>CM062818.1:1259951438-1262778519 GCA_031772625.1 Pinus tabuliformis
TAAATAAGTACATGAAATAAAAAATTGAGAAGAAATGAGATACTTGTCTTTGGGAGATGTTGAGGGCTCCCTCTAAAGCTTGATGGATACCTATAAACTTATAAAAACAAAATAAAATGTCTTTTCCAAAAACATGTTAAAAACTATAAATTCTAAAAATAAAAAAATACAAAATAGAATATCTAATACTAAAAGCAAAGGACTTAGTAGTGTAAGTCCCTTATGTCAGATTCTTCAGGTTTGGTTTTCTTTAGGTCACTTCTTTAGCAATATTAGCTTGATCTCTTTCTCTCTTCTTATTTCTTGGATTGTCGGGACAATCACTCCTATAGTGACCCTTCTTATGACATTGACATCATTATACTTTGGACATGTCTACTTTCCTTTTCAGTCCTTTGGATTTCTTGAAGTTTCCTTTGTGATGAGCAGTGTAGGCATTTGAAACTCCTTTAGGATTGACAACTAATGAGATCCCTAATTCTTCTTGGCTGCAAGCAATCCATAGTTCTTAAAAACTAGGGATACCTTCCAACTATTAAGTACTACATCAAATGCACCCCAAGTAGGTGGCAATCCTAATAGAGCAATGATCACAGGTTCTTTGTCTAGAAAAATTTCATCAATGGCCAAAAGATCATCTCTGATTCTTGATAAAGAAGGAGGTCACTGTGCCTTCTTTAGTCATATTTATGGTCCTTAGTTCATTCTTCAAGCTTGCTACTTGACCAATGTTCTTAATAGTGAATAACTTTGACAAGGCCTCGTACATTTCTTGAGCATGGTCAATGTTGGCTATGAATGGGACAAGGATGTCCTTTATTCCTTTTACCATTAGAGTCATGGCCACTAATTATAATTCCCTGAACTTCACTTTATCAACATCAATGGAGTCTTTTGTAGGCTTCTTTACTTTTCTTTTGACCAAGTCTAGTACCTTGTTATTTTCAAGAATGAGGTCAATACTCTTCTTCCAAGGCTTGTAGTTTGAGGCTCTTTCAAGTTTGTTCTCTCCCTTGATTGTTTTAGGCATTTTCCTTGAAGATAGTAGACTTCTTCCCTTGAATTCCTTTTGAATGATTCCTTAATCAAGTACTTGAGACTGCCTTTCTCTTCTTTCTTCACCAAAGCTCTGGAATCATGTTAGAAAATTAGAAAGGCATAAATATTTTCTTATATTTGATAATTACTTGTGATGTTCTTGATTTCTTATTAGATTTACTTTATATCTTCTTTTCTTTTAGTTCATCCAGCAATTACCAAAGAAATAGCACATAAATCAATGGACACAAGATATAGGCACATAGCCAAGGAAAAACCCCTCTCTAGGGGAAAACCTAGTCAATAATTCTTCCTTCAATAGTTTTCCTAAGATAAACCAAGACTCTAAACCTTGACACAAACTTTCCTCCACACCAAGTCAACCTTCTTCTTCCTTTGCAGATGATCCTATTTGACCTGGCAGCAGTAGCAGCACTATGCAACACTTTCTTGGACCCAGTAACTTCGACCTTGTTTGGGAGACTTTGATCTTGGTTGAAAGACTTTGATCTTGACTTAGGAATTTCGATCTTGCCCCAATATAACTTCTTGAGGCAGAAACACCCAACAACAACAACTTTGACCTATACTTGTTCTAGCAACAACAACTAGCAGTGACATCAATAAGAAAACTTCGATCTTCAAATCTAGGGCATGAGGGAGAGAGAGATGTACCAAAATTTTGATTTTCCTTTCTTCTTTCACCTTGACGAAACTCACACTTCTTTAGCCCTCTTCCTTTACTTCACACTTTTTCCAGCTTTGAGAGAGATATCGAACTTGATTGAGATAATCTCCTCCAAATGAATTCAAACTGCTTCTTTTATAGCTTTTAGGTGAGGTCGAATAGCCCTCATTAAGGTTGACTTGATCATCTTAAGGCTGACTTGGTGTGGAGGTAACATAATTCATTTTTGACTCGATACTAAACCTTTGTACATGATTCAAAAGCCCAAGAAGGGTCTCTTTAAAAGTACAATGACTTTATTAACTCAGAATAAATCCTAGGAGCCCTCAATGGGGACTTTGACCTAAAACATGATGACCCAAGCATGAAACCCATGCCTTAATAAGTCATATTAATATAATAAAAATTATTTTCTTTATTCTTTTGACAAGTACATTACACTATGACTCAAATACATTAATGAAGACCAAACCTAGTTACATTTTCCAACACCACCCCCTTCTATTCCTTCTGCTTGGTCTCCTCCACCCTCCTCTTTCCTCAAATCAAACTTTGATGATGCATCAAAATGAAACCCAGGCCCAACAAGATATGACGATATCTTTCGAGATCACGACAACATGCCTCTCTACATCTACTCAAGCGTGCTCGACCTTAATAACAACAACACAACCAAACTCATTGCTCTTATAACAAGTCTGGAAATTGTAGAATTTCACGGTTTCACCAAGATCTTTGTGGAAGGAGATTCCCAACTCATCGATAACATGCTTTGCAGAATCCATAATGGTACTACAACGCATAAAGTATCCAAGAAATGCAACTGGAAGCACTTCTCTATCTGGTCTCCTCTCCAATCATTAACATTTTGGTTATCATTCCCTCCCATGTTCAGCGAACAAACAATGAAATTGTTAATCTTCTAGCTAATTATGGAAGACTTGAGTCCTCACCACAAGTTTCTTCCATCTGGAACCTCCTACCAAACTCACCCTTCAAGGCAATGTGTTGGCAACGTATCCAAAAATACTTTCTAGCCTCAGATGGAGTGTTTTCCAAGGAGAGGAGGGGGTGGTTGTGGGGGGGGGGGGGGGTGTTGTCAAGTGGGTTGTTGTCATCCCACCTAGCCAAAAGATCAAGGGGCATGGAAACAGACCCCTGAAGTGAATTTTTATATGCAATCCCAAGATATTGCATGCAACCTGTCAATAGAACCATTAACGATTCCCACCTTACACACCTGCTTTGATTGTAATATGAGTACCTAGATTTTCTACTGGGATCTCACTCTTGCTCAGTACTAGTATGTGTCAATATTGTTTATGGATCTTCGCACTCTTGTCCAGAATGAGCACACCTTTGATGTCGTCAGTTGCTAGAGAGACAAGCCCATATCTTAGGCCTTGGCTCACATCAACTCTAGTTAGGGTCTTCCGTTGGCCCACTCTCTTGAGCCTTAGCTTAGCCATAATTGGAACAATTTGTCAAGAAACCATCATGCCAATATAGACAACTCTTCCCTGCTACTTGGAACTGCAATGCTGACTGCAATCTCCAAAACTTTAGAAGGTTTGTGCTTGATCTATAGTTTCCTTTCTCTTGCAGGCTTGGTGGGGTAAAGCATCTTTTACGCCTGAGTATTTCTGCATGTAAGATGAACACACTCTCCATTGTTGGCTAATGACTTTGGTTGCGACTCCTTTAGACTATTCTTGGCTAAGCAACACATCCGAGTATCAAGCTTCCTCACTCGCTCTATCGTTCTTCTCTGTCCCTCCTGTGCTTTTCTGTCTAGTTTGTTTTGATGGGTCTTGTTATATGTTTGCTTTAGTGCCTTGGTATCCTCTCTGTGATCCAGTTCTCTAGGCATTTTCACTTGTTACCTCTGTATCGTCTCGTTGCTTCATCTATGGTTGGCTCTCCTCCTTCACTCTCTAATAGTTGTTGGTTGTTTCCCCCGATTGTGGTCCTTGTGGCATTCTCTATCTTTCCTGCTTCCCCTCCATGTGGACCTTCCTAAGGCTTTAGAAGCTCATGCCTCCCCTCTCTTGGCCCTCTTCCACCTACTCCTTTTTGGCCTCTCCTTCATGCCCCATTTGCGTACCCGTGTCTATAGGGGAGTAACATACTACCAAGAATGGGTCCACAAGGGAAATACACATATGCACCATGGATTGGAAGAAATCATTGTCTGGTTTCGTGAGCTCACTCCAACCCCCATCTAGGAAGAACTCACCCGTGTTGAGGGAGAGGGAACCTCTCACAGGCACCAACTCTCAAGCATGAAGGTACTTGCTGAGATGGCAAATTGGGTACTGCATATTGGGCTTACTTGAGGCCGATTCAACCAGTACATGCACCCAACTAATTTATATTGGCTCATGAAATTCTTCCTTGGTAGAAACTTACTAGACAAGCATAAGCATTGAGCTGACCCCTTCCACTCGATTAAGCACCTATGCCACCACATTAAGGATTTGGTTTAAGGGATGGAACACATAGAGAAACACTTTGGCATCCCAACCTCAATTGGAGGCATCCCAGACAACAACAAAGATCTCATCCAAGTTGCAACTACGAATTCTGATCCTTCCTCTTATTTTTCTATTATGTCTCTAGTTTACTTGTTTCTAGTTCCTACTTTACACTAGCAAGGCCAAATAAGTCTACTTTCAGTTTTTGTATGTTTAATTCTAGTTCTCTTAGTACTCTGTCAATTTATGCATTCTTTACAGAGAATTTACTTCTGGCTTTGGTCTAATATTCCCAATAAAGCACTACCCTAAAATTTTCAAAATTATCGTATACTCCAATGTTTAGAGAACAATACAATTTACCTAAAATAATAATTAATACATTTAATTTTTTAATTTTATTGATAATTTAGAACTTTAAATATTAAAATATAATAATATTTTTTTAATTAAAAATAAAAATCATTTAAGAGCAAATTTTTTTGGTAGAAATCACATAGGAGAATCTTTTGCCGACACATTTAGAACTATCCGTGTGGTTCATACCCATGACAATATGAAGAGGTAGATCATGGCATTAGCTTAAATAGGGATCAATGTGGAGTAACGACTATATTAAACGACTAGTTTACTAATAATATATTTAATTTATAGCATTAATTAATAGGAACCAATTATATTAATTAAAACAAGAAATAGGGTTCAAAGAATAAAAATATAACTAATCAAATAAACAAAGTCAAACCTCAAACAAAGAGTAAAGTCAAAAAAATATTATTACATAATATTAAATAAAGGGATCCAACTATAATCAATAAGATCAAGAAAAAGATTAATCTTCAAAATAAATAAACAAGAATAATCAAAGTCAAAATTAACCAAGGGAGTCACTATCCTATCAATCAAAATGGAGTCAAGACCCTATTAAAAATAAAATAATAAATAAAAATAAATTGAAAGAAAATAAAAAATAAATAAAATTCAACCAAAAATAATCAAAGAGAGGGCCAAGGCCATACAAACAACTCACGACACCAAGAAAATTAACCAAAGTCTAAACTTAAATAAATACTTAAAGGGTTTAAGAACAGGCTAATAAAGATAATTATAAGAGCTCAGAGAGATCCAGAAGAGAAAATAGAGATGATGGTTGGAATATTAGCATAATTAACCAAAGTCTAAACTTAAATAAATACTTAAAGGGTTTCAAAACAAGATAATAAAGATAATTATAAGAGCTCAACGAGATCCAGAAGAGAAAATAGAGATGATGGTTGGAATATTAGCATAAGTTTAGTAGAAGTTGGTCTTGATCCTATCCTCCTTATAATTTTCAAGTCTTTTTTTTTTGAATCTCTCTCGGGGCTTATAATTATCTTTATTATCTTGTTCTTAGAACCTTTAAGTATTTATATTAGTTTAGACTTTGGTTAATTTTTTTGGTGCCATGAGTTGTTTGTATGGCCGTAGCCCCTCCCCTCTCTTTGATTATTTTTGGTTAAATTTTATTTATTTTTGTTTTTTCTTTCAATTTATTTTTATTTTTATTTTTATTTTTAATAGGGCCTTGATAGGACAGGGACTCCCTTGGTTAATTTTGACTTTGATTATTCTTGTTTATTTATTTTGAAGATTAATCTTTTTCTTGATCTTATTGATTATAGTTGGATCCCTTTATTTTAATATCATGTAATAATATTTTTTTGACTTTACTCTATGTTTTTTTCTCAATCTGTCTACTCCTATTATTTATACAAAAAATATTATAGCAAGGCCATGGCCTTGAAAGTCCTACCCTGAATTTGGCATGTTACAAAAAGATCATGATTTCAGTACAGTGTGAACCTTCAGCAGTATTTTGACTACACCTTTGACACGACACAATGCTGAACAAAAACTAAGACGAAACTTGCACAGCTAGACAACGGTAGACATAAACGACACATTGACAGACAGAGACCTGAAACATGCAATAACTTCGAGAGTCAAAACAGAGTCGAGCTCCTACTTCAGAAACTGCAAGGGCGAAAACCCGGGCTGGATCAGTCATCCTTAGAGGTGTAAGGCTCCTCGACGACCCTGCACCCGAATTGAAGAGAGTCCTCCGAGTCAGAATGAGGAACCGCCGAGCCTGTAGGTTCAACACGAGTTGGCGTACTTGGACCTGCAGGGACAGCCAGATTCATCAGCGAAGCACCTCCCATGACCTGGCACTGATTGTCCACCGGATTCGCCATCCTCTGTTCTACGAGTGCTCCAGGATGGGCTGCTCCCGAGCCCCTATTATCTTCACATTTTTTTATGGTGACTGAGACTATGAAGGTGGAGTTGGCGAGAGAACACGGGATGCGATAACGCACAGTGGGATGAGCAGCATGCTCACAATCAACTCTCCCAATTCTCCCACAACCCCTGCCTCTTCCGCTTCTGGTGGCCGGGGGACTGCTCCGCCCAGGTTCCAACGTGTCCGAGGATCGCTGAGAGGCCGCGCGGCCACGGGAGCCACCATGTCTGCTCCCCATCCTGGGCCGTTTGCGCGACATTGCAATGTTCAGAGAATTGTCGAGAGAGTGAATACACGGGGAAGAGTACTTTAAGCGAGGCAAAAACAGAACATCAATTGAACCATAAGATCCCAGAACCAGAAAGGGAATGACGGGCCTAAGTTCGCTTGTAGAGAAGCTCAGAGAGACACACAACACTGCAATCCATGAAGCCGCAGAGGAATGCAACAAAGCCGCAGGAGCGGTTAGCTTATGGAGCGCCATAGCACAGTTAACCAGGCAACGGATGGAGGAAGTAAATGCCTCCATTAATAAGCTTGTGCGAGACCAACTCGCCTGACCTGCCTCATAACTCGTGGCGTGTTGGCGCTGACACCTGCCCACGTGAAACACCATCCGCATACCCTCCGAGCTGTCAAACACCCACATCCGGGAGACTTTACTCTATGTTATTGATTATAGTTGGATCCCTTTATTTTAATATTATGTAATAATATTTTTTTGACTTTACTCTTTGTTTGAGGTTTGATTTTGTTTGCTTGATTAGTTATATTTTTATTCTTTAAATATCTAATTACTTAGCTTATTTCTTATTTTAATTAATGTAATTGGTTCATATTAATTAATGTTATAAATTAAATAATATTATTCGTAAATTAATCATTATATCCACTAAATCTCTTACTTTGATTCCTATTTAACCTAATTCTACTATCTACTTCTTCATCTTGCAAAATATAAAAATCATTTATAAAAAATTTTAAAAAGAAAATCATAATAAAATGCATTAACGTATAATTTCGTTTAATGAGTATGATGTTTTTTTGAGCTTTTAATTATTTAATTTTCGTAAATTAATCATTATATCCACGAAGTCTCTTTACTTTGATTCCTATTTAACCTAATTCTACTATCTACTTCTTCAGCTTGTCCACACAATTTAGTTAACCTAAAATCAAAATATAAAAATCATTTATAAAAATTTAAAAAGGAAAATCATAATAAAATGCATTAGCGTATAATTTCGTTTAATGAGTATGATGTTTTTTTAGCTTTTAATTATTTAATTTTAAAAATATATATTTTAAATAAAATACATCTGATTTAAAAATAAATTAAAATATTCCGTATCCACTTTGTAATACAATATAATATACTGCCTTTATTCCTTTGAAAAAAATAATAATGATGATGAGTCATATTCCTTCATTGGCCATGTGATTTTGAAGGGTATAAAAGACTCGAGGCAACAAAAATAGTGCAGGAGGCCATGAATGTCACATGCGAACAAGCTTTCCAAAACCCATCCTCAAATCGAATGATGTCTGCAGCTGATCCTTCTTCCCAGCCTCCACCTCCAACTACTCAGTCAGAAGAAGTGGCGCAGGTTCCCAGAGTAGGAGTAGGCATTGGAGTGTTAATAACAAAGGGAGAGTGTGTACTCATCGGACGACGACGCTCCTCCATTGGCAATTCCACCTACGCCCTTCCCGGTGGCCACCTCGAATTCGGTTCGAATCTCACCCCCCATTCCTTTTTTTTTTTTAATGCATTGCTATTCCTTGTATCCCTATGTGCAAAATCCTTCATTATTCACACACATATGTGCAGGGGAGACTTGGGAGGAATGTGCTTCACGAGAAGTCATGGAGGAAACAGGGCTATCAATACACAATATACAGTTTGCAGCTGTCAACAATAACATAATGAAGGAAGAATTCAGGCCTTCTCATTATGTTACTATCTTCATGCGTGCAGAACTGAGTGATCCAGAACAACACCCACACAATCTAGAGCCTGAGAAATGTGATGGGTGGGAGTGGGTGGAATGGCCTCGCCTGCCTACCCCGCTGTTCAAGCCTCTTCAGGCACTAGTTGAAACTGGCTACACTCCTTTTTAAACCTTTAATGACTGAAACTATGAAATTGCCAAACGCCATTTTGATTGGGAAGATTATTCTTTCACTATCTATGCATCTCAGTGTTTCCTGGCTATGAAACCTATTGTTATGCTGGTAAAACAATGAAATGATGGACATGGAGACTGGCTCATATCATTGAATTTCTTTGCACAGTCATCTGCATTGTTGCTTATAGTACAGTCTATAAATTCTACACTTGGAGGTACTGTTTTGAATTTGGTTCTTATTCCTTATTAGTTTTTAGAAAAGTGTTTCGTTTAAATTCCATATGCATTACAATTGACCTGAATAAGGTAGGCACCACAAGCGGTCGTTTTCACAGGCCTACCACTAATCACGGGGACTTTCCTTTGGTTAATCTGCTCTAGGAGGGGACCCTGTTTTGTCAAAATCACCTAGTCAAAGAGTTGAACTTTGATGGGTGACTTGACAGTCTTCTCTTCACTGCTGAACCACGACCCCCATCAGCGCTACCTCATTTTTTTATATTCGTCTTTGGAAAAAGCGGTGGAAAGTTGACAACAAATTCCTTCTGACGCTAGTTACCCAATAAAGGTTACCCTGCGTCTGTTTTAGCAGGGGACATCATTTACATCACATAGTTTATGCATATGTATGTGCAGGCCAATCAAGACCTGAAATAATCTTGAAAATAGGATAGAAAGAATTAGGGTACATGATCAATATCTCTTAGGTTTATTATCAATAAATAATAACCATTGATGCAGCACACATATGAACATTAGTAGATCATTAGGAGCATATAATCATGGCAATTAAAATAGACCACAAAATAATAGCAAAATCTTAGACATAATGTCCAAGATTTGATTTGACCCGGTGAAACTTAGGGTTCAAACTTCAAACCTAACTCTATTCTTATGAGGCACCGAAGTTGTTATTGTGGCTTGGGAGGTCCAGAACAACGTTTTCACTGTGGCTTAGGGGCTCTGCATTGATGTTCTTGCCCTGGCTTGGGAGGTTTGCACCGACTGCTTACAATTTTTTTAACATTAGAGTCTATCCATTTATGATTTTGCTTATAGAGGTCTCTATGATATGGCTTTGTGATGCAAAGGCGTCCCTGTGTAGTTGGAAATCCTACTTCACCTATAAACATTTTAATTCAATTTTACCATTTTGTTGAATTCTATCAATCGTTTCTAGTATTTAACAAAGCCTGCAAAGTCCTTAGGGGCTCTGCATTGATGTTCTTGCCCTGGCTTGGGAGGTTTGCACCGACTGCTTACAATTTTTTTTACATTAGAGTCTATCCATTTATGATTTTGCTTATAGCGGTCTCTATGATATGGCTTTGTGATGCAAAGGCGTCCCTGTGTAGTTGGGAATCCTACTCCACCTATAAACATTTTAATTCAATTTCACCATTTTGTTGAATTCTATCAATAGTTTCTAGTATTTAACAAAGCCTGCAAAGTCCTCTCAACAAGTATTTCAAATGTAATGCTGTCCAGCACAGATAAGAAAGGGCGCCCATCTCATTGGGGCACACCAAAATTATAATTTTGAATTTATTTTTGTCGCCAAAAGAAGAAAAGTGCAACTATTTATAGGCCCCACAGTGAATGAGTTTAATGTGATATTTTCATCTTTACTGGGCACATTTTCCAGTGAGCCCAGCTTCTAGAAAAAGCTGGTTCCCATTTTCCATGAGTATAGTTGTCAGAAATTCACAGTGAGGGGGATTGAAGTTGGGCTTATTTATTCAACTTGCCGTGCCATTGTTAGGATTGTTGAAGGCTGGAATACAAGTTTTCTTCTATTATTTACCTGCAAACAATCTATGGATGATCTGAGGTGCACCCTAAGAGGCTAGAGCTCACTATATACTATGTAAAAGTGCTCAGCAGCTCCTCCATCAAGTTTGGTTTCAGCTGATACTCCTTGTACTACTGTTTTATATGATATATCTAATAAAATTCATCATTTGAGATATTTCTTGGCTGTATCCATCTCCATATTTGGTAGCATACACTAGGAAATATTTTATAATAAATTGCAGCTAAAAGAAACATGTCTTTTTCTACTTTTGCAAATGGTTGGTGAGGGTTTTGGTCCTAAGCGTTTCTTGTTTAGAGGATAGTTAGGTCCTGCAACTTGGACTTTTCAGCTTGTATGCCCTTCTTCCTCTCTTTCTTTGCTTTCTGGGTTTTCTCCTTTTAACATACCTTGGACCCCGTGCCCAAATTTTCTGTTTAAGGCATTGATAATTCTCCTTTTACCAACAAGTTTCTTCCTTGTTAACTCTTCCCCTAGTAGCAAATCTGAGTTTACCCGGTAGACTTATCTCCATGTCTGCTGCCCCATTCCAAGTCAGTGTCCCATCCAACACAACAATGTATCAAGGGCTCTAACTTTCCTTTGTTGGTGCCCGTTTATGCCAAATTCCCCACGTGGCAGACTGCTTTTTGAGTAGCCTCAAGTCCTTTTTTAATCGACAAAACTCATCCATTTTGTTCCCCACGTGGCAGACTGCTGTTTGAGTAGCCTGAAGTCCTTTTTTTATTGACAAAACTCATCCATTTGGTTCATTGTAATGCACTGTTCAGAATGCTGGGATATAATTGTTGATGCATTAGTTTTCTCGTGAAACTGTTTGACAGAATACACCTGAGAATTTCTTTATGCATACAACAAAAGTTTAAACTCCATTTCTCGCATTCTTGTTACAGATGTGTGATGAAGAACTGGTATGTCCCTTTCCAGTGCCAGCAAGACAGGTTTCACTATGACATGACTTTTGTTTCCTGACATGGGCTTATGAAGTCATAGGATTGATATTTTATTGTTTAATGAAAGGTTTCAAAGAATCCTTTCCTTTACATGTGGCAGCTGCTCATCTAAATGCTTGTGACTGTTTTGGGAGCCTGAATTGTGAGGTAGACAGAAAAACCACCTTAAGGAAAGGCAAGTTAAAACCTATTATATACTGACCTCTGACACAAGAGGCACATCCTAAGTTTGGAATGTTGCTATGTCATCTAAAATTATGTGAATTGTCTTGCATCTAATGGCACAAGAAATCAAAGTACTCTAACAGGTTATGTCTAAGTTTTAAAATCATCTGTAAGCTGTGTTATCACTCACTAAACCTTGTGTAAGTTTTGTAATAAAAGTGCATTGAAACTGTTTGAAAGAACGCTAGTGAAACTCTTTATTTTTCTATGTTTTCAGGTGATACCTCTTGTGACAATATTTTGTTTGATACTTGTTAGATTCAGAATTCTTTATATGAATGCTACACTCCTCATTTTCTGTTGACAATCATTTTCAAGAGCACATATTAATTAATAGGACATTTGAACCCTGAATCATTGGATAATAAAATTGTCAATCCTGTGTTTCAAAACTAAGTTAGTTCCTCTAAATAATGAGATAAGAGGGGTTCTGGAAACCATTCTTTCCTCAGACAGACCGAAGCTTTTTCTCTTTTGTGACCCAAGATGAATCTTGATGGCAGATTTGTTTAGGGATGGCATACCTCATAGCTGGAACTGTTTCACTCTTGTATCCATTTCTGAAATAAGAATACATTATGCCTTGTGATGCTGGTCTGTTAGGTATTTCATATTGTTCAACATAATGTTATGTGAGACACAACACACACACACAATCGGTTATATAACTCCCTCTTATTCATTAGAGGCATAACAGATGCATAAATTCAAATTGGTGTGACAGCAGTACTTATTTTATCTGTGTGCTGAATACTAAATCAAAGTTACTTAACATGATCTCTGTTTCTTATACCTGAAATCTCACACTTGCAAAGCAACCTACTTGGACTTCACCCTTGCATGCAAAAACAATCCAAGCCTAATCACAATATGGTACACCAGTATTGACATATAATTTCATTAGAGGGTGTAGTGAGTATTGGCTAAGATACTTCACAAATTCTAACAAGAAAGTTTCTTGCCATTTTCAGAACAGATTTCACATGATTTTGAGAATCTTGGTTAAAGCAAAATGTAATTATCTGACTTCTTTCAGTTCCTGTTAGGCCCACATTTCCTCTTTCATGTACGAAGATACAAACAGCAGACTGATCAATCTGATTGAGCCTCTCGGTATCCATAAAGATTGTGTCCCAAAATATAGTTTGGGAAACCCCCCTTGTGGTGATTAGTTTCACCCTGAAGAGAGGTAGGACAAACTGAGGTGACAATGTTTTTCCTCCGAGTTTCCTTTCATTTGTCTTGAGAAAGAGCTTGCATCTCCAGCAAGACAAATCAAGTAACGACACTGACTAACAATTTTCAGCTTTTACATAATCAATGTGTACCTTTCCCGACATTGCTGTTCAATATTTACCCATTAAGCAACTTGGATTCAGTCTTTTGGATGTAATGTCAAGAATCCAACGTTATTATTCAATATGTTATCATCATTGGTTAACCAAGTTGGATTCAATCCCTTGGATGTAATGTCAAGACCAAAACATATGTAACTCTAATTGTAGGCCAGTGATACCCAAGTTTGGCATTTGTCCATGTCAAAATTTTGGCATAAGTCTATTTCCTAGATCTGAATGACATTTCACTCATAGCATATATTACGATGTTTGCATATTTTGCAAAGAGTAAAACTTGCACCTCCTATGCACATCCTTTTGAAAAATGGGTAGCATTGGGAGGTACTCTCACATGCCCTTAGTGCTAAGCTTGTGAGAGAGAAAGACTCACAAAATGTGAGTGTGTGGGCTTTGCACCCAAGTTTGGGGTTTTGGACCCAAAGTGAGTGGGCTTGGAACCCAAGGAAATTCTAATTTAATGTAGTTTGTGTTGGAGGTTCCTTGATGGACATAAGGGCTTCCTAAGGGACCTAAGGGCAAGAATAAATAACAAAGCCAGTGTAGAGGCTTGGAGACAAGAGAAATCAAGGATCATTTCTCCTTATGTGTAGTGACAAAGGCAGCGAAAGGAGCGGCAAGTGTGCCCTAGCTGCAGGAGCAAAGGACAATTCTGTTTTGGCATTGGAGGAAGGTTTAAGGACAAACCAAGTTCTAGGAAAGATAGTTACAACTCCTATAAGGTTAAAGGACCAATCGAGGTTTGTTTTGGAGAGTTGGAAAGGAGGCCACAGCTAGAGAAGCTAGGCCACAAGCCTATACTGAAATGGCAAGCCGACTGCAAACCTAGCTAAGGAGGGCCTCAAGACTAAAACATGCCATTGGAGGAAGGCCGCAATTGAAGGAGAGGGTTATAGCTAGAGTTGAGGCTGAAACAACTTGCCACAAGGGTAAAGGAGGCCTAATAGGTAGGCCGTAGCCCAGAACAAGTTGGCTAAGGACAAAACAAGGTTGTTGAGTGTGTTGAAAAGTTGGCTAGAGGTAGGCAGGTAGTTAGCTAGCTGAGTGTGCTGAGGATTGTTAATTTTAGCTATGTTTTATGCTAGAGCAATTTATTTAAATTTTCACAGTTAGCAATCACATCAGCATTAAAGTAAACTGCAGATAGAACATAAATATAAATCACAGAAGACAAACCAAGACAAGAGGACACAAGATGTGGCACCAGCCAGGGACAAACCCCAATGTGGGGAAACCCTTGATCAATTCTTCTTTTATGTTCTTCAAAGTTCAGCAGAGAAAGTGAGAGAGATAGTACATTTACAATAGAAGTCAATATTTTGACTTTTGATATCGCATGAGATCAGTTGAAGACATATTGCTTCAACTGATTCTCTAAGGTGACTCCTTCACCTATCATAGTGCTGCCTTTCATCCATTTGCTGCACATAACCGTGTGACACCATGCTGTACTGTCACATGTGTTGAACCTTGATGACTGAGTTGCTCCTGCTCTCATCATCATGCTGCTCATTATTTATCATGCCCACTGTTTCATTCATCATCATACATCACTGCTTTGATGAGAGGATTATACACCATAACTGTTCATCCTTATCATTTTCATTATGTCGAGACTGAGTCCTTTTACAGCAAGGATCTCTTGACCATCATCAAAATCTACTTTGTTATGCCAGGACTAACTTCTAGCATAATCTTCATTCAGTAGAGAGAATAGTTTTATCATTGTTGTTTATTATGATATGGCAGCTATAGGTATGCCACCGAGGTTTCAATACAATATAACATTGCTTGAAACCCTCGTCACTGCTTTTCCTTGTGCATAGAGTTCCAGTATAATCTGAGTTCTCCTCACTGTGACTGCGTATGGACTATTGTGAGAGCACCGAGATCCCTGCGGTTACAGTCACCCGAGTTGATGACTGTTCCTATAGCGAGGTGCAGTCAAACCCTTCGCTGCAGCTTAGCTTCATGTGGAGATGCTCCATATATAACCGCGGCTCCTCTTCATAGTTGCATCGTTGCGTAAGCATTGGTTTCATAACTGCGGCTAACTGTATGCCTGCGGATTTTACATGCACCATGCTTCTATGTCTGTGGCTCTGCGGCTTTTCCCTGCTTGTTATCATTGTGGCTACATATTGACTGCAGCTTTACTTTATCTTTAATGCGGCTTTATCACCATGATTGTTGCTACGTGCATTGATTGCGGCTTCATGTATTGACCCAATACATAGATTACGCTGCATCCGTATAGAGTCTAACTGCGTGTAAGGATCTCTGCCCTGTGTATAATTAGGGCATCACGTTGACAGTATAAATGTTACCATGAACAACGTATAACCAGCATATGAACGTAACCATGAACAACATATAAGCGTGTCTCCATGATCTATGCATAAGTGTTTCTATGAACTACGTATTAGTGTCTCAATGACCAGCGTATTAGGCCTCTCCTTAACAACGAGTTAGAGCATCACTTTGACTGTGTCTAGATGTCTTCATGACTGCGTTGGATTAGGGCATCATCTGCAGCTAGGCCAGTGTATTCTTTTTGTGTCTCTCCTTCTCCAAAAACCCAAGACGTGGAGAGGAGGAGATCACATCAAGAATGTGTCGCCAAATGACTTCAAGTCCTCACCCATTTATACTAAAAACTTAGATGATGAATAAACACATCTATTGGGCTTCTGAGCTTGCTCAAGTTGCTGGCCGACTTGACAATTTGTCTTATAACATAAATAAATTCATAACTCCATGAATACTTATTGGAATCGGATGATCTTTAGATCAATCCTACACCTCTCGATGAGAGGGATCCAATAAAAATATCAGTTGCCATAAATAAGATGACCCACATGGAGTTTGGCCCTAGTTGCCAATTTTAACACTCCCTCTCAACTAGGGAGAACTCCATCCGCTGATCCATATGTCCGACTGTACTGTCTCTGCCATCAGTGCCCTGGATTACTCTACTCAACTCTGCTAGCTCTGCTCAGGTCTGTTGGCTCTGCCCAGTTCTGTTGGCTCTGCTCTGCTCAGCTCAGCTTTGTTGGTTCTGCTCTACTCTGCTCAGCTCTGCTGGCTCTGCTATGCTCTGCTTAGCTCTGTTGAACCATGAAGAAGAAGAATTGATCGAGAATTGTCATACTATTCTCCACTGACCAGAAGTCAATGTCAGAGTGTGTACCACTGGTCCCAGACCAGTCCTCAACCGACCCGAAGTCAGTGTCATAGTAGGTACAACTCCTACCACTGGTCCCAGACTAGAACTCTATTGACTCGAAGTCAGTCTCAGACTAAGTCACCTGACACGGGGATTCGAGATTCGTAGGATTCAGGATTCGTGGTGTCGGATTCGGACATGTTGACCCCTCGGAACAGGACACGTAGGATTCGTTATATATTATTTTATTAATAATATATATATATATATATATATATATATATATTAAAAATTAGATATTTCTTAGACAAGTTTTAATTAATGATACAAATTTATTGATTTCAAACATAGATCTTCATCTATAGCTATTAGCATGCATAGTACATACAAAATTCAAATACATGTCAGTGGTACTGGTCACATAAATCATGATTCATAATTCATAACTGAAAGACATCTTACAACTACAAGATAGTAAGATAAACACACTGACAAATGTAGTTTTCTCATTAAGTCATCAAATCAAAATGTGTTACATAGGTAGTGTTGGTGCAATGCCAATGACAAATAGAAATAGAAAATATAAAACAACTACAGGTATACAAGCCTCAAGGCATCAATCAACATCAGAATCAGCATCAATGTCCTCATCATCATGGTCCCCACTGCTCTCCTCTGCATCCTCCTCCTCCCCTATATCCATAGTCGCCTCTGCATTTGCTGGTGTGGAGGATGACCCCTCTAAGTCATCAAATCTAACAGGCTCTAGCACTGGATAATTGAGATCCATGTTGGCCAATGCCAACTCAACACTGGTGTCCAGACCCATATCATCAGGAACAGTGTTACTTGGGAGCAGGAGCGAAAGCGGGGAGCAGGAGCGAAAACGGGAATGGGAGCGGCATTTTCAGAAGCTCTTGGTTTGGTGCTCTTGATTAAATACGAGTTCCATACCCTAATACATGACAAAATTCAATGGAAACATTGCAATCCCCCAATCCTAAAATCCTGAAAAACTGATAAGTCTGCTGGATTTTGAATGAAATCTAAAATTCTACTTTCTCCATATGAAATCCAATGAGGCCGGAACCACTCTCAAACATCCTGAGTCATTTCATGGTAATGTTAAAAATTTAAGTAAAAGGATGAAAATGAAGATTAAGGAGAATGCCACTTTTACTTTAGGAATTTTAACATTACCATGAATAGCATATCAATACTAGGGCCTAGACTTGATCATGAAGCTGCCAAAACTCTTGCCAAATGAAAATATGCGTGGCTGTAATGACCAAATGCGGCCTTTTCATACTCGCATAGGTCACTTTTTGAGCCTAGCGAGTCCTGGAAAACAGGACACGATTCCCAAAATCGTGACACGCTGAGAAAATCGTGACACGCAGTCGGATTTGACGTGTAAAAAAAGAACACGACGTGTCATGGGTTTTGGACACGAATCTGGAGAGAATCGTGTCGGACACGATGGATTCGAGATTCGTGGGGCCTATAGGACGACACACGACCTAGAGCTCCCAGAGCTCAATGTATGCAACATGCAAGACCCTTTTACAAGGGTCTCTCGACGACTCCAAGTCGTTCGGGAAAATCACAAATTTAATCTTTCCCCGGGCTTTGACAAAGTGTAGCGACCTGTACATCATCTCAATGCGATGGAGCCTCCTTGCTCATTGACTTACCATATCCCAGATAAGGCAATATCTGATGTCTATCTGTTAGAGCAATCATCGAATACGGGATTCCTCAATAATTGAATGCCACCTCTGGTTGTCACAGAGAATCACAGTGGTATTCATCATGTGTACAAATAGCTCACTAAAGAGCTTCCACAACCAGGCAGCTTCATACGAGATCATACTCGTAGTTATGTATCCGGTCTCAGCGGTGCTTATAACAATCGACTTCTGCTTCCTGCTCATCCATGATATCGAAGCAGAATCCAAAGAGAAACATCACTAAGAAGTGCTCTAGTGATCCTCCACACTGCCTGCCCAGTCAGCATTCGAATAATCATGCAATTTCAAATTTCCGACAGTGTATCTCAATCCATGAGAGATTTTTCCCCGAAGACATCTCAAAAGATTCTTGGCACCAATCCAATGAGGCTCAACCAAATATGAGCTCACCATGCTAACTGCAAAACATATGTCTGTACGGAAATGCACCAAGAACATCAACGCGAATGAGTTTATGAGACTCAAAGGCATTTCCCAAATCTGGTTCGACATCTTCACCATATAACTTCTTAAAAGTTAAGATCCTCGAGGTAGTCGCGGGCTTGCAGTTTATCATTCCATATCCGGAATCCAACTCCCTCTTACTTCTGCAAATGAGAGGGTTTGCACCTGTCAGAAATAGGTCGTCATTATAAGGTGTCGGTATGAGAGATCTATCATCCACAACCTTCGAGTAATGGTTTGGATCGGTTTCACTCCTAGTGAATCTCAGTTTCATTAGACAGCTATCACTACGCTCGAGGTGTTTTGCTTCAAGCCATAGAGGGCTTTCTTCCACCTGCATACGTGAGATTCCTGATTATCAATCTCAAACCCCTTGGGTTTGTTTCACACCTGTGGACCTGCTACATGAGGGGAATGGTCCCCTTGTAACATTTTCCTTCGGTACATCTCAGACATGTACTTTCATGCTCTTTTTGAATTCAGGTTTCCCTGTCATCATTTGACTCACAGACCTCTGGTGTTATGTGTCAATGGACATGGTCCCCAGTGGACTTCCTATAACTTGATACAACCTTGAACTCATAAAACATCTTGAAAATTCTATTTTCAAACACATACCTTTCCATCGACAAGTGCCACCCTGAAACCTTCGACTTCCATTGCTGAAATGGACACTAGGTTCTTCTTGCGATCAGGTACTAAAAGGAGATTCTATAATCGAATCGAGTTACCCCCATTCAATTGAGAGGTAACATTCCCTACACCCTTTTCGGGATAGGTGGCACCGGCTCCAAGTATAATCCCACGATTGTTTCCATCTCTACCAAATTAGAGAGTGCACCCTTCTATCTGATGACGTGCCATGAAGCACTACAATCAATAAGCCAGATTCCCAAAGAATTTGAAGGAGAGGGCCAATGCAAGATAACGCTTCTTAATCTTATCAGAAACAACATTTGATTCTTCATACTTGGGGTTGCTTGCTTTTGTTGAAGAGTCGACCATTTGATGACCTGCATTACCAGTCATTCCTTTGATCATTGAAGACGTCCCTGAATGATTGTTATCTTCGACAAGAGATGTGTCTCTGCCATTTAGACACTTCTTCGTATAATGGCCGAACTCAAGGCATCCGCCTTTCCTTCCACCCTTAGATCCGAACTTCCCAATGAAGTGATCTTCCGCTGTGCCATTCTGATAATATTCTCTGCCTCCACTTCACCCTTAGTGAATGAGAAGAGGGATAATGATCCCATTGATCCTTTTGTCCTGTCCCAACTGTCTTTATTGATTTCTCTTTCACTCTTGCTTGGGCATTGTCTTCACCTCAGCTCTGATACCATGTTAATTTTAGGTATGTTCTATGCTAGAGCAATTTATTTAAATTTTCATAGTTAGCAATCACATCAACATTAAAGTAAACTGCAGATAGAACATAAATATAAATCGCAGAAGACAAGCCAAGACAAGAGGACACAAGATGTGGCGCCAGCCAGGGACAAACCCCAATGTGGGGAAACCCTTGATCAATTCTTCTTTTATGTTCTTCAAAGTTCAGCAGAGAAAGTGAGAGAGATAGTACATTTACAATAGAAGTCAATATTTTGACTTTTGATATCGCATGAGATCAGTTGAAGACATATTGCTTCAACTGATTCTCTAAGGTGACTCCTTCACCTATCATAGTGCTGCCTTTCATCCATTTGCTGCACATAACCATGTGACACCATGCTGTACTCTCACATGTGTTGAACCTTGATGACTAAGCTGCTCCTGTTATCATCATCATGCTGCTCATTATTTATCATGCCCACTGATTCATTCATCATCATACATCACTGCTTTGATGAGAGGATTATACACCATAACTGTTCATCCTTATCATTTTCATTATGTCAAGACTGAGTCCTTTTACAGCAAGGATCTGTTGACCATCATCAAAATCTATTTTGTTATGCCAGGACTAACTTCTAGCATAATCTTCATTTAGTAGAGAGAATAGTTTTATCACTGCTATTTATTATGATATGGCAGCTACAGGTATGCCACCGAGGTTTCAATACAATATAACATTGCTTGAAACCCTCGTCGCTGCTTTTCCTTGTACACAGAGTTCCAGTATAATCTGAGTTCTCCTCACTGTGACTGTGTATGGACTATTGTGAGAGCACCGAGATACCTGAGGCTACAGTCACCTGAGTTGATGACTGTTCCTATAGCGAGGTGCAGTCAAACCCTTGGTTGTAGCTCAGCTTCATGTGGAGATGCTCCATATATAACTGTGGGTCCTCTTCATAGTTGCGTTGCTGCGTGAGCATTGGTTTCATAACTACGGCTTGTATGCCTGTGGATTTTACATGCACAATGCTTATATGCTTGCGGCTTTGCGGCTCTTCCGTGCTTGTTATCATTGCGGCTACATATTGACTGCGGCTTTATTTCATCTTTAATGCAGCTACCCTCTAATGCGGCTTTATCACCATGACTGTGGCTACATGCATTGATTGCTGCTTCATGTATTGACCCGATACATAGATTACGCTGCGTCCTATAGAGTCTAACTGCGTGTAAGGATCTCTGCCTTGTGTATAATTAGGGCATCATGTTGACTATATAAATGTTACCATGAACATCGTATAACCAGCATATGAACGTAACCATGAACAACATATAAGTGTGTCTCCATGATCTATGCATAAGTGTTTCTATGAATTGCGTATTAGTGTCTCAATGACCAGCGTATTAGGCCTCTCCTTAGCAACAAGTTAGAGCATCACTTTGACTGTGTCTTCATGACTGTGTTGGATTAGCGCATCATCTGCAGCTAGGCTAGCATATTCTTTTTGTGTCTCTCCTTCTCCAAAAACCCAAGACGTGGAGAGGAGGAGATCACATCAAGAATGTGTCGCCAAACGACTTCAAGTCCTCACCTATTTATACTAAAAACGTAGATGATGAATAGACAGGTCTATTGGACTTTTGAGCCTACTCAAGTTGCTGGCCGACTTGACAATTTGTCTTATAACATAAATAAATTCATAACTCCATGAATACTTATTGGAATCAGATGATCTTTAGATCAATCCTACACCTCTTGATGAGAGGGATCCAATAAAAATATCAGCTGCCATAAATAAGATGACCCACATGGAGTTTGGCCCTAGTTGCCAATTTTAACAAGCACTGACAGAGGGCTAAAGAAGTAGACCCAACCATGTAGTCTAGTGTTTGGTAATTTAATGTGGGCTCTATTACAACAATGTAATTTGACTGTTATACGTGTATTTATTTGGGCAGAGAGGGCTTAGAAGACAAAGTGTTAGCCCTAAGATTTGGTCAAACGCCTAAACTTGTATTTTAGCATTTGTACAGGGATATAAAGGGCCATTATCCCTGGTACAAGAACCCTGTGAATTTTCTTGTTAATTCATTGATAAGAAACAAGTTTGGACATTAATAATTGTGTGCTATATATTGATCTGATTGTTGGTGTAATTTCCGCTTTGCAAAAGTTTGAAGTTAGGCACTTTCAATGTGTTTATGTTTCCTAGTTAAATCATAGACCAAACCTAGGGTGTGTGGATTTCTAGCATGGTATTAAAGATACTTTTAAGAGCAGTTGTATAAGAAGTGTGTATAGGTGGCAGCTAAGAGGGAGCTGCGTAGTTTTGTTATTGAAGGATAACTAGTCAAAATGGTTTTTGGCTTAAGGTTTGAGGACTGGTTGGAAGGGATTTCCAACTATAATTCATGGAAGGAAAGAATCAAGCTAGTTTTATTGGTGAATGATCTATGGGATTATGCCAACATCAAGATTAGGGCACTAACTGATGGATGCAGTAGCTTTGGCTTTGCATAACAACGCTGATGCAAAGGCCAAGTTGATCATTCTTGATGGAGTCAAGGATCACTTAATGCCTCACCTTACCGGGAAAGATACCGCATGGCACATGTGGGAAGCTTTGAAAGCGTTGTTTCAAAACAAGAATGAGATCTAGAAGATGGTATTGAGAGAGTGCTCAGGGGCATCAAGATGCAATGTGGAGAGAACATCACTTCGTATCTGACAAGGATTTCGCAAGTTCGTGATGAGCTTGTAGCTATAGGGGACAATGTGGAAGAATTAGAGTCGGTGAGAACTGTAATAAAGGGCTTCTCAAATTAGTATAAGCCATTCATCAAAGGAGTAGTCTCATTAGAGAATCCTCTAGATTGGAATAGGTTATGGGATGATTTCATCCAGGAAGAACTTTAGGAGGAGGACCTTCGGTAGGACACTAATGCAGAGAACACGACCCTTGCCAGTGCGCTGAAGAAGGGCAAAGAGAAGTTCATCATTAAGGAAGACTTGAGCAATGTGAAATGCTTTGCATGTGAAAAGTACGGTCATTATGCGAGTAAGTGTTTGCAGAACACGCTGGCCACAGACCTAGCTAAGGAGGGTCACAGGACTGAAACAACAACAACAACTATCTGCTCTTTGGTGGAGATCATAGTACTATCGGCTGCTAGAAGGGCTCCTCCTTTCGATGTCATGAACTTCAACTTCTTCATTATGGAGCCTTCATCTTCTTAGATCTTCTTCGTAGGGCATCGACCATTCATCACTTTTCTTTCAACGAACCATAGTGTTGAACCAATAGTCATGTCATCCTTTTTTTCATTGGAAAGTGATCTTCCAGTCCACATCTGGCTTTTCTTCATACAACTACCTCTTCATGTTTCTTTCAGAACTTTCCATCCATTCCCATGAGTACTAGTTGTAGGTGACATCTACAACTCTCTTTCGGTAGCCCTGTTTCAACCCAACCAGATGTTGTTCAAAAATCAAAATAAACATACAATCAAAGTTACCTTTTATGATGGCCTTTCATCATGACATCTGCTTCTTGCAACATCAACATCCTGCACATTCATAAACACATCTCCAAGACTTTCAATGTCAAGGGTCTCCTTCCTTTACAGAATTTATCAAGGTCTTCATATCTTCTCTATGGAGATGTCATAGCTAATTCTTCTAGTTATCGGATGTTGATTGCTTATCTTATCTTATGTGACTATAGTTGCATCTTTCACAAATTCTTCTTCTTCACATATTGTTCCCCAGGTTCTTCTATACATAGTTCCTTCATCTTGTCAACCACCTCATATTCCATATGAGGTCATATTATGTTGATTTCATCTTATCAATATGTGAACTAGTTCAAGGCATATGCCTTCATGCATCTTTCTAAAGGAAGATATCCTTCTTCTTTGATCATGTTCATGAGATAGAGCATTCAATCATTCTAACTGCAACCATATGATGACATGAATTTATCTATTTATTTCCAAATATACATACCTCTTCATGTGATCATCTAGACTTCCTTCGACAACTTCCTTTCCTTGCTTGAAGATTAAAGTGCTTCCAACCAACTTGACATGCCGCACTCCTTTGTCACCATACCATCATCCTTCTAAACAATGGATCCCACACAGGGTGGAATGTAGTCTATCAGTGAGACACTCGCTTTTTCCAAGTAGAGGAGAACCTTCTTATAAAGATTCTAGTGGAGAATCTCGATGATCCTCATCTTGCAAATGCTCCTTTCTAATAATGATGATGTATGAAGACCTTTCTCTATCTTTTATCATGCTAGATGACTTTCTTCCAACCATATATACTACTATTTCAGTTGTCTTTTCATGCTTTCAATGAGGATACCATGAGCTACTTCCTTTCTATCATGATGACTGCTACAATCATGTAGAGTTCTACTTCAACTATCCTTTCAAGCTTATATAATGATGTCATGAGATTTTTTCTGCTTCAATCATATGCTTCTAATATGATGCATTCTATCATACTTACAATGCTTCTCATCCTGGCTGCAATCTTTAACCATAGTAGAGGTTTTTTCACCTCTTACTTCTCCTTTTGCTATGTACTTGAAGATAAAATGTGTGAGAAGTCTTAATAGTGAAGATCTATCCCTTCTTCCTTCGTGGATTTCTTCTCATCAGGTTCTTTTACTTCTTCAGTGATATGGGCTTCATTCCTTTCTTTCCTTTTCTTGTTGCCCTTCTTGAGTTTAGGACAATCTCTCTTGAAATGCCCATATTCCTGACATCCATAGCATTGGATCTTTGACATATCAATCTTCTTCTTTTTCTGAGGACCAAACAAACTTTCCTTTTCTCCTAGCCATGGCAGCAAATGCTTGAACTTGTTCATTTGATCCAACATCGCTTTTTTGCTTTCAATCTAGTTTCTTCATAATGACCAAAGTTCACTGAATGGAGTGGCTTCCTTCTTTCCATATATACTTGATACAAAGTTGCCCCATTCATCAGGTAGTGCATTGAGCATAATGGTAGTCATTTCTTTATCAGACATTATTCCTCCTAACTCTTGTAGTTGGTCTCTTATTTGTGATAGCCTCATAAGGTATGAGGCTATCCCCTCTACTTTTGATGCCTTCATTTTGTATAACTCAATTCTCAAAGATATCGCTTCTCCTGCAGTGCTTATGGAAAACGGTTCTACCAACTTCTCAAAGATTTATTTTGATGTCTCCATCTTTGCTACACAAGGAATGAGTGAATCCTTGATTGATTCTATAAGGATTCTTTGAGCCCTTATTTCCCCTTTCATATACTTTGATAATGCTTGAGCTTGCTCTTGAGATGGTTTCGAGATGGAGCCTTTTACATATTCTACAACTTCATTCTCTATGAGGATCAAATCTATCCTCTTCTTCCATGCAAGGAAATTTGATGACCCAACCAATTTATTGCTTTCCTTGTAGAATGAAGTCATTTTGATAGTAGATTCAAACATAGATATAAAGATACTTGTCAAGTGAAGATGCTCCTTGATAATGATATCTTCAACTTGATGCCTTCTTGATGATGTTGCTTCCTTGATGATCTTCTTCAAGGATATTTGAGATGTGATCTTTGCTTCAATGTGAGGAAGATCGCCTTGATGTCTTAGATGATGATTGCAATGCTTCTTACTTCCTTGGATGATAATGTAGAATGTGGAGGCTTCCCAAGGTGCTTCAAATGCAGAGTCCTTCTTTCAATAGAGGTAGGGTTTTTCAGGTCTTTTATTCTTCCAAGAGTTGTGATGATGTGATCCTTGCGATGTGATGAATGGTCCTTGATGATTGCTTCTTGATGGTATGATCCTTGTGATGCTCCTTAGATCCTTTTGATGATAGTCCTTGAGCTCGACCCTCATGTATCCTTCTTCAAGCTGCCTTATCCTTCTTGTTGTAGTCACCTTAGTTCTGATACCATGTTGAGAAATCTAGGGGGCAGCTAGATTAGGTGATTTCTTTTACTTTTATAACTGTTTGTGATGTATTTTTACTTAACTAGATTAGCTTCTTCTTCAACTTGATTATTAATGTGTTTTCTATCATCAAACAACAATAAAACAATGAAGAACAATAACACAAAAGGACAAAAGATATAGGCTATTAGCCAGGGCCAAAACCTCTCCTCTTGAGAGGAAAACCCACGAGAACTCTTCTTCTTATAGAACTTCAAATGATGAATTCCAAGACCTATGACCCTTGACCAAGACCCCTCCACGACCAAGTCAAAACTCCTCGAAGAACTTACTTTTCACGAAGTCAACCCAAGTCAAACTTGCCTTATCACAACAACAACTCCTCTCTTGACAAAGATTTCAGATCTGCATCTTTTGACTGCAATTTTCGGCCCTTGCTGCAGAAACTATAGGTGGCATGTGTGAGGGAATTGTGGTGACTTTAGCTTCTTTTCTTCTTCGCTAGGGCAACCTTCTCTTCCTTGATTACTTCTCTTGCAAACTTGACTTCTTGTCATAGAAATTTCGGCTTCTTCCACAACTCGTCTTTTACTGCAACAAGGTTATGCCCTAGATCTCACATGTGTGACGAGATGTAGCCCAAAACAGATCAAAATTTCATTTTTCTTCTGCTTGTTTCTCCTTCTTTTCCTCACACCTCTTTAGGTCATCTTATCTTGTTGATCGAACTTCTTGTGAGTTGAATTGATGCATTTCAAATGAGGTCAAAGCATCCTTATATATAGTCTTTCTTTGAGGTTAAATAATTGTCCATGAGGCCGACTTGATGTTGCTTGTAGGCCGACTTGTTCTTTGGATGATGACAAGCTCTTGGAGGGTCTTTGACTCTAATTTTGACTCAAACAATCTTTTCTTTACAATATGTAGCATGCCCAAAAGGGTCTTCCATACATGACATTGACTCTTATGACTTGTTGACTCAAAGACAAGCCCTAGAAGCACTCAATGTGTGCTTGACTTATAAATCAAATAACATTGAGCATGAAACCCATGCCTCAAGAATGACAATAATAATTTTATTTTTCTCTTTACATCAAATACATAAAATCATGATTACACATGTCATTATGAAGACCGAACCTAATTACATATTTCAAAACAGTGTAGTGTTTCATAATTGAATGTGGGCTGGTAAAAGTCCTAGCTATTACAACAATATAATTTGAATGTTGTAGGTGTATTTATTTGTGCGTAGAGGACTTAGAGGACAAAGCCTCAACCCTAGGATTTGGTTAAAGGATTAGACTTGTATTTTGGCATTTTAATAGGGATATAAAGGGCCATTATCCCTGGTATGGAAGCCATGTGAATTTTCTTGTTAATGGACAGATAAGAAACAAGTTTGGGCATTAATACTTGTGTGCTATACATTGATCTGATTGCTGGTGTAATTTCTGTTGTGCAAAAGTTTGAAGTTAGGCACTTTCAATGTGTTTATGTTTTCTAGTTAGATCATAGACTAGACCCGAGGTGGATAGCTGACACATCCAATATTTGTTTTGGATTGCATGTGTTGTTGATTTGCCCAACCTTTTATACTGTTTTTTCTTGTTGATTTCTATTGTCATTTTTTTATTACATCATGCTATCCTTGAACCAAAGTTTGGTCAAAAAACCATGGTGTATGACATTCCAGGTGAAAGAGGGTAAGGGCTTCCTTGGCCAATTGGAAAATTGTCTTAATCCACATATTTCATTGACGACATCATCCATTGCCACTACCATCCCAATGACAAGAATTTCAGCATGTTTCTTAAGGATATTTTTGAAGCAAATTTTTATTCAATGTAGATTTAGTAGGGGAATTTTTGCTTAGAAACTAATTCCCAAGATTCGTATTCATGTAATAGTTGAGTTTGTGGGAAAAAATGTAGGGATTCTTTTCTTTTTGCCTTCAAAGGAATAACAGACATCAAGGTCTTCCACTGCAAGAGTTTATATAAGGAACCAAATAGGGTCAACATTGCAGAATTGGTAAGGATAACCTCGTTTTCTTCACGTTTTGTTAGAGAATAAGAAAATAAATCTTTGGTGGAGGAAGTGACCAAAGAAGAATTAAAGGGTGTATTAGCTTCTCTTTAGAAAGATAAAGAGTCTGTGCCTAGACCATTGGATTATGGAGCCCTTTATTGGCTTCTATGACAGGATGGAAGAGGAATTGCTAAGGGTGGTGGGGAAACTAGGCAAACCATTAGGGTTTTAGGGGCGTCCCACTCGTCTTTCCAAAATCCCTTAAAAGGACAACCTAGCCTCCTTTGATGATTTCAGGCCTATTTTATTGTGCAATTGTACTTATAAGATCATTGTAGAATTTATATCCATTAGGGTTAAGAAAATTTTATTCAAGTCTATCTCAATGGAACAATTTGGGATTATGTATAGGATGCAAATTCACAAAGCAATAAAGGTGACCCAAGAACCAATGCACTCAATCAAAACCCAAAAGAAGCATGCCATGGCTATGAATTTGGATCTCTCAAAGGCTTATGACAAATTTAATTGGCATCACATGAGATTGATTTTTTAATTAATATTGGTTCTTGTGTCCAAATGGTGAACTAGATAATGAGATATCCTTCCTTTGTTTCCTTGTTAGCGTTAACTAATGGCTCAACTTCAGAGTTTTTCAAGCTTCTAGAGGCATAAAGCAAGGATGTCCTATGCCCCTTTATTGTTCATGATTATTGCAAAATGCTTAACCATATTGATTTCAGAGGATAAAAGGACTGGGCTTTGGGAGGAATAATGATAGGAAAATCATTCTTCTTGACATATTTGATGTTTGTTGACAATGTATTATTGTTCTATGATGGTTCTAGAAGGGACATTGTTACACTAAAATAGATTATGGAACTGTATTGCATGGCTTCAGCTTTGGATATGATAACACAAAAGTCATCTATAGTTTTCAATGGTGTTGAGGAGTAATAAAGAAACATTTTACAAGTATTCCCTTATTAGAAAGTGCACTTCCAAGAAGGATTTAAATACTTGGGCTTTCTATTAAAACCAAATCGATGTTGGAAAGGTGACTGGAGACTGCTAGTTGAGAAGGATGAGAACCAACCAAAGCAATGGTATAACAGATGGCTCTCTTTGGGAGGTAGACTAACACTATTCAACTTAGTGTCGAAAGGAATTCTGGTCTATTGGCAATCTATAGCTTTCATCCCAAAAGGGGTCTTAGAAACAATTAAGAAGAAGTGTTTTAAGTTCTTATGGATTGGAAAGAGAGAATTTGATGGTATCCCTTTGGTTTAAATATCAGGCCATGGCTAAAAACCCCAAGAGCCAAGTAGCTAAGTAGTTGGAGACTCAAAAAATTTCATGTGTTTCGTAAAGGCATTGGCAGCTAAGAATGTGTGCAGGTTGTTGAATTTTCTAATTCTATCCGTTAGAAATTAATCTGTATTCTGCTGGTTTATTTTTTCTACTCGTAAATTCTGAACAAGTTATTTAAAACATATAAATAATGAAATAAACACAATACCGTCTCAACATCTACAAATCATCAACTGAAAGAAAACAAACACACAAGTGACACCATTATTTTTGGACAAATGTCCTCGGAAAAACCCAATGTGGGAAAACCGGTGCAACTATTCTGAGGGTTTATTATTATGCAGTAGTTCCTTGAGTACAACTGGGTGTCTAACCGGCTCACCCGACAGAGAAAAATATACGGCAGCAATACCTCTCTATTCGGAAATAGGTATTCAGAAAACCTGTCCCACGAAACCCTCTCCAGCGACTTTGAAGCTCTGCGCTAGCCCTTTTGGCCTCTGCGTCAGGCTCCTGTTGCTCTGCGTCAGGCTCCTGTTGCTCTGCGTCAGCCTCAAACCTCTCTGCGTCAGCCCTTTGAGGCAATGTGCAGCCTCTGGGATCCTCTGCGTCACTCCCTCTGCCTTCTGCGTGGATGACGCAATCCCTCTAGGCACTACATTGTCTCTGCTGGGCTCTGCGTGGCCTACTTTAGCTGCTACTCTCGCTCTCTGCCTCTGCGCTGGTCTCTCGACACTGTCTTTGCCTCTCTGTCTAGTACTAATTGCCCCTCGTTGCTGATCGCTGATTCAATTTTGCTTAGCAACCCCGCTCTAGCAAAATGAATGACTTATCACTCTCGTGTGTTCTCCAATTGACCCTCAAGCCTCCTCTTATACTTTTCTCGTTGGTCCTTCAACGGCTGAGATTACATCTCTAATCAACGACTAAGATTAGATTTTGCTTGATCCATGACTTTTGGAACCTTCTAACCCAGTTTTATATTAATACCCATTAATATTTTATTTTTCTAAGTTTAGACTAAGGAACTCCATTAAAAATATTAACTATTTTAATATCTCCCAAACCGGGTACAATCTGTCCAAACCATTTCTAGGTCTTGGAGATTTCATGTGCTTTAGCCTATCCACGGATTTTCACAGCTAGAGCACATCCGATGCTACCCCAAATCAACACTCCCTCTTAGCGAGGACTGTGCTCTAGTAATACTCCTCACTAAGCATCACCCTGATTATCCGGCACTGGTACCTATGCTGATGCTAGGCCTCCCTGCCCAACATCCTTTGCACTGCTGCATCCTGTACTGCTGCCCATGGCTCTGCCACTGCTGCATCCGTACGACAACTCCCTCTGCATCCGTGCTACTGCTGGTCCATCCTCCCAATACTGCATCCCCCTCTCATCATGCTGCATCGTGCTACTGTATACTACTACTGCACTGCAACTCAGTTACTGAGAAGTAAGTAACTGATCCACTCAACTTCTGACATCCTTGTCAGACTAGAAACACTCTCGATGTTGAAGCTCTCTCTGTCGCTAACAAGTGCTCCCTCTACTGACCTCTGTGCTGTTGCAACAACTCCCTACATCTCGCACTATTGCACACCTCTCTGTGCCATCTTGCACTGCCGCAACACTCTCGTGCCTCTCGCACTCTTGCAGCCTGCTAGCCTCGTGCTGCCGGGGGACTCCTACATTGTAGCACTCTCTGTTGCTTCATCTGCATCCGTCTCTACCTACATCTGCCAGTCCTGCTACTCCTCTTCGGGGCTTCCGTAGCAAGGTATAATCCAAGAGGTTGGGTACCTCAAGGATCGTGCCCCTCATCGCCTATAGTCCTCCTGACTATAGCTCGATGTCTCCCCACTTCTTCTCAAGTGGCACATGAGCACTCATGGCACAATCGTCATCCTCCTCGACTTCTTTCTCTGCATTCATTGGTGCTGCCTTAGAGTTAGAAGCCTCTCCCTTGTTCTTCTTCCTAGAACACTAGTTCGCATAATGACCCAGTTCCCCAGAGTGGAAGCACTTGACCTTGGAGAGGTCCTTCTTCCTCTTCTCCTGCTTTCTTGCAGATGCCAGAGCTGCATCCTTCTCCTCTTCCTTCTTAATCCAGACTCCTTTGCTGCTATCTCCCGTCTTGGTTAGCTGTCTGATCTCCTCTTGGCGAAGAGCCGCCCACAGTTCTTCCCAATTTGGAAGACTCGCCCTGCCCAGTATGCTATGGACAAATGTCTCTCACTCCTCGGAGACTGCATTAAATGCAGTCCTTACTATCAACTACTGATCGGACGTGGCCCCTATGGAAGTCAGTTGGTCCCGGATCTCCTTCAACTGACTGAGGAAGAGGTTTATCTGCTCCCCCTTCTGCATCTGGTATGACCTTAGCTGATTCTCAAGGATCATCTTCCTCTGCACGAAAGTACCCTAGTACAATGTCTTCAAAGTGTCCCACATCTCCTTTGTCGTTTCCTTCTCGGCAATATGTTGGACCACATGATCCTTGACCCCATCAAGGATGGTGCACTTTTCCTTAGCCATTGCCTCCTCGTACCTTTCATTAGCTACCGAGTCAACTGGGATAGCCATTACTCTCAAGGCGAAGCCCTTGATACGATGTCTGTCTAGAATGGACAAGATCTTGGCCTTCCAAACCACAAAGTTGGACGCTCCGTCCAGCCTGTCCTAATCTCTCAAGCCCATTCACGGCCATCTCTCTGCTCTTCTTTATCGATTCCTCCAAGTCTCTCTACTTCTCGCTTAGAAGTTCTCGGTTCGACTCCTACTGAGTCTCTCTACTTCCCGTCTGGAAGTTCTCAGTTCGACTCCTGCTGAGTCTCTCTACTTCACGTCTGGAAGTTCTCGGTTCGACTCCTCCGAGTCTCTCTACTTCTGTCTAGAAGTTCTCTTTTGGACTCCCGTTGAGTCCTGATTTCCCTCCTGGAAATCCTTCTGCCAACCGTCAAGTTGCCCCTCTCCAACTATCTGTGCAACTGCAACACTGATTTAAATTCCTTGGCTAGAAATCCGCCTCGATAGCAACTCCCTCTACCTTGGTTTTCTGCTGTTAGGTAATGTTTTGACCACAGTACCCCACCAGCTTCACTCCCACAAACTGCCGACAACTTCCTTTGCCGCAACAACTGAAGGATTGAGCCTCTTGGCTCTGCGCAATCCTGACACTAGCAAAATAGCTCCCTCAGCCAATTGCGCCAGCCCTTCTGACCTCTGCGTGAGCCTGTTTTTGCCTCCTCAGCCTCTGCGTTGACCTCTCTTAGGCCCAGACTGATGACGCAATCCTTTTGTGTCAATCCTTCCTCTGTCGCTTCTGCAAGGATCAGCTACTGTCACTTGAGACAATTGATTCTACTACAAATGATTTGCTTAGCTGATGCCTTCAACTTTCCTGTGATTTGCAACCACGCTTTGATACCATGTTGACTTTTCTAATTCTATCCGTTAGAAAATTAATCTGTATTCTGCTGGTTTATTTCTTCTACTTGTAAATTTTGAACAAGTTATTTAAAACATATAAAGAATGAAATAAACACAATACAGTCTCAACATCTACAGATCATCAACTAAAAGAAAACAAACACACAAGTGACACCATTATTTTTGGACAAATGTCCTCGAAAAAACCCAATGCAGGAAAACCGGTGTAGCTATTCTGAAGGTTTATTATTATGCAGTATTTCCTTGAGTACAATTGGGTGCCTAATCAGCTCACTCGACAGAGAAAAATACACAGTAGAAATACCTCTCTATTCGGAAACAGGTATTCAAAAAACTTGTCCCACGAAACCCTCTCCAGCGACTTTGAAGCTCTGCGCTAGCCCTTCTGGCCTCTGCGTCAACCTCTTGTTGCTCTGTGTTAGCCTCAAACTTCTCTACGTCAGCCCTCTTAGGAACTGCGTAGCCTTTGGGACCCTCTGCATCACTCCCTCTTCCTTTTGCGTGAATGACACAATCCCTCTGGGCTCTGCGTTGTCTTTTTTGGGCTTTGCGTTGCCTACTTTGGCTGTTGCTCTCGCTGTCTGCCTCTATGCTGGTCTCTCGACACTGTTTCTGCCTCTCTGTCCAGTACTCACTGTCCCTCGCTGCTAATCACTGATTCAATTTTGCTTAGCAACCCCGCTCTAGCAAAATGAATAACTGATCACTCTGGTGTGTTCTCCAACTGACCCTCAAGCCTCCTCTTATACTTTTCTCGTTGGTCCTTCAACGGCCGAGATTACATCTCTAATCAACGGCTAAGATTAGATTTGGCCTAATCCACGACTTTTGGAACCGTTTAAACCAGTTTTATATTAATACCCATTAATATTTTATTTTTCTTAAGTTTATACTTAGGAACTCCATTAAAAATATTAATTATTTTAATATCTCCCAAACTGGGTACAATTTGTCCAGACCATCTCTGGGCCTTGGAAATCTCATGTGCTTTAGCCTCTCCACCAATTTTCACGGCTAGAGCACATCCGATGCTTACCCCAAATCAATACAGGTTGATATCCAAATAAATCTTGTTGAAATATATAAATCAAAAATATATAAATCCCTTAACAATAGAGGAATGGTTTAAATTGGAAAATAAATCATTTCATAATGTGTTGAATATGTCGAAGTTTACACCACTAGCCTTTCCATTAGTTGGAAACTGGTTAGTATTGAGTATGGAAGCAAGGGAATGAAGACCAAGTGAGTGGTTGGAGCTGATCCTTGGGTAGGAAGTGGAGAAGCATAAAAACTACTAGGGGTGTTGATTTCTAACCTTCAGAGTCAAGGTATTTATATTGCAAAGGCAGTAGATCTTACGAAAAATACTATCTCGCAGCAAGTTTGGATCTAAAGAGAGAAGTTAAGGTTATCAAAGAGGCATTTGGAGCTTTGGAATGTTTATATCCAATATTATCAGAACTGAACCATTGACCAAACTGATAAACCTTCTGAACTGTGAACTGGTAAACAAACCAGACCAAAAAAGCCAGTCAACCACAAAATACATAAAATATTCAAATTTTAAAGAAAAACATACACATTCATGTGCATCCATATTAATCCAAACCATTTATGCACAAATATGTGAAGTTTCTCATTTATATAGCATGTAGGGGTGAATATAACCAAATAGCACCGAGTGCAATCTATCTCTGAACCCAAAATACATCAACAAATAGGCTCTAGATGGCCTTTAGCATCCAAAAAATATCATGCTACAACAAACACAGACATATCATCAAAATCATTGCCTATATTGGGATCTCCATATTGAATATCACCCTCAAAACATTAAAATAAGATAGAAAAAGCTTCACATGTCAAGTCAAGATTTTGTTTGAGTGATGGATACATTTTTACCTATGTTGCATGAGTTTTTGGAACGTGGGAACGTTGGGAACTTGGGTACGGGTGTCGGGAACGGCTAGAGGTTTCCCCAAAATTTACAGGAAACGGCTAATCGGGAACGGTAATATTATATAATAAAAAAATTAAAAATATAAAAATATAAAATATATAATTATATAATAATCAAAATTAATATTAAATCAAAATATTAAAATCAATTTAAATATATAATCTCTCTTATATATAAATATATTCTCTGGGTGTCTCTCTTCCTGAGTCTCTCCCTTTTATATATATAAAATATTAAAATGTCAAGTTCATTATCAGTTCTTTGACACATGACCAGTATTTGAAACAATCTGCCTTAAAAATACAAAGGAACAATTTTACCTATGTTTCTCTAGTTATTCTTATGAGAAAAAGTAAAGCGACTCTAATGGTTAAGCATTGACTGCCACATACAATATGCACACAATCTTCTGCGATACATATACATAAACAAAAAAATAAATACTCATCAGCATGACATCCCAGATATCGCCCTTACATTGAGGTGTCACATGCTTCCTTAACCCATCAAGAGATTGCTCTAGTTTCTCAATTAAGGATATCAGTGTTAAGGATGTCTTTGGTCTTTCTTCCTGCGAAGGTTTCAACAAAGCCTCATGTTTTGTGGGCATTTCAACATATTTGTCTACATGCTTTGTATTCCCCAACCCCAGGGAATGCGGGAACTCCAAAAAAAAACAGTCTTCAAAGCTCCCGGAACATTCCCAAGCTCCCATTATAGCTCCCACAGAAAAGGGAACGTTCCCATACAGTTCCAAAGCTTCCGGGAGTGTGGGAACCACTGGAACGGGTTTCCCACCTCTAGGGAGTGGTTCCCGTGTAACAGAGATTTTTACTAAGGTCGTGATAAAGGAGTTCAACAATCAATGCCACTAACATCAAAGTGCATAGAAGGCTTGATGTTATTGATTAAATGATAGTTCAATGCCCTTGTACGGAACATAACCCAATGGAAATGTGAGATCCGAAAAATTGTTAAGTCTACTGGATTTTGAGTGGGATCTAAAACTCCACTTTCTCCATATGAAATCCAATGAGGTTGGAACCACTTTCAAACACCCTGAAACAATTAATGGTAATGTTAAAATTTTGAGTAAAAAGATGAAAATGAAAGATAAAGGTTGGAACCACTTTCAAACACCCTGAAACAATTAACAGTAATGTTAAAATTTTAAGTAAAAAGATGAAAATGAAAGATAAAGGAGAATGCCACTTTTAACATTACCATTAACTGTATACCAATGGTAGGGCCTTAGGCTTAAATATTTGGCTGTCCCACTCAAAAAAATTGTCATTTTTAAAAAAATTGCATTTGGAACATCCTTGGTTGCATTGTACGGAATGGGCTGGTTTGGGGAAAAAGGCCAGTTTAGGCCAATACTATTATGGAACCAGCCGGTTCGGTACTGAACCAGCCTTTTCTGGTTTCAACCCTCTAACCAGACCAGTTTGGGGGTCAAACTGTTCAGACCGGCTGGTTCCACCAGTTTTGGTCTGATTCCAATAGCACTGGTTATATCAGTAAACTAAAAGGGAATCTCATCATAATAAGAGAGGATGAGGATGTATTGGTCTGAACTAAGAACCCTGTTTTTGGGAACTACACACCAAGGCTGGGTTATAAAGTGATGTTCAGAGAAGATAATCAAATATCAGAGGATTGGTGGTGGAAGACATTAAGGAGGTTAAAAACTCCCCTGAAATCAAAAGCATATATGTGACTTGCATTAAGGAATAAGGCATTGACCTGAGAGGTGCTGCAAAGGGAAAGTCGCCAAGGCCCTAGAAGATGCATACTGTGTAAACAATTGGAACTATGTATATGAAGAGATTGTTTGGGTAGAATTGGAACTGTTTACTGGTTGTGAGAGAGGTTGGAATGCACAATCTATTGGAGAATGCTTGAGAATTTGGACACAAAACAAGGAGTTAAAAGGCTATTGGGCTCTTTTCCTTTGATAGCTTCATACAATTCAGCTAGCTTTGAAGGAAAAAGAATTCCAGCTTTCCAGAGTGCTTCTTAGATCAGATCCCTATTCACTACTATAAAGGTGCTGCATAAGAGAGCGAAGCAAAGATGCTTGGATCATCCACTAATTGAGTAGAAGGGGGCCTGGGGCTATTTTGATGGCACAAGCCAGGGTCATCCTGAGGTAAGTGGAGCAGGTGATATCTTATTCTTGTCTACGTGACAGTTATGGCAGTTCAAATAAGCTTAGGGAGCGATTCAAGTAATTATGGTGAGTTGCTAGCATTAAAATTATTGCTGAATGTGGCATTGGACAAGGGAATCCAAAATCTCCAAGACTTCAGTGATTCATATGTAGTTATAAATTAGATGTTAGTGGTTCAAGATGGGTAATCTGGTTCTCATCCCAATCTTAGATCAGCTGAAGCATATGGAGACAACCTTCTTCAAACTATCATTCAACCACGTGTTCAAAGAACTTAATGAAGAGGCTGACCTCTTGTCAAATGAAGGCTTTTTGTTAGACTATAATGAAGGGTAGATCCAGGAGTTCAAGGATGGTAGCAGTCTGCCTGTTAATCCAATGACAGTTAATGAACCATAAAAGCAGTTCACCATTTTAATAACAGCACAATGGAAGCCTGTGATATTGGAGGCTGTTGAATGCAGTGTTTATGGAAACTTTTCAAATTCTGGTTATGGTATTATGATGTTGAAGAAGAGGACTTTTCTTTAATGAACTCTGATTGTAAGTCCTGGCAACAAAAGTTCCTTCTGATGTTGCTGAATTGGGCATTGCAAAAGGAAAACAAGAACTTGAAGACTGAAGTCTTTGATGATTCATAAGCAGTAATATTCTAGATGTTAGGCAAGTTTGAAATGGGAAATCTGGTGCTAATTCCAAATTTAGATAAGCAGTAGTGTATGAAGACAGCCTTCCTTAAAGTAACATTCAACCATGTTCAGAGTACTTAATGCAGAGGCTGACCTTGGCTCAAAAGAAGGTTGCTGGTGGACTATAATAAAGGGTGGATCCAGGAATTCGAGGATGGCAGCCCTCTGCTTGTATATGCAATGACAGTCAATGGGCCATAAAAGCAGGTGGTTGGTTGTTCCATACACAGTTTTGTTGGAACAGACTGTTACCATGCTATTGGCTTTCATTTGTTTTTTGAAATTACAGCAGGACCCTTATAGTTGTAGGATGGAATATTCTGAATATTGAGCTTTCATGCACTGCTAGAAAAGTCTTTGAGTATTTTACAGACTTTCAAACACAGGTTTGTTGGAAAAAAAAGGTCTTTATGGATAGTAATGCCTGCCAGAACTGCCGATGGAATATTCTTATTATATCTCACACACAGAATTGCTGGAAGAATATTTTGTTCTTAACGAGGGTACAGGTCTGCCAATTGCAGTCAATGTGTAATGTATTGACAAATCCCTTTTAGGCCTATAGACATTTTAAAGTGGCTTCTCTTTTTTTAACTATGATACTGTTTTTACATAAACAGTTTTGTTGGATAGCCTTTTAGAATGATTGGCTTTCAGCCTTTTGGACATTACAGTGGGATCCCTAGAGTTGTGGGATGGATTAACTGATAACTTAAGCGACTGGTTGTCAGCCTTTTTGTCATTTCAGCGAGATTCCCATGGCCGAACAATGGAGTCATCCTTCATCTTCTAAGCAGTGTTTTACGAAACGGCCGTACCGAAACGGAAACGGCCGTTTCTGACCGTTTCAATGCCAATTTTTATGACCCGGCCCATGACCCGGTTCGGCTGGCCGAGTCAGCTATGACTCGGCCGAGTCAGCCAATGACTCGGCCGAGTCATAGCTGACCCGGTCAACCCGGCCGGGTCCTGTAATGACTCGGCCGTTTCAATTACAGATGCATTCTTCTTAGGGCAATCTACTTCAGATTATATGCAGATATTCAAACACTTCCAGGTATCGACCTCACAAAAATGAGTTGTATTTAGGCTTGAAATGTGCCTCACAGGGTCGGATACATGAGGTATGCAAGAAACAATTAATCAGTTAGCTAGAATTTATGGCTTGTTGTGAAGTGTTCAACTCCTGTAGACAAATCGAGATGTCATCTAAAGCAAGGATTTCAATATTCAGATTTGCAATAGGAGGCTCTATTAGTAATGTCTGTAACAACAATAGTTACATCAAAGTTTTCATGGCAGCAAGAATGTTCACCTTGCATAATTGAATGTGTATCATCACCTGCTTTAGCATCATTGCCTTCAAATCAAAAGTATAGTGGCACTCCTTTCTGTAAGGAAGAAGACTGCAGTTGTTGTTGTATGGAATGACATCAAAGAATGATAAAGTCTCATCTTAATGATGAAGTGCAGATTGACAAGGGCTTGACGATCTCCTAAAGCAAGGATTCAGAGGGAGATGTAATGTTTTGATGATGTATGTCCATCAGATAAGGATCCTCCCATTTTCAAATGAAAGAGGTAATTTTAAGATGTAAGATCTAGCTTTGTTTCTAAGTGTCAAAGGTCTGGTAAAATTCAACAGCTATTGTAGACTACACACAGGGACATTGGGGTATATCATACATCACATTTAGCTGCCACGCAATGCTTTTGCACTAAACAGAATATTCTTTAATGTATACCTCTGTTCTAGAGGCGAATAGTAAAGGATCAGAACCGTGTCATAATCATAGAGTTGTGAACCACTGTCAAAACAATTTCAGAAAACCAACGATTATGCCCTCAGAACAAAATGACTAAAACCTGCAAAATATATGTTGAACGAACCCAGGGAATCCCAGAACTATAAACCACAAACCCTTATACAAGTTCAATGCTGTTACAGATCAAAGGATGTCCGAATTATCTTATCTCTTTTGGAGAGAGGATGGGTGCGTTTAAATAGATTTGGATAGGCTTTCATGACAGGCAGTCTACTTGAGTATTTGGGAGGGAAGCCCAAAAATTTAATTTTTTAATTAAAACAAGTTTTGGAGCCAAGAATCCCACGCTTAAATGAGGCCATTTTGTCCTCTATTTTGGACCATAGTATGATTAAATTTCCTCGTATATTTAATACATTTTCAAATGTTAACCTTAATCTTTTGACAACCTTTTGGTCCAGCAAGATATTAGAAGGTTCAATTTGGCATTTTCAACAATTATTTAGCCTTTTAATATGCTTCCATATTATCAACTTATTTGGGGCTTGTGACCACATAGTGGGTGCACCAACTTAAGTTGGACATATCTTTCAAACAGTAAGGAGTCTCGCAGCGTGCTATATATCCTTAGAATCGTAATGACGAGGAGAATCCAATACAGATGGTCAAGCAATAATGAAGCGGAACATAAAGATGAGTCTTTGATCATGTATGACAGAGTCACAGACTACAGTTGACTATGTATTTACTATTGCCATTGGGTACACCGTACCATTTTGATATAATGGATTGGTTCATGAGCCTACTTTGATCATATGTTGTCTTCCATGTATATTATAATGTTGTGTGTTTGGAAACTTGAATGAAAATCTTTAAAATTATGTTTAAAATATTTAAAATTATGTTTTTTTATAAAAAAAATAAATATTTAATGTATTTTTTACAACGACCGAGTCATTGAAATCGAGCCGGCCGAGTCATTACCGAGTCCGAGTCCGAGTCCGAGTCGATCCTCGGCCGAGTCCGAATCCGAGTCCGAGTTGTAAAACACTGCTTCTAAGTACTTAGTTGTTATAGACTAGATAGATGCTAAAGGCCTTATTTTGTCCATAAGAATCAAAGAATAGCTTTTGGAAAAATACTGTGAAGGTGGATAAAATGGGGTGCTTGTCATACCCAAGGGACTGTAAGTTTATTTTTGTGGAAGCTATATGCATCTGCAAAATGTAAACGATTTATATCTAATACAAGGTTACAACTTTTTTCCAAGGAAAAGAAGATGAGTGGATTGCAACAGAGAGGATTATTTAGGTCCTGGGAGGGAAAGGGTGGACCTTTCAGGTTTGGCCTTTGACTTAGAACTAGTAATTCACCCTCCAATCTATCATATTCCTTTGTTGACTTTAAGTTTAAATTTATCATAGTTCTGTATGCAAGCAGATTGGGAATGGGAATCACACTGCTGCTGTTCTGAGAGCCAATGTGGACTGCTACTTTGCATTTCTTGTCATGTGGCATAGGCACACGTGAGTTAGTTGAAGAGGAACTATCCATCATTGTTGTTTTAAGAGTGGAGTTACAAACAAAGGTTTCACAATTGCATTCTAGTGGGTAAGCTATGTTGATGCTCTCTATAATGAGCATAAGAATAAAGAGAGTTCATAACTTTAAGGGGTGTGATTCTGCCTCAGAAAGATTTTCAATTTTTTTTTCTGCCTCTTAATGTAGGATTATCGTTAATCAAGCAATAAGCATTCAATCAAAGATAGAAGCTGCTGAGGAGAATATTGTGGAGGTCACATTGATTTCTAAGTAGAGTGACAATCCATCGAATGTGTCTTTGGAGCAAACAGATCAAGGATTATTACTTCAGAATCTATATTGGCAGTCAGCAAGTATGATAAGGTCCATACAAAACAAAAGAAAACTCGTCTCTGACATATCATTTATATTTTCAATTGACAAAAATGGTCAGATGTTACGAAGGATACTGGGAGGAGCCTGTAAATTGCATGACTGCTTTGTCACAAAATAATTTTTGTTGGTGCATAATTTAATATTTGTCAATGGAGATTTCTATATGGAAATTCCGGTATGTAGAGTATAAATCCCTAACATATCTCTATAGAAGGGTGGTCACCTATTCCATGATGTTGCCGATAGAAGTTATTATGCTTATTCAATTATATGTCTGTCTATAGGAGGTACATGAGATAATACCACAGAATCAGGGTGGACACTACCAAACCTCCTAAAAGATGGATAGCACGGGTGTGATATGCCAAATAGAAATATTCAGAGCTTTATCTTAAGAAGTGTGAGATTTTGCTGAAACAAGGACAATAGCAGGGTGTGTACAATCTCAATATGTATTCCCCATTTGTTGCAGTGCCAGGCATATCACAGCTAACCCAGCAGACCAGCGTTAGCAGAGATGCGGTAAAGGATGGGGCCCATCCACGATAAGTGGTAACAACGTTTAAACAGAGCTAATAATGTGGGCTAAAATCGAATTAATTTGTGCAGACCTCACTGACTGGGCTATTGTGACTTTTTTCATTTATAATCAACAACAACAAAACACAGATCGAAGAGATTGTACAGAAATTTAACAGAATTGAGGAGGAGAACGAGGATATTGTTCGATGTTTAAGTGTAGTCTAGGAATTTAATTAAAAATTGCAAAAATCAAATCAATTTCTACAGATCATCATACGCTAAGCTAATTTACCATGTAATCAAAAAAGGAAAAGAATACAGATACAAAGAGACTACACGTACAGAAATTACTAAAATTGAAGACGAGTATATAACCTTGTCCAGTTGGAATTGAACACTTCCACATGCCAGCTGATTCAAAAAGCAGGGAGGAGAATATCATCTCTTGTATCTGGTATCGAATTAGAATTCGAATATAAATGTAATGCATGCCCTCCACCTCTCAGTACAACACAACACACATAGACAGGTAGACCAGACGAGACAAGCCTCATAAACACCACAAACTCCTACAAAGCACAGACTAGAACGGACTCATATAAACCATGACATGGAGCTCTGAACATACAGCACAGGTGGCCCTGGGAGGAGGAGGAACAGGGGAGGGAAGGAATGCACAAAGCAAAGATTCGGACAAAAAATGGAGATAAAAGATGAACAACTGAATTCAACAGTCATGCTCTTCTGGACTTGCAGTTAAGGGATTGCACGATTTGAAAAGAGTCCCATCCACGATGGGAGCTGGAAGAGCATCGTGCCAATCTCTGTATCTATTCTTACTCATCTGATTACATTCTATTTGAGAGTATTATTTTCACGTTTGACTTTCTATTTGATCATTTCAAGGTTTAAGGTTTACCCAGTGAAATTCTTAAAAATACGCTACAACAAAAACAAAAGAGAGTGCTGCGTACCTGTGTTCTGGCTTCCGTCCGTCCTCTGTTCTAGGCCCTGAATCCTGTCGAGAGCATGTAGTTGAAGAGATAAAAATGCTGAAAACGAAGTTCACAGCATATACAGGAGGTAGTAATCCCGTGGTCGCATCATGGATATCTAATCAAATTAATAATCTATATTTAGATCTATAATCTATTGATAATCTATAATTTATGAAAGAAGACAAGTACAGAAATTTAACAAACGTGGACGACGATGTCGGAGAAAATGAGGAAGGCCCTACGATAAGGTGTAACAGCATTTAAACAGAGCTAGTTGTGTGGGCTAAAATCGAATTAATTCGTGCGGACCTCGCTTACTGGGCTATTGTAATTTTTTTCATTTATAATCAACAACAAAAAAGCACAGATTGAAGAGATTGTACAGAAATTTAACAGAATTGAAGAAGAGAACGAGGATATCGTTCCGTGCTTAAGTTTAGTCTAGGAACTTAATTAAGAATTGCATATAAAAACAAAGCTAATTATATGAAATTACAAAAATCAAATTCCTACAGATCATCACTAGGCTAATCTTATTTACTCTGACATAAAAAAAAGTAAAGAACACAGATATAAAGAAACTACATCTACAGAAATTACTAGAGTTGAAGAGGAGTATGTCACCTTGTCCAGCTGGGTCTGAAGTCTTGCACGAGCCAGCTGATTCGAAAAGCGAGAAGGAGAATATCATCTCGTTTAGCTGGGATCGAATTTCTAATTCGAATATTGATGTGATGCCTGCCCTCCACCTGTCAGTTTAGCCTGGGATGTCAATACTTATTGCATATCAACAAAGCTAATTGTATGAAATTACAAAAATTAAAATCTATTCCTATAGATCATTACCAGGCTAATCTAATTTACTCTGTAACAGAAAAATAGGAACATAGATATTATTGGAAACTAGATTACATCTACAGAAACTATCGGAATTGAAGAGGAGTACATCACCTTATCCAACTAGCATTCAATCCTTGCACGCCCCAGCTGATTCGAAAATTAAGAGAATATCATCTCGTCTAGCTAGGATTGAAACCTAATTCCGAAATTGATGTGATGCCTGCCCTCCACCTCTCATGGCCACACATACACAGATAGACCAGACCAGACAAGCCTCATACAGACCACATACTAGACCAGACTCATACAGACCACAGACACATACAGAGCACATATCAGACTAAACTCATCCAAAACATGACATTGAGTTCCGAACATATAGCGCAGCTGCCCTGGGAGGAGGAACAGGGGAGGGAGGGAATGCACGAAGCAAAGATTCGGACAACAAATGGAAATAAGAGATGAATTCAACGGTCATGCTTTTCTGCAATGGCGGTTCAGGAATTGTACGATTTGAAAGCTGTAAAAGCATCGTTCAATTAGAGAGCGTGAAAGCCAAAAACGCAATCCACGTCATCATCCTGGTTCAGTGATCAAGGGACTAAGTTAGAAATGACAGTGAATTTATGGAAGAAAGAATGAATGAAAAACAGAGTAAGTTACAAGTTTGAGCAGGTGTGAAATTTTTAAATAAATCTTTGAAGCTGATACATCGTATCAGTCGAATAAGATATTCCTCGGCAAATACATCAATGTAAGGAAAAGATCATGTCACCAAAAAGAAAAGATGGTGAGGCCAATGTGTTTTGGCGAGACAAAAGATTGATCATCGACGAAAGAAAATTACCGAGGTTGATATGTCAATGTGAAGAAAAGGGTTCATTGTTGAAAGGGAAAAGTTGTTGCAGGTTCAAATGGTGGAGGGGAAGAAAAGGTTTGTGCATGGCGCATTAACCATAAAATAAAGATCCGAGTTTTGGAAATCAGGCTGCATAGCGAGATTAAGTATTGGAAATAAGGCCGTATAGCTTCAATTACTTGCACTCTAATTTAGTTATTAATTTACATGGTATGGTTATGAACTAATTAGTTTAGCTACTCAGTTATTTCGTATTATTATGATGTAATTAGTTTAGATTACTTATTTTGTATTATTATGATGTAATTAGTTTAGATTAAATGTAATTTTTCTAACAATTGGGTAAAAAAACTGTTGTTTCTTTTCTAAAATGTTTTTTCCAGGACGAAAAAGCTAGATATTGTATTATATGAGAAATATAAACATTTTACATTTGAAGATGACCCATAGCTCAGGATCAATATAGATAAAGCATGGAAGCATATTCCAGAAAACAAAAAGATTCCTGCCAGGACTGACAGATCAAAGATGATACCCATCTATACAGAGAACATGGAACATAGAGGTCGCAGATCATATTCGACCAACTGCAGAAAACCAAAAAACATGAACCCACATAGGAGAGGAATCTGCTGAAAATAGATCATGAAGCAACATCATAAGAACATAATGAGACAAGGAGAAGCCTGTGAGACAAGCATTCACAACTAGAAATCAGGGAGAGAAAATTCTTGGATAAAAAAGATTTCCCCTTCAGAAAAGACCTGCAAAAACCAAAAACCTGGAGTTGATTGAAGACCCATTTTTGACAGAGAGTCAGCCTGAAAATTTTTATCCCTACTGATATGGTGAATTGAGCCTCCAGCCAAACATCCCCAGAAGAAACTGATCCTATCCATCCAGCCAACAAGGTGAGGCATTATGATATAATTTTTTCTTGAGACAAAATCCACCATAATTTTTGAATCTCCAAATACTGTGACATCCTGAATATCAAGGAAGAGACAAAACTTTAGCAGGCCAGCGAGAGCCATCGCCTCCGCTTTGCTGTTGGAGCCTTTCCCCCCATTCCAGTGGATGGAAAAGTGTATATTTTCGTTTACCATAATGAGAATTCCACAGCCACAAGAGCCTTTCTGTTCGGCTCCGTCGAAAAACGCCCTTGGGAAAGATGAGAGTTCCTTTGATAGATCTGAACAGGCATCCTTTTTTTGCTTGAGAGGCTTCTGCGGAAGGGCTTCAAAGGTAGTGACAATATTAAAGAAGATTTCCAAGAAAGGAGATTTGTTGCCGTTGAAAATAGTGTTGTTTCGCCACTTCCAAATGATCCACAGAGTAATAATAAAGATCCTTCTCCATGATTCCTTCTGCTCGCTGCACCAGAGTAACGCTTCGATGCTTGAAGCGTGAGACTTATGCTGGATTCCATAACAGATCTCCAAAGCCTACCATAATTGTTGCGATTTTTTGCATTCAAAAAATAAGTGATCGTTATTTTCCCCCTCAGACCTACATATATAACATAGACCGGGCCCGTGCCATCCTCTCTTCATTAAATTCTCCCAGGTTAAATTCTTGTTGTGGAAAGTTAGCCAAGCGAAAAAAATCATTTTTGAAGGGCAACCATCCTTCCAGAAAATACGGGGGAAAACAAGATTGCGGGTGGGCAGCTTTGAGCCAATTAAATCCTGATATACATCTTTTACACGGACTATATTCATCTCTTTCGAAAGTTTCCAGATAAGATAATCAGATTCCACTTGGCGAAAAAAGCCACAGCTCCTAAGGCTCGACCTGATGCGTTCCCATTGAAGAGCGATCGCATGAGGCATTTCCAGAACTTCTGCATCTTTCCACAGAGGGATGGAACCCTGCCAGCCAGCAATCAAACTGTCCCAAAAGAAAAGACCTCTTCTATGAAAGAATTTCAATAAAGATTCAGGCACATTTACCACCTCGGCGCCACTCAGAAACTGATCCTTTCCAATAAGGATCTTGCTGCCAGATTGAAAACGCCAAATTAAGTTCTTCAAAAAATAATTTTCTAACTTGCGAAAGCTAAGCCAAATTGAAGAACCATATGAGGTGCCGATCTTTCCTTTTCTGAACCAGAATGTTAAGTCCTTCCTGCCTAAGTATTTCTTCTGAATAGTGATACTCCATGGTCCTCCATGAATTGCTCTCCACAGCGACTTGCATAAAAGAGCTTTCCCAAAAGTGCGCATATCAAGCAATCCCCAACCTCCCATACTCTTTGGCAACGAGATACTGGATAGCTTTGAGAGGTGGAATTTCCTTCTTTCCGCTTGACCACCCCAAATAAAATTAGCTGTTATTCTATTCATGCTTTTAATTATGCTTGCTGGAAGAAAATATAAATGCGCCCAGTAAACCGCGAGTTGATTTAATACTGATTGCGCCAGGATCACTCTTCCCGCCAGAGAGAGGCATCTATATTCCCAAACTGAAATCCTCCTGTAGAATTTGTCCAGAATCCATTGCCAATCTGTCTTTGAGTAACCATTTGTTTTTATCTGAAAACCCAAATATTTAATACCACAACTGATGGATTGTGTTTTAATTCCAAAAAGATCAGCTAACCATGCAACTCCATCCAGATTTATATCATTGTGATAAATTGTTGACTTCTCATTGTTAATTTGTAAACCCGTAGCCTTTTGAAAAAAATTTAGGATTTCATAGAAGCATATCCAGGTGAACCTGCAAAAGAGACCGAATAAAATGATATCATCAACAAATAAATTATGGGAGATTGAGTTATTTCTGCAGATTTTCAGGGGACGACACATGTTTTCCTCGACAGCCTTGTTGATATGCAGGCTAAGAGAGTTCATAGCCAGTATAAACAAAAGCGGTGAGAGGGGGCACCCTTGACGAAGACCCCTAGCCGCACGGAAAAAAGGAGATGGAATCCCGTTGATGATGATCGCATAGTCCACCGCTTCAACGCAGGCCATGATCCAGTTGATCATATTGGATCTCAACCCAATCTTTGCGAGCAAACACCTGGTGAAGCCCCAATCCAGGCAGTCGTATGCCTTACAGAGATCTATCTCGAGTATATTATTTTCCAAAATGTTAATAGTGGTAGACTTTAAATTCCTTACTCATTACTTTGAAATTATTATTTTAAGAATTAGGTGATAGCGTTTGTGGTGGAAACATGAAGAACATCTCACGTAGTAAAACTTGGTTTGGTATTTTATGTGGATTTGAGGATAAAGTGCTTGTATTAAAAGTAAAAAAGTTAATTATAATATGCTTGTTTAGGGAGTTTGTTGATGATTGTGTGAACCAAGTTGTTGATTGTCCTACCAAGTCTTCTTACAATTGAAAAAAAAAAAAGCAATCAAAATACATATATAGATTGATTCATTCTTTTTTAAACTTCCATTATATTTTACATGGAATGTTTTTATTTCTCAAAGACTTTAACAAAAATAAATAAAAAATCATTCTTACAAAAAAAAATAGATTACTTTAATAAAAAAATTCAAATAGATTAATAAATTTGAATATTATTACTTCATATCCATTATAATCATTATAGTCTCTATTGAAGTTAATTTTTTTTCCTTACAAACACATTATTTCTTAGCCTCAGCTCAGGTATAATAGAGATATAGTTTATACTTATTAATGAAGTGCATATTTTTTCCTTACAAACACATTATTTTATAGTCTCTATTGAAGTTAATTTTTTTTCCTTACAAACACATTATTTCTTAGCCTCAGCTCAGGTATAATAGAGATATAGTTTATACTTATTAATGAAGTGCATATTTTTTCCTTACAAACACATTATTTCTTAGCCTCAGCTCAGGTATAATAGAGATATAGTTTGTACTTATTAATGAAGTGCCTCTTCACGGGGCATTGTTGATTCCCAATTATTGAGATGGATATTTCTAATGGCTTTAGATGGGTGTGAATTGTAACAATTATTTTTTAAATAATAATCATCCAATAAACAAATATTAATGTATATTTTTTATATATTATATAATAATTTTCTAAATTTTATTAAAAAGATTTAAATGTTTTTAAATATAAAATATAAAATAATTTGGTAAAATAACGAACTTTATATCAATTTCATAATTAAATATAAAACTAAAGAATTTAGAAAACTAAATTATAAAGATTCTTTTTAATGTTAATTCATAAATTAATGACAAAAAAGAACAATAATCATGAATTATGCATATAGTAATATAATATGAAATGTAAAATATCTATTCTATAATTAAATCATTTTAAATATAGTATTATATATTTAATCCGTGTTACATTTAATGTTAAGACATGGTATGCTTATTAATAACACGTTTAAAGAGTCTTGCACAGAAAAATTTAGAAAAATGTAAGTGGTCAAGTGTATGAGAAATGATTTATTACTATTGGATGAGAAACTATGCAAGAAGAACGAGGCAATTCGATTAGAGGGAACTGTGGAATTGTAAATCTAGGAGGAAGCCTTTGCAAGCCTTGGAAGCGTGAAGCCCATGGACAAGGCAAAGCGCGAGGAGAGTTAATCGAGTAACAGATTGAATGCGGAAATTTGTCAACGACAACAAAGCCTCATTATATCAATCAAACTCAACCAATGAGTTGGGTTGGGCATTGTCAATAGTCAACCTTGAGGGAGTTAAGCTATATTGTAATTCAGTGCAGAGTGTTGGAGTCTTGGCCCCAACCTCAGTGGGTCTACGTGGTTGGGCATGCAAATCTAATTCCTGTCAGCAAGGAAAATAAGTGAGAGACCCGACCCTGACCAGTCGGGGGTCGAGCTTGGTGCCAATTTGCAGCAGAATGTGGGGAGAGATCCCGACTTCCGACCTAGAGTGGGACTCGTTAAGTCTCAACGCTGTCAAGAAAACAACACTGGAACAAAGTAGAGAGCGAACCATTAAGTTATAAATATTTTTTTAATGTTAATTTCAATTTTTTAATAAAATAAAACGAAGTAATTAGTCCCAGCATCAACTTCAGCGGGTCTAGGTGGTTGGGCATGCAAATCTAATTCTTGTCAGCAAGGAAAAGAAGTGAGAAACTTGACCTCAACCAATCAGAGGTTGCGCTTAGTGCCAAGCTACAACGGAGTGTGAGGAGAGCTCTCGACTTCAGGCCTGGAGTGGGACCCGTTGAGTTCAGTGCTGTCAAGAAAACAACGCTAGATCAAAGTAGAGAGTAACCCTTAAATTATAAAAAAAAAAATTAATGTTAGATTTTAATTTTTTAATAAAATAAAACGAAGTAATTTAATAAGGTATTTAAATAAATAAATATCATAAAACCAAATTTTATTTTCAAACTATTCAGTAATAAACAACAAAATCTATTTTTACTTTCAATTATTCAATAATAAATAACATAACAAATCATACTAGTTAATTTAATTTTGTAAAATTCAAAATAATGTAGAAAGAGAGTGATATCAATGGGTTGGACAACACCATCTATCCAACATTGTGCTACTCCGACATGTTCTGGATGACAATCTTTTAAAATTTATTAAGGATGATGCATCCTTTGGCTTTCCGTGAATCGTCCGAGTTCGAAGATGTCGTTGATGACAATCCTTTAATGTTTATGAATGTACAAAAGGGTGTATCCCACGGATTTTTTTGTCGTACAGTGAATGTCGTCAAGACAAAATTTGCACAACATTCATAATTTTCTGCAGTTAATATTGCAAGTGATTTGAGAGATGATAAGAGCTTAGTAACTTAATTAAAGACTACAATTTGCAAATGGTACAACGTTGGAGTCAACAGTACAACATCATGCTGACTAATTATCATTACTAAGTAAGATCGAGAGCGGAGGAGCCAATCAAATTCATGAAAATTAAAATAAAATATTTTTAAAAAATAAATTAAATTGGTTTCCTAATGTTAACTTTACAAACTATGATTTAATTTTTAGTCAAACGTGAAACTAATTCACAGTCAATGATATATCGAATGTGATATACACCTGCCAACGATAGGGATCATAAGAGAAAGATAATATATCGATGATAAATAAAACTTGATGTACTGATGGTAGAGGAAAGAAACTAAAGATGGGGGTGTTGATACATTGCTCAAAATAAAAGATGGCTCATCGAAAAAGATAATGAATGAGCATTGATACGTCAACAAAGAAAGAAGACAGGACATTGAAACAAGAGGCTTCTAACAAAGGAAAAAGATGAGTTGTCAATAAACAAGATTAAAAAAATTAAAATTAAAATAAAAATCAAATTGAAACAAGAAGGTTGTCAACAAAATTAAAAGATGGAGACACTAAAATGAGTATGTATTGACAAGAAATAAAGATAATCTTGCTAATACAAGATAAGGTTTTGGAAACAATGAAGGAAGGGTCATTAACAAGGGATTATGTATTGACGAGAAAGAAATATAATATTGTTGATACAAATGATTGATTCTTGAGGTAATGATGAAGTTGTGAACAAGAAAAGATCAAAGGAAACAAAATGTTGTCGTTGACAAAGGGAAAAATAGTTTGGGCGTGATAAGGTCATACAATTGATAGGGCAAAGTCCATGTGGAAGTATGGATGGTGATGATGCAGCAATGTGACAGTGATGTGGCATAGCCACTTAGTGAGGTCATAGTGGTGACATGGTAGTATGAATGCTTACATGCATAAGACACATGATAGGTCATTGGCATTTCTCAAGAAAGTTCATCAACACTTTAAGAAAATGTGTAAATTGACACAATTGGAAAAACCTCTTAGGGCTAATCAACACTTGGATAAAAATGTGCTAGTGGTGAGTTTTTAGTGAAATGTTGATAGTGTTGATTGTCAATGAAAAGGTGCAAATTCAAATAACCCCTTGGTGAAAAAGTTTTTCATTGTTCCTTTTGATAAAGCGTCAAGAACCATCAATGATCGACAGAAAAGGTATGACTTGGCAATCAAAAAAATTGTTGAAGGTTGGTACCTCTTAGCAAACCACTGAGAGACGTCAACACTCATGCAGTGGGTACATAATGTCAACAAGGATATAGTGGACCTCTAGTAGTTTTCAATAATGGAGAAAAGGTGTAGCAATTACACTTCTTAGCAAACCAATGAGGCCTATTAAGGAATCTAGGAAAGGAATCCCATTAGGTAATATAGAAAGAGAGTATCCATTAGTGAGTTGTGAAAAAGTGTTGTTCACATCAAAATTTCATGAAAAGGGTCATTATTCAACATCATATATTTGGAAAAGGGTAGCCAACACTAGTGCTTGTATGAAAATTCCATCAAAGATCCAGTAAAAAGAATTTCTATGGTGGAGGCATTGATTGGACATTGTATGGAAACCACATGGGCATGATAAGGTGTCATTTGATGATATGGTAGGAGAGATATATGTCAGCAAAAAATTTTCAAGGGCCATAAATGTGTGCACGCAACTCGAAATTGGAAAAATTACAGTAGTTGGAAAACTCTCGAGTAGAATGCAATGGAGAGCTTATATTTAACTTTTAAAGTCAGGATAAGATGAGAGTTTGATTATCCCACCTCCCTACTAACACCTAGTGGATTGTGTATGTTACATTTGCATGTGCATGGGCATGAGACCTATTTTAAAAGTCTTATGGGATTGAGTTGAGGAGTTGATCACATCAAACATGAGATCTATTTGTTTGTGTGGAAGGGGCCTCCAACGCCATGGTCATGCATAGTCATGAACACTCTGTAGATGGTGAGAATAAGGGTGAAGCAAAGTGAGGAGGAGGCATCATCATCTATCAAGGAAACACATTTCAAAGGCATCAAGAGAATGTCACAGACAAGATTATAACCCAAAATGAAGATGAGAGCTTGACTTGATATTTTTGACACCACAAAGGATGTTGTCGTGGAAGGGACATGGTTTTTGTATGGTTGAATGCCATTCTAGGAAACATCAATAACCTTTTTGATGGACTCTAGATCACAAACACCCATGGTGTTTGTGAACTAGGTATCCAAGAGATTGCAAGATGAGGTGCATATGCTTTTTCTCAAGGATGTTTATTGGTTCATGGAAGGTTAGATCCATTGTACTAAAAGAGGCTCAAGTAGTGTGTTCAAGAGGTTAGCAACAACCATAATTGCGTCCAATAAGAAAGAGATGACTTCTATATGACTTCCATTTCTAAATCAATTTTTCAATAATTGGAATTGTTGTTGTAGGTAAATAATATGAGGCTATTACTTGCTTGCGAAAATGGATAGGTATGGGAGACACAATCCTTTGATCTTACTTGAGAAGTTAAATACAATCCATGATGCATAGTAACTTTAATATAAAACATACGTGGCCATGGACACTATTGTCGACTAGGTCTCGAGTTATTCTAAATTTGTGTTAAAGGAAATAAGGTAACATCCAAACCAAATTGAATCACTTGCAAAGAAATGCAAGAAATCAACGCAACACTACAAATGTAGTTCATTGTCTACATAAACTATATACCTCACGAAAATGAAGGGAATTACAATGAAGAGAAAAATGACAACAATAAGAGTGATTCACATTGTTCATGTTTAAAGAGGACTTTGATCTACAAGAATAAGTCTTGAATGAATCTTTCACTCAAGAAAAAAGATGATATTAAGGAAGGTCAATCAAGAGTAAATGTTACCCAAATTCCCATTCAAATGAAGGATCTATGCCTAAAGTTGTTATTGGAAATCGATCCAAAAAAACATGCAACTAATTTGAAGCAATGTATAAGCAATTTCCTTGGGCATAAGAGGTGCACAAAGAGTAGAGTCAACTAAACATGTTGAAGAGGATATGTGACTAATGTATTTTGTAACATCGATGGAATGTGACAATCAATAAGAACAACAAAACATTTTAAAGATGTCATCCCCTTAAAAGAATTCCTACGGCATAATAAATTATGTGCATTTTATAAATGTGCTGGTATAAATAGGGAGGTGGAGATGAGATAAGACCCAACATTCTATTTAGTTAGGCATTCTACTCCCTAGGTAATTATGGCATTGTTTAGGAGCCCAATATTAAAGTGTTACGTGCCTACTTTCATTGTTAATGGACCTTTTGATGTAGTAAAGGCCTTCATTTGTTAAATAAGAGCCAAGGTTTAGCAAGGAAATTTCATTGATTTTCATTAATGGTATATGTTCTACTTTGAAATAAAAGTCATACTTAGTTTAGTCACATGGTTATTTGCTTTGTGTATTTTAATAAGGTTATTACTAGACCAAGGGTTGGGGAAGTCAAGGATCCTAAAAGAGAGAAAATTAATATTGCACAAATTATTGTTGCAAGGTGAATACAAAATTCGTGTATATTTTAATAAAATATGTTTGTGTTTGTCACAAAATGTGAGTGCATTACATTGGAATAGGTTTGACATCGTTAAGTTGTTGATGCATGCATGTTTAGTAATTGTTTGACATAGTAATGGTTACTGATACATGCATGTTTTGTTATTGCATGCTAGTGCCAATGTGTTATAGCTACAAAATGCACATGTATTATGTAGTGTGTGTTTTATAATGATTCCATTATATAAAATGTACACATATTTTCTATGAAACAAATTAATTACAAACATGTTTTAGTTGAGGGGGACTGTAATTTTTAGTGCATTTGTTTGTTTTGATTTAACATCTCGCCAAATTATCAAGTACTTGTCATTCAACATGCAATTGAAAGGTCCCGGATGCGGGTGCATAAGGGACGCGAGCAGGGCACGCGCCATCACGTGGCCGGGTGTCACGATCATAACGTCTGGCGGTACCACGCGTTAGGCGGATTTAATATGGTTGAAGGCGATGAAGGGAAGGCATTAATGCCTGTCTTCTCGGCTCGAGGGAGGCAGTTGGGAAACAGGGTGATGAGGGAGGTTAAACTGTGGAGGATGGCACGTCCGCGGGAGTATTGTGAGCCTGGTAAGGAGACCCTCCTCTGCGTAAGCAGCAATGCGAATGCAGCGCTGAGGGGTGCAAGCTCCAGGAGTTGGGTCTGCGAGAAAGCTGCTTGTGAGACTGATGCTTGTGAGACTGCTGTTTGTGAGCACGCTGTTTGTGAGATTGCTGTTCATCGCTGGAGTGTGAGCCGGTGCTTTATGCTGGACTTCCTGTTGCTGATTCTTGTTGCTCGAGAAGTGAATTTGCTGAGTCTTTTGGCTCGAGGGGCGGATTCTGGTTGTAGGAGCTGGTTCTTGGAGCTGGTCCGTGTTGTAAGGATTGGTTCTTGGAGCTGGTTCGCATTGCGGCAGTGGATTCTTGAGGCCGGAGTCAGAGCCTGGTGGTGGAGTTCGCTCCTGACATTGGGAGTTGCTTTTGCCCTGGTTGAAGCACAGAGTATTGGAATTGGAGGGAGATTAAGGATGCCGAGGGATAGGCCAAGAATGGGCAGCCGGAGGGGTGGTATTCAGGGCCGAGCGCCGCCGAGAGATGACCATTACTCCCCTTCTTCTTCCATAGAGGTTACCTCGCAGCCTCGATGGTTTCAGGACAGCAACGATGAAGTTGGAGGGCAAAAGGAAAGCAGCCCTATTGATGAAGATAGCCAGAGAGAGCTTCCCATGCTCAGGTATCGTCTCCCCTGTCCGCATGTCAATTCCTCTTTGATTGTAACCATTGCTGTGGAACCTGGTATCGAGCCTCAGTCGGATAGGCAACGTTCCAGTAGAGAAGACTCCCCTGTCGCTTGCCTTCCGGTTGGAGCAGAAATTGGTTGGGCTCAGCCTGAGCGTATTCCGGGGCCGGGTTGGTCGGAACCTCGTCATGCGGGTGGGCTGAGACTGGAGCGCCCTGCCCCTAATTTGGATCCTGATGTTGGCCCCTCGGTGCGTGCGGCTACCACTCTGCCTGGTCCGAGCAAGCCCGCCCAAAAAGACAGTCCTCATAAGATCATTCAGCTCTCGGATTCGGAGAATACGCTCCACTTCGGATGCCAAATTGCAGAGGCGCTCCAGTCTACTGATGAAGAATGAAATTGTCCTGGTAACTTCTGTTTTGGTTGGGATTTTCAGGTGCAATTCGGCTATATTGTCAATGTGTCGGCTTTATTGTTCAAGTGTCACATGTAATTGTCCAAGTGTCAAGTGTCTTTGTCCAGTTGTCTGTGTCTTTGTCCGGGTCATCATAAGGCCCTGGTGTGTTTGTGTTCATCAAATGTTCAGTCCAGCTATGTTCAGTCTTTCAATGTTATGTAACAGTGTCAGCAGTGGTACAGCAACTTACCCAATTTTGAATATATTCAATTTGGGTGCTGTAAAATGGGCAAGGCCAGGGCGCATACGAAAATCTACTTAAGCCTTGCCCTTTGTACACTTTTTTGTATATTTGCTTTGTAAGATAATAGAATTAGTCAAATTCAGAAAAAAAAAAAAAAAAACATGCAATTGAAAGGGGAGGATAGTTTATCCTCCTTATTCACAAACTATTAATACCAAAATTGTAACAATTTTAAAAAGTAATTTAATTTTTAAATTGATATTTTACATAGTAAAAATATAAATTAAATCTCAACATAGAAACCCTAAATTGTGTAACATTTAATAATAACATAGAGATGAAAGCATCTCATGACCAACATATTTTTATAATATAGATTTTCTAAATGCCTAATTGGCACATTTACCTGAAAGATAAGACCAAATTCCTATATCCCTTCTTGAATTTATAAACATTATATTACAACTATTGTTTAGGAATAATTCCATCCTTATTATTTGACTACTTAGGAGTATACATAGACGCAATAGAGACAATGAACCTTCTCTATGTGATAAGAAATATATTTTCATTCAGTGGTGTAAATATCAACCTCTATTGTTTATTAGATGGATCAATAATACATCATATCCAAAAAAACTTTTAAATAATAATACAATTTCTTACATATATTTCTTTAAAAATTTATGTGTCATGTTCATTATGGTGAAACATGTAAGGTATTTTGAGGTTAAAGAATTCTCAAGGTTAGAAAGAAGATTGTGACAACATTCATTGAATTTGAGGTGCTTAGATCCAAACATTGGACCTCGCTTCATCTTGTTAGTTTTCTTTATGACCCATAAAATATTGTTCTTTCTATAATGTAAACCCCATTAAATCATAGTATTTTATTGAGGTGAATCACCACGAGCGTATTTTAAAGGTACACGCATTTATGGGTGGAGGCATGGGATTCTATACTCATTTCCTGTTCTCCTCATTCTTTCTTGATCCATTAGTAGGCTTCCTATGGGAAATTGGAAGATATTATACCAAAGTGATTTTAGAAATTTATATATAATTCATTTATATAGCTTGTTTATGTGGATACAACTATTTTATACATTTATTTGGCTTTAATTTGTTTCATTTATTTATAAAAAAAATTATTTGATATGTAAAAAGTTATATGAGGATAGTGTACATGTTGGCTCGAAAGAGTCATCAAGGGGAAAAGACCCTGGGTTCAAGCGCAGAGGGCCAACAATGGTCCATTGTAGTCTAGGACAACGCCGACATTTTCACCTCACCCAAAAGGCCAAGGAGTCTCATCCGAGGTGTGCCGCGACTGAAAGGGAGAAAGGTTCAACGTGGAGTCGAGGAAGCATTAACCAGTTTCATTTGATCATAGATATATTTTCATTTTGTTTAAAACAGAGATAACAACATAATAGATATAATACTAGAACTACTGATTACATGCATTTGATGGGACATTAAATTTTTTTAGAGATTCATCCCACAAAAGGGGCTCATACACATCATAGTTCGTAACCAGTCTAGTCGTTCTTTCTATTAACTTAACAGTAAACATTACAATATAACTTCGGCATTCGCCGCAAACAACTACAAGGAATACCTGGCTCAGATCCGCGGGTTTGGTTCAGCTTCAAGGCCCAAGCCTACCAGACTCCTACACTCTGTTATCCATCTACCGCAACTGGATGTCCTCCCGCCTGCTCCCACAACCTTGCCGTCACTCATCAACCAACCAATCAACCCTTCTCCTTTTCTGGCCCTTTCCTTTTATACTCTTTTCTGTTGCCTGGACTGCCAATTCCTACTCGACTGCTTTCCCCCTCGGCTGCTCTTGCACCTTCCTGCCCCCTTGGATGCCTTTTCCTTCCACTATCACTTTGTTGCAACTCTTCCGCAACTTCTTGTTCCGCCAACCAACCGTTTCCTTCTCAGCCTTCGGTCAACCAAAATTGGTTAAAACCTTTTCAAATTAAACGAAGGCCCCAAAAGTAAATTTTGGGAGATTTGCCACGACAACTTAATATGCAATGCAATTGTTAAGACCAATTGCTTTTTAGGTCTAATATTTTAGTTAATTAATTTGTATTTCATTTCATTGTTGTAAGGCAAATCACTTTAAACATGTTTATATAAATTGTAATCCCCTTTTTATATTAGTTTCAACATTTTATTTGATACTAAAATTCGTTGCAATGATCAATTAATTTAAATTTATGGATAATGAATTGCTTTTTCCCATGAGAAAATACATATTATCTTATTTATATAAAAAAATTATTATTATATATTTCAAGGCATTCAAAAGTGCCATGTAATTTGCCGGAGCAAGAAATCTTGCTTGCTTGCTTTACATATAATTGAGATAAATCAAAGGAGAAAATTGTTCCTTGACTTAAAAAGACATAGATTATATCTTTGAAAAGTAATGTCTTAAAAATATCCACCATCACAAACCCATGAGTTGTCTCAACAAAGATAAATGATTATTCATGACATTAAAACACTGGAATACATCATTACAAATATTAGAGTTTGGAACCTATCCATTGTCTATATAAAAGAAAACTTATGGGAATGGTGCATGAGAGAAATCAATTATACACCAATCTTGAAAGATGGAAACGGTCCAAGTTCCCCACTCCAGCCCATATGCCTCTTTTGAAAAGCCATCGAATACCCTATTCCTACCCTATATATATGATACAAATAAATGTATGAAAAAGGTGGTGATTTGCCATTGTTTACTATCAAAAAGTGGTTAGATGAAAATTATGAATGTTTTTTTTTTGGGGAATAATTTTGTATTTCCTCAATATATCAAAATATTATTACAACTACAAGACAATCATGGTTTAACTGAGCCAATCATAGGCGATCTCAATCTACCACATGGGAAACTAGATATATTGATCGCCTACTGACAATAAAGTCTAAGCAAAATATATCAATTACTAGAAATGAATAGTCCTACCTAATATTGATATGCAAATATAACTACTATAAGAATAAATAATAGAAATCATCAATTCGATAATGGTGTTAGGGAAAGATCTTTGGCACTAGAACCTAGTGGAGCTAGATGTTTCTCCTCACACTGAAGGTGGCTCTCCAAGTGAGTTATCTTGACTTCCAAATGCTCTAAGAAAAAACATTGATATGTCTAAGTTCGCTTTATATCTTTTAGGGTTGTAAATATTTTATATTTCTCCTCTCATTTTTCTTCCAGGATCCTACTCAAGAGGGTTTTCAAGTACCATTGCAAAGTTATAGAACTGAGGTATTATTTTCGTCTTCCCCTAGTGTGACTAGGTTCAGGAACCCATTAGGAAACCTCATTAATGATTCAGAATATGAGAATGCTTGACGATTTAAAATAGATAAGGACTCAAGATGATGGATTTTTGAATGAATTTATGATGGGGTAGCCAAGTTGTATATGGTCGGAGCCTCATCTAGCTGGGCATGGGCATGAGATTTTCCCTGTGGGCCTTGACCACCCTCTCCTTAGCGGCTGTGTGTGCGTTGTTGAGGCATAATGTTCAAGAAAATACATGAACAGATACTAGGATCTGAAAACCACTTGTCAAAGAGGGATGAATCAAGATAAAGATAAGTCAACAACAAACTAGTCAGGGATAAGAGTAAGGCCCGAAAAAACTTACCCAGTTAAGAAAAACAAATCTAAGGGACATTGGAGCAAAAGGAGGCCCATGAACAAGGTGGAAATTCAGACTCTAAGTTTGACTCCATAGGTCATATATCCAGACACTAGAGAGAGCTACCAATCAACGAGAACTTAAGACCATAAAATTGACACCAAAAAGGATGGAACACAAACCAAAGTCACAAAATTTACCATAGAGGGCGTATCCCAAGCTTCCAACCATTGTAAATGATATCGATGTGCAGACAGAGAGGCGCCTATTATCAATTTGAATACTAGGTCCGGAGGGCGATGCAATATCGAGTGATTTACATTGTCAGAACAATTCCCTGGCTCTACTAAGTAGCTTATCCGCTATTCCATTTATTTCCCCAATGCCCAAACACCATGCACTAGAAAAACACCCACATGGAGCCAAACTTCCTCAATTCCATGGGAAGGGACAGATAGTTGCCATACTGCAAAGGTCATAAGGAAAGTCCCCAAGAATATAACATTATTTCCTTGTGTAGAATCCATGTTGCAGTAAGGCCCAAAAAATACCACCAATGGTGGGGGATAAGCAGAGTAAAAGAATAAACACCATAAGGAACTAGATATTGGATCAAAGATGAAGCTAGGCTAAGGGATCACCAAATTCATAGATTTGCAATAAGACATCGCACACTCCATGCTACCCCCTCTTAAATGATTTTTGAGGTGGTGGGGTGGTGGGATTTCCCCTGAAACACCTATTCTTTCTCGTTTCCCACCCCAATCGAGGGATACATTTATGAATGATGCTTCCTTTCGTAACCATTGAATAACCAACAATGAATCCCCAAATATTTGTAATTATTTAAGACTTCTTGAGCTGACAATAGGGTTAATTTGAGAGCCATTAGTTTATAGTAATTGTTACTTTCTTGCCCTATCCCATATTTGAAGATTATGCTATGATCTAGGTAGAGATACAATATTCCTCACTAATCTACTTTTGGGGGATGACACTGAAAGGCACCATCAAAGTATGCTAAAGGAATGCCCTTATTTATGACTTCTTCTTTTACAGTCCCATGTATTTTTTTATTTTTTTATCTTTCCTTAATCTACGAATATCCAAATTTAGTATATTTAGATACTAGAATGAACATTTGAGGGGAAGAGTCTTGTTTCCTTCAAATAGCTTATGGTTTCTAGTGAGCCATCTTCCCCAAGTTATATTGAGTAGAAGAGCATTGTATTCTTTGTATGCATGTTTGTATACCAAGATTTGAAGGCTTATTCAATAATCCTTCTTTCCCATACATTCCTCAACCCTATCATGTTTTCAACTTCTTTCTAGACCTCTTTGGAAATGAACAAGTCAAAAGTAAGTGACCAATTGTTTCCTTTGCATGTTGGCAGAGACTACATGTACCTAGGCTAGAAAAATGTTTTCTATAGAACCTCCTAGGTGGGAGCCTTATTATTTAAGGCTAACCATTTGGAAATATTATTTTTGTTAGGGAACCTAGCTTCCATATTATTTTCCACCACCACACAAGTTGTCCCTCCAACCCTTCCTTCGCGAGGATCCTATATCCTAGTTTTGTTACATATGTCCCCAAAGGATTGAGAGACTAAAAATTGGTCATATTCTTCCCAATTTTGTATTTCTTTTCTTTTAAAGCATCTATGTATGACTTCCATACTTCTATAAGATATTCTTTGAAACTACCCTCCTCACAAGTAAACCATTTTGTTGTTAATTTGTATAGCTCTTCAATTCACAATCTATCTTAGTGAGAAAATCCATTTGTTTCAAACTTCTTGTGTCACGAAAGTGAATAAATTGTGGATACCTTTACCATCTATCTAAAGATTGAGCATAATTTCAGCTTCAACTTTTTATGTATGAATCTAACTAATTTGACACTTTATGTATTTACAAATCATTAATGAAGATATTGTTTTCCCAAAAGTCTTTTATGTTTTTGGCTTCTTATAATTTTATAGAATAACATGTCATGGAGAGCACTAGCCATACACACAACTCGATAAAAAGATAACTATGAACAAAACATATGAATCGATGAGTCTTATATGTAACTCCTTTTCATGTATAACTAGTTTTCTAAAAACAATTACATTTGTAGGTTGTTAAAATGATGGCAACTCTTTCACTAGGTTAGGAAACTCGATATCTACCCAATAAGATATTTTCTTAATGAGAGCATGAGTATATTAAATCCAGCGTGTTTCAAATACAATTATTTTTTTTGCAATTATTATATTTAGTAATCAAATTTTTTCCTACAAAATCACAATTCACAATCATAAAGAGGATTTCCATAAGGAGGACCTCACTATTTGCAATCCATACCATCACCTATGTGGTTATTCAATGTTATTTTTTAATGAAAAATTATAGTGTCTTTTTCATTTACAATGTTTATAACATTAACTATCTTAGTGTTTTAAACATATAAGTTAAAATTCAGGTATAATCAAGAGAAGGATTAACTTTGTTTGTACTTCTAATGTTGGTTAGAGTGAGAAGCATCATTAGTAATTGAGTTAATGTTTGTTGAGGTTTTCTTTTTACCTATGCAAAAATAATTTGTATAGAAATTTGGTATTGTATCTGACAATATCAAATTATCCTCTTTTAGAGATCTGCTTTGCCACTTTTCCACTTTCTTATAATATTATATTTCTTATATGATTTTATGTTTCTGTCTTTATGTAATATTCTTAATGTAGGTATGATAATTTGATTTCGCTCATACTTTTCCACATCACCAATGTTGCTATATTATTGACATTCCTTTGTAATATTTGATGAATATGATGGATTTATCTTCTTAATAAACTTATCTTTGGGTTTATAGGTCTTGTGATTTGAATTATGTTTGAGACTTATTCTTGACAATCACATCTTGTATGGGTTTTGGATTACAATCACAACTTGTGATCTAAACTAGATTGAAACAAAATGAGATACCAAAAACTATTGAAAAGAAAACACCATATATAGTACTATACACAATGTTATGATGAAAACTCATTTCTATTAATAATCAATTGTGAAAAAACCACATTATACATAACAATATATAATGATTAGAATGTATATCTTATCTTAAAGAAGAGATGTGATGGCTATGCTCATTCAGAAAAAACCAATAACATGAAGTTGAAATTGTATTTTATTATAGTAATGACAAAAAAACCCTAATAGAAAAATACCTTAGATGTAAAAACCATAACCTTAACATGAAGCTAGGGTTTAGTATGCATGTTGAGTTAGATGAAGTTGAGTTTTATGAAAAAGGAGAGTCTTGTTAAGACCATAATTTTTTTTATTGTTTCTCCATTTTAGGTCTTCTCAATCTACTTGGAAATATAATTTGTAGACTGGGATGGATCCGAACTATTGAGTGTGAAAACCCTGAAAACTACATAGGAAGGTCCTAAAGAATATGATAGAATTTTATGACCCAAAGTTGCTAGTATTAGGACCATTTTGAGATGGGCATGTATAACAACCTAGATTACCCCTCCACCCTTCAGTAGAAAAGGTATTCATTATGTTGTGTTGTACAATAAGGGTAAATCACATAGGATTTCTTCCCCAATAAATCACTTTCCTTTGTTAAGAAGTTGCCTTGCTTTGACAATCCAAAATTGTTGTATCTTCTATTAGTGAGTGTTCTTGAACTTGGCACCCATGATTTGGTCCATTGTCTCTCACTCAATCTAGTTAGGGTTGATATATACAATTTCCATGTGTTATAACACTTCAAGGTTTCCAATAAAGGAGGAACTATGTGTAAAAAAACTTCACATTAAAGAGTAAGTGTAAGTAGAGGAAGGGTGGAAGACTTAATTCAAAAACATTCTTGGCCAAATCCTTGGGGATGGTTTAAGGACCATAATAGAGTGCCCTTACATCCATCTGGGGGGATTTCAATTGTTCTTTATTCATTTGCAATTGTACATAGTCACCAACTTGGAACTTGTTTGGAACTCAATGTTGACCATGTCATTTCTTGTGGTTAGTGTTACCGCAAAATTTAGTAGGCCCGGTCCAAAGCCTCACTACACAACCTAGGTCTTATGGTAACAATGAGATCAACCTCCACTTTCATCTTAATGTCGTTCATAATGTTTTTTAATGGTTGTATGTAATCCCTATAAGGGATATTTCCTTGGCAAGATTTAGAGGTCTAATGACTAGGATTCTAAGTCAAATGGCTCTCTAAGGACCTTATAGACAAATCACTTAGATATATCTTCAATAAAGGAGGGTTAAATGCTTAAAAGAGTCTAATGGTTATGGGAGAAGGTATTAGAAAATATTTGGAGGATAAGATAAGAGTTACAAATGTTCAAGTACACTTTCCACCAACCCCAATAAACTAAAAGAAAGTTTTTATATGCTAGGGTTTCTATGATATGTAGATTTACAACATGCAACGACTTCTAACATAAAATAAATAGCCTCTAAATGATAATATAAACAAAATATTGAAGGATATCAAAGATAAGTAAGGGATAGGTTGAATTTAGGTTTTAATAATTAAAAAATGCATAAAACAACAATATAAACCCTAGACTTCAACCCTAAATTTTGGGTAATAACATGCAATTAATGCTACATTTTTCTTTCCAAATATTTGTCAATGAAGTTTATACCTAAAATACAATATCATATAGGAACAAAAATGTTATTGAATGAAAATTCAAACCAAACTCTAACCTTAGTTACCAAGAAATAAAGAAAAGAGAGAAATTTTTAAAGGTGATCCCACAATTGGACTAGTGCCTCTATTCAATTGGGCAATGGAGTCAATTAGGTTGAGGTCAATGATGGAAGGACTTGGATAGAACGGTTGGAAACCTAATTTGGTTCTCTTAGAAACCATAGAAACTTATTTCATAGGAGATTCAATGTCAAAGGATGCATGAAAACAAGTTCCTATGATGGATTCTTGAATTACAATTTTTGCATAATCACCAACGTTGCACTAATCGCGATATTATCGTATAATCGCGATAATTTCAAAGAAAAGATAAAATCGCGTGTAGTAATCAGATTTTTTTTTTTGCCCGATTTTTTCGAAAAAATTGTGATTTTTTCAGTAATTATCGTGGGAGGCTCGGGCAGCGCGTGTTTAAAGGGAAAAATGTGATTTTTTTTTTTTTTTTTGCATTTGGATAGGAGAGGGCGCGGTGGGGTTTGGAGACATGGAGTGTTGGAGCCTTGGAGATTTTGCCATTTTGGAGCTAAATCAACTACCTGGAGGAGAAAATCGAAGAGTGAGCTAAGGAGGAGACAAATTATATCCATAAAAATTGTATGGGCACCAATGGTTTTTGTTTTCATTGTTTTGTAACTTTGTTTTTGTTTTTTTTCAATGTTTTTGGTTGGGTTTGGAATGGGTTTTTTGACATTTGTCCAATGTAATTTTTTTTTAGTTTTTTTTGTTGGGTTTGGAATGGGGTTTTTGAAATTTGTCCAATGTATTGTTTTTTAGTTTTTTTCATTGGGTTTGGAATGGGGTTTCTTAAATTGTATGTAATTTTTTTTTAGTTTTTGTACAATGTGAAAAGTAAAATAATAAATTGTAAGTTTGTAACTTGTAAATACTAAATTGTAATCCTTATTTTCCCATAGGTTCACCGAAACACCATTCAAGTTTTCAACTTCAAAGTTCAAAATCAAACATGCCAAGGAAATTGGACCCTTTCTGGGAATTTAGTGAACCTAATGCTCCGAATGATAGACTAAACTTGACTTGCAAGTTGTTTGGGCACCATATGTCCGGGGGGTGTACAGATTGAAGTGTCACCTTGCAAATATCCCTAGATTTGATATAGGGCCTTGCAAAAATACAAATCCTGAACTCATCCAAAAAGCCATGAAAGCATTGGAAACTTTAGACCACAATAGAGAAGCCAAAGAAGAAATAAAGAGGCAACTAAAAAAGTTAGTTGAACAAGCAAGTGCCACTGGTTCTACTACAGCATCAACCAATCCGGTAGCTGCCTCATCATTTTTTGTTCCTCAAACCACACCTAGTTCACAGCCATCTATCAGTTCAATGCTAAAAAAAACTGAGAAAGAACACGCCGACAAGTTGCTGGCAAAATTTCTCCTTTGGAGTGATATTCCTTTCAGCGTTGTAAGGAATAATCCATTTTTCCAACCTGATCTTGATGCTATTGCAACTGTTGGCCCAGGGTACAAAATCCCTTTTTATCATGACATGAGAGGCCAGATTCTTCAAAAGGAAAATCTTGACTACACCAAAAGATTAGAGGATTTTAGGAAATCATGGGCACAAATAGGATGCACTGTGATGTCAGATGGTTGGACTGACCAAAAGGGGAGAACCCTTATAAACTTCTTGGTTAGTTGTTCCAAGGGGACTATGTTTATCAAATCTGTTGATGCATCTGCACAAATCAAAGATGAAATAACTTTATGTGATTTGCTAGATGTGTTTATTTTGGAGATGGGTGCAGAAAATGTTGTCCAAGTCATAACAGACAATGCTGCATATTATTTTGCTGCTGGCAGGATGCTTATGGACAAGCATCCTACTTTATTTTGGACACCTTTTGTTTCACACTGTATTGATTTGATGTTGGAGGACATAGGGAAAATTCCCTTTGTCAAAGATATTGTTGAGTCATCCAAAAGAATTACAAAATTTATATATAACCATACATCTGTGCTTAGCTTGATGAGAAGATTCACCAACAACAAAGAGTTAGTGTGCTTCGCCATTACATGGTTTGCCACCAGTTTCATATCTCTTCAATCCCTCTTTAATTCTATGTGGGATGTGAAGAGAATGTTTCTTTCGAGGAGAAGCATGCTTTGCCAATGAACCGCAAACTAGAGGGAAAGGCCGTATGCAGACTAGTTTCATACCAGGAAGACTTCTGGGTGGGAGTGCAGGAGGTGTGCGTTGTTACTGAACCTTTGGTAAAGGTTCTTCGGTTAGTTGATGGTGAGAAGCCCACAATGGGCTATTTGTATGAGGCCATGTATAGGGCCAAAGAAGCCATTAGGGCCTACTATGATGATAAGGGAGATGAGGGGTTTCAGAGACAACTCCTCCTACGGGAAGTGATTGATGAGCGATGGAACAACACACTCCATCGTCCCATTCATGCTGCTGGGATTTTCCTGAACCCCTCATTTTCTTACGCATGTGGGTTTGTATTTGATGTTGATATCATGGATGGATTCTTATCCTGTGTTCAGAAGATGGTGCGATCTCCAACAGAACGTATAGAGATCTCTAAAGAAATTGAGACATATAAGATGGCAGGTGGCACATTTGGCTTTGACATGGCTGTGATTGATATGACGATTAAAATGCCAGGTATTTTTTAGTTTGTAACTTTGTTTCAAATTTCATTGTCTCTTCAAATTCGATTTTTTCCTTATGTTTATTTAAAATTTTATTTGTAATTTTATTGTAGATGCATGGTGGAGAATGTATGGTGCCAGGGTACCCCTTCTGCAAAAGCTTGCCATTCGAATCCTCAGCCAAACATGTAGCTCCTCAGGATGTGAGTGCAATTGGAGTGTATTTGAAAAAATACACAACAAGAAGCACAACAAGTTAACACTTAAAAATTTAAAATATTGCAAATTTCCAAATAAATTTTTGAATTCATTAAACAATATTTATTTATTTATTATTATTATTTTTTAAATTATTAATTATTAATTATTATTTCATGATCTTTGTACAGGTTGGAGTCCCAACGACTTAATGACATGGTCTACATCTACTACAATCTTTGATTGTGGGTGAGGAAACTTGAGAGGACACCTGATATGGAGGCCATCTCATTGGATGGGATTGACACCACTGCTGCATAGAGGGTTGAGGCTGAGAGGCCTCTCATGGAGTATGTTGATGATTGGTTAGTGTAGGATGTAGTGGAGGGGTAGGAAGAGGAGGAGGAGGAGGAGGAGGAGGAGGAGGAGGAGGCCGAGGAACATGAGGACGAGGTGACACCACCTGCCCGGGCTACCCCTGCCACCAGTAGAGAACACGGTCTACCTCCTATAGCTCCTACTCCTAGTTCTTCAGCTTCTAGAGCACAATAGACTCCACTGCCAACTCCACCAGCACCAACATCTACATCTAGAGGGAAAGGGAAAGCTATGGCATTTTCTCACAAGTAGGGCAGAGGAAATCAATAGTATTAGACTTTAGTTATTTTTTTCATTTCATTGTATATGACATTATGACTCATGAGATACATTATTATATTTTTTTGTTGATATTTTGAGGCTGAGTTGGGACTCAGGAGTCAGGACTTACTATTCAGGACATGATTCACTATTATGTGTGATTTTAGCACTAGAAATGATATTAAACATCTTATATATTAGTTCTTTTATCATATTTATGTGTCAATGTATTTATTTTATGTTGTACATGGTTTAGATATTAAAAAAATTGAAAAAAAAAGAATATTTTTGTACCAAACGATTTTTTCCCGATTATTACAATTTTTTCCTCACGCCGATATTATCCCAATAACAATTAGTTCAACATTGATAATCACATAGAAAAAAGAGTTCATGAAAGATATTTCACTTTTTAATATGGCCCAATATTTACCCTGATTTCATAAAATAATATGGAAATGGAATAATATAGATTTAAAATTACACAATTCAATCAATAATCACTTCATTAGTCCACAAGATAATCTCTCCATGCAAAAATATCCTCCCCAATAAAATTTTCACCATTGTTTACCCATTGCGTTTGAGAGAAAAAGAGAAAAGAGCTAGTGCACACTCACTCAAGAGAAGAGAGATGAGTGTGTGTGTGTGTGTGTGAGAGAGAGAGAGAGAGAGAGGATGAGGATCCAATGAAAATGAGTTCCCTTCATTTTTATGATGGAAAACAAGTCATTTTTCATTAATTTACAATGAAAAATCCCTAAAATTTTGTTTGAAGCATTCAACTAGGCTCATAGGTCACAAGGAAACCTAGAAATAGCTCTACAAATGATAAATCATATTAAAAATTTCATAAATCATCCACACATGGGGGAGAAAAAGGCTCTCCACATTACCTCATTGATGTAGGAGCATCTAACTCAGGGTGAACAAAATGAAAGTGTTTCTCTCATAGGATTGATAGGTTGACAGGTCATTGGTACCTGAATCTTTTAATTTTCTTTAGTTTCTAGCATTTAGGACTTAACAGCAAGATCTGCTTCACTTTTGTTTTTAATTTCTTTTATTTATTGTTTTAAATCAATTACAGAATTTGGATGAAAGAACAGTTATTAAATGTAACTACATGTAACTGATTGACAGTTCTTGAAACTGTTCAACAGATCTTACAAAAAGAAAAAACATGAAACATTGTAGGGTTGTTATCCAGCATAATAAAAATAAGAATAACATTATCAAATTTCCTGTGAACATCTGAATCCATCACAACATTGAATTACATAAATATATTCCTGTTTAAATACTAGCATGAGTGTGTTCCTAACAGCAGTAACGAAATGGCGAATGAGCTTTTTGTTTCTTAACAAACAGTGACAATATCAGACCCAAGAAGCAAACAAGGTCTTGTGAAGACACCAACACCAAGCAAGAAGGACAAAAAACTAGTTGGAGAATCGAATACGACTTACAACAAATAAATACAATTCATAAACATCTCATAAAGCATTTAAAAAAGGAAACTACAGCTAAACGAAGGAGGGTTCTAAAGCACCCTTGAATACAGTCACAACAAAGAGACTACGCGAATTTACAGGTACAATATAAAACTGAGTACATCTTTTTCTTTCCTTTTCAAGCATATTCAAGTCCATACATAGAATGTCCAAGTGCTACAGCCTGAAGACAGAACCAAAAAAAAATACATTGTATGTCAATAGAGGAGCTGGGTTCGAAACCCCAACATAAAAACCCGACATACAAACTGTAAAATCTAAAGAACGATTGAACTATGACTTGAAAACCCTGACCAACAAGTTTGGAACCGTGACCTCATACCAGTCTAACCACTTGAGAACAACGAGGGTTTCTAAGCCTATGCTTACCTAGGAGCAGTGTCTAGCCGGAGGAAGGAATCGATAGGTCGCCAACTAGCAAGGGAACCCTACTCACAAAGGAGAAAGATCCTTAGCACAACAGAAAAAGCCAACTGCAGAACTAAAGTAGAGAACGAGGACTTACCATTTGTAGCCGACGAGTTGAGGTCGAATGTCGGGTCACTTGGTGGCTGCGACCTGAAATCACTGAACCAAATAACAAATTACACCGCGGAACAAACACAGTGTGCAAATAAAACAATATAGGAGAAAATGTACTCAGGAGAAAGCAACCACAAATAGCACCCACAAAACATTAAGGGCCAAGGAACCCATTTGTATATGACACAGAGTCAAGCTTCGAAACCCTAGAGCTAATCGATGGATAGAAGAGAACAGACAGTGCCGTTATATCAATAAAACCTAGCTAGCAGAACAGAGCCATGACCGAATAGTGTAAACAGAGTCGAGTTGACAGAGCCGAGTCAAGGACGGATGCACAAACAGAAAGGTCACAAAACCTCTTGTAGAGACCCAAGTGAAACAGAGCACCGCGTGGACAAGCCAAAGCGAAAAAGACGGAGTAAATGGAGCCATTAGGGTTCCATAGCACAATACAAGGCAGGAGGACGAAATCCGAGGTAGAGACAGGTGTCTCCCTCACAGCCAACGCGTACCAATCCAACAAAAAAAATCAACATAATATCTAGCCGCCCTCAAATCACACATTTAATAATTTCATTAATCAACATTCATATAATTTCATTAATCAATATTCATGTCCGGACTATAGGACAGGGTTGGTCCCATCAATTTTGGTTTCAGAGAAGGTTTGAGTTTTGTTTTCATAGAAATGGAAGTTGGAAGGCAAGGTCATGGGAGAGCTAATGAAAGAGTAGCAAAAGAAGAATTGAGAGAGGAGATTAGGATCCTGAATGCCCGACTAGCAGTAATAGAAGCAGGAAGAAGAAGGGATCTGGAAATGGGGGATAACAGTGAAGAAGAAACTATAGTTACAACAGATGGATCAGATGAAGAAAGACCAAAAATCAAATTCTTAAGGTCAGTCTTGTTGGCTAGTAGTAAGCCAAAGGCTGAAATTCCGAATTATGATGACAGTTTGTCCACAGAAGTGTTGTTGGACTGGATTAGTGAGCTGGATAAATATTTTGAATGTGAGGAGGCCAGCGAAGATAGGAGAGTTAGATTTGCTGCTACCAAGCTGAAAGGACTCACGGCCTTATGGTGGGATAGTGTCTAAGCAAAGAGGAGAAGATTGGATAAGTTACCAATCAAGAAGTGGACCAAAATGGTCGCCAAGATGAAGGGCAGGTTTTTGCCCAAAGATTACCAGATTGCTCTGCATTGACAGGTACAAAATTTGAAGTAGAGAGGAATGACGGTGAAAGAATATACCGAACAATTCTATCGGGTGAATTTGAGAACCGGTTATATTGAAGACACCCTAGAAAAGATAGCAAGGTTTGTGAATGGCCTAAGGCTAGAGATATTGGACGAGATAAGTATTCTTTCTCCGAAAACTATAGAGGAAGCATACCAGAGTGCCTTAAAGGCAGAAGAAAAGATCACAAGAAAGCAAAATGCTCGGAGAGGACGAGGAACTGGTAGAGGGAAAGGACAATTCTTTGGCAGAGGAAAAGCTGCCAACAACAATGAAGAGGGCAGCAGTTCAAAGACCTCAGGGACAACAAAGAAGGACAATAGCACTAGGGGAGGAAGGCCATACTGGCGCGGAAGAGGTAGTGGCATAGGCAGAGGAGATTCCATTCAGTGTTACAGGTGCCACAAGTGGGGGCACAAGTCCTATGAGTGTCCTAAAGGTGAACAAGCTGGAACAAGAGGAGCATATGTTGCTCGGACGGAGGAAATAGAGACACCACCCCAGGAGGTAGAGAATGTGCAGGAGACAAGGGAGGCCTTAGTTTTTAATAAGGTGTTGTTGAAACCAACAAAGGAGACAACTGACCAAACCCAAAGAAAGGCATTATTCCGGACTGTTTGCAAGTCACATGGAAATGCTGTAAGCTGATTATCGACAGTGGGAGTACAGATAATCTAGTTGCCACAGAGATGGTGGAGAAGTTGGGCTTGAAACGGTTGAAGCACCCTACTCCTTATAAGGTGTCGTGGTTACAAAAAGGACATCAACTGTTGGTTTATGAACAGTGTGAGGTTGAGTTCCATATTGGTATATACAGGGACAAGGTTATTTGTGATGTTATGACTATGGACGTGTGTCACATACTGCTAGGAAGACCATGGCAGTATGATAGAAAGGTAGTGCACGATGGAAAGACAAACTATTACAAGTTTGTCAAGGATGGGATTAAGCACACACTTGTACCCATCAAGGAGGAAGAAACAACAGAAACTAGTGGAACAAAAGCATTGTTGGTGGGAGGAAAGGAATTTTTGAAACAGATTGAAAACAACAAGATAAAATATGCTGTTGTAAGGAGGCTGAAAACAGTGTTGTTACACACCGAAGTTGCAGATTTGCCTGAAGAAATTCAAGACATGTTGCAGAAGTTCAACGAAATTGTAGTGGATGATTTTCCAGATAAATTATCTCCGAAGAGAATTATCAGTCATCACATAGACTTTATACCCGGAGCTAGTTTACCAAACAAGGCAGCGTACTGAATGAGTCCTAAGGACAACAAGGAGATTAGAAAACAGGTACAGGAATTGTTGGACAAGGGGTTGATAAGGGAGAGTTTAAGCCCCTGTGCAGTTCCGACAATTTTAGCTCCCAAGAAAGGTGGAGAATGGCGAATGTGCACAGATTCAAGAGCCATCAATAAGACTACCATCAAGTACAGGTTTCTATTGCCATGGATGGATGACATGATGGACTGCTTAAGTGGAGTAGCGTATTTCTCAAAAATCGATCTAAAGAGTGGATACCACCAGATCAGAACCAGAGAAGGGGATGAATGGAAAAGAACTTTCAAGACTAATGAAGGACTGTATGAGTGGCTGGTGATGCCATTCAGTTTAAGTAATGCCCCTAGTACCTTTATGCGCCTGATGAACGAGATGTTGAAAGAATTCATTGGGAAGTTCGTGATTGTATATCTTGATGATATACTGATTTTAAGTAAGACTAAAGAGGAACATTTTCGACATGTTCGAAGTGTTCTGGAGAAATGGTAACAAAACAAGTTTTTGATAAACTTGGAAAAATGTTCTTTCTTTCAGAGGGAATTAGTTTACTTGGGTTTTGTGATTGCAGACAATGAGCTGAAAATGGACCCAGAGAAAATTACAGCTATCATTAGCTGGCCATCCCCAAAGAGTTTGTTCGAGGTTCGTAGTTTTCATGGGTTGGAAAGTTTCTATCGTAAGTTCATAAGGAATTTTAGTGAGATCTATGCACCTATGTTGGACACAATAAAAAAGGAAAGTCAACCTTTCTGTTGGACTGAAGCGGCAGAGAAAAGCTTCCAAACCTTGAAGAAGAAGATCACTGAAAGGCCAATTTTGAGGTTGCCTTATTTTAACAAATTGCTCCAAGTTTGTCACGATGCCAGTGGTACAACCATTGGGGCTGTACTTAGCCAGGAAGACACTAGTTGCTTATTTTAGTGAGAAATTGAATGAAAGCAGGAAGAAGTACTCATCTTATGACAAGGAGTTCTATGTTGTCGTCTAAGCATTGAAGCATTGGAGACACTATTTGCTAGGTAATGAATTTGTTTTGTTTTCTGACAATTCTGCGTTGCAGTATGTTATGCAGTAGCATAAGCTAAACCACAAGCATGTGACGTGGGTTGAGTACTTGCAGAGTTCTATGTTTGTTTTGAAGCATATCAGTGGACAGGCCAACAAGGTAGCAAATGCGTTGAGCAGGAGAGCTTTGCTCCTACAGGAGAGTACAATATAAGTGCTGGGTTTTGAACATTTGACAAACTTGTATCAGACAGATGCAGATTTCAAGGAGGCTTATGAAGCCTACCAAAACCCTTTGTTAAGGAACAATAGTCCATGGTTGGACTATAACTTACAGGAGAACCTGTTGTTTAAAGGAGGACAACTATGTATTCCCGACTGTTCGATGAGGGAGAACATCATTCGGGAGAAGCACAGTGGAGGTCTAGCCAGAAATTTTGGCATTGAAAAGACCTTAGATTAGCTCAGTCACTTTTATTACTAGCCGAAGATGTGAAGAGATGTGCAACGATTTGTAACCAGGTGTAAAGTGTGTCAGTTGGCGAAAGGACACAGTCAGAATACAAGACTCTACACACCACTGCCTATTCCGAGTAGACTGTGGGACTCAGTCAGCTTGGACTTTGGGGTCTGCCAAAAACACAACGCGGTTATGACTCTATGATGGTGGTAGTGGGTCGGTTCTAAAAAATGGCACATTTCATTCCTTGTAGATAAACCAGTGATGCCACTCATGTAGCACGCTTTTTTTTCACAGAGATTGTCAGATTGCATGGCTTGCCTAAGTCCATTGTTTCCAATAGGGATGTGAAATTTACACGAAATTTCTGGCGCACCTTGTGGAAGAAGTTGGACACACAGTTGAACTTCAACTCCGCTTATCACCCGCAGACTGATGGGTAGACAGAGGTGGTGAACAGGAGCTTGGGAAACCTGCTACAGAGCTTGATCGGAGAAAATTCACGGATGTGGGATCGTGTACTTGCCCAGGCAGAATTCGCTTACAATGATTCACTGAATCGCAACACGGGGTACAGTCCTTTTCAGATCTTGTATGGCATGCATCCTCGTGGAGTGCATGAGTTACGAGATCTGGGACAACTGGAAAGACGGAGTGCTGATGGGGAAGATTTCGCCAAAGCAATGAATGACCTACATGAGCAGGTAAAGTCGAAGTTGCAGGACAACAGTCAAAAGTATAAACAGTGGGCAGATCTGAAATGGCGAGAGGTACAATTTAATGTGGGGGATGAAGTCCTCGCACATTTGTGCAAAGAACGATTCCCTAAGGGTGAATACCACAAACTGAAATATAAGAAGATTGGCCCTTGCAAAATTTCAGCGTAAATTCTCTGCAAATGCCTATGAATTACAGCTTCCTCCAGGGATAGGCATATCGCCCATCTTCAACGTGGCAGATTTGTTTCCATACACTGCCAGTCTTGAAGACGACAATTCGGCACGGCCAAAACGGGACACCCAGACGGAAAGTGGTTCTTGGATGAGGCAAATTCCTTTGACTCAGCCCCTTGAGATCGAGAGAATTCTCGACACATAGGTGGCCAAGCGGAATAGCAGGAAAGAGTACCTTTAGTAACTTGTCAAGTGGAAGAACCGTCCCATTGAGGACAGTTCGTGGCTTGATGCGACACAGATACAGTGTGCAAGATATTCTATCGAGGAGCTCATGGAACGGAGCCATGAATTTTTGTTACCCCGAGAGCCTGATGCAGGAGCATCCAGCTCAAGGTGAACAAAATGAAAGTGTTTGTCTCATAGGATTGATAGGTTGACAAGTCATTGGTACCTGAATCTTTTAATTTTCTTTAGTTTCTAGCATTTAGGACTTAACAGCAGGATATGCTTCACTTTTGTTTTTAATTTCTTTTAGTTACTATTTTAAATCAATTACAGAATTTGGATGAAAGAACAATTATTAAATGTAACTAAATGTAACTGATTGACAGTTCTTGAAACTGTTCAACAGATCTTACAAAAAATGAAAAACATGAAACATTGTAGGGTTGTTATCCAGCATAATAAAAATAAGAATAACATTATCAAATTTCCTGTGAACATCTGAATCCATTGCAGCATTGAATTACATATATATTTTTCTGTTTAAAGACTAGCCTGAGTGTGTTCCTAACAATAGTAACGAAATAGCGAATGAGATTTTTGTTTCTTAACAGACAGTGACAATATCAGACCCAACAAGCAAACGAGGTCTCGTGAAACCACCAGCACCAAGTAAGAAGGACGAATAACTAGTTGGAGAATCGAATACGGCTTACAACAAATAAATATAGTTCATAAACATCTCATAAAGCGTTTGAAAAAGGAAACTACAGCTAAATGAAGGAGGGTTCCAGAGCACCCTTGAATATAGTCACAACAAAGATACTATGCAAACTTATAGGTACAATATAAAACTGAATACATCTTTTTCTTTCTTTTTCAAGCATATTCAAGTCCATACATAGAATGTCCAAGTGCTACAACCCGAAGACAGAACCAAAAAAAAAATACATTGTATGTCAACAGAGGAGCCGGGTTCGAAACCCCAACATAAAAACCCTACATACAAACTGTAAAAGCTAAAGAACGATTGAACTGTGACTTGAAAACCTTGACCAACAAGTTTGGAACTGCGACCTCATACCAGTCTAACCACTTGAAGAACAACGAGGGTTTGTAAGCCTACGCTTACCCGGGAGCAGTGTCGAGCCGGAGGAAGGAATCGACAGGTCGCCAACCAGCAAGGGAACCCTGCTCACAAAGGAGAAAGACCCTTAGCACAACAGAAAAAGCCAACTGCAGAACTAAAGTAGAGAACGAGGACTTACCATTTGTAGCCGATGAGTTGAGGTCGAATGCCGGGTCACCTGGTGGCTGCAACCTGAAATCATCGAACCAAATAACAAATTACACCGTGGAACAAACACAGTGAGCAAAGAAACAATACATGAGAAAATGTACTCAGGAGAAAGAAACTGTAGATAGCACCCACAAAACCTTCAGGGCCAAGGAACCCATTTGCAGATGACAGAGAGTCGAGCTTTGAAACCCTCGAGCTAACCGACAAACAGAAGAGAACAGACAACATTGTTATATCAATAAAACCCAGGTAGCAGAACAGAGCCATGAACAAATAGTGTAAATAGAGTCTAGTTGACAGAGGTGAGTCAAGGATGGAAGCACAAAGAGAAAGGTCACAAAACCTCTTGCAGAGACCCAAGTGAACTAGAGCACCACATGGACAATCCAAAGCGAAAAAGACAGAGTAAACGAAGCCATTAGGGTTCCATAGCACAATACAAGGTGGGAAGACGGAATCTGAGGCAGAGAAAGGTGTCTCCCTCACAGCCAATGCGTACCAATCAAACAAAAAAATCAACATAATATCTAGCCGCCCTCAAATCACACATTTAATAGTTTCATTAATCAACATTCATATAATTTCATTAATAAATATTCATGTTCGGACTATAGGACAGGGCTGGTCCCATCACTCATCTTCTAAAAATGAGCATCTCCATCAAGCAAGTTACAAAGTGTGTGCAAGGGTGCTCCTCAATGTCACAGACACCATCAAATTACATAGGCACATCTTCACACAAAACCTTGTCAACTACAATGTCATTATCAAGGCCTGCATCATCCTCCTAGGGCATGCATGGGTGACATGGAAATCCTAGGGCACAATGTTAGCCTCAAGAGGGAATATGATAGTCTTCAAAAATATTCTCAATGATCTCCATCTCATTTGGGTTGTTGAACAAGGATCTCCTAGATTCTTGGATTAGGATTTTAGCATATGAAGGTAAAGAATGGATCCATACATCCATGTGGGACTCTTCAAGGCCCAACATTGATCTTTACAAGAGCAATTTTGGATTTACAAGGTCTTCGGCTCTCTCATATGGGCTAGATGTCCTCCCTAATGTGCTAGAAAGATGACAAGCAATCCCTTGAGGGACATCCAATATATATATGTGAAACCTCCTGAAACACGCTCTCAAGATAAAGTGATATAAATAACAATAAGGAAAAAAACCATTAAAGTATCATAGTGGACCACAATGTTAGGGGCACAAAAATACTTCACAAAAACCTTTCCTTCAAATGTCTTTCTAGCTTATGATTTGTAAGAAATTTACCACACTTTTGTTGGGGATGATTATGAAATTAATACTATTAGGTGATTCCAACCCCTTAGGGGAGGGACATTTCATAAGTAGGCCCTAAATGTGATAAATGTGTTCATGGAAGGCAAAGGACATCAAAGAAGATGGTCATAGCCATGATTCCAGACAAAGGAGGTCCAAAATCTTGAGTATAATGATGATAAGAGTGAGAAATTATGGGGGCATGAGATACCCTTTTCATTTGCCTTATTTTTCCCCTGTTAGATGAACCTTTTTCTTTATCGATTTGTCTTTTTATCTTGCATAGCTTAGGTGACCCAACTTGATTTAAGATGTTTCAATTACCCTTAAATATGTAGTAGTTTATCATTCATCGAGTTAGGGACATTCATAAGATCCTTTATTTAGATAAGAGTTTGGTGATGACTAATAAGTGGTATAAAGCTCATGCTAGGATCCCCTCCCATATGATCATTGCATTATCCAAACCATTTTTTTCATTTTTCATTCTCTTTAATTTTGGGCTTCATATTATTTTATCTTTCTTTTAGTTGCATCAATCTCTTATGGAAAAATTTTCAAGCCCTAACTCAAAGGTGTGGATATAGGGTGCTACTCTTAATGACCAATAACAACCAACCCAAATAATGGAAGTGAATATGAGGGGGAGCTTGGAAAGTGGAAAGTATTGATTACCTTAGGAAAACTATACCAATCAATTCCCCTCCTAAACAATGGAAGAAAAATGGCTTCGTTGCGTCTTTCCTTTCAACTTGAAATATATGTGACAAACTACCAATTGAAAACAATATTTTCTGATAGTCACTTTAACACCAAACACGCAAGTCTCAATTGTGTCTCTATGGAAAAGTTGAGGATGGCATGAAGGAAGAAGTGGTTGAAGGACCTCATTTTGAAAAAATTGTTGCACTTCACCAATATCAAATTCAAAACGGTTAACCATATTTAACTTATCACATTGACAATTATTTGATTTTGAATATGATTGGTGGTTGATATCAAAAGGAGGTAAATATGTCTCAAACAAAACTTTAAGCATGGCATCCTCATGATGCTTAATATAATAATCACCATATGTTGAGTAAGTTTGGAAAATATTACCATCATCAGTATCATACATCAGATCACTATCAATATCATAATTTTGATACCCATAAAAGTGACTGTTAGGGTCCTATAAATTATAGGATCATAAGTTTATTATCTGTGAATTTTCAAGATTATGATTGTTGTAAAATTTCAAAGACAACAAAAGAACCATACACCAACATGCAAAGCCATGAATGTAAAAAATAGTGAGGAAATCACACATGCAATGTGTTACCTACAAGTATTCCTGCTAAAGCTACCCGATCCTACTCTTCCTTCCTTGATCCCTGCTTTCCTTCCTCTCCCTTTGCTTGCTTTTCCTTTCTTGATCCAAAGCTATAGTGCTCCAAGAAAACCCTAAGTGACCAAGAGTGAGAGAGAGAGAAAATAATGAGAGAGATCCAAAACTTGAACTAACAAAAGGTTATCAACTAATCCTCAAAAGCCTTTTTATTAATGAGGCCTCTATTTTCTTCATTTTCCTCCTCACATGCAACATGTGACCTTCCACCTTACTTTTCTCCTAAATTCCTTTATTTTCATAAATAAATGTGCCAAAAATGCCTTTTTTCCTTTTAATGCCTTTGCCTTAGCATTTGCCAATTTCCTTAGCCAAAAACACATCCAATGATGACCACTAGGATATCTTTTCCCAACATTCAGCTTGGAATAAGTGCCCCTTAACCGTGGTCTTATTTTTCCTTTATTAAATTTTATTACATCAACTTTTCACTAGGGTTGTTACAGTCTGGAGGCTAGCTTGGAATGGTGGCTCAAAATTAGGGACCGCAACCTCTAAACTGGAAGTTCTGGGCTATAAACACACCCTTACATACTTATGCATGTGATTGGAGGCCTATAACCACATGTAGGCCTTTTCATTCATGCGGTTGTGGGCCCAAAATACTAAAAAAAATCTAGCTAAGGGTGTGGGCACTTTGAGTGGTTGTTTAGCTCCTAGGTGTCCTGTAGCCCCTAAGAAAGGTAGATAAAGTTCCAGTTTGTCGACTCCACTTCTTTAATTGTAATTAGGAGGTTGGGTCATGTCATAGTAGCCCTCAACTCATGTTTACCCCACCAGAACAATGAAACTAGGTAAATGTGGGTGGGGTGGCTACAGATACTCAATGCCCATTGTTGTATGCAACTTTGAACAAATGCAAATATTCTTCCCATTTTGATGGTTTGTCCATCACAGACATGATGAACATATACTTAATCACCTTATTGACCCTATCTACCTGTCCATGTGATTTTGGGTGATATCTTATGATGAAGTTTAAATTGTTCCCCAAATCCTTTGAACAAACCTTTCTAGAAGTTAAAAGTGAATTTGGAATCCCTACATGAAATGACTGCCTTAGGCACTCCATGTAGCTAGACAATTTCTCTCATGTATATCTTTCCAATGTTGATTTCCTTCTATGTTGACTTCACTAGAATAAAATGAGTAGCTTTAGTGAGATTATCCACCACCACCATAATGGAATCATGTTGCGTCATAGTCTTAGGTGGTTTGGTAATAAAATCAATTGAGAAAGTTTCTCGCTTCCAACTGGAGCTGGGTATAGGATTTAGTGATCAAGATGGATTTCTATGCTCATGTTTAACTCTTTGAAACTCCAAACATGCGGCTATATAACCAATTCCCTTTTCATACCCAACCAAAAGTATTTATTTTTTACTATTGATATAGTCTTTTGGTACCATGGATGTCCAACATAGGGTATGTTGTGCATCTCATTCAATACCATCCTTTTTATCTATTATGAATTTGGCATATAAATTCTAGTATTATACTTAAGGAATCCAATGTGATCACTAAGCTCATAGTCCTTGTATTTGTGCTGAAAATTATTTTGTTGTTGATTTCCTTTAATTTGCACATAATGCTAATCTCTATTTCCAACCTCTATAATTTAAAATTTTTAGATTATATCTGCAGACACTTACAATTGTAGCATGCATTTCATAACTTCTTCTACTAAGTGCATCAAGTACCTTGTTCTCTTTCCATTTTATTTGATTATTTTGAAATCACAATAGGGTAGAAATTTCAGTCACCTGATTTGCCTGGTATTTAAAGTTATCTATGCAAATAAATACCTCAAACCATTATTTTTTTTTCTAAGTTCAAATTTATAACCGATATGGTATTGTCTCCATATCTTTAGGGCATGAACTATGGTTTCTAACTCCAAATCTTCAGTGACATAATTCCTCTCATGAAATATAACTTTATAGATTCAAGGCATGTTATATGTTCATTTTTCATGAGGACCCCTCCTATCCGTTCCTTGCATGCATTGGTGCACATAGTGAATTCCTTGTTTGGGTCAACTATCCTTAGAATTGGTGCAATTTTCAAAAGAATTTTCAAATGTTGGAAGGCCTCATCATATTCCTAAGTCCATTCAAATTCTACACCCTTCTTCTGTAATGGGTATGCTATTTTGAGAACCCCTCAATGCTTTTTTTTTTTATGTAGCCTATTAGTCCCATAAAGGACTTGAACTTTGTTGCATTTCTAGGTGCAATCCACTCACTAATAACTTTGATCTTTTCTTGGTCCACAACAATTACCATATTTGATATGGTACGACCCAAACAATGAATATGATTTTGTTAGAAGAAACACTTACTCATATTTGGCATGGAACTAATGCTCTCTAAGTACCTAAAGACCATCCTGAAATGTTTTTCATATTCCTCTTCTAATTTTGACGTAAGGATGTCATACACAAATACTATGACAAAATTGTTTAAGAATATTTTGGAAACTCCATTCATCAAGAATTATGAAGACAATTGGTACATTAGATAAACCAAACGGTACCACAACAAACTCATAGTGATCATATTTGGTTTTGAAGGCTATCTTGCTAATGTCCTCTTCTTTAATTCTAACTTGATGGTATCTAGACCTCAGATCAATCTTGAAAAATATCTTAACTTCTCTCAACTAATCAAATAAACCATTTATCGTTGGTAAAATATACTTATTCTTTATTACCATATTGTTTAATTGTCTAAATTCTATACATAATATTAAGGTACCATCCTTATTCTCGATAACAACATTAGGGAACCCTAAGGTGGCAAGTTTGGGAATATGTGCCCCTTTTTTAAAACCCACTCGAGTTGCATGTGTAACTCCTTAAGTTTTAATGTGATCATCTAATATGGTGTATTGGAAATTGGGATAGCTCTAGGCATCACATCAAATAAAAAATCGATATCCCTTTTGGGTGGAAACCCTATAATATCACCAAAAACATCCTCATACTCCTTCAACATTAAATAATCCTCAATGTTGGATACAAAATCCGAGGCTTCCTCTTCCCTATGGGTTGCATAAATCTAGCATCCTTTTTTCAAACTTTTCTTCATTTCCATTCCTGAAATTCTATGTAATAATGTAAATAATGTAATAATGTAAATAAAGGAAAGAATAAGACCACGGGTAAGGGACACGTATTCCAAGTTGAATGTTGGGCAAACATATCCTAGTGGGCATCACTTGATGTGTGTTTTGGCTAAGGAAAATTCTCTAAGTCTAAGGCAAAGGAATTAAAAGGAAAAAAGGCATTTTTGGCACATTCATTTATGAAAATAAAGGAAAATAAGAGGAAATGAAGGTAAAAGGTCACAGGTTTCATGTGAGGAGGAAATTGAAGGAAAATGAAGAAATTAGAGGCCTCATTCATAAAAAATCTTATGAGGATCAATTGAGAAGCTTAGATAGTGTTAAGCTCTTAGTCGGTGTTAACCTTTTGTCTGTTCAAGTTTGGATCTCTCTCTCTCTCTCTCTCACTCTTGGTAACTTAAATTTTTCTTAGAGCACTCTAGCTTTGGATCAAGGAAGGACAAGCAAGCAAAGGGAAAGGAAGGAAAGCAAGGATCAAGGAAAGGAAAGCAAGATCAAGCAGCTTCAACAGGAATACTTACATGTAACCTTTTGCATGTGTGATTTCCTAGCTGGTTTGGACATGCATGGTTTTGCATGTTGGTGTATGGTTCTCTTGTTGTCGGTGCCATGGTTTTGCCGAGTTATGAAAGTGGTTTTCAGCCTAGCCTTGCCTTTTTCTAGATGCCATGATATGTTGGGATGTTTATCTCAGTTTTGAGCTTTGGTTTGCCGGATGGATTTCGAAATCGGGGGCGAACGTGGTCTCAAGGTTCATCCCCAAAGGCCTAGGAATCCCTTGATTAGTTTTGCTAGGATACACGGTAAAGCCTAAGGGAAAAGTCTCGATTTAAGGCCTAGTGATCTGCGTTTGGATTGTGGTAAATCCTAAGAGACTAGTCTCGGTTTAGGGCCTAGTGATCCAAGATTGGATTGCGGTAAAGCCTGAGAGACAAGGACACAGAAAATTTCTCAAAGATAGTGATGGATTTCAGATGAAATTCCAAGTTCAGTTTGGTTGTGATCGAAGCATCGATTTTTGTGTGATAATGGCATGGGTGTGACTAGCTGAAAGAGAGATTTGGTTCAGCCATGTATATGGTAAGGTGGTACATAGAAGTCTCGAACCTGGTTGAATTTTCCTATGATTAATAAAAGCTAAGTTCTCTTTCTTTTGCTCTAATTTATATGTGGATTTAATGGTTGTCATATCTCTGATATTTATATGGTTTTATGCTAGTTATAAGCATGTTTAAATGACTGGTTCATGTCATGGTTATTTCATGTATTTACTTGTAATTGTTAAATGGATGGATACAAGACCTAATTAATGATATAATAGTTCAATGGAGAAGGGGATGATCCTTCTGGTTATATTTCACAAGTTCTTTCAGTCATTTATGTTCTGACTTGTATCCTAGACCTGTAGGTTGCATTGATGCCAAGTGTTTGACAGAATGTTAGTCCTAGTTGGGGATGCTCAGGCCTAGTCTTGAGATTGATTTTTATTTATCAGCTTTGTTATCATGTCTTTGATAGATTCTTCAGGTTGTAGCAATTTTTGGGAAGAGGCCAGGATTATGGGCTTGAAAAGTGGCTCAAATCTTGGGGTCGTTGGCATAGGTTTGCTAAGAAAAGTCCACAGTCGCTGGCACATAGGCACATGAGAGCGACTTTGGGTTGCTAGTCACTGTCTTACCTATAGCATGAGAGTGAATTTGATATAAAACGCTTAAAACATCAGTGGGACCCAGGGGCAGGATAATTGAGTGGCTGACATGTCTCTTAGGGGTGTCATTGCTGATGTGGATGGGTTTGTTTTATATGTTCCTTCGGTTCCATTTACTTAAGGTCACCAAGGAAGTTGAATCCCTTATAGTAGCCTCTCTCGTCGCATGTTTACCCCGGCTGGCTAGTTGCTTGGGTAGACCTAGGAGGAGGGGGTGTTACAGCTAAGGTCGACTAGGGGTATCCTGGGTCCACCTAATCACATCATCAAATAATCCAATGCCTTGGATTCCTAATATAGATTTTCAACATATGGAAGTGTAGCATGCAAGCCATGTGGAGGCTCCTTAAATCCCAACGTTAACCTTAGGAGGGAAATTCTAGGGATGCAAGGTCATATCTCTCAAGGCTGGGTAAAATTTCCTCTGGACAATGCTGGATAAGTGTTAATTGATCCTTTAGAGGATCTATGCTGCATAAGTAATGGGACACCTAAAAAATAACCTCAAGATCAAGTGGGACCAACATCAATAGGGGAGAAAATCCAGTAAAGTATCATAGGGGATCATATTCAATGTTAGGGACACAAAAATAGTTCACACAAACCTTGCCTTCCAATGTATTCCTAGATCAATATTTTCAAGCAAGTTACCAACCTTGTGTTAGGGATGATTATACCTTCATCTCTATTATGTACTTCCATCCCCTAAGGGGAAGTACTTTCCACAAGTAGAACCATCAATCCATATGAGCATGTGATAATGATGGTGATAGAATGAGAAAGACTTCAAGGAATATGACCATATCCATGGTACTAACTAGAGGGGTGCAACATCTCTGAGTACTATAATGAGAAGAATGAGAAATCATGGAGGCATGAGTCATCCTTTTCCTTGGCTTGCCTTTTGCATCCCTTTGTTGCACTTTTTACTTTAATGATTTATCTTTCTTTCTTGTGTAGCTTAGAAGCCACAACTTGCTTTGTGCTTTTATAATACCCCTTAAAGATGTAACAATTTCTTTCCCATCGTGGTTGGAACATTCAAGAGTTCCTCTCAAAAAGAGTATGAGATGTTGAGGAACTAGGTGATGGTTAATGAGGGGGTTAGAGCTCATGCTAGGCTTTTTCCCATGTGCTTACCATGTCCTAGCCATATGTTTCATTTTTTCTCTTATTTGTTTGTTTCTTCATATGGTTTTATCTTTATTTCAACTACTTCAACCTCTTAGATCAATTTTTCGAGCCTTGACTTAGAAATGAGGATAAGGGCTAGTAGCCCCAATGACAAATGACAATCAACCCAGAGGATGGATGTAGATAACATGGGGGCTTCACTCAATGAACCTCTCACATATCACGCGTGTTCATGGCATACTAAAAAATACCCCTAATTTGACCACATATTGCAAAATACCTATAAAAATCACATTATTTAACCCCCTACTAATACGAACCCAATACACCTTCCCAATTTTAAAAACCCTTACTTTCACTAGATATTGTAAGTATCCATTTTCTCATTAACATTTTTTATACCCCTTATATTTTTTCATTAACTTTGAGCTCCATTTTTTATACCTTCCAATATAAAAACCCTTTACCCCCTATATATCCCCCAATATGAATGCATGCGGTATGGTATTTCTCCCCCGATGAAGACCTCGTGGTAAATAATAAGGAACATATGACAAGTGTCAAGTATGGAATACCTTTTGACACACTACTTCAATCAATGCCTCCTATTAATGCCCATCCTAGAGGAAGGACCTTAAGGGAGGTTGCACTTGACTAGGGGTAAAGAATAACCTCCCAACTAAAACATGGGAACAAGAGCACAATTAGGAGTTGCCATTCATCCAACTTCATCTGTGATCCATATTAGCATGCCCCAAAACATTAAATGAAAGCACATAATTACAAAAATGGTTAATGTGTCTTCCGACAGATGACCCACCTTCCTTCAAGAAGCCTGTTGGATGGGAGAGAGCATTGACTAAAGCATAGGTGGAGAGCTTTGTTGTAAAACTATTTGTGGGCCATCATTCATAAAGATAAAAACTCCATGGTCGAACTAAAAGTCATCAATAATATGTGGCCATGGAAAGAAAATAATATGTGGCCATGGAAAGAAAATTACCTAATTAATTGGCTCTTTGATAAAAGATATGATAAATATAGAGTTTTTGAAATTTTGGTTTATATCTCCTAATTAATTTGGCATTTTATGAGGCATATAAACTCTAATAATGATTAATAGATTACAAAACTTACTAGTATCTTTTTAATATAACGTATAGGTTGTCATTGAATGACATATAATTTTGTAGCCTTTATTTTGTGATAATTTCTGCTTGTATAAATGAAAATTGTTTTTATCATCGTGATAATTATTAAATTTGTGTTAAGTGAATTATATAGTTTTTTTTAATATGATAAATGTATTTTAAATCACATAAAATTTGTGAACAACCAATAAAAAATTAGAAATTTCATTTCTAAAAAAGTTTTAAAAAATCAAATATTTGTTTTAATATAAAAAATTTAAAAATAGTATGAAAACATTATAACATTTTTTAGTTTTAATTAAAATCAAAACAAAAACTAAAAACAATATAACCTTGTCTTTGCAAGTACAATAATTTGAAATGTTATAACAAAAATAAAGGCTACAAAAATTATCCTCCCCTCTTCTTTTTATAGATTATTATGAGATATTTATGTTCCAATCAATATTTTCCTCCCTTTTTATTTTATAGTTTATTACAAGATATTTTGCTAATAAATAATTATTGAATATTGTTATTGAGTCTAGAGGTTCATTCTATAGCCCAAAATGAGAGCGATGTGTAATTCCATGTGTGCTCCAAGTGTACTTGACACATGTCCCTTTTAAAATAAAAATATTTTTTTCCTTTAAATTTATATATATATATATATATATATATATATATATATGGTTAGTTTTATTTAAAAATATTGTAAAACATAGTCTCACTCTAACCATGCTTGCTTTATTGATTGTTGATATTAGAACCTCATATAAAGAAGATATCGTAAAACATTTCGCTCTTACTCTCAATTATAAATAAATCTTGTCCATGAAATAAGATTAATTTATATAAATTTTTAAAATTCTTTTAAAATAATAAAAAATAACAAATAAAGTTGATATTATTTATATTTTTATATTTCAATTAGATACATAAATTAACCATTTTAATATCCATGTTAACTAATTTATTTAATATTAACTTTAGAAAACACATAAACAATGTGCAAAGAGAAGTAATTGAAAGTAAGTTCATTCTTATGACAATAATAAGAGGGAGATGTGTAATTAATTCAATTCTTAATATAAAATTAATATGTGATATTTAAAAAATAACAATAGTGATTAAAAAATTCAATGTGCATCATGAAGAAAATATTATTCAATGTGCATCATAAATAAAATATTTCAATATATAAAATTAAGTAATATTGAAATGTATTTTAAAAATAAATAAATAAACAAACTATAATGTGGATAATATAATTCATAAATAAAATATGTAAATGGTAACTAAATTATTTAAATATCAACACTTTACATATTATATACGCTTTAATATTATTATTTAAAATAATTGAAAAATTAAATTTTTATTGTTATAACATTTCAAGTATCATTATTATACTTGAAAAACAAGGTTATATTGTTTTCCGTTTTTGTTTGAATTTAATTAAAACCAAAAATATTATAAAATTTTCATACTATTTTCAAATTTTATGAAGTTTTCATATTGGGTTTAAAATACATTTATCATATTAAAAAAAAACTATATAATTACACTAGCACAAATTTAACAATGCAGTTGACTTTTTGGAAGCCATTCCGCTGGGTTTTTCCGGTCAAAATCCGGCAACAATTTATTGGAATCACAAGTTTGATAGCAGTTTCTGCACACTCAAATCGTCCCAGGGGTTTTTCAGGGTGCTGAATCCAAATATGCAGTTAAAATGGTTATTTAATCTCAATTTCTTCCGGCGGATTCCGTCACCGAAATCTTCAAAAAATCTCATTATAGACAACTCCTTTAACAATTAGTCATTTATACAAACAAAATCTTCGCTTAAAATATCACCACTTCAATTTTATTGGAAAGTGGGTTTAACAGTTACAACATAATCAACATTCTAGTGTTGTACTAAGTGATTGAAGGGTTCCTGGTTAAGCGTCGCTATTCCAGCGTTGAAGTCAGTAATTGCAGCGCTTCCTCGTTGAGCGCCACCATGTATGCATATTTGCATAATATTAAATGCAAAGAAATGATAAATCCAAAAATAAAGGATGTCGGGAATATAAAGATTCCGCAATTATCGTGGCCATGAAAAATGTTATTTTATTTTAGAAACATGATGTGAATTTGACATATGAATTATTGTTAATTTATCACTCCCTCAGCCCCTCAAAGGTCGGACTATAGTTTTTGGGATTCAAGACAAATGTTTTTAATATTACTTAAACTTATTATGTTGGTTAAATTTATTTTTATATATGTTGATATTGTAATTGGTTGTTAGTTAAATTTATATGTTTTCAATATATTTTTTTTGTTTGTTAATAAAGGTTGTTTAATTTTATTAAAAAATATTATAGGGAATATGGTAGAAATGTTATAGTGTTTATCAAATTATATAAAAATAAAACAGAATTAAAAAATATTAAAATAAATAGAAAATAAAATTAATAATTAAAATAAAATAAAGGCAAAATAGTCAATTTAACCTTCATGGATTCTTGGTTTTAGTTTTTTAAAACCCATGGTTTTGGATATTGTATTCTTAATAAAAATATATGTAAAATAAAAAATAGAATTAATAGTTAAAATAAAATAGAGAATACTTAATTTCTCTGGCTGTTCATAATTTCTTGGTTGTAGGTTTTGGAAATCCATAGTTTTTTCCATGATATTTTCATTACATAAAGATAAAATTAATAAACATTTTTACGAAGTCAAAATAAAAAAAAGTTAACATTAAAATAAAAATAATTTCATGGTATTCACCCATGGTATTCATGTGGAATATAGTCTATTTAAAGGGAGAAATTAAACCAACCTAGATCCATCTTAAGTACCAAATGAAATAAAAATAATTAAAAAATAACCTTAAAATAAAAATAGCTTCATGGTATTCACTGTATTCATGTGGAATATAGTCTATTTAAAGGGGGAAATTAAACCAACCTAGATCCATCTTAACTCGAGATCTACCAAATGCAGAGAGGAGTGAAATCTCTTTTCACTTTAAAAAATGTTTGCATATGACGATTGAGAATTAAAATGGATCTAGGCTACTTATATTAATTTTTTTTTAAATAAAAATGTATTTAACTTGAGATCTATCAAATGCCGAGAGGAGTGAAATCTCTTTTCACTTTAAAAATGTTTGCATATAAAGATTAAGAATTAAAATGGATCTAGGCTACTTATATTAATTTTATATTTTATAAAATTTATTATTTTTATTTTTGGAGTGAATACAATAAAATGAAAATTTTTATGTGATTTTAATTAGAATTAGCAGTGTTAAATATTTAATTTAAAAATTGTAAAATTAAAAATGTTTTAATACCATGATTTAATACAGATATATTAGGAAATGAGTTTTGATTTTCTATTTCTATCGATCTATTTGTACATCTAAATTCTCATGATCTTCCCCAAGTTACAATCTCAAACCTTATCCCATTTCGAGTGTAATAACCCATGTTGCTCATCAACTATGGAAACAAACGATCCTATACTTCGATGTCTTATCAATCACACTTCTACATCTCCGTTGTACCCACTAACAAAGAAATTCATATTGCTATAGCAGAGAAGGACACACTTTTCAGTGCACCAATGACATTTCTTCAATAATTCAATCTTCAACCATGATCTAGCATTTCTTGGTTAAATGAGACAAATTTTGCTTCCGAAGATGCGGGAAAATGTGTATTCATTTTTCATTATTTTGGGTATATTTATTTTTAATAAATTATATAAGAATTTTTAATAAATTTTATAAGAATTTGAAAATATAAATATTAATAATTTAAATATAATGAAGTTTTTTTAAGATATTAAATTTATTTATAAATTTAAAAATATAAATTGAAAATTTATAAATTTACTAAAAAAATTATAATTGTGTTTTTGAATGTATAAATGAATTTAGCATTACATCAGAACATTTAAATTGTATCACAAAAAAAAGTCTTAAATAACATTCTATCCCTAATTTTTCTACATCTTGTAAGTATGTTAAAATTAGCAATTGTCTCTAAAGGTGCAAACATACACTGAAGGAATAAAAGATTTGGGAAAATTAAGAAAACCGTAAAGACAAAATGGATCAATACAACTTAGAGGACAAATTTAAAAATCTAGACAAAAAGTTTAATCTAGAGACCTTCTTACCCATACCAAGATTGTGATCGACATGACAATGCCATATTGACGAACTTCAACATTTGTACTCAATGTTGTGGAGAAAAATTGTGATTTTTGATTGTTTAAATTGCTTTTTAAAATTTTCTAAACACCTAAATTCAACTCAAACTTTTAACTTTACCACATATCTACTAATTTCAATTTTTTTTCTTTTTAAATTATGTCGTTTGAACTCCAAAACTTAGAACTTAATGTCAATTATGGAGAGGGTATGATAGGAAGATGTGACTTTGAAAATTTTATATAACTTTGGGTCAATTATGGAGAGAGTATGACATCGAGGTATGACTTTGAAAATTTTATATAACTTTGGGTCAATTATAAGATAGCTTAACCACCCAAAAAAATATGACTTTGATTACCACATATAATTCTCAATTTTATGAAACCCTAAATCAATTATGGAGTAGATATGATATATAGAAATCAGACTGATGAAGACTTGAGTAGATTTTTTTACGAGTGACGGGGAATAAAAATAACGAGGTTGGATAAAGCCAAGTAGGATTTTGGACCTCATACGAATTTGGGAATTGATTTAAAAAAGTAATTTATTTTTCATATTAATATTTATGTTTTTTTCCGGTACTTCAGAATTTCCCGAAGAGCAACAATGTCGGGCCTGAATTTGTGAGGCTTCTTCACTCCGCCAGTCGCTGGTGCAGAATTCTTGTCAGCCTTCGTCGCTGGTAGCTTTCGACATGCCTTGCCCGCAGTTGATTTACAGGGAGTCTGCTTTGTCCGGCCATTTCTTCGACCTCTCTCTTTACTTATCCGCGGGTTCGAAAAATACCGCAAGAGCTATCCTCACTCAATTGAAAAGCTGGTTTGTACTCTACCTTTAGAAGCAGATATGGATAGAGACGGACCTCATCTAAAGAAGGAAGCAAATAGGGGGGAGCATTGTTCAAACGACAAACAGCTTCACCAACGAGGGTGAGACTTATTGTAATTCGATTCCAAACACCAAATTTTTTTGACAAAATTTATCATAAAAACATATTCTGTGTAAACATAAATTATTATCATATTATATAATAAATTTAATAATCAAATTTATATGTTTTTAAATAGATAAATGTAAATTTAAGGAAAATATAATCACATATTTTTAGGAGTTAATATGGGATATTTAGTCTTTAGATATATCAACATAGATATATTTTAAGTTCCGATGAGTTAATACATGATTTATCAATACTACACGCTAAAAATATATAACTCATTTCAAAATCAAAATATTTTATTTTAATTTAATTTTATAACTCCTTTTAAATTAAAACTTAATACTTACAATATAACAATATTCTTATTCATGGATATTATTAACATATAAATATTCTTGGTTTATTAATACCATTTACCCAAAAACCATAACTCATTTCAAAATCAAAATATTTTATTTTATAGTATTTTACTTTCAATTAGTTTTAAAAATTTTAAATGGATCATATGAAATTTATTAAACCCTTATATGCTAAATCTATATATTAATTTTTATGTTAAATTTGTATATTAGTTTATATATATATATATATATATATATTACTTTTTAGATAAGAGGAAGATACTAAGTAACAATATTGTATATTGCATTAGTTTTTAAAATAATATAATAAATATTTTTCAAAATAATATAATGAATATTTTTCAAAAAATATATATTTTAATACTGTTTAATTATATAAATTAAATAGTCGGTAAATATTGATAGCATCAATTTATAATAAACTTATTGTTTTGATAATTAAAGTTTTTTCAAAAAATTACATATATTAGTGTTAATCAGTTATATAAATTAAATGATTGGTAAATATGAATAATATCAATTTATGATAAAAATCAACATACTTATATTATTATATATTTTACATTTTAAGATTTAAAAAATATTAAAAATTGATTAAATTATAGCTTCATTTTAAGTTATTGTTAGTTTTATATATATATATATATATATATATATATATAAGTTGTCTTGAAGAAAACATTTTAGTTTATTTCGTATCTAATTTGTCTAGAATTTATTAGGGATTCATTAAAACCACATGTTTGGTGGGTGAAATCTGCACAGTGCATTGAATCTATATATGCACTTGGAAAACAAATTTAAACAACACAAATCAAAATTTCACCACAAATCAAAATATTATATATATGTTTTAATTTAATTAATTTTATATATTAAAAAATTTTGACAAGTAAAAAGGACATAACTACTTTGAAATGGAGTAGTGTTTAATTGAGACAGTTTGGAATTCCAGGTGGAATTCTCGCTGAAATCCAAAGAAAAAATTTTGTGGCCAAATCTTGATTTGTGTTGTTTAAACAAGCTTTTTTTCATTGCATCTACGGATTCAACAAACCTTTGGGTCGCTTCGATTGGGAATAGTTCATCCTTCAAACATATGATTTGAATGAATCCCTACTAGCTTCGACAAATTATATCGGAAAAATTTCTAAAAATCTCTGAATGAAGGCTTCAGTGATTCATTATCATATGCCAAGTCTCTTCCTGATCAATCACATATAGTTTTTTTCGTCGACGCATTTTGAACCGAAAAACAAATATCATCATCAAACAAAGATGGATAGCTCGATTCAAAGCACCAATAAATATAATAGAGATGCAACGACTAATTCTCAATTGATGAAAATAATTCAATGTTAAATAGTAAAAAAAACTATTAAAATAATAAATTCAAAATAGAAATAATAATGAAAAAACTAAAAAGCCATGAATTAAGAATAATGAAAAATTAAAATGGGAATTAACCATCTTAAATATATAATTTAATAATAATTATATATATATATATTCAAAATCAACATTGAATGGGAAATAAAAAAATTATAATTGAAAAATAGAGAAAATAATGAAAAACTAAAAAAAAAAAAAAAAGGAGAGCATGAAATAAGAATAAAGAAAAATTAAAATGAAAATTAAAAATGATAAATATATAGTTTAAATTTTTTTATTTTAAATAAAAAATATATATATTTTTTTATAAATTAAAATTAATAAATAAAAGATTTTCTATTTAAAAAAAAGACAAACAATAAATTCCACATAAACAAGTGATAGATGAAGAAAATATTTATGAAATTATTATTATTATTATTATAAATCATATTTCTAACAAACATTACTATAAAAATGGAAAGACGGAAACAATAAAAGGAAAACAAACGCATTCAAGAAAAAAGGGAAAGGGACTTGCCAAACCTCTAAATCAAGAAAGAAGTAGGCAAAAGACATGGGCCATCAAAGAAAGGAGGGAGAAAAATAAAGGACGAAACCTAGGAATAAAGAGATGAGATCCAACCATTGTTAATATTTCATCCATCATCCCTATTTAGAATCCTAGACATTTTCTCAATCTCAATAGCCTCCCTCAGTGATGGAAATGATCAATCTAAGCAATGACTTGGGAATCCTCCATACAAATGTGGTGTCTTGTCTTCTCAGCGTGCTCAACTAACGTTGAGGAGCACATCCTACCATGTTTTATGTCATTCACATGCTCATGAATCATTTGATTAATGGAACAGTCATGTTTTATGTCATTCACATGCTCATGAATCATTTGATTAATGGAACAGTCAGTTAGGGAGTTAGGAATTTGTAGCTCATTAAGATCAATCAAAGACTCGGTAGAACCTATAAATATAAACATGAAAGGTGTGTATTTGGTCTCGTGTTCTTATGAAACTCCCTATGTTGGAGAAATTCACTGTTCCATTAATCAAATCCCTTTTTTCCTAAATTTCGTACTTTATTTTTCTCTCTCCTTTTTTGATGGTCCATGTCTTTGGCTTGCTTCTTTCTTGGCTTAGAGGTTTGGTGATTCCCTTTCTTTTTTGATTGGGTCTATTTTCTTTTTATTGTTTCCTTCCTTCTGCTTTTTATAGTAATATTTGTTAGAAATATGAGCTTATATATATATATATATATATATATATATATATATATATATATCATTTGTTTATGTAGATTTTTTTTAGTTAAATTGAGAATCATTTGTTTTATGTAGATTTTTTTTTTTTTTTTTTTAAGTTAAATTGAGAATCTTTTATTGATTAATTTTAGTTATTTTGAGACTTTTTAATTTATAAAGAAATACTTTCCTTATATAAGACGTTTCCTTTGGGAAAGACTTCCCTAGGTGCCACCTTGCACCACTTTGCACGTTCAAATTTAATGTTAGATGATTGAGTAATAGTCAACTTTCAGATTAATAACCAGTTAATATTTTAGATATCAGTCTTTTGGATTGCGCCACTTTGCACGTTCAAATTTAATGTTAGATGATTGAGTAATAGTCAACTGTCAGATTAATAACCAGTTAATATTTTAATATCAGTCTTTTGGATTAATCACATCGTTAGGATTTGGTCATGTTTCGAACCAACTAATATAGTGCATCCTCGGGACAAGGTTTTAGTCCATAGGATGAACCACATTAGTTGGTTCGAAACATTGACCAAATCCTAACAATGCGATTAATCCGAAAGATTGATATCTACATTATAAATTACAAGTCTTAGATCTAACAGTTAATAGTTATTAAAAATAGTTTCAGTTAATAGTTAATAATATTTAACAAACTAATTTCAACTGTTTTCCTTCCTTATCTTCATATTGAGAGAGGTTTTAGTCGTACCGAGATAAAAAGATGTTTTCAGAGAGTTCGAGGGCCTGTTACATTGTGATGCGTTCCATGTTTAGCATGCATGGTACCAAGAGCTCTCGCAGGGCTTTTTTGTTCCTTTTCTACATATTGGTGACTGTGTGGCGGGAGAGTTCAAGGAGGCAAGTTCTCAGATGAGCTTTTGAGGATCGACCAGAACCACCAGCATACATACCTTTTAGATCTTTTCTTTTCATGAAACTGGGTTAGATCCTGCTTACCAAATTCGAACACACCGGTCGAAAAAATTCGAAAATTCGGTGGTTCTATTCGGTTCGTCGAATAATTCGCTGATTCGAATGAATTTTTGGAGCATAAATTAGATGGCAAGTTTTTAATGAAATGTGGAGTGATACACATCAAAGTATCGGTTATGATTTATATGGCTAAGTTTTTGATGAAATTTGTTAGTATAAATAGGGTAGGGACTTTTTTCAAAGAAAAAAAAATAGGGTAGGGATTATGTTATATATATTAATTTACTGCTTATAATGTATAAATAGGTTAGGAATTATGAGATATAGCGAAAAACTATACAATAGGTTAACGAGACAATGGACTTTTGTAAAACATAATATTGATATATCTTAGATTTTAAATTTACAAATTATATTGTAAGTATTTGTGAGAGATATATTTATTTAAGTTAAATAAAAGGAATTTGATTTTTTGGATTAATAATTAACCATAAAAATTATTTGACTTTATTTTAAATATAAAATTTATGATAATATGAAATTGATACATTTTGTAATATGAAATTTGTCTAGAAATTTAATTCTTATTGGATATCATATTATATAATTTATAATAGTTTTAATGATTAACTCAATTTGTTTCTTGGTTAAAACATATATTTAAATAATTGTAATATGTATATTTTTGAATTTTTTTTTTCCCGTACTATGATTTAGATCACTTATAAAATCGATATACATGCATTTATTCTCCCCCGCCTGGTCTTGGCTTAGATGCCTTTGCTATTGGTAGATAAGCTGGAACTACTGCATTTTATACTCGGTATACGTATCTAAATTGAATGGAGAAAATAGCCCATTGGTCGGTCGCTTTGTATAATTGTTATCTCATTCGTATTCTTTATCGGTTGCTCCCAACGAAAGCGTATTGGATATCCCAAACTGTTTATTCTTTCATTCGTTCCCCGGGCTGGATTTGTTTAACCATTGTTCCATCCACAATTTGTTTAGAAAGGATCTTGTATTTTCAACGGTACCCACATCGGCATTCATCTATTTTTAATAGTATCCATATCGACATTCGTGTAATGACACAATTTATTGAGCTTATATTTTCCAAAATGCGTCCACTTTTAATCCAGGCGGCCTTCATGGATTCTTGATTAAGTTTTTTTCAGAGGATTTTTGTTGCCTTTGTCGATAGAAGGATGTTCACTCCAGCCGTTTTTTGGCATGTTTTATCTACCCAAGGGATGGTAATGTCTTTCCTTCATAAACTTAATGGTAATGTCTTTCCTTCATAAACTTAACTTTCACTGTTAGCTTTGAAATTTGTTCATGTTGTTTTAGTTTTTAAAAATAACTAGTTAGAATGGTAAGAAAATGTGGTGAAATCTTGATTTGTGTTGTCAAAATTGGTTTCTTAATTGCATATATGGATTCAACTCCCTCAAAAACCCACGGGGTTTGTGATCTAAATAAATTCCAGAGGATTTATGCTTTTTGGATGGAATCTAAAAAATGTGGCAAAATCTTGATTTGTGTTGTCTAAATTGGTTTTTCAATTGCATATATGGATTCAACTCCCCAAAAAAAAACCAGGGGCTTCTGAATGAACGCAATCATTTTATTGGTAATTTATTATAAACAGGAGTTGTTTATATGTGAGATTTTTTGGAATTTCTAAAATATTTATGGCTAGAATCTGGTGAGAAAATATGTGGTGAAATCTTGATTTGTGTTGTCAAAATTGATTTCTTAATTGCATATATTGATTCAACTTTCTCAAAAACCAGGAGTTTGTGATTTAAATAAATTCCAGAAGATTTCTGGTTTCTCGCTGGAATCCGGTGAGAAAAAATGTGGTGAACTCTTGATTTGTGTTGTATAAAATAGTTTTTTAATTGCATATATGGATTCAACTCTAGTGAGAAAATATGTGGTGAAATCTTGATTTGTGTTGTCAAAATTGGTTTCTTAATTGCATATATATGGATTCAACTCTCTCAAAAACCCTTGGGCTAGTGATTTAAATAAATTCCACAACATTTTTGGCTTTCTGGCTAGAATGTGGTGAGAAAAATGTGGTGAACTCTTGATTTGTGTTGTCTAAATTGGTTTTTTAATTGCATATATGGATTGAACTCCCTCATAAACCCCATGAGCTTGTGATTTAAATAAATCCATACCAGATTTTAAACGAATTAAATCAGAAAATAAACATAAAATGTTTCAAAATGTCCCACTTATACACAACACAAATATAATATCCATTTCATATTTTTAAAACTTTAAGATTATATATATATATATATATATATATATATATATATATATATATATATTAATTAAAACTATTATTTTTCTTATTTAAATAATAATTTAATAAAAATGAAAATGATATATTTACATTTATTTTGTTTTTATATTTTATTAAATATTTTTATCTACCATTCTATTATGTTTTGCATTATATCACCCCATCTCCATTATTATGCTTTGCATAACATGTTTAATATTTTTTGCATTATGTGTGGTACATCCCCACCATTGTATATCCCTTAACCCCACCTTTGTATAACATGTTTAATATCTTATCATTTGCATTACTACCCATACACCTCCACCATTGTGTTATGCATTGTATCTCCATTAAACCCCACCCTCATATAATATGTCTTTCATTATATATTATGTTTTTTAATATATCATCCCTACGTGGTCATTATTGAGCCTCTGCATCTCCCCTAACCCCCACCCTCATATAATATGTCTTTCATTATATATTATGTTTTCTAATATATCATCCCTATCATTCTACAACCTATGAAAGTGATGTGTAAGTATGTCTGTCTCTCTTAAAATAAATAGAATTGCATGTAAAGTAGTTAGAAGTAAAAAAATGAGTAGATGTTTAAACTTTATACTTTTCAAAAATATTTTAACACCTAATATCAACTTCATATATATCTATATATAGAAAAAAATGTTAAAAGACGATATTTTAATATTATATAGAATAAAATATCCAATGTAATGAATTATGAATAAAATATTTTAATATAAATTAATATTAACATATAACCAATTTGATGTGCCCTCATAAAATGACTCAATACACATATTATGTAATCTCTAAATTGTTCTATAATAAAAAGGAAAAAATGTGGGCTATAATAAAAAAGAAAAAAAAAATCTGCAATGCATATTTAAGCTGTCCATATGACCTAATAAAATTTCATGTAAAGTAGTTAGAAGTAAAAAAAAAATCAGTAGATGTTTAAACCTTATATTTTTCAAAAACATTATAGCACTTGATATCAACTTCATATATATCTATATATAGAAAAAAATGATAAAAGAAGACAATTTAATATTATATAGAATAAAATATTCAATGTAATGAATTATGAATAAAATATTTTAATATGAATTAAAATTAACATATAACTAGTTTAAAATGACTCGATACACATATTATGTAATCTCTATAATATTCAAAAATACAATTTAAACAATAAAAAATTACACATTATTTTTTTACATTAAACTTTTATATATAAAAATTAGAAAAACATGTATTATAAATACAACCATCATAAAACACAACTTATTAAAATTTCACATTTCTCTCTTCCTTTATCTTAACTTCTTGTTTTTCCTTTCATATACATTTTTGTACATTACATTGAAAAAAATATAGCCATCATAAACAAATGGGCACAAACTTATTAAAATTAAAAAATGTAACTTGGATTTTCATAAATCACTAAAAACACATGACTACTAAATCATAGATCCAAAATAATACAATCCAAAGTCTAAGAATCACAAGACACAAAGTTCAATCATATGCACTAAGCGATAAACGATATTGAATTAGAATGGATTCATCCATAACGCAAACTTATTAAAATTAAAAAAAGTGACTTGGATTTTCATAAATCACTAAAAAAAACATGACTACTAAATCATAGATCCAAAATAATACAAGCCAAAGTCTAAGAATCACAAGACACAAAGTTCAATCATATACACTGAGACATAAACAATATTGAATCTAGAATGGATTCATCCATAACGCTTTGGCCAATCATTAGGGAAACCTCATCAGTGCATAATAATACAAGCCAAAGTCTAAGAATCACAAGACACAAAGTTCAATCATATACACTAAGAGATAAACGATATTGAATCTAGAATGGATTCATCCATAACGCTTTGGCCAATCATTAGGGAAACCTCATTAGTGCATTTCTTTTTAAACCAGCATAGATCCATCTTAAATGTGGATTTAACATGAACCTACATTATTTAAATATTTTGTATAGTTATTTAATTAATTTATTTTTTAATTTTTATTTGGGCAGACATGAGCAAAATTTCAACTTTAATGAAGGTATGCATCATACTGGGCTGTAGAATGAGCCTCTCGGCTCAATAAATTGGTTTGATTAAGATTTGGTTTTTTTAAAATAATTAATGACAATGTGGATTTTTTTTTATTTTTCTCTTAGTTGAGGTGCGAGGAGAAATATATAACTTTTTGAACCTACTTTACTTTCCCATTATATGATTTTTTTTCCCCGGGGAAAAATCTTAATTTTCTATTAAAATGGAAAATTACATGTTGTAGATGCCAATGACATATGTTGTATGTATGGCCACAACCTTCAAAATATATAGGTCTGTACATAATTACCCACTAGGGGTATAACTTTAAAGTTCTGTAAATGTTTATACAAAAATACAAAATCTATATAGCATAGATTACTTATATGATTCTGCACAAGAAAAACTATACATTTAGGGTCTCTCGGCTCTCTGTTGTAGCTTGTCAATGTAGGGCATGTGATAATACTAAAAGAACTCTCCCTACCTCTGCTCTTGTATCAACCATTAACCTTCGGGTTGGTTCGTTGCCTCCTTGAAAAGTTGATATGCAATTTGATTGCGCTCCCTATAAATGTGGAGACAAGAAATATGGTCAAAATGAGTTTTTAATTGCAAGCCATCATCCAAAATGTTTATGAGAGAATGCACATGACATATAGATGTGCAATTGAACCAACTAATGATGATTTTGGAGTCCCCAAATACTTGAATTTGTAGGTGTCTGAAAGAAATGAGTCCAGCGAAGTTGTTTTTGCCAGCACTCAACCCCATGCGAATTTGGAAAGAATGGATGTTTGATAGGTGAAGTAATATACCCCCCTGGTGCATCCCTGGTCTTAGGAAAAACCATCAAAATAATCCCAAGGATGATTATGGTTGATGGCTTCAGGAGTTATAGAGGGAGTAGGTGGGGGTTGATCATCATCAGGTAGTTCATTGTAATTATTGATGATCTGAGCAATAACTAATGGCCACCGAATTTGCAAGTTATTGAAGATGATACGATTCCGACTTAACTAAGTGTGCCAACAGATAATTAGTGGGAGATTATAGATCTTCATGTTGGAGGATTTCACCCACCAGCGGTTCCATGCCTCCTTTATATCACACCCATCCCATTGCTGTGTGATAGCCAGGGCAGAGAGGACTTGTTCCCAAATATGTCATAATGTTGTGCAGAATAGGAAGAGATGCTCATTCGATTCCTCGTCTTGTTGACAAATGACACACCAGGTCGGGCCAAAGTGAGACCTATTCATCAAGTTGATGCCAGTAGGAGTTTTATTCATGATGACATTCCACATAAAGAGATGGGTTCTTGGGGGCACCTTAAGCTTCCAAAGAGATCTCCACCACCCCTCCAAAACAGGTGGCTTGTGCGCAGCATGAATGATGGGGTATCCTACCTTAGGGGAGTGTACTCCGTGTGCTGTAGGTGCCCATATGAGCTCATCTTCGTCATTATATATGTGGACATGTGATTCAAATAAAGCATTAATGTAACACTCCCAATCATGAATCTACTATTCAGGAACACCAAGTGTATCTGCTGATTTCCAAGCCTGCATAAAAATAGTGGTGCTCTCCTGATCCATTATTTGAGCTATCAAGATTATTCCCCTGTCATTTACGAAATCAATAAGGTCCATGGAAGTTGATACAAATTGCCACAACCCATCCAAGGATCTGAGCCAATGCTCACTGATGTTCCATCTTTAATTCGCCAAGTAAGGCCATTCCTAATGGTGGGGAGGGTTTGAGGAACAACCCTCCAGATAACATAAATACCCTGTTTGTGCCAAGATGGTAGATGAAGCCAATCCATTAGAGGAAGCAGCTAGATGTATTTATTTATAATCACTTCAGTCCTCAAGCTTCTGGATTTTAGGAGGAGCCAACCTAATTTGGCAGCCAAAGCATGTGCGAAGGCTGGAAGATATTTGAGGCCCCATCCTCCCCATTTCTTAGGCAAAGAAATACGACCCCATCTCACCCATGCAAATGGCCTCCCCTCCTTGTGCCCATTCCATAGGAATTTGTAGCATATCTTTTGAATTCTCGAGAGAATACCTTGTGGAATCCATGCTAAGGACATTCGGTAAATCGGGGTGGCTTCCAATACCGATTTGATAAGCACTACTCTCCTTGCTCTGGATAAGAAACGATGATTCCAATTTAGAAGCCTTTTTTCCACCTTAGTCACCATCCAGATCCAATTAGCTATTTTGTACCCATGGGATTTTATGCAGAACCCAAGGTACTTAAGACCATAATCCAATTGGTGGATTTGAAAGGTAAATTTATGATAAGCATATCTAGTTTCCTGTGGAGAGCATGCCGAGAAAGTGATGGTAGACTTTGGCCTGTTAACTCCATCCTTGTGGCAGTACTAAAAAGTAGCATGATATCATAGAAAGTAGTGAAGTCCCGAATGCCACCGCTGAGGAAGATAAGAACATCATCGACGAATAGAAGATGAGATAATGTACACTGATCAGTGATCTTAAGACCCTGAAGACACCCTTCTCTTCTTTCATGTAGGATCAACCTACTTAGACCTTCCATAACAAGCAGAAAAAGTAAAGGGGAGAGTGGGCAACCTTGTCTGAGGCCCCTCTCAGCATGGAAAAAGTTGGAGGCTGACCCATTGATAAGTACACTGAAAGAGACAGATGAAATACAACACATGATCCATTGTATGAATGAGATAGGAAATCCTATATGAGTGAGAAGCATTCTTAGATAGAGCCAGCTGACCCGATCAAAGGCCTTTGAGAGGTTGATTTTGAGGATAACTCCTTTAAGATGTTTCAATTTTATGGAGTGGAGAGATTCCTGAGCAGTACCAATGGCCTCATGGATCTGGCGATTGTAAAGGAATGAAAACTGATCAGAGGAGATGTTGGTCGAGAGAATAGGCTTGATGGGGTTGGCAATGATTTTGGCAATACTTTTATATAAACAATTGTAAAGGGGTTTGGGCCTGAAATCATTGAAGGATTGAGGAGAATCCACCTTAGGGATAAGAGCAATGAAGGTGGAGTTGATAACCTCATACATGCGCCCCGAAAGACAACATTCCTCTACAAACTTGAGAAGTTCCATGCCTAAAGTCTCAAAAAAGTTGAGATAGGATTCTATGGTCCAACCATCAGGTCTGGGAATTTTATCCTTCTTGAACCATTTAAGTGTACAGTCCAATTCCCCCATAGATACAAGATTGTTAAGGTCTTCTAATATATCAGGGTCTACAAACTGCGGGAAGAGTCCAACAATGTGAATAATTTATGCAAGCGAAGCCCTAGGTGGGGCCTTGTACAACCATTGAAAATTAGAACTTCCCAAGTGAGCTAGCTGGTGGAAGGTATGAGCATACTAACCATGTTCAATAGGCATCTTCCAAATAGTATTACAGGTACGTCTCCCTTTGGCATAATTGTAGAAGAATTTAGTGTTGTCATCCCCCGCCTTTAGCCAGATGGCTCTACTTCTAAGTCTCCAAGCCTCCTCTTATCCTTGTAGAATCGTGGACCTCTGGGTCTCAAGCTCGGTGAGGGTGGATTTAGCTTCTGCTGAGGTGAACTCCCGACCTTGTTGATCTAGAAGGTCAGCAAGTTGGTTTTCAATAGAAAAGAGTGTCAGATCATCTCTGGTGGGTTTATATTTTGCCCATTGTATGGAGAGACTTTTAAGTTCAATGAGATTTCGACAAAGGCCTTCCGCCAAAGTCCGCCTTTGGGAAGGGGGGTGATCTCTCCAATATTATATGACCAATTTGTGATATTCAGGGTCCCGCAGCCAAGTTGAGTTGAATTTGAAAGGTGCTCTGGGTTTTTGGAATGGGCCAGCTATTTCCAGATAGATGGGGGAGTGGTCAGAGATACCCCCAGATCCAACCCATTGGCAATAATTAGATAGGGTTCCAAGCAATTCCTTGATGAGAAAGTGATCCAATCTCCGTCCCAGAGCAACATCACCAGTTATTCTATTATGCCAAGTCGGTTGCTTTTTGTTCATGGGAATATCGATCATGTGATGAAGTTCAAAGAGATGTTCCATATAATCAGACAAGCAATCCAGCTGAGCATTGTGTCCCCAAGATTCCTCATGACCAGTTGTGAAATTGAGGTTACCTCCCATGATAATATTATTAGAGTTCATCAGGGATAGATGCAAAAGGTGGTTCCAGAACTCTACCCAGTTGAGATAGGGTGCATAGAAATTGATGATTCAAAAGTTCCTACCCATCTTCAAGGAGTATATATCCATACCAAGAAATCCAGGTTCCCCCTAGGCTAAGACAATATTGATGGAGCGAGTGTTTATCCCTAGAGCGATACCCCCAGATCGACCATTGACATCTAGGGCATGAAAGCACCAACCAGGCTTCATTGAGTGCAAAATTTGGGCGACTTGCTCGACCTTCCCGAGGGTCTCTTGTAAGAAAATTATATCAAACGACTCTGTATCCTGAAGTCCCTTAAGGACTATTTTTTTAACAGGGTTAGCCAACCCTCTGTAGTTGAAGGACAAACACTTCATGGATAATCTTGGGAGAGGGTGTTCTTTGCTCTAAGAACCCTATCAATGGTGGCTTGTTTGCCCAGGGCCACATCTTCCCTAGCAAGGAGAATAGCTCTCAAAATCATAGATGGATGCCCCCGAGGGGTCTTGGTCACTTTTGGAGGGGGAAAGAGGCCAATACCAGAAGGCTCAAGAGGGATAGATACCCTGGAGAGGAGATTATAGGGATGAGAAAGTCAAGATGATGTGGAAGGCTCCAGGGATGAAATAGAGGCTACACCAGTAACCGATGGAGGGGTAGTGGAGAAAATAGAGTTAGGAAGGTCCAGGGGGCAAGTAAGAGGGGTAGTGGACATGCAAGCAATTGATGAAAATGCAACATGTATTTTTTGTGCAGTGCATGATAAAGAAACAGAGGAGCATGGAGAGGGAAGAGTAACCATGGAGAGAGTAGCTATTGTAGCAGTCCGAGATCTCGTCATGGGCAGAGATGGAAGCCGTAGAGAGGCAGTACTGGTTGGCAAAGTAGTATCCCCATCCATAGCCATCAGATTGGTAGCACGAGGAGGCTATTCTTCCACCGGGGAAACCTTAGGATGTTGGTGCTCAGTGCCTTTAGTAGGTGATGATGTTGCCGAAGATACTAAAGGGTATTCCTTATACAGATGTCTGACCTTATGTCATCTTCTGCATCGGAAGGGGACCCCTTCATAATCTAAGATTTGTTTGTGGGTGAAATGCTTCCAATGTAGGGTGATATTCTCTTCCAATCCTTCCTTGGTGTTAAGGTGAACTAGTATGCGGGCCAGTGATTTATAGGTGCCCAGGGCATTTCCGATGCGAGTAAATATATCCTTCTACTAGAAATGTAGAGGAAGCCCAGGTAAACGGACCCAAATCGGTCCAACACCCAATTGATCTCTTTCTGGATCGAAGAGAGGGTTCCATCTATTGAGAAGCACAGGGGTCATTTTGATATGCCAATAGCGGGAGAGTATCCATTCTGTGTATTCTTCCTGGTGAAAACTGAGGGCAAACCAACCTCGCGCCAATATAGTGATGGTTGGTAGTTCCTTGAGAAGATTGCCCCATGTCTCCAAATCCCAGAGGCGAAGTCTCTTTGCCGTGTATGTTATGCCCCTCACACGACCCACCGAAACTCGATTCGTTGTGTCCACCACTTCGCCCACAGTGACTCCTTCCCCAAAACTAAGATTGAGGTCTTTGCTCGAAGCCTTGACACACTTGTTCTTCTTAGCCTTGCTTGTTCGGGGGGCTATCGAATGATCCCAGAAGGGGTCCTGAATGCCTTGAGAATTCGCCTGCAGAGAAAGAGAACAGTTCCGAGGGTTGACAACAGGAATATTGAAGCTGCTTGAGGGGGTAGGAAATTGTCCCGAAAAGTAGGTAGGGTTAGGGTTAGGGTTGCTGTTGGGAAAAGCTTGATGGAGAGAGGAGTTCCCAGATTGAGAAAAACCTAAGGAGGAGGGAAGGCCAAACGATGAGGGATGTAGGTTAGCCTCAAGAGATATGGAATTGAAGGATGGTGAGGGACTGATGCAGGAAACCAGGAGATTGAGGGTTGCAGATGAGAGAGGTGGACAGTCGAGCCCTGGAGAAGCAACAAAGAGGGTTGAAATGAGTTGGTAGGGCATGGATGGTTTGGAAATCGTACTGATAGACGATGGTCCTGTCCACAATGGGGAAGGCATAGATGGTGGTCCAAAACCTGAAACTTCTGGCACAACATGAGGGAGCGTCCAAATCGGTTCGTAGGGATTCAGGTTAGTGAAATAATTGTTAGCATCGATCTCCATTTCGACAAGTTGCAGACAGAATCGGGGGTGAGGGTAACAACCGGTGATGAGGCAGGGCAACAAATTTCAAGTCGTCACAGTGATAGCTCCACCCCACAAATAGATGGTGAGTGCAGCGACAAAGACAACTATGAAAATGACCACGACTAACCTAAACCCTGAGGTGCTTCAGAACAGAGCGCCATCCGAAGAAACCTATGCTGCTTCCTTTTATCTTTAAATCGGAAACCATGAAGTCAATGTACTTATTAAGGGCTTAGGGTTTGTTATTTCCCAAATCGGATCCCCTTTGAAAGCATCATTTGTGTTCACATTGTATGATTTGTTACCACTTTAATGACATTATTCTTATTAAGGCTAAGGTTTATTGCAAATGTTTCTTTCATTCAAAATTTACATACTTGTAATGTAATATGTCAAGGTACATTGACATAAGTGTTAATGTATAATTATATTATGAGAAAAATTGTGTTTAGTCCCTTTATTATAAAATAACATTTCATCTATAGAATATTATTTGTTTCGATATAAATATTAGAAAATCTATTAGCTAAAATTTCAACTTACATGACTCGCGTTAATTATTTTTACAATTTCATATCCAATGTCTTCTACACAAAGTCCTTTCTAACTATGAAATTTATTATTTTCTTCTATCAAACCCTTAACTTTGCTTCCTTCATGATATCAAACTTACTAGTACAAGCACTACATCAACTTAAAAATTAGTTGACTCCTAAAATTTCATCAATGAGTTTATCCTAATTTAATCATTATTAGTATTTCCCTCCTAAAAAATCTCTTTTTACCATAGAGTTTTCACTCCATCTCGCTCTCAACAATAATGAAAAGGAATGAAGCAATCTTGTTGGGTGTTTCCACACATGCCACATATATAAAAACTACAAACCATATGTTTCAATGTTTAGATATGTTTAGAAAATGTCCCTATAATCTATATTCTTCTTCATGCTTCTGCTTCATTTATTTAATTGTGCAATTTAGTCATTGTAACTCTTCCAAACTTAGTTGCATGAGTTGTTATTCATGTTCCTAATATTTAGCTTCTTGTTGTGTTGTCTCCTGTAATATGTGTGAGGCTTCATAATATTGGTCCTCACCTTTCAAATATTGTTTTGGGTATAGTGAAAGGGAGCTCGTCTCACTTGGAATTCGCACTGAGACTAGGAAATATTTTGGGGAAATCTTTGATTGAAATTTAGTGTTAAAAATTATGGTTTCGCATAGAAATCCACTTGGCTGAAAGGGAAGGTCGTCGGTTCAAGAGAAAGGATCCTGGGTAAAGTGAAAGCAAGCCAAGCTAATAACTTTTTCCTGTAGGATTTTGAAAAAATTGGTGGAAATTTTTGGAAGCCAAGTTTCAAGATTTTGGGTTCCCCGGGTTTTTGAATGTGTTGAATCCATTTTCACCATAAAAAATAGGACTCAAACACTCCAAGCACTTCAAAATTCAAACACTCATCTCATTTTTTTAATGATCACACAATTTTTAATTGTCCTCACTAAATTGATGCCTCTTACACAATGCCATTAACACTATTAATTTACCTTATTAATTATATTTTTAAACATTTTTTTTAATTTAAGAAATTTTTATAATTGTCCTTTCGTGTATCATCAACTTGTTCCATTATACCTTTGAAACAAAGTGATGGTATTTATGGTATTTCACTTATGAATGTGTTTGAAAACAATTATTTACCTCCTCCTTGTTCCATTATACCTTTGAAACAAAGTGATGGTATTTATGGTATTTCACTTATGAATGTGTTTGACAACAGTTATTTACCTCCTCTTCTCCATTACTGCTTTATGTGGTGTTATTTCAACAAAGTATAGTAAAATATTAGAATATTTGTTTACTCTTGTGGTTCATATTGACTAAAATATCCTTATTATACAAGGAATTCCAAATTCCTGTTCTATTAAACTTACTAAACTTTTTGTTGCCTCTTTTCATTAATCATTATTGACTAGTATTTTTCCAAACTGGTTCATGCTTAATTCTTCCACCTTCAGTACAACACATGTACCTGCACAATCACATTCAGATACCATATCTACCCTAGAATGCTAATAATTTTTAATGCTTCACTCTCCACCTGTGTAGTATGAACATCTTTTATAAGGGAAATTTTAAAGAATGATGCATTTATTGCTTGGAAACATACAAACATTTTGTTAATGACTAAATTGTTGGTAGTTTGATGCTTCTTATTGAACCAAAATGCATCGATGAAACAAAGTTTTTACTAGCATTGCTTTAAAAGTGTTTTCGAGTTTCTTTACGCTCGAGTTTTAGAGTTTTCAAGCAATGGACTTGCCGGAGTTCAGGGTCTAGAATTATTTGGTGTGACAATAAGAAAATTGTTTTGTATTCTCTGCTCAAAATCAAGGAACTGGAATATTGCTACCAATTGGATCTGTTTAAGTTCCATAAATTCAGATGACTACATAGTTATCTTCATAAAACTCTGCAATTATCTCCAAAAAACTCTGCCATCATTTTATAATTGATTCATAAGAAATGAAGATTCAATCAATGACATTCCTTTGCAATTTAGTTTTCATTATGTTTCTTGGAATCAAGTGATCTTAGAACTATGTTGCTTTATATTTTTAAAATCATACTTGGCTCCATATGAAGTGTTGTGTCACTTTTGTTTTGATTTCAGATTGACGATTTGGTAGATGCATGGGAAAGTGGAAAAGATTCAGAGAAAGATGTGATAGATGATATCAAGGCCTCAACTCTTGCTTTGGATGCAAGCGTTGTGTTCCCCTTCAGTTACTTTAACAAAAAGTTTGATTTTAGAAGTCAATATGTTCTTGAATTTAAAATTCTAAATGAATGTGTTAATATTGTGTGCAACAAAAACATGAACAAAGTTAGTGGGTTTTTTATTGAGGTTTTGATTAGTTGTAATCAATTTTATCAGTAAGGATGAGCTCCAAACTTCATAAATATGAATCTAATATTTCAAGCAACATATTGGGATTCTTTAATTTTATATGCAGTGTGGAGTTTATTTTTTTTGCCACAAAGAATTCCCTTCATGATCAAAATTAACTTACAGATGCTTCACTCTGTATATATGTTTGTTGAATAAGTTGAATTCAATGTTTGTTAGCTTTCCATTCTTCTATGTTGCTCTCACCTATGCTACCTTTTTTTCGACACAAAGAATTCCCTTCATGATCAAAATTAACTTACAAATGCTTCACTATGTATATATGTTTGTTGAATAAGTTGAATTCAATGTTTGTTAGCTTTCCATTCTTCTATGTTACTCTTACCTATGCTCCTTTGCAACATCAGGTGCAATTGCTAGTTTATTTACAATACAATTTATTAAACTATATATTTATGATTGTTAATTTCCATTTCAATTTTTCTTTATTCTTATTTCATGGCTTTTTAGTTTTTTCTTCAAATTTTTATTTTATTTTATTTATTTATTTATTTATAATTACCATTCACAATTAATTTTGAATACAATTTTTTGTTTTTTTCTTACAATTTAATTTATTAATATATATATTTAAGATTGCTAATTCTCATTTTAATTTTTCTTTATTCATTGAATTATTTTTCGTTATTGGTGCTTTGAATCAAGCTACCCATCACTGTCCTAGTGATAACCACTTATGCATTTTTGCTATATTTATATCGGTGCTTTGAATGGAGCTACCCATCTCTGTCTTGATGATAACCACAATAAGTGGTTCAAACTGTCAACAAAAAAATTATATGTGATTGATCCAAAAAAGACTTTGACATATAATTTTCCAAAAAATCTCACTTAAATTGATCATCTATCCCTCACTACTACTAAAATATTTCTTGAATATTCCATAATATTAAATTCTTACAATCCACCTATTAATTATTGATAATTAAATTAAATTTTTAGCAACTCTATTTTAAAATAAACAAGTTTATCTCTAATTATTTTCATTTCTTAAAATTAAAAAACATTTTTTATAATTATTATAAATTTTTATTTTTATTTTTATTTGCTTATTTATTTATAAATTAATTTAAATATGTACTAGAAAATAAAAATTAATTTCCATAAAAGATGAGATTCGAAAAAAGCTCGAAGGAGAAGGAGGGCGGCGAGCGAAGAACAACTAGGGTTGGAAGATTGCAGGTGCTGATCTCCATGGTAGGGCGAGGAGGAGGGACATCTACTCCCTCCTACAAGCAAGTGGTTACCAGTCGTGGTAAGAAGCCTATGGAAGAGGTCAGAAGAGACGACGAGGGGAAAGAGAGTTGGGAAGAAGACAAGGAGGGAGACAAACACTGTGAGAATAAAAGCACAAAAGATAAGGAAGAAAATGACAAGGAAAAGGGAGCAAAAACCAAGGCACTGAAAGGACCCTATAAGCCCAAATCTAAGGTTACACCAAGGGTGGTCTTGAATGATCCTGCGCTGCAGGCACACAGGGACCACATGCGAACTTATGCTATCATTTGTAAATTCATGGGATTATGGCCCACTGAAAAAGCTTTACAGACATGGATTAAATACCATTGGAAACCAAAAGGGAGCATTGACCTACATCTGGGGTCAAAAGGATTCTTTACAGTGGTCTTCACTAATATTGAGGATAAAGACAGAGTGTTTGAAGGAGGGCCCTACTTCTATGTAGTTGTTGGCCTCTATATGAGGCCGTGGATGATGAACTTTGTCTTGGAGTGGGAGACTTTCACATCTGTTCCAGTTTGGGTAAGACTTTACTCCCTTCCTCTTGACTACTGGCAAATAGAATCATTAACAACTATAGGTAATAAACTAGGACGTTTTGTCAAGGCCTTAGAAGCCACTAGAAGAGGAAAATATACTTCCTTTGCACGAATATGTGTGGAAATGGATCTCTCCAGAGCTCTACCAGATCAGTTGATCTTGGAAGTTTTGGATGATGAATGGGTGCAAACAGTAGATTATGAACATATTCCATTTAGATGTTGCAGATGTCATGAGCATGGACACCTGTTCAGAGATTTCCCTCTCAGTAAAAGTGAGAATAAGAGCAGAACTTCCACTATGAAAGATTCAAAGAGCTTTCAAAAAGTGAGCCATAGAGGAAAAGGCGATTAAAGGGGTCTTAGGCAACATCACGCTGTAGAACCTCAAGTTACGCAGAATAGGTTCCAGGTTCTTGAGGGGGAGGAAGAGGCATTAAAAGTAGATCAGGACACAGAGGTAAATCCAGAGGATAAGGAGGCAAAGGAGGACAAAGACCAACCAAAGAACAACAACATACAGAAAGAGGCCATGATGAGCGATGTAGAACTAGATATGGACTAGGAAATGACCCAGAGTGAAATGGAAATGGAGGATCAGGAGCTGCAAGAGATTTTAGATAGAGAGCACCTAGATTTGGAAGGGTTCTTGAAACAGGGAACCATGGGAGGGTTAGATTTGCTACCTCAAGAAGAGTTCTCTCGAGTACAATAGCTGTACTTATGGAAAACCCAGGCTAGTGGGGTGGAAAGGCTAGGCCACAGGACAAAACATGGCAACGAAGGTGTGAAAACTATAAAAATCACACCAGGATTAGCACCTCGAGGCCCAGGAAAGAAAAGAGGCAGAAAAAAGCAGAATGAGCTGTTGATGGAGTGTGGAAAGCTAATGATAGATTCGGGTAAGATGAAAGACCTAACCAGTTACTCTTTCACTAATATTTAATGATGAAGTTTACTTCTTGGAACATTAGGGGTCTAGGTAGTAAAAGGAAGCAAAGATTACTTAGTAACAAAATGAAACAAGAAGCTCCGGATATTATATTTATCCAGGAAACTAAATGTTCTATACAAAAAATTAAAGAAATTCATAGTAAATGGCTTAGTCATTTTGAGTTTCTAGAAGTCAAGGCAGAAAATACAACAGGTGGCATTCTTACTCTTTGGAATCCCCTAAAGATTGGTATAATAGATGCTGAAGCCTCCAGAAATTATCTATCATTGGTAATGCAACCTGTGGGGGATAGGGAGATCTATCTGGTAACGAATGCTTATGGCCCTCATAAAATGGATGATAAATTAAGACTCCTTGACTCCCTCATGGATCTCAGAGAGAGATATGCTGGGATTCCATGGATTTTGGGTGGGGACTTCAACATGATCAAATCACTATCGGAGAAAAAGGGGGGCACCAGAGCTCTTACCAAAGATGCCTTAGCTTTTCAATCTTTCTTGGACACTATGAAACTGGTTGACATTGATACAAGTAATAGTAACTTTACTTGGAACAATAGGAGAGGAGGAGGGTCTCTGGTGGCCTCAAAGTTAGATAGATTCATCATATCATAGGACCTTATACTCAATGACACTGGAATGGAAGCAAGGATTCTGCCCTTTGGCGGCTTTGATCACTGGCCAATTCAACTAGAGATCAGGGGCATTGGTACTCCCAGGAATAGACCTTTTAGATTTGAGAATATCTGGCTCACCCATCTAGATTTTATCAACAATATTTCAAGTTGGTGGTCTGAGGATCTGCATATTTAGGGTACAAATATGTTCCTTCTTCACAAAAGACTAAAACATATAAAGCTCAAGCTTAAAGAATGGAACAAGAAAGAGTTTGGCAATATTTTTGAAGGGAAAAAAGCTGTTGAAAGCAAACTGCAGATACTCAACCAATCCCTTATCAAGGTTGGCTTTGATAAAATCAGCAATGATAGAGCCACCATTCTTCAGCATGAGTGGGAGAACTTATGCAAACAAGAGGAAATATTCTGGAGACAAAAATCTAGAGTGCAATGGTTAAAGGAAGGGGAAAGAAACACCAGATTTTTCCATAGGTCTACCTTGGAAAACTGGGCTCATAATAGAATTTCCTCGATTAAGGATGAGGAAGGGAACCTAGTCAGTACCCATGAAGAAATTGAAGCTGTTTTAGTTCAACACTTTAAGGGGATTGCACAAGAAAGCATTCCAAACAGAGAGCCTTTCATTAAGGATATTATAAGACATATACCAAGACTAGTGTCTAGAGAGGATAATCTTAATCTCAACAAGCTAGTAACTGAAGAGGAAATCAGTGAAGTCATCAAGGAAATGCAGAATGGTAAAGCACCGGGTCCTGATGGTTTTAATGTGGACTTCTTTAAAGCATGCTGGAATATTGTTAAACAAGATATTCTGAATGTGGTAGAAGATTCCAGGGGGAATAGAATGATCTTGAAGGCCCTCAACACCTCCTTCATTTCCCTGATCCCTAAACAAGATAATGCTCTTACTCCTGATAAGTTTTGACCCATAGCATTGTGCAATGTGGTTTACAAGATTATATCTAAGGTTGTAGCTAATAGACTCAAACCTCTTCTCCCCACCTTAGTCTCTGGGAAACAATCTGGCTATGTGGAAGGTAGACAAATTCTCAACAACATCATTCAAGCACAGGAGGTGGTGCACTCACTGACTAGCAACAGGAAGGTTGGAATGATCATGCAGTTGGACATAGCTAAAGCCTATGATAAGTTGAACTGGACCTATATCAGGAGGGTTCTTATTGCTTTTGGGTTTGATCATAATTGGGTTAGATGGGTCATGGCTTTGGTAACTTCTTCTAGCTTTTCAATTTTGGTAAATGGCTCTCCCTCAGAGATTTTTATTCCCTCAAGAGGCCTTAGGTAGGGAGATCCACTCTCTCCCTTTCTCTTTATACTCATGATGGAAGGTCTTGGTAGATCGATTAAGCAAGCAAAAGCAGAAGGCAAAATCAAGGGTCTTCAACTTTCTGAGAATGGACAGACTTTGACTCATCAACAATTTGTGGATGATACCATGTTGCAGGGAGTTCCTACAGTCAAAGAAGCTTTGGCATACAAACAACTTCTAAATGAATTTGGTTTGGCCACAGGTATGGAGGTTAATATTTTTAAATCTAAAATATTTTTCTTTAATACTAATATTTCTATACAAAGGAATATCTCCATAATTCTAGGCTTTCAAAGAGATTCTCTTCCTTCGAAATATTTGGGAGTCCCCCTTACTGCTAAACCTCTTCATAAGAGAATCTGGGAACCGATGATTAATAAGATGCAGGATAAAATTAGGAATTGGACCATCAGATTTTCAAACTTGGCGGGCAGGTTGGTGCTTACAAAGGTTGTTCTTCAATCTATCCCAGTTTTTATGCTTTCAACACTCCCTGTACCAAAAGGAGTATTACAACAATTCAGAACTATTCAAAGAGACTTCCTCTGGGGAAAAGGGGAGAAAAAAAAGAAATGGGCCTTAGTTGCTTGGGAAAAGATTTGCAAACCCAAAATTCAAGGAGGTCTGGGTCTGGATGATCCAGAAGTTCTAAGCAGGGCTTTAGGAGCTAAGTTATGGTGGAGATGGGTCAAAGAACCAAAGGCCCAGTGGGCTAGTATCTGGACAAAAAAATATGCCAGTACTTGGGACAACAACAAGCATATAAGGATGTCTGGCAATATAAAGGGCTCACACATATGGAATAAGGCCTGGGAGAACAGAGCCTTAGTTCAAAAGAATAGCTTCTAGGAAATCAGAGAGGGGGATTTGGCACTTTTTTGGGAAGATAAATGGCAACAAGAACCAATATTGCTAAATGAGCAATTTCTGGACCTCAAAAGAGAGATAGATTTCAAGGGGTTATCACAGGTCAAAGATTTTTGGGACCAAAATAATAATGAAAGCAAATGGAGAAGGTGGAGAAATATGATTTATGAGGAAGATAACCCCTTGAAAACTAAAGCTGAGGCTCTCATGCGGATACTGGAACAAAGGAAGATCTTAGTGACTGGGGGGCATGACCAATTGAGGTGGGGTAACAACAATGAGGGTACCTTTAATCTTAAGGAAGCTAAGCGCAAAATCCTCGAGATGGACTCTCTTGCTCCGGATAGAATATGGCAGAATCTGTGGAGGCATCAAGGCTGGATGAAGATTAAACTCTTCATGTGGCTTGTTTATCATAAGAGAATTCTGACTTGGGATAACATAAGAAAAAGGGGTGTGCTGGGGCCTTCCAGATGCCTGCTCTGTGAAGCCCATGAAGAAACAATGGAACACCTCCTCAATAATTGTATCTTTACCTCCAGTTTGTGGGATTATTTTGCTAACATCTTCCAAAGGAGCGACAGGGACAGAGGGTGCATCTTCAACACCCTAACCAGGTGGAGAAATAATTACTCAGATAATGAAATTCTTGGTACTGCATGGGCTCTTACCCCTAGCTTCATTATTTGGAATGTCTAGAAAGAAAGGAATAAGAGAATTTTTAGAAATGAAAAAAGATCCCTTCAGTGTCTTTTGAAGCAGACTTTGACTCAACTTAAAGAGACGGTGGGTACCATAGTGCGAAACACCCCTAAAAATCAACCCTCAGATGCTGACTTGAAGATTCTGGGACTGTTGGGTATGCAGGGGCTTATGTCACAGGGCCTAAACAGAAGGGTTTTGGCTATGGTTTCTAAGCAGGAATTCTAGCATCCTCCCCCTTTGGGATTTCTGAAATATAACATAGATGGGGCTTCTAAAGGCAACCCGGGCAGTGTGGGATTTGGAGGGGTGTTAAGGGACGACACTGGTAACATCATTTCCATCTTCCATGGACATTTAGGCAGAGCTACAAACAACATGGCTATGGAGCAGTGCTTAGATCTCCTGGTGCAGGATAACTGACAGAATGTTATTATCGAAGTTGACTCTGAGATTATTATTAACACAGTCAAAAAAATTAGTTGGGGCTCGGAGCCGGAGAAGGTTTCTAAACACTGGAGGCTGATCCAGGTCTTCCAACGGATCCCGATCCACCTAAGAGGCTTACATATGGTCAATTTTAACCATGTGCGAAGGCAGGCCAATAAACTTGTTGATCTACTGGCTAATCAAGGTGTGAAATGTACCAGGTATAGGGTTTCGATGAGCGGGCATAGGTTGCCTCAGGATAATTTCATGGATCAGTGTGACACCCAAGCAGTCGAGGATATGATGGTGTACCGCACCAAAACAATGGAAGCTCTGTCCAATAATTTGGTTGATTTTTGAGATGCAAGTTTTACCTTTCTCGCTTATTCTTATGCTATCAGGAGGAGTTTGCTACTAGAGTAGTTGTTTGGAGGGAAGGGGTAGTACGTTGCTTAGGCTCTCATAAGGTGGCAAAAGCGAAAGTGGTTGCTGCCAGAACCTGGATTCCAAAGGCGAAATGAATATTCCTAATACACAGTCAAACGTTACATTTCCACTAGAGGAGTGGTTTTCGGCATATCGGTGGCCTCTCAGGTGGAAAGTGGTTTTAAAAATTTGGGTACGATCACACTCCTTGGGTGACACGTGGCTGTGGGGCGGTTTTTTTCTCCACCCTTATCGTGCGTTAAACAATAGCTCCTTAGCTCAGAACGATATGTTCCTCCGCCGTAGGATCAAGTCCGACGGATCTACAGCTGTGATTTATTGTGCATGTCTCCGGGGCCTCATGGTTAAAGGGTGGACTTCTAGATGGCGCGATATTCAACTCCACCGTTGGATCAATTCGGGGGGATCGATGGTCAGGAATCTGTCGCGATCAATGATGCTTCCAAACGGTTTTTTGGCGGGAGCCTTGGCTCTGCGAGGTACTCAGCTGCAGTTGGTGGAAGCTATGTGTTCTGAAGGCGAAATGTATCAGACTTTCTCCTCCTTTTTCAGATTGGTCGGGTTGCTTATATGGCCTTCGTACTTGTTGCCTTTTTGGGTGGTGTAGATTTGTGGATTAGGGACGGAGTTTTAACACTTAATTCGTGACCCTAGGTTTTTTTGAAAGTAGGGTTTGTTTAAAATCCATGTTACCATGTGGATGGTTGTATTCTATGTAAATATTTTTCTGTTTTAATGATAAAAAAGGTACGACTCTTGCTTCAAAAAAATAAAATAAAAAAAATTTCCGTAAACAAAATTCTAATTATTTGTGTTTTGCTAATTTAAACACCACACCAAGCATTAATGCTACATCACTCTTTAGCATCATTCTTGATGCAATGCTTTGCATTGAACTATTGAATTCCAGAATTGCTAGTAAGAGCTTTGTAGGCAAGCTAAATATTAAGAATATTCGTTCATTTAGGTTGTGTAATAAGTCAATTTTTTTCTTTTTAGAGATCACCAGTTCAAAACTAAAAAAATAGACTATATATACTTTAACTAATTTAATAAGTAGAAGTGAATCCCTTATTTTACAAACAAAAAATCTTATACACCAATATGATGTTCTCTCAAATAATTTTAAAGTTTTTAAAAGTTTTCTTTCGGAAACAATCACACAGGACTAGATGATGAATCAGATCCAGGCTATGAAATAAATAGAGGGAGGAAGCCATTAACTAGCCGTTAGAAAAAAAACAGCTAGTTTGACTGAAAATATTTATTTAATTATTTACTTATATATATATATATATATATATATATATATATATATAATAGTTTTTTATATATTAATAAAATATTATTGTCTTCTAGGATGCGGGTGATTAATGGCGCTGGTACAATGTGGCTCATCTGGGTAGGCAAGTGGCATGGCCACATGGCCACCTGCGTTGCAACCAAGATGCCCACCGCCATAATTTATGGTGTTTTAATGCTGTCTGAAAGCCGAAAAACATTAATGATGGGTGAGGGTCGAGGCTACCTAATTCTGATCCTTAAGATGGAGAATGTGGATCGCCTTCCCCCTGTTCTGCCTCCTCTGGCCTGTAACTGCCTCCCCGCTGCTGCAGAGCCGAGCTCTCGAACGACCATGGGGAGAAGGTGCCAAATCCTTTGTTGCATTGAGATGAATGAAGGTGCCCACTTCTCGCTGCTATAGAGCTGCTGCTTCGGCCTTGAATTTCGCCTTTGGTAATCGAATTCCTCACTCTCCTGCCTCCACGAGCCATTCCATCCCTTCTCCTGCTCCTCCAAGCACCCGACGTATCGATATTCACCAAGCAAATATGCCCCGTTTGAGGCACAGAATGAGAAGTCGTAGGGGTAGCAGCAGAGGCAGAGCAACTCGCCCTCCCTCGTTGTCCCCATTTGACCAAAGCAGGTTCCTCCTCGCCCTCGACCGCTGCTCACTGCACAGGTCGGTATCCCAACACCTGCAGTGGCAAAGGGCATGCCCAGAGGACTGGCTTTAGGCGTGATGCGGAAGCCCAGCACCCCCTGATGACTCTGTGCCAATGATGAATCCCTGTCATACAACCCAGTTCCAGTTTAGATGCACTTTGGAGCACCCTTGTATTATCACCACCATTTTTGTCGCCTTCAGAGAGGAGCCACAGAGCATTGTCATCCCGGCTCGCATCATTCAAGACAGGACTGGCACTAGCAGACGGAACACTCATGGTAGCAGCTCGGGGACTCGCAGATCTCCTGGTGACGCTCGAACCGGACGGATGTAGCACGCTTTGAACTAGACGCTCTGAACTGGACAGACAACACTCCAGGCGGTAATGTGAAGATGGAAGCCATGACGAGCACTCCAGGTGGCAAGACGCAGACGAAAGCCACGACAAGCGGACAACAGCAAGATGTCGAAGATATGTATGCCTACAGGTGTCTCATCGTGGAGGAACCTCTGCCACATGCTGACACCTAGCAGGCCACGGTTTTTTATTCAGGTTTTTAGACACCCGGTCACCATCTTAGGGGTCTTTTTTGTAGTTTTTGTTGTAATTGTTGTTATTTGGGGTCAATTTTGTTTTTGTTTTGCTCAAAAAACTCTTATACATGGGAATTACAGGCTGGTTCCCCTGCGTGGGCAGCTCACACCATGATTTTTGGACTGGTTTCCCCTTGAGGGCAGTCTCTTTTTCAGTTATTGTTTGTTAATACTTGGTAAACTCTGAGACAGGTACTTAGTAAACTCTAAAACAAATTTTGCAGAGGTGCCTCCCTGTATCATTATTTTTTGTCTTTTTAATAGATTTAGTCTAAAAATAAATAAATAAATAAATAATTTTTGTCTTTTTAATAGATTTAGTCTAAAAATAAATAAATAAATATTATTCTCTTTTATTTATTAAAAAAATTTATTATTTTATTCTTATATATTTGTTTATTTATATTTATATTTTATTAACAGTTTTATTAATTTTATTAATAGTTTTAGTTAAATAATAATAATTAAAACCTCAGTTGTTCAGTTATTTCTACTCGTAAGTCTCTCCTATATATATCCATCCCAATTCCCTTAGCGTTCCTCCCATGGATAAGTGAACCTAGATGAGGACGTGGATTGCGTTTTTTCCTGAACCGCCATTGCAAAAAAGCATGACCGTTTTTGCTTTCATTGGATAATGGAATGTGGCTTTAACGCTCTAATTGCACGATGCTTTTCCAGCTTTCAAATCGTGCCATTCCTGAACCGCCATTGCAGAAAAGCATGACCGTTGAATTCAGTTGTTCATCTTTTATTTCCATTCTTTGTCTGAATCTCTGCTTGGTGCATTCCCCCTCTCCCCTGTTCCTCCTCCTCCCCCCAGGGCCGCTTGCGTTGTAGGTTCGGAATTCTATGCCATGTTCTGTATGAGTTCGGTCGAGTATGTGTCTGTGGTCTGTATGAATCTGGTCTAGTATGTCTTTGTGGTCTGTATGAATCTTTTTTTGATGGGTTCGGTGTCTGTATGAGGCTTGTCTGGTCTGGTCTACCTGTGTATGTGTTGTGTGTAGTGTGGCACTGAGAGATGGAGGGCATATATTACATCAATGTTCGAATTAGAATTCGATCCTAATTCTTCACCCTGCTTTTCGAATCAGCTGGCGTGTGGAAGGGTTCAATGCGAACTGGACAAGGAGATATACTCCTCTTCAATTTTAGTAATTTCTGTGTATGTAGTCTCTTTGTATCTGTATTATTTTCCCTTTTTTATTACATAGTAAATTAGATCAGCGTAGTGATCTGTAGAAATTGATTCCATTATCGCAATTTTAATTAAATTCCTAGACTATACTAACCATGGAACGATATCCTCGTTCTCCTCCTCAATTCTGTTAAATTTCTGTACAATCTCCTCGATCTGTGTATTTTTAGTTGATTATAAATCAAAAAAATCACAAGAGCCCAGTCAGCGAGGTCTGCACAAATCACACGAGATGTTTTTCTCCTCCGCGCTTTTCGAATCAGCTGGCGTGTGCAAGGGTTCAATCCCATCTGGATAAGGTGTTATCCTCCTCTTCGTAATTCCTGTAGATTGTAGTCTCTTTGTATCTGTATCCTTTTCCTTTTTTAATTAGAGAGTAAATTAGATTAGCCTAGTGCTGTAGGAATTTATTTGATTTTTGTTATTTTATATAATTACCTCTCTTTATATGCAATTATTAATTAAATTCCGAGACTAAAATTAAGCCTGGAACGATATACTCGTTCTCCTCCTCAATTCTGTTAAATTTATGTACAATCTATTTGTTCTGTGTTTTTCTGTTGTTGGTTATAAATGAAAAAAACCATGATAGCAGTCAGCGAGGTCTACACGAATTAATTCGAGGTCTACATAATTAGTTTTGTTTAAACGCTGTTACTTCTTATCGTGGATGGGCCTTTCTCCTTCAATTTATTTTGGTCTTCGCCCTCCTCCCGTAAATTTCTGGACTCGTTTTCTTTTATAAATTATAGAGTATTAATAGATTTTAGACCTATAGGTTATTTACTAACCTGAAGTTTTTTTTTATAGGGAAACTCTTATTTCTAATTCTATAGAAAAGTAAATGCCCTTTGACATGTAAGGTAAATAGGGCTTGCCTTTTCTTTCCACGCTGCTATCTCGATTCACGTGCTGTCACTCAGAGGGCGAGCGCTATTTGCCTCACATGTCAGAGCGCATTTACTTTTCTATAAAGTTAGAAATAAGAGTTTCCCTTTTTTAAAAGATATTTGCTCTCGGGATCTTCTTCGTCTATTCACAACCTGTAAAAGAATGCCACGTGCCCTTGTCTTCCACTTATTAACAAATGCCACGTGCATCTGACCTCTCTCAGTGGATTTAAGGTGAGGAGACTGTACGATTGAATTCGAGGTCTCTCAGCGAAATTTAAGGTTGAGGAGACTCTGCACTATTGAATTCGAGGTGATGAGACTGAGGATGAAATTTGGGGTCATTTCTCAATCAAATCTATTATTTTATTTTGGTGATTCATTATTATTGATTCACACTGTATTGGTTTAAACTGCATTTTATTCGCTTATTGGGTTTCAAATTCGTTTGGAAAATAATGAAATTTACGACATTTTTTATAAAATCTGATAGAAATTTTGGGAAATTGTCATTACATGGTTAAATTTTAAGATTTTGAATGATTTAGAAATTTTTTATTGTGTTGAATCTATTTTTACCATAAAACAATATTAAGCACTATTTCTATCAAATTTATTGAGAAAAGTTCAAACACCTTGTCTATCAAATTTATTAAAAAGAAATAGCGAGATTTCCATGATTCTTTACAGTCTGGAAAATTTGCCCCCTCAACGAACAACGGCCATTTTATTTGGGTGATTCCTTGCAATTGGTTTGCACTGGATTACAGTTAGGCATGTCGCTCGGTTGGATATTCAATTTAAGCTTCCTGATGAGTACACTTTCCTTTCGTGTGTTAGCTTGGGGATGAAATGACCAGGGTAATAGAAGCTCTACTGCGCCAGGGTGATGAAGCCCTATTGCTCTGGCACGACACTGTTAGTAACAGATTGAATTTTCAGTGATATGAGGTTTAACGGTGAGTTTCGTTGGGTGAATCTCATGAGATGGAGGTTCAAACCTCGTTGAGTATATGGCCTGTTGTGTCTTGGCTAGAAGAATAGGTGACCCCGAGCGGACGTCTTGGCTCTTGTTGAGGCATAAGTGCTCTTGTTGAAGCATAAGTTAATTGCTATTGTGTGCGGCTTGCAGGTTGTTGTACCTAGATTAGGTTTATAGTGGCACCCAGTTGGATTTCATCTTGGGCCTTGTACAGGATAACTCTCACCAGTAAAAAAACAGATTAAATTTACATTGTAAATAATCTGCTCTGGAATGATATATAAGACAGTGATACAGATTCTCATACCTTTTCTTTTTAGAAAAGGGATGTGAAACGTAGAAAAAACGTGTTTTTTTTAAAAGAATGCGAAACCTTAAAAGAACTCTATTTTTAGTTAAATTCACAAAGCAGTACATACATCAAATATATGCATTGTAGTCGCCTCATCAGAAATATACAACATAATTAGGTCATGAGACTAAAATCCTAGTGAGAAAATTATTATTAAATCGTACTCGCTTTACATATCGTTGTGACGGGGAACGAGAGGTGGAAAACCCCAGAAACAGAATACTAACATCAAAATGAAATCAATAGTTAGTTACTGATAATAGTTACTTTTGATAGTATGTACTGATAAATTTGCAGGGAAGTAAAGCTATTGATCATGTTAATACATGGTCTTCCAAATATCTCGATCAAATCACACCGCAGCAGGTCAGTAAAACATAATTCAATAAATTTAGCTTTTTAAACGAGTCATTTGAATGGTGACTTATTTTTGGTATTTTGTTTTGAACAGTCCAGAACAGCCGGAGATAAGGCTTCAAAGTTGAAAAATTGAAACCCTGTTTATTATACATGACAGTGTTCAACGATGTAGGCATGTTGAATCGCCTCAATGGTACGAGATATAAAAATTAACACAGTTCGAGCTCCAGGTTATTTGTCAAATTCTTAGCCACGGTGCAATTTGTCTGTCAAATATATCTGAAAACTGTTTTAACCCTTTTCATTTCTAAGTTGAAATGGTTAAAACGGATTCTAAAGCCATATGGAAACCATCAGATGCTTGAGTTTTGAAACTCCTACCCTACTTTCTATAAATTGTAAACGGTGAGAAAAGTGATTTGCAGGAAGATAAACTATATTAATACTCACTGCTATGATGTAAACTGTGGGAAAAATTGTTTGCAAGAAGATAAACTATATTAATATTCACTGCTATGATGGGATGCACAATTAGAAATATAGGGTTTAAAAACAAAAAAATACTAAACATATTTAAGATGAAACTTCAAATTTAATCGATGAACACAAACAAAAAAACAAAAATTGGTTTTGAATCTATAAAAGTAGAAAACTTGCTTTTTATAGCTTTTTTTTCAACATTAAATGGTTTACAAGCCATGTTTTCAAAAAGGTTTTACAAATATATAAAAAAATTTATATTATCATTCCATTTTTTTTGGGTTATTTATTGAAAAAAGTTTTATAAAATATAGATGAAAATGTTTTATTAATTATTAATGTAATGATATAAATTAAATGATTGTTAAATTTTTATAAATGTTTAAATATTTTTCTCCTAATATATTTTATTTTATCAAAATAAAAAATTTGTAAAAATGATCTAAAATATAATTTTACTTTGAATTTTTATTAAGTTATTAATTACAAAAAGAATTAATATATGCATTACATATATACATTTAAAAAAAACATGCAATAATATTCTTAGTTATGAAGATTCACACTCATTTTATTATGGAGATTCTTATTCTGTAAATAAACATTGTAACACAAAGGACATAACTACTTTTGAGATAAATCTAGACCTTTGATTTGAATATTAATAAGAATGTGTATGTAGTTTACAAGATTGTTAACCAAGGAGATTCACCCCACTTTACTATAGATATTCTTAACAACTTTGTTACAATAAGTTGGGCCAATACCATGGCTTATCAATACCACATCTCCAAAAACCATATCTCATTCCATAGTCAAAATATTGTTTAGATTGCCCATGGGAATAGCTCAATTAGCAATGGAATGGGTGTTATGAAGCATTATGTAAACCATGAGATTCAAGATTCAAATCCCTCATCAATCAAGCCAACAAAAATAGATTATATTAATTTATTTTTATAACATTTTTTTAGTTAAATTGAAAATAAAAATGGGCATAACTAACTACCTTTTGGAGACACACCTCTCAAGATTGGTGTGCAACATATGGGATTGGTGTCTCCTATAGGCTTGTGCTTGCAAATCTTGCAGCAAAGTGGATTGGTGTCTTTTATAGGCTTGTGCCTACAAATATTGCAAAATAGGGCATTGGTATCTCATATTGGTTGGTGCCTACAAAGTTTGTATTAGTAGGTTGATGCCTACAAAAATTTGCTATAAATAATTTTTTATAACAGGGTTAAGAACCCCATATAGGAAGACCAAACCCAAAATGGAGACCATTTTTAGTCCTACATAAAATCTAATGCGTCCCTGCACCTTCCAGCATATCGAGTCATTAAAGTGATCAAGTAAGAAAGTGTACACATCATAGACAATTAGTGGGCACTTCATAATGGCATGCCCTTCCATAGTGGGCTTTGGCATGTGCCAATGTCTCCAAGCTCCAAAATGGGTTAACCAATTATCCTATTAGGTAGTTTCCACTTCTGAATGGGGTAATATGGTCATAGTAGATCCATCGGATGGTGGTGGTATGTGACATGATGATGAAATGGAGTAGGGAGGCTCAAGGGAACAACTTGGAGCACATTCCATGGGACAAGGGAAGCTAGTAAAAGGGAAGTCCACACTTGGGTAAATATTGTATAGGAGGGGGAGCAATCGTGGTACATGAGTTACCCCCACCATGATTTTACCACCCTTCAAATGCATTTCTTTTAATGATTTTCTTTGGTTAACCGCTAGGGGTTCAAGGGATGAGACCATGATATGCAAAGTATAGCAGTGGATACCCCCTATTAAGGTGGGGCAACTCATTTCCCACCTAGGGTTGGGACAGTCAAGGGTTCCTAAATGATAGAGGAGACTCATCAAGCGTTTATAGGAACCAGGGTGATGGCCATGAAAAGGGAAGAGCTAATGTAAAGGATTTTGCCCACGTGCTAAATATATTTGTCTCGACCATCTTTTTCATTGTGTGGTACAATTTCTTGTTAAATGTGGTCATTCATGCTTTTTCTTCCTTTTTATATTTGCATCAACTTCTGGGGCATCGTTCCAGGCCCGATCCAAGATGTAGAGCAAGGGGAGGGGTGGCTGACCTTATGTGTACCCTGTGGAGGAGTGTGGACTGAGGTGGGAAATAATGATGAAAGGGAGTGTGATAAGCAAAAAAGGGGATGATATGTATGAGTCGGGGAGTGAGACCACGCATCCAAAATCAAGTGTTCTCATGAAATATCACCCCAAAAACCCAAAGGTCAATGAAAGAGATCCCAAGAGACTAGAATCAAAAGTTAACAACCCAAAAGAGATCAAGGGGTACAAGAGCTCAAACCTAGCCCACTCTTTTCATTGAATCCCCTCATTAGTCCATGCCCAATAATCTCCATAATAAGCAAACTTAAATACTCAATTACCAAATGACAAGACACACATTTAGGCTTGGGAAGCCCACCATCAAACATATGATCATGACAGATGAGTGAGACCATATGGTTGGCTCAGGTGGTGGAGAAATGATAAAAGGAGCTAATTGGGGTTGTAGGGGGTTGTTGGCTGCCAGCTAAAGACCATGTAAAAGAAACAAAAATTATCCTATAGATATCACCTACTAAATTATGCCTAACATGGACCTCATAAGAATTTGGGAATTGATTTAAAAAAGTAATTTGTATATTCTATCTTACCTATTAAGTTATTTTTTATATGGACCTCATCAGAATTTGGGAATTGATTTAAAAAAATAATTTGTATATTCTATCTTACCTATTAAGTTATTTTTTATATTAATATTTGTAATGATATGACATTTTAATATTATAAGAATATATTATATGCTCTCTCGCACTTTATCACATTTTTCATATTATTTGAAAATTTTTATCATCATTTCCATTTTGTTTCCTAAAGAATATTCCACCAACTAAAGTGGCACATGGAATCCACCAAACAACAGATGCTAAAAAAATAGGAATAAAGGTTGCCATGTGATCAACGACTCTTTTACAGTCGCTGTCTCGCTGCTCCTCTTCGGCATGGGAGTATTTCACTGACTTCTCTACAAAAATCTAGAGTGCTCACAGGCTTTCATTTAATGTATGTTAGCGTGCAGAGGATTCCATCCCTGAACTGCTAGGACAAAATTTGAGACTAAAATTGTCTTCCAACATTCAACTTATAACTTCAAATCAAAGAAGGTTGTGTCTTACTGATCCATCACTATTACTACAGAACTAACAATATCTTAGAAAATCATAGCATCCCATATAATTCCGAAAATGATTGACAATGATGCATTCATGCCACTTCGCCATTGGTTTTTATCTGAAATTTCTACCCTTCATTACGTAGCGTTCATTTCTAAACCAGTGGATGAGCTTCGGCACTGTACTTTAAAAGCAAAATTTCTCATTCCTCATAACTCATTCTTTCATTCAAAGAGTTTCCTGGTAAATTAATCACAGCAAATTCACGATGATTATCTGATCTTTCTTATACCTTTTTTCAGATAAGCGGTCTACCATGATACATACCATATGTTGAAAAGATTGGACAGGCTGGAATTGAAACCATACTTTCCCTCGTTGATGATGAGGGAGTACGAGTTTAAAAAGTGAATTGACATTCCAACAAATATTTTCCTAATTCTGAATTTTTATTGACCACAATTATGAAAATATTTGAATATGCTTAATTCGCTTTGCCAAACTCAATAAGAGTTTTATCAAATTTGTTGCAGAGGTAATTCTTTTCTAAATTACATTGCCGCAAATTTTGAAATAAGATCCAACTGACTTATACGGCAAGTAACAGTTCATGGCAAACGTTTGATGAAATATTGCCTAATGTTTTACTGCGCTGTACCTTTTTTCCTGAACAAAAGATTTAAAAATACAAACCTAATTGAAATTATTGGGGTTTGTGTTTTGATATGTATATTATATCTGATTATGCCCTCTCTCTAGGGATACGACGAGCGAGCTGAATGTCTTTGGGCATGATGGTAACCCTCTTTGCGTGGATTGCGCACAGGTTGGTGTCCTCGAACATCCCAACAAGATATGCCTCCGTCGCTTCCTGCAATGCTGCCACCGCTGATGATTGGAATCCTGCGTAATCTCCCTTATAAGCCTATGGAATGACAACTTTTTTATGAGAAGCTTGGTGCTCTACTGGTACTTACGAATTTCCCAAAGAGCAACAGTGTCGGCCCTGAATCTGTGAGGCTTCTTCACTCCGTCCGTCGTTGGTGCAGACTTCTAGGCCACCTTCGTGGAAGACGACGACAGATCTCGGTGATTTCAGCCCATGTAGTAAAAAAGTGTTGGATGAAGCAAGAAGAAAAGGAACATGTTTGATGGGCTGGATTTGCCTAGCCAAAGTAATTATAGGAACACTTTTAGTGGGGTGAGCTTAAGTTGATTTCAGATTCCTTAAATCTTCGGGAATCCAATGAATATGGGCGCAAAAAGTGTTGGATGAAGCAAGAAGAAAAAGAACATGTTTGATGGGCTGGGTTTGCCCAGCCAAAGTAATTATAGGAACACTTTTAGTGGGGTGAGTTTAAGTTGATTTCAGATTCATGGAATGTTAGGAAATCCAATGAATATGGGCGCGGTCAAAAAATTGACTGTGTCCATGTCTTCGGATTCCCCAATATTCGGGGAATCTGCAATCAACTTAAAGATGACCCTTAAAGATGACCCTTTTATTGTAAAAATAAATTATTATCATATTACATGTAATAATTTTAATACTAATATTTATATGCTTTTAAATAGATAAATGTAAAGTTAAGGAAAACATAATCATATATTTTTATGAGTCAATATGGATATTTAGTGCTTAGATATATCAACATAGATATATTTTAAGTTTAGATGAGTCAATGCATAGCTTATCAATATCACATACTCAAAAACCATAATTCATTTTAAAATCAAAATATTTTATTTTAATTTAATTTTATAACAATTTTTAAATTAAAACTTAATACTTACAATATAACAATATTCTTAACCATGGATATTAATCTCATTTTACCATGGATATTATTAACATGTAAATAGGCTTTGTTACAATATCATGGGCAAGTACCATAGCTTATCAATACCACTTCCCCAAAAACCATAACTCATTTCAAAATCAAAATATTTTATTTTATAATATTTTACTTTCAATTAATTTTTAAATGGATCATATGAAATTTATTAAGTTCATATATATATATATATATATATATATATATAAATAATTTAAAATTATCAAGTATTTTTTACATAATAGACAGATACTAAATAATGACATTGTATATTGTACTTATTTTTAAAAAAATATAATTAATATTTTCCAAAAAATTATATATTAATGGTGTTCAATTATATAAATTAAACAGTTGGTAAATATTGATAGCATCAGTTTATAATAAATATATTGTATATATATATATATATATATATATATATATATAAAAAGTAATATAATTAAAGTTTTTCAAAAAAGTATATATATTAGTGTTGGTCAATTATATAAATTAAATGGTTGGTAAATATGAATAAAATCAATTTATGATAAGAATCATACTTATCTCATTATATATTTCACATTAGTAAGATTTTAAAAATCTAAAAAAATAAATAAATTATAACTACATTTTGAATTATTGTTTTATATATATATATATATATATATATATATATAAAAGTTGTCTTGAAGTGTGATGTTTAGAAGAAAAAAAACCGTTTTATTTTTGATCTAATTTGTTTAGAATTTTAGAGGGATCCATTGAAATCACAAGTTTGATGGGTGAACTGTGCACAATCTAAACGTTTTATTTTTGATCTAATTTGTTTAGAATTTTAGAGGGATCCATTGAAATCACAAGTTTGATGGGTGAACTGTGCACAATGTAAGTAGCCCAGGGGTTTTTCAAGGCGTTGAATCCATATATGCAATCAGAAACCCAATTATATGTACACCAATTGTCGTGTGATTCTTAGAAAAAAATGGTTTATTTCTCATCTAAAAAATGGTTTATTTCTAATCTAATTTGTCTAGAATCCTAAAGGGATTCATTGAAATCACAAGTTTGATGGGTGAACTCTGCACAATCTAAGTACCCAGGGTTTTTCAAGCATTGAATCCATATATGCAATTAGAAAATCAATTAATTTCACCACAAATAGATATATTTTAATTTAATTTAGCACAAATAAAAATATTTTAAATATATTTTAATTAAATTAAATTTTATAATTTAAAAAAAATTACGTAAAAAGGGCATAATTACTTTTGAAATTGAGTTGGTGGATTTCTAGCCTAAATCCGACTAACAAAATTTGTGGCCAAATCTTGATTTGTGTTGTTTAAACATTTTTGACTACATATAGGGATTCAACATCTTCAAAAACCTCTGGGGCACTTCGAATGTGAAGAGTTCATTCATCAAACATCCGATTTCAATGAATCCATATCATATTCTAGACAAATTAGATGGAAAATAAATAGGAAAACTTTCCAAAAATCTCTAAATGAAGACTTATGTGATTCATTATCATGTGTCAAGTCTCTTCCGGATAAATCCCATATAGTTTTTTGGTCGACCCGTTTCAAACATCAAACATCTGATTTCAATGAATCTATATCATATTCTAGACAAATTAGATGGAAAATAAATAGGAAAACTTTCCAAAAATCTCTAAATGAAGACTTATGTGATTCATTATCATATGTCAAGTCTCTTACAGATAAATCCCATATAGTTTTTTGGTCGACCCGTTTCAAACCACTTACTATGGTTCATCATGAGGATAAAGATGGATAGCTCGATTCAAAGCACCAATAAATAGAGTAGAGATGCAACCATGGTTCATCATGAGGACAAAGATGGATAGCTCGATTCAAAGCACCAATAAATATAGTAAAAATGCAACGACTACAATATACGAAAAATAATTCAATATTAAATTATTAACAAAAAGAAACTAAAATAATAAATTAAAAACATAAATAATAATGAAAGAACTAAAAAACCATGAAATAAAAATAAAGAAAAATAAAAATGAGAATTAAAATTCTTAAATATATAATTTAATAATAAATTAACTTATTAAAAAAACCTTTATTCAAAATCGATGTTGAATGGTAAATAAAAAATTAATAAATGAAAAATAGAAAAAATAATGAAAAAACTGAAAAGCTAAAAAATAATGAAAAAACTAAAAAGCCATGAAATAAGAATAAGGAAAAATGAAAATTAAGCATCATAAATATATAGTTTAATAAATATTCTTAATTGTAAATAAATAAATATAATAAAGGAAATTATTTTTTTATAAATAAAAAATACTTAAATAAAAAACTAAAATTAATAAATAAAAGATTATCTCAAAATCAATGTTGAATTGTAAAAAAAAAATTAATAAATGAAAAATAGAGAAAACAATGAAAAACTAAAAAGCTAGAAAATAATGAAAAAAACTAAAAAGCCATGAAATAAGAATAAAGAAAAATTAAAATGAAAATTAAACATCATAAATATATAGCATAATAAATATTTTTTTTTAATCCTAAATAAATAAATATAATAAAAGAAATTATTTTCTTATAAATTAAAAATAGTCAAATAAAAAACCTAAAATTAATAAATAAAAGATTATCTACTTTGAAAGAAAGAGGTAAACAATAAATTCTATATAAACAACAAATGATAGATGAAGTAAATAATTATGAAACAAAAAGTGTTATTATTATTATAACCAACATTACTATAAAAACAAAAGGAAAGAAACAATATAAAGAAAACAAACCTAGTCAAGAAAGAAAGAGACTCACCAAACTTATAAACCAAAAAAGTAAGCAAAAGACATGGACTATCAAAGAAAAAAGGAAGAAAAATAAAGGATGAAACCTAAGAATAAAGAGATGGGATCCAACAACTGCTAATCTTTCATCCATCATCCCTATTTATCCTCCTAGACATTTTTTCAATCTCAATAGCTTCCCTGAACTTTCAGTGATGGAAATGATCAATCTTATAAATGACTTGAGAATCCTACATACAAGTGCAGTGTCTAGTCTTCTCAGCATGCTCAGCTAAAGTTGAAGAGCATGTCCTACCATGTTTTATGTTAGTCGCATGCTCATGAATCCTTTGATTAATGGAACAACCAGTTTTCCCAATGTAGGTAGTTCCACAAGAACATGGGACCAAATAGACACCTTTCATGTTTCTAGGTTCCATCGAGTCTTTGACTGATCTTAGTGAGCTACAAATTCGTAGCTCCCCTAACATCAATGATAGACCTGGTGGAACCAGAAACATGAAATGTGTTCATTTGGTCCCATGTTCTTGTAGAACTCCCTACATTGGGGAAACTGACCATTCCATTAATCAAATCCCTTTATTCCTAGGTTTCGTCTTTTATTTTTCTCCCTTATTTCTTTGATGGTCCATGTCTTTTGCCTTGGTTTAGAGGTTTGGTGAGTCACTTTTTTCTTTAATGGGATTGTTTTCTTTTTATTGTTTCATTCCTTCCGTTTTTATAGTAATATTTGTTAGATATATAGTTTTTATAATAATAATAAATATGTAAATATTATATTGTTGGGTCTTTTTAATAGAGTATCTTTAATTCATTAATTTTAGTTTTTTTGGGTTTTTAATTTATAAAGAAATCATTTCCTTATTACATTTATTTATTTATAATAAAAATTATTAAACTATATATTTATGATGGTTAATTTCTATTTTAATTTTTCTTTATTTTTATTTCATGGCTTTTTAGGTTTTTCATTATTTTTTCAGTTTTTTTTTATTCACCATTCAACATTGATTTTGAATAAAGTTTGTTTTTGTTTTTTGTTTTTTTACAATTTAATTTATTAAATTATATATTTAAGATTATTATGTAATATTCCCTTTCTTGATCTAGTCAAAATGGACGGAATCTATATTTACCGTGGTATTTTCCCATGTTATCAACCCATGGTATTTGTCTTTGGTTTTCGAAGGAAAATAATAAATTATGGTATAGAAGCTAAGCATTAGAATCATTCGAGTTTATCTATCTTGTTGTGTTTTTCTTGAGAACTTGGCGTGGCCAGTTCCAATTTGATCCCAGGGATGAAAACCCCGTGGGTGTTATTTTGTCTGGTGGATCCATCCAGGGTCCACGATTGTGCTTCAGTGCATTTGTCTTTCTCTTTTGATAAGCAGTCGTGCATGCCATTGCAGGGCTTGAAATTTATTGTATGGGCATGTATCATTTTCTTCAGTTATTAATATAAATAAAGGTTGCATTTCGAGATCCCGTTGTGTTCAGTGTTTTGATTGCAATTATTTTAAATAGAACATGTAGATGTGCCAAATCGATTAGTTATTTGGTCGTTTGAGATATTACATATTAATTCTTGTTTTGATTTTTTTAATTCTTATTCCATGGCTTTTTAGTTATTATTGTTATTATTTCTAATTTTAATTTATTATTTTAATAGTTTTTGGTTTACCATTTAACATTGAATTATTTTTAGTCACCTGGGAATTCCTGCCATATTTATTGGTGTTTTGAATGGAGCTACCCATCTCTATCATGATGATAACCACAACAAGTGGTTCAAAACGGTCAAGCAAAAAATTATATGTGATTGATTCGGAAGAGACTTGGCATATAAGTTTCCAAAAAATCACACTTATATTAATCCTTTATCCCTCACTACTACTAAAAATATTCCATAATATTAAATCCCTATAATCTACCTATTAATTATTAATATTTTCATTTCTTAAAATTAAAATATATTTTTCATAATTATTATAATTTTATATCAATTTAGATATGTATTAGAAAATAAAAATTAATTTCCATAAACAAAATTCTAATTATTTGTGTTTTCCTAATTTGGAGAAAACACCAAGCACTAATGGTACATCACTCTCTAACGTCATTCTCAATGAATTTAAATATGTATTAGAAAATAAAAATTAATTTCCATAAACAAAATTCTAATTATTTGTGTTTTTCTAATTTGGAGAAAACCCCAAGCATTAATGCTATATCACTCTCTAGCATCATTCTCGATAATGAGATTGCTACTAGGAGCTTTGTTGGCAAGCTAAATAGTAAGAATACCCACTCATTTAGAGTGTCTAACAAGTAAAAAAAAATATACGCAAATAAAAAAATCATTTACGTCTTTTAGTTATAAGATCACTTACTAATGTCTAAAAATACAAAAACTTTACAAATAAAAGATTTGAACTTCATCTTAATATCTTTATTGGAGTATCTCCATCTCCCAAAATATCTTTTCTGTGGATGATCTTGTGGTTAAAGAGAGACATGGGCACTGCTTTCGGTGATGACACATTTGAACAAAGCAATCAAACATAGGACTGTAAAACTTCTATGAATATCATAAGGACACTAAGGGCTCTTTGTGATTCCTCCCCAAATGTGTTATCTTACTTAGAAAACCTTTACAACTTCCATGAATCTAAGTGTAGGCTGGATTGTACCATAGCTCGAGGAAGAGTACAAATAAGTAATGATTACTAGAATGAGAGAAGTAAGCCCACAATCAATGAAATCTATGATAAATATAATAAAGTATATTTAAAAAATAATTATTAAAATCAAAAACCTAAACCCACAACCAATGAAATTTATGATAAATACAATAAAATATATTTAAAAAATAGGTTGAATTGTTTTAAGTAAGGTTTACTTTAAACCTAATACTTTGATTTTTAGTCAACCCTATAACTAATACCAAGTAAACATAATATCCATTGCTTTATCAATCCACTGCCATGCCTCGAGGATAAGTGAACCTATATGATGACATGGATTGCGTTTTTTTTTTTTCCCTCTGCCTCCCTTGGATCACTGAACCAGGATGATGACGTGGATTGCGTTTTTTTTTTCCCTCTGCCCCTCTTGGATCACCGAACCAGGATGATGACGTCGATTGCGTTTTTTTCCCTCTACCTCCCTTGGATCACTGAACCAGGATGATGACGTGGATTGCGTTTTTTCCCTATGCCTCCCTTGGATCACTGAACCAGGATGATGACGTGGATTCGTTTTTGCTTTCACGCTCTAATAGCACGATGCTTTTCCAGCTTTCAAATCTGGCAATTCCTAGACCGCCATTGCAAAAAAGCATTTCCAGCTTTCAAATCTTGCAATTCCTAGACCGCCATTCCAAAAAAGCATGACCGTTTTTGCTTTCACGCTCTAATTACACGATGCTTTTCCAGCTTTCAAATCTTGCAATTCCTAGATCGCCACTGCAAAAAAGCATGACCCTTTTTGCTTTCATTGGATAATGGAGTGTGGCTTTAACGCTCATTGCACGATGCTTTTCCAGCTTTCAAATCTGCAATTCCAGCTTTAACGCTCATGGCAGAAAAGCATGACCGTTGAATTCAGTTCATCTTTTATTTCCATTCTTTGTCCGAATCTTTGCTTCGTGCATTCCCTCCCTCCCCTGTTCCTCCTCCCTCCAGGGCCGCTTGCGTTGTATGTTCCGAATTCCATGCCATGTTCTTTATGAGCTTGGTCTTGTATGTGTCTGTGGTATGGATGACTCTGCTCTAGTATGTGTCTGTGGTCTGTATGAATCATGTTTTGTATGAGTTCGGTCTGGTATGTGCTCTGTATGTGTCTGTGGTCTGTATGAGGCTTGTCTGGTCTGGCCTACCTGTGTATGTCTTGTGTTGTGTGGTACTGAGAGGTGGAAGGCAGGCGTCATATCAATTTTCGAATTAGGTTTCAATCCCGGCTAGACGATATGATACTCTCTTTCTTAATTTTCGAATCAGCCGGCCCGTCCAAGGATTCAATTCCGGCTGGACAAGGTGATGTACTCCTCTTCAATTCCAATAGTCTCTGTAGATGTAATCTATTATCCAATTTCTAATAGTGTCTATATTCCTTTCTTTCTCTGATTACAGCGTAAATTAGATTAGCCTGGTGATGATCTATAAGAATAAATTTTATTTTTGTAATTTCATACAATTAGCTTTGTTAATATGCAAATCTTATGGACTCCCAGGTTAAAAATAAGCATGGAACGATATCAGCGTTTTCCTGCTAAATTCTGTTAATTTCTGTACAATCTCTTCCATTTGTGTTTTTTGATTGTTGATTATAAATGAAAAAAATCACAGTAGCCCAGTCAGAAAGGCCTGCACGAATTAATTCGATTTTAGCGCACACAATTAGCTCTGTTTAAACGCTGTTACACCTTATAGTAGACGGGCCTTTCTCCTTTCACTGGGTAATCCATAAACCTTGAAATGATCAAATAGAAAGTCGAACTTGAAATAATACTCTCAAATAAAATGTAATCAGACGAGTAAGAATAGATACAGAGATTGGCACGATGCTCTTCCAGCTCCCATCATGGATGGTAATCTTTTCAAATCGTGCAATCGCTTAACTGCAAGTCCAGAAGAGCATGACTGTTGAGTTCAGTTGTTCATCTTTTATCTCCATTCTTTGTCCAAATCTTTGTTTTGTGCATTCCTTCCCTCCCCCGTTCCTCCTCCTCCGACGGCCGCCTGCGCTGTATGTTCAGAGTTCCATGTCATGTTTTATATGAGTCTGTTCTAGTCTGTGCTTTCTATGAGTTTGTGGTGTTTATGAGGCGTGTCTCGTCTGGTTTACCTGTCTATGTGTGTTGTGTTGTGTGGTACTGAGCGGTGGAGGGCATATATTACATCAATATTCGAAATAGAATTCGATCCCAGCTACAGGAGATGATATTCTTCACCCTGCTTTTCGAATCAGCTGGCGCGTGGAAGGGTTCAATCCCAGCTGCATAAGGTGTTATACTCCTCTTCAATTCTAGTAATTTCTGTAGATAGTAGTCTCTTTGTATCTGCATCCTTTTCCTTTTTTGAATTATTTTTCCCAGAAGAAAAAAACTAATTGGAATTTTATTAGATAGAAAAAACCAATTACATCTGACAAACATATATCAACTTTTATATTTGATATGAGCTATCATCCTCAGCCACAAAAGTAAAAATAAACATAGAAAAAGATTGAAGTACTCTGAAAATTGGTTCTTTCAAAATAAGCATATATCCAATCCAGTGTACTTGAGGTCAAAATAGGAAATGTTGAAACTGTTCATTTGTCCAAAAACATAAATATGTGAAGAGCAGAGATCAACAACGTCCAAATCCGCATCCAGCTATTGGATAGCAATTCTGCCTTCCTCACAGTGTCATCCGAAATAAAGCTATGGAAAATGAAACCCTCTGGATCGCACAGTCCCAGCTTAGAAAGAACATCAGCAGTCCTGTTTGATGCTCTGTAGATGTGCACCATGGTGATCCTCTGAAATTCCGAAGCAAAGTCTTGATTCGATCCCTTCATCCCCGAAGTTCTAGAGAGTCAAAACAAGATATCCCAGAAAAGCCATCAATGATTGTTTTAGAATCCCAGTAGAGTCCCCGTAGATATAAATTTTCCTTTTTTATTACAGAGTAAATTAGATTAGTCAGTGATGATCTGTGGGAATTTTTTTTTGTTTAGGTATTTTGATATGCAATTCTTAATTAAATTCTGAGATTAAAATTAAGCCTGGAACGATATACTCGTTCTCCTCAATTCTATTAAATTTATGTACAATCTCTTCGATCTGTGTTCCTTAACCTTTGTTGTTGGTAATAAATGAAAAAAATCATAATAGCAGAGTCAGCGAGGTCTACACGATTTAATTCGATTTTAGCCCACATGATTAGCTTTTTCTAAACGCTCTTACTTCTTATCGTGGATTTGCCTTTCTCCTTTTCTCCTTGATGTAGCACATCCTTCAATTCATTTTGATCCTCGCCCTCCCGTAAATTTCTGGACTCGTTTTCTTGTATCAATTATAGAGTATTAATAGATTGTATACCTATAGGCTATTTATTTGATTAGTCATCCATGATGCAACTGTGGTATGGGGATAGATTGGTTTTCTTGTTCAGAGCTCTAGAAATGCTGCAGCTGTGGTCTGGGCAATCGATTTACCTTAGCCAACCAAGATTTGTCAACCGATTTACATTGGCCACGGGATTAGTGCCTCCCGCAAGTGCTTTGAACTTCATTGTGGGATTCATTTTAAGCATTTTGATATCTTCAACTACATGCACCCGACATGATTCAGGGCACAGAACAAAGAACTGGCGGACTGCAGAATACAGTTGCGCAATGTATTATTTTTGTTATAGCTTATTTTATAAATTTTTCTTTGGGTAAACCTGAAACCTTGAAATCATAGAATAGAAATCCGATCTTGAAAATAATACCGTCAAATAGGAAGTAATCAGACGAGTAAGAAGAGATACAGGCATTGGTCCCTTGTATAAATGCCAGAGGGAATGTCGTGACATAGGGTTTCTTTATAATGTACAGGGCATGAAACCTCTACTATGGAAACCTTGATTTTCCACAAAGGAATCCTTGACTCACTATGCCGCTCTTTTATATTTTAATAGATGCAATGCCAGGTAGTCTTTTTCGGCTAGGAACGCGACTTAGAGTCAGGATCCTCTGGATTATATTCTAGCTCTAACCACTTTGTGCAATTGATGGTAACTTCGGTATCTCTGTTCGTTATCTGCCCCTCGTTCCATTTCAAGATGAATCAAACTTTTTCCTGATTGTTGACTCAGGCCGGTATGAAATATTCACATCTCTCCAATCTGAATTTTGGCCCCAAAAAATTGTGTTTCATCTTGGACTGGCAGTATTACTACAACTAAATAAAAAACTGTGAATAGAACCCTGCTATAGACTACTGGATATTGTGCAAAAAGACGGCTGGTAAATATAAGCTACAATAGACATATTGTTCAATCCAGATTTCAGGAACAGGTTTAGCTACTGGATGAACATTGAAAACCAATGATGTTGTGCAGTGTGACCTAAATATGCTACAACAAGATCTGTCCATATGTTACCAACGGCCAAACCTTTATGTGCTTTCTGTACTTTCTTGGAATTACAGGGCTAAATATTTCTATTGTAAAAATGGAACTGTTACAGTCCAGAGAAAACCTCTCAAACTTTTACAATATCATATTCATTTGGAATAATCTTTCATCTTCAAATAAATGAAAATCCGAACACCAAATAATACACACTTCAAACAAGTGAACAACACTTTGGCTGTCATGTTATTTTGATAACATTTGGCATCTGCCCAACTATCGAAACTCCCCATTCATAGCTATTTCCACTACCATTGGTCTGCTGGGTTAGCTGTGGTATGCCTGGCACTGCAACAAATGGGGAAAATGGGGAATGCACACTGAAATTGTACACACCCTGTGATTGTCCTTGTTAAAGAAAAATCTCGCATTTCTTGAGATAAAGCTATGAATATTTCTATTTGGCACATCAGAACTATACCATCCATACCTCTCCATCTGAATTCTGTGTTATTGTGTCATGTACCTCCTATAGACAGACATATAATTGAATAAGCATAATACCTCCTATCGATACCATCATGGAATAGGTGACCACTATTCTATATAGTATAAAGATATAGTAGAGATGTTTATCCCACATACTAGGAGTTCCATAGAGAAATATTCATTGACAATTCTTCAATTTTGCAATGGCAAAAACTGTTTTGTGACAGAGCAGTCATGCGATTTACAAGCTCCTCCTAATATTCTTCATAACATCTAAACATTTTTGTCAATGTAAAATAAAAATGATACAGAAATGAGTTTCCTTTTGGTTTGTCGTGGATCTTATCGTCCTTACTGACTGCCATTATAGATTCTGAAACAATAATTCTTGATCTGTTTGCTTCGAAAGACAGATTCGATAGATTTTCAGTCTGCTTAGAAATCACTCTGACCTTCAGAATATTCTCCTTGGCAGCTTCCATCTTTGCCTAATTACCGATACTCCTACATAAATAGGCAACCACAAAAAAAATCTGTCTTCTGAGGTAGAATGACACCCCTTTTAAGGTTACGAACTCTCTTTATTCTTATGCTCATTAATAGAGAACATGAACATAGATTACCCAACCAGAATGCAATTGTACTCCATTTTTAAAATAATATTGATGGATAGTTCCTCTTCAACTAAAAACTCTTTACCCCTATAGGTTGCCTATTGTGAAACCTATCATTGGATACCAGTCAATTTCTCACTTCTATTAATGGAAATCTAGATACTCCATTCTTATAGTAACTTTCCATTGGAAAAAGCACTTGTGCAAAATCTCTATTTGAATCTTTGACCGGAAAATCCACAGTAAGAGCATTTTTACACCATTCTCTATTCTCATCAATCTTGTCTAATCTATTCTCATCACGTTAAAAAAATACAACTGTACTATATTATGGATCTACTACTATTTCTAGCTTTTCTATTATTTACCACTCCAGATATGCAAATACGATCGGAAAAGCTGAGAAGAAGCGTATTCAGATGATAGCCTGGTTCTTTCTTATGTAAACAATGCCTTAACCCCAGCGCATACCTCCCCAACCTTAACCTCACATGAAGATACTAGTGAAGAAGAACTTGAGACAGTCTTGTCTACTTGTAATGCAAATCAGTGTATTTCTCCACCTGCAGATGTCTTGTTTACGAAGGCCAGCTGCTTCCCCTCCAACAAACTTCTACCCCTCTTTAATATGAAATAAATATTAAGGATATTCATGCCTCTCAGTGGTCTTCTAGAAATGTTTTTACAAAAGTCAAGACACTTCCCGAAGCTAAAGCTACTGCTTAAAACATTGGGAAATTGTAATTTTTATTTTCCCAGTTGTGATCTTTTTTTTATTTAGAGGGACTCTGTTTCTATTCCAAGTGTAATTTTTACTTTTCTCGGTTGTGATTTTTTCTATTCAAGCTTGTTATATTTAGTAGATTCTTAAATTGGTGTGAGATTGAGATATTCTTTCAATCAAACTGGTGTGAAGTTGAGATATTCTTTAAATCAACTAATTGTATATCCAATATATTATAATCTACCTATATTTAAACAACAATAAATATATTTATATGTAATCTTATTTGAAGTGAATAATATAATATAGTGTACATGGTCAAAATTTAAATTGGTATCAGAGCCTGCCTGTGCATGGCCCCTCGTGGGCCGAGGGAAAATAAGAATAGTGTTCTGTATCATACTGTTGTTTGTATTGTTTGTCCATCGGTTTTTGGTTTGTTTAGTACCTGTGCAGCTGATTCAAAAGAAATCGTGTTACGCTTGCTGTTGGTGTGTATCGTGGAGACTTTGGTGATTGAACTCGCAGCGGAGGTGAAGGGACTCGATCTTGGGCATGGAGACGAACAGATCGGCACAAGTCCTGTATGCATCCCTGCGCCTGAAAGTCACAACGGCTTTTCTTCACATGAGCAAGCCTGGCGCCCAAATTGCGGACCCTGGCGGCATTGAAATCGGAGGAGACTTGCCATCCAGGGAGATAAAATACGGCCCGCTCGAGCGCCAGCGGGCGGGAAAGTCGCTCATATGTGGCGAGTTCTTCCGTCCCGAGGACGAAGACGAACCCTGCGAATTTCAGCCTGGGGCAGTGCTCCAGGAATCGAACCTGGGTATGCAGGAGGTTCATGTGCGAGGCCTGGATGGAGGAAGTTAAAGCGGAATAGGATTCGATTTGCGGGCAATTCCTCTGCACGGCGTCAGTGGTAACAAAGGGGCATAGCAGGTGCCAGTCGGCGCGCCGGCCCCTGCTACTAGGGATCTTGAAAAGGCTGAGCTCCAGGTCCACGTCTAGCTCCTTAAGCTGCGGCTGAGAGGAGAGAAGCCTGTCAAAAAAATAACAGTGTGCCAGTATGTCGAGCATACGCGGGTTCCCGTTTCGGAGATCTGCGTGGAGCTGCCGGGTAGAGAGGTCTGAGATTGGCCTCAAGAGCCAAGTATTGAAGCTCTCGGTAGACGCATCCACACTGAGCGCAAGAAGCAACAGGTCGATGGGTTTCCTGGTGCAGCTGGAAAACTCACATCTGTTGAGAGTCGGAACGACGAGAGATGATATGGTGTTTTGGGAGAGAAAAATGGAGTCGACGAGTTTGGTGTCAATCTCTTTGGCACATTGAACAACAGGTTGAGCGTTCGATTGCCGCATCAACATGGGGAGTCAGGCCGCTGAAGATCTCGCCAGATGTATTTCAGCTCAATTCTTATGGAGGAGATCCTAGTTGTGTTGGACGAGGGGTGAATTATAGGCCTGCTGCCAATGGGGATGCGGCTGTGGCCCTTCCCGGACCGAGGGAGTATGTGTCTTTGTTCTACCTTATGCACAGTGCTATGGAGGCCATCAGTTTGAAATGTGGGCTGGTAAGGTTGGTGATGGACGAGCCATAACACTCGGAGAGATTATAAATACTCGAGGGGAGCAATGGGAACTTCAGTTAAAAGGTGTTGGTAAAACTCCTCTGGTGGCTTCAAGGTGTAGTGGATCGCGGTTGGGTTCTCAAGTCTCTTACATTAATCTTTTGGCACGGTCAAATGAAAAGTAATTTTTTTTGGAGTTTGGTAAGATAAATACGTTAGATGGGTCAATTCAATGTAGAAATGCAATTTATTAGAAATGATTATAATCATATGTTTAGAAAGCTCCAAAAGAAAAACAAATTAATAGTGGTGTTATATTTTGTGCAAGAGCGATATTGGATAAGAGCGATATTGGATAAATGATGATGGACAATCAAGTGTGTGAGTTAGTGTGAGTTTATGGGATAGACTCATGATGATCATGTATTATGTGTCATATACATTTATTACTAAGCAAGTCTAGGATATTTTGTAGTGGTCTTTCGAAAGCATGTATTTGGTAACTCCAAGAGTTGGACTATGAAATGTAAGCTTGATAAGGCATGTATACTCCCATGGAGTTCGTGGTAATCTCAAAACCACTTTCTATTTGCAGTGTTGGTTTGTAACCACGTGCGAGAGTGAATTGCACACGGATTCCTGTAGGAATGGTTTAGGGTCAGCCGACAAAACCCTTAGCATGGTTGAGGGTGAGCCAAGAAAACCCCGGGTCTAGTTAAGTTGGGTCTATGGTGAGCCTTGGTGGCAAAGTTAAGCCTTCGTGGCTGAATTCAGTGCCTTGGTGGCAGAGTTGAGCCTTGGTGGCTCCGTTGAGCCTTAGTGGCTGAGAGCCCTTGTTGGCATGGTTGAGGGTAATTCAATAAAACTCTGAGCATGGTTATGGATAATCTGATAAAACCCACGACAGTGATGATGGAAGGGGATTTGTAGGTATAGGTACATGTATGCAGATAATGGTTGACAGAACCATGTATGTGAAGGACATCCTAGTAGACTGGCAGTTGCAGCGGTAAGCACCCATGCATTCCAGTGGATGGTTGCTCCTTTATGTGGACGTCGACATATTCTTTTGTTATGTTTGACCACAACTAGACTTTGCAAATTGAGATCAAGACAAGTAGTCATTAAGGGGGGTGACCTGGAAATTGTAATTCCTATCGACGTCAATATAAAGGAGCAAGCATCCATCGGAATGCATGGGTGCCAATCGTTGCAACCACTAGTCTACTAGGATTTTCTTCGTATGTATACATGGTTTTATCAACCATTATTTGCATACATGTACCTGTACCTGCAAATCCCCCTCCATCATCATCATCATGGGTTTTATCGGATTACCCATAACCATGCACCCTCAACCATGCCAACAAGGGCTCTTAGCCACCAAGGCTCAACTTAGCCACCAAGCCTCAACTCTGCCACCAAGGCACTCAATTCAGCCACGAAGGTTCAACTCTGTCACCAAGGCACTCAATTTAGCCACGAAGGCTCAACACAACGATGAAGGTTGCCACCAAGCCACTCAATTTAGCCATCAAGGCTCACCATAGACCCAACTTAACTAGACCCGGGTTTTTCTCCGCTCACCCTCAACCATGCCAGGGGTTTTGTTCGCTGACCCTAAACCATGCCTACATCAATCCTTGTCCACTTCACTCTTGCACGTGGTTACAAACCAACACTGCAAATACAAAGTGGTTTGAAGATTACCATGAACTTTGTGGGGTACATATGCCTTATCAAACTTACATTACACACTCCAACTTTGAAGTTACAAGGTACATACTCTACAAAGAATATCCTCGACTGAATATTGCTTATTGTATTTAAAAAAAAAAAAAACTCCATTCACTTGATAGGCAATGTAGCTTTATGAAATTCCCCTTTTAGATTCTCTTTGGAAGATCCAGACTGAATAAAAAATTGCTTAGTGAATACAAAATGCTAAAATTCCTGCCATGGTTGCAATCTCTAAAACTCCAATGACTTCTTTTTGAATTGATGTATTCTCTTAATGCTAATTCCTCTCTTGCCAATTTATTTTGGTTATCAGTGACGTGTGCTTAATTTTGTTTCTTGACAGCCAGTTTCTGTTTATTATAAGTTGTATTATTTACATAGTTACTATATCATTGTCTTATGCTCTCACATTCTTGCACTCATTTTATAGACGGTAAATTGTTTCAAGAGGATAAATATAAATAAATGAATTCTTTTTATTATAAGTTGTATTATTTACATAGTTACTATATGACTGTCTTATGGTCTCACATTCTTGCACTCATTTTATAGACAGTAAATTGTTCCAAGATGATAAATATAAATAAATGAATGAAATAAGGGGAACAGAGCACATGGTTTTGGCCACAAGTAAATTGTTCATCCAGGGTAATTGCCCATGGTTTCTCTCGAGCAATCAAGCTTTAAAAGAAGGAGAAACGAGAGCGGGGCATGGATTTGGAATCCATTTCTTGGCATTAATTTGGAAGCTCGGGCGAGTTTTCAAGGAGGAAAGATTTCAAGCGAGATCCTTCCAGCTAGCTTCCGTGGGGTTGAGCCTCACCCTAGTCTGCAAACCCAGTTTCGATAGTTCTTGAAATGACCCTAGTTGGCTCAGATGTTTTTTTATTATTTTCTGTTAGGGGTTTCACGCATCCATCATTCTCTGGTTTGTTGGGCTCGGGCGAGTTTTCAAGGAGGAAAGATTTCAAGCGAGATCCTTCCAGCTAGCTTCCGTGGGGTTGAGCCTCACCCTAGTCTGCAAACCCAGTTTCGATAGTTCTTGAAATGACCCTAGTTGGCTCAGATGTTTTTTTATTATTTTCTGTTAGGGGTTTCACGCATCCATCATTCTCTGGTTTGTTGGGTATCGGTCTTTGGCTTTCTCTGTAGGATTTTATAACATTTGGCTGGATCAATTCACTGCGGGACAATACATTTAACTGTTGAACCTGTTGGAAAGCCGAAGTACATATATATAACGCCTCGTGGAGATCTAGAATGTAGACAGAATATCATTGTTACGATCTGTAACAAGGCGTAGGAAATCTTGGGAGCCGATCTGTCACAGGTGAAAGAAAGAAGTGGAAGCCCGATGAGCCACGAACAAGGAATCATATCGTGAATTCTGCCACTGTGGAAAACAAAACAGTGAGGGGCTAATCGCAGGGCTAAGAGGCCAACCGTTGCCAAAAGACTTTAATTGGCAGATCTGCCAAGCACAGAACCAAGTTAATCATTTATCCAATGAGCAAATCAGCGGTCGTCGAGACCTAGCGCTAGAGAAAGTCAAACCCATTGTAAAAGTATATGGTGGAGCAATTTAATAATGAGCCTGATTGGAATTTTGTTTGTTTCATTTGATTATTGATACAATGGAATTGTATGTTAAGGCCCACTCACATGTGCCCCAACTTATTAAAGACCCTTTGTCATTTAAATAAAAGCTCATGTTCAACTAGTAATTTTTGCAAATATTATTATGCAGTGGCCAAAGGAGTCAATGATGCGTTGAGAGTTTTTCTTTTATTATTAGCTTAAAATTAATTTATGGTGTTATCAAGCCACAATCACAAGTTGTGAGATGCCAAGGAAGGCTAGAGGAATGCAAAAAGGGATTGTTATCAGTTGGAAAGGAAGAAGGGATAGAATTCAAGGAGGGAAAAATAAAGAGATCATCACTAAAGACCAAGAAGGGCCGGAAGAATTAGAAGAATCGATGAGTGACCACGAAAGTACAAAGCTTGAGAATGCATTAGATAAGATTGCTGCCATCCAAGACACGATTGTACAACTCCTCAAATTGCAGATTGGGCAGCCTAACCTACAAAGCAATAATGGGGAAGGTGGCTCCCATTTAGGCGGTGATGGTCAATCACATGAATATACCAACATTCGAAACAACCCATTCAACAAACCAACTATGTCCCCGTTCTTGGATGATCCCTCCAGGGAGAAAGACTCCCCTTCACCAATTGCAGAGACAAATTGCAAATTGGATGAAAGAATATGATACATTTCCCCCCAACGTGAAAGAAACTTTAACCATCAATGAGTATTATTTCATGAGAAGCAAGCAACAAAGGAAGGCAAGAACATACGGGGGCCCTTAGCCAAACCAGGATCTGCAAAAGGCTGTGGGGAAAGTAACTCTTCCCTACTTTGATGGATCAACAAAGTGTTCTGCAAGATCGTGGGTGCAAAAGTTGGATACATACTTCCAACTTAATCGCATGTGTGAAAGAGATGCCATTAAATATGCCACACTTCATCTTGATAGAGAAGCACGTAAATGGTGTGAACACGGATGATCACTTTGGGACATGCAAACATCATCTCTTATACATAATTTACGTAGAGATTGATAAAGAGATTTGACAGGAAGAACCCTAAATTGTACTTCCAAGAGCTAAACAAACTCTGACAGACAAGAAGTGTTGAATCTTATTGTTGGAAATAATACTGAGAGGGGAGGGGGTGAATCAGTATTATCAAATTCTTTTCAATATGCCTTCCAGATTTATACTTTAATTTATTCTTCAGATATTGATCATTAATTTGTATGTCAGTACCATATAATAATGAACAAGAACAAGAAAAATAGATAAGCACATCAAAGAACACCAGATATAAGGTGGAAACCCAATGTGGGTGAAAACCACCTGCTGCAATATGTCTCTATCTTCTTTCAATTAGAAACTTCTTTTACAAGGATTTTGTACTGGTGCAGTCCTTTACTAGTACGCAGGCTGCAACATGCAGAGAGCTAGAACTCTCTCTCGTTTTCCAGTCTCTCCTAGAAGGGAGCTACAACCCCCTTTGCTCTTTTACTTCTTTAGGGACCATGTTTCATTAATTTTCAAACTGGATCCAAGAAGATCAAATAATCATCAAGTACATGCAAATCACCCAATCTCCTTATACAATCAACCAATGAATCACCCAACTTCTCAGAATGCTGTAAACAGAAAAGTAATACCAGAAATCTAAACCCAGAACTCTGCAGCAATAGATAAAAGACAGCCAACAAATGTTTCAAGATAGGTCCGCAACTTCACCAATAGTGGCCTGCGAATACCCGCAACTCTTCTGTGTCTAAACTACGCAGATCCGCACCTGGTTGATCTACTGCTCTGCGTATCTCCGCACCACTCGTTCTGCTGCCCTGTGTACCTCTGCTCAGATCCGCACCTGCACTGCCCGCCTGACAGCGTACCTTCGCGACTTGTTCTTATGTTTCCTTGCATACCTCCGCACTGCACCTTCTCCTGCGCTGCGTACCTCGCACTGCGCCTTCTGCTGCGCTGCGTACCCCCGCACTGCGCCTTCTCCTACGCTGCGTACCCCCGCACTCACGCCGTGGATCGCCTGCGAACCTCTGATTAGGGCCAAATTAACAGTCCTCCAATGTGCCACAGTCAGTCAGATCCACAGATCTGATCATGCGCCCGAGAGATCATGGCTTTTCAATAGATTCACCTTAAATTTTCTCCTTGATTTAGATCTAGCTTTTAAAACCAATCACTCAAAATTACAGTTCTTAAGATATTCAAATTTCACAAGTGTCTAGCCAAGTGATCTCTTTTCCTTTTTATAGGCAAGCCCTTATTCAAACCATGGGACAAAACCATCGAAAACCAATACAAGGGATCCAAACAGGGGTTCAAATAATTTAGATCCTAAACCACGGGCCAAAACCATAGGATCATGAACGACGAGCTAAATACCAAGGGCCAAACATAAGAAACCCCACGTGAGCACGCTTCTCTGCATTGGAGTGAGTGAACTGGGGGACTGCACCTTATGAACGGATAAACTGCGGGTATGTCTGCACTTCCTAGACGGCGAACCTGCGGGTCCGCACCTTTTGAACGATGCACTTGCGAACCTCTTATTTTCCATCATTTTGAGAACCTGAACAGAATTTTGCCACTTGAGTGAGTTGCCATCAAGTACAACACCTGTACCATAGAGCCAAACCAAAATCATAATGCCAACAATCTCCCCCTTTGGACTTGATGACAACCTCAAGATCCTCAACATCATTCTCCCCCTTTGACATCAAGGGCAAAGGGTTATGCTCCCCCTGAGAACATGCTCCCCCTGACTATAAACCGGATCTGCAAAAAGGAAAGAAATTTCTTCAAGAAGAACCATAATCCACCAAACACCATAATTGACCATGAAGGAGATAGAGACATATTGCAACACTATTCAGATCAGCATCCATGATCTCCTTCTGTACTTCCTCCAAGACCTTCTACCATAATGCCAACAATGCATTATATGCTCCCCCTGAACCTGTGCCATTCGATCTTCGACCAATCCACAACCCAACAAATGTACGCGTTTACCCCATAGGAAACTTGCGTACAACCAAAAATCTCTGAAACAGATGAGATTCAACAACATGATGATGCATCAACAACCCCCAGCTTTTGCCTGAGGTATTCAAAGGTCTCCCTGGGCAATGGTTTGGTGAGTATATCAGCAACTTGTTCCTTAGAAGGAACATACTCCAACTTGACCTTTTGTTCAAGCACTTGTTCCCTGAGAAAGTGATACTTGATCGGTATGTGCTTGGTCTTTGAATGCATGACTGGGTTCTTTGAAATGCTGATTGCACTTGTATTATCACATAAGATGGAGATAGGTGGAGTACAAGTGATCTGAAAATCCTACAAGGTCTGCATCATCCAAAGGAGTTGAGTGTAGCAAGATGCAGCAGCCACATATTCTGCTTCAGCTGTAGATAAAGCAATCGAACTCTGTTTCTTACTGAACCAAGATACTAATCTGGAACCCATAAAGAATGCACCACCACTTGTGATCTTCCTGTCATCCACGCTTCCGGCCCAATCTGCATCTGTATAAGCATGAAGTGCGAGAACTGTATCTCTAGGATACCATAAACCATAGTTTTGAGTTCCTTGAAGGTACTTGAAAATTCTCTTCACTGCCTGAAGATGAGTTTCCTTTGGATTTGCCTGAAATCTTCCAACTATTCCCACTGCATGCATGATGTCTGGTCGGGTACCTGTCAAATAAAGAAGACTTCCAATCATAGATCTGTAGGTTGGTTGATGCACTGCTGCTGATTCATCATTTGCACTGAGGCTACATCCTGTGACCATGGGGGTGCATACTAGTTTTGCATCTTCCATGCCATATTTCTTCAAGATTTGCTTGAGATACTTAGTTTGAGACAAGAAAATCCCGCCTTCATTTTGTTGGATTTGTAGTCCAAGAAAATATGTCAGTTCTCCAAGCAAAGACATTTCGAATTCTTTCTGCATCACCAAGGCAAAGCTTTGACTCATAGCTTCTTCATTGCTGCCAAAGATAATATCATCTACATACACAACAAGTATTAGTAATTTGTCATTTTCAATTTTTATATAAAGATTGCTATCTGCTGATCCCTTTGAAAAACCTTGTTGATGAAGATATTTTTCCAAGCGGTAGTACCAAGCCCTTGGAGCCTGTTTAAGACCATAGAGAGCCTTTTTTAGTCTGTATACAAGATTTGGATCATTCCCAAGGATGAACCTATCTGGTTGTTCAATGTACACTTCTTCTAAGTCTCCATTCAGAAAGGCTGATTTTACGTCCATTTGAAATACTTTGAACTTCTAAAAGCTTGAGAGAGCAAGGAACATTCGGATGGCCTCAAGTCTAGCAACGGGAGCAAAAGTTTCTTAAAATTCTATTCCTTCTTGTTGAGCATACCCTTTACAAACAAGTCTGGCCTTGTTTCTAATTACTTCCCCATTTTCATTCAACTTATTTTTGAAGATCCATTTTGTCCCTATGACATTCTTATCTTTTGGTCTAGGAACCAACTCCCAAGTGTTGTTCTTTTCAATCTTCTCAAGTTCTTCATCCATTGCCTTGACCCATCATTCATCTTTGCATGCCTCTCTTACATTTTGTGGTTCAGTGGAGGAGAGTAATGCCAAATAGCTTGAGGCTTCTGCAATTGTTCTTCTTGTTTGTACACCTGCCTCTTTCTGCCCCAAAATCTGAGATTCTAGATGTACCTGGATGGAGTCTTCTCTTCTATCCTTATCTGTTCCTCTGGTGCCTCTTGAGGTTCTTCTTCATCATCAATCTGATTTGGAGAGTAGTCTTCATCTTCTTCGATATTTTCATAATTTACTTGCCTAGGAATGTATCCTTTTTCATCAACCACTACATCAATGCTGTCAACAATTCTTCCAAGTATTTTATTGTAACACTTATATGCTTTGCTGTGGGGAGAATAACCAAGGAGAATGCCTTCATCTGCTCTAGGTTCAAGTTTGCCAAGCTGTTCATCATTATTCTTAATATAGCATTTGCTTCCAAAAATTTTGAAATGCTTTACCGAAGGAGTCTCACCATACCAGAGCTCATGAGGAGTTTGAGTGTTGTTCACTCGAACATTTTTTTTGTTGAGAATAACAACCATAGCAAAAGCAGCTTCACCCCAGAAGGTTGCGGGAGTCCCAGACTCATCAAGCATAGCATGAGCCATTTGTTGGACCATTCTGTTCATCCTTTCCACCACTCCATTTTGCTGAGGAGTCCTAGCTGTAGAGAATTCCCTTTTTATTCCATGTTCTTCACAGAAATCGAAAAATTCATTTGAGGTAAACTCCCCACCTTTGTCGGACCTGAGGCACTTAATTTTGTGATCTGATTCGTCTTCAGCCAAGGCTTTGAATTTTTGAATTTTTCGAATGCTTCGTCCTTGTGTTCCATAAGTCCCAACCAAACCATCCTGGAGAAGTCGTCAATGAATAATATAAAGTATTCTTCTCCTCGAGGTGACCTTGTCCTAAATAGACCACATACATCTGTATGGACTAGTTCAAGAGGTCTGCTGGCTGATCCTTCCTTCTTAGGGAAGTTAGTTCTGGTTTTCTTACCAAACTGACATGATTTGCATATGGTGTTGTCTGGAATTTTGATATCTGGAAGACCACGAACTGCTTGGTATTTGCATGCTTTCCTTATTTGTGAAAAGCTTAGATGCCCCAACCTCCGGTGCCATAACCAATGTTCATCATCTTTGCTCAAATAGCATTGTTGTTGTCCTTCTTCAAATATGTATAGATTATTTGGAGTTCTTTTGCCTTTGATCACTGTTTTTCCTGTATCAAGATCACGAACACTACATCCATTTGATCGAAATATTACCTCTGTTCCTTGATCACACATCTGACTGACACTTAGTAGATTATGCTTCAAGCCCTCAACATACAAAACATTTCCAGCTTTGAACTTTTCTTTCAACTGAGCAGTGCCTTTTCCTTTTATGGCTGCAGGGGTATCATTTCCAAAAGAAACTTTCTTTCCCTTTTCTAAAGCAGTATATGATTCAAGTTTTTCTTTATCACCTGTCATATGCTTCGAACATCCGCTGTCAATGTACCATAGATTTTCTTGTCCTTCTGCATAGAATGCTATCCCACATCTTTCTGTTTGTGGTTCCTTTATTCTCCATGTTCTAGTGCTTGAGGCTTGTTCCTTTGTCTACCGAAACCTGCTCCTACATTCAGAATCTTCATGATTGAAGTTATTACAAATAGAACATTCAATTTCATTTTCAACGACAGAAAAGTTGTTATAGGTCTTTTTCGTAATCCCAGTCATACTTCTTTGTTTTTGAGATTCTCTAGTCATGATTGTCTTATAAGCAACACATTGAGCTGCTTTGTGACCGAAGTTATGGCAAGAGAAACATTGGCCATTGAAGAAACTTCTGTGATTATCAAATCTATTAGCCAAATGATTGTAATTTCTATTGTCATCCATTCTTGAAGCAAATTGAGAAGTTTTTACCTGTGGTTGGTTGTAGCTTTTGTTCACCCTTAAGATGGATTGCCCCTGGTTTACCTGGTAGTCTTTGTTTGTTCTTGATGTAATTCGCCCCTGCCTTACCTGGTGATCTCCATTGGGCTTTTGCTCATTCCTCCTTGCTGCATCAAGATAACTCTTTGAGGTGGATGCTTGAGATGTTTCTCCATTATAACCCAGACCTATCTTGATTAGTGGAGAACGATGTACATTGATAATCTCATCCAGAGTTTCAGATCCTTTAACAAATTTAAGATTAAGAGCCTTTGTTTTCTCAATTTCTTTTCTAAGGCCAACAATTTCACATTTTAACTTCTCAAGAGATTTTTCTTTTTCATCAAGTTGGAATTGCAGAGTATCAATGATCATATCTTTTTCTTCTAAACATATTTTGAGTCGAGAAATCTCTTCATAAAAACCATCTACATATATAGCATCCATGTAATCATCATCTTCAAAGGCCATTAAAAGTTTATAATCATTACCTCGTTCATCTTCGTCACTATTTGATAAGCCATCATTGTCTTCATGAGTGTAGTAACTTTTCTTAGTTGCATTCTGTTTCTTGTTCCATCTAACAGGTTCCTTCCCTTTGTCAATCTTATCCTTGTGAGGACATTTGGCAGCATAGTGACTGACTCTTCCACAAGCAAAGCATTTGAAAGGTAACTTACCTCGGAAACGACCAGTACCCCGTTGAAGATTTCTGACAAAATTTGATTCTTCTTCTTCTTCTGACACGTGTCCTGACTCATAGTACTCTCCTTTTCTTGAAGCTTTGAAGGCAGCTTCTCTCCTGTCTGATGGACCTCCTTTCCTCATTTCATAAGCAGTTAGAATTCCGTGCAGCTGTGACATTTTAAGGCTTTGTAGATTCTCTTTTTCTTCTATTGCAGAAACTTTAGATTCAAACCTAGGGGACAAAGATCTTAGAACTTTTTCAACCACAACAGCCTCTTTTATTTCTTCACCCAAATTTTTCATACAATTAAAAATCTCATCTACACGAAGAAAATAGTTAGCCGCACTTTCATCATTATACATCCTGAGATTTTCATATTGAATTCTGAGGGTTTGAAGTTTTGCTCGTTTTACTTGATCATCTCCTTCATAGCTCAGAACAATCTTATCCCATATCTCTTTTGCGGATTTAAACTGCATTACCTTAACAAATTCTGATTGAGATATGCATCCTAATAGAGTATTAACCGCCTTTGCATTTGTTTCATATTTCTTCTTCTCAGCCGGATCTGTAGGAGTTGCTGATGGAAAAGTATACCCTGTATCTATGATATCCCAGACTTCTGTACCAAGAGATTGAAGATGGGAAGTAACTCTTACCTTCCAATAAACGAAGTTTGTTCCATCAAAAATCAGTGGCCTGATTGATGCTTCCCTCTCGTAGTTGCTCATGATGAAAGATCTTTCTTCAAGCGATCAAGCTTCTTCTGAAGAACCTCTGCTCTGATACCAATTGTTGGAAATAATACTGAGAGGGGGGGGGGTGAATCAGTATTATCAAATTCTTTTCAATATGCCTTCTAGATTTATACTTTAATTTATTCTTCAGATATTGATCATTAATTTGTATGTCAGTGCCATATAATAATGAACAAGAACAAGAGAAATAGATAAGCACATCAAAGAACACCGGATATAAGGTGGAAACCCAATGTGGGTGAAAACCACCTGCTGCAATATGTCTCTATCTTCTTTCAATTAGAAACTTTTTTTACAAGAATTTTGTACTGGTGCAGTCCTTTACCAGTATGCAGGCTGCAACCTGCAGAGAGCTACAACTCTCTCTCGTTTTCCAGTCTCTCCTAGAAGGGAGCTACAGCCCCCTTTTGTCTTTTACTTCTTTAGGGACCACGTTTCATTAATTTTCAAACTGGATCCAAGAAGATCAAATAATCATCAAGTACATGCAAATCACCCAATCTCCTTATACAATCAACCAATGAATCACCCAACTTCTCAGAATGCTGTAAACAGAAAAGTAATACCAGAAATCTAAACCCAGAACTCTGCAACAATAGATAAAATACAGCCAACAAATGTTTCAAGATAGGTCCGCAACTTCACCAATAGTGGCCTGCGAATATCCGCAGCTCTTTTGTGTCTAAACTGCGCAGATTCGCACCTGGTCGATCTACTGCTCTGCGTATCTCCGCACCACTCCTTCAGCTGCCTCAGATCCGCACCTGCACTGCCCGCCTGACAGCGTACCTCCGCACTGCGCCTTCTCCTGCGCTGCGTACCTCCGCACTGCGCCTTCTCCTGCGCTGCGTACCTCACACTGTGCCTTCTGTTGCGCTGCGTACCCCCGCACTGCGCCTTCTCCTGCGCTGCGTACCCCCGCACTCACACCATGGATCGCCTGCGAACCTCTGGTTAGGGCTAAATTAACAGTCCTCCAATGTGCCACAGTTAGTCAGATCCACAGATTTGATCATGCGCCCGAGAGATCACGACTTATCAATAGATTCACCTTAAATTTTCTCCTTGATTTAGATATAGCTTTTAAAACCAATCACCCAAACTTTCAGTTCTTAAGATATTCAAATTTCACAAGTGTCTAGCCAAGTGATCTCTTTTCCTTTTTATAGGCAAGCCCTTATGTTGAGGGGAAAAGTATCCGACTCGGAATGACCCTATCCCTACTCTAAGGGCGATAGTTCCTTAGCAACAACTGAAAGTAAAGCTTTGATATTTTCCTTTATGAAAGTACAGAGAAGGAAGAAAAGATTGACCAACCGATATCCTTCGCTTTTGTCGATCTTGTCTTCTCTCTTCGTCCCTTGCTCCCAGCTCCTTGTTCCCTTGCCGGCCCAGCTACACAAAGATCCTGCACAAACAAGAGAGGGAAACTACAAGAAACATGTACTCATAACTGATGCATGGATTAGAGTGAATCAGATATACAAGTAAATACAATACATCAATGCAATACAAGTATATAGGAGAACATTCAAAGCTTTATTGATAGAAGTAAAAGGTTCTAAGAAGGTTACAACCATAAATGGCTCCAATCCAGCAGCACCTCCCCAGCAGCAAGAAATCTCCTCTTCCCCTCTATAAAAGCAATCACCCAATAGCTCTAACTGTAAACCAACAGCACTTCCTTGCTTTGCACAAAATTCCAGCCTCCTTAGACCTCATAGAAGAGCTCTATATATAGGATAGAAGAAGAGAGGATGAGTCAGCTTGAGACTGACATAAAGCTGCCTTGTGTCCTCTCCTTCTTCAGTTAAACTTCAGTTCTTGAGTCCACTTGGAGATCCTTGCTTACACATGGAGATCAAGTACCTCTTACTCATCACAGGGCGAATCCCTTGAACCAAGTGTCAGTTTGGAAGCTTCCTGGGCAGTTGACACCTTGCAGAATGACTGTGCCACTTGGCCAATCTCGCCCAGCGCAGGTAGCCTTCATTGGAGTTGACTTTTAGCGCAGGTACAAGGAGGAGCAGTTGACATTCAGCGCAGTTGCTCAGTGGAGCAGCTGACATGATCCAAAAATAGCCTGTTTTTGAGTGTTTTCAGGTGGAGAACTGATAGGAAGTGCTGTGGTTTGCTGACCTTGTTCCTCTAGGGGTAAGAACAACATGTTTAGGGACTTTGGATCCCTGTAATTATCGACATTTCATGCTCCATGCTGTGAGGCACAAAAATGTCTATAACAGTTGCCCCCTAAAGTATGAGGCCGTTTATCGGGTGAAATGCTTTATCCAGAGGGTCCGAAGTTCATTCAAGTGCTGAGAGGTGCCCTGTAATACAATACAATACAATACATTATTTTTCATTCTGTTTTCATGATCTAGCTGAGGCGGGCATTCCCATGCTCAGCTTTATAAATACATTTTGGTACATAGAACAGACGATCGTCTGATGGTAGACTGATAATTCTCTGCTGAAATTATCATCCTTTGAGTAGGATGATCATCTGCTGCAATGATGTACATGACAAATGCTTTTATATTTCCTGAATATGTATCGCAGACCGGATGGATGAAACTAGATCCGGGGTCTTCAAACTCGTTCGATCTTCACTCTAAGTACAAGTAGACCCATGTGAGAATTTCGCTGAAGTCGAACATGGAAAGACATCGCTTGATTACCGGTCAATGATGAAAACCGTTAACAAGCGCGAGAGGAATCACCGATAATGATAATGACCCTCAAGGTACTGCAGTACAATTCACGTGGCGTGAATAAAGGACTTGGCGTCGAACGCCACGCAAAATCTTCTGGTCGAAGGTCATTGATGTATACCTATCGCCGGAAGTGAGAAACTTGCCATTGAGGCATGCAAGCTTCAAGGTACTGATGGGGTTGTTCCTATATCAACTTCTTGGATAATGAGCTGAAGTCGACAAGAAGCGATCCGTCAAAGGAGGGCCTTAATGAATCCCACATCAATGACACGGAACGGAGCTAATGATTTTAGTGGAGGTGAAAACAAACGGTGATATATGATTCAGGGTGGCGATCATGAATGGATGAAGGATAATGTATGGCAGTGGATGGGACACGGTTGACACTTTCAGAATGACCTCTCTTGAACATATAACGACACTGATGCGATGGATCGGTAGCATTACCCCAAAATGTGGATGGTTTGGCGAAGACCATGGAGATGAGACCGGTGAATGAAACAACCCAACCCGATGTGGTACGGAAGAAAAGTGTCATGTTCAAGAGCGACTTGCTACCATTAAGCTTCGATGTTCTCCCAATTTTTCCCCAGTCATTTCTGACCAGTACCTCTTTATTTTTGTCAAGCTTGAGGAGGATAACATATGCTTGTTCTATAACCTGCCCTTCGGGCAAGCCCATCGCTATGATTTAACGAGCTTAGCGATAGGGAAACTCGTTCTCATCTAAAGACAAGTTTGTCGCTATTTAATCATTTTAACGAGTCTAACGACAAGGAAAACTCGGTCCTTTTCATTTTTAGAGAGTCTGAAAAGGTACAAAAAGTTAACTCCATAATTCCTTTTTCGTCATCTAATCCCTTAAGTCCGAAAAAGTATAAAACAATACAGAAGGGATGGGTGTTCGGTACTTTTAACGAGCCGAACGAGACAAGCGCTCGATCTTTTTGTGTAATAATCCCTCAGGTCCAAAAAGATTAAAATCTAGAGGAGGGATAGCTCTCCGGTCGCTTTAACGAGCTGGAAGGCCAAAACTCGGCAAACTTTTCATATTTTACGAGTCAGTGAAAAGAGCTCAAAGAAGACTCATTTTTTGAGGAACGAGTGATAAACAGGGATAGCAGCAGATTCCAGGTACAGGTTGGAATTTTCCAATCACGGCAGTGTCACAAGGATGGCTAGGTGAAATCACTCTTCGCAGCTGTTCCTCAAAATAGGTAAACACACAAATGGAAGTGAATGATCGGCCAAATGAAAAGTGGAGGTGACGGTGCACAAACACGACCAAGGCTTTTATGGCTGATGAATTTACGATCTCAAAAGGTTATTTACCGGTTCATTTTTCCGAATGAGCTTGAACTCTAGGGGAAGATTGCTCACAACTTATGTTTATTTTTTTAACGAGCATGAACTATGTGCTAAAACTGCTCGGATCTTGCGTTTATTTTTTAACGAGCATGAACTATGTGCTAAAACTGCTCGATATACCAGTCATAGAATAAGAACGCCTCCTGTGAGATAGCTATTTTTTAAGGAGCTTTATCTCACGAAGCTATGCTCCAATTTTGGCAAGTTTTACCTTTGCCCCACAGACTTTCTTCATGCAAGGTCGGAATCGGCTAATCCTACGAGTTTAAAGGGTTAGACCTACAGGTTTAAAGGGGAGGACCTAAAAATTTAAAAAATAAATAGTCGTCCCTCGCTCACATTCCAAAAGTTTGCATGCCCCCAGATATAAAGTATAATTTCGAGATACTTCCATCTCTTACTTATTATCCGAAGAGGGTTCTATTTGCTGCCGCAAATCAATCTCTTTCTTCGGCGATGTCTATCATTGGGTTACTCAAAGATGGTTACCCTCTGTCACAACAATAGAATCTCTTTCTTTGGAGGCTGCCCCTACTTATCCTTCAAAACATTTGTTTTAATGGGTGAGGCTTGCTTTTCCCCAAAGATGGTTACTACTTGTTGCAATAAAGGGAATTCCTACTTGGGCAGTGCCCACCTCTTTAGACAAAGGTGAATGACTCTTTTGCCAAACACATAACTTTAACAAAAGAATACTATTCCAGAACAACCCCTCTTCCATCCACGGACGGGGTATGGACTAGTCATATTCTTCTGCGGAAATTCTACCTTATACCCAGGGTTTCTTCTGCCCGGAGCAGACCAGGGTGCATGCCCCCTGGGTTCCAGTCTTTCTTTCCGAATCACTCGCACTCATCGGGAAGGAGGACTGGGGGCGGAGGCGAATCTTGTGTGAACAGACCATTTAGGAATGGTATTTGACTATTTGCGATGCGAGATCCCGGAAATGAAAGTTGGTCTACGAGCTTGACCATCCTTCCTTCGTGTGGAAAACACATTACTCTAAAGAGTGAGGAGACTATCGCTCCCATGCAATAAATATAGTCACGTCCAAGGAGTAGGTTATAATCCAAGGGTCCTTGGACGACCATCACGTTCAAATTAACGGTCTTCCCTTTCAATGTAACAGGCACATTGGGGAGGATTCCTAATGGTCGACTGGTTCCTTTATCAAAACCTGAGAGATTTCTTAACTCAGGTAAAAGCGCCGGGGAACCCAGTGCTTTCCAAGCAACAGAGGAAAGGATACTCACAGACGCCCCTTCATCAATGATAGTACCAGCCATGATCATTCTATAGATCTGGACAATGATTCTGAATGGTACACTGGCTGGTAACCGGGGTCTGCCTAGTTGATTCCAATCAAAGGATACAACCAGGTTGCTTGGTGGTGGGACCGAATATACGGCCGGATATGACCCTGATGATGTTCCTTCCTGCGATAAAGGAATGGGCGCATTGCCCTGACGCTCATCAGAGTCGGTGCTGATGAAAAGAACCTGGATGGTGTCATCCTTATTCTCTTCAGTGAGGGTGTCGCATGAAGATGACTCTTCGGCGACGGTGTCATTTGAAGATGAAACTTCTGAAGGTAGAACCGGGTCAACTGCCGTATCGACCTTTGGACTTTCGTCCGGTCTGGATTCAGTAGGTTCATTTTCAGTGACTGACGCTTCAGCCGACCACTTGAGCGGGCCAGCTGTCTTTTCAACCAACGAAGGACTTGGCACGAGTTTTTTGTATCCAGGAGGAAGTTTTACCGGTGAAACCAGACGATCTTCCAAAACTCTCTTCGCTTCGTCTAAGAAGGGACAATGGTGGATGGCATGACTGCCTTCACACAACTTACAGGGGAATCTTACTCCCCCTTTTTGTCTTGATCCTTCACTTTCGCTGGTTGACGGAAAGCCATCAACCTGATTGTCAGAGGTTGATGCCCCCGAATTGTGTAGACGAGGGGACCAGTCCCTTAGTATCCGGGGAATACAGGGACAATCTCTGTGGAAATGGTCTCCTCTACATATGACACATGGCGATTTAGGCCCGGTCTGTGCAGTGGGTGGGTTTTCGTCAGATGTCTTTTGCTTGCCCCCAGTCGCCTTAGGCTCCTTCTTCTTCTTTTCTCTCTTCTTCTTTTCCTTCTTCTCCTTGGGAGGCTGACTTTTGCCAACTCTACCTTGCGAAGATGAAGGATCAGAGGAAGTATCGTAAGAAGTGGAAGGCTGGTGGGTAGTTCTAGACTGTTCTGACTGTTGATTCGACTGCTCAGGATTAGTGGCGATCTGGACTACATTAGTTGAAAAGAGCCATACAGGGAGGCCGATTGTCAATCCTGGAAGTGACAATGTTGCCATATGAGGCGCACCAACATCTCCCCAAGAGGAGAAGGGATTTGGACTTCCGCCAAGGTTGCCTCCTTGGTTGGTGGGCTCCATACTTTTCAACTGAAAGATCAACGTGGGAATAACAGGTGATTTTGTTCCGCTTAAAATAAATTTTATTAACGACGCTTTCAGACACAAACTTGCTTTTTCATGTTTTAAGAGTCGAGAAAAAGCTAAAGATGACTCTAGTCGCCTTCGATGTTTTAACGAGCCCGAAGTGACAAATGCTCGGTTGGAATTTTTCAGTTATAGAGTTTGAAAAAGGCCAAAAGAAACTGCTCTGGAGATCTAGGCAGAGGGTGTGCCAAACCTTTCGCGAAACCACAGAATACGTTTTACGGTATGGGTGGTCGATCTTCGTGAATGCTGTGTTCACTGCATCGCGATCAGTAGGGCGGTTGACACGGCTTCCTATGGATAAAGGATAATTGCCTATAGGGGTCTCCCAATATATACGCGACGGTACGTGGGAGCACAAGTCCGTATTAGTGCCACCGACTCTCAGGAGGAATCACCCACCTTCGTAGAGATCGACAGTCACTATGTTTAACGACGCCGGAACACGTCTCTACCTAGACCTCTAGATGTTTGCGTTATGTTACAAAGCGTTGTTATGTAAATTGGATTTATTTTAATGTTGATCTTGCTTAGCAGTTTACCTTTAAGGATCACCACGAGATGTATATATACAACTTTCTAAATGCAATCTAAGATGAGAAGCAAAACTTTTCAATCTTTCAACTTTGAAAACCTTAATCTACTGAGGGAAAAGAAAGACATCAACTTTTCACACAGATCATAGAACACACACTAAATGCACTTTTTCCTAAATCAACATGCAAACTGTCAATAATGCACATGCACAATGCAAATATTTCTTTTCTTTATCCTTAATGTTGATGTAAGACAAAAAGGAAACTGTTGTATAACTTTGAATCTAATTTCAAGCGAAAGTAAACAAGCTTGTCCAGAATCAAAAGACACCTTAAGATTGACTTGTTTAGACACTGGAAATGTATAGATTCAAACCACGAAATGAAAAACAAACAAACTCAAACAGCCATGAACAGTAATAAACTAGCTCTTAAGACCACTACGACACTTTTGCAGTTCAGGATCTAAGAGGCCACAGCTATACTGGTTTGTTTTTCACAATGGGAAACTGTAACTGAAACAAGAAATACTGAAAGAACAATCACAGTTTCATCACACAACTGAGGCGGAATAATGTCAAGGAAAGTTGGTTTACAGCAAGTACAAATGACAAGCAATCAGCAGCAAAACAACAGTAAAAACAGGGCTAAGACTCAGTAGGAAACCTCAGCAAGACACTGGCTAACTGGTCCAGCGCAGGCTCTGGTCTGTCAAACTGACTTTCAGCGCAGTTCCCGAAGGGAGTACCTGCGCTGAAATGTAGACTGCCTTTGGGCAGCCTGCACTGAGACACGAGAGTTGCGTTTACAAGGATTTCCGGGTCATAAAAAGCTCAAAAATTCACTGTTTTTGCTGAAATAGAAAGCTATAGGTCAAGTACAAGCTAAGGGATGATCAAGAGGATGAAAAGCTATCACAAAGAGTACAAGAGTCTTTTGTAGATCAACTCTTCAAATCATGAATCTGCTCGGAAAATGAGCAAGAGTAGCAGCCCCTCTACTTCGCTTTTGATATAGTCAAAAGCTTTTCGATTTGGTACTCTTTTGTTCAGGAAATGAATAGCAAAGATACTACAAACACCAACAAGATACTAGGGTCCCCAGCGGAGTCGCCAGTTTGTTGAGGGGAAAAGTATCCGACTCGGAATGACCCTATCCCTACTCTAAGGGCGATAGTTCCTTAGCAACAACTGAAAGTAAAGCTTTGATATTTTCCTTTATGAAAGTACAGAGAAGGAAGAAAAGATTGACCAACCGATATCCTTCGCTTTTGTCGATCTTGTCTTCTCTCTTCGTCCCTTGCTCCCAGCTCCTTGTTCCCTTGCCGGCCCAGCTACACAAAGATCCTGCACAAACAAGAGAGGGAAACTACAAGAAACATGTACTCATAACTGATGCATGGATTAGAGTGAATCAGATATACAAGTAAATACAATACATCAATGCAATACAAGTATATAGGAGAACATTCAAAGCTTTATTGATAGAAGTAAAAGGTTCTGAGAAGGTTACAACCATAAATGGCTCCAATCCAGCAGCACCTCCCCAGCAGCAAGAAATCTCCTCTTCCCCTCTATAAAAGCAATCACCCAATAGCTGTAACTGTAAACCAACAGCACTTCCTTGCTTTGCACAAAATTCCAGCCTCCTTAGACCTCATAGAAGAGCTCTATATATAGGATAGAAGAAGAGAGGATGAGTCAGCTTGAGACTGACATAAAGCTGCCTTGTGTCCTCTCCTTCTTCAGTTAAACTTCAGTTCTTGAGTCCACTTGGAGATCCTTGCTTACACATGGAGATCAAGTACCTCTTACTCATCACAGGGCGAATCCCTTGAACCAAGTGTCAGTTTGGAAGCTTCCTGGGCAGTTGACACCTTGCAGAATGACTGTGCCACTTGGCCAATCTCGCCCAGCGCAGGTAGCCTTCATTGGAGTTGACTTTCAGCGCAGGTACAAGGAGGAGCAGTTGACATTCAGCGCAGTTGCTCAGTGGAGCAGCTGACATGATCCAAAAATAGCCTGTTTTTGAGTGTTTTCAGGTGGAGAACTGATAGGAAGTGCTGTGGTTTGCTGACCTTGTTCCTCTAGGGGTAAGAACAACATGTTTAGGGACTTTGGATCCCTGTAATTATCGACATTTCATGCTCCATGCTGTGAGGCACAAAAATGTCTATAACACCTTATTCAAACCATGGGACAAAACCATCGAGAACTAATACAAGGGATCCAAATAGGGGTTCAAATAATTTAGATCCTAAACCACAGGCCAAAACCATAGGATCATGAACGACGGGCTAAATACCAAGGGCCAAACATAAGAAACCCCACTTGAGCGTGCTTCTCTGCATTGGAGTGAGTGAACTGGGGGACCACACGTTATGAACGGATAACCTACGGGTATGTCCGCACTTCCTGGACGGCGAACCTGCAGGTCCGCACCTTTTGAACGATGCACCTGCGAACCTCTTATTTTCCATCATTTTGAGAACCTGAACAAAATTTTGCCACTTGAGTGAATTGCCATCAAGTACAACACCTGTACCATAGAGCCAAACCAAAATCATAATTCCAACACTTATATTGCTAAATTTCAGGGACTTGCAGTGATGGTCACTGACCTCTCAATGGCCCAAATGGTCATGTTGTTCATAGATGGGTAGTCAGAACCCCTACGTGGATGGGTTAGAACCTACAAACCTATGAGAATTCAAGACGCAATTAACAGGGCTAGGGATATGCAAGATGCAGTACCAAAGGCCAGATTCCTACCCAAACTAAATATTCCTCAAAAGGAAAAGGAAGTCAAGCAACAACAAAGGGAGTCATTAGAGAAGAGAAAGTTTGATGATGAAACTGGAAAGACCTCAGGAGGAATAGACTATGCTTCTCTTGTCAGGAACCTTGGGCACCAGGGAATAGGTGTGCTAAGGTAAAGGCCCACTATATTGAAGTATTTTCTAAAAAGGGAGATGAAGGAAAGTAGCCAGAGTTGGATCAAGGATAATCACTAGGAATGGGGGTAGTACATGAGGAGACCTGTGAAGGAATTATTGCTTCTCTTACAGGGGTTCCAAATATCACACTCTTAGGGTCAGAGGCACCATACAAGGACAAAAGATGACCATGTTGATCAATGGTGGGGCCTCTCACAACTTCATTGATGTAGAATTTGTGGCTAGAAGAGGATTGACAACCAAAGAATTTGGAGGATTTACAGTCTTGATTCTTGGAAAGAAGGAGAAAAACCACATGTCATGCACCAAAATAGTTCCCAACATGAGTCTAATAATGGGGAACTACACAACTATAGATAATGTTTTTGTTGTGGATTGTCTAGACTCCCATGCTGTATTAGGGGTTCAATGGCTATACTTAGTTAGGACTCATACAATGAACTATCAAGACTTAGAATTTGCATTTACAGGTCCATATGGTAAGAAGGTGATGCTGAGAGGGATGCATTCATATCCGCCCAACATTGTGACATCCAACAGGATGGAGGTAGATCTTTGACATGGGGATATCATATGGGTTGTGGAATGCCGGATCATGGAGAAGAAACTAGCATAACAAGATAGAGAGTATCCCCTTGACCAGGGTTGTGAGGGAGTGGTCCCCCCCCGAACCCGCTCTCAAAATCACTCCCGTAGGGAGCAAATTTTGGGAGCGACCCTGGGAGCGAAATTTTTGCTCCCTAGCCTTTTTTGCAGTAACATTCCAAATGCAATTTTTTGTCAAAGAAACAAATTTTTTTTTAGTGGGGCAACCAATGATCAAGCCTATGGCCCTAGTATTGATATGGGATTCATGGTAATGTTAAATTCTTAAAGTGAAAGTGACATTCTCCTTAATCTTCATTTTCATCCTTTTAGTTAAATTTTTAACATTACCATGAAATGACTTAGGATGTTTGAGAGTGGTTCCAACCTCATTGGATTTCACACGGAGAAAGTAGAGTTTTAGATCTAATTCAAAATCCAACGAACTTATCAATTTTTCAGGATTTCAGGATTGGTGGGATTACAATGTTTCTATTGGATTTTTTCATGTATTAGGGTATGGAACTCATATTTAATCAAGAGCACCAATCCCTCTATGTACCTTGATGTTAGTGACATTGGTTGTCAAACTCCTCTATCATGATCCTATTAAAAATGTACCCATCACTGAAAAAAAATCTCGACTTGACATGCTATGTTTTTTCAATCTTATGTTAATGCTTAGAGGGTGATAATGACAAAGATCTTGATTTTCCAATAAGACTAAAAAATTAGACATTTCTCGTGGCAACAAGAGACCCAAGCATTAGTAATAGATAATAGATTACTTGTCTTTTCTAGTTTCTAGTAGTTTTTATAATTGTAGACTCTTTCATATTTATTGTGATGATTTTTGTAAACAATATATGACAATTTAAGTTTGAAGTTTGAAGTTGGCAATTATAACTCATTGGTAATGAATTATGAATACGATGCTTTGTGAAAGTTGAAAGTTGTTTCATTTTATTTCATTTCATGTTAGATATTCTTTGTTGTAATGGTTAAACTTAGCTTACAAGTACAACTTTGGTGATCAATGATGATAAATGTTATATATTGAATTTTGAAAGCTTGAAACTTTAAGATTGACGAATCATGAGACTCAATATGTTGTATGTTACTAACTTGTGGACATGGTTGATGAAAGATTACAACTTCTAGATGATTGATGTTATATGGCTCAATCTATGTTCTTATGCTTTTGATAATTAAATACATCATTCTACATGCTTTTGTTGACATATATGCATCAAAATATAAAAAAATATATATTATATAAAAATTTGCTCTTTGATTCACTCTTGAACCAAGAGCTTCTGAAAATGTCGCTCCTACTCCTTATCCCCGTTTTTGCTCCCGCCCCTAAGTAACCTTGCCCCTAACATCATGGAATTGTTACAAAAGCACCAAAAGGTTTTTAGAGATATACCACCAGGATGACCACTGAATGGGGGATTTGAGAACATCATTGAACTAGAGGAAGGGGACCAAGTTGTCATCACTACCCTTTACCTACATCCCAAAGCATACAAGGATGATATAGAGAAAGAAATCTAGGAGTTTTTGGCATTAGGACACATTTGAGCAAGATCAAGCCCTTTTGCTTCATTTGTAGTATTGGTAAAGAAGAATGATGGATTCCTAAGGATGTGCTAAACAAGAAGACCATAAAAAATAGATACCCTATCCCTAGGATCGACGAATTGATGGATGAACTGAAAGGGACCAAGTACTTCTCAAAGATTGACCTTCGCTCAAGTTATCACTAGATCAGAGTTCAAGAACAGGACATTCTAAAGACAACTTTTAGATGCCACTACGGACACTATGAGTTCTTGGTGATGCCCTTTGGATTGACTAATGCCCCTGCCACATTTCAATATTATATGAACCTTGTGTTCAACAAGAAACTATTCAAATTTGTGTTGGTCTTATTCGACGACATCCTGATTTACAGTTGAACATGGGAGGAGCATCTAAAGCATTTGAATGAGGTTTTGGGAATATTAGAGGCACAACAATTCCATGCCAAAATCTCCAAATGTGAGTTTGACATGAAAAATATGTTATATCTGGGTCACATAATCGGAGGCCATGGCGTCAAATTGTACCAGGAGAAGATTGAAGCCATTCTCAATTTCCCCACTCCCATAAATGTAACAGAATTAAGGGATATTCACAACTGGCAGCACCACTGACTGATCTAACTAAAAAGGGGGCCTCTGTATGGATAGAGAAAGCATAGAAGGAATTTGAGCGACTGAAGAAAGTGATGAGCCCATGCCTAGTTCTAGCCTTGCCATACCTGTCTCAACCATTCATGTTCAAGTGTGATGCCTTTGGGGAAGGAATTAAGGTTGTTTTAACACAAAATCATCATTTGATTTCTTTTGAGAGTAGGAAGATCAAGGATTATGAGTGTGCTTATTCCATCTATGACAAATAAATGATGGTAATTATGCTTGCATTGGCCAAGTTTCGGCCATATCTAGTGGGCAACAGGTAAGGTCAAAACTAATCATAATAGTCTCTTATACTTCCTGGATCAGAAGGGATTGAATGAGAGGCAACAAAAATGGGTTAGCAAGATCTAGGCCTATGACTTTGAGATTGAATACGTCAAAGGAAAAAAAAATGCAGTAGCGGATGCCTTATCCAAGAGACTAGCTACTACCTTCTCCCTCATAGACATTGTGGAAGACTCATTGTTTTTAAAACCAGAACCGGTGACCGGACCGGTCCACCTAATGAACCGGTTTACCGACCGGAACTACTGGTTTGGTCTAAACGAACCAGTTTTTAAAAAATACATCAAATAATTAATTTTTAATGAAACAAAACTATTTTTAAGATTTAAAACCATGATTCCAAGCCAATAGAGACAGAATATGCAAATATTTCTCATTTATATACCATGTAAAGGTGAATATATCAAAATGGCACCGAGTGCAATACATATCATCAACAAAATAGCAAAATACATAAGAAATGAGGCTCTAAATGGCCTATAAAGTCCAAAAACAATGTTGCAAGCTATGAGGCCATTGGCCTACTACAAGTCTACAGTGTACACATGATCAATTATCAAGTTCATCACCACTACTAGCCACAAGATCATCATCAGGAGATACATAGACATCATCTGGTTCAGAGTCTGAGCATGCCCCAGCGTGATTTGCAACCTCAGTATCAATGCCACCAATAACAATAGAAGTGGACCTAATGGAAGCACAAGTTTGTCGACCTGCATGACTAGTGCCTTCCATTGGTTCTTTTCCTTTCGTTGATGCGCTACTGATCCTAGTTCTGATGCCGCCACATACTCTGCTTCATCCCCCGCTAAAGCCATGTCGATATCAAAACCAGCCTCAAACACAGGTTCTTCAGTCTCCTCCACCCATTTTGATGTTGGATCAATATCGTCCAACAAAATGGGATCTAGATCAGGTGTTTTACTCATCATTTGGTTTCTCCTCAGTGGAAGGTTGTATTGCACAAAAATAATATCATTTAACCGTTTTTGTTCCAAATGTATATGCTCAAAAACAGACCAATTGCGCTCACAACCTGAAGCACTGCAAGTTTGACTGAGGACTCTAATTGCAAACCTTTGCAATTGAGGACACTGGTCACCAAATGACTCCCACCAATGTACTGCAAAGAAAAAGACATTAATTAGTAACTTAGTTTATAATTTAAATTGTAAAGAACGTAAACAATTTTAACTTGAAAAGAAAAACAAATTGGAAATTGGAATTGCTTACGTGGTTGGTCCACATCTCTTGCCATCTTTACCAAGTTTTTGCCAAAGGTACCACCTGCCATAGTGAAAATAGTAAGTTGTCTATGTATTTCCAACTGGTCTGCATGGGTAGGGACCATGTTCTCCAAGCAATCAATCAATCCAGCTCTGACCTCCCCATCATGCAGATCTCCTAACCGATTTTTATAATGATACTTTGGGTTCAAAAAATACCCAGCTGCATGTATATGACGATGGAGTTGATTGTTCCATCTGTTATCAATGATCTCCCATATACGGCCATATTTAGCTACCTTGTCCTTGTAAGCTGCCCGTATTTGCTCCTTTGCCTAATCCATAGCCTCATAAATGTAGCCCATGGCCAATTTTTCCCCATCCACCATCCTTAGCACCCTAACAAGGGGCTCGGTAATTTTCACAAGATCTACAGACCTTTTCCAAAAATAACTGTCTAAGACTTTCTTTTTGGTGTCTTTTCCATATGGTCTACGAGCCCACCGAGATTCAGACCATTCTTCAGAGGAAAACATTTTCTACAAGTTTTTATGTTGACCTTTGAGACATTGCAATGTGAGGAAGTGAGTTGCAAATCTCGTAATTGCAGGCCTAACAAGCCCTTTGCCCCCAGTGTTTTTCCTCATTAAGCTCAATACCCATGAGTGATTGTAAATGTATTTTGTAATGCACTTGGCATGCTCTATAGTGTTTTTTACCCACTCCACTTTTCCTATATCCGCAAGCATGAGGTCTATGCAATGTGTAGCACATGGAGTCCAAAATATGGTATTATATTTGGTCTCAAGCATCTTCCCAACAAAAACATAGTTTGAGGCATTATTGGTGATGACCTGCACAACATGCTGCTCCACAACTTCCTGAATAATGTTATCCAAAAGCTAAAATAGAAGGGCTGCATCCTTCACCTTATCAGATGCATCAACTGAATTCAAAAACATGGTTCCTTGAGGGCAAGAAACAAGGAAATTAATGATAGTGCGGTTCTTTCCATCGGTCCATCCATCTGACATGATGGAACAACCTGTTTTGAGCCATGAATCTTTAAACTCAACCAAAAACTCATCAATGGAAGATATCTGTTTTTGCAAAAGAGCTCCCCTCAAGTCATGCATACTAGGGCCTTGAAGCCTTTTCCTGCAGCTATAACAGAGTCCCACATACCTTGGTAATAAGGTGAGCGAGCAACATTAAATGGGATATCTGAATCATACCACCATCTAGCAATGTGTTGATGAGAAGTTTCCTTGCATTGTTTTTTCCAATGTTGATTCAAAGTGTGTTGACGACTTGGCTAGGAGGAAATGGGATTAGAAGAGGCAATGTTGGCAGAAGATGAAAAAAAAATTTGGATGTTTTTTCTCTTTGTTCCTTTTGATGGTTGGCCACAAGAAGGATGAAGATAGTGAAAGGGGTCATTGGTGGAAGGGATAGAAGTTGAGTCTTGAATCTCATAATAATCATATCCATTTACTTTCATGGCTTCTAATAATTCCCTCTTCCTTGAAATGTCATTTTGGATGGCCTTCTCCCTAGCCTTATCCTCATAAAAATTTTCAAGCTTGGAAATGTATTCTGCCCTAATAGGACCTAACAATGCATTTGGTGCACCACATGGCGTTATTTTGCCTCTTATCCCAGCGAAGTGTTGTTTTAATCTAAGAATACCCCCACCTCCAATAGATTTATGGCATAATTTGCATATCATTTTTCCATCAATTACATCACAATGAGCCCATGCACTGTCCTTTCCTTTTGGAGCCATGTTTGCTTGAAATAATAACAATTTGCAAAGAAATTTGCCATTTCAAAAAAATTGCAACTAAGCAACATGGAAAACCAAATCTAAATGTAGGAAAACAAATGCACATGCAAGCTACAAATTTGATAGCATAGAGCTAGAGATTTGATAGCATAGATGATAGTCATAGAACTTAGAAGTTAGAAGTGAGAAGTTTATAAATTTATAACACATAAAAAAATTTAATTCATGGACATAAGTCAAATTAGGAATTTTCAAGTGAAAATCCTTACCTGGAAATGCAAACTAGCTTCCTTAGCCTCCTCTTGAAGATGCCAACTCCACTGACAGCTACAAACTATCTCCAAAATAGCTCCAACTCCAACTCCAAGATGACTACTCCAGCAAAAACTCAACACTCTCCAAGCTCACAAACACTCCAAATCAGATGTATGAGACAAATGACAGGGAGAGGGGCCTCTTAAAGGCTTGGAGAGGGTGTTTTTGGAGGGAAATCACCGTTAGTTTCCCTCCAAAACCCCTAAAAGTCATTGAGAAATGCGCTGAGTGGGCTCATAGTGGGCTTAACCGGTAACTGACCGGCTTGATACAAACCAGCCGGTTCCGTCCTAAATCGGCTGGTGAGGTCATTTTTTTCGCCACAGAGGGGATGAAAACCGGCTTTTTCACCAATTCCAACTGGTGGGCCTGCTAACCGGCCAGTTAGACTGGTAACTGGTTAGCTGAGCTAGTTTTTAAAACTATGGGAAGACTGGAAGTCCCATCTTTTGGTGTAATATTCGAAGAACCGATTATCTTGTGAGATCCTTGATGGGTAGTCACTAGAAAACTGATATAGAGCTGTCAATGATATTACCTATTATAAGGACTGAATCTATCTAGTACCAAAGTCCTAGCTGAAGATGAAGATCATACAAGCAGCCCACAACTCTCCTCTGGCAGGACATTCGAGATTTTTGAAGAATTGCATGATCATTAGGGAGAGGTTCACATGGAAGGGTCTCAGAAGGGAAATTATCAAATATGTCTAGGAGTGCAGTACCTGTCATAGCAATTTTGTTGAACACACATACCCAACAGGGTTATTACATCTTCTAGCCATCCCAAAACAAAAGTGGGAGAGTTTTTCCATGGATTTCATTACAGGACTACCCTCATCCCAAGGCAGATATTGTATCTTCGTGGTGGTAGATTTCCTCACTAAATATGCCTACTTCTTTGTGATTTTTGCCAAAATATCGGCATCTCAGATAGTAGAAATATTCTTCCAAGTAGTATTCTGTTTAGGGCCAAAAATGCGTGCTTCAACATTGGGGGATAACCACCCGGTTCGGACCTTAAAGCAACTCCTTTTCCATTTGGGGTGGTGGCTCCGACTGGTTTAACTAGGTCCAGTTACCTTTTCCCTATAGTTGTTGGTTTATGATAATATCTTTAACTACCAATAGACAGGGATATCAGATCATTTCTTCTTGCTGATCAGGCAAGAGAATAGCCCTTAAGATGATTTGGGTTCAGCGAAGTCACAACTAAAATTTTGCCTCTTTGAGAAGAGGACTTAAAAAAATGTAGAACTTAATCTAAATGCAAACTTATTCTATAATGCAAGCAAAATGAACTATCTTAATCCTATCTTAATTAGACAGATATAAATCTAACCCAACTAAGAGCAAGATAATTAAATGATAAGGATTTAAATATATCTGGCTTTTAGTTAATGTCAAGCTCACGAATTAGTTCAATTAACTGACATTTGTGAATACCGAAACACATCCTATTGAGACCTCTTAACTGAAATAATAAACCAACAACACTCAGGAAATAATTCACAAAAATGATATTGATTGTCAAATCAGTAAATCCAATTATTAAACAATAATATGTAGAAATAGTTCGCAGCACATCACTATTTAATAAATTAGTTTTATAAGACAAATTTCTGAGTAAATAGTTACTCAGAAATCATAATTTAATCCATAAGATCAGAGATACATAATAACAACATTGGGACAAATTACCCATATTGACAAAAGTGCACAAACATGAATAAAATGACGCATCCATGTTATCATAAAAATGAAACTAGTATTTGAAACAATAGTATTAGAAATACCAATTTATTGAATCCATTTCTCTGACCCTGGTCTCCAACAGTCCTTTACATTGCTTGAACTTCTACTTTCAAAGCTAGAGCCACAATAGTGCAAACTCTGTCCATCATACATAATTCAAGATACAAAAGAAAAATCCTCAATAATCCCCAGATCTGAGATTTTCTGTTCTCCCTCCTACAACTCTAAATTTCTATTGTAGAAGTGCTTTTAAAAGTCTAAAATTGCATAAGAGAGCAGCCCCTAGTTACATTCTGCAATCTGCGATTTACAATATTTCCAAAAGTATTTTGAGAGGAGAGTTTGTTGAAGGTAAATCTGCCCAATCCAATTTTATTTGTTCAAAATTACAATCTTTAATTGCTGGATCATTCTTATTGATTAAGATCTTTTTCTCCATATCCTTTCTACTGCTTTCCTGCAAAAAGAAATCAAAATAAATTAAGATGCAACAATAAAATCAAAATATCATTTCTGGCATTAAAACAAATCCAATCAAATTCATTTAAATGAATAAATTGAAAATAAAATATAAGCTCTCTATTGATGCCTATGATGGTTTAATTGGTCAAATATATCATTGACAAATGGATTTGCAATTAGAAGAGTCTTGGACAAATGAAAATGAAGAAAATAAAACTCAGAAAATTGATTTTGTTTAAAAATTCGGAGCTTGATCTTCTGCTTGATTTTAAACCCAATAAATGACCAATTCTGTTAGTGAAGCTTCTTCAAAAATGTTCTCCTTGATTTTATCTTTCCAATGAGCCGTCTTGGGCCTTATTTGGCCAAGTAAAACTCAATCTATGAGCCTCCAAAGTTGATGAATTAAATTTGGCATAATTCTAGAATTTCTGTCGCTGAGCTAAAAAATCAAATTTTTTTTAATTAAATTCTAATCTTAAATTAGTCTCTAATTAATTCTAATTTAATTGTTAATCATGAACTAAACTAATTATTTAATAAACTGTTTACTAATCTAAATAACTAATATAATTCACTGTTTATAAACAAATTAATCTAATTAATTAACACCTTAAATATTTATAAACTATTTAATGTTAATCTAAATAATAATTTTACATATTAATTAATTTAATATTTAAATATTAAATATTTAAATCAATATTAAATTACCTACTCCATTATCTTTTAACTCATTCGTATGAATGAGTTTAAAACTCAAAAACCAAATGAGTTATAAAACTTTGGTTAACGCTTGAAGTCCTTTTCGCAATCGGGAGGTGAGGGAGTTGTCGAGGTTCTTTAAACTTGTTACATGCGAAAGCTCCGATCCGATCGTGTAATAAAATTTTATTTTATTATATATTTTACCACTTCACTTTATTCTACTCACGTATGAGTGAGTTTTGGAAACTTCAAACAAAACTTAAGTTAATGCCTCTATGCCTTTTCTTAATCGGGAGATCGGGAGGTGGCGAGGTGTTTTTTTGGTCTAAATTTGTTGCGATTGAAATCTACGATGTGATCTCTCGATAATGAATTTTATTATTTATATATTTTTTGTTATATTTTTATTTTTATTTTTTGGTTTATTGTAATGAAGTTTAGTTATAAAATTATCTAAACTATAACCACTTTGAAAATAAAAAAATCAACTACAACCACTTTGACATTTTTATTTTTCGAGATTAGTAATTTATTTGAAATATTGGAGTAAATTACTAAAATCCCGTTGCTTCATGATTTGGCTGTATAAGTAAAAAATGAAAAATGTTAGTAATAACTAACTAGTGGTTAATATTTAAACTAAATGCATAATTGAACTAATTTTATGCATTTTTAACCCAGACGACATAAATGATTAGACTTCAAAGGAGTGTCATTTACAAACTAGTTGACCAAATGAGGCGAAACAAGTATCAATGGGAAGCTTATAAAAAACTGATTTTAACAAAGTAATAAAAAACGAAAGCCTAAAAAAAATGAAAAATTAACAAAAGCGTAGGATAATCAACTTAATAAAAATCTTAAATGGTGTTTAGCCAAAAAATTTATAGAAAGGGTCTCCATTATTTGAAGTAAACAAGTCAAAAAATGGGGGGTTGTGTTTTACCACAACATATTCCGATTGCACAGTTTGCCAAAAACCATTGTCAGCGGCCATGATAGCAAGTTCATGGGAGCATTTTGGCAGGAGTTATTTAGGTTAGTAGGCACAAAGTTCACTCCTAGTACACTTTACCACTCACAGAAAGATGGATAGACAAAAGCAGCGAATGAAAGGGTGGAAGATTACTTGAGGAACTATGTTACAGGGCAATAGAGAGTATCAACCAAGTGGTTGTATTTAGGAGAATATTTCTATAACACTACTTATCACATGTCCATAGGGATGTCACCCTTCTGAGCCTTGTATGTCTATGAGGTATTATCTTTTGCAGACATACCATTTGGAGATAGCAGAGCACCATTAGCCAAGGATTGGATCCAATGATGTCAGGATATTCTTTGGGTACTCAAGGATAACCTACAGACAACTCAGAATTGACAAAAGTTATATGCAGATCGAAAGAGGATAGAAAGAAGTTTCAAAGTGGGAGATGTAATATACCTTCAGCTACAACCATATAGATAGTGTACATTGAAGTAGAAAGGAGCATAAAAGTTGACGTTGTGGTTCTATGGACCTTATCGAGTTATCCATAAGATATGAGAGGTAGCATATTAATTGGAGCTTCCAGCAGAGAGAATAATTGACAAAATATTTCATTTTTCTTGTCCAAAGAAGGCAATAGGTGAAAACATCAAATCTTCACTTGATTTAGCCCCATTAGATGGGGGGACATCTTCAACTAGTTCTAGAAGAAGTGTTGGAGGTTCGAGAAAGGAAGCTTTGGAGCAGGACCATCCGAGAATATCTGGTGCAATGGAAGAATTTTCCCGTTGAAGATGTTACCTGGGAAGGAGAGCACATATTGTAGCATCCAACATTAAAATTGCTATATATATATATATATATATATATATATATATATATATATATATATATATGATGATGATGATGATGATGAAATAAGGGGCATAGAGCACATGGTTTTGACCCCAGGTAATTTTTCACCGAGGGTAATTGCCCATGGTTTCTCTCAAGCAATCAAGCTTTAAAAGGAGGAGGAGAAATGAGAGCAAGGCATGGATTTGGAATCTCTTTCTTGGCATTAAATTGGAAGCTGGGGTGAGTTTTCAAGGAGGAAGTATTTCAGGCGAGATCCTTCAAGATAGCTTCAATGGGGTTTAGCCTCATTCTAGTTGGAAAACCTAGTTTTTGTTGAGATTGCAACAAGATGATGGAGCTTAGTGAAAAGAGTCGCCTTCACTAAGTGGGCCCGCAGGCTATTTTTGGCGCAAGTCTATTTTTAGACTATGTTTATTTTTAGACATATGGATCATGTCTATGGATTGCAGGTTGCTGTTTATGGATGATTGGTCAAGTTGGGAAAAATAGATGGACTTCTATTTTTGATCAAAGTGTGAGTGATCACAGTGTGAGTGATCAAAGTTTATTTTTAGACTGGCTGTCAAAAATAGAAAAGTCAAATATTATTGTCTCATAATAATATTTGGACTATAAACTTGATCTTATTCTCTTGGAGCACTTCAGTTTGAGCTACAGAGGTGGCACATGCAGCTGTCAGAAGGAAATACGCTTTTCTTATGAGTCAGTTGAGTTGTTGCATGCATGACTTCAGTTAGAACTCAATCAGTTGAGTTTGGTGGAGTTGATTGTGGAGTTGATGGAGTTGTGTTCAGTTTGACTTAGTTAAACTAGTTGTAATTAGTCTAACTGCAAATAGACTAATGATGAGTTGTTAAACTAATTATTAACTCATGATGCAACTAATGAATACATCAGTTAACTCGGTTGCATGTCAGTGCATGTTCAGTTCAACAGGGACAGGTGGTAGAGAATCAGATTGCTATCAGTTGTGACTATAGTTGTGCACCAGATCTTGCACAATCAAGGGATTGAGTATGCCAATGAGTTTGCTCACGTATTTTCCCAGTATTGTAGCCTTTGCTCACGTCCAACAAAGTGTGAGTGATTATTTTGAGGTGAAATACGAGTTTGGTAAGCCATTCTCATCAGTTCTTGAGCAGGTATTGAGCAGTGGAGGCAGGCAAGCAGTGGAATAGATTTGGAGATCAGATCTGAGCTGTATTGTGTGTAACAGGTGGAGCTGGTACTGGATTGCTTGTGATAAGCATTGTACTTTGTAATGTTACATGTTCTCAATCATTAATATACAGATAGTGTGGGGTTTTTACCGAGATGCTTTCCCCGGGTTACATACTGTGTTAATGTGTGAATGCTCTTGATGTTTTATTGTTATTGATGCTGCTATATTGATGATCAACGTAGAGGAGCGTATGTATTGTGTATGTATTCCGCAATAGTACATGATCAAGATAATCTTTGTTGAATATGTGTTAAATTATTCAAAAATTCTACATGTGTTACACTAAAAAATGTCACCATGACTATTTACAGTTAGTATGGCTCAATCAACAGTCATGCTACCCTCTTAGGCAAGTCTTATGCCTCTGCTATCCATCTCAAACTCAAAGAAGAGAGAAAGTCTTGTAAAAAATATGTTTATCTCTGGGGTCGCAGGTTCTCTCTAGCCTTACCTGCGGGGACGCTCACAATGTTCACAAAAGGTGCGTCCTTGGACGCTCTGTATGTTAAGGGACAGGTGCGTCCTTCTGTAAAAGGCAAAATGCGCGAGTTTCATCTTAAAAAAGTTACTTGTGGTTACTTCTAGAACTTTCTAGAGGTCGGTTTGATGAATTGGATGCGCCTCCAGTTGGTTCATGTATCTCTATTAAGGGGGAACTTATCCCATCAATAAGGGAGCTATCCCACCCAAAGAGGGGGATTATCCCATTGATGGTGGACCTGAATAACCTCTTTACAGCACTATAAATAAAGACATTGAGCCAGAGGGAGGAGAGGTTGGAGCTATACATTTTCTTTGGGTAAATGCTGCAGGAATTAGGACTCCCATTTAGAACCTTGTGAGGAGAGATTGTCTTTGCTTGATTCTACTTGGAAGTGGGTGAGCTTTGTCAAAGTAGAGGAAAACCCTTGATGGACCCTGGGAGGAACTTGCACAACACCAAGGCCAGGTTGTAAGAGTTTCTTTGTTTCGTTATTAATACAAACTGGTTTATTTTTCTCAATAGCTTGTGTTAATGAGTTATTTCATGTGTTCCTTGGTCTGCATGTTGAATATATGTTTTATTATATGAGATTCAAGTGCTTGGTAATTGTTTGATTGTTTGTGGTTGCAGGAATTGATGTGAAGGAGGAGCTCATCCGGATCGGCAAGGACGAACTACAACAACAGCATTTTGGAATAAGGTAAGCCTAAACACTTGTAGTTTTCATGTTTTAAAAGGTGTATTTAGAGAAAGATCGCTCCATTTTGTCTTGTTTGTCGCTAGAGAGTTTAGACTCCTAGGGAGGTCAGTTGTGTCCGCACAAATGACTTTTTTCCGCCACGACAAATTGGCGACTCCGCTGGGGAAGCCATTAATGTGAAAGTCTTTTCCTTTGTGTGAACTTTGCTCTGAGAAAATCATTTTTATTTTCTGGTTTTTGACTGTGAGAATTAGTATTTGGGTGGCTTAGCTTTAGATTTAGTTAGATTTGGTTTTTCTTAACTTTTCCAGAAGGACGCACCCTCTGAGTATTGCACAGTGCGTCTTTGGACGCGCTGTTGCCGTTTGCACAGAGCGGGCCCGCGCCTGTTCTAACGGGTTGCCTGCGTCTTCCTGTAAAAATTTAGGAAAACTCCATTTTTGCTTTAATTGCTTTTAGATTTTGGTTTTTCTTAGTGTTTTCTGCCCAGATCCTTTAGTACCCTGTCAAAAATTTTCACCTGAACTTGTTTCATTAGCATTCCTGCTTTTAGCTTTCATCAATTGGGTGTTTTGAGTCTCTTTTTGAGAAATTCTTGATTTGTTTTCCTTTGGTCATTACTTGGAGGTTTCTCTCAGTCTTTTCACAATTTTGCATCTTTTTGCTTCTGTTTTTGCAAAAAAAATTTCCCCCTCATTCGCCGGGGGGGGGGGGGGCTAAATTGTGTATGAGTGTTAATCGCCTCTGAGTGTTTTTATTTTTTGATCTTTGGAACTCTCACCCAATTTTCTCAACTTGCACTTGATTGGTTCTTAGATCACATTAGGATCATCTTGTGTTTGAGAATTCTCTTGCATAGATCACATTTGCATAATTAGAGTTCTCAGTTTCAGAATATGAATGAAAAATGTGCATAGATTACATTTGCATACTTTTCATGTGAATTGTGCATAGATTACAATTGCATAGTTTACATTCTGAAAAATCAATCGTAGATTTAGATCAGCTTTCTTTGATTTGAATTTACACAAAAATAAAAATAAAAATTGGTTTGGAATTGATTTGCATTAGTTTTTCTTGATGAAATTAGTGCATTAGAGAATTTGTTAAATTTTCTCTTAATGATCAATTTTTTGCATGGTTGGAAGTGAATGGAAACTCTCTCCTTACTCTAGTTAGGATTCATCGAATTGAAAGGATTGCATTATCATATTCGATTGCATTCAGTTGAGTCGGGTCATAACACCATTGGTTTCATCTCCATTTACCCATTTGAGTAATAACAACCTTAATAACACAGCACTTAATTAAAATTCATCTAGTAATTTTTACATTTCTAGGGCTCTGAAACACCAACATAGCTTAGGCTAGGGTCTTGGAGTAGGTGAGTACTTAACTCTCCAAGACTACAAAACCAAACAGATAGTTTATCTTGAGTAGAATAAATCCAATTGTTTCAATTGCACTATGGGAAAGCTCCTCTTAAAGGAGAAGCACGAGCTCGTGTCCGAACCAGTGAGGGGATCATTCCCCCCTCGTTGGGAACGATGCCAGACAGTACGTACTACAAACGGTAAACCTCGGATTAACCATTGTCGAGGAGCCAGGGGTCACTTATCGGTAAACCTTGGATTGTTATCAAGGAGCCGGTAAGGGGATTGAGCTTGCTACTCTGCCCTTGCGTGCTGTCGGAGTTTAGACTGTTCCCCCAGGTGTATTTGTTACTGTTGGTGACCTTAGTGACCATAATCTTTAGGGTTCTACCGAGGTGACGGTGGAGGGAAGGTCCCACTGTACCTGGAGCAGACGTCGGTTATACTCACTTGGATTTTCCGGGGGGTTCACTTCACTTCGAGACGGTTAAAGTGGAGGAACTTGTGCCGGTCTATTCATTAAGCAGGTTGCTGGGGTAACTGTTCCACCCGCCATTTCTGTACTGAATTCTGCGAGGTTGGGCTTCATCACCAACTAGTGTTTTCGGTCCGGAGAGCTTACTGTTTGTGTGTGGTTTGACTCCTAGATTTGATAGCGCGTGTTAATTTGTTTGTTTTTACTTTTAGAGACCATAGGTGTGAATTGTGAATTTTAGTTGTTAAGTGTGAATTGTTAATTGTTAATTTTAGTTTTAAATTGTTAATAAAATTCACTGAAGTTGAATATAATGGCAAATGTTCCAGAATTTATCAACCTAGGAACCCCTCCTAATGAGAATCCTAGTACTTTTCCTTACTTTGGAAATGTTGGTCCTCCTTATATGGCTACTTTGTCATTACCTGGATTTACAATAGGTTTACTGATATGGTTATTTTCAACTTCGTTGGCCCAAAATACTCCAATTGTTCCATCTCAACCGGATGCTTCACCTCAACAGGGTTCACCATCTCAACATCACCAACCTTCTGTTGACCCTTTACCTTCTTCGCCTAATCTTTCTTCCTCCATTTCTTCCTCTTCGCCTGGTAAAAGCCTTGATGTTAGTAACCAGGAGGCTAAGAAGAAGAAGAAAGGGAAGAAGAAGAAGAAGAAGAAGAAGCAAGATAAGAAAGAAGTCAACCAACCAACCATGGCTGTAAGTGTTAGTTGTGTTGAGGAAAATTCCGACATGCATCGTAAACCCAAATACCCTTGCAGGCTTTGTAAGGGTGACCACTTCCTTGTCAATTGTCCTGGTATTCCAAAGGTCTTGGAAGTATGGTCAGAAAAATCTCATCAACTTTCCATTGATCCATCAACCAGTGATAGTCAGGTTCCTGGGAAAAAGGGTAAAGTTAGGTTTCCTTGTAAGTTATGCAAAGGGAGTCATCAAACTCACATTTGCCCTCACATGGATGAAGCCTCAACATTGTTGGAAAACCTTACTGTTCCACAGCAAGAATTTCCAACTGGTTACCGTAAACTTTCTCCCAACCTACCGTCAACTGACGAAGTGATTGATCTAAATTCAAGTACAGTCGATCACACTCTCCCATTGGAGAGTGAAACTCATGTCACTCAGGTTGATGATCCTTTAGTTGATCAAGTGGTCGATTCAATTTCACATTCGGTCGATCACACTCTCCTTTTCGAGAGTAAATTTCATACCGCTGATGTTCTTCTTGTTACATCGGATTCTTCTATGCCGGGGGGCATTTCACCTGTTTCTACAGAACCCCCTCCAAGTACTGAGGTCTTTTCCTTTGATTGGAATAGACTGACAGAACCTCGTCTTCCTTCCTCCATCCCTTTCCAAATCATTGTCAAGGCTGGTGGTAGGGACATACATCGTACTCAGGTAGATGAAGGTGCTTCTGTTAGTATTTTATCCTCAGCTGTTTGGAAAGCTTTGGGTTCCCCTCAGCTTGCGCCTATTACGTAGAATCTGAAAGCTTTTAACAGAACCATTAGTGAACCTTTAGGGATCCTTCCTAAGTTTTCCATTACATTGGAAGGTAAAACTGTCTGTATTGATCTTATGGTAGTTCGAGGTCCCTTGGATTTCAATTTACTCCTTGGGCGAGACTATGTTTATGCAATGAAAGCTGTCGTATCGACACTCTTTCGCGTGATGTCTTTCCCTCACAATGGCAGTATTGTGACTGTAGACCAGCTTTCGTTCCCTAGTCTTGTTTCAACTACCAATAGTATGACACCCCTAAATGTTCCTGATTCTAAAGTGGTATCTACCCTGCCACGGGTTAATTATGTGGCAACTGGTCCCATGTTTTCAGTTACCGATGTAAGTGAGCCTCTCACTATTGATTTAAATCCGGTAATTGACATGGAAAACTCTATGGGATTATTTGAACACGATGTTCTTATCCCTTTTGAGTCCCTTGACATGTGTTCCTTCCAGAGAACTATTCTTCCTTCTGATGAAGACCTCTTGGAAGCCATGATCAAGGTGTGTCCATTGACATGTCTCTCTTCCAGTTGGAAGCCATGATCAATGTTGCGAGGATAGTTTCTTCTAGTCTCAACCTCGTTAAAAAATGAAACTGGAAGTCATGAGCATAGTTCCTTGTCTTGTGTCAAGCTCATTAAAAAATGAAACAAGGAGTCACGAGGATAGTTTGTTCCTCTCTCAACCTCGTTAAAAAATGAAATTGGATGTTATGAGGAAAGTTCCTGTTACTGAGTCAACCTCATTAAAAAAAAATGAATTAGGTAGATAGTATGTTATATAGGAAAGTAGGATTAGTGAGGAAAGTTCCTTTTACTGTGTCAACCTCATTAAAAAATGAATCAGTGTGTGTGAGGAAAGTTCCTTTTACTCTGTCAACCTCATTAAAAAATGAATCAGTGTGTACGAGGAAAGTTCCTTTTACTGTGTCGACCTCGTTAAAAAATGAATCAGTGAGTACGAGGATAGTTTTTTCCTGTATCAACCTCGTTAAAAAATGAAATAGGCTAGCACGAGGACAGTTCTTTTACTGAGTCAACCTCATTAAAAAATGAATCAGCTAGATTTTAGGATATGTAGGTAGATTGTAGAAAGTAGGGTTTTGAGGACAGTTCCTGTTACTGAGTCAACCTCATTAAAAAATGAATCAGGTTTGAGGATAGTTCCTGTTACTGAGTCAACCTCGTTAAAAAATGAATCAGGTATGAGGATAGTTCTTTTCTTGTGTCAACCTCTTTAAAAATGAAACAACTCCCTTTTCAAGTTAAATATTGAAAGTAAACCTTCATTTCATCCAGCCGGTTGAATGCAATGAAGCCTGGGGGGCATGTACCTCATTTCGCATCATTATGCTGGGGGCATGCGAACTTTTTGAGCATAGTTCCTTGTCTTGTGTCAAGCTCGTTAAAAAATGAAACAAGGGTAGGTTAAGTAGGTAGATTGTAGAGAGTAGTCATGAGCATAGTTCTTTGTCTTGTGTCAAGCTCGTTAAAAAATGAAACAAGGATTTTAGAGCATAGTTCCTTGTCTTGTGTCAAGCTCATTAAAAAATGAATCAAGGTTTTTAGAGCACAGTTCCTTGTCTTGTGTCAAGCTCGTTAAAAAATGAATCAAGGTTTTTTAGAGTATAGTTTTTTGTTAGGTAGATTGTAGAAAGTAGTTATGAGGACAGTTCTTTTCCTGTGTCAACCTCACTAAAAAATGAAACAGCTCCCACAAATCTTTCCAAGATTTTGAAAGTAAAGCTTCATTCCATCCACCTCATTGAATGCAATGAAGCTTGGGGGGGCATGTACCTCGTTTTGCGTTATTATGCTGGGGGCATGCGAACTTATAACAAGCATAGTTTTTCGTTTCAAGCTTGCGTAAACATGAAACCGAATCCGAGCATAGTTCTTTTCCTGTGTCAAGCTCGTTAAAAAAATGAAACAAATCCTCCTCTACTTGAGTCGAGAGATTGACTAGATCTCATAAATGTTAAGTTGTATATTTAGGTTAGTTTTTTCAGTTTTTACGTAATTTTAGGTCAGGTCTTTCAAATAATCTCGTACTTGAACCTTCATTTCATCCACCGTAGTTGAATGAATGAAGCTGGGGGGCATGTGCTCTAGCAGTTACGCTTAGGGGGCATCAAGCACAATTTTCTCTCTGTTTCAAGCTTGTGAAAAAATGAAACTACTTTGAAGCATAGTTTTTATCTGTTTCAAGCTTTTGTAAAAATGAAACCTATCTCGAGTCAATTTCAGTTATTTTCAAGACTCATTAAACTCATGAAAATGCCGAGTTCTTTCCGTCTTTTCCTGCTCGTAAATTAAATTGAAATTCGGTCATATGAGTACATTTTTATCCCTTTTTCGAACTCGTTAAAACTTACGAAAAAGTGAAAACCATGAGTACATTTTTATCCGTTTTTCGAACTCGTTAAAACTTACGAAAAAGTGAAACCTTGGAGTTCTCTTTTAAGCCCTTTTCAGACTCTTAAAACATGAAAAGATTGCCGAGCATTTCTTTTACACTCGTTAAAACGGAATTAAAAGACGGTCCCCTTTTAGCTCTTTTCTGACCGCAAAATCAAGAAAAGATTGCCGAGTTTTTGTCGTTTCAAACTCGATAAGGAAATAAAACGACGTATCCTTGATCGCTTTTTACTTTTCAGGTCAACGACACTATTATGAAAGTACTCCTTGGTCGCAAGATCAAGCGGTTCCCCCAGGTATTATTTTATACTTTTTCGGGCTTGAGGGACACAAATGTACGAAAAAGTTCAACGTGGAGTCTCCTTTAGTTTTTTCAGACTCTCTAAAATTGAAAAACGCCGAGTTTCTCCTATACTGGGCTCGTTAAACTTTTACAGTAGAGGACCTGTTCAATTACAAACAGGAACGAACCACTCCTTCCTAGGGTTCGAATTTAAACTAGGTTGGACTCGTCCGAAGGATGAGCTTATAATCAAGCATATGTTATCCTCCTCAAGCTTGTTAAAAATAAAGAGGTACTTGCCAGAAATGGTGGGGGAAAAGAGAGAAGAATGAACCTGTTTGTTACCTTTTGTCTCAAAAGAAACTTTATTACCACTCTTGAACACGACACTTTTCATTCACCTGGGTTTGGAAATCTTTTACCTCACAGTTGATCAAACCACTTTGAAAGTCTTTAACCGGGTTCCGGGAATTAACTTTGAGTTATTCGTCACCAAGCCATCTGTCGTGTCGTTATGTGTTCAAGAGGTCTGCAAGCAAAACTTTCATCTGCAAAATACTTGTCATCCATTTGACCATCCCTGAGTCAGTCCTTACAGCAACATTTCTTCAACTTGAACAATGATTTCGTGTTGCGGGCTTGCCTGCAACGGGTCGCTTTCTATCGACATCAGCACATTATCTAGAAAGATGACTTAGGAATCGACAGTACCTTGAAGTCTGCATGCATCAATGGCAGGTTTCTCGCCTTTGACGTCAGTTTACATCATTGACTTTCGATCAAAGGATTCCGTGAAGTGTTCGACATCAAAACATCTATTCACATTTCACGGGTTGTGCTTGGTACTTTGAGAACCATTGACATTACTGGTGGTCTCTCTCACGCTTGTTAACAGTTTACATCATCGACTGGTAATCAAGTGGTTTCTAACATGTTCGACATCAAATCATTTAATCACATGGCTAGAATCGTACCAATTCGGGAAGTAGAAGTGAAGACCCTGGATCTAGTTTCTACCATCCAGGCTGCGAGGAGTTTTGTATTCATTATCTATGTAGACTAATCATAAACAGATGGCTGCGTCCATACTGTGTCTACAAAAGTCTATAAAAATGATGTACTGCAAGATCATTCCTGTATCAGAGTAGTTAGTCCATTAGTTAAAGTTTTGAATCTGAGTATGGGAATGCCTACCTCAGTGATGATATAATCTTATACATGTATTTTGTGTTGAAAATTGCAGGTTCCAACCAGGTCATCCACAAGACAATCCTTGAAATGATAAAGCGCTTCACCCTTCCTAGAATTACAAACCCCTAATCTATTCCAGGCTTCGCACTTTAGGGGGCAATCTGTTACACTAAAAAATGTCACCATGACTATTTACAGTTAGTATGGCTCAATCAACAGTCATGCTACCCTCTTAGGCAAGTCTTATGCCTCTGCTATCCATCTCAAACTCAAAGAAGAGAGAAAGTCTTGTAAAAAATATGTTTATCTCTGGGGTCGCAGGTTCTCTCTAGCCTTACCTGCGGGGACGCTCACAATGTTCACAAAAGGTGCGTCCTTGGACGCTCTGTATGTTAAGGGACAGGTGCGTCCTTCTGTAAAAGGCAAAATGCGCGAGTTTCATCTTAAAAAAGTTACTTGTGGTTACTTCTAGAACTTTCTAGAGGTCGGTTTGATGAATTGGATGCGCCTCCAGTTGGTTCATGTATCTCTATTAAGGGGAACTTATCCCATCAATAAGGGAGCTATCCCACCCAAAGAGGGGGATTATCCCATTGATGGTGGACCTGAATAACCTCTTTACAGCACTATAAATAAAGACATTGAGCCAGAGGGAGGAGAGGTTGGAGCTATACATTTTCTTTGGGTAAATGCTGCAGGAATTAGGACTCCCATTTAGAACCTTGTGAGGAGAGATTGTCTTTGCTTGATTCTACTTGGAAGTGGGTGGGCTTTGTCAAAGTAGAGGAAAACCCTTGATGGACCCTGGGAGGAACTTGCACAACACCAAGGCCAGGTTGTAAGAGTTTCTTTGTTTCGTTATTAATACAAACTGGTTTATTTTTCTCAATAGCTTGTGTTAATGAGTTATTTCATGTGTTCCTTGGTCTGCATGTTGAATATATGTTTTATTATATGAGATGCAAGTGCTTGGTAATTGTTTGATTGTTTGTGGTTGTAGGAATTGATGTGAAGGAGGAGCTCATCTGGATCGGCAAGGACGAACTACAACAACAGCATTTTGGAATAAGGTAAGCCTAAACACTTGTAGTTTTCATGTTTTAAAAGGTGTATTTAGAGAAAGATCGCTCCATTTTGTCTTGTTTGTCGCTAGAGAGTTTAGACTCCTAGGGAGGTCAGTTGTGTCCGCACAAACGACTTTTTTCCGCCACGACAACATGGTATCAGAGCTGTTGATCATCAGATCTACTATTCAGGAAGTGTTTACATTCTATTTCTTCAGGCAGAGTCTGTAATCGGCCCAGGTAGCCTCTGGATTCATCCTTCCTTTGGAAGGTGAGATATGCGGTGAATTCCCATACAGTCAATATCTGTACGAGAAATATTGTGTTCTCACGAATCTTAGATCCGAGGCGGTTGAGTTGGTTGCTGGTGGAATTCGAATTTGCAGCAGTATTTTTTCTTGGTGACAACGCAGCAATGTCTTTCAACGGATTGCGATTGGAGTATGCTCTTGAGGGCAGCTCAAACTATATTGCATGGAAGGACAGGATGGAGGCAGTATTGGATGATAACGGGCTGAAGGAGTTCATAGATACGGATATCCCAAAGCCTACTGATGCTACTCAAGCTGATGCTTGGCAAAAGAAGATCGCAAAATGTCGAAGGATTCTGTTGGAGGGCGTGAAGGATCACATTGTGTCCAGCCTCCATGGAAAGGCTACTCCATATTTGATGTGGAAATCATTAACATAATTATTCCAAAGCAAGAGCGATCAGAGGAAGCTGGCGCTCAAAGATAAACTCAGAAACATCAAATGTGAGAAGGGTGATAGTATTCCCAAGTATCTCACGAAGTTCACTTAGTGTTGAGATGAGCTGGGAAGTGTGGGGGTTACTGTCGATGATGAGGACTTGGTGAGATTGGCTCTCCTTGGTCTTCTGAAGAGTTGGCATTCCTATCAGGACTCTGTCAATGGTCGGGAGAAATTTCCAGGATGGGAAAGACTATGGTCAGATCTTGTGCAGGAGGAGATCAGGCGGAGTACCAGGGACAGATCTTCGTCAAAGGGAGCTGATGAAAAGAATTGTGCTTTGGCTGCCAAAGCAAAGAAAGGGAAGAGCAAGAAAGCTTCTCAGTCTGGTGCGAAAGGCAAGAAGCAGGATATGTCCAAGGTGAAGTGTTTTCACTGTCACCAGAACGGACACTATGCCACAAATTGTCCGCAGAAGAAGAAGAGCAAGCAAGCTGCTGGATCTGCAGGGGGAGAGGCCTTAGCTTCTCAGTTTGAGCTTGATTTTTCATTGATCGCATGCTTGGTTTCAAGTGTGATGGGATCTGTGTGGTTCTTGGACAATGGTGTGTCTTTTCACATGACGGGAGATAAAGATTTGTTCTCTGATCTGGAGGACAAAGATCTTGGAGTGCACATTGAGATGGGCGATGATGGTAGATACAGTGCGACCGGTATCGGTACCATTTCCTTTGAGAGGGAGTCTGGTAAACCCTTCGTATTGAAGGAAGTCATGCATGTTCCAGGATTGAAGAAGAATCTTATCTCAGTGGCGATGTTAGAAGACAAGGGGTATGATGTTGTTTTCAGCGAGGGAAAGGCTTTCCTGCGCAGCAAGACAACTGGTGAGACCCCGAAGATAGGGGTTCGAGTGAGGAACCTTTTCAGTTGCATGTAGATGGATGCGCAGCAATGGCGGGCAAGGCAGAAGGATTGGTGAGCCGGGATGATGGCGAGTTGTGGCACAGGAGATTGGGTCACCTTCACCATGGAGCCTTGAAGATACTGCAGCAAATCACTACAGGGCTTCCTAAAGGCACACTTGCGCAGTCAGATCAGTCCAAGGGGTGTACTTTGGGGAAGTTTGTGAAAGCCACCTTTCACGAGAAGGATAGTCGTGCCACGACGATCCTTGAGAGAATTCACACAGACGTGTGTGGACCTTTCTCAGTTGCTTCGACAACAAAACATAGGTATTATGTGATTTTTGTTGATGATTTCTCTCGTAACTGGTGGAACTTCTTCATGTAGAAGAAGAGCGAGACATATTCAAAGTTCTGTGAATTCAAAGCACTGGTCGAGAAGGAGTCGGGGAAGAAGGTGAAGGCTCTTAGGAGCGATAATGGTGGTGAATACATCTCGGACGAGTTCAAGGATTTCTACAAGGAAGAAGGGATTCGTAGAGAGCTCATAGCTCCCCATAACCCACAACAGAACGGGGTAGCTGAGCGGAAGAACAGAACGATCGTGGGTGCTGCACGGGCAATGTTGCATGATCAGGGCCTACCCCTTCACTTATGGGCGGAAGCATGCAATACAATAGTTTATCTGCAGAACCGTTGTCCTCATAGGATACTTGGCAAGAGTACACTCGAGGAGGATTTTTCTGGTAAGAAGCCTGATCTTTCTCATTTGAGGATTTTTGGTGCTAACGTTTACATGCATGTGACGAAGGATGCCAGAAAGAAGTTGGAGTTGACCGCAGAGGTTGGGATATTTGTGGGGTACACTGATACGCCCCACAACTATCGTGTGTATTTGCCAGATAGTGGTAAAACTGTTGTGCGACGATATATAAAATTTGAGGAGGAGAAAGCCATGAAGTGTTCGCTTGAGAGGGAGCTACACTTGCATGCATATGAGGAGCTATTAGTTCCTAAGGATGAGCTTCAGGATGTGGATCAGCCACAGGATGAGGTTCATGGAGTGGACGAGTCCACTCATGCAGCACCAACCATCAGAGGGCGAAAGCGCTTGACAGAAGCTGAGCGACTGGCTCAAGATGCAGAGAAAGTTGTAGGACCACCTACAGCCCAACGCAGGCAGAGACAGTCACTTGATCGGTACACTGGATACATGGCTCTTATGAGCAAGTGTGTTGTGACTGAGCCATCCTCTTTCGAGGAAGCTGTGGAGGATCCCGCATGGGTAGACGCCATGGTGGAAGAGTATGATTCTATTGTCAGAAACAGTGCATGGGAGATTGTTCCTAGACCGGAAGGGAAATCAGTGGTGGGTTCGAGATGGATCTACAAAGTTAAGCAGGCAGCTGACGGGAGTGTGGAGAAGTACAAGGCAAGATTTATTGCCCGAGGATTTTCACAGATTGAGGGGATCAATTATGAGGAGACCTTTGCACCTGTCGCAAGGTATTCTTCCATACGGACAATTCTTGCTCTCTCAGCGCAGATGGGATGGCACATTCATCAGATGGATGTGAAGACTGCGTTCCTCAACGGAGTCATTGAGGAGGAGGTGTACATTGAGCAGCCCGAAGGCTTTGAGGTCTTCAGCAGTGAGTCGCATGTGTGCAGGCTCAAGAGAGCACTGTATGGGTTGAAGCAAGCACCACGTGCTTGGTACACACGGATAGACAGCTATTTCACAGGACTTGGATTCTCCAAGAGCGAGGCGGATCCTAACCTATACCAGATTGTGGTGGAGGGTAAGTTGCTTATCATTGTACTGTATGTTGATGATTTGATTCTAACGGGTGATGAGCTTTTGATACTGTCATGCAAGAAGGATCTTGCTGTAGAGTTTGAGATGAAGGACTTGGGCCTCCTTCACTATTTCCTAGGATTGGAAATATGGCAGCGCAGTGGTGGACTGTTTGTTTCTCAGGGCAAGTATGCTCGGGAGATACTGGAGAAGTTCAACATGCATGGCTGCAAGCCTGTTGATACTCCTCTTCCTGGAGGTTGGAGGAAGGAGGATGCCACTTCGGGAGAAGAAGTGGATGCCACTATTTATCGACAGTTGGTGGGGTCGCTGATGTATTTGGTCAATACACGACCCGATATATGCTATGCAGTTAACCAACTTTCACAAGCTATGGTTAAGCCTACCAAGCTCTTCTGGAAGGCGGGCAAGCATGTATTGCGCTACTTGAGAGGCACATCGGGATATGGTTTGTGGTACAGACAGGAGGATGAGGTGAAGCTATGTGGCTTCACGGATGCAGATTGGGCAGGGAGCCCAACGGACAGAAAGAGCACATCAGGAGGGGTCTTCAGTATCGGATCGACAGCAGTTTCTTGGTACAGCAGGAAGCAGAGATCCGTGGCACTCAGTTTAGCGGAGGCCGAGTATATGGCAGCAAGTTTGGCTGCATGCGAGGCTATATGGATGAGGAAGATCCTGGTTGGTTTGTTCGGTTCTCATTTGGATCCTACTGTGATTTACTGTGATAACCAGAGTTGCATTAAACTCTCGGCTAATCCTGTATTTCATGATAGATCTAAACATATTGACATCAGGTACCATCATATCAGAGATTGTGTGCAGCGGAGGATCATGTTGCTTTCATACATTCCAACGGAGGATCAGGATGCTGATATTCTGACGAAGGCTCTCACCAGGAGCAAATTCGAGTACCATCGAGGCAGGATAGGGGTTGCTGATAATCCATATCTTTTCGAGAGGGAGTGTTGAGATTGCAACAAGATGATGGAGCTTAGTGAAAAGAGTCGCCTTCACTAAGTGGGCCCGCAGGCTATTTTTGGCGCAAGTCTATTTTTAGACTATGTCTATTTTTAGACATATGGATCATGTCTATGGATTGCAGGTTGCCGTTTATGGATGATTGGTCAAGTTGGGAAAAATAGATGGACTTCTATTTTTGATCAAAGTGTGAGTGATCACAGTGTGAGTGATCAAAGTCTATTTTTAGACTGGCTGTCAAAAATAGAAAAGTCAAATATTATTGTCTCATAATAATATTTGGACTATAAACTTGATCTTATTCTCTTGGAGCACTTCAGTTTGAGCTACAGAGGTGGCACATGCAGCTGTCAGAAGGAAATACGCTTTTCTTATGAGTCAGTTGAGTTGTTGCATGCATGACTTCAATTAGAACTCAATCAGTTGAGTTTGGTGGAGTTGATTGTGGAGTTGATGGAGTTGTGTTCAGTTTGACTTAGTTAAACTAATTGTAATTAGTCTAACTGCAAATAGACTAATGATGAGTTGTTAAACTAATTATTAACTCATGATGCAACTAATGAATACATCAGTTAACTCAGTTGCATGTCAGTGCATGTTCAGTTCAACAGGGACAGGTGGTAGAGAATCAGATTGCTATCAGTTGTGACTATAGTTGTGCACCAGATCTTGCACAATCAAGGGATTGAGTATGCCAATGAGTTTGCTCACGTATTTGCCCAGTATTGTAGCCTTTGCTCACGTCCAACAAAGTGTGAGTGATTATTTTGAGGTGAAATACGAGTTTGGTAAGCCATTCTCATTAGTTCTTGAGCAGGTATTGAGCAGTGGAGGCAGGCAAGCAGTGTAATAGATTTGGAGATCAGATATGAGCTATATTGTGTGTAACAGGTGGAGTTGGTACTGGATTGCTTGTGATAAGCATTGTACTTTGTAATGTTACATGCTCTCAATCATTAATATACAGATAGTGTGGGGTTTTTAGCGAGATGCTTTCCCCAGGTTACATACTGTGTTAATGTGTGAATGCTCTTGATGTTTTATTGTTATTGATGCTGCTATATTGATGTTCAACGTAGAGGAGTTTATGTATTGTGTATGTATTCCGAAATAGTACATGATTAGGATAATCTCTGTTGAATATGTATTAAATTATTCAAAAATTCTACAGTTTTGGTGGCTCTTGAAATCACCCTAGCTAGCTTAGTTGTTTTTTTATTATTTTTTGTCAAGGGTTTCATGTATCTATCATTCTCTAGTTTGGTGGGTATTGGTCTTTGGCTTTCTTTGTAGGATTTTATAACATTTCGCTGGATCGATTCACTATGGGACAATACATTGAACTATTGAACCTGTTGGAAAGCCGAAGCAAATTCATATGGTGCAGAAGGGATCAGATGCAACCACAGATTGATCAAGGTCACACACCTAAGGAGGATACAGAGTATATATATATATCTATATATATATATATATATATATATATATATATATATATAACACCTCGTAGAGATCCAGAATGTAGATAGAATATCACTGTTATAATCTATAACAAGGCGTAGCAGATCTTGGGAGTTGATCTGTCATGGGTGAAAGACAAAAGTGGAAGGTCGTTGAGGCATGGAAAAAGAATCATACCGTGAATTCTGCCACAGTGGAGCCACTGGAAGGAGTAAACAAAACCGTGAGGGGAAAATCACAGGGCTAAGAGGCCAACTGTTGCTAGGAGACTTTAATTAGCAGATCCTCCAAGCACTGAACCAAGTTAATCATTTATCTAGCGAGAAAATTAGCCACACCGAGACCTAGTGCTGGAGAAAGTCAAACCCATTGTAAAAGTATATGGTGGCGCAACTTAATAATGAGCCTAATTGGAATTTTGTTTAGTTCGTTTGATTATTGATACAAAGGAATTGTATGTTAAGGCCCATTCACATGCACCCCAACTTATTAAATATGTTCAGCTAGTAATTTTTGCAAATATTTATACTATTTAAATTTATGCATTGGCTAAAGGATTCCATGATGCATTGAGAGATTTTCTTTTTTTATAAGCTTAAAAGTATTTTACAACTCATGTTTCTTTTGGTATGATGGTGATAGTTTTGTAGCTATTAGAAGGATATGAATGGGGAACAACCATTTTTCAATGCTTGTATTCAAACTTTAGTAGGTGGATTCTTAGCTTATTAATTATCCGTGTAGCTGTGGGAAGAATGTTCAATTTCTTATCTACAATCTTTAAATGCAATTTAGTTCTAAGATCATGCTCACAAAGAGTATTCTTTCCTATGCAATGTTTCTAATACCAATGTAATCATTATCATGCCCTTAAACAAGGTAAGGATTTTACAATTTATGAATTTGCAATTAGGAAAACTTGTATAGTCACAAACACCAATAACAATCATAGTGCCCTAGGCCTCAGGAACAACAAATTTCTAGAGAAATGAGCAATATAGACCTTGTTAAAATTGGCAACTAGGGCCAAACTCCATGTGGGTCATCTTATTTGTGGAAAATGATATTTTTCTTGGATCCCTTTCATCGAGAGATGTAGGATTGATCTAAAGATAATCCGATTATGATAAGTATTTATGGAATTATGAATTTATTTGTGTTATAAGACAATTCATCAAGGTCGGCCAACAACTAAATAACACCCACATGTGCTCAACGTTGTAGTATAAAAGGAGATGTCTGGAGAGTCATTTCACACACACTTCTCTCTTGATTTCTCTCCACTCACTTTGGGTTTTTAGTGGAAGAGAAATCTAGGAGAGGAAGCCCTAGACGTTGGAGGAAAGGAGGCTGCCCTAGCCGCAACAAAGAAGACAGGCCAACGAAGCTATAGAAGGGATCTATACGTTGACCTAAAGGAGCCCTTACCTTTGTCATGGAAGAAGTTTAATGCAACTATGGAGGAGGCCTTAACAAGCCCTCGCTGCAGTCCTAGAGGGGAGATCTAACCCAAGACACAGTGAAAGAAAGAGCCCTAATTGTAGACACCTATATGCTACCCTAATGAAATCAAACCATAGCTAGGGAAGAGATTTATACACTATCCCAAGGGTGATCCAAAGCTGTCTATAGGATTCCCTAACCGCAGTCAAACTGAAGGTCATAGTCACAGCAAGTCATGGGTCTTTTGGAGGGCCGAATTGTCGTAAGGGAGGTCGAGGTAGGGCTGACTATTTTAGGGTTGCGTAGAGGTGTCTTTGGTGCAAGAAAGGGCAGCGTATGATGCTATATGGAGAGGCCTAAACACATTTCCTATGCTTCTGTTGTAAAGATCCCTAGCCATAGTCAATAAGTATCTAGTCTCACCCTAGCTGCAGGTCATGAAGTTGGCTGCAATCCTTATGGGGTTGACTATGGGATGACATGGAGGATACATCAGTGTGATCTAACAAACAGAGTTGCAGCATGCCAATAGGTAGGACTATTGATGGCCTCACCTAAAGGCTGCTCACCAATGCAACAAATAGAAAATCATCTAAACAACATTGTGATGCGGTTTAGGAATGTAGAAAAATGTTACAATGATGGCATGGTATAGCAGCAATACAATTGGGACAACAACTATAGCATGGCACAATTGGGACAACAGTAGTGATGGGATAACAACAATAGCAAATTGGGACAGCAGTACAACAAGCACATGGTGGAAACTTGTGAGGTACAATATGAGGAAACACTGGTGAGTGCAGCAAGATGATAAGGTAAGCAAGATGTTGTAGTACAAGAAGGTGCAGCATAAGGTGTAGCACTATGGCAATGAGGTCCAACATAGTGATGATGGGTGCAGAATGGCGCAACACAGTGAGATGGAGCGTGATGACGAGGTGTAGCACAATGCATGGTGTTGGAGTCAACTGGGAGAATCAGTTGAAGCAACATGTCTTCAACTAAGTTTAACTACCTCATGTATCATCTACTTAGAGATGATCTATGATCTTACTTAGATAAGTGAAAGTGTTGACTTCTATTGTATATGTACTATCTCTCTCTCTCTCTCTCCTCAACTATTGAAGAACATATAAGAAGAATTGATCAAGGGTTCCCCACATTGGGGTTTTTCCTTGGCTAGCGCCACATCTTATGTCCTCTTGTCTTGGCTTGTCTTCTGCGATCTTTGTTTATGTTCTATCTGCAATTTACTTTAATGTTGATGTGATTGCTAATCTGGAAAAGGTATTGAGCTAACTGTGAAAATTGAAATATATTTCTCTAAGCATAGAACATACCTAAATTCAACAGACCTTCTTAGCCCATGAAATGAACATAAACACCTAATACATATGGAGTTAGATTTGAACCCTAATTCTGACAAACTCAAAATCAAAAGATCAACTAGTTGTCTTAGGAACTTTGCATGGCTACAATTAATAGTATGTTTTGATAGTCATTGCAACCAAGAATACTATAGAACTATTACGAAAAAACAATATCCCATGAAATTCTATACATGATGCTTCCTTAGTTCATACCTCTAATCGATAATTGACATGATTATTTGTAATGTCCCTTTTTAATTAATTTGCCCAAGGGGGGACATAATAGCATATCCAACCTTGTAGGTTGTAGTATTGATAAAAGGGGAAAACCCACATTTTCCAATGATTTTCAAACGTTTGGGGCAACATTGGGTAAATTTAAGGTCCACTGGGGGCAAAAATTCCCAAATTGAGGGTTGCATTCACAACCACTCACATTTGAGAAACCCTTTGAGGGAATCTATAAATAGAGGAGAGTTGGAATCAATTCAACATCATCAATTAGGATCAAAATATATTTGTTTCTTGAGTTGTGACTCTGAGGGTTTTATGACCCGTTTCTCTTTAGTATTTCAGTGCTAAAAGATTCCACCCTAGTTAGTCTTTATTCTCCATTCATCTTCTGTCATTATTTTTCTGGCAAAATCATGGAATATGGCATCTCTTTGGTCAAGCAAAATTTGGTGGCATCTGCAATCAAAGGCATTAACTGTGTGGGACATTTTGAGGTTTATGACATAGCAAAGGCAATGATTGGGATCCACATTGATACTAGGGTGTTTGAGGGTTTTCCATGAGGTTGCAAACCAAGGGTTGCAGTGACAACCATAGGAACGAGCTTATTTGGGTCGACGAAGTCCTATTTACAATCTATCTAGCCATTAATTAAGGGCATTGTTGAACAAAGAATTTGCTACAACACTTGAGGAAACAAGAAGTTGAGTGAGGTTTGTAGTTGTTTGGTCAAGCAAAATTTGGTGGCATCTCCAATCAAAGGCATTAATTGTGTGGGAGATTTTGAGGTTTATGAGATATTGAAGGCAATGATTGGGAACCACACTGATACTAGGGTGTTTGAGGGTTTTCCATGAGGTTGCAAACCAAGGGTTGCAAGATTGTAGTCATAGCCATAGGAACGAGCTTCTTTGTCCCAACGAAGTCCTATTTACCATCTATCTAACCATTAATTAATGGAATTATTGAACAAAGAATTTGGTACAACACAAGGCAGCATGAAGCTGCACGAGATTTGCGGTTGTCCTTAGGTAAATTTGAGCTCCTATTGTAGTGGGCTTAAAAGTACAATATCAATATAGCATAATTGGGTTGGTTGTATATTAGATCAGGTGGATTATTAGATACATTTAATGTTTTTATTGGGTAGATTGCCCTAGCTTATTATGTCACTGAAGAATCTAACTGATATTTATTGTTGGTGGATTATTGAAGAACCATATTGTTATATTGCCTACTGAATGAACATTGTTCTGATATAATCATTTATGTTTTATTGGACATATTGGATAAACATAAAACCCTAAGGGAAAGAAAATTACCCTAGTACATTAAAGTGGTACCAAAGCTTTCCCACACTACTAGCCCTAGAGCAAATGGGTTGATTTCACAGACCCATGGTCTTCAAGTAAGGCTCAATGGAGAATGAACAGTTTTGGGAAAGGTTGTGGCAACAACATTGACAAGTGATGTCCCAGATTCTTTCCCCACTTGGGATTAATACAGATAATAATCACTATGTTCCTATTCAATTTAATTTCCTCGGGAAAAATAGCACTGGGATTAATTTGCAAGGATCAAATATTGCAAAGGATTGCAAGGGTCAAACACATGTGTCTCCCCAAACTAATAAAGCACCTCAATTGAAGGGTAAGGGCACACAAAAGAAAGTGATCAATGGTTTTTGGGCTATTTGCAGGTAATACATATATGTTGATATTGATCGTAAACTTAAGATAGAATAACAAAGTAAAACAGAAGCTGAAGCAGGGGCAAAGGCACACCCAAATGATTGGTCATGGAAATACCCTCCTAAACTGAATAAAGGACCACAATATTTTGGATTTGGTGGTATCGAAAAATCAAAATCTTTTCTTTATAGTAGTGGTGGGGCTCAAAACATGTCGAGAAGGGGTGATAAATTTGAAAAATTCTTATTAAAGAAACATGATTCAATCAATAATGTTGATCCCCCGTGTTTGGTTGATAAGAGGCATGAATTTGAATCTCAAGGTATCTCAATGTCGAAGAAGAATGGGGCCGAAAACAATAGCCAACTTGAGAAGAGTAGAGGTAGTGACTCATTTGGAAATGTAAACAATGAGGATAGAGTTGTGGAAAAGAGTTTAGTTGCAACTATTGATTACTCTACTTCAACTAATGTTGATTTACAATGCAACAACGAAATAGAACAATGTCCTATTGACCTTCTTAATAGTACTTATGATGAATAGTTATCTGGGATATAATTAACATGAACAAAATCCTCAGATGACCCCTATATAGAAGAGTCAACAACTAGAAGTATTGTCAAAAGAGAAGGAACTTCTTGCACTCTCAAGACAATAGTGAATAGAGATACATGAAGAGCAAGGAACCATGCAGATTATAGGTAGGATGTAGAAAAATGAAAGCTAACAAGCATTATTAAAGGAAATGAAAAACTTTTAGAGGGTGTGCAAATATCTCAACCATGTTTTAAGGAAGAGATCCCTTCTTCTGGAAAGCAGTCAAAAGAAAGTCCTAAGAAATGCTCCGCCAACAAAGTTTTCAATGTTTTAAAATCAGTGGTAACCCCCATAATGGAGATATTGATCTATGTTGTCATAAGGATAATAATCTTCTTAGTAAAGAGATGAATGAACAATAGGTTGAGGAGATGCACCGTGGGAAACATGACTTAGTTTAGTATAGTTTGGCCTTTGATTTGTGATGCTCCAATATAATTGATGTAGCTGCAACCAAGGATCAACAAAAGAAAGCCTGTGAATTAGTTTCAAAGATTTCCAAAGAGAAAAAGAGGGTGAAATGTGTGGAAGAGTTTTAGTAGAGGTAAGTTCAATGAGGTTGTTAGCAATTGGAATTCACAAGCCGAAGGACCTAGGTCAAGTAACTATTTTATTCCATTTCATAATCAATTGGGTGATGATCAACTTGGAGTCTTCAATAATATCAGGCAACAACATGTAGGTCCACCCTTGTTTAGAGGATCGAGGCCTCTGATAGATATGGTTCATACTAGAATTCCATATCATATGTGGGATAATTGATATGGGAACGTCGCTCATAATGGTGCCTTTGGGTGGAAAAGAAAAGTTGAGGAAGTGTTGTAGCGGCTACAACCACCCTCCAAAATTTTTCCTTAGCCTGTTTTGGAGCCTCCATACCAACCTTACACAACAGCTTGCCTTGCTTCATCAAGTCCTCAAGCTTCAGTGACTTTCTTGCTCCAAGGTAGCTTGTCGATCACAATTTCATCTTTTCCCTTCACAGGCTACTCACCTGGACTTGGTCCAGCTGCAGGCTGAGCAACTTCCCAGTAAAATTTACGCATTTCTGGAGGGCAACCAGCCTTTCCATCTAGGAATTGCGCAATTCCCTCTGACAGCCTGTTGGGATCCAGGATTGCACAATCCTGCTAGCCAACCCTCCCAGCAGGAATTACATAATTTTTCCCATCAACAGGCAGTTTAGCCCAGGATTTGCACAAATCTGGGCAACAGTCAGCTGTTGGGCCTAGAAATTGCGCAATCCCCTTGGGCAGTCAACCCAACTTACAGTCAGGACTGCACATTTTTCTCCAGCTATCAAGCAGTCTCTTGCATGTGTAGCTGAGTTGAGTGGTTCCCTCCGGGACTGAGCAAAAAATACTTGCATGCATAGGCTGTCTTTCCCAAGGTAGCATGCAAAGGCATCCCTTGTTTCAGGGATCTGTGTTTAGCAGTTGGAGGTTACATGCAAGGAATAATTTAGAAACCTACCTCCAAGTGTCACTTCCCTTAGATTTGTGGCATGTGTGTCACAACCTCAATGTTATCAAAACTTATCAACAGACACTACCATGCTCTTTCCTCACATCAACCTTATAGCTCTGACATCGCACATCACATCTAGGAGCAGTCGACACATTCAGCTCACTTGTTTTGGGGTGAGATCGCTTCCCATGCCTTGTGTTGCATTTCTGTCGCTTTTTGTGTATTCTCTTGTGTGAGTTCTATTTGCTTGATTTCTTTGAATGCATGCTGCCATTTACATGTATACTAGCCTGTCCAAGCTCTATTTCAGTTTTCGTTGTTATCTCACTGTTGTCGCATGCATGAAACTCTTTTAAACAGACGTTCACCCAATCGGCGAACTTCCTCACCCACATGCATGTTGATCTATTTGCTCAATCCTCCATTCATGTTTTGCGTGGAATGTTTATCACTTCTGCTATCACTTAGTGTCACCATGTATTTCATCGACTTACTTGATTTCAGTTGCCCGTTGGCGAGGTGGGCCAACCTTGGTTCAGTCTCTGCCTTCACCAAGGCTACATTACACAATCTGGATAAGGAAGGCTCACCTTCCCCTCTAGATTTGCTTATTCTAGCCTAGAACTGGCCTCCTGGACTGAATTTTGCATTTCTGAAGGTCAGTGGCTGCTTGGCCCAAAAATTTGCACAAATCTGTCCCTGGGCCAACAGTTTTCCTAGCTGGAATCACGCATTCTGCAATCCCAACAACCAACTACCCAACTGGATTGTGCATTTTGTAGTTCCAGTAGTTAGTTAGTCTCCCAGCAGCCTGGACTATGCCTTGTGCAGTCTTGGCAGTCGGTCTCCTGACCTCCTGACCGAAATTGCATAACCTTCATGATCATTCACCTAGGTATATTGCAAGCCAGTTCTCATGTTCATTTTGGTTTCGACTGGCGGATTTCTTGCTATGAGTGTTTCCATGTCTCCAGGTATCACAGGCGTTCATCCTCCTCTCAGCAGTACATGTATAATGGTTTCTAGGAGAGCAGAGATGAAGCACAGGGGCTTCACTCAATGAACCTTTAACGTATCACGTGCATTCGTGGGATATTAAGCAATACCCATTATTTGACTACATATTGGAAAATACCCCTAAAAATCACATTATTTAACCCCCTACCGATATGAAATTAATACATCTTCCCAATTTAGAAAACCCCTACTTCCACTAGATATTGTAGGTATCCATTTTTTCATTAAATTTTTTTACTCCCCTTTATATTTTTTCATTAACTTTGAGCTCCATTTTTTATACCTGCCAATATAAAAACCCTTTACCCCCTATATATCCCCCAATATGAACCCACGTGGTATGGTATTGCTCCCCTAGTGAAGCCCCCATGAGACGAAGACACCGTTTAGAGCACGCTTGGGGATGCAGTCGATCAAGTGTCCATGGGCTTACCTACTCATGAAGACATCAAATTGTTCATGGACAAGGACATCAAGCAGCAACATCACAGTGAGCAACATCATGAACAACAGCTGAAGGCAGCATACCGAATGCAGCGAATGCAGCAAAAAAAAAATGCAAGAGGAAGGCTATTAACAACCTAGAGGCGGAGAAAAGTTGCAAGATCAAGTAGATCCACTGATAATGAAAGAAACTTTGGAGACTCAGGCTATGAAATGACGACGCGACATGAAGATCGCGCGAAGGTAGAATATGGAACAAAGAAGGAGTTGCATGTGCCGAAGCAGCAGCTTAGGAAGAACATGAAGTTGCACAGACAGACCAATGAGTTGCAACAGGAACATGAACAACAGTGGGTGCAACATGCACTCACGGATGAAACTGTGCCAATACAAGTTAAGGATCCATCCCAGCAGCTGACACAGAGAAAACATGGCGAGAAGTGTTGTTGATTGCATGCAAAGGATCCATCAACATGCATGTCGTTGAGCGCAAGCATGCAATCCAACCCAATCAACACACTCACCAAGGCGAAGACAAGAAGCAAGTCTAACTAGGGCTGAACATGCACTTCGTCAAGTTGATGCGCATGACCACCAACACACACTTGAAGATCAGCATGGACACTATGCATCAGTATGTTGCCGGTTCAACCGTCCCAAGAAGACCATGTGCATGTTAGTAGAAAAGTTGGATGAAGGGGTAGAACCAATGCACCGGTTGCAACGAAGGCAAGAGTTCGCTTTAGCAAGATGTCAGCATGAGGTGCATGCACACCATCACGAACGACCAAGCTTGGCATCAACTCATCAACTTCACCATCACAAGAATGTCAAAGAGTTGTTCTCACCACATCGGACTGAGTGTCAGTGATGTCTTGGAAGGCTTGCTCAAGCCATGTTGTCTCACATGAGTACATGTGCATTGTAATGTTGAGTCATGTCAAGTTTAAGTCAAGTGTCAAAAGTTGGATGTAACAATCATAGAGTAGGTGAAGAGTCATGAGGGTAGTTGAACTGTCACAAAGGGGAATGTCAAGGGTCACCCCACCCTTTTCTATAAATAGCCCCTCATAACTCATTGTATAGGTTTTTGGTCAGCCAAGCTTCTACTAAGACTATCTTGAAGAAGACTTGAACAATATTGTAACACATTTTGGATTCTCCATTGCACGAAGCTAATACATCTCTTTGGAGGAGCAGGTGGATGTGGCTGTAACGTTTTACTGATAGGGCTAGCAGGTTTACATGGTGTATTGTATGATTGCAACTTACACATCTTTATATAATAAAGCCAACACAGTTTTCATGCATATGTTGTTATTGTAGTTGGATTGCTCTGGTTGCTTTAATGATATATGTTGTTTAACTTACGTACTTGTGTATGAACTGATTCACCGAAAATTATATGAATCTTGTTGTTAATGTGTTGCATATGTTGTTAATGCTGTCACCGTCTGTGTCGACTGCTCTACTGGGCACCAGACAGACCTTTCTATGAACCTTTCATATCAACCATCACACTCATCTCGGACTGATCCGCGAGTCCTGTTCGTGTTATCTTACCTTATATGTTGGGACTGCCGCATCTGTGTCGACTTGATCCAGGTGGATATTGGTGGCCCCCTGCCAGGTCCACCTGGACCCCCACCATTGTCTTTCTCAGCATTTTCAGTTTCCTTAATTGTAGCACAGTTTACTATTTTTAGCAGTTTTTTCGGGTCCTGAACTTTCGGAGCCGTTTTGAGGCCCTAAACGACGTTTTTTTTGGAATTCTGGGGCGACCGAGCCCTATGTTGCCCCCCAAAGTGGTAGTACTCGGATAGATCTTTCTAACGAGCTATCGTACGCGTCAAACGGAGATCGTATGCCAAAGTTACGACCCCGGGAAATTGATGTACCAATTTACCCAAACGGGGCCCACAATTTGGCGTTTCATCTTCTAGGGTTAGGTTTCGGTATGTGAAGGGTTTTCCATTGTTTCTCAACAATAAATAGGCCTTCGAGCCTCATTGTAATACAGTTCGGAACAGTTCAGAGGCATGTAGCCGCCACATCTCTTCTCAGAGATAAGCTACCATCGCCCTAGCTGGTTTCTTTCCATTTCTGTTGTAAGCATATTTCAATATTTTACAGTAATGAAATGAAGTATTATTTCCGCTGCATCTCTATTTTTATGGTTATCGCATCTCTGTATTTATGGTTATCTCTGTAATTTGTTGCGTTCCTGTTTAAAATCCGGATCAGTGGTATCAGAGCGGTCTGCTTTTTCTCTGTTTTTCTTTGCATGTCCCCAACGAGGTCGGGATATAAGGAGTTAGGGCTTGAACTGGTCGAACCTTTGCAAGACCGGCCTCGAAAATCCCGATGGCCTCCCATGGCGGATGAGAAGAAAGACGAGGGGGCAGGAGATCCTATCAAAATCTTGCTCGAAGAAGCCCTCGAGCGACAACGGAACGCGATGATGGATAGCTTTGCGCAGATCCTTCAGCGGCTACCCAGAGGCGACGCATCGGCTTCCAACAGCGACTCTGGAAATGCCACACCCTTCAAGGTACAAGTTAATTTTGAAATCCCCATATTCGAGGGTCAAATAGACGCAGATGCCATAGATAAATGGTTAAATCTGCTAGATGGGTATTTTTCTGTTCATGAATTTTCAAGTCGGGAAAAGATTGTTTTTGCTCTTCTCAAAGCAGCCCCCCACGTCAAGGACTGGTGGGAAACCTACTGCGAGCAGAAGGATGAAAATACAGGCTCACTATTTTCAGCCGCACCCACTTGGAATGACTTCCGGGATGCCATCAAAGAGCAGTACTACCCTGTCGGAAGCTATGAGGACAAATACATCAAATGGACCACACTGCGACAGGGACGAGACCAAGATGTGCCGGAGTTCACAAACACTTTTCATACCCTTCGCACACAGTTGGGTATCAAAGATTCTGAGCTGCATCTGGTACTCAAATACCGCGGCTGCCTGCACAAATACATCCAAGAAGAGATGGTGTTCTTGAACATCTCCTCACTCGGCACAGCATACCGATACGCTGTCAAAATCGAGCAAAAGTTCAAACAGAAGAAGCGAGACCTTGGATCTACAAATCCGAAGCCCAAAGGACAAAGCCAAGGCGGGGTGACCCAAGATAACCCGTCAAAGCCACAAGAAAAGAACAACACCACGAAACCGAAGAAGGACATAGGAAAGTGGTGTGAGTTCCACAAGAGTCCCACTCATAACACAAGTGAGTGTCGGACCAAGCAGTCGTTGGTGGCCGAGTTGAAGGCTTCCGAATCAGATGCATATTCTGACCCTGAGCCAGAACCCGACAAGGGGAATGGCAAAGGGAAGCAGATCATTGATGCGGATCCCAGTGCCACTGTTGCCACTGCCAAGATCAAGAAAAATGAGCCCGAAGATCCAGAGGAGGGGGAGCGTCTTTTCCACTCACAGATGTGGGTGAAGGGTTCACCGCTGCAATTCATTGTCGACAGTGGTAGCCAAAAGAACCTGGTTTCAGCAGAGGTCGTGAAGCGGTTGGGCCTACCGACTACACCACACCCACAGCCATACAGTATCGGGTGGCTTCATGAAGGACGAGATCTGAAAGTTCGCCAGCAGTGCCGCCTTCCCTACAGCATCAAACCCTTCACAGACGAGGTATTGTGTGATGTTACACCTCTGGATGTTTGTGATGTACTATTAGGCCAGCCATACTTATGGAGGCGACATGCTGTGTATGAGTCAAGGCCTCGTGCTGTCATTATTTCTTTGAATAATTCATTATACAGGATACCAGAGGTAGCCCCACCTACTGCCACATCCTTGATCACTACCAAGAAAGGCAGCAAGCTCATATCACAGACCAGGAAATTCATCTGTCTGGTTCACTCCCAAAATAAGGGGAAGATCGTTGCTACATCCATGACCCCTGCAAAGGGTTCCTCCACGCAGCAGCAGCAGAAAAGGGATACGGTCATGACAGAACACAGGAACAACTTCTCCTCACCCAAAGGGGTACCACACAAGTTTCAGGTGGGCAACAATGTCTGGTGGCATCGACAGAAAGAACGCCTTACCAGAACCCATCAGAAGCTCAGACCACACCGACATGGTCCTTACAGCAGTACCAAGGCTATGGGGAACAATGCTTTGGAGCACATCATTCCTCCATTCCTTCGCCTGCACCAAATGTTCAATGTGGACCATCGTCGACCATGCTTCCCACCATCACTGGACACATCAGAGATTGCAGGACAAGTTCAGCAGATGGAGGAACTCAACGCAATGGGGACCATTGCTTCCTAAGGGGGGAGGAATGATCCAGGTGGATATTGGTGGCCCCCTGCCAGGTCCACCTGGACCCCCACCATTGTCTTTCTCAGCATTTTCAGTTTCCTTAATTGTAGCACAGTTTACTATTTTTAGCAGTTTTTTCGGGTCCTGAACTTTCGGAGCCGTTTTGAGGCCCTAAACGACGTTTTTTTTTGGAATTCTGGGGCGACCGAGCCCTATGTTGCCCCCCAAAGTGGTAGTACTCGGATAGATCTTTCTAACGAGCTATCGTACGCGTCAAACGGAGATCGTATGCCAAAGTTACGACCCCGGGAAATTGATGTACCAATTTACCCAAACGGGGCCCACAATTTGGCGTTTCATCTTCTAGGGTTAGGTTTCGGTATGTGAAGGGTTTTCCATTGTTTCTCAACAATAAATAGGCCTTCGAGCCTCATTGTAATACAGTTCGGAACAGTTCAGAGGCATGTAGCCGCCACATCTCTTCTCAGAGATAAGCTACCATCGCCCTAGCTGGTTTCTTTCCATTTCTGTTGTAAGCATATTTCAATATTTTACAGTAATGAAATGAAGTATTATTTCCGCTGCATCTCTATTTTTATGGTTATCGCATCTCTGTATTTATGGTTATCTCTGTAATTTGTTGCGTTCCTGTTTAAAATCCGGATCACGACTACTCTACTGGAAGCTGTGCATGTCCTTTGTGTTGTGTGTTCCTAGCTGAGTTGGGACTGATCCCTTTCAACTTGGAACTCACCTTCACCTTCCTCCCCCTTTGAAGTGTTGGACCCTTTCATACTCATTCCTTGACTCACTGCATCAATCACACCCGTGCTACTAACAAAGTTATCTTACTTGCCTCTATGCGACATTGCGGTCAATGCATTACCTTATGACCCACTGTTGGGACTCCTACACCAAATGGTTTGAGGTCTAATTGGGACTTCTTACCAGGGAGATCCCCTTGACATGTTGGCAGGTCCAACACCGTCAATATTTCTGGTGCTAGAAGGAGGGTCTGATGATAAGCAGTGTCTTCTCATCCAGTTTTGAACCTTTGCATATCTTTCATGGAGTCTTGCATTCTTCTTCCCCTGAGGTGTTTTTCAAATCGTGAAGATGTCTCCATCTCGGGGAAGCTTTTCAATCTCTTGTCCACTCACACGTATGATGGTGAAGGTGAAGTGGCCTTGCCTGAGCAATTACATAACTTCCTTTCCATGATTTATGAGGAAGATGAGTTCATTGACGAACAAGCCGGTCTGTTGGTTGCATTCACACTTCGTGAATCCCCATTTCTTCGGGTGCTCAGCCTACCAGCTAACACTGTTCACTCATGTTAGCACTTCTGTGATCTTATTGAAGACATGTTCCACCATTTTGATCCAAACCACCTTGACCGGAAACTGTTACAACAACGGAAGCCCCCGCATGAATCTATTATTGATTTTTGGCAGCGCTTCCGTGACTTACAGTTTCAAGCTCCAAGGAGCCAGATGAAGTTCACTTATCTCTGGGACCGGTTCAAGTACTGTCTTAAGAAATCTGTTTGTCCCAAGAGAAAGCTTGATGTCAAACCTCGCTTAACCTTCTACGTTGATGGAATTGCACAATCCCATGTGGGAGCAGGCACTATCTCAACGAACTGTCTGCCTCCCTTTCATTCAATAGTTCCACCATTGCCCAATGATGCTGAGGATCATGTTCACACATCTCTTCATTCTTCACAGCCTCCCAACATCACTCCACTTAATTTTCGCGCAGAGTTGGTTGTGAGTCCTTCGAGTTCCCATGTGCATTCTTTTCTTCGACCTCCGTCTTCACACCCAGAGGTTCCTTCGGATGATGCTGTCTTGTGTTCGTCCATTCCGGACTCTTCACTTGTTGTGAACGAGGAACAACACATTGACGGAGTTAGTGTTGCACAACCAACATGCACCATCATTCATGAAGAGTATGAGTGGGAGCTTGAACATCAACACTCAATGAAGGATGACTCCCTTCCGTCTGAGCCCACTTCGTTCCTTCCTAGCTTCTTTGGTGCAGCTGCCATCCATGATTTTGTATGTGTGTCTTCATCTACAGATGCACCCATTTTGGATCACTTGTAGGACTCACCGGATGATAGTCCATCATTTGACAATGGAGAGGATAAGTTATTCATTGAATATCCACTTGATCCTTCATCTGTATTTTTTGGAAACACAGAGGATGAGTTCGTTCGCTTTTCATATACCCCTATATTTGATTCATCTGATCATGAGGATGTCGAAGAATTCATTTATTTTTTAATCGTGGTGGTCGTGATTCATTTGCTTCCATTTTTTATCACGATCATGAATCTATTGTAGTTGATCTTTCGAAGCCACTGGTTTATGGTGATCTACCTGATCATGAAGTTGAGACACCCAAGTCCGTTGAGGCACTTCAGCCCGAGATGATGGTTATGTCAGTTCCTCACTCACTTGGGGTTAGTCTCACTTATGATCATGAAACTCTTCAATCACCCAAGGCTCCTCAACACTCATTTGTATGCATTAAAGATCCATCTCACACACATATCACACTTCCTCCACTCGAACTGCATGATCCCATTTCTCATGCATTGGAGGAGTCTTACATTGCAAGCACTCGTGCGAGACACAAGTTATATTTATTTCTTTCGTTTTCTTGCATGTCTCAGTCAAGAGTGTGTTTTTGCTTCAAAGTTGCACATAGTGTCACACAACACCATGATAAGTCCACGGACTGTTCGTCATGCACATGCACTCACTTATGTCCTGTGGGCACTTTGAAACATGAAGTGTGGCTATCTTCACTGTCATATCTTTCTTGTATGTTGGTCTGCACAACTAGGTTACTCGCAGACCAAGCCTTCACCAACATGGGTCTACCAATGCGCCGATGGCTGCATTGGAAGTATCACTTCATGCGATCATGCCCATGCACCGTTAGTGTAGGAGTAGGAGTGGTGTTTGCTTTCATTTGCTTGCTTGCATGCTGGTTTTCTTACATGCTTTGTCTACTTGTTTGTTTACTTACTTCGATTTCGTTTTTCTTCTGCTCTCAGCTTTCTTTGTTGATTGATTAGCTCATTCACTTGTTTTGTTCATAGGTTAGTTTGCATGAAACCATGTGTGACTCATGAAACGAGCTGGGTAAAGTACAAGAGGGTTTGTACAACTATCACTACTTGGTTATCTGTCATCTTGCCTCTGTATGATGAACTTGTTACTCTTAGTCCATGATATGTCAAAGGAAAATACGTACTCTTCGAAGTGAACCTTGGTGTAAACACAACGCTTGCGCACTAACTAGTGTCACCTTCTCTAGTTGATTTTTTTTGGGTTAACCCTTGTCATCTCAGTCAAGTAGAGTAAGGTGAGGGGGAAACATTAACAGGCACTTCAAAGATATAATAAACTACTTCTCTGCTGGAACAACCTCCTTTGCTCTTAATAAGTCAGGATCCCTCTTCTACCTCTGAAATGAATAAGTGCTATGCACAGTGAAAATGAAAAATGAAAAAAATGAAAAGTCAAAAAAATTCAAAATTCAAAATGAATAATGTGAAAGAAGAGAAAGGCTTCCTATGCAGGGAGGTGATGCAAGTAACTCCGCCGGGGTACTGACTAGGCTCGTTGGTAGTGGAGCCATGCTTATGTTCCTATGTGACTCCATTGGGGTACTATCCAGGCCTGGTGGTAGTGGAGCAACACTAGAGATGAAACTTAGAATCTGATGACTATACTGCTTGTGCACCTATATACTCCTAAACCCCAATCGAAACAACTGTGTTGCCTTGGATTGGAATGTGTGACAATTGACCAAGGGCTTGGCAGATGCTACATCTTACAATCAAGTTAGTGTGAAACCAAGATGAGCTAAGAACTGAAACATACTTTTGAAGGTTTTAGACTTGCTTTTCATGAACAAGGTCTATACAGAGAGCTGGAGTTCTACTAGTGTGTCGCCAAGTGTTGTAGCAGCTACAACCACCCTCTAAAATTTTGCCTTAGCCTGTTTTGGAGCCTACCCACCAACCTTACATAGCAACCTGCCTTGCTTCATCAAGTCCTCAAGCTTCAGTGTCTTTCTTGCTCAAAGGTAGCCTGTCGATCACAGTTTCATCTTTTCCCTTCATAGAATTCTCACCCAGATTTGATCTAGCTACAGGTTGAGCATCTTCCCAGTAAAATTTGCATATTTATGGAGGGAAACCAGCCTTTCCCTCCAGGAATTGCGCAATTCCCTCTAACAGCCTACTGGGCTCCAGGATTGCACAATCCTGCTAGCCAACCCTCCCAGCAGGAATTGCACAAATTTTCCCATCAATAAGAAGTTTAGCCCAAGATTTGCGCAAATCTGGGCAGCAGTCAATTGTAGGGCCCAAAAATTGTGCAATCCCCTTAGGCAGTGAGCTAAGCTTACAGTCAGGAATGCACATTTTTCTCTAGCAGTTAAGCAGTCTCTTGCATGTGCAGCTGAGTTGACTGGTTCCCTGCGGGATTGAGAAAAATAGACTTGCATGCAAAGGCATCCCTTGTTTTAGGGACCTATGTTTATCAGTTGGAGGTTACATGCAAGGAATAATTCAGAAACCTCCCTCCAAGTGTCGCTTCCCTTAGATTTGTGGCATGCATGTCACAACCTTGATGTTATCAAAACTTATCAACCGAACATTGCAGAGCTCTTTCCTCACATCAACCTTATAGCTCTGACATCCCACATCACATCTAGGAGAAGTCGACACATTCAGCTCAATTGTTTCGGGGTAAGCTTGCTTCCCATGCCTTGTGTTTCATTTTTGTCGCTTTTTCTGTATCCACTTGTGTGAGTGTTGTAGGCTTGATTTCTTTGAATGCCTGCTATCGTTTACATGTATACTAGCTTGTCCTAGCTTTGTTTCAGTTTTCATTGCTGTCTCACGACTGTCGCATGCATGAAACTATTTTGCACGGACGTTCGCCCAAATGGCGAACTGCCTCACCCACATGCATGTTGATCTATTTGATTAATCCTCCATTCATGTTTTGCATGGATTGTTTTTCACTTCTGCTATCACTTAGTGTCGCCATGCATTTCATCGACTTACTTCCTTTCAATTGCTCGTCAGTGAGTCGGGGCAACCTTGGCCCGGTCTCTGCCTTTACCAAGGTTGCATTGTGCAATCTGGATAAGGAAGGCTCACCTCCCCTCCATATTTGCGCATTCTGGCCCAACACTGGCCTCCTGGACTGAATTGTGCATTTCTGGAGGTCAGTGGTTGCTTGGCCCAAAAAGTTGCGTAAATCTGTCCTGGGCTAGTAGTATTTCCTTGCTGGAATCACGCATTCTGCAATCCCAACAGCCAACTGCTCAAATAGATTGAAAATTTAGCAGTTCCAGTAGTCAGCTAGTCTCCCAGTAGCCTGGATTGTGCCTTGTGTAGTCTTGGAAATCGACCTTCTGACCTCCGGGCCGAAATTACACAACCTTCATGATCATTCACCTAGGTACGTTGCAAGCCAGTTCTCATGTTTATTTTGGTTTTCGACTGACATATTGCTTGCTATGAATGTTTCCATGTCTCCAGGTATCATAGGTGTTCATCTGCCTCTCACCAATATAGGTACAATGGTTTCCAGGAGAGCAGAGATGAAGACACCGTTCAGAGCATGCTTGGGGACTTAGTTGATCAAGTGTCCATGGGCTTACCTACTCACAAAGACATCAGGTTGTTCATGGACAAGGAAATCAAGCAGCAACATCACAATGAGCAACATCATGAACAACAGTTGAAGGCAGCATACTGAATGCAGCGAACGCAACAAATGCATCAAACACAACAAATGCAAGAGGAAGGTTGTTGACAACCTAGAGGCAGAGAAAAGTCACGAGATCAAACAGATCCACTGATAATGAAAGAAACTTTGGAGACTCAGGCTATGAAGTGACGGTGTGACATAAATATCACGCGAAGAAAGAAGATGGAACAAAGAAGGAGTTGCATGTGCCAAAGCAACAACTCAGGAATAACATGAAGCTGCACAGACAGACCATTGAGTTGTAACAGGAACATGAACAACAATGGGTTAAACATGCACTCACGGATGAAGCAGTTGACATAGAGCAAACATGGTGAGCAATTTTGTTGATTGCATGCAAAGGATCTAGCAGCATGCATGTCATTGAGCACAACATGCAATCCAACCCACTCAACACAGTCACAAAGGCGAAGACAAGAAGCCAGTCCAACTGGGGCTGAACATGCACTTCGGCAAGTTGATGCACATGACCACCAACACACACTTGAAGATCAACATGAACACTATGCATCAATGTGTTTCCGGTTCAACCATCCCAAGAAGACCATGCACATGTTAGCAGATGAGTTAGATGAAGGGGCCGAACCAATGCACCGGTTGCAACGGAGGCAAGAGTTCGCTTAAGCAAGATGTCACCATGAGGTGCATGCACACCATCACGAACGACCAAGGTTGGCATAAGCTCACCAACTTCAGCATCACAAGCATGTCAAAGAGTTGGTCTCACTACAATGTACCGAGTGTTAGTGATGTCTTGGAAGGCTTGCTCAAGCCATGTTGTCTCACATGAGTACATGTGCATTGTAATGTTGAGTCATGTCAAGTGTAAGTCAAGTGTCAATAGTTGGATGTAACAGTCATAGAGTAGGTGAAGAGTCATGAGGGTAGTTGAACTATCACAAAGGGTAATGTCAAGGGTCACCCCACCCTTTGATATAAATAGTCCCTCATAACTCATTGTATAGGCTTTTGGTCAACCAAGCTTCTACTAAGACTATCTTGAAGAAGACTTGGACAATATTTTAACGAGCCTTGGCTTCTCCACTACATGGAGCTAGTACATCTCTTTGGAGGCGCAGGCGGATGTGGCTGTCACATTCTACTGATAGGGCTAGCAGGTTTACATGGTGTATTGTATGATTGTGACTTACACTTCTTTATATAATAAAGCCAACACATTTTCATGCATATGTTGTTATTGTAGTTGGATTGCTCTGATTGCTTTAATGATATATGTTGTTTAACTTACGTATTTGTATATGAACTGATTCACATGCAATTATATGAATCTTGTTGTTAATGTGTTGCATATGTTGTTAATGTTGTCACCGTTCGTGTCGACTACTCTACCAGACACTAGACATACCTTTCTATGAACCTTGTTATATCAATCGTCGCACTCGTCTTGGACTGATCTGTGAGTGTTGTTTGTGTTATCTTACCTTGGATGTTGGGACTGCACATTCGTGTCGACTTCTCTGCCGAAAGCTATGCATGTCCTTTGTGTTGTGTGTTCCTAGCCGAGTTTGGATTGATCCCTTTCAACCTGGAACTCACCTTCACCTTCCTCCCCCTTTGAAGTGTTGGAACCTCTCATACTCATTCCTTGACTCACTGCATCAGTCACACCCTTGCTACTGACAGAGTTATCTTACTTGCCTTTGTGTGACATCACGGTCAAGGCATTACCTTATGACCCACTGCTGGGAATCCTACACCAAACGGTCTGAGGTCTAATTAGGACTTCCTATTGGAGAGATCCCCTTGACATGTTGGTGGGTCCAACACCGTCAATGGGAAGATAGAAATCCTATTCAAATTTCTCTTCATGGATGGGATGTGTGTGCATAAGAATCTATGATGTGTGGACAACAAGAGTGGTGCGAAATTAGGCCAAGAATGGGAAACTGTTGTTGAGACAGTTCAACAGGTATTAGGTATAAGATAACAGATCAACATATATTAGGTATAAAATATTCAATGTTCAGGTTAGGAAAACCTATTGTATGAGGTTCCATAATGTTAGGATTACAACTTCTCAGAATCATAATTTGTTGTATAGAAAAGGATCCTATACATCACAACAAATTACATGGACTTGGATGTCATGGAAGCGAGGCAAGTAGAAGGAAAGGATTGGGCACAGGTGCATAAGTTAAACTGGGCCCTTTATTTACACACTTTGGAGTTGCAGGTCAAAACATCTAAAGACGCCGAGGTAGTCTGCCAATAGAGACTTCTTGTTGATGAAGCTAAGTTAGCTGACTCAAGGGAAACGCTTGATGATTTTGTTAGGCCCCTCTAATACTAGTGTAACCCCTTATTGTTATTGGTACAACCCCCTTATTATATTGTTGTACCCATGTAGTCCCCACATTGTTATTATTGTTCCCCATAGAAACCCACTATTGTTATTATTGTGCCCTTACATTATTATTGTTATGTCGACTCTGATTATATTATTACCCCTTAGACTCCTATATATATAAAGGAGGTCTTGTCATTTGTATAATCCAAGAATTGTTCATTTGTGTAATGTAAAGGAGGTTTCCCCCTCGAAGAGGCTTATTCCTAAGGTGTTGATCTCTCTTTTCTATCTTTTTGCGAGCTGGTTTCATAACATTTGGTATCAGAGTTTTGGATTCTATGGTTTCGCTGCTCCAAATAGGTCATCGTGGCATTTTCGCTATAATTTTTTTTCTTCGATGTTTCAGAAGTGAAAAGAAAAACCCATTTGAGATGAAATCGCACTAAACCTTGGTCCGAATTTTAGAGCTTTTCGCGCTATATTTGCGGAGATATGATTTGAGGAAGTTGGTCTTTTTGTAGACTCCTGAATTACATTCCAAACAGGTGACCTGAGGAAAATCATCATAGCTTTCTCTCTGAGCATCGAATTGAAATTTTGTAAGAAGGTGTTGTGGCCACCAACAACCCCCCTCCTTATTTAGTATTAGCAATAACACTAGATAAGTGGGGACCTGTTGAAGCCTCGAAAATCGGGTCGACAACAAAGGGGTTACCCACCCGGTCCGGACCTTGGCTAGCAGCTCCTTATCCGTTTGGTATAGCGGGTCCGACTGGGGATAATGGGACCAGTTTCCCAATCTAAGGGTGTGTGTGTGTGTGCAGAGTTGGATGATGCTGATCTAAGAGTACTTAAAGCTAATTTAATTCAAACTTTTAAACTAACTCTATGCTATTGTAATCTAATGAGAAACAACACATCTAATCTACGCTAACCCGGGGTGTATTTCTTCTATTATGCGATCTAAAGAGATTTCAAACAATAACTGGTAATAAAGATCATTCAACTATCATAAGAATAGAAATCAATTAAGATAAACCACTCTGCATAAAAAGTTAGGCAAAACAGTTGTGAACAACATATCGCATAATAAGTTATTCATATATCAAACATAAATAAATGACTCCACCGTCAATAGTGCCAAATGGTAACCCACACATTCATGCAGTAACATATAAACAACTAAAAACTGTATATCACTTTAAGAATATAAACAGAAACGATCAAGAGATAAAAGTACCATTTATGACTGGTTCCACTCATAAGCTTCAAGCAACAATGATTTATCTCTCCTTGCTCTAACATCTACTAAGAGTACAAAAGTGCAACATCAGTAGCAAATATCAAATGCAAACATTAATAAACCTTGATCCATCCATTCATCAAAACCCCCTCCGAGGGTGCAAAAGTGCATGTTCTGAGGACAAGTTTTTTGACAAATTTCTGGACCCTTCTCCTAATGCTTGAGAAGGGTTTAAATACTGCTAACTAATTAACTTAATTACATAAATTTAGGATACGGTTTTAAATGACCGCCCTTCTGATAAAGCAAAACTATTTCTAAAAATTGAATCTAATTCCTAACCATTTCTGTATTTGCTCCTTAGTGCTGCAAGCATGCAACATTCGCCTGGGAAGAGTCGGCTGGTCGCCTTCTACTTTCGTTTGAGATATGAAAATAGAAATAACAAGCGCTGGCACCACTTTCTGGTAAACTAGAAGATATTTTCGAGAATCTTCCTCTGGTTGGGTGTATTCACTGCGTGTATACTTGGTAACAACCCAAATTTCTCTCAAACTGATTCTGCTTTTGCTATTTCGGTTTCCGGCCTTGCGAATGACTGAACAAGTTTGAGACTTTGCTCTCTGAACAATTTTCTGCATCGAAAACTGCCTCCGTTCTTTGTTCCGGGCTTTTCTGGTGCGTTTTCCTTCTTTAGCGCCTTTTTTTCCTTTACCGGGCATAAGCTTTAGGATCTTTTGTAAAAATGCTGCTTTTGTGCGCTTTTGACTCTGAGCGTTGGATGGCCTATTGACATCAGCATCTGTTGAGTGATACTCTGGAATCTGTGGTCCTGTTGCATGCGGCATCCGTTTATGAAGGCATCTCTTCTCTGTTCTCCGAGCATTGACGCTTTCCCCTTTTCCTTATATGTTTCCTGCACATTGCTTCATGTTATTTCCTGTCTTACAGTTTACGCAAAGGAAAAGAATAATGATAATAAAGATTGACAAGAAAGCTTTAAGCTCTTATGAATGTATAAAATCATGACACCCATAGCGAACTGACTCTTCGAAAAACACAAAACTGTCCTTCTTGAATACTTTGGCGTACATTCATTAATTTCTTTTAAGGCGCACGCCCAATTTTGGTTTACGGACAGCTTTCCTTGAATACTGCGCCGAGGAAAATTTGTGATGGGTGATTTTTGCGACTCGCATTGCAGCATCGCGGATCGCATCGTCAAGATGTGTCATCGCAGAAATTCATGATCGCATTTATCGCAAATCGCATTCATCGCAGATCGCAGCATCACAGATCGCAGATCGCGCTTAGTCATTCAATCATTGTGTGTTGCTTACGCGATGTTGCGATATGCGACGTCGCATATCGGCCGTCGGAGATTTCTTAAGATTTTTCATTTAAGAGCGCTTCATAATGTATGCGATGCGATGAATTTCGCGTCGCTTCTTCGCAGTTTATTATGCTCATAAGAAAATGTTTTATTCTCTTCTCGCGATGCGATACAGTTTTAAGGAGTTGAATACAAAAATTTTCATAAAATGTTTTTTTGGATTTTTTATTAAGGGTCCCCATTTGCTTGGTGTTATTGCTAATATCAAACAAAGAGGGGGGTTGTTGGTGGCCACAACAATGGCGATTCACTGGGAAGAACCAATTATCTCTGCTTTTCTATTGAATTTTACATTCCAAAGCAGAAAAATTTTCATAAGTCTAAATTTTGTTATGGATAGATAGAGTACATTATGCCTTATCCTATCAATGATATTTTGTTTCAACCTTTTTCTATTCCAATTGTTTGCTTCCTCAGGCTTTGTCCTTGTATTTACATCAGCCATTACTTGGTCTTTTAAAGATAAAATAAGGTCTTCTCTGTGTGCTGGCTTTTAAAATATGCTCATTTGTCGTAGGTAGAGCCTCTGCTGCCAGCAGGCGTCCATAGCCTCGACAGGGTTACCTGTTATCCAGCAATGATCCTTTATCCTGCTTAAGGCTATTTACAACTTTTCAGAGAAAAACCCATTTTGACACTTTTTTCCTTTTTTATTCTCTAAAGAACAATGTCTTAGTTTGGTGGCCAAATTATGACAGAGTCATTCACTTGATTTACACTTTTGCTAAACAAGCTGGCTCGTGATGAGACCCCTTGTCTTTTGATTGCAACAATCTTGAGTCGTTGCCCTGTTTTTGAGATACAGTGTTTTCTCGGATTGTTCCTCTGAATGCTGCGATTTTCTTTAGCAGGGAGGAAATCATTGTTTTTCCTTAAGAAAGCTCTGGACGACAATAATAGAGTTTGAAAACAACAATTTTACAGAGAATCTTTATTTTATTATTGATACCTTTCATTGTGCTGATATAAAACAATTTTTTGCCAAAGGTTGCTTTCATCAAATTTTTTGAAGTTGAAACTAGTATCATATCTAGGCTAAAGTAACTCTATCTGTCAATAATAAAGATCAGATTTTTCGAAAAATTGTACTATTTGTACAAGCGAAAAAAATCAAAATCTGATAGAGAATTGGTGTCTTTTTCGTGAACCCCTGTAGTAACCATATACAATTGGTTTTATTTATAAGGAGGAAAAGAAAAACTAAAACTATCCTACAAAATAGAAGAATAATCTTCTATGGAAAATATATTTTAAGGATCTGTCCATTAACAGGCAAAGAATCCCTTCTACCTGCTAAATCCTGCAACACAAACGTTGATGGGCCTATGACTTCTACAATCTGAAAAGGACTAAGCCACATCTTCTGAAATTTTGTATGTTTGCCCTTTTCTTCATGAGCCTTATCCCATTTCAAAACTAGATCTCCCATTTGAAAATTTTTCCTGGTCATTATGCTTGAATCAAAAGAGGATTTTATTAGCGCTTGGTGATGAGCATGGGTTTTCTTAGCTTGTTCTCGTCGTTCTTCTAATTTAATTATTTCCATTTGTCTTAATTGTAAGGAGGAAGTAGATACTTCATCGATGTATTGGACTAAAGACAAGGAGGGGATCACTAAGTGAGTTGGGAGAACCACTTCCCATAAACTAAATTAAAGGGAGAAGTGCCGATTGAAGCTTTCTTCATTATTCTATCTGCCCATAAAGCATTTACCAAAGTTTTGTGCCAATTCTTTTGGTTCTGGTCAACTGTTCTTTTAATAATCCTGATTAGGTTTTTATTTGTTGACTCAGCTAATCCATTACCTTGTGGATAGTAGTTGGCCGAATATTTCAGTTTGAACCCTCTTTTAAGTGCAAACTCAGTCATTGCATTCCCAGAAAAGTATGAGGCATTATCAAACATTAAAGCCGTTGTCAATCCAAACCTAGTGATTATAAATTGATCTATGAATTCAATGATGTTTTCAGAATTAGCTGTCTTGAGAGGAACTGCTTCTACCCATTTAGTAAAATAATCTGTTGCCATGAGGATGTATCTATGCTGCTTAGAAGAGTGAGGAATGATCTCACCTATTATGTCCAAGCCCCACTGACTGAATGGTTGCTCGATGTTTACCGGCTGTAGTGGCATGGACGGTTTCTTTTGTCTCCCTGCAGTAGTTTGGTAGACTTGGCATTTCCTCACGTAACTGTGTGAGTCTTTGAACAACGTGGGCCAATAATATCCTGCACGTAAGATTTTATGTGCAGTAGCATCTCCAGCATAGTGTCCGCCTGCTGGTCCATCTTGGAGTTCCTGCAAAACCTTTTCGGCTTCAGTTTTCTCAAGACACCTAAGAAGAACAGAATCGTAATTCCTTTTAAACAGAACATCATTTATGAGCTGATATTGTTTAGCTTTCAATGTCAGAGCTCTTTTCTTGGTGTGATCCAGGTGTGATGGAGCATACCTGTTCTTAAGATAATAAATGGTGTCAGCATATAATGATTCTGCATCGTTTAGGCTTACCTCATACATTTGTACCTCTTCAGATGAATTTTCAGGAATTTGCGATGCTCCAACCAACATTTTGCAGAAGCCTTGACCTCTTACAATGCTTGCTAGTTTGATCTCAAGGTCATATTCTTGTAAAGCAGTGATCCAATTTGCTCTTTTTTCACCCACATCCTTCTGTACTAGAAGATTTCTTATCATTGGAAACGGTACTATGACCTTAGTATGGGTTTTAAGTAAGAAAGGTCTGAAATATTTGACCGCTTTGAAAACAGCATATGCCTGTTTCTCCACATCTGAATAGTTGAGTTCAGCACCTTGTAAATTCGAGCTAAAAAATGCGATTGGATCTTCCGCTTTCTCTTGATTTGCTTGAGTTAGAATCGCAGCATATGATTTCTCTGAGGCAAATGTGTATAAGATAAAAGATTCTGAAAAACTCGGGGTTGCTAAAGATGGAGCGTTAATGATAGCTTGTTTGATCAGGTTGAATGCTTCATGCTCATCTTGACCCCATTTAGAATTTGAATTCTTTTTAATCATGGTTTGCAAAGGAGAAACAATTAGTGAAAAATATGGGACAAATCTCTTCACAAAATTGATTTGACCAAGGAAAGATTGCATGGCTTTTTTATTATGAGGTAGGGATATTTCAGAAATTTCTTTGATTCTGTCAGGCTCAATGTGAATACTATATTTTGACACTATGAATCCTAGAAGTTTTCCTTCACTTAATGCGAAAAAAGATTTCTTTGGGTTAAGCGAAATTCCATACCTTAAACATCGTTGAAAGATTTGTTTCAAGTCTTTGAGATGGTCGCTTCGCTTATTGGATTACACTGTTATATCATCCAAATAAATTACTACAAATTTATTGACTAAACCCTTGAATGCGATGTCCATGGCTCTCTAAAATGTAGCGCCGACATTGATCAAACCAAATGGCATCTTCCGATATGCGTATGTGCCCCATTTAGTTCGGAATGTGGTTTTTAACTGATCATCGGGATGTACCAGCACTTGATTGTATCCTGAAAATCCATCCAAAAAAGACATTAGTTCTGAGCCTGCTACTGCCTGTAATATCTGCTCCATAGGTGGGAGGGGAAAATTGTCTTTTTGACAGGCTTTGTTGAGATTCCGAAAATCGATGCAGATTCTAATATCTCCGTTTTTCTTTCTAACGGGTACCATATTGGAGACCCATTTGGAATGTCTGACGGGGAAAATTATTCTGGCTTTTAATAACTTATTTAGCTCAGTTTTTATCTGATTTTCTAAATTGGGGTGGATTTTTCTGAGTTTCTGTTGGACAGGTTTTTCATTGTCAATCATAGGGATAGTATGTTGAATGATAGAAGTGTCGTATGTCTTCAGCTCATCGTAATTCCAGGCAAAAACATTTTTGTATTGTCTCAAAAGACGAATATACGCTAGTTTTTCTTCAGGGGCTAGGCTGTGGCCTAGATTAACGTTTTGTGGTTTATCATCGGTTCCTAGGTTTACTAATTCGTAGTTCAGAGTTGAACTGTAGAGCTTAGAATTGGTAGACCTTTTAAACCGACTTTTCAAATCGTATAAGTCTTCCAACTTAACCACCGATTTAGGTATAGCATTATCAGTGCTATCTTGTTGTATTTGTCGATCGTGATGGTCTTCGTTAATTATTTGATTGGAGTAGGATCCTTCAGAAGTGAGGAAATTTACAATATCATGATCGTCATTGAATACTCTCCAATTTGTAATGTTGTCAGGGATGGACGATCTAAAGATTAATTCTATTGAGAATCTATCTGGACTAAAATCTTCGGAGGGAATAAGTCTAGAGGCTACGTTAGCTAAAAGGTTTGCGCTCGCATTTTGGAGTCTTGGGATTGACGAAATATTGAATGCTATGAAATGCTCAGTCAGATCTTGTACTAAAGATTGATAGTGTTTCAAATGACCTGATAGGCAATGTATGGTGTTACGTACCTGTTTGACGACAATCTCAGAGTCTCCAAAGACTTGAAGATACTTGACGTTCAACCCGATTGCTTTGTATAGGCCTTGCACCAAGGCCTCATATTCCGCTGTATTGTTTGTGCAATCGAATTCAAGTCTACACGTAAGCATGGTCTTATTTCCTTCTGGACTAATCAGAACGCATCCTGCTCCTGCTCCTTCATTAGATTTAGAGCCATCAAAATATAATTTCCAAAACAAAGATGTATTTACAGGTTTATCTACAAAATTAACACACTTTGAATTATCAGTTTGGGAAAAATTTTCGACTTGGGACAAAACTGAATTTTCTAAGTAAGGTGATGTATGAGCATTGAAATTGCCGAGGAAAGAATCTACCGAGTAATTGCCTATGATACTGCTGTTATATGCTATTGCTTCATTTTCTCCCTCCAATTCCGTTACTATGTACTTCTGGTGTATCTCTCGTTCAACCTTTATTTGATTCGGTTTACCATTGTAGGGTAACCACATGTGCGACCAGTCGGTTGAGAAGTATCCATGGAGTTTTTCGGACCAATCCCTGCTAAGAATCAAGCCATAGAATTCTGGGATATCAGCTACTAGAATGTCAATAACCTGACATACCTTCGGGTTGGACGACAATCTTATGGTTACTTGATTAAGTTCACCAATCACTTCGACTTGAGATCGATCAAGCTGAACTATGCGCACTGCGGATTTTTGTGGTTGAACATTCAACTTGGCACATATTGATCTGGGTAAAATATTCGTTGAAGCATCAGAATCTACCAAACAATTGTGCACATTTTTATTGAAAATTTCATAAGTGAGAAGAAACGGGGGAGTGTGAGACCTTGATCTTCCTCCAATCAAGGCGATGTCATTTGGATCAATCTTATTGATCGTGTTGGTTGGAGGTCTTCCCATGTTGTGGGAAGCTACAGCTGTAGGCAAAGATGTAGTAGGCACGACATGTAATTCTTTCATCATTATCTTCTGTTGATGTTTCAATTTGCTCAATTCATAAAGAGTGATATTAGCCCTAGTCTTTTTCATGTCATCAATAATATTGTATTCCATTTCATCTGACACTATTAGTGTTCTTGATGGAGGTGTTTGATCTGGTTGGACTGGGCTAGATTGAGTCGCTTTAGCGGTCATTTTCTTTGTTGCGACTTTATCTTTTGCTGCAGGGCTTGTGCCCTTCTGCTTAGGGGTAGTTTGGGGAGGATCAAGTTGATTTTTGCTTCGTGTGCTAACCGGAAATTGATCTTCTTCTTGTGGGAGGATGAAATCCCACATTCCTTGTAGTTCCACAACTTCTTCGTCATCGGTCTGCCCTTCAGTGGTACTCTCTTCTTCTTCCTCTTCTTCGGATTCGACATTTGAGATAGCGTTGGGTGGTTTCACATCCATTGAAGGGCCTCTTTTAAAAGCTCTGTAGGGCTTTTTTGAAGAAGTTTCTGCTACTTGTTTTTTTATGTCAATCATCTCATTGGACATGGTCTTTAATACTTTTTTCAATCCTTCCAAATCGAAAGGGTCTTTCGTTTGTTTCTTCTTGGAGTCTTCCTTGAAGGTGACTTTTTTAGATTTGCGTTCCTCTATCACAGATCTCTTTTCCAGGGCTACTACGCGTTTCTCTACTGCTATCGCCTCTGTCAGGTTTTCAACTAAGGTTGTTTTATTTGCCCTATCCACGAAGATTGCTAAGTTTGATGGTAAGGCCGTAATATACCATTCACATCGTACTTCTTCGCTGGGTTGGGAAGCAATGGGAATTTTGTTGAGGATTTTATTGAACCGTAAATTGAAATCTTTGATGGGTTCTCTAGCCTCGGCTTTAAGATTGGATAGGTCATTGATTAACGTTGCCGTTGATCTGTCATCACCAAACTTGGTAAGGAATTGACTTTGAAAAATGTCCCAACTTGTGATAGACCCGGAGGGTAATGAAAAGTACCATGACCCGGCTGTTCCTTGCATTGTATAGGGAAAAAGCCGGACAACAACATCCTCATTGGTAACTCCGTTGAGATTGACAGAAAGCATGAAATTGTTAATGTGCTCTTCAGCTAGCATGCCTGCTTCTGGATTGAATTTGGGTAGCCATTTCTCAGGATGGGCCGGTATTTGGCTTAGGGGTGGAGGCATTAAAACTGCCCCAGGATTGTTCCATGGAGACTGGGCCATCGTTGAGCTGCTAGTAAATGAAAGTGCAGAGGATGATCCCTGAGGCTGGGAAGATGAAGATATTATGATCTTAGATGATTGAAGAAGAGGGGTTGTGGAAGATGGATGGGTGGTTTGGAATGAATATGTGGGTGGCTGACTTCGCAGTGAGGGAGTTGAAATGGACGATGTAGATGAAAGAGTCTCACTGTCAGACTCTTGTGGTGTTTTCCTTGCTCTTTTCCTGGTGGGGAGAGGGAATTCAGTTGGCTGGATGCCAAAATTTTCACTCTTTAATCTAGTCAGGGGATGAGCAGGATTGTACTACGAAGTCACGCTGCTTTGAGATTTATCAGACCTCTGTGTAGAAATAGAAAATCCCTGGAGTTTGCGAATCAGAGTTTGAACTTCAGGGGGTTCAATGGTAGATTGGTCTGAAATATTAGGGTATGTAGCAACGGTTAATACTCGAGCGACTTCTGACTCTGGATTTAAACGTACTGGGGAAGTCAGGGGAGTTGATGAGGGCGATTTAATCTCAGAATGGTATTTAGATTTTGATTTAGGTGCCATTCATAGTTCGGGCCCTCCTTCTAGCGCCAAATATGTTGAAGCCCCGAAAATCGGGTCGACAACAAGGGGGATACCCACCCGGTCCGGACCTTGGTTGGCAGCTCCTTATCCGTTTGGTATAGCGGGTCTGACTGGGGATAATGGGACCAGTTTCCCAATCTAAGGGTGTGTGTGTGTGCAGAGTTGGATGATGCTGATCTAAGAGTACTTAAAGCTAATTTAATTCAAACTTTTAAACTAACTCTATGCTATTGTAATCTAATGAGAAACAACACATCTAATCTACGCTAACCCGGGGTGTATTTCTTCTATTATGCGATCTAAAGAGATTTCAAACAATAACTGGTAATAAAGATCATTCAACTATCATAAGAATAGAAATCAATTAAGATAAACCACTCTGCATAAAAAGTTAGGCAAAACAGTTGTGAACAGCATATCGCATAATAAGTTATTCATATATTAAACATAAATAAATGACTCCACCGTACAAAAGGGCCAAATGGTAACTCACACATTCATGCAGTAACATATAAACAACTAAAAACTGTATCACTTTAAGAATATAAACAGAAACGGTCAAGAGATAAAAGTACCATTTATGACTGGTTCCACTCATAAGCTTCAAGCAACAATGATTTATCTCTCCTTGCTCTAACATCTACTAAGGGTACAGAAGTGCAACATCAGTAGCAGATATCAAATGCAAACATTAATAAACCTTGATCCATCCATTCATCAAAACCCCCTCCGAGGGTGCAAAAGTGCATGTTCTGAGGACAAGTTTTTTGACAAATTTCTGGACCCTTCTCCTAATGCCTGAGAAGGGTTTAAATACTGCTAACTAATTAACTTAATTACATAAATTTAGGATACGGTTTTAAATGACTACCCTTCTGCTAAAGCAAAACTATTTCTAAAAATTGAATCTAATTCCTAACCATTTCTGTATTTGCTCCTTAGTGTTGCAAGCATGCAACATTCGCCTGGGAAGAGTCGGCTGGTCACCTTCTGCTTTCGTTTGAGCTATGAAAATAGAAATAACAAGCGCTGGCACCACTTTCTGGTAAACTAGAAGATATTTTCGAGAATCTTCCTCTGGCTGGGTGTATTCATTGTGTGTATACTTGGTAACAACCCAAATTTCTCTCAAACTGATTCTGCTTTTGCTATTTCGGTTTCCGGCCTTGCGAATGACTGAACAAGTTTGAGACTTTGCTCTCTGAACAATTTTCTGCATCGAAAACTACCTCTGTTCTTTGTTCCGGGCTTTTCTGGTGCGTTTTCCTTCTTTAGCGCCTTTTTTTCCTTTACCGGGCATAAGCTTCAGGATCTTTTGTAAACATGCTGCTTTTGTGTGCTTTTGACTCTGAGCGTTGGATGGCCTATTGACATCAGCATCTGTTGAGTGATACTCTGGAATCTGTGGTCCTGTTGCATGCGACATCCGTTTATGAAGGCATCTCTTCTCTGTTTTCTGAGCATTGACGCTTTCCCCTTTTCCTTAGATGTTTCCTGCACATTGCTTCATGTTATTTCCTGTCTTACAGTTTACGCAAAGGAAAAGAATAATGATAATAAAGATTGACAAGAAAGCTTTAAGCTCTTATGAATGTATAAAATCATGACACCCATAGCGAACTGACTCTTCGAAAAACAAAAAACTGTCCTTCTTGAATACTTTGGCGTACATTCATTAATTTCTTTTAAGGCGCGCGCCCAATTTTGGTTTACGGACAACTTTCCTTGAATACCGCGCCAAGGAAAATTTGCGATGGGTGATTTTTGCGACTCGCATCGTAGCATCGCGAATCACGTCGTCAAGATGTGTCATCGCATAAATTCATGATCGCATTTATCGCAAATCGCATTCATTGCAGATCGCAGCATCGCAGATCGCAGATCGCGCTTAGTCATTCAATCATTGTGTGTTGCTTACGCGATGTTGCGATATGCGACGTCGCATATCGGCTGTCGAAGATTTCTTAAGATTTTTCATTTAAGAGTGCTTCATAATGTATGCGATGCGATGAATTTCGCGTCGCTTCTTCGCAGTTTATTATGCTCATAAGAAAATGTTTTATTCTCTTCTCGCGATGCGATACAGTTTTAAGGAGTTGAATACAAAAATTTTCGTAAAATGTTTTTTTGGATTTTTTATTAAGGGTCCCCATTTGCTTGGCGTTATTGCTAATATCAAACAAAGAGTGGGGTTGTTGGTGGCCACAACAGGACCCTTAGTAAAAAATTCAAAAAATTCAATTAAGTCTCATGTATTTTACTCCTTAAGAAAACACCGCATCGCGCAAAGAATGATAGGACATTTCCTTATGAGTAAAAATGATAAACGGCGAAAGTGCGACACGAATTCCATCGCATCACATGCATTAAGAAACTCTCACATCAGAAGACTTTGAAAAATCGCCGATATCCAATATGCGATAGCGGATATCGCATATCGCAATGTCACATGAAAAACACATAGCCATTTAACGATTGTAATGATCTGTGATCTTGGGATAGCGTGATACAACAATCCGCGATCTTGCGATAGCGTGATCGAGCAAACCTGCGATAACACATCTTAATGAAATTTGCGGTAATGCAAAAATGCAATACTGTGATGCTGCAATACGAATCGCAGAAACATTCCATCGCAGATTTTCCCCGGCTCAACATTCAAGAAAAAGCTTCCCATAAACCAAGAACTGGATATGCGCTTTAATGATAATTAATGAATGATACGCCAGTTGTTAATGAAAGACAATTTTGTGTTTTTCGAAGATTCAGTTCATGTCAGGTGGCATGTTTTTGTACATCCGTAGTGTTTAAAGCTTTCCTGTCGATATTTTTATTATCATTACTCTCTCCTCATGTGTGAACTACATGAACGAAAAACAGAAGTAACACAAAGCAATGTGCAGGAAGCCATGAAGGAAAAGGGTAAATTTCCAATGCTCAGAGACAGAGAAGAAATGCCATCATAAACGGATACCACATGCAATAGAGCCGCAGATTCACAGAACGCTGCTGAACTATCCATTACAGCCATGGTTGAATGAGTAGTTGAACAATGCTGATGTCAACAGGCGGTTTAATGCTCAAGGTCAGAAGCTCACGAAAGCAGTATGTTTACAAAATTTTGAAGCTTATACCCAGTGAAGGAAAAGGCGCTAAAGGCGAAAAACGCATCAGAGAGGCCCGGATCAAAGAACGGAGGCAGTTTCCGATGCGCGATTAGCATCTAGCGCTAATCGCACATCGCTGAGAAAATTGCTCAAAAAGCAAAGCCTCTAACTGCTTAGTCACTTGTAAGCCCAGAAAACGCAAGAAAGCAATAGTAAAGAATAAACTGGAAACATAAAGCTGAAAGAAGAGGCAGAAGTAATTCAAGGATTAACCAAGTGGAACTTGGATTATTACTGGGCATACATAGTAAATCCACATAGCAGGAGGATGAGTCTCGAGTATATCATTGGTTTTGCTGAAAAGATGGTGCCAGCTCTTACCATTTCTGTTAGCTTAGCTCAACCAAAAGCGGAAAACAGTTAGCCGACTCTACCCAGGGAAATATTGAATGCTCGCAACATTAAGGAGCAAATGCAGAAATAGTTAGATATTAGATTTAATTTTTAGAAATAGTTTTGCTTAGAAAAATGGCGGTCATTTAAACCGTATCCTGAATCTGTGTAATTAAGTTATTTAGGTAGTAGTATTTAAACCCTTCTCATGCATTTAGAGAAGGGTCCAGAAATTTATCAAAAACTTGTCCTCAGAACATGCACTTTTTTACCCTCAGAGGAAGTTTTGGTGAATGAATGGATCAAGATTTGTTGATGTTTGCATTTGATATCTGCTACTGATGTTGCACTTCTGTACTCTTAGTGGATGTTAGAGCAAGGAGAGATAAATGATTGTTGCTTGAAGCTTATGAGTAGGACTAGTCATAAATGGTACTTTTATCTCTTGACCATTTCTGCTTATATGTTAAAGTGATATACAGTTTTTAGTTGTTTATGTATTATTGCATGAATGCTTGAGTTATCATTTGGCACTTTTGTACGGTGATAGCTATTTATTTATGCCTAATGTATGAATAGCTTATTATGCGATATGTTGTTCACAACTGTTTCATCTAACTTTTTATGCGAAGTGGTTCATCTTGATTGATTTCCTTTCTTATAATCGCTGAATGATCTTTATTACCAGTTGTTATTTGAAATCTCTTTAGATCGCATAATAGAAGAATTACATCCCGGGTTAGTATAGATTTAGATGTGTTGTTTATTAGATTACGATAGCATAGAATTAGATTAAAGTTTGAATTAGAACCTCTTAGTTAGGAATTGTTAGATCAGCAACATCAAATTCTACACACACACACTCATAGATTGGGAAACTGGGCCCATTATCCTCAGTCAGACCCGCTATACCAAACGGATAAGGAGCTACCAACCAAGGTCCGGACCGGGCGGGTATCCCCCTTGTTGTCGACCCGATTTTCGGGGCTTCAACATATTTCGTTCTAGAAGGAGGGCCTGAACTATGAATGGCAAGTAAATCCAAATCTGAATACCATTCTGAGAGTAAATCGCCCTCATCATCTCCCCCGACTTCTCCATTACATTTAAATCCAGAGTCAGAAGTCGCTCGAGTATCAACCACTGCTACACACCCTGATATTTCAGAACAATCTACTGTAGAACTTCCTGAAGTCGAATCCCTGATTCACAAACTTCAACGATTTTCCATTTCTCCTCAGAGGTCTGATAAATCTCAAGGCAACGTGACTTCGCAGTACAACCCTGCTCATCCCCTAACCAGGCTAAAAAGTGAAAAGTTTGGCGTCCAGCCAACCGAATTACCTCTTCCCACAAGGAAAAGATCGAGGAAATCACCTAAAGAGTCTGACAGTGAGACTCTTTCGTCAACATCGTCCACCTCAACTACTTCACCGCGAAGTCAACCATCCACTCCTCCACTCCACATCATCGTCCATCCATCCATTGGAACCCCCAAAACCCCTCTTCAATCATCTACAATCGTAGTATCCTCATCCTCCCAGTCGCAGGGATCATCTTCTGCACTTTCCTCTGTTAGCAGTTCAACAATGGCCCAGTCTCCATGGAATAACCCTGGGGCGGTATTAATGCCTGCACCCTTGAGTCAAATACCGACCCATCCTGAGAAATGGCTGCCTAAATTCAATCCCGAGGCAGGCATGTTAGCAGAAGAGCACATAAACAACTTCATGATTTCCATTAATCTCAATGGGGTTACTAATGAAGATGTTGTTGTTCGGCTTTTTCCTTATACACTGCAAGGAACAGCCGGGTCATGGTACTTTTCATTACCCTCCGGATCCATCACAAGTTGGGACATCTTCCAGGACCAATTCCTAACCAAGTTTGGTGATGACAGGTCTACGGCAACGTTAATCAATGACCTATCCAATCTTAAAGCCGAAACTAGAGAGCCTATCAAGGACTTCAATTTACGTTTCAACAAAATTTTCAACAAAATTCCTACTGCTTCCCAACCCAGCGAAGAAGTACGATGTGAATGGTATATCACCGCTCTACCATCGAACATAGCAATATTCGTGGACAAGGCCAATAAAATAACCTTAGCTGATAAAATGAAAGAAGCGATAGCAGTAGAGAAACTAATAATAGCCCTGGAAAAGAGATGCGCGATAGAGGAACGTAAGTCCAAAAAAATCACCTTCAAGAAGAAACAAGCAAAAGATCCATTTGATTTGGAAGGATTGTAGAAAGTTCTAAAGACCATGTCCACTGAAATGGTCGACATAAAAAAGCAAGTAGCAGAAACTTCTTCAAAAAATCCCTACAGAGCTTTTAAAAGAGGTCCTTCAACGGATTCAAAGCCACCCAATGCCATTTCAAATGTTGAATCCGAGGAAGAAGAAGAAGAAATTGCCACTGAAGGGTAGACTGATGACGAAGAAGTTGTGGAATTACAAGGAATGTGGGATTTCATCCTCCCACAAGAAGAAGATAAAGAAGTATTTCCAGTTAGCACATGGAGCAAAAATCAGCTTGATCCTCCCCAAACTATCCCTAAGCCGAAGAGCACAAGCTCTACAATAAAGGATAAAGTCGCGAAAAAGAAAACGATATCTAAAGCGACTCAAACCAGCCCAGTCCAAACAGATGAAATGACTCCATCTAAAACACTGATAGTGTCGGATGAAATGGAGTACAATATTATTGAAGACATGAAGAAGACTAGGGCTAATATCACCCTTTATGAACTGAGCAAGTTGAAACATCAACAACAGATAATGATGAAAGAATTACATGCCGTGCCAGTTGCACCTTTGCCTGCCGCTGTAATTTCTCAAGATTCCCATAACATGGGAAGACCTCCAACTAACGCGATCAATAAGATTGATCCAAATGACATCGCTCTGATTGGAGGAAGATCAAGATCTCATACTCCCCCGTTTCTCCTTACTTATGAAATCTTCAATAAAAATGTGCACAATTTTTTGGTAGATTCTGGTGCTTCATCGAATATTTTACCCAAATCTATATGTGCCAAGTTAAATGTTCAACCACAGAAATCTGCAGTGTGCATAGTTCAGCGAGATCGATCTCAATTCGAAGTGATTGACGAACTAAATCAAGTTACCATAAGATTGTCATCCAACCCGAAGGTATGTCAAGTTATTGACATTCTAGTTGCTGATATCCCAGAATTCTATGGCTTAATTCTTAGCAGGGATTGGTCAGAAAAACTCCATGGATACTTCGCAACCGACTGGTCGCACATGTGGCTGCCCTACAATGGTAAACCGAATCAAATAAAGGTTGAACAAGAGTTACACCGGAAGTACATAGTAACGGGGTTAGAGGGAGAAAATGAACCAGTAGCGTATAACAACAGCATTATTGGTAATTACTCAGTAGATTCTTTCCTCGGCAATTTCAATGCTCATGCGTCACCCTATTTAGAACACTCTGTTTTGTCCCAAGTCGAAAATTTTTCTCGAATTGATAGTTCGAAATGTATCAATTTTTTAGAGAAACCTGTAAATAAATCTTTGTTTTGGAAATTATTTTTTGATGGCTCTAGATCTAATGAAGGAGCAGGAGCAGGATGCGTTCTGATTAGTCCAGAAGGAGATAAGATCATGCTCACATGCAGACTCGAATTTGATTGCACAAACAATACAGCAGAATACGAGGCTTTGGTTCAAGGCCTATATAAAGCAATCGGGTTAGACGTCAAGTATCTTCAAGTTTTTGGAGACTCTGAGATTGTGGTTAAACAGGTACGTAACACTATACATTGCTTATCAGGTCATTTAAAACACTATCAATCCTTAGTACAAGATCTGACTGAGCATTTCATAGCGTTTAATATTTCTTCAATCCCCAGGCTCCAAAACGCAAGTGCAGACCTTTTGGCTAACGTAGCTTCTAAGCTTATTCCCTCCGAAGATTTTAGTCCAGATAGATTCTCAATAGAATTAATCTTTAGATCGTCCATTCCTGACAACATCACAAATTGGAGAGTATTCAATGACGATCCTGATATCGTAAATTTCCTCACGTTTGAAGGATCCTACTCCAATCAAATAATTGACGAAGACCAGCATGATCAACAATTGCAACAAAATAGCACTAATAATGCTATACCTAAGTCGGTGGTCAAGTTAGAAGACTTGTACGATTTGAAAGATCGGTTTAAGAGGTCTACCAATTCAAAACTCCAAAGTTCAACCTTGAACTACGAATTAGTAAACCTAGGGACCGATGCTAAACCACAAAACATTAATATAGGCCTCAGCCTAGCCGCTGAAGAGAAACTAGCGTATATTCGTCTTTTGAGACAATATAAAAATGTTTTTGCCTAGAATTATGATGAGCTGAAAACATACGACACTTCCATCATCCAGCATACTATTCCCATGATCGATAATGAAAAACCTGTCCAACAAAAGCTGAGAAAGATCCACCCCAATTTAGAAAATCAGATAAAAACTGAGCTCAATATGTTATTGAAACCTAGGATAATCTTTCCCGTCAGAAATTCCAAATGGGTCTCCAATATGGTACCCGTTAGAAAGAAAAACGAAGATATTAGGATTTGCATTGACTTTCGGAACCTTAACAAAGCCTGTCAAAAAGATAATTTTCCTCTACCACCTATGGAACAGATACTGCAGGCAGTGGCGGGCTCAGAATTAATGTCTTTCTTGGATGGATTTTTAGGATACAATCAAGTGTTGGTACATCCTGATGATCAGTTGAAAACCACATTCAGAACTAAATGGGGCACATACACATATCGAAAGATGCCATTTGGTTTGATTAATGCTGGTGCCACATTTCAGAGAGCCATGGACATCGCATTCAAAGGTTTAGTCAATAAATCTGTAGTAATTTACTTGGATGATATAACAATGTATTCGAAGAAGCAAAGCGACCATCTCAAAGACTTGAAACAAATCTTTCAACGGTGTTTAAGGTATGGAATTTCACTTAACCCAAAGAAATATTTTTTCGCACTAAGTGAAGGGAAACTTCTAGGATTCATAGTTTCAAAATCCGGTATTCACATTGATCCCGACAGAATCAAAGAAATTTCTGAAATATCCCTACCTCATAACAAAAAAGCCATGCAATCTTTCCTTGGTCAGATCAATTTTGTAAAGAGATTCGTTCCAGATTTTTCACGAATCGTGTCTCCTTTGCAAACCATGATTAAAAGAATTCAAATTTTAAATGGTGTCAAGATGAACATGAAGCATTCAACCTGATCAAACAAGCTATTACTAATGCTCCATCTTTAGCAACCCCGAATTTTTCAGAGCCTTTTATTTTATACACATTTGCCTCAGATAAGTCATATGCTGCGATTCTAACTCAAGCAAATCAAGAAAAAGCGGAAGCTCCAATTGTGTTTTTTAGCTCAAATTTACAGGGTGCTGAACTAAATTATTCAGACGCGGAGAAACAGGCTTATGCTGTTTTCAAAGCGGTCAAATACTTCAGACATTTCTTACTTAAAACCCATACTAAGGTCATAGTACCGTTTCCAGTAGTAAGGAATCTTCTAGTACAAAAGGATGTGGGTGAGAAAAGGGCCAATTGGGTTACTGCCTTACAGGAATATGATATTGAGATCAAACCAGCAAACATTGTAAGAGGTCAAGGCTTCTGTAAAATGCTGGCAGGAGCATCGCAAATTTCTAAAATTCCATCTAAAGAGGTACAAATGTGTGAGGTAAGCCTAAACGATGTAGAATCATTATATGTTGATATCATTTATTATCTTAAGAACGGGTATGCTCCTTCACACCTTGATCATACTAAGAAAAGAGCTATAAGGTTGAAAGCTAAGCAATATCAGCTCATAAATGATATTCTTTTTAGAAAAAATCATGATTCTATTCTTCTTAGGTGTCTAGAGAAAGCTGAAGCTGAAAAAGTTTTGCAGGAACTCCACGATGGGCCGGCAGGTGGACACTATGCTGGAGATGCTACTGCACATAAAATCTTACGCGCAGGATATTGCTGGCCCACGCTGTTTAAAGACTTGCATAGTTACGTGAGAAGATGTCAAGTCTGCCATACTACTGCTGGAAGACAAAAGAAGCCGTCCCTGCCACTACAGCTGGTAAACATTGAGCAACCTTTCAGTCAGTGAGGCTTGGACATAATAGGTGAGCTCGTTCCTCACTCTTCTAAGCAGCATAGATACATCCTCACAGCAACAAATTATTTTACTGAGTGGGTAGAAGCAGTTCCACTCAAGACGACTAATTCTGAAAATATCATTGAGCTCATAGATCAATTTATAATCACCAGGTTTGGATTGCCATCCGCTTTAATGTTTGATAATGCATCATACTTTTCTGGAAATGCGATGACTGAATTTGCACTTAAAAGAGGATTCAAACTTAAATATTTAGCCAATTACTACCCACAAGGTAATGGGTTAGCTAAGTCAACAAATAAAAACCTAATCAAGATTATTAAAAGAACAATTGATCAAAATCATAAAAATTGGCACAAGGATTTGATATATGCTTTATGGGCAAACCGGATAACGCAAAAAGCTTCTATCGACACTTCTCCCTTTAATTTAGTTTATGGGAAAGAAGTGGTTCTTCCGACTCACTTAGCAATTCCCTCTTTGTCTTTAGTACAATACATTGATGAAGTACCCACTTCCTCCTTACAGCTAAGACAAATGGAAATAATTAAATTAGAAGAACAACGAGAACAAGCTAGGAAAACGCATGCTCATCATCAAGCACTAGTAAAATCCTCTTTTGATTCAAACATAATGACCAGAAAATATTTTCAGATGGGAGATTTAGTTTTAAAGTGGGACAAGGCTCATGAAGAAAAGGGCAAACATACAAAATTCCAAAGGATGTGGCTTGGTCCTTTTCATATTGTAGAAGTCATAGGTCCATCAACGTTTGTGTTACATGATTTAGCAGGTAAGAGGGATCCTTTGCCTGTTAACGGACAAATTCTCAAGAAATATTTTCCATAGAAGATTATTCTTCTATTTTTGTAGAATAGTTGTTTTCCATTTTCATAATAAAACTAGTTGTGAGTGGTTACATTAGGCATTTACGAAAAAGACACCAATTCTCTTTCAGATTTTGAACTTTTCGCTTGTATAAATAACAAATCTTTTGGAAAACTGATCTTTATTATTGATAGATACAGTGAAAACTTTAGCTTAGACATGATACTAGTTTCAACTTCAAAAAATTCGATGAAAACAACCTTTAGCGAAGAAATTGTTTTATCTCAGTACAAAGAAAGGTATCAATAACAAAATAAAGATTCTCTGTAGAACAGCTGTTTCCAAAAACTCTATTATTGTCATCCAGAGCTATCTTAAGGAAACAATGACTTCCTCCCTACTAAGGAAAATCACAACTTTCAGAGGAATAACCCAAGAATACACTTTATCTTGAAGAATAAGAGGTCTCATCACGAGCCGGCTTATCATTAACACAGATATTATAATTTGCTGACTTTGCCAATACTGTACGCCACAACAGAGCAATGACCCAAGATTGTTGCAATCGAAAGACAAGGGTCTCATCACGAGCCAGCTTGTTCAACAAAGTTATAAATCAAGTGAATGACTGTGTCATAATTTGGCTACCAAACCAAGACATTGTTCTTTAAGAATAAAAAGAAAATCAAAGCAATAAGTGTGGATATGGATTCTTCTTTGAAAGTTGTAGACCACCTTAAGTAGGATACAAGATCATTGCTGGGTAACAGGTAACCTTGTCGAGGCTATAAATGCCTGCTGGCAGCAGAGGCTCTACCTACGACAAATGAGCATATTTAAAACTGGTTTACAGAGGAGTGATCAGGTGCTCATGTCCTAAGTGTCGTAAAATGCTCAAAATTTAAAGTGCTCAGAACTGGTTCAAAGTTGAACGACTGGAAATTTCTCGTCTTCCCGATTCCGGCGCCGCAAACGGTTCGAAAAACGGTCGCCGTATGAGGAAGTTATGGCAAAAAGAAGAATTTGTCAATAACATTGGAAATTTTAATTTTTGAAAAAAAAATTAAAAAAGGAATATTCTGCAGAATATTCCTTGGAATATTCTAGGGAATATTCCCTTTTCGGCAACCAATCACAGGCTGCCACGTGGCAGGCCCAGAGGCCGCCACGTGGCCCCCAGATGACGTCAGCAAGCTCATGGGCGGATATAATCAAAATTTTTTGGTCGGATTGTGAATCGAACCTGCGACCTCATCAATAACAGTCCAGCGCTTTACCGTTAGGCCACGGGGGCATGTGTTGATAAAAGGGCGGAAAAAGTCTTATTTAATGTTTAACGTTCTGTTGGGCGGGGCCCGAAGGGGGCCAGCCCCTAAGGGCCAGCCCCCCCCTTTCATATGACCGCGGGCCCAGAACCAAGGGCTTAAGCCCCAACCGCCAGCCCAAACCGCCAGCACGAACTCCGAGATAAACCACAACAATAAATGTAACTGCAGTCTTTTGGCGGAAATTCTGGCAGGAGCGCCAAAATTGGCGGGCCCGCCATATTTGGCGGGCCTAACTGGACATTAACTAAAGTTAGCTGGAGTTCTTTTAGGCTAAACTGGAGGGGATCATTAAATGGCCATAACTTTGGCTAGGAAAGGCGGTTTTGGACGGTTTTTTTTTTGATTTTGGATATTTTCGACCTTCTGAATCCATTGGTGGAGGTCTTACATCCATCTGAGGTCATTTGCAGAGGTTTTGGAGCCGTGAAAGTTCTAGGAGCCACTAGGGCCCAGTTTTGTGAAGACTGTATAGGGTTGCAGGTATCCATTGGAGGTGATCCAATAGTCAATCCTGAAGGATTCAAGTGTTCTGAATCCATTTTTACCATATATTTCACCTGTAGATGCTTCTATTCAGCTGTATTTTCAATTTGAGCATTTAATGAAAACAAGGACAAGCCCATTTGGGAGCTTTGGACCCAGCAGACGTAGCCTAGGAGGGGTGAACTGCTTTATCAACTTCTTTTGCATCTGTGGTTGATTTATTTTGCAGAACAAATTCATTTTAGTGTGTTAAACAGTAAAAGGAAATAAATCTGCTATGCTTAAATGGGTCATGAACAGCTGAAAATTTCATTTGTTTTCTTTCTGCAAGACATGGAAATCTTTTAAACATGTATAATTCTGAATTGAATACCTTGCAAACAAATTACAAGTAGTTTCAAATTCAGATCAAGGAGACTTTGTTTTATCTTTACAAGACCAAGTAATGGCTGATGTAAATACAAGGACTAACCTGAGGAAGCAAATAGTCAAAGTAGAAAATGGTTGAGACAAAATATCATTGACGGTTTAGAGCGTAATGTACTCTATCTTTCCATAACAAAGTTTAATTTTCTGAAAAATTTTCTGTTTTGGAAGTTTGAAAAAATTCAATAGAAAAGTAGAGATAATTGGTTCTTCCAAGTGAATCGCCAATTGTTGTGGCCACCAACAACCCCCCTCCTTATTTAGTATTAGCAATAACACTAGATAAGTGGGGACCCTTAGTAAAAAATTCAAAAAATTCAATTAAGGCTCATGTATTTTACTCAAGAAAACACTGCATCGTGCAAAGAATGATAGGACATTTCCTTATGAGTAAAAATGATAAACTGCGAAAGTGCGACGCGAATTCCATCGCATCGCATGCATTAAGAAACGCTCACATCGGAAGCCTTTGAAAAATCGCCGATATCCGATATGTGATAGCAGATATCGCGTATCGCAATATCGCATGAAAAACACATAGCCATTTAACGATTATAACGATCTGTGATCTTACGATACTGCAATCCGCGATCTTGCGATAGCGCGATCGAGCAAACCTGCGATAACACATCTTAATGAAATTTGCGGTAATGCGACAATGCGATACTGCGATGCTGCAATACGAATCGCAGAAACATTCCATCGCAGATTTTCCCCAGCTCAACATTCAAGAAAAAGCTTCCCATAAACCAAGAATTGGATACGCGCTTTAATGATAATTAATGAATGATACGCCAGTTGTTAATGAAAGACAGTTTTGTGTTTTTCGAAGAGTCAGTTCACATCAGGTGGCATGTTTTTGTACATCCGTAGAGTTTAAAGCTTTCCTGTCGATATTTTTATTATCATTACTCTCTCCTCATGTGTGAACTGTAGGAACGAAAAACAAAAGTAACACAAAGCAATGTGTAGGAAGCCATGAAGGAAAAGGGTAAAGTTCCAATGCTCAGAGACAGAGAAGAAATGCCATCATAAACGGATACCGCATGCAACAGAGCCGCAGATTCACAGAACGTTGCTGAACTATCCATTACAGCCATGGTTGAATGAGTAGTTGAACAATGCTGATGTCAACAGGCGGTTTAACGCTCAAGGTCAGAAGCTCACGAAAGCAGTATGTTTACAAAATTTTGAAGCTTATACCCGGTGAAGGAAAAGGCGCTAAAGGCGAAAAACGCATCAGAGAGGCCCGGATCAAAGAATGGAGGCAGTTTCCGATGCGCGATTAGCGCCTAGCGCTAATCGCGCATCACTGAGAAAATTGCTCAAAAAGCAAAGCCTCTAACTGCTCAGTCACTTGTAAGCCCGGAAAACGCAAGAAAGCAATAGTAAAGAACAAACTGGAAACATAAAGCTGAAAGAAGAGGCAGAAGCAATTCAAGGATTAACCAAGTGGAACTTGGATTATTACTGGGCATACACAGTAAATCCACATAGCTAGAGGATGACTCTCGAGTATATCATTGGTTTTGCTGAAAAGATGGTGCCAGCTCTTACCATTTCTGTTTGCTTAGCTCAACCAAAAGCGGAAAACAGTCAGCCGACTCTACGCAGGCAAATATTGAATGCTCGCAACATTAAGGAGAAAATGCAGAAATAGTTAGATATTAGATTTAATTTTTAGAAATAGTTTTTCTTAGAAAAAGGGCGGTCATTTAAATCGTATCCTGAATCTGTGTAATTAAGTTATTTAGGTAGTAGTATTTAAACCCTTCTCATGCATTTAGAGAAGGGTCCAGAAATTTATCAAAAACTTGTCCTCAAAACATGCACTTTTGCACCCTCAGAGGAGGTTTTGGTGAATGAATGGATCAAGATTTATTGATGTTTGCATTTGATATCTGCTACTGATGTTGCACTTTTGTACTCTTAGTGGATGTTAAAGCAAGGAGAGATAAATGATTGTTGCTTGAAGCTTATGAGTAGGACTAGTCATAAATGGTACTTTTATCTCTTGACCATTTCTGCTTATATGTTAAAGTGATATACAATTTTTATTTGTTTATGTATTATTGCATGAATGCTTGAGTTATCATTTGGCACTTTTGTATGGTGATAGCTATTTATTTATGCCTAATGTATGAATAGCTTACTATGCGATATGTTGTTCACAACTGTTTCGTCTAACTTTTTATGTGAAGTGGTTCATCTTGATTGATTTCCTTTCTTATAATCACTGAATGATCTTTATTACCAGTTGTTATTTGAAATTTCTTTAGATCACATGATAGAAGAATTACATCCCGCGTTAGTATAGATTTAGATGTGCTGTTTATTAGATTACAATAACATAGAATTAGATTAAAGTTTGAATTAGAACCTCTTAGTTAGGAACTGTTAGATCATCAATATCGAATTCTACACACACACACACTCATAGATTGGGAAACTGGTCCCATTATCCCCAGTTAGACCCGCTATACCAAATGGATAAGGAGCTGCCAACCAAGGTCCGGACCGGGCGGGTATCCCCCTTGTTGTCGACCTGATTTTCGGGGCTTCAACAGAAGGTATAGAAAGAGGACGGACTGTAGTTTCCTGTATATATTTTTCAGAGCCAAAGGTCGAAACAGTGACATGTGTCACGTTATACAAGTTCACTCTACTGAACTAGTCTATAATCAGATCATTGTGGGAGATTTGGCATAACTCTTCCTTGGAGAATCCAATTTGGATAAGACTGGTGGCATTAGAAAGAGGACGCAGAGGGCTACTGTAAGTTGTAATTTCAAAACTTAAATATCCAAAAGTATAGAGTTACAGTCGTTTCAATATTGAGCTCCTAAAATCAAGAAAAAGTAAGATGAGGAAGTTTGATGGCAAGGATCCGGTTAATTGGATACTTCAGATGGAGCAATATTTTGATCTACATGGTGTACCACTGTTACAAAAGGTATGTATTACATCTTCATATTTAGAACCGGATAAATTTTTATGTTATAAAGGGCTTTGTTCTCATAAACAACTTGTTACGTGGTCAATTTTCACGGAGGAAATGATAGCACATTATGAGGATACAAAGAGCAACACATTCTTTAGAGCAACACCACAACAATTGGAAAGAGTAAAAGGGCTTTGTTACATAGTGGAAAGTAAAATTATGGCAACAAGGAAGTCTACCACTCACAACTATAAAGATGGAAGTGTTGTTTCTCCTAGCCTTCCACAACCTACAAGGGTTACACCACAACAATTGGAAGAAAAAAGAGAAAAAGGGCTTTGTTACAATTGTGATAGCAAATGCACTAAAGGTCATAAGTGTGCTAAGAAGAAATTATTTTACATAGAGTATGAAGAGCAGGAAGAAAAGGATCAAGAAACATCAAAAGAAGAGAATATACACCAGGACCCAACCCCAAAGAATGAAGAAATGAATCAGACGATATCTTGTAAAGCATTGGCAAGAATTACCACTCCTCAAACTCCCAAGATAGAAGGACATATCAAGAAGAAAAAGGTGCAAGAAGTGAAAGATCACATCGAGAAAGAAGAAATGAATCCAACCATATCTTGTAATTCATTGGTCGGAATTACCACTCCTCAAACTATCAAGATAGAAGGGCATATCAAGAAGAAAAATGTTCAAGAAGTGAAAGATCACATCGAGCATCAAGAAATGAATCCGACCATATCTTGTAAGGGATTGGAAGAAATTACCACTCCTCAAACTCTAAAGATAGAAGGACATATCAAGAAGAAAAATGTTCAAGCAGTGAAAGATCACATCGAGCATCAACAACAAGTTCTCCAACTTTTAAAGGATAACGCCACTTTGGTGCAAAATTGAATGAAACAATAGGTAGATCAACATCTTAGTGAAAAATGTTTTGATGTAGGTGATTGGGTATTTTTATTGCTACATCTCAAGTAAGCTATTTATGAGAAGGAAATGTTGGCAATACTATATGCACTTAAGAAATGGCGACCTTACCGAATGGGAAGACACTTCAAGGTAAAAATGGATCATGATAGTCTTAAATACTTTTTAGAACAACTATTATCTTTAGAAGAACAAAAAATGGGTCACAAATATGTTGGGTTATGACTTTGACATCATCTATAGAAAAGGGAAGCAAAATTTTGTTGCAGATGCACTCTCAAGAAAGGATGAGGATGTGGAAGCATTGTTTTGTGCTATTTCTATTATCCAACCAGATTGGATAAACGAAGCAAGGGATGAATGGAAGAAGGACGAAGAAGTATGGCCACTCATTCAAAAGTTGCAGAATATTCCAATTCAAACAATATTGCTAGAACTTGAAGAGGAAGGAAAAATCAAATTGGAACTTGGAGCAGTCACAGAAACAAGAACCCGACAGCTACGAAATCGATCAATTTCAGAGTATCTCATCATGTGGAAGAACTTACCCGCCGAATATTCGACATGGGAGGACAAGAATTTTATACAGAAGCATCAAGAACTACTCAAGCGTTGAGGACAACACTTTTTGAAGGAGAGGGGCATGTTAGGCCCCTATACTACTAGTGTGACCCCTTATTGTTATTAGTACAACCCCCTTATTATACTTTTGGATCCATGTAGTCCCCATATTGTTATTATTGTGCCCCATAGAAGCCCACTATTTTTATTATTGTGCCCTTACATTATTATTGTTATGTCAGCTCTGATTATATTATGACCCCTTAGACTCCTATATATAGAAAGGAGGTCTTGTCATTTGTATCATCCAAGAATTGTTCATTTTTGTAATGTAAAGGAGGTTGCCCCCTTGAAGAGGCTTATTCCTAAGGCGTTGATCTCTCTTTTCTATCATTTTGTGAGCTAGTTTCATAACAGATTTAGATAAGGATGTATTAGGACTCATTGGAGATTTCAAAGCTAAAAATGAAGGAGAAGCGTATATAGATGAGATTGAGACTATTGGGAAAACATATGAAGATATGAAAACTCAAAATCAATATTTACTTCAAAGGATAACAGAGAGAGATGAGTACAATAACAAGCTTGTATCAAAATGTATGAAATCAAAGCGGGTTCAAAGTTATCTTATTAAAATAAGGGAGATAAAAAGGAAATTGCAATAGGCGAGTGCTTAAGCCGAGTCATATGAGAAGAATATTATGTGTCTTGAAGAATAGACAAGGTTTCACTTGGATTAACTGGGAAGTGTTATTGAAGATGGTCAACAACATGCACTTTGAACAGTACAAAACAAAAATTGGTAGTCATAGAGAGTCAAAGTTTGTCAAGGCTTGTCTTGAGGCTGTGCAAAAGGAGACTAAACCATACGAATGTAGAATTGTTGATCTACAAATGGAGTTGAAGAATTAGAATTCCTCATTTTGGAAAGTAGGGGGACAACTTTTGCAACACCAAAACTTGCAATTTCTTAAGGACAAGCAATGTCGGGAAGGGTGGATTGTAATGTTCCTTTCTAATTAATTTCCCTAAGGGGTAAAAATAACCAATCTAACCTTGTAGGCTATAACCTTGATAAAGGGGGGAAACCCAAATTTTCTAATGTTTGGGGCAACATTGGGTAAATTTTGGGTCTAACGGAGGAAAAAAGGTTGCATTCACAACCACTCACATTTGAGAAACCCGAGGGAATCTATAAATAGAGGGGATTTTGAATTACTTTGACATCATCACTTTGGATCAAAATATATATGTTTATTGTGTTATGGCTCTAAGGGTTTTAAGACTCCTTTCTCTTTACTAATTTGAGTGGTGAAATATTCCACCCTAGTTAATATTTACTCTCCATTCATATTTTTTTATTATGTCTACTAAAATCATGGAATCCAACATCTTTTTGGTCAAAAGAATTTGATGGCATCTCTAATCAAAGGTGTTAGTTGTGTGGGACATTTTGAGAAACTGAGACAGCGAAGGCAAAGATTGTGATTCCATACTAATACCGGGGTGTTTGAGGGTTTTCCACAAGGTTGTAGACTGAGGGTCGTAGAGCCGCAACCACAACCATAGGAACAAGCTTATTTGGGCCAACTAAGTCCTATCTTCTATCTGTCCAGCCACCAATTAAGGGCATTGCTGAACAATGAATCTAGTATAGCACTTAATGCAGAAAGAATTTGAGTAAGGCATACAATTGTACTTAGGTCAATTCAAGCTCCTATTGCAGTAAGTTTAGAAGAAGTACTCTTGTTGCAATAGGCTTAGAAGTATAATAGATCAATATAGCATAGTTGGGTTGGTTGTATATCTTATTAGGTGGATTATTGGATCAATGTTTTTATTGGGTAGTTAGCGCTGGATTATTTTGTCACTGAAGATTCTAACTGATATTTAGTGTTGGTGGATTATTCTAGAATCATATTGTTATATTTCCTATTGTATGAACATTGTTTTCATATAATCATTTATTTTTTATTGGAAATCCTGGATAAACATAAAACCCTAAGGGAAAGAAAATTACCCTAGGCAATTACATTATTGACTTCATCCTTTTTTTCGAATTAACTAGCATATATATATATATATATATATATATATATATATATATATATATATATATATATATATATATATATATATATATATATATATATATATAGATATATATATATATATATATATATATATATATAGATATATATATATATATATATAGATATATATATATATATATATATATATATATATATAGTTTAGTACTTGGACCTCATCAGTAGGGCACAAAAAAATGGTTTTGGAATAGAATTTAAATTCTTTTGGCATGAAATGAGTTTAAAACTAGGGCTTAGGATGTTCTCTAGTTTTTGCTCGAGTGGCAAATTGCAAGTTATATTGTTGGAATCCATTTTATACACATAGAATGCACTAAAGGGAATAACTTAACCTATTTTTTTACAGACCCATACGCTGACCTTACAATTAGAAATCTTGACATTGGAAAAATAAAGAGGAGACATTTAGATGTGTGCTATATTTCTCTTTCTATCTTTTCAGCTGATGAATCAATTTTAATTTTAATTATGATAATGTTATTAGTATTTACATTGATAGGCGTGGTTTATTCATAATAGGGCTTCCAAAATTTCCATTCTTTAAAAAATAAAAATGCATGGATTTTATAGATTTTATAATCTGAGAATATTTTTGTTGTATACATAATCTAACAGATTAAATAAGGGTTTCCACACAATTTTTCCATTTCAAAACTAGTGTGGTATGTTTTCTACCTCCACTATGTCTTTGCATTACAAATTCTCAGTGTTACATAAATTAAATGGCACACAAGTGTTTTTATGACTATCTACATTTATCACCCATTTAATTTATATGGATATGCTAGTTATGGAATTTTGTTTTGGTATATTGTCACATACATAGTCATAACTTTTTGCAACAACCTTGAACCTTTTTAACTTGAATTTTGACATTGCATAATTTACACTTGAACCAAATTCCACACCTTCATATCAAAACCTTGGAATCCTTGTCTTGCTTGGACTCATATGCTTAGGTTCTAGCTCAACACCAATGGTTAGTCAATGTTCATGTGCACACAACTTATGATGAATAAGCTTTAAAATTCAATTGTGCTATGAATATTGGGTATTATTTCTGTACATATTGTTGTAAGCATATGTCCCAAGATGAAACCTTATTATCTTTGTGAATAAATTTATTTCGATATTTTATTGCAAATGGAAAATAGAAAGCCAGGAAATAAGAAAATTTTATGATATTTGGAATGCCAGTATATTCTGAGTTTGAATGCATCAAATTCAGTTTAAGGATGTATGGGATCCTATCTGAGATTAGGTAGTCCATGATGGTTCAATCATACCTACTGGGATTGTATTTATAGGCAAATTTCTTAGCTTTACCTTGAACATATTGTCTAGTCTCAGTGCAATGTATAACAACTTGACAATCTCCATCTAATTCATATATTAGTAGTAAAAGAGAGTTGTTAGTAGAATATATTCAAGTTTTGATTGTCTAGGCACATAGGAAAAATATTCATAAAGGTCGATGTTGGAAAAAGTTTAAAAACAAATCTATTTGCCTAGCCTGACAATTAAAGCATCATGTAGCATTAATGCTAGTTTGGATTTGGCTCTACCTCGGATCGAATTGTTTTGTTGATTTTAAAACATATAATTTCTTGATGTAGAGGTGGCATCCAACGTATTATCTAGAGTTTCCTCGCTCTCTGGAAACCATCCCAAGATGGTTTTGTCATTGCAAATCTCTGAGATGCCAGGTTTTGTCCTCATGTAAAGGGTAGAGAGTCAACGAAAAAATTTCCCAAATTGGTGATCACTTCCAGTATTATCAAAACAATCCCATCACTAGATTTGAAAATGGAGCTTTAATTAAAATTCCTCTTCTAGTTTCTCCCTAATGATCGAGATTGAAAAAAAAAAATATTTCTATTTTCTTTCACCCTTCATCTATCCTTACCATGTGAAATTTTTATGTAGCTTCCATAGCCATTCATCAAACCCGTTTGTCCAATTATGGAATCCAAGTATTGTTGAGAGTTAATTCATGCTACGACTAAATTACTTAAAAATAACTTTTGTTCCATTGACGTCGTTATCCATATCCTACTTATTTACGAGGTAAAAAGAGTTAGACGTGATTTCTCTCGTTTCCTCTAGATATGGCAAGTCATTGAGATAATGGTGGTTAACTCTCTTGAATTTAGTTTATTTTTTATTATTTACTTTTTAAATGAGGTTTGATTGTGGTTCCACACTGTCCTTTTTTTTTTACTATGTGCTTGATTAATTGATTAGCTTACCTATTTTATCGGTACACAATTCAATCCATCTCACTCTATTTTTTTTTGTTTAATGCCTTTTTTTAATACACTTAATTGTTGATATATCATGACCTTTTATCATTCTTCCTTCATTACCTCCATAGAATTCTCCTCATAACCCTTCTCACCACTTCAAAAAAAAACCTTTCAACATAATATTACTTTGTTTATTCCCTTTTTAAACTTTCTTTTTAATTAACACTTTATTATGATTTCTTAACCAATTATTGCTCTATTTATTTTGATTTAGATCATCCTATCACTATATTAATTCAAAGAGGTTTCAATTATTATTGGCCCCAGAAGTTGTTATATGTAATCTACTTGTTCATGAGGATGAAGAAGTCAAGAAATATTGTTTTCATATCTTCCAATATGCTAAAGTTAGTGAAATATGTGGCTTAATAAAATTTGCTAATATATATTCAAATACTAAGAACATGCAGGGAAACCCTTATCATCTCATCTTGTCTTCACTTCCATTTGATATCTTTCTTGATTTACTTAACCCTCGACATATCACCCATCTTTATCATTATTAAACCATCAGCTCCCTAAAATTGTATCCTTAAAACCCCTCCCTACTTCTTAAGTAAACTTCCCAACTCTAATATTATATTGTTTATTTCTTCTTCAACTTTTCCTTTACTTAACTATTTATTAAGTCTTGCTAACTAGATCTCGATCTATTTATTTAGTTTAGATAATCCTTCCAACCAAAATATTAATAGGTTTCAATCAAAATAATCCCTTATCTCAATGAAGTCATTATATGGACCCTACCTTTTCATTGGTTTAAGCAATTAGGCAAGATTCTACCCATATCCTCTATTATGTCAAAGTCACAGAAATTTGTTATCTAATAAATTTTGTTAGTATATATTTGGATACTCAACTCATGCAACGATTCCTTTACTCATCTTCCCTTATATATCCATATATTAGATATAACATCCCATGATGATAACTAGAATTAAGAAGATCCATATTCCTGTGCTTTTTTATTTCATTTCATTAATGCCCCTTAATCTATTAATTTTGCTCAAAATTCCACCCCATTATCTTTCATCACAACTCTCTAAACCTTGATGAACTAACTTAATCGTCGGATGTGTGTTATATTATTTCCACGATTACCCCAGGCGTAGGAAGTAGTAAGGCGGTAGGGAATGTTTTTTTGGACCCTATATTAGGTGGGCGGACCTACCTATGGTTTTGTGCATGGATTTCGCACATGGTTTTGGGCATGATGGTTTTCTGTCCATGGTATTTTCTAGATCCGGTCAAGGGAACTACGATTATGTTCTAATCCAGGGTTAATGGATTGGGGTTTATGGATGTTTTGGCATGTATATATACGTATTGTAACATTGAAAGGAATATAATGAAAAATCAATCTGGTAGTCCCGGTTTTGGGATCCAAAGGAAAATCTCTGTGTATATCTATTTTATGTTTTATGCCTTCACCATTGTTTATTTTATGTTTTTTAGAATTCGTATGCAGGTAATTTCTTTATGGGATTAAAACCTATATTAGCACTATACATATCTCTTGAACATCTTTTCCCTTTCACCTGAATTGTTAGCAATAGTAACATTAACCCCACTAACACTATTTAACCCAACACTACTTAAAAGACTTCATTGGACCCTCTTAATTATGTGTATCCTTCCTCTAGGTTACGGTTCACAATACGTTTTCCCCAAAGAATAATAAACTATATCAAACATAGCTCTAGATCTATTAATTCTATCAAAGTTTCAAGGGAATCATATCCCTTATGGTGCAAAAATGTGAGGTTTGCATATGAACATTTGACCCCTCTCTATTCTTAATAGAATTAGGGTTAAGATGGAGCTAAGTTATTTTTTATATAACACTCTCCTTTATCCACTATGAGTGGAATTGAACCTTGACCTTTGCTAATTCAAAAATAAAATCAAACTAAAAACTATGGTGTTTGTGTTTTACTTGTAATTTAATTCATTTGTTTGTTTTGATAATCCCCTATATTATTGAATAGTAAGATAAGGTAAGATAATTTTATCAATGTTTAACATTTTGAAAAATATAACTACTGTTGGTGTTCATAATCTAATAAAATGTAATTTTGTATTGTTGATTTAATTATTATATTCATTATTATTATTTTATTTTTGGTCAAAGCATGTTCTTCATGCTTATAGAGTCAACTGAGTTAAAATAAATGTATTTTGAGTCTAGTCCCATTGGACATTTTGAAAAGATATATATATATATTTTTTTTAGTTCGAGTTAATGTCCAACAAAATGATCAATGTTGGCCCTCCTTGGAACAAGTCACCCTAGGCCTCCAAGAGCCACCTATTCGACCCTCTTTGACAAGTATAAGAGGCAATTTGACTCATTTGGAGATCATTCATGCACACACAAGTACATATGAAACATGTGAAGGAGGAAAAAAAGCATAAGTCACTGGAGAGAGAATTGAACTCAAAAGAGAGATAATTTTGCTTGATGAAATTTAAGACTTGAAGGATGAATTTTTCCTATGATACTGTAGGCCCAACATTTTAGGGGTTGAATTTACAAGGCATAAATTTCAGGAGTTGACTAGATTTGGGATAGTTGACCATTTTTGACTTTTACATTGGAGGTGACTTGGAGGAGGGTTTGACTTGACGTTTTTGTGGCAGTTTTGGTTTTGGTATTGGCCTTGGATATCTCATTTTGATCTGATTCTATAAGAGAAAGATTGTTGTTGGATTTTCCCCCTTGTGGGGTTTTTTCCCTTTGCTTGGAGCCTAATTTCTGGTGTCTTGTCTCTTATTATTTATATTTTTCTAATGTGTAATTGCTTGATGACATAACTAAATAAGAAAAATACTAAGAAAAGAATGCATATCAGTCACAAGTAATTACCATGATAATAAGTTCTATCATCTATTGGATTTTCAACATGGTATTAGAGCTAAGGAAGATCGAAGAAGAAGCATGTATGGAGCTTAAGTATGAATCTTTTGATAACTTGAACATGGTTTTGTGACATTCACTGAAGTTTGTAGTGCAAATATAAATCTTTGAGATGGCTTGATTAAGGCCTGTAACTCTTAGACAAAAGACAGTTTGAGACTTGGGAATGAGCTTTTATAGGCACATAAAATGAAGTTCCTGAGGCAAGACAGTTTTGAGATATCCAAAGTTCTTGAGGCAATACATGTTTGTGGCATCTGAGTTACTGTGACAACATGTTTTCTATGGATCCGAACTACTATATATTCTATGGAATTCAAACTTACTGTGGTAATATATTATGGGTATCCAAGTTTAATATGACACTATAACCTTATGTGAAGACTGAACCAGAAATGTAAGCATACATTTGTTCTTCTTCAAGAACTTACACACATTAATCAAGTTATATATCTTAGAAACCTACAAAACATAAAGAAGGATGAAATGCCAAGGAAATAATCTAAAGTATCCTCGCTCAAAACAAAAGAAGAATTTTGTTATCTCTAAGACGCAACATTTTATTGTTTAACAGTTTGATACACATATGACAAGACAATATGAAAAGTTTTAGAAGTATAGAAGAAGTGCTAGGAAGACACTACTTGAAATTGGTTTGCAAGGTATTCAATTCAGAATTAAACATGTTTAAAAGATTTCCATGTCTTGCAGAAAGAAAACACATGAAATTTTCAGCTGTTCATGACCCATTTAAGCATAGCAGAGTTATTTCCTTTTACTGTTTAACACATTAAAATGAATTTGTTCTGCAAAATAAATCAACCACATATGCAAAAGAAGTTGATAAAGCAGTTCACCCCCTCCAGGGCTACGTCTGCTGGGTCCAAAGCTCCCAACCGGGCTTGTCCTTGTTTTTATTAAATGCTCAAATTGAAAATACAGATGAATAGAAGCATCTATAGGAGAAATAGATGGTAGAAATGGATACAAAACACTTGAATCCTTCAGGATTGACTATTGGATCACCTCCAATGGATACCTGCAACCCTGTACAGTCTTCCCAATATTGGCCCCTGGTGGCTCCTAGAACTTTCACGGCTCCAAAACGTATGAAAATGACCTCTGATGGCTGTAAGACCTGCACCAATGGCTTCAGAAGGTCGAAAATACCCAAAATCAAAAAAAAAATTCGTCCAAAACCGACTTTCCTAGCCAAAGTTATGGCCATTTACTCCCAACTGCCAGTTTGGCCTAACAAAACCCCAGTTAACTTTAGTTACGGCCAGTTAGGCCCGCCAAATATGGCGGGACCGCCAAATTTGGCGCTCCGCCAATTCCGCCGCCAACTTAACTGCAGTCATCTTAAATGTTAGCCTCGGATTCCGTGCTGACCGTTTGGGCTGGCGGTTAGTGCTTAAGCTCCTGGTTCTGGGCGCTGGTCCTATGGTATGGCGGGGGCTGGCGCTTAGGGGCTGGCCCCCTTAATTTTCCTGCCCCTTGACATTTCAAACCTTATCATAACATTCCTCCGCCCCTTGAACAACGGAACGGTTGGTGGCGCGTTGGTAAGCTTGTGAAGTGGTACAGCAGGGGTTGCGGGTTCAAACCCGGCCCATGCCAAACTGTTTTTAAAATGCGCCCAACACAGTTTGCTGACGTCATCTGGGGGCCATGTGGCGGCCTCCGGGCCTGCCACGTGGCAGCTTCTTATTGGCTGTTGAAAAGGGAATATTCCCTAGAATATTCCAAGGAATATTCTGCGGAATATTCCAAGGAATATTCTGCAGAATATTCCAAGGAATATTCTGCGGAATATTCCTTTTTAAATTAAAAAAAAAAAAAAAATTCAAATTTCTAATGTTATTGAGCCAATTATTCTTTTTGCCATATCTTCCTCATACGGCGACCGTTTTTCGAACCGTTTGCGGCGCCGGAATCGGGAGGACGAGCACTTTCCATTCATTTAGCTTTGAACCAGTTCTGAGCACTTTAAATTTTGAGCATTTTTACGACACTTAGGACATGAGCACCTGATCACACCTCCCCATTGGGAAGCTTTTGGACCCCAAAAGCCTTCAAATACCTGTTAAAGAGGTGAGGGTACAACTCCCTCACTCTGTCCACCTCCATCCACTTTTCCTTGTTCGGTTTGCTGCCTTTGAAACCAACCCGAACATAATCTACATTGCCCCTCCTTGAAGTGCGTGTCCTTTTGTCAAGGATTGTATCTTCTTTCAGCTCATCTAAGAATTCTGGTGAGAAATCTTCTATAGATGGCAGCTGAACAACACTTTCATGATCAGCAATCAAAGGAGGTTCATACAAACGTAAGTTCTCCACATTGACAACAGAATACATTTGCATGTAGGAAGGCAAATCTAATTGAAAAGCATTATTTCCAACCTTCTTGAGGATTTTGAATGGACCATAACGAATAGGCTTCAGCTTTTTACCTTCTCCTTGCGTCCTTTCCTTACTAATGTACAGCCATACCTTATCCCCTTCTTGAAACTTGTGATCGACTCTATGCTTGTCGTGTCTTTCCTTGTACTTGCCTTGACTCTTCTCAAGCTGTTCTTGAATTTGCTGATGTATTTGCTGAATTCTCTCAATGAATGAACGAGCTTTGTCAATATCACTATGTCCCTCAATGGCAACATCTGTCCCAAGAATGAAATCAAGAGGTGATTTTGGCAAGTAACCAAAACAAGCTTCAAACGGTGAGGTGTTTGTGGAAGAGTGCTTGGCACGGTTGTAAGCATGCTGTATGTAGTGAAAATGTTCATCCCAAAGCTTGGGATGCTTGCTACAATAACCTCTCAAGAGGTGCACAATGGTTCTGTTCACAACTTCGGTTTGTCCCTCTGTTTGCGGATGGAAAGCAGTACTTTTCTTCAACTTTGTGTCCATCATCTCCCATAGGTTGGACCAAAAATTCCCCACAAATCTGGAATCCCTGTCACTAATAATGGAAGTAGGAAAACCAAAGTGAATCCATACATGATGAAAAAATAATTCAACAGTTTGTTCAGCAGTTATAGTTTTCTTACAAGGCATAAGTATACACATTTTGCTGAAACGATCAACTACTACATATAAATAATCATGCTGCTTTCTAGATTTTGGCAAACCTCCTAAAAAATCCATAGAGATGCTCTCCCATGGTCTAGAAGGTACCGACAAAGGAGTATACAAACCAAGCTTCCTATTGCTAGGCTTGCTTGTAGCACATAATGAACAACCTCTTATGAACCTTGAAACAGAATCTACCATGTGAGGCCAATATCAATACCTCTGTAGATGTGCAATTGTTTTGCTCACACCAAAATGGCCAGCAATAAGAGAAGAATGAGCTTCTCTTATGACATTTATCCTCTCCCCCTGTGGTATACACAACTTGCCCAAATGAAACAGCAAATTGTTATGCATGTGATAATCAATTTCCTCTACATGATTCCATTTACTCAAGTTAGCATACACATCTTTAAAGTCATCATCAAATGCATATTGTTCTATGTAACTATCATGTACAATGGAAGCATTCTTAAGTAAAGTAACAGCACCAATAATAGGCCTTGAAAGTATATCAGCAACCTTATTCAAAGTACCTTTCTTATACCTTATTACCAAATGGAACTGTTGCAAGAAGCCCATCCATCTGAAGTGTCGTGACTGTTGTAACTTGCTTTGTGATTGCAAGTACTGTAAGGGCTGATGGTTGGTATGTATAACAGTTTCTTTGCCCATCAAGTAGTGTTTCCACTTTTTGATGCTTTGTACCAACGCATACAACTCCTTATCATATGTAGGATAATTTACAATAGCACCATTAAAAGTTTCAGAATGAAAAGCAATAGGCTTACCATGCTGTAGAAGAACTGCTCCCATAACATAATCACTAGCATCAGTTTGTATCTCAAATGGCTGTCTCAAATCCGGTAATGCAAGGACTGGAGCTGAACTAATCTTCTCTTTCAAATATTCGAAAGCTTTTTGCTGCTTGCCTCCCCATTGGAAAGCATGCTTCACACTTGTCACTGCATGCATAGGAGCTGCTATAGAAGAGAAGTTAGAGATGAACTTCCTCCAATATTGAGCTGCACCTAAAAAACTTCCTACCTCTGTTATGGATTTGGGAGTAGGCCACTTCACAATAGCCTCAATCTTAGCAGGATCAATTCTCAGAGCACCTCCTCCTACTATGTGTCCCAAATAAATCAAAGAAGTCTTTCCAAATTCACACTTTGACATTTTAAGAAATAACTGATTCTTCTTCAAAACATCAAGTACTTTCTTAACATGCATGACATGATCTTCTCTAGACTTGCTGAAAATTAAGATGTCATCTAAGTAGACAATAACGAAATCATCAAGAAAAAGACGCAAGACATCATCCATTACCCGCATGAAAGTTGCAGGTGTATTGCACAAACCAAACGGCATCACAAGCCACTCAAAGAGTCCTTGTTTGGTTTTAAAGGCTGTCTTCCAAATGTCACTTTCTTCAATTCTTACTTGATGATATCCACTGCGCAAGTCTAGCTTAGTGAAATATCGAGCATCTTTCAACTGGTCTAGCAAATCATCTATCCTTGGGAGTGGGTAACGATTCTTTACCGTTATCTTGTTTAAGGTCCTGAAATCAACACACATACGCCAAGTGCCATCTTTCTTTGGAATCAATACAATCGGTGACCCGCATGGCGAAGTACTTGGCCTTATGAAACCTTTGTCCAACAAGTCCTTGATTTGCTTCTTTATTTCAGCATTCTCCATAATAGACATGCGGTACATGCCTATGTTTGGAAGAGGACAATCTGGATGCAAAATGGATTTCATGCTGAATCTCCCTCTTAGGAGGCAAACCTGTTGGCTCCTGAAACATCTCATGATATGCATCAACTACATCATACAAATCTGATTTAAGTTTTGGATCACAATTGTCAAATGACTCATGATTCACATCAACCTTGGGCTTAATCATAAGAATAACAAAATTCTTACTTGAATTGACCAGCCTTTTTACCTGTCCTGCATTCACCATCACTATATTTGTCTTCTTGCAATGAGCTCTAACAATGAACTCCTTGCCATCTTTGAAAAGATGATATTTGTTTTCATGGCGATGAAAGATAGCTTTCCTGTCAAACAAGTAAGGACTTCCCAAAACAATTCCTGCTATATCAAAAGGTACCACATCAAGTTCAACTGTGTCAATAAAATGTGCAGTAATTGCAAAGCGTAATGTGCACTTTCTTGAAACTTGTAAATTTGCATCCTTACAAATTCATCCAAGTGGATATGGCTTCGGATGTGGAACGGTCTCAAGTTTAAGCTGCTTGACCAAGTCCTCTGATATAAGGTTTGCTTGTGACCCACTATCAAAAAGTGTGTCAATTTTAGTATGTTTTGAAATCACCCTCACATGAAACAGTTCAATTCTTTCTTCCTCCTTAGGAGCTTGTACATGAAAGTTTGAGGTACTAGTGCTGGCTTGAGTTTCAATTTCTTGCTCAGGGTTTTTGTGCAAAGATCTTCTAACTGTCTTGCAAGTATTGATGCTTACCAGGTTGAAAATTAAAAGAGGGGAAGGACAGTTGACTAGAGAACGAGAGAATCCTCAGTCAAGGAAGGCCAGAGAGCCATCACCTCCACCTTCAATTTCACCCTCAAGAGTCTCAGCAGAAGCTTCAAGTATGTCTGAACATGAAGGAGAAATTCCTATAGAGACAAATCCAAGAGAAGAAGAAAGAGTCTTCAGAAAGGCTTTCTTGGATCTCACTGAAATGGCGAGGATATTGTACCAAGAAAGAAATGAGAAATTGGCTGGAGAAGGGTCCAAACATCCACATGAAGGAGAGGGCTCTTCAGGAGGTAAGAAGGATGATGATCATTCCAAGAAAGGACAGGGAGGAAATGGTGATCCACCACCCCCATCTTCACCTTCTTCCTCTTCATCCTCATCTTCTTCTGTTCATAAGCATAGATCCTCTGGAAAAAGTCCTTTTTTGAAGCTTGATGTAAAATTCGAATTACCTATGTTTAATGGTGAAAATTGACACACTTTTTGATAGTGGGTCACAAGCAAACCTTATATCAGAGGACTTGGTCAAGCAGCTTAAACTTGAGACCGTTCCACATCCGAAGCCATATCCACTTGGATGGATTTGTAAGGATGAAAATTTACAAGTTTCAAGAAAGTGCACATTACGCTTTGCAATTACTGCACATTTTATTGACACAGTTGAACTTGATGTGGTACCTTTTGATATAGCAGGAATCAAGGATAATTTTAGGGGCGAATGTTCGCCCTTTGGCGAAATTAAGGGGTTTTAAATTTTTAGTGGGCGAATATTTTGTATCATAGTACATTTTTACAAATCACCTCAAATAGCCCACCTTATTTTAAGGGAGAGGGTAAAAAAGGTAAATTTAGCCCTTGAAATTAGGACTTACAACCTTCCATTCGCCCATTTTCAAGAATAGGTTTTGTTTAAGTGAATCCATTCGCCCATTTTCAAGAATAGGTTTTATTTAAGTGAATCCTATGGGCCAAATACCATATTTATAAAAGAGGTATGGTAAATTAATAAAAATATAAATAAATGAGAGGTATGGTAAATAAATAAAACATTTTTTATATTTACTTCATAAGTCACCTTATATACATGTAAGGGTGTAAACAAATAAAAATATAAGTAAATTGGAGGTATGGTAAATAAATAAAACGTCTTTTTATACTTACTCAAAAGGTATGGTAAATAAATAAAAATATAAATAAACTAGACGTATCGCAAATAAATAAAACCTCTTTTTATATTTAGTCCATAACCCTCGTTCTATTTATGAAGGCTCAAGAAAGAGGTTTTATTTAAGTGAATCCTATGGGCCAAATACCATATTTGTAAAAGAGGTATGGTAAATTAATAAAAATATAAATAAACGAGAGGTATGGTAAACAAATAAAACATTTTTTTTATATTTACTCCATAAGTCACCTTATATTTACGAACACTCAAAAAATGGGTTATATTTAGGTGAAACCTATGGCCAAAATACTATGGGACAAATACCATGGACTAGATTGTTATTAATACCATGTAAAAAACCATTATTAACCCTAATATTAGAATTAATAAAAATAAAAATGGCACATGGTATTGACCCATGGTATTCACCAAAATGGCACATGGTATTGACCCATGGTATTCACCTGGAATGTAGCCTATTTAAATGGGGGAATTAAACCAGCATGTAGCCTATGCTAAGATTCACTAGGACTTTACAATGTTTTATTATTTGGTGAAAGACTCGCCAAGATCTTACAAGATTTTATAATTGAGTAAAATATTCGCCATGCGTGGTGAGAGATTCGCCAAAAAATTATATATACATATTATATTATTGATAAAATCGCCTTCCATTTTTCCTATATACCATGGAGATTCGCCCATTTATTATATTTATAAATTTAGGGGGGGTTCTTAAAATTTTCCCTGGCAGGAATTGTTTTGGGAAGTCCTTACTTGTTTGACAGGAAAGCTATCTTTCATCGCCATGAAAAGAAATATCATCTTTTCAAAGATGGCAAGGAGTTCATTGTTAGAGCTCATTGCAAGAAGACAAATATAGCGATGGTGAATGCAGGACAGGTAAAAAGGCTGGTCAATTCAAGTAAGAATTTTGTTCTTCTTATGATTAAGCGCAAGGTTGATGTGAATCATGAGTCATTTGACAATTGTGATCCAAAACTTAAATCAGATTTGTATGATGTAGTTGGCTACAGGAAGAATACTATTTTGTTGAACAAATAAAGACTTGACATTATTTGGCTCATTATATATCTTAAGTTTGTACTATTTCATACCTCATTCAAAATAACATTCAAATATGTGACCAATCTGAGCATCTTTGTGACCAATCAAAGCATATGATTTTTATGAAAGTTTTAGCAAGATAATAAGGTTAAACTTGAGAAGAAGATCAGAATTTGTAAGGTATTGATGATGACACCAAATAACAATTGTCTAGGATTTGAGAACTGCATATAAAAGGCATCCAAAAAAGCTCTTGTGGCTATACTTTTCCCTGTAAGAAGACATTCTTGCCAAATTTGGAAAATCATCCTTGATGGATGAGAGTAAAATAAATCTTCCCTAAAAGGGACTCCTAAAAATCCCTAGGAGATAATAAATAAATAAGATATACTAAGACGAGAGAGAAAAATCCATTAAATCACTTAGTTGGAGAAAGATGCTATGTGTGTGTGGAATAAAGAGCCACAAGAGAGAAAGGCGGGACTTAAAGAAAAAAGAAAAAACAAATTTTTTGAAAAAGAAGAAGGAAATATAGCCTAGGCAAGTGGGTTGACAGACCCAAGAAAAGCGAGACACCACTAAGGAAAAAAATGCTTGGGAAGGAAATGTATAAGAATGCATTAGTGGAGAATCAAAGGGGTTGTTGATCTCCTTGGAAAGCATATCTCAGCTCGGGGGGGATTGGAGGTTCAATTCATGGTTGGGAGGATAGGTGAGGATTCCCAAGTGATTTTCCTCGATGAGGATAAGAAAAGAATTCAAGCCAAAAGATCCATTTATAACTACCAATATTGAAATATAAACACCAAAATTAAAGATAAAATTTTAAATATCAGGCAAGGACGAAAATTGAGAATGAGCAGCCCTTCAGACAAACTACACCAGACCAATTATCATAACAGACTAACTAAAGTAGAATACAAATAAATGAGAAAAATGTATGACACAAAGCGAATGAATTTTCATTAATTATAGTCAAAGCGTTCTAGCATACACAAACCACAAAGTCAATTTTGATAACCAGAAAAAATATTGCTAAAGAAGAGAGATTAATACACATAAGAACTAACTATTGATCATATGAATTTGATTGAAGTATTATACGAATACATTGATCAAACGCTGTTACCAAAAATTATGGTATATTACAATTAGTGATTCCTTAAGATACATACAGAAAACCTAAGACGAGGCCTGTGGCAGTCATATTAGTGCTTGGAGTTCCAAGATCCTATCCTATGAGCCATGACTACAACCTCGCTCAGAAAACTAACCTAAACATCTGTAGACTTTTACAAAACTCAGATGTGAAGAAGGTGACTCATACACCATAGGGAAACAAAGAATGAAGCCTAAACCAGGAATTGCCAACTTGAAAGGAAAGGGAAAAAAATAACTCCATCGGACGACAATGCTCTATCTGGATTAACCGTACCTAGAATAAATAAAAAGAGAAATTAAGAATAAAAAAAATAAAATTGTTACAGACAAAGCTCAGATGTAGAAAATGAGCAAAATGGGCATTATTGCATGGATAGAAGGAACTCTATATATAAATCTCTTTTTACATGCAGGGATCCATGTTAAGACCCTCTTGGGAGCTTGAGGATATAAAAAAAAAATAGAACATAAAGGGTCGGTTCATTTTTTGGCATGCTCAAGCACAATACACAAAATTCAGGTGTGGCAGGAACAAAAGGAAAATAAAAATAAATTAGAGATATATATTACTTGACATGGAAGGTTCCAAACTCCAGTTGAATGCTCCTCGTAGGCACTTTTATGAATCGGTGGATCTTAAACCCATTTCCCTATGAATGAAGTGCAAAGCAAGTCCAAGTTATTCATAAAAACTTCAGTGAGAAGGAACCCTGAAAGTAAGCAATATAAAGGCGAATAATTAAAAGAAAAGGGAACAAAAACTTACCTGACATATTTAATAAGGAAAGAGGGCCTTGAATTGCCTAAATAATCTAACTTACACAGGTGCCTATAGAACAAAGTTATAACTAAAAAAATCATAACAGAACACCTGTAGAAAATATGTTGTCCTTTTTAGTATCAATAAACCCCCGAGAAAATCGTCTTACCTTATGAAATCAGATATGTGAGCTTCAAAATGTCCATTATGACAATGAAAAATCCACCAAGGTCAGAAAATAGCTTATACATGAACCCTTGAAAGGAAATAATGGTAGTATTGACCGACCTTGAGTGTGAGTCTAAAATCACTGAAGGAGATAGTATGCATATAAACTAGAGGGAAGCAAAAAACACAAAAAGAAACCACATACTCATGGATACCTGAAGGATAAATAATGAAAGTGGGGTGATTATCCATGTTGTCATAGAGTGGTTACCTCTAGAAGACTTGATCAGGAGCTTCACGAACATTTCACGAGAGGGAGAGACCGTCATACCTATTGCGGTGGTGCATTGCAAATGGCAAGGTGGAATGATTGGAGTAATCCATCGATCTGGGTTAGGTTTTGGGGATAAATCCCAAGGACGGTTCCAACCATTGGATTTGAAACCTCTCTCATGTACCATCGATTGAGTACCATATGGCAATGCACATGGCGATCACGTGATAGAGCGAGTGATGGCTTGCAAAGAGCTGCCATGTCTCACCTTGACAGGGGCAGACATGCCGTGTGAGTCAAGAGGTAAAACAACAAGTTATACCTAGGAATACCAACATGTTTCCATCATTCTTGTAAAACCTTATTATTGACGAATTAAACATTGATATAACCACTTTTGTCTTATCCTCAAGGATCTAGTAAATGTCCATCCACCTTCATATAACAAGAATTATGTGCACTTTAGCACCATAGAACATCAGATTTGGACAACGTCGATTAAATTTATTGGGGGTTATGAGTGGATAAGGTGTAAAGAAATGGCATACAATTTATAAATACCTTAGGGCCTTAATAACCTATGAATAAGAACTAAACCAAATTATGTTCCGGTGTGATTTATGAAAGATTAAGGTAGACAACGAGACATATTTAATAATATATAAGATATTCAATATTTATTTAAAAAAATGATGTAGAGTGTGGTATGTGAAATGGTATCAGAGGAAGTTTCAAAACTGGGCCTGAAAGGAACCACCATAGTAATAACTGAATATGGTATCAGGTCTATGCTTATAATATATACGATATTCGAGATTTATTTAAAAAAAATGATGTAGAGTGTGGTATGTGAAATGGTATCAGAGAAAGTTTCAAAACTGGGCCTGAAAGGAACCACCATAGTAATAACTGAATATGTGTAGAACTAAAGGGTTGAATTAAAGATTAACATGTTAATGCTGGTTTGTGTTGATTATAAGGTCTTCAAATGAAGCAGACCATCATAAAATGGCATAAGACCCCTCTCCACTTATAGCAGAAGGAGAGGAATTATATATAGAGTTTGGAAATAGAATTACCCCATCAACATTTCAGTTTATGGATATTATCAGAAATTTGTAGCAAGAGTTGCTCACCTCAGAAACAACAACAAACGCCTGTTAAAAGACTAGCGAGGAGCAGGAAATAATGATAAGAGATTTGAATGAAAAGTCTAGTCACATAATAGTAGATCTAGAAGTAATAAAAAGAAAGAGTGTGGATATGGAATGATAGAAGTAGGAAAGTGGAGGTGATTTAGATAGGACCTACCCAAAAAGTCAGAAAAGAAAGAAGAGGTTGGAGCTGCAAGGGGAGTTTAGGAAAATAAAACTCCCTACTTTTGATGGGGATAAGGAAGAGGATGCAGAGGCTTGGCTCCTCAACATGACCAAGTATTTCCAAGTTTATGAGTATGAGAGCAATTTAAAATCTAGGTTGGCCATTTACCAACTGCAAGGTAAAGCTGCTCTTTGGTGGGAAGAGGCCCAAATAGTGCATACTTTAGAGGAGAAGGTAATGTCCTGGGAGGAATTCCAAAGGCAGTTAAAGTCTCGATATCTAAATGAACGGTATTACGACGATAGACCAAAGGAGTTTCGTGAATTAAGGTTGGGGCAGTTAACAATGGACGAGCTTGTTGCTAAATTTACCAATTTATTGTGGTATTTCCCTTATATTAAAGAGGAGAAAGACAAGGTTTGAATGATTTTTAAATTGCTTACTAGCCCCTCACAAAGAAATGAATGAGCTTGACAATCCTAAGGCAATGGACGAGGCAGTGAGGAAAGCATGTTTGCGCTACTAGCAGTTTAAGAGTAGGGATGAAGGTTCAAAACTTTGGGAAGGTAAGGACAAAAACAAAATTCCAATGGGATCAAAAAGGTAGAAACCATCTTATCTTAAAATTTTTGGCAATGATCATGAGAGGAAGAAGTTTAGCAAGGGAAATTTAAATCAGCCAGCACAGTGTCAGACTAGGTCCAAACCCATGGACCCGAATAATAAAAATATCAGTGGGGTCAAGGAGATAGAACCGTTGAAGTGTTGGGGGTGTGGTGAACCACACCTATTGAGAGATTGCCCTCATAATCCCAGATCCATTAAGAATATTCAAATTATCCACAAGGCAACAACTGTGAATGACGTTGCCAGAAACATTCCTAGGATAAGTGTCGCGCTCGAGGATATACATACTATGTATCAATATATAATGATTGAGATTGAAGGTACCATTTTAAACCAATATTTTTATGTTTTAATTGATCTAGGGGATAGCTTAAGTTACATTAGTCCTCAACTTGTGGAAACATGTGAATTAAAATATGAAAAATTTAAGACTACATGGTTGAAACAGTTAGCAACTGACACAAAATGAAAGGTAACCAATGAAGTAAGACAATGTCTCATCAACTTGAATGATTGTTACATAAAAGTAAATTTAAATATCCTTCCTTTAGGGTCTTATGATGTATTAATAGGCATGGACTGGTTGGAGGAACATGGAGAAGTTATAAATTGTTTAGAGAAAGAAGTAAGGTGTGTGAGTCAAGATGGGAAAACCCAGTTAATTAAAGGTATACCAAAATCAATATCAATGAGAAAAATCTCAACTTACAGTGGAAAATGTGTACAAGAAAAGGGCGTTAGTTATACATGCTGCATGTCGAAATAAATAAAAACAAACAGAAAAGAAAAATTTAGAGACACTGCTAATCATTAATGAATTTTAGAATGTTTTTCTAGAGGAAATACCAGGCTTACCCCCCGTAGAGATATAGATTTCTCCATTGATCTAGTACCAGGTGCCAACCCAGTATCTAGATCTCCTTATAGAATGAGTATACCAGAGTTACTAGAATTGAAGATGCAGTTACATGAACTGTTGGATAAAGGCTACATTAGACCCAGTGTTTCACCATGGGGGACCCTTATGCTATTTGTCAATAAAAAAGATGGCACATTCAGAATGTGCATTGATTATCGACAATTGAATAAGTTAACCATAAAAAATAAATATCCGCTACCCCATATTGATTTCAAAAATTTATTTAAGGACATGATATCACCAGCGGAGAATAAATGATACAGACATTCATAAGACCACTTTTTGGACCCGATATGGTCGCTATGAATTTGTATTGCTACCATTTGGTTTTACTAATGCACCAACAACCTTTATTTGTTTAATGAATAGTGTATTTAATGAGTACCCTGATAAATTTTTGCTGGTATTTATAGATGATATATTAGTGTACTCCAAGAATAAAGAAGAACACAAGAAACATTTGAGATTAGTGTTGCAAACTTTAAGAGAACATCATCTATATGCTAAATTTAGAAAATATGAGTTTTATAAGGACAAAATACTATATTTGGGTCACGTTATTTCAAGGGAGGGACTGTTTGTTGATCATGAGAAAGTTAGGGCCATTTTAAACTGGCCCATACCTAAGGATGTGTTATCCATTCGCTCATTCATGGGAATCACAAGATATTATCAAATATTTATAGAAGGATTCTCTAAACTGGCCTACCCTATTACATCTTTACAGAAGAAGGGAATAAAATTTGAGTGGACAACTAAATGTCAGGAAAGATTTGAAAAATTGAAACACTTACTCATAGTGGCCCTTATTTGACAGATTAGAAATTCGGATAAGAAATTTATTGTTTGCACGGATTCTTGTTTGGAAGGGTTAGGGGGAGTTTTGATGCAAGAAAATTCAGTAGTAGCTTATGAGTCTACGAAACTGAAAACACATGAAAAAACTATGTGGTATATGCTCTAGAGTTGGCTGTTGTAATACATGCTTTAAAGATGTGGAGGCACTACTTGCTAGGAAAAAAATTACTTTGATAATAGATCATATCAACCTAAAATATTTTTTCAGCCAACCAAATCTTAATGCTAGACAATCTAGGTGGCTAGCTTTTTTTAGTGAATTCGAGTTTGATATCAAACATAAAAAAGCCAAAGAAAAAAAAATTGTAGATGCATTAAGCAGACGTGCACATGCCATACTAGGGGTATCTGTTAGCAATATTAATACAAATTTTATAGAGAAGATTAAAAATTACATATCAGAAGACCATAGATACTTGGAAATTCAACAGAAATGGCAGCAAACAACAATTCCAGGTTATGCAGAAAACTCTGAATAATTGTTAATCTATAGAAATATATTGTATGTCTCTAATGTGAGTGATTTGAAACATTTTATATTAGATGAACATCATAAGAAACCATATTTCAGACATCCTAGATATCAAAAGATGATATCAACATTAAAGAAATATTTTTTCTCACCAAGCATGAAAAAGGAAGTAGCAAAATGCTTATCAAAATGTTTAGAATGTCAACAAGTAAAGGTGGAGCACCAACATCCTGCTGGATTGATAAACCCACTTCCCATTCCTGAATGGAAATGAGAAGTAATTTTTGTAGACTTTATTACAGGGTTTACAAAAACTAAACAACAACATGATTCGGTTATGGTGGTGTTGGACACTTTAATCAAGGAAACACATTTCATATTGGTACAATCTAATTATGGAAAAACATAGATTTCCAACATTTTTATGAAAAAAAATTCGATTACATGGAGTACTGAAGATGATAGTGTCTGATAGGGATGCCAAATTCACTTCCAAATTTTTAAAAGCATTATTTGGAGGCATGGGGACACAACTAAACTTTAGCACCACATACCACCCCCAAACAAATGTACATGCAGAGAGAACTAATCATATTCTAGAAGACATGCTAAGGATGTACGTCATGGACAAACCTACAAAATGGGAGGATTTTCTACACTTAGCAGAATTTCCTTACAATAACAATTACTAAGCCTCAATAAAAATGAGTCCCTTCGAAGCTTTGTATGGCAGAAAATGCCACACACCTCTCAGATGGAGTCAGCTGGAAGACCGACTAATATTGGGGCTAGAGGCATTGCATGGAATGGAACAAGTGGTGCAAAACTTAGGAAAAAACATAAAAATTGCACAATGTAGGCAAAAAATTTAGGCAGATAATAAGAGAACTCACGAATAATTCAAAATTTGAGACCATGTCTATTTAACGATGAAACCAAGGAAAAATACCTTATGAATAAGAACCTGCACAAAACTGGCACCACGATTTTGTGGGCCATTTGAGATGTTAGACAGAGTTGGACTAGTGGCATATCCACTCGCATTACCCAACTATATTAAAATACACAATTTTTTTTATGTGTCTTTGTTAATGAAATATGTCCATGATAATTCTCACATTATTGATTGGAATTTGGTACAGGTGGAACTAGAAGGAGATTTCCTAACAGGTCCACTTTGCATCTTAGATCGAAAAGAGATACTGCTCCAGGATCGAGTCGTCGCTCGGGTTAAAGTGCAATGGAAGAACTTTACACCTGAGGAGGCTACTTGGGAGTTAGAGGATAAAATGCAAGAGTCCTATCTGACACTTTTTCAAAAGTGAAGTGGTGAAATAGTGAACACTGAGGATGGTGTTGAATAAAAAGGGGGGTGGGGGGGAATGTAATACCCTTCTATCTTTATGTTAATGTCTTGCTATATATAGACTAAATTATTTGTAAACTTGATGCTATATATGTCTAGTTTACAAATAATTCAGTTTAAATATAGCAATACATTAACATAAATATATAGGGATATTACATTCCCCCCCCCCTTATTCAACACCATCCTCGGTGTTCATTGTTCCATCACTTCACTTTTGAAACAGTGTCGGATAGGCCTCTTGCATTTTATCTTCTAACTCACAAGTAGCCTCTTGAAGTGTAAATTGCTTGCATTGTACTTTAACCCAAGCTACGACTCGATTTTGGAGCAATATCTCTTTCTGATCTAAGATGCAAAGTGGATTTTCTAGGAAATCTCCTTCTGGTTCCACCTGTACCAAATTCCAATCAATTATATGAGAATTATCATGGAAATAATTCTTTAACAAAGACACATGAAAAAAATTGTGTATTTTAATATGGCTGGGTAATGCTAGCTGATATGCCACTAGTACAACTCTGTCTAAAATCTCACAGGGCCCACAAAATCGTGGTGCCAATTTTGTATAGGTTCTAGTTCTTAAGGTACTTTTCCTTGGTTTTATCCTTAAATATACATGGTCTCCAATCTTGAATTCCTTGTGATTTCTCTTCTTATACACAATTTGTTTCCTATCATGTGCATCTTTTATGTTTTTCATAAGTTTCTACACCACCTATTCCATTTCATGCAATGCCTATGGCAACCGGTCTTCGAGCTGACTCCATTTGAGAGTTGTGTGGAATTTTATACCATAAAAAGCTTCGAAGGGACTCATTTTTATTGAGGCTTGGTAACTATTGTTGTAAGAAAATTATACTAAGTGCAGAAAATCCTCTCATTATGTAGGTGACGTACATCCTTAGCATGTATTCTAGAATCTGATTAGTTCTCTTTGTCTCTCCATATGTTTAGGGGTGGTATGCAGTGCTAAAGTTTAGTTGTGTCGCATGCCTCCAAATAAGTCTTTCCAAATTTTTGAAGTGAATTCAGCATCTCTGTTAAACACTATCATCTTTGGTACTCCATGTAATCGGAAAATTTCTTTCATAAAAATGTTGGCAATTTGTGTTGTTCCATAAGTAGACTGTATCAGTATGAAATGTGATGCCTTTATTAAAGTATCCACCACCACCATAATGGAATCATGTTGTCATTTAGTCTTTGAAAACCCTGTAATAAATTATAATGAAATTACTTCCCATTTTCATTCAGGAATGGGTAGTGGGTTTAGCAATCCAGCAGGATGTTGGTGCTCCACCTTTACTTGCTGACATTATAAACATTTTGATAAGTATTTTTCTAATTCCTTTTTCATGCCCATCCATCATTTCCTTAATGTTGTTACCAACTTTTGATATCCCGAATGTCCCGCATATGGTTTCTTATGATGTTAATCTAATATCAAATGTTTCAAAGCACTTACATTAGGGACATACAATCTATTTCTATAAATTAACAAATTTTCAGAGTTTTCTTCATAACGTAGAATTACTGTTTGTTGCAATTTCTATTGAATTTATAGGTATTTATAGTCTTCCGGTATGTAATTTTTAGTCTTCTCTACAAAATATATGTTACTACCAATGGATACCCCCATTATGGCATGTGCATGTCTGCTTAATGCATATGCAATTTTATTTTCTTTTCCTTTTATATGTTTGATGTCAGACTCGAAGTCACTAAGAAAAGATAGCCACCTAGACTGTCTAACATTACGATCTGGTTGGTTGAAAACATATTTTAGGATGATATGATATGTTATAAGAATAATTTTTTTCCCTAGTAAGTAGTGCCTCCACATATTTAAAGCATGTATTACATCAGCTAACTCTAGATCATATACCACATATTTATTCTCATGTGTTTTCAGTTTCCTAGACTCGTAAGCTACCACCGAATTTTCCTGCATAAAAAATTCCCGAACCCCCTTCCAAACAAGCATTTGTGCGAACAATAAATTCCTTATTCAGATCTGCAATGTGTAAAATAGGGGCCATTGTAAGTAAGCGTTTCAAATTTTCAAAGATTTCCTGACAATTAGTTGTCCACTCAAATTTTATTCCCTTCTTCTGTAAGGATGTAATAGGATAGGCCAGTTTAGAGAGTCCTTCCATAAATCTTCGATAATATCCACTGATTCCCATGAATGAACGAACGACTAACATATCCTTAGGTATGGGTTAGTTTAAAATGACCCCAACTTTCTCACGATCAAGAAACAGTCCCTCCCGTGAAATAATGTGACCCAAAAATTGTATTATGATCTTATAAAACTTACATTTGCTAAATTTAGCATATAGTTAATATTTTATTAAACTTTGCAGCAGTAATCTTAGATGTTCCATGTGTTCTTCTTAATTTTGGAAGTACACTAAAATATCATCTATAAGCACCAATGCAAATTTATCAAGGTACTCATTAACTACACTATTCATTAAGCACATAAATGGTAGCACTACAAATTTGTACTGACCATATCGGGTCCAAAAAGCGGTTTTATGAATTTTTTTATTCTTTTTTCTCAATTGGTGATACCCTATTCTTAAATTAATTTTTGAAAATATGGTTGCTTCCCTCACTTGATCGAACAAGTCATCAATACGAGGAAATGAGCATTTATTTTTGATGGTTAACTTATTCAATTGTCGATAATCGATGCACATTTGAATGTGCCATATTTTTTCTTGACAAATGGGTGGCACTTGGTACGAGATCAATGGAGAAATATATATCCTTGCATAGGGGGTAAACCTGGGATTTTGTCTGGTAAAACATCCCGAAATTCATTAATGATTGACAATGTCTCTAAATTTTGTTTTTCTATTTGCTATTTATTTATTTCCACATGCACCATGTATAATTAACACCCTTTTCTTGCACTCATTTTCAACTGTAAAGTTGAGATTTGTATGACTGATATTGGTTTTGCTATACCTTTAGTTAACCGAGTTTACCCATCTTGACTCACACAACTCACTGTTTTCTTTAAATAGTTTATAATAACTCCCTATTTCTCCAACCAGTCCATGCTTAGTAATACATCACAGAACTCTAAAGGAAGGATATTCAAATTTACTTATGTGGAATAACCATTCAAGTTGATGGGACACTATCTTACTTGGTTGGTCACCTTTCATTTTGCGTCAATTACTGACTATACCAACTATGCAGTCTTACATTTTTCAGATTTTAATTCACAATTTTCGACAAGATGAGGACTAATGCAACTTAAATTACCCCCTGGATAAGATAAAATAGAAACAAATTGGTTTAAAATGGTACCTTCTATCTCGATCATCATAGATTGATGCTCAACCTGTCTGTCCTCTAGCGCGACACTTATCCTAAGAATGTTTCTGGTAACATCATTCGCAGTTGTTGCCTCATGGACAACTTGCATATTCTAAATGGATCTGGGATTATGCAGGCAATCTCTCAATAGGTTTGGTTCACCACACCCCCAAAATTCCAATGGTTCTCTCTCCTTGACCCCACTATTCTTTTTATTGTTCAGGTCCATGGGATTGGACATAGTCTAAGAAGATACCGATTGATTTAAATTTCCCTTGCTGAACTTCTTCATCTGATGATTCTTCCCCTTAGATGGTTTCTTCCTTTTTGATCCCATTGAATTTTTTTTTATCCTTACTTTTCCAAAGTTTTGAACTTTCACCCCTACTCTTGAATTGCTGGTAGCACAATCTTGCTTTCCTCACTGCCTCATCCATTGTCTTAGGATTGTCAAATTCAATAATTTCTTCGTAAGGGGCTAGTAAGCAACTTAAAAATCGTTGTACCTTGGCTTTCTCCTCTTTAATATAAGTGACATATCGTAGTAAATTTAGCCACAAATTCATTCATTGTTAACTGCCCCAACCTTAATTCATGAAACTCATTTGCTCTATCACTATAATATCATTCATTTAGATATCAAGACTTGAACAGTCATTGGAATTCCTCCCAATACATTGTCTTCTCCTCTGAGATATGTATTGTTTTGACCTCTTCCCACCAAAGAGCAGCTTTACCTTGTAGCTAGTAAATGGCCAATCTAGCTTTTAAATTACTCTCATACTCATACACTTGGAAATACTTGGTCATGTCGAGGAGCTAAACCTCTACATCCTCTTCCTTCTCCCCATCAAAAGTAGGGGGTTTTATTTTCCAAAAATCCCCTTGTAGCTCCACCCTCTTCTTTCTTTTCTGGTCTTTTGGTAGGTCCTATCTAAATCACCTCTTCTTTCTGACTTCTTTGATTCCATCTCCACTCTCTCTCTTTTCAGTACTTATGGCTTTACTATTCCATGACTAGATTTTTTAGTCAACTTTCTTATCATTTGCTCTTGCTCCTCACTAGCCTTTATCAAACATTTGTTGTTGTTTCTGAAGTGAGACAACTCTTGCTGCAAATTTATGATAATATCCATAAAGTAAGATTTTGGTGGGGTACTTCCATTTCCAAACTCTATATATAATTCCTCTCCTTCTGCTACAAGTGGAGGGGGGTCTTCTGCCATTTTATGATGATCTGTTTCACTTGAAGACTTTATAATCAACATAAACAAGCATTAGCATTTTAATCTTTAATTCAACCCTTTAGTTCTACACATATCCATTTATTACTATGGTGGTTCCTTTCAGGCCCAGTTCTGAGACATTGAATTTTATTGGATTGAATGACTATGGAAGCCATGATGGGATGGATGTGATGATGTAATATTATATTTTATTATTGAATTAATAAATACATTGTTTGGGATATTTAGGAAATAGCACTAGAGTTTTATAATAATTCTTGCAAGCTTATGAAAAACTATTGGTGGTTAAGTCCACATGATGGACCTTCCTTAAAAGTCTCCTAAAAATCTTTAGGAGAAAATAATAAAAATGAAAATATTAACATAATTGGACAAAAATATTATGTTAATCACTTAGTTGGAGAGAAATACTAAGTGGGGTGAACTAAAACACATAGAGAGAGAAAGATGTGCTTTAAAGAAAAGGGAAATAATCTTTTACGAAAAAACTAAAACAAAAAGGCCTAAGCAAAAGGCTGGAAGACCTTAAAGAAGGATGCTGCTAAAAATCTGCTGGGAAGAAATCTATAAAATAAACCACCAAGGAATCATTGAGTTTGTTGATTCTAGTGGCAAGAAGATCTTAGCTCGAAGGGGAACTATTGGAGATAGTTCATAGTTGAGTGGAACATGCTTGGTTCCTGAACAATTCTCAAGCATCAACTACGGTTAGATGAAATTCTATCTATGTTATGCTATTTATATTGAAATTGGCTAAATATGTTGGATGCTATAATAGACTGTAATTTGCATGTCTCTAATTTGTTGTATGTGTTATAGTTTTTCATGCATGATCTATTAATTTATCTAAGTGGCAATTTTGATGAAATAGGTTGTGTCTGTAGGTCTGTATAAAAAAATGAACATGTTAAAAAAAGAATTATCTATATGCATGCATAGAGGAAATAAATTGAAATATACATGTGACTGAAATTATTCGTATTAGATAAAACAATGAGCTAGTGAACTCTAAATTCATCATAGACCAGAGAAAAATGGCTAGATATAGATTCCATGTGTCTAAATTTGATTGGAAGTACTGTGGGAGAGAAATACTGTAATTTCCAAACGAAACCAATGGGAGAGAAAGACTGACGTAACCCCTAAATAAAAGACAGTATGCCCTTGATACATTTTTTTTTATCATTTTGATTATAAGAGGGTTGGTGCTCTCTAAGTACTTGTGGAAGCATTATGATTAAAATATTATTTGACATGGCATAAATAATTGATAATGGAAAGTATTACATTCGATAAACATTATTGATTCTACTAATTAAACATAGGATCCTTCATTCTAAAGAGAAATGATTCCATTTTTTTTCCATGTGTCAACATGCAACTTTACTGCTTTCTTGTTTCATTCTTTTATTTTTATTTTTTTGATAGCTTTATTGATTTTTACTGTTTTTCTTGTTTTATTTCTTTTGTTTTTATTTTTTGATAGCTTTGCTGATTTTTACTATTTTTCTGTTTATTCTTATTTATATTTATTTAGAGCATGTAATTAATTTATTAATGTATTATTATTTATTATTTACTATTAAGGGACTTACATACTTCCCCAATTTAAGGAAATTCGTCTTGAAGTTAAGTTTTTATTATTATTTATTATTTATTATTAAGGGACATTACATTTATTTTGTTATTTATTAATTCATGTAACAGTCTTGGCACCTTCTGTTGAACTAGTATAACCAGCAGGCATCGAAAGTTTCAAAACACCAGGGAAATCCCAAGGAATCTCTGTCCTTTCTCCCACATTTGGAATCAGGCATAAGCCTCCTTGGTCTATATCCTAGTCCATGGCTAGCCCCAAGGCTCATGCCTGACTCAAACCTCATCTGCCCTAAGGCAGGCATCCAGTACAGTGCTCAATGTCATCGGGCATCTCGCAAGGTTGGCCCACTCCCTCCACAACTCACTAAGGTGCACAACCCCAGGGATCAAAGTCCTTACACCCCTACCAGACTTCGACATCCCAATACAATACTAGGCACCTAGCCTTCAATATTAGGCACTTGGCCTCCTCGAGATGGTCCCATAGCCCTCAAGAGCTATACAAGACAAAGGAACCACTGTCATATGTAGTGTTGATTGAGTGTGTCCCCAGCCCATATGGTGTTACTTATTCTCCCTCGTGCATATGGGCTCACATGAGATCATCAAATAAACCGGCCCTCTCGGCCCATTTGTGGAGTCGTGTCAATCATCACACCTCAACATGCAACCAATGCATTAGCTATACCATCATAGTATCATAGAAATAATCCACATGCCAAGTCTTGCATGTCATCATGAGAACATTCATCATTGTTAATCACAACATTATGAATAATAACGAACTGCATGCTCCTGCATGTCATAAATTTGTATGCAACTATCACATGCTTCACCTCATGAAATACCATCATAAGTTATAACATCAATATATTTGCATCAAAGACATAACATGACTTCACATAATAAATGAACCACATGTCAATAAACCTCATGTTATAGCATCATAATTCCTATGCCATGTTATGCATATCATATCCATCATGAGTATTCAACATTAAATACCTATCATCACGTAGTAAATGAATATGTCAATATACCTCGACATAACATCATAATCATAAGGATACATTATCACTATAAGAACCACTTGTGCATCATTATATCACGAAACCTCATGTAACATTATAAACTAAACTGAAATCATAGTGTACAATTTAGATGTATCATAAAGTTTAAAAAATAAAACATGATTTAGATGCTCCATAAAAGTATCTGTCTTAGCTAAGTAAGCACTCCTAATTAGTTCAACACACATTTTAATTGAGTAAATAAGGAAAGTCATTAAGAATAACATCTGCATCTTCCCAGGTAGCTGACCCTGGGCTATATTGGTCCCACTGGACCTTGACTTTCTCAAACTCACAGTTCCTAAGTCGAGGAACCCAATGGTCCGGTATACAAAATGGTTCGACTTGAAGGACTCCCTCCTCCGAAACTTGCAATTTTTCAAATTTCAGAAGATGGGATGGGTCGGGTACATATTTTCTAAGCATAGAAACATGAAACACATTATGCATCCTTCTTAGATGGAATGCCAGCTCGAGCTTATAAGAAACTGGTCCAATCCTTTCTAGGATTGTGAATGGCCCAACAAATCTAGTGAACAAGTTTGTTCCCTTACCAATCCTAAAGGGACTTTTAAAGGGGTTGATTCTAATAAAAACTTGGCTTCCTTCCTTAAAGTTTCTATCAACTCTCTTTGCATCAGAATAACTTTTCTAATGATCCCTGACTTCTTTTAGTCTCTGCTTAATTATGTCCATTTGTTCTTCCATTTCTTGGAGCATTTTAGGTCCCAACATGACTCGATCCTCTAATCGATCCAAACTTAATGGAGTATGACATGGTCTTCTATACAAGATTTTGAAGGGAGATGCCTAAATTGAACTGTGATAACTATTGTTGTATGCAAATTCCACTAAGGGAAGGTATGTCTCCCATTGGTTTTGTTGATCCATGACATACATTCTTAGCATGTCCTCTAATACTTGGTTTACTCTTTCTGTTTTCCCATATGTCCTTGGGTGATATGCTATACTGAAGTTTAGTTGTGTTCCCATAGATTGTAATAGGCTTTTCCAAAATCTAGAAGTAAAACGTGCGTCTCTGTCAGATATTATCTTTCTGGGCACACCATGAAGGCGAATTATTTCTTTTAGGAAAATTTGAGCGATAGATGATGCTTCAAAGGTGGTCTTAACTAGAATGAAGTGAGCACTCTTAGTTAATTTATCAACAACAACCATAATGCAGTCATGTCTTTGGGATGTCATAGGTAAGCGTCCAACAAAATCCAACGAAACAACTTCCCACTTAGTTTCCGGTATATCATGGGGTTGTAAAAGACCTGCTAGGTGACGATGTTCATCTTTAACCTATTGACATTATAAACATCGGGCCACAAACTTTGTTATATCCTTTTTCATTCCTGTCTAGAAAAATATTTTGTTTAAATTTGCATACATTTTCTGGACTCCTGGATGTGCAGCGTATGGAGCTTGGTGGGCTTGCTTCATTATTAATTTCCAAAGGTCATCATCACCTTGGACGTACATCCTACCCTTATATTGTAGCAATCCATCATTATCTAAGGTATATCCTTCCCTCCTGGTCGCCATAGGTACCCCTTCTTGTAAGGAAAATTTTATTTGTTGGTATTGCGGGTCCCCTACTAAGTGTTTTAGAATTCGGCTTCTCAAGTCTATCTTTAATGATGATATTGAATGAAGTCTATGTCTCCTGCTTAAAGCATCTGCAACTTTATTTTCTTTTCCCTTGATGTAGGATATATTGAAATCATAATCACTAAATAGCTCACTCTAGCATCACTGTCGAGCATTAAGGTCCTTTTGGGTGAAGATGTACTCAAGACTTTTATGATCTGTTCTTAATTCAAATTGATGCCCCATCAGATAATGTCTCCATAGTCTCAAGGCCATTACAACTGCAGCTAACTCCAGATCATGAGTAGCATAATTGATTTCATGGGTCTTGAGTTTGCGTGAATCATATGCCTTAACCGCTTCATCTTACATCAAGACTGCACCTAATCCTTCTCCTGATGCATCCGTGCATACACGAAAGTCCTTGTCCATGTCAGGTACCTTTAATATTGGAGCAATTGTTAGTCGATGTTTTAGCTCATTCAATGCTTTCTCACACTCACTTGTCCATTCAAACTTAACCCCTTTCCTTTGGAGGTGGTTGATGGGATTAGATATCTATGAGAACCCTTCTACAAATATTCTATAATAGCCTGCCAACACCATAAAGTTGCGTACTTCCTTGACATTCTGAGGAGTAGGCCAATCCATTATAGTTTCAATCTTACTGTAATCCACTACAATGCCTTTCCTACTAATGGTATGGCCTAAATATTGAATTTCTTTCTCAAAGAAGGAACATGTAGTAAGTTTCCCATCTAGATTATGTTCTCTAAGGAATTGAAGTACCAACCTCAAGTGTTCTAGATGCTCCTTCTCATTGTGGGAATAAATGAGGATGTCATCCAAAAACACTTGGACAAAGCGGTCCAAATATTTTCAGAAGACACTATTCATCAAGTTCATGAAGGCTGTCAGGGCATTAGTCAAACCAAATGGCATAACAATAAACTCATAGTGTCCATAACGCGTTCTAAAAGCCGTCTTAGGTATGTCTTCCTCCTTGATTCTTAGTTGATGATAACCTGACCATAAGTCTATCTTGGAAAATATTGAAGCTCCTTTTAGTTGGTCAAAGAGGTCATCTATTTGAGGCGTGGGGTACTTGTTCTGAATGGTGGCCTTGTTTAGATCTCGGTAATCAATACATAACCTAAGAGTTCCATCCTTCTTCTTTACAAAGATAACTGGTGCACCCTAAGGTGACACACTGGGTCAGATAAATCCTTGATCAAGAAGTTCTTTAAGTTTTCTACTCAACTCATTAAGCTCTGGGATAGTCATTCAATAAGGTGTTTTGGATATGGGTTCTAATCCTAGTTTCAAAGAAATGGAGAAATCTAATCCCATTAACCACCTCCAAAGGAAAGGGGTTAAGTTTGAATGGACAAGTGAGTGTGAGAAAGCATTTAATGAGCTAAAACATCGACTAACAACTGCTCCAATATTAAAGGTACCTGACATGGACAAGGACTTTTGTGAATGCACGGATGCATCAGGAGAAGGATTAGGTGTAGTCTTGATGCAAGATGAAGGGGTTATCGCTTATGCTTCATGTAAACTCAAGACCCATCAAATCAATTATGCTACTCATGATATGGAGTTAGCAACAGTTGCAATGGCCTTGAGACTATGGAGACATTATCTGATGGGGCGTCAATTTGAATTAAGAACAAATCATAAAAGTCTTGAGTACATCTTCACCAAAAAGGACCTTAATGCTCGACAGCGACGCTGGAGTGAGCTATTTAGTGATTATGATTTCAAGATATCCTACATCAAGGGGAAAGAAAATAAAGTTGTAGATGCTTTAAGCAGGAGACCTAGGCTTCATTCAATATCATCATTAAAGATAGACCTGAGAAGCCGAACTCTAAACCACCTAGTAGGGGACCCGCAATACCAACAACTAAAATTTTCCTTACAAGAAGAGTTACCTGTGGCGAGCAGGTGGGAAGGATATACCTTAGATAATGATGGATTGCTACGATATAAGGGTAGGAGGTATGTCCCAGGTGATGATGAACTTTGGAAATTAATAATGAAGGAAGCCCACCAAGCTCCATATGCTGCACATCCAGGAGTCCAGAAAATGTACGCGGATTTAAAGCAACTATTTTTCTGGACAGGAATGAAAAAGGATATAACAAAGTTTGTGGCCCGATGTTTAGAATGTCAATAGGTTAAAGCTGAACATCATCACCCGATAGGTCTTTTACAACCCCATGATATACCGGAAACTAAGTGGGAATTTATTTCGTTGGATTTTGTTGGACGCTTACCTATGACATCCCAAAGACATGATTGCATTATGATTGTTGGTGATAAATTAACTAAGAGTGCTCACTTCATTCTAGTTAAGACCACCTTTGAAGCATTAGATATCACTCAAATTTTCCTGAAAGAAATAATTCACCTTCATGGTGTGCCCAGAAAGATAATATCTGACAGAGACGCACGTTTTACTTCCAGATTTTGGAAAAGCCTATTAAAATCTATGGGAACACAACTAAAATTCAATACAACATATCACCCAGAGATAGATGGGCAAACAGAAAGAGTAAACCAAGTATTAGAGGACATGGTAAGAATGTATGTCATGGATCAACAAAACCAATGGGAGAAATACCTTCCCTTAGTGGAAATTGCATACAACAATAGTTATCACAGTTCAATTCAGGCATCTCCCTTCGAAATCTTGTATGGAAGACCATGTCATACTCCATTAAGTTGGGATCGATTAGACGATCGAGTCATGTTGGGACCTGAAATGCTCCAAGAAATGGAAGAACAAATGGCCAAAATTAAGCAGAGACTAAAAGAAGCCAGGCATCGTCAGAAAAGTTATGCTGATGCAAAGAGAGTTGATAGAAACTTTAACGAAGGAAGACAAGTTTTTATTAGAATCAAACCCTTTAAAAGTCCCTTTATGATTGGTAAGGGAACAATGTTGTCCCCTAGATTTGTTGGGCCATTCACGATCCTAGAAAGGATTGGACTGTAAGCTCGAGCTGCCATTCCATCTAAGAAGGATGCATAATGTGTTTCATGTTTCTATGCTTAGAAAATATGTACCCGACCCATCCCATGTTCTGAAATTTGAAAAATTACAGGTTTTCGAGGAGGGAGTCCTTCAAGTTGAACCATTCTGTATACTGGACCACCGAGTTCGCCGACTCAGGAACCGTGAGTTTGAGCAAGTCAAGATCCAGTGGGACCAATATAGCCCAGGGTTAGCTACCTGGGAAGATGTAGATGTTATTCTTAATGACTTTCCTTATTTACTCGATTAAAATGTGTGGTGAACTAATTAGGAGTGATTACTTAGCTAAGACAGATACTTTTATGGAGCATCTAAATCATGTTTTATTGTTTAAACTTTATGATACATCTAAATCGTACACTATGATTTTAGTTTAGTTTACAATGTTACATGAGGTTTCGTGATATAATGATGCACATGTGGTTCTTATAGTGATGATGTATTCTTATGATTATGATGTTATGTCGAGGTATATTGACATATTCATTTACTACATGATGATAGGTATTTAATGTTGAATACTCATGATGGATATGATATGCATAACATGGCATAGGAATTATGATGCAATAATATGAGGTTTATTGGCATGTGGTTCATTTATTATGTGAAGTCATGATATGTATTTGATGCAAATATGTTGATGTTATAACTTATGATGGTATTTCATGAGGTGAAGTATGTGATAGTTGCATACAAATTTATGACATGCAGGAGCATGCAGTTCGTTATTATTCATAATGTTGCGATTAACAATGATGAATGTTCTCATGATGACATGCAAGACTTGGCATGTGGATTATTTTCTATGATACTATGATGGTATAACTAATGCATTGGTGCATGTTGAGGTGTGATGATTGACATGACTCCATAAATGGGCCGAGAGGGTTGGTTTATTTGATGATCTCGTGCGAGCCCATACGCACGAGGGAGAATAAGTAACACCATATGGGCTGGGGACAAACTCAATCAACACTACATATGCTAGTGGTTCCTTTGTTTTGTATAGCTCTTGAGGGATATGGGACCGTCTTGAGGAGGCCAAGTGTTTGATATTGAAGGCTAGGTGCCTAGTATTGTATTGGGATGCCAAAGTCTGGTAGGGGTGTAAGGACTTCGATGCCAGGGGTTGTATGCTTTAGTGAGTTGTGGAGAGAGTGGGCCAATCTTGCGAGATGACCGGTGAGATTGAGCACTGTACCAGATGCCTGCCTTGGGGTAGATGAGGTCTGAGTCAGGCACGAGCCTTGGGGCCAGCCTTGGACTAGGATACAGACTGAGGAGGCTTATGCTTGATTCCGAAAGTGGGAAAAAGGATAGAGATTCATTGGGGTTTCCCGGGTGTTGTGAAAATTTCAATGCTTGCTATTTATACTAGTTCAACAGAGGGTGCCGGGACTGTTACATGAAGTAATAAATAACAAAATAAATGTAATGTCCCTTAATAATAAATAATAAATAATAAAAAAACTTAACTTCGGGACGAAGTTCCTTAAAGTGGGGAAGTATGTGATGTCCCTTAATAGTAAACAATAAATAATAAAAATAATAAATAATAAATAATATAATATAATATTAAATAAATAATAAACAATAATTAAAAATTAGTAATAGTAAATAAATAATAAATAATAATAAAATAATAAATTAATTACATGCTCTAAATAAATATAAATAAGAATAAATAGAAAAATAGTAAAAATCAGTAAAGCTATCAAAAAGTAAAAACAAAAGAAATAAAACAAGAAAAACAGTAAAAATCAGTAAAGCTATCAAAAAATAAAAACAAAAGAATAAAACAAGAAAGCAGTAAAGTTGCATGTTGACACATGGAGTGTGTGCATGTGGTTCCCCTTCCAATGTTTGCTCTATTTAATAGATGGGGAGGAAGATGAGAGGCATTCCATCATTCCATGATTCCATCATCCATTCTCTGGGAGAATAGTGTTAGGAGACAAAGGATACCCTGGTAGTAGTATGTTGATTGAGGGCTCGGGGGTGGCCAGTTGTAGCAAGATTTTGTGCAATTGAGCCTACGGTTGGGTGGAGAGTCATCCCCAAGACTTTGTTGCAGGTAGCAGAATTCAACTAGCGTTCAACTAGCGTTCCACAGGTAAGTTGTCTCTCTTCACTCATATTTTTGTAATTTAATGTTAACTAGTTGATAAATTGCTTGTTAACAATGAGGAATGTTCTCACGATGACATGCAAGACTTGGCATGTGGATTATTTTCTATGATACTATGACGGTATAGCTAATGCATTAGTTGCATGTTGCGGTGTGATGATTGACATGACTCCACAAATGGGCCGAGAGGGCTGGTTTATTTGATGATCTCATGCGAGCCCATACGCACGAGGGAGAATAAGTAACACCATATGGGCTAGGGACAAACTCAATCAACACTACATATGCCAGTGGTTCCTTTGTCTTGTATAGCTCTTGATGGATAGCTCTTGAGGGCTATGGGACCATCTTGAGGAGGCCAAGTGCTTGATATTGAAGGCTAGGTGCCTAGTATTGTATTGGGATGTCGAAGTCTGGTGGGGGTGTAAGGACTTCGATACCTGGGGTTGTGCGCCTTAGTGCATTGTGGAGGGAGTGGGCCAACCTTGTGAGATTCCTGGAGACATTGAGCACTCTATCGGATGCCTGCCTTGGGGCAGATGAGGTCTGAATCAGGCGCGAGCCTTGGGGGCCAGCCTTGGACTAGGATACAGATTGGGGAGGCTTATGTCTGGTTCCAAAAGTGGGAAAAAGGAAAAAGATTCCTTGGGATTTCCCAGGTGTTGTGAAACTTTCGATACCTGCTGGTTATACTAGTTTAGCAGAGGGTGCCGGAACTGTTACATGAAGTAATAAATAACAAAATAAATGTAATGTCCCTTAATAATAAATAATAAATAATATAATAGAATATTAAATAAATAATAAATAAAAAATAGTAATAGTAAATAAATAATAATAAATTAATAAATTAATTACATGCTCTAAATAAATATAAATAAGAATAAAACAAGAAAGTAGTAAAAATCAGTAAAGCTATCAAAAGGTAAAAACAAAAGAATAAAACAAGAAAGCAATAAAGTTGCATGTGGACACATGGAGTGTGTACATGTGGTTCCCCTTCCAATGTTTGCTCTATTCAATAGATGGAGAGGAAGATGAGAGGCATTCCATGATTCCATGATTCCATCATCCATGTTTCAATAAGAGATGAACATCGAGGACATTTTTCTCTTTAAGGGAGGGAGTATGTAATATCCCTGGCGTAAGCTATCGTAAAAACTCTCGTAAAATGTGTGTTGTTGAATAATTAAATATTATTAATTCTTATATTGATATTACATGAAGAATATTTTTCTAGTTCTTAATTACAAGAATATTACAATAATTAATTCTTAATTCTTTTATTTAGAAGAATTTATATTCTTCTATGTAAATAAATTGTATTGTCCAAGTTGGTATATTTTTTGATTTTTATAACTAATTAGTCATAATTTAAGAAAAACTACGGATAAGCGATATATTGTCCATAAGGCAAAAACAAATCTACCTTGAAAAAAAACAGCATGAGAGATTTATGGATGATTTATTGAGTGATTTTAGAATTTAGAAAATATGATTTATGGATGATTTATGGAGTGATTTTAGAATATAGGAAAAAACTAATTTATGGAGTGATTTGTGGGTGATTTATGGAATGATTTTAGGATTTAGAAAAACTATTACATTTTTTTAATTCTACTTATTGTAAGACTATGAGAAAATATGAGAACTAATGACAAAATACATGTAGAATCAAGCCAAGTGAAAAGAATGTGTGTTTTTGAATAAGTTTATGTACAAAATTGGTTGAATGGAATTAAGTCTTGTGGGGAATTCAACGCAGAACTGCTTCATCTCTTACTTGGTCATTGTTGGCTATATTAGTGTGGTTGACATTATCGATTCGACATAAAATACCCTATTAGGAATCTGGTTGAGCTCAAGCATGGATTAAAAGATAAGTAACTATGATCTTTGAAAATTATTGTGTTTGCTGTGGTGAATGAAGAAATAAGAATCAAATTTATTTGCTTGAAAATTTTCATATGATAAAGAGTTGAGATTATTTTCTTAGAAAAATCTCCATGGAATTTCATGCGTAGAGGAATAAGTGTTTTGTTCATTGAATTTAAAAGATTTCATGTTCATTGAATTCTTAAAATATTTTCATGGCTAAATAATTATGTGAATTGCATGAGTTATTGAAAAATTAGGGTCCAAATATGTTTTGTATCTCACAAACTGTGATATATGTATAAAAAATGAAAGAGGTTTTTGAACATGAGTTTTTTCTTTCCAAAAATCTCTTACATATTTGAAAAATTAAATTTCAACTTCTCGAAAATGCACCCCAAGTTGATGGTTAAAATAGAAAATTATTTAATATTTAAATCTAGAAAAATGGGCTGAAAAATTCATTCAAATCTTCCAAATTTTGACTCCTGTGTAAAACCTGAAAATAATTTTTTTTAATGAACCTATTCTAAACAAAAACCTCTTCTTTTTTTCAAAAACATGTTTCCAGATATTTGGAAACAACACCCAAAGTTGATGACTAAAACAAGTAAAACAGAGTGTTGCAATTTTATTTGTCAGCGTGATAAGAATAGTTATTTATGTACATATAGAGATAACTATTTTGTTAATTTTATTGAAAATAAATAAATTAATTTCATGCATGAATAAATAACTATTAAGTTTGATATTTCTTGAAAAGAAATAATTTATTTGCATGCACAAAAATAGAACAATTATGTTGATATTTCATGAATAGAAATAATTTATTTGCATGCACAAAAGTAGAACAATTATGTTGATAATTTTTAAAAAGGGATTACGTTATTTCATTTAAAATATTACTATTGATGTTCTCATGATATATATGCATTAAAGTTTTAGAGTGAATATGCGTTGATGTGCATAGAAATAATATCTAGTATATTGGGTCTTCTAGAAATTAATAGGTGATTTTACATGCATGAGAAGTTTGAGTCATGCCGAAAGAGATAAGTAAATTTTTTGAGAAAGAGTTCACATAAAATCTTTGCATAGAGGACAATTGTTTTATTATTTGAGAAATATTTGTATTCATGCCCTTTCTCAAGGAAATATTACAAATTTATTTGATGTGTGAAATGGTAGGAAAATATTTGAATTGCATGCATAATAGGTAGTGAGTTAGTGAATTTTTGGGAAAAGAATAGTTAATGTGTTAGACTCCTTGGAAAATAAATATATATATTTTCTGTGTTAGAACTCTTCAAAAAGAAGAGAAGAGAAAAATATGTTATTGTATGCATTATTGAATTAGATTTTTGGAGAAGAAAACTAGTAATCACATGCTTTATTGTGTTAAGATTCATTTTGGAAGATTCTTTAGAGAAATATATACATTTGCGTTCATGGAAAATTTTAGTTTTGGTAATAGATTTCCGGATACAAAGAAGGTGCAATTGCAAAATATTGATTGTGTTAGCCTTCTTTTGGGAAAAATAATATGTATTTGCGCACCTAAAGGGATTAACTATGATATTAACTTTGTTTTGAGAGAAGATTATGTATAGTTATTGGGATAAATATTTTGGTAAGAGGAAAATGTCTCTTTGCATGCATGAAAGAATATATGGTATGCATTTGATCGCTTGGAAAATGTGTTTATTTTTCCATGCATTATTTAGTTAGTTTCCTTTGAAAAGAAATATATGTTTCACATGCAAGAAGAATAAGCTATCATGCTATTTTATGTTGCAAAGGACAAGTAGTTTCATGCAAGAAATTATAACTATTATGTTAACTTTGTTTGGAATAGATATTTTATTTTTATATATAATAGTCATTGTGAACAACTTTCCCATAGAAAATATGTTTTGGAAAAGAACATGTACTCACATACACAAGTATAAAATCTATTGCGTTAATGAATTTGCACACACAAGAACAATATATAGTATGCTAGCTTTTCTTTGGAAATAATATGAAAGTTCATGCAAGATTATGTTAGCGTTTATGTTGGAAAGATGAAGCTTGACAATGATTTTCTTATTACAAATGCATGTGCGATGATGTTAAAAAGGCATTTCTTGACATTCTATTTATGTTTTATATATGCACACAAATAGATGTTGAAGTGTCACCAATAAAGATTGATTAATGGTTTATTAATATTTTATCTAATCATGATATCAAGTGTGTTGACGACAATAATGACAGGAAATAATGGTGACTTGTGTAAATGATAATTCATGTTTAACATTATGGTATATAAAATGATAGTTCATGTTTAACATTGTAGTAGATAAATATTTGTTGGTCCATTCAGATTGAGAAATTCCAACTACAGGATGATCCACTAATGGAAACAACCAGACTACAAATACATAGAAATTGAGAATTCATTGATAAATGATATCATGATAATTGTAATAGATTATAGATAGTTATACTACATTCAAGATGTTTTTCTATGTAATATTTTATGACAATGGTCAAGGGATGAACTCCCATATAACCATTGGGTGATGGGTGAACACCCTCATGAGCGTTCAATAATAAAATTAAATGTTTGTTGTTTTTCACCGTATGGGTTTTCTAGGGTATATCGATGTCTAATGATGTGATTGTACATTGTGTCATTTTTATGATATTAATTCGGTCCATGATGAGATGTTTATATTATCAAGTATGTGATTTACTGATTGGGTTAAAAAAATCATAGAATCTATGTATGGTTACAACAGGAAATGTAAGTTAATATGCTACAAAAATGTCAATTAATGATTGTGTAACTATGCTTTTAATAAATATTTCTCTATGTAATGATGATGGATATTCTAATGATCATTGAGGGAATATATAAAGTAATTTATAAATTTACATATTGGTAAATGTCGAAAAAATCCATGGTAACCTTGCATGAAAATGCAATGAAGTTAGGAAAATTTTCAGCATTTACCAATGTGTAACTTTTTAAGTTACTTTTTATATTCCCTTAATGACCATTAAAATAACCATCATCATTACATAGAGAAATATTTAGTAAAACAATAGTGAGTTACACCACCATTAACTCCCATTTTTGTAGAATATTAACTTAAATTTCTTGCTATAACTATGAATCAATTCTATGATTCTTTTAACTCAATTAGTAAATCACACACTTGATAATATAAATATTGCATCATCAAAGAAATTAACATCATAAAAATGACACAATGAACAATCACATCATTAGACATTGATATACCCTCGAAACCCTGTAGGTGAAAACCAACAAATGTTTAATTTTATTATTAAACACTCATGAGGGTGTTCACCCCTCAGTCAATGGTTATAAGGGATTCCATCCCTTGACCATTGTCATAAAATATTACATAGAAAAATAATCTTAGATACAACATAACTAACTATAAACTATTACAATCATCTTGATATCATTTACCCATGAATCATCAATCTCTATGTTTTTGTGGTCACTATTTCCATCAATGGATCATCCTGCAGTTGGAATTCCTCAATTTGCATGGACCAACAAATATTTATTTTCCACAATGTTAAACATGAACTATCCTTTGCACAAGTCACCATCATTTCCTACCATTGTTTCCGTCAACACACTTGATATCATGATTAGATAAAATATTAATAAACCAATAATCAATCTTTATTAGTGACACTTCAACATCTATTTGTGTGCATGCATAAAACATAAATAGAATGTCAGGAAATGTCTTCTTTAACATCATTGCACATGCATTTGTAACAAGAAAATCACTATCAAGCATCATCTTTCCAACAAAACGCTAACATAATCTTGCATGCACTTTCATATTCTTTCCAAAGGAAAGCTAACATACTAGATATTATTCTTGTGCATGCAAATGCATAACAAGATTTCAAGAGAACTAGCCCAACAAACAATTTTCTTTGTTCCTACTATTATGTTTTCTTTTCCAAAGGGATTAACGCAATAGATTTTATACTTATGTATGTGAATGCATGTTCTTTTCCAAAAACATCTTTTCCACAAGAGAGTTATTCACAATGGCTATTATATATAAAAATGCAATCTCTATTCCAAACAAAGTTAACATAATAATTATAATTTCTTGCATGCAACTACTTGTCCTATGAAACATAAAATAACACGATAACTTGTTTGCATGTGAAACATATATTTCTTTCAAAAAATAAACACATTTATTTTCCAAGAAGTCAAACACATTACATTTATTCTTTCATGCATGCAAAGAAACATTTTCCTCTTACCAAAAAATCTAGCCCATTAACTATACATATTATTCTCCCAAAAGAAAGCTAATACCATATCTAATCCCTTTAGGTGTGCAAATGCATATTATATTTCCCAAAATAAGACTAACACAATCAATATTATGCGATTGCACCTTCCTTTTCTCCAAAAATATAATACCAAAACTTACTTTTAATCTTCCAAAGGAATCTTAACACAATAAATCATGCGATTGCTAGTTTTCCTCTCCAGGAATCTAATTTAATAATGCATACAATGACATGTTTTTCTCTTCTCTTCTTTTCAAAGAATTCTAACACAATAAAGACTTCATTTCTTACAAATATAGATATATTTATTTTCCAAGGAATTTAACACACTAATTATTCTTTTTCCAAGAGTTAGTTAGCTCACTAGCTATTATGCATGCAATACAAAATATTTTCCCATCATTTCACACATCAGGAAACTTGTAATATTTCCTCAAGAAATAGCATGAATAACAAATCATTCTCAAATAACACAACCAATTGTCTTTTATGCAAATATTTTATGTGAACTTTTTCTCAAAAAAGTTACTTATTTCTTTCTGCACAACTCAAGCTTCCCATGCATGTAAAATCACATATTCATTTCCAGTAGACCCAATATACTAGATATTATTTCTATGCACATAAGCACATATTCTCTTTAAGAGTCCAATATTTCTCTTTAAAACTTTAATGCATATGCATCATGAGAACATCCTTGGTAATCTTTTAAATGAAATAACTTAATTCCTTTTCAAGAATTATCAACATAATTGTTTTATTTTTGTGCATGTGAATAACTTATTTCTTTTCAAGAAATATCAACATAATTGTTCTATTTTTGTGCAAGAAAATAACTTATTTCTTTTCAAGAAATAACAACATAATTGTTCTATTTTTTTGCAAGAAAATAACTTATTTCTTTTCAAGAAATAACAAACTTAATAATTATTTGTTCGTGCACACAATTAATTTATTTCTTTTTAATAATAATAACACAATAGTTATGTCTATATGTATATTAATAACGATTCTTATTGCACTGGCAAATCAAATGAAAACACTCTATTTTACTCTATTTTTCTTGTTTTATCATCAACTTTGGGTGCGTTTCCTAACACATGGAAATGAATTTTTGAAAAACAAAAGACATTTTTGTTGGAAACGGGTTCATTATAAAAAACCCCTCAGTTTTTACACCAATGTCATGGTTTGGAATATTTGAATGAATCTTTGCAGCACATTTTTCCAGATTTAAATATTAAATAATTTCCTATTTTAGTCATCAATTTTGGATTCGAGAAGTTGAAAATGTATTTTTCAAATATCAAAGAGGCTTTTGGCTATAACGAGCCCATGTACATAAACCTCTTTTAATTTTTATACATTTATCAGAATTTGGGAGATACTAAGACACATTTGGACCATATTTTCCAATAGCTAATGCAATTCACACAATTATTTAGCCATGATAATATTTTAAGAATTCAATGCACATGAAATCTTTTAAGAATTCAATAAACAACACACTTATTCCTCTACGCACACAAGTCCATGGAGATTTTCCCAAGAAAATAATCTCAACAATTTGAATCTTATTTCTTCACGCATAATACGTAAACACAATAATTTTCAAAGGGCATAGTTACTTATCTTTCAATGCATGGTTGGAATCCCTCAGCCCAATGAAACTCCTAATGTGGTATTCTATGACGAATTGATCATGTCTGTCACACTACTATAGCTAAAAGTGGCCAAGTAAGAGATGGAGTAATTCTGCGTTAAGTTCCCCACCGAATTTCATTCAACCAATTTTGTACATATACTTATTCAAAAACACTCATTCCTCTCTCTTCACTTGATTCTACATGTATTTTATCATTAGTTCTCATATTTTCCCATAGACTTACAATAAGTAGAATTAAGAAAATGAAATAATTTTTCTAAAGCTTAATAGCATTCCATAAATCACTCCATAAATATTTTTCTATATTCTAAAATCACTCCATAAATAAGACTTTTCCTAAATAATTAAATCAATCCATAAATCATATTTTTATAAATTCTAAAATCACTCAATAAATATTCCATAAATCTCTCATGTATTTTTCAAGGTAGATTTTCTTTTGCCTTATGGACAACATATCATTTATCCACAACTTTTCTAAAACTACGAATCATTAGTTCTAAAACTCGTAAAATATACCAACTTGGAAAATACAATTTGTTTGCGTAGCATAATATAAATTCTTCTAGATAAAAGAATTAAGAATTAATTCTTGTAATATTATTGTAATTAAGAATTAGAAGAATATTCTTCATGTACTATCAATATAAGAATTAATAATATTTAATTATTCAAAAACACTCATTTTATGAGAGTTTTTAGGGTAGCTTATGCCAGGGACATTACATACTCCCCCTTAAAGAGAACACCATCCTCAATGTTCTTCTCTTGTTGGACATTAACTTTTACTTGTAATATAACAATCTAAATAACAAAAATTAGAATCATTTCCATTTAGAATGAAAGATTTTTATGTTTAATAAGTAGAATAAATAATGTTTATCAAATGAAATACTTTTCATTATCAATTATTTATGCAATGTCAAATAATACTTTAATCATAATACTTCCACAAGTACTCAAAGAACACCAACCCTCTAATCATCAAAATGATAAAAAAAATGCATCAAGTGCATATTGTATTTTATTTAGGGGTTCCACCAGTCTTTCTCTCCCACTGGTGTTGTTTGGAAATTATTATGTTTCTCTCCCATAGTAATTCCAATCAAATTCAGACTCATGGAATTTATCTCTAGCCATTTTTCTCTAGTCTGTGAGGAATTTAGAGTTCAATAACTCATTGTTTTATCTAATACGAATTATTTCAATCACATATATATTTCAATTTATTTCCTCTATGCATGCATATAGATAATTATTTTCTAACATGTTCATTTCCTTATACAGACCTACAGACACAACCTATTTTATTGAAATTGTCACTTAGATAAATTAATAGATCATGCATGCAAAACTATAACACATACAACAGATTAGAGACATGCAACTTATAGTCTATTTTAACATCAACCATCTTTAGACGATTTCAAAATCAATAACAGAATATAGACATAATTTCATCTAACCATAGTTAATGCCTGGGAATTATTCAGGAACTGAGCATGTTCCACCCAACTGTGAACTATCTCCAATAGTTCCCCACTGAGCTAAGATCTACTTTCCACTAGAATCAACAACCTCATTGATTCCTTGGTGGTTTCTTCCCAACATATTTTTAGCAGCATCTTGCTTTAAGGTCTGCCAACCTTTTTCCTAGGCCTTTTTGTTTTAGTTTTTCTAGAAAAAGTTTTTTATTTTATTATTTTTTTAAATCATTCATTTCTCTTCCATTGTGCTTTATTTCACCTCACTTTATATTTCCCTCCAACTAAGTGATTAAGATAATTTTTATCTCCCATTATATTAATATTTTCCTTTTTATTATTTTCTCCTAGGGATTTTTAGGAGACTTTTAGGGAAGGTCCATAATGTGGACTTAACCACCAATAGATTTTCATAAGTTGGAAAGAAGTCTTCTAAAACTCTAGTGTTATTTCTTGAATATCCCAAACAATGTATTCATTAACTCAATAATAAAATAAAATATTACATCATCACATCAGTCCCATCATGTCTTCCATAGCCATTCAATCCAATAATAATTCAATGTCTAAAAATAGTCAATGTCTAAAATCCATTGTAATTTACATAACTGTCAATTTTCATATTATCATTAAAGAAAAATAAAATTTATGTACATCATGCATCCATACTTGAACCTCAACATGGGTCCCACAATTTGTAAAAGTACATTGACAAAAAATCATCACATGTCATACAGGTGGTATACATTCCAAATTTCCACATAATAACAATCATGCAACTTAGAAACAAAATATTAACATATCTTGCATACCATAACATTATACTTTCCTTAAGGTCCTAACTTAACAACAATCAATATTATACAAAATTACCCATGTAAGCTACAACCATTGGGGAATTTTAATAAACAGTTTGCAAGCATGCAATCTACATCCAATGAGACATTCTAACAAATAGTTTGCAAGTATGAAATCTACATCCATTGAGGTATTTTAACAAACAATTAGCAGACTTGAAATAAATTTCCATAAAGTTGTTTAAATTATTAGAGACAATAAAACTAGAATTTAGAAAATAGCATGAGTCATATTAATATCATTAGTAGTAAAATTTGTAAAAAAAACAACACAATCAACAATCCTTACAGAGCAACGACAAATTGGCAAAATCGACTATATTATGGAATATGAGTCTAAAAGACACTTTTTTGGAATCAAAGTGGTGGTTACATGGTCATATGTTACAAATACCCTATGATGTTGTGTTGAATCACATCCAAAACTCCCAGGAATGCAATTATTTAATACAACAAAATTTTGGATCTCATTTGCCACTTTTGTCAAACACATGAAATGCAAACTTTCATCTACAATTCTAAATGATGAAAGGAAATCCAACATTATGCTACTATGAGTTGTTCATTGAATTTAAGTTCACTATATGAATTCCACTTGACTCATTATTCATTTTTAACATCTAAAAAGGTTTATTCCATGTTTTTTTTAAACATTCTATTGTCTTTTTCAGGGACAACCCCAACGTATACATTCTTTAATTATCACACAAACCATACGTGAATTCATTATTTATAAGCAGTGCATTGTATCTTTAGCTATGCTTTCTTTTCTTTTCTTACGAACCATAATGATTATTGTACTAGTATGCATGCAAAGGTTGATAATTAATCCTCACTATAACTAGTGAGTGCTCAAGATTGTTCATAGGTACAAAAGTTTTATTGTCTTTTATCCACATCAATAATAAAATCTCATGCACACAACTTTTAAAGCAACATTATCACTTTCTATTATACTAAATTGTTAGAAGTGAAGTGGGGCCAAAAGTTTTGAGTAAGAGTTTAATTAAAAAAGGTTGTAGATTGTTTTATAAAAAAATGGAAGCTTGTCTTACCATCCAGAAATGTTATTATTGGACATAAAGTATATTAAAGGGTGATATATTGGACACTGTTATTTCTCTATATTAATGATGGTTGGTAAGGTGGGACCTTACAAAAAGTATAATTTTATGGTTGTTGATTGTGGAGCCTGATTATCTTCTTTATTTAGAGATATCGATATGTTGGATCCTAGTTCATAATGCAACAGAAACGCCACCCGTTTAATCCTCATTAGGGGGGTCCAGGGGGCGACAATGATTTTTTGAGCCCCCGCTAGCGGGGTTGCCCATGAAGCTAAAAATAGATGTAAAATTGCCTTGTAAAATATTGTAATTTCGTAGTCAATCTAGTTCGTTCATTAGGTGGATGATTTGATGGTAGAAGTTATGTTTAATTTAGGTTTTTTACCCTAGAAGGAAACCCATCGATTTATATGAGGAATTTCATTGCGGCGGTGTATATGTGTATTCTGAGCGAGAAAGAGAGAGGAGACTGTGTGAGAGATAAGAGGAAATTACAACGGATTTGCTATAGGTTGTATCTATTCATTTTGTTGTATAATATAAAAGGAAGGACTAGTTGTTTCTTCATGGATGTAGCCCAAATTGGGTGAACCACATATATATGTGTCTCTCTTGCTTTATGCGTTTTCTGTGTTTGTGTTTCTACAATATTTAATGTGTTCCACTGCTCTGTAATATATAATCTTCTAACAACTAGTATTAGAGTTGAAGGTCTATTTAGCTGATAAAATCATAGGAGAGAAGGGTTCGAGTGGGAGAAATGGTGGAAAATGGTAGGTTTAGAGTCGAGAAATTTAATGGCCAAAACTACCAATTGTGGAAGATACAGATGGAAGATTATTTGTATCGAAAAGATTTATACCTACCATTGAGCGGAAAGACAAAGAAGATGACGAGTATGACAGACGCAGAATGGAAGCTTCTCAACATAAAGGCGCTTGGAACAATACATATGTGCTTGGAAGTGTCAGTGGCATTCAAAATTTCAAAGGAAACGACAACAGAGGGTTTAATGACAACATTGGCCAAACTATATGAAAAACCCTCGACCTCAAACAAGATATTTCTTATAAAGTGTTTATTTAATATGAAGATGTCAAAAAGTGGATATGTTGCTGATCATTTAAATGAATTTAATATGGTTACTAGTCAGTTAAGTTCTGTAGGGGTAAATTTTGATGATGAAGTTAGGCTCAGTTATTTCTGTGCTCATTGCTAGAAAGTTGGAATGGTTTAGTTATGGCCGTTAGTAACCCTATCTCTGGATCTAGTGCTTTAAAGTTTGATGATGTTGTTGGTTCCATCCTTAGTGAGGAAATGCGACGAAAAAGCTTCAGTGAGATATCAGATAATGTTTTTACTGCAGAGACTAGGGGAAGAAAAATGGAGAGAGAAAAGAGTCCAGGATATCGTAATAAGTTAAGGAAAGGCAGATCCAAGTCCAAATTAGGGATAGTGTTTTGGAAATACGGGAAGAAAGGACAGCTAAAGGAGTACTGTAAGTCTTAGAAGGGAAAAGAAGACATGCAACAAGAAAATAATCATGAAGCGAATGTGACAAGTGATGTGTTGCAATATGCTTTGATTCTTTCATTATAAAATATTATTGATGCCTAGGTGGTAGATTCAGGGGCCTCATTTCATGCCACACCTGATTGGAAACATTTTCATGATTATGTTCAAGGGAATTTTGGACAGGTTCGTTTGGGTGATGATAAACCCTGTAAAATCATTTGAATGGGTAAATTTTTCATAAAATAGCAGAATGGAAACCAATGGTTATTGAAGGAGGTAAGACATTTTTCAAATCAGAAGAAAAATATAATTTCAAAAGGGTAGTTGGGAGGTGAATGTTGCGTAACTAATTTTACAGATAAAATCTGGAAGTCACTAAAGGAGCCATCATAATAGAAAAAGGAGAAAAGGTTGGTACATTATATTTTATGAAATGGTATTTCTATGTATGTTAATGCTTTAACCTCCATAGGAGCAGATACAACATTGTGGCATCATTGGCTCAGACATATGAGTGAGAAGGGGATGCTGATTCTTCATTCAAGAAATTTGTTGCCAGGTTTGAAGCATGTTGATTTGGATTTCTGTGAGAATTGTGTTTATGGAAAACAAAAGAGAGTCATATTTGTTAGAGTTGGGAAAGAAAATAAGAGCAAAAAATAAAGCTTGTGCATATCGAGGTATGGGGACCTTCTGAAGCATCATCTCTCGGTGGCTATCATTATTATGTTACTTTTAGTGATGATGCAACAAAAAAAACTTAGATATACTGTATTCGAGATAAATATGATGTATTCGTTACTTTCAAGAAATTGAAATCTTTGGATGAGAATGAGATAGGAAAGAAGTTGAAGTGTCTCAGATCAGATAATGGAGGAGAATATTGCAACAAAAGAGTTTGACAAGTAATTTTAAGAGCATGGAATTTGTAGAGAGAAGGAAATTCTGAAACACCATAAGAAAATGGTGTCTCAGAAAGGATAATAGGACAATCATGAAGCATGCAAGGTGCATGAGATTGCATGCAGGATTGCTTTTACAAATTTAGGCAGATGTTGTAGATATTGTTGTTTATCTAATAAATAGAGGGCCTTGAAGTTCCTTGGATGGTGGTATTCCAAGGGAGACATGGACAGGTAAAAAGGTAAACTACTCATTTTTAAAGACTTTTGGTTGTGAAGCCTTTGTCCACATTAATAAAGAAAATAGAACAAAGATTGAGGAAAAATAAAAGAAATGTACCTTTATTGGATATGGTGTTAATGCTTTTGGTTATCTCTTATATGATTATGAAAATCACAAAATCATTAGGAGTAGAGATGTCATATTCAATGAAAAAGGTATTGCATAAGGATTAGATGCAGGAAAAACAATAGGAAAAAGAAAACAAAGAATACATAGTGCTCGATGAGATCACATAAAAAGTAAAGGTGTCTGAAAATCATAATGATCAACAACCACAACAACAACAACTACCACAACAACATGCACCTCAAACACCTGAAAGTGGTTTCAGAAGATTTACCAGGATAAGTAGACCCCTAGAACGATACTCTCCTTCATTATATTATGTATTGTTGATTGATTCTGGTGAACCAAAATGTTATGAAGAAACAATGCAGGTAGAAACCAAGAGGAAGTGGGAGCTAGCCATGAAAGAAGAGATGGAATCCTTGCTACATAACCAGACTTGGAACTTAGTCAAGTTTCTTGTAGGTAAAACAACATTACATAATAAATGGGTTTACAGGTTGAAAGAAGAAGATGGAGGTAGAAATAAGTACAAGGCTATACTTGTTGTGAAAGGGTTTTCACAAAAGAAAGAGATATACTTTGATGAAATATTTTTTCTTGTTGTTAGAATGACTTCAATCAGAACTATTTTAAGTCTAGTTGCAACAAAAGATTTGCATCTTGAGAAGCTAGATGTAAAGAAAACCTTTCTCCATGGGGATTTGGAGGAAGAGATATATATGAAACAACCACAAGGGTATGAGGTCAGAGGGGAGGAGAAACTAGTGTGTAGGTTTAAGAAGAGCTTGTATGGCTTAAAACAGGCTCCAAGGTAGTGATATCTAAAATTTTACAAGTTTATGTCTGAACAAAGTTATACTATATTTCACTTTCATCATTGTGTTTATTTCAAAAGGAAAAATGATGGAAGTTATATTATATTGTTATTGTATGTATATGACATGATTGTTACAGTGTCTAACATGTAGGATATGAATGCACTCAAAATAAAATTGGCAAATTCATTTGCAATGCAGGGTTTCCGTGCTGCAAAACAAATCCTTGGTAACTAGAGACAGGAAAAATAAAAAATTAACATTGTCTTAGAGTGAGTACGTACAAAAGGTGTTGGAAAGATTTAATATGCAAAATGCAAACCAATTACTACACCTTTGGCTAGCCATTTCAAACTAAGTAAGGAGATGTGTCCCAAGAATCAGGAAGAGATGGATTATATCTCTAAAGTTCCATATGCATCAATAGTTGGAAGCTTAATGTATGCAATGGTTTGCACAAGGCTTGATATTGCACATGCAGTGGGAGTTATAAGAAGGTACATGAAAAATCCAGGAAAATAACATTGGATGGCAGTGAAATGGATTCTCAGTTATTTGAGAGGTACCACAAATCAAACATTATTCTTTGGTGGTTCAAACATTTCTTTACAGGGATATGTTGATGCTGATATGGCAGGTGATAGAGATAACATGAGTAGCACAATAGGGTATGTGTTAATTATAGGTGGAACAACTATCAGTTGGGTTTCAAAAATGCAAAGTGTTGTTGCATTTTCAACCATGGAAATAGAGTATGTTGCTGCTATAGAGGTTAGTAAAGAAATTATTTGTTACAAAGGTTTATGGATGAATTGGGTAAGAAGCAAGAGATGGGAAAGTTATACACTGATAGCCAGAGTGTCATTCATCTTGCAAAGAACTCAACATTTCATTCCAAGACTAAACATATAAAACTCAAGTACCATTTCATACAGTCAGTGTTGAAAGATGGATAGTTGAAGCTGGAAACGATACACACTAGCCACAATTCTACAGATATATTAACAAAATTTGTAACCAGGGAGAAACTTAGATTATGCTCAATTTTAATTGGTCTTCAAGTATGATGATGAAGATGAGAAACAATGAGGTCAAAAGTGGAAGCATTTTCCAGCAAATGAAGCAGTGATGGAATTGTTATAATCGGTATCCAAGTGGGAGATTATTGGGTGTGGAGCTTGATTATCTTCTTTATTTAGAGGTATTGCCAGATTGGACCCTAGTTCCTAATGGGGTGGAAACGCTGCCATGTTAATCATTGTTAGGGGGGTCTAGGGGAGGTGACGACAATTTTATGAGCCCCCCTGGCAGGGGTTCGGGGGTAGTGCCCTTGAAGCTAAAAATACATGTAAAATTACCTTGTAAAATAGTTAATTTCCTAGTCAATCTGGGTCGTTCATTAGGCGGATGATCCGATGGTAGAATTTATGTTTAATTTGAGGTTTTTTCCTTAGAAGACAACCCCTCGATTTATACGAGGAAATTTTATTATGACAGAATATATATATATATATATATATATATATATATATATATATATATATATATATATATAGATATATATCCAATGGTAGAAGTTATGTTTAATTTGGGTTTTTTTTCTCTAGAAGACAACCCCTCGATTTATACGAGGAAATTGTATTATGGCAGTGCGTATATATATATATATATATATATATATATATATATATATATATATATATATATATATATATTCTGAGCGAGAGAGAAAGAGGAGATCGTGTGAGAGCGAAGAGGAAATTGCAATGGAATTGTTGTTGGTTGTATCTCTTCATTTTGCTGGATAATATAAAAGGAAGGACTGGTTGTTTCTCCGTGGACGTAGCCCAAATTGGTTGAACCACATATATTTGTGTCTCTCTTATTTTATGTGTTTTTTGTTTTTGTGTTTCTACAATATTTTATGTGTTTCATTTCTCTATAATATATAATTTTCTAACAATGGTATGCAAGATATGTTAATGTTTTTTTCTAAGTGGCATGATTGTTATTATATGGAAACTTGGAAGGTATACCACATGTATGACATGTGATGATTTTTTGTCGATGTACTTTTACAAATTGTGGGACCCATGTTGAGGGTCAAGTATGGATGGATGATGTATATAAATATTCTTTTTCTTTAATAATAACATTCAAATGGACTGTTATGTAATTACAATGGATGTTTAGATATTGACTATTTTTAGACATTGAATTATTATTGGATTGAATGGCTATGGAAACCATGATGGGACTAATGTGATGATGTAATGTTTTATTTTATTACTAAATTAATAAATATATTGTTTGGGATATTCATGAAATAACACTAGAGTTTTGAAAGACTTATTTCCATCGTTTGAAAAGCTAGTGATGGTTAAGTCCATATGATGGACCTTCCCTAAAAGTCTCCTAAAAATCCCTAGGAGAAAATAATAAAAAGGAAAATATTAACATAATGAGAGAGAAATATAATTTTAATCACATAATTGGAGATAAATACTAAGTGGGGTGAAATAAAGAACAACGAGAGAGAAAGACATGCTTTAAAGAAAAAGAAAATAATATTTTTCGAAATAACTAAAACAAAAAGGAATAGGAAAAAGGTTGGCAAAGCTTAAAGCCGGACGTTGCTAAAAATATGTTGGGAAGAAACCACCAAATAATCAATGAGGTTGTTGATTTTAGTGGCAAATAAATTTTAGCTCGAGGGGAAACTATTGGAGATGGTTCATGGTTGGGTGGAACATGCTCGCCTGGATAATTATTAGGCATTAACTATGATTAGATCAAATTATGTCTATATTCAACTATTGATTTTGAAATCATCTAAAGATGTTTAATTTTAAAATAGACTGTAAGTTGCATGTCTCTAATTTGTTGTATGTGTTATAGTTCTGCATGCATGATCTATTAATTTATCTAAGCAACAATTTCGATGAAATAGGTTGTGTTTGTAGGTCTGTATAAGGAAATGAACATGTTAGAAAATAATTATCTATATGCATGCATAGAGGAAATAAATTGAAATATATATGTGACTGAAATAATTCACATTAGATAAAATAGTGAGCTATTGAATTTTAATTTTTGCACAAACCAGAGGAAAATGGCTGTAGATAAATTCCATGAGTATGAATTTGATTGAAATTATTATGGGAGAGAAAGACAATAATTTTCAAACAACAATAGTGGGAAAGAAAGACTGATGTAACCCCTAAATAAAAGACAACACACACTTGATACAATCTTTTATCATTTTGATGATTAAAGGGTTGATACTTTCTGAGTATTTGTGGAAGTCTGATGATTATTGGTAAGCATTATTGATTCTACTTGTTGAACATAAAAATCTTTCATTTTGAAGGGAAAATATTTCATTTTTGGTTCTTTAAATTGTATATTATGAGTAAAAGTTAATGCTCCAACAAGAGAAGAACACCGAGAATGATTCTCTCTTTAAGGGGGGAGTATGTAATATCCCTAGCATAAGCTACCGTAAAAACTCTCATAAAATGAGTGTTGTTGAATAATTAAATATTATTAATTATTATATTGATATTACATGAAGAATATTCTTCTAATTCTTAATTACAATAATTAATTCTTAATTCCTTTATTTAAGGTAATTTACATTATTCTATGTAAATAAATTATATTTCCAAGTTGGCATATTTTATGAGTTTTAGAAGTAATGAGTCATAGTTTTGGAAAAATTGTGGATAAATGATATGTTGTCCATAAGGCTAAAGCATATCTACCTTCAAAAAAAACATGAGAGATTTATAGATGATTTATTGAGTGATTTTATAATTTAGCAAAATATGATTTATGGAGTGATTTTAGAATTTAGAAAAAATCTAGTTGACGGAGTGAGTTATGGATGATTTATGGAGTGATTTTAGAATATAGGAAAAATCTGATTCATGGAGGGATTTATGGGCGACTTATGGAATGCTTTTAGGATTTAGAAAAGTTATTGCATTTTCTTAATTCCACTTATCCTAAGCCTATGTGCAATGAGAACTAATGACAAAATACATGTAGACTCAATCCAAGAGAGAGGAATGAGTGTTCTTGAATAATTATATGTACAAAATTGATTGAATAAAATTTGGTCCAATGGGGGACTCAACGCATAATTGCTCCATCTCTTACTTGACAACTGTTGGCCATAGTAGTGTGGTAGAGATAATCGTTTTGACATAGAGTACCGCATTAGGATTCTCATTGGGCTGAGGGATTCCAAGTATGAATTAAAATATAAGTAACTATGCTCTTTGAAAAATTATTGTGTTTTCATATGCAACATGAATAAATAAGAATCAAATTTATTTGCTTGAAAAAATTTCATATGATAAAGGGTCGAGATTATTTTCTTGGGAAAACCTCCATGGACTTTCGTGCATAGAGAATTTCTTTTTTTGTTCATTGAATTCTTAAAATATTTCATGTGCATTGAATTCTTAAAATATTTCATGGCTAAATAATTGTGTGAATTGCATGAGTTATTGAAAAATAAGGTCTAAATATATTTTCGTATCTCCCAAATTGTGATATATATGTAAAATATGAAATAGTTTTTTATAAATGAGTGCGTTCTCGCCAAAAACCTCTTTCATATATGAAAAATCCATTTTCAATTTCTCTAAAATTGCGACCAAATTTGATGACTAAAACATGAAATTATTCAATATTTATATTTGGAAAAATGGGCTGCAAAAATTTATTCAAATCTTCCGAACCATAAAACTTGTAAAGATTGAGATTTTTTTTAAATGAACTTGTTTCCAACAAAAACATATTTTGGTTTTCAAAAATTCATTTTCATATGTTTGGAAACTATATCCAAAGTTGACGATTAAACCAAGAAAAATAGAGTGCTGCCATATGATTTGTCATATCGATAAGAAGAGTTGTTTATGTACATATAGAGATAACTATTGTGTTAATGTTCTTGAAAAGAAAAAAATTAATTTCATACACAAACAAATAAATATTAAGTTTTGTATTTCTGGAAAAGAAATAATTTATTCACATGCACAAAAATAAAACAATTATGTTGATATTTCTTGAAAAGAAATAAGTTATTTGCATGTACAAAAATAGAACAATGATGTTGATATTTCCTGAAAAGGAATTAATTTATTTCATTTAAAAAATTACTAGAGATGTTCTTGTGATGCATATGCATTATTTTTTTAAAGAGAAATATTGGACTCTTAAAGAGAATATGTGCTTATGTGGATAGGAATAATATCTAGTATAATTGATCTACTAGAAACAAATATGTGATTTTACATGCACGAGAAGCTTGAGTTGTGTAGAAAGAAATAAATAACTATTTTGAGAAAGAGTTCAGATAAAATGTTTGCATAAAAGACAATTGGTTGTGTTACTTGGGAAGGATTTGTTATTCATGCTCTTTCTTGAGTAATTATTACAAGTTTGTCTGATGTGTGAAATAATAGGAAAATATTTTATATTGCATGCATAATAGCTAGTGAGTTAGCTAACTTTTGGAAAAAATAATAATTAGTGTGTTAGATTCCTTGCTATATATATATATATATATATATATATATGGGAGTATTTTTTGTGTTATAATTCTTCAAAAAAAGAGGAGAAAAAACTTGTCCTTGTATGCATTATTGAGTTAGATTCTTGGAGAGGAAAACTAGTAATCACATGCTTTATTGTGTTAACATTCATTTGGAAGATTCTCTAGAGAAATATATACACTTTCATGCATGGACAAGTATAGTTTTTGTATTATATTTCAGGAGGAAAAGAAGGTACAATCGCATAATATTGATTTTGTTAATTTTTTTTGGGAAAAATAATATGCATTTTCACATCTAAAGGGATTAGCTATGGTATTAACTTTCTTTTGGGAGAAGATTATGTATAGTTATTGGGATAGATCTTTTGGTAAGAAGAAAATGTCTCTTTGCATGCATGAAAGAATAAATGTTATGTGTTTGACCCCTTGGAAAAGAAATGTGTTTATTTTTCCAAGAAAGATTTAGTTAGTTTTCTTTGGAAAGAAATATATGTTTCATATGTACGAGGAAGAAGCTATCATGTTATTTTATGTTGGAGAGGACAAGTAGTTGCATGCAAGAAATTATAACTATTATGTTAACTTTGTTTGGAATAGAGCTTTCATTTTTATATATAATAGCCATTGTGAATAGCTCTCCTATGGAAAATATGTTTTTGGAAAAAGGACATGCATTCATATACATAATTATAAAATCTATTGTGTAAATTCTTTTGGAAAAGAAAACATAATAGCAGGAACAAAGAAAATTTCTTGTTGGGCTAGTTCTCTTGAAAGCTTGTTATGCATTTGCATGCACAAGAACAATATCTAGTATGTTAGGTTTCCTCTGGACATAATATGAAAGTGCATACAAAATTATGTTAGCATTTTGTTGGAAAGATGGTGCTTCATAGTAATTTACTTGTTACTAATGCATGTGCAATGATGTTAAAGAATACATTTCCTGATATTTGATTTATGTTTTATGCATGCATGCAAATAGATGTTGAAGTGTCACTAATAAATATTGATTATTGGCTTATTAATATTTTATCTAATCATGATATCATGTGTGTTGATGAAAAAAATTGCAGGAAATGATGGTGACTTGTGCAAATGATAGTTCATGTTTAACATTGTGGCAAATACATATTTGTTGATCCATACATATTGATGAATTCCAACTACAGGAGGATCCACTGATGGAAATAATCAGACCACCAAGACATAGAGATTGATAATTCGTGGGTATTTGATATAATGATGATTGTAATAGATTATAGCTAGTTATGTTACATTTAACATGATTTTTCTATGCAATAGTTTATGAAAATGGTTCAGGGATAAACTACCTTATAACCATTGAGTGACGGGTGAACACCATCATGAACGTTTAATAATAAAATTAAAGGTTTGTTGGTTTTCACCCTATGGATTTTCTAGGGTATATAAATCTATAATGATGTGATTGTTCATTGTGTCATTTTAATGATGTTAATTCCTTTCATGATGTGACGTTTATATGATCAAGTATGTAATTTACTAACTGAGTTAAAAGAACCATGAAATCTATGCATAGTTATTGCATGAAATTTAAATTAATATGATACAATAATGACAGTTAATGGTTGTGTAACTCACTATGTTTTTGTTAAATATTTCTGTATGTAATGATGATGGTTATTCTAATTATCATTGAGGGAATATAGAAAGTAATTGGGAAAGTTACACATTGGTAAATGTTGAAAAAAAAAATTCTAACTCCATGCATTTTCATGCAAGGTTACTAGGGGATGTTACAAGTGGAGACACCGATATACCCTGGAAATCCCATAGGGTGAAAGCTAAAAAACCTTTAATTTTATTATTGAACGCTCGTGAGGGTGTTCACCCCTCACTCAATGATTGTAAGGGAGTCCATCCTTTGACCATTGTCTTAATATATTACATAAAAAAAAACATCTTAAATGAAACATAATTAACTATAAACCATTAAAATCATCATGACATCATTTACCTACAAATCCTAAATATCTATGTCTTTATGGTCTTACTATTTCCATAAGTGGACTATCCTACAATCGGAATTCGTCAATATACATGGGGCGACAAATTTTATCTACCACATTGTTAACCATGAATTATCCTTTACACAAGTCACCATTTTTGCCTGCCATTGTTGTCATCAACACACTTGATATCATGATTAGATAAAATATTAATAAACCAATAATCAATCTTTGTTAGTGACAGTTCAACATGTATTTGTGTGTATGTATATAACATAAATAGAAGGTTTGGAAATGTCTTCTTTAACATCATTTCACATGCAATTTCTAATAAACAAATCACTATCAAGTAGCATCCTTCTAACAAAACGCTAACATAATCTTGCATGCACTTTCATATTCTTTCTAAAGAAAAGCTAACATGCTAGATATTGTTCTTGTGCATGAAAATACATAACAATATTTCAATAGAATTAGCCCAATAAGAAATTTTCTTTGTTCCTACTATTGCGTTTTCTTTTCCAAAGGGATTAATGCAATAGATTTTATACTTATGTATGTTAGTGCATGTTCTTTTCCAAAAACATTTTTTCCACATGAGAGTTATTCACAATGGGTATTGTATTTAAAAATGCAAACTCTATTCCAAACAAAGTTAACATAATATTTATAATGTACTGCATGCAACTACTTGTCCTCTCCAACAGGAAATGACATGATAGCTTGTTCTTCTTTGTTGGAATTTCTAAGTTTAACTTGTTAGGAATTCTTCCTGTACTATCTGGTTTATTTCTTCCTACTTGTTTAATTACTTTACAAGTTATTTAGTATGTAAATACTGAAAATAAACAAAAGTATAGTATCAACATCTACAAATCATCAACTAAAAGAAAACAAGCACACAAGTGACACCATTATTTTTAGACCAATGTCCCCGGAAAAAACCAATGCAGGAAAACTGGTGCAGCTATTCAGAGGGTTGTATTATTATGCAGTTTTCAGAATACAACCAGGGTGCCAGAAATGCTCACCCAATAGAGAATGCCCTCGGTAGTAGTACCTCTCGTTGGAGACAGATATTTCGGCTGAATAATCACTTAATGAATGATCCCACGTCTATAATTGCAGCTGCTATTGATCTAGTCACTCTGATAGGGATTGTGTCACCTTACCCGGCTCACTAGTACCCAGTATATCCCACAAAATCCTTCTAGTGCTGCCTCTTGGCCATGCGTCAACTCTGCTAGCCTGTGTGTCAGCTTCTAGAGCTTCTCCGTCAGCCCCTAGACCATTTGCGTCTCACACGCTGGCCTCTCCTGGCTCTGTGCAGCTCCTGGCTGCCTTTGCGTAGCACCCAACTGCCTCTGTGTCAACCTCTCCCAGCTCTCGACTGCCTCTCTGGTACCAACTCTTCCTCTCTGCTATGTATTCATTGCCCCTCACTGCTTATCACTGATTCTATTTCTCTTAGCAAACCCCGTTCTAGATAATAGAATGACTGATCATTCTGGTGTGTTCTCCAACTGACCCTCAAGCCTCCTCTTATAATTTTCTCGTTGGTCCATCAACGACCGAGATTAAACATCTAATAAATTACTAAGATTATATTTGGCTTGATCCATGACTTTTGGAACATTCTAACCTAATTTTATATTAATACTCATTAATATTTTATTTTTCCTAAGTTTAGACTTAGGAACTTCATTAAAAATATTAATTATTTTAATATCTCCCAAACCGGTTAGAATTTGCCCAAACTATTTCTGAGTCTTGGAGATGTATGTGCTTTAGCCTCTCCACCAAATTTCATGGCTAGAACACATCCAGTGCTACCCCAAATAAACACTTCCTCTTAGCGAGGACTGTGCTCTAGTAATACTCCACACTGAGCATCACCCTGATTATCTAGCATCAGTCCCTATGCTAATGCTAGGCCTCCCTGCCCAACATCCTCTACACTGCTGCATCATACTGCTACCCATGGGCCTGCCACTGCCACTGCTACATCTGTACAGCAGCTCCCTCTGCATCCATGCTGCTGATGATCCATCCTCCCAGCGCTTCATCTGCACCGCATCCCCTCTCATTATGTTGCATTGTGCTGCCCATAACACTGCCACTACTAACTGCTGCACTACAAATCAGTTACTGAGAAGTAAGTAATTGATTCACCCATCTCTGACATCCCTGTCAGGCTAGAGACACTCTTGATGCTGAAGCTCCCTCTGCTGCTAACAAGTGCTCCATCTATTGACCTCTATGATGTTGCAACAAATCCCTGCATCTCACACCGTTGCAGACCTCTCTGTTCCATCCTGCACTGGTGCAACACTCCCGTGCCTCTTGCACTATTGCAGCCTGCTAGCCTCGCACTGTCCGGGGACTCATGCACTGTAGCACTCTGTCGCTCCATCCACATCTGTCTCTACTGACATCTATTAGTCTTGCTACTCCTCTTCAGTGCTCCCGTAGAAAGGTATAATCCAAGAGGTTGGGTACCTCAAGGATCATGCCCCTCATCACATGTAGTCCTCCTAAATACAACTCGATGTCTCCCCACTTCTTCTCAAGTGGCACAATCATCATCCTCCTCGACTTCTTTCTTCGCCCTTGCTAGAGTTGCCTTGGTCTCAGAAGCCTCTCCCTTACTCTTCTTCCTAGGACATTGGTTCGCAAAATGACCCAGTTCCCCACAATGGATGTATTTGACCTTGGAGAGGTCCTTATTTCTCTTCTCTTGCTTTCCTGTAGATGCTAGAGCTGCATCCTCTTCTTCCTCCTTCTTGATTCCAACCCCTTTTCCACTATTCCCTGCCTTGGTCACCCATCTGATCTCTTCTTGACGAAGAGCCACCCACAGTTCCTCACAATATGGAAGGCTTGACCTGCCTAGTATTCTATGGACAAATACCTCCCAATCCTCTGAGACTGTGTTCAATGCGGTCCTCACCATCAATTCCTGATTCGACGTGGCCCTTATCAAAGTTAGCTGGCCACAGATCTCCTTCAATTGACCAAGGAAGACATCTATTTTCTCTCCCTTTTGCATCTGGTATGACCGCAACTGATTTTCAAGTAACATCATCCTCTACATGGAAGTATGCTGGTACAATTTCTTTAGGGAATCCCACATCTCATTTTCCGTGTCCTTCTCAGTAATATGCGGCACCACATGATCCTTGACCCCATCAAGGATGATGCACTTCGCCCTGGCCATTGCCTCCTCATACTTCTCATTTTCAGCTGGGTCAACTAGGATCGCTATTGTTTTCAAGGCAAAGCCCTTGATGTGATATATTTTTAGAATGGACAAGATCCTGGCCTTCCAGACCATGAAGTTAGATGCTCCATCCAACCTATCCTGATCTCTCAGTCCATTTATGGCCATTATTTTGCTCTACTTTTGACTCCTCCGAGTCTCTCTACTTCCCTCCCAGAAGTCCTATGTTCAACTCCTGCTGAGTCTCTCGACTCCCTGTCTGGAAGTTCTCAGTTCGACTTACTCTGAGTCTCAATTTACCTTTTGGAAATCCCTCCTCCTTGGTCTTTCCTTGTTAGGTACTATTCTGACCATAGTTCCCACCAGCTTCGCTCCAAAAATTACCAGTAGCCTCCTATACCCTAGCAACTGAAGGATTGAGCCACTTGGCTCTGCGCAATCTCAGCATCGGCAAATCATCTCCCCTAGCCAACTGCGTTAGCCCTCTTGGCCTCTGTGTGGGCCTGATTCTACCTCCCTTAGCCTCTGTGTTGCCTTTCTCTGGCCCATAATGGTGATGCAGCCTCTCTACATCACTCCTTCCTCTGTCGCCTTCTACATGGATAAGCTCTGTCACTCGAGACAGCTGAATCTGCTGCTACTGTTCTACTAGCTGATGCCTTCTGTTATCCTGTGATCTACAACCTCCCTCTGATACCATGTTGGAATTTCTAAGTTTAACACGTTAGAAATTCTTCCTGTACTATCTGGTTTATTTCTTCCTACTTGTTTAATTATTTAACAATTATTTACCATGTAGATACTGAAAATAAACAAAAGTATAGTATCAACATCTACATATCATCAACTAAAAGAAAACAATCACACAAGGGACACCATTATTTTTGAACCAATGTCCTTGGAAAAATGCAATGTGGGAAAACTGGTGTAGCTATTTAGAGGGTTTTATTATTATGCAGTTTTCAGAATACAACTAGGGTGCCAGAAATGGCTCACCCAATAGAGAATGGCCTCGATAGTAGTACCTCTCCTCAGAGATAGATATTCTAGTTGAATAATAACCGGATGAACGATCCCATAGAAACAATTGCAGCTTCCACTGCTTTGCGTCATTTTGATAAGGACCACGTCACCCTACCTGGCTCATCAGCACCCAGTTTGTCCCACGAAATCCTTCTAGCGTTGCCTCTTGGCCCTATGTCAGCTCTGCTAGCCTTTGCATAAGCTTCTGGAGCTTTTGCGTTAGCCCCTAGACCCTTTGTGTCTCACACGCTGGCCTCTCCTGGTTCTTCGCAACTCCTGGCTGCCTTTGCGTAGCACCTAGCTGCCTCTGCGTCAAACTCTCCCGAATCTGCGTTGTCTCTCTGGTACCAACTCTGCTTCTCTGCTATGTATTCACTGCCCCTTACTGCTAATCATTGATTCTATCTCTCTTAGCAAACCCCGCTCTAGAGAATAGAATGATCGATCACTCTGGTGTGTTCTCCAATTGACCCTCAAACCTCCTCTTCTACTTTTCTCGTTGGTCCATCAATGACTGATATTAAATCTCTAATCAACGGCTAAGATTATATTTTGCTTGATCCATGACTTTTGGAACATTCTAACCTAGTTATATATTAATACCCATTAATATTTTATTTTTCCTAAGTTTATGTTTAGTTACTCCATTAAAAATATTAATTATTTCAATATCTCCCAAACCGATTAGAATATGCCCAAACCATTTTTGGGCCTTGTATATCTCATGTGATTTAGCCTCTCCACCAATTTTCATGGCTAGAGCATATCCGATGGTACCCCAAATCAACATTCTTGCATGTGAAACATATATTTCTTTTCAAAAGAAACTAACTAAATCTTGCATGGAAAAATAAACACATTTATTTTCCAAGGGGTCAAACATGTAACATTTATTCTTTCATGCATGCAAAGAGACATTTTCCTCTTACCAAAATATCTAGCCCATTAATTGTACATAATCTTCCCCCAAAATAAAGTTAATACCATAGTTAATCCCTTTAGGTGTGCAAATGCATATTATTTTTCCTAAAAGAATTATAACACAATCATTATTATGCGATCGCACCTTCCTTTTCTCCAGAAATCTAATACGAAATCTATATTTTTCCATGCATGCAAGTGTATATGTTTCTAAAAATAATCTTTCAAAGGAATATTAACACAATAAAGCATGCGATTACCAATTTTCCTCTCCAAGAATATAATTTAATAATGCATACAAGGGCATTTTTTTCTCTTTTTTTTTGAAGAGTTATAACACAACAATATCTATCTATCTATCTCTCTCTCTCTCTCTCTCTCTATACATATATACATATATACATATATACATATATACATATATATATATATATATATATATATATATATATATATATATATATATATATATATATATATATATATATATATATATATATATACATATATATATATATATATATATATTGCATACAAGTGTATATAGATATATAGGTAAAAATGTAAACTACTCATATTTAAACATCTTCGGTTGTGAACCCTTCGTCCACTTTAATAAAGAAAATAGAATGAAGTTTGAGGCACAATCAAAGAAATGTACCTTTATTGGATATGGTGTTAATGATTTTGGTTATCTCTTATACGATTATGAAAATCACAAAATCATTAGTAGTAGAGATGTCATATTAAATGAAAGGGTCTTGTATAAGGATCATATGTAGGCAAAGAAACAGGAAAATGTAAACAAAGAATACACAGTAATTAATGAGATCACAGAAAAAGTAAAGGTGTCTGAAAATCATAATTATCAATAGCCACAACAACAACAACATACACCTCAAACATTTGAAAGTGGTGTCAGAATATCTACAAGGATAAGTAGACCCCTAGAATGATATTATCCTTTATTATATTATGTATTATTGACTGATTCTGGTGAACTAGAATGTTATGAAGAAGCAATGCACGTAGAAACCAGGAAGAAGTGGGAGTTGGCCATGAAAGAAGAGATGGACTGCTTGGTACATAAACAAACTTGGGACTTAGTAGGGTTACCTGTAGGTAAAACCACATTGCAAAGTAAATGGGTTTACAGGTTGAAGGAAGAAGATGGAGGTAGAAAGAGGTACAAGGCTATACTTGTTGTGAAAGAGTTTGCACAAAAGAAAGATATAGACTTTGATGAAATATTTTCTCCTGTTGTTAAAATGTCTTCAATCAGAACTATTTTAAGTCTAGTAGCAACATGATATTTGCATATTGAGAAGTTAGATGTAAAGACGACCTTTCTCCATGGGGATTTGGAGGAAGAGATATATATGCAACAACCACACATGTATGAGGTCAAAGGGAAGGAGAAACTAGTGTGCAAGTTGAAGAAGAGCTTGTATGGCCTAAAAAAGGCTCCAAGGTAGTGGTATCTAAAATTTGGCAGGTTTATGTCTGGACAAGGTTATACTAGATGTCACTTTGATCATTGTATTTATCTGAAAAAGAAAAATGATGGAAACTATGTTATATTGTTATTGTATGTAGATAACATGCTTGTTGTAGGGTCTAACAGGCAGGAAATAAATGTACTCAAAGGAAAATTGGCAATTTCATTTGCAATGAAGCATTTGGGTGCTGTAAAACAAATCCTTAGTATGAGAATAACTAGAGGCAAGAAAAATTGTAAATTAACATTGTCTCACAGTGAGTACATACAAAAGGTGTTGGAAATATTTAATATGTAGAATGGAAAACCAATTACTACACCTTTGGTTAGCCATTTCAAACTAAGTAAGGAAATGTGTCTCAAGACTCAGGAAGAGATGGATTATAGCCTAAATTTCCATATGCATCAGTAGTTGAAAGCTTAATGTATGCAATGGTCTGCACAAGGTCTGATATTGTACATGTAGTGGGAGTTGTAAGAAGGTACATGAATAATCCAGGAAAATAACATTGGATGGAAATGAAATAGATTCTTAGGTATTTTAGAGGTAGCACAAATAAAAAATTATTCTTTGGTGGTTCAAACATTGCTCTAGAGGGATATGTTTATGCTGATATAATAGGTGATAGAGATAACATGAAGAGCACCATAGGGTATGTGTTTACTATAGGTGGAACAATTGTCAGTTGGGTTTCAAAAATGCAGAGTGTTGTTGCACTTTCAACAATGGAAGTAGAGTATGTTGCTACTACAAAGGCTAGTAAAGAAATGATTTGGCTATAAAGGGTTATGGATGAATTGGGTAAGAAACAAGAGATGGGAAAGTTATACATTGATAGACAGAGTGTCATTCATCTTGCAAAGAACTCAACATTTCATTCCAAGACTAAACATATACAACTCAAGTACCATTTCATACGGTCAGTGTTGAAAGATGGATAGTTGAAGCTGGAAAAGATACACACTAGCTAGAATCCTGCAGATATGTTAACAAAAGTTGTAATCAGAGAGAAACAGAGATTATGCCTAGTTTCAATTGGTCTTCAAGTATTATGATGAATATGAGAAATAACAAAGGCTAAAGTGGAAGCATTGTCTAAAAAATGAAGCAGTGGTGGAGTTGCTATAATTAGTTTCCAGGAGATTGTTGGGTGTGGAGCTTGATTATCTTCTTTATTTAGAGGTATTGTCACATTGGACCCTAGTTCCTAGCGGCAACTCCACCATGTTAATCACTATTAGGGGGGTCCAGGGGGGCGACAGTGATTTTATGAGCCCCCCCATTGGTAGGGGTTTGCAGGCAACGCTCACGAAGCTAAAAATTGATGTAAAATTACCTTGTAAAATATTGTAATTTCATAGTCAATCTAGGTCATTCATTAGGCAGATGATTTGATAGTAGAAGTTATGTTTAATTTAGGGGTTTTTTCCTAGAAGACAACTCATCGATTTATATGAGGGAATTTTATTACGATAGTATATATATATATATATATATATATATATATATATATATATATATATATATATATATATATATATATATATTCCGAGCGAGAAAGAAATATGATATTGTGTAAGAGCAAAGAGGAAATCATAATGGATTTGTTGTAGGTTGTATCTCTTCATTTTGATGGATAATACAAAAGAAAGGACTGACTGTTTCTCCGTGGACGTAGCCCAAATTGGGTGAACCACGCATATTTGTGTCTCTCTTGTTTTATGTGTTTGTGTTTATGCAATATTTTATGTGTTCCATTGCTATGTAATATATAATTTTCTAACAATGGTATGCAAGATATGTTAATGTTTTTTTTCTAAGTTGCATGAATGTTATTATATGGAAATTTGGAATGTATACCACCTATGTGACGTGATGATTTTCTATCAATGTACTTTTACAAATTTTGGGGCTCATGTTGACGGTCAAGTATGGATGCATGATATATATAAATATTCCTTTGCTTTAATGATAACATGCAAATGGACAATTATGTAAATTACAATGGATATTTAGATATTTACTATTTTTAGACATTGAATTATTATTAGATTGAATGGATATGGAAGCCATGATGGGACTGATTTGATGATGTAATATTTTATTTTATTACTGAATTAATAAATACATTGTTTGGAATATTCAGGAAAGATCCCTAGAGTTTTAGAAGACTTCTTTCCAGCATTTGAAAAACTAGTGATGGTTAAGTCCACATTAAGGACCTTCCCTAAAAGTCTCCTAAAAATCCTATGAGAAAATAATAAAAAAGAAAATATTAACACAATGGTAGAAATATTATGTTAATCACTTAGTCGGAGAGAAATACTAAGTGGGCTGAAATAAAGCACAATGGAAGAGAAAAACGTGCTTTAAAGAAAAATAAAAGAATATTTTTCGAAAAAACTAAAACAAAAATGCCTAGGCAAAAGGTTGGCAGACCTTAAAGCAAGATGCTGCTAAAAATATGTTGGGAAGAAACCACCAAAGAATCAATGAGGTTGTTAATTCTAGTGGCAAGTAAATCTTAGCTCGGGGGGGAACTATTGGAGATGGTTCATGGTTGGGTGGAACATGCTCGTTTCTTGGATCATTCTTTGGCATTAACTACGATTAGATGAAATTATGTCTATATTCAGCCATTGATTTTGAAATCATCTAAAGATGTTATATTTTAAAATAGATTGTAAGTTGCATGTCTCTAATTTGTTGTATGTGTTATATTTTTGCATGCATGGTCTATTAATTTATCTAAGAAACAATTTCGATGAGATAGGTTATGTCTGTAGGTCTGTATAAGGAAATGGACATGTTAAAAAATAATTATCTATATGCATGCATAGAGGAAATACATTGAAATATATATGTGACTAAAATAATTCACATTAAATAAAACAATGAGCTATTGAATTCTAAATTCTTCACAGACTAGAGGAAAATGGTTGGAGATAAATGCCATGGGTTTGAATTTGATTGAAATTATTGTGGAAAAGAAAGACAATAATTTTCAAACAACACCAGTAGGAAAGAAAGATTGGTGTAACCGATAAATGAAAGACAACACACACTTGATACAATCTTTTATCATTTTGATGATTAGAGGGTTGAAACTCTCTAAGTATTTGTGGAAGTATTATGATTATTGATAAGAATTATTGATTCTACCTATTGAACATAAAAATCCTTCATTTTAAAGGGAAACGATTCCATTTTTGGTTCTTTAGATTGTTATATTATGAGTTAAAGTTATTGTTCCAACAAAAAAAGAACACCGACGATGATGTTATCTTTAAGGAGGGAGTATGTAATATCCCTAACATAGGATACCATAAACAAATCTCGTAAAATTAGTTTTGTGGAATAATTAAATATTATTAATTATTATATTGATATTACATGAAGAATATTCTTTTAATTCTTAATTACAAGAATTAATTCTTAATTCTTTTATTTAAGATCATTTATAATATTCTATGTAAATAAATTATATTTCCAAGTTGGTATATTTTATGAGTTTTAGAAATAATGATTCATAGTTTTAGAAAAATTATGGATAAGTGATATTTTGTCCATAAGGATTTTGCAAATCTCCCTTGAAAAAAAAACATGAGAGATTTATGGATGATTTATTGAGTGATTTTATAATTTAGAAAAATATTATTTATAGAGTGATTTTAGAATTTAGAAAAAATCTTATTTATGGAGTGAGTTATGGATGATTTGTGGAGTGATTTTAGAATATAGGAAAAATCTAATTTATGGAGGGATTTATAGGTGATTTATGGAATGCTTTTAGGATTTAGAAAAGCTATTACATTTTCTTAATTTTACTTATTGTAAGCCTATGTGCAATGAGAGGAATGAGTGTTTTTGAATAATTTTATGTACAAAATTGGATGAATGAAATTTTGTCCGGTAGGGAACTCAACGCATAATTGCTCCATCTCTTACTTGGCCACTGTTGGCTATAGTAGTGTGGCAGAGATAATCAATTCAACATAGAGTACCGTGTTATAATTCTAATTGGATTGAGGGATTCCAAACACGCATTAAAATATAAGTAATTATGCTCTTTGAAAAATTATTGTGTTTTCATATGCTGCATGAAGAAATAAGAATCAAATTTATTTGCTTGAAAAAAATTCATATGATAAAGAGTCGATATTATTTTCTTGGGAAAACCTACATTAACTTTGGTGCGTAAAGAAAAAGTGTTTTGTTCATTGAATTCTTAAAATATTTCATGTTCATTGACTTCTTAAAATATTTCATGGTGTTACACAGTAATTTGTCACCATCCCTGTTACTCCTCTTGTCGTACTTTGGAGGACTCATCCCGGGAGTTATAAGAAGTGACAAAGTCTAAAAACACTTGCATTATGTTCCCCTGAGTATGTACTTCATGTTCCCTGAAGACACCTTCTACAGATTATCCCTGCAAAATGCTCTTTTTCCATTGGCACAGGTCCACAGTATCTTACCCGCGCCAATCATGGAGATCCTCAAAAGAGGGTGTGACCATTGGCGCTCTGTCTTAGAGCAACAGTCGCGCCAACCAAGTTTGGTCATGCTTTTTGCCTTAACGCATGCCCGACTGTTGTTTCCTTCATTACATGGAGCTTTTTGAGGATAAAAAATTAGTCTTTTGTCGAGTTCTATCCTATCTCCATCTTTAATGGCTTTTGGGGATAATGTTAATCCACAATAGGTGTCCTGGTTCATCGTATCCTCCTCCCTTCTTCATCTATATAAGCTTGTCCTTATGCATTTGACAAGCTAGTGATAGTGGTGAGTCATGGAGTGCTAGATGTTGAGTTCTTGAGTTCATGGAGGAATGCTAGTTGTGGTTATCATGAGGGATAATGAAGCATAGAGAGGTTATGCTGCCGGAGAGGAGATACATTGCAAGACACATATAGTTGCTCGCCCATCCAGGAGAGGTTCAACGTCAGAACCTTGGTTGTAACTTTTCCTGTTTATTATTAATTAATGAGCGACTGCTATTATAGTTCCAATCTCATTGTCTATTATGGTGATGTGTTGATTTATTTCCTTTCTGACTGAAATATAGTTGTGCCTTGGTAGATTTTATGTTGGTATCTGTCTCTTCCTTTGCATGTGCAGGTGTCCGTTTATGATCTGTTGGAGCGAGGGAGCGGGAATATCAACTCTGCTTCAACCATAGCGTTGGATTCCAGGTTGGTCTTCTTAATTTACCTTTGATGCATAACTAGGAACTTGCGTGGCAGCGTGGTTTGATTGTGGCTAGTTCTGTTTTAGGCTAGTGGGATCACCTCTGTCCACAGAGGGGATTTACCTATCCAACAATTTGGCGACTCCACTGGGGAGAAGCTATTTGGAATTTGTCTTGCATGTTAATTTTCTTCTACTTGCTTGAGTGAATGAGCTTCCTGGGTCAGTTCTGAGTTTATTCTTTACTGTTTGACCCATCTGAGCACTATCAACCCGACCTGAGGTCGTATTATTTATTTTTCTAGCCGGCAAGCTTAATTGGCGCGGTTATTACTCTGACAGCCGCGCCAGTTGGCGCATGTTGCTCAAAAGCAACTCGCGCCAATTCTGTGGTAGCGCAAGTTGCAGGCTGACAGTCGCGCCAGCCCTGTAAATTTTGCCTGTGTGTGGGTGGAAAGCTCTTTCAGCCTCTTTTTATATCTCTTACAGCCTCTGGAAGTATGTTGAACCTCTGTTTGACTGGTTTTAGCCTTCATCCTTCAGTTGTTTGCTTATTTCTATTGATTTTCGTCTCAGCCCTAGGACATCTAGTGACTTTGCATGTCTAGCCTTCTGTGGGAAGTTTCGGTCTCTTGATTATCCAGTCAACTTGTTGGTTGTGTCCTGCACCTATCCAGTGATTTGTTAAAGCTTGATCTTCTATGCTCTGAGTGATTCACTTCTAGCCTCTTTGGATTTTACTTGACTTCATTCGAACTTAGATTACATGGTTCATTGAAAGTCTTTGTGTTTTTCCTTGCTTGCATAGTTCATTTTGGTGTTTCAGAATTGGTTCTATTTCATTGAGTGAACTTGGATTGTGCATATCTCTTAAGATTTGTTTAAATGCATCATGCCATCTTAAAGGAAAGAAAAACAAAATATCTTTTGCATTCTATTAGTTAACATTTGTTGTTATTTGTTGCTATTAAAAAGAAAAAGAAAAAATTTCATTTCTTGTTATTAGCTGCATTAGGATCTTTATTGTTTGTTGAGTGATCATTTCATTTGTGTAAAGATCTCAACCCTCCTGTAGATAGAATTCATCGAATCAAATGATATAATTTTGGCATATAGTTTGCATTTAAGAAGTTTTTGAGATATCACATATGGTAGGACCAAAAAACTGAAACATAATCGAAGATAAACTTTAAAATAAACTCAATGAACATAACAACGCATTGGAACATAACACAAATAATCTAGAGGTCTAGGTTAGAGACGTGTTCCGGCGTCTTTAAACCTGGTAGTTTATCGTCGAGTGGTTGGGTGATTCCTCCACGGTGAAACGATAGGTGCCAATACGGACTGAGCTCCCACGTACCGTCGCGTATATACGGGAGACCCCACTAGGCTATTATCCTTTATCCATAGGAAGCCGAGTCTGCTGCCCTACGATTCGCAATGCAGTGAACACAGCATTCACGAAGATCGACCACCCGTACCCTAAAAAGTATTCTGTGGTTTTGCGAAAAGTTTGGCACACCCTCTACCTAGAATTCCAGAGCAGTCACTTTTGATCCTTTTCGGACTCCCTAAAAGAAACGGTGCCTGTGAGCGTCTTATCACTTCGTGCTCATTAAATATTCGAAGGAGACTAGAGTCATCTTTTATCCTTTTCTCGACTCTTAAAAATTGAAAAGGTTAAGTTCAGTGTCTTAAAATTTATTGGCCACGATAACATCTACCCAATTAGATTTTGTTTGTGCCAGTCCGAAGTAGGGGTTGTCTCGGTAGATTTCGTAAGTTTCATCCTGGCGGAATCACCAGTTTCATCTTCTACCAAAACATTGGTTGTGAGTCTTCCTGTGGTTCTAAGTATACAACCATTTAGTTCTCGTGCCCCAGGTGACGAGACTTACCAGTTTCATTGGAACCCTACGTGGGAACCTTTTGAGGACGGTGCCCCTTTTTCGGACCATACTTCTCCTCGTGTGTCAGTCCCACCTGTTTCATCTGACATGGATGATTTGTCCCCTACAACGACCGATGAGTCCGTTGCGATGAGCGGTAAAATTTCCACCTCAACGGATCCTATACATGTTAGTAGTACACCTACTACTACAAATTTACCATCGGGCTATAAAGCTTTAAGAGATACTATGCCGTCTGGAACTCCGTTCACGGGTCCCATTTGATCATCACATACTTTCCCTACTACGGAGCCTTTTACTCCGCAAAGTCGCAGTCTATCTGTTACCTCCGTCACAACCACTCCGACGGTTTGTGCAGCCTCTTCGACTCCTATTTCTAGTCGTCCCTCGGCTTCCTTGTTTGGAGTCTTTGATCCCATAACAAATGTCCCAATACAGGGGCCATATGATCCATATTTGTCTTCTCAACCGGTTGTTGAGGTATCAGTTCCATTGTCAATTGATTGGACCTCCACCTCTTTCCATGGTGGTCAAATTTCATCTGCGCAATCTCCAAGACAACCCCCTCAAGACCAACTAGAGCAATCCTTTCGTGGAAACCCTTTCGCTACTGGTGCTCCTCTTTCCTCTTCTTATATGCAACCTTCTGGTAAATCAGGTCAGTCATTTTTTCAACAAGTCCAACCTGGTATCCAGCAAGGTTATCCCGTTGGACAAATTGGTCAACAAACTATTAACCCAAACCAATCCAATGTCCAGTATAGTCCAATGTCTGGACAAGTTACTCAACCACTTGGTCAGCCTACTATCCAGTATTCACAACCCTCTGGGCAGGCTGGTCAGCCTCAAACACAGTTGGGCCAACCAACTGCCCAGCCTTCTCAGCCGTCTAGTCTGCTAGGACAACCTTCAGCTGCGCAACAACAGTTCCAACAGGTAGGCCAACCTCAGTATCAGCAGGTACAACCTTCTGGACAGATCGGCCAACCTCACTATCAACAAGGTTTTCCTTCTGGCCAGATAACCCAACCTATCGGACAGCCTACTGGCGCTGCTCAATCCGGTCCGTGGCCCCAAATGGGACCCCAATACCCATCTGGTCTTCAAATGCAGGCTGGGTCTCAATCACAAACTTTTTATCCAACCCAGCCTGGTCCTCAAACTCAATTTGGAGCACCACCACCGTATGGCTACCAACAACCTCAAGGGCAATTTTCGTTTGCCCCGTACCAGAACTACCAACAACAGCAAGCGAATCCTTCGCAAACTTATCAACAGCCATACGGCACATCTACAACAGCGTTTGGTAATCCCTATGGCCAATACACTATGGGGCCAAATCCGTCCGGACAAAATCCATGGGGGCAACCACCACCTGGTTGGAACCATGGTGCTTCATCCTACCAACAGACCCAGATGTCTTTCAATCCTCAATTACCATTCTTAGCAACTTTAGAATTACCGGATGTATCCAAATTAACCAATGATCCTATTCTTCATAATCCTTATTGGCCTCCAGTTCCAACTAAAATACCTGATGACTGTCCAAAATTTGATGGTAAAGCCAATGAAGACGCACAAGCCCATGTTATGACTTATCATTTGTGGTGTTCATCTAATTCATGGCTTAACGATTCAATTCGGCTTCGCCTTTTTCAAAGGACTCTCACTGGCTCTGCCGCTAAGTGGTATATCGAACTTCATCGCGGGTCCTTTCAAGATTTCAATTCTTTGGCTATGGCATTTCTCACTCACTTCCAGTTACCCATTCGATACGAAACGGGTACACACCTCCTCACTTCCTTAAGACAAACGACGGCTACGCATATCTCTGATCATATCCATGAATGGAGACGGCGTAGACGTATGATCAAATTTTGGATTCCCGACCAGCTTCTTACCGATTGGTTTACGACTTCGTTCATGCCTCCAATAGCTCGGGATATCGCCATGGGGGCGTGTGTCACTGAAGAGCAAGCTATTGCTCGAGCTCAGTACCTTGACTTGGTTTATTCTCAGTCAGGTACATTATATGATTATTTGCCTGATGTCCCAAGACCAGGAACGTCTAAAGCCCCGCCAACACCCACTGTTGACGGTATCATTGGTTCGGTTAATTCATCCTCAAAGAAAAATCCCGCGAACCCTGCAAAGCAAAAACCATCTGCTTCGAATGGACAACCTTCCCAGGCATCGCCTGGTTCGAATGTTACTTCTGAGGTTAATGCCGTCCAATCTAATACGGCAAACAAGGCTTCGAAAGAGAAGAAAAAAGGGAAAGCGAAAAATAAGTCAGAACAACCTAAACATGAAACCCCAAAACCTCAACCTGAGGACGACACTAAACGCAAACCCAAGTATCCTTGTTTTATCTGTGATGAGGATCACTATACCAAGGACTGCCCGAGGCGGTCCGAAGTTAGTCGTTTGTTAAAAGGCGCCCCTGGGACTCCTGCGGTGCTCAAAGAGCCCTTTCCCACCCAACACACTCAAAAAACTCAAATGGTGGCTGACCCTACTCAGCCTCCCTCTTCCTTTGGTTCTCAAGTGTTTATGGCTGGTACAGTACCCATTAATATCAGTACTCGAACGAAAGATTATCCGTCATCTGCCGGGAAGGAGCCTGAGGTTCCCTCAAGTGCTCCCCCGTTCAGTTCAGGTCCACTCCACATCGAGAGACCTACCACTGAAACGCCTCTTCGACCCCCTCCAAAAGGAGTACTCTGGAAATCCTCGTACAATCCGAATGCTCGTGCTGCACAGCACTACAACATCGTTGAGGACTTAGCACAGACTCCGTCGGCTATGTCCGCTTTAGAGGTTCTCCAGAGCTGCCCTTCTCAGAGGAAGTCCATGCTATCTGCCATTGGTGGCATAGACCCGGCCGATTCGGATTTAATAACTTTTGACTTAGAACGCCACACTCAGAGACTGCCTCCCCAAATCGCCTTCCTCATACAAGTAATTATTGATTCCAAGACGATTCATTGTACAGTTATTGATGAAGGTGCCTCAACTTGCATCATGTCTGTTACCTGTTGGAAAGCTATTGGATCTCCAACATTGAGCCAATCTCCCACTACCTTGGAAGCTTTTGATGGAAGAGCGTCCCGTCCTTACGGTATACTCCAACGTTTACCAATCTCTTTGGAAGGGAAAACCGTCGAGATGGAAGTTGAAGTCGTTGATGCTACTCTAACCTACAACCTCCTTCTCGGACGTAGCTGGATATACGCGATGCAAGCTGTTGCTTCATCTTTCTTCTGAATCATCCGGTTCCCTCATCAAGGGAAGATCGTTACTGTTGACCAGCTCTCCTTTTTTGCTTCTTCTTCCGAAGGCACAATCCCGTTTGTGGAGCATACCTCCAAATTACCTAAGAGTCTGGGAGCTGGAATTTTCAAAGATCCTGTTCTTATAGGTGTTTTTCCACTCCCTCCTCTAAATATCGCCCCTGTCAATATGATCACTACTGGCTCTGATCTGTGGTTCGTACCCCCCACAGACCAAGTAGATTCCTGGGGTGACCGGATGCCGTTGAGTCATGCCGAGCTTAATTATGTTGAAATCATTGCTGCCTCGGCTCCCTCTTCTGCGCTTACTCCATCCTCAGGTCTTCTAGACGAGGCTTCTTCGAATTCCCTAGGAGAAACATTCCTCTCCGACGAAGCTATTATTGAGACTATGTCTCTGGAGGAACCTCCCTGGCATAGTTCTCACCATCGTTCCTCATTTCTCCCTGCCCCGCAGCATTTTCTGACATGCCTCGCGCAGTTTGCTCCTTGTCTCCCATCACAAATCCTTCAAATGCCTATTCAAATTGATCAGGTTTTTTCTGAAGGGAATATGGCAAACATTACGCGAACCCAGCCCCTCGACATCTCTGTCAAACCCGGGATAGTCGAGCATCTTCACATTGGAGTCACTTGTACTCCAGAGGAGATTCAACTTTATTCCAAACTTTTTCGCGAATTTCGTGATGTTTTCGCATGGTCCTATGAAGAGATGCCCGGCATTGATTCTAGTATAGTGATGCATGAAATAATCACGTACCCAGATGCTAAGCCTGTTCGTCAACGTTTACGCCCTGTACACCCCTTGTCGTTGCAGATCGACGATACCTTATCAGTTGGTAAGAGAAAAGGGAAGGTTCGTTTCCCTTGTCGACTTTGTGAAGGTAATCATCTCCTTCGCCTTTGTCCACTTATGGATGAAGCCTCCCGTCTTTTGGAAAGTCTGTCAGCTCCCTTACCCCGGCTACCCGCTGGATATCAGCGTCTTTTTGCAACTGCAGATCATCTCTCCGCTAACCAAGTGATAAAGCATGATTCCTCTTTGGTCCAGCCTTCTCTTCCTGAACCTACCTGTGCTCCGCCTATTCCAGACCAGTCCCTGGTCGGAACGAGTGTTGATTTATATTCATCATCTACGTACCACTTTATCATCAAGGATGAACCACCCGAGTCCAAACCACACGAAAGTCCAAAGTTCCAGATTACAGTTGACCTGGTCTTTCAAAAGGTCCAGCTTACAAGTGAGCCGGTTTTGCCTATAGAAGTTCCATCCTTAGATGATCTTACATCTGAAACCAAACCAGACAAAAGTCAAAAGGTCCAGCTTACAAGTGACCTGGTTTTGCCTTCAGAAGTTCCCTCCTCAGATGATGTTATCACTGCAAAGAATGAAGACCCCACCATCCAAATTCTATTCATCAACATAGACTCTAATGATCAAGTGAGCATCCCTCTCATTCCTTCGCACCAGGAAGAAAGTCCATCAGAATCATATCCGACTGTCTATCCAGTCCCACCTCCAAGCAACCTAGTTGTTTCCTTCAATTGGGATCAACTAGGCAATCCACGGTTACCAGCCTCCATACCATTTCGAATTATAGTCCAAGTCTACCGCATGGTTATGGCCAGTACAATTATTGATGAGGGATCTCCTGTGAGTATCCTTTCTTCAACAGCTTGGGAAGCACTTGGTTCCCCACTGCTTCTGCCTGAGATAAGAAACCTTACAGGTTTCCATCGAGAAACAACTCGACCTTTAGGAATTCTTCCCAATGTACCTATCACATTAGAAGGGAAGACTGTTCAAATGGGTGTCATGGTAGTCCAAGGTCCGTTAGATTACAATTTACTCCTTGGGCGAGACTATATTTATCGCATACGTGCAATTGTGTCCTCACTCTTCAGAGTGATGTGTTTTCCGCATGAAGGAAGGACGATCAAGGTCGTAGACCAACTTTCATTCCCCGGTTCACACTTCACATATAGTCATCTACCATTCCTAAATGGTCTTATTTCCACAGGAAATGCCCCAACCTCCACTCCGTCATTCTGATGACGGCAGCTGACCCGGGCGTGTGACTGAGGCCCGGGGGGGCATGCATCCTCCTTCAAAATCGAGTCTTTCCAACTAAACCTTCATTCCATCCACTCCGTGAATGCCATGAAGCTTGGGGGGCATGTACCTCAATTTTGCATTATCATGCTGGGGGCATGCAAAAATTTAATAAGCATAGTTTTTCATTTCAAGCTTGTGTAAACATGAAACCGAATCCAAGCAAAGTTCTCCATGGTTCAAGCTTGTGTAAAAAATGAACCCATACCTGATTTACATCCCGTGATTGCCTTTTATCTGCTAAATTCTGCTAGATGAGCCTTGGTTGTTTCATTCCATCGCCACCATCTCTTTGGCCGATCATATGCTTTCACCTGGTTGTTTATCCTTTCCTGAGGAACTGCAGCGATGAGTGGTTTTATTAGCCAGCCTCTTAACCTTTACATGTTTCGAGCAAGTTCCACCATTACCGGAACCAGTCGCTACCCTTTATACCACTCGTTCCTTCAGGACGAGTCACCTTTACGCTCTTTTCTGACTCGTAAAATATGAAAAGATTGCCGAGTATTTTTCCTTTTTGACTCGTTAAAGAAAATAAAAATGAAGGTCCGCTTTCAGCTCTTTTCTGACCATTTAAAGAGAAAAAGATGGCCGAGTCACTCCTCTTGACTCGCTAAATGTTAATAAGGGGCGGTCGTTTTAAGTTCTTTTTGTCGACCGTTAAAACATAAAAAAATTACCGGGTTTTTGTCGTTTCAATCTCGTTAATGGTTACGAAACGACGTGGTTTTGACCACTTTTTTACTTTTTCAGGTCGAAATCACTAATTATGAAAAGTACTCCTCGATCGTAATGATCGGGTGGTTCTTTCAGGTATTATTTTATACTTTTTCGGGCCCGAGAGACACAACTTTACGAAAAAGGACATCCCTGGAGTTTCCTTTTCTGCTGTCTTTTCAAACTCTCTAAACATGAAAAGACGCCGAGTTCTTCCTTTGTCAGACTCGTTAAAACTTAATGACATCGGATTTTGTCACAACGCAAGCATATGCTATCCCCATCAAGCTTGTTAAAAATAACTGGGGTACTCGCCAGAAATGGCGGGGGGAAAATTTTTTGAACCATAATTATTACCGTAACGGCAGTATGTCGCTCTTGATCATGGCACTTTTCTGCTTTCGTGTCCAGGGTGGGGATATCTCATCTCATATCTTTCACTTGCTTCCATAGACTTGGGTACCTTATTTGACCTCTCATCCACTCATTGCCTCGTCATTATGACCTTTGATACATTGAAGTCAAATACTGCCGATTCCATTAATGTGCCGCCGATATGTTCAAGAGAAGTTGACCTCTGCAAAGAAACAACCTCCCTCTGATAGTTCGCACAATCTTGATTCACAACATTATCTCTCTGTCTCGTGTCGATGATGTGGGAAACATTATGGCCCACCTTCGATCAAGGTCACTTCCTGTCGACTTCAACTCATTATCCAGGAAGTTGATCTAGAGACTCCTTTCTGGTGCCTTGAAGCCTGCATGCCTCAATGGCAGGTTCTTCGTGTTCGACGTGAGGTTTTCATCATTGGCCTCCGATTGAATGATTCTACAGGTGTTTGACTTCAGATCATTAATTCACACGCCGTAGATTGTACCTATAGTACCTTGAGGGCCATTGTCATTATTGGTGGTACCTCTCGCGTCTGTTAACAGTTTCCACTATTGACTGGTAATCAGACGATGTTCATGCATGTTCGACTTCAGCTCATATATTCACATGTTTGAACTTGTACTCTTGTTCGGGTCGAGATGGAGCGCAAGACCCTGGATTGTGTCTGTTGTAATCCAGGCGTGATTCTTGATACTTGACTCATTCACTGGATGGCTGCGACCATACCTGAGTTAATTCATTGATCCTAACCAGATGGCTGCGTCCATACTATGGATCTAGATTATTTATGTACTCTCTTATGGATGGCTGCGACCATACCAAGTACATCGTGTAATTTAACTATCAGTCATGTCTCTTAACACAGATCCTCGGCGGCAGCAACTATATGTGTTCTTGTGTGTTCTTGTAAAGCATTTCACCCCTCTCCACCTCTCGGACCTCATGCTTTAGGGGGCATCTGTTACACAGTAATTTGTCACCATCCCTGTTACTCCTCTTGTCGTACTTTGGAGGACTCATCCCGGGAGTTATAAGAAGTGACAAAGTCTAAAAACACTTGCATTATGTTCCCATGAGTATGTACTTCATGTTCCCTGAAGACACCTTCTACAGATTATCCCTGAAAATTTCTCTTTTTCCATTGGCGCAGGTCCATAGTATCTTACCCGCGCCAATCATGGAGATCCTCAAAAGAGGGCGCGACCATTGGCACTCTGTCTTAGAGCAACAGTCGCGCCAACCAAGTTTGGTCATGCTTTTTGCCTTAACGCACGCCCGACTGTTGTTTCCTTCATTACATGGAGCTTTTTGAGGATAAAAAATCAGTCTTTTGTTGAGTTCTATCCTATCTCCATCTTTAATGGCTTTTGGGGATAATGTTAATCCACAATAGGTGTCCCGGTTCATCGTATCCTCCTCCCTTCTTCATCTATATAAGCTTGTCCTTATGCATTTGACAAGCTAGTGATAGTGGTGAGTCATGGAGTGCTAGATGTTGAGTTCTTGAGTTCATGGAGGAATGCTAGTTGTGGTTATCATGAGGGATAATGAAGCATAGAGAGGTTATGCTGCCGGAAGGGAGATACATTGCAAGACACATATAGTTGCTCGCCCAGCCAGGAGAGGTTCAACATCAGAACCTTGGTTGTAACTTTTCCTGTTTATTATTAATTAATGAGCGACTGCTATTATAGTTCCAATCTCATTGTCTATTATGGTGATGTGTTGATTTATTTCCTTTCTGACTGAAATATAGTTGTGCCTTGGTAGATTTTATGTTGGTATCTGTCTCTTCCTTTGCATGTGCAGGTGTCCGTTTATGATCTGTTGGAGCGAGGGAGCGGGAATATCAACTCTGCTTCAACCATAGCGTTGGATTCCAGGTTGGTCTTCTTAATTTACCTTTGATGCATAACTAGGAACTTGCGTGGCAGCGTGGTTTGATTGTGGCTAGTTCTGTTTTAGGCTAGTGGGATCGCCTCTGTCCGCAGAGGGGATTCACCTATCCAACACATGGCTAAATAATTATGTGAATTGCATGAGTTATTGAAAAATAGGATCTAAATATGCTTTCGTATCTCCAAAACTGTGATATATATTTAAAATATGAAAGATTTTTTTTTTTTTATAAATGAGTACGTTCTTGCCAAAAACATATTTCATATTTGAAAAATTTGTTTTCAATTCCTCTAAAATCGCAATCAATTTTGATCGCTAAAACATGAAATTATTTAATATTTAAATTTGGAAACTTGGGCTGCAAAAATTCATTCGAATCTTCCAAACCATAACGCCTGTGTAAAACCTGAGATATTTTTTTTTAAATGAACTTGTTTCCAACAAAAAATTATTTTGGTTTTCAAAAATTCATTTTCATATGTTCGGAAACCATGTCCAAAGTTTATGACTAAACCAGTAAAAACAAAGTGCTACCATATTATTTGTCAGATCGATAAGAATAGTTTTTTTTGTACATATAGAGATAACTATTGTGTTAATGTTATTGAAAAGAAATAAATTAATTGCATGCACAAATAAATAGCTATTAAGTTTTATATTTATTTAAAAGAAATAAGTTATTCGCATGAACAAAAAAAATATTGATATTTCCTAAAAATGAATTAATTTATCTCATTTATAAATTTACCAAGGATGTTCTTGTGATGCATATGAATTAAATTTTTAAAGAGAAATATTGGACTCTTAAAGATAATATGTGCTTATGTGCATATGAATAATATCTAGTATAATTGATCTACTAGAAATGAATATGTGATTTTACATGCATGGGAAGCTTGAGTTGTGCAAAAAGAAATAAGTAACTTTTTTGAGAAAGAGCTCACATAAAATCTCCACATAAAAGACAACTAGTTGTGTTATTTGAGAATGATTGGTTATTCATGCTATTTCTTAAGGAATTATTAGAAGTTTGTCTGATGTGTGAAATGATAGGAACAAATTTTATATTGTATGCATAATAGCTAGGGAGTTAGCTAACTTTTGGAAAAAGAATAATTTGTGTGTTAGATTCATTGTAATATATATATATATATATATATATATATATATATATATATATATATATATATATATATATATATATATATATATATATATATATATATATATATATATAGATATAGATGCAAGGGAGTATTTGTTGTGTTAGAATTCTTGAAAAGAAGAGGGGAAAAACATGTCCTTGTATGCATTATTGAATTAGATTCTTGGAGAGGAAAATTGGTAATCACATGCTTTATTGTGTTAAGATTCCTTTGGAAGATTCTTTAGAGAAACATATAAATTTTCATGCATTGAAAAATATAGTTTTGGTCTTAGATTTCTGGAGAAAAGGAAGGTACACTTGCATAATATCGATTGTGTTAGCCTTCTTTTGGGAAAAATAATATGCATTTTCACACCTAAAGGGATTAGCTATGGTATTGGATTTTTTTTGGGAGAAGATTATGTATAGTTAATGGGCTAGATCTTCTGGTAAGAGGAAAATGTCTCTTTGCATGTATGAAAGAATACATGTTATTCGTTTGACCCCTTGGAAAAGAAATGTGTATATTTTTCCATGCAAGATTTAGTTAGTTTCCTTTGGAAAGAAATATATATTTCACATGCAAGATGAACAAGATATGATGTTATTTTATGTTGGAAAGGACAAGTAGTTTTCATGCAAGAAATTATAACTATTATGTTAACTTTGTTTGGAATAGAGATTTCATTTTTATATGTAATAGCCATTGTGAAGAGCTCTTCTGTGGAAAATATGTTTTTGGAAAAGGACATGCATTCATATAAATAAGTATAAAATTTGTTGTGTTAATCTTTTTGGAAAAGAAAACATAATAGTAGGAACAAAGAAAATTGCTTGTTGGGCTCATTCTCTTGAAAGCTTGTCATGCATTTGCATGCACAAGAACAATATCTAGTATGTTAGATTTCCTTTGGAAAGAATATGAAAGTGCATGCAAGATTATGTTAGCATTTTGATGGAAATACGACGCTTCATAGTAATATACTTGTTACTAATGCATGTGGAATGATATTAAAGAAGACATTTCATGACATTTTTCTTATGTTGTATGCATGCACACAAATAGATGTTGAAGTGTCACTAATAAAGATTGATTATTGGTTTATTAATATTTTATCTAATCAAGATATCAAGTGTGTTGACGATAGAAATTACATGAAATGATGGTGACTTGTGTAAATGATAGTTCATGTTTAACATTGTGGCAGATAAATATTTGTTGATCCATACATATTGATGAATTACAACTACAAGAGGATCCACTAATGGAAACAATCAAATCACCAAGACATAGAGATTGATGATTCGTGGGTAAATGATATCATGATGATTGTAATAGCTTATAGCTAGTTATGTTGCATTTAATACGATTTCTCTATGTAATATTTTATGACAATCGTCAAGGGATAAACTCCCTTATAACCATTGAATGACAGTTGAACACCCTCATGAGTGTTTAATAATAAAATTAAACGTTTGCTGGTTTTCACCCTATGGGGTTTCTAGGGTTTATTAGTGTCTAATGATGTGATTGTTCATTGTGCCATTTTTATGATGTTAATTCCTTTCATGATATGACGTTTATATTATCAAGTATGTAATTTACTAACTGAGTTAAAATAACCACGGAATCTATGTATAGTTATAGCAAGAAATTTAATTTAATATGCCACAACAATGAAAATTAATGGTTGTGTAACTCACTATGTTTTTACTAAATATTTTTCCATGTAATGATGATGGTTATTTTAATGATCATTGAGGGAATATAGAAAGTAATTTGGAAAGTTACACATTGGCAAATGCCGAAAAAAATATTAACTCCATGCATTTTCCTGCGAGGTTACTGAGGGATGTTACTAGTGGAGACACCAATATACCCTAGAAACCCTGTAGGGTGAAAACTAACAGACGTTTAATTTTATTATTAAATGCTCATGAGGGTGTTCACCCATCACTCAATGGTTATAAGGGATTCCATCTATTGACCATTATCATAATATATTACATAGGAAAATCATCTTAAATGCAACATAATTAAGTATAATCCATTAAAATCATCATGACATCATTTACCCACAAATCCTCAATCTCTATGTTTTTTTGGTCTGACTGTTTCCATCAGTGGATCATCCTGTAGTCGAAATTGGTTAATACGTATGGAGCAACAAATTTTATCTACCACAATGTTAAACATGAACTATCATTTGCACAAGTCACCATTTTTTCCTGTCATTGTTGTCATCAACACATTTGATATCATGATTAGGTAAAATATTAATAAATTAGTAATCAAGCTTTATTAGTGACACTTCAACATATATTTGTGTGCATGCATGAAAAATAAATAGAATGTTAGGAAATTTCTTTTTTAACATCATTGCACATGCATTTGTAACAAGAAAATCATTGTCAAGCTTCATCTTTCCAACAAAATGCTGACATAATCTTTCATGCACTTTCATATTCTTTCCAAAGCAAAGCTAACATACTAGATATTGTTCTTGTGCATGAAAATGCATAATAAAATTTCAATAGAACTAGCCCAACAAACATTTTTCTTTGTTCCCACTATTATGTTTTCTTTTCTAAAGGGATTAACGCAATAGATTTTATACTTATGTACATGAATGCATGTTCTTTTCCAAAAACATCTTTTCCACATGACAACTATTCACAATGGCTATTGTATTTAAAAATGCAAATTCTATTCCAAACAAAGTTAACATAATAGTTATAATTTATTGCATGCAACTACTTGTCCTCTCCAACGGAAAGTAACATGATAGCTTGTTCTTCTTGCATGTGAAACATATATTTCTTAACAAAAGAAATAAACTAAATCTTGCATGGAAAAATTAACACATTTCTTTTCCAAGGGGTCAAACACATAGCATTTATTTTGTCATGCATGCAAAGAGACAATTTCCTCTTACCAAAATATCTAGCCAATTAACTACACATAATCTTCACCCAAAAGAAAGTTAATAGCATAAATAATCCCTTTAGGTGTGCAAATGCATATTATTTTTCCCAAAATAAGGCTAACACAATCAATATTATGTGATTGCACCTTCCTTTTCTCCATAAATACAATATCTTTCAAAGGAATCTTAACACAATAAAGCATGAAATTACCAGTTTTCCTCTTCAAGAGTATAATTTAATAATGCATACAAGGAAATGTTTATCTCTTCTTCTTTTTTTGAAGGTTGTAACACAACAATTACTTCCTTGCGTACAAATATAAATATATTTATTTTCCAAGGAATCTAACACATTAATTATTCATTTTCCAAAAGTTAGCTAACTCACTAGCTATTATGCATGCAATACAAAAAAATTCCTATCCTTTCACACATTGGACGAATTTGTAATATTTCCTCAAGAAATAGCACGAATAACAAATATTTCTCAAATAACACAACCAATTGTTTTTTATGCAAATGTTTTATGTGAAAATTTTCTCAAAAAAGTTACTTATTTCTTTCTTCACAACTTAAGCTTCTCGTGCATGTAAAATCACATATTCATTTCTAGTAGATTAAATATACTAGATATTATTCCTATGCACATAAACACATATTCTCTTTAAGAGTCCAATATTTATCTTTAAAAATTTAATGCATATGCATCATGAGAACATCCTTGGTAATATTCTAAATGAAATAGCTTAATTTATTTCCAATAATTATCAACATAATCTATCTATTTTTGTACAAGCGAATGACTTATTTCTTTTCAAGAAATATCAACATAATTGTTCTATTTTTATACATTATTTATTTTCAAGAAATATCAAACTTAATAGTTATTTGTTTGTGCATGCAATTAATTTATTTCTTTTCAAGAACATTAACACAATAGTTATCTCTATAATGACAAAAACAATTATTCTTATCACATTGACAAACAAAATGGTAGCACTCTGTTTTTGCTGTTTTAATCATCAACTTTAGGCGCAATTTCCAAACATCTAAAAACATTTGTTTTAAAACAAAAAAAGGTTTTTGTTGGAAACAGTTCGTTTAAAAAAAACCTCTCTAAGATTTTACACAAGTATCATGGTTTGGAATATTCGATTGAATCTTTGCAACCCATTTTTCAAGGTTTAAATATTAAATAATTTCCTCTTTTAGTCATCAACTTTGGATGCAGTCTTCGAGAAGTTGCAAACAAAATTTTCAGATATGAAATGGGATTTCATCGAAAACAGGCTCATTGACAAATACCTCTTTCATTTTTTACACACTATCATGGTTTGGGTGATAAAAAGATATGTTTGGATCCTATTTTATAATAACTCATGCAATTCACACAATTAATTAGCCATGATAATCTTTTAAGAATTCAATGCACTTGAAATATTTTAAGAATATTATGAACAAAACACTTATTCCTCTATGCACGAAAGTCCATGGAAGTTTTTTTAAGAAAATAATCTTGACTCTTTATCATATAAAATTTTTCAAGCAAATAAATTTGATTTTTATTTTTTCACACAACATATGCAAACACAATAATTTTCAAAGAGCGTACTTACTTATATTTCAATGCATGCTTGGAATCGCTCAACCCAATGAGACTCTTGACACAATATTTTATGTCGAATCAATTATTTCTACCACACTACTATAGCCAACAATGGCCAAGTAAGAGATGGAGCATTTCTGCATTGAGTTCCCCACCAGACCGAATTACATTCAACCAATTTTGTACATATACTTATTCAAAAACACTTCTTCCTCTCATATTTTTAAAACATATATTTTGTCATTAATTCTCATATTTTCCCATAGGCTTACAAGAAGTAGAACTAAGAAAATGAAATAGTTTTTCTAAATCCTAAAAACATTCCATAAATCAGATTTTTCCTATATTCTAAAATCACTCCATAAATCAAAATTTTCTTAAATTCTAAAATCACTCCATAAATCATATTTTTCTAAATTATAAAATCACTCAATAAATCATCCATAAATCTCTCATATTTTTTTAAGGTAAATTTGTTTTTACCCATAGCTTTTCTAGAACTATGACTCATTAGTTCTAAAACTCATAAAATATACAAACTCAGAAAATACAATTTATTTACATAGAATAATATAAATTCTTCTAAATAAAAGAATTAAGAATTAATTCTTGTAATATTCTTATAATTAATAGAAGAATATTCTTCACTTAATATCAATATAAGAATTAATAATATTTAATTATTCAACAACAATCATTTTATGAGAGTTTTTATGGTAGCTTATGCCAAGGATATTACATACTCCCCCCTTAAAGAGAACACCATCCTCGATGTTCTTCTCTTGTTGGAACATTAACTTTTACTCATAATATAACAATCTAAATAACAAAAAATGGAATCATTTCCCTTCAGAATGAAGGATTTTTATGTTTAATAAGTAGAATCAATAATGTTTATCAAATGAAATACTTTTCATTATCAATTATTTATGCAATATCAAATAATACTTTAATCATAATACTCCCACAAGTACTCGAAGAGCACTGACCCTCAAATCATCAAAATAATGAAAAAAATGCATCAAGTGCATACTGTCTTTTATTTAGGGGTTCCACTAGTCTTTCTCTCCCACTGGTGTTATTTGCAAATTACTGTGTTTCTCTCCCACAATAATTCCAATCAAATTCAGTCTCATGGAATTTATCTCTAGCCATTTTTCTCTGGTCTGTGAGGAATTTAGAGTTCGATAGCTCACTGTTTTATCTAATACGAATCATTTCAGTCACATATATTTCAATTTATTTCCTCTATGCATGCATATAGATAACTATTTTCAAACATAAATTTATTTCCTTACACAAACCTACAGACACAACCTATTTCATCGAAATTTTCGCTTAGATATATTAACAAATCATGCATGCAGAACTATAACTCATACAACATATTAGAGGCATGCAACTTACAACCCATTTTAACATCAAATGTCTTTAGATGATTTAAAAATCAATAGTAGAATATATACATAATTTCATCTAGCCGTCATTAATTCCTAGGAATTTTTTAGGAACCGAGCATGTTCACCCAACTGTGAGCTATCTCCAATAGTTCCCCACCGAGCTAAGATCTACTTTCCACTAGAATCAACATCCTCATTGATTTCTTAGTGGTTTATTTTATAGATTTCTTCCTAGCATACTTTTAACAATGTCTTGCTTTAAGGTATGCCAACCTTTTGCCTCAACATTTTGGTTTTAGTTTTTAAAAAAATATTCATTTCTTTTTCTTTAAAGCACATCTTTCTCTCTCATTGTGATTTATTTTACCCCACTTAGTATTTATTTCCAACCAAGTGATTAATATAATCTTTCTCTCCCATTATGTTAATATTTTCCTTTTTATTATTTTCTCCTAGGGATTTTTACAAGACTTTTAGGGAAAGTCCATCATGTGGACTTGACCACCAATATCTTTCCATAAGCTGAAAAAAATACTCTAAAACTCTAGCATTCTTTCCTAAATATCCCAAACAATGTATTCATTAACTCAATAATAAAATAAAATACTACATCATCACATCAGTCTCATCATGGCTTCCATAGCCATTCAATCCAATAACAATTCAGTATCTAAAATAGTCAAATGTTTAAACATCATTGTAATTTACATAACTATCCATTTTCATATTATCATTAAAGCAAAATAATATTTATGTACATCATGTATCCATACTTGACCCTCAACATGGATCCAACAATTTGTAAAAGTACATTAACAGAAAATCACCACATGTCATATAGGTGGTATACATTCCAAATTTCCACATAATAAAAATAATGCAACTTAGAAAAAATACATTAACATATCTTGAATACCATAAAATTATACTTTATGTAATGTATCACCTTACCAACCATCAATATTATAGAGAAATAATAGTCACATTGAACACTAAGACACAAAATGCAATTTTTTTTCTTAATTACTTGATACCCTTACTTTATCCATCACCCTTTATGATACTTTATGTCGAGTGATAATATTTATGGATGGTAAGATAATTTTTCCTTTTATTGTAAAATAATATACAACATTTTTGAATTAAACTCTTACTCAAAACATTTGGCCTTGCTTCACTCCTAACAATTCATTATAAATCTTATAAAAAATTAACTCTATAATTAATCCCTGATCTTTAATGACCTTTCCAAACATGATCTCACATTATTTCTCATGTATTCAATGATTATCAACATGTATTTTATTACATAACCTCATTCTTCAATGTCCCACAATAATACCAATACTTCATACACAAGTAAAACTACAAGCCATTTTCATTGATGCATTCCTATAAACACTTTAGTAACATGAAAACTACAAACATTGGGGGATTTTTTTTTTTTAAATTATATTGCAACCATATAAGTTATATCCATTGGGGAATTTTGGTAAAATAGTTTGCAAACATGCGATCGACAACCACTAAAGCATTTTATTAAATAGTTTGAAAACATGCAATCTACAAGCTTTGAGTAATTTTAACAAACAATTTGCAAGCATGAAATAAATTGGCATAAAGATGTTTGAACTATCAAAGAGACAATAAAACTAGAATTTACAAAATATCACGAATCATATTAATATCATCAATGGTAATTTTTTTTTCCAAAACAACACAATCAACAATCCCTACAAGGCGACAACAAATCAGCAAAATCGACCAGATTATGGAATTTGAGTCTTAAAAGCACTTTCTTGGAATCAAAGTGGGGGTTACATAGTAAAATGTACGAATACTCCCTGATGTTGAGTTGAATCACATCCAAAACTCCCAGGGATGAAATTATTTAAAACAACAAAACTTTGGATCTCATTGGCCACTTTTTTCAAACACATAGAATGCAAACTTTCATCTAAAACTCTACATGAAGAAAGACAACTCAACTTATGCTACTATGAGTTTTTCATTGAATTTAAGTTCACTATATGAATCCTTGAAAATGAATTAAGTTATTTCATTTAAAATATTACCAAAGATGTTCTCGTGATGCATATGCATTAAAGTTTGAAAGAGAAATTTGGACTCTTAAAAATAATATGTGCTTATGTGCATAGGAATAATATCTAGTAAGTTGGAGCTACTGGAAATGAATATGTGATTTTACATACATGGGAAGTTTGAGTCATGCAGAAAGAGATAAGTAACTTTTTTGAGAAAAATTCACACAAAATGTTTGCATAAAAGTCAATTGTTTGTGTTATTTGAGAAGGATGTTTTATTCACACTATTTCTTGAGGAAATATTACAAATTTGTCTGATGTGTTAAATGTTAGGAAAATATTTTATATTGCATTCATAATAACTAGCGAGTTAGCTAACTTTGGGAAAAATAATGATTAGTGTGTTAGATTCCTTGGAAAATATATATATATATATATATATATATATATATATATATATATATATATATATATATATATATATATATATATATATATATTATATATATCTATATATATATATATATATATATATCTATATCTATATATATATATATATATTTGTATGCTATGAAATATTTGTTGTGTTAGAACACTTCTAAAAGAAGATAAGAGAAAAACATGTCCTTATATGTATTTGATGTAGGAGCATCTAGCTCACCATGACCATGTGAAGTCTCTGCCAGGTCAAAGGAAGTTGAATTTACTTTTATTTAGTCTTTCTGTTGGTTGACAGGAAAGTAGGTAGGACTTTTATAATTTTATTTTCTGTTAGTTAAGGGTAGTTGAACAGTTATAGCCATAGATTGATCTGTTGTTAACAAACTATGATTTTCCTTTTATTTAAAGGGAAAAAGACAAATGTGGTTGAATAGGAAATCTTGTCATGAGATAAACGAAATGTCTAATAACAAATAACTGTAAGAGTCTGTAACTGAAAAACAAAACAAGTGTACAGTTTCATTAATTGGAACAGGAGCCTATAAATGTAACATGACAAACCAAAGAAGGGGTTCCATTCAATACCTCTCACACTCAATAAAAGTAACAACAAAGAATTCAAAAGTTTGTCCATCTGCGTGTTTACTGTAATTATATGTTTTCTATTTCACAGTTATACGAATGCACAACTAACCCTGTACAGAATCTGGTGAACAAGTCTTTCATTGCATTCTGGAGAAAAGACCACCAGTAAAGACAACAAGACCAAGGAGCAGGTGAGTTTTTACGTAGCATCTTAAACGACAGCCATGTAACATTACAAGCGATTGCACAAAGTTTTATTACATTAACAGCCAAATAACATTGCAGGTGATTGCATAAAATCCGTGTAATAGAGAGACTATACGGTGAATTTCAAACACATCGAATGCCCATGATAACAGTTTCGGCCACAACAACCCGAGAAGTCAAAATAGCATACATCTATCAGGTAACACCAAACAGAACCTATCTGATTATATTTATTTTTCCAGAAGAACATTCTGCCGAATGTCGAAAAGTCCAGCACATTAAATTATTACAACAAAACTGAAAAAGTCGAGAATCGTTCATGCTCAAACCTTGAGCCACAAACCCTGGGTAAGGGTTTCAGGGATAACATTTTTCATACAGCGTGGACACATATACTTTAAACAGAGAACCAAGATAAGGACTTAGAAAGGAGCTGCAGCCACAAAACGAAGTTTTGATCTAATACAATGAAAACCTAAGTCTTGATAACCAGAGCCTTGCTCAAAGCAAGCGTATGACAAACCCTTCCTATTTGGAGAGCCGAGACTAAAAGACCAAGGTGACGGACTACCAGAAGGTAGTGGGAATAGAACCTACCAGGCAGAATCGGGGTGTGTGGTACCAGAATCTCCAACGGCAAACCCCAACACCTGTATGGAAAGAACACACAACTGTTAGTGGTATATTGAAACAACAGAGTAGATAAAGAGCTGGAATGAAGAATTCAAATCGTTGGGAGTGCCGGTAGATACCTGAGGGTTCACGGAGAGGCCGAGACCAGTGTTCCAGTGACAGCGCCGACCAACTGAGAAGAATAAGGAGCAACCTAGGTCAAGAACTGCGGAAGGAAGTCCATGAGTTGAAAACAAGGAAGGATATATTACCTATATGTGCCAGAGTCGGAGGAGTGCCATCGTTTGAGCCTGAGAGTGAACAAAAGTTGTGTAGCAAAACTGAACGAGGAGCATCAGTGCATGAATCAACAGATAGTGGCTCGAGAACCCACAGCAAAAGAGAAATCAACCACAAACAGTGACCTTACACAGTAGAAAAAATCACATACAGCAGAGAGCTTACCCTGGCCAGTGCAAGACAAGTTACAACCAACTATGAACCAAGGAACTAGGACAAATACAGTCACAGTAATAAGTAACTGGAGCACAATCAAGACCTGCAGCATTGCTGCCCATCGACCCTCGCAGAATGTTGCAAAGGAAACACTCGACAGAAAGATAACAAAAGACCGAGGAAACCATCAAACAAGGGAATAACCCAAGAACTGAGCGGGAGACGCGAACCTCAAGGCAAGTACCCTTACATTAAACATACCATTGAATGCTCATCAACCGAAATCCCAGAAATATCTATATTACATTATATCCGCATGTCAACATTCCGTGTGATTAAATCAACCAAACAAACATTTTAAATCATTCCCGGTACAACAAGTGTATAAAGAGTTGGGCTGGTCCCATCAAAGTGGTATCAGAGTAGGCTAAATTGATTGGAGATATGGAAAGAGGAAGGCGAGGTCATGGTAGAGGTGCTCGATGGTTGGCAGAGGAAGGATTGAGAGAGGAGATTCGAATTCTTGCTACCCGTTTGGAGGCAGTGGAGGCAGGGAGAAGAAGAGACCCAGAGATGGGTGATGAGAGCGAGGAGGAACCTGAAGCAACAGTAGATGGACCAGAAGGTGAGAGTCTAGAAGTGAGATTGTTGAGATCTGTTCTAGTAGCAAGTAGTAAACCCAAGCTAGAACTCCCAACCTATGATGGCAGTTTGTCTATCGAGGTTTTATTGGATTGGATTAGCGAGATGGATAAGTATTTCGAGTGTGAGGAAATTAGCGAAGACCGCAGAGTTCGGTTCGCTGCGACGAAATTGAAGGGACACGTAGCCCTATGGTGGGATAGTGTCCAGAACAAGAGGAAAAGATTGAACAAACTGCCGATCAAAACCTGGTCAAGGATGGTGGCCAAGTTAAAGGGTAGATTTCTACCAAAGGACTATTAGATTGTGCTGCACAAGCAGGTGTAGAATCTGAGACAGAAAGGATTGACGGTGAGGGAGTACACGGAGGAGTTCTATCGAGTGAATTTGCGAGCAGGATATACTGAAGATACTGCAGAAAGAACAACCAGGTATGTTAATGGGTTAAGATTAGATATTTTGGATGAAATCAACATTTTGTCTCCAAACAATACTGAGGAAGTGTATCAAAGTGCGATGAAGGCTGAAGAGAAGATTACCAGAAGACAGAATGCCCGGAGAGGACGAGGAGCCGGCAGGGGAAAAGGCCAGTCATATGGCAGAGGGCGGACTGCTGGTAATAATGAGGAAGGTAGCAGTTCCAGAGCTTCTGGATCAGCGGACAGAGGTGATAATGCAAGGGGTGGAAGATCATCCCAGCGGGGTAGAGGTAACGGCCGAGGAAGAGGGGCTAGTTACCAATGTTATCAGTGTCATAAATGGGGACATAGATCGTTTGAATGTCTAGAAGCAGAACAAGCTGGACAATGGGGTGCATATGTTGCACAGCTAGAAGAAGCAACAACACCTCCCCAAGAAGCAGAAAATGCTCCAGAGACCGGGGAAGCCTTAGTGCTGCATAAGGTGTTGTTAAAACCAATCAAAGAGATTACCGATCAGACACAACGGAAGGCTTTATTCAGAATAGTTTGTAAGTCACGAGGTAAGTGCTGTAAATTAATTATTGACAGTAGTAGTACTGACAATTTAGTGTCCATAGAGATGGTAGAAAAGCTGCAGTTGAAACGTTTGAAACATCCAAACCCTTACAGAGTTTCATGGCTACAAAAAGGCCATCAGTTATTGGTAGATGAAAAGTGTGAGGTGGAGTTTCAAATAGGAAAATACAAGGATAAAGTTGTCTGTGACATCATGCCAATGGATGTATGTCACATACTGCTGGGCAGGCCTTGGCAATACGATAGGAAAGTGGTACACGATGGATTGACGAACTGTTATAAATTTGTGAAGGATGGAATCAAGCATATGCTTGTACCCATCAAAGAAGAAGGGTCAGCAGAGACCAGTGAATCAAGAGCATTGCTAGTTAGTGGAAAATAGTTTCTAAAACAAGTTGAGGACAGCGAGATAGGTTATGCAGTAGTGAAGAAAGCAAGGACAATGTTATTGCATACGGAGGTATCAGATTTACCTATGGAGATCCAGGAGATGTTACAGGAGTTTACAGATATAGTGGTAGATGACTTGCCAGACAAACTACCCCCAAAATGGAGCATAAGCCATCATATAGACTTCATACCCAGAGCCAGTTTTCCAAACAAAGCGGCATACTGAATGAGCCCCAAAGATAATGAAGAAATTAGGGAGCGGGTGCAAGAGCTGTTGGACAAGGGATTGATAAGGGGAAGCTTAAGCCCTTGTGCTGTTCCAATGGTCCTTGCTCCCAAGAAGGGAGGAGAGTGGCGGATGTGCACCGACTTAAGGGCCATCAATAAGATCACCATCTGATACAGGTTTTCGCTACCCCGGATGGATGACATGATGGATTGTTTAAGTAGGGCAGCGTATTTCTCCAAGATAGACTTGAAGAGTGGTTACCATCAAATTCAAATACGAGAGGGGGACGAATGGAAGACAACCTTTAAGACGAATGAGGGGCTATACAAATGGTTAGTCATGCCCTTTGGGCTGAGCAATGCACCCAGTACATTCACGAGATTGATGAATGAGATGTTGAAGGAGTACATAGGAAAATTTGTGATTGTATACCTGGATGACATACTTATTTTCAGCAGGACAAGGGAAGAACACCTTCAACATGTGCGTAAGGTGCTGGAGAAATTACAGCAGAACAAACTGCTAATAAACTTGAAAAAATGTACTTTTCTACAGAAGGAATTGATTTATTTGGGGTTTGTAATAGCAGAGAATGAGTTGAAGATGGATCTGGAGAAGGTGGCAGCGATAGTAAATTGGCCATCTCCGAAAAATTTATTTGAGGTACGTAGCTTTCACGGATTAGCAAGTTTTTACAGGAAATTCATAAAGAATTTCAGCGAAATTTGTGCGCCAATGCTAGACACCATCAAAAAGGCCAGCCAACCTTTTCGATGGACAGAGGCAGCAGAGAGAAGTTTCCAGTTGTTAAAGAAGAATATTACTGAGAGGCCGATCCTGAGATTACCAGATTTCAAGAAGTTATTTCAGGTTCGATGTGATGCTAGCGGGACAGCAATTGGAGCTGTGCTCAGCCAGGAAGATAAGCCTGTAGCGTTTTTCAGCGAAAAGCTGAATGAAAGTCGACAGAAATATTCATCGTATGATAAGGAATTTTATGCAGTTATACAGGCATTAAAACACTGGAGGCATTATCTGTTGGGAAACGAATTCGTGCTATTCTCAGATAATTCTGCACTACAGTACGTAATGCAACAACACAAGTTGAACCATAAACATGCCAAATGGGTGGAGTATTTGCAGAGCTTCAATTTTGTATTGAAACATATTAGCGGCAAGCAAATAAAGTAGCGGATGCACTGAGTAGGAAAGCTCTACTTCTGCAGGAAAGCACTATGCAAGTGCTGGGTTTTGAGCACTTACGAGATTTGTACTAGACTGATACAGACTTTAAGGAGGCCTATGAGGCATGCCAAAATCCCTTAGTGAGAGATATCAACCCTTGGTTAGATTACAATCTGCAGGAAAAGTTTCTGTTTAAGGGAGGACAACTGTGCATACCTAACTGCTCAATGAGGGAGAATATAATTCGAGAGAAGCATAGCGGAGGTTTGGTTGGACATTTTGGTGTGGATAAGATGCTCGAGCAGCTCATACATTTCTACTTTTGGCCAAAGATGTAGAGAGATGTACGGCGATTCGTAGCCAGATGCAAAGTGTGCCAGTTAGCAAAAGGTCACAGTCAGAACACGGGACTATATACACTGTTACTTGTTCCAGGCAGACCATGGGATTTAGTCAGCTTGGACTTCATCTTAGGTCTACCTAAGACACAGTGAGGGTATGACTCGGTAATGGTAGTGGTGGACAGATTCTCAAAAATGGCACATTTTATTCCTTGCAGGAAAACCAGTGATGCCACCCACGTGGCCCACTTGTTTTTTAATGAGATTGTCAGGTTACACGGATTGCCCAAATCTATCCTATCGGACAGGGACATGAAGTTTACGGGACATTTTTGGCATACCCTGTGGAAGAAAATGGATACTTAGCTGAGTTACAGTTCTGCTTATCATCCGCAAACGGACAGACAAACAAAAGTTGTAAACAGGAGTTTAGGGAATCTGCTACGAAGTCTAGTGGGGGAGAATTCGCGAATGTGGGATCGAGTGCTGGCGCAGGCAGAATTCGCTTACAATGATTCACCTAACCGCAGCACAAGCTTGAGCCCTTTTCAAATCCTGTACAGCATGCATCCTCGCGGAGTGCATGAACTGCGGGATCTTGGACTGCAAGAAAGGCGAAGCGTAGATGGAGAAGATTTCGCTAACGCGATGAGGGATTTGCATGAACAGGTAAAAATTAAATTGCAGGACAACAGCTTAAAGTACAAACAGCAAGCAGATTTGAAGAGAAGGGAGGTACAATTTAATGTCGGAGATGAAGTCCTCGCACATCTGCACAAGGAACGTTTCCCTAAAGGTACGTACAATAAATTAAAGTACAAGAAGATAGGACCCTGCAAGATCCTTCGGAAATTTTCAGCAAATGCCTATGAGATCCAGTTGCCACCCGGAATAGGCATTTCGCCTATCTTCAATGTAGCAGACCTGTTTCCCTACACGGCTGACCTAGAAGAGAAGGAAGAAGAAGGAATCACGCGACCCACACGGAACACCCAGGATGAAGGAGAAGCTTGGAAGAGACAGATGCCTTACGTTCAACCTCCCGAGATCGAGAGCATTCTCGACACTCAGGTGGCTAAACGAACTCGACGGAAGGAATATCTGCAATACCTGGTCAAGTGGAAGAACCGTCCTATTGAGGATAGTTCGTGGCTTGACGCCAGGCAGATCGAACAGACAGGTACTTCAGTCGAGAAGCTCATGGACCGGAGCCATGATTTCTTTTTGCCTTGGGAGCCTGATGCAGGAGCATCTAGCTCACCATGACCGGGTGAAGTCTCTGCCAGGTCAAAGGAAGTTGAATTTACTTTTATTTAGTCTTTCTGTTGGTTGACAGGAAAGTAGGTAGGAATTTTATAATTTTATTTTCTGTTAGTTAAGGGTAGTTGAACAGTTATAGCCATAGATTGATCTGTTGTTAACAAACTGTGATTTTCCTTTTATTTAAAGGGAAAAAGACAAATGTGGTTGAACAAGAAATCTTGTCATGAGATAAACGAAATGTCTAATAACAAATAACTGTAAGAGTCTGTAACTGAAAAACAAAACAAGTGTACAGTTTCATTAACTGGAACAGGAGCCTATAAATGTAACATGACAAACCAAAGAAGGGGTTCCATTCAATACCTCTCACACTCAATAAAAGTAACAACAGAGAATTCAAAAGTTTGTCCATCTACGTGTTTACTGTAATTATATGTTTTCTATTTCACAGTTATACGAATGCAAAACTAACCCTGTACAAAATCTAGTGAACAAATATTTCATTGCATTCTGGAGAAAAGACCACCGGTAATGACAACAAGACCAAGGAGCAGGTGAGTTTTTACATAGCATCTTAAACGACAGCCAGGTAACATTACGAGCGATTGCACAGAGTTTTATTACATTAATAGCCAAATAGCATTGCAAGCGATTGCACAGAGTCCATGTAATAGAGAGACTATATGGTGAATTTCAAACACATCGAACGCACATGATAACAGTTCCGGCCACAACAACCCGAGAAGTCAAAACAACATACATCTATCAGGTAACACCAAACAAAACCTATCTGATTATATTTATTTTTCCAGAAGAACATTCTGCCTAATGTCAAAAAGTCCAGCACATTAAATTATTACAACAGAATTGAAAAAGTCGAGAATCGTTCACGCTCAAACCTTGAGCCACAAACCCTGGGTAAGGGTTTCAGTGATAACATTTTTCATACAGCGCGGACACACAGACTCTAAACAGAGAACCAAGATAAGGACTTAGAAAGGAGCTGCAACCACAAAACGAAGTTTTGATCTAATACAGTGAAAACCTAAGTCTTGATAACCAGAGCCTTGCTCAAAGCAAGCGTATGACAAACCCTTCCTGTTTGGAGAGCCGAGACTAAAAGACCAAGGTGACGGACTACCAGAAGGCAGTGGGAATAGAACCTACCAGGCAGAATTGGGGTGTGTGGTACCAGAATCTCCAACGGCAAACCCCAACACCTGTATGGCAAGAACACACAACTATTAGTGGTATATTGAAACAATAGAGCAGATAAAGAGCTGGAACGAAGAATTCAAATTGTTGGGAGTGCCGGTAGATACCTGAGGGTTCGCGGAGAGGCCGAGACCAGTGTTCCAGTGACAGCGCCGACCAACTGAGAAGAATAAGGAGCAACCCAGGTCAGGAACCGCGGAAGGAAGTCCATGAGTTGAAAACAAGGAAGGATATATTACCTGTATGTGCCAGAGTTGGAGGAGCGCCATCGTTTGAGCCTGAGAGTGAACAGAAGTTGTGTAGCAAAACCGAACGAGGAGCATCAGCGCATGAATCAACAAATAGTGGCCCGAGAACCCACAACAGAAGATAAATCAACCACAAACAGTGACCTTACACAATAGAAAAAATCACATACAGCAGAGAGCTTACCCTGGCCAGTGCAAGACAAGTTACAACCAGCTACGAACCAAGGAACCAGGACAAATATAGTCACAGTAACGAGTAACCGGAGCACAATCAAGACCTGCAGCATTGCTGCCCATCGACCCTCGCAGAACGTTGCAGAGGAAACCCTCGACGGAAAGATAGCAAAAGACCGAGGAAACCATCAAACAAGGGAATAACCCAAGAACTGAGCAGGAGACGCGAACCTCAAGGCAAGTACCCTTACATTAAACATACCATTGAATGCTCATCAACCGAAATCCCAGAAATATCTATATTACGTTATATCTGCATGTCAGCATTCCGTGTGATTAAATCAACCAAACAAACATTTTAAATCATTCCCGGTACAACAAGTGTATAAAGAGTTGGGTTGGTCCCATCAGTATTATTGAATTAGATTCTTGGAGAGGAATACTGGTAATCACATCCTTTATGGTGTTAAGTTTCCTTTAGAAGATTCTTTAGAGAAACATATACACTTGCATGCATGGAAAAATATAGTTTTTATATTAAATTTCTAGAGAAAAGGAAGGTGCAATCACAAAATATTGATTATGTTAGCATTCTTTTGGGAAAAATAATATGCATTTGCACACCTAAAGGGATTAACTATGGTATTAGGTTTTTTTGGGGAGAAGATTATGTATAGTTATTGGGAAAGAATAATTGTTATGTGTTTGATCACTTGGAAAAGAAATGTGTTTTTTCATGCAAGATTTAGTTAGTTTCCTTTGGAAAGAAATATATGTTTCACATGCAAGAAGAAAAAACTATAGTGTCATTTTCTGTTGGAGAGGACAAGTATTTCAATGCAAGAAATTATAACTATTATGTTAACTTTGTTTGGAATAGAGCTTTCATTTTTATATATAATGGTCATTGTGAATAACTCTCCTGTGGAAAATATGTTTTTGAAAAATAACATGGATTCACATGCATAAGTATAAAATCTATTGTGTTAATCCCTTTGAAAAAGAAAACATAATAGTAGGAACAAAGAAAATTGCTTGTTGGGCTTAGTTCTCTTGAAATCTTGTTATGCATTTTCATGAACAAGAATAATATCTAGTATGTTAGCTTTCCTTTGGAAAGAATATGAAAGTGCATGCAAGATTTTGTTAGCATTTTATTGGAAATATGATGCTTGATAGTGATTTTCTTATTACTAATGCATGTGCAATGATGTTAAAGAAGACATTTCATGACATTTTGTTTATTTTTTATACATGCACATGAATAGATGTTGAAGTGTCATTAATAAAGATTGATTATTGGTTAATTAATATTTTATGTTTTATCTAATTATGATATCAAGTGTGCTGACAACAACAATGGAAGGAAATGATGGTGACTTGTGCAAATGATAGTTCATGTTTAACATTGTGGAAAATAAAGATTTGTTATCCCATGCAATTTGAGTAATTCCAACTGTAGGTTGATCCACTGATGGAAACAATGACCACAAAAACATAGAGATTGAGGATTCATGGGTAAATGATATCTTGATTATGGTAATAGCTTATAACTAGTTATGCTACATATAAGATGATTCTCTATGTATTATTTTATGACAATGGTCAAGGGATGGACTCTCTTATAACCAATGAGTGAGGGGTGAACACCCACATGAGTGTCTAATAATAAAATTAAACATTTGTTGGTTTTCACCCTACGTGGTTTCCGGGGTATATCGATGTCTAATGATGTGATTGTTCATTGATAAATGTTTATGATGTTAATTTATTTCATGATGTGATGTTTATATTATCAAGTATGTGATTTAATAGTTGAGTTAAAAGAATCATGGAATCAATGCATAGCTATAGTAGGAAATTTAAGTTAATATGCTACAACAATGGCAGATAATGGTTGTGTGAATATCTATCCTTTTACTAAATATTTCTCTATGTAATGATGATGGCTATTATAATGGTCATTGAAGAAATATAGAAAATAATTTAGAAAGTTACACATTAGTAAATGGCGAAAAGTTTCTTAACTCTATGCATTTGAAGATCTCTTACACATTGATATCTTGATATATGTATGGCTGTCTACCTTAATCTTTCGTAAAAGACTTATTTGATATTTCGAGAATCACACCAAGACATAATTTGGTTTATTTCCTATTCCCAGGTTATTAAGGCCCTAAGGAATTTATAAAGTGTATGCCATTTCTATACACCTTATCCTCTCCTAACCCCCAATAAATTTAATCGACCTTGTCCAAATCTTATGTTCTATTGTGCTAAAGTGTGCAAAATTCTTGTTATACGAAGGTGGGTGGACATTTACTATACCCTTGAGGATAAGACTAAAGTGGTTATATCAATTTTTAATTCATCAACAATAAGTTTTTACACGAATGATGGAAACAAGTTTGTCTTCCGAGGTATAACAATTTGTTGTTTTACCTCTTGACTCACACAACATGTCTGCCCCTGTCAATATGAGACATGAAAACTCTTCACAAGCCATCACTCCCTTTATCATGTGATCACCATGTGAATTTCCATATGGTGGTCAATCGATGGTAGATGAGAGTGATTTCAAATCCAACAATTGGAACCTTCCTTGGGATTGATCCCCAAACCCTAACCTAGATTGATGGCTTACTCCACCCATCCACCTTGCCATTTGAAATCCACCATTTCGACAGGTATGAGGGTCTCTCCCTCTGGTGAAACATTCATGAAGCTCCTGATCGAGTCTTCTAGAGGTAGCCGCCCTACGACAATAGGGATAATCACCCCACTTTCATTATTTATACTTTAGGTGTCATTGGGTATGTGGTTTCTTTTTGTGTTGTGTGCTTCCCTCTAGTTTATGTGAAGACTATCTCCTTAAATGATTTTATATTCACACTCAGGGTCGGTCAATACTACCATTGTTTCCTTTCGAGGGTTCAAGTACCACCTATTTTCTGACCTTGGTGGATTTGTCTTTATCATAATGGAAGTTTTGAAGCTCACATATTTTATTTCATAAGGTAAGATGATTTTCTCGAGGGTTTATTGATACTAAAAAGGAGAACCTATTTTCTATAGGTGTTTTGTTAATTATTCCTTTATTCTATAGGCACTTGTGTAAGTTCGAGTATTTGGGCAAACCCATTCAAGGCCCTCTTTCCTTATTAAATATGTTAGGTAATTTTTCATTCCCTTTTCTTTTAACTATTCACCTTTATATTGCTTTCTTTTAGCATTCCTTCTCACTGGAGTTTTTATGAATAACCTGGACTCGATTTGCGCTTCATTCATAAGGAAATGAGTTTGAGAGCCACCGATTTAGTGAATTTCCTTTGAGGAGAATTCAACTAGAGTTTGGAACCTTCCTTGTTAGGTATTATATATCTTTAATTTATTTTTATTTTCCTTTTTTTCCCTGCTGCACCTGAATTCTATGTATCGTGCTTGAGCATTCCCAAAATTTAACGAACCCTTTCTATTATGTTTTTTTTTTTCCTCAGGCTCTAAGGGGATTTTAACATGGCTTCCTACAAGTAAATATATATATGTCTTTCTATCCATGTGATAACGCCCAGTTTCGTTCATTTTCTACATTTGAGCTTGTCTATGACAATTTTATCTTCTTTTTTTAATTCTTAATTTCTCTTGTTATTTCTTCCAGGTAGAATTACTCTATATAGCGTTGTCTTCCAATGGAATTTTTTTTTTTTCTTTCCACACCTGCTTGGCATAATTCATTCCCTCTTTCCTTTCAGGTTAGCAATTTGTGGCTTGGGATTCATTCTTTGTTTCCCTATGGTGTATGAGTCACCTTCTTCATCTCTGAATTTTGTAAAAGTCAGATGTTTAGGTTATTTTTCTGAGCATGGTTGTAGTCATGGCTCATAGTATAGGGTATTGGAACTCCAAGCACCAATATGACCACCATAGGTCTCATCTCAGGTTTTCTATCTATGTATCTTAAGGAACCATTAATTGTGATATACCAGAATTTTTGGTAACAATATTTGATTAATATATTTGTATAATATTTCAATAAAATCTAGATGATGATTCATTAGTTCTTATGAGTATTCAACTCTCTTCTTTAGCAAGATTTTTTCTGGTTATCAAAATTGACTTTATGGTTTGTGTATGCTAGAACGCTTTGACTATGGTTAATGAAAATATCACTTTGTGTCATGAATTTTTCTTATTTATTTGTATAATACTTCAATTAGTCTGGTATGATAACTGTTCTGGTGTAGTTTTTATGAAGGGCTACTCATTCTCAATTTTTGTCCTTGCCTGATACTTAAAATTTTATCTTTAATTTTGGTGTTTGTAATTCAATATTGGTAGTTATAAATGGATCTTTCAGGTTGAATTATTTTCCTATCCTCTCTAAAGTATTTGTCATAATATGGATGGTAAAAAATTTTATTGTTATTATGACTTCATAATATATAGTCCAACCTCCCCTGTGACTACAAGTTTTTTTTTCATTGAGACTAATTTCTCGTTATATATATATATATATATATATATCTTGGTGAGGATACACGTCTTTTTCACTCCCTAGGTAGGGCTCAAACTACCGCCTCTGTTGAAGACACTGTCTATCTCATATGAAATATTTGCTAGCTATCCACATGGTTATTTTAAAAATATTTTACCTATATTGTCTTTCTAATTTAGTTATATGCTCAACCCAATCTAAAGGTTCATATATATATATATATATATATATATATATATATATATATATATATATATATATATATATATATATATATATATATATATATATATATATATATATATATATATATATATATATAGTCAACAAAATTCTAAAGGTTCATACCCTCAGATCGAACCCTTTCACATTTTTGTGTTCCTAATCATTTTCAGGAATCATTGAGTATAAAAGAAGTAGAGGTATGATGCTAGTGGGTATCATCTCAGGTATGATTCTAACTGAACTTGTAGTAGACTACAATTGGCATGAGATACATGATGTATGATTAATGACTACATTAAAGAATAGAAAGTGATAATGTTGCTTTAAAATTTGTGTGCATGACATTTGAATATTGATGTGAATAACATAAAATAAAACCTTTGTTGTACCTATGAATAATCATGAGCACTCACTAGTTATATCGATGATTAATTTCCAACCTTTGCATGTATATTATTACAATAATGATTATAGTGCATTAAAAAAAAGACTAAAGTTACAATGCACTACTTATAAAGAATGAAGGCATGTATGGTTTGTGTGATAACTAAAGAATGTAGAAGTTGGGGTTGACCCTGAAGAGGAAAATGGAATGTTTTGAAAAAAAATTGAAATAACCTCTTTAGATGTTAAAAATAAACAATGAGTCAACTGGAATTCATATAGTGATCTTAAATTCAATGAAAAACTCATAGTAGCATAATGTTGGGTTGTCTTTCTTCATGTAGAGTTATAAATGAAAGTTTTCATTCCATGTGTTTGACAAAAGTGGTAAATGAGATCCAAAGTTTTGTTGTTTTAAAGAATTGCATCCCTGGGAGTTTTGGATGTGATTTAGCTCAACATCAGGGGGAATTCATACCTTATGGCCATGTAACCCCCACTTTGATATATATTAAGTGCTTTTTAGACTCAGATTCCATAATATAGTGGATTTTGCCAATTTGTTGTTGCCCTGTAGGGATTGTTGATTGTGTTGTTTTGCAGAAATTTTACCATTGATGATATTAATATGATTCATGCTATTTTGTAAATTATAGTTTTATTGTCTCTTTGATAGTTTAAACATATTTATGGCAATTTATTTCATGTCTGCTAACTGTTTGTTAAAATGTCTCAATGACTATAGATTTCATGCTTGCAAACTATTTGTTACTATGACTCATTGGTTGTAGATTGCATGCTTGTAAATTGTTTGTTAAAATTCCTCAATGGTTGTAGACTACATGCAAGGGTGATGGATTAAAGTAAAGGTGCCAAGTAATCAAGAATACATACATACATACATACATACATACATACATACATACATACATACATACATACATACATACATACATACATACATACATACATACATACATACATATATATATATATATATATATATATATATATATATATATATATATATATCGTATTTTGTGTCTTAGTGTTCAATGGGATTGTTATTTATCTATAATATTGATGGTTGGTAAGGTGGGACCTTACAAAAAGTATAATGTTATGGTATTCAATATATGTTAATGTTTTTTTCTAAGTTGCATGATTGTTATTATGTGGAAATTTGGAAGGTATACCACCGGTATGACGTGATGATTTGTTGTCAATGTACTTTTACAAATTGTGGGACCCATGTTGAGGGTCAAGTATGGATGCATGATGTACATAAATGTTCCTTTTCTTTAATGATAATATGAAAATGGACAATTATGTAAATTACAATGGATTTTTAGACATTGAATTATTATTGGATTGAATGGATATGGAAGTCATGATGAAACTCATGTGATGATGTAATATTTTATTTTATTATTGAATTAATAAATACATTGTTTGGAATATTCAGGAAAGAGAAGTGGAGTTTTGGAAGACTTTTTGCCATCTTATGAAAAACTATTAGTGGTTAAGTCCACATGATGAACCTTCCTTAAAAGTCTCATAAAAATCCCTAGGAGAAAATAATAAAAAGGAAAATATTAACATAATGGGAGAGAAATATTATGTTAATCACTTAGTTGGAGAGAAATACTAAGTGGGGTGAAATAAAGCACAATGGGAGAGAAAGATGTGCTTTAAAGAAAAAGAAAATAATCTTTTTTCGAAAAAACTAAAACAAAAAGGCCTGGGAAAAAGGTTGGCGGGCCTTAAAGCAAGACACTGCTAAAAATATGTTGGGAAGAAACCACCAAGGAATCAATGAGGTTGTTGATTCTAGTGGAAAGTAGATCTTAGCTCGGTGGGGAACTATTGGAGATAGTTCACGGTTGGGTGCAACATGCTCAGTTCTTGAACAATTCCCAGGCATTAATTACGGTCAGATGAAATTTTATCTATATTCTGCTCTTTATTTTGAAATTGTGTAAAGATGTTGGATGTTAGAATAGATTTTAATTTGCATGTCTCTAATATGTTGTATGTATTATAGTTATGTGTGCATGATCTATTAATTTATCTAAGCGACAATTTTGATTAAATAAGTTGTGTTTGTAGATCTATATAAGGAAATGAACATGTTATAAAAAATTATGTATATGCATGCATGGAGGAAATACATTGAAATATATATGTGATTGAAATAATTCGTATTAGATAAAATAATGAGTTAGTGAACTCTAAATTCCTCACAGACTAGAGAAAAATGGCTAGTGATAAATTCCATGAGTCTGAATTTTATTGGAATCATTATGGGAGAGAAACATAATAATTTCCAAACAACACCAGTGGGAGAGAAAGACTGGTAGAACCCCTAATTAACATAGAGTATGCACTTGATACCATTTTTTTTATCATTTTAATGATTAGAGGGTTGGTGTTGTCTAAGTATTTGTGGAAGTATTATGATTAAAGTCTTATTTGACATTGCATAAATAATTGATAATGAAAAGTATATCCTTTGATAACATTATTGATTCTACTTATTAAACATAAAAATCCTTCATTCTGAAGGGAAATGATTCTATTTTTTGTTATTTAGATTGTTATATTATGAGTGAAAGTTAATGTTCCAATAAGATAAGAACACCAAGGATGGTGTTCTCTTTAAAGGGGGGGATGGGGGTGGGCGGAGTATGTAATATCCTAGCATACGCTATTGTAAAATGAGTATTGTTGAATAATTAAATATTATTAATGCTTATATGGATATTACACAAAGAATATTCTTATAATACTTAATTACAGTACAAGAATTAATTCTTAATTCTTATATTGAGAATAATTTATATTTTTTTATGTAAATAAATTGTATTTCCAAGTTGGTATATTTTATGAGTTTTAAAACTAATGAGTCATAGTTTTAGAAAATATATGCATAAGTGATATTTTGTCTATAAGGAAAAAACAAATCTACCTTGAAAACGCATGAGAAAATTGTGGATGATTTATTGAGTGATTGTAGAATTAAAAAAAATATGATTTATAAAAAGATTTATGGAGTGATTTATGGAATGTTTTTAGGACTTTGAAAAACTATTGGATTTTATTAATTCTACTTATTATACGCCTATGAAAAAATATGAGAAATAATGACAAAATACATGTAGAATCAAGCCAAGAGAGAGGAAGGAGTGATTTTGAATATGTATATGTACCAAATTGGTTGAATGAGATTTGGTCTGACGGGGAACTCAATGTAGATTTTCTTCATCTCTTACTTGGCCACTATTGGTTATAGTATTGTAGAAAACATTATCGATTTGACATAGAATACTGCGTCAGGAATCTCGTTGGGCTGAGGGATTCCAAACATGCATTAAAATATAAGTAACTATGCTCTTTGAAAATTATTGTGTTTGCATATGGTGCATGAAGAAATAGGAGTCAAATTTATTTCCTTTTAAAAATTTCATATGATAAAGAGTCGAGATTATTTTCTTGGCAAAAACTCTATGGAATTTTTTGCATAAAGGAATAAGTGCTTTTTTCATTGAATTCTTAAAATATTTCATGTGCATTGAGTTCTTAAAAGTTTTCATGGCTAAATAATTGCGTGAATTGCATGAGTTGTTGAAAATTTAGGGTCCAAATATGTCTTTGTAACTCCCAAACCATGATATATGTGTAAAACTTGAAAGAGGTTTTCGTAAATCATTCCATTCTCGCTAAAATCATCTTTCATATTTGAAAATTTCATTTTCAACTTCTTGAAAACTGTGTCCAAAGTTGACAACTAAAATAGAAAATTATTTAATATTTAAAACTGGAAAAATGGGCTGCAAAGATTCATTTGAATCTTATAAACCATGACATATGTGTAAAAACTGAGAGAGGTTTTTCTTAATGAACCAGTTCCCAACAAAAACCTCTTTTATTTTTCAAACATGTGTTTCTCGATGTTCTGAAACCACACCCAAAGTTGATGACTAAAATAGGAAAAACAAAGTGTTTCCATTTGATTTGTTAGCACAATAAGAACAATTGTTTATGTACATATAGAGATAACTATTATGTTAATGTTATTGAAAGTAAATGAATTAGTTGCATGCAAGAAAAAATAATTATTATGTTTGATATTTTTTTAAAATAAATAAGTTATTCGCATCACAAAAATAGAACAATTATGTTGATATTTATTGAAAAGAAATAAGTTATTTGCATGCACAAAATTATAACAATTATGTTGATAATTCTTGAAAATGAATTAACTTATTTCATTTAAAATATTACCAAATATGTTCCCATGATGTATATGCATTAAATTTTTAAAGATAAATATTGGACTCTTAAAGAAAATGCATGCTTATGTGCATAGGAATAATATCCAATATATTTGATCTACTGGAAATGAATATGTCATTTTACATGCATGGGAAGCTTGAATCGTGAAAAAAGAGATAACTTTTTTGAGAAGGAGTTCACATAAAACCCTTGCATAAAAGACAATTGGTTGTGTTATTTGACAGGGATTTGTTATTCATGCTATTTCTTGAGGAAATATTACAAATTTGTCCGATATGTTAAATGACAGGAAAAGATTTTGTATTACATGCGTAATAGCTAGTGAGGTAGCTAAATTTTGGAAAAAGTGTAATTAGCGTGTAATATGTATATACATACATACATATATATATATATATATATATATATATATATATATATATATATATATATATATATATATATATATATATAGATATATATATATATATATATATATATATATGTATGTATGTATATACATATTACACGCTAATTACACTTTTTCCAAAATTTAGCTACCTCACTAGCTATTACGCATGTAATACAAAATCTTTTCCTGTCATTTAACATATCGGACAAATTTGTAATATTTCCTCAAGAAATATATCTATATATATATATATGCAATGAAGTATTTTTTGCGTTAGAACTCTTTAAAAAGAAGAAAAAAGAAAAACATGTCCTTGTATGCATTATTGAATTATATTCTTGGAGAGGAAACTCATAATCACATTCTTTATCGTGTTAATATTCCGTTGGAAGATTATTTAGAGAAAAATATACAATTGAATGCATGAAAAAATATTTTTTTGGATTAGATTTCTGGGGAAAAAGTAGGTGCAATCGCATAGTATTGATTGTGTTAGCCTTCTTTTGGGAAAATAATATGCATTTGCACACCTAAAGGGATTAAATATGGTATTAGCTTTCTTTTGGGGGAATTTTATGTATAGTTATTTGTTTAGATGTTTTGGTAAGAGGAAAATATCTATTTGTATGCATGAAAGAATAAATGTTATGCATTTGACCCCTTGGAAAAAAAATGTGTTTATTTTTCCATGAAAAATTTAGTTAGTTTCCTTTGGAAACAAATATGTGTTTCACATGTAAGAATAACAAGTTATCATGTTGTTTTTTGTCATAGATGGCAAGTAGTTGCATGCAAGAAATTATAACTATTATCTTAACTTTGTTTGGAATAGAGCTTGTATTTTTATATAAAATAGCCATTGTGAATCACTCTCTTGTGGAAAACATGTTTTTGGAAAAGAACATGAATTCACATACATAAGTATAAAATCTATTGCATTAATGCTTTTAGAAAAGAAAACATAATTGTAGGAACAAAGAAAATTGCTTTTTGGGCTAGTTCTATTGAAAACTTGGAATGCATTTGCATGCACAAGAACAATATCTAGTATGTTAGCTTTCCTTTGGAAAGAATATTGAAGTGCATTCAAGATTATGTTAGTGTTTTGTTGGAAAGATGACACTCGATAGTGATTTACTTGTTACAAATGCACATGCAATGATGTTAAAGTATACATTTTATGACATCCTATTTATATTTTTTGTATGCACACAAATAGATGTTGAAGTGTCACTAATAAAGATTGATTATTGGTTTATTAATAATTTTTCTAATCATGATATCAAGTGTGGTAACAACAACAATGGTAGGAAATAATGGTGACTTGTGCAAAGGATAGTTCATGTTTAACGTTGTGATAGATAAAGATTTGTTGGTCCATGCACATTGACGAATTCCAATTGCAAGATGATCCATTGATGGAAACAGTCAGACCAAAAGACATAGAGATTGAGGATTTGTGGGTAAATGATATCGTGTTGATTGTAATAGCTTATAACTAGTTATGTTGCATTTAAGATGATTTTTATATGTAATATTTTATGGCAATGGTCAAGGGATGGACTTACTTATAACCATTGAGTGAGGGATGAACACCCTCACGAGCGTTTAATAATAAAATTAAACATTTGTTGGTTTTCACCCTACGGGGTTTCCAGGGTATATCAGTGTCTAATGATGTGATTATTCATTGTGCCATTTTTATGATGTTAATTCCTTTCATGATGTGATGTTTATATTATCAAATATGTGATTTACTAACTAAGTTAAAATAATCATGGAATTGATGCATAGTTATAGAAGGAAATTTAAGTTAATATGCTACAATAATGATAGTGAATGGTTGTGTAACTCATTATGATTTTACTAAATATTTCTTTATTTAATGATGATGGTTACTCTAATAGCAAAGTTTGGACCTATCTAAACCTTTTGTGGAGGCATATGAACATTTTATTGCAAAATACATCTGATTCATCTATGGAACTATGGTGACACTGTGAAGACTATACCTTTAGGGGTGAGACTCCTTAAAGAACAAAATATAGTAAAGCATCATTCTACAACTTTGTGACTACGAGATTTAAGCATAAAATATTGTGTGGCATGTATCCAAGACTTGTAACAGTACAAAATATATTTCCAAAGCAATTATGTTTGTAGTCTATGGAAGGAACTAAAAGTTGTGGTAAATTGGCCAAATCATTGAAATATATATCTTAGATATTTCTCCTTATAACAAGGAATGTGATTAGGAATTTGAAGCTATATTAAGCATATCTTTGTGAAACTAGTATATGAAGTAGCTATAATACCAATACTTCCTCCTATACATATAAGAATGACTATTTACATCAAAAATTTTGACCTATCTAATACACTAAAGTCTGCAAGATCTAAAACACCTCTATTGGAGGAACATGACACATGTCTACTGAAGAAAAAGGTCAAGGGATCAAATCTCTACAAGGATAAGGTAAGAATTGTGAAGGTATGTATTTAAACCGTTTTCATTTGTAGTGGATATAATATAAAAATATAATGATCTTATGTAAGAAAGTAATGCATAATATAAGGGCTTGTCTAGCATGTTAGCATTTGAAGTATCTCCTTGCATATGTAGACTAGGTTTTATGATCAAGGAATGAATTCTCATGTATAGAAAGCATGTAAATAACTTCTCTATGATTTCATAACTAACTCAATAGCATGCTTGTATAATTTTCATTTCCTAAAATGGAAAATCTTGAAGACTTTGAAGAAACTAGGTTTTGTAAACCCTAGCAAAAATTATAGATAGAAAACTCTAGGAACAAAAACAATATTAATTGTTTCTGCTGTAAAAAGAAAACCTAGCTCTTGAGAATGACAAGAATGACATCATGTTGATATGAGGACAAAGTTGATGAATAGGTTTAACATTAAGAGGGAGTTGACTTTCTTCAAAGAGATAAATATTCTACACCTACTTTATTTAATTATTATTGTTGCTATTTTGTATATGCACTTTGCCTTTTGTTCTTTCATGGTCTTCTAATGAAGGTTGCATATCATGACACATTATATCGAAGATTGAATCATAGATGGAAGAACTGGAATAATGTAGAAAGGCATGAAAATAAGAAGAAAGCGGTTTGTAGTCAATTAAATGACAACATGAAAAACAAGGCTTAATGAAATAAGAAATTCACCTACAAATCTAGAAAGAGGGAGCTGTGATTAGTTTGATTTGGGAAGACATTTATTGGGTTGGAAATACTGATGCCAATAGAGACACTACTTATAATTGGGAGCTAATATTACTTCTTAGAAGAGCGTGAAGTAGAATTCTATGCGAAGAAAGTAGATGTGAAGGCTTGTGCAATCAACTATGAAGAAGTTTGGCTCCATATGGTGTTTGGTGAACTACTTGATGACATGTTAGATTCAATTTTGATACTAATCAAGACTATGTGAATATTGGAAGATAACCAGGAAAGATGAAATGCTTTATCATTCATGACATGAATTCGTGTAACAAAAGTATGTCTCCATTAACATAACATATAGTTGATGCAGTGATGATGTTTCTCTCTATGAAAAAGGATGGTTATTTTTATACAAGCTTAGGCTTGTAGTTAATTCTCCCCTGTTTGAGGGGGAGTGAGAATCTCCTCTATGGTTGAGAAGGAGTGCATATGGGATCCTTTTTCTCCATGTGTCATGTACTATGGCCAGGAATAACAATCGTAATCCTAGTAAAGGCACTGGTATGGAGAATGGTGGATTGGATAAGCATCAGGGATGTACATTCTTGAGTCATGTATTGTGATTGACTAGGATTAACATCCTATGTTGGCTATATGGACATGGTAAAGAATGGTATGGAGGATTTAATTTTCCTTGGATTAGGAAATGGTCGTGTGAGGTCATAACTTAGGACCACCCGGGTGGGGTATGTACCTGAGAGGCAATGGTGTCCAAATTTATGTCTCCCAACATTGCACTCTAATCTAGTGGAGAGATAGAGCTTATTAGTCAAGGTCTTGTTATTTTGACAATGCTAGTTATGATGTAAATAGTCATTGATATTTATCAGTTTAGATCTTTTCTCATATCGATATTTCAACTTGAGAGTATCTTATTGTGTCATTATGAGTACCTCCCTAGCTAAGATGGACTGTTGAAAAATGTAACTAGTGTTAGTCTTCATAATGTAATAAAATGTAGTTTTTATCATTGACATATTTATTATATTCATTATTATTATTGTAATTTTTTTCAAAGCATGTTCTTCATGCTTATAAAGTCAATTGAGTCAAAATAAATGTATTTTGAGTCTAGTTCCATTTTGATTTTTTGAAAAGAAAATAAAAAAATTATTTTGAGTCAAATTCTACAAAAATGGTCAAAGTTGGTCATCCTTAGAACAAGTCGGCCTATGCTTCCAAGAGCCACCTATTCAGCCCTCCTAGACAGACATATATAAGAGGCAATTCAACTCATTTGGAGATTATTCATACACACACAAGAAGTACGTCTAAAGCATGCGAAGGAGGACAAAAAGTAGAAGTCAAAGAAAAGAGAATTTTTCTCGAACAAATTTCAAACTTGAAGGACGATTTTTTCTTGTGCTACTGTAGGGCCGAAATTTTAGGTGTCGAATTTACAGGGCCGAAATTTTAGGAGTTGACTAGATTTGGAACAATTTGACCATGTTTGAATTTGACGTTGGAGGTGATTTGGAGTGGGTTTGACTTGAAATTTAGGTGCCATTTTTGGTCTTGGTATTGGTCTTGGATATCTCATTTTGTTCTGATTCTATAAGAGAAGGATTGTTGTTGGGTTTTCCCCCTTGTGGGGTTTTGCCCTGGATTGGAGCCTAATTTCTAGTGTCTCTTGTCTCTTGTGCTTTATATTTTGCTAATGTGTAATTGCTTTATGGCATAAATAAATAAGAAAAATACTAAGAAATAATGCATATCCGTCACAACTAATTACCATGATAGAAAATTCTATCATCTATCTGAATCTCAACATAAAAAATGACTAGAAACAGGTCACTAGGAATACTAAGTACAAATTTATCAATACATTATGGGATTTTAATGACCACCTTTATAAATGTCAAAAGCACATAGAATCTAAGTTCTAAACTATAGAAACTAGGAAAGAAAGTAGCTTTGCATGATGTATACAATAACTACTAATGGTCTAATGACAAAAAATCCTTAGAGAGATGTTATGTAGGAGGGAGGTAAATTAGTGTCCCACTATACCTATCAATAAAACAAGAGGGAACCCTATTATACATGGCATCCACCTCTCTAAATGTATCTCTCCTAGCATTTGAGGTCGAAGAAAAAAACTTCTAATAGAATACTATCCAAAGGAGTTAGAAGGATTTGTCCATTAAAAGGAATTTTTTATTCATGAGGGTTGATTAGGGTTATCTTTGGTATTCTATTAATATTTTTTGTGATAGTATACTCTTTTAGGAATATGGTGGGCGTAAAAGCATATTGATTTTCCAAGGCACACATGCTTTTGAATGCTAATTTTAATAGCACTAAACACATACAACTTCAATGAAGACTAATAACCATTATTTTCCATTCTTTATGAAAGGAAAATCATGAGGTGCATATTTCTTATTTCTTTCAAATTTTTCCCTCAATAAAAACCTTGATATTTTAAAATTTGATATTGCCCCCAAAAATAACCCAAGTATTGTGGAGGCAGGAAGCACCATGGTAGATTATACTGGGCACTCATCCCTTATTTGTTACATTGCCAAATATTATCAATAATAAAATCAAGGAACCATAAATATTGTGGTTATTTGGGATTTCAATATTTATACTTAATGAGGAGGTAGCTCAAATGATTCTCTACTTTTCCAAACATTATCATCACCTTCTTAGTGACCTTATTCTTCAAATTTCATTGTTGGGTTTGTAATCTTTGAAATTCATCAACAATATGATAAAGTATAATAATTCACTTCCCTAACCCCCATTTATTTCTACAGAATTCTCTCTATTTCAATCTTGAATAAGCTCATTCTTCTCAGTTCACCCATCTAATTTTGAGGGGCACTCCTTCTATTATACCTCAAAACTTTGGATTTTGTTCATTCAATTTCTTTCTTTTACATTTATCTCCATCAATCAACAAAGTTTTATTAAGATTGTGTTACAATTTTGGAGAATACATACATTCTTAGATTCTTTGGCATTGTATCACACACACACACACACACTTCTTCATGTCTACAACATCAAGGATACACTACATAAAATCCCTGTGATTAGCTCCCTTTTTTGCTTCAAAGGACTGTTTTAGTGTATTTTTTTCCATTTTTTTGAAAATTCAGCGTTATTTATCACATTGCTTTCATAAGCCAAAACATTTAGGCATTGATTCATGAAATAATAACATCACAAATATTGTCAGAATTGGCATCGGAAATAGTGCTGGAAGTAACATCGTAAATAGTTCCATCACCAGAAATAGCACCAGAGAGAGTATCAGGTTTAGCTCCTTTTTTTGCACCTACATTACCTCTTTGGTTAGCTCCCTTTTTAGCCCTGGAATTAGCATCATATGTGCCTAAATAGTTAATTAATTGAGGTGTTGGGAGTTAAGTGGATAGGGGCTTTGAGGATTATGGGATTTAGGGATTTAGGGTATAGGGATTAAGGGTTAAGGGATTAGGGGTTAGGGTTTAAGGGATTAAGGGTCAAGATATAAGGGATTTGGTGCTTACGGGTTAGGTAGTTTAATGGTTAATGGCTGGGTTGTTTCAGGTTTGGATGGTTTGCCGAAGCTCGTTATTAGAGGATTACATTTCAGTTCCTTTACTGATTTTGATTAATTAAGGTTCTGGGAGGTTTTGTTGTTACACATACCATTTATTAAGCACACGATGCCTTTCCAAATCATAATGGATCTAGGAAATCCAATTATTCATCCAATTAATACATACCTCACCCTGTCATAATACTACGTGATTGGACCATTCTGACACCATTACATTTTATGATTAATCTGATGTAACTGTTGTCGTTAGTAACAATACTCCTCCATCATTATTACTCTTTTTTCCTTTATTATTCGTGTTGTTACATCCAGAGACCAGTGAAATCGTTTAGAAACTCATTTTGATTTAAAAGTTTTGAATTGGTAATAAGGATGAGTAACTGCTCGTAATTCCAACACCTTGACATTCTCCCCTGAGAAAACAACTATGTTCACTGAAGCATATTTGTAACAGGTTCCTAGCATTTTTGAGTAGTATGCTTGTGAGCAACTATGGGTGGAACAGTGGTTAGACATGAATGTGACTCAATTAATGTGATGCTACAACGTCTTGGAGCATTGGAAATTTTTTGAAAAGGGCTAGATGGCTGAGTTATTTTGAAGAATTATAGGGTTTCAGTGAATTGGTGTCGTTAGAATTTTCCCAAGCCTTAGTTAAACAACACTCTATAGTTAGAGGCTTCAAAATTATGTTACTGAAGAAGTTATGGAAAAAGTGACAGGGATGCCTAGGATAGGAGAACAATGGTTCTCAAGGAAAGTGGTCAATCCTAAAGCTAAGGCCATATTCTTACAAGAGGGAGAATAATTGATGCCCAAGCATATGGGTTTTGATAGAAAATATCTTCCTCACTCTTGGGAATATGTAGCCATCTTCATCCAAAAATTCATTACCCGTGAGGGTTGTTTTGGGATTATTTTCAATTCTCACTTCCAATTGTTGGCACACCTGAGGATAGGGTGGTTTAATAATTTACCATATTACTTGTTGAAGTCATTACAACACATGGTAGAGGCTATGAAAGGGGAAAACATCCAAAAGCTTGTGTCACTAAGCACACATGCATTAAATTAATCATCATGCATTCATTACAGACACAAGGGAGATTGTGGCATGCTTTGAAAGTGAGATCTTGTGATGGTGTGAATGAGGAGCATGAGGAGAGTGTTGAAGCAACAATCATGCTGAAGCAGCCCCTAGTGCTGAAACAACATCAAGTACTGAAGCAACACCCAATGCTAAAAAAACACCTATTATTGAAACTGCTAATTTTTCCAAGAGAAAGACAACCACAGGATCTAAGCAGAGTAGGGTTGATACACCTCCTATGACTGGTCGACGAAACCCTAAGAGGTGGAGTTCCATTAGAACGACCCCTAGTTCATCCTCATGAGGAAAGGAGACACATATAGAATAAATTGTGATGGTGTCTCATGACTCATTAGAGGAAAGATGAAGTGGGTGCCCAATTGTAGAGGAAGTGCTAGAGGAAGAAACATTTGGAACAACAGTTGTGCCTGAAATCGAAGTTGAGGAAGTGAAGACACTTGAAGGGACCATGATGGTAGTATCATTGAAGGTAATAGTGCAAAAAAGGAAAGTGAAAAAGCCAATTGGTGGAAGAACCCCTAGGAAAAGGGTGTGAGTAGTTTTTATATTAGAAGAGACTCAAAAACATACTGCTATAGCTGAGGGGGAATGTGATGATACAACTGGACCTGATGGGTTTGAGGAGAAATGGGACAAAAAAAAGGAGAAGTCTATATAGGAAGGCCCTTATACATATTAAATCTCAATTGTTACATTGGAGCCTGCACAAGAACTATAGAAATAGAAAGAGACAGAAGGACTAGTAACATAAGAGAAGACAAAAAACAAAAGGTTGTTACTTCATCAGGTTAGATGAAAATTGACCCTCTCGTTCAAATTGAAAATTTGAGAAAGGAAAATGAGGATTTATAGTAACAACTTCCCTTGGTTAAAGAAAGACTTCATTTTAAGAATGAAACTAGATTGGATATGTTGGAAGAGGTTGTAGAAATGGCATCATCTACTATTTTAGAAAAACTTTGTAAGGGATTCCAACAAATCCTTAAGGAGGCTAAAATCATGGAGACTATTACTATTTCAGCTGGAGTATAAGTGGGAGAACATGCCAAATAATTTCAACCTATTATTCCACAAGAAATTGTTGATGACGCTGTTGTTACACAAGAACTAGTAGTTGAAGCAGAGCAGGAAGAAGAAAAACAATATGCTAATATACAAGAACATGTTTATGATGTTGTTGTTACATAAGAACTAGTAGTTGAAACATAACAGATTTGAAATAAATACACTATTGTATCGAAGGAACCTATCGATGATGTTGTTGTTACACAAGAACCAACAGTTGAGGTAGAACAACACGAGGAGAAAAGGGATCAGAAGAAGCATGTGGAAACAACATCTAAAATAGCACGTTAAGTTTGAAGATTTGATGAGGGTTCTAGAGCAGTGGGAGAAATTAGTGATCTTTCCCAAAGATGAATTCATATTCCTAAAGTAGCACGAGGATGGTTAATAAACAACATCTAAAATAGCACGTTAAGTTTGAAGATTTGATGAGGGTTCTAGAGCAGTGGGAGAAATTAGTGATCTTTCCCAAAGATGAATTCATATTCCTAAAGTAGCACGAGGATGGTTAATAATCTTAACAAGGAGTGGGACGAAAAAATAAGAATTGCATAATTTGTGAAAAATCATGAGAGGAATCAGGCAATGAAACAAGTGAAGGAATTGCAAGGAGAGGTTAAGTTGTAAAAATAAGAGAAGGGGCTCATTTGTGATATCATTAATGTATTATTGTGTGATAGACTAACTTCTCCTTCTTATCCTTTTTATTTGCAAGAAAAAAATTATCTCTTCCAATTAACAACCTTGAAGGAAAAGCGACCATATAAGATAAAGGAGATGATACATAACTTCCTGGAAACATGTCAAAGTGTTAATTTCTCATAACAACATATTTTATGTGAGTTGTATTTGCATGATCTCACTTGCTTTGGGGAAAATCATTCAATCTGACATCCTATGTGGGAGATGTACAACTCAAGGCTTTGTTTCTTTTATGAAAAATTAGATAATCTAGAAAGCTACCCATGATACTGTAATAGCTAATGAAGCTCTGATAGAACTATTCATTAGAGAAGAACCTAGTTCAAATGAAGTTTTTTCACACAAATAAAATAAAATATGGTGGTTTCCAGCCACTAAGATACTACTGATGGACAATTGAGAATGAGTTCTACGAAGATGCTAGAGAAATATACAAGGAATGAGAACTAGTGCCTTAGAAGGAAGCAAGTTGAGATGGGATCTTTCCTGACGAGAATTGAAGAAGGGAGACCCTTATTGTTATCAAAATTTTGAGCAAGAACTTTCAAGAGTTCCTGAGTATGTTGATTGTATTAGGAAGATTGGTTCAGGATGAATAGAACTTAGATTCAAGTTCCCTCTTGTTTGGTTACCCACCCATTGATATATTATTACTAACAAGTGTTGGGAGAGATAATTGGTTATTTCTCGAGGATATAGGGCTAGAGGTGAAGACATGGTAGGAAAATACAACCTCACACAACTTCACTCTCAACATGTAAGGCATCAGTTACATGAGTCTGCATGAGGACAAGCATAAGCTTAAGCAGGGGGGAGATGTTGGGCCATGGAATCGTTATCTTTTTCCTACTTATTTTCTTATTTCTTTTTATCCCCTTTTGACGAACAGGACCATATATTATTACCATAACAACCCTTATTCACCTAAGTATGTCCTTTTTCACTTGTCGCTTACTTAGTCCAACTCTACTTATAATTTGACATAAGAACTACTTTCTTAGGTTGTTTTTTATCATAAAACTAATGTATGGGTTGTATTAGGTTTGAATGGTCTATCAAACCTTGTTGTTACAGGTTTACATTTCCATTCCTTTACCAATTTGGATTAATTAAGGTTCCATCAGTTCAATTGCTGTTACACAAACAATTTCTTAAGCGCGTGTTGCCTTAACTAATTATACTAGATCTAGGAGTGCATCAAAATCAAAAGAAACAACTCATCACTTGGAGATATTTGTGGAGCATCCTAATCATTTGGTTGAGATCTTTTGTAACTCTATTTGTAATTAAAGGAAACTATTATAGTTTTACCCTTTCCATGGAAATCATTGTGTAATTGTTAAGATATCATTTTATTTTAAGATCACATGAGAGTAAAAATATTCTCATGATGATCTTCTCATTGCAATGAAGATTTATAAAAGAGAAGATTGTTTGTCTGCAAGGGCTAGAGCAAAGAATTGGGGAATAGGATTGGAAAGGAGAAACACTAGAGCTTTGTAATTATGATACTTTTATTAATGCAAATCTCAACTTTGTGGTTCAATAATTTTCTCTGAGTAGTTTGTGTGCTTTTTAGTGCACCAACCCCTGTTGAGGAGGAAGGGCCCTCCTTAGTAGGGATCACTAGCCAATTAGAGTGGAATACATAATTGCATAAATATTTTTCAGTTATGCGATTATTGTTACTGTTGTTGTTATAGTTAATTCTATCTGTAATTTAATTAATTACAGTAAGCTTTGGATGGTGTGACAACTTAAGTCCTGGACCGGTCCCTCAGTTTAATGTGGAAGTGAATTATTTGCTTTACTGTTATAGTTTGGATTGCACTTCCTTTTATGTGTGCATATTGAATAAGTGATGGGTTCAGGAGTGTTGTGAGAGTGGTTGAATGATAGATTGGATAAATATTTATCAATTATGTGATTATTGTTAGTGTTGATGTTACAGTTAATTATGTGTGTAATTTAATTAATTGCAATAAGCTTTGGATGGTGTGACAACTTAAGTCATGGACCAGTCCCTCAGTTTAATATGGTAGTGAATGTTTTGCTTTGTTGTTATATTTTAGACTACACTTCCTTTCATGTGTGCAGATTCAATGAGTGATGGTTTTCAGGAGTGTTGTGAGAGTGGTTGAATGACAGATTGCATAAATATTTCTCAGTTATGTGATTTTTGTTATTTTTGTTGTTATAGTTAATTCTGTGTGTAATTTAATTAATTGCAGTAAGATTTGGGTGTTGTGACATCTTAAGTCCAGAACCAGTCCCCTAGTTTAGTGTGGTAGTGAATTATTTGCTTTGTTGTTACAGTTTGGATTGCACTTCCTTTTATGTATGCATATTGAATGAGTGATGGTTTTGAGGAGTGTTTTAAGAGTGGTTGTATGATAGATTGCATAAATATTTATCAGTTATGTGATTATTTTTACTGTTGTTGTTACAATTAATTCTCTGTGTAATTTAATTAATTGCAGTAAGATTTGAAAAGTGTGATAGCTTAAGTCCTGGACTAGTCCCTCAATTTAGTGTGGCAGTGAATTATTTTCTTTGTTGGAACAGTTTGGATTGCACTTCCTTTTATGTGTGGATATTGAATGAGTGATGGTTTTCAAGATTGTTGTGAGAGTGGTTGAATGAAAAATTGTATACATATTTCTCAGTTATATGATTGTTATTACTATTGTTGTTACAATTAATTTTGTGTGTAATTTAATTAATTGCAATAAGATTTGGATGGTGTGAAAACTTAAGTCCTAGACCATTCCCTCAGTTTAGTGCAGTAGTGAATTATTCTCTTTGTTGTTATAGTTTGGATTGCACTTCCTTTTATGTGTGCATATTGAATGAGTGATGGGTTTCAAGAGAACTATGAGAATGGTTGAATGAGAAATTACATAAATATTTCTCATTTATGTGGTTTTTTTTACTACTGTTGTTATAGTTAATTCTGTGTGAAATTTAATTAATTGCAGTAAGCTTTGGATGGTGTGAAATCCTCAAAAATCTTAAGCCATGGAGTGATCCCTCAGTTTAGTGTGGCAGTGAATTATTTTCTTTGTTGTTATAGTTTGGATTGCACTTCTTTTTGTGTGCAAATTTAATGAGTGATGGTTTTCAAGAGTGTTGTGAGAGTGGTTGAATGACAAAGCAACTTATTCTGTAGTATTTATTCAAATTGAATCTGTGGAGTGTGTAACAACTTTAATGATTGCTGAGAGTGTGTGTGCAATGAATTTGGTTGAGATTATTTTATACTAGTCATCATATACCTTAGCATAGACTTTGTGCGACAGTCTTGTAAAAATTAAATCCTACCTATATTGATAATTAAATGTAAGAGCGGGTCGACCAACATTAAAATGAAGACAATATAAAAATAATCAATTTAACAAAGTTGCTTATTCAAATCATTGTGAGATATGGGCATTAATATTTTATTAACTTTTATGTCTTCACAAACATATGTTGATACAGAATGAATGAAAGACGAATTCAAGTAATGCTATTTTTTTTTGCCAACAATTCATACCATATCTTGAACATTATATTAATTGAACAAAATATACAGTATTTATACCCATGAGGTTCATCTCTACCTCAAAATGAGAAAACCAGAGAGAAAAATCAAAAGTTTTCTATCCCCGAAGGGGGAAACTAGAGCATACAACTTCCAAATAGTTTCCAAAAAATGTGTGTCCATAAAAATTACAAGGGAGGGTTGAGCCTCACGGTGTCTAGATAGTAGCCTGAGGGGTGGTAGAAAATAGAATTTCAACAAAACTAGGGGTTCCTTAGTCTCAAACTTGGCACTTATGGGCCTAACATGATGGTTGTTATCGCATTGATCACCATTGAGCCAAAACAAGATTGTTCTGCAAGCCATCAAATAAAAAGAAGGAGAGAGAACCAACCTTGTGTTGATCAAGTGGTTGACGGATAACGTGTGCCACTATAAAGCCAAATTGATGTTGAACTGGAGCCTCCATGTACCTGAGAGATGCCACAAGCCTACACCAAACTGGTAGCCTCCGTAAGCTCCTCCACAATGAAACACCAGTATGGGATGGGTTGAGGGGGAGAAAGGGGGAGGTTTGGTCATCAGTACAGGAGCAAGGGACACAAAGAGAGGTGGAGGAGCTTTACGAGAGGGGGGAGGGGATGAACTATCCGGAGGGGAGTGCATGGGAGACACAACATGGGAAGGGACATTGGGAGGGTAGTCGATATCTAGGTCTCTGGCCAAATGCTTCAGGGAGGAGGATGAGTGGCTAAAGAGTGTGGAGAGCTTAGCAATTCAGTTGGTGGCCTTGGTTTTAGCTTCTTCCTTATCCTTCATATCCATGGCCAGGAGGTTGCAGATGGCCGAGTGGGACGAATTTCTACTATGGGTATCCTCTTCTTCCATGGCCACCACCTTTCTACGAATGCAATATGGTATGTTATGGTTAAACAATGTGGCTATGGAGGTGTCGTCTAGGGTGGTTAGGGGTCATCCACGACCTTTTCCCAGACTTGGAGGATGACCTCTCCCTCTGCCACCACTCATGAGTGTGATGTAGGCGAAGTGAGGCACAAGGATGAGGTCAAAGGGAGCGAAAAGGATCACAGGGGCAGGAAACCAGAGGAAGAATAGCAGGGAGGCCAGGCCATTGCGAGATAAAGAGTCTCAATCGACAGGGTGATCTACACATTCTGAGGAGAGGGATTGGGTGGAGTAATGAGGCCAGGTGTTTGCCATGATTTGAAGGACGCCTTGCACGTACATGCAATTGTCAGTCTTCTAGTGCGGTCACCCTTAGGTCACACGGATCTGGGGGATTGTTACTGTTATAGTTAATTATGTGTATTTTACACTAGTAGAAAATGAGAAATTAGTGACTAGGTGACTAAGAAGGTTAGTCACCACAAGTTTTCCAAATGAAATACTACAAAAATGAGCAAACTTAAGTGACTGCACTAAAAACGACTAACATAAATCACTAATTTAGTTGCAGGTTAAAATATGTGACTAGCTAATAAGTAATACAACTAAAAATGACTAACATGAATGACTAATTTAGTATAATAACAAAAACACAACTATTTAACAAGTACTAAAATAATATGAATCGATTTTTTATGTTATTCATCTTAATTGTGTCAAGTAATCTAAACTTACAAGTGATAGGGGATTGAAAGGCTATTAAAGATTGGTTGAAAGGTTATCCTTCCTTAAATACTTCTTCATCTTCACATGGTGTATAGGTGAGCCAATTTTGCATTCTTTATCTCTAATAATTTGTAATTTTAAAAATATATTTTTTAATGAAAAAAGTATATTTTATTTATTAATAAAAAATTTATTCATTGAATCTAATTGGATCTAGTTCCAATTTGAAATTAAGTTGAAGAGAAATTTCATTTTTTAAGATTATAATATCAAATAAAAACTACTTTAATTTGATATTAACCTACCTAGATCCATATTAACCCTAGATCTATGAAGCGTCGAGAGGGATCCAATCTCTCGAGGTGCAAACTTTTTTTCTAGTGAAAAACTTGAGGAAATGTTTGCACCTCGAGAGATTGGATCCCTCTTGGCACTTGATAGTTATAGGGTTAATGTGGATCTAGGTTGGTTATATAATACTATAATATATATATATATATATATATATATATATATATATATATATATTTGTATTTGTGTCTCTTTGTTATTCCCTCTCTCTATCTCACCCCCAAACATACACCCACTCTCTCCCTCTCTCCCCCTTCTCTTCTTCTCTATCTATATCCTTCTCTCTATTCCCTCCCGCTCTCCTCTCTCCCTCACTCTCTCTCCATGACTCCCTTGTCACCCCATCTCTCTCTACACCTTTATCCCTCTATGTTTTTCTTGTTCCCTCCCTGTCCTTCCCCTTCCAGTTCCATCTCTATCTTCCTTCCTCTCTATCGCTTATCTCCCACCTCCCTCTATCTCTCTCTCTCTCTCTTCCGTCCAAATCTATCACTATCTCCCCTCCTCCCTATCCTTCTCCATCTCTCTCCCTTCACCTTCTCTCCCTATCTCTATCCTCTCCTCTTCTTTCTCTTCCCTCCTCTCCTCTCTCCCTCATTCTCTCTCCATCTCTCCCTTATCATTCCTCTTTCTCCCACTCCAACTCCATCTCTCTCTCTCTCTCCTCTATATTCCTTCCTCGCTCCGTATCTCCCAACTCACTCTCTCTCTACCCCATCACTCTCTCTTTCTCTCTCTCTATGTCCTCCAACTTTTTCACTATCTACCTCCCTCTCTCCTCCCCCTCCCTACCTCTCTCTTAAATTTGATCACATTGTACTATGTTTAAGAAACTATCTAAATTAAAAAAACTTAATTGATTGTAAAATGTTAAACCTATATTTTGGATCAATCATGTCAAAGAAAATAAAATAATGAATTTTTTTTAAAAATCATGCACTGTATTTAATCTATTATAATTAATCAATTTTCTTTCTCTCATCCCTTGGATCCCCTTGGATCCTTAGCTAAGATGGATATATGCCGGTTATATATATATATATATATATATATATATATATATATATATATATATATATATATATATATATATATATATATATATATATATATATATATATATATATATATATAGATATATATATATATAACCAACATAGATCCATATTAGCTTAATTTTATTAAAACCTTAATTTAATTTCTATGGGAATATTTTTAGTAGTCGTGAGGATAGAGGGTTTAGAGATATCTCAAATTGTAGCATTTTCCATTTTAGATTCAATTAAAAAAATGTTGTAAAATTAAATTAAAATAATATATTTTTACTATGAAATAAGTTATGGTTTTTTGGAATGTGGTATTGATAAGCCATGGTATTGGTCCATGTTATTGTAACAAAGTCGATTTACAAGTTAATATCCATGGTAAAGTGAGGGTGAATATCCATGGTTAACAATCTTCTCATATTGTTATAAAATATTTCGTTTGTGAAATAATTTATGTTTTTTGGGCATGTGGTATTCATAATCCATGGTATTGACCCATGGTATTGTAACAAAGGATAAGTTTTACAAGTTATTAATATATACCGTAATGTGGGGGTGAATATCCATGGTTAAGAATTTTGTCATATTGTTATAAAATATTTTGGTTGTGAAATAATCTATGGTTTTTGGACTTGTAGTATTGATAAGACATGGTATTGGCCCATGGTAATGTGTTTTGGGCATGTGGTATTCATAATCCATGGTATTGTAACAAATGCTATTTTTTACAAGTTAATAATATCTACCGTAATGTGAGGGTGAATATCCATGGTTAAGAATCTTATCATATTGTTATAAAATATTTTGGTTTTGAAATAAGTTATGGTTTTTGGACTTGTAGTATTGATAAGCCATGGTATTGCCCATGGTATTGTAAAAAATCCTATTCACAAGTTAATAACAAAATCAAAATATAACAAATTGAATTTTATTATTTTTATTAATTTAACTTTTTATTATTAATTGAGGCCATATTTAAATGTTTACACTCATCCCAATATCATTCTTAACTTCTTGTTCTTCTTTTTAATTTAGCGTCTTAAGCAAAAATAACAAATTTTTATTAAAAATAAATCATTTAACCCAATTGCAATTTATTTAATTTATTTTGTATTATAAATACTTCTTTTATTTTTTCCATTATAAATATTTCTTTTCTTTTTCATTTCCAGTTTAGCCTTGGGTTCAAATAAAATATTCACATATTACAACATCACATTGTAGCACTGCATTTTTATCAGCCTTGTTGATATCTGCATGGAAATTCCAGAAGAAGGAAGGCCATCAATGTGATCTATGGATTTCATGGGATTCGAACCCTAGATGGAGTTTGCATGGGAAACACCTTAGGAGAGCATCCACGATTAGATGGATGAATGGAAATGTCATTAGGCATGGATATTTTGGCTATTTGTACATGGGTATGAATTGGAATCTGGAATGTTATTCCTTTTTACTAAAGATGATTTTTGTTCTTATGGATAAACAATTTCGAGGGTTTATATGGTCAAAGCATAAATTTCGTCTAGAGTTAAGGGTTTAATTATTATGATAATGCAAATCTTTATTGTGGCCAACAATTCATAAAAGGTAATGGACAAGTAAGCATTTTGCATGTCCTTATTGTACAAAGGGTTTAATGATTATGATAATGTAGATGTTGATTGCGGCCAACAATTCATCAAAAGACAATGGACAAGTAAGAATTTTTCATGTCCTTATTGTACATATGAGTTCTCTCCTCCTTAAGTTTTCTAGGGTTAGAATGCATGAAATTTATTTTTTCTTTTCACCCTTTTTTTTCTTTTCACCTTTTTTTAGTGGTTGATTGTTTTTGTAATGGAATCTACCATGTGTAAATTCAAAGGGCTCATGATGCATGAAAATTTTCTAGTACGCTGCAAATACTATACCTTCCTCAAACTTTGTTAAATGAAATGAAAATTTCTTGTAATCATGAACATAAAATCTTTTTCGTTACATCCTTAGATTCTGATCTCAATGCCTATAGTTTTAAACCATATTACTATATTTTAATTAGAATATACTTAGATCCATTAAACCTTACAACTCTCCAAGGCTTAGGTTAATTTGAGCTGATTTAAGGAACATGAATGGCTTTTGCAATTTAGACTCATTGCTTATAGACAATGATTAAAAATGGAAGAACCCAAATGGTCTGATAAATTTTACCCACCCATCAATTTCAAAGATCTTTGCTATTATTTTTAATCTAAATAGAGAGAGTAGAAGAAGAAGAGCCTGGATGAGTTGGACCCTGACCTGCTTGATACTTTTCAAAAGTTGGGCATGCCCTTGACTACAAGAAGAGATTGACCAACGTTGTTGTATATGTTGTTTTTGATAGTGTTTTTATTGCTACCATGCATAGGTAGACTCTATAGGATGTTGAGGTTATCTTTTGTTCATTATAAGAGGTAATTCAGGAGTATCTTGATCTAGTTAGGAAGTTGCATGGTAGGTTTTTTCCTCCTGTTCACAACTATTATGCTGTGATGTACCTTTTTTTTTAGTGAAATCTCCTTCTATTAAATCGCCAAGAACACTTTTTCACCCATGGAAATATCCACTTATTTCTGGATGAATGAGATGGAGACCAGGCAGTTTGAGAGGACTCTTATTGTTGTAGATGAGACGAGTTATGTGAGGTGAGAGGAGTTCTGTGACATATATTGAAGGATGCACTACACCATTTTATGACACTAATCATCTCCATGCCAGAGTAGTGGATCTCTATTGCACCGAGGGAGAAATGATAAAGTATTACATTGTAAATAATTGGTATGTTGGGGACGAGGAATGCAAACGTGGGATTTATAATTTTATTATGAAAATAGGTTTGTGCGATGGAGACAAATCAAGGATTTTGTGGACTTGAGTAAAGACTAGTTCGACAATCACCTAGAAATACTCAAGCATTGTTTTGAAAGGTGAAGATGAAATTGGAGAGTTCTATTCTATTGCCTTGAAAAATAACTATCAATAGGGGGGACAAAGATGATCCATATAGGGACAAATTGTAGGATTAGGATTTTTTCTAAAATTATATCTATAGGCAAGTCAAGGAACTACTACAGAGGATTAGTGCAGGTGCAACCAAATTTTCATAATGCAAGGAATCTTTCATAGTGTGATTTGATGCTCATCAGTGGCCAGGCAGCTGCAAATACTTATCGTTACATTCAGGTACAATTTGAGTTGCATTCTAAAGTCTCTAATTTAATTTATTGATATTCCTTCTTGTGTCCTTGTCTCTCTGTTATGAAACCAGCTCAAGAAAAGATAGAAAAGATAGATCAACGCCTTAGAATTCAGCCTCTTCGAGGGGGAAACCTCCTTTACATTACATAAATGAACAATTCTTGGATGATTCAAATGAAAAAACCTCCTTTCTATATATAGGAGTCTAAGGAGTCACAATATAACCCAACCGACCTAACAATAATAATATAAAGCCACAAAAATAACAATAGAGGGATTCTATGGGGCACAGTAATAACAATATGGGGGCAATAGGGGCACAATAATAACAATATGGGGGCAATAGGGGCACAACAATATTAATAAGGGGTATAACTACAATAGTAATGGGGTAATCACTAGTATTATAGGGACCCAACATGCCCCTCTCCTTCAAAAAAGTGTTGTCCTCAATGCTTGAGTAGTTCTGGATACTTCTGTATAAAATTCTCATCCTCCCATGTGGAATCTTCAACGGATAAGTTCTTCCACTTGATAAGATACTCCGAAATTGATCGATTTCGTAGCTGTCGAGTTCTTGTTTCTGTGACTGCTTCCGGTTCCAATATAATTTTTCCTTCCTCGTCAAGTTCTGGCAATATTGTTTGAACTGGGAGCTTGTCGCCTATAACCTTCTTTAAACATGAAACATGGAAAACTGGGTGCAATCGAGAAGCTGCAGGAAGCTCCAATTTGTATGCCATAGTACCAATCTTTTGCAACACCTTGTACGGACCATAATACTTTGGTGATAATTTATTATCCTTCTTAGCTTGCTTGAGGGACATTTTCTTATATGGTTGTAGCCGTAGGAATACCCAATCACCTACATCAAAACTTCTTTCACTGCGATGTTGATTTGCCTGTTGTTTCATTCTATTTTGTGCCAACACGAGGTTATCCTTTAAGAGTTGGAGGACTTGTTGTTGATGTTCGATGTGATGTTCCACTGCCTGAACCTTAGAATTTTCTCTTAAATATGATGTGATGGATGGTGGTTGATACCCATAAAGTGCCATAAATGGGGTCATTTTTGTTGCTGTATGGAAGGAAGTGTTATACCACCATTCAGCCAGAGGCAACCATTTGACCCATTGTGTCTGTTTATCAGATACAAAGCAACGAAGATATCCTTCCAAACATTTGTTTACTATCTCAGTTTTCCCATCAGATTGAGGATGATAAGATGAGCTATGAGCTAACTGAGTACCAAGACAAGAAAATAATTATGTCCAAAAATTTCCAGTGAAAATGGGATCTCTGTCACTTACAATAATCTTTGGGTTTCCATGTAGCTTTTGAATTGTTTCCATAAATGCAGTAGAAACTGTACTGGCTTTAAATGGATGTGATAATGCACAAAAGTGTGCATACTTGGTAAGTCTGTCAACTACCACCATGATGACACTCTTTCCCTCAGACTTGGGTAAACCTGTGATAAAATCCATTGAAACCTCCTCCCAACGTTGGCTTGGAATGGATAAAGGTTGTAATAGACCCGGTGTCTTAATTGTTTCAACTTTATTTTGTTGGCAAACCAAACATTCCGCCACAAACTTTTGAATATCTGATTTAAGGCCATCCCAAAAAAATTTCTTCTTAACCCTGTGGTAAGTTTTTAAAAATCCTGAGTGCCCTCCTAAGGGAGAAGTGTGCAATTCCATAAGAATCTTTTGTTTTAGCTGGGAATTCTTACAGAGGTATAAGCGATCTTTGTACCATAACGAATCATTTTGTCAGCTAAATGTATCAGACGTACTGGAATCTTGTTGTAACTTTCGAATAAGTGCCCACACTTCTTCGTCATTCTTCCATTCCTCCCTTGCTTCGTTTATCCAATCTGGTTGGATAATAGAAATGGCGCACAACAATGCTTCCACATCCTCATCCTTTCTTGAGAGTGCATCTGCCACCACATTTTGCTTCCCTTTTTTGTAGATGATTTCAAAGTCATAACCCAACATCTTTGTGACCCACTTTTGTTGCTCTTCAGAGGATAATCTTTGTTCTAAAAAGTATTTAAGGCTATCATGATCCGTTTTTACCTTGAAGTGTCTTCCCATTAGGTAGGGTCGCCATTTCTTAAGTGCATGGAGTATTGCCAACATTTCCTTCTCATAAATAGCTTTGCTTAAAAACTTTCCCTTGATTGGACGACTTTCAAAAGCAATGGGTCTTTCATCTTGCATTAGAACAACACCAATTCCATTTCCTGAAGCATCACATTCCACAATAAAGGTTTTTGTGAAGTCCGGTGTAGCTAAGACCGGTGCTTGGCACATTGCCTCTTTAAGATGTTCAAAGGCCTTTGTTGCTTTTGGAGTCCATGAAAATGCATCTTTCTTCAATAATGTTGTTAGAGGTGCTGCTATTCTCCCATAATTCTTAACAAACTTGCGATAATACCCTGTCAACCCGAGAAATCCTCGCAGATGCTTTATGGATGTGGGGATTTTCCATTCCTTAATGGCTTTAATTTTGCTAGGGTCTACCTTAACTCCTTCATGAGATACAATATGACCCAGATATTCCACCTCTTGGACTCCAAAGAAACATTTGGATCTTTTTGCATATAATTGTTTCTCCTCCAATAGTTGTAGCACCCTGTCAACATGTTCAACATGATCCTTCCAAGACTTGCTGTAGATTAGTATATCATCAAAAAATACTAACACAAATTTTCTAAGGAATGGTTTGAAAATTGAATTCATCAAACCTTGAAATGTTGAAGGTGCATTGGTAAGGCCAAAAGGCATGACCAAAAATTCATAATGACCCTCATGAGTTCTAAATGTTGTTTTCGGAATGTCTTCAGTCTTCATTCTGATTTGATGATATCCTGAACGAAGATCCAACTTGGTGAAGTAAATTGATCCATGCAATTCATCCAGTAATTCATCAATGACAGGAATGGGGAACTTATCTTTAATAGTGAGCTTGTTGAGCTCCCTATAATCCAGACACATGCGCCATGATCCATCCTTCTTGTGCACCAATACTACTGGAGTAGAGAAAGAACTTTGACTCGGTTGAATTATACCAGCCTCTAGCATTTCTGCAACCATACGTTCAATTTCACTCTTTTGGACATAGGGATATCTGTACGGCCTGATGTTTGGAGGAACACTTCCTGGAATCAGATGAATAGCATGATCATGATCACGCATAGGTGGGAGACCTTTGGGAGTCTCAAATACCTTGGAATGATTGTCCAGGACTTTTTGGAGATCTGGAGAAATAGATGATTCTGATGTGGAAACATCTAGCGAACATAATTGTGCAATTACACCTCTTTGTTCCTTTTTAGAAGCTTTGTCATACCATTAGAGCTGATTATCTTTCCTGGTTTCCCTGCAATACCCCTTAATTCAACTTCCTTTCCTTCAGTAGAAAATTTGATGAAAAGTTCTTGAAAATTAAAAGCTATTGTACCCAAGGATTGTAGCCATTGGACTCCTAGTACAACATCAGCACCTCCCATTGGAATGGAAAGCATTGGGCTAGTCAATACATATTCTCCCATGGATAGCTTGATATTATGGCACTTTCCAGAGCAATTTATTGTTCCTCCATTTGCAATCATCACTTGACACTCTGGTGCTGGATATAGGAAGCAATTCAATTCTTTTGCTACCTTACAATGAATAAAATTGTGGGTGCTTCCTGAATCAATCAACACTATTACCTTTTTCTTCTTGATTTGTCCTTCTATCTTGATGGTTTGAGGAGTGGTAATTCCTGCCAATGCATTACAAGATATGGTCGGATTTATTTTTTCTTCATCTAGGCTTTGTTCCTGGAGTATATCCTCTTCTTTTGACCTTTCTTGCTCCTTTTCTTCTTCCTCTTCACAATCTATGTAGAATAATTTCTTCTCAGCACACTTATGACCTTTAGTGTATTTGCTATCACAACTGTAACAAAGCCCTTTTGCTCTTTTTTCTTCCAATTGTTGTGGTGTCAACCTTATAGGTTGTGGAAGACTAGGGGCAACAACACTTCCGTCTTTATAGTTGTGAGTGGTATGCTTCCTGGTTGCCATAATTTTGCTTTCCATTTTTCTTGCTAACCTGAATGCCTTCTCTAATGAATCAGGTTCCCAAAGGCGAACATCATGTTGGATATTATCCTTTAAAGACCCTATGAACACATCAATCCTATGCTCCTCTGGAATATCTTTTACCCTTATGTTCAATTTTTGGAACTCCTCAATGTGCTCCATTATTGAACCCTTTTGTTTGAGACTTATCAATTGGCTAAAAAAAGTGTTGCTTTTTGTATCCTCATAATGTGCTATCAATTCTTCCGTAAAAATTGCCCAAGTGATAAATTTTTTACGAGAGCAAAGCCATTGATACCATACAAACTGATTTGGTTCCAAATATAAAGTTGCCATACGTACCTTTTGTGTGTTTTGCACATTATTGAGATCGAAAAATTGCTCCATCTGTAATATCCATGTTGCGGGATCCTTGCCATCAAACTTCCTCATATCGATTTTTGGAATATGGTGGGTTTTTGATCCAACATTAGAGTCTATGGAATCATGATTAACATTTCTTTTGTTCTCATCATGAGTTTCCTTTACTACCTTTTCACCATTAGTAAGTATTTCTTGTAGAAAATTTGTCAAATCTGTCTTCAAATCTGCCATGCATGTCTTCAAATTTGTGTTCAAATATATCTTCAAGTTGTCCATCTTAGCTTCCATGCCATTCATTTTAGCTTCCATGCCATTCATCAAGCTTCCACACCATTTATCTTAGCTTCTGTTAGCTTTTGTGACATTGACATTTGTTGCACTTGTTCTTGTAATTTTGATATATCATGTAGCATTTCTTCCTCTTCTTCATGAGTCATGCTAGAGCTTTCAGGTTCCTTACTAGGTGTTTGCATTTTCTTTCCTCGGGGCATCAGTTACCGATAATAATTCTCTACTATGCCCTTTGAATTCCTTCAAAATAAATTTTTAAACCAAGCTTAAGCAAAAATTTAAGAAAATCTACACACCCTTTTTCACTTTGTAGGAGCTCGATATTGCATCTGATGTATCTCTGTACTTTCCAATCATCTAGTTCTGAATTTGTGACCTGCAGTAGCCCTCTGTGTCCTCTTTCCAATGCCACAAGTCTGACCCAAATTGGATTCTCCAAGGAAGAGTTATGTGAAATCTCCCACAGTGACTTGATTATAGACTAGTTCAGTAGAGCGAACTTGTATGATGTGCCACGAGTCACTGTTTCGACCTCTAGATCTAAAAAATGCATACAAGAAACTACAGTCTAACCTCTTTTTGTACCTTCTTACAAAATTTCAATCCGATCCCCAGAGAGAAAGTTATGACTATTTTCCCCAGGTCACCTGTTTGGAATGTAATTCAGGAGTCTGCAAAAAGACCAACTTCCTTAAATCATATCTCCGAAAATATAGTGCGAAAAGATCTGAAATTCGGACCCGAGGTTCAGCGCGATTTCTTTTCAAATGGATTTTTTGCAACTTCTGAAACATCGTAGAAAAAAATTTATAGCGAAAATTCCACAATGACCTGTTTGGAGCAGCAAAACCCTAGAATCCAAAGCTCTGATACCAAATGTTATGAAACCAGCTCAAGAAAAGATAGAAAAGATAGATCAACGCCTTAGAATTCAGCCTCTTCGAGGGGGCAACCTCCTTTACATTACATAAATGAACAATTCTTGGATGATTCAAATGACAAAACCTCCTTTCTATATATAGGAGTCTAAGGAGTCACAATATAGCCCAGCTGACCTAACAATAATAATATAAAGCCACAAAAATAACAATAGAGGGATTCTATGGGGCACAATAATAACAATATGGGGGCAATAGGGGCACAAAAATATTAATAAGTGGTATAACTACAATAGTAATGGGGTAATCACTAGTATTATAGGGACCCATCACTCTCTTAATTTCATTGTGGTAGGATTGGAACGGGTTAAAAAATCATGAATATCATTGATTAAAATAGACACCCACATGTCACTAAATGTCATTGTGTAACTCTTTGTTTTTTATACAATTATAAGTGAACAATATGATGTGTGCACAACTAAAACTCCTAGCAGGTATGATGAATCCAGTCTTAACATGGAAATCAAAACCAATAATCATAAAATATCAATAAATCTGTGACACGGAGTAATAAACACAATAAAATATTATATGCCAACATTTTATATTTAGTGCAAGATACTACTAATATTTCATAATTTTCAAAGATGGCAGACGTCATGATGATGCAGTCAAGCAAATTTACGGACTTGAAGATAAGATGGGCAGTGCAACTATTTACTTTAAATAGGCTAAATGTAGGTAATTAAAACAAGTTTGAAAATCACTAGAAACACCAGTTACTAACTTGAAGATAAGATAGTCAGTGAAACTATTTAATTTAAATAGGCTAAATTTAGGTAATTAAAACAAGTTTGAAAATCACTAGAAACACCACCCCCACATTATTTTATTTCTAGTTGTACAAGATAATATTGAATAAAATTATGAGAAATTCCATTTAAATTGACCATTCATAAAATAACAAACAAGGTTGACGCTTTTAAAAGATATAACCATCTTTAAATATAATATATGACAAGGATGGATCATAATTTTAAAGGATATATCCATCACCAACTATAAGATAAAAGTTAATGACATGAGAAAACGTTTGTCTTGATATAACATGTAAACGTCATATTACTTATAACTCATGCATATTGTATCTTATTGTGCATATGTTAATTGTATAACTTCAATTTGGGTAATTTTTTACATTTAAATTGTTAAATATGTAGAAGTTACATTACACTAGCTTAAATCCACACACAAATAAAATATCAGAAATATGGCAGGGGAATGAGTAAGCATTTTCACACTGGTTTAAAATTTCCCCTTGGTTGGTGAAGAACCAATTCAATGATATTTTTGGTGGAGTATTAAGTTATTAATGGAAGATAAAAAAAAATGTTAGTCTCTTAAATGACTGAAAAGGGGTATTTAGAATGTTATATAGAAGTTACATTTCATGTAGCTATATCTACCCTCACGTAGCTATAATATTTCAACTCGAATTTTTTATATAAAAGTTACATTTCATGTAGCTATAAAAGTTACATTTGCGTGTTTTAGATAGAAGTTACATTTTACATAGCTATATCTACCCTGACATAACTATAATATTCCAACTCCATTTTTTCACACTTTTCAACATTTTAAATATTTGTCTATTTCTGTGTGATTATGCAGTTAAATAGTTGATATTGTTTAAGATATCTCCTATTCGAAACATTTTGAATTCTTAAGTTGGATGTTGGGTAGTTTTTTTTTACTACCATATATCATGTTTTAAGTAGAAGGTGTTTTATAATTCACCCAAGAGACGTTAGGAGAAACCTTGAATTGCATGCTTGTTTCCATTATACGTCTAATATTTGCAACCTTTTCCATGTGAAGAACCTAATAGCCCATGTTGAACATGAAGAAAGTACCTCAAAAATTCAGGATTGTTGGTTATTCTATTTCTAGAGGGGGCTATATCCAGAGAAGGCAACAACAACTATCATAAATGGCTTTTGTCGGGTTGTATTTAATGAAATCCCACTAGAATTTTCTACTAAAGTAAATCAATTGATGAATTTGAAGCTTGAAGGTAGTGTTGAATAGGTGTTGCAAGGTATCTCTATAACATTATCTATCTACATGATTCTAATGCCATGAGATGGTGTCTCAATAATACTATTTTCTAGTGATGGGTGCTAGATGTAGATAGCTTTCTCATGTCTTATAGGTAAATCGTATCATTATATTTCTATGAAATCTCGGAATGTGTTCAAATTTTGTCTTAAATAAGGAAATATGTATGTACTCTTGAATTTATATATGTTGTAATAAGATCAAGAATAAATTTGTCATTCCAAATAATTGGGATATACCATGTAAGTTTACTTTACTACATGAAATTCTTGGTTTGTTAGATCTTGGCTAGTTAGAGTTGAATTTATTTTTGTTGTAATGAGATTAAGAATAAAGTTGTCATTTAAATCACTAAAATCTACCATGTAAGATTTATTCACTACATGAAATTGTTTATTTGTTATACCCCACCTTATTAGGATTATGAAGAGTCCTCTTTCATGACAATATTTATGAATGCTCTATTCTTGCTCAAAGAATTACATATTACAGAAAGGTGGAAAATAAATGAGATGCAACGGAATGGTTTCTATTTTAAAATGTATGGAGGGAGTATAAATTCATTTTCAGTTGCGTTCAAATATTTTGGAGCACCCACTAAAGTGCTTCATTTTCCTCCTAGTTAATTCCATTCCTACTATCCCAATGCTTCTAGAAGTCCTTCTCCAAAGTGATCCCTTAACTAACTTGGAGGGAAATTGATTACATGATTGGAACCCACAGATTACAATTTGATTAGGAGCAAGGGATGAGAAATCTTCAAATTCTTCAATATATTTCGCAAGTTGAAAGCATATCGAATGATTGCCTTTATGTTTAATTGATACTACAATCACTTGAGTATTTGTTAGGATTCTGAGACCTTTTTCAATGAATTTTTTTCTTCTGAAAGTTATGTTCTCAATTAAGGAAATTAAAGAAAGGTGAAAATGATGCAATGGAAGGATTTTCTGTTTTAGTGCCTAAGAATCCCTTGCTAATGTGAAGGGCTTGGTATTTTCTTGACTCAAGATTAGACACATTTGACTTCCTAGAATTTCTTTTAATTTCATTTTTGTTGTGTTTATATTGCTATCCTTTAATTTGGTGATCTACTCTGTGTGTAATAGGAAGTATCAACTACTAAGTACTCTCAAAGTTGATATTGATAGATGTCTATTTTTACATGTCCCTACTTGACACTTTAGTATTACATGATCATGCAAAGAAATTATTAATCAATATTAAAGGGAATATTATTAACGTGCAGTGTATCAGGTCCCTATAATGTTAGTGATTCCCCCATTACTATTGTAGTGTATCCCTTATTAATATTGTTGTGCCCCTATTGTCCCCATATTGTTATTACTGTGCTCCATAGAATCCCTCTATTGTTATTTTTGTGCCTTTATATTATTATTGTTAGGTCGGCTTGGTTATATTGTGACCCCTTAGACTCCTATATATAGAAAGGAGGTTTTGTCATTTGAATCATCTAAGAATTGTTCATTTCTGAAATTTAAAGGAGGTTGGCCTCTCGAAGAGGCTGAATTATAAGGCATTGATCTATATTTTCTACATTTTTGTGAGCTAGTTTCATAAAATTTGGTATCAGAGCTTTGGATTCTAGGGTTTCGCTGCTCCAAACAGGTCATTGTGGCTTTTGAATTATAAATTTTTTTCTGCGACGTTTCAGATGCTAAGAAAAAACCCATTTGGGCTAAGATCGTTATGAACCTCTGGTCCAAATTTCAAATCTTTTTGTGCTATATTTTCAGAGATATGATATGAGGAAGTTGGCCTTTTTGCAGACTTTCGAATTTCATTCCAAACAGGTGGCCTGGGGAAAATCATCATAAATTTTGAGCATCAGATTGAAATTTTGTAAGAAGTTACAGAAAGAGCACGGACTTTTGTTTCCCGTATATATTTTTTAGATCCGAAGGTCAAAATAGTGACATGTGGCACTTCATTCAACTTCGCTCTTCTGAAAAGGTCTATAATTAGGTCATCTTGGGAGATTGTGCATAACTCTACCTTGGAGAATTTAAATTCGATCAGACTAGTGGCATTGGAAAGATAAAATAGAGGGCTACTACAGGTCGCAATTTCAGAACTGGATGATCCAAAATTATAGAGATACATCAGATTCAATATCGAGCTCCTACAAAGTGAAAAAAATGGTGTGTAGTTTTTTTTTTTTTTTTTCATAAGCTTGGTTTGAAAAATTAGTTTGAAGGAATTCAAAGGGCATAGTAAAGCATTATTATCGGTAATTCATGCCTGGAGGAAAGAAAATGCAAACACCTAGTAAGCAACCTGAATGCTCTAGCATGACTCATGAAGAAGAGGAAGAAATGCAACATGATATATAAAAATTACGAGACCAAGTGCAACAAATGTCACTTGCACAAAAAGTAACAGAATCTAATATGGATGGTTTAAAGAAAGATGTAGAAGCTAGGATGTATGGCGTGGAAGCTAAGATAGATGGTTTAAAGGATGGCATGGAAGCTAAGATGAATGGCATGGACACGAAGATGGATGGCATGGACAATAAGATCGAAGAATTGAAGATAAATTTGAATAAGTTGCTACAAGAAATGATCACTAATTGTGAAAGGGTAGTAAAGGAAACTCATGTTGAGAACAAAAGAAATGTTAATCATGATTTCATAGACTCTAATGTTGGATTGAAGACCCACCATATTCCAAAAATTAATATGAGGAAGTTTGATGGCAAGGATCCAGTAACATGGATACTACAGATGGAGCAATTTTTCGATCTCCATAATGTGCAAAACACACAAAAGGTACCTTTTGCAACTTTATATTTGGAACCAAATCAGTTTGTATGGTATCGGTGGCTTTTCTCTCATAAAAAAATTGTCACTTGGGAAATTTTTACGGAATAAATGACAACACATTATGAGGATACAAAAAGAAACAACTTTTTTAGCCAATTGATAAGTTTCAAACAAAAGGGTTCAATGATGGAGCACATTGAGCAGTTCCAAAAATTGAACATAAGGGTAAAATATATTCCAGAGGAGAATAGGATTGATGTGTTCATAGGGACTTTAAAGGATTATATCCAACATGAGGTTCTCCTTTGGGAACCTAATTCATTGGAGAAGGCATTCAGGTTAGCAAGAAAAATGGAAAGCAAAATTATGGGAACCAGGAAGCCTACCACTCATAACTATAAAGATGGAAGTGTTGTTGCCCCTAGCCTTCCACAACCTATAAGGTTGACACCACAACAATTAGAAGAAAAAAGAGCAAAAGGGCTTTGTTACAGTTGTGATAGAAAATACACTAAAGGTCATAAGTGTGTTGAGAAGAAATTATTCTACATAGATTGTGAAGAGGAGGAAGAAAACGAACAAAACAGGTCAAAAGAAAAGGATATACTCCAGGAACAAAGCCTGGATAAAGAAGAAATGAATCTGACCATATCTTGTAATGCATTGGATGGAATTACCACTCCTCAAACCATCAAGATAGAAGGACATATCAAGAATAAAAAGGTAATTGTATTGATCGATTTGGGAAGTACCCACAATTTTATTCATTGTAAGATAGAAAAAGAATTGAATTGCTTCCTATATCCAGCACCAAAGTGTCAAGTGATGGTTGCAAGTGGAGGAACCATAAATTGCTAAGGAAAGTACCATAATATCAAGTTATCCATGGGAGAATATGTATTGAATAGCCCAATGCTTTCCATTCCAATGGGAGGTGTTGATGTTGTACTAGGAGTCCAATGGCTACAATCCTTGGGTACAATAGATTTTAACTTTCAAGAACTTTTCATGAAATTCTCTGTGGAAGGAAAGGAATTTGAATTAAGGGGTATTGTAGGGAAACCGGGAAAGATAATCAGCTCTAATGGTATGACAAAGGTTCTAAAAAAGGAACAACAAGGTGTAATTGCACAATAATGTTCGCTAGATGTTTCCACATCAAAATCATCTATTTCTCCAGATCTCCAAAAAGTCTTGGAAAATCATTCCAAGTTATTTGAGACTCCCAAATGTATTCCACCTATTCATGATCATGATCATGCTATTCATTTGATTCCAAGAAGTGTTCCTCCAAACATTAGGCTGTACATATATCCCTATCCCCAAAAGAGTGAAATTGAACGTATGGTTGCAAAAATGCTAGAGGCTGGTATAATTCAACCTAGCCAAAGTTCTTTCTCTGCTTTAGTAGTATTGGTGCACAAGAAGGATGGATCATGGCGCATGTGTCTAGATTATAGGGAGCTCAACAAGCTCACTATTAAAGAAAAGTTTCCAATTCCTGTCATTAATGAATTATTGGATGAATCACATGGATCAATTTACTTCACCAAGTTGGATCTTCGTTCAGGATATCATCAAATCAGAATGAAGACAGAAGACATTCCAAAAACAACATTTAGAACTCATGAGGGTCACTATGAATTTTTGGTCATGCCTTTTGGCCTTACCAATGCACCTTCTACATTTCAAGGTTTGATGAGTTCCATTTTCAAACCCTTCCTTAGAAAATTTGTGTTAGTATTTTTCGATGATATACTAATCTACATCAAGTCTTGGAAGGATCGTGTTGAACATGTTGACAAGGTGCTACAACTATTGGAGGAGAAACAATTATATGCAAAAACATCCAAATGTTTCTTTGGAGTACAAGAGGTGGAATATCTGGGTCATATTGTATCTCATGAAGGAGTTAAGATAGACCCTAGCAGAATTAAAGCCATTAAGGAATGGAAAATCCCCACATCCATAAAGCATCTGCAAGGATTTCTCGAGTTGATAGGGTATTATCGCAAGTTTGTTAAGAATTATGGGAAAATAGTAGAACCTCTAACAACATTATTGAAGAAAGATGCATTTTCATGGACTCCAGAAGCAACAAAGGCTTTCAAACATCTTAAAGAGGCAATGTGCCAAGCACCAATCTTAGCTACACCGGACTTCACAAAAACCTTTATTGTGGAATGTGATGCTTCAGGAAATGGAAATGGTGTTGTTTTAATGCAAGATGAAAGACCCATTGCTTTCGAAAGTCGTCCAATCTAGGGAAAGTATTTACACAAAGCTATTTATGAGAAGGAAATGTTGGCAATACTACATGCACTTAAGTAATGGTGACCCTACCTAATGGGAAGACACTTCAAGGTAAAAAAAGATCATGATAGAGTTAAATACTTTTTATAACAAAGATTATCCTCTGAAGAGCAACAAAAATGGGTCACAAAGATGTTGGGTTATGAATTTGAAATCATCTACAAAAAAGGGAAGCAAAATGTTGTGGCAGATGCACTCTCAAGAAAGGATGAGGATGTGGAAGCAATGATGTGCGCCATTTCTATTATCCAACTAGATTGGATAAACGAAGCAAGGGAGGAATGGAAGAATGATGAAGAAGTGTGGGCACTTACTTGAAAGTTACAACAAGATTCCAATACATCTGATACATTTAGCTGGAAAAATGATTCTTTATGGTACAAAGATTGCTTATACCTTTGTAAGAATGCCCAACTCAAACAAAAGATTTTTTTGGAATTGCATGCTTCTCCCTTAGGAGGGAACTCAGGATTTTTAAAAGCTTACCATAGGGTTAAGAAGGAATTTTTTGGGATGGCCTTAAATCAGATATTCAAAAGTTTGTGGTGGAATGTTTGGTTTGCCAACAAAATAAAGTTGAAAAAATTAAGACACCAGTTCTATTACAACCTTTATCCATTCCAAGCCAACATTGGGAGGATATTTCAATGGATTTTATCATAGGTTTACCCAAGTCTGAGGGAAAGAGTGTCATCATGGTGGTAGTTGACAGACTTACCAAGTATGCACACTTTTTTGCATTATCACATCCATTTAGAACCAGTACAGTTTCTACTGCATTTATGGAAACAATTCAAAAGCTACATGGAAACCCAAAGATTATTGTAAGTGACAGAGATCCCATTTTTACTGGAAATTTTTGGACATAATTATTTTCTTGTCTTGGTACTTAGTTAGCTCATAGCTCATCTTATCATCCTCAATCTGATGGGAAAATTGAGATAGTAAACAAATGTTTGGAAGGATATCTTCGTTGCTTTGTATTTGATAAACAGAGACAATGGGTCAAATGGTTGCCTCTGGTTGAATGGTGGTATAAAACTTCCTTCCATACTACAACAAAAATGATCCCATTTATGGCACTTTATGGATATCAGCCACCATCCATCACATCATATTTAAGAGAAAATTCTAAGGTTCAAGCAGTAGAACATCACATCGAGCATCAGCAACAAGTTCTCCAACTCTTAAAGGATAACCCTGTGTTGGCTCAGAATAGAATGAAACAACAGACAGATCAACATCACAGTGAAAGAAGTTTTCATGTAGGCGATTGGGTATTCCTATGGCTACAACCATATAAACAAATGTTCCTCAGGCAAGATAAGAAGGATAATAAATTATCACCAAAGTATTATGGTCCATACAAGGTGTTGCAAAAGATTGGTACTATGGCATACAAATTGGAGCTTCCTGCAACTTCTCGAGTGCACCCAGTTTTCCATGTTTCATGTTTAAAGAAGGTTATAGGTGATAACCTCCCAGTTCAAACAATGTTTCCAGAACTTGACGAGGAAGGAAAAATTATATTGGAACCGGAAGCAATCACAGAAACAAGAACTTGACAGCTACAAAATAAATCCATTTCGGAGTATCTCATCAAGTGGAAGAACTTATCTGTTGAAGATTCCACATGGGAGGATGATAATTTTATACATAAGCATCCAGAACTACTCAAGCATTGAGGAAAACACTTTTTTGAAGGAGAGGGGAATGTTAGGTCCCTATAATACTAGTGATGCCCCCATTACCATTGTAGTTGTATCCCTTATTAATATTGTTATGCCCCTATTGTCCCCATATTGTTATTACTGTGCCCCATAGAATCCCTCTATTGTTATTTTTGTGCCTTTATATTATTATTGTTAGGTCGGCTTGGTTATATTGTGACCCCTTAGACTCCTATATATAGAAAGGAGGTTTTTTCATTTGAATCATCTAAGAGTTATTCATTTTTGTAATGTAAAGGAGGTTTCCCCCTCGAAGAGGTTGAATTATAAGGCGTTGATCTATCTTTTCTATCTTTTTGTAAGCTGAATTATAACACAGTGTTTCTTGGCTTTTCATATAGTTACTGCATTTTGGCCTCCAATAGTATATTTGAGGCTACTTTTTGGTTGTTACTTGTGTATCTTCCCTTTGGCTCAGAAAAACATCGAGGATAAATGTCCATTACATTGGCATTGGACATCATCAAATCGGAATTCACCAAAAGTAGTAGAGGACATGGGAGCAATTGGTACAATGAGCATATAATCACTAGAGAAACACCAAGGCACCATACTTTCTTGTGTATTTAGATCCACTTGAAATTAAATAGTCACAAATAGTACCCTTTTTTTTAATATTTTCATGTATACAGAAATACTAAAAACGCAATTTTAGACTAATTATTCAAACTAATAATTATATGATAGTCATAATTTATAATTAAATAGTATAATATGATTAATATTATAGGACACAACTATAGGGTCTAACTGTGAGGGGCATTGTGACAATATATGTACAGTTCTCATTGTATTAGACAATTGTCTCTCAAAGTGTGATATCCATCCAACGAAATGTACTCCTAGAGGCCATTGTGGGATTGAAATTTTTTCTTTCAATGGATAAGTGGTGATATATTTTCTTAGGCCTTATTGTTCTGCTTCCCTAAGGTTTTGACACTACTCATAGATAGCACCTTCATTCAACCAAGTGAGGTACTCATCTTGGAAAGTTGAATCATTTTGTCTCCATAATCCAATATGATGTTGGATCAATCTCATGATCCTAAAAACATAGGTCATAATAGCGAGGAACTTTTACTGTGGGCAAAAGAATATCCAAATTTAAGGAACATGACTCTTTTAGAACAAGCAATAAGGATATTTTTTACACTGATCTTTTTTTTTTTCCATTTGTTTTCATAAGTTATCTATTGCCTGATATTTTTAACATGTAACTTAGTTGGTATGATTGTGCCTAAGGTTTTGTTGAAGGTTGAATTCTAAGTTCCTAAGGTGCTTTTTGCTATGGTGATGTTTTATTTGCTTTTTTATATAGGTCATCTAGCTGCATAGTGGCCACTATTGAATGTTGAGGTATATGTCGTATAAATCTTTTATAGTCTACTTTATTTTATGTTCAAATATTCATCGTCTTTCATGTCTTATATTTTTCATTGTATCTTATTTCATTTTGAGGAGAGGAACTCAATATTGATGGTAAGAAGGAGAAATTGAATAAAGAGGACAACAATAACACTAGAGTGACAAACACAAAATGAAAGAGAGAAGAGAATTTGTCTAGTGATACCCTTAGAGCCAATATCTTGCATAAGACACACTCATAGAGACTGATGGTCAAGCCTTCAGAGTTGGTGAATTCACTTGCAATGCTAATTTGGAAACACAGTGATAATCTTTTGAAATGATGAAACAATAGCTCATGTGTAAATTGTAGTCCAACCAATATTAAGTTAGAAACTCATATTGTAATACTTGATATTTTATATAATAAAATCTATATGGTTGAAATTATTTTTATTTGCACTTGATATTATGTAGTCTTGTAATTAAAATATGTAACTTTGTGTTATCATATTAGATAAACATGCACATTTTATGACATTTTTTTAAAATTTAGTCGCAAAATCATACTAATTAATTTATGTTGATTAATAATGAACACATAAAATCAATCTAAAACTACTAAATTTTTAGTTTATAAATAAAATGAATATATGACTAAATTAGTCGTTTATAATGATTATGAATGAAATTAAATGAAATGAATAGAAACTACTAAATCAGTTGTTTATATAATGAATATGAAAATACCAAAAAAAGATAAATGACTACTGCAAATGATAAAATTTTGTTTAAAATTATGACTAAATTTTGCATATATACGACTATTAGTAGCTAATTTACAGTATCTTATAATACGACTAAAATTTAGTCATATTTCTTTGGTCATTAATTGGTTTCAAATGATGACTAAAATTTGGATATATATGACTAATAGTAGCTAATTTACAATATCTAATAACACGACCAACATTTTGGTCATATTTCTTTTGTCATTAATTAGTCATCATTCATAGTAATATATTTTGTTGTATATTTGGTCATTAATTGCAATAATTAATGACTAAACCAATGAAAAATTAATGACCAAATTAATGACTAAATATACTACTATATGGTAAAATTGAGGAAACCAATCAATGACTAAGCCAAAAATGATTAAAATTCGGTTGCGTTATAAGATACTGTAAATTATCTACTATTGGTCATCGACTGAAAAATGGTCGTTTATATGCAAATTTTAGTTGTTTTTTTAGTAACTAATTAGTCATTTTGTACTAGTGTTAATTAATTGAAATAAGCATTGGGTTGTGTGACAACTTAAGTCCTAGACAAGTCCCTCAGTTTAGTGTGGTGGTGAATTATTTTCTTTGATGTTACAGTTTCGATTGCACTTCCTTTATGTGTGCATATTGAATGAGTCATGGTTTTCAAGAGTGCTATGAGAGTGGTTAAATGACATAGTAGCTTATTCTGCAATGTTTCTTCACATTTAATCTGTGTGGAGTGTGTAATATCTTTATTAATTATTTTGAGTGTGTTTGAATGTCTTTGGGTTGAGATTATTTTGTACTAGTCCTCATCTACCTTAGCATAGACTTTGCATGTAAGTCTTGTAAAAATTAAAGCCTACTTGGATCAATAATTAAATGTAAGAGCGGGTCGATCAATATTAAAATTCAAATTATATAAAAATAATGAAGTTAACAAAGTTGCTTATTCAAATCATTGTGACATACAATAATTAGTATTTTATTAACTTTTATGTCTTCACGAACATATGTTGATACAAAATGAAGTGAAGAAGCATTCAAGTAATCCTAATTTTTTCTGCCAACAATTCATACCATATGTTGAACACTTTAACGATATTGCAATAGGTAATTTTTATTGACACAAATAATACTGAAGCATTTCATTTAGGATATAAGAATCATCATTTTTAAAACATGGATTAAAAATAATTTTGAAAATTTAGAAGTCTTGGTCATTAACATCATTGTCTGCAACACTTTTATCTAGTGTATCATTGTCAATGTTCATATGATCTTTTAAGTAGTTAATATTATCATCATCCTCATATTGACTTGCATCATCTTTATTATCATTGAAATCTGACTATAGACCATCCGTATTGTTACCAGATGTATTTGGAGCATCATTTTCTATACCATCCATATTGTTTTCTTTTTGTAACATCATGTAACTTTTTATTAATGTTGTCTTCTTATGCCTGAACATAGCCATCTTCCGCATCATCATGGATGTCAATTTTTTTGATATTTTCTAATCCCTCTCTCTCTCATTTTGTTGGCCATCATTGTTTTTCTCAGTATCCACTATTGCATCATCAAATTCATGTCTTAATCTTGGATCATAATGTATGACAAATATCCATTTTGGGTCCAAAATATCTTCATAAAAAAATTCCTGCACATAATGAGTACATACATATATTACACATATGTTACAACAATTTTATTGATTAATAAACACATGTATATATTTGCAATAAAAAAGTATTAATAGATTATTGATCACTACCGCTTTTAATTCTTTGAGTTAAAGAAATACCTACTCACAATGAATTGGTAGAACATAAGGCTCCTTATCCTCTGATAGGAAATTTGAGGAATCTATAGAAAACAATCCACTATGGGTATCATGTCTTCATGTCCTCTCAAATGATTCATACTATCTACACTTAAAAATACAACATTTAAAAGAGTGGTAACCCAACTCAATAATTTACTGTATTTTCCCAACATATTGTAGACTCCCTTCAATAATTTCTTATATTTTGAGCTTGATCGACTAGATTGCTTGAAGTTAACCATGATGTCACAATCAAAGGGTTGTCTCTTTACATCTACATGTTTTACACGATAATTTTGACCATATGCCCACATTGCTGAATATTTCCTGGCCTGTGAAAGACCATTTATTTCAGTTAAAACAAATATAACGATGAATATTAAAATAGTTAATAGTTAATAGTTACAAAGGAAAGAACCTTCTGTAAAATTCCAATTGTACCTTTCTTTCACATCCTCTAGATGTGTTGATTTCATCTTCTGTTATGTTTGAATCTATACCTGCATCTTCTATGTGATTTTGAATATGTTGAGTAACCCATTCTAGTGTGAAATCTTTGGAACATTCCCCTTGTAGATCAATAGGAAATGGGGTATTCCTTGGGTTCGATCTCTTAAATTGTCTCCTCTCTTCTAACATCACTTCTCTCTTTTTATCATACAAATCAATCCATTTGTTCAAAAAGTCCATCTAGCACATAATGAACTTGTCGAGTATAACACTTTTGTCTACGCCTATTACATGTCAACATGCTTATTTTAAACTACAAAGGCCATGTTGTTAATTTGACAAATAAATTATAGAGTAAATTAATGATCGCAATAAAAACAACCACAATGATCATGAGTTTACTTACTAATTTCTACTTGAACACCATTAGATTGTGGTTTTTCTCCATCAATAATATCTAATGCTAGTCCTTCATCCTAGAAGCGTGGCCCATCTTCCAAATACTTACCAAGGAATTCACATAGGAAGAAAAATGCTTCATTCAATACATACCCTTTAGCCATGCAACCCTTTGGATGTTCCTTTTGTCAGACATATCTTTTTAGAGTTTTCATATACCTCTCAAAGAAAAAAATCCACCTCATCGATACGACACCCGCCAATTCAATGTCATCGATTAGGTGTATAAGTAAATGGAATTGCAGTTCCATGAAACTTGTAGGGAGCTGCTTCTCAAATACACATACAATTTGTGCAATTTCCTTCTTCCATTTTGGCAATTCACATTCATGGATCTCCTTGGATGTTACCCACCTAATATGAGAATACTAAATTAGTATGAACCTTTAGGAAATAATTAACATGTAATACAATATCTCTATGTCTCTCACATATGAACATTCCATACCACATACCTTGCAAATGCTGACAGTCGACTTCTGTCATTCCTCAAGTCAACGATAAGACATGGATCCCCCCCCAATTTCCAATGGCATGATATGTTGTCAAACACATTTATCAAAGATCCTCATTAGTTATTTTTTTTTCACACTATAGAATATCATAATATTTTAGTACCTAATCAATTTTACCAATAAATGTTAAATGATGATATATAATACCTTCATAAAATTATGAAAATCATGTGTTTTAAATCCTGGGATATGTTCGTTAGCTATAAAAGCTTTATTTAAGGATGACCCATAGCGAGTAGGTGTCCTTATTGAACGTATGGATTTTTTAATCCATGGAGCTTCAAAATATTTTTCATTTTCCCTGTATGGCCACAAATGTTTTCTATCAAATTTGGTATGCGAAAAAGAAATATCTCTCCTCAAAGACATGGTATCCTCCTCTTTGCCTGCTATATGTCGAAAAATTAAATCTATGACATTTTTGAAGATGTGCATGGGATCTAATAGGTGATATATTAATAGATCCTTCCAATATGGGAGCTCATAAAATATGGATTTCCTTTTCATCCCTTCTAGCATCTTAATTACAACTTTTTCTGGTTCTTCAATAGAATCACCCCCATCAATAAAAACCTTCCAAGCTTTCAATTCAAAATCTTCATACTTCTTAAGCCAATCACTTGGACCGGTAATAATGAGAGAGGCTTTATTTTTTACTTTTCCATCAAATTTATTCTTATGGGGGTTTCTAAACCTATGATTTGGTGGTTGAAAAACCTTTGTTTTCCATAAATAAATTTCCGAAGATCTTTAGAATGTCACCCTTGAAATTGTTCTGCACGTCTTGGACATGAAAATATCCCCTTTGTTTGAATCCCTGCAATTCAATAAGGTTAATAACATCAAAATAATAGTACAAAACTAAGTATGAAAGTTGGGATGACAATAAATTATGAGTGTAAATAGGTAAAAAAAATTATCTTACCGGAACAACAACCAAGTCCTGGGAAATCATGAATAGTCCAACATAGCACACCATACAACATGAAGGACCTATTTGATGGAGGACGTGATATGTCATACATTCTTATGCCTTTCCATAGCAGTTGCATTACATCAATAAAAGGCACAAGACAAACATCGAGAGTCAGCATAAGGTGCTCATTTCTAACACTCATCCATGGGGGAATATTGTATGTTATCAATCGACTATCCAAACACTATAATTTGAGATCATAAAAGATAATGGGTACTCTCCATCAATTGCAAGACCAAACCTGATACTACGGGGTTCATCTTTGAATTTTGTTGGCAGTTTTTCCTCTATGTGTTTTAATGCTTTAGATTTGGTCGAAATTCGCATGAATCCATCTTTACTCCTATTCTTTGCATGCCAATCCATCAATTGTGCAAATGACTTGTAATTAAAAAATTGTTGAAGTCTAGGTATAATTGTCATGTGACATAAAACCTTCTTTGGAGTTGTAGGACCTTATACATCTGTACGATATCTCTTTATGTTTGTATGTGGAGCATTATACCTTGTCTTGATATTCATATCTATATAAAATGTAATCATTTTTACATGAATTAATTTTCTTATATTCAATCCCCAACTCAACCAACAAATGACGCGCCTCTTTGCAAGTTTATGGAAACACATTCTCTTTAGGAAATATTTTAGTTTTTAGTGCCTATAAGATTGCCAAAGATTATATCAATTGAATTTTTGACCTACGATGAACATGTTTGATATGTCAATCTATATTATGACTATTCATATATAATATATGGTTTTAAAATATATTTAAATAAATATAAACAAAGTTGATGAATGTTTATGAATTATGTAGACCAATTGAAAATGCATTGTAAGAAATATATTTCAACTCCACTTCAATAGGGTGGTGAATCCTTTGTCTAATGAACCAAATAGTGACTTGATTTCTTATAATATTAATATGCATGCAAGTTTCTAGGTTTTACTAGCACCCAATTTGAATGCAGGTGTCTTTGTTGCTTGATTAATGGAGTCTTTCAATAGGTTATTATCATCAACATTATGTTGGCGGTAGTTACCCTTGTTGTTATCATTATTGTTAACCATATGATCATTATTGTCAACATTGTTTCCATCCCAAAAGAAATATGTAAGAATCTCATTCAATTCTTCTTCATGCACTGCATTTTCACTATCATGCTCATCATCATTAAGGTCACTAACTGGTAGCATATTGTAGTCATTAGTGTATGTGAATCTCATTAATTGTTCAAATTTCTCAAGTGGTAGAGTTCTCTTTAAATATGCTCTTTTCGTCCTTATATCTCTTAAATGATGGTTTGGATCATCCTGTCCAAATCTTAATAGCCCAGTTGGATCAACTTGGGTATTAGTAGTCATTCTTTCATCATCATCTTCTACCTATCAACAAACACAACCATTATTTAATGTTTGGCAAGAATTGGATAAATCATAAATGTATCAATTTCAAAGAAATATAATCAAATATCACTTAACAAATCCCATCCCATGTACTATAGTCTTAACCAACCTCTTCTTCAGTGCAATTATTTGTTGTGTCTAAAGTATCCATTGTCATATCCTCTTCCACCCATTGTGTTCTTCGTGATTTAACAGTTTTAGGTCCACACCCACATACATATGTTTTTTTTCTTTTTCTAGTTGAACGCTTAGGTTGTGAACTTGTTCTAATATCCATATGAAATATCAACAACATGCATTAATTTATTTCAAGGTTGGATAATACACTATAAATTCTAATAATACTATGAAAAATGGTGGACGTATCACAAAATGCTTCCTAAGTTAAGTCAAATTTTGATAATAACCTGATGTCCTGCACCATCTGTTGTGTCCTTATTTAACATAGTCGATGATGTTTAGTACACCAATTACATCATTTCAACCAATATGTTATCCAACACGAAACTCACTTTACTTAGTATATTTGACATATTGATATCATGTTTTGGATTTGAAAAAAACAACAACATATTTTATATAACTTTATCTCATCTATGTTGTAGCATTTTTGAATTCATAAACACCATACTCCTTTGGTTGAGGTTTATTTGTCTTCTTACCTTTATTGTATATGCAGATTATGTATCTGATTCTATGGCCACCCATTTTCCTCTCATTGATTTAGTAGGTCTACATTGTCCATGTCCTCTATCTATTGCCTCCTCTAGATCCTGTAATACACAACAATAACGTTAGTCACATAACATATATGCACTTCATTGTTGCTCCATCCAATTTTATAAATGCACAATCAATTTAAGCTTAGTTGGTTTTCGTTGCACCTTTCTAACTAAAATGCCGTTATTTTCAATATATACATTTTTTGTTAATTTCTACTCCCAATATAGTGACATGACACAACTCTTATAAATCTTAGATGAGGATTATGAAAACTAATGGACTACTTTTTCTTTTTCTTTTTTTCATATTTTCATTTAACTTAATTCAAACCCTTCATCCATAATTTTAAACTGCCAAATATCTGTATTTTTGTATTTAAAAAAAATCATTTGATCCTATATGTTAGAGAATATACCATTTTCGATTTTTTCTTTTTAAGTATTCTAAATGAACTCAATATATAATATAACAATTAGTGTAAATTAAATTGTAGATGAGATATATTTTCAACGCCATCATCCACCCTATAAAGGAGTAAAGAGCGAGTGGCAGGACTGAAAATGTTTGTGTCACATGTATAAATAATCACTAGGAAACACAACCTTTAAAGGTGAAAATCTATGTATGTGACTATAACTAGTGGATTGTTATGTTATAAGTCATTGGCTATTAAAATAAAATTAGAAAGTTTGAAATCACACCAAATTCATTAGTGGTTTAGGAAAATATGACAGAAAACGCCCTTCATTATAGGGTCAAAACACCATTTATAGGGCTTTACATCAACCAACATTTCAGCTTATCCCATTTGCCTATGCACATTGCACATCCAATATTGGCATTCAACTAGCACAACCACATTAAAAAATGTGGTTGATAAATGTTGATAGGCATATATTAAATACATTTTTTAATATTTATAACAACAACAACAACAACAATAATAATAATAAATATTATTATTATATAATAATTATAATTATCCCATGTGCCTATGCACATTGTTTTATAGCATCATTTAGCACTCTTGTAGACTTGATGCTCTTATATGGCCTTGGGCAACCTTTTCCCATGTAGACTTGATCTTATATTAAAACAAATATTTCAAATTCCATACGCGACTCTACCCACACTAAATCGCATACATACTCCGGTCCTACAACTCTGTACCCGTGTATACCTTCTAAAATATGAAAAAATAAAATAATATGCTATTTTTCAGGCATGGTTCACGGGTTTTACCACGAGCCCAACTACAGGAAGCCATAGCACAAATGAATTAACTAATTTCTGGTGGTATATATACACCTCTTGGGCAGGCCTAAAAGACATAAGAGAAGGGCTATCGACATTATAAAAAATTTTCTACCAGATCAAGTTTGATTTTCCCGTGCCTCTTGCACTCCCAGTCATCTATGGAAACTACGGTTTCCTTTGCAAAGATGTTCATCACATTTATAGAATTTCCTTGCACTTTCTAGAGTGGTTGTCCTCGTGGCTCAGGCTGGACAGATCTAGAGGAAAGCTTCGTCGGTGCTTTGGCTTGGATCAAGTTGTACCTTTCTTGTACCCATTGATGTTAATCAATAAAGAAGATAATGTCTTGTTCTTGATATGTTATTGTCTCATGAGTAGTAATTTATATTCTTATATATTATTATATAACATATGTTTTATGTATGGACATTGAATTATCTATCTTGTATATGCTTATGTGAATTGACTTGCAGGCTTGCTTGTTCTGGAGGAAGCAGAGGGTTTGGACCCTATGGAAACATCATCAAATGTAGGACCTCCAAGTATGTTTCCAAGTCCACATTTAGTAATTCATATGTTTGACATGCTTGCTTGACTTCTCTTTGTTGATTATCTTGTTTTGCTCTATTGATGTTGTCAACCTTTACCTTAGGGAATTTTTCTCACCAACAAAATTGGTGATTCCACTGGGGAATACCATCAAGTATTTCTTAGAAGGGTTGCTATGCTTTGATTTGGGTTTTGGTCTATTGTTTCTTGACTTTTCCAGCTTTCTTGACTCTTAAGCAATCTGGTCATTCAACCTGATATCTTGGATCATGACTATATTTTTATTTTTTCCTAGTTTTCCATTTATACGCATATTTTATTGTAGACAGTAGCGTATATACGCAAATTCTTCAAAAGAAACCTACTTATACACGAGTTTCTTCAGACACAGTCACGTGCATATGTGATCTTGTAGTCAGAAAGTCGCGTACAGATTTGAAAATTTGAATTTGTTTTCATTTCTTTCTTTTGATGGGGGTTTGACCAAGTTTGTTTATGTCTTTCTGGTTTGAATAAGTCTTAGAATTATCTTTTTATCAGTTGTTGTCAGTTTCTTCCATCTCTTTTTTGAAAAGCCTATGTCAACATAGGGTTTGTATTTTTTGAAGCTTTTTATACCTAAAATTGGGTTTCAAACCATTAGGGGACTTTTGAGGTCTAAAATGGGCCTCCAAAGGAAATTATAAAATAATAAAATAAGATTAGATTACATCAGTTTTTTGAGGGGAAAATAAAAAACTATTTTTTCAACTCGTTTTTTCAACTTATCTCCCAATGGGTTTACTCAAATTTCAAGTGGAAACACTCGTTGGATGCAGAATTTGATTCCTTATCCAAGGAGTACCCATGTTGCATACTTTCGATTGACCTTGCTACTTTAAAATGAGAAATACATGAACAACATGATTGCAATCACGCTTTTTATATATTTCTCATTTTTCGTGTAGTAGGGTCCATCAAAACTATGCAACATGGGTACTCCTTGGATGAGGAATTAAATTTTGCATCCAACGAGTATTTCCGCTTGAAATTTGAGTAAAACCTTAGGGAGATAAGTTGAAAATACGTGTTGAAAAAGTAGTTTTATTATTTTATTATTTTGTAATCTTTTTACCTTTTTACTCCAAAATGGTGAATCAACCCCCATGGTTGACATCATCATCTTGAATCCTATTTGTTCTTATAAAGTTAATTTTGGTTGTACATTTTTCTTAGGAGGCCCATTTTAGACCTCAAGATTCCCCTAATGTTTATTTAATAAGTGTCTGGTTGTTTTGAGCTTTTTGGACAATTGATTGTTCTCCAACCCATTTATAACCCAATCTTCTTGATTGCTTCCTTTACATTCTTGAATTTGTTTTTTGATTTTCATTGTTTGTTTGAGATAAGTGTTTTCAATTCTTGGGTAAATGAGAGATTTTAGTTCTCTTGAATCTTTCTGATTTCCAGAATCCTTTGTGTCTTCTTGACCAAATCATTCAAGGTGTTTTAGTCTCTTATTCACATTAGTCTTTTAATCTTTATGATCATTGAGGACTAGTGGGATTTGAGTATGTTTCTTGTTATTGGTCTTGAATTTGATGCTTTCTTTCACTTTCTGAAAGTTTCAGCCTTTAACTATTTTAAATAAAAGGAAAAACATTTTCTTTGGCTATTTTTTCTTTGGTTTTTTGACTTTTTGATCTTTTGAGTTTTTGGAAAAGGTGTGAATTCTTGTTTCAGGGCTAAGAGAATTTTTTCTTTAAGGAGTGTTTCTTCTTTGAGATTTTCTTCTTGTTGCTTGATAAATTGGCTTTTGCTTTTGAGTTCACCTTTGTTTGTTTTTTAGCTTTACTTGAATCTTGCATTTTCATTCTAGTGTGCATTAGGGTAAGTTTTATTTTAGACATCATTTAGTCTTTTTGGTTTAGGTGTTGAATGTGTGAGTGCTTAAAAAGAAAAAGAAAAAGAGTTTTTCTTTCTTAGCTTTCTCATAGAACCCATGTAGAAATCTCTTTCATTGAAGAAAAATAAGTGTTGAATTTGCATGTAGCCTAGGTTTTTTATTGATTTATTTTGCATCATAACATCATCAGTTGCAATTCCACTTCCCTTGTCCTAAATAACAACCAATTAAAATAAGCACTTAAAATTAAAATGAACTAGACTTTTATTTGTGTCATAGCAACATTAACTAGTCTACAAAATTTAGGGACTTGGAATAGGTGTGTGGAGAGTAAACTCTCCAAGGCCACTTGAACTAAAAGTATAGAAGTTTACTAAAGAGTAGAAATCCAGTATCGTTAAGATATCCAGGAAATCTCTTTTAAAATGAGTTAAGCATGAGGACGTGTGAAGATAAGGAAGAAGAGATACTCCCTCTCCTGCTTGTTGGATCACGCACCCATGACTGTTCCGCCCAACTTCTGATCACGAACTAATGACCTTGATTTCCTTACCTAAGGACCACATAGGTGACTGCAGGGAGGAAAATCCTGTGGTACCTAAGGCAGAGATTGTATCACTTTCATCTGGAGGTTGCCCTTGTGAAGCTTGGGTACTTGCACTAGAAAACGCTATTGTTTGGAGGTCAGCTTAACTTCTTCTAATATGTTTGCTGGAAGGCTTGGGCCCTCATCATCCCAAACTACCTTCAGGAGATACAAATTTCCATTTTCATATTTTGGTGTCCAGTCCTAATCACCTGGAGCAAAAATACCTGGAAGTTGTTTTCTTGGTTGTATCTTTAGGATCATTTTAGTGGGTGATTTGTGGTCCTAGCTTGCCATATGTGTTTTGAGTCTTTAATTTCTCTTAACATAAAAGTGGTTGATTGATTGGTTTGTCGGTCTAGAAGGCTTCATGGGCTTTCACCTGCGAGTTTCGAGCCTTCACCTAAAAGGTGTAGGAGTAATTATGTTTGTTCTTTTGAACCCGTATTCGCTAACGCAACAGAAACATATCCTTCTCTGAGGGCTCTTATTTCATAGGGTGAACCTATTATAGTCCATAATACAGGTGGAAATGCTCTGGTGCTTGCTATTGTACTCTTCCAATAGGAAGACGAAGTAGAAACTGAAGAGATTTCAGAGCCTCCTGAGACTCATATGGAACCTCTTCCTTCTTATCTTCCTTAAGTTGTATCATACGTGGGTACTTTGACTCATAGGTCGGCTAGCCCTATTCACTCTCTTCTTTCTTCTCGATGGCCAATCTTAGTGGTTGTGTCGATACTACTGGTGTACATACTCCTTCCTTAGTTGTAGGAGGAGGTACTATTCCTATATTTACTATTACACATAATACAATAGTTGTTGGCTCTACCTCCATCCAGATTCTGAGTGGGGGCACCCAAACTTGAGCTCCTTTCATGAGAGCTTATCCTTTTGGAATTCCATCTAGTGGGATTCCCTTAGTGTATTCAAATTTACCCTCTGCTACTTCTACATCTATGAATTCAATGTCTATTGGTTCAGTGTCTTTACAAGATTTTCAATTTAGAAGTGGACATGTTCCTCCTTCTAATCCATCGTTGAATTTAGGATTAATGTCTTTCAATGGTCATGCTCAAAACATTAATCCTTTTCAAGGAAACTAGGGATTGGCACATTCTTCTATGAGTGGTTTTGGGTCAGAAAAATTTTCCCATTTATTTGGTCAGCAGGGGAGTATGCCCTTCCCTACTGTCAGTACTTCATAAGTTTTTCCTCCTTTAGCTACTGCTTGAAATCCTTATCAGGGGCTTTCCCCTTCATATAATGTTCCGCTAGGAGGAAGTTTTCCTATCAAAATTAACCCTACAGTAGGGGGTGGATACCCTTTGTACACCCTTAGACTACAAGGTTTTCCTTATGGTTCAAGGGCTTCTATGAGTAATCAGTGGAAGCCTGGTGCCTCTAAAAATTCAAGATATTCTTTTTCAAATGTTGTAAATTCCACTTGGAATTATCCTATTCCTTTGCACTTACCATTCCTGGAAACACTTAATTTTTTAGATCATTCAAAATTACTGAATGATTTGATCTGTTATAACCCAGCTTGGTCTCCAGTCCCTACTAAACTTCCATCCAATATTCCAAAATTTGAAGGGAAGTTTGGTTAGGATCTGACCGATCATATAACCAGTTTATATTTATGGTGCTCCTCAAACTCCCTGATTGATGATTCAATTAGATTGAGACTATTCCAGTGCACTTTAACTGGAAACATGGCTAAATGGTACGTAAAATTAAGGAGGGTACGTTTTCTATGCTTGGTGATTTAGCCATAGTGTTTCTAAACCATTTTTAGTTGCTTGTCCATTACGATGCCAGAACCGAGTTTCTGGCCAATTTTGAGCAGGACAAGGCTACACATATTTCTGACCACATTTAAGAGTGGTGTAGAAGGAAGAGAATGATCAAGGCCTATCTCCCTGACGAGTTTCTTCTAGAATGGTTTTTTGAATCATTGTAACTAGATATTTCTAAAGACGTGTCACTTTCTCGGGTGTTCATTGAAGAATAAGCTATATTTAGAGCCCAACAATTAGAGGTCATCTATTCCTAATTGGGAGTTCTATATAATATTTTTCCAGATGCTCCTAGATCGAAAATCGATCTTGCCAAGAAAAAAGTGAGTCCCCATGCCGACGGAGTTATAGGATCAATCACTAACAATGTATCTATTTTATTGAATCAATTACAGTAGTTGTCATTAAAATATTCTTCTGCAACTTAAACTACATCGTCTATGTCTAATCCTTCTCAACCTTTAGCTGTTAACGTTGTCCAGTCCTCAAATCCCAAAGTAAATCAACAATCTGATGGGAAGAAGAAGGGACGTGGGAAGAAAAAAGATAATGTAGGGAATGGAAATGATAATAAACCCAATGATGGCACTAGTGAGGGAAAAAAGGAATCTAAGAAGAAGTTCAAGTTCCCATGCAAGTTATGCAGTGGGGATCACCTTACCCATCTTCACCCCAATATTCAGGATGCTTAATGTTTGTTAGCTCAGAAAGGTTCTTCTAGTTCCCAGGTTGTTCTTACAAGCCGTTTTCCCCAAGGGAAACAATTATTTGTCAGCATTAATGCTAGTGTTGAAACCCTACAGGGGCAAACTAGGATGGGAATCTACATCGAATGCATATATGTTTAAATCTCATGTTTATATTTCAACAAAATATCATGATTATGGAGAGGCAAAGCCTTCTAAATATAAAACTTCTTCTGATACCGCAGAACCTATTCATATTTAGAGGCCCACAGTAGAGCCTATACCTCATATGTCAAAAGGCTCCTCAAAATGTTTAACTGATAACCCCAATGTGAGGGCTGCTCCGAACTACTATATTGTTGAAGATTTAGCTCAGAGCCCCTATGCCATGTCAGCATTAGAGGTACTCCAATCATGACCTACACAAAGGAGTTCTTTTCTCACTGCGATCGGAGTAGTATACCCAAATAATTCTACGGTAATTACATTTGATATGTCAAATGTTAAGACTAGACTCCCTCATCACATGTATTTTCGGATTAAATCTACATATCAGAAGAAGACTATCTTTCAAACCGTAATTGATGAAGGGGCTTCCACATGCATCATGTCTATGTCATGTTGGAAGGTTATTGGGTCACTTGAATCTATTCCATCTCTTACTCTCTTAACTACATTCGATGATCATTTTCATAGGCCTCATGGGATTATGCCTACCTTCCCTGTTTGTGTAGGGGTCAAGATTGCCAATGTGGAATTAGATATAGTTGATGCTAATCTTGATTATAATATTTTATTGGGTCACAAATGGATTTACAGAATGCATGCCATTGTCATATTTATTTTTCATCCTATTCTTTCCTCATGAAGGGATAATTGTCACGCTTGATCAGTTAGCATATTCCCCTAACAAACCCAATGCATCTACTGACTCAATTGTCGCCTTGGTAAAGAATACCAAGAATCCTATTGAGAATTTAGGAGTTGGAATGTATTATGTATTCTTCTTTGATGGGTACTTTTGATCTTCCATCTCCTGTTGCTCATGTCAATGCAATTTCATCCTTGAGGATCATTCCTCGGCAATTTTCTTTCAGAACTCATTATTTTTCTAATCCTTGGCCCTTTCCCCTTCCTACTGCCACATTAGAATAGGGGAAAGTATGTGGAATGGCTTATCCAATATATGCAGTGGAAATTGTGTATCAACCTATTGTGAATTTTGTAGGCTCTAATCCCATCCCTCTCTCATCAAAGGATGTAGATGGGGATGTGGCACCAGTCTAGACAGTTGATTCCAAATCGGCTATGGATTTCTTCGATATTGTTTTACCATTCAATGACACAATTTTAGAAGCAATGATTGGTGTAGAAATACTGTGAGATGATTTGCATCATCAGTCGTATTTTCTTCCTGAATTATGTGATGTTGAATTAAACTTGTCCAACCCTTCTTCTAGTGTAAATGTTCATAACATTTTAAATCCTTTGACTTCATCACATATTTATGCCGAAGGTAACATGTCTAATATTTCGGAAGCCATTCCAATGAATATTTCTAGGAATCCCAATGTTATTAAAAATATCTTCATTGGATTTGAGTGTTCCCCTAAATAAATAAAAACCTATATTGATCCCTTTAAATATTTTCGAGATGTATTCACTTTGTCTTATGAAGAAATGTTTCGAATCAATCCTTTGATAGTTCATCATGAGATCAAGATCTACAAAAATGAAAAGTCTGTATGAAAAAATCTTCGACTAGTTAATCCTAGGAAAGTTGTGACTATTAGGGTTGAGGTAGAGAAGCTGCTTAGTGCATGTTTCATCTACCATGTTCCTTTGATTGAATGGGTTTCAAATCTAGTTCTCGTTGATAAAAATAAAGGAACAATACAATTATGCATCGATTTTACATATTTCAATAAATCTTATCCTAAAGAAAATTTCCTCACTCCGTTTAATCGATCAGACTATCGATGAGTGCGTTGGAAATGAAATATTTTCCTTCATGGACATATTTTCTTGATATAATCAAATAAAAATTCATTGTGAGGATCAACATAAGGCAGCATTTATTTTCCTTTGGGGTACGTTTGCATATAGGAAACTTCCTTTCGGCCTTAAAAATTCTAGGGCTACTTTTTAGTGGGCTATGTCCTATGCTTTCCATGACATCAAACATATAATTGAAGCATATTTGGATGATTTAGTTGCTTGCTCTCGCAAGAGAGTGGAACATCCAAAACACCTTTGTTTAGTCTTTGAAAGATGTCATTACTACAAAATCTGGTTGAACCCTAATAAGTGCATTTTCGTGGTTACATTTGGTCGGTTATTGGGATTCATTGTGTTTAATGAAGGGATTCATGTAGACCCCTTCAAGGTTGAGGCAATACTTCAGTTTCCTTCCCCGTCAAATATCTGTCAACTTCAAAGTCTTCAAGGAAAAGACAAATTTTTAATGAGATTTATCATAAACTATGTTGAGATCACAAAAGGATTTATGTGTTTACTCAAGAAAGGAGTTCCATTTGTTTGGGATGACTTCTCTCAACACTCATTTGATGCCTTGAAAAGGGAATTGACATCTGCTCCACTTTTGAGTCCACTTGATTATAGCAGAGATTTCCTCTTGTATATCACATTAGCATAATCAACTATTGGTATGGTTCTGGTTTAGGAAGACAATTCCCTTAGGGAGCATGTGATTATTATCTAAGTCGTGGCTTAGTTGGTCCTAAACTTAGGTATTCTCATATTGAGAAATTGGCTTTGAAAGTTTTTCATTTTGTCCAACGAAATTTTCATTACATTCTGCTTAGAAAAACCTTTGTATTAGCTTACGTTAACCCATTTCAATTTGTTCTCAATAGGTGAGTGATTGGGGGCAAATACAATAAATGGATTATCACTTTGCAAGACTTTGGTCTTAAGTTTATGTCAACTAAATCAAATAAATCTTTGGTTTTTGCAGAATTGATTTTGGAATTGCCTTTTGAAGGGGATGTTGTTTATGAAGAATTATTTCTAGATGAGTATCTCTTTCTTATCTCCTCACAAGATCCTTGGTATGGAGATATCATTATATATCTCCAGAATTAGAATTTTCCTTAGTCTTTTTCTAAGGATGAATGCCGGAAATTGTGTCACCTAGCTAAAAATTATCTTATCATTGGAGATACTTTATGTATTCACGAGATTGATTCAATCCTTAGATGTTGTTTAACCTTAGAAGAAGTTGAGTCAATTTTGAATGATTTCCACAGTGGAGATTGTGGAGGTCATCTATTTGGGCTTGCTACAACCCAAAAAATATTGCGCACGGGTTATTTTTGTCCCTCGATTTTCAAATATTGTATTGAAGCGGTTAAGAAATGTCATCCTTGTCAAGTTTATACTCAAAAAATGTGCACGCATCTAACTTTGGTTTTTCCTATTATCATTGTTGGTCCATTTACCAAGTGGGGTATTAATTTTACTGGATTTCGGCGGGAGAATTTGTCTGCTTATTATCCTCAAGCAAATGGAAAAGCAAAAGATCTCGATAAATCCCTTAATACCATCCTGCAAAGGGAAATCAATCATACTAAGTCCAACTAGAACATCATGCTATATTATGTGCTTTAAGCATACCAAATGTATGTTAAGACCGCTATGGAGTTTACTCCTTTTCAATTGGTTTATGGTTTGGAATCAATATTTCCTGTAGAATGTCAAATTCCATCTCTCAAATTGGCAGTCCAGTTTCTTCCAAACACCTAAAGTATTGAAGAATGCCTCATTCATTTGGAACATCTCAATGAGTAGTGTTGGGATGTAGCCACAATGAATGAAGCTCATAAGAAAAGAGTAAAATCCCAATATGACAATATTGTACAACCTAGGGTTTTCTCTGAAGGTGACCTTGTTTTGGTCTATGACCAAGACAAAGACACCTTGGAGGCATGAAAATTCAAACCTATGTGGTACATTCCTTTTATCATTAAGAAGGTCTTGAAGAAGGGTGTGTATGAATTGGTTGACTTTGAGGGAAATGTGTTGTCAAAACCCATAAATGGGTTCTATCTAAAGAATGATTATGCCTAGGCTCTTTCCTAGCATTTGATTTGTTTTGTAAAAATTGTACATATTTTTTTATTTATGTCTATGGGTCTCGTGGTGATGATGATATTTTGATCTGCAGTGACAGGTTTCAATGCATGATTTGGTATATTTAGGATTTGCAGATGGTGCTAGTAGACATACTCATAATTTATCTTTCGCCGTTTGAGTAATATATTATCCATTTGGTCAATTATTAGTCTCAAGAGGCATATGTATTGGTCCTAATTCTAATAATATGGCCGAATACAATGTCATTATCAATTTACTATCTGAAGAAATGTCTTATGGTATTGAATCATTAGTGGTTTATTTGGATTCGCAATTGGTTGTGTCTCAACTAAATATCATTTATCGTGTGAGGGATCTTTTATTACATCGCCACTTTCTGAGAGAGATATTATTGTAGAGATCATTCACCTTTATTACTTTCATTCGTATTCCATGATTAGATAATGGATTTGCTGATTTTATAGCTAACCAAGAATTGGGTTGGCACATTAATCATTCATCACATTAAATCAAAAATATCACAAAATAATTTGTAGATATGATCAAATCATTGTGAAATCTCTCTCTCTCTCTCTCTCTCTCTCTCTCTCTCTCTCTCTCTCTCTCTCTCTCTCTCTCTCTCTCTATATATATATATATATATATATATATATATATAGATATATAGATATACTATGTCAAAATATTATAAAAGATGGACGGATGTCCTACAAAATTAGGGCTTAAGCCTGATCATGCCCATATATCAAAACTTATCAATTATCTAAAAATCTAAGGTTGTAGGCCTAGCCCTGGATGAGAGTCTTGGAAGAAGATGATGGCATTTGCTACTTGTCAGAAGAGTCATACCCACTCTCATGGTACTCCAACCACTCATCTCTATATAGCCTCAAGGATATCCTCTACTGCTTCCATGGGAACCTGTTGAGTCAAACTCTCCAAGTTCCTCTGAACAACATGAATAACTCTCTCAGACTCAGTTGTTTCTCTCTCAGCGTCTCTACTGAGATGGCTATGCCTTGGTAGACCCTCAAGTCTCACTAGTCCAATATTTGTATCATGATCATTTAATCTTGTAATATTTTTGTTTCATGAAAAAATATTTTGAATTTCTTGAGATTACATTTAAAAATCCAAAAAAAAAAGTTAAAAATCAAAAATTTTACCAATGTCGCCCCATGCAGCTCCTACTGGAAGTGCTAACTCTGGGTCCTCTCGTAATTCTACACCTACATAGGGGTAATCATCTATGGCCATGACTTGTTGCTCCCACCAGTGAAATAACTTGGCATAAAATTATGCCTAAGTGACTTCACCTCTGCCAAGTCGCTTCATCTGATCTTCCCATCTGGCCATCTTGGTATCTCTAGGACTGTTGATGGCAGTAGCTACTTGGGTCGTAGTGTGAGTATCCGCTCAAAGAAAAATGAGAAAAGGATGCTACCATAGCCAAAGTTCTTTGTTTTTCCCTGTATGACTAATGTCAATTGTTTCTTCATGTTGATCAAGAGCGTTGTACACCAATCATAGGCTATTGGTCATAGGCATTCTACTGCCAAGGACATAACAGGTCGTGAAGCCTGATCTAGTGAGGTTAAACCTGATATCCTGGTAATGGTAAAAAGGATGATTTTAATTGGCAAGTTCGTGATTTCTTTGACTGGAACCTGTAATAAGAACTTTTTAGTCTTTGGCACACATTATACAACAATATAATCAGTAATGTTAAGGCCTCCACAGGCCTTCCCTTTCAGGTCAACCGCTTCTCCCCTTTGGGAAAGCCCTATTATGAAGTAGATATATTTTAATTCAATCTGTAAAGGCATATGATCTATAGTAAATAGCTCCTGTTTTGGATCTCAATAATGAACTAACATCTCCAACAATTGAATTTGTGTTCTCATGTTAGGCATCATGAAGAATTTGAGCAATCCATAATTTTTTAATCCATCTAATGATTCTTGATCCTCTAAGACTTCATTATCAACATCAGTATGTTCTCTCTCTCTCTCCAAATGATGGACATCCTGCAAAATTGATGTATTTCATCCATTAGAAATTAATTTTTTCTTTTACTCTGCATGTACGTGACTTTTGTAAAGAACAGTCACGTACACACGCAGATTTCCCTTTGAAAACTTGCGTATAGGCATTTATATACATAGTTTTCAAGTTGTCGACCCGTGTACACACCGAGCATCATTTGAAAACAAAAATAATATTCACTAAAATCCATTTGAATCATAAAATCTTGGATCAAATGGATGAGTTTAAGGATAAGAATTACTTGGAGACCGTGTGTGATGAATTTATAGGTGGATTTGATAAAATCGGTTTGCCCAAATTTTCTCCAAGAGCCCTCTTCTCAACACTTGGATGGTGAAATTTAATTGGGTTGAATCCAAAAATCTCTTTTATAGCCAAATTTTTAAAAACCCACTTTTCTAAAGTTCAATATTTTTCATTTTTATAATTTTTACTTTTTTCTTGAAGCATTGGGAGAGGTTATTTTTCAGGGTAACAAACACTTAGTGATGTTTTTCTACCACTTCGAATCCACGATTCCTGACCTATTGTGGTAGGTATCATTTTTTGAACTGGCATATAGGTTAAGACATATCACTTTTCCATTGCATAATGCATCTTAACCTCATACTTTGATGTTTTTCCATAGGGTCAACCCCATTATGTTGTGATTTTTAACTAGTTTTACTCGTCATCCTATAAAATCGTAACATAGTGATAGATCCTTTCCTTCCATGGGCTTCCTAGTTAGATCTTTGCTAATATATTTTGCCCATGCTGCAAGTATTGTGTAGGCTCAGGAGTCCTCTTTAGTCCCTCCATGAATTTGCAATGAAGCCTCATTTTTCTTCTTCTTTGCTATTTTATGGACTTATACCCTATAGGCTCCCATGTGTTAAGTTGTACTACTGCATTTCATTTTGACCACTTGTACCTCTTTTGGCCTTAAGCCGACTTCATTTGGACTCATGTATAAGGCAATTTTGACCATGAAAATTTACAAGTTCAAACCATGCATTCATTATCCTTTGCGACTTGACACCTATTTTTCCATGGAGAGAACATCTCCCGATTGTCGATGACTAGCATCTGCTACCTTGCATTGAGCATATGATTGTTCTATTCCCTGGAACTAATGCACTTTCCCTTGACACTTGTTCTCTCGACTATACTATAGGAATTCTTTTATTCCATTTTAGGTTTTAAATATGGAAAAGAAAAAAAATCAAATATTCCAAGAAAGAGCGGGAATGGGACAGTTTCTTCATCATTTGATGGCAATAAGAGTCAGTTGTGTCGCCCTTGAACAAAGCACTTAAAATGAGTCTTTCCTCCATTAGGATGGGACTTATTCTGTCTTTAGGGAAGCCATAACATTTTTTGTGAGTCATTCCTCCTCCAGTTGGTTATCTCTTCCAATCATATGGAGAGTTTGTTAAGGCCTCTCACATTTCAAACTTATACAATGTTATCTTATGCTACCATAAATTCACATTGAGTCATGCTTTTTTTCAGGGAAGTAAACTTGTTGTTGGCCATTTTGCGATGTCTCTTAATTCATTTCTATCAGCCACACTCAGTCTGTCAAGTTATCTTCAATATCACATCAGCTATTTGATCCTTCACTTGTGTTGGTTAAGGAGGTCCCCATTGACTTCTGACTAGCAAGTCTGCTCTTATCAACTCCGAAAAATTGCTCTAAGAGTAGACCTAGAGTCGCACCCTAGCATTATTTACATCATTGATAGGTGACCTTGTGCTCAACATTGATCATCATCATGGGTCTTTGACTGAGTGGTTTCCATTGTGTTCAACGTCATCTTGCATTATCACACATTGGGGTTCGTGCAGTACCTTGGTTTCCATTTGACCCTATTGGTGGATTCCTTGCCTTTGTGTCATCTTTCATTATTGGTTGCTTCAGATTATTTCTACCATGCAATAGCCACATCTTGTGTACACTAGAAATGTACTTCTGAATGGTTACTTCATCTATCTTCGTCCAAATTCTTCCAATTTATTGGCCTGCGATTTACACTCGCGCTGATTTATGTGGGATGCCTTAATTCCTTCCTTCCAATAGATCTTTTCCCATCAAATTCAACTCATTACTCTGAGAATAAGGTCTAGATTCCTTTTTCGGTACCTTCGGGTTTACAGTGATTAGTGGAAGACTCCTTCGCTATCGACAGTGAAAATACATTAATGTCTCTTGATTGGTAGATTCTTCCAAGTGTTCGACTTCAACACATTTATTCACACTTGTTAGATTGTACTGGGGTACCTTGACACTCATTATCATTATTGGTGAGTTGTCTCATGTTTGTTAACGATATACATCAATGACCAGTAATCAAACTATTTCTCACATGGTTGACTTCAAATAATTTATTCCCATAGTGTAGAAATGTACCATCTGCGGTCGGTGAAGACCTCAACTTTTGTCAACATTTTGGTTCACTTGAAAACTCATTCGGCTTTCTGCCAATGACACTTTCCACTTTTATATGTTGCATTCCTTCACAACAACATCTTATATGTTGGCACCCTAGTTTATGCATTACCACTATTCCACCTATATAACTTGGTACTTTTATGAGGATCAGGTATGCAACATCATTGATCAGACTATCTTCTAGCATCATTGATCATATATTATTTTATATGTGATATTGATACATGGCTCCACTGTGTTCCTTTGCGGCTATGATTTGATGATCCATTATGTATTCTTTAGCTCCTTCTGTTCACATATGTATACATTCTAGATCCACTTTATACTCGATCAACAAAAGTGCTTTATTACTTCTAAGCTAGGGTATGCCCGCCTCAGACATGTTTTTTAGACATCTAACTCCTTCCATAGGTATTCAATGAGCTAGAATTTGGTGATCTCCTCCTGGGTTTTTAGATGACTCCTCTCTCTAAACTTAATATATTTCGGTCATCATGTACCCCTTCTAACCTCATATATTAAGGGGGAATCTTTTATAGCATCATTTAGCACTCTTGTAGACTTGATGCTCTTATATGGCCTTGGGCAGCCTTTTCCCATGCAAACTTGATCTTATATTAAAAAAAAAAATCAAATTCCATACACGACTCTTCCCACACTAAATCACGTACATACATGGGTCTTATAACTCTATACCTGCGTATACATTTTAAAATATGAAAAAGGAAAATAATATGCTATTTTTTGGGTGGGGTTCATGTGTTTTACCTAAATCCCACCTACAGGAGCCTGTAACACAACTAAATTAACTAATTTCAGGTGGTATGTATACACCCATTGGGTAGGCTTAAAAGACATAATAGAAGGGCTATCGACATTATACCCATTTTTCTTTCAGATCAAGTATGATTTTCCCATGCTTCCTACACTCCCAGTCTCTATGGAAACTTTGGTTTCCTTTGTAGAGATGTTCATCATATTTATAGCATCTCCTCGCACTTGTTAGAGAGGTTGTATTTGTGGCTCAGGATGGACGAATCTGGAGGAAGGCTTCATCGATGATTTGGCTTGGATAAAATTGTATCTTTCCTATACCTATTGTTGTTAATCAAGAAAGAAGCTCATTTATTGTTCTTGATATGTTATTGTCTCATGAGTACTAATTTATATGCTTATATATGATGATATAACATAGCTTTTATGCTTCTATGAATTGACTTGTAGGCATGGGGGCGTCACTCGAAAACCAATATTATATCACATGTGTTCATATTGGGGCATTAAAAATGGAAAAATCACAAAATAATATATTTGGGTTATATTGAGGGCCTAAAGGGTTTTAATATACCATACAATAATATATATATATATATATATATATATATATATATATATAACCTAAGGTATTGTTTATACGATTTTTTGGCCAAGCGGAGGGAAAAATACACCTTAATTTTGGAGACCTGCGGCAGGAAAATTTGGGAAAGGTCTGCAATTTGCAGTTGTAGCATCGTCAGGTATATTCATAAATCCCATGAACCCTTGTCTATAGCACCCTCTAGTTTGTCTGTAAACTCTTGTCCCCTTGTCGCTCATCTATAGCACACTATCGAGTATGTCCATGAACCCTTGTCCCATGCTCTCTCGTCCGAGAATCTAAAGCACAAGACTCTTTTTCTCAGAGCCCACTTCTTAGCTCTCGATAAGCCCCTATCTTCTTAGCTCTCGAGCCTCTCTTCAACCCTAGATCGACAGATTGCAAGGCATTTCTAGGTAACGATTTTAATTAGGGTTGTTACATTTATATTGTGATTCTGTTGCTCATATAGTGAAGTAACCCTGCCTTTTCTTCCCTTCTCACAAGTGGACGAGAATCTTCTCTTGTCTTCTCAACTTCAAGTTGCCCAGGCTTGCGGAGTTTTCAGGAAGAGTGAGTGCTTGGTCCCTAACCCTTGCAAAGGCTAATTCATTTTCTTATTATATTGCCTGAGTATCATTCTCATTGCATTATTTTTCTAGATTTTATGCCTGGCAAAAGTTTCTTCCTCAGCTACAGGTGCACTTCACCCTCCTCACCCTGCTTAAGGTTACAATAATTAATTTTCTCGATTTTTCTTTTTACCTTATTTAATATTTGGTTTTTCCATTGTTATACAGGTAAATTGATTTGGCCTTTTATTTTTGGACCGACGTTTGCCTTTACTGGTTAGGTTCAAGCATTGAATCGTGACAGGTTTTCCTTGTTCTCCAGGTGCAAACCATTTCTCGGTTGTCCTAAATAATATCAATAATCGCTCAACCCCTTATTGCAATTTAGGTGGATTGCAAATTTTGTTAATATTGTCAAATCTCTAATTAATAAAGAGACTATTAAGATTTTGTAAATCTGAATCAAAGATAAGGTTTTCCGGGTTCCAAGTAATACTATCCATCTGGGATGGGATTAGTTTTAAGTTTTGAGACTTGGAGAGCAAGTGAGTGGGAAAGCGGGAGCAACTAGGGTTTTTTCACCACGGATGTGGCCTGACAAACTTGCAATCCCTGCAGTCTAAGAAATGACAGGGGAAAAGCGACAAGGAACACTACTAACATTAGCCATGAGTGGTATGGTAGGGGAGGAAGATACCCTCCTACCGAAACATTGTTGCAGGGGAGACGAGCTAGCATGGTGCATCCGGAGGCAACAGAAACAGTGAGAAAGGGATGCCGGTTTTGGGAGCCAAATGGCAAGCGGGCTTGGGAGGAAAATTCCTTCCTAGTGTAACCAAGAAACCCCAATTTTTTATACCAAACAATAAATTAGAGGAATACAAAATATATATGAAGGACCATGCCCTCATATGTAAGTTTATTGGGGCTCGGCTAATCGAGAAGGAACTAATCAAATGGATCCAGCTATGGTGGCAACCAAAGGGGCACATAGACCTCAAGCTAGGGGCGAAAGGATTTTTCTCTATAATATCTTCCAACCTCGAAGATAAGGAGAAGGTTTTCGAAGATAGGTCATATTTCTTCAACAATGTTGGCCTGTTTATGAGACACTGGGAGGAATGCTATAACCCAGACCAAGAAAAGCTTCTGGTAGCACCCATCTGGGTATGACTTTTCAGTTTACCAATGGACTTTTGGGACCCTGAAATCTTGGAAGGAATAGGCAACTCGACCAGAACCTTCGTCAAAGTGGAAAACTCGACAAGAAAAGGTAGGTACACCTCCTATGCAAGAATATGTGTGTACATGAATATGACTGAGACGCTACCAGACTACATAGAGATGGAATATCATGATGAGATAAGGAAACAACCCCTTGTCTATGAACATATCCCATTTAGATGCAGGCAATGTCATGAATATGGCCACCTATATCAAGCTTTCCTGTTAAATAACCCAGAAAACCATGCGACTGAGAAGAAGGAAGGAGAGGCAACAAAAAGAGAGATGGGGATGGATTTCAGGAGGTGCATAGAAGGAAAAGAAACCAAAAACCAAGAAGTAATCAGAAAGCAAATCAAAATGAGAAATATCATCGCACGCATAACAGATTTTCCACCCTTCAGGTGGACAAAATGGGGAGACAAGCATGGAGAATATCAAGGAGATGGAAAGCATGCAAATGAAAGAGCCAAAAGGAAATAAGAAAAAGAGACAAGAGATAGTGGAAAACCCAAGGGAGGAGAATACCATGCAAATGGTAGAGCAAAACCCAATGGAGATTGATACCTAGAAAGAAGATCTTAATGTGGAAGAGCAAGTGATGAAATGCTTACTACAGGAGTGGAGACACTAGGATGAATGCTTCATTCCAGAAGATCAAAATCAACTCTACAAGAAAACCTTTTAGCAATATAAGGTTAACCAAGGAGCTTTTATCATCGCACAACCAGAGCACCTAGGGTCTCAAGGCAGACAAGGGAAATAATAAGGAACCCTAGGAAAAGGGGGAAAGAAACTGGGTAGAAGACAAATGAATGAATCCATCCATATGGTGGGGGAACTACTAGTCAACTGAGGGAGAGTAGTGCTATTATCAGAGGTCTTTCAACAACCACCAAAATTGTTGAAATGATTATTACAATATGGAACATAAGAGGCCTCAATAGCAGAGGTAAACAAAGATACCTTAAAGAGAGATTGAAAAAAGATAGACCAAGTATAATGATAATACAGGAAACTAAAATCAGTGAAAGCAAACTAAAAGGAATTATGGAAAATGTCAAACCCCAGTACCAAGTTATAGGCCAGGATGCAAATGGTAGTGCAGGAGGGTTGGCGATCATATGGAATCCAAGAGAAATATGGTTTGAAGACTGGGTCAGCCTCCCTAGAATCCTCTCAGATAGATTTAGAGTTATCAGATCGAAAGATTGGGTGCTCCTCATAGGAGTATATGGACCTCATATCCCAGGAGAAAGAAGGGCTTTCCTCCAGAACTTGGAAAAAATGAAAAGTATATACCTAAAAGACCTGTGGTTGGTGGGAGGAGACTTCAACATCATCACTTCCCTGGCAGAGAAAAAGGGAGGTATGAGAAGAATGGGTACAAACATGGAGATATTTGGCAATACCATACCAGAGCAACTCTTAGTAGACATCCCAACAATCAATGGGGTGCACACCTGGAATAACAGAAGACGAGGGAATCATCAAATTACTTCCATATTGGATAGATTCCTAATATCGAAATAGGTGTTATAAGTAGAGACATATTCATAGAGGCCTCATTATTCCTGGGATGGGATTAGACCACTAGACGATACGATTAAAATTGGACTTGAAATCGAGCCCAAAAAACTGACCTTTTAGGTTCAAAGCCTTCTAGCTAAGAGACCCAACCCTCATTACAAAATTTGAGGCATGGTGGATGCAGAGTGAATAGCAAGGGAGGAACTACATGCATACGTTCCAATTAAAGCTCAAGGAAATCAAGAAGAAACTAAAGAAATTGAATAAAGAAGAATTTGGGCATATCATGAGGGACTAGAAGTAGCTCAATTAGAGAATGAAAGAGGTACAACAAGAAATCATCTAGGAAGGGAGATCAGAAGAGATAGAAACAAAAGAGGGCTAGTTAATAAGTTAGCTAGAAGAAAGGAGAAAACAGGAAGAGATCCTATGGAAACAAAAATCAAGGGTGAACAGGTTAAGAGAAGGGGAGTGTAACACCCAGTTTTTCCACAAGGCCATGGTCCAACATCGCCAGAACAACAGAATATTCTCCCTAAAATATGAAGAAGGGAACCGCAGAGTTTGACATGAGGAGATGGAGGGTATTCTAGTAAACCACTTCATAGATCTCTTATTAGAACCACAAGAAGATAGAATGGAAGCAACTGAAAGAATATCTCAACATATACCTCACAGGGCTACTTAGGACCAAAACCTTGCATTGATGAGAGCAACTACTCTTGAAGAGGTGGAAGAAATTGTCAAGGGTATGAAGAAAAACAAGGCCCCTGGACTGGATGGTTTTACAACAGAATTCTTCCTAGCCGCATGACACTTCATGGGAAGGCACATTCTGGAAGTCGTGGAGGAATCAAGGCGAAATAAAAAGGTATGCCCAATTCTGAACTCCACTTTTATAACTCTCATTCCTAAGACATCAAAGTCGGAATATCCTTAGGGATTTTGCCCCATAGCCCTATGTAATGTTGTATATAAAATTATAGCCACTCTTATTGTTAAACAGATAAAACCTCTAATGTCGAATATCATATCCCTGAAACAGGAGGGATTTGTCGAGGGAAGGAAAATCTTGGATGAGTTGGTAACCTCTTTTTGACGGTGTTGGACCCGCCAACATGTCAAGGGAGCTCCCCGGTAAGAATTCCCAATTATACCTCAGACTGTTTGGTGTAGGCATCCTAGAAAACATGTCAAGGGAGCTCCCCGGTAAGAATTCCCAATTATACCTCAGACTGTTTGGTGTAGGCATCCTAGAGGTGGGTCGTACGATAATGACTTAACCGCGATTTCGCACAAATGAAAGTAAGATAACTTTGTTGGTAGCAAGGGTGTGACATATGCATTGAGCCAAGGAAGGCGCATGAGAGGTTCTAACACACGGGGGTTGAGATGAGTGCTTCCCTTGGAAATCTATGATAGCACAGAGTTAAGAAGGGAACACATGAGAAAAGATGCATCACAACATGGAAGGAAAGTTAACTAGCAGTCCAAAGTGATGGTTAAACCAACAACACATTTCGGAAATATTCATACATATATACAAAGAAATAGGTATACATGCATGCATAATCCAACAAATACATATATAATTTAGAGTAAACATATAGTTGAAATACAATACAACATATGCATGAAATGTGTTGCCTCTTGTTATATTAATAAGTGTAAATTCTAGTCATACAATACATCCATGTCTAGTTCTAAGAGAGGAATGTTACAACCACAACCACCTACTCCTCCAAAGAGATGTACTATCTCTGTGTAGTGGAGAAGCCAAGGCTCGTTACAATATTGTCCAAGCTCTCTCTAAGATAGTCCTATTGAAATCTTGGCTGACCAAAATCCTTTACAACGAGTTATGAGGGACTATTTATAGCAAAGGGTGGGGTGACCCTTGACATTCCCCTTTGCGGCAGTTCATCTACCCTCATGACTCTTCATCTACTCTATGACTTTTATGTCTACTATCGACACTTGAAATTACACTTGACAAGATGTTACATTACAATGCACATGTACCCATGTGAGACAAAATGGGTTGAGAAAGCCTTGCTAGACATCACTATGACTCCGACAATTGTTGGAAGACCAACTCTTCGACATCTTCATTCTGATTGTCTGTAGGGAATTGATGCCAAGATTGGTAGTCTGTGATGGTGTCCTTGTGCTCCAAGGTGACATATTTTTGGAACCTGACTCTTGCCTCCATAGCATCTAGGTACACTGTTCGGGATCCTTTTTCCAACTCATCTGAAAGCATGCACATAATTGTCTTCAATGCAGTGAGACCAGCAACATACTTGTGCATGATGTCTGCACTGATGGGAAACTCTGGGCTGGTGGAAATGTGCATCATCTCGTCAAAGTATGAGTCAATCTCTAGTCAGACCTGTGCCTTTGCCTTCACTTGGGTGACAGTCCCAATAGATGGGTCACATGTGCGTGCACCAAAACATCCATACTCTTGAATACATGTGCCTGGGAAGCCTGTAGACTAGTGATGAGTTGCGAGTGCTCTTCATATTTCCGGATCTAACTCTGGATGTGTGCCTTTAGCTCGACCGCTATGGGCTTCATCGACTTAGGCAAGTGAAGTTGGGCTCCCTTGTACCTCATCATCCACATTTGCATGGAATCAATAGTAGCATGCATGTTTGACAAGATACATGCTCTTCTAGCACATCACTGCTGCCATCCATTGAGATGGATGACAGCCTTATGCACGGTACCAAACTTGGAATACAATGCTCACATAACTGTGTCAAGGGACAATACTTCATCTAGTATTGCCTTCTTTAGTTCAGCTTGGGCGGACGCTATCACCAACTCTCCTCCTTTCTTGGCCATCTGTAGCTCCTTATCCATTCACTCATTCTTAGCTATCAGAAAGTGAACACTTGAGCTAGTGGCTTCAGCATTTTCTCTAGTGGCATTGGCCAAGGCTACTAGATGTTTGTGCATGTCAAACACGACCACTCGTTCGTCATACTATGTAGGAGATGTATGATCCTTCGGAGTTGACACTCTGTGAGACTGCACAACTCTATGTTGAGACTCGTTGAATGAGATGTTGTGCATCTCTCCTTCCAATTGATCTCTAAGGATCTCAGTGTCTACTTGGTCACTTGGGACATGTTCATCTTCTGGATGCGGTGAACTTGGTGGGTCGACCTCTTGGTGGTGAGGCATGAGGTCGATGTCATGCTCTAGATCCTACTGCTCCATGCCCTTATCCATCCATTCAAGTGCTCGCTCTATCTCCTAAGCGAAGTCTTGTTCCTACGATGGTTCACCCTGATCACCTGATGCCAGCTGTACTGATGAGTCCACTACCTATACAGGAGCTATTTCATTTGTTCGCACATGTTGTGCCCCCTATTGTACCTATTTTTTTTGTGCTTCCCTCTCCTATTTGCGCAACTCTTGTTGCTTTCAGAGTTGCTCCTTAAACTCATGAAACTCCTTCTTTGTTTCCTCCATTCTTTGTTTCTCCCTCTTCCTTTACGCAATTCACTTATCGCATTGTTTCCTCTTCGCCTCTATAGCCATAGATTCTTTCTCTACAAGTGGATATGCTCGTAACTTGTAGCTTTGCTCTTCCTCCATGCAACTGACAATCTTTCTCTTGCCCTTGTCGCGAACTGGTATGTTCACCTCTACTGTTGCTGGTGCTTCTGGTGCTCTTCGGGATGCTGCTTCACATTGCTTTATTAACCACTCCACAGTGAAGCCAACCTATTCACTGGGTCTGGAGAAACTATAGCAATATCTCCATGGGTTCTCCTCTATCCAATGAAATGCCCCGTGGATCCAGTTGAACTATACTCTCGTTGAGTGATCTTTCACAAGACAATGTGGGTCATACAGATTGTAACTTCGAAGGTCGAATGGATACTTCTTCACCTGATCTACTTCGACATCTGTGTGCTTGAAACTTCGGATCTCATATAACCCAATGCATAGTGGAAGAGTAAGCCAAGGTGCCTTCTTCTTTCGATGCAGCCTAGCTGTCAATCCTGCGAGATGTGATATGGTACTTCCTGCATGATGAGCGCATCCAAGGAAAACTTTAGTAGAACATGCGAAGGTTTCCCCGCATTGTACATCCATATGAAGGTGTCAGACGATGAGGCATACCAATCAGATATGTCTGTCAGTGCCTCCATTGTTGCCATCGACATGTAGGGTGGATCCTATTCGAATACCATCTTGTAATCGGGGTGACAAAATGATTGGATAGCCATGTGATAACTCCTCTGAAGCTACATTCGAACAAAATCTTACAATAAGTTTTCACAGCAGTCTCCTCCAGTGACCATGCCCACTTCAAGCCCAGGAAGTCCTGTCGGGCACAAACTGCATCCAAGATGTAGATGAACATGTAGATTTCTGCTTGCATACCTTTGGATTACTATCAAGCCCTCGTTACCTGTTTCTTCAGCTAATGAGCCAACATGCCGGACCAATTGCATGGTTTTCCCTCTCTGGCCAGTTGGTCTAGCGCAATCACCCAACTCTATGGGAAGTTTTCCCTACTTTCTTGGCCATACAGTCAACATGCAAAGATGACCAAGTATTGATATGCCTTTCACAGTATCTTCATCTTGTAGATCTGGTTGGGTGTCATCCTGAATCAAGCCGACTCCTTTACCCAATTCTTTAAAATGTCTTTGGAGTTGGCACTGTTGTTAAGTAAGTTGAAAGGAGTCTCTATGATAGTCATGGACTCCGACATCTGATACATCTCATCATAATCAACTACCCTGAAGGTTACAATCTTCGTCCCGCTGACACTACTCAATGTCATCGTCTCAAGATCAGTGTGCGAGACGATCCAATTTATCATGTCCGCGCATGGGAACATGAGGTATCTACATGCAATCTGATACAAGCCGAACTTGTGAATGTTCACGTATACCTGGCGATCTTCGAGGTCTTCCCCAAATGTGTCTGTAAATGCATCATTGACCTCTTTCCATGTCAGCTTGATGTCCTTGTCTAGAATCAGCTTAGTATCTTCATAGATTGGTAGACTTGCGGACACTCGTTGAACCGCTGCCCCAGTTGCAATTCCATCAGTGTCCTTTGATCTTGCTCTCTTGGAGGCCATTGATCCTAAACTATTAAGAGGTGGAAGAACACTTGCTAGATTCGGAGACAAAGCGACATGCATGGAAAGAAATCTGTTAGAGAAAACCATAGCGAATTCGAGAATGACATAACACATACGTGGGGATTGATAGGAAAATATCGCACAATTTATTCTGGGAGGCTGGGAGAATAGCTTCTAGAATTACACAAAAGGCAGTCTGGGTTGTTTGGGAGGCATGACTGGATACTGGAATTGCACAATGTGCAATCCAGGTTTAATGTTCTGCTCCCACCTCTCCTTCTTCTTCAATAAAAATAAAAATCTTTCAGGATAGAGAGTATTGTCCAGAATCTCTTCGAGATTTAAACCCATAGCTAATACTGTTGGAATTGTGCAATGCACAATCCAGGCTAACTGCTGACTGTTGGAATTGTGCAATGCGCAATCCAGGCTGATTTCTGACTGCTGGAATTATGCAATGCACAATCTAGGCTTACTTCTAACTACTGGAATTACACAATGCGCAATTTCAGCTAGGAATGGCTGCAGGCTCAGTGACTGCATTGTGCAATTTTCTAGGCCAAAAACCACTGCCCCTCAAAATTGCGCAAAGCAGGTCTGGGGAACAGCTGCTAGGTAGAAATGCACATTTCTTCCCAACAACTATTCGCCAAGTAGAGCCTTCCCTCTCAATATTTTGCAATGCTATCTTGGTGAGGAAGAGTTAGGGCCAAGTTTTCCCAGATCCGCCAACAGGAAATTGAATGCAAATGTGAAAGTGAATACATAGCAATACTGAGTGTAAGTAGAAGTAAATGATTGTGCATGCAAGAAGTTAATGAAGATTCACAAAACAAAACAACATGCATGTGGGTGAAGCGAGTCGCCGAATCAGTGACTGTTTGTGTAAAACAGTTTCATGCATGCGACAACAATGAGATAGCAACAAAAATTGAAATGGTGCTATTACAAGCTAGTATGCATGTAAATGACAGCAAGCATTAAAACAAATCAAGCAAACAACACTCACAAAAGTGAAAACACAAAAAGCGACAAAAATGTTGTAAAAGACAAGTTGAGACCACTTACCTGTGAATCGCTGAGCTGGATGTGTTGAAGAGTCTTGGATGTGTTTTGGGATGTCAGAGATCCAAGATCGATGTGAAGAAATGAGCTCTGAAGTGTCGAATAAATAAGTTTGGAGCTCATGATGTGTATGCCACAAAACTAGGAAAAAGCGACACTTGGAGGAAAGATTCTAAAACGATCTTTGCATGTAACCTATAGCTACTAAAAATAGCTCCATAGAATCTAGGGATCATTTTTGCATGTTTCTTTTTCTATTCTAGGAAAAAGCAGTGCATGCATGCAAGTCAATTTTCTTGGTCCCAGGTGGAATTGGTCAACCCAACTGCACATGCAAGGGCCTGCTCAACTTCTGGGAGAAAATGTGCATTTCTGGAAGGGCACTGGGTTGATTACCTAGGAGATTTGTGCAATTTTTGGGTAGAGAAGCTGACTACTGCCTAGGATTGCACAATTCCTTGGCTAAGCAGCCCTGCTGGGAGGAATTGTGTAATTTTCTAGATGAAGCCTGACTGGCAGAATTGCGCAATTCTAGAGCCCAGCAGGCTACCAAACAAAATTGCACAATTTCTGGAGGGAAGGCTAGTTTCCCTCTAGAATTATGAAATTTCTTGAGTGAGCTACTTAGCCTGCACTTGGACGAGATCTGGAGAAATGACCTATGAGGGGAATGCATCAAGCTTTGATAGTCAAGTTGTGTTTATGCAAGAAAATCATTGAAGTTTGTGTAATTAACGAAGCAAAACATGTTGCTGTGAAAGGTTGGTAGGAAGGCTACAAAACGAAGCTAAGGAAAAATTTTGGAGGGTGGTTGTAGCCTCTACAACACCTCTCAAGAGGTAGTCTATTCTCTCAAGGAAAAAAAAATAGTAAGAATGATGATTAAGCTTGACCTATCCAAGGCCTATGATCAATTAAGCTGGGAGTACCGGAAGAGCATCCTTGGAGCCTATGGGTTTAACCACATATGGATAAACTGGATCATCGCTATGATATCCACCCCTGTCATCTCTATTTTGCTGAACGAGACCCCTACCCAAACCTTTAACCCTTCTCGGGGTCTGAGACAAGGAGAACCATTGTCACCTTTTTTGTTCATCATTGCTGCCAAAGGACTGCATAGATATATTAAAAACGAAGCCCATGAGTCTAGGATTATAGGCCTAAGGATTTTGGGGAATGATCTAGCCATAACCCACCAACAATTCGATGACGACATCATGCTTTTTTTCCAAGTATCTCTTAGAGAAGCCCATAGAATTAAAGAAATCCTAAACACCTTCATGAAGGCATCGGGGACCCAAATAAACAATGAAAAATCATGTACCTTCTTATTCAACACCCAAGGAAATGTTATGACCTATCCAGCTAGGATCTTGGGATTTAGTACTAGAAACCTCCCCACTAAATACCTGGGCATTCCTCTATTAGAAAACTCTCTAAAACTTTCATGTTGATAGTAGATCCTTCAGAAGCTATAAGGAAGGTTAGGCAGCTGGGCTTTTAGATTCCTCAACCTAGTAGGCAGAACTATGCTTCTAAAAGCAGTGCTCCAATCAATTCCCATATACCAACTTTCAGGCATGGCAGACCCTAAGGGTGTGTGCTCCAAAATGGTCGATATATTCAAAAAATTCCTATGGGGAGGGGAACAATAGACAAAGAAATGGGCCCTTATATCTTGGCAAGGATTGGTAAAGAAAAAAATGGAAGGAGGGTTTGGCCTCAGAGACCCCTACAATTTAAAACAAGTAATGGGAGAAAAATTATGGTGGAGATGGCTAGGGGGAGGAAGGGACTTATGGAAACAAATGTGGACCAAAAAATATAATATTCCAGAGAGAACAGAGGATATACTATGATATAGAGACCCCCCCACAGGATCAACAGTATGGAACTTAACAAGCCAAAATAGGGATGTTATAAACCAGCATGCTTTTTGGGAAATTCACAATGGAAGTGTTAGTGTCAGTCTTTCCAGCCTTCCTCCAGTGATCAAACGTGCTCTTACAAAGTGATTTTGAAGTGTCAAGGTCAAATTTTGTCATTTCAGTGAGTCTTCAAGCAAAATTTGGTCACTAGGCATTAGGTCTAGGGTTTACTTTCACTCTTCTCAAAGTTGTCCAAATGGCAGTCCATGTCATCATTCAGCTGAGTCTATCATCATTCATAGGGTTTTCATTATCATCTCAGTGTCTAATGAGTCTTTTTACAACTTATTCATGCTTCAGTTGCGCCTAGGCAAGGTCATTTCCCTCTCCTAGGGTTTTGAAGGCAATTTCTCTTGGGCGGCCAAATCATCAGCAAAAATCATATCCTGATGTTCATACACCTTCCCCTATCCTTAAATTACCTTACCAAATGCTTCCCATCACTGAGATCCCCCAAATTCCTCATTTTTGCGCAAACCCTAGTTTCTAGCTACAACCTGGCAATTTTCTAGGTTGGGCCTGTGTTTTGCCCTTTTGGACCCCTTCCCCTCACTCAATCTCTAAGATTCTAGTTTCCCCTACTTCCTAACATCCCTCCCTACTTCAAAAAATTTCCCCAAGAATTTAGAAACCCCCTATCCCCTTCATTTCGCTCCATTTTGACAAAATTCCTTGTTTCACACATCGGGGCAAGTTTCACTCAAGTGATGTTCCAGAGCAATAAAAGATGAATTTTGGAAAAATGAGAGAGTTTTTTGTCCACCAAATTCCAAGGAAGAAAAACCTCCTTCACTTTTTTCACAGGTGTCATGGTTTGAGAGAAATGTCAAGAATATCGTTGCCTCAGGAGAATCAAAGACACCTCTGAAAGTGACCTTGGGAAAATCAAGTTTTCTCCTAGCTTGGTTGGCCAAATGATTTGCTTGATGGATAAAATGATAACTAGACACAAAGCGCTTTCCAATGAGCTATCAGGAGCTCAATTTGGGGTTGAGAAAGGCATTCAAAAGTTGACTGCAACAACACTCTTCCTTCAGGCAGCCTCATTTGGCACTTTTTGACCGGTCTTGGGAGATTTGATTTTTGACAGGTCAAATGAACTCCAAATTCAAAAATTCCAGTTGGGTTGGAAAGTATACTCACAGACCTTTCCAACAAGACCACTTTTGCTCAATTTTGCCACCTGAAAGTTCCTCAAACAGAGCTCCAAAGGGGCGCGACCCGTCAGGCAGGGGGGCGCAACCTGTCAGGCAGTTTTTTGCCAGATTGCACTGTACAGCCCAGAAAACGCAGATTTGACTCAGTTTGACTTTTTGGGGTTGAAAATGATTATCTTTGACGTAATTTTTGTAACTCTAAGACACTTTTACTCTTGTTTAACACTTCTAGAACATTCATTCATGAAAAGGGTAAAAATTAAATGAATGAATTGGTTTCCAAGTTTATAGAGGCAAGTTGTTTTGACTGCCTAGTTTGTAGTGCTTAGTTTAGAAGTGGTTGAAACAGCTCCTAGGATAGTGAGCTCGACCCATGGAGGCAGGGAAAGAGGTTAGATCATCTATATTATGTACTTTCTTTCTCATTTTCATGGTTGGACTCTTGAGGGAGAAGTTATCACTGTATTATTTCACTTGTATCTCTGCAATTTTTGGCTAAGGAAGATCAGGGTTTTGCAGTCCTTTTTGGGATTCTTGTGGTTTCATGTATTGATGGAGTGCTTCTTAATGTTCTTGTAAGTGTGTTATGTGATTCATCTCCTTTCTTTCCTTCTGCATATTAAACAAATGAAGTGTTAAAGTAAGAATTCATGCTTGCCATGCTCTACTTTTAAATTTGTTTAATTTCTATGTTTTCAAACTGTTTAAGGAGAATTCAAAGTATTATTTTCTCTTCTTAGCTCCTCACCGGTCTTTTCCATCCACTCACCTCAATCAAAGGCATCAATACGGTCTCCTACCTCGCCCCAAAGAACCCCTTGCAGAAACTGTATCAAATCCCCGCACCCAAAATTGCAATTCCTCAATTTGCCAGCAAAAACCCAAAAAACCCCAAATCAACCTTTTTAATCAGTTTACTAGCCTAATATTAGTGTTACCTTTTTGGTCATCTCATCCCATTGAAGATCTGTCGAGATTGACCGGAGAGAGCCTTCTCCTGCCTCGTAGGGCTAGCTACGAGGCTAAATGGTTTGATGTAGCCTTGAGGTTTACCTTTCTCAGCCTGAGGTGAAATTTCAAGCGCTAACAGGAAGAACAACAAGATTTTGGCAGGACTCATGGCAGCAAAGAGAAAGACTAACAAATAGGCCAGACTGTTGAAATATGGCACAAGAATATTCCAATTTAATTTGTCCTTGAATTAAATTGTGAATTAAAATCGAATTTAGTCTTAACAACTACTTGGAAATAATTAATTAATTTATTTTAAATTGATTAGTTGGAGAAATTCAAGTTATAAGTCTTTCTAAAGTCATGCAAGAGTTATCCCTTAAATTAAGGAAATAAGATTGAGTTATATTTGAGTTGTAATTAGTTAACTTAGTTTACTGAGTTAAGTCCAGTTGAACTAGTTCCAAACTGTTTAAGGAACTAATAGTGATTTAACAGACAATTGATGCATTAATGCACTCAACTAGTGCTACTCCAGTTAACTGAAGATACCCTCAGTAGAAACTCATGCATGTCTATTCTGAGAAAGACCCGGTTGAGATTAATGTTCAAGGACAGTGTACTATCAATTGCATGTGTTTTCTAATGGAGAAAACTCATGCATGCAGTCAAGGATTTATCCTTGAGGATTGTACAGTTTTGAAGGCTTGATCATTCACTTGGTAATAGGAAAATTATCCACAAGGAACAACGCAAGGAAATAGGAGCTTGGAGAGTAGAGAGGAAGGTTGGAGAGAAGCCAAGATTTCCTGTGAGCATCTGTGAGGATTTTACTGAGAGCTGGCTAGCTATGAGAGCTAAGGCTTCGTATAATTCCTATGTATTTCCACCATGTATGATAATACAAGTGTGGGGTTTTTAGCTGAGGCTTTCCCCAAAGTATTTTCATGTGTATTGTGCCATTAATTCTTCTTCTTTTGGTTATATTGTTCAGCTCGATCTTTAAGCTTCCGTAAATTGATAATAGAAGTAGGTTATAGTATTCTGCTTTGATTTATATTTCCTTATCAGGTTGACCTACCATCAGATTTTCTACAAAAACCTCAAAGACATATATAGATTTACCAATGATAACAACATCCAATATGTAGATCAATTCTGGAAAGAGGAGGATGGAACAGGAAACTGGAGGAGATGGAAGAAGAAGGAAGATTGGGGCCAGGGTATAGAGATAGATCAATGGGCAGAGTTTGAAAAAGAAATGAGATCAAGACAAATAACAATTAGAAATGACTTGTACATTCTGAGATGGGGCCACACCACTTAAAGTACATTCACCAACAAAGAAGCATATGACTTGAAAGTAGAACAAGCTCAAGATGGGCAAAGACTTCTTTGGAAAAAAATCTGGAAGGGAGGGTGGTGGCCAAAGGTAGCTCATTTCTTATGGCTAGTATGCAAAGGGAGGATCCTAACCTGGGACCAACTTTAGAAAAGGGGAATTCATGGCCCGTCCCTATGTTGGTTGTGTCAGCAAAATAGAGAGGATATGGAGCATATGCTTAATACATGCCTGTTTGCAGAATAGAAATGGGGTCAGATGCAAGGAGTATTCGAAAGGATGGATTGAGACTGCCACAACATAAAGGAAACAATCCTTCTATGGCATAACAATATTTTATCAAGCCCAGTACTAAACCAAACATGGTGATTGGCTTTAGGTTTAAACTTATCGGCCATATGGAAATAAATTAATTGCAAAGTATTAAAAAATAAAAGATTACCCCAAGATCAAGTGTGGGAAGGAATAGTTAGAAACATCAGAGAAACTATATTAGTAGAACAATGGAGCCTTGAACATTGGCAAGTTCCCCCCTAGGAAGCTAGAATCCTACGAAAACTTAACCTAACAATGGAAATGCTGGCCCCAACTGTTTGGAGAAAAGATAGGACAGGTATAGGTTCCCCGACTCAATTCAGTACCCCAAGAGAAGGTTTCATAAAACTTAATTTCGACGGGGCTTCAAAAGGGAACCCGGGAGCAGCAGGCCTTGGTGGCATCTTCTGAGATAATCAAGCTAACTCGCGGCTCATATATGTTGACTCGTGTGGGATAGCAAGCAACAATGAGTCATATTTTTTTGTATTTGGACAAGAACTTCAAATAGCTATAAGAATGGGATATCGAAACGTAGTGGTGGAAGGTGACTCTAGTTTGGTCACAACCACCTTGATGAAACTAAACAATGGCACCACATGGGATAAATTGAGCCAAAGTTGGAGGACAACACGCCTTATACAAGAGATAGGGGAGCTTATCCATAAGTTTGACTATATAATGGTTTGACATGTAAGACAAGAAGGGAATAAAGTGACTGACTCTCTGGCAAACTGGGGATGCAATATAGGGGAGCTTATCTATAAGTTTGAATATATAATGGTCTGACATGTAAGACAGGAAGGGAATAAAGTAGCTGACTTTCTGGTAAACTGGGGATGCAATCAACAAAATGGACCGTTGGAAAAATTATGGCCGATACAACCCAAGGATGAGAGGTTTGAAGCCCTGGAGGAAATACTGGACCAAGATTATAGGCAAAGCCAAGAAAATGGGAACCCAAACAACCAAAACCCAGATCGGGGTGTGTGCCAAAGGTTGGCAGGGACAATGGATAGTTATGAGGAGTAAAGGAAAGGTACACCCCACCATCCCCCCACATGCTCAAGGTAATGGGTGCGGTAGCCCTTCGCATGAGTACATGCAAGGGTGGTGGGAAAGGTGGCAGGCATGACATGGATGAGGAGGGAGGTGTAGTAGTTAAGGCAAGAAAGGTGAGGGTGAATTGTATTATGGTTTGTGGAGTTTGGAGCTGGAGCATCAAATTAGGAAGGCACCGCATCATCAACAACATTTGAGGAGTGAGAATGGGTATGTATCCTGGCCCTGCACCTCCCTTGCAATGTCAACATGGTTTGATTTTTGCTGGAGGGAATGGGAGAAACTTGGGAAGGGAAATTGGGGGAAATGTTGGGGAAAGTGGCATAGGCATTGCGTGGCTGTAGTATGGCTCTGCATTCTGGCTATGAGTCATTCAGGTATTGATCTGGCTAGTGGTCATGAGTCCCCTTCTGAGGGTAGCATTGAGACCTTGAGCTTTACTTAGGGCGGAACATGAGAGGTCAGGTACTAGGGATTGGTAGATTACAACCTGATATTAGAAGCTCAAGGTAGAAAAGAACAGTCAAATGTATGGGTTGTTGGGAGGAGAAGTGGAGTCAACCTCGACAAGACCTAGGGAACAGGGAGTAGGAGATGTGCAGAGAAACCTATTAGGATCCCTTGGGGGGAGGATGGGTATAATAAGAGTAGAGGAGCAGCACCGGTTGATTGGGCAGAGGGGAACAGGAAGGCATACCAAAGCATGGGGATACTTGCATGGCTGAGGAAGGGGACTGCCAACCATACAAGGTATGAGTGGTACCGGGGAGGGAGAAGAGAGAAGCCTGACAGGATAAGGAGATTGGCCTCGTCTTATGACTAGGTTGTTACCCAACCTACGCCTTGTTTTGAGTATAATTAGGTTAAGATAAGGAATAGGGAGAATGTCGATAATAAGAACCCCAAGCAAAATAAAAAAAAAGTACCAAAGACAGAGGTTAACACCTCTTTTATTTGAATAGGTTTCGAATAGAGTGGAGATGGCTCGTCCAACGAGAGGAAGAGGTCATGGAAGATGGGGGGGGATCCTTCAAAGGCCAAAGATTCGAGCACATCGGAACTGTGAAGAGGAAGGAAGTCAATCGAAAATCTCATTAGTGAAGTCATCGCGTCATATCGGGAGGGAACGGATGTAGGAATTCATAATCTGTTGGAAGAATGGGAGGAAGAAATTAAGAAAAACAGTGAGACAGAGGAGGAGATAGAGAACTGGAGGACATTAGTCCCAGATCCTAGGAGTACCAGAGGAAGGATAACCCAATTCAAACAAACCTTATATCTCTACTGGCTTATGAAAAGCCTATTGGGGAAGGCCATGGAACAAATATCGGTGGGGATGGCTCTATCCCTCCAAGACATGCCCAACTACAAACATGATTTGCAGTGAATCCAATTCCAGCTCCACAAGTAGGACATCTGACTGGATAGAATTCAAAGGCACATCCCATGCATCATTGAATTGGCAAAGATGCCTAGGGAAACTATCAAGGATCCAACACCGGTGGAATTGGCATCAGAAGAGCAGCAGGGATAGTTAGTTAATCTGGTTTCTTTTTTTTTTTATGCAGGTAGCATTTACTTTACATTATGCATGCTTATGATAGATAGACATATAGCGTCTTGTCATGAAACTGAGACATACTTAGCTTGGTTAGAAAGACTGAAACTTTACTGTTTTTGGATGGCTTATAACGAGGATAGGTGGCCAACAGACTTGGTTTCCCAATGGGAAAGTTGAGGCCACCTAGCATATATATGTGGTGTAAATTTTCTGTTTATAAATAGAAAATGAAGGGTCCTACCAAGCTTAACAAAAAAAAAATATTATCCATATGGGCTCAAGAACTCACTTTTTGCTTTAGCAAAATATTATCTGATTGAATACATGTAAGGTGATCCATTCCTCTAAGGTTAGAGGGGAAATATAGGATAAGAGGCTAGAGCATGTGAGGAATGAAGTAAAGTCCATCCCCCTCAAATAAAGTCTGGTCATTTGGGGTGGTTCCTTCTGGTGAATCTCAAAACCATCTGAAATGCCATTTTTAATATATAAGATTATGTAAATCTTGATTACCTTTTTCAATTTGCAATCAACATGAGTTCATATATAAATACTATCTGTAATTTAGATATAACTACTATCTATATATAACTAACTAATTAACCACCCTTTTCAATCTACAATCGATATAAGTTGAAATATAACTACTATCTATATATAACTAACTAGTTGAGCACGAGAAACCACATAGATCATTTGTGACCATAGACAGAGATTAGATTTCTTTGTGATCTTGTGATTTGTTCTCTTCTTTTTATATAATTTTATGTTTGATTTCAGAAGGGGCAATATGTAGCATGATTTTCCATTTGTTCACAGAAGGATTTTTTCCATGCATACATGAGAATGACCTTATCTGTTGCGATGAAATAAGTCGAACCGCTAGTTGTTCCCAATCAAAATACACACAACACAATGAGAGATATCATGAAATGATCATAATGAGATATATCAGCCGGATTAACTAGATTGGCAAGACCACTTTATTAAAGATCTAGTGTGCTTCCAAACAAAACACTGCCATCAAACAATTCATCATTTATCAAAGAATGAATTTATGCATGGTAATGAAATATTTTTAAGTAAAGAAACTTAATACAATGTCAAAAAAACTGATAGATATTGAGAGAATAAAAGAAAAGAGCAACTGCAACATAACATTTGAGGATGGCAGGATAACAACATTAAATTCCTGACTTACTTATAGAGATGATAAGTGCATGTGCAATATGCTTGAGGTTAGCCCTTTCCCAAGGAATAGCCCTTGCTCCCACCCTCTGCACATTATTAACTCCTTATTATACATTAATCCAACCCAGAATTTAATAACAAAGGCAGTTACATGTTTATGGATACTAATCTACATATTGAAATGAATTGAATTAGTAGTTCTATATTGTGGCTTTAACAATAATAATAATAAGATGACTCACTCTGGGGATGGCGGAAGCTACATAGGAAATTTCAGCTACCTTGGCCCCTACTTTCACTGCATTTGTGTGCAAAACCCTTTTCTAGTTGTCCTAAAATTATAAGAAGCTCAAGGTGTTGTCCTAAATAATATCAAGAATTACACAAAGAGTGATATCAAAGTTGATGAAATTTATTCCACAAAAAACTACAAATTCCCAGAGCTAAGAGAGGATAATGTAGAAGAATATTCAAAGATTTCAAACTGTCAGCCGAATAAATCGTTCTTGTGGACAAGACTGATCTCCCTAGTATCTACAGATATCTAGTGACAAGCAGAACAAGCAAATCTACCTTTCTCTAAATATTGCGATTTATAAATAAAAACCAAGAGGTGTTTTAGACCCTACCTTAATTCCAACGCTAGTTTGTGGCAGCCATGCTTCGACTGTCCAAATGAGTTTCCTTTTGAGAACCTGCAAACACAAACAAGCACACATCAAATAACACCTACATAGCCAATATAATAAATCATATTCATCATGGTGATCAAGGAATCCATGAAATAAACCATAAGAGACAGCTTATTGAGAAAAATAAACTTGATTGTATTAACTTTAAACAAAGAAGAAATTTACAACCTTGGTGCCTTGATGTTGTACAAGCTCCTCCCAGGGTCCAAGCAAGAATCTCCTCTACTTTGAAAAGCTTCACACTCTTCCCAATGAGATCAAAAGGTATGTAATCTCTCCTCTCAAGCTCAATTAGGAAGTCTAAATTCCAACAGCATTTACCCTAAAAAATATTCAGCTTTCAACCTCCTCAGTAACCAGCCCAATGCCTCATTTTATAGTGCAGAGGGAGGAAGTTAAAGGTCCACCTATGAAGGGATAGAGTCGTCCTTCAAAGGGATAAGCTCCTCACATCAAGGGGTTAGCTCCTTTAGTTATGGGATGCATGAACCACCAAGGAGCGAGCTTGCCACCTCAAGATTCCCTATAGAAGCTTCCAAAAATAACCCAAAGTGAGTTTTTAAGAATGCACTTGTGCCTTTTTTACTTTTACAGGGGTCTGCACCCTTTACACAGAAATAGAGCAGGCAGGTCGGCAGGGGACATGACCAAGGGGTGCGGGACCGCAAGTAATGCTAAGAGAAAGTGTGGAACTAGAGTTTTATAGATTTTTAAGGGCTTTCTCTTATTTTTCAAGGCTTGACATGAAGAGATGAGGTTTAAGACTTGCATAGGAGGAAAGTATGAGTGGTGATAGACTCACACTGATTGCAGAGTGTCATGGTGACAATATTTTGTGCAACAGATTGCCCCCTAAAGTGCGAAGTCTGTAATAGATGAAGATAATATTTGTCATCTAAGAAGAGTGAAGTACTTTATCATTTCGAGGATCATCCTATGGAGAGCCTGGTTGGAACCTGTAAAAACATTCAATACAAAATATATATATGTGATCATATCATCGCTAAGGTAGGAATTCCCATACTCAGATCAAAACTAACTAGAAAACTAACTAAACTGCTCTGATATAGGAATGATTCTATAATACATCATAAGTATAGACATATGTAGACACAGTATGGGCGCAACCATCTATTTATGAATAGTCCACTATATAATGAATAACAAAATTCCTCGCAACCTAGATGGTGGAAACTAGATCTAGGGTCTTGATTTCTACTTCCCGAAATAGTACAATTCTATCCATGTGAATGAATGTGTCGAAGTCGAACATGGTAGAAACCACTTGATTACCAGTCAATGATGTAAACTATTAACAAGTGTGAGAGAAACCACCGGTAATGTCAATGGCTCTCAAAGTACTCAGTACAATCCATGAAATGTGAATAGATGAGTTGATGTCGAACATGTCATGGAATCCTTTGATCGAAGGTCAATGATGCAACCTATCGTCGAAGGTGAGAAACCTGCCATTGAGGCATGTAGATTCCAAGGTACTGACGATTTCTAGATCATATTTCTAGATAATGAGCTGAAGTCGATAGAAAGCGATCCGTCGTAGGCAAGCCCACAACACGAAATCATAGATCAAGTTTGAAGAAATATATTTGTAAGGACTGACTCAGGGATGGTAAAGATGGATGACATATATTTTGCAGATGAATGGTTTATTTGCACTGACCTCTTGAACACATAACGACACTGCAGATGGTTTGGTGACAATTGACCCAAAGCTAATACCCAGAAACCGGCTGAAGACTTTCAATATGGTTTGATTAACTATTAGGCAAAGGATTTCCCAACCCAGGTGAACAAAAAGTGTCATGTTCAAGAGTGGTTGAATGCTTTTCTAAGACACAAAGTATAACAAACAGGTTCATTTTTCTCTCTTTCCCCCACCATTTCTGGCAAGTACCTCTTTATTTTTGACAAGCTTGAGGAGGATAACATTTGCTTGGTTATAAGCTCATCCTTCGGATGAGTCCAACTTAGTTTAAAATTCGAACCCTAAGAAGGAGTGGTCTGTTTCTGTTTGTAATTGAACAGGTCCTTTACTGTTAAATTTTAACGAGTCCAGTAAAGGAGAAACTCGATGTTTTTCAATTTTAGGGAGTCAGAAGAAAAACTTAAGAAAACTCCATGGTTGTCCTTTTTCGTAAATTTGTGTCTCCCAAGCCCGAAAAAGTATAAAACAATACTTGAGAGAACCGCTTGACCATTATGATCAAGGAGTACTTTTCATAATTAGTGTCTTCGATTCGAAAAAGTAGAAAAGCGATCAATGACACGTTGTTTTATAACCAATATTGAACTTGAAATGACAAAAGCCCGACAATCTTTTCATGTTTATACAGTCAGAAAAGAGTTGTAAGTGGAATGTCCTTTTAATTCTGTTTTAACGAGCTTAAAAAGAAAAACTCAGCAATATTTTAATATTTTACGAGTCAGAAAAGAGCTTAAAGAGGACTCTAATGTTTTTTGTTGAAAATGATCATTTTTTCCTGAAAAATCCGATATTCTGCACAAAAACTCAAACATTACTCATGCCTATTTAAAATAAATAAAAATGCATCAAAATGTTACATCTTTAAAGTGAAAAATAAACAAATTAAAAATTCATTTATTCAAAAAAGCTTATAAAAAGGGCTTTTGTAAATTCATTTTTACCGTTTGACTTCAGAGTGAGAAAAGAGAGCTTTTGGGTAAGAAACTTCCTGTGAAGATTGCGGAAAATCCGTCCGTTGGAATCGAAAACCGTCACCTCCAGGTAATCCACATCACTTTAATCTTGCATTTCAACCATTTGAATTTTGTTTTTAGGCTTCCATTTTGATTTTTAAGAGAAAAATTAGTTTAAAAGACCGCTCGCGGGGGTCCGCAGGCACAACATGCGAAACCTGCGGACCCCGACTTTTTCTTACAAAGGAAAGAGCCAGGGGCCCGCACCTACTGCTTCGGCAGAGTGCGGACCTATGCACTATCCCTAACTAGAGAGTGCGGACCCCGCGACATAGGTTTTACGACTTCAATTTTTTCAATTTCTGCCCAAAAACTTTGAATTAAAATGTTCTAATTTGCCTTTCTTTCAATGTAGGATATACACAATGCTTAGTTGGCGGGAACGGGAGCACAAAGATGTGGACCTTGCTGCAATTAATCATCAACCTTCAATAGGTGGGCTATTTAAATTCTGGGCCATACCTGGCATGAGGGCCCAAGCAGACTTTTTGCAGTGGCTAGTGGACAAATGGAATATATAGGACCAGTGTTTCATTATTGGTGGCCACCAGCTCGAAATGGAGCCAGAGGAAATTTACTTCTTGACTGGTTTGCCTAAGAGAGGTGAACGATTATCTCTATTCAGGGCTAGGCTAGGTGGCCAGTCTGTCGATAGTCTCCAACTAGATTTTTGTAATGACCAAACAAAGGACAAAGGGATTGACATCAAAACTATCTCCCTTCTTGAACTTAAAGTGATTGCATTTACTGTCACCAGACTCTGCGGAAGCGTAGCACTGCATGTAGCTACCGAATCCCAAATGCGAATGGCAATAGACTGTTATCGAGGCACCATCTTCAACTGGTGCGAAGCTGTGTTGGCGAATGTAAAAGGCCAACTGACTAGAACAAAGAACGGATAACTAAAAAACTTTGGATATGGTTTCTTAGTTGTGAGCTTTGGTCTAGAGAGGGTCCCAATGTTGGTCCCACAACATCTTTCCATTGGAGCTGGACTTCCCTAAGAGCCCAAACTGATGCGTTGGGTTGCAGTTATGGCCCGTCATCCTGAGGAGGGTTCAGAGGTTGTTCAATTTCCTCTTGAGTATTTTCGTTGGTTGGAGAACCAAATTTTCACGATTTAGGATTTTTCTTATGCTAGGATGGATTATTGTGGTGCCCCGGACATGACTCTTCCATTAGGAGAGTAGTGGTATGACTCAGGTAAAATCATTCTCAACATTTTCTAAGTTTTAATTTTTTTTGTTTTTAAATTGTCCAAAACTGATAGTAAAAAGTTTCAAATGCAAATGTAGGTCCACGGCAACCAGCCACTCTCTGGCCCTATGAGAGGAGACACCCAGCTGAAGCAGTACCAGCCCCACGGGACGAATCTACAAAGACCCTTGCCGAATTGGAAAATCATCTAGAGCATTTGACAGCAGACATTCCGGAGACTAGCATAGATGACATCCCTCTTAGGTTAAAACGCTATGTGATTGGGGTCCCAGGACCTTTCAGGAGGTTCCTTTGTAGGGTGGCCCGAGCAGTGGTTTCTTATTGTGATCATCACCAGTGATAGGATGATCGCCTTTTGTAGACTCATATGACATTTTTGCTTTTTGTACTATCATTTTTGCCGATCATAAGGTGTTTTTCAACCTATGATTGAAGACGATGTATATTTGACACCCTTCTATGCTATGCTATATCACTATTACTGGCTATCTTGTAAAACATGTTATGGAATGTTTTTAAATTTACTGTTTGGTTATTGCAAATGTCTATTTAACATTCGAGAAGCAATTGCATCTGCTAATGTATTTAAATATCTTGGAATATGTTGATATTCACTGTAGTCAAATTCACGTTCCAAGAGATGAACTCTCAAAAATAATCTCAATAGAATTGGATTTCTAATGGCATAAACTCTATTAAGCTGCAATACAATGAGTTCAGAATCTAACCTGAAAATCGAACTCTGAATCGCAAATGAGATGGATTCAGATAATAACTCAATCACTACACTATACTCTGCAATGTTGTTTGTTGTTTGACCAAGACTTACCCCATGCATAGATACCAACTAATCAAAGGGTGAATAGATAACCCAAGCTACGGAAGAAATGTTTTGTGTATTACGACAAGCACCATCAGCGAAACCAATGTATGTTTGAAGAGACGTCGACATCTGCAATATCAAGAGTAAAATCAAGATAAGTAGGAATAATGATAAAAACACTCTCTAAACTAAGCACACTTTTCTAATCTAAAACACACCAGCTAAAAAGAAAAATAATCTAATTAAAATCTTCACACCCAGATTTAAGCATAATATCTCTTCAGATAAAGACCATTTCTGGGTTTACCCAAAGAGACACCGTCAAAATCTACCAATTCATAGGCCCCTTTTGCCAGCTTTCGCTTAACAATAAAAGGACCATGCCACATAGGTAAAAATTTTCCAGCGCCTAGCTTATTGTTTGCTTGATCGTATAGTAAGACTAGGTCTCCTTCCGAAAAATTACGAGGTGTAACATTTAGATCATACTGAGCTTTAATTCGTTTGGCATGGGTTTCGATTGCTAGTGCAGCATCACATCGATTCTCATCTAGCTGAGCCAAGTAGAACAAACGTTTCTCCTCTTCGGAAGTGGCTGTAAGTAATTCTATGGCTATTTGCAATGACGGGATTTCGCATTCAATGGGTAACACAGCTTCCAAATCGTAAACCAGTTGGAAAGGAGTGAAACTAGTTGATGTTTTTACTGAGGTTCGATACGCCCAAAGCGCTGAAAATAACATGTTATGCCAATTCGACCTATGAATACCAATGATTCGTCGGATCATAATGACTAGAACTTTGTTGATGGCTTCAACCAGACCATTAGCCTATGGGTAATATGGAGTAGAACTATCGTGACGCAGGCCAAGTTGATCTGTTAGTTCAGTCATCATGATGTTTCGAAAATGATGCCCATGATAAGTGATAATCACTTGTGGAACACCGAATCTAGTAATTATATGATTGAAAACAAAAATTGTAGTTGTTTTGCCGTCTACTGAAAATGTAGGCATCACCTCGACCCACTTGGTAAAATAATCTACCGCAAGGATGATATACGCATGCCCCCTGGCCAAGTGAGGGTTACATGTAATAAAGTCGATACCCCACTTTGCAAAAGGACCGATGGCAATTATAGGGTGGAGAGGAGCAGGTGGAGCACACATCTTTCGATCAAAAATTTGACAATTGTGGCATTTTTGGACCACGTAAATACAATATTTAAAAAAAGACAGCCAGAAATAGCCAGTGCGCAATATCTTTTGGGTTGTGGCATACCCAGACATATAACTGCCACACGCTCCAGAGTGACAGTCATTTAAAACCTTTTCAGCTTCTTCATGAGTTAAACAACGTCGGAAAACAAAATCCACCCCACGACGATAGAGTGTATCTCCAATGATCTTGTATTGTTGGGATTGGAAACGTATTTTCCATCGCTGAGATCGTGAAATTTCAGGCTGAAAAGATTGGGTTTGGAGATAAACTATGATATCTCCATACCATGGATCAAGAGTGTTGATAAGAAACAAGGATTCATCTGCAATGGGTTCTTCTGCCATAGTTTCAGTATCAGCACGCGGGAAGTCACACATCAGTTCCGCAAAAACTAAAGATTTCTTTGACTTGGATTTTTCAAATTCCAAGTCAAATTCCTGCAAGATAACAATCCATTTGGAATACTTGCCCCCTAGCAATTGTTTGGTCAAAATATAGATCACAGGGTTACAGTCAGAAATTACGGTAGTTTTGCGTAGTAAAATGTAATGATGAAATCTTTGGACAGCTTGAACAGCTGCCAAGGCCAATTTCTCCACATGTGAATATTTTAACTCAGTTGGATTCAAAGTTCGACTAAGATAGTAAATCACATGTTCACTACCGAATTCATCTTCTTGAACTAACACCATCTCGATGGTGGAATGAGAAGCAGCGAGATACAAGAAGTAATCTTGGTTGTAGTTGGGAGGATGCAATAACGGTGCATGGGTAAACGCGTGTTTAAGTGCATCAAAATATTTGTCAGCGATCTCATCCCAAATGAATGGAGTATTCTGTTTCAACAACCTGGTAAAACCCTTTGTTATCTCAGCTTAGTTAGGAATGAATCGACGTAAAATGTTTGCTTTCCCTTGCAAACTTTGGAGTTGGCGAAGAGTCAAAGGAGGAGGCAATTTGACAATAGCTTCAACCTTCGAGGGATCGACACGAATGCTGGCTTTCGAAACGACAAATCCTAGTAAACAACCTGTTTCTATAAAGAAAACACATTTGTGTGGATTCAACCTAATTCGATAATGCCTACATCTCATAAAGATTGCTCGTAAATGAGTGAGATGATCAGCTCTACGTAATGAATGGGCAGGTAAATCATCGATATAAGGTCGCACAATGTGCTTGATGTCATGAAACACGTAAGACATAGCTCTTTGAAAAGTTGCTTCGGTGTTTTTCAACCCAAAAGGTAATTTGCAATAAGCAAATGTCCCCCATGGACAAATAAAAGCCATTTTTGGTTGATCAGTAGGTAGAGTGTTGATTTGGTTGTAACTGAAAAACCATCCATAAAGGAGAAAATTTCACTGCCGACACAATCGTCAATGATTTAATCGATATAGGGAGTTGGGTAATTGTCTTTGGGACAAGCTCGATTAATATCCCTATAATCGATACATATTCTTATCGTTCCTTTCTTTTTATTAACAGGAACAATATTTGATACCCAATCCATTAAGGGAATTGGATAAATGAAACCTGCTTTAAGTAATTTCTCAACTTCTGCTTTAATAGCAGTAGCTTTTCGCGGGTGGATCTGACGCAAACGTTGCCGGACGGGTTTAGCATCCGGGTAAGTTTTGATTTCATGAACAACAATTGCTGGATCAATTCTTGGCATTTCTTCATATGACCAGGCAAACACATCGTAGAATTCTTGAAATAGGGCCTTATAAGTTTGGAGTTCATTTTCCGTACAGGAAGCACCTATATGAATGTTTTCAACAATTCCAGGTTTAACTGAAATGTCAATAGGAACCATTCGAGAAATATTTCCCAAATTTAACTCAAAATCAGGATTTTGCAATGGATTCTGTGGTTCTTTGACATAATCAATAGTAAAAATAGATGAAAAATCATTCTCAAAGTGATCAAGCTTAGGTAAGAACGAAGATCGATGATGAAGATCTTCCCATGGTAAGTCATCAATAAACAAAATTTCACAAATCTGCTCATCAGTATGAACAAGTTCGGAAAAAGTTGTTGAGTCTGAGTTTGATGTTGAAAGTGATTCTCCATGGACCACATTCATTAGATCAATTTCGGTTGAACTAGGGTCGGAAAATGACTATACAGCCTGATACGCAATTTCATAGGGACTCAAAGGCATCGCATCACCAAATGAATCCACCTCAAATTCGGAAGGTATGATCCAAGGATCATCCAAAATAATAGTGTTTGATGAAATCATATGAATGATTGCAGTAGAAGGCGATACGTTAGGAGGAGGAAAGGAAAAAGATCCTAGTAAATCAGAATCTTTAACCAATCCTACCCCAACATCCTTATAAGGGATAGTTGTTTTGCCGACATGCTGGATACTTTTAGAAGAGGCTGGGTCGAATGAAAAGTAAGTTAGCTGGTCTATAGTTACGATATTTCCATTATGAGGAAACTTTATTAGCCAAAAGACCGATGAAACAACAGTAGTCATAGCATAAGACCAACTGTGACCCAAGAGAAGGTTGTAATCTAGAGGGGCATCAACCACTTCCACATCTAGATTAACAGTTTTGCCTTCAACCCCTATAGGTAAATCTTGTAGAATGCCAAAAGGATGGAACCCAGGGCCATCAAAAGCCTTTAGAATCGTCGAGGATTAATTAAGTGTAGGAGAACCAAGCAATCTCCAACACTGAATCGACATAATACACGTAGAAGCTCCCTCATCAATTACAGTCCTAAAGCAAGGTTTGTTTTTTACTAACACTGGAATCTGGAAAGCCATTTGATGAGGTAAGCGAGGTGTACTATTTTCTAAATCAAATATTATAAGGCTCGAGTCCTGAATATCAACAGCTGCTATAGACGACAATAGCAATTTACGTTGTGCTGGACATGATCGCAGCACCTCCAAAGCCGACATTGCTGAAGGGGAAATAGCTAAGTCTTCAACAATGTTATAGTTCTAAGCAGCTCTCGCATGCAGATTGAAAGCTGACTTTCAAAGTATACCTTTAGCAGGCGGTTTGATTACTAAGTCTGGGTTAGGTTTCTCGATCTGTAGCGGATCAGAACCAGGAGTTGAAGTTGATGGGTAGATTCTGCTTCCTTACTACCAATAGGACTTTTACTTCCATAATCTTGTGATCGTGTCGCAATCCTAACATGGGACATCATCATTATGGGTTCTTCTGAGGAATTTGAGGAAGAACCTATCATCTTACTATCTTGACTAGGAAAAGGATCCTTCAAGACAACAGGCATTTGAGAACCTTTGACAATTTTCGCAACCTCAGCGCGATGAGGGCAGTCTCTTGTAAAATGATCTTCATCACAAATGAGACAAGGATAGCGAGGTTTACGTTTCTCATCGGTAGATTCAGTTTTATCTGATTTCTCTTTCGAATTTTGTTTATTTTTCTTCTTCCCCTTCTTTTTACCGCCAGATTTTGATTTGGTCGTAGATGATTCTACGACATGAATATCGGCAGGAATTTCAGCGGAAGAGTCTCCTGTCGGGGAATCTGGTAAAGTTATGATAGGAGAAGAATTCTTTGAAGATTTCTTCTTACTTTTGGTGTTAACTAAACCAATCATACCATCAGCGGCATGAGACCCTGAAGGAGCTGCAGTTATTTGATTTTGTTTCGGAAGGTCGGGGATTTTTTCGTGTAAAGTACCCGACTGCGTATAAACGAGGTCAAGGTACTAAGCTTGAGAAATTACTTTCTCTTTAGTAACAACTCCTGCCTTAGCTACGTCTTCAGTGATTTTAGGTAATTATGATTTAACAAATCATTCTGCTAAGATTTGATTCGGATAAAAACTTTCACTAAATTCCGTCGACGTCTCCATTCATGAATGTGATCTGAAATATAAGTGGACGTTGACTGTTTTAATGAAGTTAATAATTTTGTGCCATTGTCATATCTAACAGGCAACTGAAAATGAGTTAAGAACGAAGTGGCTAACTGACTAAAATTATAAAAAGAGGCTCGCGATAACTCAATGTACCACTTGGGCGCAAGACCAATTAAAGTGCATTGAAAAAGACGTAAACGAATTGAATCATCTATAATGGAGTTAGATTCACACTAGAGGTAATAAGTCATCACATGGTTTGACGGATCCTCTCCTGATTTACCTTCAAACTTTGGGATATCACTGGGCAACTTATTCATCCTTGGCGGCCAAAACGGAAGATAATTAATCAGATCGTTCATAAGGCATGACAAATCAGGCAAGTCCAAAGTTGCAATGAACGGTAACTAACGGTTAGGGTCTCCAAAACCCTGGGTCATAAGACTAGCCCCAAGAGGAGGATATCCAGGATAACTTGGAATTGGAATTGCATTTGGGATATTATATCCTCCCGTAAAACTAGGATTAACTGGACCATACTGGGGTTGTTGAGGTTGCTGATAAGTATATCCAGGGTATGGTTGATACTGGTAGAATGGGCTTTGAACAGCAGGACCGAATTGGTACTGTCCCTAGTATAGTTGATAAGTAAATTGAGGTTGAATTATGACAACCGTACTTGGACAAAGTTGTCTTACAGGCATCTGAACCGAAGTCTGAATTGTAGGTTCAGACTGAGGTAAAGATGCTTGAGGAGTTGATGCAGGAATAGTAGAAACCGGAGCTGTCGATACTCCAGAAGTAGGTGGGGTAGATTGAACAGAAGCTGCAGTAGTTGTAGCAGTCGTTTGAGGTGGAGTTCAAGGCGAACTAGGCCCAGACTGATGAGCTACACCAGGTGCCGAAGTTTGAATAGTAGGCTGGACAGGTTGCTGGGTTGAACCAGAAACCAAAGGTTGTCCAGATTGAGATGACAACTACACATTAGGTTGCAAGATCTATTGAGATTAAGATTCTGGGTTCGATCCCCAGTGGAGTCACCAATTTTTTGGCCGGATAAATTGTTCTTGCAGACAAGACCAATCTCCCTAGTATCTACAGATATCTAGTGACAAGCAAAACAAGCAAATCTACCTTTCTCTAAATATTGCGATTTATAAATAAAAACCAAGAGGTGTTTTAGACCCTACCTTAAGTCCAACACTAGTTTGTGGCAGCCATGCTTCGACCGTCCAAATGAGTTTCCTTTTGAGAACTTGCAAACACAAACAAGCACACATCAAATAACACCTGCATAGCCAATATAATAAATCATATTCATCATGGTGATCAAGGAATCCATGAAATAAACCATAAGAGACAGCTTATTGAGAAAAATAAACTTGATTGTATTAACTTTAAACAAAGAAGAACTTTACAACCTTGGTGCCTTGATGTTGTACAAGCTCCTCCCAGGGTCCAAGCAAGAATCTCCTCTACTTTGACAAGCTTCACACTCTTCCCAATGAGATCAAAAGGTATGTAATCTCTCCTCTCAAGCTCAATCAGGAAGTCTAAATTCCAACAGAATTTACCCTAAAAAATATTCAGCTTTCAACCTCCTCAGTAACCAGCCCAATTCCTCATTTTATAGTGCAGAGGGAGGAAGTTACAGGTCCACCTATGAAGGGATAGAGTTGTCCTTCAAAGGGATAAGCTCCTCATATCAAGGGGTTAGCTCCTTTAGTTATGGGATGCATGAACCACCAAGGAGCGAGCTTGCCACCTCAAGATTCCCTCTAGAAGCTTCCAAAAATAACCCAAAGTGAGTTTTTAAGAATGTACTTGCGCCTTTTTGACTTTTACAGGGGTCCACACCCTTTACACAAAAAAAGAGCGGGCAGGTCCGTAGGGGACATGACCAAGGGGTGTGGGACCGCAGGTAATGCTAAGAGAAAGTGTGAAACCAGAGTTTTAGAGATTTTTAAGGGCTTTCTCTTATTTTTCAAGGCTTGACATGAAGATCTGAGGTTTAAGACTTGCATAGGAGGAAAGTATGAGTGGTGATAGACTCACATTGATTAGAGAATGTCATGGTGACAATATTTTGTGCAACACGAACAATTTGAAAACTTTTAATCATCATTGGAAGCACTAAACCTCTATAACTGCAACGTGTATAAAGTATTTTTTCTTTCCTTGTTTTTAAGTATGCATGTTCAATATTTTGCTATATGGGTTCTCTGAAAATCTTTCTAGTCTATCTGTACTAGGACATCTGGTTAATGCTTCAACCCTTTTTTCTATTTCAACCACTAGTCGCTTCAAGCTCAACCTTTTATTCTATTTCAACCACTAGTGGCTTCAAGGGGTTTCTATACAATAGAAGCATCAAATACAAGTATCAATCATCACATAACCATTAGAAGGACCACTCTTCAACCTATTCTTCTTCATAATTAAGATCCTAACACTTATTGAATACTTTTATTAAACTTGCAAATGAAGATAATTCCTTTCCACCGAGACTTCCAAACCATATTTCTATAAAATCTTCCAAGGTATATACAGTCATTCTCATCATTATATCTTCATGGACAACACCAATATTTGAAATAATTTCATGAAGGATTCAATATGTAATGTAGTTGAATTAGTATAGCCATGGAATTTCACAATGTGCTCAATGTCCCAATATGATGAGAGCTCATTTAGGAATCTTGAGATACTTGAGAAATCAAATGGGGCATAACACTCGACCTCCTATGGGTGTAATTCCATGTTTCTCCACTTCTAAATATTCAATATGAATAGTTGAAATGAAAATTTGAAAATATATTACAATCATACCTTATTTCAATATCAAAGGAGTTTTTGAATGAGAAAGATGTATGTTGTTTGCTGAGCTCTAGTGCAGTGGTAGATCAGTGTAAGTTTACCTTTTTTGGCCCAAATCATATTCCTAACAGATGGTTCTTAAGATAGGTTTACGACATCTACTTAAAAATCATAGGAGTGACATGTCTGAGGGTTAACTTTGGCTTCAAACCCTGTCAAGATTATGGATTAAAAGATAGTTGTACACTGTTTGCTAAGCCCTAGTACAACGTTAAATTAGTGTAAGTTTACATTCTTTGACCCAAATTCTATTCTTAACAGATGGTGCTTATGGAATCTATTTGGGAGTCAAACTTACATGTCCACAGGGTTATGGCACTTAGAAGTCCTAAGAGTAACATGGCACTTAGAAGTCCTAAGAGTAACATATTCAATGGGTTAATGTTGTCTCGAAACCTTACATAGAGGTATTTACATGGTTGAAACAATTTCAATATGCATTTATTTTTGGCCTATCTAACTTGATAATGGGAATTTTTAGAAAACCACTTGAAATTATGGTTACAAATCATGTTAATATTATGAATTAAAAATAGTTTTACATTGTTTTGCCGAGTTCTGGTGCAGCAATAAATCAGCTCTCAAATCTATTTTAGTAATATGTTTTATTTCTGGTTTTAGTTCCATTTTAGGAATCCACCGATAGTACATTTTGAATCAACGTGTTTCATCCAAATAGTAATATTTCTTCATGCCTTTTGGATTTTTGAATTGAAATTTCATACCTCGCTTCCTTTCTCTTTGTTTTATAATAAACCAATATGCTTGTGGAATTTTACTTAATTTTTCATTTATTTATGTGCAAAAACAAATGGAGTTGTTTTATAAAATTGCTACTGGTGAAGAGAATTATATCATTGGCTTGGTCAAGTGTCGAGAAGGTCGTACATTTTCTGAAATCCTTGATGAAATTTTCGATGATGAAACTGTTAGATACCCTTTTGATTTTATCCAGGATGGAATAAACTTAAATCCAAAGAAAGAGAGAAAATGGAAAGTTTATACAACACTTTTAGGCATCAATAGGAAACTAGACACACTTTATGTGGAAACAAAGTGTTCAAATGTAGTGGAAACAATACCAATCTTTGAAAACATTGAAGTGAATGTGGAGGGACCTATGCATAAACAACCAAGAGTTGAAAATATGTCTTTTTCAGTGGAACAAGCCATAGTTGTTGATCATAGTGAATTGGCATTTTGGGAAAAAAAGTTAAAAATTTAATGGAAGAGTTTGCCAATGAGAAAATTACTCTCAAAGTATATTTAGAAAAGGGAGAATCTAAAATAAAGATCCATTGTGAAATTTGTGGCATTGATTATGGAACATGTCATGTATTCTTGGCAGCGCGGACAACGCACAACTTTAAAAACTATTATATTAAAACAGGGGCCCATTAATAACATCTTTCAATGCCAAGTGGTAGTGAAATTCCTTCATGTAATGAAGTACAACAGATAGTGATGGTTGGAGATCAATTTCATAGTGATCAAGCAATCAAACTTCTAGATGATTTCAAGAAGACACACGAGCCTAATTTGTTCAAGTTGGTGGAAGAAACATTTGCAGACTATAAGGACATGAAAAAAGTGAGATTGGAATGTACATGATGAAATAAATGGTTTTGTTTAGTGTTGATAAGTGGTAATATTGTCAGTTCTCTAAATTAACACATGAAATCAAAGATGCACACTACTACTACTACTACAAATAGGGTTCAAATGAGGAGATTAGGTTGAGGAATGGCACGGTTGGGAGACCCAAGAAGCCTACCAATGATAAGTCCCAACAAAGTTTGACTAGATTCTTGGTCCCATTATCACCATTAGTATTACATATCAATTCTACAAGTGAAAATCCTTCTACTTCAGGTGTGTTAATTAACGTCTTAGGCTAAACTTTAATATGAATTTGTATATTATTTTATATATCTTACTTCAAATTTATTTGTTTTTTATTATGTTGTCATCTTATTATAGCTCAATTATCTCTCTTGTTACTACAATGTTGGGGGTATTGGTATCCTTATATTGATAGAAATGGGGAGAGATTGGAAACAAAGGTCCTAATGGATGATCAAAGGGGTGGAAAATTATGGGAAATAGAGAAGCATACCAAGATCATGTTATCTTATGAGGGTATGGAACGTCGTATTGATGGTACATATAGGCATATTCATTGTTAGAGGGATTCTGAAATAGGAATCCCATTTAATTCATTAACATGCGGATGTTGTAAGTTGGTTCCAGGATGTGATGACTCCAAGATATGATTAAATCTTGAATCAATGTGCACCAATAAAAGAAGTGAATGAGATACAGGAAAAGGTAGAATAATGCACTATTTGACTCAAAATGAATTGAAGAATGTTTCAAGGGTTACAAATTATAACCATAGATCAACAATGCAAGCTCTTTGGTGGGAGAGGACAAAGGTTGCTACACGCTCTATTAGAATGATATCCCTAAAGGAAAAGTTGTTTGAATCAACTAAAAGAAATGATGTATTTAGTTTTTTCAAGGATGTCTATGAGGCACATAAGCAAGGAAAATCACAAGGCAAATATGCAGTTTGGGAATTTGTCAAAGATATATTTCATAACTTGATGCATGAAAAAGCAGGGAGAAGGTATAGTACATCCACAAAATCCCTTTATGAGATGATCAAGCTATGGGGAGGTCCTAGATTACATAGCTTTATTAGCTTGATTCTAGATGGTCCTTCAATATATACGACTTTAAGGCAAGTTAGAAAGTCATTAGCATATATCCCAGGGGAGTACGAGCACATTTTTGAGGCAGTCAGAAAATTATGCTTCTTATAAAGCCAAGCATGGTATAGATGGCCCAATTCCTGTATTTCTTGTTGAATATGAAACAATTGTGAAAAAATATGTTAGGTGGGTAGAAAAAAATGATACACTGGTGGGGTTTTGTGGTACAAAAGAAGAACATCAATGCCCATCACATTTCTTGGTGAGAGTTGGTAAGGGAGATGTAGGCTATGAGATTATAACAAATTCTTTTAAGAACAATGTTATTGGCCATTATGCATGTCTTATTATCGCAAACCCTTTACATGAAAATCTTCCTCGTTTGGTTGTGGTTGTTCATCCAACATGAAATAGGTTCAATGCAAATTTTGTTTATCAACAATGGGAAAAGGTAGAATCTATGTGGAGGAAACACATGGAAAATAATTTGGGACCTATTGTTGGTCATTCCTCGGATGGGGATAGCAGAAGAAGACAAATTATGTTGAAGGATTATCCTTCAACATCAGGTCTTCGATGTCAAATTCCTTGGTAAGGGTGGAGGCTAACCCGGTTGTGCAATGGTTGCAATGTAACAGGATTGCATGATCAAGATTACATCCACAATGAAAAAAATCTAGTGAATCCTTTGTTTAGTGGTCGACGAGAATTGGTTTTAGGAAATGAGTACATAAGTTTTGGTCATGTTAGAATGGTTTATCACACTTTTAAAGTGGATGATCACAAGCTTAAAGGTGAATATATAGAGAGGATGGATCGAAAAAATTGGGGATCCACACAACTGGAATTGCTTCAAGGCATGTTCAGAGGAGTTTGAAAGAGTTGAGAAGTAAACCAAATGGAAAGTTAGAGAGGACACCATGTATAGAGACTTATCTAATGATTGTTGTTGACTACATTGGCATATTTATGTCTCATAGTTCGAGCCTTTGGGAAAGGGTGTGAAATGCTTCACAAGTTCATCATTTCTTCACATTATGGTTATGTTGGGTACAGAAACAATCTCATACTAATGTTAACATAAATTTCATTAGCAAAGAGAGGCATATAATATGTGAAAAATTATTTGCATTTTGCAGTTTTGTTGATGAGATTGTTTCGAGATCATTACTCTAACTTGACATGTGTTTTGCATCTAACTGGGTTAGATGTATGTGAGAACCTTATTTAGTAAATTTGGTGGGATGGTTGGAGTAGAGAGGGCCTATGATTTCACTGACTTGCTGCATGCTTTTGGAAACCGTAATAGAGTTGCTGAAGAAGAATCAAATCCCCAATGGCTTCATTTTAATAAATCTCATAAGAAGCAAGAAAGCATTTGGAATATATTGCACCAAGAAACAATACAAAGCATTGACATATTGTCGTAATATAATTCAATATCCACAGAGTCATGCTAAAATTGTAGAAGCCCTTAATATTGGATTGAAGGATGCACAAGACATTTTATCAACTCTTGGAATGCAACCAAAAAATTACACTCATTCTTCTTGGTGGGTTAAACCATGGATAGAGGATCAAAATTATCCAACATTCCAAATTTTGGATGAAGTAGTTGATGATTCTCCATCGAGTTGTTCCAACTCTTTATTCCAAACTTCACCGTCATTAGTACACAATGAAAGTGAATTGAAAATAATGGAAAGTGAGTGGAGACACGAGTTGGATGAAATTGTAGATTCCGTTGATGAAAATGTAAGAAAAATGATAAAGCCAGTGGTGGATCTTGATGGTAAGGGTATGTTTAAAGCATGTTTGGTTAGTCAGTTGAATGGAAATCCGACATTATCCAAAGATAGGTTGACAAAAGTGAGAAATTGGGTCTACTTTAGGTGAGATGGGAAGGCTCCACAAAAGGGTGTTTCAATTGCCTTTGGAATTGGATCAAATTGTGGGGTGTTGTTTGAAAGCAACTCAATTCCTCCCACTGAACGTACTGCAAGAAAAGGTGTTCCTCGGAGTATAAAACAAGGTGTCTATTGTGGAGTGTGGTACATTGGAAGGGTTCAAAGAATAAGGAAGAAGGATGGTAATAGGGTGTTTGATTACCATAATGTCATTGACCTTATGGATAGATTAGAAGGCATCGAGCTTCAATTATGTTGGTATAGTAGAATAAAGGGGAAGTGCATGTATAAGTATGATTTGACAAATCATGCTTTTGTACAACTTGAATCTGTTATAGCAATTGCAAACTTATCATACAATACTAGGAATGATACATACAAATTAGAAGAAAGTGATTACACATTTTATTTTTTTCAAATTTTGTGAAAATTTTGAACAAGGTAGATTTTCAAAACATTCTACTTTCTCTTTCCTTATGTATTTCCATATGTTGTATCATTTATAAAGAATTATTGGTTGTATTTTTGTTGATTTGTTGGTATGAATCTAATGTTAATTTTGTACTTTTTGGTTTTAGGTCTAGTGAATAGTTCAAATGGTGAATGTTTGGGATAACTCAACATTTTTTTTCTACCTGATTTTTGGAGTAAGTTTCTTTCACTAGCCATTCATCCTTTTGTAGTTATGATTCTTTCAAACATTAATTTGGTATTTCCTCCATAAAAACAATAGAAATACATCCCTATATAACTATATGTACCTCTTCAACACATATGTACAATTTGGAGATTAGGGTACCCCTTACCTCAAAAGTTGTGTTGGATGCCTTCTACTATGGTTCCTCTGAATTTGGTCCATTTAATCATGAAAAGCAAGAAGAGGCGGTTTCTTTTTCATGAATATGTTTTGCAAATAAGTATGTGGTTCTTCTCATTAATGTTGACATTTTCCTTGAATTTTTATATTAATGGTTCGCTTGCTAGAAAGGATATCAAGGATCTCATGGAATGAGCTTCAATCACGATGGTTTATGCTCACTCAAGTCAACAAATTTACACTAGAGAAACATATAACACATGAAGTGCATTTTATTTTGAATGCTTATGTGGTAGTTGGCTTTCCTATTTCTTAAATTGGACATATAAATTAGAGTTTGTAGTTCAAATGTGCCATCAGAGTCTTTCTGGAAGTATTTATATTCTGGCCATATACACGGGGTTTATAGAAGTTAAATTGCACTTGGTTATTATTGACAATTGAGTCCTCAATCATATTTTAGGCATTTACTTTTAGTGCTTTCACTAAATGACATTAACATTAATTACTATCTGTAAAGGCTTTTGGACATGTGATGGTAGTTTGTTTTTAAATTGTTTGCAACTTTATTGAGATATGTGCTTCTGGTAGATTGGAACGGTGATGGAACTTTTCTTTCTTATTTTTGCCTACATTGATATATATGTGTTTGATGGGCCTTGCAACGTGTGTGTCTGATCCAAGGGGTATTTTAAGGTGAATGGTATCTGAGTTTTTGCAACTTTTGGATTGACAAGAATTTGATAGGGTGAATGGTATGCAAATTTTAATTGATTTTATTTTCCAAAGAAATAATGCATAAGTTTCTATTTCATGGTTTGGAAAAGGAAAATACATAGAAAATTTCTTATAGCATGACATATCACCTCCAAAAAGAAAAAGCAGGCCACTTGGTGGCCACTTTTCACAAACTTTCATACAAAATATACCTATGATATCTCTAGGGAACACAACTAGAATAAAAAAATATGTGTTGATGAGCGAGGCAGGTTGTCAATGGGAGGTGATGCAGAGATAGTTCCCAGTGTTTTGTTGCTCATTGGTCTCTCCATTATCCCAGAATCTCCAAGATGGCTGGTAAGCTTTTAGAAATCTTGAATTCTTGCAGTAAATGATATGAACTACATAAGCACTTTGAAAGGGAAATTCTGAATCTATTTGAATATCATGTAGTTCAAACCCTTGTTACAGGGAAATTCTGAATCAATTTGAAAGGGTCTTGGGTCATTATGAAATGATTTATTTTATGAGGCTAATTCGTATCTATCTTGCATTTCCTTTTGGCTCATTTAAGGCACAGACTAGCCCTTTCCTGAGGCCCTTCTCAACCTTTCTGAGACCCCCGCCTATCTGAGGCATCTTTGTATTACTTTCATGATTGTTCTGGGACCTATTTGGGCCCTCTTCTTGGCAGACCTTAGTAGTATTTGACCTAAGTCTTTTCAATGGCATCTCTGTGGACAAAATTTGGGATTCTTCTAAGTGAAGTTAGAGGAAATTATTGTGTTATCTCTCTATGGTTTCTAGACTAATATGATGCTCATTTAAGCCTTTGTTATGGGCTCTTCTAAAATCAATCTATATCTATTCAAAAGACCTCCAAGGCAGATTGTTTGTAACCTTATCCTTGCCTTTTTTAAGATTTATCATTTCTACTGAATTTGAAGGGTTTGTTGAGCTATATTTAGACCTCTCTAAAGTTGCATCTAGGACTGATCAATGGATTATTCAAAGAACTGATAGAATCTTGTAAGGAAACGATCGCTATAATCAAATCATTCCTTACTTCTAAAACAATTACAAGAAGTCTCTTATTGGCCATCTTAAGAGCATATCTCTCTTCATAGCTGGTATTGGTGTATTTTCTTAAATTTCAATTTGATTTTATTTTTTCAATAATGATTAGTATATCAGAAAGTGTATTATCTATAGTTTTGATTACTTTCTATTGTCTTCCATGAATTGAAGATTTTTGTTATCCATAATGTTTGACTATTTCAAGGTTATCTTGTAGTCATATCCTAATATTTTACATATTGCTTGACTATTTTTACATAGTAAATGTTGGTGCAACAAAGAGTATGGGACTTCCATCCCAACAACATGTTACCTATAGGTGGATGTGGCAGCAAAAGGTAGATGTGTTGTAAATTGCCATATTTTGGTTAGATATTTGGAGCATTACTAAGAATAACTTGCTATTGAATACAATAACTATACCTATTTTCTTTTGCCTTTGCCACACCTTGTTGATTATCTATGCACTGCATCTATGGAAACTTCTTTGCTCTTGAGAATGGTAGGAAGAATCCATAATTGTCATTTTACAAGTGTTGGTGGAGAGATGAACAAATTACAAGTCTTTGTTGATAAATTTATCCCTTTGTTGAACATTTCCAAGGTATGAAAAAGTGTTGTTAGTACATTATAGTTTTATTTAAGGTTTTAAATTTAAATTTATTATTTGTTTGAACTTTGTACTGATAGACATATGTTCTTGGTAGGATTCTTTACATAATTATATTCTTGGAGGTTATTTTATCGTTGTTGACTTGCACAAAGAATTATGCACAATTATCATTTCAAAACAAATGGAGGAAGTGGCATATCAAATCTTTTTGGTGACAAAGGAAATGAAAGCAAATGTTTTAGCATTAGTTTAAGAGTGCACTAGAGAAGACAGTGTAATGCCCACCTTGAGTTAGATATTAGACCTTCTTTTTCAGGTGATTTTCAATAAGTGATATTTTTGTGCTTACTGCAAGACATTTTCCCTGATATTTTTGTGCTTCCACCATCACTTATATGTGACATGAACTGTAGAATGAAATTGTTAATAGTTTATTCTGCCATATAAACTCTTTTTTTCTTAGTGGCGTATATTCTTCTACCTATCTCCTTTTCTTACATTTCAACCATATCTATCCATGATGAGTATTCCTACTAACCCTGCACACTTCTCTTGTACAATAATTGGTGGCATTGGAAAGAGTGTTCACATAAATGCCATAAGTTGGTAATGCAGGTGCAAACATAGAGGAGAATGTGGGTGCCTAATAAATAGGGACTGGTTGCTTAATAAGCATGAAATGAGGTTTTGAGCCCCGTGTTTCACCAAATAAAATTTGAGAAATTCATCTTATCTATAGGGACTGGGACTAATAATGAGCTATAATTTAATTAAATAGAAATAGCCAAGTCAACAGTCCACCCATGTTAAGTATGCATAATGCCTTACATTTTCGAAGCAAAATTTTCATTATGTCACCTTGACCTCTTTCTCTTTAGGTAAAATCTAGGGGGAAGAGTCTGGTGTGTATGCCTATGCTAAACCAAAATATTTTTTTATCACAAATTTGAATCTTGAGTCTCACCAACACAGAGAGAATTTGAAGCTTGAGTTTCACTACCATGAGATTAAAAGAAAATACAAGAGCTTCTTTACAAATACAATATTAGTTAGCACATAGATAAATTTTGGCATGATAACATGAATGGTTTCTCAAAAAATGGACCAAACAAAACATCTTAGGCATGCATTATAATTTATATGAACTTTGCAATGTTAAAAGTGGCACTGACCCAACTCAGTGGCACAAAGAACAATTGAAGCCAAAGAATTTCCAGAGCATGTAGTTGTATAAGTGCATTATCTACATCATCACACATATAATGTAGAAGGCCACGTATCTTATTGATACGCTAGTAGAGGTCTTGATCAAGGTTAAAACCCAAGGGGGAAAAATGAAAGGATTTCGCATCTCTAAGCAATGTATAAAGCCATAATACAATAGCTATTGCCTCTAATCCCCATTCATGAATGTAACTACTATGTGCTCATATGTGCCAAAGACTCATATGCTCCACCCAAAACCATTCATATCAAGCTCCCATTCCTTGGAGGATACAGTGGTATAACCATTGGAATTCAAGTCCAATTCTGCAACCAGTTTGACAATTTATTATTCCCATTGGAACTTTTTTTTATCTTAATTCATATAAAATTTGGTTGCCTCAAACATTTGACTATTTTCATGCACAAATAGAGCATTAGAAAAGGCTAACCATTTTTATGCAGAGACAGAGCACTAGAAAAGGCTAACATTGTTGGCATGGGTTGAAGAATAAGCACAACATTCATTCACATGCTTCCTTTTCTTCCTAGATAAATGGTTGTCATTTCTTATTCTTGTACTATGTCACTAGTAGCCTTCTCATTCAAAATGGTTGAAGAGTCCTTGGTCCTTAAAAAAGGAGAAGAAATACTTTACTTTCTTCTCCTAACAATTCTTGAAACCTCGTATCTTTTTTCATTTTTTCCTACAGAAAATGCACTATTGTATACCATATGCATATCTTGACTGTTTTTTGTAGGAATCTTTGTTGAAATCTCATTCGAAGTGAGGGAACTATATCCAAACCAGTCTGCAACATAGAATTATTGACCAAAAATTTCAAATTCTGGAAATAGACCTGATATTTTAGTCAAAGTAGGGAAAGTCAAATTAGAAAATGTAGATTTAAAAACATTCACTTTTCAGTCTTGAGGCCTTCTTAGAAATTTTTTAACAAAAAATTTTCAATCTAGTTGACCCCAAGTTGTAACTTGCGAGAGTTTCCCCGCTTTCTCTAGAACTGACTACAAAAACTTTCTCTCTGCTTCCATACGAAGTTGCAAGTGTCTATGGACCTACTCAAAAGAGAGGTACACAATCAATGTGACATTTTAAGTTCATACTTCTCTATAGAATAATAGAGTCATGTACAATGAATCAAATCCAAGATGGTAATTATCGCCCTTAACTCTAGCAGTTTGCATGACCTTCTTTGTACCTCCATCTGCATCCATAGGGACGGTATGATCTGCAATTTGCTGATATACAAAAAAAACAATTTTAGCTATATATTCATTCTCTTATTGCATCGTTAGACTTAGAAAATAAAACATCATTTAGAGAGGCTAAAATGTTCTAGGGACCATAAACTCGAGGCATAGTCTCTAACGGAAATAAACTAAAGCACATAGTTCTGACTCTCCTCAGTCCTAGAAGAATTGAAAACCCTTTTTTACAAAAACACCTTGGAGACTTTTTCAAATCCTAACAGTGTTGTTTAAACTAATTTTCTTCTGTAACCTGTGCATTTCAAGGCCTCCTCCTTGTCTGGGTTGTAGTGTTATATGTTTATCAAACTAGTTGTGTCAAATATAGCAATATGTATCTCAAAATGTGATTGATGACAATACCTAGGTAGATCTGACATGACAAAATGAAAACATTCTTGCTGGAAAGAAGGAAACTTTACCAAAGAAGAAATACATGAAGACAATTTTCATAAACCTTTTGGCAAAATTCCACCATCGCTTATATGGAATTGGAAGTACATAATCCATTTGTTAATAGTTTCTTTCACCATATAAAGCAACGTTTTATTAGTTTTTAAATTCTTCTATCTCCTTTGTGCTTACATGTCAATAATATACGTTTGTGATGAATATTTATGTTAACCTTGCAAAATTCTCTCATATCGTGATCATTGACATTGACAACAGTGTTCCTATAAATGTCCTAAGTTGCCAGTGCAGACTTAAAGGAGAATGTGGGTGTGTAATAACCATTGAGTGAGTGTCTAATAAGCATGAAGTAAATTTTTGAACCCTTAGCTTCACAAACTCAAACTTGAGAACTTTTTGTTATCTGTTGGTCAACCATTTTATAGTGACTCTACAGACATAGATTAATAATAAGCTATGATTAAATAGGAAACAACTTGCCCATGTTAAGTACACACAATGCCTTCCATTATCGAATCAATATTTTCATTAGCTTACTTCAACCTCTTTCTTTTTGGGTAAAGACTAGGGAGCGAGACCTGTGTGTATGCCCATGCTAAACCAAAATATTTGTTTAAGGGGAATTTGAATATTGAGTTTCACCAACACAAGATTAAAAAAAAATACAAGAGATTCTTTACAAATGAAATGTTAGTTAGTGGATACATAAATTCTGTCATACTAACATGAATGTTTTTTTTGGAAGATGGAGCAAACCAAACCTCTCAGGCATGTAGTGTAATTTATATGAACTTTTCAATGTTAAAAGTAGTCTTGACCCAACTTAGTCGTACAAAGAACAATCGAAGACAAATAATTTCCAGAGTATATAGTTGTATATATTTGTGTTATTTACATCATCATACATCTATAGAATGGTTCATATCTTATTGGTATGCTAGAAAAGGACTTGATCAAGGTTTAAACTTAAGGGGAAAAGAAGATAGCATCTATCATCTCCCAGCAATGTACAAAGCCATAATGCAATGGCCATTGACTTTGAATCTCATTCATGAATGCAATTACAACTTGCTCATATGTACCAAATTCTAAGCTACATTGATATACAATGCTCATCTAAGTCACCCAAAACCACTCACATCAAGCCCCCTTTCCATGGAGGATATAGTGGTATAACCATTGGAATTCAATTCCAATTCTGCTACCATTTTAAGAATTTATTATTCCCGATTGAGCATTTTTTAAATTGATTCATATAAAATTTTCATGTGGAGATAGAGCACTAGAAAAGGTTGATTATGTTCATGCAGAGATAAAGCACTAGAGATGGTGATTATTTTTATGCGGAGATATAGCACTAGAAAAGGTTGATTATTTGTATGGAGAGAGAGAGCACTAGAAACGCTAATGTCGTTTCCATGGGTTGAACAAAAAGCATGCCATTCATTCACAAGCTTCTTTTTTCTTCAGATAAAGGATTGCCATTTTCTTCTGCATGTACTATGTCACTAGTAGACTTCTCATGCAAAATAATTGAAGAGTCCTTGGTCCCAGAGAAAGAAGAATAAATATTTTCTTCTCCTTCCAATTCTTGCAGCCTCATATCTTTTCTTATTTCTTCCTGCTAAAACTACACCATTGCATCATATGCATGCCTTGACTGTTTTCAACCACAAAACCTGCAAATGTTTTGTAGGGATATTCTTTGAACTTTAATTCTTTGAATTATGTTATTGTTGTACACATTTTGCATCCCGATACAATTGGTCAATATGGACAAGAATGAATATGTGGCCCCTTTATCTTGTCATGTTCAGTGGTTTTTATTCCTTGACTATGTTATCTGTTCTTTTTTCTTTCCACATTCCTTACTGAAGTTTTCATTATCAAGCCTTAAAGGTAAATGAGAGTTGTGAAATTCCATCTTACCTACTAGATAGGGAGGTTCCATCTGCCAAATCAGCAAGTGGATGTTTTTAGCCATTCCTACAAGTTGAATTTCAGGCAATTGCATCAGTAGGACATGGTAAAAATATTGACCTCATTGATGGATGATGGGGCCTTTTATCACATTACAGATACTCAATTATCTCTAGTAGAGGTTTTCCTACAACTAAATTGGCATATTATGAATGTTACTATTCCTTTTTCTCCTCATGCATAGATTTTTGGCATAAATTTGTTTATTTTTTACTGCAAGGAAGTCCCTCTTCCTTTCAAAAGTAAAACCTTACATCAATAAATAGTTGGGGCCTTTCATCTCTTACTAGACCTTGCTAGAATTAAAGGTGCAGAGTTCTGATTAGTCTTCAATTTACAAAATGTAAAACCCCAACATCTTGGACAATGATGAAAATTACATGTAGGATGTTATATTTCGAGTTGCTCAGGATCAATTAATATAGTTTTTGTCAAGCATAATTTTTTGTGATGCTTTCCATTTTGAAGTGGTTCTTCATATATATATATATATATATATATATATATATAGTGTTACAGGCTAAAAATGAGAACCTCCCACACGTGGTGATAGATGAAATTACAAAGGAGTTGAAGAGTCTTGATGAATCACCTCGTGGAGGTATAAAAGTGGTGTTGAATGATGACAACTTTTTCAATCACAACTGCGGACACTGAAGGACCAGGTACATTCTAAAAGAATAATCCAGAATAATGTAACATATTTTGGATGTTCTATGCTTGAGAAAGGGATCATTTTTTCATATTGCATTTACTGAAGCATCTCAATTCATTTTTTTGCATGGTTATTACTAGATTTTTGGAACATGAGCTATATTTACATTTATTGATGTTTTTCCTACAGTTGGAAATCCATATGAATTTGGTGTTTTTCGAATGAAACAAGTTATAACTTCTGATTTTCCAAACTCTCCTCCCAGAGGTAATTGTTGATCCTTATAATGATGCTTCATCCAATTTGCATTCTCTTAAATGGATATTATGTTTACTTTAGATTTTTAGTTTCCTATAGGACATCCTTTTTGTTTCTCTACTTATTGCTTATCTAAATCATCAAGTATATAAGGGGGATGCATGACTTGTACAAACTGAGAATAAACTTTGGCATCTTTCAATAGTAATGATTGGCTTGGACTGCAAGGTATTTCTTCACAAAAATCTTCCAGCATCATATTGCAAGCAAAGGAGAGATATGCGTCAATAATTTGAAGAAGGATTGGAATCCAACCCTTGGACTATGACACATTATTCTTGTATGTGTTCATCCACTTGTCAATTTAGCTTATTTATGGATATGATGTGCTTATGTTACAAGAGGTATTATGTGCTTATGTTACAAAAAAAAATATATTGATATGGGTTTATTTTGCAAGCTCTATACAAGCATTCATGCTTTGAAGCCTAAATTGAAGAGTAAAGTGGCAATTTCAGAGTCTACTACTTTAAATGAAGGCAAAAAAAATACCCTTGTGACCTCTCCTACCCCACTTCTACCATGCATAACAAATAGGAGAATAATATTCAAGATCCAAGCATAAATGTCGCTTCAACATAAGCTATAGGAGTTGGTGCATCAACAGTTCATAAGAAGAAGGATCTAGCTTCTACCAAAGTGCACATTGATAAGAAAAATCTCGATGCAAGGAAGAAAAGTCTTAAAATATCATAGAAATTTAGCCCTTCTTATCAGTTATTTGAGTCTTTTAATTGATCACGTTAAAAAGGTGGGCTAATTTATTCTATAAAAATAAAATGCATTGATCCTTTGAGGCCAGATTGAGTATAATTTATTTAGAAGTTGGAAAGGTTTGGTCTCAGAATTTTTGGGAGCCAAAAATTGGGTACCTAAGACATAGTTAATGGAAACTACTACAAGTTTATCAGTTGGTATCTATATTTATTATTTTTTGCACCCCCTTAAATAATTTTTTATTTTTGTGTTCCTTTACGAGATTTCGTCCATGTTTTTTTTCGAGAGAAAAATTTGAACTTTCTGTTAAGGTAATAAAAACTTACATAGTATATGAACTGAAGTATTTAGAATATTGTATGTTCATTGACAAAAACATAGAGTGTAAAGTTGGGTTGGTAACTATAATAAACATACTTCTCCCACCCAAATATATGAAAAAAGGCGTTGATTCAATTTCCCGGGCCTCCTCATATGTGAGGAAAACAACCCAAACAGGAAATGAAACAGTTACTATTATGTTGCAAAAAAATTATTTTTAAAATAAGCATAGTAAAAGACAGGGGTTTTAATTGTTTCTTAAAAATCCTTGTTTACATATCGATCAAAACCAAAGTATCGTTTCATACTGAGGACCATGAAAAAAACAAAAAAGAGAAACTGGATATAGAGCTTCAAAGCACAAACGGTGGCTGATCCGACACACAGATCCTATCTAGTTCTATTTCTTTTATGCTCCAGTCATCCACATCCTATTGCAAAACCTCCTTAGATAGGAGGTCTGTGACCGTGTTCTATTCCCTATAAATATGGCACACAGTAATTGAATTAAAATGTTGTTTCAAATTTAACACTTCTTCTAACAAGGGACTCAACATATAGTTTTGACATATGAAATCTCCATTAAACCATTTGATAACATAATGTGAGTCACTAAAAATATGAACCGATCTCAAACCCAGGTGTATAAGCCAACATAGTAAAAGTTTCAAGGTTTGAAGTTCTGCATAATTGTTGGTTCCTGCTCCAAGTCCCACCGAGGCTTTTAAGGTTTTTTGTGCATTTAAATGGATTACTATTCCTGCCCCACATATATTCCTATGATCAGAGGCACCATCGAAATATGCCCAAGGAATATCTCCCATGATCTGTTCCTCCCTAATCCCCTTCCAATTTTTTTTTGGGATTGGTAAGGGGATGCTCTCATAAATTGAAGTGCATTCAACCACAATGTGCTCATGTGATGGTTCCAGGTCCTTGAATATACTCCTGTTCCGGGCTAGCCAAGTGCCCCAAGATATTATTAGAGGTAATTTTTTCAGGTTTTCCTCTGGAGTGTCATTCCACCATTTTTTCCATACTTCTCTAATAATTTCTCCATCCCACCTCTGGGTTTTCTCAATCAACCTCAAAGTCTCGAGCCATACTCTTTTGTTGAAAGGACACTTTAGGAACAAATGTTGCACCGACTCCTCTTATTTCTTGCACAACGAGCACCAGCCTGGTCCCATCTTATTTCTTTTTTGAAGATTGTCCCATGTTGGTACCTTATTCCTTAGAATACACCAAAAGAACATTCTTTCTTTAGCTGGAAATTTTAATTTCTAGATGGATTTAGACCACCACTCTAGCTCGGCCCATCCTTTCTTTGACATGAGATAGTTGTATCCATACTTTGGTGAGTATTTTCCTGTGGGTGCATGAACCCATCTCAGTTTGTCTGGACGATTTTTGAGGCGTACATTCGATCTTTGAAGTTCCTTGATAAATTTTTTCCATTCCTCAACCCATTGGGGCTCCAGATGTAGGTCCCTCCCTGTAAGCCAAGCTTGATGCCAGATTGTTGATTGTCCAACCTTCTCTATTTGGAAAAAGTTATAAACCCCTCTCGATTTCAAATGGTTGATGATCTCCTAAGATAGGGAATATCCTTCATTACATCCCACCCATGGATCTTGTCCCACCCTTATTTTCTCTCCGTTCCCAACATGCCAAGAGAGCCCTTGTTCAATGATCTTGATCGAATCCAGTGTTGCTTTCCACACAACAGAGGCTTGGGGGTATCTCTTATCTGACTTTCTAAGCCACTCATCCATTGAGATCAGATCAATATATTTCCTTTTGACCACCGTCGTCCATATATTTTCCATTGATATAAGCCTCCATCCCAGTTTTGCTGCTAAAGATGGGGCAAAAGCTAAGAGGTCTTTTATACCCCATCGCCCCACCCATTCCTTCGGTCTTTCCACTTTCTCCCAAGCCACCCATGGAAGGACTGAGTCCTCTTTTGAACTGACCCACAAGAATTTGCTGCATACTTTCCTTACCCTCACAAGAATTCCTTTGGGAACCCATGTTAAGGTAGTCCAGTAAACTGAGATTTCCATGAGTACTGACTTGATCAATACCAACCTTCCCGCTCTCGACAACCATTTGTAGCTCTAATGTTTTACCCTGTTCTCAATTTTCGCCACCAACCAAAACCAATCCTGAATCCTGTAAGTATCTGGCTTTAAGTGGAACCCCATATATTTGAAGTTGTCCAACATCCTCTTTTCCTCATAGGGAAGGTCCTATGATATCCTTCTAATATCTGCCCTTGAGAACCCTTCAAGTATCAAGGAGGATTTTTTAATATTAATGCACATTCCAGTGGCTTTTAAAAACAGATCAAGGATTGTTTTTAGCTGACGAGTTTCACTCCTGCTTCCATCACTGAAGAGAAGTATGTCATCAACAAACAACAAGTGAGATATATGAAGGTTGACAGCCACTTCAATGTCTTTTATATCACCTCTTCTCCTTGCTTCTAAGATCATTTCACTGAGTTCCTTTGGTGCTATGATAAAGAGTAGTGGAGAGAGGGGGAATCCTTGACAAAGGCCCCTCTGGCTCTAAAAAAAGATTTGGTTGCCACATTGATCAGGACTGCAAAATTGATTTTTGTCATACATCCCATCACCTAGTTTATAGACCCAATGTTAAAACCCAGGTGAGTCATTATCATTCTAATGTAAAGTCAGCTAATTCAATCGTATGCTTTGGATAGATATATTTTAACAGTTTCTCCTTTTCTCTAGCTCTTTTTTATTCTATGTAAAGTCTCTTGTGCTACCCCCACTACTTCATGGATCTGTCTACCATCCAGGAACTCGAATTTCTCTTTTGATATGTTCCTTGAGAGAATGGGTTTCAATATGACTCTAATTACTTGATCCAGGTGGATATTGGTGGCCACCTGCCAAGTCCACTTGGACCCCCACCATTGTTTCTCTCAGCATTTTCAGTTTCCTTAATTGTAGCACAACTTACTATTTTTAGCAGTTTTTCGGGTCCTGAACTTCCCGAGCCGTTTTGAGGCCCTAAACAACGTTTTTTGGGAAATCTAGGGCAACATGGGTCCATGGACGGATGTTGCCTCCCAAAGTGGTATTTCTCGAATAGATCTTTCTAACGGGCTATTGTACACGTCAAACGGAGATCATATGCCAAAGTTACGACCTCGGGAAGTTGGTGTACCAATTTACCCAAACGGGGCCCACAGTTTGGCGTTTCATCTTCTAGGGTTAGGTTTTGGAATGTTAAGGGTTTTCCATTGTTTCTCAACAATAAATAGGCCTTCGAGCCTCATTGTAACACAGTTCAGAGGCATGTAGCCACCACATCTCTTCTCAGAGATAGCTACCATCACCCTAGCTAGTTTATTTCCATTATTGTTGTAAGCATATTTCAGTATTTTACATTAATGAAATGAAGTATTATTTCCGCTGCATGTCTGTGTTTATGGTTATCTCTGTAATTTGTTGTGTTTCTATTTAAGTCTGAATCAGTGGTATCAGAGCGGTCTGCTTTTTCTCTGTTTTTCTTTGCATGTCCCCAACAAGGTCGGGATATAAGGAGTTAGGACTTGAACTGGTCGAACCTTTGCAAAACCAGCCTCACAAATCCCGACGGCCTCCCATGGCGGATGAGAAGAAAGAAGAGGGGGCAGGAGATCCTATCAAAATCTTGCTCGAAGAAGCCCTCGAGCGACAACGGAACGCGATGATGGACAGCTTTGCCCAGATCCTTCAACGGCTACCCAGAAGCGACGCATCGGCTTCCAGCAGCTACTCTGGAAACACCACACCCTTTAAGGTACAAGTTAATTTTGAAATCCCCATATTCGAGGGTTAGATAGACGCAGATGCCGTAGATAAATGGTTAAATCTGTTAGAGGGTTATTTTTCTGTTCATGAATTTTTGAGTCAGGAAAAGATTGTTTTTTCTCTTCTCAAAGCAGCCCCCCACGTCAAGGACTGGTGGGAAACCTACTGTGAGCAGAAGGATGAAAGTACTGGCTCACTATTTTCAGCAGCACCCACCTGGAATTCTTTCCGAGATGCCATCAAGGAGCAGTACTACCCTGTCGGAAGCTATGACGATGAATACATAAAGTGGACCACGCTGCGGCAGGGAAGGGACCAAGACGTGCCATAGTTCACCAATCTTTTCCATACCCTTCGCACAAAGTTGGGTATCAAGGATTCGGAGCAGCATTTGATACTCAAATACTGCGGCTGCCTGCACAAGTACATCCAGGAAGAAATACAGTTCCTGAACATCTCCTCGCTCGGCACAGCATACCGATATGCCGTCAAGGTCGAGCAGAAGTTTAAACAAAAGAAGCGAGACTTCGGATCTGCGAATCCAAAGTAGGGGAAAGGTGCCCCTAAACCACAGAACAAAGGACAAAGCTAAGTCAGGGCAGCCCAAGACAACCCGCTGAAGCTGCAAGCAAAGGACAACGCCACGAAGCCGAAAAAGGACACAGGAAAATGGTGTGAGTTCCATAAGAGCTCCACTCACAACACAAGTGAGTGTCGGGCCAAGCAGTCACTAGTGGTTGAGCTAAAGGTTTTAGAATCAGATGCATGTTCTGACTCTGAGTCAGAACCCGACAAGGGGATTGACAAAGGGAAGCAGATCATTGATGCAGATCCTAACGCCACTGTTGCTACCGCCAAGATCCAGAAAAATGAACCCGAAGATCCAGAGGAGGAGGAGCGTCTCTTCCACTCCCAGATGTGGGTAAAGGGCTCCCCGATACAGTTCATTGTTGATAGTGGGAGCCAAAAGAACCTCATTTCGGCAGAGGTCGTGAAGCGGTTGGGCTTACCGACCACAGCACATCCACAACCGTACACCATCGGGTGGCTTCACCAAGGACGAGATCTTCGCATGAGCCAGCAGTGTCACCTTCCATACAACATCAAGCCCTTCACGGATGAGGTATTGTGTGATACTTCTCCCCTTGAAGTTTGTGATGTATTATTAGGACAGCCATACTTGTGGAAGCGACATGCTTTGTATGAATCAAGGCCCCGTGCTGTTATTATTACATTGGAAATAAGTTGTACAGGATACCAAAGGTAGCACCACCTACCGCCATCTCTATGATTACTGCAAAACAATGCAGTAAGCTCATTTCCAAAACCATGAAATTTGTTTTCCTGATGATACGCCCTCAAGGAAAGAAGAAGACAGTGGTTGCGGCCTCCAGACAGGGCCCCTCCGCATGACAACTACAGATGGAAAAGGTTGTGGAGGAGTACGAGGACATCTTCACCTCCCCCGCAGGGGTTCCTCTGCACTGTCAGGTCAAGCACTCCATCGATCTGACCCCAGGTGCGCCGCTACCCAATGGACCAATTTATCGGCGCTCCATTCTGGAGAACGATGAAATCAAGAGGCAGATTCAGGAGCTCCTGCAGAAAGGTCACATCCGTCCGAGTTCATCGCCTTGTGGGAGACTGATCGTGTTGGTACAGAAGAAGGATGGGACATGGAGACTCTGTATTGACTATCGGGCGTTGAACAAGATCACTGTCCATAATAGGTACCCAATCCCATGGATTAATGACCTCCTGGACCAACTAAAGGGGGTAAAATATTTCAACAAGATCGATCTGAAGTTGGGATATCACCAGGTACCAATCGAACCCTCTGATGTGTGGAAGACTGCCTTCAAATCCAAGGAGGGCCTTTTCGAATGGTTGGTTATGCCTTTCGGATTGACGAATGCTCCTGCAACCTTCATGAGGCTAATGGATGACATCTTGCGGCCATTCACCAACTCATTTGTAGTAGTATACTCGGATGACATTTTGATCTTCAGCCAAAGTTGGGAAGAGCACCTCCACCACATCCGACAGGTTCTCTAAACATTGCGGCAACACAAGCTATGTGCCAATTTGGAGAAATGCACTTTTGGCATGACCCAGGTTCAGTATCTGGGATACATCATTGATGAACAGGGGGTGCATGTGGATCCAGCCAAGATCCAAGTCATTCAGGATTGGCCATCTCCAACCACTCTAACAGAGCTCTGCAGCTTTCTAGGTCTTGCCAACTTCTACCGCAGGTCCATGTTTGGGTTTTCTCATATTACTTGGCCCTTGAGTCAAGTCACCAAGGGAGGGGTGAAAGCAAAATTCTTTTGGTCTGGATCTCAACAGAAGGAATTCATAGAGTTAAAGGATCACCTCTGCACGGAACCAGTGCTCGCGTTACCAGATTTACAACAACCATTTGAGGTCGAGACAGATGCCTCTGACTATGCTATTGGGGCAGTCCTTACTCAACATGGACATCCAATGGCATATCACAGTGAAACACTCTCAGACACAGTCCGGAATTACCCCACTTATGATAAAGATATGTATTCCATTGTGCAAGCCTGCCGACAATGGAAGCATTACATTTTGGGGAAGGAAACAATCATCCACACAGACCACTGACCCCTGCAGTTCATACAGACCCAAGGGAAATTGCAGAATGATCGCCATCAGAAGTGGTCTACATACCTGCAACAGTTCCATTTGAATATCAAGTATAAGAAGGGCAGCACCAATAATGTTGCAGATTGCCTCAGTCGACCACCGATCATGGCGTTAACCACCGTGCTCAACTCTTGTGGGCACGAGACTTCTGATTGGCCACTTCTCTACAAAAGCGACCCAGAATACGGCCACACATACCAGACACTCTTGGAGGGTCGGCATGTTCCAGATTTTCACCTCCAGGATGCCCTGTTATGCCACCTGGGTCACCTTTGTTTTCCTTCAAGTGAGCGTGCCGAGATGATTTGGGAAGCACACTACAGTCGGGCTACTGGGCATTTCAAGATCGAGAAAACAGTGGCAGTACTACAAAATTATTTCTATTGGCCGAATCTTTGATAGGATGTTGGGAAGTACATCAGATCGTGTACTACCTGTGCCATTGCCAAACCGACCATCAAGAAGCACGGCCTCTATACCCCGTTGCCTACCCCTAGTCGACCTTGGGAATCCATCTCCATGGATTACATGTCAGGCCTTCCTTCCACTAAGCATGGAAATGACTGTGTTTTTTTGGTCGTCGACAGGTTCTCGAAGATGGCCATTATGGCGGCCTGTAAGAAGAATATCACAGCAGAAGCCACTGCTAAACTCTTCTTTGAACGAGTGTGGGTGCACTTTGGGATCCCATAGTCTATCATCTCAGATCAGGACAGTCAGTTCCTCAGCACATTTTGGTCCAGTCTCTAGTCAATGCTGGACACCAAACTCACGAAGTCCACAGCCTTCCATCCTCAAACTGATGGCCAGACAAAGGTTGTCAATAGGATGATTGTGCACATTCTGCGCATGTATAACTCAAAGAATCCACGCACATGGGATGAGAGCCTCCCCTATGTTCAGCACATATATAACCGAGCTCTTCACAACTCCACTGGCCATAGTCCTTTTCAGGTGGGTTTGGGATTCCAGCCACTATGCCCCATTAATGTGGCCATGCCACTTGCCACTACTCCAATGCATTCGGCTCATGTCTAGTCCGAAACAGATAAGGCCACCAGCTTCATTGAGCGCATCCAACATATTCGCCAGTAGGTCCATGACATTCTGGAGAAATCAAATGCCAAGTACAAGCAGCGACATGATCAACATCGGGTGCCACACAAGTTTCAGGTGGGCGACAAAGTCTGGTTGCATTTGCAAAAGGAACGCCTTACTGGAGCCTATCGGAAACTGAGACCACTCCAATATGGTCCTTACACCATTACTAAGGCTACGGGAGACAATGCATTTGAGTTCAGCATTCCCCCATTCCTTGGCCTACACCCAGTGTTCAATGTGGATCGCCTTCGGCCATACTTTCTAACATTGCTAGACACATCCGACATTGCATAACAACTCACACCCACAGAATTAAATCCAGATTGCATGGAACAAGCTGCAACTGATCGGATCATGGATATACAGATCCAAAACACTCGCCAACAGAATATCCAACTGTATCAAGTTGTCAAAGAAGGCCAACTCCTTCAGCAGGGCAAGTGGCTCACTAGGGAACAAGTTCAGCAAAAGTTTCCTCATCTCATGGAGGAACTAAATGCAATGGGGACCATTGCTTCCTAAGGGGGGAGGAATGATCCAAGTGGATATTGGTGGCCACCTGCCAAGTCCACCTGGACCCCCACCATTGTTTCTCTCAGCATTTTCAGTTTCCTTAATTGTAGCACACCTTACTATTTTTAGCAGTTTTTCGGGTCCTGAACTTCCGGAGCCGTTTTGAGGCCCTAAACGATGTTTTTTGGGAAATATGGGGCAACACGGGTCATCGACCCATGTTGCCTCCCAAAGTGGTAGTTCTTGGATAGATCTTTCTAACGAGCTATTGTACGCGTCAAACGGAGATCGTATGCCAAAGTTATGACCTCGGGAAGTTGGTGTACCAATTTACCCAAACAGGGCCCACAGTTTGGCGTTTCATCTTCTAGGGTTAGCTTTTGAAATGTTAAGGGTTTTCCATTGTTTCTCAACAATAAATAGGCCTTCGAGCCTCATTGTAACACAGTTCAGAGGCATGTAGCCACCACATCTCTTCTCAGAGATAGCTACCATCGCCCTAGCTAGTTTATTTCCATTACTGTTGTAAGCATATTTCAGTATTTTACATTAATGAAATGAAGTATTATTTCCGCTGCATATCTGTGTTTATGGTTATCTCTGTAATTTGTTGTGTTCCTGTTTAATTCCGAATCATTACTTTTGAAATAATTTTGTAAAAGAAATTACATGGGGATATAGGTCTGAAGTCCTCAAAAGATGTTCGGAATTAAGGCCAAAATGGTGGCATTGAAAGGTTCATATATCGATCCTTTCACCAAGGATTCTTCAACTACCCCGATAAGTTCATCCCCAATGTTCTCAAAGAAATGTTGAACAAACTCCAAGGTCTATCCATTCGAGCCTGTGCTCTCATCCTTCTACATAGACCTTAAAATCCCTTCGACCTCCCCTTTTGTCACTGCCCCCATGATAAATTAATTCTCCTTCTCCTCTATATACCATGGGAAGTTTTGAGTAATCATGATCACCTCAGTGATAGACACCTCAGTTGGGGATTTAACGACTTTTTTAAAATGATCCCTTCCAAGGAGGGACAGTTCCTCAAAGGACTTAGCCGGAATGCCTTCCTCCGATTTTAAACCCCAGATAGTGTTTATATTTTTCCGGCCTTTGGCATAATTATAGAAGAATTTTGAGTTTTCTTCCCCGGCTGTCAACCAAATTGCTCTACTTTTTAATCTCCACTACTCTTCCCTATTTGTGAGAATTTTCCTTCGATTGGATTCCAGCTGCTTGATCTTATCCCTCTTCACTGCTAACTCATATCCATCCGCTTCTGGGCTCTCCAACAAATCTAGATCCTCTCCTATCTTTTTTAGTTCAGCTTCTTCTTTATCTTTCTTGATTTTGACCTATTCAATAGTTTCTTTTTTCATACATTTCAAATTCTCCATGAACAAATATGCTTTGGCCCTGCACTAATCATCAACCCTTGTCCTCCAAGTGGTTTTGAACAAGTTATTGAAAGATTCATCTTTGAGCCATGATAGATTGAACTTGAACGGGGTTCCAGGCTTTTTATTTTGGCCTTTCATCTCTAGTAGTATGGGAAGATGGTCAGAGTCTCCTCCTTCCCCCACCCAATGTCTAAAGACTGGAAGCCTAGCCACCACTTCTTCTCTGAGAAGGAAGCGATCTAGCCTCTTTGCCACCCTTTCTTCCCCTATTCTCCTATTCCTCCAAGTTGGTCTGGGCTTGATCAGATTGATCTCTATAAGCTTCCTGGAACTGATCTTGTTCATGAAGAAGTTTTTCAGTGGGTCTACATGAGTTGTAGGTCCCCAGGTTTCAAATAGCCCTAGTGAGAAGTTCTGGTCCCCACCTAAAACCAGGTTCAGATTCTCCATAAAAGATTTTAAAAAAAAGGTTATTCCATAAAAGAGCTATGTCTAGATAGGGCCCATATAAATTTAGAATTAAAATATTTGTGTAGATTTCCATCGAGTAAACTTCTACTCCCAAAGCTTGATCTAGTCCCCAGTTGTTTAGGACCTTCATCCTTCCTTCTTTCACTCTCGTAGCCAACCCCCTGAATCTTCCTTTTGCATCCAAAGACTGAAAGGTCCAACCTGGCAACAATTTATTTAAAGCCCTACTAATCTCCTCTCCAGATCCTAGGGTTTCTTGCAACATTAGCACATCAGGATCATAGGATTTTATTAAAGCCTTTAAGGCTAGTTTTTTGGTGGCACTAGCAAACCCTCTACAGTTAAAAGACATTATAATCATTTAATACCAAGAGAGGGGTTTTGCATTGCTCTAAGCACCCCTGAAAGAGATAATTGTTTTCCATCAGCAATATCAATTTTTTCTCTTAACTGAGCCTTTGAAATGTTTGACTTCCTTCCTCTGGATTTTCGAGGCCCAACCGAAATTGGGTGAACCCCCAACCCCCCCATGCTTTCCCATGGAAGAATTTTCTTTTCTCGAGGCCTGAGGTTATAGTGAGGCTTCTCTAAAGGAACACAGGGTAGACTAGGAGTCTCAAGACTTGACACTAGAGCACAGTTCAGATGAATCTCAGGGATAGAAGTGATAATGCTATCAAGTGCTTCATTTACAGATTCAACATGAAGATTTTCCGAGTTTAGCAGCTTGGAAGGACCAAGCCTTGATAAATAATTGAGAATAGACAACAAGGATGAATTAAAAGAAGGGATAGGTTCCAGATCCATACCCTCCAGCTGATTTGCAGAAACCACTTCTTCACCTTCCACTGTCTCTACCCGTGTTGTCTCCCCCTGAAGCTCTTGCTCATGAATAGGTCTCTCCTCAATCTGCATATCCTTTGATTCATCAAAATCCATCTGCATCTTGTCCTCTTCTTTCCTATCCCCCTTCTCCTCTAGATTTTCCTTCCCATTTTCGTCCTCCAAATGTCTTTCTGCCATTCCCCCCTCGCTTCTCTACCTTCTTCTTCTTCTGAAACCCAGAGGAAATTCTCTAGAAAGATGATTGTTTTTGTGACATCGATGACAGTGGAAAGGCAGTTGTTCATAATCGATCATCTGAGTATAGGAGAAATCCTTATACTTGAGGTGGATTTCCTCTGCCAACCCTTCCCTTGGGTTTAAACTTACTAGTATTCTTGTTAATCCTTTATCCCTTGTGTGCAGGAAAGACATGTCAGCTTCCAAGAATTGTCCCAAAGTATTCCCAATTGCTCTAAAGACCGACTCTATCCAGAATTGTGGAGGTAGTCCCAGAAGCCTCACCCATATCGAAATCTCATCCACCTTCTCTCTTTGAGCATCAAATAGGGGATTCCATATTTTAAATAGTATTGGAATTTTCCCAAAGCTCCAATTCCTTTCCAGCACCCATTCCAGGGTTTCCCCCTTGGTGAATTTAATCATGAACTATCCCCTAGCTAGGGTTGATACCTCAAAGGATTTTTCAGGTGCCTCCTTCCAACTTTTAGCAGTCCATTCCTTAATGTAATTAGCTAAATATTTTTTCCCTTTGGCCCTCCTGGCCAAGGTAACTTATGCTTCCTCCATATCTTTGTCAATTTGAAAATCAACTCCTAGGACTAGACTTGCGGTTATCTCTTTTTTATTTATTAATTTATTTTTCTTTTTCTTCTCCCATGTATTCTTATGCCTCCCCCTTTACCCAAACCCTGGTAAATTATTCTCTGCATTGATATCTATTACTAGGAGCGGCTCTAATTGCCCCTCCACCCAGTTGATTATGTGGCCATTAAAAAAAAATTCCCCTGACTGACCTTCCTCTCCCATCAAGAGTGGTATCACCCCCGCTTCTGAAAAAATCTATACCCAAATAATACCTTCCCGCTCCGCTGAAAAGGAAGGACCAAAAATCCCTCCCTGTTATTCATAGTTTTCCTCCACCCCGACCTCTGGGAGCTTTTGAAAACTCTAATCAAACCCTCCACCCATCCATTTTCCCCTGGAAACTTCAAGAGAGGACTTCCTTCTTGGCGGAAAACCTCCCTGCTTCGCGAATGCAGAGGACTCCTACATGCAGTGGTGTTGTCCAGCCGTTTCCCCATTATGGCTTCTGACGGCCACAAATATTCCACTAGAAAGGATTTCAACCCCTCCTGTCCCTTAATCCCACAGCTAATGACTATATCTTCTAGCCCACTCGAGAAGAAAATTTTTTCTTTGAGGAAACTAGAAGATATATTACTTACTTGGATCCGACCCACTTCTCCCGCTGTGTAGCATGTCAAAGAACCTAAATCTTCCTGTCTCCCCTCTGGCTCCCTGATTGTTCCCCAGCTCTCATGTTTTGACATGCATAAGATTTCCTCCAAAAGCCCTAAATCTCTTCCCTGTCTCCATCCCTCCCTCGAGCCTCGCCTCTTCTTGCCTAGTAGTCCAGTTGGATGAATATATTTCTCTATATTCTACTCCATGACTTCCAATCCCCACACTGACAGAATGTCTCCAGGTTCGGGATCCAGATCAATAGAGTCTCATTGGTTGACCATGGTTTCTCCCCTTGTTTGTTGTTTGGATTCTCCCCAGAAACTGGTAAGTGTTTTCTCCTTTTGTAGGCGCGTGCAGTCACTTACTATCGGCAGTGCAGTGAAAATCAAATAGTAAATTAAACCCAACCTCCATCTTCCTTGCTCCCTATACCCCCGTTTACCTTCATCATCATTCCCAATGCGGCCAGACTTGGTGACAACTACCCGCGAGCTGCCCTCCATGCTCTGATAGCTACCTCCACGCGTCACCATCTACATTGCATGCGACCTCCCCTCTGCTGTCATTCACCTACAACAATCCTAAGCCTCACACCATTGTTAGGGTTTCAAAGCTCTCCCTCCCACTTAGAAATGGTGTTTCTACCAGATTTCCTCCATGTAAATCTAGTTTGGTATGTAATTTTCAATCATTGTATGCATTTTTTGAAATAGTAGTTTTGTTGGTGCTAAGTTGTTACTCCAAACAACCATGCCCATAATGGAAACATTGAATCAACCTGAAATGTTGAGTTTCTTTGGTAATGTTGAAATTTAGTCCTTTAACAACAATTAGTTTTTAGTTTAATAATGCCTATTTTTCATTTCTGTGGGTATGATGTGTATTAGGAAGATGGAAAGGCTTGGTCTTAGAACCTGCTGCAATTATAAAACAAAATCATTGCTTAGACAAGGATTTTTAAACCTGATATCAAAAGTGGGTTGTTCTTAGATTCAAAAATATTTTATGCATCAAATTCACAATCGATTTTATCCATTGTTCTTTTTTTCACCTGATTCAATTCATCAAGAACCAGAGCCAGTGCTTATTGCTCCAGTTATTCAGGTTTTGGCTATATATTTGAACATAACACTGCGTGACATATAAGATCACCTGTATGCTATTATTCTTGACTGTACATCACAATTTTTGCAAAAAAGAATTGGGTCTCCAAAGTTAACTATAGGTTGATGGTTAGGCATGCAATTTCTCCCCTTTCATATTAAAAATCTAGAACAACTTTTTGTATGTCACAAACTTACATGAAGAAAATACATTTATACAAAAGAGCAGTGCATTGACACCATGTGTCTCTTGCTGGATCTCCATGCACAACGCTAAAAGAAACACCTGTAAAGACAAACAAGCGCAGTGACATTTCCACCATGTGGCTCTTGTTTCCCAAAGAAAATGACCTTATCATCTCATTGATAGAGGGAGTACCTACATATGGTTTTTAAGCATGTACAAGTGTAAAATAGTAACTTTTCATTGGTCCCATATTTTCCAGATTTTTTGTCATAGTAGATGTACATTACATGAAGTATTTCATCCATATTTTTTCCTTAAAAGGATGTTTATTTAGTGAAAAAAACACCTCCTACATTGAAATTGTAAACAATATACCATGGTAATACATGTATTTGGGAGGGGCTACTTAAATATATAGCTTCACTTCTATTCATAGAGTCAAAATAGGACTATGGTACATGGAAGGGAGAAACCCTCCTATGTGCTCTCGATCTGTAACCTAGTGGAACTATCACAACATGAACTGCTAGCTATTATGCTTCATTGTTAAGCTCCTTGTATATATGAGTAAGAGATTAGGATGGAATTTGGAAAAAATATCACATGCAATTCTTACTCTTTCTTGATGGAAAATATCAATAAATGTGGAGTCACCTGAAATCTAACCTAGAACCACTTGTGAGTGCCCATATCTACCAAGCAATATCGAGAAGTGTGCACACTGCAATGAGCTATGCTCTATTGTTGGTGGCACTTCCAAGTCTATGTTTGAAAGATAATGTCTCACTAGAGGGTATTAAGAGTCATTCTCTAGTGTTGTTGAGTCTCATGTTCCCTTGAGGCACCATCAAAATATCCTCTAGAAATTTTAGAATTGTATTTCAAAGGTATGATAGTGCAAGGAAGCCTTGTCTTTAGTGAGGTGCATGATAAGGTAATGCTTTCCTTTAACATGTAGAAAATCTTGTAGACATTTGGAGGTTTATTTGGAATACACCATTGTTTGAGCTAGCCAAATTGAGCATATCATCTCTACAACCAAAATTGTGTCTTATGTTCTAGTTGTAGTCCATTCATTTAATCCTTTGTGTTATCTCCAATCCATTGTTTCATTTTACATAGTGTATGAGTGATAGCCCCTATCTCATTGGTGAGATGACAATGAATCAAAATGTGATTTCATGCTTTCATTCTATTCCCTTAAGAGCGCATGTGTTGGGACTTGTCCATCTTCTTATTCTAAGCTTGTCTAGGTTGAGGTTGCACCCTTGATTTGAGATTTGGGGCCCCAGCCTTGGTTGTAGATAGTGGTATTGCATCTATAGGGTCTGTACTTGTGCTTGAACACCTTATTTGGTGAAAACCTATTCATAAAGATTCATCAATTTATTTTTCATCATCATATAGATCAATTTATATGTTATTTTATATACATGCACATAATCAATCTTCCTAAAACATGGTTGATCTTTGTGTGCCTTAGACCATTGAATGACACAAATCCTAGTGACATGTGCTTGAGTGTGGGTTAAGTAATTGAATTGTGGGAGAACTAATATGCATTTACAATGTATATCAAAAGAAGAAAGGTGCATTGTAGAATGCATGTGGTGTCATAAGAGAGGCATCATGTCACTATACCAAGGATATAAATATAAAAGGGTATAAAAAATGTTAATAACAAATGGATACATACAATATTTAGTGAAAATAGGGGTTTTTAAATTTGGAAGGTGTATTGGATTTATATTGGTAGGGGGTTACATAAAGTGATTTAAGAGGTTTTTTCCAATATGTAGTCAAATTAAGGGTATTGTTTAGTATGCCACGAAGGCATGTGCTATGTCAGAGGTTCATTGAGTGAAGCCCCCATGCTTGTAGGCCTTCTCTTTCTGGAGGAAGCAAAGGGTTTGGACCCTATGGGAACATCATCAAATGTAGGACCTCCAGGTATGTTTCCAATTCCACATTTATTAAATCATATGTTTGGCATGCTTGCTTGACTGCTCTTTGTTGATTATCTTGTTCTGCTTTGTTGAGGTTGTCAACCCTTACCTTAGGGAATTTTTCCCGCTAACACATTGCACATCCAATATTGGTATTCAATTGAACCTCATAAAAAATGACAATAACATGGAATCCTCCCACATCGACATTGCAAAGTGAAAATATGACAATGAATACAAATTAGAACAAATAATAAATAAATAAAAAACCCCACCAATCTATAATTGGTGTGCATAATGGACAAACATATTGTGTTTCACGACTATTCAACCAAAACAATGTAAAACATTCACCAAATTTCCATTCAAATACTCAACAATTGCAAATTGAGGGAGCTTCGAAGTTCCGTGTGGAGTTGGAGCAAACCATGGTTGGAGCAATGCATTGAGGGTATGAAAGAAAATAAATAATATATTGGATCTCTGTTGATGGTGGGAAGAGTTATTGACAGACTTATCCTCCCTTGTTATGGATTTCAATAATAAAAAAATTGATTTGTGGGTGTGATTTGGCCTATAGTAGTCACAAAATCAAATTGTGCATCTCATTCACCCCTACTAGAGACAAAAATCAAACTTTTGTCCATCCATTTTGCATTATTGTTGTTTAAAATAGTTAGAGGGAATGAAGAAAAATTTAGGGAGAAAAGAGAAGGGATTTTCCACAGTGTGGAGGAAAAAAAACCGCCCTATGACGCCAAAAAATGTCAAACAGAAGCAGAGGAAAACGAGTAAAGGGATCTTATTATTGTGAGAATGAGGTATTTCATACTCAATTTATAGATTAGCAGATGTTTCCATTTCTTGTTTAAATTATATTTTGTAGTTTTTAGTTTCAAAATTATAAAATAAGAAATTAGGGTTTATTTTTTATTTCTAATTTTGAAAAATAATTTTATTGTACATATATAGGGACATGATAGTGAGAAACTGAAAGAGGCAATGGCTTCTATATTAGGGGTAGAAGCAGTGAATAAACTAGAAGGTATGTACTTGTTGATGCTTTCCAAATACATGGAAGAATGTACTAAAGGCACTGGAATAGACCAACCAAAGCAACCCTGTCAAATAGAATCGGTTGATTCCCCATCAAATCCTAGATCAAACAAAAGATCTAGGAAAGAATCAATCACAATAACCTCTAATAATGTGGAACAAGGAACAAAGATGTCCAATGTTACACCCACTCCTGGGACTCTAATTTCTTCCACCACCAGTACAGGTACGTATGCATCTTGCATTGGTATATATGAAACCGAGGTAGAATATGATGTTGTCTCTAGGGAGATCAGAATGACATATGCTAGGAAAGTTTTCAATCATAGGTTGAAGGAATCATGCTTTCAATGCTTAAAGGAGCATCTACATCTTCCATTATTGAATATACCCACGCAATTTCAAAAGGCAACCATCCATGACATGCACATTGAATTTGGGATAGGTTGGTCAGTAAAGTAAGTAAAAAAATAAATGACCCAAAATTGTAGGCAATTTTGTTGCAACCAAACAAAAAAGATAAAACAAATTCCTCTCGATCTAAGGGCCAAAATAAGGCAAATTTTGGTAAGCGTGAAAGTATGGAAAGAGCTTGTGAAATCATATGATAGAGCAGTTGCACAGAGGAATTCCACCAAGGAGAGCATAGATGTATTTAAATTTGGTCATAAGATTATTTGAAATTCATTAAATTATTTTTATATTTTACTATTGCATAGTTAAATTGAATTAGTGTATGTTTCAAGAAAAGGCCTCGGAGGCCAAGCTTGCCAAATATTGTGTCACACATCATAGGGTCCAAATAGATTTAGAAGCCTTAGCATGCAAATTTGTAAGTATTTTTAATAACTGCAGTTATATATTTTTTAATTTAGTACAAAAAAAGTAAATGATTGGATATGAATTACTTGTCCATTTGCCATGTTTTGACAATAGCAACAATATGTCCATTATCCATCACAATTGGAATTTGATATGATACGAGACAAAAAGTGGTTTGATTTTGTTATTTGGATGGAGAATAAGGTATCATTAGTTCACTTTCAATAACTCATTTGGGTATTGTTATGTTAATATGTCAATTTTCATTTCTTGTGTTGAGTTGTTTAATTATGTGTAGCTTGAGTTATTTTGTGCTCCCATCAGTCATAGCACCCTTATAAATCACCAACCTTTCTCTATGATAAAATCCTTAGAAATCAATATCCAATCACGGCTTTATCAAATCCTCTTCCAAAAACCTAAGACCAAAGGAGGGATGCAAGACCATGTAATTCATAACATGTAGACAACAAAACAGATTGCATGGGATTGATTTTATATGCTTGGGTTGAGAGCACATTACATGGGATTGATTATGGACCCAAGATACATGTGTTGAGTATCATGGGGTGACTGTCTTGGAAAGCAAGAAGCCCTGTGATGAAGAGCACTTGACACTTGCAACCCATGCTTAGAGAGTGCACCACCTAAGGATTGGTCTCTTGACGTGTATACCTTGGAGAGAGAGCACTTCAATTGGAGACCTTATCTTGTGTATTAAATTAAATTTCTTGTGTAATTAGTCTTTGCCAATGTTGGCCTCCCTCACCTACTTTGTATAGAGGGAAGATAATGTATTTGTTTACACTATACTCATTATTCCATCCATATAATTTTCATGGGGAGTTCTTAAAGCTTGTTTGATACAATAGAGGAAGCCCTAGAGTTTTTTATGTAAACCCTAGATAATAAATGAAGATGACTGCTAACACTAGGGATGATCTTGAGTATTAAAACTTAACTTAGCAATTATTTTACATATGGTAGGATGAAGGGTCTATTGAGGTATAAAACATATGTTTTGTAGTGATATATATAATATTGAATTAATTAAGCGGATATGTATGGACATGGTTATTAGAATAGGAACATTTATGATGTAGGCTTGTGTTGAAGCATGTTTGAACTTTGAAGGCCCGGTTTGAAAGAAACGACTTGAAAATCTATAAGACACTTCCTTTTCTAGTCCTATGGGGAGTATGGTTAGCACATAACTTGGTGATTTTAAAAGAAAAAAATCTTCCTACATTCTATACTACAGCAAAAGTTTGCTTACTATTCTAGCTCTATCAAACCCTTATTAATCCTAAAGCAATCAGAAATATGGGGCAGGTGACGATAGAGCTATAGATGCAACGTGAACTAGTTTTTGGAGAAATTAATGAATAAATTAAAGTGGCCTACTTATCTATGTTTACAACCTTTAAAATTGACGTTGTAGTACGGAGAGAAGAATATAAAGAAATTTGGGGTTTAAAGCATAGGGCTAAACAAAATCCTATGCATTAGATCTACAACAGAGAGCATGAAATGAAGAAAATAAGATGTAGAGGCTGCAGAGTGCTTCATTAAGGTTTATTACACATATCTCAAAATAAGAATAACACAAATGAAAAGTTACTAAGAAACGCCTCTTTGGTTGGCCACTTTCGAGATTTTACAAGCAATATGAAATGCCTTGTTGTTACAACATCCACTATTACAACATTTGTTATGGCATCTATTGTTATAGCATCTGCTATTACAACATCCATTGTTACAACATTTGATTCTCAATCTATTTTTACCTATGTTTGTGCTTCTCAATTTTTTTCTTGATCCCCCAAGTGTTGGTGTAGTGTTGGGTGTTAAAAACACCTCTTTGGATGCCCACATTCAAGCTTTGACAAGCAAGATGAAATGGATTTCTACCCCCTCAATTATTACACATATGTTGTTACAACATCCTCTATAATGGTCATTGTTTTAGTAGTTTTAATAGTAGCAATTGTTATAGCATCAACTTTTACAGCAATTTCAACATTTTCAGCAGTAATTAGTGTTAAAACATCAACTGTTACAATATTCTCAACAGATTTAACATTGACATGTTGTTATGGAATTTGTTGTTACAACATTCTCAGCAGATTTAACATTAACATGTTGTTATGGAATTTTTTGTTGCAACATATGCTTCTTAATCTGTTGTTACCTATTTTTTTGCTTCTCAATTTGTTTCATTGATCCCCCATGTTGTATATTTGTAGACAATCCTTGGCTAAAGAACTGAGCCAAAGCATCAATGTGAGGAATTGAGAGGAATTGAGAAGGCTAAACATTTTCCCTAAACATTTAATAATCTAATAATAACAGAGGCACATATAAAAACCTCTATAGTCAACACAAATATATCCAAGTACAACATAGAAGCAACAATCTAAAGATTTCTGGGCAATAAATTAAACAAATTATTCAATTTCTAACTTAGTTGTGAACATAACTTTGCAAAGGGACATCAGGGACATTGATACTCAATCAGCTAGCCTTTCCAAGTGTCCTATACTATTCTCAAATATATGCAGAAATAGACTATGAAATTACAAGAAGAACTCACAAGTACACAATTGTTGTCATGAACAAAAACTAGAAGCCTTTGATTATATCCAAGTTGAAAGTATTACAACAATATTACAAAAAATGACTCCAGGTATCAACCCTTTCTTATTCAAAAATAAGGTATATATAGAATGCTTTAAAAAATATTCTATCTCTTAAAATATTTACATTCAAAGTATTCTTTATCCAAAGCTTTGGATAATGTTTAAACAACTTTTAAGTTTTAACTAAAAATAGAAAACTTCTCAGAAAACTGCTCCAAAAATGTTTGCAGTTGCGCTTGATTTCTGCATTCAGGTTCAATGTATTTGAAACTTCTCTATTCTTGTTGCTTGAAATGCTTAATCACTGTGATCATTTTCTAATATGTTGCATTGATAAGATGATTCTATTGAACAAATTTGAACAACTTCTCCCATTCTTCATTTGTTGGGTAACTGAGATATATCATCTGTCTATACGATTCATCTGCATTGGTATTCTATTATGAACAAGTGTTTGATTTCGTGGAAGATGAAAAGGTCATAAACTAACATTTGAAGTAGATTATGACCACTAATCTCTCCCTTTATTCTTGCAAACTTTTTCATGTCCCCTGCTTCTCTCTTCAACAATCTTTCATATTGGTCTTATGTTACCATCTGGCCATATGAATTCATAAAAGATGGAAGACTGTTAGGATATTCCGACACATAGGATATAGTTAAGTTCAACTTGGTCTAGTATAGAGTTAGGTTAGAGTTAGGTAAAGTGTGTTTCTTTACCGTTGTACATTTTGTAACTTACAATCCGACGGTCACGATATGTAGTGATCCGACGGTTCACTCTCACCTCGGTATTACCGACACTTGATCCGTGGCTTGACACCCGATTGGTCCATGAGTTCTATCTAAAGCGCATGGAGGGTCATTGTTCGGGTAATCCGTGCATGAGAGAAGCTTATGTAAATTTTCATTCTTTGATTAATAAATTGCCTGTAGTACCCACGTTGGGACAGGCCGTGGACTGTTTCCCTCCTTGCACTCTGAGGGTTTTAACCACGTCAAAAATACTGGTGTATTGATTTGAGATCTGGTTGTGAGCGGTGTCCTTTTGGTATTCTTTCTGTGGAACTTACCCTGTAAATTCCTACATGGTATCAGAGCTATTTGAGGGCCGCGTCCGTTGGTGATCCAAATCTGAAGCCGGTAGAACTGCATGCGGCTGTCGTTTCCTAGATCTGTTGTTTCTGACTGCTTTTGGGCTGAGAGGACTGCTCTGTTGCGTTCGGAGCATCTGTTCCAGTGAGGAACCCCTTTCGTTTCACGCGAAAAGGTTTCCGGTAGCCCTAGCTGCGTCATTTTTCAGATCGGGAGGTATACAGTGTTTTTTTTGCAGTTTACTGTTATTTTCTCTCTGCTTATTTCGGTCTCAGTTTATTTAGCCTTTTTTTTAACCGGATCTATACCTTTCATTTCTGCGTATGCTCTTTGCCCTGCGACTCTGTGCGATCTGGGAAAATCAGAAACAGAAAGGAAGGATTTTTCTCATGCGTATGCTCTTTTCCCTGCACCTTAGTGTGATCTCGAAAAATCAGAAACATTGAGAAAAATATTTAGTTTTTCGGCTAAAGCTAACTTTGAGATTTTTTTAATTTCTAGTTTTTTGGCTAAAGCTAACTTCGAGCCGCAAGGTTCATTTTTCTTTGCATATTCGTGTTGGGTTTTGTGTTTTGTAGGGAAAAAGAGCTTTCTCAAGGCAAGCACGCAAACCGAGGCCCCCCCTCTCTCTCTCTCTCTCTCTCTCTCTCTCTCTCAAATTTTTTGTATAGATCAATTGGTTCAAAGCTATTTTAAGAGAGTAGAGGTCTTGGGTTCAAGTCTCCATTTTGTGGAGGCGGATTTTTTCATTCCCACACATTCGCGCACTTTGCCGGCTACTTCAACAATTATTTTTCAAAAAGCCATAACTTCTTCATCCGGAAGCCTTTTTCAGAGCCGTTTTTTTTAAAACCGCCTATTTTTTCGAGATCTATCCATTGGAACACCTACTTTCAGCATCTTCAGCTTCATTTTTTTTTTAAAATGGAAAGCCCATGCCAAGTCATTCTTGACAGCACTAACTACTTCCAATGGGTAGCCTACATCGAAGATTTACTTAGAAGTAAAGGTCTCTTTAGAATAGCCACAGACCAAGAGAAGAAACCAAAAGATGAAGACAAGGCGGCAAAATGGGAAAATAGACAAGATCAAGCACGTGGTTTGATAGGGATGTCTATTTCTCCTGATCTTAGATTCCACATTGCGGAACTTGAGACTCCTCATGAAGCATTAGAAAAACTTGCTAAAGTTTTTGGGATTAAAAATGAAATTAGAGCCCATCAACTTGAAAATGAGCTGCTTACTTTGGATCCTAATAATTTTTCTTGCATTGAAGATTTCTTGTCTAAATTCAAGAACCTTAGATATCTCCTGGAAGGTGTTAAAGTTAAGAAAGACGATGGTAACCTTATTTATTCCATCCTTACTAAGTTGGGACCAGCCTACTCTGTATTTGTTTCCACTTTCCATTCTACAAGAGAAGCTTTCATTTGTCAAGGACAAGACTACAAGCCCCCTTCCTTTGACTCCTTTTGTGATTCCTTAATAAGAGAACAAGAAAAACTCTTACACCTTGGTCTTCTTAATCTTGGAAACTCTTCCACGAAAGCGTTAGCTGCCCAGCAGCAACCAAATTCAAAGAATCCTAAGAAGTCATATCCTCAAAAGAATGGTCCTAAACCATTTCAGCCTCAAAATGAAAGATCATTTCAGCAAAATGATAAGACCAATAAAAACAAATGGAAGAAGACTGATAGACATTGTAACTTTTGTAATCGAGATGGCCACTTAGAATCTAAATGCTTTAAGAAGATGGAAGCCTTGGAAGCCGCAATGAAGAAACATAACATCCATGTGGAGCCTACTTCAACTTCAACTTCCGGAATGGCACTTTCTGCATGTCATTGTCAATCATCTCAGTCTGGTTATGCATTAAATGTATCTTCTTCTTCTTCTCATTCTCATGAGTGGCTCATTGATTCTGGAGCCTCTTGTCACATGGCCAAAAACCAAGCCATGTTTTCTTCTTTAAATGATTGTAACACCAAAAATATATATATTGGTGATGATAGATCTCTTAATGTTGTAGGGACTGGAACTGTTCATCTAGACAATGGTCAGTTTAATGATGTATTATGTGTTCCAACCTTATCCTGCAACCTTCTATCTGTCTATCAGATAACTCATTCAGGTGAAGGTAAAATTGTTGAATTTTCACCTCATGATGTTGTAATCAAGGATCTAAAAGATCCTAAACAGATTCTAGCTACTGGTCTTGCTGATGATTCCAAAAGGTTGTATAAGTTTCACAACTTTGGGTCATCCAATCTTCCCTCAGTATTTGTTGCTCATAATGATGAAGTGAGCAAACTTTGGCATGAGCGATTTGGTCACTTAAACTATCGCTCCCTTCAGCATCTATGTAAAGAAAATATGGTGACAGGTCTTCCTATGGTATCTTGCAGAGATGGTGTTTGTTCCGGATGTGTACTCGGAAAACATCATCGGGACAGTTTTGACAAACGTGCCTCTTGGCACGCCTCAGCCCCTTTACAGCTTGTGCACAGTGATTTATGTGGTCCTCTTCCTGTTGCTTCATTCTCTGGCTGCAAGTACTTCTTAACTTTCATTGATGATTTCTCCAGACGCACTTGGGTATACTTCTTAAAACTCAAGAGCGAAGTATTTACCACCTTTTTGGCCTTCAAAGCATTTGTTGAAAAACAATCTGGACATCAAATTCTTAAGCTAAGAACTGATAATGGTGGAGAATATGTTAAAAACACATTCATCAACTTTTGCACCGAAAATGGAATTCAAATGCAACATACTGTTCCATACACTCCACAACAAAATGGTGTAGCTGAAAGGAAAAATCGCACCTTAAAGGAAATGGCTAATTGTATGCTGCAATCTAAAGGACTCAGTCTTAGTTTTTGGGCCGAAGCAATTAATTGTGCAAATTATATAATCAATCGCACTCCTACTAAGGTTCTAGAGAATATCACTCCAGAAGAAGCTTGGAGTTCCATTAAACCAGATGTAAGTCACTTTCGTGTGTTTGGAAGTGAAGCATGGGCCCATATTCCAGATGAAAAGCATAAAGCTTTAGAACCTAAAAGTGAGAAATGTACTTTTGTTGGATATTCTGAAGATGTAAAAGGTTATAGACTTATTCCATTTAAGTCCAAAAATGTTATCATTAGAAGAGATGTAAAATTTGATGAAAATAAATCGGCCTGCGAGCCTAGTCCGGCGGATGTGCCACCTCTTCCTATCTCTTCTATCTTTGAAAACATTTCTTCTTCAGATGATGAAAGCGAGGATGATAATCCTCCCCCACCTTCTCAGGATCCTCAACTTCCAAGATGGGTCCGTGCTACTCGGGATGCAGCAGGTGATCTTGCCGGTGATCCTACAGATCAGCGACGTACACGTTCTCAGTTTGAAAGAGCCTCTTCTTTACTGGCTCAAGCTCCAGTAAATCATGATCCTGACACTTTTGCAGAAGCTTCAGGCCATCCACATTGGGAAGCAGCTATGAATGAAGAATATCATTCATTGATGACAAATGATACATGGGATCTTGTTCCTCTACCAAAGGGACGCAAACTTGTTAGATGTAAATGGGTTTACAGAACCAAGTATGGACCAGATGGGAAAGTTGATAAACATAAAGCTCGTCTCGTTGCTAAGGGCTTTTCACAGGTTGAAGGCATTGACTACACTGAAACCTTTTCTCCTGTTGCCAAAATGAACTCTATCCGCCTTGTTCTTTCCCTTGCTGCCTCTTTAAAATGGGAAGTCCATCAGATGGATGTTAAATCTGCCTTCTTGCATGGGGACTTGCAGGAAGAAATCTATATGGAACAACCCATTGGCTTCATACAAACAGACTCCAGCCTTGTTTGTCGACTTAAGAAATCCCTTTATGGCCTCAAGCAAGCTCCTCGGGCTTGGTATGCCAAAATGGATAGCTTTCTTTTAGAATCTGGCTTTTCTAGGTGTCATTCTGACAATACTGTCTACACCAAGAAAGAGGGCAACTCTCTTATCATCCTTGTTCTTTATGTTGATGATCTTATTCTTACTGGTATTGATCCCAACCTTATAAACCATGTGAAGTCCAGCCTTAAAAAGAAATTTGAAATGACAGACTTAGGACATTTACACTATTTTCTCGGTCTTCAAGTCTTGCAATCCCAAGAGGGTATTTTCCTTTCCCAGTCCAAGTATGCTTGTGATATTCTTCGTCATTTTCACATGGAAGACTGTAAGCCAGCCCCTTCTCCCTTTCAGTCTAGAGCCAAACTTTCAGTCTCTTGTACCTCTCCTGAAGTTGATGTTACCTTATACCGTCAACTTGTTGGAAAACTCCTGTATTTAACCCATACTCGTCCTGATCTTTCCTTTGTTGTTGGCCTTGTTGCGCGTTTTATGCAAAACCCCCGTGAAAGTCATTGGAAAGCAGCTAAAAGAATACTTCGTTATGTTCGAGGTACAGTACAGTTTGGGATTCATTACAGTGCCAAAGCAGCTCCTCTGTTAGTTGGTTTCACTGATTCTGATTGGGCTGGTGACCCTGATGATCGGAAGTCTACTGCCGGTTATGTCTTCACTCTTGGTTCAGGACCTATTACATGGGCTTGTAAGAAACAGGCTGCCATTTCTCTTTCGTCAGCAGAAGCAGAGTATCGTGGTGCCGTGGAAGCTAGTAAGGAAGCCTTGTGGCTTCGTCAGATCCTATCAGAGTTTGGCTTTGAGCAGCAGCATTCAACCACACTTTGGTGTGATAATCAAAGTGCCATTCAGCTATGCAAAGATCCAGTCCAGCATCAGCGCAGCAAACACATTGAACTACACATGCACTTCATCAGAAAGCTCATTCATGACCATGTTCTTGAAGTGCAATATTGTCCAACAGATGATCAGGTTGCAGACATCTTCACAAAGGCTCTCACAGAGGCGAAGTTCACTAAACTTCGATATATGCTTGGAGTTCAGGAAGTTGTCACTAAGGGGGGATAGGCTCTAGTGCCTCCTTCCTTCTCCTATTGTGTCATATTTGTAAATCCTTCAATCATATCCCAAGTTGTTCTTAAGGGGGGATGTTAGGATATTCCGACACATAGGATATAGTTAAGTTCAACTTGGTCTAGTATAGAGTTAGGTTAGAGTTAGGTAAAGTGTGTTTCTTTACCGTTGTACATTTTGTAACTTACAATCCGACGGTCACGATATGTAGTGATCCGACGGTTCATTCTCACCTCGGTATTACCGACACTTGATCCGTGGCTTGACACCCGATTGGTCCATGAGTTCTATTTAAAGCGCATGGAGGGTCATTGTTCGGGTAATCCGTGCATGAGAGAAGCTTATGTAAATTTTCATTCTTTGATTAATAAATTGCCTGTAGTACCCATGTTGGGACAGGCCGTGGACTGTTTCCCTCCTTGCACTCTGAGGGTTTTAACCACGTCAAAAATACTGGTGTATTGATTTGAGATCTGGTTGTGAGCGGTGTCCTTTTGGTATTCTTTCTGTGGAACTTACCCTGTAAATTCCTACAAAGACCTCTCTCTTGCATAATAGAAAATTTTCTGTAGAATTTATTGATTTTCACTAGAATATTTTCATACTTTTCCTTTTTCTTCAACATCAGAGTTTTCTTCATGAGAACTTTTATAGTCTAAGTAATTGATTTTGTTATGTCTATAATTCCTAGTTCTTAGCCCCAAGGGTTAGCTCAATTGGTTGAGTCCCCTTTGTTAAGTACCTCGTCAATCAGGAGGTCATCGGGTCAATTATCCTCGACGCCCTTGGGGTTAGGCCCTGCTAATCTAGACGACGGGCTTTAAAAGGTCCTGTTCGGGGTTGATCTGCCCAGATTTTCCAATGGGAAAAAATTCCTAGTTCTTCAAGTTCTTCTTCGGAGCTTGTCTTTAGACCTTTTATTGTCTGATTTTCTTGTCCAGGTTTATTTATTAATTGTATTTTTTTGTCATTAATAGCTTCTTTGTCTCTTTCAATCAACTCCTCCTGTTCTACAATAATCTCCATAGACTACCAAATATCAAAAACATATGACATGATTTGTATCCAAATTTGTTCGTTGGTCTGTGATAAACATTGAAGGCTATTATAAGTGCTCAAATATTGTTATAATTTCTTTTGTAAATTTGCATTTTTCTTTATTTCATCGACTAATGCATTGTCTGTTTTTTTTTTTTTTTTCATTTCAACTTTGTCCAATTTTTCTTCCAATCTGCCAATCTCAACATCCTTTAGTTTAAATGAAGATAATGCCTATGATAGAATTTTTGTAGTAATATCTTCTGTGGAACTTGTTTTTGTTTTTGGAATTACTACACTAGCAGTTTGGGCCTTCCCTTTTAACAACTCTTCCATCCTCTCTTGCATTTTCTGAATCTGTAGGTTATGTTCAATTATATATGATGATATAGTTTCCTTCTCCTTATCTAATTCCCCAATGTTTTGTGTTTTGGGATGCTCTATTGTGGGCAGCTTCAACTATCTTCTAAGTCCTTGAATATATTCATTTTTCTTCTTAGCAATCTTTGAGTTGCATCCATATTTTTTGGATCCAAACATAATTTAATTATAATTTCTTCCAGTTACTTGATCCTAAAATTCTTTGTCATAGAAGAATTCTTTTCCATTTTAAGTTTTGCAATAGTATTATTCAAAGAATTCTGCAATTTTAATACATTTGCAGAAGAACTAGTGAGAAAGGAATAGATCATCTCACCAGTTTGTCTTATGCAGATCAATCTAATATATAGGATGGATCTATTTAGTATTGAAAGATAAAACATAAGTCTTATCATCTCCAACAACTCTAGGAGCATAAACTCTAGGTTGAAGAAATGCTAACTTAAATTCACCTTTTTCAGTATCAAGAGCTAAAAACAAATTATTTTTACTGGCAAAAGATTTCTTCCAGAACTCGATATAAGTTACTACCTTCAAAGCCTCATTCTTTTTCTCCATTCCCAAAACCTCACAAAAGATATTTTGGTTAGAAGAAGAAGAAGTAGAATATTGTTTTGTCCCTAGATCCAATTCTTACATTCTGAAAATAGGCTCACCCTAAACAATAGTAGCTAGTGAAGAAATGTTGGATGAGATAGTTTTGATGTCACTCCCTCCGTATTGTTTGTCTTATTTCTCTTGTATACTCTGAACTATTCCATTTCTGACTCTGAACAGCTTTGATTTGTCCTCTTTAGTTCTTTTTCTTTCATTTGAGGTGAAACAAAAAAAAAAATTTCCTACTAATTTCTCCACTATCACTTCTTGCAAAGTGTTTTCCTCCTAGTGTCCTTATTAGCAAACTTCTCTATTTCAAGCTTGGACACATGAAAATAATGTGGGGAATTTTGTTGAGCTCTGATGGCTGAAATTTTCCCAATCAGGTCATATGGCCAAGTAACCCCCAATATAAACTTCATTTGTGCTAATAATTATTCTTCCTCTTTGTTTGTTGACCTTTGATTCACTATAAATGGCCATATGCGTGCCTTCATTTTAACCAAGGATTGTTTCCTTCTAGGTAAAAAATGCACTTGATCTACATTGAGGCTTTGTTTGATGAATTCAAGTGCAAAAATATGCATAGGAAAAAAAATTGACAACTCATAGGGTGGAAGTTCACACCCATACAATCTAATTTTAGTAAAATGTTGGTACAAATACCAATAAACAAGCCTTGTTTGTCACTAGATTGTAGCATATGTAAAGAAATTTTTTCACAAAATCAATGAAGGAAAATCCTTAGAATTCCTTTTGACCAAGGATGTCCAATGAATCACAGACCATTGATTCCCTTGAAGATATTGATTTTGTAATTTTATTTGGAATATGTCTGACTGGTAACACAAAAACAAATACACCAAGATTGATTGATATTTAAAACCTTTTTAAACTCCAAATTTAAGAAACTAGTCATGAATGGCCTCAGGTAAAAATGGTTGAAATTGAATAAGATTTGTGGTTTCTTATCTGGACAAAACGTTGACAGAAAAGTTATAAATCCTTCATCCACTTTCTCATCACTCTGATACCCTAAATTAAAACATAAAATGGATATGATTTGTCTTGAAAATTCTGGAAACATTGATGAAGTGTAAGGCAGACTGTGAGTGGGAATACATGTCCCTTCAAGCATGAATAATTCAAAAATATCCGCTCTTTTTTCCAAAGTTAACTTCTACTATATTTCCAAGAAAAGTTCACTAGACTATCGGTGCAAAGATCTGGGCAAAGATATGCACATGGGTTTTAAAATGAACTCAAAAGTTACAGAAAATAGGGTTTCACTGCTTTGAGAAATTATGGTTTTCTCACTAGGTAAGTACCTGTCCACACACCATACTACAAATTCCGAAAAAGGATGAGTTTGAGGAAATACACACTAGGGTAAAAATGACTCCCACAAAGAAAACCCACGACTATTATTTTGAAACTTTTGGGAATCTCAATTATGCAATTCATATAGGTTAAACTCTGAGTTTGTATCTTCTATTCTACTTTCCCTATCAACTAAGGGAAATTCATCAACTTTTGGGAGGCTTTAACACTAAACCTAAGACTCTTTTCCTTTAGTTGAACTCATTTTGAACTATCAACTTGTAGCAAGGAGCATAATTACCTGTAAAATGTATTGCACACTATATTTATGAGTTGTCACTGAGGGTTTTATGTAATTCTGCACTTTGATTCTCTTTGTTTGGTGACTAAAGGAAATGTGAGATGGGACAGACAAAAGTGGGAGAGATTAAACTACGAATGGGAGTGAGAACGCAATGGAATGAACGTTCCAATAAGGGGCACATTTAGAATTAAATGGAAAACAGTCAATAGAATGGTGGCAGGCGATATTTATTACTAAAAAATGGGAATGGTTTTTTGCACGGGGGGGTATGCAGTAAGTAGTAATGAGTTAGGGGGGGTGCACAACTCAGATGTCACCACCACATTGCAAAAATTTCTTTTCCAAAATAACTTTTTGCATCCCCCCCTCCTTCACTAAATGTCAAGAGAGTGGGGGGCGTGTAATATAACAAGAGTCATCGATCACCAAACTGTCAATCACCTCCAATAGAAAATATATGATAGTTAGTGTGCATAAATTTAACATTTTATTTATTAAAATAAAACAAAATAATATATTGCAACATTATATATTTGCGTGAAAACTATTACTAAGTGCAATAAAAAAAAATGAAATTTTAATCAAAATTTTGAAATTTTCAATGTAATAAGAAAATGTTACAACACCCCAAGTGTTAGTGTAGTGTTGGGTAGCCGAAACACCTCTTTTGTTGCCCACTTTCAAGCCTTGATAAGCAAGATGAAATGGCTTTCTACCCCCTCAATTGTTACAACATCTATTTTTACATGATTTGCTGTTATAGCATCTATTGTTACAAGATCTTCAGTAATGGGACCCCTATTTCAGTAGTTTCAATAGTATCAATTGTTATAGCATCAAATTTTAAAGCTGTTTCAACATTTTCAACAGTAATGGGTGTTACACCATCAACTAGTACAACATTTTCATCATATTCAATATTGACATGTTGTTATGGAATTTGTTGTTACATCAATTATTGTTACACATCTATTGTTACAAAATTTGTTTTTCGATCTGTTGTTAACTATGTTTATGCTTCTCAATTTTTTTTATTGATCCCCTAAGTGTTGTAGTGTTTAGTAGTAGAAAAACCTCTTTGTCTGCCCACTTCCAAGTTCTGAAAAGCAAGATGAAATGGATTTTTGTTACAACATTCGTTGTTAGAACATATGCTTCTCAATCCGTTGTTACCTATGTTTGTGCTTCTCAATTATTTTTCTTGATCCCGCAAGTGCTATTGTAGTGTTTGGTGGAAGAAACACCTCTTTGGCTGCCCACTTTCAAGCTTTGAAATGCAAGTTGAAATGGATTTCTACCCCTTCAATTTTCTCCTCAAGGTGCTACAACTCCTTCAAGGCTACAAATTCAACTTCTTTGATAACATATGATCCATAAACAGTAGGCCTATGGCCTGTTTATCTCATCAACATGGATCATTATGAAAATAAATATAAAAGAAAACAATGATGTCTCTAAAACTCAATGGTTGTTTCCAATGCAATTCATTAATCAGTTTTTAATGTAATTCATTTACAAAACTAGAACTTTGTCAAGTCGAGTTCAAGGATCCTTTGTTAGTCCAAGTGAGTCAAAAGGATTATACTGATTATGCATTGTTGTAATTCATGTAACCAATGCTCAAACTTCAACTTGTATACAATTGACCAAAGAAACGTTTGTTGGTATCAATGCTCTTTAAATAAATACTTCTTCAAATTGTTGAAAAGTGGCAATACTATTAGGTTGAAGGGATCTAAATGGGCGTTATAACATCAATTGTTACAACATTTTTGGAAAATATAACATTGACAACTATTATGGCATCTATTGTTACAACATTTGTTGTTACAACATCTATTGTAATGGTCATTGTTTTAGTAGTTTCAAAAGTAGCAGTTGTTATAGCATCAGATTTTACAACAATTTCAGCATTTTCAACAATATTGGGTGTTACAACATCGATTATTAAAACATTTTCAACATATTTAACATTGACAATTGTTATGGCATTTGTTGTTACAACATTTGCTATTACAACATCCTATGATAACCACACCCACGGTTCTATCATAAAATGAATTATAAATATTTTTTACAAATATGTGAAATTAAGAAAAATGGGTTGAGTCAAAGGGACATCGATTCTAGAGCTGGGTAGAAGGGTTGCTTGCTTGGGAGGTTTAGGTTTTCTTGTGGAGAAAATATGAAATGGTTGGGACAACCTTTAAAAGTTGGTTGGTGCATGAATTAATGAAGTGGTTCTTAAAAGTAAATGAATTGCAAGGAAGGTACATAGACCCATGCACTTGGGAACCTTCACAAGGAAAAGGGAAAAGAAACCAAGAGGGGAACTACGTAGTGTAAGAAAGAAAGGATGAAGCAGTAAATGCGGGACAGGAAAAGAAGGCAAGGAATGGTATTCGAATTCAAGCTGAAGGATAGAGGAGACACAATTCGAGCAACATAGAAACAAATAAATCGGGTTTGATCAGTAGGTGGCGCAAAACAAGAGATAAGAGAAGGGTATTGGCTATTAGTTTCCCTAGATGTTGTGGGTTAAGTTGCTAGTCTTTGGAGCCTTGTAACAATTTTGGGTTTCTTGGAGCTTTTGGCTTGAGATAGGATCCCTGGAGCCCTGTAACAACTTTGGTCCCTCGGGGTTATGGATTGAGACAGTCTCTAGAGCCCTGCAACAACTTATGTCCCTCAAGACTGTGGGTTGGGATGTAATCTATGGTGCCCTGTAACAGCTTAGGTACCTTGGAGGATGTGGGTTGACATAATAGGCTTTGGATCCTTAGAAAACTTGGAAAGAGGCTAATCCTACAACAAAATCAAAAGAAGACTTGATTAAAGACCTTGATTACTACATTATTGTTAAAATGCATCTTGAACTCCCCGGAAGGGAGTGAATAATTGTGTATGCACTTGGGATGAGGCACAAACCTATGAACTCCCTATGTTGAGAAGATGGTAGCGTCAACTAGTGGGATTGAGGAAGAGGCCCTTTGGATTCCATGTTTCCATTGGCAGCTAGTGTTCTAATCCCTTAAGCAAACACCCCCCTCAGAATCTAGAATCTAGCTCGAGGGTGATAGCTGCAAGTTTGGCTACAATTGTCTATGTTTGGGTGGAGATTTCCTGTCCCGGACTCAGTTCCATGAAACTTTAAAGATAAGTGTATGTTTCTATTGCTTAAGTATTAATGAACTTATTATGCATTTCTAGTTGAAATGGTTTGGATTCTTTTTGGACTATGACAATGTTGTTAATGTGATGAGCATGTGGATTCCTCTCTATGCAGAGATAGATTTATAGTTATGATAAATAAATGTATACATAAACACATACGTCACACATCTGAAATGGATAGTGTTGACAAACAAGTTGAGCTAGTGTACGCATATACAATGGAATGAAGTGTTGTGTTAAATTCTCATTACCACAGTTCATAACATATAGTCCACAGTAGAATGTGTAATGATGTATACAGTAAACTAACTTGATTCATGTTCCTAAATCAGAATCTTGTCTTGGGGTAAATGATCATTCATACTGATTAATAGTGTATATGTAAGTAATACATAGATGTCATGAAACGCCACAGGCAGTGGAAGGATCCAGAAGAATCTAGAATAAAAACTTGGAACATTAGACACAAATATCCTTTTTATTAACATAAAATAAGTACATAAGATATATTATTCTTGGTAGGGTTTGTACATATACATGGATGTTCCTTCATCAGGCTATAAGCCATTGAACCTATGCAAAAGGCGTTGAGTCAAGGTTGGAAGGGCTATCCTCCATTTTAGTGTGGGAATAGTCAAAACTCATGTAGGCAGGCTTCGCCAACCTTGCATTATAAGCAACTTGGAGATCTTCTACTTGCATCAAGGTGTAGCTAGCTCGGCCCCGAAAGTATATGCATACCATCATAGAGCTACTTATAGGCCTGCTTTGAAGCCTAAAACATTTGGCGTGTGGCAGGCAAGGTGGAGACCTTTCAGGAGTTCACACGCAATTGATGGTAGGTAAGGGCTATGGGAACACATATTCTAGTATGCGTGGGATTTCCTGTTCGAGAACAGGGAATGTAGAAGGATCATAAACTCCTTAGAGTTATATCAGCTCAAGCTCGAGAGGGCTAGCACCATAGGGCACCTTAATAAGCCATCGATGCCAGAATTGAGTATTGGCGTTGATCTAGAAGTTTGCAGGACCTCTAAGACAAAGCCATGGTCGAAATAACTAGCTCAAAGAAATTATGGTTGGGTTGAGACTTTCTATTTCAATAGTCGTAAAGATTCTCATCTGAAGCATTCCTTAAGGTAAGGTCAAGATCCCTTAGACAAGCCATGGAAGATATTGAAGGAAATATCGATGCGGCATAGGAGGGCAAGCCTTAAACTTATAACGAAAATTCAACAAAACCTTACACGCTCCAAACCCTATCTGTGGAGACTCTTCATTGGCATGGCTTGGTTTTTCCTTTAATACAATTGGATGAGGAAGTGATGATGCGGCATGTTGGTACAAACCTAAATATTACATTGGAGGATTGTGTGGCACAACTATGGGATCAACCAAGATGATGTGAGACGAGATGAGCTAACTGAAATGTCAGCCCAAAAGTTTTGCGATTGGTTAGAGGTGGACCCTCTTAACAGGGCGACCACGGACTGATGCAGTGAGTGAAGGCCGTTGCATTCAACAGGACCTGATATATATATATATATATATATATATATATATATATATATATATATATATATATATATATATATATATATATATATATATATATATATAGATATAAGCATGTAGAGTAACAACTCTAGTTGTGAGGCCCTTATGACGAGTTGAGAAGTCAAGTAGAGTTTGGAGGAAAAAATAAATAAATATGTTTTACCCCATTCCTTTAACTGCATGAGGGGTTAGGTGATGTTACATGTCTATTGTTACAACATCTACTTCTCAATCTGTTGTTACCTATGTTTTTGTTTTCAATTTCTTTTCTTGATCCCTCAAGTGTTGGTGTAGTGTTGGGTAGCAGAAACACCTCTTTGGCTGCCCACTTTGAAGCTTTGACAAGAAAAATGAAATGGTTTTCTACCCCCTAAATTGTTATAGCATCTATTATTACAACATCCATTTTTATAACATTTGTTGTAATGGTCATTGTTTTAGTAGTTTCAATAGTAGCAGTTGTTATAGCATCACCTTTTATAGCAGTTTCAACATTTTCGACAATAATGGGTGTTACAACATTAGTTGCTACAACATTTTTAGCATATTTAACATTGACATGTTATCATGGCATTTGGTCTTACAACATCCATTGTTACAACATCTGCTTCTCAATCCATTGTTGCCTATGTTTGTACTTCTCAATTTTCTTGCTTGATCCCCCAAATACTGGTGTAGTTTTGCATCGCAGAAACACCTCTTTGGCTGTCCACTTTCAAGCTTTGACAAGGAAGATGAAATGGCTTGTTGTTACAACATCCATTGTTACATCATATTTTGTTACAGCATCTACTGTTACAACATATGTTTTTCAATCCATTGTTACCTATGTTTGTGCTTCTCAATTTGTTTTCTTGATCCCCCAAGTGTTGGTGTAGTGTTGGGTGGCAGGAAAACCTCTTTGGCTACCCATTTTCAAGCTTTGATAAGCAATATGAAATGGCTTTCTACCCCCTCAATTGCTACAACATCTATTGTAATGGTCATTGTTTCAGTAGTTTCAATAGTAGCAGTTGTTATAGCATCAACTTTTACAATAGTTCAACCATTTTCAACGATAATGGGTGTTACAACATTTTCAATAGATTTAACATTGACATGTTGTTATGGCATTTGTTATTACATCATCTGCTGTTACAACATCCATTGTTACAACATCTGATTCTCAATTAGTTGTTACCTATGTTTGTTTTTCTCAATTTGTTTTCTTAATCCCTCAAGTGTTGGTGTAGTGTTTGGTGGAAAAAACACCTCTTTGGCTTCCCACTTTCAACCTCTGACAAGCAAGATGAAATGGCTTGTTGTTACAACATCCATCGTTACAGCATCTTAGTTGTAACTTATTTGAAATTTTATTATCGTATATGCACTTTGATATGATGTAATGCGAGTATTGTTTCATTTCATATGTTGTAATATTAGATATATAACAGAGAAATTAATTAATGCATGAAATAAATAACGAAGTTTCATTCTAATTTTTTTTTTTTACAAAACAAGCATCTTCCAAAGGATACAAATGATCCTCATCACATAGATCCAAATCATGTGGGTTCGATGCTGAGATGGAAGATGATGCTCATGATGACACATATACATATGACAATGAGGCTGATGTCAATAAAGATGATGATGATAATGATGATCATGAGGCTGATGTCGATAAATATGATGATGATAATGATGATCATGAGGCAGTTGTTGGTAGCAACTAGTGACATTCATGATCATATAGATTGCATCATGGATCATTTTTGATATATTGTTATGATGTCGATTTTCATGGTTACTATCATATGTATCATTTTCACGGCCTCCTGTACCATATTATTGAGTTGTATCTTTTTGACATGTATCATTTTGACTTATATCATTTGGACATGACGTATCATATTGACTTGTATCATTTTGTCTTACATAATTCATCATTTTTATTTATATCATTTGTACATGATGTATCATTTTGACTTATGTCGACTGTTGGACATGCATCATTTTCACATGTTATTTTTTTTCAAAAGGAACGGGTATATTTCTATTAATCAAACTGGAATTTAGCCAATGCCATTACATTCAAAAGCATCAAAATTTCCAGAGTCCTCCAAAATTGCTCTGACCAATATCTTTGGGTATGCAGTAATGTTTTTTCTAGATTTACTACATCATTCTTCTTGTAATTTCTCCAAAATACCCCATTAATACTTACATACCTACATAACATAATCTACCTAGTTATTACTATGAAATTAAATACCTAGTTCCCTCCACATCTTTTTGGCATAATTCCTCTGTAACATCCTTGTCTGCTTCCTCCTTCTAGAATGGTGTTGCTTCTCCTTATTGCCCTTGCTCTTGCTCCAACTCCTTTTGATAAGGAAACATCAGAGAGAGAGCCCCTCCCTCACCAATCGCCATATCCTTTTCACAGTTTTCATCAAGGTCAAATATTTATTTTAACACTAAAACAATTGCATCCTCCACATTGACCTCAAATTTCTCCACCTTGTAATCAATATTTTCTATCTTGGATATGATTACCTCCATCATCGCTTGTACAATTTCAACATATTTTTTTAGACCTTCCAACTGACTCGTTACCAGGGTGAAATGAGAGTGAGCCTCAGAAATTATTTGCCCACCTGTCCTAGAGATCATCTTCTTGATTTCATGCTTGAACGCCCAATCAATCTCATCTAGGGAGCCACCAACTCCATTTCCTGATGAGGAGGCCAAGATCTCTTTGGCTTGGAAAGAATGTATGGAGAGCCATTATGCATAAATTTTTCACAACCATCCTCATATAACCATACTTAACTCCAAAATGACAGCAAGGGGAATCCCTTCAAGTTTAATTTTTTTTTTCTAAGTAAAACTTCTCTATTAAGGAAAACATAATGTACATAGAGGCACTGACCTCTGCAGTACTAGGTCAGCTATATGACCATTTTAAATAGAAAGTCTTGACATCGTGACTTCCCCAGTTGGGGAAACCAGTCCGAGAATGAGATAAGAATAAAGTTGATTTTACCCATGCAGGGGCTACAGTTCCAGAATTCAAACTTTTTTACCAAAATTAACATTGTGTAAAGACTGTAAAATTTAGAAAGACTGCCCACTATATAGTTCAAAATTAACCACAGTAAAACAGCCCAAGAAAACCAAAACTTGGAACCCGAGCTGGACACGAGACCCAAAATTGACCATAGTGAAACGAAAATAAACAAAACCAAACTCAGAACCTGACACATGACATGGCATGCAACAACTAGGTGTCTTAGGTTGGTGGCTTCTCTTCCACGATCGGACACCAGCCATATTCTTCTGAACCAGTATTTGTTGAATGGCCGCCACCTGCAGTGTCCTGGGGCTCACAGTCCTCCACTTGTATTCCTTTGTCTTTGCGGGTGGCTTCGCCTCCCCGAGTCTGTTTTCAGCTGCTAGACATTTGTCTTTGCGGGTGGCTTCGCCTCCCCAAGTCTGTTTTTAGCTGCTAGATGGATGGTCCATGTCTCTCAGCGAGTGGCTGGAACTCGACTCCCCCTGAAAGTTGACGAGCAATGGAGGAGCCAGGTTCATTTCCGGGCTGAGCTCTGGTTCAATGCATGAGTCAGTTACCTCTCTAAAGTCCACCGTGATGGTTGCAATGATGACCGGCCTATTCATGGAGCAGGGCAACTGAAATTGAGCTTGCTGGGAAGAAGCAGTGGAAGTGGTGTGTTGGGTGACTCCACTTGAACGCCGAACCTTGCGGGTGTCCATTCTACCTCGGCCACTGCGAGTATCCAGATATCTGCCAAGGAAGCAAGAAGAGGAAGGGCTTGGGGGTGAGGATGCGGCCCTTCAAGTTTAATTTTGTTCGCATTAACAATTGTGAATTCATTTCTTCTTGGTCTGGACCATAAACACACACAGTTGAACTGAGACGTTCTTCTTCGGCCACATAAATATCAAATCCTTTTTTGCTGACATCCCACCTGGCCACTTGCTTGGCATTAATCCTCGTGTTCAACCATTTGTTGGATGAATGGCTCGTCATTTTATTGGAGCGATCAGTGATGATCTGGAGCGATCACCGATGATATTTTGTAGCATGAAATGACTACCAAATTTATACAACCTACTAGTCAGATTATCCTCCTTAATTACCCTTAAGCATCTCAAGATCCTCAAGTTATTAGTAATCATGGTATGTGACATATGGTTGTTATTTCACCCTCCTCCATCAACTCGCCTTGAACCAAATTGAGACCTTTGTTGGCTTAATTGTCTACCAAAGTGTTGTTCTCTCCCTTGATATGATATAACACAAAATTTCAAATTTATACATGATCAATTGGATTCTTTGTAGAGCTAGTCTTGTATTTGGGTCCTTGCAATGATTCAATTTGATATATTTTTTAATTTTAATGAGAGAGTCTCCAAAGACATATATGATGATGATCTTGTCAGTGTTGACTCATCAATTTTTATATGTTGAAAGTGTTGATTATTTGGATGCATATTTATTACGTATGATGGTTTTGATTTACTACTCATGATGGATGTTTTCAAATTCACTTAAATTATAGATATTTGATTCACTTTTTTTACTTATAGATGATGATCATGTTACAATAATTATCTTTTTTTTAAGTATTAGGGGGTTTACGCAGTGCCAGAGGAGATCTGGGATGGGTGACTCCCGGGAAGTCCTAGTTACCGAGTGCAAGCCCTGGAAGTGATGATTGACGCTATGTGATTCATTTCACTAGTTTCAATCCCACTTCTTCACCCCTGTGAGCATCACCCGATGCAATGAGTGCTAAGTGAACAATTCAAAAATCATGAGAAATTAGTCATTACGACTACCTCTCATGGAAATGGTCATACGTTAATGACTTACTTAACGCAGTTGAATCCCAAAATGATATCTAAAATAATTATCTTGTTATTTTATTTATATTAGATGTTGTATATTCTACTTTGATGGATATTTAATAAGTATAATAACGTTCTTAATTTGTATGGATGTATGTTTCACTAAAAATTCTTTATAAATGTTATCCTATAAAATATTTTAAATTCATTGATATTATGTATAATCATATAACTTATTTAAGATACATGATATATTTAACTGATTAAATTGAAATAAAACATATTAATTTAACTGTGTGCAAAACAATAATAATTTTTTGGAAGAAAAACTAGAAGCCAAATAAGAATCCAAACTGGACATATATCTTGGTGCTAAACCGGGAGTTATTCCTACGATTGGAAGCAAAAAAAGAAGAAACAATTGAAGCCAAATTGGAACCCACACTAGAAGCAAAACTAGAAGCAAAATTGGATGCCACGCTAGAAGCAAAATTGGAAGCCACATTGGAAGCAAAATTGGAAGCCACACTAGAAGCAAAATTGGAAGCCACACTGGAAGAAAAATTGGAAGCCATACTAGAAGCAAAATGGGAAGCCACACTAGAAGCAAAATTAGAAGCCACACTAGAAGCAAATGAGAAGCAAAATTGGACATTAAACTGGAAGCCAAACCAGGAGCCAAATTGGAAGCAAGTCTTGGTGCTATTTTTGATGCTCAAATGGCATTATTCCAATCCTATCTATTTACAGTTTTATTCCTAGTACTACTGACGACATTATTTCTAGTGCCACATACAACGCAACTCCAAGAAAATTGTGGGGCACTATTTCGGGAGTTATTTATGGTGCTATTTTTTCAACGCTATTCCCAACACAATTTATATGTTGTTTCTGGAGAAATTTATGGCGCAAAATTTGGCTTTATGATAAGCATACTTGGTCGCACCCATTTTTGTGCCGGGAAAGGTGTCCAGTTTGTGAACTGAAAAACACTAAATTTTAGTGATAATTCCTTGTTCTATTATAGTGATAGGTGACTATTATTAAATAAAGACATGTTTTGGCTTTATACTGCACATGCTTGGATTTCCATATAGAAATCTTCATTGACAAATTTTGTGTTGCACAATAGAAGAAGTTATGTAATCATAGAGAAACCATGTAATTTATAATGCAAATGGCTCTCTTCTAGTAAACTTTACCCACATTTGAAGAACATTTTTAAACAATTTTGTTAATCTAGCATAAAAATGACATATAATTGGGTTTTCTTTATATTTGCATGGAATTTATCACACTTGTTGAATGTCTTTATGTAGTTTGAAATTACAGTTCTTAATCCATTTTCTTTCAAATACAATTTCGATTTGACAGATTTTGAAGTTGCTTACGAATCACTATAACCTCCATAATGGCCTCCTTGGAAACTTATCTTAGATAGATATTTTATTGACTAATTATTAAGAATCCTCCTAGGAGCCAATCTTCCCACATAAAGAGGCACAAAGAAATGGAATTCCAAATTTGTAGGTACAGTCATAATGTGTTGAAATTTATGAAGTCTCTTTATTCTTTGGATCATTAAACCTAACACAACCAATGCAAAGATAACACATATCCTAGCATGAATAAAGCTTATATGCAAAAAAGAAATTATCTATACAAATGTAAAGAGAAAAATGTTCCCATGAATCCCAAAAAAATATAGGAGGATTGTTTATGAAGCCATGAAGGGATTTCCTCCACATCCTTGGTGCACCTATTAATTTGTGACCACCTCTTAATCACAAAAGGACCAATATTGTGACCCGTCAACTGCTATATAATATTCATAAAAATTTAGGCCAAGATTGACACTTATCGAGCAATTTCACTCCTTGTATTTCACTTTGACCAATACGAATGTGTTAGAGTCATGATTGAGTATGCACTAAGAAGCATATGTTTATTTATTTTTTTCCACCATCTTGGCTAATTAGCTAAAACATTGATATAAGCCTATGATTCTACAAGTATTTTCTCTAGATTACATGGTATATGAAATTTAGATAGAAAAAATCATCGATGTTTAGATAGGAAGCAAAGATAGATATAAGAGATATAACTAAATTTTGGCCAATGCTCTTCCATTCCAAAATATTTAAATAATGTGTGGGAGGTTAGATCCATGAGGCACCCATTTCGTGCTTTTTCTATTCTTATCACATGAAGGAGAATCTACTCTCTTAGTTTGTCTTTGCTTATTTTTCTCAGTAAACCCAATGATTCCATGAACACAAATCCACTAGAAATTTCCTTTTTTTTTTCCCTATCAAGTCTAGATTGAATACAAGATTACCCCAAGAGTAAAGAGTGGTAAAATTCATGTCAGTGAGATGTTTTTTTCCACAAAGAAAGGTTGTTGAAATTAGTAAAATATGTGGCTTCACACAGTTTTCCCAAAGAGTAAGGAAGCCCTTACCTTGTTTACCAAAAATTCCTTTAAGTGTTTTAGTTGTCTTACCAAACTTTGATGTGCACTTACATGTGAATAAAATTTTAATAGAAAGTAACAAAAAATAAAAGATGGAATTTAGTTAAAAATAAAAACATATACAACCTAAATCAAATAGTAGATGTGTGTAGGGAGCAATAATTTTACTCTTTGCAAAATTTGCAAACATCAAAATATATTCTTGTTAGGCCCTAGAATTGTCATCAAGGAAAATTTTAGGGGCTAATATTCGCAAATGGGCTAATTTTACATGATTTTTCCAAAAAAAAGATTTGCGAATTCCCAATTTTTCCTAAAAATGATTATCCAAAATTTTATAAGAGAAAAAAAAATTATCTTAAAAATCGTCAAAACTTTATATATACTATATAAAATCATTAGAAGTTTGAATATTTTTACTAAAATATCACCAAGCATTTTATAGTTTGCATATTATGGATTAGTAAGATTCGCCAAGGTTTCTAATCTTTAAGATAAATTTCCATTCTTAAAATTTTCCATGATTGTCATTTTTAATTCACATTCTCACCATATGCTTAGTTATGGTTTTCATTGTTATTACTATCATTTTGCACAATTGTTGGGCTAGTAACTTAAACTTGGAGCACGATCACATAAGTGTTCATTATTTAATCTATTTCTTTTATTTCAATAAGGTTTGCATCCAAATGATTATTGATGATGGTGCTTGTGTTGCTTCAGGAGTGCATATGAAATAACGATCAAAGATAGACATGCATCAACAATTAATTGCACTTAGTTCTGTTCATGCACCAACACTCCTACACTAGTATTCCTACATTAGAGAGCAACCAATTTGGGGCTTCGATATTTCAGCACGCTTCCGAGGAAAACCAAGGAATTTTATTGTCCAAAATGATGTTCTAACACCTTCCCATGAGTTGGATTGCACCCAGGTCGCACATGTGGGTCTCTAGAAGAAAATCAACAAATCTGCTCAAGATCCGCACAGTTTTCAAACTGCCAAGTTTGACCTCGATTTGCATGCAACTGGAGGTGAATCTGGAAAATTTGAGCAAATGGGTTTTTTAAAAAATATAAAATATTATCTATAACTGAAACTGTTTCTCAATATTCGTTTTTTTCTCAAAAATTAGACGTGGGTCTTTAGGGAGTTTCATAAAAAAACAATGTTTTTCCAAAATTCTAGAATCTTGTAAAAAGAGCCAAACAGCCAACTTCAGGCATGTTTCCTAGGATATGGAGTTGAATGAGACAAATATAAGAGAGTTTTTTATTGAAAATATGACAAATTAGGTTGCTTCCAAACCGTTTTCCAAAAGAATCCATGGTTATGAAGATATGCAAATATCTTTGAGGCCAATTTGTTAAAAATATGCAATTTTCCAGAATTAAGGAAAATCATTGTTAGAGTCAAAATTCGCCTTGTAAATTTTATAAATGGATTAGCCATGGTCTGTGTGAAGGGAGGATATGTTAGTATAGCTTCATATTGTTGGTTTGGAGTTGGAGCATATGGCTTGGGATGTAAAGAACTGATTCAATTTTAATAAAAGACTTCTAATGCCAAGTTTCTTTCTCTAAATCTATTGTTTTTAATGATCATTTTCATTTTGTAATTTGATTTGATTTTAAGAGAGTGAGAGTTGGATGGTTTGGGCCCAACCAACCAAGCTCAACATCCCTCACTTTAGATTAGTTTTCAATTGTTAGAAATTAGCAAAAGTTGTGTTGAATGATGATTTTTCGTGTATGAATAGTTTCTTTGATATACTTGCATGACTCAGAACATTCAAAGATTGTTTCCTTTTAGATTTGAGTAATGATCTCATCATGAATCGTTAAGGACTACATTAATGAAGCATAAAGGATGTTTGAATGTGAATTCTTAAACCAATTTTATTTAAATTGTATAATCTTGCATTTCGTAATTATGCAGAGTTATTATGTACTTAGATAGGTTTTATAATATCATGTTTTATATGAATGTCCAGCAATAATATGACGAGATGTTAATGGTTGTAGCTTAGTTAGAGTTGAAGTATGGTTGGATTGAGAGTTGTAGGTTAATGTTTTTCATGGAATATGCTTTCTAAGTTTATTTGTTGTTGTTTTAAATTAGAATAAAGTTTGATTTTTAAATGTGTGAGAACATTAATTTGAAGTTTTTAGTTTCCTTTTGAGTGTTTGAGAGTTTAATGTTAGGAAAGATAAAAGACTAGTTTGAATTCTTGTTGGATTGCATCCTCAGACTTAGACTTGGTGATTAGATTTGGTTTTGTTGGATTGTTTATTTTCCTTAAGTCTAGAATCTCTTGAATTAGAATTAGTTTTGTTTAAGATTGAATTTAGAATAATCTTGATATTGAATGATAATTAGTTTTGTTTGATTTCAGATTTCTAAAGTTTATTGTTTGAATTGTAGTTAAGTTTTACTTGCATTGAGATTAAGTTTGATTGATTTACTTTACTTAGATTGAGATTAAAATTGTTTATTTGCATTTTGTACTTAATTTAGAAATATGAATTTGATTTTAATTTAGGTTAGATGTTTTGATTCTGCATTACCTACGCTTGTGCCTCTAAGTCTTACGACCTCAGATTGATAATTTAATGTTGGAATTATAACACATATATGATTTTCCCAACAATTATATGAGTGAAATGTTATTAATATCTAGGACTCAAACACAATAGACTCGATTTTATTCAAAAAAATCTTTGTTAGTTTTTTTAAGACTGCATTTTGTAGATAGTAGTTTTCCTGTTTGATATGTATCCACTTCCACATTAATTAAATTTTGTCCTCATAACAACCTCAAATGCAATTATTGTTGAGTTTTTTTTTCATTTCTATATGGTCTATTAATCTCTTTTAATTGTTTAGCTATAAAAACGTTTAGAAGTAATTTGAATATCCCCCAACTACATTGAAAAATTTATGAAATTATGTTCCAACATTTACATTTCCTCTTTTTCATATTTTTTTATAATATATTAAATAATATAGACTAAGACCAATGATAGAAACAAATCAATTCTCTCTCTCCCCTTTTGTCTTGCAATTAATATACATAACTTTCGGTTCACTGTTAATTTTCATCATATCCAAATTATCAATGTTCTTCCTTCTAGTAAAATTTCATAACATGCATGATAATGATGTTCTTCATTCTAGTAAAATTTCATAACATGCATGATAATGGTACAATTTAGTAGAGACAATATCGTTTCAACTCTTTCATGTTGCATTATTATTACGTCGGTTTTGATTTGCATTTTCCAATTTATTATTAACACCTCAATTATAATTTTTGTTTTATTATGCTTGTGGTTAAGTTTTTTTTGTTTTAGTTAAAGCAAAGCTTTCTTAAATATAAATATGAAAAATATTTCAATAAAATTAAATTAATCACTTAATTAAATAATGTATTTAATTTATACAAATTTTGTAACATTGCAACATAAATAATAATTAAATTTAAAAATATGTTATTTTTGTAAAAAATAAAGATTATATATACATTATCAAAATAAATAAGACATTTATAATAGAAAACATAAAATGATTATGACATTACTCACTTTCAAACTGAAATCACATATTTATAAGTAGTATGCAATTACTCTAAAAATATTCATATTTATTAGTGTGCAATTACTCTAAAAATATTCATAACAAAATATTTTTTTTCCGTAAAAATTTCAAAAACCCCTTTTCATCCCCTTAAAAATATGCTAAGCTTACTCTTTAATTAAATTTAAAAATATAGTATTTTTATAAAAAACAAAAAATTATATATACATTATCAAAATAAATAAAAAATTTATAGTACAAAACATAATATAATATATTATGACATTACTTACTTTCAAACAAAATTCACATATTTATAAGTAATGTGCAATTACTCTAAAAATATTCATAACAAAATATTTTTTATTTTCTCTGTAAAAACTTTAAAAACCCCTTTTCATCACCCTTAAAAATGTGCTAAGCTTATTCTTAAAGCTTTCGGCACTCCCTCTCCTTATACATTTCTTACTTTGTAATTTTCCACTGGACATAATGGGCTAAGCTTATTTTTAAAGCTTTCAGCACCCCCTCTCTCTTTACAATATATTTTAAATTAAAAGTGTTAAATAATTTATGATATGTAATTGAAACTTTAATTTTCTCATTCATATATAATATTATTATTATTATTATTTACAATAATTTTATTTTTATTTTTTTAAATTGATATGCGTTGGTATTATGATATAGTAAAAATTTGATATGTATTTCTGATTGTTTATGATAATGTTTATTATTTAGTTTTTATTATGTATTTTCTAATTTAATATAGAAGAAATGTTGTAATGTTTTAGTATGTTATATAATGTTATCCACTGTGATGTCGAAAATTAAAATTATTAAAATAAAATTAGTAATATTAGTTATTAATTATTAATGTATAAAAATAAAAATCCTACATTATGTAATGTTATATATTATTTTTGAATGTATATGAATTCATTTTTGAATTTATATGATGTTTCATTAATATTTGTTGAGTAGTTTAGGTAAATTTGACTCTTTCAAGTTACCTATTGTTTTTTAGCTCCAGGTTTTTAAGAAACCATGGTATTCATCTAGAATGTAACTAATTTAGACTGGAAAAGACTCCAAATAAATGTGTCATTTGGTGTCTTTTGGTAAAAAAATCAAAATTTATAAAAAAAAATTATGTTTTGGTGGGTAATCTTTTAAAACTCATGATAATAATTTTTTTCATATTATATATTTAAAAATGAAAATTATATCATTTTAATTTTACACTTTATTTACAGAAATTAAACCACTCCATATCCATTAAGTTTGAATCTATCAAGAACGAGAGGGAACAAATCTGTCCAGGTACAAACCTTTCCTTAAATTTTACAATCAAAATAGAGATTTGCACTTCATGAAATTTGATCTCTCTTGGCTCTCGATAGATCAAAAATTAAAATGAATCTAGACTGATTTATTTTTATTTATCAAAAATTATTTATACACAAAAGAATGTTGTAAATACATAAAAATAAAATTGATATCCTATATATAAATTTTAAGTATAATATTTGTATATTTACGATTTCTTTATATAAATATCAAAACTTGATGCCTACTACTTGTATTTGTATGTATGTTATGTTGACATTTACTTTGAAAAGTGCATGAATTTCCTATGCCAATACTTAGTATTTATGTATATCAATATCGTTATACATTTTTTTTAATTGTAATTGGTATATTTATGTGTTTGCATGTTTGCAAAATTATAAGGTCTTAATAAATATTTAAATATAATAATTAATATTTGATATATTGTATTTGTATGCTTATATTTGTGTATTGCAATATTTTTTTTTGTGTAATGATAAAAATTAAAGTGTATTTATAATTATAAGTAACAATATTTATTTTTATATATTATTTTATGTGTATTTTTAATGAATGCGTATGACATATTTCTATATAGTACGAGTTAAAATGGCTAAAATTATTCAATTATATTTTTATAATATACTGTTTATTTGAAATATTTGTACATGTACAAATTTTGTATTATCTATGTATTCATAAAAAAATTTTAGGTTGTATTCAAATTTGATATTTATTTGTAGTTGTACATAACAATATTTGTTGTTTAGGTTTTATTGTTATGTATGTATTTACAATGAATGATTATGACATGTTGATTTACACTTTAAAATCAAATAGAAAGACAAAGTTGAGGAAGTAATGAGTGTAGAGTATTTATAATTAGGAGTATAATTATAAGTTGGAAGTGAAAGGGAGAAGTCAAATAAGGTTTTACCTTAGAAAATATATGATTCTTGAAATTAAGGAAAACATTTTTAAATAAAAATATTAATTTATTCAATTAATTATTAATTTATTTATTTTTACATTATATTTATTTTTTCAATATATAAATTAAAATCAACAAATTATGAATCTAATACATCAATATTAAAACTCCAAACTCCTACTCGTTAATGGTCAATAACCATAAAACAATATATAACATACAGAGTTTTTATTTTCAATTAACAAATATTTATATTTAAATTGAACATCATAACTTAATTTATGGAGAGAAAGAGGGAGCTATTTTGTTGAAACTATTAAAATTTAATTTAATTTAATAGATCTTAAAAAAAAAAAATCTACTATCACATTATAGATTTATTAAATTTATTTATTAATTAAAATAGGTTGTTATAATATCTATGAAAATGAAAGATGTATAGAAAATCATGTGTTGCAATTCTTATTCATATGAGATTCACAAATACATAAATTCATGATCCTTGGTTTAATCTTCCAAGAGGTCTTTTGTACTTTTCATGACTATCGAAATTCATTTACAGATTTTTTCCTTCTTCTCAAGTGAATAATACAATTTATATAATCCCTAAGGATTACATTTCCAACATTCCCTCCTTAATCCAAAGGGGTGTATGCTAGTCCAAGAGAGCTTAAATATAGAGGTGTATAGTAGCCAATGGTTAGATGTGCTCTTTGAATATGGTGGCTTAAGGAAGACCACAACCAAATAGGTATTAGAAGTCGAAGTCTTCTACTAGAGATGGTTTAGGGATGACTACCATGTCTAGAAATTGACTCAAAGTAGTTCCTAGAACAATTTCAAATTTGTCTAGAATTGATGTATTTTGCTAAATGGAAGTACTCCTTGAGGATGGTTTAAATATGCCCACAAATTTTTGAAATGGTGGCTTAAAGATGACCACAAACTGTTGTCTAGAAAAAACGTAAATCTTCTACTAAGTGGCGATTTAAGGACATCCACAAATGGAATGATGCTCATGGAATATGAATCTTGCTATATTTAAAGTATTGAGTCTAGCTCGAAGTTTTGGCTACTAGCTCTAGTTTGTGTTATGGCTCAGGGTATCTTGAGACGACTTCGAAATTAGTAGTTGACTATCCACACCCCCATTATCAAATACAATTTGAGAATACGAATGTCTTCATTACAAGATGTGTCAATACTTAAGAATTAATTCTATGGTATGATCGATATATCTTCTTGGTTGTTGAAGACCATTTCCAATCCAAAATGATTTTTTTCTATTGCAAGGTTCTTGTGATTGGAACATTGATGTGAATAATGATTTTTTTTTTTTTTTTTTTACAATGCTCACAAGGGTGAAGATCCAAACACTAAGATTTCATGTGGCCGACTCAATGACAATGTTGGAATTTGATAATTTGATGTAGATGTGGACCGGGTGAATTTGAGCATCTTGAAGAAACCCAACATTGAAACTACATTGATTTTGAATTGTATGGTAGGTGAAAGTTCACTTCCTTTTCATATCCAAGATCATTTTTTTGCTTGTTGTTGATGACTTCTTCCCAAAGATTGATGATGGGCTTGGGAAGTGCAGGAAGAAATTCTTCTTCATCTTCATTTGAATCTACTTTTGTGTGTTGAAATGTGTAACAAGTTCTGGTCTTCATAGTGTCTAATGTAATCATGATTTGATTAAAATAGAAAAAGAACTTTTATTATTATTATTTTGAAGCATGGGTTTCATGCTAAAGGTTATTTTATTTATAGGTCAAGCACCCATTGAGTGCTTCTATGGTTTTGTCATAAAGTCTAGGAGTCAATTGAGTCATTGTAATATGTAAGACCCCTTTAGGTATCTTTTATTATGTAAAAGAAATTTATTTGAGTCATAAGAGACCTTCCAAGATAAGTCAACCTAGCTACAACAAGTTGGCCTAGATGAAAGATCAAGTCGACCTCATGGAGGAAATTCATACCCTTGGAAAGCCTATATATAAGAGGCATTCAATTTGAAGGACACATTCAAGACATTCGAAGAAGAAAAAGAAGTTCGATCTCAAAAAGAACTCCTAAGGTAAGTGAAGTTTAAGGAGGAAGCTAGAACCGAAGTTCTTGGGTCTCTCTCTCTCTCATGTGCAACTAAATTATGAAATTGTTGGGGTCGAAGTTAGAATTTGTTGGAATCGAAGTTGTTGGGATCGAAGTTACTGGAAAAGTTGTTGGGGTCAAAGTTGTTGGAGATGTTGTTGGGGTAAAAGTTGTTGGAAAATTTGTTGGGATCGAAGTTGGTGGAAAATATGTTGGGGTCGAAGTTGTTGGAAAAGTTGTTGGGGTCAAAGTTGTTGGAAATTTTTTCAGGGTGGACGTTACTAGAAAATTTTTTGGGGTTGAAATTGCTGGAGAAGTTGTTAAAAGTTCGAAGTTTGTTGTTGCAAGAGGAAATCTCATCAAGAAGGAAGGCTTACTTGGTCTTGGATGGGCCTTGGTCAAGGGTAATAGGTCCTAGAATTCATCATTTGAAGTTATATAAGAAGAGAAGACATATTGTGGCTTTTCCTCTCAAGAGGAGAGGTTTTATAGCATGTATCTTGTTTCCTCTTTGTTGAATAATGTGTAGCTAGGTTTGGTCTTCATAAATATGAAATGTAATTTTAATTCTTGTATATTGTAAAATGAAAGGAAAAATATTATTATTGTTTTTGGAGCATGAATTTACATTTTCATTGTCTTTTATTTTAGAGGTCAAGCATCCATTGAGTGCTTTTAGGGTTCATCCTAGACCAGGAAGTCAAAAGAGTCATTTTCATAAGTTGAATACCCCATAGAGCACATTGTAACTTGTATATACAATTATTATTATCATTAAAAGTATCAAAATATCCTTCAATACCAAGTTGGCTTGGAAGCTGGAAAGTAGGCCTAAATTGAGGAGCCACATCCACATTAAGAAGCCTATATAAAGGAGGGAACTCGACCTCCTTGGAAGACATTTTTTTCACTCACTCATCCAAGTGAAGAAGAAGATAAAGAAATGCAGTGAAGAAGGAAGAGGATGAATAAATATTGTTCTGGGCTATTTCTCTCACACACATGCAAAGGAAGGTTAGGGTTTCTATTGCTAGACTAGGGTTTTTCTTCTGCATGTTTGATCTTGAAGAAGGAAGAGAAAGAAGGTCCGCAAAGGTCACATTGAGTCATCCTAAAGCACTAGAAAAAAGGAGAAAATCCAATTGAATGTATGAGGATGCCTTGGAAGGAAAGAACAAGATCACACGTCTGGCAACAACTGCTGTTGAGGGGGTGAAATTTCAGACTTGCAATAGAGGCCGAAATTATGAAGCTGGAGGTTGAAGTTGTGTTGGTTGAAGAGATTTGACTAGGTTTTACTTGATATAAGGAAGAACATCATCTGAAAGGGTTGGACTTGGTCTTGCAGTGTATTGGTCTTGGTCTAGAGGTTGTGGAATTTTTCAATTGAATAATATATAAGAAGAGAAGGGATTTACAAGTTTTCCTCTCAAGTGGAGAGGTTTTGGCCCTGGCTTGCAGTCTATATTCTGTGTTCTTGTGTACTATTATTCTTATTGTTTTGGATGTTTGATGATACAAAAACATAATAATAAGTGAAAAAGCTAATAAGTAATAAAAATTGAAAGGAAATCACAAGCAGCTATCAAGAGAATATAAATCACTCTAATCATTACCCTCTAGATTTCTCAACATGGTATCAGGGCTAAGGTTGGCTAAGGGCATTATGAAGATCTCTACCACACTAAAGAAGGTTCTAAAGAAGTGTTCAAAGGTAGCAAGCCGTATCAATAACAGCTTAAAAGAAGTATGGAATATTCTATTTACTCCAAAGAAGGAAGTAATCAAGACAAAGGGTGAAGGATTGTTCTCAACACTCACTGGCACATTTCAAGATGAGAGAATTTGGGTGCTCGATAGTGGTGCATCAAGACATATGACCGTCCATCAAAAGAAACTAAAAATACTATCAAAAGGAAATTCCTCTTACTTTGTAGATCTCGGTGATAATAAGAGCTATCATGTGAGAGGAATTGGATCAACCTCACTAGAGTTGGAGAATGGAGGAAATATTCATCTCAACAACATCCTATTTATTCTAGGTTTGCATAAGAATTTACTTTCCATTTCAAGTCTAGAAGATAACGGTGATAGAGTGGATTTCATTGATGGAAAAGTTATACTATGGGGTAAAAACTCAAGCATAGAAAATGCAAGAATGATTGGGATTCGTGGTGGATTCGTGAAGGAAGACTTTACAGGCTACTAACTTCCCTTGTTCAAGCATTAGTTCACATTGAAATCAGCCCATGTGAACTTTGGCATAGAAGGTTCGTTCATCTCCACTTAAAAATCCATCCAACCCTACATTCAGTAGTAGATGGAATCCCCGAACTAAAAGAAGAAAGGAGTATGGTGTTGATTTTGGGGTAGCATTGGATGTGCTCTAGTTCTGAAATTTTGTGGAGGGGCTAGAATACATGAGATCTCCAAAACCCAGAAATTGTTTGGAGAAATTCCACTCGAATTGAGAGTTATTGAAATAATTAATATTTTTAATAAGGTTCCTAAGTTTAAACTTAGGAAAATAAAAATATTAATGGGTATTAGTAAAAATATGGGTGAGAATATTCTAAGAGGAGAGGATCAAGTCTATTTTAATATTAGCCATTAATTAGGGACTTAATCTAGGTCATTGATTCATCAACAAGAAAAGTATAAGAGTAGGTTTGAGGGTCAATTGGAGATACACCATATTGATCAGTCAGTTCGATTGTTTTGGGGTGAGGTTTGCTGAGAAAGTCGAACAGGTGATCTAAGTTGCAGTAGAGGGGCAGGGATATTTGGGGTTGGAGGATCTTCTCCGAGAACCAAAATACTCAACAAAGAGAGGTATAGATATGCTAGAGGAGGTAGCGCATACCAAGGGAGGCTAATGTTGGGCTAGGAGGGCCCACGCATTGCTTGATGCAGTGCTAGCGTAGGGGGAGATTTGCCCTCCTGCAGAAGTATGAATTCAGTCGGGAAGCAGCAGGATGAACCAAGAAGGCTGGTGTCAGAGCTCCAGGAGGTAGAGGAGGCAGCGCAGAGCTGACGCGGAGTCTCAGAGTGCTCCACACGAGCCCATGCAGCTACTACGAAGGGGCAGCATAGTTATAGCCAGGGATAATCAATCCAGTTGTCGGATCAAAGGGATTTTTCTGGGTGAAGTGAGGTAATCTCACTTAGGTTTCTACTAGTATATTTTATCTCTATAACTAGATAGTTGAGAGGGCATCAAGAGTTATATTCGGAACCACTGCTTAATAATAGAAAACCCTTAGAGTTGTTGCACCGGTTTTCCCGCATTGAGTTTTTCCAAGGACTTTTATCCAAAAATAATGGTGTCCCTTGTGTGTTTGTCTCATGTCTATTTCATTTTATGATCTGTATGTTAGTGTAGTCTGCTGTAGTATTTTTCATCAGTGTTTAAATAATTAAATAGCTTGTTGAATGTAAAAACAAGTAGGAGATGATAAACTAGTGATTACAGTAGGATTTCTGATGTGTAGATTAAGAAATTTTCACATGGTATCAGAGCATTGCATATCATAGGACACTGAAGCCATCATCTAGGAGATCCAATGAAAATTGTTGCAGAGAAGTAGTTGTCCTGAGTGACAGCATTGTTTCAAAGCCATAGGAGTAGCTGAAGGAGTGACGCAGAGGCTGACGCAGTGCTTGTATCAGCATTTCGATCATGTAGAGGGTGACGCAGTACTCGAGAGGATCTCACGTAGTGACTACATCAGCTCTCTGGGCCAATGCAAAGCCTGAGAGGCTCAGGTCAGTTAGTTGTTGGGGTAGGAGAAGTAGTGTAGTTTCGATCTGTAGTGTTGGTGGGACGTTATTGTTATTGGTGAAAAATAGTGTCTGAGGAGATAGATCCGAGGTAGAGGGATTCACTGCCTTGACATATTTCTGGCCAAAGAAATCTAGATTTGAGTTGATGAGCAGCAACAAAGGAGGATTGGAGACGAGTGATTCGACATTTGGCGGGAGGATTTCTGTGAAGGAAATCAAGACTCAGAGGGATTCTTGAAAGAACTTGTTCCTTAGAGGATTTCTAGCACCAAAGAAATTCAGATCTGAGTCTTGTTGGGGTAGGAGTAAGAGAGGGAGAAGAGAACCTATTTTGTCATCTAGAAGGTCAAGATCCTAGCAATTCTAGACAAGAATCACATCAAGGACTATGTTTTGAAGGTAGTTTTTGTTCCACTCAATGTTGAACCATTGAAGAAGTACGAGGAGCCCCAGGCGAAGGAAAAATGCATGATTCTAGACGAGGTCAAAGATCATGTGGTCCCACATATTGCTGAGAAGGAAATAATAAGGGAGATGTGGGAGACGTTGACCACCTTGTACCAGGGGACTTCCATTCAATGGAAGATGTTATTGGAGAATTAACTGAGATAGTACCCGATGTAGAAGGGAGAAGAGATTGAGCCCTTCCTCCTCAGGTTGCAAGGGATTTGAGACCAGCTGACTTCCGTGGGCTCTACACCAGATCCTAATTTCATGGTTACAACTACCCTAAATGTAGTCACCAAATACTAGGAGACATTTTTCCAGAGTATCTTAGGCAAAGCTTCTAACCCGAGTTGGGAGGAGATGTGGGCATCTCTTCGACAGGAATAGATCAAGAGCTTGACGAAGGCAGTGAGTAGCAGTAGAGGAGCTTGGTAAAAGAAGGAGGAGGAGGAGGATGCATCTCTCGCATCATCGGGATAGCATGGACAAAAAAAAAAGGAAGAAAAAGGATATATCCAAAGTCAAATTCTTCAGGTGTGGGGAACTAAAACATTTTTCCACTAAGTGCCACCAGAAGAAGGGCAAGGAAGATACTTCTGACTCAAAAGTTTCTCGAACAAAAGCTGATAAGGAGGATGATGACAAAGATTGTGCCATGAGTGCTCATGCACCTATGGAGGAGAGGTGCAACGACATCAAGCTATGGTCAGGAGGAATACACAAATGGGGAAGGATCCTTGAGGTGCCCAAACTCTTGGATCACATACGGCTATGGGAGCCCTTAATGACAATAGCATAATGATGGGAGTCGGTTGGTACAAGGGATGATGGAGAAACAATGGTAGAGCTAGAGTGCTAGAGTCTGAAGCAGCGCAGTGGAGGTTGCAATGGTGCGGGAGGCACAAAGAATATTGCAGCAGCGCGGTAATAGCAGAGGGTCAGCACAGATTAGCAGTAGAGGTAGCTTCAGCATCACGAGGTAGCCAAATTGACCAGTATGTTAGATTTTGGGTGGATTTTTAGTTACTTACTTCTTAGCAACTGAGTTGCAGTGCAATAGTTAGCAGTGGCAATGTTATGGGTAGCATGATGCAACATTTTGAGAGGGAGTTGTGGTACATATGCAGTAGTGGAAGTGGCAGTGTCATGGGTAGTAGTACAGGTTGCAATAGTGCAGTGGATGAAGGGAAGTAGGCCAAGCATCAGCAACACAGAGGATCGATGACGTGGATTAGTGTGATGCTTCTATTGGAAGTATTTCTAGAGCACATTCCTCGCTAAGAGGGTGTGTTGATTTTGGCATAGCATCGGATGTGCTCTAGCTCCGAAATTTTGTGGAGGGGCTAGAACACATGATATCTCCAGAACCCATAAATCATTTGGAGAAATTCCACTCAGATTGAGAGTTATTAAAATAATTAATATTTTTAATGGGGTTCCTAAGTCTAAACTTAGGAAAATAAAAATATTAATGGGTATTAATAAAAATATGGGTGAGAATCTTCTAAGAGACAAGGATAAAGTCTGTTTTAATCTTAGCCATTGATTAGGGACTTAATATCGGTTGACTGGATAGTCGAGAGGGAATCCAGAGTTGTATTCAGAACTACTGCTTAATAATAGAAAACCCTCAGAGTTGTTGCACCGATTTTCCTGCATTGGGTTTTTCCAAGGACGTTTGTCCAAAAATAATGGTGTCCCTTGTGTGTTTGTCTCATGTCTATTTTAGTTTATGATCTATATGTCAGTGTTGTCTGTAGTAGTGTTTTTCATCAATGTTTAAATAATTAAATAACTTGTTGAATTTAAAAACAAGCAAGAGATGATAAACCAGTGACTACAGTAGGATTTTTGATGTGTATATTCAGAAATTTTCACATATGGAAGGGATGTGCATTGTGTAAGAAAACCAAGAGACCATTTGTAAGTAGTTCTTCAAGGTTAAAAGAAATATTGGATCTGACTCATTCTGATGCATGTGGTCATATGACTCCTAAATCACTTGGAGGTCAATATATATTATGTCATATTTACAGATGACCATTCAAGGAAAACTTGGGTTTACTTAATGAAATCCAAGGATGAAGTATTTACAAAATTTCTAGAATTCAAAATTGAAGTAAAGAACCTTACAAAAATAAAGATCAAGATATTAAGATCTAATAATGGAGGAGAAGACACATCCAAGGAAATTATAGCCTTCTATAAAGAGTCTGGGATTAAGAGGGAGTTGATAGTCCCATATAATACCAAACAAAATGGAGTTGCAGAACGAAAGAAGTGTCCATTGAAGAAATTTCAAAATAGTATGCTACATGATCAATATTTACCGAAATTTTTGTGGGATGAAGCTAAAAAGACATTTGTATACATACAAAATTGAAGTCCCCACAGGTCACTAGATAATAGGACTCCCAAGAAGTATGTGCTAGAAATAAACCAACCATGGGTCATCTCTAAATTTTTTATTGTCATTTCTATATTCATATACCTAAGGACAAAAGAAATAAGTTTGATCCATCAGGCATGACGAGAACATTTTTTGGATACAGTAACTCTTCTAAGGCCTATAATATACATAAAGGAAGGACGTCGAATAGACGTCAGCCGAGATTTGACGAAAGTATTGCATTCAAGAAATCAAAGGATCTCCCTATGGACTCTAATGATGAATAAATTCCAGTATTTGAAGAGGAAGTTACTAGGGAGGAAGAAGAATCAAATCATGAAGATGAAGGTCCTAGTGAACCTATACAACTTGTGGTAATCCCCAAAATTATAAAGAGACCTAACTGGTTGAATTCTACACTACTTGATGTAGAAGGTCATGGAGAAGTTCAAGGCACATTCAAGGAAAGGAAGAAGCCCAAACGATATTTTGGGTATGTTGCTTATATGATGAAATTGATAGAAGTAGATCCATCCACCTTTGAAGAAGTTTTCACGCACCAAGAATGGAAGGATGCCATGAATGAAGAGAATGAATTGATAATGAAAAATGGAGTTTGTGAGATCATACCTAGGTCTGAAGACAAATCCGTGGTAACTTCCAAATGGCTCTACAAGACTAAACATGCAGCAGATGGAAGTATTGATAAATATAAGGCAAGATTTGTGGCTAGGCACTTCTCTTAGCAAGAAGGCATCGATTATGAAGAGACATTTGTTCCGATAGCAAGGAATACAACTATAGGTTCATTGGTCTCTTTGGTAGCACCGATGTGATGGAACATCCACCAAATCGATGTCAAGACTACATTCCTGAATAACACAATTGATGAGGAAGTCTATATAGAGAAACCATTAGGATTTGAATTTAAATACAAAGAGGCATATATTTGCATATTGAAGAAGGCATTATATGGCCTCAAGCAAGCACCAAGGGCATGGTATGATAGAATGGATTCATGCCTACATAGATTAGGCTTCACAAAGAGTTTTTTTATCCAAACCTTTACATTAATGTTGTGAAGGAAAAGTCGGTAATCATTCTTTTGTATGTGGATGATCTTATCTTGACAGGTTTGGAAGGTCAAATTGAAGAATTTAAGAAGCATCTAGCAACATAATTTGGCATGAGGGATCTAGGGCTGATGCACTACTATTTGGGATTGGAAGCCTAGCAAGGACCTGATGATATGTTAGGTCCCTATACTACTAGTGTAACCCCTTATTATTATTAGTGTAACCCCTTATTGTTATTATTGCAACCCCCTTATTGTATTATTGTGCCCATATAGTCCCCATGTTGGTATTATTATGCCCCATAGAAACCCACTATTGTTACTGTTGTGCCCCTACAATATTATTGCTATGTAGGCTCTGATTGTATTAGGACCCCTTAGAATCCTATATATAGAAAGGAGGCCTTGTCATTTATATCATCCAATAAATTGTTCATTCATGTAATTTAAATGAGGTTGCCCCCTCGAAGAGGCTGATTTTTAAGTCGTTGATCTATCTTTTCTATCTTTTGTGAGTTGGTTTCATAACATTTGGTATCAGAGCTTTGGATTATAGGGTTTCGCTACTCCAAACAGGTCGTCGTGGAGTTTTCGATATAACGTTTTCTCTACTACATTTCAAAAGCTAAAAAAAACACTCATTTGAGCTGAAATTGTTCTGAACCTTGAGTCCTAATTTCAGATCTTGTTTCACTATATTTTCGGAGATATGATATGAGGAAGTTATGGTTTTTGCAAGCTCAAGAATTCCATCACAAACAGGTCATCGTGGAATTTTCTCTATAATTTTGTTTCTACAAAGGTTCAGACTCTGAAATTAAAACCCATTTGAGCCAAAATCTTGATGAAGGTTGGGCCCAAATTTCAGATCTTTTTTCTCTATATTTTTGGAGATATGGTCCAAGACATTTAGGGCTTTTGAAAGGCTCTCGAATTACATCCCAAACAGGTGACCTCGGGTAAATCGTCATAAATTTCTCTTTGAGCATCAGATTAAAATTTCATAAAAGTTACAAAAAGAGGATAGCCTATAGATGTCTTTGTACTAGTTTTAGGTCCTAAGGTCAAAACAATGACACGTGCCACTTCATACAAATTCGCTCTACGAAACTAGTCTACAATCAGGTAATTGTGTGCGATTTAGCATAACTCTTCCTTGGAGAATCCAATCTTGATCAGACTTGTGGGATTGGAAAGAGGAATCATAGGGCTACCATAGGACGTAATGTCAAAGCTTGGAGATCTGAAATTACAGAGATACAATAGATTCAATATCTATCTCCTACAAAGTGAAAAACAGTGTGTAGTTTTTTTTTAAGTTTTGCATAAGTTTGGTTGAAAAAATAGTTTGAAGGAATTCAAAGGGAATGGAAGCTAAGATGGATGGTATAGAATAAAAACTTAAAGAAAACATGAAAGACTTGAAGACAGATCTGACAAAGTTTCTACAAGAAATGTTTACTAATGGCAAAAGGGTAGTAAAGGAAACTCATGATGAGAACAAAAGAAATGGTAATCATGATTTCATAGACTCTAACATTGGATTGAAGAACCACCATGTTCCAAAGATCGATATGAGAAATTTTTATGGCAAGGATCCCGTAACATGGATACTACAAATGGAGCAATATTTCGATCTCCATAATGTGCAAAACACACAAAAGGTACACATTGCGACTTTATATTTAGAACCAAATTAGTTTGTATGGTATCGATAGATTTTCTCTCGTAAATAGTTTGTCACTTGGGAAATTTTTATGGAAGAAATGATAGCACATTATGAGGATACAAAAAGAAACACCTTTCTTAGCTAATTGATAAATCTCAAACAAAATGGTTCAATGATGGAGCACATTGACGACTTCTAAAAATTGAATATAAGGGTAAAATATATTCTGGAGGAGCATAGGATTGATGTGTTCATAGGGACTTTAAAGGATAAAATCCAACATGAGGTTCGCCTTTGGGAGTCTGATTCATTAGAGAATGCATTCAGGTTGACAAGAAAAATGGAAAGCAATATTATGGAAACAAGGAATCCTACCACTCACAACTATAAAGATGGAAGTGTTGTTTCTCCTAGCCTTTCACCACCTACAAGGTTGACACCACAACAATTGGAAGAAAAAAGAGCAAAATGTCTTTGTTACAATTTTGATAGAAAATACACTAAAGGTCATAAGTGTGCTTAGAAGATATTAATTTACATAGATTGGGAAGAGGAGCAAGAAAAGGAACAAGAAACGTCAAAAGAAGAGGATATACACTAGGAACCAATCCCAACGAAAGAAGAAATGAATCTGACCATATCTTGTAATGCATTGATAGGAATTACCACTCCTGCAACTCTCAAGATAGAAGGGAATAAGAAGAAGAAAAATGTAATAGTGTTGATTGATTCAGGTAGTACCCATAATTTTATTCATTGTAAGATAGCCAATGAATTGAATTGCTTCCTATATCTAGCACCAGAGTGTCAAGTAATGGTTGCAAATGGAGGAACCATAAATTGCTCTGGAAAGTGCTATAATATCAAGATATCCATGGGAGAATATGTCTTGAATATTCCAATGCTTTCCATTCCAATGGGTGGTGCAGATGTTGTACTAAGAGTCTAATGGCTACAATCTTTGGGTACGATAGCTTTTAATTTTCAAGACCTTTTCTTGAATTTTTTTGGGAAGGAAAGGAAGTTGAATTAAGGGGTATTGAAGGGAAACTGAGAAACATATCAACTCTAACAGCATGATAGAGCTTCTAAATAAAGAACAATGGGGCGTAATTGCACAATTATGTTCACTAGAGGTTCCCACATCGAAATCATCTATTTCTCCAGATCTCCAAAACGTTTTGGACAATCATTCCATGGTATTTGAGACTCCCAAAGGCCTCCCACCTATTCGTTATCATGATCATTCTATTCATTTGATACCAAGAAGTGTTCCCCCAAACATCAGGCCTTACATATATCCATATGCCGAAAAGAGTGAAATTGAACATATGGTTACAGAAATGCTAGAGTTTGGTATAATTCAACCTAGTCAAAGTTATCTCTCTGCTCCAGTGGTATTGGTAATCAGGAAGGATGGATCATGGCACATGTGTCTAGATTATAGGGAGCTCAAAAATCTTACTATTAAAGATAAATTTCCCATTCGTGTCATTGATGGATTATTGGATGAATTACATGGACCAAATTACTTCACCAAGTTGGATCTTCGTTTAGGATATCATCAAATCATAATGAAGATGGAAGGCATTCCAAAAGCAACATTTAGAACTCATGAGGATCATTATGAATTTTTGACCATGCCTTTTGGCCTTACCAATGCACCTTCTACATTTCAAGGTTTGATGAATTCCATTTTCAAACCCTTCCTTAGAAAATTTGTTTTAGTATTTTTTGATGATATACTAATCTACAACAAGTCTTGGAAGGGTCATGTTCAACATGTTGACAAGGTTCTTAAACTATTGGAGGAGAAACAATTATATGAAAAAAGTTCCAAATGTTTCTTTGGAGTACAAGAGGTGGAATATTTGGGTACTTAGTTAGCTCATAGCTCATCTTATCATCCTCAATTTGATGGGAAAACTGAGATAGTGAACAAATGTTTGGAAGGATATCTTTGTTTCTTTGTATCGGATAAACAGACACAATGGATCAAGTGGTTGCCTCTGGCTTAATGGTGGTATAACACTTCCTTCAATATTGCAGCGAAAATGACCCCATTTATGGCACTTTATGGATATCATCCATTGTCCATCACATCATCTTTAAAAGAAAATTCTAAGGTTCAAGCAATGGAATATCACATCGAGCATCAACAACAAGTTCTCAAACTATTAAAGGATAACCTCACTTTGGAGCAGAATAGAATGAAACAACAAGCAGATCAACATCACAGCGAAAGAAGTTTTGATGTAGGTGACTGGATATTTCTACGACTACAACCATACAAACAAACGTCCCTCGAGCAAGCTAAGAAGGATAATAAATTATCACCAAAGTACTATGGTCCATACAAGGTGTTACAAAATATTGGTACTATGGCATACAAATTGGAGCTTCCTGCATCTTCCCGATTGTACCCAGTTTTCCATGTTTCATGCTTAAATAAGGTTATAGGTGAGAAGATCCCAATTCAAATAATATTTCTAGAACTTGACGAGGAAGGAAAAATCATATTGGAACTGGAAGCATTCACAAAACAAGAAATTGATATCTATGAAATCAATCAATTTTAGTGTATCTCATCAAGTGGGAGAACTTACCCACTGAAGATTCCACATGGGAGGATGATAATTTTATACAAAAGCATCCAAAACTACTGAAGCATTGAGGATAACACTTTTTGAAAGAGAGGGTCATGTTAGGTCCCTATACTACTAGTGTAACCCCTTATTGTTATTATTGAAACCCCCTTATTGTATTATTGTGCCCATATAGTCCCCATGTTGTTATTATTAGGCCCCATATAAGCCCATTGTTGTTATTGTTGTGCCCCTACAATATTATCATTATGTAGGGTCTGATTGTATTGGGACCCCTTAGACTCCCATATATAGAAAGGAGGTCTTGTCACTTGTATCATCCAAGAAATTGTTCATTTGTGTAATGTAAAGGAGGTTGCCCTCTCAAAGAGGCTGATTTTTAAGTCATTGATCTATCTTTTCTATCTTTTTGTGATCTGGTTTCATAACATTATATCTATCTAGGTCAAGGTAAGTATGTGATCAAGATGTTGAAGAGGTTTTACGTGATGGATTGCAAACCAATGAAAACCTCGATGATCACAAACTTGAAAAGACTAAGGAGTTATGAATCGAGCCCTATGGATCCTTATATACAATTGATTGGTTCACTGATGTACTTGATGAATACATGACCAGACAAATGGTTTGCGGTAAATGTTCTCAGTCAATTCTAAGTGGATCAAGATCATTGTATATCAGAAAAACATATATTGATATATCTACAAGGAACCATCCACTATTGCCTGAAATATGATAGGACGAATGATGTCCATTTGATTGGATATACATATTCCAAATGGGGACGCAGTGAGAAGGATGGAAGGAGCACTATAGGAGGATGGTATAGTTTGGGATCCTCCATGATCTCATGGATGAGAGAAATCAAGATACGGTTGCTTTGATTAATGTTGAGGCTTAGTATATTTCAGCCTGTGAAGTAAGTAGAGAAGTAGTCTGGTTGAGGAAGTTGTTTTCCGACTTGTTTGAAGTAGCAATGGACCCTACAATGATACATTTTGATAACACCAGTTGTATAAGATTGTCTAAATACCCATTGTTTTATGGAAATCCAAAACATCTAAACAACAAGTATCACTACATCTGGAAGCTAATACAAGATGGTGTATTGCAACTACGGTATATCTCCACTGATGAATAGGTAAATGATATTTTGACAAAATATCTTCCTAACAAGAAGGTTGTGTATTTGAGAGACAAGCTTGGTTTAGTTGATATATCCTCCCTGGATGAGAGGGAGAGATAGGTGCATCATTCTTGTCTTCACTTGGGAAGAAAGAATGGAGGATTCGGTAAGCATTTGGAATCTGATACTATTTTTCGGATGAGGTAGGGCATCCAAGATAAGAGTAGTCGTAGGGAACCAAAATTCTTTGAGGATTAGCTATCCAAGATAAGAATAGTCCTTATGGAACATGCTCTGAGAGAACCTGGGTGGGGTATGTTGTGAGAGAGACAATGGTGATGGTGTCTATCAATCATTGGTCTAGCCAACATTGTTCTTTGATATTGTGGAGAGATAGAGTTGTTAGTCAAGACCTTGCTATATGACAATGTTGGTTGGTATGATGCTAAACAGATGGGTTACCAATCTGACTCTTCTTATGAGATCTCTTTAGATTGAGAATGTCCATGTCCCATTTATGAATACCTCCCTAGTCAAGAGGGAGTGTTGAAAAATGTGTAACTAGGTTCGATCTTCATAAATATGAAATGTACTTTTGATTCTTGTATATTGTAAAATGAAAGAAAAAGTATTAATATTATTATTGGAGCATGGGTTTCATGCTCAAGGTATTTTATTTTAGGGGTCAAAAACCCATTGAGTGCTTCTAGGTTTTTTACTAGGTCAAGAAGTCAAAAGAGTCATTGTCATAAGTTGAAGACCCCATCGAGCACATTGTAACTTGTAAAGAAAATTATTTTTGTCATTAAAAGTGTCAAAATACCCTTGAATATCAAGTCAGTCTAACATCTAGAAAGTCGGCCTAAATTGAGGAGCCACATCCACCTTAAGAAGCCTATATAAAGGACGAAACTCAACCTCCTTGGAAGACATTTTTTGCATTTTCTCATCTAAGTGAAGAATAAGAGAAAGAAAGGTAGCAAAGAAGGAAGAGGATGAATAAATATTTTTATGGGATATTTCTCTCACACAAGTGTGAAGGAAGGCTAGAGTTTTTGTTGTTGGACTAGGGTTTTTCTTCTACAAGTTCGATCTTGAATAAAGAAGAGAAAGAAGGCCAAAAAATCTCACATTAAGTCATCCTGAAGCACTAGAATAAGGATAAAATATAAGCAAAGTTTTGAGGAAGCCTTGGGAGGAATGACCAAGATCACACGTGTGGCATCAGCTACTACTGGGGGGCCCGAAATTTCAGACCTACAGTAGAGGCTAAAATTCTGAAGCTGGAGGTCGAAGTTGTGTTACTGGAAGAGATTTGAATGGGTTTGACTGATCTAAGGAAGCACATCATCCAAAAGGTTTGGACTTAGTCTTGGAGGGTATTGGTCTTGGTCTAGAGGTCGTGGAATTCATCAATGGAAGAATCTATAAGAAAAGAAGATATTTACGAGTTTTCCTCTCAAGTGGAAAGGTTTTGGCCTTGGCTTGCAGCCTACATTCTGTGTTCTTGTGTACTATTGTTCTTCTTTTTTTGGTATTTGTTTGATGATACACAAACATAATAATTAGTGAAGAAGCTAATAACTAAGAAAAAAGTAAAAATACATCACAAGCATTTATCAAGAAAAGAGAAATCACTCTAATCATTTCCCTCTAGATTTCTCAACACTCTTGTCTCATTGTTCCTCATTGTTTGGTAGTGTTTGCTGATAAAAAATGCCATAATAATCAATTTAAATAAGCTAATAAATTTAAGTAAAAATAAATCACAAGAATTTATCAAAAGTAATATAAATCACCCTAATATGGCTACCCTTCATTTCTCAACATGGTTTCAGAGCTAAGGTGACAAGACCAGAAGAAGCAGTATGAAGAAGATCATCCAATTGAAGAAGGATACATAAAGGGCCAAGAACAAGGATATCTTTAAGAAATAATTATCCACACATCATCTTGAAGGAAGGACTAAGAAACAGCAAGGTAGACTACCCTTCTCATCACAAGGATCATATCATCTAAAGGCCACAACACTTAAAGAAGAATACCTCAAAAATCCTACCTATATTTAGAGAATGACTCTACACTTGAAACATACCTAGGAAGTTCACACACTTCATCTAAAGGAAGTTATAAGTAGCATTTCCTTCATCATCAAAGAAATCAAGGCCATCTCCCTTGGAAAAGAGGTACTTCCATCTTTCAAGAAGGAAGACATCATCAAGGAAGGAATCATCATCAACACCATCAAGAAGGCATCAAGTTGAATATATCATCTAGAAAACGAGAAAAACAAACTTGTTGGGTTCATTGATTTTCCACAATCTTGGATCTAGGTTAGAATCTTAAAATCTCTGATGCTACCAAACCAATAATCTCAACAATACTACTTTGCACAACGGAATATAAACAACAGTAAATCATAGTTGCACAAAATATAGACAACTTTTTGCAATTTTAAACCCAAATTCGTTCTATTAATCCAACTAATATAATACAATAGTCTAGGGCTACCGTACTAGGGATAATGGCCCTCATAAATCCACTAGTACAAGATAAAAAAAACTAGAGCTTTGTGCCAGTCCATAGACAACCAGTCTACCCTCAACAAGATACTCTGACCATCTGGTTGTCGCATGCTCTCGCATCTCCTCTCGGTCATACCTTGTACCTTTCTGACCCTTCATCTCCCGCTCTACAGCTCCTACCTTTATCAAAGCTTCAATTCCATCAGGCCATTGAACCTCAGCTATCAATCTACTCACTATTTGTGCCTTATTCCATCAAGGGCACAACACATCGAGACTCATGTAGAGTTTTTCACAACTCCACTTGTGAACAACTCTCGATCTACCCACTATTGCTCCTCAGTTACTCAGGTACTTGTTGAAGGCTAGAAAATATATGCCTACAACATTATAAGGGAGACCACCCAGTCAGGAACTTAGAGCAGCTCCTTTTCCATTGAAATGGTGGTTTCAAGTGGTTAAACTAGGCTCAGTTACCTTCTCTCTATCTCCATTGGCTTATAATATGAATTTCACCTACCAATAGAGAAGAGACATCAAATCAATCCTCTTGTTGATCACGCAATAAAGTGATCCTTAAGATGATATGGGGCTTAGCCAAGCCACAACTAAAGTTTGCTTCTTTGATAGGAGGACTTCTAGAATGCAGAAAGTAGAACTAAATTCAAAGTATAATCTAAGATGCATCTAATCCTAGACCTATCTCGATTGAAGGAAGGATTAGTCCTTCTCTCAATCAAGAGAAAGCTAAAAGGATGGGAAAAGAAGTGTGTAGGAATTGAAATAAAATGAAGGAACTAGACCAGGGAAATAGTTCACAAGATCTAATCCTTGTTAAAACAATTATGAAAAACTAAATGCCTAATAAGTAGTTACTAGACCATTAACTGTAAATAACTCCAACTCCTAATAAAACATATGCATAAGGACCAAAATAGTCATGCCACACTACTGAAATAGTTCAAATACATGACATGTATGAAGCAGGACATCTATAAGATTAAATTGTTAAATAGCTAGCAGCTTAAGGAGATAAAGGTCTATCCTTATACAAGTTCTAGTTTCAAATCTCATTTCTGGTTAACCCTGCAAGATAGCCTGACCAGATTCTAAATGAGAATTTCAATAAACATTCAAAAGTAGTGTTGAAAAGCCACATACATACTCATGCACCAAAAATGATATCTAAAAACCAAAGCATTTACTTCCAATAACAAAGCAAGGAGTATTTCTATGCAACCAATTACATAAATAAATATTATTATAAAGATAAATCAAGTTTCATAAACAATAGAGAGTTATAGTATTGCAAGACGTCTACTTCTTCTAAACTTGATTCCCTGCATGCAAATCTAGATTGGCTCTCACTATAATAGTGTAAATGAAATACAAACTCCCTCCTTACAAACAGGTTGTAAGCCCAAGAATTACTCTGCCTCTTTTCTTTCGGATTTGAATCCTCTTTTGTTCCTATCTAGGAGATTGTATTTATACAGAGCTCAATGTGAAATCATGAAAATAACAGCAACTCCATGTATCTCTCAACAACCGAGATAATAATAAATGAAATTAAATTAGGTGTATGTTTCTTGTTGAATCACAGGCCAAATGTATATATCCTCTGTTTGATAAAGTGCCCATTTTAGCTTGTTGTTGAGTTTGATTTATTTTTTGTTGATAACCACCATGCATATTGCCCGACAAGATCATGCTCTTCACGGTATTAGTCTTCATTTAAGCTTTTGCTTTTATCTATTTTGATTTGGATTTCGACACGCGGTTGAGTGGTTGTTGATCGAATGATCTATTCGATTCATCTCAAGCGTTTCCATTACAACAATCTCCTCATTTTAGAACTGCATTGTGTCACGTGGTAGAGAATGTTAAAAAATCTCGGATCGAACTGTTACTTCCTCCTTATCGACCTTGGGTTCATCCCTGTTTCAGTCAAACATAGATTATTAGTTCTAATATTAAACTTAGCCAAAAACCAAATCGAAAACTAAACACAACAAACTTCTCGCAAAACCATTGAAAATAGACTTTTCAATTATTATAACAACGTCCCCATATGGAAGTGAAAAGTGGCAAGAACCAAGTGGGATCAGAGAAAATCTCTTTGCAACTTTTGAAATGAGACAACATGAGAAAATTCTAACATAGTAAAGTTTTGATGCAACGGACACGAAATTATATTAAAATGTTATGATAAATCCAATCAGATCCACAACAATATTAGCGATCAGATATTAGGTCTTATCAGAGGTGCTACTTTAAAAGTTTTGATAATGTAGTAGATGTGATTTGATAATTAAATCATAACTTAAATTAAAATCAGGTCCATGTATCGGAGATTGGAGCTTATCGAAGGTCAAAAGCAATGTGATATCGCATATCGGAGATCGGAGATGAATGGTTATCAGAATTCAGAGGTCAGAGGTGCATTGGAATATCGGCGATCGAAGGGAGTGATATATCAGTTTGGAGATTATATCAGTTTTTTTTTTAAATGTGTTTCGCAACAAAACCTTGATATGGTATTCTCTGATAAGAGGGAGTGGAGGAGGGTTATGTAGTATATGAGTCTTTTATCCAATAAACTACAGCCACTTTATAAATAGGCCTAGGACATATGATACTGGGGATTTATAAAGGGATCTTCCTATATCATTCTCATATGTTACAACTAAAGCCACTAATAATAATAATGAAGATCTTGGTATCGGGAGCTATGTTATATTCATTAATCTAAGATGTTTAGAAAAACTTATTTATAAAGTTTATTAACAAACAAACTTAATCAAACTTAGGAAAACTATAAAAATAATACAAATGTAAATAAAAGGCACACTAGACTTGAAATGAAGTAAACACACTCAAATCTTACATGCAATACAAAAAGGGTCCTTATAATTTTATTATATGGCTAAAATAAAAAATAAAATGAGGGGTTGTTGAGTACTATGACAATTGGAAACACACTGGGTGAAACAATTATCTCTGGGTAAATACCAAGGAAGTTCAAAGAAAAATGAATAAATATAAGATGATATGACTCAACTTTTCCTTTTGAAAATATCTTTGTAAAAACCATTTAGAATTCAACATCTACATAAAATCTCTTGTATTAGATATAAGATTATAATCATACTTTAGACAGCTATGTAAATATGTTAGATTCAACTAAAGAAAACAAAGTTTATTTATGAATTTTGCTTAAAGATATACCCGAATTTCATAGGTGGTGCCATTGTTGCTAGCAGGTGTCCATAGCCTTGACAAGGTCACCTTTTAACCCTTTGACGTATCAGTATCCCATCCATTAGTTTATACTTTTAGAGGAATAAGTAATAATTATTTTATTTCTTTTTTGTTACTCTAAAAGCCACTGTCCTAACTTGGTGACCAAATATTGTCAATTCCATACACTAGTACAAATAATAGTGAACAGGTGGCTCGTGATGAGACCTCATGTCTTATAACAATTTGGCTACAAGCCATTATCTTGGCTTGGTAACCAGCTATGATAATGTCACTACTATCAGTGCCTATGATCATGGTAGGTTGGCTCTTGGTGAGACCCCCTATCTTTCAAATCTTTTATTATTTTTGAATTACACTCTAAAAATATTTTATTAATGGATGGGGAGACAACTCCACTCCTGAAGAGATCAACATGACAATAAGAGTCATAAGATGCTAAAATTTTCTTGATGAACTTTGTTAAATATGTTATATCTTATCATATGATAGAATTAACTCTTAAAGTGTTAAGTTCAGAGATCATTAGTAGAATGATGATTAAGTAATTAGAGATTAAGTGAAGTGAAAATCTGAAAGATAGCATAATGATTTTTCTTTTAATCTTCCTTTTGGAATGAACTTTGTTGGATCACACAGATGGAAGTATAGCCCAAGTATAAAATCAAAAGGAATGGTACTTCAACAAAGAGAAAACACTCTGGTATATACATATGATTATGTGAAAATGAAATAAAAAGGTAAGCACCAAATGTTAGAAAATCAACAAGGAAGCCAATTGGGAGAATGAGCTCTAAATAAAAAATTTACATGATATAAAAAGTATGTCAAAATTAGAGCTTTTATCTTGTAGATAATTTTGTTAATTGAGGCTTATTAAATGATAACTCATTGATGTGCATTTATGGGGACTTGCTCATTTTACAAATCCTATTCTAGAAATTTATATTACAAGTCTTTAAATATTGTTTTGTTTTAAGAAAAATACCATTAATCAGAATGAAAATTAGAAACAAGAAAGGGAAGAGGAAACTTGTTGAAACTCCTTGATTGTTCTTCATAGTTGTTTTAACATAAATTTTCAAAATAAATCCTCAAACTAATGAAACTCTGCAAAACAAAGGAGACAAGGATAAGGGAATAAGCATAAGCAAGGAATTCAAGTAAAAGGAAAAAATGTAGAAAATAAAAGGATGATAATGGGCATATGAAGCTTACCACTAGAGAATTTTGTTTGTTCTTACCTGGGAAAAATGTTTTTTTTCCATCCAAAGTAACCTCTCTTTTTTAATTGGAAGTAAAAGCATGAAGAATTGGCTTTGAATGTAATTCTCATTGGCCCAAAATCATAATTTATTCAATTCAAAATGATAAGTAATGAATTATTAATCATATCCACTTCAAATTTCCATCGGAGGATCAAGTTATAAAATAAGCCTTTGAGATACTTGTGAATCCAAAATTTCCAAGTCATATTAATTCCTTGGAACTTCTTGATACATGTTTTCATCACAAAAATAATGCAATGAGGTTTTGCAAAAGCAATGCAATTAAGCACATCACAAGTATATATGATCTAACTATATAATAACTCTGACATGTTGCAAGACATTTTTCCAGAAAATGAAAGGAGATGCCAAGAAAAACTTGGATTCATTACCTAATTATTGAAAATATGAAATAATGAAATAAATGCAAACATAAAAGGAATCTAATCTAAATTAATATATTCCTATTGCTAACTGAATGAAAGAAAACATGATTAGGTATAGTCATACTTCCAATGTAACCATTTTCTAATTTTAATTAATGCATGTATGTACAGGGCAAACAACAAGAGTAAAACTGAAATTAAATTATAAAAAGAAAATTTTAGCCTATTATGCACAATAAAAAAATTTAGCGAAAAAAATAAAAAAATAATAATAAAATAAAATTATTTACAAAATTCTTACCTTGAAATTCTTCCAACCAAATATTTACAGGATCATAAAAAATAGCATGACTTTTAGTGAATGATTGGAAGAAGTTCGAAGGAAGAGAAAACACCATGCTAGGCTTGAATGGCACATTTTTAATTGTTGAACCCTGTCAAACACTAGCAAAGTTAGAAATATTCTGATGCACTGGAATTTCCAGATATCTTTCAAATGGACCAATAACTAATGGATGAACATTTAAAAGGTTTCTAGAAGTGTCCCATTACTGGTCAGAATGAAATGGTGCACTCTTAGGTGCTAGAATTTGTGATGAACTTATTTGAAAATCATAAATAAATTGGTCAAGCTTGAACAAATAAAAATTGAAAATAAAAGTAGTTGATGTCTTTGCTTGAAACTCTTGAATTGATTCTCATATATGATTATTAATGCACCTAATGAGTGTCTAGAGTTTGAATGTTCAAAATACCAATACAATGTGCTCAGAAATTAAAAAATGAGATTCAAAAGAAAAACAAATTCAAACTGAGGGAACTGAAAACGAAGCAGATTCAAGTTTACATTAATGTTACAAGTAATGGTACAACATGGCTGGGATTCATTTGCAAAGATTTCTTTCCCACGAGCATCAATAGAAATTATAAAATTAAACTCATTATTTTCTTTCTTTTGTGGGAATGGGAAGATTTCAAGCTTATGATCCAAAAAGGGCATTTCATCATCACAGGAAAAAATTGGGATAAGTTCTTGAATACAAAAATTAATAGGATGATTGAATTTTTGAAAATTAGAATAGACCAAAATAAATCCTTGATTAAAATTCTCTTTATCTTCAAAAATAGATTCACTTAAGGAATTAGACAAAATCATTTCTGAAGAGAAAAGAGGTTGAGTGTTTTCATTTTCCAAGTCATCCTCATAAGTAACTTCATAAGTGTTGTTTTCCTCTAAATTAAATAAATCAGAACTGGGTAAGTGATTGACTATCAAGTTAAGAGAATCTTCATTTTTATTGATTGAACTACCGATTAAATTTTCTCTACCAATATGAGAAATTAATAATTCATTATTAAAATCATTTCCTCTATTTTCTAATATTAAATCTGTATTTAAAGGAACTGTTGATTGATTATGAATTAAACTAATATTGTTAAATATGTCAAGGTAGAGAGAAAAACAGGAATTTGAAGATATATACATGAAGGTTTCTCTATGCATAGATGATTTTTTATTTTCCAAAATAAGCAATTCAAATTTTCATATATTTGATCGATTTGCAAATTGTTGTTGAGTTGCTCCATCATTTGCAATTTATTATTAGCAGATTGTGAATTAATTTCAGTAGTAGACTGTGCGTTGCCGACATTCTATGGTTGATTTAATTGTTATTGATTTAGTTGTTACCGATTGCTACTAATATATTGTGCATTTTGTTGAAATTATACTTGATCAACATTATGTAAATTTGGAGCATTTCTAGCATTATCATTTGTAATTTCAATTTGCGAAGAATCAAAATTGTCATTTTGAGCAAGTGTATCACTATCAACAAAGGCTATACTTTCTAGTTCTTGATAGTTATCACAGGATAGAGACACTAAATTCCTAAACCATCCAATCAATTGGAATTGAGGAGGAAAATCTTTGGACCAAAACTGCATCAAAAATATTTTAAATCTAACATAAAACACATCCAAAGTCTCACCTTCCATTCTACGAAATGCTTCTAACTGATCACACGCCTTTTCGTAGTCATATTCCTGAAATGCGTTAGAAAAATCATTGAAAAAATTCGTCCCAACTACATACAGATGCAACTAGAAGTGACAAGCAACCGTTTTTGGCTTTTCCTGTCAAAGTTAGAGTAAATATTTTGCAAATAATATCTTCTTCAATATTGAAATTATTGAAACTTAAGATAAATTGAAGGATATGATTAAAAGAAGATGTCTTACCATTATATTTTACCTGAGACAGGATCTTGACTACCTTTACTGGAGTGGTTTTTGGATGAGGTCCAAAAAAGCAACTCCAAGGAAATATTTTACATGGGGCCATATTAAATAGAAAAAAAAATATTCAAAGAAAACAATTCATTGGCCCTCTTTTTAGCGCCAAAATTTTTTAAGCCTAGAAAATATTTTCCTACAACATTATAAGAGAGACAACCTGGTTGGGAACTTAGAGAAGCTCCTCTTCCATTGAAATGGTGGTTCTGACTAGTTAAACTAGGCCTTGTTACCTTCTCTCTATCTCCACTGGCTTAAAATATGACTTTCACCTACCAATAGAGAAGAGACATCAGATCATTCATCTTACTGATCATGCCAGAAAGTGATCCTTACGCTGATTTGGGGCTCATCCAAGCCACAACTGAAGTTTGCCTCTTTGATAGGAGGACTTCTAGAATGCAAAAAGTAGAACTAAATGCAAAGTATAATCTAAGATGAATCTAATCCTAGACTTATCTCGATTGAAGGAAGGATTAGTCGTTCTCTAAATCAAGAGCAAGCTAAAAGGATGGGAAAATAAGCGTGTAGGAATTGAAATAAAATGAACGAACTAGACCAAGGAAATAGTTCATAAGATCTAATCCTTGTTAAAATAATTATGAACAAATAAACGCCTAATAAGTAGTTACTACACACTTAACTGTAAATAACTCCAACTCCTAATACAACATATGCATAAGGACCAAAACATTCATCCCACAACTCTGAAATAGTTCAAATACATGACATGTATGATGTAGGACATTTATAAGGTTAAATTGTTAGATAGCTAGCAGCTTAAGGAGATAAAGGTATGTCCTTTATAAAATTTCTAGTTTCGAATCTCATTTCTGGTTAACCCTGCAAGATAGCTTTACCAGATTCTAAATGAGCATTTCAATAAACATTCAATAGTAGTGTTGAAAATCCACATACATACTCATACACCAGAAATGATATATGAAAACTGAAGCATTTACTTCCAATAATAGAGAAATCAATAGTGTTATGCAACCAATTACATAAATAAATAGTATTATAAAGATAAATCAAGTTATAGAAAACAATAGAGGGTTATAGTAGCACAAGTCATCTGCTGCTTCTAAACTTGATTCCTTGCCTGCAAAGTTGGATCGTCTCTCACTACAATAGTGTACATGAGATATAAACTACCTCCTTACAAATAGGTTGTAAGACCAAGAATTACTTTGCCTCTTTTCTTTTGGATTCGAATCCTCTTTTGTTCTTTTCCAAGAGATTGTATGTATACAGAGCTTAAGGTGAAATCATGAAAATAACAATAGCTCCATGTATCTCTCAACAATCGAGATTATAATAAAAGAAATTAAATTAGGTGTCTGCTTCTTGTTGAATCATAGGCCAAATGTAGATCTCCTCTGTTTGATAAAGTGCCCAGTTTAGCTTGTTATTGAGTTCAATTTATTTTCTGTTTATAACCACTAAGCAGATTTCCTGACAAGATCACGCTCTTCGCGATATTATTATTCGTTTAATCTTTTGCTTATGTCTATTTTGATTTGGATCTCAACACGTGGTTGAGTGGTTGTTTATTGAATGATCTATTTGATTCAAACCAAGTGTTTCTGTTACAATAATCTCCTCATTTTAGAACTGCATTGGGTCACATGGCAAAGAGTGTTCAGAAATCCTGGATTAAACTATTACTTCCTCCTTATCGACCCTGGGTTCATCCTTGTTTCAATCAAACATAGCTTATTAGTTCTAATATTAAACTTAACCAAAAACCAAATCAAAAACTAAACACAACAAAATTCCCACAAAACAATTGAAAATAGACTTTTCAATTATTATAACAGCGACCCCATATGGAAGTTACAAGTAGCAAGAACCAAGTGGGAACAAGAAAAGCTCATCGCAACTTTTGAAATGAGACAACATGAAAAACCTGTGATATAGGAAATTTTCGATGCAATAGACACGAAATTATATTAAAATGTTATGATAAATCCAATTGGATCTGCAACAATATCGGTGATTGAATATTAGGTCTTATCAGAGGTGTTATTTTAAAAGTTCTGATAAATTAGCAGATGTGATTTAATAGTTAAAATGTAACTTAAATCAAAATTGGGTTCGTGTATTGGAGATTGGAGCATATCAGAGATCAAAAGCAATGTGATACCGCATATCGGAGATCGGTGATCAGAGGGAGCAATACATCGAAGTTCAGAGATTAGAGATGAATGTTATATCAAAGGTTTTTAAAATGTGTTTCGAAACAAAACACCGATATGGAATTCTCCGATAAGAGGGATCAAAGGAGGGTTACATAGTATATGATTCTTTCGTCCAATAAACTACAACCACTTTATAAATAGGCCTAGGAATTATGATATCGGGGATTTAGAAAGGGATATTTCGATATCAGTCTGATATGTTACAGCTAAAGCCACTATTTGGAAAATAAAACCACTAATAATAATAGCGAAGATCTTGGTCTCGGGGGCTATGTTTTATACATAAATCTAATATGTTTAGAAAAACTTATTTATAAATTTTATTAACAAACAAACTTAATCAAACTTAGGAGAACTATAAAAATAATACAATTGTAAATAAAAGGCACATTAGACTTGGAATGAAGTAAACACACTCAAAGCCTACATGAAATGCAAAAATGGTCCCCATAATTTTATTATATGGCTAAAATAAAAAATTAAATGGGGAGGTTGTTGAGTACTACAACAGGGGTATTAAAAAGTAAACGAAAAATGTCATCATATTTGGATAAACACTTTAGGAATCTTGGGAGAGTTCAGGAGGTTTAAGAGGAGCTAGGGTTCAACAAAGGAAGCAACAAAGGTAAATAGATAACCATGGAAGTGCAGGGAGGAGGGAGCTCCACTCCCTCCTACAGTAAGGTGGTTTCAAGCAGAGGCAGAGAAGGGAATAAGAGCAAGCCTCCACACTCCTTGGAGGACAAGACAAAAATTCTTGAAACCCAGAAGGAGGAAGGCTACAAAACCCATGTAGAGGATGAGACCCACGAGGAAGACCGACGGGAGGGGAAAGCAGAAGACAAAGGTTAGAGAGCAGAGAACAGAACTAAGATGAGGCCCTGTAAGCCAAAGTCTAGCAATAAACCACGGGTAATTCTGAATTATCCAGCACTGCAAGAGCACAAGGATCACATGAAAAACTATGCTATAATATGCAAGTTTATGGGAATCTGGCCGATGGAGAAAGTGTTGTACACTTGGATAAAATACAACTGGAAACCAAAAGGGGAGTTAAAGATACATCTAGGATCCAAAGGTTTTTTTATAGTGGTGTTTACGAACTTGGAGGACAGAGACAGGATTTTTGAAGGAGGACCATACTTCTATGCGGTTGCTGGTCTCTATATGCGTCTGTGGACGATGAACTTTGTGCCGGAGTGAGAAACCTTCACATCGGTTCCAGTATGGATTAGAATCTACTCCTTACCTTTGGATTATTGGATTCCAGAATCTTTAAAAGCTATAGGCAACAAATTAGGTCATTTTTTAAAGATTTCAGAGGCAACACTACGAGGAAAGTATACCTCCTATGCACGCATATGTGTTGAGATGGACTTATCAAGAGCTCATCTGGATGAGGTCATTCTAGAAGTCTATGATGATGAATGGGTTCAAGCAGTTGACTATGAGCACATTCCTTTTTGATGTCGTAAATGTCACGAGCATGGCCACCTATTTAGAGATTTCCCTCTTAATAAGAAGGTGGAATACCAAAACACCAACAAAGGGCAAGACCCAACAGGTTTTATTAAAGTGGGAGGAAAAGGGAAAGGAGGGGGAAGAAAGATACAGAAGAACCCTAATGACGATAGAACAAGAAGTCACAATAGTTTTGAGATCTTAGAAGAAAGAGAAGAAGATGAAGGAACTCCAAAGAAAACAGAAAATAAGGCAGCAAGGGGGAAAGGAAAAGAGACAAGCATGGAGTTCACACAGGAATAGAACGAACACACAACAAACCCATTGAGTAACATGGAAGTAGAAAAAGACCATGATATGACTCAAAGTGAAAGTGGCACAGAGGACCAAGACTTACAGGAGATCCTGGACATGGAGAACCTAGAGCTAGAAAAGTTTCTAGAGCAAGGAGGCAACCAGGGAATAAACTCCATACCACAGGAGGAAGTTGACAAAATACAACAGATATTCCTTAACAAGTCACACCAAAAAGCTTTAGGAGTCAAAAGAGGACACGACAACCAGGATAAAAAAGGGGTTTCCTCAATGGGGTTAATAACAGGAAAATTGGCTAAAAACCCAGGAAGGAGAAGAGGAAGAAAGAGACAGAAAGAATTGTTGCTTGAATGTGGCAAACTCATGATTGACTCAGGTAGGATGAAAGACCTATCCAGTTACTCCTTCACTACCCCCCCCAATGAATATCACAACCTGGAACATTAGAGGACTAGGGAGTAGGAGAAAACAGAGAAATCTAAGCAACAGAATCAGAGAGGAAAAACTAGACATAGTGTTCATTCAGGAAACAAAATGCTTAGTTGAGAAGGTCAGAGAAAAACATAGCAAATGGTTAAATAGATATGAATATCTTGAGGTCAAGGCAAATAACTCTGCTGGTGGCATTCTCACTCTTTGGGATCCTCAAAAATTTGGATTGCAGGATGCAGAGGCGTCCAGAAACCACCTTTCTTTGATTATCCAACCTATGGGTGACAGGCAGTGTTACATGATCACCAATGTCTATGGCCCTCAACCACTAGAAGATAAACTTCAGCTCCTCACTTCTCTGGAAGAAATGAAAAAGAGATACCCTGCTTTACCCTGGATTCTAGGGGGAGATTTTAACATGATAAAATCTCTCACGAAAAAAATGGGGGAACTAGAACACTTGGAAGGGATTCAGTTGCCTTCCAGAACTTCCTCACCAATATGAAACTGGTGGATATGGACACTGGAAATGGGATTTTCACATGGAATAACAAAAGAGGGGGCTCTACCCAAGTAGCCTCAAAATTAGACAAATTTATCATCTCAAAGGAACTTCTACTCACAGGGAGGAGCCTGACAGCGTTCATCCTACCTTTTGGTGGTTCTGACCACTGGCCCATCCAATTGGAGACTTCTCTAATCGATAAACCAAGGAACAGCCCCTTTAGGTTTGAGAATGTATGACTCATGCACTCAGATTTCCTCACAAACATAGATAAATGGTGGAAAGAAGAGCTTCACCTACAAGGTACAAAGATGTTCCTTCTACATCACAGGCTCAAACACATTAAATGTAGACTCAAAGAGTGGAATAAGAATGAATTTGGAAACATCTTCAAAGCTAAAAGAGAAGTGGAAGGGAAACTAAAGGAAATAAAACAAATTCTCATCACAGAAGGATACTCAGAGGAAAGGAAAAATCTTGCAAACTCACTTTAGCATGAATGGGAGAACAGATGTCTACAAGAGGAAATATTCTGGAGACAAAAATCCAGAGTCCAATGGATTAAGGAAGGGGAGAGAAACACCAAATTCTTTCACAAATCCACCATTGCACACAGAAACAGCAATAGAATTGTGAAACTCACAGATCAACATGGAATAGAGAAAAATACTCATGAGGAGATGGAAGAGGTTCTGGTCCAGCATTTTCAGGAAATTGCTAAGGAAACCACAGCAAATAGATCACAGTTTATGAGAAGATTTACTCAGTATATTCCTAAACTGGTCTCCAAGGAAGACAATCACAATCTCAACAGACCAGTAACAGGGAAGGAACTTGAGGAAGTCATCACAAAGATGCATAATGGGAAAGCTCCAGGCCCAGATGGCTTCAATGTGGAATTTTTCAAAACATGTTGGAGGATTGTAAAGCATGATATACTAGAGGTAGTGGAAGACTCGCGAAGATCGAAATCTATCTTGAAGGCACTCAATGAATCTTTCATAGCCCTAATCCCCAAATAGGAAAGGACCAACTCTCCAGACAGATTTAGACCTATAGCATTATGCAATGTGGTGTACAAAATTATATCCAAAGTAATTGCCAACCGACTCAAACCCCTCCTCCCAACCCTAGTGTCAGAGGAGAAAACAGGTCATGTGGAAGGGAGACAAATTCTCAATAACATAATTCAAGCCCATGAAGTGGTTCATTTACTCAACACCAATAAGCAAGTAGGGATGATAATTCAGCTGGACATAGTGAAAGCTTATGATAAACTTAGCTGGACTTACATAAGAGAGGTGTTAAAAGCCTATGGCTTCGACTACAATTGGATTAGGTGGGTCATGGCTCTTGTAACCACTGTCAGCTATTCAATTCTTCTCAATGGCTCTCCTTCCAGAACCTTCAAGCCTACAAGGGGTCTTAGGCAAGGTGATCCTATTTCCCCTTTCCTTTTTATTCTAATGATGGAAGGGTTAGGTAGAGAAATCAAAGTTACCAAGGAGGAAGGAAGCATTCAAGGACTGAGACCCACTCGAGATGGAGACATGGTGACACATCAGCAATTTGTGGATGATACTATATTTCAAGGCATACCTACAGTCAAAGAAGCCAAAGCATTCAAGCAAATTTTGCATGAGTTTGCAATGGCTGCAGGCACTGAGGTAAGTCTTACAAAATCAAAAATCTTCTTTTTCAATATTGATATTTCGATTCAGAGAAACCTATCTCGAATTTTAGGCTTTCATTCATTTCCCTCGAAGTATTTGGGAATTCCTCTCTTTGACAAACTGTTGTACAAACACATCTGGGAGCCTGTTTTGAATAAATTGAAAGACAAAATCAGCAAGTGGACAAACAAAGCCCTAAATTTAGCAGGGAGGCTGATTCTCACTAAGGCAATCCTCCAAACCATCCCTATTTTTATGCTATCTGCCATTCCAGCACCAATTGGAGTCATTAATCAAATTAGAAACATTCAAAGAGATTTTCTCTAGGGAAAAGGTGAAGAGAAGAAGAAATGGGTCTAGTGGCTTGGGATAGGATATGAAAACCTAAATCCCATGGTGGTTTGGGTTTACATGACCCAAAAATTCTAAACAGAGTTCTGGGTGCTAAAGTTTGGTGGAGATGGCTGAAGGAAATACAAGCCCCCTGGGCTAAACTATGGAAACAAAAGTATGCAATGAATTGGCAGGAAATGAACCTTATAAGAATGACAGGACAAGTGAAAGGTTCACAAGTATGGAATAGGGCCTAGGAGAACAAAGCCTTAGTTAAAAAACATAGTTTCTGGGAGATCAGAAGTGGAAAATGGGCCAGATTCTTGGAGGACGATTGGCAGCAGGAAGGAAATCTCAGCAGTGAGGAATTAGCAAGTATCCAGGCAGATACCATAAACAAAGGATTAATTAGGGTGAGTGACTATTGGGATCAGTCAAGGAACAATGGAAAATGGAGAATATGGAAACTCCCAGTTTACAATGAGATGAACACGCTAAAAACCCAAGCTAAAGCCCTTGAAGATATTTTGGACAAAAGGTAGATTCTAACCTCAACTTCAGATGATAAATTAAGATGGGGAAGTAATAAGGTAGGTATCTTCAACCTTAAAGAAGCCAAAAGAATAACTACAGGGCTTAACTTCCCAAGCACTGATAAGACCTAGAAAAACCTTTGGACTAACACTCATTGGATGAAGATCAAACTGTTCAAGTGGTTGGTTCAACAAGGCAAGAGTCTCACTTGGGAAAATCTAAGAAAGAGAGGCTTCATTGGCCCCTCTAGATTTCACCTGTGTGGACATCAGGAAGAAACCTCAAATCATCTCCTCAATGTATGCTCCTTCATTACCACATTATGGAACTAGGCTAGATATGTCTTTGAGCAGACAGACAGGTAGGAAAATGATATCATTGCTACGCTAAAGAATTGGAGACAAGATTTCTTAGACAATGAGACAATAAACATAGCCTGGGCTTTGACTCCAGGGTTCATAATCTGGAATGTATGGAAGGAGCGCAACAACAGGATTTTCAAAGACAAAACAAGCCCGGTGAGCAGCATCATCAAGCTAATTCTTATTTAACTCAAGGAAACAGTCAACACCCTTGGGATTTTCTCTGTAGATAAACCCATAGGTCATAGAGAGGCAAGCATCCTGGAAAAGTTGGAGCTTCAGGCGCATCTCCCTCAAAGCCCTCTGCATATCAACAAGCATACCTCAGAAGGAGAGGCTTTTTGGCACCCCCCTTCTCGAGGTTTTTTAAAATTTAACATAGATGGAGCCTCTAAAGGAAATCCTGGAGATGTTGGGTATGGAGGAGTCATGAGAGACAAGGGCAACATACATGTAATTTTCTACAATTATCTTGGAAAAGCTACCAACAATATGGTTGAACTCATGGCAATGGAACTATGCTTGGAAATACTGATCAAGTACAACATGCATAATGTCATCATTAAGGCTGACTCGGAATTAGTCATTAATTCAGTCAAGCAAATAAGTGTAGGATCTGCACCAGAGAAAATTTCAGGTCACTGGCGACTTCTGCAAGTCTATCAAAAAATTCAAGCACACCTAAGAACTCTAAGAACTCTCAGATTTGTGCATGTTCGCAAGGAAGCCAACAAAGTAGTGAACTGGCTGGCCAATGAGGGGGTTAGAAGAAACTGAACCGACATGTGTTACAAGTGGGACGAGGTAACAGATAATAGGCTACAGGATGAATGCTCATCTCGGGCTCTCATGGACAGACAACAATATCAGAACAGACCAAGAGACAGTGTTTTACCTTTCGTTAATGAGGAATAAGAACACAGTAGAAAGTTTTAAAAAGGAGGAGCACTTTAGGACCTCTCAGAAAGTTAGCATAGTCTACATTAGACTAGGAGCTACAAGGAGGAAAATCTTGGAGGAGATGTGCCACCAAGAAAAACGTCAACGGGAAACAACAAGCTAGAAGATCAACATAGGGATTCCAGGCAGGAGGCAGCCCTTCCAGGTGCGTCTTCCTTGAGCAGTGTAGTGGGGGCAAGGAGAAAAGAAAACCAAAGTCCAAACCTGCTTGGGATAAACCACCCTCATCGGGCGCCCTATAACCCGAAAGTAGTTTTCCTGAAAGTCAAGCGATGCCACTCAGCGACCAATGCATGGCGGGGGAAGGAGAGAGCTTACCGCCCTCATCGCGTGGTATTCCTCGGGCTTATGTGCTACGTGACTTTGATTTTGGCCATTGGATCAGAAGGGCACAGATCTACTGCCACAGTTTTTCGTGCAGGTTTGTGGGTCGAGATGGTCAAAACTGCTTACAGTTTACCACTCTTATCGGGAGCCCTTGAACCCAAAAGTGGATTTTCGGAAAATCTGGCGATGCCACTCAGCGAGCAACACATGGCGGGGGAGGGTGAGAGAATATCGCCCTCATCACGTGGTATTAATCGAGCTTTTTAGGCTGTGCGATATGGATAATAGCCATTGGATCAGAAGGGGAAGATCGACGGCTATAGTTGGTCGAGCAGTTTAGTGGGTTTTCTGCGCGCTATCGCTCCGCGTGATACAAAGTTAAACCGTCGGATTAAAAGGAGATAGATCAACGGCTATGAACAAGCGTTTAGACTCGGGGGTCCATGCCTTTGCTTGTGGGTCCATGGCAGTTTAGACTTTGGTTTTTGGTTTTCTTTGGGGGTTTTCCCCTCTTCCCTTTGTGGGGTTTAGCGCCTCTAAGCACTTGTTGTAAACTTTGTACATTATTTGCTTTCCTAAGTCAATAGAAGGTTTGTCTCTTGCTTCAGCAAAAAAAAAAAAAAATAAGAGTACTATAACAGGACTTTAGCCAACTATTGATCAGAATCGGATCCATAAATGACTGTCATAGAACCATGATTGTATCGGGACAAAACAAATCCTCGAAGAATCGAAAATAGCAATCAAAAACACCCTGAACTAGTGGCCATGGTAGCCGGGGTGGAACGACAAGGACCTCAATCAAAGCGCGTTGACCGAGGCCCATGGAGATTTCGCAGGAGGTCGATGTAGCCCCTGGGAGCTTCGAAATGGGAAAAGGCGATGATTTTCGATGGGCGAACAGGGTTGAAATGGTAGAGCCTTAAGAACTCAGTCACGTTCGGAGCCAGAGGACCGTGGGCAGAGAAACAAAAAGTGCCATCGTACAAAGGTGGGACCCACAACCTGGAAATCGGCGGTTTGATCGGAGCGCCCTTGAATGGTAAGCGGTTTTGGAGAAAACGGAGCGATCACACTCAACGATCGACGCGTGGCAACGGAGGTGAGAGAAAAACTGTCGTGATCGCGCGTTATCGGTCGAGCAAGTCAACCGTGCTCGGTGTGCGTATGACGTTGGATCTGGAGGAGCCCAGATCGGATGGCTGAGATTGCGTCTGATAGACAAAGCGGAATTGACAGGGAATTAAGCCACGATTTAAGGGGATTTGGAATCCGTTGACCGCCACGATGGAGAAAGAAACGAATCGACGAACAGGCTGGCGTTGTTCCGATAGAGATGCGTGGCTACTTCTCGAGCGTTCATGCTGACGCCAAATAGGGAACTTCAAGCACACAGGCAGTAGGCGAATTGACGTAGGTGGGAGAGGAACCAAATAGGCATGGAGGTCGAATGGCTAAAGCCATGAACAAAGATAGTTGAAGAAAGATTAAAAAAAGAGAGAGCGAAGAGTCCAAGCGACCAAGAGAGACAGTGAACAGTAAACCCTGAGAGGAGGACTGAGCACAGAGAGCAGTAAAGCCAAGCAGAGGAGACAGAGGGCGGAGCTGACCACAAGTATCATCAAGCACCAAAGCTTGAAGAATTAAGCCTTCCCATAGAGGAATCTGTCTGGATTGAGCACCATAGTTGGCTCTTTCCACTGTAGACCGAGGGTCATAGAGCTGGTAGGAAGAACAATAGTTTGTGTACTCCAAGTGGCTTGGGCAATCCAAGAACCACCCTGCCAAGCAAAATCTGCTTCAGGAGAACTCATATTTAGTCCCTGCATTGTAATTTCTCTGCTCAAAGACACAATAAAACAAGGCCACCACTGAAGCTGGACCGGAGACGTAGCCCTAGAGAATAGGGTGAACTCCTTATTAAAAAGTGTTTGTGTCTTTGTGTTTCTTACTGTATTTCTCTGTTGTCTTTCCATTTATTTTCTGTGTATTGGAAATCTGATCAATCCGTTGTTTCAATAACACAGAACACACACACCAGCACATGGGTCTGTAATACCTTTTTGTTTAATAAATCTTCAACTGAGGTCACTCATAGGGTGATTATCAGACAAGTGGTATCAGAGCTATAGGCTGTAAGGTTAGACAAGCTTGTGTTGGTTTAGCTATGAATGCTCACTAGATCAAAGCTCAAATTAGGAGAAGGAGAATTGGTGGAAACTAATCCTGAAATTGGGAGAGTCTATTCTCAGAAGACAATGTCAGAAGAAGGTTCTACAGGGCCAGACTCTCAATTCATAGAAAATTTCCTAGCTATAAAGTCTATGGTAGAAGAAATGTATAGGGACTTTAGAAAGCATAAGGGTGAAGATTCATCAAGCTCTAAGCAAGATAAAGAAGAAGATGAATCTCATTCCCATTACCACTCCAAAGGAAAGGGGAAAGAAGAAAGCTTCCCTACACCTCCTAGTAGCCCTGTGAATAATAAGAAAGCATCTTTGATTAAGTTAGATGTTAAATTTGATTTGCCTATATATGATGGAGAGCTAAATGCTGAAAAGTTGGACAATTGGATTAGACAAATTGATGTGTATTGCAGAGTACAAAATATAGACTCAGACAAGAGCAAGATTCAACTGGCAAGCCTTCGCCTAGGAGGCACTGCCTTGGTATAGTGAGAAGGCAGAACCCAAGCTGATATGAGGAAGCATGGTAAGACCATCTCTGTCTGGAGTGAATTTGTTACTGCAATTAAAAAGTAGTTCTATCCATTGGCCTACATGCAACAAGCCATGATGACTTGGCAAACTCTTCGGCAGTTGAAAGGGAAAAGTGTACAAGGGTATACTCAAGAGTTCCGAAAGAGAGCATTGATGTTGGGTATTTCATTAGACTCACCAGAAACTCTTTTGAAGTACATTGGTGGTCTACAAAGCTACATGAGGCATACCATCCTCATGTTTAATCCCACTAGTATAGATGAGGTATCTGTACAAGCTACTAATCTAGAAGCCAGAGGAACGAATGGAAATCCAGAAGTTGGGGGACCATCCCAACCCACTATAAGCAAGTGCAAGGAGAAAAGAAAGCATAAGTGGAAAGCAAGGAAGGCTAACACTGCACAGAAAGGCAAAGCTTCATGCACTCACTGTAAAAAGGAGGGGCATGATGATGAGCACTGTTGGATTCTGCATCCAGAGCTGAGACCTAAGAAGTCCGAGGGAAAGAAGAAGAAGACTGTTGCAGCTATTCAAAAATATTTGGGGTCAGACTCGGGAGATGAAACAATCATTGTAGCCACAGGTATAAAAGGTAAGAATTCTGAAGCATCTACTAGTAATTATGCTCAATCTGTTATTGATGAAGAACATGAGAGAAAAAGGCATGAGCTTTTCCATATTCAAGTTATTTCCAAAAATCAAAAGATTGATACTTTGTTTGATAGTGGCTCACAAGTAAATCTGATTTCTGAAGCAATTGTAAAGAAATTGGGATTGGCAACTACACCTCATAAGAAGCTATACCCATTAGGATGGTTGAATGATAAAGCACAACTACAAGTGACTAGATAGTGCAAACTCAAGTTTTCTTTTGGGTCAGCATTTGTAGATGAGGTTGAGTTAGATTTAATTCCTTTGGATATATGTGGAATTGTTTTAGGAAGTCCTTACTTGTATGATATAAAGGCTATTTTTTATAGAGCTGAGAACAAGTATCTACTTGTTAAAGATGGAATCGAATACTTTGTAAGAGCTCATAAGCTCAAGAATAATTATACTCTCATAAACTCAGGACAGATGAAAAGAATGATAAATTCATGCAAACAATTCTTACTAATGGTTGTAAAGGAAAAGAAAACTGATAAAGCCAATGTATTTGAGGGCTGTAATTCTGATCAGCAAGCTGATATAGAAAAGATTGTTTCAGAGTATGATGTCTTGTTTCAAGAACCTCAAGGTCTGCCACCCAAAAAGGGAATAGTACATGATATTATTTTGCCGCAAGATGTTCCTTTGCCTAACATTGGGATGTACAGGTTATCTTCTTTAGAGAATGCTGAAATCAAGAAGCAGGTGCAGGAATTGCTCGAGAAAGGGTTCATCAGGCCTATCACATCACCATGTGGGTCACCAATCATTTTGGTGAGAAAGAAAGATGGCTCATGGATAATGTGCATTGATTACTGAGCACTGAATAAAATAATGATCAAGAATCGTTATCCCCTTCCTCGCATAGATGATCTTTTAGATCAATTGAAGGAAGTTGTTTATTTCACCAAGCTGGATTTGCACAGTGGATACCATCAGGTCAAAGTTGCAGAGCAAGATGCATGGAAGACTACTTTCAAAACAAAGCAGGGATTGTATGAATGGCTGGTTATGCCTTTTGGCTTGACCAATGCCCCTGCTACTTTCATGAGATTAATGAATGATGTACTCAGACCTTTTCTTGATGATTTTGTTATTGTGTATCTGGATGACATTCTGATTTTTAGTAAAATGTGGGAAGAACATTTAAAGCATGTTAAGCAGACATTAGATGTTTTGAAAAGAGAAAAACTTTATGTTAAACTCTCCAAATGTGAATTTTGCAAAACCTCTCTAAATTATTTGGGTCATATAGTAAGGGGAGGCGAATTGAAAATAGATCCCTCTAAAGTGGCAGTCATTGTAAACTTGCCTAAACCCAAGGTTGCTATAGAAGTGAGAAGCTTCTTAGGAGCAGCACAGTATTGGAGGAAGTTCATTTCAAATTTCTCCTCAATTGCAGCTCCCTTACATGCTTTGACAGGATTGAACAAGGTGTTTCAGTGGGGAGGCAAATAGCAGAAAGCCTTCAACACCTTGAAAGAAAAAATTAGTACAGCACCTGTACTAGCACTGCCAGATCTACAAAGACCATTTGAGATCCAAATTGATGCCAGTGACTATGCCATGGGAGCAGTGTTGACACAATACGGTAAACCCATATGTTATCATTTTGAGACTTTTAATCCTACAGTAGTCAACTATCCTACCTATGATAAAGAATTGTATGCATTAGTTTAGAGTGTGAAAAAGTGGAAACATTACTTAATGGGCAAAGAAACAGTAATACATATTGATCATCAGCCACTTCAATATCTACACTCCCAAACTAAGTTGCAACAATCAAGACATTACAGATGGATGGGTTTTCTACAACAGTCTCATTTAGTCATCAGATATAAAAAGGGCATACATAACAAGATTGCAGACATGTTATCTAGACCCATTATAAATGCATCTACCATACTTAAGCATAATTTTGTGCTACATGAAAGCTACATAGAACATTATGCTCACAATATGGACTTTAAAGATGTATATGCAACTTTGAGTCAAGGAAAAAGAGTAGAAGAATTGGACTATCATGTGAAGGACCAACTCTTAGATCATTGTGGAAAACTCTGCATTCCACAAACTAAGAGAGCAAAAATAATTAGGGAAGCACACACTTCTCTGATATCAGGTCACTTTGGGGTAAGTAAAACAGTTACACAGCTGCAAATGTTCTGCTATTGGCCAAGAATGAATGAGACAGATTCTAGATATGTAAAGGGGTGTGCTATGTGTGCTAAAAGCAAGCCCAGTAACAGAAAACTAGGCTTATACACTCCATTTCCAGTCCCTTCTCACCCTTGGGAAAGATTCTCCATGGATTTTGTTGGAGGACTGCCTAAATCTAGGAAAGGTCATGATTATCTATATGTTGTTGTGGATAGGTTCAGCAAAATGTGTATTTTGATACCCTGTAGTAAACAGATTACAATTGAACAAACTGCAAAATTATTCTTTGAACATGTATGGGTTCATTTTGGATTACCCACTTCCATTATATCTGATCGAGACACCCGATTTGTGGGAAATTTTTGGTCCAGTCTGTGGGAACTAATGGACACCAAATTAAAGAAAAGCACAGCTTTTCATCCACAAACAGATGGCCAGACAGAAGTAGTTAACAGGACAGTGATCCAGTTATTGAGAGGATATTGCAGCAAACACCTTAAGCTTTGGGATGAACACTTGTGTTATGTGCAGCATGCTTACAATAGAGCCAAACACTCTTCTACCCAGAGATCTCCTTTTGAGACCTGCTTTGGTTTCATACCAAGGTCTCCCTTGGATTTTGTCTTTGGTAAAGATACCATGGTTGATGGACACAGTGATGTGGACAAAGCAACTAGGTTCATTGAACAGATCCAGGAGATCCACCAGGCAGTACAGGAACAGCTGGAAAAGAGCTAGGCCAAGTACAAGGCTAGGCATGATAAGCATCGGATGGAGCATAGTTTTCAAGTTGGAGACCAAGTCTGGCTGTATATCAGCAAGGACAGGATGCAAGGTGAAGGCAAGAAGCTAAAACCTATTAGGTATGGACCCTTCAGGATACTTGAGAAGATTGGTGAGAGTGCTTTTCACCTTGATATGCCAGCTTACATGTACATCTACTCAATCATGAACGCAGATTGCTTGAGGTTGTTTGAACCTTCAATGATTGAGGACCCTGAAGAGTAGAGTCAATTTCCTTCTGTTGATGACCTGCTACCTTAATATCTTAATGAGTTGCAGGAAGATACAATGTTGGACAGGAAAGTAAGGACAATGCGCAGTGGACAGGTGGAATACCTCAGAATTGGGCTTAAGGGTTCGTAGCCGAGTAGTGCGAAGTGGATTGAGATTGGACAAGTGAGACAGCAGTTTCCTCACTTAGTCGATGCTTGAAAAAAACCAACTTTTGGTGGTCCAAAATCTTTTCAGTTGGGAGGTCGTGATCCGAATCAGATCCATAAACGACTGTCATAGAACCATGATTGTATCAGGACAAAACAAATCCTCGAAGAATCCAAAACAGAAATCGAAAACACCCTGAACCAGTGGCCATGGCAGTTGACACGGAACGACGAGGGCCTTAGTCAAAGCGCGCTGACCGAGGCCCATGGAGACTACGCAGGAGGTCGATGTAGCCCCTGGGAGCCTCGGAATGGGAAAAGGAGTTGATTTTCGATGGGCGAACAGGGCTGAAATGGTAGAGCCTTAAGCACTCAGTCACATTGGGAGCTAGAGGACCATGGGCGCAGAAACGAAAGCGCCATCGTACGAAGGTGGGACCCACAACCTGGAAACCAGTGGTTTCATCGGGGTGCCCTTGAACGGTAAGCGGTTTTGGAGAAAATGGAGTGATCACACTCAGCGATTGACGCATGGCAGTAGAGGTGAGAGAAAAACCACTATGATCACGTGTTATCGGTCGAGAAAGTCAACGCTCTCGACATGCGTATGATGTTGGATCTGGAGGAGCCCAGATTGGACGGCTAAGATAGCGTCCGATAGACAGAGTGGAATTGACAGGGAATTAAGCCACTATTTAAGGGGATTTGGAATTCGTTGACCGCCACGATGGAGAAAGAAACGAATCGACGAACAGGCTGGCGTTATTCCGATGGAGACACGTGGCTACTTCTCGAGAGTTCATGCTGACGCCGAACAAGGAACTCCAAGCACACAAGCGGTAGGCGAATCGACGTAGGCGGGAGAGGAACCGAACAGGCATGGAGGTCGAATGGCTAAAGCCATGAACAGATATAGTTGAACAAAGATTAAAAAAAGAGAGAGCGAAGAGTCCAAGAGACCAAGAGAGACAGTGAATAGTGAACCTTGAGAGGAGGACTGAGCATAGATAGCAGTAAAGCCAAGCAGAGGAGACAAAGGGTCGAACTGACCACAGGCAGCATCGAGCACCAGAGAGCTTGAAGAATCAAACCTTCCCATAGAGGAATCTGTCCGGATTGAGCACCATAGTTGGCTCTTTCCACTTGTAGACCGAGGGTCATAGAGCTGGTAGGAAGAACAAGAGTTTGTGTACTCCAAGTGGCTTGGGGAATCCAAGAACCACCCTGCCAAGCAAAATCTGCTTCAGGAGAACTCATATTGAGTCCCTGCATTGTAATTTCTCTTCTGAAAGACACAATAAAACAAGGCCACCACTGAAGCTGGACCGGAGACATAGCCGTGGGGAATAGGGTGAACTCCTTATTAAAAAGTGTTTGTGTCTTTGTGTTGCTTACTGTATTTCTTTGTTGTCTTTCCATTTATTTTCTGTGTATTGGCAATCTGATCGATCCGTTGTTTCAATAACACAGAACACACACACCAGCACATGGGTCTGTAATACCTTTTTGTTTAATAAATCTTCAACTGAGGTCACTCATAGAGTGATTATCAAATCAACTATGGTCTTCCTGCGCTGCTCCGATGAAGACCAACATAGGGCATGGAGGGCCACCACCTATCACTGCAAGATTTTTGTCTCCCACAATGAATAAGGGCTGGGAGTACTGCCCATCATCTGATGTAAAATTCCTTCTCCACACACAAGTATAGGGTTCCACAAACTACTCCTGGTTGATCAAAACCTTGAGTTCCTTTGCCCATCAAGGTGTTGCTCACCGGGCTCAAACTTGGGCACTATCATGTTGCCCTCCAGTAGACCATAAGTGCCCAATCACATTCACAATTGGTCCACTATCACGCTACCCTCCAACAGTCCACAAGTGACCAAGTCCACGTTGTAGCTTCTACACATATCTAGGGAATCCTCATGTCTAGGATACCCCTACACATGGCTGCCAATAGACTTATCTACATCTGCCCTTTTCTCTGCAATAGATGAGTTATTTTACAAATCTTGGCACCAATCTATCTATAAATCATCAACTCAAGAGGATGACCAAACTGCCTTGCATCATTTTGGTTCTCCTCTTGACATGACATATACCAAACTGTTGATGTAATTTCCCTTAATATGCCCTTTAAATGTCTTAATCTAGGACTGTCAAGTGTGCCCTCCTTTTGCTTTACAAGTTCCTTTATGACAGCATGTCTAGGTCACCTTGTAACCTTACTGCCATCCTTACTAACAATCCTCAAACATGACAAGAGAATCTGTCCATATTAGGACTCCATCCCTTACATAAATTCAACACTAAAACAACATAACATACCTTGAGATCTGAAGCTTATCTGTTGTAGGTGACGTTGACTGGTTAGGGAAACTATCAGCTCATAGTTGATCCATCATTTCACCTCCTAACTATCCCTTACAACTACAACATGCTCATCATGTAACCTTGTTTTTCTACGCTAGTGTATAGGCATGTTTCAAGCCCTCTCGAATATTATGCGTCCTTCTTACCACTGAAATTTAAGGTTTCATATTACCCTCACCACAGAAAAAACCTACATCTACCCTCACAAGACATAACAGCCACCAAAACCCGTGCTTATCCACCCATAATTACTCCCTAAAGCAACGACATCCTTCCTTGAAATTTTGGCCCAGCAAATAGTCCAAACATTGCCCTAACTCAGACTTGTTTCTCCCTTCAAGGTTGCGGCTAAGCTTCTATTATGGTTCTCTATGAAATGTGCATTATTATATCTCAAATGACTATACAACACCTCCTATATATACACTATTGGAGGGCTCCAACGAATTCCTTAAAGAGACATGTCTCTTGGACCAAGCCTACATGACTTGAGTGTCCATAATTAACTGTTAACTTCAAAAATTCATATATCGAGCTCTAGATCTCTAATTTGGGTTATTTTCAAAGCGATGGAATCGACACGCCAAGCTCTATCACCTCAAATTCCCTCATGCTTAAATTATTCATGGTATTGGCCCAAATCCTGATGGGTGAAAACCCCATGCTTGGGCTCCCAACCCACAAGCATACTTGTGACACTTTTCCCACCAAAACCCGAACACTAGGGCTTGGATTACATCCCAAGATACATAAAAATCAACACTCCCACTTAGAAAGGGACGTACTTCAAAGACTAGGAAGTAACCATCATCATCCGAAGACACTAGCCCATCTGGCATCAATCACTGTAGCATACCCTATAGAATGAATCCAACAATCTCGGTAGTGCCTTTGCCTCATCACATCTGAACCCAAAGATCCCAAACCTCCATAGGGCTTCTCCCTTTGAGGCTAAACTCTCTCTGAGCCTACATGATCTCCACTAGCTCATCCCTACAAGTACTCATCCTCCTGGATCAAATACCACTCATGGAAATCCCACCAATCTCAAATATGCAACATCACAATCTGATGAAGATTATAGCCTACAAATATCTAGTCCGTCACATGAATCCATCTCAATCAACCTGATCTCGTCCAAGCCAAAGAAACCCTCGAGTTGTCTCAATCATCCATGGAAAGTCAACGGAATTCCATGATAAAAATCCTTCCCTACAACAAAATGTTGTTCAACGAGCTCACTAGTAATCCACCAGAACTCCCAGCTAATCTCGATGCCAAGTCAGTCAAGATCACATCTCCATGTCTTCAGCTGAATCCTCTGCTCCATGATCTAGACACTGACAACTCCCTCTGAGTTGATTCATTGTGCACACTTTGATCATTATACCTCAAAGTAGCTCAGATATGCTCTGAAACCATGTTTACTTTCCACGATCTTGGATCTAGGTTAGAATCTTAAAATCTATGATGCTACCAAAACAAGAATCTCAACGATACTATTTTTCATCGCGGAATACAAACATTAGAAAATCACACATGCGCAAAATATAGACAACTTTTTACAATTTTTTAACCCAACTTTGTTATATTAATCCAACTGATATAATACAATAGTCTAGGGCTACCGTACCAAGGATAATGGCCCTCATACATCCACTAGTGCAACATACAAAACTAGGTCTTGGTGTCGGTCCATCGACAACCAATCTACCCTCAACAAGATACTTTGACCATATGGTTGTCGCATTCTCTCTCAGCTCCTCTCATTCGTACCCTATACCTGCCCGGTCCTTCATCTCCTGATCTATAACTCCTACCGCTATCAAGGTTCCAAGTTCATCTGGCCACTGAACCTTAGCTATCAATCTACTCACTAGTTATGCCTTAGCCCATCAAGGGCACAACACATCGAGACTCCTATCAAGTTGTTCACAGCTCCACTTGTGAACAACACTCGATCTTCCCACTGCTTCTCCTCAGCTACTCAGGGACTTCAACCCACTATGGTCTTCCTACACTGCTCCAATAAAGACAAACATAGGGCATGAAGGGATGCCACTTATCCCTACAAGATGTCCATCTCCCACAATGAACATGGGCTAGGAGTATTTCCCATCATCTGTTGTAGAATTCATTCTCCACACACAAGTATAGGGCTCGACAAACTACTCCTGGTTGATCAAAGCCTTGAGTTCAACAACTACCTCTCTCGCAACTACCTTTGTCCATCAAGGTATTGCTCATTGGGCTCCAACTTGGACATTATCACGTTGTCCTCTAGTAGACCATAAGTGCCCAATCACATTCAAACTTGGTCCACTCTCATGCTTCCCTCCAATAGTCCATGAGTGACCAAGTCCACATTGTAGCATCTGCACCTAGCTAGGGCATCCTCATGCCTAGGAGACCCCTACACACAGTTACTAACAGACTTCTATGTGTCTACTCTTTGCTTTGTAATAGAGGAGCTATTGCACAAATATAGGCACCAAGCTATCTGCAAATCATCAACTCAAGAGGATGACCAAACTTCCCTGCATCATTATGTTTCTCCTCTTCACATGACACATACCAAACTACTGATGTAATTTCCCTTAAGATGTCCTCCAATTGTCCTAATCTAGGACTTCCAAGTGTGCCCTCCTTCTTCTGTACAAGGTCCTTTATGACAACATGTCTAGGGCACCTTGTCACCTTACTATTATCCTTACTAACAATTCTCAAATATGACAAGAAAATATGTCCATACTAGGACTCCATCCCTTACACAAATTCAACACTAAAACAACATAACATACCTTGAGATCTGAAGCTTCTCTGTTGTAGGTGATGTTGATTGGTTAGGGAAACTATTAGCTCACAGTTGATCCATCATCTGACCTCCTAACTATCCCTTATAGCTACGACATGTTCATCTTGTGACCCTGTTATTCTACGCTGGTGTATAGGCCTGTTTCCAGCCCTCTGGTATATTATGCAACCTTCTTACCATTGTAATTTAGGGCTACATATTATCCTCACCACATAACAAACACGTGGGTTCCCTCAAAAGACCTAACAACCACCAAAACCCATGCTTATCCACCCACAATTACTCCCTAAAGCAACAACACCCTTCCCTGAACTTTTGGCCCAGCAAACAGTCCAAACGATTCCCTAACTCAGACCTATTTCTCCCTTCAAGGCTGCGCCTAAGATTTTGTTATGTTTCTCTATGAAATGTGCACTTGGGATATCTCAAATGACTCCACAACACCTCCTATATATACACTAATGGAGGGCTCCAACGAATTCCTTGAAGAGACATGTCTCTTGGACCAAGTCTACATGACTTGATTGTCCATAATTAATTTTCAACTTAAAAAATTAATATCTCAAGTTCTAGAGCTCTGATTTGGGTGATTTTGAAGCATTGGAATCATCACGCCAAGATATATCACCTCAAATTTTCTCATTCACAAATTCTTCATGGTTTTGGCCCAAATATTGATGGATGAAAAACCCCATGCTTGGGCTCCAAGCCCACAAGCCTACTTGTGGCACATTTCCCTCCAAACCCCAAACACTAGGGCTTGGAGTACCTCCCAAGCTACACAAAAATCAATAAGGTCATCAAATTTCCTTCCATGGAAGAAGAGGATAGATTTGATCCTCATAGAGAATGAATTTATTGAATATGTTAAGGGTTCAATCTCCAAACGATCTAAAGATAAATCTAAAACACTATCAAAGTACATGAAAGGGGAAGTAAGGGATCAAATAATCCTCATAGAATCAATCAAGGATTAATTCATCCCTTATGTAGAAAATACAGATACATCAAGATAAATCTAAGAAAAGTTGGTAGAATTGTTTTTCGTAAGCACTGCAAGAGAAGTTATATCATTGAGAATTGAGCTATACAAGATGAAGGTATCAAAGGAAGAAGGTGTAACCTCATACCTTGTGAGGGTACCTCAAATAAGAGGTTAAATACAAGATCTAGGGGAAATAATGTCTCATAAATAAATGACCATCATTGTGCTCAATGCACTACCTAATGAATGGGGCGACTTTGTATCAAGCATCTATGGAAAGAAGGAAGCCACTCCATTCAATGAACTTTGGTCATTATGAAAAATTTAAGAAACTAAGTTAAATACAAATAGCAATGTTGTATCAAATGAACAAGTTCAATCATAGGTTGTCATGGCTAGGAGGAAAGGGAAGTTTGGAAAGTTGGATCCTCAGAAATGGAAGAAGATAGACATGTCAAAGATCCAATTCTATGAGTGTAATGAATATGGGCACTTTATGAGGAATTTTCCTAAACTCAAGAAGCATAACAAGAAGAGAAAAGAAACAAATGAATCCCATATAACCAAATAAATAGAAGAACCTAAAAAATAATAAGTCAAAGAAAGAAGAAGTGGTATACCTCCACTATTAGAAAGTGTCTCACTCACCTAGCCTATTGATCAAGTTACAAAATCAAGAAGGAAGCATCACAATTATAATAGGATGCATTGTTGCATAAAGAAATATGACATCATCATATAAGCATGACATAGCCAAATTATAAGTCTATGTGGTTAAAGAAGTCATCATGATAGAAAGGAAGTAACTCATGGCCTCTTCATTGAAAGCATAAAAGGATATCTAAAGTGGTTGAACATATGGTTGGACAAAGTCATCTATAAATATAGAAGATAAATAAAGGCCATCATACATCATCGTTATTAGAAATAAGCATTTGTAGAATAAGGATCATCGAGATCCTCCATGATAATCTTTAGAAGAAGGTCCACCCCTACTATGAAGAAAGAAAGTGCCTCGCAGATAGTCCACATTCCTCCTTGTGTGGGATCCATTGGTAAGGTATGATCACAAAGATGTGTAGCATGTTAATTTGTTTGAAGTACTTTCATCTTCAAGAAAGGAAAGGAAGTTTCTAGAAGGAAGTTTAGATGACCAAAAAGGAGGACGAGGTATGTATATATTTGATATATAAAATCATGTCATCACATAGTTTCAAATGAAATAGGTAGAATGCTCTAATTCATGAGCGTGATAAAATAAAAAGGGACTCTTCCTTAGGAATGATATATGAAGTTATGAAGGCAATGTACCTTGAACTATTCCACATATTGACAAAGATGAAATCAACATGATATGACCTCATGAACAATAAGAGGTGGTGGATGACTATGGTTTCTATAATAAATGAACTATTTGTAGAAGATCTTGAGGAAGAAATATGTGTAAAAGAAGAGTAAGATGTATCTATAGTCACATGAGATAAGATAAGGAATCAACATCTGATATTGATTGGAAAGTTTATTTATGATATATCTATGGAAAAGGTATGAAGAACCTGATAATTCTGAAAACGAAGGAAACCCTTAATAATGAATTTCTTGGAGATAGATTCATACATGTGCAAGATGTTGATGTTATAAGAAGTTGATGTCATGATGAAAGGTCGTCTTAAAAAGGTAACTTTTATTTATTGTTCATTTTGATTTTTGAGAAATCATCTGGTTGGGTTGAAACATGGCTACTGAAAGAGAGTTGTAGAAGTCACCTACAATTAATACTCATTTGATTAGATGGAATATCCTAAAAGAAACATGATTTGGAAAAGGTGGTTGTATGAAGGATAGTCATATGTGGGCTAGAATATCACTTTCCAATGAAGAGAAGGATTACATGATTATTGGTTAAACACTATGGTTTGTTGAATAGAAAGTGATGTAGAAGATGGTCAATGAACTATAAATAAGCTATGAGAAAGAATGACCCATGATGAAGAAGTTGAAGTTCATGACATGATGCAGAAAGAGGAGCCCTACAAGTATTAGATAGTACCATGATCTCCACCAAAGAATAGATAGTTGATGTTGGAAACTAGTCTCTAATTAAAAGAGAGCTTGGGAAATTCCATGGTTAAGATGAAGCTTGGGTATATTCCTTTTATAGGAATGAGTATCTCCTCCCTAGTTGAGAGGGAGAGATAGATGCATCATTATTTTCTTCATGTTATGAATAAAGAATAGAGGATTAGGTAAGCATCTGAGATTGATTCTGATACTCTTTGAGGATGTGGTAGGGCATTCAATAGGCAAGAGTAGTTGAAGAGGAAATTTCTTTAGGATGTGTTATTCCAAGATAGGAATGGTCCTAAAAGGACATACCTTTTGAACATCCAAATGGGGTATATTCCTTAAGAGACAATGAAGATGGTGTCTATCAGTCATTGGCTCGTCAACATTGTGCTCTGATCTTGTGGAGAGATAGAGTTATTAGTTAAGGCCTTTTTATGTGACAATGTTGGTTGGTATGATGGGATGCTATAAGATAAGTTGAAATAATAGCTTATGATATGGCTTACCAATATGACTCTTCTAATGAGAATTCTAAAGCATGAGAATGTCCAAGTACCTTATATAGATTATGAATACCTCGCTAGTTAAGAGGGAGTGTTGAAATGTGTAACTAGGTTCGGTCTTCATAATGTCTAATGTAATCATGATTTGATGAAAATAGAAAAAAAAACTTATATTATTATTATTTTGAAGCATGGGTTTCATGCTCAAGATCATTTTATTTATAGGTCAAGCACCCATTGTGTGATTCTAGGGATTTTTCATAAAGTCTAGGAGTCAATTGAGTCATTGTAATATGTAAGACCCCTTTGGGCATCTCGTATCATGTAAAAGAAATTTATTTGAGTCATAAAATACCTCCAAGAAAATTCAACCTAGCTACAACAAGTTGGCCTACATGAAATATCAAGTCAGCCCCATGGACGAAATTTGTACCCCTGGAAATCCTATATATATGCGGCATTCTACTTCATTTGAAGGACACTTTCAATACATATGAAGAGGCAAAAGAAGAATTTAAATCTAAAAAGGAAGAAGTTATAAGGAAATAAAAGTTTAAGGAGGAAGCTAGAATAGAATTTCTTGGGTCTCTCTTTCTCTCTCATGTGCAATGAAATTCTGAAATTGTTGGGGTCGAAGTTATAAGTTTCTAGAAAAGTTGTTGGGATAAAAGTTGTTGGAAAATTTATTGGGATCAAAGTTGTTGGAAAATTTGTTTGGGTCGAAGTTGTTGGAAAATTTGTTGGGGTTAAAGTTACTGGAAATTTGTTGGGGTCAAAATTGCTGGAGAAGTTGCTAGAAGGTCGAAGTTTGTTGCGGCAAGAGGAAAGCTCATTAAGAAGGAAGGTTAACTTGGTATTGGAGGGGTCTTGGTCAAGGGTAATAGGTCTTGGAATTCATCATTTGAATTTCTATAAGAGAAGAGTTCTTGTGGGATTTCCTCTCAAGAGGAGATGTTTTAGCCCTCACTTATAGCCTATATCTCATGTCCTCTTGTCTCATTGTTCTTCATTATTTGGTAGTTTTTTTATGATAGAAAACACCATAATAAACAAGTGAAATAGGAAGCTAATCCATTTAAGTAAAAAAACATCACAAGAAATTATCAAAAGCAAGAGAAATCACCCTAATTTTGCTTCCCTTCAGTTCTCAACATTGATATGGCATCATGTGCTGGCTATTGATAAGTATTTCTCAAAGTAAAAAAGAGAATTGTTTGAAACAAGGACTAGTTTAGAGTGTTGACTATTTTGTTGTAGTTCATCTCATTGAACCTGAGATTCAAGTTAGAGAAATTTAGTTTTATCTCATGATCTTGTAAGAAAGTTAGACATTAGTAAGAGTTACTTTGTCTATAGTGACTATTATCGACAATTTAAAGTAGTAAGAGTATTAACTAACTTTAATAACTCATCAATTTGAGCCATTTTTTAAACAATTAAAACTTAATAAATGAAGGACGTTCATTGTTGGTGTTTAGATATGGGCTATATATTCAATCCCTTCCACATTTACTGTCAATCTGGGGTTTGTTAATTATTTCAAGGTTATTGTGCAAAATATATGTCGGCCACAGGTTCCCTAACCAGTATTGAGAATTTACAAAATACAAGGCCCAACAAATGCTACAAATTGAGTAACAACAAAGTAAATAGCATTAAAATCAACCTAGAGTATCAACAATTAGAAATCACAGCAAGATTATAAAACAATAAAGAAAGAACAATAATTACAAAGCATTAATAGCATAACCAAAACGCATACTTATTCACACGATTAAATCCAACAACACCTCATCAAGAGAGTGGGCCCAACTCTCTGATCAGGGTTGTGGCGAAGAGTTAGAAATCACACGAGATTATAGAAGATTGGAATTCGCATTAACCAAAAGGAATTATGATTAAAGTTCTATTGCTACACGTTCCAAAGGAAAAAAATCCGTTCTTCTCCTCTAAGCCTTACCTATAAATTTTATCGTTACATGAATAGAAATTAACAAACTCAGAAATTATGGCAATCATGCCTTCCACAAATATACAATGATTGTTTAGATAGAAACAGAATGCAAAGATAGCAGTGAGAGTCAATTTATCATCTCCTCATAAGTTGAGCAATTTTATCAATCGCATCCTTGAAAAACATTTCCAACCCATTAACAACATCACACTGACTTGTATTTCGCTAAGAATCACCCGACGTGATTTTGCAAGAGAATTCAGTCAACAATCCATCTAATCATCATTCCCCTAGGACTATGCTTCATTAATTAACATTTCAACAAGACATTCCAATTTAATATACCTTGGTTGATTTGAGATATAAATCGACCTCATACAAGTTATGAAATGGATAAAAAGTAACAGGTAAAGGTGAGTAAAAAATAGGTAATTTTATCAGCCAACATCTCCCCCCAACTGGCTTGGTTGCATGTCCTCATGAAAATTGTTTCCTGCGCAGATCAGGTCTATACCCACTATGACTGGCATGAAGCTAAATAAGATCATATTTTTTTTCCATATCAGTCCCAGGGAGCTTAAACCCATATGTATGAATGACATCATTCCACCAGTCTTCATCCACAACATAAGCTAGTCCATGATCAAAAGGCTGCCAAATAATAGGAAATTGGAACCTTAACCCCAGCCAACAAACTCCACAATGATTTATGCAAGCAATGTAGCGTGGAATTCTCCCCAATTCTCTAACAAAATTGGGTGCCCTAAAGGGTTCTTGTACCCGCACTACTGACAATGAGAGAATCCAACGCTTTTGACAAGCATGTTATGGAACCAGCTCAAGAAAAGATAGAAAAGAAAGATCAACGCCTTAGAATTCAGCCTCTTCGAGGGGGCAACCTCCTTTACATTACATAAATGAACAATTCTTGGATGATACAAATGACAAAACCTCCTTTCTATATATAGGAGTCTAAGGAGTCACAATATAATCCAGCCGACCTAACAATAATAATATAAAGCCACAAAAATAACAATAGAGGGATTCTAAGGGGCACAGAAATAACAATATGGGGGTAATAGGGGCACAACAATATAAATAAGGGGTATAACTACAATAGTAATGGGGTAATCACTAGTATTATAGGGACCCAACATGCCCCTCTCCTTCAAAAAGTGTTGTCCTCAACGCTTGAGCAGTTCTGGATACTTCTGCATAAAATTATCATCCTCCCATGTGGAATCTTCAGCGGATAAGTTCTTCCACTTGATAAGATACTCTGAAATTGATCGATTTCGTAGCTGTCGAGTTCTTGTTTCTGTGACTGCTTCCGGTTCCAATATAATTTTTCCTTCCTCTTCAATTTCTGGCAATATTGTTTGAACTGGGAGCTTGTCGCCTATAACCTTCTTTAAACATGAAACATGGAAAACTGGGTGCAATCGAGAAGCTGCAGGAAGCTCCAATTTGTATGCCATAGTACCAATCTTTTCAACACCTTGTACGGACCATAATACTTTGGTGATAATTTATTATCCTTCTTAGCTTGCTTTAGGGACATTTGCTTATATGGTTGTAGCCGTAGGAATACCCAATCACCTACATCAAAACTTCTTTCACTGCGATGTTGATCTGCCTGTTGTTTCATTCTATTTTGTGCCAACACGAGGTTATCCTTTAAGAGTTGGAGGACTTGTTGTTGATGTTCGATGTGATGTTCCACTGCCTGAACCTTAGAATTTTCTCTTAAATATGATGTGATTGATGGTGGTTGATACCCATAAAGTGCCATAAATGGGGTCATTTTTGTTGCTGTATGGAAGGAAGTGTTATACCACCATTCAGCCAGAGGCAACCATTTGACCCATTGTGTCTGTTTATCAGATACAAAGCAACGAAGATATCCTTCCAAACATTTGTTTACTATCTCAGTTTGCCCATCAGATTGAGGATGATAAGATGAGCTATGAGCTAACTGAGTACCAAGACAAGAAAATAATTCTGTCCAAAAATTTCCAGTGAAAATGGGATCTCTGTCACTTACAATAATCTTTGGGTTTCCATGTAGCTTTTGAACTGTTTCCATAAATGCAGTAGAAACTGTACTGGCTTTAAATGGATGTGATAATGCACAAAAGTGTGCATACTTGGTAAGTCTGTCAACTACCACCATGATGACACTCTTTCCCTCAGACTTGGGTAAACCTGTGATAAAATCCATTGAAACCTCCTCCCAACGTTTGCTTGGAATGGATAAAGGTTGTAATAGACCCGGTGTCTTAATTGTTTCAACTTTATTTTGTTGGCAAACCAAACATTCCGCCACAAACTTTTGAATATCTGATTTAAGGCCATCCCAAAAAAATTCCTTCTTAACCCTGTGGTAAGTTTTTAAAAATCCTGAGTGCCCTCCTAAGGGAGAAGTGTGCAATTCCATAAGAATCTTTTGTTTTAGCTGGGAATTCTTACAGAGGTATAAGCGATCTTTGTACCATAACGAATCATTTTGCCAGCTAAATGTATCAGAAGTACTGGAATCTTGTTGTAGCTTTCGAATAAGTGCCCACACTTCTTCGTCATTCTTCCATTCCTCCTTTGCTTCGTTTATCCAATCTGGTTGGATAATAGAAATGGCACACAACAATGCTTCCACATCCTCATCCTTTCTTGAGAGTGCATCTGCCACCACATTTTGCTTCCCTTTTTTGTAGATGATTTCAAAGTCATAACCCAACATCTTTGTGACCCACTTTTGTTGCTCTTCAGAGGATAATCTTTGTTCTAAAAAGTATTTAAGGCTATCATGATCCGTTTTTACCTTGAAGTGTCTTCCCATTAGGTAGGGTCGCCATTTCTTAAGTGCATGGAGTATTGCCAACATTTCCTTCTCATAAATAGCTTTGCTTAAAAACTTTCCCTTGATTGGACGACTTTCAAAAGCAATGGGTCTTTCATCTTGCATTAGAACAGCACCAATTCCATTTCCTGAAGCATCACATTCCACAATAAAGGTTTTTGTGAAGTCCGGTGTAGCTAAGACCGGTGCTTGGCACATTGCCTCTTTAAGATGTTCAAAGGCCTTTGTTGCTTCCGGAGTCCATGAAAATGAATCTTTCTTCAATAATGTTGTTAGAGGTGCTGCTATTCTCCCATAATTCTTAACAAACTTGCGATAATACCCTGTCAACCCAAGAAATCCTCGCAGATGCTTTATGGATGTGGGGATTTTCCATTCCTTAATGGCTTTAATTTTGCTAGGGTCTACCTTAACTCCTTCATGAGATACAATATGACCCAAATATTCCACCTCCTGGACTCCAAAGAAACATTTGGATCTTTTTGCATATAATTGTTTCTCCTCCAATAGTTGTAGCACCTTGTCAACATGTTCAACATGATCCTTCCAAGACTTGCTGTAGATTAGTATATCATCAAAAAATACTAACACAAATTTTCTAAGGAATGGTTTGAAAATTGAATTCATCAAACCTTGAAATGTTGAAGGTGCATTGGTAAGGCCAAAAGGCATGACCAAAAATTCATAATGACCCTCATGAGTTCTAAATGCCGTTTTCGGAATGTCTTCAATCTTCATTCTGATTTGATGATATCCCGAACGAAGATCCAACTTGGTGAAGTAAATTGATCCATGCAATTCATCCAGTAATTCATCAATGACAGGAATGGGGAACTTATCTTTAATAGTGAGCTTGTTGAGCTCCCTATAATCTGGACACATGCGCCATGATCCATCCTTCTTGTGCACCAATACTACTGGAGCTGAGAAAGAACTTTGACTCGGTTGAATTATACCAGCCTCTAGCATTTCTGCAACCATACGTTCAATTTCACTTTTTTGGACATATGGATATCTGTACGGCCTGATGTTTGGAGGAACACTTCCTGGAATCAGATGAATAGCATGATCATGATCACGCATAGGTGGGAGACCTTTGGGAGTCTCAAATACCTTGGAATGATTGTCCAGGACTTTTTGGAGATCTGGAGAAATAGATGATTCCAATGTGGAAACATCTAGCGAACATAATTGTGCAATTACACCTCTTTGCTCCTTTTTTAGAAGCTTTGTCATGCCATTAGAGCTGATTATCTTTCCTGGTTTCCCTGCAATACCCCTTAATTCAACTTCCTTTCCTTCCACAGAAAATTTCATGAAAAGTTCTTGAAAATTAAAAGCTATTGTACCCAAGGATTGTAGCCATTGGACTCCTAGTACAACATCAGCACCTCCCATTGGAATGGAAAGCATTGGGCTAGTCAATACATATTCTCCCATGGATAGCTTGATATTATGGCACTTTCCAGAACAATTTATTGTTCCTCCATTTGCAATCATCACTTGACACTCTGGTGCTGGATATAGGAAGCAATTCAATTCTTTTGCTACCCTACAATGAATAAAATTGTGGGTGCTTCCTGAATCAATCAACACTATTACCTTTTTCTTCTTGATTTGTCCTTCTATCTTGATGGTTTGAGGAGTGGTAATTCCCGCCAATGCATTACAAGATATGGTCGGATTTATTTGTTCTTCATCTAGGCTTTGTTCCTGGAATATATCCTCTTCTTTTGACCTTTCTTGCTCCTTTTCTTCTTCCTCTTCACAATCTATGTAGAATAATTTCTTCTCAGCACACTTATGACCTTTTGTGTATTTGCTATCACAATTGTAACAAAGCCCTTTTGCTCTTTTTTCTTCCAATTGTTGTGGTGTCAACCTTGTAGGTTGTGGAAGACTATGGGCAACAACACTTCCGTCTTTATAGTTGTGAATGGTATGCTTCCTAGTTGCCATAATTTTGCTTTCCATTTTTCTTGCTAACCTGAATGCCTTCTCTAATGAATCAGGTTCCCAAAGGCGCACATCATGTTGGATATTATCCTTTAAAGACCCTATGAACACATCAATCCTATGCTCCTCTGGAATATCTTTTACCCTTATGTTCAATTTTTGGAACTCCTCAATGTGCTCCATTATTGAACCCTTTTGTTTGAGACTTATCAATTGGCTAAAAAAAGTGTTGCTTTTTGTATCCTCATAATGTGCTATCAATTCTTCCGTAAAAATTGCCCAAGTGATAAATTGTTTACGAGAGCAAAGCCATTGATACCATACAAACTGATTTGGTTCCAAATATAAAGTTGCCATACGTACCTTTTGTGTGTTTTGCACATTATTGAGATCGAAGAATTGCTCCATCTGTAATATCCATGTGGCGGGATCCTTGCCATCAAACTTCCTCATATCGATTTTTGGAATATGGTGGGTCTTCGATCCAACATTAGAGTCTATGGAATCATGATTAACATTTCTTTTGTTCACATCATGAGTTTCCTTTACAACCTTTTCACCATTAGTAATTATTTCTTGTAGAAAATTTGTCAAATCTGTCTTCAAATCTGCCATGTCTGTCTTCAAATCTGTCCTCAAATCTGTCTTCAGATCATCCATCTTAGCTTCCATTCCCTTTATCTTAGATTCCACGCCATTTATCTTAGATTCCACGCCATTTATCTTAGCATCTGTTAGCTTTTGTGAGCGTGACATTTGTTGCACTTGTTCTTGTAATTTTGATATATCATGTAGCATTTCTTCCTCTTCTTCATGAGTCATGCTAGAGCTTTCAGGTTCCTTACTAGGTGTTTGCATTTTCTTTCCTCGGGGCATCAGTTACCGATAATAATGCTTTACTATGCCCTTTGAATTCCTTCAAACCAAGCTTATGCAAAAATTAAAAAAAAACTACACACATTTTTTTCACTTTGTAGAAGCCTGATATTGAATCTGATGTATCTCTGTAATTTTGAATCATCCAGTTCTGAAACTATGACCTGTAGTAGCCTTCTATGTCCTCTTTCCAATGCCACTAGTCTGATCCAAATTGGATTCTCCAAGAAAGAGTTATGCACAATCTCCCACAGTGACCTGATTATAGACTAGTTCAGTAGAGCGAACTTGTATGAAGTGCCACGTGTCACTGTTTCAACCTTTGACTCTGAAAAATATATACAAGAAAACTACAGTCCGTCCTCTTTCTGTACCTTCTTACGAAATTTCAATCCGATGCTCAGAAAGAAAGTTATGACGATTTTCCCTAGGTCACCTGTTTTGAATGTAATTCAGGAGTCTGCAAAAAGACCAACTTCCTCAGATCATATCTCCGAAAATATCGCGCGAAAAGCTCTGAAATTTGAATCCAAGGTTCAGCGCGATGTCTTCTCAAATGGGTTTTTTTTCGACTTCTGAAACGTCACAGAAAAAAAGTTATAGCGAAAATGCCACGATGACCTGTTTGGAGCAGCGAAACCCTAGAATCCAAAGCTCTGATACCAAATGTTATGAAACCAGCTCAAGAAAAGATAGAAAAGAAAGATCAACGCCTTAGAATTCAGCCTCTTCGAGGGGGCAACCTCCTTTACATTACATAAATGAACAATTCTTGGATGATACAAATGACAAAACCTCCTTTCTATATATAGGAGTCTAAGGAGTCACAATATAATCCAGCCGACCTAACAATAATAATATAAAGCCACAAAAATAACAATAGAGGGATTCTAAGGGGCACAGAAATAAAAATATGGGGGTAATAGGGGCACAACAATATAAATAAGGGGTATAACTACAATAGTAATGGGGTAATCACTAGTATTATAGGGACCCAACAAAGCATCCTTGGCTTCTTTCTGAAAAGTGAAAATATGTCTTGTGCACATGTCGACACACCATCATTGTGTCCTGATCATCCATTCTTTTCATCCTTCTAGTTTGAGAGACTGATGATGTTTAGTAAAAATGTTGCCAAATTGGAAATGCTCCATTTTTACCATTAATGGGCGATTTTCCTAGTTTTCCTCGAATGTATCATGGGCCTTTTTTTATTTGACTTGATTAATCACAAAAGATGTAAAATCTCTCAAATGAATATCTACTACAAATGGTACTAGATTGAATAACTGATCAGTTCTTAGGATATAATCATCCATGTATAATTCACATAGAAAATGTTCGTTAATATGATCGTTAACTCTCAGAATCCTCAGCAATTGCATGGGATATTCTATGTTGTGACTTTACTCCTGGTGATTACTTTTCCAAAACAAAAAAACAAAAAAAACCTTTCATGAAGGAAAAGGGCGTAACAGTTAGCAAGGGGCCTACATGGCATTATTTGTTGCGTTAAGGTGAACATCTCATCCTTATCAGTTGTCAGTAACTGAACTTGTCCCTACAACTCCTTGATTTTCTTATACATATTTTATTTTTGTTGTTTAGCCTTTTTTATCTGAGTTGTATAATCATAAACAACCCTAGCTGCATTCTCCCGAATATCCTTTATTTCTTTCCAATGGGCCTCCGTGGGAATTGACCCACACTGGAAACTGAAAGTATTCGCCTTCCATTTCTATACTTTTTCCGCTAAACTAAACTCCCGAGCTTCTTCAAGATAGAGTGTATTAGTTTTTTTAGATGCTGAGGTCACCTCCTTATACTTTGTCTGTACTGCAACTGAAAATGTCTCGTCGGTTTCAGGGGTTGTGGTTTCTCGGTTAGTATTAATTTTTCGCTTTCCTTTTTCCCATTTTCACAACCACATCACCCATTTCCTCAATTTGGTAATTTATATCTTCAACTGGATGGTTTCTTTGAACATTAGTCGGTACTGGCACTGAATGGGAGCTTTCCTTTCCGTCTATCTCGGGGCTGGTACTAGTCCTTATGGAGTAGTATCAGCAAACTCATCAACTGGCTCATGTTTTACCATGACTTTCTCCATTTGTTCAAATGTCGGTACTCGTGGGGCGGCATCGACACATTCTTCTATAGACTTTGGCACTACCAATTTCCTTCTATTTGTTCAAAAGTCAGTACTGGTTCTTTCTGAAGCTGATATTGGTTCTTGTGGAACAATATCAGCAATAATCTCCTCCTCCAATTGTTTTGAATTCAACACTGGTTCTTGTGGAGCGTGTCAACCACAACTTCTTCTCATATTCGCTCAAAAACTAATACTGGTTCTTGTGGAGCAGTATCAATGGCCACCTCTAATTCCATTTTCTCTGAGGCGTATAATGGTTCTTGTGGAGCAATATTAATCGAGACCTCTTCTTCCATTTTCTCAGGAGCTGATATTGGTTGTTGTGGAGAAGTATCAGCAAAAACCTCTTCCTCCATTTGTTTGGAAGCTGATATTGGTTCTTCTAGGGTAATATCAGCAACAACCTCTTCTTCCATTTGTTCAAAATCTTATACTAGTTGTTGTGGGGCACTATCATCAACAACCTCTTCTTCAATTTGTTCAGAATTTTATACTAGTTGTTGTGGGGTAGTATCAGCAACAACTTCTTCTTCAATTTGCTCTGACATCGATCTTCCATTTGCTATGACATCGATACTGGTTCTTGTGGAGCAATATGAATGGCAATCTCTTCTTCCACTTTCAAAATCTGATATTGGTTCTTGTGGAGAAGTATCAGCAACAACCCCTTCTTCTACTTGTCTTGAGGCCAACACTGGTTCTTGTGGACAACATCGACAGAAACCCCTTCTTCCACTTTTTTTGGCGTTGAAACTAGTTATTATGGAGCAGTGTCGACAAAATCTCCTTATTCTTCTACAATCACCTCTACGAACTTCAATTTGGGAGGAAATATTTCTTCTCTCATCACATGGGTAGGAGAACAGAATTTCCTCAATCCTCTCGACAGGGAGGCCATAAGTGGAGAACGAGGGGTAGCAGCTTCAGTTTCCATTCTACCAACATCCTCTGTTTTAGTCTCCTGAATTCCTACCCCATTTCCCAAATCATCTTGTTGGTCTCTCATTTCTTCATCCCCTTTTTCCTCTACCTCCTCTGGTATTTGCTCCATTACTTCCTGTTCAAGCAATTCCTCTTCTAACTTTACAGGCATCATGGCTACAAATTCTTGTTCTGATAGCTCAACCAGTTGTTGCCAAGTCACAGGAGTCTATAGCAAGGCATGAATTACCAGTAATCTGACGAGCCCATGATTCGTAAGGACAGCCAACACCTGGCGTGAATGACGCGCAGACCGGGCCATCAAATTGTAGATTATTCGAAAGGAAGAATGGAATATTTATGGAATGCATCGGGTGAAATCAGAGACAAACTAGGAGATTAAAATGATATTTAAATAGGGTAGAAAAATTACCTTCATAGGTGATATATCCCATTAAGAAGTATGCAACCTATGCCCAAGGCTGTGGCAGCGATTTTCGGCCATAACCGTTCCCTTTTTGCATCACATTCTTCCTGCCTATAGGAATAGCTCTACAAATTATGGCACGGGAACTCTTCTGGTAAACCACTTATGTTTGTCCTGTGGAAACCCATTGACAATCGTAATAACTTCCTCAGTTACTTTCATTTCCATTCCAAAGACCCTAGAGCAATTCCCTTCTAGATTTAGCGCAAACTCAATTGTCACCCCTTCATCAAACCCATGTAACCTCTCAAAGTAAGTATGCCAACCTGCATTTTGGAATATATGTCGTACTTTCGGTCGACGTTGAACCTGCTCTATGTTTTCTAGTTCATGTCTAATATCTTGGCCACCCATTATTCATGCCAGTTACTCTATATTAGCACTAAGAGTAGCAACAAGTCATTAAGGGGACGGTTAACCGATAAAATATGTGGTAACAGGGGTGATGGTAAAGGAGGTGAATCTGGGTAAAAGTTATGGTAAAATTAGCAATAAATATGATAATAATTATGGTAATTATTCCAATACATTGGAAATGCCCGCATTTTAATGCTGGCGTGCATATTCGTACATAATGCAATTTCCAATGAACATGGGTATATGTGAAGGGTACGGGTAAGGATACGATCTGAGTGCGTAATGATGCCATATTAATGGTATGATTGGATGATTTAAATGAGGTATGATAATAATGATAAATGGTATCGTTATTATTAAATACGATAATCTCACGCCACCCCACCCGGCACCAACTAAGGTATGGTTGTCTTCAACCCTGATTGGTCATGTCATTAATGAAATGTCAATTAAATTCACAGATTCATTTGGGGACGTACCTAATGACTTACCTTAGTGGAGTATTAGCATTGGTGGAGTAATAGCACCAGTGGAGTATCAGCGTCAGTGAAGTATCAGCGCAAATGGAGTATTAGCATCAATGGAGTAACAACACCAGTGGAGTATCAACATCAGTGAAGTATCAGCGCCAGTGGAGTATCACCATTGATGGAGTAACAGCACCAATGGAGTATCAGTAAGGGAAAAAGAGTTTCAAGTGGAGTAGCAACAGGGGAAAGGGAAAAGTGTTGTATAAGGGAAAAAGAGAGCTAAAAATGGAATAGCAGTAGGGGAAAGGGAAAAGTGTTGTATAAGGGAAGAAAAGAGAGTTTCAAATGGAGTAGCAGTAGGGAAAGGGAAAAGTGGTGTATAAGAGAAAAAGAGAGAACTACAAATGGAGTAGAAAAAGAACTCAACTTCATTTTATGTGTGTGTGTGTGTGTGTGTGTGTGTGTGTTTATTTATTTATTATCTCTTCTTCTTTTTTATATTCAATATGAGGTGGAGAGGAAGAATTTTCTGCACAAATGATTTCAAAACTAGAATCATCATAAATTTGTCTAATAAAGGAGTCCCTAGAGGTCAGACGGTGATACAACCTAAGGCGATGTTCGTTTGCAAGTAAAGGAGTATGTGCATCATCTATTGTTATAATTTTAATAGTTCCATCATCAAACATTGTGTCAACCTCATATGGACCCATCCATCTTGAGCAAATCTTTCCTTTAAAATCCTTGAATCGGGAATCAGAGTAGTGCTTGTTGACGGTGCTGGACCTGCCAACATGTAAGGGGATCTCCCCGGTAATAAGTCCCAATGAGACCTCAGACCGTTTGGTGTAGGAGTCCCAACAGTGGGTCGTATAGCAATGCCTTGACCACAATTTCGCACAGAGACAAGTAAGATAACTTTGTTAGTAGCAAGGGTGCGATCGTTGCGGTGAGTCAAGGAAGGTGCATGAGAGGTTCTAACACATGTGCGTTGAGATGAGTGCGCCTTGTTATCACCCAGAATTTTTCCCTAGAAGTTATAAGAAGAAGGAAAAGATCGAGGTAACCACAAACCAATCTTTTAAGTATAGGCTCTAGCCAACCTATGACTCAGAGAGGGCTCTCTCTATATGTTTTAGCTTTGTTTGTTAATATTTTAGGCTAGTTCCTAAAGTTCAGGGGGTTTTGGATTTATATTGGAAGTTGGATGGTGGAATCCTTAAACAGATGGAAAGAATGATGTCTCTGGCTATTGGGCTATGGAGTCAAAGAAGGGAAGCAGAACTAGAATTATATCATTAAAGGGAGTATTCAATGGGCAAGCTAGTAGAGTGAAGCACAAACTTTCAGGTGGAATGGATGCGATGGTCTTAACCAGGGTGAGAGGGCACTTAAGAATCCTCAAACCGGGATTAAAAGGAAGAACAGAGAATGATCTTGAGTAAAGGGCAGTTAAGAGTCCTTCACTATAGATTGGGAAAACTACCTAAATTAAGGAGCAATCAAGAATTCCTTAACTTAGATAATTTAGCAGAAAACATAGAAAGTGCATAATAGTCAAAACAGAGTGCAGTAAGGAAAGTTCTGAGATATCATTCCATATTAAGCATTTTATATTTGAGATACATTTAGGGTTATGAAAAAAATTGTTAAAGAAAGTAACCACAAAGAATATAATTGTCTGTATTTTGCACTACACATGAATCTAGTGAAATGTCTTTGCTTTATTCAATTATCCAGCTTACTAGTCCCAAAGTGGTGCAATAGCTTACAGTCTTTGATCAAGAAAACTATAGAAATGTCTAAGAATCCACCCTACATACTTTGAATTGTGAAGTATTTATACAAAAACTATTTACAAAATATCTCAAACAACCTTGAGATTTAATCTAGGAAATACAAATATCTTCTTGCAAGAAGATAGAGACAGCTAATGAACTGTTTCATGCTGTCCCTTTTATTATGGTTGTATTGGCCTTTATTGTTGAAGTGTTAGCCTTTTAATCTGGCTTGCAGTTGTGGAGTCTCATGCTGGAATCTTCTTTACTTTCATCTTTCAACTGATACTCTTTAATCCTGATACTCTTTGACCCTGATGTGTTGTTTTTACCTGTTTTACCTGGTTGATTTGTTTTTACTGTGTAGTAAATTTATCCCAGTAAATCTGTCATTGTTTCCCACCATTCAGCATCTGGTAATTTTACATTTACCATCCTCCTATAGATTTCATCAGCTTCAGTATATTTGGCAAAATTGGGCTTGGTGAGGAACAAATGTTTTACCTCATGCTCTAGGAAAAACAAGTTCTCAAATGTGTTGTACAGGACTTTTCTAGTTGGCAATGCTTTCATAGATGAAGAACTGGCTTGTTCCTTAAAAAAAATTCTCAGTATATCACCATAATCTAGCTGGGCCATGAGTTTATCATTGATGACCATAGGACTAGGTAGACCTTTCTCCCTCAAAATCTGGAATTCAGCCATGAACTTATCAATGGCTACCTGCATATTGTGGCATTTTTCCTCCAAATTTAGCATAAGGTTCCTTTTGGAAAGGACCTTCCTTACTTCTAAAATGGAAGCAGTTCTATCTTTTATGTTTAGCTTTTGGAGCTCATATCTATTCTTGTTGTTGAGGAAGTGGATGAGTCTATTTGCATCCTCTGGCTTATCTCCCAACTCCTCTTTCACTTTCTGAATAGCTTCTCTAGCTATTTTTACTAACTCTGTCTGCTCAAAAATAACTTGGATTGATGGCCAAATATCATCGACAAAGTCAATAATATTGGCCCACAACATTTCTTTGGTTTGACCAAGTGGCTTCTCCAGTGTTAAATCCTTCTCTAGGATTTTGATTCTCTCACCCATTCTCTGAGCCTTTTGTGCTTCTTCTTTCTACTTCAATTGGGCAAGTCTGCAGTTTGTTTCCAAACTTGCAACCTTTTCTCTTAACTTATTTATTTCAGTAGCCTGGATGGACATCTCTTCCATGGTTTTGACTAGTTCTGCTGCTTTCTCTCCTGATGTACCTGCTGATGGTGCAAACTCTATTATTGTTGGTAAAGCTATTGCAAGTGGAGTTGTAGGTGCCAAAGATGCTGCTAGTGTGGATGGCAATGTTGTGGAGACTGTGGGGATAACGTTTGTTGAAGAAGTGGCCACCTATGCCTGTTTTAATTGGATCAACATATCCAATTCCTTTTCAATCTCTTTTAGTTGATTGTTCAATTTCAAGACCAAGTCCATGAGTTCTTCATGCCCCTACTGGGCTTCAAGGACTTCCAATGTCTGTGGATGTTGTAGCTGGGGTATCTTTAGTTGCTTCTTGAGTGCAGTGATATCATCATTTTTCTTCTTAATAATCTGCTCTGTGGCTTTTATATCCTTGGGATCATGTCCCAATTCAATTACTAAGTCCTCTATGGACTTGATTCTTGTGTCCTTGGCCTATGAAGAGGCCTTTTCCAACTGAAATTGTGTAGACATGTTATCCAAGGAGTTTTGTAGTTGGTGAGCAACAATGGCCTTTCCTATCAATGTGGAGTATATCATCTCCCCTGCTTGCTTGTGTAGTTCAATCTGGTCAATGGGATGAATGTCCCTTGCCAGTACTTGAAAGTCTACCTTCTTAAAATCTAATGCTATTTTTGGTTGCTGGGTAGTAGGCTTGATGAATTACATCTGTAGCTTCATCTCTTTAATGTCAAAGGCTGACATTAGTCTTGTTTGGTTGGTGGGAGTCATCTTCAGGTACTGTGCATAGGTTTGGGCTTTAAGCCTCTCATTTCTTGCTTTGATTTCTTTGTATCTCGCTTTGATATCTTGATCTTTGTTTGTAGGCATCCTAAAGGAAGATACTTCGACACGGTGCTACCTTTCCAACATCTGAGTTTGTGATGTGGAAGGCTCTTGTACCTCTTCAGATTGGGTGCTAGGCCTACTCCTATTTCCTTCTGTACTTGTGACTTCTATTGTTTCTTCAGTGTACAGGATTCACTCTCCATCTTTTGGCTTGGCTTGTTTCTACATAAGCTGGTGGGGTTGCTCTTGTTGATGTGGTGGCCTCCTCCCTGTTTCTCCTTGGGTTTTTCTCCTCATTTAGAGGAGTTTGCACAACTGGGGGAGTACTCATGGTTGTCTCTTGTTTGTTAGATTGCTCTGGCCTGTCTGATTTCTCAGGCACCTGCAAGAAAGAACCTTAATCAAGTTGCTTTTCCAAATCAATGAGAGCATTCTCTATGTCTATTCTGGTGTTGTCTTGGTCCACTAGGGTGCCTTCCACCCATTCTGATTGGTTGGCATAGGCTTCAATCTCAGGTATGGGATGGTGGATAAAAGGTCCTAGCTTTACCTTCTACCTCTTCTTGGTAATGAATTCCAAGGGGTCATACCTCCACACAAAACTTCTTTGGAACTTCATGCTTTGCAATATCAAATCTGCTTCATGGCCTGCCTCCCTAGAGTTTCATATGAAGGGGCCTAGTTGGTATTTTATTTTGAAGTTGGATTTCTTCTTGGCATTTACAAAATTTATCTCATTTGCATTGATAATTTTCCTGTAGTATTCTAGTGCAAACAATCTCATTGGGAGGTATCTTGGTAGTTTGTATGGTGCCAGCATGCAACCATAAATCCTGATTTTAGTGTGGTTTTGGTATAAATACCAATCACCCACTTTGGTCTGTTTAGACAATTGAAGGATCCTTTTTATGTCTGAACTGATTCTTGGAGGAGGGCTTCCTATCAACATTACTATGACTGGGTGCACAAATAGGTCAATGAAGTCAGCATATGAATATGGAGAGTGATATTTGGGAACTTGTTTGACTGATAGTACAGGAAAATATGGTACAAAACAGAGTATTTGAAGACTCTCTCATTACTCATTCTAAGAAACTGGTCATGCATCCTATCGGCTATAAATTGGGCATAGTCATAGATGACAACAAGAGGATTCCCTGGAGTGTATATGGACATGAAAGCTAGGATGATTTCATCAATATATTCATTGATGGTGTAACCCAGGACACAAAATATCATGCCTACAATGCTCTAACCCCATGGGGAAAACATAGCAGCTACATATGGAGGAGGATCCTTTGGAATGTGTTTTTCTTCCCTAACGAAGGTTTGGAACATCTCAACCAATTTTGCAGTGGTAAGCTTGGGAAACTGGTCTAATAGACTTCCAATTGAGAGAGGAGTCAAGTTTTTCCCTGGTTGGAGTTGTAGCATTTCATTTATGGATTTAGCAGTGATGGTGAAAAGTATGGTTTGGTTAGGGGACATGACTACTCTTTGACTTGGAATGTAGTTGGCATGACAATAATGTACAATTTCTGGGAAAATGTGGACTTGGGGGAACTGGTACTTGGGAAAATTGGACTCCCAAAGACCAATTTCATCAACATGGTTCAGGTATTTATCCCTAGTTTGGCAGTATACTTTGAGTGGGGATTCTTGGACAGAGGTGTCCTTTATCTGGAAATATTTATCAGTTAGGGGAAGGTGGTCCATGTCTAAATGGGGTGTAGATATGGGTCTTACATCCATAGCAATTGGAGCAGCCATTCTCAATTCTTGTGGATTTGAGTATAGGGGGAGGGTAATTTGCAGTGTTTATAGGGCAATGGTGTTTGGCAAGGAGTAGGATTGAGCTCTTGAGTATTTTTAATTAATTTTTAACTTAACTAAAACACTCAGCAACTAGTTATTTTGAAATTGATAGGGTATTTGGTGAATTCTAGTTTAAATACCTGGATTGGGGTGAATTGGCTCTAAGCACGGTGGCTGGCGACTGCAAGTGGTCGAAGGGGCTTTATATAGGCTGAAAGGCTGACTAGGTTGTCTACAGCATTCTATGGAGTGTAATTGCATGTGGGTTGACGGCTTTGACATTTGCATGTGTCGTGCATGCGTATAGAGGCTTGTAGATGAAATTTCAGCAAAAACAAAAAAATTTGGGGATTTTGGCTTTATACACAAAAAGTTATTTTTTGGCGGGTACGAGGTGAATAGTGATTATTTTGTCACGTAGCGGGAAGGCAGTAAGCAGTTCATTTCGCATCGCTTTTGGGCACTCGATGGTATTTGGGAGGGGTCGCTCGATTCCATTCATCGAATGACACGTAGCAATGGGGGCTAGGGGGGAAACCACTTTATCGAGTGGGTAAAGGATGGACGTCGGGTTGGCCCAATATGGATGAGAGTCATCGGATGAGGAGGGGGACGATTGCACGGTGATTGGGTGGAGAAGTTGCGCGGAGGCAAGTGGGGGGCCCGGTGGGCACTTAATTACGGTGGTATCAAGGTTTAATGACAGCTTAAAATGAGATTAGGCCATTGAGGTAATTAACGAAGGATTAAAAGGGGGGTTTATTAACTTGATCGCATATCAACCAGTTTAAAGGTTTAGGTTGGGTTTTAGGTGAACATTATAGTTTATAATTAAACTATAGTGTAGGGTTAATTTATACATAAGATTTAAATATATACGGGAAATTAGGTTTTATCGGGATTTAATATAATAAAGTTAGTAATTGATATGAAAAATGGGCGGAAAATGGAAAAAACACTAAAGCAAAATGCTTTTTTGTGAATTACATGTTTTTCACATATTTACATTAATACTTAGGGTAAAGTATTTTTGTGGGTTTTTGGTATGGAAAGTGTTTTTTATATGGGGGAAAATTGCTTTTCCAAGGCAAAAAGTATTTTAACCTTAGGAAAAGGATTATTATTAGGAAAATGAATGAACTGAAGGGGGGGTGAACTTTTATGAGGGGAATCTAGTACTTGATATCCATAAGTCATTGAGCCGAGGGTCCGGTCCCTCCAAAAGTCAAAGAAATGCTCTGAGCCTCTTTGACTTAGAGGTTTTAAGTACTTTGAACTTTATTATGGGAAATTAGTTAAGTAAAGAGGTGAAACGAATGGGGGAAGTTAATTAATTGACTTTGAAATCCATTTGCATGCTTAATTTTCCATTCATATTTGGAACCTGTGATGAAAGATGATAAATATGCTTTTTGTTTAATCAATCATCATACTTCTGCAACCTTTCTTTTGTTTACCCATCTACTTATCCTACCATTTTTTCTTCACTTTATTAGGGTGCATTTAAGCTAGAAAACCCTTATCAATATTTTTCTTTTCTTTACATAGCAAACTATCTAAATCACGTTATATCATACAAGGGCTCAGATTAAACAGTTGAGCTCCTTTTATTTACTCTACTTATCTAATTATCTGCCAAGATTACACTGTTTGGTCAGATTTTATTCTCTATCTATAAACATAAAATTAAAAACATGAACTAGCCAAGTTTAAACATTTTGACTATCATGGATTGTGGCAAGGATTACAAGCTGCACACAATCATTTATTATGCATAAAATTAAATAGGAGTGGCATTTTGACTTGCTCACTTTCATGGTATTTTTGTTTTCTTGGGGTTCATATTTTTCATCTTTTTTTACCTTCTTTGTTCTTTTTGTCCTTTGATTATTCTTTTAAGACATACCCTCTTTACATTTTTTACTTTTTTATAATATGGAAAACATTTCCATAAAGCAAAGGTATGTACAATATTACAAGGTTTAATCTCAGTCATTCAAACTTATGACTCCTATTGGTATAGGAACCTAACACGCCCCTCGGCAACCTGTAACAATACTCAGATGGGAAGGGAACACACGAGCGAAGATGCATCACAAGTTGGAAAGCAAGTAAGATGGCAATCCAAAGTGATGGTTAAACCAATCAACACATTTCATAAAGATTCATACATGCTCATACAGAACAGTCCATACATGCATGTGTAAGAAAGAAAATACATATTCCATTTAGAGTAAACAAGACAGCTGGAATACAATACAACATATGTATGAAAGGTGTTGGCTCTAATTATATAAAGAAGTGTAAGTTACAGTCATATAATACATCCATGTACACCCGCTAGCCCCAATAGTGGAACGTTACAACCACATCCGCCTGCTCTTCCAAAGAGATGTACTAGCTCCGTGTAGTGGAGAAGCCAAGGCATGTTACAATACTATCCAATCTCTATCCAAGATAGTCTTATCATAGGATTGGCTGACCAAAAGACTCTACAATGAGTTATGATGGACTATTTATAGCAAAGGGTGGGTGACCCTTGACATTCCCCTTTGTGATAGTTCAACTACCCTCATGATTATTCATATACTCTATGACTGTTACATCCAACTATTGACACTTGAACTTCCACTTGACATGATGTTACATTACAATGCACATGTGCTCATGTGAGACAAATGGATTAAGCAATCCATGCAAGACATCATTGACATTCGGTCCGTTGTGGTGAGACCAACTCCTTAACATGCTTGTGATGGTGAAGGTGGTGAGTTGATGCCAAGCTTGGTCGTCCGTGATGGTGTGCATGTACCCCATGGTGACATCTTACTGAAGTGAACTCTTTCCTCTGTTGCAAACGGTGCATTGGTTCGGCTCCTTCATCCAACTCCTATGCTAACATGTGCATGGTCTTCTTGGGTGTGGATGAACCAAAAAAACACTGATGCATAGTGTCTGTGCTGATCTTTGAGGGTGTGCTGGTGGTCATGCATATTAACTTGTCGAAGTACATGTTCAGCTCCAGTTGGACTAGCTTCTTGTCTTCACCTTGGTGAGTGTGTTGAATGGGTTGGATCGCATGTGTGTGCCCAATGAAATGCATGTTGTTGAATCCCTTGCATGCAATCAACAACACTGCTCACCATGTCTGCTTTGTGCCAGCTGCTGGGATAGATCTATAACTTGTACGGGTGCAGTTTCATCTATGAGTGCATGTTGCACCCATTGTTGTTCCTGTTCCTGCTGCAACTCATTCATTTGTTTGTGTAGCTTCATGTTCTTCCTTGAGTTGTTGCTTCAACACATGCAAATCCTTCTTTGTTCCTTTCTTTGTCTTCGCATGATATTCATGTCGCGTCGTCACCTCATAGCCTGAGTCTCCAAAGTTGCTTTCATTATTAGTGGATCTACTTGAGCTTGCAACTTTGTTCTGCCTCTGTGTTGTCAACAACCTTCCTCTTTCATTCGTTGCATTCGTTGTGCTTGTTGCATTTGGTATGCTGCCTTCAATTGTTGTTCATGAAGTTTCTCACTGTGATGTTGTTGTTGTCATATCTTGATGTCCTTGTCTACGAACAACTTGATATCTTCGTGAGTAGGCAAGCTCATAGACATTTGATCGACTGCATCTCCAGGTGTGCTTTGAACGGTGTCTTCGACCCTGCTGTCTTGGAAACCATTATACATGTACTACTAAGAGGCAGATGAACACATGAAATACCTAGAGACATGGCGACACTCATGGCAAGAAATCTGTCAGTCAAAAACCAAAATGAACTTGACAACTGACTTGCAACATACCTGTGTGACTAATCATGAAGGTAGTGAAATTTCGATTGGGAGGTCGAGAGACTGACTGCAAAGACTGCACAAGGCATAGTTTGGGTTGTTGGGAGACTGACTGACTATTGGAATTGTGAAAAGCATAGTCCAGTCTAGTTGCTAACTCCTGGAATTGTGCAATGCGCAATCTCAGCTGGCAATGGCTGCAGGCTCAGTGACTGCATTGCGCAATGTTTGGGCCAGCAGTCATTGTCCCTCAGAAATGTGCAAAACAGTCTTAGAGGATAGTCATTGGGAAGAAATGTGCATTTCCTGAGAGGAAGACAGAGCCTTCCCCCTCAAGATTGCGCAATGTTATCTTGGTGAAGCTCTTGGTGAGGTAGAGTCTGGGCCAAGGCTACCCAGACTCGCCGATAGGCAATTGAAAGAAAATGTGGAAGTGAATGCATGGCGACACTAAGTGAAAGTAGAAGTGATTAATCATGGATGTAAACATTGAATGAAAGATTCAGTAAATAGTTCAACATGCATGTGGGTGAAGCAAGTCACCAAATCAGTGACCGTTCATGCAAAATAGTTTCATGCATGTGACAGCAGTGAGATAGAAATGAAAACTAAAATGGTGCTAGTACAAGCTAGTATGTATGAAAACAATAGCAAGCATTTACTAAAATCAAGAAGATAGTGTTCATATGAAGTGAAACACAAAAAGCGCCATAAATGCAACACAAGTCATGGAAAGCGAGCTTACCCCAAAACAGCTTAGTTGAATGTGCCGACAGCTCCTAGATGTGATTTTGGATGTCAGAGCTGCAAGGTTGATGTGAGGAATGAGCTCTTCGGCGTTCGGTTGATGAGTTTTGATAACAACGAGGTTGTGACGCGCATGCCACAAATCTAGGGAAAGCGAAACTTAGTGGGAGGTTTCTGAAATGATCCTTTCATATAACCTCCAACTGCTAAAAATAGATCCCTGAAATAAGGGATGCCTTTACATGTTGCCTTGGGAGAAGCAACCCATGCATGTAAGTTAGTTTTGCTCGATCCCGAAGGGAACCAATCAACTCAACTTCACATGCAAGAGACTGCTCGACTGCTGGGAGAAAATGCACATTTCTGGCTGGGAGATGGGCTAGCTTCCTAGGAGATTTGTGTAATTTCTGGGTAGAGCAGTTGACTGCTGCCTAGATTTGCGCAAATTATGCACTAAGCAACCCTATTGGGGAGAATTGCGCAATTTTCACTATGAGTGTTGACTGCCAGAATTGTGCAATTCTAGAGCCCAGTAGGCTGTCAGTCAAGATTGCACAATTTCTGGAGGGAAGGCTAGTTTCTCCACTACAAGAAAAAAGGACATTGGTGAGGGATGAAAAATGTCACCATAAGCTTATTGGTGACAGTCAAAAGAGCCTTCGTCACCAAAGGTGGCATCACCAAAAGTATAGGTGTTGTAGTGACATTCAAATTCCGTCACCAATAATGATTTATAATTATGGATAGAGACTGTCAACATTTCATATGAGCAATGGTGATGGACCATAGCCTTCGTCACCAAAAATTGAACGTCACCAAAGGTGCCATCGTCAAAGGTGGCGTCGCCAAAAGTATAGGTGTAGTAGTGCCATTCAAAGTCCGTCACCAATAATGATTTATAATGATGGATAACAATCGTCACCATTTCATGAGCAATGGTGAAGGACCATAATCTTCGTCGCCAAAAACTGAACGTCACCAAAGGTGGCATCACCAAAAGTATAGGTGTTATGGTGACATTCAAGGTCCATCACGAATATTGATTATAATGACGGATAGTGACCATCACCATTTCATATAAACAACAACGATTTATTGTGATGGATCTTTCATGACCGTCACTATTGGCGCATATATATGGTGACATTCGTTGACCGTCACTATTGGCGCATATATATGGTGACATTCATTGACCGTCACCAAAAGCCACATTGCAAGAAGTATAAATGTTGTGGTGAGATTCAAGGTCCGTCGCGAATAATGATTATAATGATGGACATCGACCGTCACCATTTCATATCAACAACAACAATTTATGGTTACAGACCTTTGAGGGTCATCACTATTGATGCGTATATATGGTGGCGTTCGTTGACCGTCACCATTTCATATTTTGGTGAGGGTCGAAAAATGTCACCAAAACTCATTGGTGATGGTCAAAAGAGTCTGTCACCAAAAATTGATCATTGCCATTCCATATGGATGTCAGGGCACGATGGAATCGAACCACCAACCTCCTGCTTGTAAAGCAAGTGCTCTTCCATTGAGCTAGCACCCTTTAAAGAATTAGACTTTTAAAAATTAAACCTTGAAACTTCATAAATTGTAAATTCTACAACTTTCAATAAATTAAAGTCTCAGCAATATTTTACTAAACAAGCAAAGCAACATCGACGCTGCAGGTCCCTACCTAATGGTTATGGAAATTATGAAAAGTGGGTGGAGGGAAAAATAATTATGTATAAGAGAATCAATATGTTCAGTTGAATATTCGATTAGAAGTGAAACTCTGAAGACACTTATAATCTATAAATTACCTATAACTAGCAAATGCACCAAATATTGCAAAGGAAATGTCATAAGTGGATAGCATATGGAAGAAGAACATTGATGAAGATATATGCAATATGTTATAGGTTGAGTGAAAGAAAAATCTCAATGTTGTTGTTGTTTTGTGTTTAGATATCTGAATGATATCTAAACTTTTGTGCAAATGTAACACGGATCTCCAAAAACCATGAACTATATATATATATATATATATACCTTTTCCATAAACCAACATGCAATTTGGAATTTCACAAGTCCGCACTCCAAACATGACAGCAACCAACAAATAAAAGAAATTGACTTGGACAGAAAGCAATAGCTTCACCTTCATTCTTGAATTGCTTCTGTTTATTTGAATTTGACTCATGGCATTCTTTATCTAACAAGGAATCAAAATCATCACTAGTATTAACTTCATCCAACACGAACTTTGGATATCCCACTGACATCTGCTTTTTTGTTGCCATGCTTGAAAACCATGGAGTTTCCTGTCGATAGTAGAATAAGATGCGTGCCTGCGGCTCAAGAACACATCCGTTATTAACCATTGTTACCTGACAAAATCCAAAGAGACAACACAAAACAATGTAAACTTTGAAACGGGAACCGATACTGTTACCCGTTTTGTAGAGATAGCAAAAAAGTGACCCGATTTTGAAAATGGGTGATGCAGAACACATGTTTTTTTAGAGCATAGTTTTTTGCACTTTCATTTTTTTTATATACATTGCGTTTTAGAATGGTAATGATTTTCATGCTAATTTTAAAAAATGGTTATTCTGCATCAGACCCTTTTTTTAAAACACCTATTTTTTGACTTTAAATTTTCTAATGTATGAAGTGTAAATAATTATTTCGTAACCCTTTTTTTAAAAGACCTATTTTTTTACTTTAAATTTTCTAATGTATGAAATGTAAATAATTATTTCGTAAATTTAATAATTTTGGAAGTGATCTTCTTCTTCATATTTTCTAGTTTTTATTTTTTTTATTTTTATTTTTGTAGTGGGGCTTTTATTGATTTGCATATTTAAAGAAGAAGGTCGATATTTTACATTTTCGATATCCTACATATTTATACATCATTAATTAAATTTTCAATCCACATGAAATAATTGTCTCTAAAAAACAAATATAAAAACATATATGAAAAAGACAAAAACAAAAAATAAATAATGTTAAAAAAAATTTATATCATAAACCATAAAAGAATTTGGAAAAAAAAAAAAAAAAAAAAATTAAAAAAAAAGAAAAAAAAAAAAAAAATATATATATATATATATATATAATTAAGTAAATATTGAGAAATAAAAAAATATATATATTAACAAAAACTAAGAAAAAAAAAATAGAAACAAACTAGTTTAAAGAAAAAAATAGAAAAATAACGAAAAAAATTAAAAAACTAGTGAAATTAATATTAAAAAAAAAAACTCTCACAAACCATAAAGAATTTGGAAAAAAGAAACAAAATTAATATATATATGTGTGTGTGTGTGTGTGTGTGTGTGTGGAAATAGAGAAATTAAAAAAAACATTAGAAAAAACTAGGAAAAAAATAAAAAATAAAAAAATAAAAACAAACTAGTTTAAAAAAAAAAATAGAAAATGAACGAAAAAAATAAAAAAACTAGTAAAATTAAAATTAAAAAAACAAAAATAAATTTAAATTATAAAAAAATAAACCCAAAAAAAATGGTTATTTTTTATTAAAAAAAAACAATTATCTTTTATTAAATATACCTATTTTATTTTAAAATAAATAAATAAATTTTTTTTTAAACAATCTTGTCTTTTATTAAAAAAAATAAAAAAATTTAAACAATTTTTATTATTATTATTTTTCAATTTAAAAATTCAAATTATTAAAATTACATTTTATATTTTCAAAAAAAATAAAAAAAATTAAACCTACATTTATGTTTAAAAATAAAAATAAAAAATTTAAATTTACATTTTTTTTAAACCATCTTTTTTTAATTAAAAAAAAATTATAATGTTTTTTTTAAACAATATGTTATTTATTTCAAAATATAAATCATAAAAAAAATTAATTTTTTTAAAACAAATTTTAATTTTTTAATTTAAAATTTAAAAAATTAATAATTTTTTTTTTTAAATTGATATATCAAAAATATTAATTATTATTATGTGTGTTATAAAAAAATTAAAAAATATTATTAAACTTTCTTTATTTTTTATTTATTAAAAGAATTTTTTTAAAACATATTAAAAAATTTTAATGCATATTATTGTTTTATTTAAAAAATAACGGCCCCCGGTCGCGCCACCAGCGGGCGGCGGGAGGGCCGTGGGTCAATTCCCGGAATCGACCCACGGCCCTCCCGCCGCCCGCCGGTGGCGCGGCCGGGGGCCCAAGTGTAAGGTCCTTGGGTACGGGCGCCGGGCGAAGTCACCGTGCACGGGCGCACGGGCGGGCGCGGGTGACCGGCGGGCGGGTCTGCACGACAGGCGGGCGAGGCTGCACGGCGGGCGGGCGAGGCTGCACGGCGGGCGGGTCTGCACGACAGGCGGGCGGGTCTGCACGACGGGCGGGTGAGCGCACACGGGCGGGTGAGCACACACGGGAAAGCGACGTTTCAGCAAACTAAAATGCGACGAAAGACACTTGGGCAGAAAATTAACTAAGTGTCATGTACGCATGTTATGTGAGCACACATGTTATGTAAATATATAAAGATAATAAACAATAAAATATAATAAAGCCGACATCATAAAAGAAATGACGTGGGGGCATTCATATTAGTATTTAAGAGGTCGGCCCAAAGATTATATGCCATGATGTGAGCGTATATATATGGGAGGGCTGCTCCTCATTTAATCATCATAACTTCGCACTATTCATTCGTACAAGGGGTAAAACAACATATGGGTAAAGAAGACTACGCATATCTCATGCGTAGTACTTCTAAGGTGTAGTTTTGACTTAAGTGCGGTTTGAGGTGTGGAGATGGGAGTTATGTGCAGATTGTGTGCAGGACTTGACAAAGTAAGATAGGTGGCCCGGGTGGGCATTCTTCTTTGTGCAAGAGTGCATATGATGGTGAAAGGTTGTTCTATGCCTTGGTTGTAAAATTATTCTAAGTGTTGGCTTGGAGCTTGCCAAGCATCACTTGTATTGTAATATTGAAGAAGCTGTTATAATATATTGTTGGGCAGACTTTTCTGGGAGTTGCCCCTCCCTTTATACTTGTGTATTGTTGATGTTCTCGGTTTGTTGTACATGGTTAATGATTGAGAATGATCTTCTTTAAAGTATAAAGGATAACTCTTTACTTGGTTGCAAGAAAACATAAGTTAAAGTAAGTTTATGTTGGAGTAGGCGTAGCCCATAAACGTTAGTATTGTTAAAAAGAAAGCATTCGGTGGTGCCGCACCTCGCTACAAGCGGTTGGAAGATCACCGCAGGTGTAGGGGCATGACAGTTGGTATCAGAGCTCGGTTGGAGTTGGTGAGCAAGGTTGCTCGTGACAGTGACAAGGGTACTTGCAGGTGAAGATGTCTATCTTGCAGAAATTGGGTTATACATCCTTCAAAGAATTCGGAGGGAGTCTACTTGAAGAGTCAGAAAGAATAACACAAGAATTTGTAGAACGTGGCAAAAGGATGTTTGAAACAAGGGATTCTCTTTGTGCCTTGGTTAAGGAAGGGGTTCCTGATATGGGGGAAGCTCTTCGACTTGCAAAGGAAGGAGACTTGATTGAAGGAGAATTCAAGGAGCTCGAGATAAGGCAGAAGGAATTGAGGCATCTCATAGCCTTGAAGAGGGAGGCTGAAGCTGAGAAAGAACTTCTTCAACCCGGTTGGGCAATGGAGCAAGGTGAAGTTGCAGATTGTGCCAACAAGGAAGAGGAAGCCGTGATAGAGGAAGGTGCTGCAGACTTGAACATGATGGAGGATAAACTTGAGGCTGATCAAGTTGAACCAGGATCGTACAGTTTGTCAACATGTATGGATGAGGTCACTCACATGGAGGAGCCTCATGATGATAAAGTAAGTGATGATACTTGTGTTTCATTTGGGCATTTGGGAGATGGACCATGTGCAGGTAAGGGCAAAGCCAGTTTTCCAAGGCAAGAGGACATCTCACCATGGATGACTATGATGGAACCTTGTATGAAAGAGCAAGGATTGTCAACTGTTGCAGAGCTGGTTGGGGCTACTTGTGACCTTGTGATGGAAGGTGCAAGAACCCGTGACAAGGGTGGAACTTGATGATCGTTGTGGAGGATTGGGTCATGCTTTAGCCACATGAAGAATTGGCTAAGTGCCCGGCATGACTCATGGACAGATTGAGGAGGGCACACACTTGTGATGTTTTGGGTGGACTTCTCATAGTCTTGATGGACACTTTGGTGGAGGAGCTATGGTGGAGGGACTCATGACATGATGATGCAATGATGGGATGGTTGGGTGACCGAGTTCACTAAACCGAAGATAGCAGCTTGGATGAGGATGACCGATTCTTGTGGTAGGTCTACTTGGTTGGACTACCTGGACAACATAGTCATGGACATCAGGTTGGAGACTTAAAGACATGGAGCATGGCAGAGACCTATGCAAGGACATTGTGTGGAAGCACTTGTAGAGATGTCAAGGGACATCCCAAACAAGGTGCTAAGGCAGGAGTGTTATGCAGGAGGACTTGCTAGTGTGACATGGGAACTTGAGGATGGCACATTGCAAATGATGAAGAGGAATTCATGGACCTGAATGGGGCACATCAAGAGTTGATAAGATTGGAGACTTGAGGATAGCACATTGCAGATGATGAATATGACTTCATGGACCTGAATGGGGCACATCGAGAGTTGATTGAAGACTTGAGGATGGCACATTGCAGATGATGGAGGGGGCTTCATGGACCTGAATGGGGCACATCAAGAGTCGGTTTGATGAGATGGTCTCTTCACGTTGAGGAGGCACACATATGGATGATGATGCAGGGATGGCTTGGCATCAAGCATCATGACATGTTGCAGATGAGATGGATGGAGTTTCCATGGACCTGAGCATGGATTATGGAGATACATACTTTGGTATGGGGAGCTTGGTGGCAGTGGTCACTAGGCCGGGACATAGTGGAGAAAGAGTCTCTACATATGTTGCAGGGATGTTTGCCTTGTGTGGAAAGGTCGACATCGTGGATGATGATGATCTTGGTGGATGGCTACCGGGATGGTATGTTGTCGAGGACGACAATGATTTCAGGTGGAGGAGGATGTAAGGTCCTTGGGTACGGGCGCGTTCGGGCGCCGGGCGAAGTCACCGTGCACGGGCGCACGGGCGACCGGCGGGCGGGTCTGCACGACAGGCGGGCGTGTCTGCACGACGGGCGGGTGAGCGCACACAGGCGGGTGAGCGCACACGGGAAAGCGACGTTTCAGCAAACTAAAATGCGACGAAAGACACTTGGGCCGAAAATTAACTAAGTGTCATGTACGCATGTTATGTGAGCACACATGTTATGTAAATATATAAAGATAATAAACAATAAAATATAATAAAGCCGACATCATAAAAGAAATGACGTGGGGGCATTCATATTAGTATTTAAGAAGTCGGCCCAAAGATTATATGCCATGATGTGAGCGTATATATATGGGAGGGCTGCTCCTCATTCAATCATCATAACTTCGCACTATTCATTCGTACAAGGGGTAAAACAACATATGGGTAAAGAAGACTACGCATATCTCATGCGTAGTACTTGTAAGGTGTAGTTTTGACTTAAGTGCGGTTTGAGGTGTGGAGGTGGGAGTTATGTGCAGATTGTGTGCAGGACTTGACAAAGTGAGATAGGTGGCCCAGGTGGGCATTCTTCTTTGTGCAAGAGTGCATATGATGGTGAAAGGCTGTTCTATGCCTTGGTTGTAAAATTATTCTAAGTGTTGGCTTGGAGCTTGCCAAGCATCACTTGTATTGTAATATTGAAGAAGCTGTTATAATATATTGTTGGGCAGACTTTTCTGGGAGTTGCCCCTCCCTTTATAGTTGTGTATTGTTGATGTTCTCGGTTTGTTGTACATGGTTAATAATTGATAATGATCTTCTTTAAAGTATAAAGGATAACTCTTTACTTGGTTGCAAGAAAACATAAATTAAAGTAAGTTTATGTTGGAGCAGGCGTAGCCCATAAACGTTAGTATTGTTAAAAAGAAAGTGTTCGGTGGTGCTGCACCTCGCTACAAGCGGTTGGAAGATCACCGCAGGTGTAGGGGCGTGACACCAAGGGCCTGCACGCAGCCCCTTGGGCCACCGATTGCGCCACCAGCGGGCGGCGGGAGGGCCGTGGTCGATTCCCGAAATCGACCACGGTCGATTCCCGAAATTGACAACGGCCCTCCCGCCGCCCACTGGTGGCGCGGCCGGTGGCCCAAGGGGGCTGCGTGCAGGCCCTTGGGCCCCCAGCCACGCCACCAACGGGCGGCGGGAGGGCGTGGTCGATTCCGGGTTCATTATACTTGAGCTCAAACTTGATGTATGTTGCCCAGCCATGGTGATCGGGCTCCCAATTCATCCACCGCTCGAATACCTGGCGGGCACCAGCCACATTGTCGAGCATCTCCTCCATGTGGATGTACTTATACCAGAGCTGATCGATGCGGGGCAGCAGTGATACAGCCCGGTCCCAGACGTTCCTGGCATGGTTTACGAAGCGGTGTTTCATCTCCACCTCGGCATAGCGAAGCCATAGAGTAGGGTTTCGGTAATCGACTTCCAGGGCCCTTTCCCGTATCATAACTCTCGGTGTTACACTGGTACCATTTCGAATCTCGACAGAGAACATGGCTTTTTTCTAGATGATAATTCTCTCTTCTATGTTAAATGAAAGCTTAAGGCTCTTAACGTGAGCTTTGGATTAGGATTGAAATCTTTCCACAAGCTCTGGAATTTCTTATTTATTGGTTTTACATTACTAAGATCTTTGCTGATAACGTATCCTGTTGTAAAGGACATTGAAATGCCTACATGGATTCCTTATATGAATTAATAACAGTGAGTTATTCTTTAAATTCAGTCAGATTTGTTTTTGTTTCAGTAGACTAGAAATATTAAAAATTAGTAATCAATGATGAAAGTATCTCGATGACATTCAATGCATCTCTTGATGGGCTATCTGTGCAGATAAAATTGGGTTTATTTGGCGACGTAGCCCCCTCTAAAATGGCCATTTGGTTGGTTTTTTAGAGTTCGTGAATCTCGGTTTTCTTTGGCCTTCCGAGAGGTCTCCGAAATAGCCATTTAGTTGGCTTTTTAGTGTTTTGTGAAGCTTTGTTTTCTTTGTTTGATGTTTAATTGAAGGATAGAGAAGAAATGCGGATATCTTAAATTGGAAGGCTCATCTCGAAGTGGCTAAAAGTGAAGTCAGTTTAACTAATGGTCATGCAAATTGGGGAAGTCGTCTCAAAGGAGATGTTTCAAAAGCATCTCGAAGGAGATTACAAAATACAAAGTTAGGAACCTCTCAAACCTATGCCTATATGAGGACTTCATAATGATAAGCTAGTTCTCACACAAATATGTCTATAAGAACACTTAATAATGATAAAACTAGTTCTCACAAAAAAAAAATGTCTTTAAGAATACTTAATAATGATAAAACTACTTCTCGGACTTAATAATAAAGCTAGTTCTCACAAAAATATGTCTATAAGAACGCTTAATAAGGATATCAGTCTCCGTCTCATGCGGAGCTCCCCACTCTCACTCAAGTCTTCCCCCAATTTTCACAAATACTTTTCTCATGTGTGGCTAAAAAAATGTTTTCAATGGATATATGCAAAAGTCTGAATCAAAGAACGTAGATATTTTCTGAATCAGAGAATGTTGTTTAGGAAATATGTTTCCAAAAGTACTGCAATGTATGACACGTGATTAGTAAACTGACAAAAAGAGCATATTCATCCTCTGAGTTAACCGACAGAAAACATCCTCTGGAACTGAGTTCCTGCCGATTATTATAACTGACGGAAAGCATGCATCGCTCTGAGTTTCTTCCAAGTACAGTATCACTCCTTCATTGGATTGAACATAAGCCTACGCTCTAAACATTGGATTGAGCCGCTTTGTCAACGATTTTCAGTCAACGTGGCAATCTCTAAATTCTAGTCAAATTTTATTTTCTTAAACATCATTTTTTCAGGAGCATACCATCAAAAACTGGCATAGATTTAATATCATCAAAAATTGTGTGTGCATCAAAAATCTTGTTTGATAACTATAACTGGATTTACCAAAAATCATACCAAAAATTTCCACCAATAATATTACTACTCTTTTTAATAAATGAACCCAAATAATATAGCTACTCTATTTAATAAATGAAGCAATAGTTGACCAAGTCCTTATCTTGGTTGACCATACAGGCACCCTAGTATTAATTCTAATTTTAATCAACGAAGTGGTTATTATTGACTAGGCCACCCAGCAATAAATTCTATTATTGATTGACCACATACAGAATAAATCCTTCCTCTCCTGACAGTTTAAACAGCCAGAGTTCTAACTGATTCAGAATTCAGAAGCAATATATAAACTTCGATATTTATCTGGGGTATCCTTCTAGAGTTCTCGTTGGTTCCCAATTCAGACCAGAGTGCCCATAGATTCAGATTTTGGAGTTCTAATTGATTTACTCTAAAACAATAGAACAAATTCAAGTTTCTTAAAAAAATCTAATTAGTTTCGAAAGGGGCAAAAGGCAATCTAAGATGCCAGACTTCTTACTATTTCAAAATTCCAATTAATTGACTCGGAATTCTAAAATTCTACAAACCTCAAAACGTCGTTATGTATTGGAATTTTTGTATTGGAATTTTTAGTGTTTTGTGAAGCTTTGTTTTCTTTGTTATCAAAACGCCGTTATGTATTGGAATTTTTGTTTTCGTAAACCATGCCAGGAACGTCTGGGACCGGGCTGTATCGTTGTTGCCCCGCATCGATCAGCTCTGGTATAAGTACATCCACATGGAGGAGATGCTCGGCAATGTGGCTGGTGCCCACCAAGTATTCGAGCGGTGGATGAATTGGGAGCCCGATCACCATGGCTGGGCAGCATACATCAAGTTTGAGCTCAGGTATAATGAACCCGGAATCAACTACGCCCTCCCGCCGCCCGCTGGTGGCGCGGGCGGGGGCCCAAGGGGCTGCGTTCAGGCCCTTGGGCCCCGATCGCGTCACCAGCGGGCGGCGAGAGGGCCGTGGGTCGACCCACGGCCCTCCCGCCGCCTGCTGGTGGCGCAGCCGGGGGCCGTTATTTTTTTAGTATTATTATTTTTTAAATAAAACAATAATATGCATTAAAAAAATTTAATATATTCTAAAAAAATTCTTTTAATAAATAAAAAATAAAAAAAAATTAATAATATTTTTTAAATTTTTTTTTTTTAAAGTGTGGTTCACGGGCACCGGAGTGGCCGCTACGTCCACATAGAGAAGCGGGGCAGCTCCACCCGAAGGGATCTGCCGGTCGGCCATATCAGGCCTAACCCCGAGGGCGTCGAGGAGATTTGACCCCGTCACCTCCCAAACCGGGAGAGTACTAGCAACGGGAACTCGACCATTTGAGCTATCCCTCGAGGCTTTATATGAGGGTGCAACACTAGGACTTCCCGGGAGGTCACCCATCCCAGTACTACTCTAGCCCAAGCGCGCTTAACTGCGGAGTTCTGATGGGATCCGGTGCATTAACGCTGGTATGATCGCACCAATATTTTTTAATTTTTTTATAACACACATAATTATAATTAATTTTTTTGATATATTAATTTTAAAAAAAAAACATTATTAATTTTTTAAATTTTAAATTAAAAAATTAAAATTTGTTTTAAAAAAATTAAATTTTTTTTTTATGATTTATATTTTGAAATAAATAACATATTGTTTAAAAACAAAAGTTATAAAAAAAATTAAAATTTAATTTTGATTAAAATATTTTAATAATTTTTTTTATTAATTTTGTTTTTATTAATTTTTTTAATAAATTAAAATTAATCATTTTTATTACTACTAATTAATGAATTTTTTTTGTCAAATTAAAAAAAAAAAAATATATATATATATATATACATTTAAAAAAAAATTATCTTTAATTTTTTTGTTTGTTTTTAAATAAATAATGAAAATTTAATAAAAAAATTTATTTATTAATTTATTCTTAAATCAAAAAGACTTTTTTTGTAAGTTGAAAATGTTTTTTATTTTTTTTTTATTGGAAAATACCTATATTTTTAAAATTTCGATATTTTTTTTAATTTTTTTTTTTAATAATTTGAGCTTATTTTTGTCTTTTTAGTTTTTTCTAAATGTTTTTAATATTAATTTTACTAGTTTTTTATTTTATTTTTTTGTTAATTTTCTATTTTTGTTTAATCTAGTTTGTTTTTTTTTTTGGGGCTAGTTTTTGTTAATGATTTTTTTAATCTTGATATTTTTACTTACTTAAATTTATATATACAAATTTTTTATTTTTTTATTTTTTTTTTCCAAATTCTTTTATGATTAAACAATTTTTTTTTAATATTTTTTATTTATATTTTGTCTCATATATATGTATTTTTACATTTATTTTTTAAGTAATCATCATTTTAATCTTAATTTCACTAATTTTTATTTTTTATTTTTGGTTAATTTTCCATTTTTTTTTTAAATCTAGTTTGTTTTTAATTTTAATTTTTTTTAGTTTTTTGTTAATGTTTTTTTTAATTTTTCTGTTGTTACCTACTTAATTTTATAGTTTTTTAAATGTGTTTTTTCTTCTTTTCTCAGTTTTTTTTATGGTTTACATATTTGTTTTTTCCCCAATTTTTTTAGATATGCTTTTTTTTACTATTTATTTGTTTATAATTTGTAATTTTTTTCTAGTTTTTTAATTCTTATTTTTTATAGGTTAATTTTGTTTTCTTTTCTTTTTTTTTACATTTTACATTTTTATGATTGATTTTATTTTTGATGTTTGATTTTTTTTGTTTTGTGTTTTTTATTTTATGTTTTGTTTTTAGTATATATTTTTATTTATGTTTTGTTATTTTTATTTTTTATTTTTTTGTTTTGTGTTTTTTCATTGTTTTAATTTTAATTTTTATTTTTATTTTTTGAAATTTTAATGTTTTTCAGGGTCATGATAAAATATTTTATGCTATTATTTTGAAATGTTGAAATTTCACCCTTGAAAAATAATTTGTTATCCCAGCATCAACACTTTTCGTTTTGAGGGTGTTTTTTGTACAAAATTTACCATTGAGAAAAAAAAAAATGTTATTCGAACATCAACACTTCGTTTTGAGGGCGTTTTTTGGACAATTTTTGCACCAAAAATTGGTTTTCACTGTCATTTTTAAAACATGTTGAAAATTTAGCTTGGAAAAAAAAAGGTGTTATTCCAGCATCAACACTTTTCGTTTTTAGCACTGTTTTTGATGTTTTTTCGGGGTTTTTTTGGCCAGAGTTCCTGTTTTGAGTTTATAGTTCCCGTTTCAAAGTTTACATTGTTACAATATCAGCGTACACAAAATCCCCTACCGAAATATAATCATAACTTAGCAAAGAAGTCTAAAAGATGTTCTTAATTAATAAACTTTGTATTTGGAAATATTGTTTCTTTAGATTTAGAAAAGATTGTTGTACAAGGCTTCTATCTATTTATCGAGGCAATTATATCATAGCATATGTCACAGAGTAGCAATCTACAGTACCTAAAGTAAAAAGACAAATTTTCTCAAGAAAATAGATTTAGAAAAGAGCTTTGAAAACTATAAGTTTGTCATCAAAGCTTTAATTAATTTAACAACAAACTAGTTGGAGTTTGAAAATCAAAATCATTCATAGGAAACGAATAGGACAATGGCCAAAGTTGCTATTCATACAAATAAAGCTAGAGTCACTATTGCCATTGTAGATCACTGAAATTTGGGCAGTGGTCTAACAAATAGAGCTTATTTGCTGGGAAGACTCATCAATACCATCATTTTTTTTCCATGGTCTGTTGTGTCTCTAGATCCAGATCAGATAGCTTGCCATTCTCAAGTTCTACCTTTCAAGTACTGATTTCTGGCTCACCCTTTAAAACATGATTCTACCACTCCATTTTATTTTGTTTTGTCAAGAGAATTGGCAAGACCTTCCCATCCTCTGTTTTACATCATCAAATACCTTCCATCAATGATATAAAGAATAACAGATACACAACAAAGGCCAAAGATGTGCTTGTTGTATACCTATGTTCTAGGACTCATCTGACCTGCAAAGAGCTCACCCTGAAAAAATAACATCCACGTGGAATTTAAAAAACTTTTTTAAATCAAGCTCTAAGTAAAGCAATCAAAATATGAACATCCTTTTAATCAATAAAATCTCTAACTTAAAATAAAAGTGGCCTAAAATTGAATGTTATATCAACCATGTCAAGTAACTAACATCGGGTGAGAAGTACAAGCCATGCATATTGGATTAGTGAAATAATTGATCTGGTAAAGCTCAAAAATAGATGAGTTACAGCTAAGAAACACAAATAAATGAATTAGAACTAAGACATGAGGTTGCCCTTTCAACCTGTTGTTAAATAACTCTTCTTTATGTCACTTACCATTGAACTTTTTCTGATACCAGGTGGAAGTGGTATTATAACATTAACCTCTGATAGTCTGTCTCCACTACTACTTCTCAAGATCTGCTCCATTACCAGTGTTTGGGGCTAGATAAGATACATGCAAAAACCATCAACATGAAAATGAAATCTAGATCCACAAATTGAAATAGACTGTAGGATACCTCATTCCTACAACATGATTATCTTGTCATGAACAATAAAAAAATAAATCACGAGAGATGTAATTTTTGTCACATTTTGACAATGAAATCTTTTGCATATTCTATGAACAATTGATGAAAAAAGTCAGCTAAATCTTGTCAGCATCAGGATTATAGTAAAACATAAAAGAACCACTCCAACACATATATAATCCTAAACATAAGTATCTATACATATAAGTATTTATTGAGGACATTGTATTTTGTGAAAATATGGAAGTCAAATCTTTGAAATAACACAATTTATGGTACCACTGCTTTACGAAGTGCATTCACTAATTTCTTCAAAGTTCAAGGTTCAAACAATTAACATTTAGCCTAAAAAGGCTCAAATTTGAAAGAAGATAACCCAAAGATGTAGAGTATATATCTCACATTTATATATCCTTATTTCCAGACATTGAAATGACACTTTTTAGCATACTATTGTGAATTCAGCCCAAAATGCTAGAAAAAAATATTGATGGTCATTTTTCTAATATAGAAGTTTTATACATGCATTTATTTAAACAGTTAGCTTGCAATCTCAAACATATCTAAGGATGCACACAATACATTGCATCTTTAGTGCTGGTGTGTGAACTTGAGATAGCAAAGTCCAACATTTAACAATTTGCCTACAATATGCACTAGCCGAATAGGTGAACAATAGTATTGTAGGTATGTGTTATGAATATATGTATTGCAAGCCAATGAGAGTATGGTTGGAACAGTCATGTCCAACCCTTCCAAGTTTGCCTATAATTTGCTTTGGTTTAATAGGTGAACAATAGAACTATAGGTGTGCATTCTGCATCACTTACCTAAATCTAACACCTTCAGCATAGAAATTTCAAAGAATATGTCCAGAACTAGTTGGTAATTTGCAAAATGATAGAGTTGGCTTGATTGTTTCTAGAGAAGACTAGATTCTTACTTTTTTCAATGTAAATTCATGACACTTTTCCAAGCTTAGATGGAACAAAAAGGAACCAAGCTAGAAGGTTATTTAAAGAATCCTTATTTAAAGGTCAAAAAGCATAAATGCAAAAACTTTAAGAAATTCAGTGAAGAGATTGTAGAAATGTTATTATCAAACCACTAACGTAAATAGAGCTAAGAAATATTGCTTTGTAAAAGAGATATTCATGGTCAAATTAACAAGAAAGTGAAATTTTAGCATAGTTAATGCACTAGTGTTGTTGTTACCATATTTGGCACAAAAAACAAAAAAAACAAAAACAAAAACAAAAACAAAAAACAAAAAACAAAAAACGATTTTCAATTTAGTAGGAGTATGCTGGGAAAATAATCTCACAATAATACCCATTATTGAACATTCTGACCCACTAAATCACTTTTACACCATTTTGAAGTCCTTCAACAAAGTACTTAAAAGTTGTGAACAATGTCATAACAATACTTCTAGCTATAGAACAAGAATTTCAAGCTTGCCTCTATTTTATGATATGGATATTTGTCCTTCAAATAGAGTTATGTGGCACAAAACCACTCCTTAAGAAAAAATGTGGTCGTAAATGCATGTTGAACTCTCTTAGCACAAATATGCTCTTAGTATGGTATAGGATTCTCAGACTAGTGCCAGGTTTAAGGGTGCCAAAGACTTTAGATTTTAACTATGATATGGTGCACGCTTGGCTTCAAGACAACATATTCTTTTGGAATTTCATGTTGGGAAACCTCCAAATCTGTTTCCAGGAAAACTCAAGTTAAATGAATTTTTTTTTGTATAATAATTGTGATTCATATGAGGAATCCTGGGGGCATCACTCGCAGCTAGACCCTCTCTCTGATCAGCTGAGCTCCCTCCTGGATCAATATGGGCTCATAGATGTTCCCATGAATAAGAAGATGCCAACTTGGCATAACAGACGGACTGGAGAAGCTACCCTTGGTAGAAGGCTTGACAGATATCTCATTCAAGAAGACCTTCTCCATACCCTCTCCATCTATAGGCAATGGGTGGGCTTGGGGGGTATTTCGGATCACTCTCCCATCTACTTGGAAGTGGCTGGCTCTTCCAGAAAACCCAGGGCACCTTTCAAATTTAACTCTACTTGGTTAAAGGACCCTGAATATATTAAGTTGGTTACGGATTTATGGTAAGCCCAACCCCCTTTCAGGGACCAGAGGAAGGCTGCAGGTTTCTGCAGCAACCTGAAACAGCTTAAGAGATTAACTATTGAATGGACAAAAAGGAAAAAAGCTAGGGATGACCAATCCCTTGCGGACATCGAAGCCCAGTTGGCCTCCTTAACGAATGATAGTGGGCTTGGTTACTTATCCACCGAAGCTAAGCTACATCTGGTTGATTTGGAGACTCAGAGATCTAAGATCCTCCTTAACCGGGAAGAATCGTGGAGACTCAGAAGCAGAGAAATCTGGCTCCAAGCGGGGGATGGTAACACAAAATTCTTTCATAAATTCGCAAATGGAAGAAAAGCCAGCAATACAATCTGGCAGATGCCCTCGGACCAGGACCAGATAGCCAACACTCACTCTCAGCTTGCCCTTCTTGGTATCTCTCACTTCAAGCAGCTTTTCAAAGCCCCCCATGCCACTTCTATTGCTGAAATCATTAACATTGTTGGCCATTTCCCTGGGTTTGTGGAACCGGATGGGATGGAGGACCTTATAAAACCTGTCTCCATGGGGGAATTAGAAAGCACTCTCAAGTGGTTCAAGAAGGACAAAAGTTTGGGACTAGATGGTTGGCCTGTGGAATTCTTTATTTCTTTCTTTGATATCATTGGACTAGACCTGCTTGGAGTGGTGGAAGAAAGCCAAACTCTATGCCGCATATATGCCCCCATAAACTCCACGTTTATTGCCCTCATTCCCAAGACAGACTCCCCTACCTCCTTCAATGACTTTTTCCCTATATCCCTCTGCAACTGTCTCTACAAAATTATTGCAAAGATTATAGCAAATCGCATCAAGCCGATCCTATCTAAACACATATCTTAGGAGCAATTCTCCTTCCTCCAAAATATACATATGCATGAAGCCATTGGTTCTGCCCAAGAGGCCCTCCACTCCATTAAGCTGAAGAATCTAAAAGGGGTGGCGCTCAAAATCGACCTCTCAAAGGCCTTTGACAAGGTTAGCTGGTTATATTTAAGGATGATACTCACCCACCTGGGTTTCCCTCTGGAGTTTATCAGATGGATTATGGGATGTATTACATCAGTTTCTTTTGCAATCCTTATAAATGGGTCAGCCTCCCATTCCTTTCAAGTGGAGTGGGGAATCAAGCAGGGTTTCCCCTTATCCCCCTACTATTCCTTCTGGTTATGGAAGGCCTGAGTAGACTGATTGCAACTGAGAAGCGAGCTGGGAGACTCTGGGGCCTCAAGATCACTGATCAATGCCTTTTAACTCATCTACTTTTTGTTGATGATATACTCATATTCCTTAATGGGGGAATTCAGGACATCATCACTCTCACAGAGATATTAAAACTTTTCAGTGCTGCTACAGGAATGGAAATAAATAGGGCAAAATCCACTATATCCTTCTCTGATTGCACTCAACAAGAATCTCAACTAGCTCTTCAAAATTTCCACTACCAAATCTTGGCTCTGAAGGACAGTCTGAAGTACTTGGGATTCAGGATTAAAGCAGATAGTTACAAGATAGCAGATTGGACCTGGCTGATCTCAAAGGTGGAAAAAAGATTAAATATTTGGAGTCATCGCTTACTATCCAAAGCTGGAAGACTGGTGCTCATAAAAGCAGTGCTAGAAGCAACCCCAGTCTTTTGGATGTCCTTGGCCTAGATCCCCCTAGGGATTCTGCATAGGATCCAACGAGTCTGCAGCCATTTCCTGTGGAAGGGACAGAAAGAAGGAAAGCCTTTTCCTTGGGTCAAATGGAGCCGAATTACGACCCCCAAAAAATGGGGCGGTTGGGGTCTAAAGCACCTCTCGACTTTCGCACAAGCTCTGGCTGCAAAACTAGGCTGGCTCCTCCTAAAGCACAAGAGCCTTTGGTCGGAGGTGGTCATCCACAAATACATTTGGCCTAGCATAGCACTGGACTGGCTAAGACGACCCACATGGAACAAGAAAGGTATATCAGTTATCTAGAGGGCAGCAACCAACACCGTTCCCATCATTAAAAGGGGCCTTATCTGGAGGATTGGGCATCGTGAGTCAGTCCGGATCAAGATTGATCCTTGGATTGGCAAAAAAAATTCCTACCAACTCCCATAAGAACTAATCACACTTCTAAACCACAATGGTTTCCATTTCATCTCACAACTCGGAGACCCTCGTAACTCTACCATCTTCCAGCAAACTTAGTACACAAGAGAGGCATGGAACATCCCGGATCAATGGAAAATACAGTGGATATTTTTTCTACAGACTTTAACAGAATCCCATGTGCACCTAAGAGAAGAGGAGGATGAATTGATCTAGAGATATACTAAGAATGGCCACTACTCCTCCAAGCAAGGGTATGATATCATACATGCTGAGCACAAGCCGGATAAACTGATGAGCTGGTGGAGCCATCTTGGAAGTTAAAAGCCCCTCTGTGCACAAAATTACTAATGTGGAACATCATAATGGATAAAACACCTACAAGAGAAAACCTCAAAAAACAGACTTTCCCAAGCCCGACTTGGTTTGTTTTATTCCATGCCAAGGAGGAATAAAATCACCATTTATTCCTCACTTGCCCCACTTCCCAACTACTCTAGTCTCAAATCCAGCACACACTAAGTATCAAGCATTCCTGGAGTGGGGTCGATATCCCAAATGCCTGGGAAAGATGGTGGGAAGCTGCAACTGAGTCGAGATCTAGGAATCTGCTACTTCTGGTTAATTGGCACATATGGATGTGCCACAATAACATTATTTTTAGGGACCGGAATATAATCTGGTCTCTGATTCCACCAAAAATTTGTTTGAGCTATGGGGATATCCCGACAGATGAACAAGTTTTTAGAACTCAGAACATCACACAGGAACTAATTGACAAAGCACACCCCTGGGCATACTTTGATGGGGCCGCACAAGTACAGGGATGTGGAGGAGGCATTATACTTTATCTATCAGACACACATTACTTTCACATTTTCATGGGGTTGGGAGAGGGTACAAACAATTTTACAAAGCTGCTTACTCTCAGACATCTTTTACATTTTACAATCCTCAAACAGTGCAAACACATACAAATTTTTGGAAATTCCAAAATAGTAACAAAATGGTTCAACAACGCAACAACTTGCCATGCATATACTCTCAGAACTATTTTGGATGATATTGTTTTTCTCAAAACACATTTTGATCACATCTCATGCACTCATATTTATAGGGAGCGTAATGAAGGTGCAGACAAGATATTCAAAGAGGCAATGCGTCGTCCTCGAGGAGAATGGATTATCATAGAGCACACACCTGAGCAGACCTATCAGTTCTTCCACAGACCATATATGGATCAGGAACTTCGAAGGGCAGACAGACCCTAATATCAACAGTCTTTATCTGTTTTTTCACAGTTTTTCTATTATGTAATTATCACTTTTTGGCAACAGAACAGCGATCACCATTGGTGAATTTTTGAATATGTAATTATTTATATATGTACAACAAACACTAGCACACCCAACAGGGTCTTTTTGTAGAACTTACAGTTCATAACTCCACACAGCTGACTACGGTCACAGTACTTGCATATGCCTATGGCATTTACAGCATGTAATTTTCAACAAATTAATGGAAATTACGATATTTTCTCCCCGGGAAAAAAAATAGTTGTGATTCATATGGATGCACATTAATATATATGTTTTTTTCCTAAATTTGAATAATTTATGTATTTTTTGGTGACCTTTTAGCATAGTTAATGCACTAGTGTTGTTGCTACAATATTTGGCCCAAATAATAAACAAAAAAAAAACCATTTTCAATTTAGTAGGAGCATGTTGGGCAAATAATCTCACAATAATACCCATCATTGAACATTCTGACCCACTAAATCACTTTTACATCCTTTTGAAGTCCTTCAACAAAGTACTTAAAAGTTGTGAACAATGTCATAACAATACTTCTAGCTATAGAACAAGCATTTCAAGCTTGCCTCTGTTTTATGATATCGATATTTGTCCTTCAAACAGAATTATGTGGCACAGAACCACTTTCACCCTTAATAAAAAATGTGGTTGTAAATGCATGTTGAACTCTCTTAGCACAAACATTCTCTTAGTATGGTATAGGATTCTCAGACTAGTGTCAGGTTTAAGGGTGCCAAAGACTTTAGATTTTAACTATGATATGGTGCACGCTTGGCTTCAAGACAACATATTCTTTAGGAATTTCATGTTGGGAAACCTCCAAATCTATTTCCAGGAAACCTAAAGTTAAATGGAAATTTTTTTGTGTAATGGTTGTGATTCATATGGATGCACATTAATGTATATGTTTTTTTCCTAAATTTGAATAATTTATGTATTTTTTGGTCAACCAGTTTTTTTATCTGGTTTTTATCTAGTTCTAATTTGATTTGACAGCAAAAAGAACTCAGGAACTTGAGAGGATAAATTAATATCCTCCCCAACCAAGTTCAATTGTCGCTTGTGATGTGATTTTTGTTCATGAGACAATTATTGATTCGTACAACACATGTATATATTCTTGGAATATTATCTAACTATGAATATGGAAGTGTTCAACTATCTTTTTTAGGACATTGTATTTATGAAAATATGGAAGTCAAATCTTTGAAATAACACAATTTATGGCAGTGGTAAGTTGGAAGTCAAATCTGAAATTTCATATTTTTGGACAGTGGAGAACTCCATATGTGTGTAAGAACTGAAATCCATGAACACAATCACAACTCATCATATAATGTTGTAAGTTCTCCAAAACCCTAGATAGAGAAAACTAATAGAAACCTTAGCTCCACCAAAGATATTCAAAAATATTGATTGTTGGAGTATCTTTGGTGGAGCTAGGGTTTCTCTTGGTTTTCCCTATCTAGGCTTTTTGAAAGCATGGAGAATTATATGATAGGTTGTGATTGTGTTCATGGGTTTCATTTCTTCTTTATATATATGAAGTTTTCAGGTGAATGCTCCAAGAAACACTAGCATCTTAAGACAAAAACACAAAGTACAAAGAAGATTGAACGAGAGAGAGAGAGAGAGAGAGAAAGTAGCACTACTCTTACATCTCTAACCCAAGTATGAAAAGGAATATGCACAAGTGCATGATCAACTATAATAACAACTCACTCCTTCCTCTATTTATATGAGAGGTAAAGGGGCTTTACAATAACAAGTGGACCTAGTCCACTACAAGCAAACTTGCAAGACACAAGTAGGTCCACCCATGTGAAGCACTCTACTCTAAGTGACATGTGTGAGGCTCAAAGGTGACAATGATTAACAAGCAAGGCCTCCATGGCATGAGCACTACTCCCCAAGGTCCAACAATCCTCCAAAGGTCCAAAGCTCCAATGCATCTCCATGGTCATGTGTCTCCTTAAGGACAATGCATATCCAAGGTCATGTGTCACCTTAAGGACTCCCACACCTACATATCCACTCCCTCAACCCAAGAATCCACATGTCAAGTGTAAACCTCCATGCAAGCAACCAAGCAACCCCATGATATCTAAGGCTCAATAACCTCTCTAAAATACCCAACTCTACTCCAAGCACATAAATTGCCTTCATGCATCAACAACGTGAAGTCACCAAGCTCCATACTTATCCAACACTTTGAGGAAGAATGTATTTCAAACATCCAAACAAGGTCTAGCAGCAAATAGTAAACCACCTCCAATGTCCAAGTCCATCATGGAAGAGCATGGTCCAACCATAAGCATGCACCCCACATCTCACAAAGCACCCCCAAGGCCCAAACATGGTGTAAACATTTTCAAAGTAACCCGAAAAGCTAAAAGTTATGTCCCTTTCATCATAAAATCCTTTGTAACTCCATGCATATTCAATTACAACTTTCAATCATAAGTGTCACTAATCAAGGTTTTCAGCTCCTATTTTCTACAAAAAGTGGGAAGATTAACTATTAAATTACCATTAGACATTGGAGTAGAGGCTTTTTATGAAGGCGGTCTGAAAGAGACCATTTGGGGCAAGGGCAATATCCATACTGCCTTGGTCCTCAGTTGGCATCCGTACCTTGATGAAGTTGTTTGTGATGTGTGTTATTGCATGGATTTTGGAAGAGACTATTTGGGGTAGGCAGCATCCATACTGTTGTTGATTTGACCTGATTTGGCATCCATACCTTCTCAGAAGATGATTCTCACAATTTGAACTCCAAACACAAACATGCTAACATTACAGGTGGATTTTAGTTGACAGAAAACAAGGCTCTAACCCAAAGTGCTCCCTCTCATGAGTTAAACAAGCCCTGAAAGACATCATGTGCTGCATTCATCTCCCAAAGGAGACTTAAAAGACTCATGTGTACCTTAGTGATTATGGGCTTTGCTTGGCCCACGACCCCTTATTCACAATCTCCCAGCTTTTACAATGCCTCAAATCCACTATAAGGGACATATTTGAGAATAATTTACTGAATTTGACTACCAAATGGTAATTTACCTGTAATGGTTTTAACTTTTACTTACCAATGAATGAAGGGTGGCCTTTACTGAGTAACTTCAAGCTAAATTTATAAATGACATTTATTTGTATTCTTTTATGAGGAATGTTTCTTCTGTCTTTACCATAGTTAGCTATTTTTCTGTAATCAAAGGGCCATTATATAATGCTACACAATTTACCTTTATACACAGCTGCACTGAGTTTGAAGTTACCTAAGTGGGTTTTGTCAATATGGTGGTATGCTAGATCAGTCTAAGTGGTGCACTACATATGACCCCCACCATGATTCAAGTCTCAGCAATGGCACACACTTATGTTTGTGCTCATGCTTGTGGGTGTGCCACCACACATACCATGGTTCAAGTCTCAGCAATGGCACACACTTATGTTTGTGCTCATGCTTGTGGGTGTGCCACCACACATATTAGCAGTCAGGGCCAAGTGCATGTACTAGGTGTCTTTTGCAGAAAAGATACCCTCCACACACAGCCTACTAGCCAAACAAATCGAACATGAATGTCATTGATTTTAGTCTCTCCCATGTAGGGTTGTTACAGGGAAAAGTGTCTACACAGAACTGCTTATCCCACTAAGGTGTGATAGCTACCTTAGAAACAAACAAAGTAAAGCTACTTTCATTTTTCCTTTATGAAGTATAGATGATAGAAGAACAAAGAAGACCAACCTCTGTCTTGCGCTAATCTCCTGGTTCGATTCCTCTCTCTCTTGATAGTCTTTCGCTACTCGTTCCCTTGCACGCCCAGCTTCACAGAGTACCTATAAGATCACAGTAGCATAGCACCATACAAGAACATGGATCTATAATCATAAACAATCTAGGATCATATGTAAAGTGACCATACGAATGCAGCAAACATAAATGACACAAGAGTATGGAGGAAAACTTGAATAGCTTTTATTGATAAACAAGAAAGAGCCAAGGGAGTTACAACCAGTTGTTCTGACCTAGCGTCATCCCCTCAGCAAAGAAGCCCCTCTTCACCTCATACAAAGCTTAGATCACCCAACAATCTGATGTTGTCTCAAGAAACCAACAGCAATTCCTTATAATATGCAAAATTCCAGCCTCTGGATCTCTGGGATGAGGGATCCATATATAGATATCTGTAAGGGAGATGAGTCAGCTTGTGATTTGATTAGTGTCTTCCCTCTGATAGTTCTTGCTTCCACTTGGAGATTGATGATCTCTTACTCATCCTTGGTCGAATTCAGAGAGGCAAGTGTCACAGGAGAAGTTTCTGGAAGTTTCCATGCCTCTCCACCTCGCGGAATGACACTACCATTTTTCACTTCTCACCCATCGCACCCCATAGAAAGGCTTTTTGAAATGCAACGCACCCACACAGTGTGTTTAGGTGAGATGCAACGCACTTTGCCTATGGAGCAGCTGAAATGATCTTGTTTTGACCAATTCTGAGCAGTTTTTCATGGAGAACTTCTGGGAGAAGCTGTAATCAGTCGACCTTGTTCCTTTAGGGGTTAGAACAACACTTTTAGGGACTTAGGAGCCCTTGGTTTATGGAAATTTCATGCTTGGGGTTGTAGTGCCCAAAAATGTGTATAACAAGGGCAAGGTGCAGTCGACATATCATGATAATAGGAAGCCAATAAACAAAAAATATGGTTTCACTAAAATAAGTGTAAGTTTTATCTAATTATTCAACAGATTTTCCTTAATAGAGTGGAAAGTTAGAATGCTTGCAATGATTATGAACATGGCACAAAGTCTAGGCTATGTCACAAGGTTCACTGAACTTCAACCGTAAAGTTTAAAATTCAATGAATTCAACCAAATTCAAAGGGCCAAGTGCATGTACCAGGTGTCTTTTGCAGAAAAGATACCCTCCACACATAGCCTACTAGCCAAACAAATCCAACTTGAATGTCATTGGTTGTAGTCTCTCCCAAGTAGGGCAAGGTGCAGTGGACATATCATGATAATAGGAAGCCAATCAACAAAAAATGTGGGTTCACTAAAATAAGTGTAAGTTTTATCTAATTATTCAACAGATTTTCCTAACAGGGTGGCAAGTTAGAATGCTTGCAATGATTATGAACATGGCACAAAGTCTAGGCTATGTCACAAGGTTCACTGAAATTCAACCATAAAGTTTAAAATTCAGTGAATTCAACCAAATTCAAAGGGCCAAGTGCATGTACTTGGTGTCTTTTGCAGAAAAGATACCCTCCACACACAACCTACTAGACAAACAAATCCAACTTGAATGCCATTGGTTGTAGTCTCTCCCAAGTAGGGCAAGGTGCAGCCAACATACCATGATAAAAGGAAGCCAATCAACAAAAAATGTGGGTTCACTAAAATAAGTGTAAGCTTTATCTAATTATTCTACAGATTTTCCTAACAGAGTGGCAAGTTAGAATGCTTGCAACGATTATGAACATGGCACAAAGTTTAGGCTATGTCACAAGGTTCACTGAACTTCAACCAAGAAGTTTAAAATTCAGTGAATTCAACCAAATTCAAAGGTTTGTCCCATATTCATAGAGATTCATCCCTATATCTGTGCATAGTTTTAAAAACCAGAACCAGGTTTTGAACCAGCCTAGCTATCTAATCGAGTTTTGAACTAGAATTGGGTCTAATCAGATTCAATGAACCATATTTGAAAAAAATTAGACACTATATTATATTTAAAAAATTGGGAATTATATACTTAATAATTATGAACTATATAATTAAAAATTTGACACATATATATTTAAATTTAATGATGAATTTTATTGGATATTTTTAATATGACATATTTATATTGAATTTTGTTATTGCTAAATTCAAACATAAACACAAAGCAGGTAACTTGGATTGTGCCACAACTTGCTGATACACTGATATTCACCCTTATCTAGAGAGAAAATTTTGTTGATACGCTGATATTCACCCTTATCTAGAGAGAAAAGTTTTACAGACGATAATTTCATCTGTTTTGTGTTGATGGAGTATATTTTTGGATTTGCAATAGCATGACCTTTTTCTCTTTCCAATGGCACAAGTCTCATTTCAATTAAACCTTGCACCATTTTCTTTTTTCATTGCTTCATTTGCAAAACTGTGAGGGGTTGAGAGCGCTAACAATAGCCATTGAAAAAAACACAAACGCTAAAATCTCCAATGCAAACCACATGGCACAGTCTTCTTTTTTCATTGATTCATTTGCAAAACTGTGAGGGGTTGAGAGCGCTAGCAACAATAGGCAATAAAATCTCCAGTGCAAACCACATGACACCATTTTCTTTTTTCATTGATTCTTTTCGCTAATTGTGAGGGGTCGAGAGCACTAACAACAATAGGCATTTGAAGAGTAGTAGCACATTGACATTAGCTTTTCAAGGGTAGTGGAACAGTTACAACGAAACAATGAGCATCTGAAAAATGGATTCGACATAGAAGCACTCCCATTTGTTAGTATATATTTAATAAAAACTAGATTCCTCTTATGACAATGAGGCTAACACACCTGGATTTAAATTAGCCACATTTATTTCTGTGGAGGGTATTTGTTCTGACAAAGTCACCTAGAGCTTGCACCTATCTCGACCATTGTTGCATGCATTGGTACCTATCTACAAATGTGAGCACAAGCATGAGCACATCACTTGGTAGCACTTGAAACCTAGTAGGGGCCATGTTAACTTACCCACTCTCATCCCTACCATGTTAACTTACCCAATTTCATCAACCAGGCAAGCTACTGTTGACAAATTTGGTGGTTTTTGTGTGCAAAATTTATTAAAATCTTCCATTTTAGGCCGAAAACCTTCCTTTTTCCTTTATTCTATTACCTATTATTTTTGTTTTTCTTCCAAATTTTTGCAATGGCCTCATGTTTGTCAACTAGTGCTTGTATTCATTGTGGGAGAAGGGATGGTGATGAGAATCAACGGAAATTCCCTGTTGATTCCCCTGTATGGAAGAATGTGACAAAGATAGGGAAGGGAAAAATTCTGGTGAAAGTTGCATGTGGAATTGTAGCAAATGCAAGATGAATCATACTAGGTTGTCCATGGTTGTTAAGCCATAGTGATAAACAGGGAAAGTAGGAAACAATGAAAAGGTAGTCTAGATTAGTGCTACCATTGTTATGGGGTTTGCTGGGGAAAATTTGGGTTTATTCTTTCTATAATGGAGCCACTGATTGATTTGCTAGATCTTGTGATACTGATCTTCCTATGTTGGGCAACATTTATGAGAGCATCGTTATGTTGGAAAGAATTCATCGAGTTCTTGAAGAGCATGACCCTCTTTTAAATGGGACTAAAGGGACATAATCATCAATAGATTGAACAAATGCAACAACTGTCAACATTCTATATCCTACACTTTGAACCAAAGTACAATGATGAAGCATCTTTGGCTAAATTTTGAGGTAAGAGGAGGACCCCACAGGAAGAGAGCGAGGTGGCTGATTATTTTAGAATAGAATTTTCTAAGGTATGTCCTCGTTTGATGGTGCTGTTAGAGCAAAAGAACTTGTTTACTTCATAACAGGTGGTGGTCAATTTGGTAATGGAAATTCGCTCATTGATAGGAGCACTATGAAGTATTAAGCCTCTTTGCATGGTGGTCATGTTATGGTGCCCATACCCTCTATTTGCAAACCCTTGCATATAGGTTTCTTTCACAAGTTTTCAACTTTTAGCAGCAGAGAGAAATTGGAGCACTTATGGGTTTGTCACTTTATCCATTCAGTCTAGAGAAATAGACTTCATCAATGAAGGCAGAAGATCTTGTGTATATTCACTTCTTGACCTCATCTCTTGATTGAAGGGAGATTGTAATTGAGGTCCTTCAAAGTTGTAGGATGTGAATCCGGAAGATGCAGACTTGGAGTCCCTTGAATGCTTGATGGCTAACCTCTCCTTGGGCTATTCTTCTAGTGACCCCTTTCATGTTGGGGATGACCAATCCATGCCTAGGACTGGGTTGGTTTTAGAAGGTTCTTCATCTTCTCCTGGCCACAGTGCTTGTGCTTCTTATCATTAGTCGGGGAAATTAGCATCTATTCTATTACAGGATGTGGATGTTGAAGACTATCGGTTTGGTTATTCTTGATTCTCCATATTTTTGTGCTTCCAGTCTTTCATTTTGGACTTTTGGAACTTTCCAAATAATAAGCTCAGTTTTGTAATTTTTCCATTTATAATTTGACATTGGCATTTTCATCTATTAGTGAATTAATTAGCTGCTTGAATCATGATGTACCCAGAATTCCCAGTTTTGATTTGAAATATCTGATATGTGAAATTAGAACTGATAACTCAGGGTTCCCTCATGATACATAGCAATATTATGAGCTTTTCAATTCTGATTCCACTGTTCAGATTTCACATTCATGATTCACATGGACATCGATACAATTATACAAAATTATTTTTCAGGTTCAGATTTGGATTGGGATTCATCATTCAGTGTTCATATATCTATACTGATGTAAACAAGTTTTTGAACGACTCATAGTCATGCCTTTCGATGTGCTCAAAATTTTCAGTAAATATACTTAGGATATTGAATTATCTGTTTTGAAAATTTTGTTGTGTACATACTGATTTAAGGAGCCAAAGTTGTTTTTGTACTGTCATGCAAAATAAACCTGCTAGACGTAGTTCTTATATTGGGCACAAAGTGTCTACTATTTGTCAATCTTCAGAATTTTGTTCTCCTGCAAAATGTAATTCTTTTATTGGGTTATTGGTAGTTCTTAGTTTCAAATACATTACATAAGAATTTCCAACATTCTAAGTTCTATCAGCTTACTTTCATACAGTAAAGCCTGCTCTCTCTTCAGGGCACACAGAGGTGATTCTGGGCTTTTACCATTTGCTTTCTTCTAGAGGTGATCTGGTGCATGCCCTAGGTTCCCAAAATAGTGCCATGTTACAATCATGGATGGTGCAGGTCTTTTAACCCAAGGCAAATATGGCACTATTAAAGTGTGAATTCATGGCTGATATTTGAATCTCACTAAATCAAATTAAATGAAGAAAAGAAAAATCTTCATCATTGTAGTTCTATAATTAATCTATAATCAGACATCCTATGACAATTAATGGTACTATTAAAAATTTAAGTAAAAATACTTTAAGAATTTAACATTACCATTGATTGCCAGAATTGCTAGGGTTGAGTTAGGTCTTTTGTTTAGATTTAAGGTTTGGGGGGGGGGGGGGGGGGTGGTTTGGTTTTATAGCCATAGGGGGTATCTTGGGAGGGAAACAACTTCAGGTTCAATCAATAACAACCTAAAAAACTGCCAGATCGGATCCCAAACTCCCCCCACACATGTGAGATATCATTTAGTTGCCTAAAAAAGGTCCAACCAACAATGGTATAGAAGCAAATTTGAACACTAGCTACAATGATGGCCTAGGTTACAAAACTAGTAGAAAATCACGCTAGGTTCAAGACCTGGGTTACTTTAACATAGTGGATACTCCTATATGGAAAAATTTAGTCAAAAGTAACATATTTGTAGTGTGGATCTTCTTGGAAGTTGTGTGCCCTAAAAGGCAAAGTATGCCTTGTTTGTTTCATGAATTGGGCTAATTAAAATAGATAAAATAGTTCTTTTAGTTATTTAAAAGAATTAGCTATCAAAGTACCACCCAACTGTTGTCTAGTCACAAATTAGGACACAAGCAATAATAATAACTAGGGTTCAAAAGCTGGAAGAAGATAAGGCTAGTTTCAAAACATGGTTTCCTGTGACAGAATAGATACTCCTAAATGGCACTTACTCAGGAACGGGTAATGTTTTTTGTTAGTATGGATCATATATGAAGTTTTAAATCACAGACAGATGTTTGGGCCTCCTCTATTCTATACACTAGGCTATATAAATGGATAAAACAATTATATTCATTTTAAAGAGAATTCCATAACAAAATTCCATCCAAGGATGTTCTAGTGGCAAGGGTGAGCATGGCCACAATGATGAACAGGTTCAAAAAATGGTGGACTCGGTGCATGTGCTAGTGCAGTCTTATATTCAAATTATGTTAAAATTGGCAACTAGGGCCAAACTCCATGGGAGGGAAACAACGTCTGGTTCAATCCATAACCACCTAAAAAACTACCAGAGCGGATCCCAAACTCCCCCCACACATGTGAGATATAACTTAGTCGCCAAAAAAAGGTCCAACCAACCATGGTATAGCAACAAATTTGAACACTAGCTACAATGAAGGCCTAGGTTCAAATACTAGTAGAAAATCAAGCTAGGTTCAAGACCCGGGTTACTTTAACACAGTGGATACTCCTTTGTGGCAGAATTTAGTCAAATGTAACCTGTTTGTAGTGTGGATCTTCTTGGAAGTTGTGTGCCCTAAAAAGGCAAAGTATGCCTTGTCTATTTCATGGATTGGGCTAATTAAACTAGATTAAATAGTTCTTTTAGTTATTTAAAAGAATTAGCTATCAAAGAACCAACCAACTGTTGTCTGGTTGCAAATTAGGACACAAGCAACAATAATAACTAGGGTTCAAAAGCTGGCAAAAGATAAGGCCAGTTTCAAAACATGGTGACTAAACGTAACCTATTTGTAGTGTGGATCTTCTTAGAAGTTGTGTGCCCTAAAAAGGCAAAGTATGCCTTGTTTGTTTCATGGATTGGGCTAATTACAATAGATTAAATAGTTCTCTTATTTATTTAAAAAAATTAGCTATCAAAGAACCAGCCAACTGTTGTCTAGTCACAAATTAGGACACAAGCAACAATAATAACTAGGGTTCAAAATCTGGCAGAAGATAAGGCCAGTTTCAAAACATGGTTTCCTTTGACAGAATAGATACTCCTAAATGGTAGTTACTCAAGCAAGGGTAACGTATTTTGTAAGTATGGATCATATATGAAGTTTTAAATCATAAACAAATTTTTGGGCCTCCTTTATTCTATAGACTGGGTGATATAAAATGGATAAAACAATTATTTTCATTTTAAAGAGAATTCCATAATAAAAGTCCATCCAAGCATGTTCTAGTGGGAAGTGTGAACATGGAAACAATGATGAACAAGTTAAAAACTAGTGGACTCGGTGCATGTGCTAGTGCAGTCTTCTATTCAGATTATGTTAAAATTGGCAACTAGGGCCAAACTCCATGGGACAGAATCAGCTTCTGATTCAATCCATAACCACCTAAAAAACTACTAGAGCGAATCCCAAACTCCCCCCACACATGTGAGATATAACTTAGTCGCCTAAAAAAGGTCCAGCCAACCATGGTATAGCAGCAAATTTGAACACTAGCTACAATGATGGCCTAGGTTCAAATACTAGTAGAAAATCAAGCTAGGTTCAAGACCTGGGTTACTTTAACACAGTGGATACTCCTCTATGGCAGAATTTAGTCAAACGTAACATGTTTGTAGTGTGGATCTTCTTGGAAGTTGTGTGCCCTAAAAAGGCAAAGTATGCCTTGTCTATTTCATGGATTGGGCTAATTAAAATAGATAAAATAGTTCTTTTAGTTATTTAAAAGAATTAGCTATCAAAGTACCACACAACTATTGTCTGGTCGCAAATTAGGACACGAGCAACAATAGTAACTAGGGTTCAAAACCTGGCAGAAGATAAAGCCAGTTTCAAAACATTGTTTCCTATGACAGAATAGATACTCCTAAATGGCACTTACTTAGGTAGGGGTAACGTATTTTGTTAGTATGGATCATATATGAAGTTTTAAATCATAGACAGATGTTTGGGCCTCCTCTATTCTATAGACTGGGCTATATAAAATGGATAAAACAATTATTTTCATTTTAAAGATAATTCCATAACAAAAGTCCATCCAAGCATGTTCTAGTGGCAAGTGTGAACATGCAACAATGATGAACAGGTTCAAAAACTGGTGGACTCGGTGCATGTGCTAGTGCAGTCTTCTATTCAGATTATGTTAAAATTGGCAACTAGGGCCAAACTCCATGGGAGGGAAACAACATCTGGTTCAATCCATAACCACCTAAAAAACCATGAGAGCGGATACCAAACTCCCCCCACACATGTGAGATATAACTTAGTCACCTAAAAAAGGTCCAGCCAACCATGGTATAGCAACAAATTTGAACACTAGCTACAATGATGGCCTAGGTTCAAATATTAGTAGAAAATCAAGCTAGGTTCAAGACCTGCGTTACTTTAACACAGTGGATACTCCTCTATGGCAGAATTTAGTCAAATGTAACCTATTTGTAGTGTGGATCTTCTTGGAAGTTGTGTGCCCTAAAAAGGCAAAGTATGCCTTGTCTGTTTCATGGATTGGGCTAATTAAAATAGTTTTTTTAGTTATTTAAAAGAATTAGTTATCAAAGTACCACCCAATTGTTGTATGGCCACAAATTAGGACACAAGAAACAATAATAACTAGGGTTTGAAAGCTGGCAGAAGATAAGGCCAGTTACAAAACATGGTTTCTTGTGATAGAATAGATACTCCTAAATGGTGCTTACTCAGGAAGGGGTAACTTATTTTGTTAGTATGGATCATATATGAAGTTTTAAATCATAGACAGATGATTGGGCCTCCTCTATTCTGTAGACTGGGCTATATAAAATGGATAAAACAATTATTTTCATTTTAAAGAGAATTCCATAACAAAATTCCATCCAAGCATGTTCTAGTGGCAAGTGTGAACATGGCAACAATGATGAATAGGTTCAAAAACTGGTGGACTCAATGCATGTGCTAGTGCAGTCTTCTATTCAAATTATGTTAAAATTGGCAACCAGGGCCAAACTCCATGCAAGGGAAATAGCTTCTGGTACAATCCATAACCACCTAAAAAACCGCCAAAGCAGATCCCAAACTCCCCCCACACATGTGAGATATAACTTAGTCGCCTAAAAAAGGTCCAACCAACCATGGTATAGCAGAAAATTTGAGCACTAGCTACAATGATGGCCTAGGTTCAAATACTAGTAGAAAATCAAGCTAGGTTCAAGACCTGGGTTACTTTAATACAGTGGATACTCCTCTATGGAAAAATTTAGTCAAATGTAACCTGTTTGTAGTGTGGATCTTCTTGGAAGTTGTGTGCCCTAAAAAGGAAAAGTATGCCTTGTCTATTTCATGGATAGGGATAATTAAAATAGATAAAATAGTTCTTTTAGTTATTTAAAATAATTAGCTATCAAAGTACCACCCAATTGTTGTCTGGTCGCAAATTAGGACACAAGCAACAATAATAACTAGGGTTCAAAAGCTGGCAGAAGATAAGGCCAGTTTCAAAACATGGTTTATTGTGACAGAATAGATACTCCTAAATGGCACTTACTCAAGTAGGGGTAACGTATTTTGTTAGTATGGATCATATATGAAGTTTTAAATCATAGACAGATGTTTGGGCCTCCTCTATTCTATACACTGGGCTATATAAAATGGATAAAACAATTATTTTCATTTTAAAGAGAATTCCATAACAAAAGTCCATCCAAGCATGTTCTAGTGGAAAGTGTGAACATGGCAACAATGAAGAACGGTTAAAAAACTGGTGGACTCAGTGCATGTGCTAGTGCAATCTTCTATTCAGATTATGTTAAAATTGGAAACTAGGGCCAAACTCCATGTGGGTCATCTTATTTATGGCAACTGATATTTTTCTTGGACTCCTCTCATTGAGAGGTGTAGGATTGATCTAAAGATCATTCGATTCTAATAAGTATTCATGGAGATATGAATTTATTTGTGTTATGGGACAATTCGTTAAGGTCGGCCAACAACTAAACTGCCCCCACTTGTGCTCCACGTTTTCGTATAAATACAAGTTCTTTGCAAGTCATTTTACACACAACTCTCTTGAGATTTCTTCTTCTCCACTTGTTTTGGGTTTTAGTGGAAAGAAGAATCTCTAAGGGATAAACGTTGTCCTAGAGGATGCTCTAAACGCAGTCCTAGATGATGCCCTAGCAGTTCTACGCATGACCTAGATCTAGGACACAGTCAGCCCTAACCCAATACGTTGTCAAGGAAGATGCAGTCATATTCTGAAGAACACACCCATAAGCCTCTACGTTGTCAAGGAAGATATCCCTCATCTAATATGATATCCTAAGGGTGACCCTAACCGCAGTTATGGAGATGCCCTAAATACACAGCCATGGAAATGAAGGCAGAAACCCTAGCCGCAAGTCTAAGGAGAAGAGATGCCCTAAACTTAGTTGCTACACTGCCTAATGGAGATGGCACCTAAATGTTGTCTTAGAAGAAGTGCTCTACACATGGAATGCCCTTGCTGTCATGAAAGGAAAATCCCTCATCCTATACGCAGTCATAAAAGGAATACCCTTGTTGTCAAGGAAGGAATGCCCTCACACGCTGAGATAAAGAAGCCACACCTTCATCTATCCTTAACGTTGTTTTAAATAAGGATGCTATATCTGCTTTTTGGATTATGATAGATCCAAGTCTTATGATGAATGTTGTAACATTATAGATAGCAATGAGTACATGATGTACAGTGTAGCATAGTGCACATAGGAGCAACAATGAGTACATGATGTATAGTGCAACATAGTGCACATAGGAGCAACAATGAGTACATATTGTATAGTGAAGCATAGTTTACACAAGTACATGGTGTACAGTGCAACATAGTGCACACAGTAGTAATGATGGTGCAGCATGGTGTAGAGTAGTGTTGTTGTAAATTAGTGCAACAATGGGACATCATGGTAATGATGGGCATATAGCAGCAGTGAGAATGCATACTACAATAGGATGATGAGGTATTGCAGCATGCATTTGGGTGCAACATAGTGCAGCATGAGATGTAGTACAGTGATGGGTACAGTCGTGATTAGTGAAGCATGATGAAATGCGGCATAGTGATGATAGGTGCAGCATGGTGCAACACAGTGAGGTGCAGCATGATGATGAGGTGCAACACAATTATAGGTGCAGAATGGTGATGGAGTCACCTTGGAGAATCAGTTGAAGCAGCATGTCTTCAACTGAATTCAGCTACCTCATGTATCATCTTCTTAGAAATGATCTATGCTCCTATTTAGATAAGTCAAAGTGTTGAATTTTGTTGTATATGTACTATCTCTCTCTCTCTCTTTGTTGAACTATTGAAGAACATATAAGAATTGATCAAGGGTTTCCCCACATTGGGGTTTTTCCCTGGCTAGCGCCACATCTTCAGTCCTCTTGTCTTGGCTTCTCTTCTATGATTTATGTTTATATTTTGTCTGCAATTTCTATTATGTTGATGTGATTGCTCATCTGGAAAAGATATTGAGCTAACTGTGAAAATTTAAATAAATTGCTCTAAGTATAGAATATACCTAAAATCAGCATGGTATCGGAGCTGAAGTGAAGACAAATCCCAAGCAAGAGTGAAAGAGAAATCACATAAGACAGTTGGGAAAGGACAAAAGGCTCAAATGGATTCCTCATCCCTCTTCAAATTCACCAAGGGTGAAGTCGAAGCAAATAATATTAGCATAATGGCGCAGCGAAAGCATTTGATGGGCTACCTAAAGATCACTTCAATGTGAATTCTGGATCTAAGGGTGGAAGGAAAGGCAAATGCCTTGCTTAAAATAAGTTTGGCCATTATATGAAGGATTGTTCGAATCATACGGACACATCACTTCTTGATGGTAACAATAATTCCAAGGACATCTTCAATGATTAGAGGAATGACAAGTAATGCAGGTCATCAAGGAAATGGCAGACTCTTCAAAGAAAGAAAGGAACTCCAGGTATGATGAATCAAATGTTGTTTTTGGTAAGATAAAGAATTATTATCTTATATTTTCCCTCTCCTCTAGAATCTTTGGAAATCTAGCTTATTGATTATAGTGCATCAAGACACTTCATCAGATATAAGGGTGCTCTCCCTAATTTGGTAGAGATGGAAACAATTGTGGGATTATACTTGGAGTCAATGCCACCTATCCCAGAAAGGTTGTAGGGAATGTTACCCCTCAATTGAATGAGAATAACTTGATTCATTTACAAGAATCTCTTTTATGTACCTGATTGCAAGAAGAACTTGGTGTCCATTTCGGCAATGGAAGTCAAAGGTTTCAAACTGGCATTCATGGATGGAAAGGTACATGCCTAATAATGGAATTTTCAAATATGTTTTTTATTTAGGGTTGGAAATTTGTATCAAGTTGCAGGAAGTCCATTGGGGACCATGATAGTTGACACATCTCATATATAGCACCGAAGGTATGCTTATTATGGGGCCCTACCCGATGTGAGTCAGATGGTGACAGGGATGCCTAAATTCAAGAAAAGCATGAAGGTACATGTCCAAGATGTACTGAAGGAAAATCTTACAAGGGGACAATTCCCCTCATGTAGCAGGTCCACAGATTTGGAACAACCCGAGGGGTTTGAGATTCATGATCAGGAATCTCATGTATGTAGGTGGAAGAAAGCCCTCTATGGCTTGAAGCAAAACACCCTGGGCTTGAATGGAGAAGATTGATAGCTGCCTGATGAAGTTGAGATTCACTAGGAGTGAAGCCGATCCAAACCATTGCTTGAAGGTTATGGATGATAGACCTCTCATACTGGCACCTTCTGAGGACGACCTATTTCTGATAGGTGCAGACCCTCTCATTTGAAAAAGTAAGAGGGAGTTGGATTCCGGATTTGGAATGGTGAACTGCAAGCCCATGACTACCTCAATGGATCTTAACTTTCAGAAGTTGTGGTAAGGATGTCAAACCTAATTTGGGAAATGCCTCTGAGTTTCATAAACTCATTCTAGCATTGATGTTCTTGGTGAACTCCCATCCGGATATATGTTTTGCAGTTAGCATGTTGAGCTCATATATGGTTGAGCCTCACTAGATTGGTGAAAAGAATCTTCTAAGATATCGTTGGGGCACAATCTCTCATGGATTGAGATACACTACTGGAAATGTGAAGCTACATGATTATTCGAATGCTGACGAGGCAGGCAGTGTGGAGGATCGCAAGAGCACTTTTGAGTGTTGGTTCTCTTTGGGTTCTGCTACGATATCCCGGATGGGAAGGAAGCAGAAGACAGTTGCTTTGAGCACTACTGAGGCTGGATACATAGCTACGAGTATGACCTCGTGTGAAGCTACATAGTTGTGGAAGCTCTTCAATAAGCTGTTTGGACACATGTTGTATACCACCATGATCTTCTGGGACAACCAAAGGGCGATTCGATCGTTGAAGAATCTCATATTCTATGATCGCTCCAAGCATATAGACATCAGGTGCCACTTTATCTGGGATATGGTACATTAATGAGCAAGAAGGCTCCATCGCATTGGGACTGATGTGCAGGTCGCTGACACTCTGTCAAATTCCCTAGGAAAGGTCAAATTTGTGACTTTCCGAGAATGACTAGGATTCGTGGAGAGACTCTCTCCTGAGGGTCCTAAATGATATTGACAATGAGCTCTGGGAGCTCTGGGGGGTTTGGGGTACTTCTTGGAGCGACAAGCGACCATGGGGCGACTCACCCTCCCCTAGTGGTGCACTATGTATAGAGTGAATGGGTCAGCTTTCCCCTGTGATACCCTGTGGTGACTTGTGGGTTGGATGAGTGGTTCTCCTACCGAGGTATCCTACCCATGCAGTTTTGGACTCCTGGGAAGTACCTCTCGTTTGGCCAATGAGCAGGGAAATGAGGATAGGGACCACATAGTAGTACTAATGGACGCAACGCGTATCTACCGTACTCCCTATGCTAGGATGACTGACATTGATCAGGGATCAATTATAACTGACTTCGAGTCAGTAAGATTGATATAGCTCACTCTCCCTTGGAACTGATCTGGGATCAATATGAGTGGTTTGAGACACTCTCTCTTGATACTGATCTAGGATCAATGAAACTGCCTTTGGGTCAGTATGAATGGTTTGAGACACTTTCTTTTCATATTGATCTGGGATCAATGAAACTGACTTTGGGTCAGTAAGAGTGACATAACTCACTCTCTTTTGGAACTGATCTGGGATCAGTAAGAGTGGTATGACACACTCTCTTCATATGGGACTGACTTCAGGTCAGTAGAGAATGGTATGAGACATTCTCGATCAATTCTTCTTCTTCATGGTTCAGCAGAGCAGAGCAGTGCAGTGCAGGGCATTGATGGAAAAGATAGTATAGTCTAGAAGATGGATCTGTGGATGGAGTTCTCCCTAGTTAAGAAGGAGTGTTAAAATTGGAAACTAGTGCCAAACTCCATGTAGGTCATCTTATTTATGGAAGTTGATATTTTTCTTGGACTCCTCTCATCAAGGATAAGTATTCATGGAGATATGAATTTATTTTTGTTATGTGACAATTCGTCAAGGTTGGCCAGCAACTAAACTACCCCCACTTGTGCTCCATGATTTGGTATAAATACAAGTGCTTTGCAAGTCATTTGTACACACAACTCTCTTGAGATTTCTTCTTCTCCACTTGTTTTGGGTTTTAGTGGAAAGAAGAATCTCTAAGGGATAAATGATGTCCTAGAGGATGCTCTAAAAGCAATCCTAGATGATGCCCTAGCAGCGCTACGCATGACCTAGATCTAGGACGCAGTCAGCCCTAACCCAATACGATGTCAAGGAAGACGCGATCATATTGTGAAGAAGAAAGCCCTAATCCTCTATGCTATCAAGGAAGACAACCCTCATCTAATACGTTGTCCTAAGGGTGACCCTAACCGCAGTTATGGAGATGCCCTAAATACGCAGCCATGGAAATGAAGGCAGAAACCCTAGCTGCAATTATAAGGAGAAGAGATGCCCTAAACTTAGTTGCTACACTACCTAATGGAGATGGAACCTAAATGTTGTCTTAGAAGAAGTTCTCTACACATGGAATACCCTTGTTGTCATGAAAGGAAAAGCCCTCATCCTATACGCAGTCATGAAAGGAATACCCTTGCTGTCATGGAAGGAATGCTCTCACACGCTGAGATAAAGAAGCCACACCTTCAACTATCCTTAATGTTGTTCTAAATAAGGATGCTCTATCTACTGTTTGGATTATGATAGATCCAAGTCTTATGATGAATGTTGTAACATTATCGACAGCAATGAGTACATGATGTACAGTGCAGCATAGTGCACATAGGAGCAACAATGAGTACATGTTGTATAGTGCAGCATAGTGCACACAGGTACATGATGTACAGTGAAGCATAGTGCACATAGGAGCAACAACGGGTACATGATGTACAGTGTAGCATAGTGCACACAGTAGTAATGATGGTGCAACATGGTGTAGATCAGTGTTGTTGGACATTGGTGCAGCAATGGGAAAACATGGTAATGATGGGCATATAGCAGTAGTGAGAATGCATACAGCAACAGGATGATGAGGTATTGCAGCATGCATTTGGGTGTAGCATAGTGCAATGAATAGCTCAGCATAGTGCAGCATGAAGAGATGTAGTACAGTGATGGGTACAGTCATGATTAGTGAAGCATGATGAAATGTAGCATAGTGATGATAGGTGTAACATGGTGCAGCACAGTGAGGTGCAGCATGATGATGAGGTGCAGCATGGTGATGGAGTCACCTTGGAGAATCAGTTGAAGCAGCATGTCTTCAACTGGATTCAGCTACCTCATGTATCATCTTCTTAGAGATGATCTATGCTCCTATTTAGATAAGTCAAAGTGTTGACTTCTGTTGTATATGTACTATCTCTCTCTATCTTTGCTGAACTATTGAAGAACATATAAGAAGAATTGATCAAGGGTTTCCCCACATTGGGGTTTGTCCCTAGCTAGTGCCACATCTTGTGTCCTCTTGTCTTGGCTTGTCTTCTGTGATTTATGTTTATGTTCTGTCTACAATTTACTATTATGCTGATGTGATTGCTAATCTGGAAAAGATATTGAGCTAACTATGAAAATTTATATAAATTGCTCTAATCATAGAACATACCTAAAATCAACAGATTATTTCAGATTCAAGTACATGGACTACTGGGTATTCAAGTCCTAGGTAACTTTAATAGAATAGATACACTCAAAAGTAGCCACACATCAAAACAATCATGTTTGATCAAAGAGGGATTGTTGTAGCGTGAAAAAGAAGGCACTGTTATTGCCCCCCACCAGGTTTCCCATTTGAATGTGGATGATTGTACTCTCTTCCAAATGGTAAGGCTAACTAACCACATCGTAGAAAGTGACAACCACCCTCCAACATAAAGTGGGTTTAACATATGTTTTATCCAGTTACTTAATAATGCCACAATGGTTGCAATGATGATGAAGTTAAAAAGCCCGGGGGGCTCACTACCCATATTAACCGTCTTCTATGCACAGATAAGGCAAGGATCAGGTCTTGGGTTACTTTGATAGAATAGATACTACTTTATAACAGCCCTTAGCCAAAGGTGACCTCTTTGTCGTGTGGTTGAGCTATGAAGTTTATCATCATCTATTAGCATGTTTGAACACTTGCAAAAGCTTGTTGGCTAACTACCTGTGCTAGTGTAGTCTTCTATTCAGATAATCAAGTCGTGGGGTATTTGAGTCCTAAGTGACTTTAAAAGAACAAATAGAAGGAACTGCTAGTCATAATTGGCTTGTTTCATCAATGGGGGCTATCTTGGATGGTAAAAGTGAGGCACTGTTACTACCCTGACAAATTGTCTAACACAGTACAAAGCCCAAGGGTTCATTACACATGCCAACATGGCCTTTCTTGCAGATAAAGCATGGTTCAAGTCCTAGATTAATTTAACAAAATAGATACGCCTCAACAGCGTCCCTTAATCAAATGTAACTTGTTTGTCGTGTAAATAATCTATGTAATTTTGTGCACTAAACAAGTAAGCATGACTTCTCTATTTCATAAACTAAGCCTTAGTTATTTAACATAATTCCCTAACAAAGGGTCCATCCAACCATTGTCTAGTGGCACGTTTGAACACCAACAACAATGATTGGATGGGATCAAAAGCTATTAGTCTCACTAACTGTGCTAGCACAATCTTTCATTCAAATGTTTTCAGGTTCAAAGCCCAGTGTGAGTTTGATATAAGAGGTACCCTCAAGAGCAGCTGCTAGTTAAAGCAGCTAGCTGGGTCAATGAATACAAGGTATTGTTATTACCCCCACCGAGGCTAAATTCATCCCGCGACATTTCTGCTTACTGATAGTCGTGTTTCTGGTTTGCTACCTAGGATTGCTTCCGCTTCTCTATCTAAGTTTTTGTTGGGGGTCAAGTACAAGTTTTTAGTAAAAATGTAGGAATAGATAGCCTCTCAGCTAAAGGATCGGAATACCTTAATCTGACAACATGAATTTGTACTCTCCTAGACTGGGGTAAATCGAAATAGTAAGATAGAACACTACCCAAAGAAATACCCCATTTTTAATACAAATCCCGTATGAAATTTTATAGTCTGAACAATAATTTAGCCTCTTTTATATCAAATTGCGTTGATTAAAATGCAAAGAATAATTTATTGTTATTTAACATTAGAATGGAATTGGGCATAATACCTGATGTGGCGTTGTCTAATGAGAACAAGAGCATGATGGATGGAATTTTCCATGCCCGATTTGAAGATGAGTTTGAAGACGGCGCTAGATGAAGTTCTCAGTGGTGAGATCTAGGATGTAATGAAGGTTGCTTTGAGTCTCGTCCAGAAGCCCATACCTGTTCATACACTGCAATAGGGCTTCTCCTTTGAATATATAGAGAGGGATTTTCTCATCCAGCATCAAAAGCATACGCGCAACATTTCATATGCGGCTCAGCGTGTATTAAACCCTCTAGATTTTTCTCTTGTTTCTTTGCCCTTATTCTCCCACCAATTTTAGCTCTGCGTCCAACCACTCCTTGCCGCTCCTTCTCATAGGGCACCAGAGCTTCTTGAACATCTTCCCATTTGAAAACATTTGAACAGCCATACAAAATTAAAACACAAAAAAAAATCTTATGAAAGGAAAGGAGAACGACGAATGAGGAACAAATATTGTTGAGTATTTACTAATTCTTTATTTCATGAATATGTGTGATTGTTAAGTTTATTCACCTTTTATTTCACGAGTATGTGTGATTGTTAAATTTATTCACCTTGTTTCCATCACTTGTATTCCTATTGTGTTATTACTTTCCAAAGAAAAACAAGCTCTCCTTGAAGGTTAAGGTTAATGATATAATGTGTTTTCTCATTCCATTGTAAGAACACTCTAACCATGAAAAGATTTTCATGTTGTGCACTATGTATTGTTAAATCCAATGATTGAATTATTACTTTGTGAAGGGTTGAATAATACATTATATTGATTGTATTTTCGATATTTACTTATATGTTTTCATTTGAAATATGGTATAACAAACTTACGGAAGTATAGGTAGTATAGGTATCATTGAAGAAAATGAAACAGAGATTTGGTTTATAGAAAAATATATGAACATTTAGAAATATCACTAACCAATGAGCGAGATTTTTGTAACATCTTTAATTCTTTTGAGTTATCCTCTATTGCAATAGTGTGTCAAAGTTTTTGATTCTTTTCTCATAGATAAGATAGTTCATTCATGTCCTAGACCTTGCACATATAGTGTTAGTATCTCATGACCTTGACAACCAGCGACGCATCTTCCATATCATCCCTCAATTTGAACCTATAACTTTGAAATATTTTCTCTTCCTTGGTGTTAAGACTTTCACAGAATTTGTAACAAAGCACTATCTCTTAAGATTTATGTAAGTGTTGACAATTTCCAGAACTCGATGTTCCTTTTTATAAATTATTTTGAGAAACACACTATGAGGTGGCAAGCTACACCACATAATAGAGTTCCTGCAGTTTATATGCCAAGTTTGAGATGTAAGTACTTTGCAAATGCCACCCAATGTAAGAAATACACATTGTGAAAAATTAGAAGACCATTAAATCTTCTTCAAATAAGAATGTCTAGCTAGCTGTAAGGGAACTTATTGAACTTTATGAGGCTTGATTGAACATCATTACACCTACAGAAAGCCAGCAGATAGGACTTTTCAAATCTACCCAGTCCTAGCCCTTACTGTATGCCACACCCCTCTTGATATCTAGATTAAGAGGGTCAGCAGAGAACATTCAAATTCATAGACCACGTCATTAATATAGATTGATTAGGGATGATAAGAAAATTTGTTGGGAAATTAAACTATCTTAAGAATCTAAAACAATAGAGTTGTATTCACAAAGGCCAAAGCAGGGGGAAACCAACCATTCAACAAGCACCAAGCTCTAATGCCCTAGGAAAAAAATTAGCCCTGGGAAAAAATTAGCCCTGCGAAGACTGCTAAACTCTGAGCTGATTGATGTCCTCTTTCTACAAGAAACCCTGGGTCATGCGAATGTTATCACACACCTGCTCGAATCTTCACTTCCTGGGTGGACTTTTCACTCTCTAGATGCAAATGGCCGTTCTAGGGGATTGGCCCTGGGGATAAACTCCCGCTCCATTAGAATCTGTAACATCTGGGGGAGCATTAGGCACATCGGGGCAGACATCTACTCTCCCGAACTTGAATCAGAGATCAAGATCATTAAAATTTATGGACCCTGCCATAGTCGGGAAGAATACTGGATCTGATTGCTAAACTCTAACATTCTACAATAGGACAATCTTATTCTAGGGGGAGACCTAAATTTTTCCATTGGTTTTGCGGAATCATGGGGTCACAATGCTCAAAGGGACACTCTCTTGGATTTCTCTGAGAACATTATGGAGGATAATAACCTTATCGATATCCCTTCATCCAAAATTCAACCTACTTGGAGGAACAATAGAACCGGAGAGGACAGCCTTTCCAGAAGGCTTGATCGGTTCCTCATAAAGGAGTGTCTGCTGAACATGGGACATAGAATTAGATAGTGGGTTGGTTCTAGGGGCATATCTGATCATAGACCGATCTACCTGGAAATAAGTGGAGGAATGAACAGGCCTAGAGCCCCCTTCAAATTTAACTCTGCCTGGCTAAGAGATGCAGACTACACCAGGTTAGTCACTGAATTTTGGAAGGCCCATCCCCCAGAGGCCAGAGGGAACATTACAGAAGGATTTTCTCATAACCTGAGGGAACTGAAGAGTCTATCCAAAATATGGGTGCACAAGAAGCGAACGCAGGAGGACCTTATCCTCAAGGCTACTGAAGAGGAGATAGAGGTCTTTGAGAATGAACATGGAGGGATCTACTCCTCCCTAGAACAGAAGGACAAGATTACATCCCTACTTGCCAAGAGGAGTCAGATACTAAAGGATCGAGAAGAAAGTTGGCATCTAAGAAGTAGAGCTATATGGCTTATGGAAGGGGATGATAATACAAAATTCTACCACAAATTTGTGAATGGGTGCAAGGCCATCAATACCATATGGCAGCTAACAAATGAGCAGGGAGAAACAGTGAATACCTTTCCGAGGTTAGCTTCCCTGGCTACATCTCACTTCAAGCATATTTATAAGGCCCCACAAACTGCTACTCTAGCAGAAGTCATGCACACAACTCAACTGTTTCCCAGGTTCGTCGATCAGGATGATGCTTTGGAACTGACAAAGGATGTCACACTGGGGGAACTTGAAGCCACTCTAAAATGGTTCAAACGAGACAAAAGCCCGGGCCCAGATGGATGGAATGTGGAATTCTACCTGGCTTTTTTTGATACTCTTGGAGACGACCTCTTAAAATTTATAGAGGATTGTCGATCTAATGGAAAGATGTACGAGGCCTTCAACTCCACCTTCATCGCTCTCATCCCCAAAACTGACAACCCCACCACCTTCAATGACTTCCATCCCATCTCCTTATGCAATTGCATATACAAGATCATTTCCAAGATCATAGCCAATCACCTCCGGCCGATCCTGTCCACCCACATCTCAGCTGAACAATTCACCTTCTTGCAAGATAGACAAATCCATGAGGCTATTGGGACCGCACAAGAAATCCTGCACTCCATCCAGTCAAAGAAAATAAAAGGTATGATTTTAAAAGTAGATCTCTCGAAAGCTTTTGACAGAGTAAACTGGATCTACATTAGAATGCTACTAACTCATCTAGGCTTCCCCTATGAGTTTATAAAATGGATTATGTGCTGCATTACTAACGTAACATTCAGTGTCCTTGTTAATGGGGCGGCATCGCCTTTCTTTCATTCTGAGAGAGGTCTCAGGCAGGGGTGCCCACTATCCCCGTTACTCTTTTTACTCATCATGGAGGGGCTCAACAGACTCATAAAAGAGGAACATCGAAGGGGAAGGCTTAGAGGTATCAAGATCACAGACAGGTGCACCCTGACACACTTACTCTTTGTAGACGATGTTCTGCTCTTCCTCAACGGGAGTATTGGTGACTTGACCTCACTGCAGAATACTTTCTCTATTTTTCTAGTGGCCACAGGCATGATTGTCAACGATGCAAAGTCCACCATAATGGCCATTGGGTGCTCTCCTCATGAGATAGTATGCCCTGATCATATTCCCTTATACACTTCTGCAACTGGAGGAGGGACTAAAATATTTGGGTTATAGATTAAAGCCTCATGGTTACAAAATCGCAGACTGGATTTGGCTTATTACCAAGATGGAAAAGAGGCTCAACATATGGTACCACAAATATTTGTCATGAGCAGGCAAACTGATACTCATCAAAGTGGTTTTGGAGGCCACACCGGTGTATTGGATGTCGCTGGCATGGATACCAAGGGGTATCTTATCCAAAATACAAAATCTTTGTTGTAGATTCTTGTGGAAAGGAAAGCAGTCGGGGAAAATATTTGCATGGGAAAAATGGGAATCTCTAGCTCTTCCAAAGAAATGGGGGGGAATGGGGAATCAAAAGGCTGGAAAATTTCTCTACTACCTTGGCGGCCAAACTCGGATGGCAGCTAATCACCTCTCATAGTTTGTGAACCAAGGTTACCACCTCTAAATATAATGCACCACTAAGTCTCATGGATTGGCTCCACCAACCACAGTGGAACTCAACAAGCATATCAATCATATGGAAGGTAGTTTTGCAATCAATGTCTCTTATTCGGGATGGACTCACCTGGAGAATACATTCGGGAGCATCAGTGAGAATAGGGGTAGATCCCTGGATCGGATGTGGAAATGCACATAGGCTACCGGATGAGCTAAAGACCCACCTCACAACCATGGGCATCACACATATCAATCATATTGCAGATAGAGAGCACTCCACATTCGTGCAACAAGCCGGAAATCTGGGCATGCACTTCAGATTCCACAACCATGGCAGAAATATTGGAAGGAATACACATATGCTCTTACTAAATCTCACATCAAAATTCTGGAAGGAGAGGACGAGCTAATATGGGCACCTACAAAGCACAGGCGATATTCACCAAAAGAAGGTTATCTAGTATTAATGGACTCTAAAAAACCACCAATATGTGAATCCTGGTGGAGCAGTATATGGAAGTTAAAAGCGCCACCTAGGACGAGGCTCCTCATGTGGACAATTATGAAGAATAAGATACCCATTGGAGAAAACTTAATAAAAATATCTTTTCACGGACCCTTTTGGTGTTGTCTATGCAAGATCAGTAGTGAGGATGTTGATCATCTATTCCTCAAGTTCCCGGCTATCAGAGATCTATGGGTTACTATTCGATCACACCTGCCCTCTCTCATCCATTGGCGGGGTTCATTAGTACTAGAAGCATGGGTCTCTTGGTGGTCTGTTGCCTCCCCGCCAAAGGCCAGAAATATACTTGTTCTCACTTGTTGGGCTATTTGGATTGCCCGCAACCATTATATTTTTCAGAACTCAGCCCCCCATTGGCCTACTATCTCTGCCCGCATCCTATCAGATTACCATATCATTCCTGAGGAAGAAACAATCTCCACTCCCAAACATATTACCCCTGAAAGCATAAATTACACACACCCATGGGCTTACTTTGATGGCTCAGCATAGGATATTGGTTGTGGGGGTGGTGCCATTCTACACCTTTCTGAAACTCATTCTTTCAAAATACAAATGGGCCTGGGGAGGGGTACAAACAATTTTGCCGAACTTATCATGACTAAATATACCATACAATATGCTCTGGAAAAACAATGCAGGAACTTACAATTATTTGGGGACTCAAAAAGAATTTTCAATTGGATAAACAAAACTGCAAACTGCAATGAATATTCTCTAAGACACATTATGGACGAGATTCATCGACTCATCAATCTTTTTGACACTTTTGTTTGTCATCATATATACAGGGAATGAAACTCAGCTACCGACCTCCTATCCAAGGAAGCAGCGCACAAGACTATCGAGACTTGGATGATCCAGGAGCAGAGGGATGGTACCTTCCATCAACACTACCATAGACCTTATATAGACCTTACAGAATAACTGGCTCTGATGGAGCCTGTCTATATTTTTTGTTGTTTATATAATTTTTATTTATGCTTAATGTTATCAGACATACATATGATAGTTAAAATACTCTCTGCATAGAGAATTTTTTAAGCCTACAGTAACAGTTCAGTGTCTCCCTGCGTGGAGTACACCATGTTTTGATACTACATACTTGATAGGCTCTATGCCACACATACAACATATGATTTTGCATCTACAAAATGTAATTTTCTTTGCATAATGAAAATTACGACTTTTCCAAAGGTAAAAAAAGAAATATATACATCTTCTCTTTCCATTCATCAATTCTTCAATCGTTTTCTTTACAGTTTATAAACAAAATTATTTGCATAAAGCTTTGTTTTGATGGAAAAATAATTATGTTTTACTTTCTTTCTTGCTTAATGAATTCATGTTTCATGCTCATTAAGACCTTTTCCTTCTTCCAAACACTACACTACATCGAAAAACCCTAAGATCCATCACAAAAGTAATGCTACCTTGCTCCTTTATATCTTTGTTGTTGTAACCCTTTGATCCTCTGACCTAGCTCCCCGGTTTTTCTCCCTTATCCAACAAGAAAACCCTAAATTTCCAAAACCCACCTGAGCCTAGCTATCTAGCCTAAAATCCTTTACATTCCAGTCATCTCTTGGTTGTGATTTCATAGAGAGAGCCTTCTCTGGTTTGGTAGGGCTAGTTACCAAACTAAAATCTTGGTTTGTGGTTACCTCTGTCGATCTCCTCATCAACCTAGGATAGTGTGGAGGATAACAGAGAGCATGACAACTAGGGAGCGCCAAGGTGTTCTAGTGAATGTAAGATTCCCAAGTCATGGAAAAATGTAATGCTAGTTGTTATCACAAAACCTTCTCCTGATAGGCTACTAATCAAGAAGACCTTGAGTAACTGTTTCAAACCAACTTTTGGCTGAGGCTTAGCCTCCCCAACCTGAGAGGGCTCTCTCACTAGGTTAAATATTTTAGTAAAAGATTAGATGGCTAACTCTATGAAACAAGTAAAGGAGTATGAATGGTTGAACACAATCAATAAACATCCATTGGGCTTATGGAGTCAGAAAATGTTTAGTATGACAACAATATTAGCTTAACATGGAAGTCAGGGCATCAAGAGTTCAATATATCAGTAACACATAAGAACATGTAGGAAACACAGTCTACAAATGCATGAAGGAAGTTAGAGCATTGCCAATGAGTTCTAAGTAACATACATTCATACCACTGCAAATGAGGAAATGAGGACAATCATAAGACAATCAAGCATTGAACTCTCTTCTGAATCCTGAGTAGTAAAGCCAAACTCTGTATTACATAAAAAACATAGTCTTCTACAATGACACAATATGAGTGTTTTTCTCAAAAATTTCCAACCCTTGGTGCATTACATCTCTTGTCATATATAGATTTCATTACAATCTTGGATTCCTTCCTCCAGCATGAGGGGAATTTGAATTTTACTTGACCTAACACCTATTGATACTCAAACAAACTATTAATTGCAACTAGCTGTTAACTAACAATCCTAGAGACCTAATACAACTAGGAGTGTAACTCCTTATTATGCTGGAAACAACCTTGACTTGTGAAATAAACTCATTCTTTGACAGTTGTCCCTCTTCAACTTTGGCTTAAGTGATGACTTTAAACTCCATGCTGGCCTTTGATTGCTTGTCCTTTGACTGTTCTTGGATATTAGGAAACTGCCCCTGTATTTCTGCTTTGGTCTTCTAGGAGGCTCTTTGAAGTCTGCTAACCATATTGTCTCCTTTAATCACATGTGATGCATTGAATTAACTACAGATCCTGCTCCTATATTCGTGCCAAGACAAAAACCTCTTGAATGCTGCCTGAAACATGACAAACTGACTGAGCTACGAAATGACTGCTATTTTCGTAGCGTAGGGTTTAGGGTTTCTATATGTCTTTCATTTCTTGAATTTTCCTTTGCTTAAGGTTCAAACCTTCTTAGGTGGTCTTCTTATGTCTCTGTAGCAACATACTTTCAAAATAATCCCCCTTTCATTTCAATATTGATCCACAAAAACAAAACTGGCAGCTACAACAGTTTCGTAGCGCGCTACGAAACTGCCGTGAAATACATGTCACCTTCAGCAGTTTTGTAGCGCGCTATGAAACTGTTGTATGAGTCAAAAACACACAGTTTCTGTCATTCTTGGGATTTTTAATGGTTTCACCATATGCTAATGGGCCATACAAAATTGACATTGTCCATCCAAAAACAATCTTCAATCTTCAAAAAGGTAAGTTTCACATCAAAATTGTGTCAAAACTTCTTCACTTACTATCTGGTTCATTTATGCTGAGGTTGTCCTTCAGGTTCACTCAGTTGAATCTTCAAATATTCAATTTGTCTTTTCATCATCCGGATTTTAGTTCTTAATTTACCATTGATCCTTCTTGTTGGTCAGGTAAATCCCCTCTGCGGACATAGGCGATCCCACTAGCCTATAACAGAACTAGCCACAAACAAACCACGCTGCTACGCAAGTTCCTAGTTATGCATCAAAGGTGAATCAAGAAGACTAACCTGGAGTCCAACGCTATGATTGAAGCAGAGTTGATATCCTCGCTCCCTTGCTCCAACAGATCACAAACGAACACCTGCACATGCAAAGGAAGAGACAGATACCAAAATAAAAACTACCAAGGCACAACTATATTTCAGTCAAAAAGGAAATAAATCAACACATCACCATGATAGATAATGAGATTGGAACTATAATAGCAGTCGCTTATCAATTAATAAACAGGAAAAGTTACAACCATTGTTCTGACGTCGACCCTTCTCCTGGCTGGGCGAATAACTATATGTGTCTTGCCATGCATCTCCTCTCCGACAGCATAACCTCTCTAGCACTCACTAGCATTCCTCCAAGAACTCAAGAACTCAACATCTAACACTCCATGACCAATAATCATCACTACTATCACTCAATCACTAAATCACTAGCACTAACACTAGCTTGTCCAATGCATAATGACAAGCTTATATAGATGAAGAAGGGAGGAGGATACGATGAACCGGGACACCTTTTGCGGATTAGCATTATCCTCAAAAGCCATAAAGATGGATAAAGCTCGACAAAAGACTGATTTTTTATCCTCAGAAAAGCTCCATGTAATGAAGGAAAAAACAGTCAGACGTGCGTTAAGGCAAAAAGCACGACTAAATTTGGTTGGCGCGACTGTTGCTCTAAGACAGAGCGCCAATGGTCGCGCCCTCTTTTGAGGATCTCCACCATTGGCGCGGGTAGAATACTGTGGACTTGCGCCAATGGAAAAAGATCACTTTTCAGGGATAATCTGCAGACGATGTCTTCAGGGAACATGGAGTACATACTCAGGGGAACATAATGCAAGTGTTTTTAGAATTTGTCACTTCTTATAACTCCTGGGATGGGTCCTCCAAGGTACGACAAGAGGAGTAACAGGGATGGTGACAAATTACTGTGTAACACTTCTGATATATCTTGCCTCCTTTATTGCAGGGACAGTCCAAGTGAAATATTGAGCATGACTACCCACTACTTCATATCTTGGAACTTTTCCATCTTCCCAACTAGATTTTACTCTTTTGAATTTGGCTTTTGCAACTGCATGATTCCTTGCCCTTTTCTTGAGTTGAGCAATCTCAATATTGGCAGACATCAATTTCTTTTTGACATCCTCAAAGCTACATTCTTCTTCTTGAGTGATAACTGCCTTGTTTCTGTCACCTTTGTGCACTAGTGATGATTGTACTGATGGAACCATAGGCTCTTCAAGGAACTCTGCTACCTCCCCTGTCTCACTTACCTCTGGCTCTGCCTCGCTTGAGTTGAAATGGAGAACTTCCACGCTTGAGCTTTCAAAGAATTCTGGTGAATGTTGTCCTGAGCTTGCCAATTGTTTCTTATGCATGAAAGGAAGACAAAAATGACCAAGACCAATTCACCCTTACCTTACCCTTTTTTGAAATTTGAAAAGAATGCATACAAAAACCCCTAACGAATCTAATGATAAGAGTGAATGGCTGCATGTGATAAGAAAAGTTCATGGACTGACACCTGATGATGAAACATTAACGGAATTTGATGGATTTAACAGCTAGACAAGATTTGGCACGAATCCTCGATTTCGTAGCGCATCCAGTGCAAATTCTGGGTTTTGTGCTATGGGAACTCCTAACTACGAATCGTCGATTTCGTAGTGCATATAGTATATTTTCTGAGTTTTGCGCTACAAAAACTCTTAGGAAATTTCGTAGCGCATGTCAATTTTGAAACAACCTTAACACATGACACTTTTGAAATAATGTGGGATCAATGATAGGTAAAACAAGATTGCTGACCTTATTTGATAATGGGAACAAGAATCCATTCTATGATTTAGACTTCTTAAACAAAAACAATAAAAATGACTTGACCAAGACTAACATAATACTTTGGAACCATACCAGTTGTCCAAAATTTTATATTTTTTTTTTGTTTTTTTAGTGATAACACTAGTTGTGAGGTCATGATTGCCAAGGTATGTTAGGGAATGCTAGGGCGTGCTAACATGTGCCAGATAGTACGAATACATGTCAAACAAGCTAAGATGTGCCAAGTGCTGAGGCATGCCAAGATGTACAAGGGTGCAACAATGCATGCGAGGGTTTGTCAAGGCAACAAAAGCAAGGAACAAGTTAAAATACAAGGAAATGAGCACATAATAGGGTTAATAAGTCATCAATTTACCTTTTCCATGAGGGACATGCTAGGCACACCAACACTAGGTGCCAAGTGCCAAGTGTCAATGCATTCTAAGTGCTAAATCTTCCTCTGTTTCTTTTCATCTAGTTTCCAATAATTGATCTCAAATAAATTTAATATTAAACCATGCCAAAGCATACCAAGTCATCTCAATGCATGCCAAACATGCTAAGACTTTCCAAGTGCCAACACGTGCCAAGTGCCAATGTGTGTCAGGGAGCATGATGCATGTTATGAAGTGGCAGAGCATATCGAAGAGTGCTAAGGTGTGCTAGAGAGTGCCAATGCATGCTCAGGAGTGTTAGGGAGTACTAGGACAACACAAGGGAGCACTAAGTCAAAATGCATGGAAGTGAATGAATATGAGGGTGTGTCGGGGAGTGTCAATGAGTGCTAGCTTTCATACCAAGGAGGGAGTGACAAGGTATGCTAAGCACGGGTAAGGCATGCCAGGGAATATCAAGGAATGTTGAGAAGTGCTAGAGTGTTTTAGGTAGTTCCGGGGTGTGCTAACATGTGCCAAATAATGCCAAGGCATGCCAAGTGCTAAGACATGCTACGATGTGCAGAGTGCCAGAGTATGCCAATATGCGTTAGGGAGTTTCAAGGCAACAAAAGCAATAACCAAGCTAAAATGCAAGGAAATGAACACATAAGAGTGTTAATAAGTCGGGACTTTATCTTTTCCAAAAGGGGCATTCTAGGAACACTAATAATATGTTCCAATACATGCCAAGTGGCAATGTGTGCCAAGTGCTAATGTTTGTCAATGCAATATTATGCCAAGGTGTTCGAGGGCATGCTAGGGACTACAGGGCATGCCAACACATGATAGGGGAGTTGATCTGGATTTAAACAAGAACGCAACAAATTACAGAGATAACCATAAACATAGAGATGCAACGGAAATAATACTTCATTTCATTAATGTAAAATACTGAAATATGCTTACAAACAGGAATGGAAATAAACCAGCTAGGGCGATGGTAGCTTATCTCTGAGAAGAGATGTGGCGGCTACATGCCTCTAAACTGCCTTACAATGAGGCTCAAGGGCCTTTTTATTATTGAACAATAATATCAAACCCTAAACAACCAAAACCCTAACCTGAGGAGATGTAACACCAAGAGTTTATGGGCCCCGTTGGGGTGAGTTGGACAGCCAACTTCTTGGGGTCGCGACTTGGTCATATTATCTCCGTTTGACATGCATGATAGCCAGTTGCAAAGATATCTCCGAGGACTACGACAAAAAAGATGATTTTAGCCAGAAAATCACTCGCGATGGTAGATTTCCAAAAAAACATCGTTTAGGGCCTCAAAACAGCTCCGGAAGTTTAGGACTCGAAAAACTACTAAAAATAGTAAATTGTGCTATAATTAAGGAAACTGAAAAACTAAAAAGAAGAAATGGTGGGGGTCCAAGTAGAATTGGCAGGTGGCCACCAATATCCATCTGGATCATTCCTCCCCCCTTAGGAAGAAATGGTCCCCATTGTGTTGAGTTCCTCCATGAGATGAGGGAACTTCTACTGAACTTGGTCCCTAGTGAGCCACTTACCCTGGTGAAGGAGTTGGCCTGCTTTAACAACTCGATATAGTTGGATATTTTGCTGGTGAGTGTGCTTGATCTATGTGTCCATGATCTAATCAGTTGCAGCTTTTTCCATGCAATCTGGATTTAACTCTGTGGGTGTGAGTTGTTCTGCAATGTCGGATGTGTCTAGTAATGGTGGAAAGTATGGCCAAAGGCAGTCCACATTGAACACTGGGTGCAGGCCAAGGAATGGGGGAATGCTAAGATCAAATGCATTGTCTCCCACAGCCTTGGTAATGGTGTAAGGACCATATCGGAGTGGTCTGAATTTCCGATAAGCTCTGGTAAGTCATTCATTTTGCAAATGCAACCAGACTTTGTCACCCAACTGAAACTTGTATGGCACCCGATGTTGATCATGTCGCTGCTTTTACTTGGAATTTGATTTCTCCATAATGTCATGGACCTACTAGTGAATATGTTGGATGTGCTCAATGAAGTTGTTTGCCTTATTTGTTTCAGACTGGACATGAGCTGAATCTGCGTGAGTAGTTGCAAATGGCATGGCCACATCAATGTGACATAGTGGCTGGAATCCCAAGCCCACCTAAAAAGGGTTGTGGCAAGTTTTGGAGAGCCCAGTTGTAGCTGTGCTGAACATAGGGGAGGCTCTCGTCCCATGTGTGTGGATGCTTTGAGTTGTACACGCACAGAATGTGTACGATCATCCTGTTGACAACCTCTGTTTGGCCATCAGTTTCAGGATGAAAGGCTGTGGACTTAGTAAGCTTGGTGTCGAGCATCGACCAGAGACTGGACCAAAATATACTGAGGAACCTATTGTCCCAATATGAGATGATAGACTGTGGGATCCCAAAGTGTACCCACACTCATTCAAAGAAGAGTTTAGCAATGGTTTCTGCTGTGATATTCTTCTTGCAGGCCGCCATAATGGCCATCTTTGAGAACATGTTGACGACCACAAAAACACAGTCATTTCCATGCTTAGTGGAAGGAAGTCCCGACATGTAACCCATGGAGATGGATTCCCAAGGTCGACTAGTGGTAGGCAGCAGGGTATAGAGGCCTTGCTTCTTGATGGTCGGTTTGGAAATGGCACAAGCAGTGCATGATCTAAGGTACTTCCTGATATCCTATCGAATATTCGGCCAATAGAAATACTTCTGCAGTACTGCCACCATTTTCTCGACCTCAAAATTCCCAGCAACCTGACTGTAGTGTGCTTCCCAAATCATCTTGGCACGCTCGCTTGAAGGAACACAAAGGTGACCCAAGTGGCATAACAGGTCATCCTAGAGGTGAAAATTTGGAACATACTGACCCTCCAAGAGTGTCTAGTATGTGTGGCCGAATTCTGAGCCACTTTTGTAGAGAAATGGTCAATCAGAAGTCTCGTGCCCACAAGAGTTGAGCATGGTGGTTAACGCCATGATCAGTGGTCGACTGAGGCAATCTGCAACATTATTGGTGCTGCCCTTCTTATACTTGATATTCAAATCGAATTGTTGCAGATATGTGGACCACTTCTGATGGCAATCATTCTGCAACTTCCCTTGGGTGTGTATGAACTGCAGGGGTCGGTGGTCTGTGCGGATGACCGTTTCCTTCCCAAAAATGTAATGCTTCCATTGTCGGCAAGCCTGCACAATGGAATACATCTCTTTGTCATAAGTGGGATACTTCCGGACTGTGTTTGAAATTGTCTAACTGTGATATGCCACTGGATACCTACGTTGAGTAAGGACTGCCCCAATAGCATAGTCAGAGGCATATGTCTCGACCTCAAATGGTTGTTGCAAGTCTAGTAATGCGAGCACTGGTGCCAAGAAGAGACGATCTTTCAACTTTGTGAATGTCTTCTGTTGAGATTCAGACCAAAATAATTTTGCTTTCGCTCCTCCCTTGGTGACTTGACTCAAGGGCCAAGTGATATGAGAAAATCCCAACATGAACTTGCGATAGAAGTTGGCAAGACCTAAAAAGCTATGAAGCTCTGTCAGAGTGGTTGGAGATGGTCAATCCCAAATGACTTGGATCTTGGTTGGATCCACATGCACCCCCTATTCATCAATAATGTATCCCAGATACTGAACCTAGGTCATGCCAAAAGTGCATTTCTCCAAATTGGCACATAACTTGTGTTGCCACAGTGTTTGGAGAACCTGTCGAATGTGGTGGAGGTGCTATTCCCAACTCTGGCTAAAGATCAGGATGTCATCCAAGTATACCACTACAAATGAGTTGGTGAATGGCCACAGGATGTCATCCATTAGCCTCATGAAATTTGCAGGAGCATTTGTCAATCCGAAAGGCATAACCAACCATTCGAAAAGGCCCTCCTTGACTTTGAAGGCAGACTTCCACACATCAGAGGGTTCGATTGGTACCTGGTGATATCTTGACTTCAAATCGATCTTGATGAAATATTTTGCCCCCTTCAATTGGTCCAAGAGGTCATCAATCACTACAACAAAATAGGCAATTTGCGCCAAATTTAGCACCAGATTTTAGTGCATTTTTTTCTCAATTGGGATGAGAAGCCTGGCGCTAAATCTGGCTCTATTGTACAATTTTTAAAGCATCTTTTTTGCACCAAATTTTGCATCTTTTTTTATGCAAAATTTTACGCCAAATTTTCCATCATTTTTTGCACCAAGATTTTCATTTGGTTTTACAACATCTTTTTCTTCTAGTTTTGTGCCATTTTTTGCATCTATTTTTGCATCATTTTTTGCTTCCTCTTTTGTGGCATTCTTTGCTTCTAGTTTTGTGTCATAATTTGCATCGATTTTTACACCATCTTTGGCATCTGATTTAGTGCCTTTTATTACATCCAGTTTGTGTCAATTTTTATATCTGGTCTTATCCCATTTTTTGCTTCTAATTTTGTACTTATTTTTACATCTATTTTTGCGCCAGTTTTTCTGCCTTTTTTACACCATTTTTTCAATCCAATTTTGCACCATATGTTGAATCTGATTTAGTGCCAAATTTTGCATGCATTTTTGCATTTTATTTTTCTCCCTTTTTTGCACCATATTTTGCATCTAATTTTGCATCATTTATTGCATCCAATTTAGCATCATTTTTAACACCATTTCTTGCATCCTTTTGGGCATATAAATTTGCATCCTATGTTGAACCATGTGTTGCATCCACCTTTGCATCCCATTTTGTGTCTATTGTTACGTTCAATTTTGAGCCATTTTTTTCATCTACTTTTGCATTTTTTTGCACGAATTTTTGAATGATTTGTTGCACCTTATTTTACATCCAATGTTGCATCTCAATTTGCATCCAAATTTGAGCCATTTTTATGCCCATTTTTGCACCATTTTTTCTTCTTGTGTCCAATTTTGCACCATTTTTTATGTTCAAATTTGCATCCTTTTTGGCATCCAAATTTGCATCCTTTTTTTTGCCACATTTTATGTCCACATTTGCATCTCATTTTGCACCTAGATTTTAGTTTGAATTTTCATCTAGTTATGCATCATTTTTGACATCCTTGGTTTCACCCTTTTTTAGTCCCATTTTGCATCTTGTTTTGTGTCTTTTCTTACATCCTTTTTACACCCAATTTTGCATCCTAATTTTACACCATTCTTTGCATCCTCATTTTGGTGTCCTTTTTTGCATCCTTGTTTGCGCCCAATTGGGTATCCTTTCATATGCCCTATTTTGTTCCCTTCTTTGTGTCTAGTGTTGCACCCTTTTTTAATTTTACTTTAAAACCCTTTTTGTGTCATTGTTTGCATCTTGTTTTTATGGCTAGTTTAACATCCAATTCTACTCCCAATTTTGCATCCATTGTTACATCCACTTTTGGCTTCTTGTTTAGAGTTTTAATTTTATTTCCATTTATGACCCCCTCTATGGGTTCATTTTACTAATTTCATTTACATAGTGAAATATATTAAAGTTTCTAATTATCATTTTGCTGTAGGATTTAATGCATGGTTAGATGAACATAAAACCATCTCACTTTATCCCGAAAACCTAGGATAGACCAATTAAGAGAAAGGTTGTTCTAAGGCTCGAGATTCTTAGTAAATCAAGATGTAGAGTATAGATTAAGAAAAAGAGAAGGAATTCTTGTGAGTCCTCGCATGCAGGTCTTCTTGGAGTTTTTAGTATAGATAGGAAGCGCTCCTAGCTAGCTCCAAAGCTTGGTCCTACACATAAGAGAGAGAATAAAGCAACCTTCATAGCATAATATCTTGATAATCGAAACTATCAAAAACATATAAATATTATTGAATAAATAAGTATAAACCAAAATCTCATACATTCATTAGTTAAATAGAATAAGTAAAGAATGAATAGAAACATATGGAAGGAAGAACAACTGATCTATATTAATAAAGGAGTTGGAGGAAAGTTACAACAATCATACATAGTTGCAATCAACACCTCCCCAACTCCTAGCTCCAAAACTCTCCATCTCAAGATAGATCTCAGCAGCGTGACAATACAATAATTCCCATCATTTTCTTAATGGCCAAGCCTCCAATATATAGGAAAGTGAAGGCTATGAAGATTTCCCAAATTCCTCATTAGTTCAATTTGGGCAAAATCTTTTGGGAGAATAATTTTTCCTCATATAAAAATGGCCTTTTCCACGTTTTAGATGCTTTTGTGCTTAGGAAAAGGCTTCCCCATGCTTTATGGCTCTTTTCCACTTTTTCATGATTTTATTTCTTAGGAAAAAGCTAAAGATGAGGATAAAGAGATCACATTCCACCATATGAGTTTCTAAAAGTGAACAAGAGTGTCAAATTCAAATTTTAGTTTGCTTATGTTTTATTTTTTTTAATATATATTTAGTTTTAGTATTTTTTTATTTTCTAAAAAAATATATTTAGTTTTTGGTATTTTTTTCTCTAAGAAAAATTATAATTTTTTTTATAAAAATGGATTTTAAACATTCCATTCATGCTAAATTTGTGATTTTATGATAGGAGTTTAAATTATATATAAAAAAGTAACTTAATGCCATGTGTTGTGTCATTGAGATGGGTATTATACATCTCTTCCTTGCTAAGTTATAGAATGTGCTCGGGTTTTCTTAATGCAATAAAATTGTTCTTCATTATATCTTGAAATATTCATCTTGAACCTATAAAACAATAAAGTTAAAATAGGTTTGCCTTTGTCCTTTGTAGATCTTTGTCCCCATCAATCTTGGTCCTAATAGATTAATTGTCTTATGGTGGCCTTGATTGGTCACTTCCATTAGTTGCATGCTTTATAGTTTTCTGTTAGTGACATTTTTTAGGCTTGATAATATGTTATTTAATTTATCAAAACATGTTATTGTCCATATTATTGTTAAATATTAATATTAAATATGTTGGTTTTTTACCATGGTTTAGCAAAACATTCCCAAAAGGTTTATAGATTGTATTTTATAATGCAATGATTCATTGCTTGATGAAATTGTTTTGGATTTTTTTTAATGATTCATTGGTTGATGAAATTGTTATGGATATTTTTTTTAGTATATTAAATTGTATGTGATAAAGTCAAAAGTCACCTCTTTTTTAGATTTTCATTGGTCAATTTCCCTTAAGGCCATCAAGTTCACCATTCGGTCCCAGGTTAAGGAAGTATAGGAGTCATGAAGTGGAATTGTCCAAGCACATAAATCTTGAGACATGTTTTTTTAGTCACATTATACTTCCTTTTTGTGTAAATTCTCGATGAAAATAGTCTCATGGAACATGAGGGGACTCAATAGTAAAGGAAAACAAAGACTCCTAAAAGAAAAATGGTACACAGAGCACCCATCAATAATTTTGATATAAGAAACAAAAATATTAAGTGAGGTTCTACCTCATATAATTAGCAAATGGGGGAGGAATTTCCAAGTAGTAGTGATTGATTCTTAGAGATACTTGGGTGGAATGGTTATTATTTGAAATGATCAGGACATCAAGGTTACCAATATGTTTACCTCTTTTCGCATTATGACAATACAATTCTAGTCAATTGACATTGAGGACTACTACCATGTATCCAATGTCTATGACTCCAATATCACAAATAGAAAACCTCTATTTGCCAATTCTATTTCTAGCACAAGTGATTTATACTCCCATCTCCATGATTTATTGGGAGTGACTTCAATATTATCAAGTGTCTCGAGGAAAAGAAAGGATGAATCACAATGTTTAACAAGATATTTTGTAAGCTATACCATTAAAGCCATAAAGTAGTCTCCATTAAAGTTGTCAAGCAATAAGTATCCAACCCATACATGTGGATCAATGAGACATAATACATGTGTGTGTGGTGACTAACTTAATACATTGTTCTAATAACTCCACAAACTTATGTATTTCACTCCGTCACATAAATTGACAATAGTGTGACCTAAGTAAACCAAGAGTAGACATGAAACCCTTAGGCAACAAACATTCCCTAGATCCTCAATTAGGTGCTTAAATGATGAAGTGAAAATGCACGGGGAAAAGAGGATTTCATGATTTAACCATCACAAACATGTGATCAAGTGTGACTAGGAGTGTATATATTCATATATTTTCCAAAGAGGGAGTGAATACATGAGCTACCATTCATTGGGCCTTATGTTTCTTTCTTTTTCTTTTTCTTATATATAGGAATTAGGGAATAAGGTTTTCATAAGTTTGGCACAACTCATAGATATAACATTTACATGAATTTTCACTTCAACCTTAGAGTTTAGACTTAGATAAATCATTATAGTGTATCTTTAATGATTTTGGCTTTCACTTTTTGATTTTATTTCATCACAAATGAAAAAAGGGGAAATATTTTTCCACAAATCTATGAATGCTTAATCATAAAGGCATCATGAGATGAAAACAAATTAATGATCTTATTCTCTATGAAAATGATGGGTATTCTTGAGAAAATCTTATGCTTGTGGATGTCTCCTCTCTGGTTGAGAGGGGGTGAGGGTAGACACCATATTATCCATGTATCATGTACTATGGCCAGGACTAACAGTCGTAAGCCTAGCAAAGACACCAATAGGGAGAAGGTGGATTGGATAAACACTTGGGACCAATATTCCTTGATAATTTGTACTTTGACTAGGACTAACGACCATAAGTCAAGTACATTAATCCAAGATAAGAATAGTCATGAGGATTGACATTTCCTAGTCTCAAATATTATGATAGTGGATTAGGATGATCATGTGAGTGCATACTTGGTGAACATCCTAGTGGGGTAAGTGCCTAGAGAGGCAATGGTGTCAAAATTTAGGCCTCCTAACATTGTACTCTGATCTAATGGAGAGATAAAATTATTAGTCAAAGCCTTGCTATTTCGAAAAAGTTGGCTATGATGATGTAAATCATCATTGATGCTTATAAATCCAGATCCCTTTTGATATGAATATTTCAACTTGAGAGTACTTTTCGGTCTCATTATGAGTACCTCCCTAGTTTAGAGGGAGGGTCATCATCTTCATTATCGCCATCATCACCACCATCATCATCATCATTATTGTCATCATTTCATTATCGTCATAATCACCATTCATGTCTTCATCATCATCATCATGATTATGGACATTGTCGTCAATTGTTCATAATTATAGGTATCATAAGAAATATCATCAACCCAAAAAATGTTACGAGTGCTCGAAAAGGGTTTTTAGGACACATGATATATTCAAGAGAAAAAACAACTTTATTTTTTAGAGATGATCGATGATCATCATCATCACTACCATTATCATCGTCATTATAATTGTCATCATCCCCATCGTCATAACTAATATAATTTTTATCATAATTGTTGTCATCTTCATCATGAACATCATAATCATCATTCATGTCATTATTGTTGTTGATGATGACCAAGATGAAAATAATGATAATGCTGATTAGATGATGATGACTTGGAAGACGACACCAAAGATAATTATTATGATTATGACCATGACAACATTTAAAAATTGGGAAGAATGGCCAAGGTCATTAGCATCGTCATCATCATTGTCATTGTAACCCCCATCGTCTTTATCATCATTGTCATTATCATAACAATCGCAATTCATGTCATCATCATCATAATTATTGACATTGTGATCAGTTGTTCATAATTTTCAATGTCATAAGAAATGTCATCAATGCAAAAAATACGATGTGTGTTGAAAAAAGGGATGCAAAAGTGAACAAAAAAATGGGGGTAAAAATAGACATAAAATTGGATGAAAAGTGGACACAACAAAAGTAGATGCAAAACAAGACATAAAAATTGACACAAAAGTGGATGAAAAAGTAGATGCAATAGTTGGTGCAAACCTGAAAACAAAATAGGATTCAAACATGGATGAAAAAGTGGAAGAAAACATGGGAACAATAGCAGGCATAAAACTTAGCATGAATTGTGGTGAAACAAATGTGAATACAACAATGAATGTAAAAAAAAAATAGACACAAACTTGAATGAAAAAATGAGGAAAAATTGGATGGAAAAATGGATGTAAACATGGGCCAAACATGGGTGCAATAGTGGACAAAAAATTAGTTGCAAAATTGGACGAATCAAAAGTGGATATAAAAGTAGATTCAAAATGGGATGCAAAAAATGTAAGCAATATTTGATGCAAACTTGGACACAAAAGAGGATGAAATAGTGGAAGAAAATGTGGGTTTCAATGATATGCATGAGATATGGCAAAAATAATAGAACAAAAAAAGTGGATGAGAAATTGGATGTAATAATAGACACACAAAAAAGATGCAAACTTTGATGCAAGACAAGATGTTATAAGGGATGTAAAAGTGGATGCAAACACGGGTGCAACAGGAGAAACAAAATTGGATGAAAAATATGGATGCAATGGAAGTACATGCAAAAGAAGATACAAAATGAGATGCAAAACCCAACACAAAAGTGAATGCAAAAATAGATGCAATATTTTATGCAAAAGAGGATGCAAATATGGATGCAAAATTGGAAGAAAACACGGGTACAACAGTAAGTACAAAACATGGCATAAATTATATCACAACAAAAGTGGATGTAATGATAGATGCAAAAAATGAAGCAAATGAAGATGCAAAATAAGATGAAAAAGGGATGTAAAAGTGGGTGTAAACATGGGTGCAATAATGGATGTAAAATAGGATGCAAAAATTGATGCAACAAAATTCGATGCAGAAGTAGATGTAATATGAGAAACAAAAATTGATGCAAATCTTGACACAAAAGTGGATATAAAAAGGGATGCAAAAATAGATGTAAAAGTTGATGAAACCTAGATGTATATGAGGATGCAAATTTAGAAACAAAAAGGGTGCAAATGGAGGTGTCAAACTAGGTGAAAATTATGGCACAAGAAAAATGGATGCAATAGTGGACACAATAACAGATGAAAAAGAGGATGTAAATATGGATGAAAAACAAGATGTAAAAGTCAATGCAACAAAATTAGATGCAAAACTAGACACAAACCTCGATGCAAAACTTGGCACAAAGGGGATGCAAAAAAATATGCAAAAATGGATGCGAAAAATGATTTAAAAAATGATGCAAAAGAGGATGCAAGAGATGATGCAAAAGTTGATGCAAGTGTAGGTGCAAAAAGTGGATGCAATAGAGGATACAAAAGTTGGTGAAACAAAATTAGGTGCCAAACTTGATGCAAAACATGGTGCAAAGGATGGCACAAAACTTGGCATAAAACCTGGCATAAAACTTGGTGTAAAATCTGGTGCAAAACCTATTACAATACCTGGTGCTAAACTTGATGTAAGACTTGGTGAAAAACTTGGTGCAAACTTTGCATCAAGTTTTGCACCATATTTTATAAATGGACACAAATAGCACCAAAAATTGGATCTAGACGCAGAAAAGGAAGCAAAAAGGGATGTTAATCACAAGCTTTTGTTGTAGTGAATCTGTGGGATCGGGTACCTATTACAGACAGTGATCTTGTTGAACGCCTGATAGTCCATACAGAGTCTCCAAGTCCCATCCTTCTTCTGTACCAACATGATCAGGCTCCCACAGGGCGATGAAATCAGAGGGATGTGACCTTTTTGAAGCAGCTCTTGAATCTGCGTTCTCTAGAACGGAGCATCGATAGATTGGTCCATTGGGCAACGATGCACCTGGGGTCAGATTGATGGAGTGCTTGACCTGACAATGAAGAGGAACCCCTATGGGGGAGGTGAAGATGTCCTTGTATTCCTCCACGACCTTGTCCATCCGTAGTTGTCGTGCGGAGGGGCCCTGTTTGGAGGTCGTGGCCACCATCTTCTTATTTCCTTGAGGGCGTATCATCAAGAAAACAAATCTCCCAGTTTTGAAAATGAGCTTACTGCATTATTTTGTAGTAACCAAAGATATGGTAGTAGGCAGTGCTACCTCTGGTATCCTGTACAACTTATTTCCCAAAGTAACAATAACAGCACGGGGCCTTGATTCATACATAGCATGTCGCTTCCACAAGTATGGTTGTCCTAATAATACATCACAAACTTCAAGGGGAGAAATTTCACACAATACCTCATCCGTGAAGGGCTTGATGTTGTATGGAAGGTGACACTGCGGGCTCACGCGAATATCCCATCCTTAGTGAAGCCACCTGATGGTATATGGTTGTGGATGTGTTGTGGTCGGTAAGCCCAGCTGCTTCATGACCTCTACCGAAATGAGGTTCTTTTGGCTCCTACTGTCGACAATGAACTGTAGTGGGGAGCCCTTTACCCACATCTGGGAGTGGAAGAGATGCTCCTCCTACTCTGGATCTTCGGGTTCCTCCTTCTGGATCTTCATGGTGGCAACGCTGGCATTGGGCTCCGCATCGATAATTTGCTTCCCTTTGTAATTCCCCTTGTTGGGTTCTGACTCAGAGTCGGAACATACATCTGATTCTGAAACCTTTAGCTTGGCCACTAGTGACTGCTTGGCCTGACACTCACTTTTGTTGTGAGTGGAGCTCTTATGGAACTCACACCACTTTCTCGTGTCCTTTTTTGGCTTCGAGGCGTTGTTCTTTGCTTACAGCTTTGGCGGGTTGTCTTGCGTCGCCCCACCTTGGCTTTGTCCTTTGTTCTGCAGTTTGGGGGCACCTTTCCCTTACTTTGGATTCGTAGATCCAAAGTCTCACTTCTTCTGTTTAAAATTTTGCTCGACCTTGACGGCATATCTGTATGCCGTGTCGAGCGAGGAGATGTTTAGGAATTCTATTTCTTCCTAGATGTACTTGTGCAGGAAACCGTGGTATTTGAGTACCAAATGTTGCTCTGTATCCTTGATACCCAACTTTGTGTGAAGGGTATGGAAAATATTGGTAAACTCCAGCACGTCTTGGTCCCCTCCCTGCCGCAGCATGGTCCACTTTATGTATTGATCCTCATAACTTCCGACAGGGTAGTATTGCTCCTTGATGGCATCCCAGAATGAATTTCAAGTGGGTGCGGCTAAAAATAGTGAGCCTGTACTTTCATCCTTCTACTCGTAGTAAGTTTCCACTAATCCTTGATGTGGGGGGCTGCTTTGATAAGAGTGAAAATAATATTTTCTCAACTGGAAAAATCATGAACAGAAAAATAACCCTCTAGCATATTTAACCATTTATCGATGACATCTGCGTCTATCTGACCCTCGAATATGGGGATTTCAAAATTAACTTGTACCTTAAACGGTGTGGCGTTTCCAGAGTAGATGTTGGAAGTCGATGCGTTGCCCTTGGGTTGCAGCTCGAGAAGCAAAGTTGTCCATCATTGCATTCATTTGTCACTCAAGGGCTTCTTTGAGCAAGATTTTGATAGGATCTTCTGCCCCCTCTTCTTTCTTTTCATCTGCCATGGGAGACCGTCGGGATTTGCGAGGTTGGTCTTGCAAAGGTTCGACCAGTTCAAGCCCTAACTCCTTATATCCCAACCTCGTTGGGGACATGCAAAGAAAAATAGAGAAAAAAAGCAGACCACTCTGATACCACTGATCTAGATTTAAACATGAACGCAACAAATTACAGAGATAACCATAAACACAGAGATGCAGCGGAAATAATACTTCATTTCATTAATGTAAAATACTGAAATATGCTTACAAACAGGAATGGAAATAAACCAGCTAGGGCGATGGTAGCTTATCTCTGAGAAGAGATGTGGCGGCTACATGCCTCTGAACTGCCTTATAATGAGGCTCAAGGGCCTTTTTATTATTTAATAATAAGAGAAAACCCTAAACAACCAAAACCCTAACCCGAGGAGATGTAACACCAAGAGTTTATGGGCCTCATTGAGGTGAGTTGGACAACCAACTTCCCAGGGTTGCGACCTAGCCATATTATCTCCGTTTGATGTGCATGATAGCCCGTTGGAAAGATCTCTCTGAGGACTACAACACAAAAGATGATTTTAGGCAAAAAATCACTGGCAATGGTAGATTTCCACAAAAACATCATTTAGCACCTCAAAACAGCTCCAGAAGTTTAGGACCCGAAAAACTGCAAAAAATAGTAAATTGTGCTACAATTAAGAAACTGAAAAACTAAAAGAAGAAATGGTGGGGGTCCAAGTGGAATTAGAGGGCAGCCACCAATATCCACATGGATCAGAAGTGCTATGCTATGCTAGGGCATGCCAACATGTGCTTGGGCATCCTACTCATGGTAAGATGTTCTAAGTACAAAGATGTTCCAGGTACAAAGATGTTCCAAGACATGTGAGGTGCCAAGGAATGTTATTGTACTATTCCAAAGCATGTTAAGGTGTGCCATGAGTGTTGAGGAGTACTAGGTCTCTCTCATTAATAGAATTGTCAAAGCTTGATTATGTATTAAATAATATAGTTCCTACACACACTAGTGAACTTTATTTAAAGGAAATTTGCTAGATAATAAACCTAATAGAGATTAATCATGTGTTGACTCATAGGAAAACTATATTCTTATGACTTGAGGGAAATGATACACACTAAATACTTCTTAACAAATTGACTAACTATTATAACCACTATGACCTTGGACACATAATGAAAATGACTCCACAACAATGGTCTTAAATTGTTATCTTTTGACAAAAAAATATAGTAACAGGTACATAGCATCATCAAAAACTCATTGGAATGATCAATGATGATGAACATTTTTTTACCATCACCAAAAGTAACAAAAAAGAGCATTGTTGAGGGTCAATAAAAGATCGTCACTAGAAGTGTCACCAAAGAGAGAATTAGTGATGGGCCTTTAACGCCCCTCACCAAAAGTGTCACCAAAGAGAGAATTAGTGACGGGCTCTTAACGACCCTCACCAAAAGTGTCATTAAAAATGGCTTTGGTGACAAACCTTAAAGGACCATCATTATATACACTTACAACAATGATTTTTAAAGACCGTCACCATATGCGACATTGGTGACAGACCTTAAAGGTTCGTCACATGCATGAAGCATCATAAAAAACTCATTGGAATGATCAATGATGACGAACATTTATTGACCCTCACCAAAGGTAACCAAAAATATCGTTGGTGACGATCAATAAAAGATCGTCACTAGAAGTGTCACCAAAGAGAGAATTAGTGATGGGCCTTTAACGACCCTCACCAAAAGTGTCATTGAAAATGGCTTTGGTGACAAACCTTAAAGGACCATCACTATATACATTTACAACAACACTTTTTTAAAGATCGTCACCATATGTGACATTGGTGACAGACCTTAAAGGTCCGTCACAGGCATGACCCTCACCAATGTCCTTTTTTCTTGTAGTGCCCTCTAGAATTGCGCAATTTCTTGGGGAAGCTTCTCAGCCTACAGCTGGACCAAGTCCGAGTGAACAGCCTATGAGGGGAATGCATCAAGTTATGATCGAAAGACTACCTTTGTGCAAGAAAATCATTGAAGCTTGTGTACTTAATGAAGCAAGACATGCTATTGTGAAGGTTGGAAGGGAGGCTCCAAAACAAAGCTAAGGAAAAATTTTGGAGGGTGGTTGTAGCCGCTACACCACTTGGTGACACATTGGTAGAACTCCAGCTCTCTAAATGGACCTTGTTCGTCAAAAGCAAGTCTAACACTTCCGAAAGTATTGTTCAGTTCTCATCTCCTCTTGGTTTCCACACTAGCTTGATTGTAAGAATAGCATCTACCAATATCTTAGTCGATTGACACACATTCCAAGCCAAGGCAACACAGTTGTTTTGATTGGGGTTGAGGATTATATTGGTGCACAAGCAGTATAGTCGTCAGAATCTTATTTTTGTCTTTGGTGTTGCTCCACTACCAGCAGGCCTAGACAGTACCCCGAATGAGTCACATAGGAACACAAGCATGACTCCCCTACCAGCGAGCCTGGTTAGTACCCCAGCGAAGTTACTTTCATCACCTCTTTGCAGTAGGAAGCCTTTCTGTTTCCAGGAAAACTAGTGTCTTTTCGATCTGCTAGTCCCACTAAGACGGGTAGCTATCTTAGAAACAAACAATCAAAGCAAACTGTGATTTCCTTTATGTATGATAGATAAGAGAGAAGCAAAGAGTACCAACATGAATCTTCCGCTTGGCTCCTTGCTTGTTTCCTCTCTCCCTTGATAGAGCTTGCCACTCCTCTCCTACTTATCTCACTTTAGAGAATACCTATAAAGGCAAAGCAACAAAACACCATCAAAGCATCTCGATCTATAATACCATAAACAATGCAAAATCAGAAATACATTGACCATACAATCGCATTCACAAATAACAAGATTCACAAATACACGATTATATGGAGGAAAACTCAAATAACTTTATTAATAGTAGAAGAGAGGATTACAACCCAGCTGTCTGATCCAGCATCATCCTCCTAGCATCAAAGCCCTCTTCACCTCATGAAAAGCAAGATCACCCAACAATACAATGTCTCTTCTCAAAGAGAAACCAATATCACTTCCTTACAAAATACAAAATTCCAACCTTTTGATCTCTCAGATGAGGGATCCATATATAGATGTCTTGCAAGGGTGTGAGTCAGCTCTGGGTTTTTTATTCGTGTCATTCCACTGATAGTTCTTGGTTCCACTTGGAGATTTCTTTGATCTCTTACTCATTCCTAGGCGAATTCAGAGAGGCAAGTGTCACAGGAGAATTTTGTAGAAGATTCCATGAACATCCACTTAGCAAACTGTCTCTGCCATTTGTCTATTCTCACTCATTGCACCCTACAGAAGGCTCTTTCAGTATGCATCACACCTGGATAGTGTAGCAGTCAATATGTGTCGCACCTTGACCATGGAGTAGTCAGTATGGTCCAGTTTTGGCCAGTTCCAAGTGGTTTTTCAGGTGGAACCTCTGGGAAATGATGTAATCAGTTGACCATGATCCTTTAGGGTATGAAACAACACATTTAGGGGTTAAAGAGCCCTTGGTTTATTGATATATATGATTGGGGTTGCAGTGCCCAAATATGTCTATAACAGTTTCCCCCTAAAGCATGAGTTCGTAAATCTTTTGATGTCGGGTGAAATGCTTTATCATGAGGATCCGAGGTATTCGAACTGGAAGGTGACCTGAATAAGATACAATACAATACATCATCATCATATTATTTTCATGATCTAGCTGAGGCGAGCATTCCCATGCTCAGCTTTATAAATTCATTTTCATGTACATGGAACAGATAACCGTCTGCGGTTGCAGACTGGTTCCTTTGTTAAAGCCTGACAAATTTTGTGTCTCAGGCAGAAGCGATGGCGAACCAAGAACTTTCTAAGAAGTTGAGGAAAGGATACTCACTGAAGCCCCTTCATCTATGATAGTGCCAGACACGGTCATTTTTTACATTTTTACTATGATCCAAAATGGTACACTAGATGGAAGGCGGGGTTTTGCTAGTTGATTCCAATTGAAGGAAATGACTAGACTGCTCGGAGGAGGTACCGGATAAATGACTGGATGAACCTCATGAACTGGGAAAATTTCCTCCTGTTGTAAAGAAATGGGTGGATTGCCCCCAAGTTCATCAGACTCTGTATTAACAAAAAGACTTTGAATGGTGTCATTCTCATTCTCTCTGGAAATTGTATCATTTGAAGGTGGACCTTCTAACAGCAAGACTAGGTCAATTTCCATCTCGACCTATTGACTTTGGTTCGGTATGGACTCAGAAGGTTTACTTTCAATGATACGCGCTTCGAGTGATGATTGAGTTATGTCAGTCGGATTTTCAACTAGCGATGGACTTGGTAAGAGTTTCTTGTGTCCAGGTGGAAGTTGCTGCAGTGAAGCAGGACGGTTATCCAAGTCACTTTTGGCTTTGTCCAGAAAAGGACAACGGTGAAGAGAATGATCGCCTTCACACAACCTACATGGAAATCTGACCTTTCCTTTTTGTCCTTTGACTTCATTTTCACTAGTTGATGGTGTGTTGTCAACCTGATCGCCAGAGGTTGATGACACCGGATGGTGTGAACGAGGAGACCATTCTCTCAAGATCCGCAGAATGCAAGGACAATCTCGATGAAAATGGTTTCCTTTGCAAATTATGCATGGAGATTTGGGTTTGGAAAGTTCGGTGTGTAGATTTTTGCCGGATGATGCATGGTTGCCCCCTTTCTTGACTGACTTCTTCTTCTTCTTCTCCTTCCCTTTCTTCTTCTTCTCAGCTACTTGGTTTTTAGTATCACTAATCTCACCAAGCGAAGAGGAAGAAGGAGAGGGAGAAACAAACGAAGTAGAAGGTGAAGGGACAACTTCAGTATCATCTGGTTGCTGATTCGATTGCTGAGGAATTACGGTGTTTTGAACGACAAAGGTTGAGAATAGCCATACTGGCAAGCCAATTGTGATTCTCAGAAGGGACAATGTAGCCATATATGGAGCACCAATATCTCCCCACGAAGAGAAAGGACTAGGATTCCCCCCAAGGGGAATTCCTTGATTGGTGGACTCCATTACCTCAACCTAAGATCAATGAAGGAACAAGGATGTTATTTCAAATTAAATAAATTTTATGACGCTTTGACACAACTTTGCTTTTTCAATTTTTAAGAGTCAAGAAAAAGCTAAAGATGACTCTAGTCGCCTTCAATTTTTAATGAGCCTGAAGTGACAAGTGCTCAGATGGACCTTTTCTTTTAAGGAGTAAAAAAAGAACGAAAGTGACTACTCTGGAAATCTAGACAGAGGGATTACCAAACCAATCACAAAACTGCAATATACACCTTGGTGGTAAATTACCAAGGACTTTACGTACGACAGTGAATCTTCACGAATGCTGTGTTCAATGCATTGCGATCGATAGGGCGGCAGACACGGCTTCCTAAAGATAAAGGATATTAGCCTATTGTGGTCTCCTAATATATACTCAACGGTACGGGGAGTACAAGTCCGTACTGGCACTTGTCATATCAAAGAGGAGGAATCACCCAACCTTCAATGAAAATGATAGCTACTAGGTTTTACGACGCCGGAACATGTCTCTAGCCTAGACTTCTAGATGTGTTGCATTAGGTTCCAAAGCGTTTTTATGTTCATTGAGATTTATTTTAGAGTTGATCTTGTTTAGAAGTTTGTCTTTCAAGGTCCACCACATGATGTAGATGTAAAATTCCTAAATATGCAATCTAAAATGATAAACAATCATTTATTTTGTTTTGGCAATGAAAATCCTAGCTACTGAGGAAAGAAGATAAAGATTCTTTCAATAGAGAGAAAAGAGCACACATTAAATGTACTTTTCCTAAATCATTTTCTGCATACAGTCTAAATGCAAATTCACATGCATGTATTTGTTTTTCCGTTTCCTTAATGTGAGAATGCCAAAAAGGAAAACTAAGTACAGATCTGAACTACTTTCTTCAAAGTGAAATTTCAACAATTTCTTTTCAAAATGAAAGGAAGACTAAAATGACACTTTCGATTTCGAATGGAAAAATTGCTTTTGACACTGCAAATATTGACAATTCAACTCAAATACAATGACAAAAGTACAATCGACTATCTAGAGTAGGAAGACTTTACGACACTCTTCTTATTGACTCAAAATGACAGTTATGACACTTTTGAATCAAAAAACGACAGTTCGATTAAGCTACTCTTGACAAAGAAGGACTGTAAATGATGAAAAATACATAAAAAAACATTTACAAATCCTAATCAATGGAGGCTGAATAATGTAAAGGAAGAAGGCTTCAACAATGACATATTGATCATAAGCAGCAAAACTACTGAATAGAGCTGAAAACAAGGAGGAAAAACCAAATTCCAAAGAGATAAAATAGTATCACTCAATCATCGCACCTGTCCTTAAGGGAAACAGGGATGCATCTCACCTGCAACACACGGGAGGTGCGATGCATACAGGCTGCTAGTTACAGACAGTGTGATGGGTAAGGGAGCGAAACTGAGTTGGGTTTTTGCTCAAAATTTGCAGCTAAGTTCAGTTATTTCAGCTAAGTTATGATAGACAGTAAAAACAAAGTACAGGGGTATGATCTTAGGAGGTTATTGAGCTACCACAAGGGCACTTAGGATGTTTTAAAGTCAAATGTTCAGCTCATAAACCAACCCGGAGATTGACTGAAGCAGCATTCATCTACTTTGCACTTGCATAGCAAGAGCGGTTCAAAGGCTAGATGGCTGACTTCAGGCTCCATTTGTAGTTTATAAAGCAAACAGCAATAACAAACAAACAAACTAATCACTCCCCAATGGTGTCGCAATTTTGTTTCCGAGAAAACCAGTGTCTTTTCGATCTGCTAGTCCCACTAAGGCGGGTATCTATCTTAGAAACAAACAGTCAAAGCAAATTGTGATTTCCTTTATGTATGATAGATAAGAGAGAATCAAAGAGTACCAACCTGAATCTTCCACTTGGCTCCTTGCTTGTTTCCTCTCTCCCTTGATAGAGCTTACCACTCCTCTCCTATTTATCCCACTTTAGAGAATACCTATAAATGCAAAGCAACAAAACACCATCAAAGCATCTCGATCTATAATACCATAAACAATGCAGAATCATAAATACATTGACCATACAATTGCATTCACAAATAACAAGATTCACAAATACACGATTATATGGACGAAAACTCAAAGAACTTTATTAATAGTAGAAGAGAGGATTACAACCCAGCTGTCTGATCCAACATCATCCTCCCAGCTTCAAAGCCCTCTTCACCTCATGAAAAGCGAGATCACCCAACAATACAATGTCTCTTCTCAAAGAGAAACCAACAGCACTTCCTTACAAAATACAAAATTCCAGCCTTTCAATCTCTCAGATGAGGGATCCATATATAGATGTCTTGCAAGGGTGTGAGTCAACTCTAGGTTTTTGATTAGTGTCATTCCAGTAATAGTTCTTGGTTCCGCTTGGAGATTTCTTTGATCTCTTACTCATCCCTGGGCGAATTCAGAGAGGCAAGTGTCACAGGAAAAGTTTCTAGAAGATTCCATGAGCATCCACTTAGCAAACTGTCTCTGCCATTCGTCTATTCTCACTCATCGCACCCTACAGAAGGCTCTTTCAGTATGCATCACACCTAGATAGTGTAGCAGCCAGTATGCATCGCACCTTGACCATGGAGCAATCAGTATGGTCTAGTTTTGGCCAGTTCTAAGTGGTTTTTCAGGTGGAACCTTTGGGAAATGATGTAATCAGTTGACCATGATCCTTTAGGGTATGAAACAACACTTTTAGGGGTTAAAGAGCCCTTAGTTTATTGACATATATGATTGGGGTTGCAGTGCCAAATATGTCTATAAAACTTTCTCTTCTTTCGCCATATTCATTTTCATTTTTTTCAAACTTTTTTTTTTACTTTTTTCATTTTTTTCATTTTCGTAATTGTGCATAGCACTTATTCATTTTAGAGGCGGAAGAGGGATCTCAACTTATATAGAGTAGAAGAGGTTGTTCCTACATAGAAGTAGTTTATTATACCTCTGACATGCCTCTTAATGTTTCCCCCTCACCTTACTCTACTTGACTAAGCTGACAAGGGTTAACCCAAAACAACCGACTAGAGTAGGTGACACTAGTTAGCATGCAAGCATTGTGTTTTCACCAAGGTTCACTTCGAACAGTATGTATTTTCCTTCGACGTATCATGGACTAAAAGTAACAAGTTCTTCATACAGAGGTAGGATGACAGATAACTAAGTAGTGATAGTAGCACATGGCCTCTTGTACTTTACCCAACTTGCTTCAAGAGTCATACATGGTTTCATGTGAAACTATCCTACGAAATGAAACAAGTGAACTAACAAAAGCGAAAGCAAAGCAAGAGTAGAAGCAAAAGAAAAAAAAAGAAATTAAGCAAACAAACAAACAAACGAAGCAAGTAAGCAAACACGCATGCAAGCAAACTGACTGAAAAAAAAAAAAAAAAAAAACAAAAAAAACAAAAAAACAAAAAAAAACTACTCCTACTCCTAACCTAACGGTGTGTGGGCCTTCTCATGTGATTTGATACTTCCAATGCATCCATCGGTGCATTGGTAGACCCATGTTGGTGAAGGCATGGTTTGCAAACAAGGCAGTTGTGCAAACCAGCAAACAAGAAAGATGTAACAGTGAAGACAAACACACTTCGAAATTACAAGCGACCACAGAACAAAGATGAGTGAAAGTGCATGACATGCATTCTATGGAGTTGCCATGTTGTTTTGATACACTACATGTAGATGTTAAGTGTATGCATTCTCTTGACTGTGACATGCAAGCAAACATGAGAAAGGTAGACCACTTGTGTTGTGCATGTGTGTTTGTTGTGTAAGATTCCTCCAACGCATGAGCGATGGGATCATGTAGTTCGAGTGGAGGAAGCGAAATCTGGGTGTTTGTTTGATCTTCAATACAAAGTAGAGAGTGATGAGGAGCCTTAAGTGTTTCAACAATTTCATGACCGGAAGTGAAACCAACCTCAAGACAACGAGGTCCTGACAAAACCATCAGCTAACGTTGAACTGCCTCAATAGTCTGGGGGGTTTCGACCTCATTGACATATAGATCATCATAGACCAGTGTCTTGGATAGATTAACAATGGTTGAATCAACATCATGATCGGATGAGGAAGTGAATAGATCACAACAACCAAGATCAGAAAATTCAGGATGTTTGTCAACATCCTCATGATTTGATGAATCGGGAAGAGGGGTAGATGAGAAGCAAATATGTTCACCCTCTATGTTTTCAAGAAAGATAAATGACAGATTAAATGGATTTTCTAAGGAAGATGTGTCCTCTCCACGTTGTAATGAAATACTAACATATGAGGTGTACTGTGAATGATCGGAAGTAGAAACATCCGAAAATAGGCTTTCACAGGGGAAATCAGCGGTGGCAGAATCGAAAGGGATGTCAGGATGAAGCAGATGAGGCATGGCTGGAAGGGATTCATCCTTCACCATGGGCTCTTCTTGAGATTCCCACACACACTCATCATGAATGATGGCGCAAGTTGGCTTCATAACACCAAATTCGTCAACAGCGTGATCCTCATTCACAACAGGTGAGGAGTTTGGAATGGGAGAACACAAGACAATACAATCTCGAGGATCAACAGAACACAAGCACGGAGGTCGAGGGAAAGATTCCACGTGACAACCAACAAGCTTGCAAGAGAAACCTACACAAATCTCAAGAGCAGGTGGGGTGGGAGAGTATGACAATTCAACAGGTGCGTGTGCATGATCTCCCACATCACTCTGCGATGGTGGAGTTGTTTGATGAGGTGAAGGCTGGTAGTCACTTGTGACAGCGACTGTGCCTACCTATGATTGCGTAGATCCATCATCGAAGTGTGCTAAGAAGGGTTCGGATATGTGAAGAAGATACTCAAAACTTGCATAAAGAAATTCCCAATCAATTTCATCTTCAGGGAATCGGTAAGAAATATTACAAAAGTGTGTGTAAAACTAATCAGCAGATTCATTGGGTGCTTTTCATAATTTCTTGATCAAGTGCTTTCCAGTTAAAGTGATTGAAAATACGATCTATCTCGTCGACTAGATGAGCAAGAGAATGAATAGATTTTTTAGGCAATGTAGCAAACTAGTGCATTGGGTTCCCTCGAAGCGTGTAGAGGAACAGTGCACAACTCATGTATTCTTTAAAGAATCCATGTCTTTCGCATGAGCCTATGACACCAACCGCATGCCTTACCAAGGCTATGTAGTCTCCACCATCAAAATTTTTGTGAGACAAGTTATCCGAGAGTTGTTTTGAGATGCTGAAATTGTTTCCATAAGACATATATTCCGAAAGAGTAGCTCGGTAATGAGTCATAATAGATGTGTAGAGATTCAAAACAGATGTCATGACTTAGCTTGTCATCTGGCCCTCCTTCTAGCGCCAAAATGTTGATAGTGTTGGACCCGCCAACATGTAAGGAGATCTCCCCGGTAAGAAGTCCCAATTAGACCTCAAACCGTTTGGTGTAGGAGTCCCAGCAGTGGGTCATATAGAAATTCCTTCACCGCGATTTCGCGTAGAGACAAGTAAGATAATTTTGTTAGTAGAAAGGGTGTGATAGTTGCGGTGAGTCAAGGAAGGTGCGTGGGAGGTTCTAACACATGTGGGTTGAGATGAGTGTGCCCCTTGGCAACCTATAACAGTACTTGGATGGGAAGGGAACACACGAGCGAAGATGCATCACAAGTTGGAAAGCAAGTTAGCTGGCAATCCAAAGTGATGGTTAAACCAATCAACACATTTCAGAAAGATTCATACATGCTCATACAAAATAGTCCATACATGCGTGCATAAGAAAGAAAATACATATGCCATTTAGAGTAAACAAGACAGTTGGAATACAATACAACATATGCATGAAACATGTTGGCTCTTATTATATAAAGAAGTGTAAGTTCCAGTCATACAATACATCCATGTACACCCGCTAGCCCCAACAGTGGAACGTTACAACCACATCCACCTGCTCCTCCAAAGAGATGTACTAGCTTCGTGTAGTGGAGAAGCCAAGGCGCATTACAATACTGTCCAAGCTCTCTCCAAGATAGTCTTATCGGAAGCTTGGTTGACCAAAAGCCTCTACAATGAGTTATGAGGGACTATTTATAGAAAAGGGTGGGGTGACCCTTGAAATTCCCCTTTGTGACAATTCAACTACCCTCATGACTCTTCATCTACTCTATGACTGTTACATCCAACTATTGACACTTGAACTTCCACTTGACATGACATTACATTACAATGCACATGTGCTCATGTGAGACGAATGGCTTGAGCAAGCCATGCAAGACATCATTGACACTCGGTTCGTTGTGGTGAGACCAACTCTTTGACATGCTTGTGATGGTGAAGGTGGTGAGTTGATGCCAAGCTTGCTCATCCGTGATGGTGTGCATGCACCCCATGGTGACATCTTGCTGAAGCGAACTCTTGCCTATATTGCAACCGATGCATTGGTTTGGCTCCTTCATCCAACTCGTCTACTAACATGCGCATGGTCTTCTTGGGTGCAGTTGAACCGGCAACATACTGATGCATAGTGTCCATGTTGATCTTCAAGGGTGTGTTGGTGGTCATGCATATCAACTTGCCGAAGTACATGTTTAGCTCTAGTTGGACTAGCCTCTTGTCTTCGCCTTGGTGAGTGTGATGAAAGGGTTGGATCGCATGTGTGCGCCCAATGACATGCATGCTTACTAATCCATTGCATGTGATCAACAACACTGATCACCATGTCTACTCTGTGCCAGCTGCTGGGATAGATCTATAACTTGTATGAGCGCAGTTTCATCCGTGAGTGCATGTTGCACCCACTGCTATTCATCTTCTTTCTAAAATTCATTCAACTGTCTATGTAGCTTCATGCTCTTCCTTAAGTTGTTGCTTCAGCACATGCAACTCCTTCTTTGTTCCTTTCTCTGTCTTTGTGCGATCTTCATGTCACGCCATCACCTCATAGCCTAAGTCTCCAAAGTTTCTTTCATCATCAATGGATCTACTTGAGCTTGCAACTTTGTTCTGCCTCTATGTTGTCAACAACCTTCCTCTTCCATTCATTGCATTCATTGCATTTGTTGCATTCGATATGTTGCCTTCAATTGTTGTTCATGATGTTGTTCGTTGTGATGTTGTTGTTGTCATATCTTGATGTCCTTGTCTACAAACAACTTGATATCTTCATGACTAGGCAAGCTTATAGAAATTTGATTGACTGCATCTCCAGGTGTGCTCTGAATGGTGTCTTCGACTCTGCTCTTTTGGAAACAATTGTACTTGTACTACTGAGAGGAAGATGAACACCTACAATAACTAGATACAAGGAAACACTCATGGTAAGCAATCTGTCAGTCAAAAACCAAAATGAACTTGAGAACTGACTTGCAACATACCCATGTGACTAATCATGAAGGTTGTGCAATTTCGGCCAGGAGGTCGGGAGACTGACTACCAAGGTTGCACAAGGCACAATCTAGGCTGTTGGGAGACTGACTGACTGTTGGAATTGTGCAATGCACAGTCTAGTCTGGTTGTTGATTGCTGGAATTGCACAATGCGCAATCTCAGCTGGCAATGGCTGCAGGCTCAGTGACTGCATTGCGCAATTTTTTGGGCCAACAGTCATTGTCCCTCATAAATGCGCAAAACAGTCCTAGAGGATAGTCACTGGGCACAAATTCACATTTCCTGAGAGGAAGACAGAGCCTTCCCTCTAAAGATTGTGCAATGTTGTCTTGGTGAGGTAGAGTCTAGGCCAAGGCTTCCCAAACTCACCAACAGGCAACTGAAAGAAAATGTGGAAGTGAATGCATGGCGACACTAAGTGAAAGCAGAAGTGATTGATCATGCATGTAAACATTTAATGAAATATTTAGTAAATAGATCATAATGCATGTGGGTGAAGGGAGTCACTGAATCGGAAACCATTCGTGCAAAACAGTTTCATGCATGCGATAGCAGTGAGATAGCAATGAAAACTGAAACGGTGCTAGTACAAGCTAGTATGTATCAAAACAACAGCAAGAATTTACTGAAATCAAGCAGATAGTTTTCATATGAAGCGAAACGCAAAAAGCACTAGGAATGTAACACAAGTCATGGAAAGCGGGCTTACCCCAAAACAGCTGAGCTGAATGTGCCGACAGCTCCTAGATGTGATGTGGGATGTCAGAGCTGCAAGGTTGATGTGAGGAATGAGCTCTGCAGCATACGGTTGATGAGTTTTGATAACATCAAGGTTGTGACGCACATGCCACAAATCTAGGGAAAGCGACACTTGGTGGGAGGTTTTTGAAATGATCCTTTCATGTAACCTCCAACCGCTAAAAATAGATCCCTGAAACAAGGAATGCCTTTGCATGTTGCCTTGGAAGCAACCCATGCATGCAAGGTGGTTTTGCTCGGTCTCGGAGTGAACCGGTCAACTCAGCTACACATGCAAGAGACTGTTCGGCTGCTGGGAGAAAATGTGCATTTATGGCGAGGAGCTGGGCTGGCTGCCCAGGATATTTGCACAATTTCTGAGCAGACCAGTTGACTGTTGCCCAGATTTGCTCAAATTTTGGGTTGAGCAGCCCTGTTGGGGACAATTGCACAATTTTCACTGTGAGTGTTGACTGCCAGAATTGCACAATTTTCACTGTGAGTGTTGACTGCCAGAATTGAGCAATTCTGGAGCCCAACAGGCTATCAGTCGGGATTGCGCAATTTCTGGAGGGAAAGCTGGTTTCCCTATGAGGGGAATGCATCAAGATGTGATCGGCAGGCTTCCTTTGTACAAGAAAATCACCGAAGCTTGTGTACTTGACGAAGAAAGACATGTTGCTGTGAAGGTTGGATAGGAGGCTCCAAAACAAAGATAAGGCAAAATTTTGGAGGGTGGTTGTAGCTGCTACAATAGTTCCCAACCACCTTTTTGAAACACCTTTTTATTAATAAATTTATTGTGCCACTTAGTTCACTCCTGCTGGATTGCGGCAGTGTTATGTACATCTACCAAACAAATTTCATCTAACTTGTTGAGTTGATTTAGTTAGTGTTTCTAGGCTGCAATAAGATCTAGACCTACTTCCAGAGATGTCCTGATTGTTTTGGCATTGAATTCCACCGAAAACAAAGGGGATTTTCCATACAAAAGCTCATATGGTGAAAAACCTATTGTATTCTAACATGTAGTTTTGATACGCCCAAAGTGCTTCAAGAATTTTTTCATCCCATTTCTAATGATGGTTAGCCATATTTTCCGACACTTTATTTATGCTCTCAACCTGACCATTCAATTGACGGTGATATGGATATTTCACCTGATGTTTGATTCCATATTTTTCCATAAGCGTTGTTATTGAATGCGATGGAAATTGTGCCCATCCATGTTGTTCTAAATTGTGATTTCCATTTCGCATATTAGTATAGTAGAATTGTGTCTCTTGTTTTTCAGTTTGAAATATTGAGCAGTTATGATCTTTATCAAATTTCTACATGGTATTAGAGCCCTAAAATCACAGTAGAACCAATATTTTAAACTTGTCTCTCGGGAATTTTAATTTGGCAGCTTCAGTGCAGCATTTTTTCTTCAGTATCAGGAGAATGTATTTCAACGGTCTGAGATTGGAGTATGCCCTGGAGGGTAGCTAATATTTCATAGCCTAGAAGGATTGAATGGAAGTAGTGCTTGATGATAATGGTGTGTTAGAAAATGTTAAAACTGACATTGCAATACCCCAATAGTAAATGCACAACAATTATCCCAATGGAAGAAGGATGTTGCAATGGCCAAGAGAATTATTCTGGAAGGTGTGAGAGACCATGTGGTTTCAAAAATATCCATGGAAAATAAACTCGATATGTTATGTGGAAGAAACTGATTAAGTTATTCAAAAACAGTAGTGACCATAGAAAATTGGCTCTAAAAGACAAACTTCAAAACACCATGATGCATAAAAATGACATTATTTTGTAGTATCTTTCCAAGTTTACATAAGCTCGAGATGAGCTTGGAGGAGTCAAGGTGAATGTAGAAGAAGATGACCTACTGAGCCTAGATCTTCTAGGCCTTTCAAAATCGTAGCACAAGCACCAGGACTTTGTGAATAGAGGGGAAAATTTACAGAATTGGGAAAGGTTGTGGTCTAACTTGGTTCAAGAAGAGTTTAGGAGAAATAACATAGATGGGACATCATCCAAAGCTAAGGATGAATAAAAATTTTCCTTGGTTGGAAAGAGGAAGAAGTGAAAAGGGAAGAAGACCCAGAAAAAACTTGAATCCAGTCAAAATAATGGCAAGAAGACAGACTTGAGCAATATCAAATGCTTCCACTACCGAAAATTTGGGCACTATGCAAAAAAATGTTTGCACAAGAAATCTACCAAGAAGCCTTCAAGAGGAGCAAGAGGTGAAGCACTGGCTTCAAAAATCTAATTAGACTTCACTCAAATGAGTAAGGCTACCAAACAAGTGAAGCAGATCAGGGTTCGCGTGAAGAACCTATACAAACTTGATGTGGGAGATTTTACCGCATTAATTAGCAAAACAAAAAAAAGAGCAAAGTCGAGATGTTGGAGAACTCTGACACAAGAGATTGGGTCATCTACACCATGGTGCCTTAAAAATCATGCAACAAATTACCATCAGTCTCCCTAAAGGCTCCCTTAACTAGCATGATGTCTGCAAGGGCTGCACATTGGGGAAATATGTCAAATCCACTTTCCATGACCGAGAGAGCACTTTCCATGATCGAGAGCACAGAGAAGATGCAATCATTGAGTGAGTCCACTCTGATGTTTGTGGACCCTGTTCTATATCCTCCACAACAAAACATAATTACTATGTTATTTTTATTGATGATTTATCTATAAAATGTTGGATCTTATTCATGTGGAAGAAGGATGAAGTTTTCTAAAAATTTGTTTAATTCAAGGCATTGGTTGAGAAGGAGACTGGGAATAAGGTGAAGGCTCTCAAGAGCGACAATGGAGGTGAATTTGTTTCGCACGCCTTCAAGGATTTCTGTGTGAAAGAAGGTATTCAAAGGGGAATGATAACACCCTATAACCCACAGCAGAATGGGGCAGCTGAAAGGAAGAAAAGAAGAATAGAGGGAGAAGCAAGAGCCATGTTGCATGATCATGGGCTTCCATTACATCTATGGTTAAAAGCATGCAACACAACATTCTACTTCCAAAATCGGAGTCCTCATAGAATACTTGGCATGATCACACCGAAGGAAGCTTTCTTTGGGAGAAAGCTTGATGTGTCTCATTTCATAATTCTTGGAGCTTTAGTTTATTTTCATATCTCTAAGGATTCAAGGAAGAAACTTGAACCTACAACAGAGTTGGGAATTTTTGTAGGATACACCGCAACTCCACACAATTACCATATGTATTTACCTTCACTTAAGATGATAGTTATGACGAGATATGTCAAGTTCAATGAGGAGAAGGCTATGATATGCTCTCTGGAATGAGATTTGAGCATCCACTGGAGAAAGATCTTATATCTCCAAAGGAGCAGCCTCGAGATGACCTTCATGAGGTTGTGGAGCAGCCACATGCAATGGAGAAAATAGGAGGACAAGTGGAGGCACCCACTCAACCATAATCTTCCAAAGAGGGGAGAAATAGAACCAGAGAAGTTTATAGATTATTGTACGATGAAGGGAGAATGCGGGAGCCCCCACATCATAGCACAGATAAAGGAGGCCATTTGATAAGTACATTGGCTACATGGATCTCATGATTGGGCTCGTTGAGATAAAGCCTTACTCATTTGAGGAAGCAGTTTATCAGCCTATTTGGATTCATGCCATGGTGGAAGAATATGAATCCATCATGAAGAACATTGTATGGGAGGTGGTGTCGAGACCAGAAGGGAAATTAGTGGTTGGTTCCATATGGATCTACATATTGAAGCATGCAGCTAACGGGAGCACCGAGAAGTACAAGGCTAGATTTGTGGCCAAAGGATTCTCCCAGATAAAGGGAATGGACTATGAGGAAACTTTTGCACCAGTTGTAAGATATTCCTAAATCAAATCCATTCTAGCATTGGTTGCGCAGATGGGGTGGAAAATCCACCAGATGGATGTGAAGATCGCCTTTCTCAATGGTGTTGTTGAGGAGGAAATTTACATAAAGAAGCTAGAAGGATTTGAGACATATGATCAAGAGTTGCATGTGTGCAAACTCAAGAGAGCATTGTATGGTCTCAAACAGGCGCCCCGATCATGGCACATGGATCGACAGTTATCTTGGTGGATTGGGCTTCACCAAAAGTGAAGCAAATGTGAACCTCTATCACATTGTGGTAGATGGTAAGTTTCTCATTCTTGTCTTTTATGTTTATGATTTAATATTAACAGGTGATGAGCAGTTAATCTGCTCTTGAAAATAGGATCTTGCAAGGGAATTTGAGATGAAAAACATGGGCCTAATGCATTACTTCCTCGGGATGGAAATATGGAAAGATGATCATGAATCGTTTGTCTCTCAGGGGAAGTATGCCTTTGAAATAATTCAAAGATTTCACATGGAGAATTGTAAGACCGTGAACACACCTCTAGCTAAACTGAAGGAAGGAGAATGCCACTTTAGGTGAAGAGGTTGATGCTACCATTTATAGGTAGCTTGTGGGGTCTTTGATGTATCTTGTGAACACAATACCTGGCATGTGTTATGTAGTAAACTAGTTGATTCAATCTATGGCGAGGCCTACCAAGTTGTATTAGAAGGAAGCAAAGCATGTGTTACAATACCTTAGAGAAACTACCGCGTATGGATTATGGTATAGGAGGATAGAGGGAGGGAAGATCCAAGGCTTCACTGATGCATATTGGGTAGGGAGTCCATCAGAAAAGAAAAGAAATTTAGGTATTATCTTCAGTATTGGGTTCGCAGCTATTTCCTAGTATAGCAAAAAGCAGATGTCTGTGGCACTCAACTCAGCAGAGGTTGAATATATGGTTGAAATTCAAGCATTGTGTGAGGCTATATGGATGAGGAAAATACTTGTGGGTATTTTTAGTCAGGAGATGGATCTGACAGTGATATTTTGTGATAATTAGAGTTACATTAAGCTCTCTGAAAATATGATATTTTATGACAGGTCCAAGCACATCAATATATGGTATCATCATTTGTAGGACTATGTGCAAAGGAGAATTATGTTGCTACAGTACATTCCAACTGAGGAGCAAGATTCTGAAACCTTGACAAAGGAATTTTCAAGAGGTAAATTTGAATTCCATAGGTGCAAGATAGGGGTGGTGAAAATTCCATTTCTTGCTAAGAGGGAGTGTTGAAAAAATGTAGCAAGAAAGGCTTAGTTTGACTTTAGCCTTAATCAAATTGAGTAAATGAAGTTCCACATCAACGGGACACCTTGGAGGCATTTAACTAGTGTGACGTGGCTCTAGTCACTTAGTTAGCTCAGTAGTGAGAGGGCTTGGATTTCAATTATGTGTTTGTGATTGCTAAATTTTACTAATTCAATTCATTTATTTGCAGTTGTATTCAGTTAACTGACCTCTAACTATTGATAGAGTCAGTTGAAGGTCAGTGGTACAGTGGGACAGTAGTCTAACTCAGAGATCTATGAGTTAACTGATCGATTAGCCAAAAATAGCTCATTTATGCAAGGAATTCGAATTCCTCAACTAAAGTGGAGATGACAAAGCAGTGTAACCTCAGTCATAAACTAGTTTGAGGGTACATGTGTTCCATAAGGTCAGGTGATCCATCCTTGGGAATTGTGCAATCAATTTGGAGGAAATTCCTACATTTTAGGGGCTAAGTTTCTCAGGATTTTCTTAAATAAATAGGAGTCTTGGTGGGAAAATAATTGGCTAATTGTTGGCCAAAGTTTCTCATTGAGCAGATAGAAAAATTATTCTTTTCCAAGTTGAGGTTATAGTTGGGTTCCCCTAGAAATCATTGTGTATTTGTGGTTTTTATTATTGCATGTCTATGCATATTTTTCTAATTTGTGATTTCAATTCCACAGATCAGTAGAGTAAAATTATGTCTCTTGTTTTTTAGTTTGAAACCTTGATCTGTTGCAATTTATATCAAATTTCTACATTTATTTGGAAATAAATCTCAAAAAGACACCTATATCACCTTGTATGTGAAATTTTTGTTAAAATATCACACTGAACCACATCATATAAAATAAGAAATTTTATGGGTATTCCAAGGCATTCTAGACAAGGTAGCTTATAGTAGAAATGGTCACTGGGAACATGTGTCTTAGTTGAAGATTATGGGTAGTTGTTTACTCTATTAAAGGAGGCCTGTGGAATAAATTTTGCTGAAGAAAATCCCCAGTTTGTTGTTCCTAATGTATTGTACAACTAGCTCATCAGTTCAAAAATTTATATTTATATACTTTGTGGAATATTTTTGAGTTTTCATTTGTGGAGAAAGATATCTCTTTGGTTGTCATATAGTGCATATTTAAGGTGTTCCTCTCTCTAAATTTAATATAAACAATATATTGCCATTGGAAATATTTTTGTAGCATTATATTGGAACCATATATACTTGTATGGTCTAAAATTTATTAAAATTACACCTATAGCCATCTTCTCATAAATTGTTTGACGAAACTTCATAAAAACTATCTCAAGAAAAACTCAAAAGTTTAGTGGGAAACTTAAGGTATATCGAGTAGGGTACCTTACAGTCGTATCATAGCATGTTCTTGGAAACTGTTGGGTTTAAAGGGCATATTATGACAAGGGGAACTGCTTACAATTCAAGAACTGTTTGCCCAAAAATTTGAAAATTGTGACAAAACCTTTGTAAAGGTGATAAAGCACATGGAAGCATGGGTGTCATAAAAGGCAGTAAATAAAAAAGAAATATAAAATCCAAAGATGAAAATATAGTCAAGGACCAAGAAGAAAGAATTGAAGGTGAAAACCATGACCAAACCTTCCATAATGAATTGGGAAAATTTACACCCATCGAAAATGAATTTATCACAGAGTTACCCCAACAGGTTGGAATGAGAGTTTGGGATGAATGGGAATCAGAAATTGCTACAAAATTCTTGTCATCACTTAGCAAGATTGCTAAGTTAGATGATGAGTACAAAGAAAATCATGAGGCTATGACAATTGATGATGGTTCCTAAGAGGTGTGCAAAGATGATAGCACATAGGCAGTTAGCGATGCAAACCCAAACCCATCAGTTGATGAGGTAGATGTTGCTCACAAATTGGAAAACCAATTTATGATGAACGTTGGAAAGATTACGGCAGCCAAAAGCCATTATGACAATGTAGTGGTATTGGTGACAGATTATTTTGGGAGAAGTAGAGTGGCACATGATAGTTTCAGAGGAGAGCCTTTATTTGCAAATTTTCAGGCTCTCAAGAAGGCATTGGTAGAGATGAAGTCTAACTACCTACAGCTCCTTTCAGACAAAGATTGCCAACTCATGCTTAATGAGATATAGCATGATGCACAAGTAGGGAAAGTGGAGGAAGTTGACAGGCTTACACATGAACTTGAGACTAACCAAGAGTCCTTGAAGAGTAGCCAGATGGCCCTTCAAGAATTGGAGTTTCAAGTTGAGCATATTTGTTTGGAATTAAGTTATGTTCATTCTTCATCCTCAATAACATATAATCAGTTAACTATGGTAACTATCACATAAGTGTATGTTAGGGGAATTCATGGTCGGATAGAGGAGAATTATGTGATACATGAGCACAAGGAGAACCCGGATGAAATGACACTTGTAGAGAGGTATGTCCCAGATGTTTCTGATCATTCACCCATGGGATGTGGAGACAGATATATTTTAGATGAGGATACATCCATCTAGGATCCAGTTTTATTTTACACAAATGGAGTGGATATGGGGAACCCATGTTGGCATTGAGATCTAGGTGGAGTTTATCATTATATACCAAAGGTGCAGGATGACTACGACGTTGGTGGGATAGTTGACCCAGTGACCGAGTGCATGCATTATTTAGGGGAGTTCCACTTAGCTCTAATGGGTAGTTAGTTTATGAGCAGACTCTGTTAGATATCCTGGCACACCATCTGTGTGTGGGGTTGTGGGCAGGAGTTAACCGAATGGGAGGGAATTATTATGCCACCAAGAAAGGCATTGTATGGAGCTGATGCACTTTTTTTGATGTATCAGGCACAAGAGACACCAATCATTTGTATAGTAGTGACATCCCCATTAGCATGTGAGGTGATCAGGTACTCAAAATTATGCTCAAAAATAAAAGTCGTCAGAATGGTGTGGAACCTAAACAACCATGTAGTGCTCGTAATCCTGAATCTGGCGCAACTCATTTTGCACAAAACGAACACCATATGCTCCCAGAAACGTGTTATGTTCACTTTGTCAAACAGGTAAAAATTTTGCAGGTGCTAACAAGGATGCTGACTTGGCATTCGTACAACCCAATCAGAAAAAGGAATATTATTGGTATATTCTTATGGTATATTCCTTCAACATATTCTTTGGAATATTCTCAAGCTCGGTGGCATCATTCAATTGGTCACATGTTTTTGTTTTGGGTCAATGAGGAGGTGACATGTGGCTAAGCCTGAGGTCACCACGTGTCCTCCTCGTGGCATGTAAAAATTTGTTATGGTGGACAGGGTAGAGGCAGAGCTCACCTCCATGACCTCCCATACACTAACACAATGGCATTACCAATACACAGCACGATGTTACTTATCCATATCAGGGAGCCGGTTAAATTGAAATTTGTATGGTTTGTGAATTAGGGGATGGTACCATGGTTAAACCCCAACCCCGGTCCATAGACCATGGTTAGGGGCTAACCATAGCCCAAACCTTAACCACCACAGTAACCGATATCAACAAACCATCCATGTGAATAGTAATGCGAGAGGTGGATTAGGTGGGTCAGCTGGCGGGGGCAGGTCATTTCCTTTAGCCCTCGGGCACGTGCCCCCCCCCTCGTGGCCAAAGTTTTTGGAACTTAAGCGTTAGAGGAAGATTTAAATTTCTAAACATTTCGCCTGATTTTTGGCAAAAATGTCGCTCAATTAGAGTGCTTGGCGGGCGAAATTGTAGGATGATGCCAGATTTTGGGGAAAATGTAGAGCGAATAGTGGGAAAACTAGGAGAGGTCATAACTTCTCCATTTTTCGACCAAATTGGATGCAAAAAGAGGCTAGGTAGCCATTTTTGGACATTTTGGACTCATTGGAGTAGGTTTCATAAGAATTTGAGCATTGTAAACACATATTTTTACACTTTTGAGCATAATAGAGAGGCCCAAGCCATTGGAAGTTGGACCAAGGAGACGTAGCCCAGGAGGGGTGAACTCCTTCATCATGTTCCTGTTGTGATGTGTTTTTGGTGATGTTCTATACATTTTTATGTTGTTGTTCAGTCTCTTATTTATGTTAAAATTGCTCATAAAATTAACATAAAAACTCATTTTACACTTGCAAAACTCATGAATCCTTAAGCACATGAAAAAGCATTTTGTTTCTAATATGAGGAGGATCTTAGCACAACAATCTAATATTTTTAATTAAATAATTTTGGTATCAAAGCCCTAGGTTTTCTTTGTGAAAGAAGGATTTAAATGTTTGCAAGTTTATGTCATGCTTACAAGGTTAAAACTCAAAATAGGAGAAGGGAAGTTGGTTGGAAGCCCTAAAGTTGGGTCAAGGGGAAGGAGGGAAAGGTTGCCACAATATCCAACACCAGTTCATGCTCAATTTGTAGTTGAGACTCTAGAGAGCATGTCTCATGAAGGAGAACCTACAAACATGATAGAAGATTAGAAGGTCTTCAGGAAGGCTTTCTTTGATATGACAGAGATGGTGAAGGTCCTCTATGAAGAGAGGAATACCAGGTTGCAAGGTGAAAGTTCGAAACCTCGCAAAGAAGAAGGTTATTTAGGAGGAGGTAATGGAAATGGAGACAAACCTCCACCCTCTCCACCATCTTCTTCACAAGCATCTTCACCATCTTCTACTAACACAACCCTTACTCATACTCATCAGCATACTTCAAAAGGAACTGGTAAATCACCCTTTTAAAACTTGATGTTAAATTTTAACTGCCCATGTATAATAGTGAAGTGAATGTAGAGAAGCTTGATAATTGGATTCGTGAGTTAGAGGTTTATTTCAGAATTCAAAACCTACAAGAGGATGACGTAAAGATTCAGTTAGCTTCCTTGAGAATGAAGGGTCCGGCACTAGTATGGTGGGAATCAAAGACACAATAGGAAATAAAAGAACACGGTAAGATCTCAATTTCTTGGGTTGATTTCATTGCTACAATGAAAATACAATTCTACCCTCTAGATTATATGCAGAAAACCACCATGAATTGGTAGAACTTTAGACAGCTTAAAGGTCAAAATGTGCAAGCTTACACCCAAGAATTCAGAAAAAGGTCTTTAATGTTAGGTGTAGGTTTGCAATCAGAAGACACATTTTTAAAGTACATAGGGGGTTTACACAATTACCTTAGGCATACTATCTTAATGTTTAAAACCAATAATCTTGATGATGTGTGCGTGCAAGCCACTCATCTTGAGGCAAGAGGGAAAAACACTCCAAAAGAAGGTAGTAAAAATCCATTTAAGAGTAAAGGAAAATAAAAGGGTTTCAAAGGGAAGGGAAAGAAAAAATCATTTATCAAAAATGAAGGAGGTAAATTAACATGCAAAAATTGTTCCAAAGAGGGTCACGACGAAGCTCATTGTTTGAAGCTTCATCTCAAAATGAAACCCAAAAAAATCAACAAGGGAAAACAAAATACAAATACAACCACTCAACAGGATTTTGGATCTGATTCGGGTGATGAAACTAAAATTATGGCCATGGGTATAAAAGGAAAAGAATCCATTTCTAGCACTAGTTCTTCAAATTCACAAAATGAAACTCCAAATGAAAAGAGGAGGATAGAACTTTTTCACATAAGGGTGATCTCAAAACATAACAAGATTGATACACTTTTCGACAGTGGCTCTCAAGCCAATATTATCTTTGAAAACATTGTCAAACGTTTAAACTTGGAAACCATTCCACATCATAAACCATATCCACTTGGATGGGTGTGTGACAATGCACAATTCCAGGTTACTAGAAAGTGTAAACTGAAATTCGCCATTACTGCAAATTTCATACATGAAGTGAAGCTTGATGTTGTGCCATTAGACATGTGACATAGTTTTGGGCAGCCCGTACCTCTATGACAGAAAATCTATCTTCCATAGACATGAAACAAATATCATTTGTTCAAAGATGGACTAGAATATATTGTGAGAGCTCATAGCAAGAAACTAAATCTTTCACTTGTTAATGTGGTGCAAATGAAAAGACTAGTGAATTCAAACAAGAATTTTGTGCTTCTAATGATCAAACACAATAATGAGGTTGATAATGAAGCTTTTAAAGGTTTTGAAATTGAAATCTGAATTGGTTGATGTATTTAACCAATATGATGAGATGTTTCAGGAACCAAAGGGAGTACCTCCCAAGAGAGGAATCCAACATGAGATATAGTTGCAACCAGATTGTCCTCTTCCTAACATTGGCATGTACAAGATGTCAGTGATCGAAAGTGCAGAAATTAAGAAGAAAATTCAAGAGTTGTTGGATAAAGGGATCATCAGTCCATCTTCCTCGCTATGTGGTTCACCATTTGCCTCGGTGCCAAAGAAGGATGGAACATGGCGCATGTGTGTTGACTTCCGTGCATTGAACAAAATTACGGTAAAGAACCATTACCCACTGCCTAGAATAGATTATTTACTTGATCAATTGAAAGATGCAAAGTATTTTACTAAGTTGGACTTAATAAGTGGCTACCATCAAATTAGAATAGCTGAAGGAGACATTTGGAAGACAACATTCAAAACAAAACAAGGTTTGTTTGAATGGCTAGTTATGCCTTTTGGTTTATGTAATGCTCCTACTACATTCATGTGTGTGATGAATGATGTGTTGAGGCCATTTATTAATGAGTTTGTTATAGTCTACATATATGACATCTTAATTTTCAATAAATCTCGTGATGAACAATTCATGCATGTAAAAAAAGTACTTGATTTATTGAAAAAAGAACAGTTGTATCTTAAGATGTCAAAGTGTGAGTTTGGAAAAACTTCTTTAGTTTACTTGGGTCATATTGTTGGAGGAGGTGAGTTGAAAATAGATCCCTCCAAGTTTGATGTCATTTTGAATTGGCCAAGGCCCAAGAAAGTTACTGAGGTAAGGAGTTTTTTGGGAGCATCCCAATATTGGAGAAAATTCATTGTTAATTTTTCTTCTATAGTAGCTCCTTTGCATGCATTTACAAGTGTGAAAAAGGTATTTCACTGGGGAGGAAAACAACAAAAGGCCTTTGATGCATTGAAGGAAAAGATCAGTTCAACTCCAGTACTTGCACTTCAGAACTTGAGACAATCATTTGAGATTCAGATTGATGCTAGTGACTACTCCATGGGTACATTCCTCTTGCAACATGGTAAGCCTATCTGTTTTCATTCAAAAACTTTTAACGGTGTGGTGATTAACTATCCTACATATGACAAGGAATTGTATGCATTGGTGAAAAGTGTGAAAAAGGTGGAAACACTACTTGATTGGTAAGGAAAAAATCATTCACATTGATCATTAACCATTGCAATACTTGCAATCTCAATCAAAGTTGCAGCAATCAAGACACTTCTGATGGATGGGTTTTCTTCAACAATTCCACTTGGTAATCAAGTATAAGAAAGGTATCTACAATAAAGTTGTTCATATTCTTTCTAGGCATATTGTTAGTGCAGCTACTTTACTCAAGAATAATTCTCTTTTGCATGAAAGTTATATTGAGCAATATGCATTAAACAATGACTTTCAAGATGATTATGCAAGCTTGAGTCAAGGTAACCAAGTAGAGGAATTGGATTATCATTTGCATGATAACTTGTTCTACCATCTTGGCAAGATTTGTATTCCATAGGGAGAAAGAGTTAACATCATAAGAGAGAAACATACTTCTCTTATTGTTGGTCATTTCGGTGTAAGTAAGACGATGGCACATCTACAGAGGTATTTTTATTGGCCTTGTATGCTTGAAAGTGTGTCACATTTTATTAAAGGATGTTCATTTTGTGCAATCAGTGAGCCTAGCAATAGGAAGTTGGGATTGTACACACCACTTCTTATTCCTTCATGGCCATGGTAGAGTGTTTCTATGGATTTTGTAGGAGCTCTTCCATTGTCAAAAAGAGGTCATGATTATTTGTATGTAGTTGTGGATAGGTTTAGAAAAATGTGTATTTTGATGCCATGTAAAAAGAAAGTTACAGTTGAACAAACTACTCAGTTTTTCTTTCAGAATGTATGGGTGCATTTTGTATTACCCACATCCATTGTTAGTGATTGAGATTCTCGCTTTGTTGGGAATTTTTGGTCAAGCTTGTGGGGATTCATGGACACCAAACTGAAAAAGAGTACATCTTTTCATCAACAAAAATATTTTCAAACCAACGTGATTAATAGAATAGTGATACATCTTCTTCCTGGGTATTGCAACAAACATCCTAAGTTGTGGGATGAACATTTGCACTATATTCAGCATGCTTACAATCAGGCCAAGCTTTCTTCCACTTAAATATCACTATTTGAGGCATTTTTTGGGATACTTGCCTAAATATCCTTTGGATTTCATTTTTGGCAAATATTTCTCTATTGATGGTTATAGCAACATAGACAAAGCAAGAAAGTTCATTGAACATATCCAATTGGTACACCAAAAATTTCAAGAATAGCTTGAAAAGAGCCAAGGAAAGTACAAAGCAAGGCATGACAAGCATCATGTAGATCACAAGTTTTAAGTCGATGATGAACTTTGGCTTCACATTAGCAAAGAGAGGCTCCAAGGAGAAGGTAAAAAGCTAAAACCAATTAGATATGGTCCATTCAAAATTTTGGAAAAGATTGGTAACAATGCCTTCAGGTTGGATTTGGCTTCATATATGCAAATTTATGTTGTTTTTAATGTTGAGAATTTAAGGTTGTATGATCCTCCTTTGATTGAAGATAAAGGAGAGAATGTTCAAATTCCATCTATTGAAGAATTTTCTCCAAAATTCCTTGATGAGCTTCAACAAGACACTATACTTGACAGCAGAACAAGGACATCAAAAAGGGGTAGTGTCGATTATCTTCGAGTGGGGCTTGTTGTCCTTTGATATAACCTAAGGTAAATCAGCTATGCCAAAGCATCTATAATGTTTTTTTGTTTTGTGTGATTAGATGACCAGTGAACTATTTATAAACAGGTGCTTTAAACTTAGACAGATTTTTGATAAAATGAAAGGTTGTTCTTTAACTGCACATGGTTAGTTTGATTTTAATGTGATGGAGAAGTAGAGTATGGAGAGGTATAATTGATTTTATATTCAAACTAAATATTTAACCATTTACAAGAAGAAATTAAGAAAAGAGTGCTTTCTTAATCAACAAAATATAATTAAATTATTACAGAGATCTAGTGTAATTTATGTTCAAAGAGGAATTTACAATAACAAATAGTTTTGTAAATTAATCTCTTATTTAAATTACAACTTCACAGAGGATTCAAAATGAAACTGATATTCAATTAAATTTTAAATTGGATGACTGCAAAAGAATTAATTTATATGAAGAAAACATAATGAATAGACAAGATGGAATACAACTCACTAAGAGACAGACCATATGAGGCAAATCCATAATCTTTTATTATCTAAAAAATGCTCCAGCTTAGTACAAATCTGCTTGATAACTTGTTCAAGGGTTCAACCCTCAATACTTCGAAAAAATGAAGTATTTAAACAAAATTTACAAAAATATTACAATTAATGCCTCAATGACATGGAATTCTATTATTGACTTTGAACTAACAGAAAATAAATAATGTGATCAAAAGGAATGAATATGGTGAAGTGATCTGGACATCTGGCCCTGCTTTGGAGGAGAACAGTTGCTGAGTGGCCACTATTCGGGTGCTGCGCTGGTGAAGTTGACCTGTCTTTTTAATCCTGGAATTCACACAACTTATCCCACCGCTCTTCATATGGAATAGCAATCTTTGTTACCTTGCAGTAGATCTCATCTACCTCAGTATATTGAGAAAAAGTGGGTTTTACTGCAAAAATGTGTTTTATCTTGTGTTGGATAAAACTTATCTTGTTGATAGCTTCATAAAAATCTCTCCCTGTCATAGTACCTTTGATGTGGGAAGACTTACTTGTATCCTTTGCAATGTCTTGAAGCTTCTTCTTGTAATCTTCCCTGGTCATCAATTTTCCACTGATCACAAATAGAGAAGGCAGACCTTTCTTGTTCAATACATCTATTCTAGTGAAAAACTTGTTAACTACTACCCCTAGAGTGTGACATTTCTCTGTCAGTTGCACAACCAAGTTCTTCTTTTTTATAACTTTATTTACTTCCATGATGGTTTCTGTTATGTCATCTACTCCTAGATCATCCAGCTCATATATTTTTTTGGAATTGAAAAACTTTATGATGTTGTTGGTTGTAGCAGGCATTTCTCCCAATTAAACATTGATAGTGGAAATGGTTTGCTTGGCTTTTTCCATCAATTCCTTCTTCTTGAATATAATCTGGATAGATGGCCAGATTTCATCTATTTCTTTAATGATATTCTTCCATATGATTTCTTTAACATGGGCTAGTGTGTAGCCAATAGAGGACTCAACTACTACCTTCTTCCATACCTCTATCTGATTTTGAGCTCTCTGTAGCTCTGTTGCATACAAAGTCTCAGTCTTTGTTTGATGATCTTGTAGAAGATTGACTTGAGCCTGCAATATTTTGATCTCTTCAGTCTAGAGAAACATGTTCTATACTACATTTTCTGTTGAATATGGAGCATGATTGTTTAGAGGTTTTTGTTTCAGCCGGATGTATACCCCAGGAAGTTTGTACACCCCTCCACGAGGGGGGTGCGGGGGGGGACTTGTCCCCCCTGCGGGGGTTCATGGGGGCTGATCCCCCCCAGCTAGGGGGTCCGGGGGCCAGTGGTCCCCCGGCGGGGGTTTCGGGGGCAGCACCCCCAAAGCTAAAAATAGATGTAAAATTTCCTTGTAAAACTATAGTAATTTCTAGTTAATCTAGGTCGTTCATTAGGCGGATGATCTGACGGTAGAACTTATGTTTAGTTTATGGTTTTTTTTCCCTACAAGGCAACCCCTCTCTTTGTATGAGGGCATTGTATTGAGTCTATATAATATATGTGTATTCTCCGAGCGAGAAACAAAGAGGCGAGACTGTGAGAGAAAACAGAGGATATTACATCGGATTTGCTATAGGTTGTGTCTCTTCATTTTGCTGGATAATAGAAAGGAACGACTGGCTGTTCGGGGTGGATGTAGCCCAAACTGGGTGAACCACGTATATGTATGTCTCTCTGGTTTTATGTGTTTTCTGTGTTTATATTTCTGCAATATTCTATGTGTTCCATTTCTCTGTAATATATAATTTTCTAACATTTTCAAAATGATCTGCAACATCCCCTGTGCTTGTTATAGAAGATGTGATTGTAGGAATGGTTGTGATAGGGAGTGCTTACAAAGGGATAATAGTCATTTTGACAGCTTTCTCCTTTTCTTTGATCATATTTTCCATCTTTGTCTCAATTTGCTTCAACTGTGCACTCTGCTCCACGATGAGCTTCATCACTTCTGCCTTTTGTGTCTATGTTTCTTCAATATCCTTGGCCAGAGGATCTTCTGTAGCTGGCAATTTCAACTGCTTCCTTAATGATGCTATGTCTAAATTCTTTTTCTTTACAAGCTCTTCTGTAGCATTGATGTTTGCAGGGTCATAACCCACTTTGATCACTAAGTCCTCAGAGTTTTGATCCTCATCTCTTTGGCAAGTGCAGAGACCTTCTCCATCTTTAGTTGTGATTGAAAATTGGCTAATGTAACCTACAGTTTAGACAAACTCATAGCAGTGTTAGTGACAGTGGAAAAAATCGTTTCACCAATCTTCTTGTGCATCACCATTTGGTCAATGGGATGTATGTCCTTTACATAAAACTCAAATGCCATCTTCTTGTAGTCTGATGTTGTCTTCGGCTAGGGAAAATGTGCCTGGAGGAATACCATTTTCATTTTACCTCTCTCTGAATCAAAGGCTGACAACAGCCTACTTTGAGAACCAGAAGTCTGCTTCTAGAACTGATTGTAGGTGTTAATCTTCAAGGCCTCCTTCCTTACTTTTATCTCCTTAAAATGCCCATTATACTTTTCTTTGTCTCCCCTATAGTAAATGTGTTGGTCTGCATTTGTTGTTGATCTTGTGAAGCTATGGAGGTAGTGGGAGACAGTGTGGTCTGATCACCCACTAATGAGGAAACAAGTGGCTCATTAGTGGTGATAATGTTCTCCTGCTATGAATCCTTGCTGAGGCTTAGTTTGGAACTAAGCTTGGCCTTATTTCTATACATAATTTTGAATCCTTCACTGAAAATTTCAGTCCCTGAAGGGGACTCTTCTTCTATGCTTCTCGTAGTTGTTTTCTGCTGCATGGTTGGAGTCTCTACTATGGAGGATGATACTAGCTGTTCTTATGCCTCTTGTAGGGTGTTCTCAACCCATTCTAGTTGGTTTTTATACTTCTCTATCTCTAGTCTGTTTGTGTGAAATTAGGCAGTGGATTCGTTTTCCACTCTTAATTTAGAAATGACACCCAATGGACCATATGACTAGGTGAAACTAAGGCTGAACTGCATTTATTTTAGTAGCTTATATGCTTCTTCCCCTACTACCCTATTGTTGCAAATGAAAGGCCATATCTGTGTTTTAATTTTGAATTGGGACTTCTTCTTGGTAGCTACAAAGTGTATATCATCCATATTAACCATCTGTCTTATGTACGCTAGAGAAAAAATCCTCATTGGGAGGAATTTAGGCAAGTTTTAAAGGGCAATATCACACCCAAATATTCTCAATTCTGTATAATTCTGATAGAGGTACCAATCTCTTGTCTGAACTTGGTCTAATAGCTGCAACACCTTTCTAATTTCCTCATTGATCCTTGGTTTTGTTCTTTTTCTTAAGAGACTGATTGTTGGATGCACAAACATCTCTATGAACTATTTGTATGTGTATTCCTTTTGTTCCTTCATCACCAGAGTAGTCCAAAAGATGACTGACTATTGGTTCCCTTCTTCATCCAGCTTTTGTAAAGCAAGCTTGATGTTGTCTCCCTGAAAATATAAGAACATATAGACTAACACAGAAGCATACTTGAACACCTCCTCAGTCTAGAATTTGATAAATTTCTCATGAATTGAATCTGCGAGAAATTGGATAAAGTTAAACATGATGGATGGCTTAGAATCAGTAGAGAAAATGGACTAAAATTTTATGATGGCCTCATCTACCCACTCATCTGAGTAGTAGCCAAGGAGGTAAGAGATGACTGTGATAATTTTCTTGGCTGTCTTAGGGAAAATAGAGGAGGGATAGCGAGGATTTTTCGTTGGCAATGGGGCATCTTTTGTCAAGAAAAGTTCAAGGGTTTTGGCCCTCTTGGCAAAGTCCAATTTCTAGTACAATTCAACAAGTGCTTCATAGGAAAATGTGGTGGCATTCCCTACTGTGGGGGCTTGTATCATCTGGTCTATGGCTTGAGGAGTGATAGTAAATATAATTTCTCTAGTGGGGGGAATTATGGCTCTTTGGCTTGGAAAATAACATGCATGACACTTCCTAACAAATTCTGGGGTGTTGTGGGTATGGGGAAAAATGTATTGGGGTAAATTGTATTCCCAAAAATGAATGTCATCGAATTTGTCTATGTATTTGTCCCTGAGCCAGGAATACATCTCAAAAAGGTCAAATTCGCAGAGAGTTTCATGGATTTTATGTTCTCTATCAGCCAAAGTGACATGGTGAAAATCAATGGGAGGATAGATTAGAGGATTGACAGGTTCTTCTAGTCCCTTGTCCTTTCGATGCATCTTTGGATAAAGCTAAGGACAATAGTGAAAACTAGATTACAGGCTTCAATACACAGAGGGGACTTAGGATTTGAGGACAAGAACATAGGTAATAGGCTGAAAACGAGTGAGTAGACAGTGTCGCTAGCAGGTGAAAATGTCAGAGTTTGGTCTAGCAAACCTGTAACAGAGCAATAACAGTGGCAGTGTATGAATTCAGTAACTGGTTAATGAGTGAAAGGGAGAATTATATAACAGTCTGGTTTTTCCATTGAGGGTGGCGCAGGTCCATTGGATTAATGGCTAAACCATTTAATTATTTAACAACTTAGTTTTGGAGGGAGCAGATGTGATTGGCAGAATCAACGAGAAAATGACATGGTGGAAGGTGAGTGGCGGGAGCGCAATGGGTAGAAGAGTGGTATTGGGAGGCGAAGAAACTGCTTTTCAAAGGGGGGGAGGTGGTTAATGGTTTCGCCCGAGGGGGGTCCGAAATGCTGTAATGTTGACACATAGGGGTGGGCGCGGTTTCAAATACTGCCCATTTCAGACACCCACCCCCGATGGTAAAGTTTGGATGGTGATGGGGGGGGGTGCACGAAATGTTGTTCGAGCCATCAGATTTTGGGAGATGGGTACCGATGAGGTGAGAGGTGCCAGAGTGTTAGAGAGAGGTGCATGTTTGCATTAGTTTCTTTGTATTCTAATTTGTTGTTTTTGTTTAGCACTGACATATGTTCTGTAGGATGAGGTAAGTTTTGCTATTATCATGTCACGGGTATTTATTTGAAGACTTTTTGCAGGTATTATATATTCGTCAAGAGAAGACTCAATGCATAATCTAATGATCTGAAGAGTGAGAAAGGGTAGCATGACAAGAGCAACAATCAAGGTGCAGAAACAATATTAAGAAGTTCACCCCACATGAAGTCTTCAAGTGGGAAGCACTACATACAATCATTGTAAAAGTATCGTTGTACAGAGTCATTGTAAAAGCATCATTGTAAAAGTTGTACAAGTGTCTATCTACCAAGATTTGAACAGGCAGTGTTGGGAGGTCTAGGATCATCATTAGGTGGTTGTGTCATAGTTGGGGTTATGGTCTAGTGTGTCTTCTTCTTCTACATCATTCTATGTCATTGTAAAGTGGACCATTTTCCCTGGTATGGGAGTCCATTCTTCTTTTATTCTTCTATAGGGTCGTAGTTTGCTGCTAGGCTAGTGCATGAGTTCACCAATAGGTTCAAGCCTATGAAAACTCTAGGGTGGTAGGGTGGTCATAGGGTGAGTTGTAGCTCATTGGGTGTTGGGGCATCCGCTTAGTTGACTATTGAAGAATCTCGGGCGTTGGAGCGTCCATCCAGTGGGATTTGGAGAAGAATGCTTTTCTAGATTCTAGGAAATTGGAGCTTCCTTTTCAATTGGAATTGAAGATTAAATAATTATTAGAAAAGCCTTTGGGGGTTTTCCACCTAACATTTATGTGCCTCCTGTGTTCTTTTATTGACTATTGTTACTTCATAAACATTAATGATAATTGAATATTAACTAATTCTTTGAAAATATTTAAAAGTTATAATTGCTAAGGAATATTGATTCACCTCCCCCCCCCCTCAGCATTTTCCAACAATTGGTATCGGAGCTTGGTTCCTTCACTAGCAGTTTAACAATTGGAAGGATATCATGGAGCATACCAAGAACGGTGTACCTCTATTCAATGAAAATAATTATGCACTCTCGAAAGGAAGAATGGAGGTCTATCTCTTGGCACAAGGTTACAAAGTATGGGACATTGTTCAAAATGGCTTTACACCAACCATGGATGAACAAGGTAAGAAGAATTTGGTAAATGATGCAAAAGCAAAGAATATTATTATCAGTGGACTTATTGAATCTACTTATCATAAGGTGTTGGGTTATAAAACCGCCAAAAATGTATGGGACAAGCTTGAGAATATATATGCAGGTGACTCAAATGTCAAAGAAGCAAAGCTTCAAATCTACAGAGAAAAATTTGAGAAACTTAGAATGAAAGAATATGACAACATTGTTGCATACTTCCAACATGCTAATTAAATAAACAACAATCTGGAAGGATTGGGAGAGCCTGTTGACGAGAATACTATCATATGAAATATTCTTAGAATGTTACGAGGAATATTCAACCCAAAGGTATCGGTCTTAGAATACAGTGAAAATCTGCACAAACTTAGCAAAGAGGAATTACATGGAGTTCTCATTGCATATGAAATGAGACTTGATGAAGAAGAAGGTACTTCGCATCTAGAAACTACATTTTCTGCATCTAAGAAAACCAATAAGGACAAAAAACCTTCAAAGGCAAAGACCTGCACCTGCACCTGCAAGTGTGAAGAAAAGGAAGATGATGAATAAGGTTTTTCATATGGAGAATATGCTTACTTTACGAGAAAACTAAAAATTGGTAAGGGAAAATTCAAAGGTAAACTTCCATTGATATGTTTCGGTTGTGGTGAGGTTGGGCATTTCACAGCAAAATGTCCGAACAGAAGTGATGGAAACTCAAAAGGAAAGAAAGGCTTTAAGAAATTCAACAAGCAAGGAAAGAAGAAAGGATTCAAAAGGAACTTTCTCTCTAAAGAAGATAGTGACAGTGAAGAAGAAGCCAATGAGAGAGTATTGTTTATGGCCAAGCCAATAAACAAGAGGTATCAAACAACGAAGAATAAAGGTTGACCATAGAAGAATTTTCTAAGGAGGCAATCAAGCTTATAAAAGAGCTCAACGCTGAGAAGATCCATTCCAGCTCTCTTGAAGAACAAGTTCAAGGTCTCAAAATTGAAGTTGAATAACACAAATGTATTGAAGAGTCACTTCAAAAGAAGTTGGAAGAAAGAAGCAAAGAAAGGGAAGCATTAGAATCTGAAGTAGTCTCGTTGCGTAAGGAAGTGAAGAAGCGAAAAATTGTCCAAAACTATGCCAATAGCTCAAGGGCGTTGGAAGAACTCATCAACAATCGACGATCTTACAATGATAGAACTGGCCTCAGTTACAAAGAAGAAGAAGTAGGACCTTCTACAACAAAATACAATGAACCTATGAGATCTAGCAGGCATGTAGACTTCATTGGACAAGATTTGCAAGAATAGCCTTGGAATACAATTCCTTGACAAATATTTCCATCCAAGTACCAACATATTTTTCATGGCTATTGTTATTCATGTGGAAAATTTGGTCATAAAGCTATAGAATGTCGCACGTACCCTAGGAACCAATACAATTCCAGGAGATCTGTCAAATATGAACCTCCTAGTGCTCAACGAAACATCAATAGATTTTAACATTTAAGAAGTAATATTGAATGTTACAAATGTCGAAACTTTGGACACATAGCCAGAGACTGCAGACTTGAAAGTCCTCCAGAAGAATCTTCGAAGCCACAGAACGAACAAACATGGAAGAAGAAGAACACCAATAATTGTGCTCTCGCTCTCAAGGCTCAAAACAACAAAGATGTGTGGTATGTTGATAGCGGTTGCCCAACGCATATGACTGGACATAGAAATAAATTTGTATCTTTGAAATAGAAGAAGGATGGAACCGTGTCCTTTGGAAATGATGGATCTTCAAATGTTATAAGATCAGGTACCGTCAGTCTCAAAAGCAAAGATGCTCTAGCCAAGAATGTTCTATTGGTTGAAAACATGAATCACAATCTACTCAGTTTTGGACAAATGTGTGATCAAGGACACACAATGCTATTCAACTCCACAAAATGTGAAATCAGGAAAGGCAGGTATGGTAAAATTGTGGCTATAACAAGTCGAGCTCCAAACAACATATATGTTCTGGATGAAGCAACTAAAGCATGTCTACTAGCTAAAGAAGATGAAATCTAGTTATGGCACAAACGAATGAGTCACATAAACTTTGAAAATCTCGTCAAGATAAGCAAAAAGGAAGCAGTACGAGAAATTCCGAAAATCTCAAAACCTTCCAACACACTATGTGAGGCTTGTCGGCACGGCAAGCAGAAAAAATGTGGATTTAAAACAAAAGAACACTTTGCATCACATCCATTGGAATTGATACATACTGATCTATGTGGTCCTATGGAAACAAAAGGCTTAGATGGAGAATTATATTTCATGCTAATGATAGATGACTATACCAAGATGACAGCCATCAGTTTCCTACAAAAAAAATCCAAAGCATTTGAGTGCTTTAAGATCTACAAGGAGTTGGTCGAAAATGAAACTAATTTAAAATAAAGTGTCTAAGATTAGATAATCGCGAAGAATTCACTTCCAAATTATTTCAAAAATACTGTGACGAAAATGGAATAAAAGAACAATTTTCAACAGCGCGAACACCTCAGCAAAATTGAGTTGCTGAAAGAAACAATAGAACCGTACAGGAAATGGGTATAACAATACTGAAGGACTCAAAATTGAATAAAAAATTCTGGGTTCAAGAAATTGATACGGAGGTCTTCATTATCAACAAAAGTCTTCTCAGAAATAATTGCAATAAGACCCCATATGAATTATGGAAAGGAAAACCAGCTAATGTAAAATATTTCAGAATCTTTGGAAGAAAATGTTATATGAAAAGAGAAGGTCAAAAGTTGGGTAAGTTTGAATCGCGTGTTGATGAAGGTATCTTTGTTGGTTACTCACGCAAAAGAAAGGCCTATAAATGCTATAATCTAAGACGAAAACAGATAGTGGAGAGCATAAATGTTACATTTGACAAAGAGAGTGTTCTAACGAATAATGATGAGGATCTACAATCTTTGAAACTTGAGACCTAGGCTGAAAAAGGTACAGAGAAAATTCTAGAACAAGAAGCAACTGTCAACCAGGAAGAAGTAAGTAATGATCAACAAGATATACATGAAAATAACAAGAAGCTCCTCCAAAGAGAGCAAAAGAATGGATTCAAAAGAACCATCCATCAAATCAAATCATTGGTGACATAAATGAAGGAATTGGAACAAGAAAAGGTCGATAGCTTCGTTCATCACAACAAGCTCACATTGCTTTTCTAGCAACCTTTGAGCCTAGTAGTTTTGAGGAAGCCAGCCAGAATGAACATTGGGTAGCAGCTATGAATGAAGAATTGGATCAAATCGAGAAGAATAACACCTGGGAATTAGTTCCACGACCAAAAGATAAAAATGTCATTGGGACTAAATGGGTGTTCAGGAACAAATTGAATGAAGATGGATAGGTTACCATAAACAAAGCAAGATTGGTTTGCAAAGGCTATGCACAAGTGGAAGGAATTGATTTCGACGAAAAATTTGCACCAGTTGCCAAAATAGAAGCCATCTGTATGTTTCTCGCCTATGAATGCTCAAGAAAATAAAAGTCTACCAAATGGATGTTAAGTCAGCATTTCTGAATGGATAATTAGAAGAAGAAGTTTACATCAAACAACCTGAAGGTTTTCTACTATCAGAAAAACAAGACTATGTTTGGAGGTTAAAGAAGGCTCTATATGGTCTCAAGCAGGCTCCCAGAGCATGGTATGCTTGTCTTAATGGATATCTACGTCCACAAGGGTTCAAGAAAGGTATTTTTGATAGCAATCTTTACGTACAAATAGATAATGATAATTTAACAATTGTTGAGGTATATGTGGATGATATAATATTTGGTAGCAATGATGATCGACTAAGTAAGAACTTTGCTATAAAGATGCAAAGTGAGTCTGAGATGTCTTTACTTGGTGAGTTGACATACTTCTTACGGCTTCAAATATCTCATCAAGAGAAAGGAATATTTATATGTCAAGCCAAGTACATCAAGGAAATGCTTAAGAAATTCAAAATGGAAGATTTCAAACCCGTCCTTACTTCGATGGTAACAAGTTAAAAATTGAGCATAAATGACTCATTTAAGGATGTCGATCAGAGGTTGTACAGATCTATGATTGGTAGTCTTCTATATGTAACATCCTCCCTGCTAGATGTTATGTAAGAAGTTGGATAAGTAGCAAGATTTCAAGCAACACCAAAAGAATCACATATTATTTCTATCAAAAGAATTCTTCAATATCTAAAGGGCACAATAGAATATGGCTTATGGTATCCCAAGGGAAACAATCTCATTATTCAAGCCTTTACAGATGCAGATTTGGCAGGAAGCATTCATGATCATAAGAGTATTATTGGAGCAGCATTCTATCTAGGTGGTTGTCTCGTATCATGGTTGAGCAAAAACCAAACCTCAATATCGTTATCTACAGCAAAAGAAAAATACATTGCAGTGGCAGCTTGTTGTACTCAAGTCCTTTGGATGAAACAAACTTTGCAAGATCTTCAAGTACAATTCAGTGAGCATATTCCCATCTTTTGTGATAACACTAGTGCCATCAGCATCTCCAAGAATCCTGTCATGCATTCAAAAACAAAACACATTCCGATATAATATCGTTTTGTTAGAGAACAAGTCGCTGAAAAGAATATCAAAATTGAATATGTTGGTACAAAAGAAAAAATTGATGATATCTTCACTAAACCTTTACCTCGTGAAGCATTTGAATATCTTCGCCAGAAGCTTGGGATTATCCCAAGTTCTCATGAGATTTTCCTTATTCAGAAAATAAAGGGGGAGTGGAAGTGTGTACAAGTCCGTAGGATGGTTGTGTGTCAGGGGGAGTTACCCTTTTCCATTTATGTCAAATGGGGAGAGAAGGCAGTAGGAAGCGGTGCCATGATCGTAGGGGGAGTACTTGTGTTGCCAGCAATGCCAAAGGGGGATAACGTTGATCTAAAGATGATCTAAGGTTGTCATTGATGTCAACCCAAACAGCACCAGGGGCTACCTTGATCTTGCAAGGGAATTTTGACTTGAAAAATTACTCTATTTTGAGTCAAGGATCTTTTATATGGATTCTACTCGTCGAGATGTTTCCGTTGATATATGGCACGCCAAGTAATTCTTCACAGTTTGAGAGATATTCATGTTTGAAGTTAGTAACCCCGGTTAGTGGGCTAAAACCCTATTAGGTTGTGGCATGGCACTCATAATTGGTTTTGGTCATTGACTAGTCAATAATTAATATTTTTTAAGCTCCTAAAATCCCTCCAGCATTCTCTATAGAAGCCCCTCTCAACTCTATAAAAAGAAATCTTATATATCCTCCAAAAGGAGCGATCGTGGAATTTTCGCTATAACTTAATTTCTACAAAGTCTTAGATTCTAAAATTAAAACCCATTTGATTCACAATCATGATGAACATCGTGACTGAATTTCAGATCTTGGTTTGCTATATTTGCAAAGATATGATCTGTGGAAATTAGGGTTTTTGCAGGCTGCCGAATTTCATCTCAAAGAAGCGACCTTGGGAAAATCATCATAACCCTCTCTCAGAGAAGAGGATTGGAATTCTGTAAAACATGGAGGATAGTGCATGGAATTTAGTTTTCTTTGTATCAATTTCAGAGCCGAAGGAGGAAATAGTGACACGTGGTACGTCGTACAAGTTTGATGTATTGAACTAGTCCATAATTAGGTGATTGTGAGAGATTGGGCATAACTTTGTCTTGAAGGGTCCAAATTGGGTCAGACTTGTGGCATTGTAAAAAAGACTCAGAGGGATTCTACAAGACCGAAGATCACATGTTGGGGATCTGAAATCACAAAGATACATCCGATTAAATATCATGCTCCTAGAAGGAAAGAAAAACTAGATCAAGTGTTGTCAAGGGGTGCAAAGGACCAGACTTTCTAGGGTAGCAAAGAGCAAGGTGCAACAAAATGATGCAGAAGAGGTAAGCTACAGGTAAGTATCTTTTGTATATGCATGTTTTTCCCTTAATTGCATTAGTTTCTTTGCATTCTAATTTGTTGTTTTTGTTTAGCACTGACATATGTTTTGCAGGATGAAGTAAGTTTTGCTATTTTCATGTCATGGGTATTTATTTGAAGACTTTTTGAGGTATTATATATTCATCAAGAGAAGACTCAATGCATAATCTAATGTTCTGAAGAGTGAGAAAGGGTAGCATGACAAGAGCAGCAAACAAGGTGCAGAACAGCAGCAAGAATTTCACCACATGAAGTCTTCAAGTGGGAAGCACTACATACAATCATTGTAAAAGTATCATTGTACAGAGTCATTGTAAAAGGATCATTGTAAAATTTGTACAAGTGTCTATCTACCAAGAGTTTAAGAGGCAGTGTCGGGAGGTTTAAGATCATCATTAGGTGGTTGTGTCATAGTTGGGGTTATGTTCTAGTGTGTCATCTTCTTCTACATCATTCTATATCATTGTAGAGTGGGCCATTTTCCCTGGTACGGGACTCCATTCATCTTTTATTCTTCTATAGGGTGTAGGGTGGTGCTAGGCTAGTGCATGAAGTCACCAACATGTTCATGCCTATGAAAAATTCAGGGTGCTAGGGTGATTTGTAGCTCATTGGGTGTTGGGGCATCCGTTCAATTGACTACTGAAGAATCTTAGGTGTTGGAGCGTCCATCCAGTGGGAGCTGGAGAAGAATGATTTTCTAGATTCTAGGAAGTTGGAGCTTTCTTTTCAATTGGAGTCGAAGATTAAAGAATTATTATAAAAGTGTTCGGTGGTTTTTGACTTGGAGGGGGTTTTCCACCAAAAATTTTTGTGCCTCCTGTGTTCTTTTATTCACTTTTGTTACTGCATAAACATTAAGGATAATTGAAGATTAACTAATGCTCTAAAAATATTTAAAAGTGCTAATTGCTAAGGAATACTAATTCAGCCCCCCTCCCCCCTCTCAGTATTTTCCAACAGTTACAATATCGGCTCCAACTAGGGACTGCTTCCCCATGTGGGATGCAGAGAACAAGTAGGTCCAAGTGCCTTCCCGTCGGGCTATGGAGTCTTTGCTGAAACGGATACTCACTTGCAAATTTTTCAGAAATGAAATGAACTCTCCGAATATTTACATATGATGAATGAATGGATGAAAAATTAACTCTGAATGTAATGTTTCAAGTATTTCTCATTAATTGGCAATGAGGAATACTCTCCTTCCAAATTATGTAGGATGAATGTATTTTTCCCTTTGACTTCTACAATGCTAGATGGACCAAACCAGAGGTTGTCAAATTTTGCAGGCTTGCCTTTATCTTCTCTCCTTGTATCTGACCTAAGCACTAGGTCACCTTTCTTGAAATTTCTTTCTCTAGCCTTTCTGTCAAACAGTTCTTTCATTTTATTTTGGTATTTCCTTAGCTTGTAATGAATTTCATCCATGTCTTCATTCAACTCAATAATTTGATTAATCCTTCTTGAGAAATCATATTTTTCTTCATAGGATTCCTAAAGTAATCTCATAATAGGTAAAGCTAAATGAGTAGGAAAAACTGCTTCCTTGCCATAAACTAATTGGAAAGGAGACTTGCCTGTTGATCTCTTAGGATAAACTCGGCTTGCCCAAATTGCATGGATAAGGTGGTTGTCCCAACTCATTTTATGGTCTTCAAGAGTCTTCTTAATGACCTTAACTAATCTCTTGTTGGAAGAATCTGCTAGCCCATTACCCTGTGGATAGTATGGTGTAGAATGGTGTAATAGGATTGAATATTTTTTATAGAACTCAATCATTTTAACACCGTTGAAAGTTGCTACATTATCTATAACAATCTGTTGAGGACATCCAAATCTTGATAGGATATTTTCTTCAGGGAATTTAATCACAACAATACCAGTTGCATTTTTAACAGGTATGGCTTCTACCCACTTGGTAAAATATTCTATAGCAATTAAAATTCATATGTGTTGATTACTTGATTGTGGATGAAGATCCCCTATAAAGTCCAACCCCCATTGTAGAAAAGGAGCATGAACCAATATTGGAACCAAAGGAAGTGCTGACAATTTCTGTTTTCCTACAAATAATTAGCATCGTATGCAACTTCTTGCTCTTGCTCCAACTTCTTTAAAAAGTGTTGGCCAGTAGAAACCTACTTTTTAAAATTTTGTAGGTTGTTGCTCTCCAAGCATAGTGTCCACCACAAAACCCTACATGGAACTGATCTATAATTCCCTCTGTTTCATTTTCAATTAAACAAAGAAGAAGGATATTAAGAGGGTCTTTCCAATATAGATTAGCATTGATAATGCAGTATTTTACTGCTTTAAGCTTCAGGGCTTTGCACTGCTTCAAGTTAAGATCAAATGGACATTGAAAATCCCTAAGAAACTGCACAATATCATATTACCAATCAGAGAGTAGATATTTATGATCTATGTGAACAAGAATGGCTTTATTTGAAGAAATATGTTATTGTGGGTTCTCCCCTTCTATAAGAGGAGGAGTTTCTTGTATGATCCAGGTGGCTCCAGAGACACACACAGGACAAAGAGGGCTTATGAAAGCTCGAAAATCAAAGTGATCAGAATGCTTTCAAACTAGGACCAGAGTGTAGATCTCATCATCCTGGTCATGGTGGTGTGAACGGTTCGTCAATCCGAGTCCATATGAGGAAGATAGAGGTAGTCAAAATTTGGTTGACTTTTGTTGACTAGGCAGGCTTAAAGAGGTAGCATTTTGGACAAAATCTGGCAACCAAATTCCGACCAACCTAGGCTAGATTCTAGGCAAATTTGTGGCTTGTTTAATTTGACTCCTTCGGCCAAATTTTGAAATTTTCGAAAATGCATTATTATTATTAAAAATTAAAAATATATATATAAAAAGGGGGGTTTGTGGGCTACCACCCCACTCCTCTCCATAAAACCCCAACACATGCCACGAAATATCAAAAGGGGCCGGTGGGAGTTGAACCCACGGCCGATGGGGGGGCCGGCCCCGCCCATGCAGCGGCCCCACGTTGACCCATGAAACGTACCATGTACAACAAACAAAACAACAACTCAACAAAATAAGCGCCCTCGTACCAATATAACGCGCCAAAAAAACATTTAATCTGCCAACCTTATACGCTTGTGGTTGCGGGAGTTAAGGGGTGGGCCACCCAATGCAGACCCAACCCCACCTAATAAAAAATAATATATTTTAATTAGAGAGGGGTGGGATTTGATCCCTCGACCCCTCCTCAACAAATTTCCTTATTAACCAATGCGCCAAACAAATTCCTTGGTTAATCTGCCCGAGAATTTATATAAACCATCATTTGCATAGTGCGCCCAAGGATGGAGGAACCAGGAGCAGACATGGAATTCGAGGTGAATATTTTTTTAATTAATTTTTTAATGTAGTTGGAACCATGACTGAGCAAAATTTCCAGGAGGGTGAAATTTTTGCAGTGTCCAAATTGGACAAATTTTATGTCAATCTTACACCTCTCAGCGACATGAACCCGATGGCGCAGTCAGTTTCCTAATCTGAGCAGCCAATTTGCAGAGGACCCGGAGGAGGGAATATTTGAGGAATCTAGGGGGAATCTAAAATATTCCTTGAGCCCCAGATTTCCACTTTCTTAGAATTCATAAATTTGACAATCGATTTTACACTATTCAATGCCACAAATCCAATGGTGCATTTAGATTTTCCATTTTCTCATTTCATTTTTTGGCCACTTTTCTAAGTGGAGTGCAGGTGTCAACATTCAGCGTGCGAACAGCCATTTCCATGAGATTCAACACAACGAGATTGATGGCATGAACATCTTCAGTAGTTTGACATCCTCTTCTCAGATGGCCCATGGATGTGAGGTATATGCAGTGTGTTCATGTACTTATTTTGCTATCCATTGTGCTACACAGATCCATGTTTGATGTTTGATGTGGGATCTATTTTTCTTACTAGTTTCATGATTCCTGCTTGATGTGATGCGGAATCATTTGCGTGATGTACTTGTTGTCATGAATTTTCATGTTTCGATTGAGATCCCTTTGTCATCATGTTGATGGGATACTCTTGTTGTCGCCATGTATGTGTGCATTGAGATCCCTTTTATGCCATGTCAGTGGGATGCTCATTATCATCATGCATGAGTTTTATGTCATACTGATAGGAGTCCTTTTTTACTAAGAGTTCCTATAGCAGAACATCTGTTGGATCCACTCCTGCATGAGGGCATTTTCCTTGTATGATAGCGACATCACCTCTTATGTACATCATCACTATTGACAGCACTTAATGCAGCGGCCTACACCATCTTGACACCAGGGCCCGGAGACGTAGTCCCTCCTGGATGAACTACGTTACCAACGGATTATGTTTTCATGTGTTGATGAATGTCATGTTCCTCTTATTTACAGCATGCAGATGTATTCATTAATGTTCTTTTAAAAATGCAATTTAACACATCACAAAAGTAAAAGGTATTGGAAGGGTCCTTCGTCACACCTAGACCTGGATCAAGTGGTATCGAAGAAATCTTTGTGTGGATGTGAATTGCAAGCGCGAACAATGGAACATGTAGCTACAACGGAAGAAAAAATGATGTACGAGACCATGCTCAAAATTTCCAAAATGGTGGAAACAATTTATGAAACTCTACAGAAAGAGATAGAGGAAAAGGAGTGATTGCAGCGTCAAATGCAAGCTATGGAAGAGCCCCTGGAAGAACTGAAGCACAACAACCAAAGTCTTCAAATAGATAATGTTGAATTGAAGATGCTTCTACATGAAGAGAAAGAGGAGAAACATAGTTTGCTACGATCGCTGCAAGCAAAGGACGAGGCCTTGGAAAAGCTGCAGCGTGACCCATGTGAGGTAAAAATTAATTCTCTGAATTCATGTATGTGTCCTAAAAATCATACCACATGAATTGGCTCCAAACTGTTGAAGCAAATAGGGTATGAAGGAAAGGTCTTGGGCATTAATGGCCAAGGCATTGTCAACCCCATCAAAGTAGAAAAATTATCCTATCAAACAGGACTTGGGTATGTCAGAAGGGAAGCTAGGGAATGCACCATGACAGTTAGCGAACCACCAACAACAGATGATGAGCAACCTTCATTAGTTCTTTCCAAATCGACAGAGGAGGTAAAAGATGTTGATTTCCTTTCGATTTCGTCGTGACATAGTATGATTTCTATTGGAGATTTGGAGATCCCAATTACAGGGACAAACATGAGGCTCCTTACAAGGACGAAGCACGAGGAGGAAGAAAAACTTGGTGTTAATAACCAAGGCATAACTCAACCATTAGAGGTTATGCAGAGAACTCAATTTGCAGGCGTGGGATACACCAACAGAGAAGGCTCGAAGGTGTCATATGCTTCCGAAACATTGTCGAAATTGTCGAGGAAAGAGAATGATGGGAACACATCCCCATCATTCCATGGCAGTGGCCATCGCAGTGAAAGAGCTGAGGCAAGCTCTCATCGCCATACTTACACCAGAGATGGCAAGGAAAGGTATAACTAGTTTCGATTTTCGAATATTCATTCTGATTATAATCATGTTGTTAAATATGAACGTAAATCATGGAATCGAAGAACATGTACCTTTTGTGGATTACATAACCATACTTTTTCTAAGTGTTGGAAAAGAATAGCAGCACACAAAAGAAGGAGGCATGAAAGACCCTCTCGACAGCAGGTAAAGAATCATGTTAAATAGATCTAGAGGAAGAAAACCTATTGCAGTCATTGCGATAGAAGTGGCCATCAAAGAGCCACTTGTTGGAGGCTCCATCCAGAGCAGCACCTTAAAGACAATGTGTCGGTGCATGAACCAGGTGAAGCAGTTGTTCGACCATCGAATGTGCCTCAAGGAAATGACCCATTCACCTTGATAAGTGAAAAATGGTTTCTAGATATGTTAGCGTGCCATGGTCATTCTTTTGTAAATCATTTGTTGCATTTTAAAATGTAAAAGTGATGATGTGTGTTCCACCACTTGTTAAGCAACAATGATGTCTGGTCTTATTTTGTGTTGCATTTTAAACTCTGAAAGTGATGTTGTGTTTCCATCACTTGTCAAAACAAAAATAATGTTTGGCCTTACCTTTGTAAATCATGTGTTGCAATGATGATGTGTTTTCCGTCACTTGTTGAAGCAACAATGATATTTCGGCCTTGTTTTCGTAGTTGGGGTATCGTTCCATTTCGATGTAAACTTGACCATCGAGTATGTGTTATAAACTTTTAGAAAGTGTGGGATGCTTGGGTCATTTAGTTGGTCATGTAAATTCACCGTGTAATTTCCAAAACAATGTACTACAAGTTGCAGAGGTTGCAGCTGTCGACTCATCGCTTAAGGCTCCGAAGAAAAAAGGTGAAGGAGATGGAAGCGAGACCTTTCAGGATGCTTGTGATGCAGACAAGGTAGAGAGAAGTTGCAGATTATTTTTCATGCTTTTGGAGGGCCAAAAGCTCCTCAGTGGGGAGGATTGATCTAGGTGACTCCAGAGACACACACAGGACAAAGAGGGCTTATGAAAGCTTGAAAATCAAATTGGTCAGAATGGTTTCAAACTAGAATCAGAGCATAGATCTCGTCATATTGATTGCAACGGTGTGAACAGTTCGTCAATCCGAGTCCGAATGAGGAAGATAGAGGCAGTCAAAGTTTGGTTGACTTTTGTTGACTGGGCAAGCTTAAGGAGGCAGCATTTTGGACAAAATCCAGCAACCGGATTCTGGCCAGCCTGGGCAAGGTTCCAATCGAATTTGTGACCTGTTTAATTTGACTCCTTCGGCCAAATTTTGAAATTTTCGAAAATGCATTATTAATATTAAAAATTAAAAAAAAAAAAAATATATATATATATATATAAAGGGGGGTGGTGGGCCACCACCCCACGCCTCTCCATAAAACCCCAACACATGCCACGACATATCAAAAGGGGCCGGTGGGAGTTGAACCCATGGCTGGCGGGAGGGCTAGCCCCGCCCACGCGGTGGCCCCACATTGACCCATGAAACGTACCATGTACAACAAACAAAACAATGACCCAACAGAACAAGCGCCCTCGTACCAATATAACGTGCCAACAAAACATTTAATGCACCAACCTTATACGCCTGTGGTTGTGGGAGTTAAGGGGCAAGCCACCCAATGCGGACCCGACCCCACCTAATAAAAAATAATATATGTTAGTTCAGGAGGGGTGGGATTTGATCCCTCGACCCCTCCTCAACAAATTTCCTTATTAACCAATGTACCAAATGAATTCCTTGGTTAATCTGCCTGAGAATTTATATAAACCTTCATTTGCATAGTGCGCCCAGGGATGGAGGAACCAGGAGTGGGCACAAAATTCGAGGTGAATCTTTTTTAATTAATTTTTTAATGCAGGTGGAACCATGACTGAGTTTTAATAACCAACTTCTGAACTCCTGGTGGAAATTTGTCCTTATTATCAAACAAAGGATTTTAATAGATAGAAAATGTCTCTTCAAGATTGGTAGAGGTTGATGGAATAGAATAAGGAGTTTGAGAAGTGAAGTCTGTAGGCTTGAATTCAGGTAAATGTAAACCCAATTCTTCCTCAGATGAAGGTGATTTGATAGGAATGGATGGGACTTGATATGACTCAAGTGATTGTATTAAAAAGGTTGATGGAAGATCTACTCCTCTGGAATGGAGTTCAGAAACCCTAGGAGGTAATTTAGTCCAATCAGGATGGGATGGCACAAATGAAAAGCGATCTACAAATGAGATGTTTTTGGGTGTAAAGATGAAGAAGAAGGAGGGGTTCTAAGTCTTCTCCTTAAAGGGGCTCCCCTAATAAGTCTTTCTGGATCTGGTAGAGAGTTAACAATCTCAGGATCAGAACGTGATCTAATATGATTAAAAGGAGCCAGCTTGGACGAGTGGAATCGACAGGTGAAAGATTTTGACCTATATCCTTATCCTTTATTCACCTTAAAGGAAAGGGAGAATCATTGCCCCAAGTAAAATTTAGCTTTCAATCCTTCGCTCCCCGGCAATGGCACCAATCTTATGTTGTCCTTTGAGATAACCTAAGGTCAATTAGTTATGCCAAAGCATCTATAATGTTTTGTTGTTTTGAGTGATTGGATGACCAGTGAACTATTTATAAACAGGTGCTTTAAACTTAGACAGATTTTTGATAAAATGAAAGGTTGTTCTTTAACTGCACATGGTTAGTTTGATTTTAATGTGATGGAGAAGTAGAGTATGGAGAGGTATAATTGATTTTATATTCAAACTGAATATTTAACCATTTACAAGAAGAAATTAAGAAAAGAGTGCTTTCTTAATCAACAAAATATAATTAAACTATTACAGAGATCTAGTGTAATTTATGTTCAAAGAGGAATTTACAATAACAAATAGTTTTGTAAATCAATCACTTATTTCAATTACAACTTCACAGAGGATTCAAAATGAAACTGATATTCAATTAAATTTTAAATTGGATGACTGCAAAAGAATAAATTTATATGAAGAAAACATAATGAATAGACAAGATGGAATACAACTCACTAAGAGGCAGACCGTATGAGGCAAATCCAGAATATTTTATTATCTCAAAAATGCTCCAGCTTAGTACAAATCTTCTTGATAACTTTTTCAAGGGTCCATCCCTCAATACCTCGACAAAATGAAGTATTTAAACAAAAATTACAAAAAGATTACAATTAATGCCTCAGTGACACGACATTCTCTTATTGACTTTGAACTAACAGAAAAGAGATAATGTGATCAACATGAATGAATCTGGTGAATTGATCTGACATCTGGCCCTGCTTTGGAGGAGAACAGTTGTTGAGTGGCCACTATTCGGGTGTTGCGCTGGTGAAGTGACCTGTCTTTTTAATCATGGAATTCACACAACTTATCCCACTGCTCTTCATCTATAATAATAATCTTTGTTACCTTGTGGTAGATCTCATCTACCTGAGTATACCAAGCAAAAGTGGGTTTTACTGCAAAAAATGTGTTTTATCTCGTGTTGGATAAAACTTATGTTGTTGATAGCTTCATAAAAAGCTCTCCCTGTCATAGTACCTTTCATGTGAGAATACTTAGTTGTATCCTTTGAAATGTCTTGAAGTTTCTTCTTGTAATCTTCCATGGTCATCAATTTGCCATTGATCACAAATAGAGAAGGCAAACCTTTTTTTTTCAATGCATCTATTCTAGTGAAAAAACCTGTTAACTGCTACCTCCAGAGTGTGACATTTCTCTGTCGGTTGTACAACCAAGTTCTCCTTTATTAGAAATTTCTTTACTTCCAGGATGGTTTTTGTTTTGTCACCTACTCCTACATCATCCAGCTCATATCTGTTTTTGGAATTGAGGAAATTTATGATGTTGTTGGCTATAGCAGGAATTTCTCCCAATTCAACATTAATAGTGGAAATGGTTTGCTTGGCTTTCTCCATCAATTCCTTCTGCTCGAATATAATCTGGATACATGGCCATATTTCATCTATTTCTTTAATGATATTGTTCCATATGATTTCTTTAACATGGGCCAGTGTGTAGCCAATAGAGGACTCAGTTGTTGACTTCTTCCATGCCTCTATCTGATTTTGATCTCTCTGTAGCTCTACTGCATGAAAAGTCTCAGTCTTTGTTTGATGATCTTGTAGAATAATGACTAGAGCCTACAATATTTTGATCTCTTCAGTCTGGAGAGACATGTTTTGTAATGCATTTGCCAACTAATCTGCAACATCCCATGTGCTTATTGTAGAAGATGTGATTGTAGGAATGGTTGTGATAGGGAGTGCTTCCAAAGGTACCACAATCAGTTTGGCAGCTTTCTCCTTTTCTTTAATCATTGTTTCCATCTATGTCTCCATTTTCTTTAACTATGGACTCTGCTCCGTGATGAGCTTCATCATGTCTACCTTTTTTGTCTCTGTTTCTTCAATATCCTTAGCCAGAGGATCTTCTGTAGTTGGAAATTTCAACTGCTTCCTTAATGCTGCTATGTCTAAATTATTTTTCTTTACAAGCTCTTCTGCAGCATTGATGTTTGCAGGGTCATAACCCACTTTTATCACCAAGTCCTCCATAGTTTTGATCCTAGTATATTTGGAAAGTGCAGAGACCTTCTCCATCTTCAGTTTTGATTGAACATTGGCTAATGTAACCTACATTTTAGACAAACTCATAGCAATGTAGTGACAGTGGAAAAAATCTTTTCCCCAGTCTGCTTGTGCATCTTCATTTGCTCATTGGGATGTATGTCTCTTATATCAAACTCAAATGTTGTCTTCTTGTAGTTTGATGTTGTCTTGGGTTGGGGAACCTGTGCCTGGAGGAATGACATTTTCATTTTACCTTTCTCTGAATCAAAGGTTGACAGCATCCTTGTTTGAAAACCGGAAGTATGCTTCCAAAACTGATGGTAGGTGTTAATGTTCAAGGCCTCATTCGTTACTTTTATCTCCTTAAAAATGTCCCTTATACTTTTCTCTGTCTCCCCTATAGTAGATGTGTTGGTCTGCATTTGTTGTTGATCTTGTGAAGCCGTGGAGGTAGTGGGAGACAGTGTGGTCTGATCACCCACTAATGAGGAAACAAATGGCTCATTAGTGGTGATAATGTTCTCCTGCTCTAAATCCTTGCTGAGGCCTAGTTTGGAACTAAGCTTGGCCTTCTTGCTATACATAATTTTGAATCCTTCATTGAAAATTTTATTCCCTGAAGGGGACTCTTATTCTCTGCTTCTCTTAGCTATTTTCCCCTGCATGGTTGGAGTCTATACTATGGAGGATGATACTAGCTGATCTTTTGTCTCTTGTAGGGTGTTCTCAGCCCATTCTAGTTGGATTGTATACTTCTCTATCTCTGGTCTGGCTATGTTAAAATAGGCAGTGGATTTGTTTTCCACTCTTAATTTAGAAATAACCCCCAATGGATCATATGACCAAGTGAAACTAAGGCTGAACTGCATTTATTTTAGTAGCTTATCTGCTTATTCCTTGCTACCCTGTTGTTGCAAATGAAAGGCCCTATCTGTCTTATGTACTCTAGAGCAAAAATCCTCATTGGGAGGAATTTAGGCAGCTTGTAAGGGGAAATATCACACCCAAATATTCTCAATTTTGTATAATTCTGATAGAGGTACCAATCCCCTGTCTGAACTTGGTCTGATAGCTGCAACACCTTTCTAATTTCCTCACTGATCCTCGGTTCTGTTCTGCTGCTTAAGAGACTGATTGTTGGATGCACAAACATCTCTACGAATTGTTTGTATGTGTATTCCTTTTGTTCCTTCATCACCAGAGTAGTCCAAAAGATGACTGACTGTTGGTTCCCTTCTGCATCCAGCTTTTGTAAAGCAAGCTTGATGTTGTCTCCCTGAAAATATAAGAACATATAGACTAACACAAAAGCATACTTGAACACCTCCTCAATCTGGAATTTGATAAACTGCTCATGAATTGAATCTGCAAGAAATTGGCTAAAGTTAAACATGATGGAGGGCTTAGAATCAGCAGAGAAAATGGACATAAATCCTATGATGGCCTCATCTACCCACTGATCTAAGTAGTAGCCAAGGAGGTAAGAGATGACTATGATAATTTTCTTGGCTCTCTCAGGGAAAATAGAGGAGGGATAGGGAGGATTTTTCTTTGGAAATGGGGCATATTCTGTCAAGAAAATTTCAAGGGTTTTCATCCTCTTGGCAAAGTACAATTCAACAAGTGCTTCATAGGAAAAGGGGGTGGCATTCTCTATTGTGGGGGCTTGCATCATCTGGTCTATGGCTTGAGGAGTGATAGTAAACAGAATTTCTCCAGTGGGGGCAATGATGGCTCTTTGGCTTGGAAAATAACATGCATGACACTTCCTAACAAATTCTGGGGTGTTGTGGGTATGGGGAAAAATGTAGTGGGGTAAATTGGATTCCCATAGCTAAATGTCATTGGATTTGTCTATGTATTTGTCCTCGAGCCAGCAATACATCTCAAAAATGTCAAATTCGCAGAGATTTTCATGGATTTTATGGTCTCTATCAGCCAAAGGGATGTGGTGAAAATCAATGGGAGGATAGATCAGAGGATTGACAGGTTCTTCTATTCCCTTGTCCTTTGGAGGAATCCTCGGATAAGGCTAAGTACAATAGTGAAAAATGGATTGCAGGCTTTAATACACATAGGGGACTTAGGATTTAAGGACAAGAATAGAGGTAATGGGCTAAAAACGAGTGAGCGGATAGTGTCGCTGGCGGGTGAAAATGTCAAAGTTTGGTCCAGCAAACCTGTAACAAAGCAATAACAGTGGCAGTGTATGAATTCAGTAACTGGTTAATGAGTGAAAGGGAGAATTATATAACAGTCTAGTTTTTCCGTTGAGGGTGGCGCGGGTCCATTGGATTAACAACTAAACCATTTAATTATTTAACGACTTAGTTTTGGAGGGAGTAGATGTGATTGGCAGAATCAACGGGCAAATGATGTGGCGAAAGGTGAGTGGCAGGAGCGCAATGGGTAGAAGAGTGATATCGGGAGGTGGAGAAACTTCTTTTCAAGGGGGGATGGGGGGAGGTGGTTAACGGTTTCGCCTGAGGGGGGTCCAAAATGTTGTAGTGTTGACACGTAGGGGCGGGTGTGGTTTTGAATACCGCCCATTTCGAACATCCCCCGACAGTAAAGTTTGGATGGTGAGGGGGGACGAAATGCTGTGTGGGTAGTCAGATTTTAGGAGATGGGTGCATATGAGGTGAAAGGTGCCAAAGTGTTAAAGTGAGGTGATGGGTTGCTCAGTGGGGTCGGGAGAAAATAATTTAATGCATAGTGGGGAATATTTGGAGTATATGGCAGGGTAATAAAACTTAGGAATAGGGAAGTGGACAAAAATATGAGCGGGGGTTGAGTTTGGGTATTAGAACTTAGGAATATAGATTAATACACCAAAATTATTTGATGTATAAATCTTTAGAGTACAACTTTAATCCTTCGTATTTTGCACATGAAGAAAATACTTGACATTTTACTTTAGGATAAAATTGTCATGTTTTTCCTCTAACCACCATAGTGCTTCTAGCTACCCTTTTGCATTCCATTCTTGTTCTAAGCTAACATTTTCTCTTCTTGCTTTGCAGGGTGCACTTAAGCTAGCAGACCCAAATCATTTTTCTTTTATGTACATCTACCTTATCCTATCACTTATTTCACCATTGACTCAGATTAAACTATTGAGTTAATGTTATTTCTACCTAGCTAATGATTTACCAAGTTTAAATTGTTTGGTAAACCTTCATTCACTAAACTAATTAACAGAAATTTACATGAGTTCAGTCATGATTAAACTGTATGACCTAAATACACTTTCGATCATTGTTGGATTTAAGAAAAATTTGCACACAATCCTTATTTGAAAATGGAATAAAATATCTAACTTATCAGAACCAAATTATGTTACAACGGGGCTCAAGGGAACAAATCCTTCAAAATCCAAATGGATAGAGATTGGAAAGGTAAGGGAACTGTACCCTATCCTGTGGGAAAACAGAAAGTTATCTTTTGGGGTCCAAAAGGCTTCCAGTGGGGAGGAATGATCAGCTACTCAAAATTAAGCTCAATAATAAAATTCATCAGAATGGTGTGGAACCTAAACGACTGAATAGTGCTCGTCATCATGAATCCTGTGCAACTTGTTTCGCATGAAACTGACACCATATGCTCCCATAAACGCATTCTGTTCACTTTGTCAAATAGGTAAAAATTCTGCAAGTGTTGACAGGGATGCTAACTGGGCATCCGTACAACCCAATTAGAAAAAGGAATATTCCTTTGACATATTCTTTGGAATATTCTCATGCTCAATGGCATCATTGTATTGGTCACGTGTTTTTGTTTTGGGTCAATGAGGAGGTGACATGTGGCTAAACCTGAGGTTGTCATGTGTCCTCCTTGTGGCATGTCAAAATTTGTTATGGAGGATAGGGCGAAGGCTGGGCTCAAACCCGCGACCTCCCATACACTAACGCAATGGCATTACCAATACACCACACGATGTTACTTAACCATATGGGGGAGGCAGTTAAATTTAAATTTGTATGGTTTGCGAATTGGGGGATGGTACCATGGTTAGGGGCTAACCACGGACCCAAGCGTTAACCACCTCTGTAACCGATATCAACAAACCAGCCATGTGAATAGTAATGCGGTAGGTGGAGTGGGGGGCCTAGCCAGTGGGGGGCGGCCGTTGGCCTGAGCCCCTGAGCACGTGGCCCCCCACGTGGCAAGAGTTTTCGAAACTTAAGCGTTAGACGACGATTTAAATTTCCGACAATTTCACCCAATTTTCGCCAAAAATGTCGCTACATTAGAACACTTGGCGGGCAAAATTGTAGGATGGTTCCAGATTTTGGGGAAAATTTTGAGAAAATAGTGGGAAAGCTAGGAGAGGTCATAACTTCTCCAGTTTTTTACCAAATTGGATGCAGAAAGAGGCTAGGTAGCCATTTTTGGACATTTTGGACTCATTGGAGCAGGTTAGAAGCATTTGAGTATTGTAAACACATATTTTTACACTTTTGAGCATAATAGAGAGGCACAAGCCATTGGAAGCTGGACCAAGGAGACGTAGCCCAAGATGGGTGAACTCCTTCAACATGAACTACCTATTGTGATGTGTTTTTGGTGATGTTTTGTACATTTTTTTTATGTCGTTCAGTCTCCTATTTATGTTAAAATTTCTCATAAAATTAACATAAAAACTCATTTTACACTTGTAAAACTCTTGAATCCCTAAGCACATGAAAATCATTTTGTTTCTAATCTTAGGAGGGTCTTACCACAGCAATCTAATATTCTTAATCAGGTGCTCAAAAATCAAATTCTTCAGAATGGTGTGGAAACTAAACTATCGTGTAGTGCTCGTCATCTTGAATCTGGCGCAACTCGTTTCGCGCGAAATAAACACCGTATGCTCCCAGAAACACGTTTTGTTCACTTTGTCAAATAGGTAAATTTTTTGCAAGTGTTGACAGGGATGCTGACTAGGCATTTGTATAACCCAGTCAGCAAAGGGAATATTATTGGTATATTCCTGTGGTATATTCCTTTGGCATATTCTTTGGAATATTCTCAGGCTCGGTGGCATCATTCTATTGGTCACGTGTTTTCGTTTCAGGCCAATGAGGAAGTGACAAGTGGCTAAGCCTAAGGCCACCACGTGTCCTCCTCGTGACATGTCAAAATTTTCTATGCCAAACAAGGCGGAGACTGTGCTCGACCCCACGACCCCTCATGCACTAACACAATAGTATTACCAATACACTGCATGATGTTACTTAAACATATGGTGGAGGCGGTTAAATTTAAATTTGTATGGTTTGCGAATTAGGAGATGGGATTGCGGTTAACCCCTAACCCTAGTCCATGGACCATGGTTAGGGGCCAACCATGGCCCTAAACCTTAACCTTTTCTATAACTGATATCATCAAATCGGCCATGTGAACAGTAATGTGGGAGGTGGAGTGGGGGGCCCGGCCGGTGGGAGCGGGCCATTGGCCTTAGCCCCCGGGCACATGGCCCCCCCACATGGCCAGAGTTTTCGAAACTTAAGCGTTAGAGGAAGATTTAAATTTTTGATAATTTTTCCTGATTTTCATAAAACAATGTCACTCAGTTAGAGCGCTTGGCGAGCGAAATTGTAGGATGATGCCGAATTTTGGGGAAAATGTAGAGCGAATAGTGGGAAAACTAAGAGAGGTCATAAATTCTCCAGTTTTCGACCAAATTGCATGCAGAAAGAGGCTAGGTAGCCATTTTTGGACATTCTGGACTCATTGGAGTAGGTTTCTTAAGAATTTGAGCATTGTAAACATATATTTTTATACTTTTGAGCATAATAGAGAAGCCCAAGCCATGGAAGCTAGACCAAGGAGATGTAGCCTAGGAGGGGTGAACTCCTTCATCATGTTCCTTTTGTGATGTTCTGTACATTTTATGTTTTTGTTCAGTCTCTTATTTTATGTTAAAATTTCTCATAAAATTAATATAAAAACTCATTTTACACTTGCAAAACTCATGAATCCTTAATCACATGAAAAGCATTTTGTTTCTAATCTGAGGAGGATCTTAGCACAACAATCTAATATTCTTAATCAGATCATTTTGGTATCAAAGCCCTAGGTTTGCTTTGTGAAAGAAGGATTTAACTGTTTGCAAGTTTATGTCATGCTTACAAGGTTAAAAGTCCAAAGAGGAGAAGGGAAGTTGGTTGAAAGCCCTGAAGTTGGGTCAAGGGGAAGGAGAGAAAGTTTGCCACAATCTCCAACATGATATCATCCTCAAGTTGCAGTTGAGACTCCAGAGAGCATGTCTCATGAAGGAGAACCTACAAACATGACAGAATATGAAAATGTCTTCAGGAAGGCTTTCTTTGATCTGACGGAGATGGTGAAGGACCTCTATGAAGAGACGAATACTAGGCTGCAAGGTTAAAGTTTCAAACCTCCCAAAGGAGAAGGTTCTTTAGGAGGAGGTAATGGAAATGGAGACCAACCTCCACCCTCTCCACCATCTTCTTCATATTCTTCTTCACAAGCATCTTCACCCTCTTCCATTAACACAACCCTTACTCATACTCATTAACATACTTCAAAAGCAACCGGTAAATCACCCTTTTTAAAACTTGATGTTAAATTTTAAATTCCTATGTATAATGGTGAAGTGAGTGCAGATAAGCTTGATAATTGGATTCTTCTGTTGGAGGTCTGTTGCAGAATTCAAAACCTACAAGAGGATGACATAAAGATTCAGTTAGCTTCCTTGAGAATGGAGGGTGCAGCACTAGTATAGTGGGAATCAAATACACAAGAAGAGATAAAAAAACACGGTAAGATCTCAATTTCTTGGGTTGATTTCATTGCTGCAATCAAAATACAATTCTACCCTCTAGCTTATATGCAGAAATCCATCATGAATTGGCAAAACTTTAGACAGCTTAAAGGTCAAAATGTGCAATATTACACCCAAGAATTTAAAAAAAGTTTTTTAATGTTAGGTGTAGATTTGCAATCACAAGACACATTGCTGAAGTACATAGGGGGTTTAAATAGTTACCTTAGGCATACTATCTTAATTTTTAATCCCAATAATCTAGATGATGTGTGTGTGCAAGCCACTCATCTTGAGGCGAGGGAAAAACACTCTTGCAGAAGTTAGTAAAAATCCATTTAAGAGTAAAAGAAAAGAAAAGGGTTTCAAAGGGAAGGGAAAGAAAAATGCATCTATCAAAAAAGGAGGATATAAATTAACATGCAAACATTGTTCCAAAAAGGGTCACGATGAAGCTCATTGTTAGAAGCTTCATCCCAAAATGAAACCAAAAAAATTCAACAACAAGGGAAAACAAAATACAATTGCAACCACTCAATAGGATTTGGGATCCAATTCGGGTGATGAAACTAAAATTACAGCCATGGGTATAAAAGGAAAAGAATCCATTATTAGCACTAGTTCTTCGAATTCACAAAATGAAACTCCAAATGAAAAGTGGAGGATAGAACTTTTTCACATAAGGGTGATCTCAAAACATAACAAGATTGATACACTTTTCCACAGTGGATCTCAAGCCAATCTTATCTCTGAAAATATTGTCAAAAGTTTAAACTTGGAAACCATTCCACATCATAAACCATATCCACTTGGATGGGTGTGTGACAATGCACAATTGCAGGTTACTAGAAAGTGTAAACTGAAATTCGCCATTACTGCAAATTTCATAGATGAAGTGGAGCTTGATGTTGTGCCATTAGACATATGTGGCATAGTTTTGGCCAACTCGTACCTCTATGACAGAAAAGCTATATTCCATAGACATGAAAACAAATATCATTTTTTCAAAGATGTAGTAGAATATATTGTGAGATCTCATTGCAAGAATCTAAATCTTTCACTTGCTAATGTGAGGCAGATGAAAATACTAGTGAATTCAAGCAAGAATTTTGTGCTTCTAATGATCAAACCCAAGAATGATGATGATAAAGAAACTATTAAAGGTTTTGATTCAAAATTGAAATTTGAATTGGTTGATGTATTTAACCAATATGATGAGATGTTTCAGGAACCAAAGGGATTACTTCCCAAGAGAGGAATCCAACATGAGATACATTTGTAGCAAGATTGTCCTCTTCCTAACATTAGCATGTACAGGATGTCAATGATGGAAAGTTCAGAAATTAAGAAGAAAATTCAAGAGTTGTTGTATAAAGGAATCATCATGCTATCTTCCTCGCATTGTGGTTCACCTATTTTCTTGGTGCCAAAGAAGGATGGAAAATGGCGCATGTGTGTGGACTTCCATGCATTGAACAAAATTACGATAAAGAACCATTACCCACTTCCTAGAATAGATTATTTACTTGATCAATTGAAAGATGCAAAGTATTTTACTAAGTTGGACTTAAGGAGTGGATACCATCAAATTAGAACAGCTGAAGGAGACATTTGAAAGATAGCATTCAAAACAAAACAAGGTTTGTTTGAATGGAAATTTATGCCTTTTGGTTTATGCAATGCTCCTACTACATTCATGCATGTGATGAATGATGTGTTGAGGCCATTTATTGATGAGTTTGTTATAGTCTACTTAGATGACATCTTAATTTTCAGTAAATCTTGTGATGAACATGTCATGCATGTAAGAAAATTACTTGATGTCTTGAAAAAAGAACAGTTGTATCTTAAGATGTCAAAGTGTGAGTTTGGAAAAACTTCTTTAGTTTACTTGGGTCATATTGTTGGAGGAGGTGAGTTGAAAATAGATCCCTCCAAGGTTGATGTCATTTTGAATTGGCCAAGGCCAAAGACATTTACTGAGGTAAGGAATTTTTTGGGAGCATCCCAATATTGAAGAAAATTCATTGCTATTTTTCTTCTATAGAAACTCCTTTGCATGCATTGACAAGTGTGAAAAAGGTTTTCCAGTGGGGACGCAAAAAAAAAAGGCCTTTGATGCATTGAAAGAAAAGATCAGTTCAGCTCCAGTACTTGCACTTCCAGACTTGAGATAGTCATTTGAGATTCAAAATGATGCTAGTGACCACTCCATGGGTGCAGTCCTCATGCAACATGGTAAGCCTATCTATTTTCATTCAAAAACTTTTAATGGCGCAGTGATTAACTATCCTACATATGACAAGGAATTGTATGCATTGGTGAAAAGTGTGAAAAAAGTGGAAACACTACTTGATGGGTAAGGAAACAATCATTCACACTAATCATCAACCATTTCAATACTTGCAATCTCAATCAAAGTTGCAGCAATCAAGACACTTCCGATGGATGGGTTTTCTTCAACAATTCCACTTGGTAATCAGGTATAAGAAAGGTATCTACAATAAAGTTGTTGATATGCTTTCTAGGCCTATTGTTAGTGCATCTACTTTACTCAAGCATAATTATGTTTTGCATGAAAGTTATATTGAGAAATATGCATTAGACAATGACTTTCAAGATGTTTATGCAATCTTGAGTCAAGGTAACCAAGTAGAGGAATTGGATTATCATTTGCATGATAACTTGTTGTACCATCTTGGAAAGCTTTGTATTCCACGGGGAGAAAGAGTTAACATCATAAGAGAGGCACATACTTCTCTTATTGTTGGTCATTTCGGTGTAAGTAAGATGGTGGCACATCTCCAGAGGTATTATTATTGGCCTCGTATGCTTGAAAGTGTGTCGTGTTTTATCGAAGGATGTTCATTATGTGCAATCAGTAAGCCTAGCAATAGGAAGTTAGGATTGTAGACACCACTTCTAGTTCCTTCATGACCGTGGGAGAGTGTTTCTATGGATTTTGTAGGATGTCTTCCATTGTCAAAAATAGGTCATGATTATTTGTATGTAGTTGTGCATAGGTTTAGAAAAATGTGTATTTGGATGCCATGTAAAAAGAAAGTTACAGCTGAACAGACTGCTCATTTATTCTTTCAGAATGTATGGGTGCATTTTGGATTACCTACATCCATTGTTAGTGATCGATATTATCACATTGTTGGGAATTTTTGGTCAAGCTTGTGGGGATTCATGGACACCAAACTGCAAAAGAGTACAACTTTTCATCCACAAACAGATTGTCAAACAGAGGTGGTGAATAGAACAGTGATGCATCGTCTTCATGGGTATTACAGCAAACATCCTAAGTTGTGGGATGAACAATTGCAATATATTTAGCATGCTTACAATCGGGCCAAGAATTCTTCAACTCAAACATCGCCATTTGAGGCATGTTTGGGATACTTGCCTAAATCTCCTTTGGATTTCATTTTTGGAAAATATGTTGCTATTAATGGTCATAGCGACATATAAAAAGAAAGAAAGCTATTTGAACAAATCCAATTGGTACACCAAAAATTTCAAGAATAGCTTGAAAAGAGCAAAGGAAAGTACAAAGCAAGGCACGACAAGCATCATGTAGATCACAAGTTTCAAGTCGGTGATGAAGTTTGGCTTCACATTAGCAAAGAGATGCTCCAAGGAGAAGGTAAAAAGCTAAAACCAATTAGATATGGTCGATTCAGAATTCTAGAAAAGATTGGTAACAATGCCTTCAAGTTGGAATTTCCTTCATATATGAAAATTTATGTTGTTGTTAATGTTGATAATTTAAGGTTGTATGAGCCTGCTTTGATTGAATATCAAGGAGAGAATGTTCAAATTCCATCTATTGAAGATTTTTCTCCAGAATTCCTTGATGAGGTTCAGCAAGACACTATACTTGACAGAAGAACAAGGACATCGAAAAGGGGAAGTGTCGATTATCTTCGAGTGGGGCTCAAGGGAACAAATCCTTCAAAATCCAAATGGATATAGATTAGAAAGGTGAGGGAACTGTGCCCTCACCTATTGGACAACTGAAAGTGATCTTTTGGGGTCCAAAAGGCTTCTAGTGGGAGTAATGATCAGGTACTCAAAATTATGCTCAAAAATCAAAGTCATCAGAATGGTGTGGAACCTGAACCACCACGAATTCCTTGTCATCTTGAATCTGTCGCAACTTGTTTCACACGAAACAGACACCGTATGCTCCCAAAAACGCATTATGTTCACTTTGTTAAACAAGTAAAATTTTTGCAGGTGCTAACGGGGATGCTGACTGGGCATCCATACAGCCTAGTCAGAAAAAGGAATATTCTTGGTATATTCTTGTGGTATATTCCTTTGGCATATTATTTGGAATATTCTCAGGCTCGATGGCATCATTCTATTGGTCACGTGTTTTTGTTTCGAGCCAATGGGGAGGTGACACGTGGCTAAGCCCGAGGTCGACACGTGTCCTCCTCGTGGCATGTCAAAATTTGTTATAGAGGACAGGGCAGAAGTCGGACTCGACCCCACAAACTCCCATACACTAACGCAATCGTATTAAAAATGCACCGCACAATGTTACTTAACCATACGGAGGAGGCAGTTAAATTTAAATTTGTATGGTTTGCGAATTGGGGGATGGGATCGTGGTTAACCCCCAAACCTGGTCCACGGACCATGGTTAGGGGCTAACCACAGGCCCAAACCTTAACCACCACTGTAACCAATATCATGTGAACAGTAATGTGGGAGATGGAGTGGGGGGCTCGGCCGGCGGGGGCAGGTTGTTGGCCTTAGCCCCCGGGCACATGGCCTCCCCATGTGGCCAAAGTTTTTAGAACTTAAGCATTAGAGAATGTTTTAAAGTTCTGAAAATTTCACTCAATTTTTAGAAAAAAAGTTGCTCAGTTAGAGCGCTTGGTGGGTGAAATTGTAGGATGATGCCGAATTTTGGGGAAAATGTAGATCGAATAGTGGGAAAACTAGGAGAGGTCATAACTTCTCTAATTTTCGACCAAATTGGATGCAGAAAGAGGCCAGGTAGCCATTTTTGGACATTTTCGACTCATTGGAGCAGGTTTCAGAAGCATTTGAGCATTTTAAGGACATATTTTTACACTTTGGAGCATAATAGAGAGGCTCAAGCCATTGGAAGCTGGACCAAGGAGACGTAGCCCAGGAGGGGTGAACCCCTTCATCATGTTCCTATTGTGATGTGTTTTTGGTGATGTTCTGTACATTTTTATGCTATTGTTCAGTCTCTTACTTATGTTAAAATTTATCATAACGTTAACATAAAAATTCATTTTACACTTGCAAAACTCATGAATCCTTAAGCACACTAAAAGCATTTTGTTTCTAATATGAGGAGGATCTTAGCACAGCAATCTAATATTCTTAATCAAATCGTTTTGGTGTCAGAGCCACAAGAGGAGATAATGCTCACATCAAGGCAGGTTCACTAGCAGAGTGGTAAATGCATTAGCACATGTGAGATACCAGACGATATAGGGTGGTACGACAGTAAGCAGTGGTATCCAATGGTGCAAAAATATTTTCCATGAAGTACAGTGTTATACAGAGGAGTGTCGGGATACATGTTTTTATGTAGTAGTGTATGATGCTGCACAACAGGATTTTGGAGTGTGGCCTCCATAGAGATCTCTTGGAAAGGATGCCAGGCATACTATTGGGTTTAGCTTACCCAGTATTGATGAGGGCAATAATGAGCATCTATTGATCATTCCCATAGGGAGTGACACACCTATATCTCCTCCATATTGGTTACAATCATAGAGGATTTGGTTGTTGTCCTTTGATTCTCTCGTCATAAGTAGAGGGATGCGAGAGATTCACTTGAGACAGTTAGATGGGACACAGTGCATTAGGAGAGAGATTTCCCATATTTTTCATATGGTCAAGATAGGAGTTGGCAGAGGCAGGCTTAGGGATTGCTCTATCTATTATAGAGATAACATAGGTTCTTTCATTGAGCTCACACTTAGGGAGGTGCATGACACACTTTGGGCAAGACATTTTGAGGCAGTCTATGAGCATGAGTTATAATAGGTTGTAAACCTCTCTTATAGGAGGATGTCTAGACACCAAGCAGTATTATTGTGAGTCAACAGATTTATGTGTGATCTAGCAGGAGTAGGATGGCTTAACAGGCACCAGGTTGATTATCAACGCATGGTATACCTTTGTTGAGTGCATGCAAGGATTAGAGGGGAGGCATAGATGGGTTCCAACAACTATCAGTACTACGCAGTAGAAGACAATAAAAATGGGAAGTTGTGAACTTCTGATTGGGTTGTGGAATCCCAAGTTTTCATTGGTTGATAGATCACTCCACCTCTCGATGAGCAGGGTTATAACATCAAGTGATCTAGTTGATTCTAAGGTCAACACATGGAGGATCATTGAAGCCTTCACCATGTGGCGATGTGGATTTTCCATGTTTTTGCTAAGGATCAAGTCCATTTGTAGATAGGTAAACTCTAACCTCGTTGAGATGCCTTGGCAAGAGGTGCTTCATGGTTTTGGATCCATTACTTACAGATATTTTTGTGTGAGGCCCCAGACGAGGAGGATTATGTATGAGCACAATGGGAAATTAGGCAGGTCCATAGTGGCGCAACGTCAGCTTGGCAATCTCATTTTGAGATCAACATGGGATCCTACCATTACAGGGCTTGACAATTCATATACCATTATGGATGATTTGGTTTTTATAATGGGAGATCACTCATATATTCTGTTGGAAATTACTTTCACGAAGGGTGTGGTACATGAGATTCGTTTTCTAATAGAGAAACTTCTCAAGGAGATGTTTGGGATTTTGCATTTTTTAGACACTCTACTTATTGGTAGAATGCAAAGGGCCTCTTGTATCTATGCCTTGTTGGGGAGTGAGTGGAGCGAGGAATGCTTCACGATGATCAGGCTGGTTTTGGATCCTGGTATTAATTTGGATCAAATTATGGGGCAGCAACATGCAATGACATTGTTTTAGTACAAGCAAGTTTTGGGAGGGGATATTGTAATGTCCCCAAATTTTGGATTACCTAGTGAGGTGTTTAGGAAAGTTTTCCAGAGCTTGTGTCGTCAAGTTCATAGGAGAAGGATTACTCCATTGGTGGGCCCAGAGATTTTTAGAGGAGTTTTATGGGTCTGACTAGGGTTTCTTACCGTATTCATCATCAGGATCAATTCTGCACAGTTTTCTCTTATTTTTTTTCATTCCAACAATTTCCATAAAACGGAGTTATTAACAAGAATATTTTAATTAATTACACTTAAGGTGTTGTTTCAAGTCGATTACTTGGAGAAACACCTTAGTGTAATAGCTTGTTGTAATCGGGGAAAGAATATCTATAGGGCAGGATGATGAAAAGGGGATTTGGGTGGCCATTTTCACCGCGTAGGCGAATTAATCATTTTCCAACATTAAAAGTGATTTTAATTAGTTTATAAAAGTCACTTTATTGAATAAAGAAACGAAAAATTCTTTTAAATATTTAATTGGAGGGAAAAGGTAAGTGACTTATAAAAAGGGAAATGAGGGGGTCTATCCTCATTCTTTCACTTGCATTTTGGATAAAATATCTCTTGGAGAGTTTTTGGGAGAGAAAATTAGGGTTCTAGAAACCCTAGCCACCATTGCTAGCTTCGGTGTTGAAACTAGACACCCTAGTTGGTGCAGAGAATGAAATCATTCAAATTTCACCATTGTGCTATCAAGGAGAACAAGATATACAAAATAATATGAAGGGAAAATTTTCTATCAGCTGATTTATTTTCAAATATCAAGTTTATCATCTCTCTTTTCAGGTTGGAAATTCATTTGTTGGATGGACAAAGACTGCCATAAGTTCTAAAATTGAGCATCCTTGTGGAGAAAAAGAATGAGTTTCTAATGAAAGGTTGAGTTCTTTTATCTCTCTTGTTGGACGAGTTGTTTTGGGTACTGGGCTGAGAATCAAGTAACCGAGGCCAAAATTCCTTTCTTGTTGGTTGTGTGAGTTCCCATAGTCAACGCTCAGTGAAGTATCAGATGTACAAAGATTATAATAATAATAATAATAATAATAATATCTATTTTAAGGTCACAGCCAAGCCAGACACCAAATTGGTGTATGAGACCCCCTTATTTGTGGGACAAGGGACCCACCTCCGCGCAGCGATTTGACTGCTAAGTCTACGAAGGCATACATACTCTACCCCCCTCTGGTTTTGAACTTGTGACCTCTTAGGAGGAAACACATGCTCTTAACCATTAGGCCCACTCAAGCTGTATCTCCTAAGACCATGATTTCATCATTGTTAGGTTACTCTTTGTTGGAATATGTGTTGTTGTACTTGTGTACTATCTCCTAAGTGTATTTGGGTATTTGGAGGAGAAATATCTAATTTATATCTCTCCTCGAAAGCGCTTACATTGCTCATGTAATTTCTTTGAGGAGTGGCTAACAAGTACAATCATCTCTTTCATATCCGCTCACTAGTATTCTTCAATTTGTTCCTCATTTGTTAGTTGGAATATATACTATAATTGGTATGTGTGCCTTTATTTTTTATGAAAAGTGTGTATTGGATGTTCAAAACATTTTTATCATGTGAGTGAAACATTGCCTCTGTTATATTGAAGTTTCATTTTGATATGTATTCATTGTGCATGTTTATTTGGAAATAAATCTCAAAAAGACACCTACAACACCTTATATTTGAAATGTTTGTTAAAATGTCACACTGAACCACATCATATAAAATAATAAATTTTGTGAGTATTCTAAGACATTCTAGACAAGGAATCTTATAGTGGAAATGGTCACCAGGAACATATGACTAAGCTTAATATTTTTGGCAGTTGTTTACTCTATTAGAGGAGGCTTGTAGCATCAATTTTGTTGAAGAAAATCCCTAGTTTGTTGTTCCTATTGTATTGTACAACCATCTCATTAGTTCAGAAATCTATATTTATATATATACTATTGAATGTTTCTGAGTGGTCCTTTGTGGATAAATATATCTCTTTGATTGTCATATAGTGCATATTTATGGTGTTCCTCTCTCTAAATTTAACAAAAACAATATCTTTCCATTTGAAATAGTTTGGGAGTATTATCATGGCACTGTGTATATTTCTATGGTTTGAATTTTATTAAAAGTGCATCTATAGCCATCTGCTCATAAACTATTTGACAAAACTTCATAAAGACCATCACAAGAAAAACTTAGAAATTTATTGGGAAACTTAAGGTGACTCGAGGAGGGTATCTTACACATGTCCTAGCTTACCTCTTTAAAATCCTTCAATATTTTTATTATCATTTAGAGGCTATTTGTTTACTATTATAATACTTGTATGTTTTAAATATGCATATCATAAAAACCATAGATTATAACACCCTTCCTTTAATTTATTGGGGTTGGTAGAAAGAGTACTAGAACATTTGTAACTCTTATTATGGCCTCCAAGTATTTACCAATACCTTCTCCAATAATCATTGGAATCTTATCACCCTTGAACTCTCCTTTATTGAATATATTTATATGTGATTTGTTTGCAAGCTCCTTAGAGAGACATTTGACTTGGAACCCTATTCACCTAACATCCAAGTCCTGCAATGGAAGCCTCCCTTGTGGGGATTCCATTCAACCACTAAACAAAAATAGAAATTCCATTGAGGTGATAAGGGAAGATAATCTCATTGTTTCCATGAGACCTAAGTTGTCTAGAGAGGCTTTGCACTAGGCATGCTAGATTTTATGGCAACATTTTTAGTTTCATTGTCAGGGAGCAGCTGAGTCCTTCTCCTATAAATCCAAAGTATATGCCTCAATTTATTTCAATAAGTTTGTCTTAAGTCCAAAGATAAATTTTCTCATCTAGAGAATCAATTGGAAGAACGAATACATAGTTCTTCATTGATCTTCATAAAATTTCATGCTTGTAGAGTGAAGCCAACTTCACCCTCGCAACTCCACAATTGCATGTTATGCAGAGTTAAAGAAAATGGCTCATTTGGATTTACATGAAATGTACCTTGCTCTAGATGTTGAGGATATTCTTGGATATCCTAATCGTTATGGTATGGATTTTATAAGAGATGTCACAAAATTCGACAATGAACATTCTTCAGCCATCGATCATGTGGTAAGCTTCCTCTAATTCACTTCATAGATTAATCTAGTTCATGAAGATGCACCTATGACGTTGTTCATTGACTCTCTTTACGAAAATCAAAGACAATGGTTTAAATATATTGTGACCAAAAAATAATACATTCTATTGGAGTGCTTATTGAAAAAATTCTCAAGCCTTAGGGGATAATGTTTCAAATTTATGGAGATACCCTTCAAGACTTGTCCAATGCCCTTCAAGAGTAAAAGAGGAAGTTGGTGAAGGATTTTACTACGAGAATGTTGAAGAAGCTCCTAAGGAAGATCGTGATCTTAATGAGGATTTTATTATTAAATATTCTATTTGTCAATAAGATCACAATCTCATTTAATATCCTAATAGTGAAAAGGAGGATCCTATAAAATATGACACCTTTTCACATAAAGATGAGGTAATCTCATCCTTTCCACTATTATTGAGTTCAATGAAATCCTGGAAAATAATGATCCCATTAATACTTTAGACAATAATATTAATGATTTTATGCATATGGGAAATGGGATGTGATTTATTTCCACTTTGATGGGGATAAAATTTATGATATTGATAGTGATTAGGTGTATGAGAGTGATGACAGTAATATTTTCCAACCTTATTTATCATGTGGTGATCAGGGTCTTGAGCATCATGAGGAGGAAATGATTATAGATCTGTTTTAATGTTTCTTTACCTCTTGATATTAACCTTCAACCATATTTTCATTCAAAGGATTGTCAATGTGATAAGCTAACTATGGTTAACCCTTTTGAATATGATATTGGTGAAGTGCAATAGGTTTTTCAAAATAAGTTCCTCCAACCACTTCTTCTTTCATGTCATCCTTAACTTGTCGCTAAGGACACAATTGAGACTTATATGTTTGGTGTTGAAGTGACTATTGGATAAGAGTGCTTTAAATTGGTAGTTTGTTGCATAAATTTCTAGTTGAAAGGAAAGATGCAACAAGCCTTGAAATTTGAGCAATTGTTTTCTATCATTTCTATTTTTCCCTTTTCATCCTCGCTTTGTTTAATAAACCCCATGTCTCCTTTCAAACTATTGATGATACCTTCTCAATCTATTGAGGATGATAGTGAGGAAAGTCAAGGTGATCATATTGATCACCCTTATAACATGCCAAATTTGCAACGTGAGGACCATGCTTTCATCAAGGGTGAGTCATTATTATCTTATTGTAAATATCCCACCATGCACCCTTATGACTTCAATTCTACACCACCGCAATATTGTGAGACAATGATTATTGATTATGACATTTCTTTGTTTTATATAATGATTAAGCATAGGAGTAAAATGTTTGATTTTTATATGATAATATGTGTCCTCCATTGGTTATGACTATACTTAGTTCATGCTTATGGCATGTTAGATTAGGTTAGAGTAGGATTGTGGTGCCTTTCATTATGTCTCTCGCATCATTCTTTGATTTTCTACATGTGGATTTCCTTTGTATATTTCATACTTTATTCTAGATAACATTTTATCATTATTATTCTCCTATTATCTAAAGGGTAACAATCCTGCTTAATTTGTATCAATGAGTTACTTTGAGTCTACATGTAATAGGTCTACGATCAATAAGGATTGTTCAAATCTCATGCACTCCTCATTCAATAACACGGATCATGTGATCTATGATAAGCAAATGTCCTTGAGTTAGAACTAGATATTACCCATCAAAAGTGTTTAACCCCTATGGGAAAAAAATTCTCCCCTTTGGTGAGTCAGCCAACAAGTGGTCATATGATTATCCACAAATAGTTTACTTCAATATATCCACTTATGTTATGGTTAGTGCTCTCTCCCATCTAGCATACTGAGGAACATGGGTCATATATTATAAGGTACACTAACCATTTTTGTAATCGCGTGCTTTCATTTAATGTTTCTAGAATACTAACATGGATCATAAAACAAACTAGATTAGTGATCACTCTTGATTGTACCCTTGTTCCCATACTTCACCTGGGAGATCGTCCTTTACCCCTAGTCTAGTTTCACCTCCCTTGATACCTTTTTCTTCCATTTTTTAGGAGGGGAACTGATATAGTGTTCTTAAGATAAGCAATACTTCCCAATTTCCAAGCTCCCCCTTATATTCAATTCCGTTCTTTTGGTTGATTCTCATTAGTCATTAGGAATAGCACCCTATATCCACACCTCTGATTCAGGGCTCATAAAATTTTCCCTGAGAGTTTTATGCAACTAAAAGAATAATAAAAGCATACAAATCCAAACATGAAATAAAATGAAAAATGAAAAACATGGTTGGGACAATGTATTAAGCATGTGGGAAAAATCCTTACATGATATCTACCCCATTTATTAGCCATCACCCATTTCTTAAACATGTCATGCTCTATATAAATAAAGGAACTTATGAATGTCGCAAACTTGAGAGAATGACAAATTTCTACATATTTAAGGGGTATTCAAAAGTCATAAAGCAAGTTGGGTCACCTAAGTTATGCAAGATAAAAAGACAAATAATTAAAGTTAAAGGTGCACCAGAGGGGTGGAAAAAGTAGGCCAAAGAAAGGGGTAACTCATGCCTCCATAATTGGTCACTCTTATCATCATTATACTCAATATTTTGGGCCTCCTTTGGTTGGTACCATATTTATGTCCATCTTCCTTGAACTCATTTCCCTTCCATGTACATATTTATCACATGCATCTATCGATTGATAGGCCTACCTCTAAAATGTCCCTCCCCTTATGGGTTGGAAGCACCTAATATCACTAATTGTATAATAATACCTAATGTAAGTGTGGTAAATTGCTTACAAATCATAAGCTAGAAAACCATTTGAAGGAAAGGTTTGTGTGAAGAATTTTTGTGTCCCTAAGATAAAACTTGGTCCACTATGATACTTTAATGGTTTTGTCCCTAATTATGTTTGTCTAACTTTATCTTGAGAGCATGTTATAGGTGGTTTCACACAAATACCATGGATGTCCCTTGAGGGATTACTTGTCATATTTCCATCACGTTGAGGAGGATGTCTAGCCGAGATGAGAGAGAAATTGAGAACTTACAAAGCCAACATTACTCTTCCAAGGGTCAACATTGGGCCTTGAGGAGCCCCAAATGGATGTATGGATCCATTCTTTATATTAATATTTTTAAATGATAATCCATGAAGCTAGAATGTTATATTCATTGATGATGTATCCAAAACACCCAAGATTCCCTTAGGCTGACCTTATTCCTACTTGGTAGGTGTTGCCTTATTGGTGAGCCTAAGTGAGGGTGGAGCTAATTGAGAATATTTGAGAGGATTGGAACCCTCCCATCTAAGGCTAACACGATGCCCTAGGGTTTCCATGTCACACATGCATGCCCTAGGAGGATGATGCAGGTCTTGATGATGACATCTTATTTGATGAGGAGTTACTTAGAGATGCACCCATGCATTTTTATGGTGTATCTTAGATTGAGGACCACTCTTGGACCCAATTTGTCACTCTCTTGATGGATATGCTCACTTGTATAGGATGATTTCACGTGGAGAGAAATTGTATCCCACATATGTGGAGGATTAATGGCACTTTTTATTACAAAATATCATTTGTAGAGTCATTTCTAGGTCGTCTTGTGACCTATTATCCTAGCTGAATTTCAAGCAAATTTGTAGGGATTTTTCATTGTAAATTAATGAAAATGACTTGGTTTCCCTCTTATCAATAGATGGAATTCATTTTAATTGGATCATCACACACACACTCATCTCTCGTCTCAAGTGAGTGCACACTAGCTATTTTCTCTTTTTCTCTTGGAAAAATGGATAAACAATGGTTAAAAGAATCTTGGGGAGGATATTTTTTCATGGAGAGACTATATTGTGGATTTATGAAGTGATTCTTGCTTGAAATATGTAAGTTTAATGTTGTATTCTTCCATTTTCCATGTTATTTTATAAAATTAGGGTAAATCTTGTGCAATATTAAAAAGTGCAATATATTTCATGAACTCTTATTTCCATGGGATTATTCAAAAAAAAATGTTCAATAATATATCAAAGGAACTTGTTTTCATGCATCATTGACGTTCCCCTAATTAACTATGCTTCCCGATCGAATAGAGGCACTAGTTGATCACCTTTAGAATTTTCTCTCTTTTATTGATTTCTTGGTAACAAGGATTGTGGATGGAGAATTTCTTACATGATAATTACTTGTGGTTGTATATTTATATATTATTAAATTTAGTCATTGCTTCATTCATTAGGTCATCAAGAAATTATACAAATGCAATACACAAAAAGGATAAGAAACATAATAAATTAGTCTAGAGTCTAGGGTAAAACCCACAAGGGGAAAACTCGACAATCCTTTCCTTATAACTTGTTCATCAACAAGAGAAATCTAAGTCAAACAAACCAGAAATTCAAGTTCCAAGTCAGCCCTCCAACCTTTGTCATAATTTTTACACAAGATGATCAATCAATCTACCACGTCATAGAGATATAGGTACCACAAAATGCTTACTTCATTATAGGAAATATATCACAATAACTAGCATCCTCATAAAGAGAAACTCATATCATATGTATATGTATCATCATCACAAAACTCATAATATATTCATAAGAACAACACTTTCATCATATATCCACAGGATAATAACTCACATCATATATAGGAACAGAACTTGCATCATTTAGAGGGATAAAACTCACATCATATACAGGAACAAAACCTACATCATATACAGGAACATAACTTGCATCACGGAGAGAGATAGAAACTTGCATTAGCATAGTAGAACATGCCTCTTCATCTGCCACATAAATCTCGTTTATATGCCTTGGGACCTGCCACAGAAGCTTGCATATATGTACCTCAGGATCTACCACAAAAGCTTGGTTTATATGTGCCTCAATATTATATGTTATAGAGCCAAATTTGTATTCCTAAAGAACCTTTTTATTCTATCTGATACATATGAATTCTTCACCACAAATCATCACCAAATTGCATGCCAAAAGAAGCAGGATAGGTGCCAATTTATAGTTGTTTCTTCATGCAAATGGTTACGTCCTTTAGGCAGGCTTACATGAAATCTAGGAGGGCCGACTTGGCAACTTGATGAGACAAATGACACTTGACACAAATTTGATTTTTCTTCTTTTCATAGGGTCATGAAGAACATGCCTATTAACTTTTTATTTTGACCAAAACAAAGCATGAAAAACATGCTTGATAATAAAAATAATAATAATAAATTTTCTTCTTTGTGTTTCTACATGAAATACATATATAATGACAATTATGAAGACTGAACCTAGTTATAATTCCAACAAGGTCTAGGATTTAGATTATTATTTTTATCATTTTTTAACTATTAAATACCTAACCTTCAATCTTTTATTGATCTTATCAATTATAGGAAATTTATTTAATGTTATAAGATGTTGCATTTTGTAAATCTACATATCATAGACACCCTAGCTTATAGCAGATTTCCTTTAGTTTATTGGAGTTGGTGGAAAGTGTACTTGAACATTTGTAACTCTTATCCTGAATTGTAAGGATTTTCAAGTACCTTCTCCCATAACCATTATACTCTTATCAACCTTTAACCTTTCTTTACTAAAGATATTTCCAAGTGACTTGTATGCAAGCTCCTTGGAGATCCAGTTGACTTGGAACCCTAGCCATCTAACCTCTATGTCTTGCTAGGAAGTCTCCCTTGTGAGGATTAAATCCAACCACTTAAAAATACGATAAATTCCACTAAGATGATAGTGGTTTCTTATCTGATTGTTTCCATAAGATCGAGGTTGCATATTGAGATTTTGTGGTAATGTTAACCACAAAAAATGACATGATCAACATTGGATTCCAAACATGTATCAAGTTGGTGACTATGTGAAATTGCAGATGAAGAAAGATAAATTATAATCCCTCCACATGAATCTAAGGCCGCTATGTTATGGTCCTTATACAACCACCAAGGATTTGGCTAAGAATTCTTTTGAATTGAATCTTCCACATTTCCTCTACTTGCACAATGTCTTTAATGTGAAGTTGTTTTACACACAATTCCTCCTTTGTTGGAAATATTTAAGTGCTACAACACTTGTACTTTGTATATTTCAACCCTAACTACATTGAATGACAGATAATGGACCAAATCATGGACACCAAGTTGAAGAGCACTCCTATAAAATACTTTTGGATCGTCAAAGCAAGGAAACTTTTTAACCAAGGATAGTGGCTCACCAAGAAATAAATCCAATGATTTTATTCTTATCTTACAACACAACATAATGAATACCTTTTTCTACTCAAGGGTGGAGGGATAATCTAGGTTACATTCCCATCTCAACAATGGTCTTAATACTAGCAATTTTGGGTTATAAATTTCTCTCGTATTCTTTAGGACCTTTCTACGCATTTTTCAAGGTTTTGACACAATAGTTAGGCATTCATCCCAATCTATAAATTCTATTTCCAAGTATATCAAGAAGATTTAAAATGGAGAAACAACAAAAAAAATTGGTCTCAACAAGACTCTCCTTTTCCATAGAATTCAACTTCATCCAACTGAACATGCATGCTCAACCCTAACTTCATGTTAATGGTTTTTGCATCCAAGTTATTTTTCTATTAGGGTGTTTTATCATTATTATGGTAAATACAATTTCAACTTCATGTTATTGTTTTTTATTGAATTAACATAGCCATCACATCTCTTATTGAAGATAAGTTATACCATTCTAGTCATTATGTATTGCTTGTACAATGCAATTTTTTCATCATTGATTATTGATAGAAATGAGTTGTTATCATAACACCATGTATAATACTATATATTATGTTTTATTTTCAATATTTTAAGGTCTTTAATTTTGTTTCAATTTACTCTATATCACAAGTTGTGCATGTAATCCAAAACCCATACAATATGTGATTGATAACAATAAGTCTCAAACATAATTCCAATTCACAAGGTAACCCAAAGATAAGTTTATTAAGAACAAAAATAAATCATATTCATAAAATATTGCAAAGTCATGTCAATAATATAACATCAACGGTGATGTGGAATAGTGTGCTTGAAGTTAAATTATCATGTCTACATTAAGAATATTACTTAAAGACACAAACATAAAATCATATAAGAAATACAATGTTATAACAAAGTGGAAAAGTGGCAAAGAAGATCTATGAAAGAGAATATGTTGATATTGTTAGATACAATACCAAATTTCCATGCAAATTCCTTTTGCATAGGTAAAAAGTGAGCCTCAACAAACCTTAACTCAATTATCAATGGCACTTCTCACTCTAGCCAACACTAGAAGTACAAACAAAGCTAATGTTTCTCTTGATTACACTTGAATTTGATCTGATATGTTTAGAAGACTAAGAAATTGAATGTCCCAAACATTGTAAATGAACAAGAAACTCTAACTTTTCATTAAAAATTAGCATGGACTAACCACATAGGTGATGGGGTGGATTTAACCCTCTTTATGATTACAAATTGTGATTATATAAGGAGAAATAATAATTACCAATTATAATAATTGAAAAATAATTTTATATTTGAAACACACTAGATTTAATATACCCATGCCCTCGTTAAGAAAATATCTTGTGGGGTAGAGATCAAGGTTCCTAAACTAGTGAATAAGTTGTCATCTTTTTAACAATCTACAAATGTGATTTTCTGTAGCAAATGGATTTTCTCACTAAGACAAATTGTGAACTAGAAGAAGTCTACAAATTGGCAACAAAGTTGGTTTACTTGTGAGGAAGGTGGTTTGAGAGAATATATTGATAAATTTTGGAAGTCGTACACTTATGATTTGAAAGAAAATGAACTCAAGATAGGAGAAGAAGATGACCAATATTTATATTCTCTCAATCCTTTGGGGACATATGTGACTAAACTATGATATAGGGTCCACACTAAGTAAGGCTTGGAGCGACAACCCATATGATGCTGGAAAAGCATATGGAAGCTAAGGTGCCACTATAAAAATATTTTTTTCACATGGTTAGCCTAAATAAAAAGGATCCTACCTACGATGTTCTACAAAAAATATTTTTTTGGCCTATCAGTGTATTCTATACAAACAAGCAAAGGAAAAAAAATGGTCTCTTGATTTTCATTTGTTCATTTTCAAAAAGGTCTAGAAATATGTTGGAAGCGTGATAAGGAATGTATGGGAAGGAAGGATTAATGAAGAATCATTTTGGTCCCAGTATAGAAAAAAGGGTACCAAGAAGATCAATGGTCTTCCACTCAATATAACTTGGGGAATATGGCTCACAAGAAACCGAAAGCTATTTGAAGGGCATGAGACTTTTCCCCTCAAATGTGAATTATAATCTTTAAATATACTAAATGCATATCCATAGATTGCAGAAAGATTAAAAAAAAAAAAAAAAAAAGGACAAAATAAGAATTCATAAATAAGGGTATTCCTTTCAACATGCTTTAATGTTGCCTCTCAAGTTCATCCCCCAAAATTAGGTTAATGAGGAATCTTATATCTCATAGTGTAATCTTAAAAGTTGGGATAGGGAAAGAAAACTAACAATTACTATAAACCAATGGCTCTCAAATTAACCGTATTGTTGGTTGGAGAATATGAACTTAGATAGTTACAAAATTTTGGGGATTCACTATCGGTTATTCAATGGTTATGAAAGGAAACAACATTTGTAAATTGATATCTAACAACCATTTTTTTTTATGATAAACAAGGGAAAGTGGAAATATTTTCACACATTTATTTGAATCATATAAATAAGATAGGAATAGGATAGTTGATGGCTTTTCAAAAGAGGCATAGGGTATAGTTTGCGGTACTTGGACTGATTATTGAAATACAATTGATTTATCTAATTCACCTTGGCCATAAGTTTTATTTTCTAGAGACAATGGATAAATTCTAGACTCTGATCTTTGCAATGATGTATTTCAGTATTTTAATGTCGTGGACAAACATTTTTATTTGTTGAGACAACTCATGAGTTTGTGATGGGTTTTGAGATATTGCTTTTGAAATATGTAATTTGTGTCCTTTTAAGTCAAGGAACCTTTTTTCTCTGTTGATTTATCTTAATGATATGTTTAAAGGTGTGTATGAATGGTTTTTTCTACATCGAATTACATAGAAATTTTGAATGTCTTCAAAGATATGATGATGTATTTTTTAATAAATAAAATATTAGATGTTTTCCCATGAAAAAAAAAAACAAAAAACAAAAAAACAAAAAAACAAAACAAAACAAACAAACAATTTATTGTCCATGATTTAAATTAGTTTATCATTGCATTGAATATTAGTCCCAAGTAAAATGTTGAAACTAATATAAAAAATAGTTTACAATTGAAATAAGCATGTCAAAAAGTGACTTACCTTACAATAATGCAATAAAATTAAAATTAATTAATTAAAATATTACTTAGATGAGGCATCACAAAAAATATTTGGTGCTAACCAATGCATTTCATATTTAGACGCCATGGCATTTCTCCCAAAATGTACATTATCCTCTTATAACCTTTTACATATGAAATTAATTTTATATAAATAAAGAGAACAAATTAAAGTTAATAAAAATGTATATAATAGTTGTATCCACAAAAAGAAGCTATATAAATGAATTTACATATAAATTGATAAAATCCCTTTGAAATAATCTCTTCCACTTTCCCATAGGAAGTCTACTCATGGATCAAAAATGAATGAGTAGGACACGAAATGTTAGGTTTCTATAATATTAGTGTAGCCCCCATATTGTTCTTTTGTGCTCCATAGAAAATCACTATTGTTATTGTTGAGCCCTTACATTATTATTGTTATGTAGGCCCTACTTATATTTTGACCCTTTAGACTTCTATATATAGCAAGGAGGTCATGCCGTTTGAATCATCTAAGATTTGTTCAATTATGGGATGTAAATGGAGGTTTCCCCCCGAAGTTGTTTATTATCTAGTCGGTGAGCTATCTTTTCTTTTGTTTCTATGTTGTTTTGGATCTAAATACATAACATTTGGTAGCAGAGCTCTTGATCTTAGGGTTTCGCTGCTCATACAGATCATCGTGGAATTTTTGCTATAATTTTTTTTGTGAAGCCTCAGACCATGAAATTGTTACCACGTGGAGGAAAAATATTCATGGACGTTTGGATGGTATTTTATACCTTGGTGCATTATATTTTCAGATATATGGTTCAAGGAAGTTAGGGTTTCTATGTGCTACATAATTTTGTCTCAAACAAACATCCCAAGGAAAATCACCCTAACTTTCTCTTAGAGAATCGGATTTGAATTTCGTAAAAATTCACTGAAATTACAAGGAATGTAGTTTTTTGGGTATCATTTTGTGTGTCGAATGTTAAAACAGTGACACATGGAATCCCTTACAATTTCGCTTTACTAAAACAATCCATAATCAAGTTATCATGGGATATTTGGCATAACTTTATCTAGAAGAATTCATTCATGATCTAACTAGTGCGGTTGAAAAGAAGGCATAGAGGGATACCATAGGACACAATTTCATACCTTGAGAAGTTGAAATCATGGAGATACAGTAGTTTCAAGGCAGCCTTATCAACAAGCTCAAAATAAAGCTCTTAAAAGGTGTGTATTTTTAAATTTACATAAATTTGTTTGAAAAAATAGATTGAAGTTATTAAAAGGCCATAGTGAAGCATAGATATCATTAATTGATTCCAAAATACCTCCCAAACAAAAAAAATTCTACACCCATTAAGCCCTCGGAAATTTCTACTATGACACATGAAGAAGAAATGTGACATGATATATAAAAATTAAGGGACCAAGTGCAACAATTTTCGCTTTCACAAGAGCAACAAAAAATGAATTTGAAGCAATGATGAATGTTAAGCTGGATTATTTAGAAGAAAAAATAAAAGGGGACACCCAAGGTTTAAAAGATGAATTGGAAGCAATGATGAATGTTAAGATGGATGGTTTAAAAGGGACATGAAAGTTTTAAAAGAAAACATGGAAGGTTTGAAGAAAGTTTTGACAAAATTGGTACAAGAAAGGCTTTCTAATGGTGACAAGGTAGTCCATGAAACTCGTGATGAAAACAGAATGAATGTGAATCATTATTTTAGAGACTCCAAATTTGGGTTGAAGGAAAATCACATTAGAAAGATTGAAATGAGGAAGTTTGGTGGCAAGGATCTAGTAACATGGATAATATATATGGAGCAGTTATTTGATCTACACGATGTGCAACACACACAAAAGGTACACATCGCATCTTTATATTTAGAACCCATATGTTTGTGTGGTATCAATGACCCAGGTAGCTACAGACACAGGCAGAAATCCCACAGGACTCAGAAAAGGGAAAATTCAAAATGGCCATATTACTCCCAAACCAGCCCAGATCGAAGTGTTCATCATCTTGATTCCAACGGTGTGAACGACACTCAAATCCGAGCTCGTATGAAGGAGAACGACCCAGTCAAAGTTTTGTTCAAAGTTGGGCTATGGGCCAAGTTTAAGTGTCCTACAATTTGACCGATCTCGGGGCATGAAATCTAGCTCTCGAAAGCGAGTGAATTTGTTGGATTGTTAATTTGTCTAATATCCCCTATATTAGACAAATTCGAAAAAGTGTGTTTGTTATTATAGAAAACAAAAAAATATATTAATTTGGGTGGCGGGCCATGACCCCCGCCACCCCCATCGGACCCAACACTATGTAATAACAAAAATTATTTAAAAATGGCCGATGGGCCATGACCCCCGCCGGCCCCCAACTAACCACATAACATAATTTAAATTTAAATATGGCTCGGCGGCCATTACCCCGCCGAGCCCTCCAACCAACTCCCATATTACATGATATATAAACATATATTTGGGGTGGGTCAGCCACCTCCGGTGGACCCGACCCACATCCCCCCCCCACAATACACCAAAAACATGGGCCAGCAGGAATCAAACCCGCCCGGCCGTGTGGCCGGCCCACACCATGGGCGGCCCAACCAACCCACGCCTCCATACCGCGCAAAATGTAACGGTACCAACCGCATTCAATGCAACCTCCACACCAAACAAAACATAATGTTCCATATTAAGGAGGGGCGGGATTTGATCCCCCAACCCCTCCTCAACCACTCATCTATCTTTACCAACGCGCCAACAGCCCGAGGAAGGTATATTCGCCAGGAAAATTTTATATAAACCCTTAAATTTATTTGCACAGGGGTGGAGAAAGGACCGAACGGCAGATTTGAGAACGAAGGTGTAGAACGAAGAACAAAACCATGACACAATTCCAGGAGGCAGAATGTGGCACAAAAATTGAGGCAACATTTTTTTATTAATTTTGCAGGTGGAACCATGAGCCCAGAGAAGAGGCAGGCGGAACCATGATTGAGCCAAATCCTCAGGAGGGCGAAATTTTGCCAATGTCCAAATTGGACAAATTTTATGTTGATCTTACACCTCTCAGCCACATGAACCTAATGGTATAGTTAGAATTTTGATCTGAGCATAAGAACTTCAGATGACCTAGAGGAGGGAATATTTAAGGAATCTAGAGGGAATCTAAAAGATTCTTATAGCCACATATTTCCACTTTCTCAGAATTCAGAAATTTGACAGTGGATTTTACCCTATTCGACGCCAAAAATCTGATGGTGCTTTCAAATTTTCCATTTGATCATTCTATATTTCAGCCACTTTTCAAAGTGGAGTGCAGGTGTCAGTATTCCATGTGCGAATAGTCATTTCCATGAGATCCGACGCTGCGAGATTGATGGTACAACTAGCTTCAGTAGTTGACATCCTCTTCTTCAGATGGCCCCCAGATGTGAGGTATATGCAGTGCGTTCATGTACTTCTTTTTTCTATGAGATGCATTGCGCTGCATAGATCCTTGTTTGATGTTTGATGTGGGATCTTGTTTCTTACTTGTTTCATGATTCCTGCTTGATATGACACTGACTCATTTGTGGGATGTACTTGTTGTCATGATTCGTCATGTTTTGTTTGAGATCCCTTTGTCATTATGTTGATGGGATACTCATGTGTCGCCATGTATGTTTGCATTGAGATCCCTTTTATGCCATGTTACAGGATGCTCATTATCATCATGCATGAGTTTATGTCATACTGATAGGAGTCCTTTCTAAATGAAAGTTCCCGCAGTGGAACATCTCTTGGAGCCACTCCTGCATGAGGGCATTTTCCTTGTATGATAGCGACGTCACCTCTTATATACATCATCACTATTGACAGCACTTAATGCAACAGCCTACACCATCTTGACACTGGGGCCCGGGGACGTAGTCCCTTTTGGACGAACTCCGTTATCAACGTCTTATGTCTTATGATGTTGATTCTTGTCATGTTCCTTCTTCTTTACAACATGCATTTATGTTCCTTTATGCTATTTTAAATGCAATCCTAATCACATCACGAAAGCAAAAGATCTTGGTTAAATCCGGGATTTGAGTCAACTCGGATCAAGTTTGGTATCAAAGCGGTCTTTGCGTGGATGTGAATTGCAAGTGTGAACAATGGAATGTGCAGCGGCAGAGGATGAAAAAACGATGTAAGAAACCATGCTCAAAATTTCCAAAAGGGTGGAAATAATGTATGAAGCTCTACAAAAAGAGATAGAGGAAAAGGAGCGGTTGCAGCTTCAGTTGCAAGCCATGGAAGAGGCCCTGTTAGCACTAAAGCACAACAACCAGAATCTTCAAACAGATAACGTTGAATTGAAGATGCATCTACAAGAAGAGAAAGAGGAGAAACATAGTTTGCTACGACAGCTGCAAGCTAAGGACGAGACCTTGGAAACGCTGCAGCGTGACCCATGTGAGGTAAAAAGTAATTCTCTAAATTCATGTATGTGTCCTGATGATTATTTCGCTGTTTTTGAAAATCATACCACAGGAATTGGCTCCAAATTGTTGAAAAGAATGGGGTATGAAGGAAAAGGCTTGGGCATAAATGGCCAAGGCATTGTCAACCCCATCAAAGTAGAAGAATTACCCCGTCAAGTAGGGCTTGGGTATGTTAGAAAGGAAGTTGGGGAATGCACCGAGACAGCTAGCAAACCACCAACAACAGATGATGAGAAGCCCTCATCAGTGCTTTCAAAATCGATAGAGGAGGTAAAAGATGTTGATTTCCTTTCAGTTTCGTCTTCACATAGTATGATTTCTATTGGAGATGTGGAAATACTAATTACAAGGACAAACATGAGGCTCCTTACGAGGATGAGGTACAAGGAGGAAAAAGAACTTGGTGTTAATAACCAAGGCATAACTCAACCATTTGGAGACCTCGATTTGGAGACTTGGGATACACCGAAGGAGAATGCTCGAAGGTGTCATACGCTTCTGAGACATCGTCGAAATCGTCGAGGAAAGAGAATGATGGGAACACATCACCATCATCCCATGGCAGTGGCCATTGCAGGGAGAAAGCTGAGGCAAGCTCTTATCACCATACTTAAACCAAAGACGACAAGGAAAGGTATAACCAGTGTCGATATTCGAATGTTCATTTCGATTATAATCATGTTGTTAAAGATGAATGTAAATCATGGAATCGAAAAACATGTACCTTTTGTGGATTACATAACTATACATTTTCTAAGTGTTGGAAAAGAATAGCAGCACACAAAAGGAGGAGGTGTGAAAGACCCTCTCAACAGCAAGTAAAGAAACATGTTAAGCAGATCTCGAGGAAGAAGACCTATTGCAGTCATTGCGACAGAAGTGGTCATCAAAGACCCACATGTTGGAGGCTCCATCCAGAGCAGCGCCTTAAATACAAAGTGATGGTGCATGAACCAAATGAAATGGTTGTTCGACAAGCAAAACCACCACAAGGGGATGACCCATTCATAGCGATAAGTGAAAAATGGTTTCTAGATATGTTAGCTTGTCATGGTCGTGCTTTTGTAAATCATTTGTTGCATTTTAAGATGTAAAAGTGATGATGTGTTTTCCATCACCTGTTAAGCAACAATGATGTCTGGTCTTATTTTGAGTGGCATGATAAACTGTGAAGTGATGTCGTGTTTCCATCACTTGTCAAAGAAACAATAGTGTTTGGCCTTATTTTTGTAAATCATGTGTTGTAGTGATGATGTGTTTTTCATCACTTGTTGAAGCAATAATGATATGTTGGCCTTGTTTTCATAGCTAGGGTATTGTTTCCACTTTGATGTAAACTTGACCGCCGAGTATGTGTTATAAACTCCTGGCAAGTATGGGATCCTTGGGTCATTAGTTTGTCATGTCAATCAAGCATGTAATTTTCATAATGGTACTACAGGTTTGCAGAGGTGGCAGGTGTCGGCTCATCGATTAAGGCTCCAAAGAACAAAGGTGAAGGAGATGGAAGCGAGACCTTTTCAAGACGCTTGTGATGCAGACAAGGTACAGAGAAGTTGCAGATTATTTTTCATGCTTTTGGAGGACCAAAAGCTCCTCAGTGGGGAGGATTTATCTAGGTGGCTCCAGACACAAGCAGAAGTCCCATAGGACTCAGAAAGGGGCAAAATTCAAAGTGGTCATATTACTCCCAAACCAGCACCAGATCGAAGTGCTCGTCGCCTTGATTCCAATGGTGCGAACGACACTCAAATCTGAGCTCATATGAAGGAGAAAAAGCCAGTCAAAGTTTTGGTCAAAGTTGGGCTGTGGGCCAGGTTTAAGTGTCCTACAATTTGACCGACCCTAGGGCATGAAACCTAGCTCCCGAAAGTGGGTGAATTTGTTGGATCGTTAATTTGTCTAATATCCCTTATATTAGACAAATTCGGAAAAGTGTGTTTGTTATTATAAAAAAAAAAAAATATATTAATTTGGGCGGCGAGCCATGACCCCCGCCACCCCCATCGGACCCAACACTATGTAATAACAAAAATTATTTAAAAATGGCCGACGGGCCAGGACCCCCCACCAGCACCCAACCAACCGCATAACATAATTTAAATTTAAATATGGCTCGGCGACCATTACCTCGTCAAGCTCTCCAACCAACTCCCATATTACATGATATATAAACATATATTTGGAGTGGGCAGGCCACCTCCGGTGGACCCGGCCCACACCCCCACCACAATACCCCAAAAACATGGGTCAGCATGAATCGAACCCGCCCGGCCACATGGCCGCCCGCACCATGGGCGGCCCAACCAACCCACGCCTCCATACTACGCAAAATGTAACGGTACCAACCACATTCAATGCAACCTCCGCACCAAAAAAAACATAATGTGCCATATTAAGGAGGGGCGGGATTTGATCCCCCGACCCCTCCTCAACCACTCATTTATCTTTACCAACCCGCCAACGGCCTGGGGTTGGTAAATCCGCCAGGAAAATTTTATATGAACCCTTAAATTTATTTGCACGAGGGGGAGAAAGGACCGAACGACAGATTTGAGAACGGAGGTGTGGAATGGAGAACGAAACCATGATGCAGTTCTAGGAGGCAGAATGCGGCACAAAAATCGAGGTAGCATTTTTTTATTAATTTTGCAAATGGAACCATGAGCCCAAAGAAAAGGCAGGCGGAACCATGATTGAGCCAAATCTCTAGGTGGGCGAAATTTTTCCAGTGTCCAAATTGGACAAATTTTATATCGATCTTACACCTCTCAGCAACACGAACCTAATGAACAGTCAGAATTTTGATCTGAGCAGCAGATCTCCAGATGACCCGAAGGAGGGAATCTTTGAGGAATCTACGAGGAATCTAAAAGATTACTGTAGCCCCAGATTTCCACTTTCTAAGAGTTTAGAAATTTGACAGTCGATTTTACCCTATTCGACGCCACAAATCTGATGGTGCATTTAGATTTTCCATTTGATCATTCTATTTTTCAACCACTTTTCAAAATGGAGTGCACGTGCCAGTATTCCATGTGCGAACAGTCATTTCCATGAGATCCAATGCCAGGAGATTGATGGTATGACCAACTTCAGCAGTTTGACATCCTCTTCTTCAGATGGCCCCAGGATGTGAGGTATATACAGTGTGTTCATGTACTTCTTTTTGCTATGAAATGCATTGTGCTGCATAGATCCCTGTTTGATGTTTGATGTGGGATCTTGTTTCTTACTTGTTTCATGATTCCTGCTTGATGTGACGCAGAATCATTTGTGGGATGTACTTGTTGTCATGATTCATCATGTTTTGTTTGAGATCCCTTTGTCGTTATGTTGATGGGATACTCATGTGTCGCCATGTATGTTTGCATTGAGATCCCTTTTATGCCATGTTGGCGGGATGCTCATTATCATCATGCATGAGTTTATGTCATACTGATAGGAGTCCTTTTTGAATGAGTTCCCGCAGCAGAACATCTCTTGGAGCCACTCCTGCGTGAGGGCATTTTCCTTGTATGATAGTGACGTCACCTCTTATGTACATCATCACTATTGACAGCACTTAATGCAGTGGCCTACACCATCTTGACACTAGGACCCGGAGACGTAGTCTCTCTTGGACGAACTTCGTTATCAACGTCTTATGTCTTATGATGTTGATTCTTGTCATGTTCCTTCTTCTTTACAGCATGCATTTATGTTCCTTTATGCTATTTTAAATGAAATTCTAATCACATCATGAAACCAAAAGATCTTGGTTAAATCCGTGAGTTGAGTCGACTCGGATCAATCAATGGCTTAATTCTCGTAAATCACTTGTCACTTGGAAAATTATCATGGAGGAATTGATAGCACATTATGAAAATACAAATAAAAATACCTTTGTTAGCAAATTGATAAATATAAAACAAAAGGGTTTAGTTAGGGAGAACATTGAGGACTTCCAAAGATTGAATATCAAGGTAACTGATATTGTAGAGGAGCATCTAATTGATGTCTTCATGGGAAATTTAAAGGTAACATCCAACATGAGGTTTGCCTTTGGGAACCTAAGTCATTGGAGAATGTATTCATGGTGGTAAGAAAAATTGAAAGAAAATTTATGGCAACAAGGAAGTCTACTTACCAAGTATGCACACTTTTGTGCACTATCTCATCCTTTCAAAATCGGTAACGTTGCTACTACATTTTTGGAAACAGTTTAAAAGCTACATGGAAGTCCAAAGATTATTTTCTTGTCTTGGTACTCAATTAGCTCATAACTCTTCTTATCATCCTCAATCTGATGGTCAAACCAATATAGTGAACAAATGTTTGTAAGGATATCCTTGTCGCTTTGTATCTGATAAACATACACAATGGGTCAAGTGGTTACCTCTAGAAGAATGGTGTTATAACACTTCCCTCCATACCACAACAAAAATTACCCCACTTATGGTGCTATTGTTGAATAAATCGTAACTGGGTTCGGTATTTACAAATGTCATTTGGATCTTTTTACTTGTCAAGAAAAGGAAATATTATTTTTATAAACTATAAGAATGAGTTTCTTGCTCATTCCATAGTTCTAGGAAATTCAAAGAGTCAAATACATGTGTAAAGAGCTTTTCTTGAGCATATATGTAATGCATACAAGTCTATAAAATGGTGTCTAATAGCCCTCCAGTAATGGCAAGCACAATCCTCTTCATGTCAGCGAGTGAATGAATTAAATAGAAGTCATGCCTGCTTGCAAAAGGAGACACAACAGTTCACTTGGTCAAGTCGGCTTAATATGGAGACATGACCACTATATATACCCAACTAGCATCACCTTAAAGGGGATAAGCACAGAACTCGATTCTCTGTAATTTTCGAATGGTTTGAGATCCACATTATAGGAAGCAACTATTTTTTATGCCCCTGAAGCTTCGTAGGTAATCACAGTAAGCAGTTACAGGATTGGTGTAGGGAAGATCTCGATACAGGGAAGAACTTTATCACAACCATGATGGATATCACGGAGAAAATCTCACTATCTCGGTATACACTCTAAGACGCAGTCACTTGTGGATGGAGAGATACACTCTCTAACAATCTCGGCATAATTATGATGGTCTCGAAGATCCTACAGTAACACTCAGTCTCGATGGAGAGGATCACGATGATCCCACAGTAACGCACAGTTTCGTCATATTTGTTATACCCTCTAGGCATACTCATAGTCACAATTATAATGATAAGGATATCGGTGCATACTCTGTCTCAACATTCCACATAGACGCAGCATACCTATGATGATTAATATCTCAGTCATATACTCGTGATGAAAAGATCTCACAGTGACTCACCTTGTCTCGACATACTTCTAGATGCAGTCATAATCTCTGCATAATGTCAATTATGATCTCAGTATAGTTATAATCATGATCCTGAAGAAGATAAGGTGAAGATATCAGTAATGGGGCAGCAACAATGATCTAGTTGTCATAATGAAGATCTCTATGAAGATGCAGCAGTGATGTTCTCAGTGATGGCAGCAGTAATGAAGATCTCAACAATGCAGTGATGATGATCTCAACAATGACAAAGAATAGGATTGGTGTCTTGGTCTTGGAGTGGCTCAGTAATTCAAGGGTCATGGTGTTGGTATTCGTCAATGGGAATCTCTATAAGAATAATTTTGTGTGGGTTTTCCTCTCCAATAGGGAGAGGTTTTGGCCCTGGCAGAAAGCCAACAATTTGTGTTCTTGTCTCTTTGTTATGGTAGCTATTTGATTAATTAAAGAAGACACACTAACATTAAATAATATGCTAATATGCTAATAAGCTAATGTTAAATATCTCACAAATAGTTATCATGCTAAGAATAATCTCATTAACTCCATGCCCTAGATTCTTCAACATGGTATCATAGCTATGGTTACAGTCAAAGGAAGGGCAAAAAAGAGACATTTCAAGGATCAAGTTTCTAGCAGGGAATCAAAGCAAGCTAAAGGACATCAAGATTTGCATTAAAGAAACAAACCCTGATCTTGATCAAACCCTAGAAATCTACAACAACAGTCTACATCAACAAGGGTTTTTGTCTATGCAATCAAGGATACAGTCTACAACAGCAAGAACTTGTGTCTCCACAGTCATCACCAAAATGCCACCAAGACCCTCATCAAGATGTCTACAAAATAAGATAGCTCGAAGGATTTCAAAATGAAGATTAGATCATCTTGGAGAAAGTTGAAATCCTAACAGTAATCCTAATCTACAAATAATATTGAAGAATAAAAAGCATTGTCATCATCTTCAAGGTTATAAAAGAAAGGATCATTTCCTTGACCTATAATAAAATCATTGAAGGAAAGCAGTAGAGCATCCTCATCAAAAGGAGCAACCTTTTCCCTGGGAGAAAGGCCTTCCATCAAAGAGAAGATCATCCAAGAGGAAAACTCCAATACATCTTCTCCAACAAGCATCAAAGTGATCAAGTATAAGAGTTCATCTTCACTTTTCAAGTAAGTATCTTTCATTTTTATAATCAATTTTGGTTAATTGACTTCATGATTGCAAGGAGATATATGGGTTGGATAGGTCATCAAAATTCCTTGCATGAAATTAGGAGGATGTCATAATCCTCATAGATAAAAGAAGTCAATGAACATATCAAGAAAAAGGCCTCCTTTTAATTCATGGGAAGGAATTCTTAAGGTCCTCTCATCCCTATGTAGCAAGAAAGGAGACATAAAAGAGATGTATGAAATGCAGTGAAGAAGGTCATATCACTTAGACTTGGTTGAAGGTATCAAAGAATGAAGGAATATCTTCATGAGATCTCAATTGAGAGATCTGGGAAAGATGATAAGAAGACAATCATCATTGTTCTAATTGATGAGAAATAATACAAATGTTCATAAACAAGAAGGTTACCTCATTCAACAATCTGTGATCTCTATGATAAATAGAGAAATACAATTTTAAGGAAAAATGTTGAAGGTTAAAGGACGAAAGGAAAGGAAAGTGTGGTCCTCAAGTAAGACAAAACATTGTTATGGAAAGATTGTGAAAAGAAAGCTCATATCGCTGGAAATATGGAGGAAGCTGAAGAAAAGGGCCAAGGAAAGAGGGAGAAACAGATCTCCACTATGATTAGATGACCTCCCTCACAAAAGGGGTCCTATCATAAGCTCCTAAATCTCTAGATATGACCATGATATTAAGATGCATCATGGCATCATGGAAACATTAGAAACAAGAGCTCGTGACAACACCTTGGGAATCATGAAGGACTAAATCCATGGCAGTTAAACATGAAGGATATAACTCTTGGGAACCTCATTGTACATTGAAGGAAAGGAAGGAGTCATCCAGGACAGGTCTCATCATACATCAAGTCAAAAAGGAAACATTTGCCATATGGGGATATGCAAGATCCTCAAGATTCTATGATGGAAACCATATCGTAGGATTCACTAATCTAGAGAGGAAGCAAGTGTTTCATCAAGAACTAAAACTTATGGAATTCATGGATGATGTTATGACGACATAAGAAAAGAAGCAGATCAAGGGGTTTAAGACACTTCAATCAAGGAAGTTGTTGGAAGAAGCCTAGATGACTTAATGGTAAAATGAGGTATGTATGCTTATGTTTAAATTGTATAATGGCATGTCATATGGTTGTAGGTAATATGGATCATTAATTTTATCTTGAAAAGCATGATCAAGGGAAAAGGATCTCCTCCTCTGAAAGGATGCAGAAAGGCATAAGTCACACTAGATGAAATCAACATAATATGTCCTCATATGAAGTATGAGGTGGTTGACTACAATTACAGAACTTTGATTAGAAACCCCTGAGAATGTAATGTGTGAGGAAGGAATAAATCATGAAATATGCAACCATGATGAAGGCAATCAACATCCACAAGACCAAGAAGAATTGACTAAGAAATCTCCCGGAAAGATATGAAGACTCTGATGAAAGTCTGGAAAAGATAGAGACCCTTGATACGCATATCTTTGGGAAATGGGTTAACAAGTATGCAGGATGTTGATACCTATTGAAAATATGTCATGATAAAAAGCCATCTTGAAAGGTACGATTTGATTTAATGCTATGCTTTGATTTCTTGAATAATATCTGAGTGAAGTTCATGCAGGGCAACTAGAACAAGATTTGTAAGTACAAGTACAACCAGCATGCATGTGATGGATGGAAACTCCTGAAAGAAGCATGAAGAGAAAGAAGTAGCTATATGAAGAAGGTTCCAGATATGTACCAAGAAGGCCACTTTCCATGAAGAAAGGAATGACATGATAGAATAAGAAAAAAAGCGATTGATGGTTGTTTCCATACAAGGAAGAAGATTAACTAAATTTCATGACATCAAGGAAAGATGTTGATCAAGTAACTGAAGGACCCAAGGAAAAGAAGTTGATGAAAGGAGAATCCCTAACTAAGAGGGGAGACTGGATTGAGTCACCCCTGATTAAAAAGGAGTGATAGATGTTTTTTTTCCATTTCATGTGTCATGCACTAGACCAGGACTAACAGTCGTAAGTCTTAGTGTAGGCCATGAATGGAAATGTAGACACATGAGAGACACAACATTCTTGTCTTCACTTGGGAAGAAAGAATGGAGGATTGGGTAATCATCTAGCATCTAATGCTCTTTTAGGATGTGTAGGGCATCCAAGATGAGAGTAGGCCAAGAGGACCGGTATTCTTTGAGGGTTGGGAACCCAAGATAAGAATAGTCCTAGAAGGTCATACTCAGTGAACCCCCAGGTGGGTATGTACCTTGAGAGACAATGATTAAGGTGTTTATAGTCATTGGTCTCACCAACATTGTGTTGTAATCTAATGAGAAATAGAGTTATCAATCAAGGCCTTGCTATGGAAACAATGTTGGTTCTATGATGTTATACAGATGGGTCACCAATTTGATTCTTCTTATGAGAAATTCTTCAGATTGAGAATGGCCAAGTACTACCTTCCTAGTTAAGAGGGAGTGTTGAAGAAAGTGTAACTAGGTTCGATATTTACAAATGTAATTTTGGTCTTTGTACTTGTCAAGAAAAAGAAATATTATTTTTGTAAATTATAAGAATGAGTTTCTTGCTCATTCTGTAGTTCTAAGAAATTCAAAGAGTCAAAGACGTGTAAAGAGCTTTTCTTGAGCATATATGTAATGTATACAAGTCTATAAAATGGTGTATAATAGCCCTCCAGTAATGGCAAGCACAATCCTCTTCACGTCAGCCAGCGAATGAATTAAATAGAAGTCATGTCGGCTTGCAAAAGGAGACACAATGGATCACTTGGTCAAGTCAGCTTAATATGGAGACATAACCACTATATATACCCAGCTAGGGTCACCCCAAAAGGGACAAGCACAGAACTCGATTCTCTGTAATTTTCGGATGGTTTGAGATCCGCATTATAGGAAGCAACTATTTCGTATGCCCCTGAAGCTTCGTAGGTAATCACAGTAAACAGTTACAGGATTGGTGTTTCGAGAAGAACTTTATCACATCCACGATGCATATCACGAAGAAAATCTCACTGTCTCGGTATACACTCTAAGACGCAGTGACTTGTGGATGGAGAGATACACTCTAACAGACTCTGTATAACTATGATGGTATCGAAAGATCCTACAGTAACACTCAGTCTCAATGGAGAGGATCACGATGATCCCACAATAATGCACAATTTCGTCATATTTGTTATACCCTCTCGGCATACTCACAATCACAGCTATAATGATAAGGATATCGTGCATACTCTGTCTCGGCATTCCAGATAGACGCAACATACCTATGATGACTAAGATCTCAGTCATATACTCATGATGAAAAGATCTCACAGTGACTCACCTTGTCTTGACATACTTCTAGATGCAGTCATAATCTCTGCATAATGTCAATTATGATCTCGGTATAGTTATAATCATGATCCTAAAGAAGATAAGGTGAAGATCTCAGTAATGGGGCAGCAACAATGATCTAGTTGTCATAATGAAGATGCAGTAGTGATGTTCTCAGTGATGGCAGCAGTGATAAAGATCTCAGCAGTGCAGTGATGATGATCTTATCAATGACAAAGAAGAGGATTGGTGTCTTGGTCTTGGAGTAGCTTAGTAAGTCAAGGGTCATGGTCTTGGTATTCGTCAATTGGAATCTCTATAAGAAGAATTTTGTGCGGGTTTTCCTCTCCAAGAGGAAGAGGTTTTGGCCTTGGCAAAAAGCCAACATTTTTTGTTCTTGTCTCTTTTTTATGGTAGTTATTTGATGAATTAAAGAAGACACACTAACATTAAAGAATATGATAATAAGCGAAATGTCACGTAAACAGAAAAGAATAGTGACTCTCTGAAAGCCATAGGCAACAGCAAAGTAGATATTCATTTCATTCATCCCAGGAATAGCCCAGATTATTACAGTGAAGCAGTCATGATTGTAGCATACTTTCATATTTCATAGCTAAAAATCAATAGATTCAGGTTGGCTTATTTCTTACTTATGAGACTGCAAACAGATTTCTAAGTCTAATCCAAACTCGAATGGCTCGTCGAAAAGGCTCGATATTCCTGCTTCAACTAATTCTCAACATCCACAAAGGCATGAACATATACCATGATTTTCACTGTTTAATGAAAAGATTCTCAATTTTGGACTCAATAGCTCTGAAATGTTCACAAAGAATATTTTCCATAAAAAAAATGTGTTAAGCATAATGTGTGTGCACTCCTTGTTTGGGTAGGCAGGAAAATGGACAATTTGAGGTGATGATGCCATTATATATATATATATATATATATATATATATATATATATCATTTGAAGTGATCCCATTTGCAATCACCAGTGTTATTAGGACCGCATTGAACGCTCTGAACTAGCGAGTCCGACCATTTTGAGGCAAAAACCAGTTTGGACCGGTGATTCAGTGTTGGTTCAGTATAATGACGTAGCGCAACAAGTGGGGTCTATTTTTCTATTTTACTTTTTAATTTGTCTTCGCTGGGACTAGCCCACACTAGGTGCCTAATATTCAAGCCTATGGCCCTAATATTGCTATGCAATTCATGGTAATGTTAAATTCTTAAAGTAAAAGGATGAAATTTTACTTAATTTTTAACATTACCATGAAATGACTCTGGATGTTTAGGAGTGGTTCCAAGTCCCAACCACATTGGATTTCATATGGAGAAAGTAGAATTTTTTATCACTCAAAATCCAGCAAACTTAACAGTTTTTCAGGATTTCATGGTTAGGGGGATTGCAATGTTTCCATTGGATTTTGTCATGTATGAGGGTATCAAACTAGCATTTGCCATTTAATCAAGAGCACCAATCCCTCTATGTACCTTGATGTTAGTGGCCTTGTTTGTTGAACTCCTCTATCGTGATCCTACAAAAATGTACTCAGCACTCAAATAAAATCTTGAATTGACATGCTAAGCATTTTTTATCTTATTTTAATGCTTAGCAGGTGATATTGATGACAATGATCCCAATATAGGCAAAAATTTTGATGATATGTAGGTGTTTTTTGTAGCATGATTTTTTTTGGATGCTAGAGGCCATCTAGGTCTTCTTTTTTGATGTATTTTCGGTTCAAATATGGATTGCACTCGGTGTTATTTTGGTTATATATATCCTAACATGCTCTATAAATGAAAACTTTCGCGCATTTGTGTTTAGATGGTTTGGATTCATCTAAATACACATGAATATATGTGGTTTTCTTTAAAATTTGAATATTTATGTGTTTTTGGTTGACCGGGTTTTTGGTCCAATTTTTTTACCAGTTTTTGTCTGGTTCTGACCAGTCCCTGGTCCGGGGGGTCTAACAGTGCAATGACCGGTCCAGTTCTGATAAAATTGGAGATCACATTTGCATCCCTTCCAGTTATACAAGCATCACTTGCTCTCAAAATAAACAAGAAAAGGTTTCAAATAATCAAACAGAACTGGCTGCCTTTCTATTGGAGTACAGACTACAGAGCTTATAATACTTTTCCGATATAAGTAGTATTGAAAGGCTATATTAAAGCCAAAACTGCCACCATGGATATCTGCTCATTTCTCAAGACTATCAAAACTGCCATGTTATTATGATTTCCCGTCATCATCCAACACTGGATGTACCCTTTAAGGTATTAAGTATCACTTCCTTTAGGTTTACGGTAAAATGAGTTCGCATGAGTAAAAAGGAACTGACTTCTAGATCATCAAAACATTGCATGTGAATATTACCATCCACACTGCTTGTGAGTATCACCATCCTGAAGTAAAAAATTTACACTACCGCCCTGCATGTCTTTGTTCTAAAAAAAGCTGACTGCAAGAAGTCAAATGTTACCAATGACTAAATAAACAGTGGAAGCAATTTTTGATAAACTCTTGAGCCTTAAACAGATTTGGTCCATGGTATGGAATCATTCATGGAACCCGTATATTGTTGGGCATATAATAATAGATTGCCGGAAAATGGCATCAAAAAAGGTCCTGCTGCAAAGCCAAAACAATTAAAAATGTTATTAATGATGCAATATTCTTGTAAAAGAACAAGAAAAAATTTAAACAAATAAATGCATTTTTTGGAAGTAACTGTTCTTTAAGATGAATTTATACCTTAATGAGACAAAGTGCCAAATGTAAAACTGGCTTCCACCGTAATCGATTCAACAATTTTCCACATTAATTATAAATCCAGTGATTGATCTGTAGCAGGTTCAGTCAACAGGAATGGAAGCTGACTCCAATTTATAGCTTGAGCTGATCAAGAAACTACTTGATAAAAAGTATATCTCATAAAAAGAAACTAGCATCCAAGACCCTCCAAGATGCCACTAAGAGCCTCTACAACTTCAGGGCATTTTGCAACTGACCCTTCCAGATTAATAGCTTGATACTTCAACCCAGTCCATTGAGAGATCAAGGAGAAATGGGGACGCCTGAAAAAGCTACTTATAAGCTCCAGTATTACAGTGCCTGGCCTAGCAGCAATAATGTGTGTTAGACCAGCCCCATGTGCCCCAACAATAACCGATGCTGCTTGCACTGCCCCCACTTGATCTCTCATGGACATATGAGCAAACAAACCATTGACTATATTCACATTGCACCTGGCATGGTTTGCAGCCCATTTTTGCAATGCATGTAAAACCTCCTCTTCATTACTCAGCCTTGATTCCACCTTACCTTTATGACGAGGATGAGCTAAATAATCTTCACGCCGCACAAAAAGGACACTAAGACTTGATCTTTGCCTGGAAATGCGGATATCATCAGATAGAAGCCCAAAAGCTGCCCTGAACATCTCTCCAAATTCAACCAATCTTGCAGTTCTTCTGTCATCGGGTTTCTGTTTTAGTTCATTAGAAGAACAACCATAGCATGGTACACTTTCAGTTAGGCCCTTGAACAATGCAGTTTCGTAGCCCAATGGTGTGAGGAGAGCGTGACGAAAACATACAGGCCCAGAAAAGTTTTTGGCGTATACAACACTTGTAAATAAGGCCTCCCATGCCTCATCCATTGGAGACTGCAAAAAATAAGGGAATAAGTATTCTCTCTCTCCCCCACTCTCCCATACACAGACTAAGACTGATACCCACCCAGATAAATTCATGGGCAGTTTGAACTTTGTACTATGTAAAACATAATTGAAATAAAAAAATCCATCTGGGAATATGCCACCAGAAACTAATATCCCGATCAATATAATCAATATACAAAGATAGGTCATATATCCATATGTCAAAAGAAAGAGGGGGTCCATGCACTAACAAGATAAACACAACAATTTGAAACAAAACACGGAAACAGATCTAATCACTGCTAAATGGACCAGAAATAGTTGAGATAATTTTTGAAAGAAAACATAAAAGATCCATTGTCAAAGCTACGTCAAGTATGAAAAAGGAACACCAGACAACTTCAGTCCATAACTTGAACAAGGAATACATTGCCACTAAAATATAGCAACATATGTAAGAGGTGGTCTGCAGAGCATTACTAAACTAACTCATAATTTAAAACTGTAATTCTTGGATAGATATATGAATGGAACAAATATATTGGGAAATCGTACTTGTTTTTCACGTACAAATGGACAAATAACAATATACATGTAGAGGAATATCAGGTATAAGAGGAGACCAACCACAAACGTGTTGACTTAGAAACAACATATCAGTGACCATTGAGCATTTCTCAGAAGTAACCAACCAACAAAGTAGAAACTGGCAACAACTAAATAAATACCATACAGAAATTATAATCAGAAAAACCAGATATTCAATTAAACCAGGTCAATGTAATCCTCTGCAGTTTTATCTTTTAAACATCCGTGCCTGCACATTTGCATGATTCATTCTATATACAGGTAGGAGAACAACAGTTGATGAAAAGAATGATAGAAAATATGAAAAAGCACAATTTGAATGGCCTAGCAAGAGAGAGATAAGCCTCCATTGCAGCATCTTACCATGCTTCATGAAAATCACCTAGGACCTAGGACTTAGGACTTATGAGGGGATTAAAACATTTTCTAACCCTCAAGACACTTTACATCATGACTTTTACAATTTTACATCTCAAGGGGGAAAACCCATTTGACATAGACCCTCATAGACCACCCAGTTCTGCGACCAAATATAATCTAGCAGATTAACGCACTAGGATTCCCCTAAGATTCTAATGACAAAATTCACTCCGACTTTGGGGTTAGGTTGAAGGAAAACTCTGCTGATCATGAATCGGTGAGACAAAAAACCTTCCGGAAGGTAAATTATCACTAGAAAATTAGGTCCACCTAGGCAATTTACATACATGACTCAGATCTGCTAAGATTATTTACAATTTACACATGCAGACTGGGTTTACAACATAACATGATCAGGTCGACGATGACTATCGAATGGCACGGACACGTCGATCAAGCGCTATCCCTTTTGCGAAGAAAAGGGGGTGTACTGTTGTTGGTAGTTGTCAACAGACCTCTCATACTGGCACCTTATGAGGACTACCTCTTTTTGACAGGTGCAAACCCTCTCATTTGCAAAAGTAAGAGGGAGTTGGATTCCGGATTTAAGCTGATCCAAACCTGTACTTGAGGTTGTGGATGATAGACCTCTCATATTGGCACCTTATGAGGATGACCTCTTTCTGACAGGTGCAGACCCTCTCATTTGCAAAAGTAAGAGGGAGTTGGATTCTGAATTTGGAATGGTGAACTGCAAGCCCATGACTACCTCGATGAAGCCTAACTTTAAGAAGTTATGTGGTAGTGATGTTGGACCTGATTTGGGAAATGCCTCTGAGTTTCATAAACTCATACTAGCATTGATGTTCTTGGTGAACTCCCGTCCAAATATATGTTTTGCAGTTAGCATGCTGAGCTCATATATGGTTGAGCCTCACTAGATTGGTGCCAAGAATCATTTGAGATATCTTCAGGGCACAATCTCTCATGGATTGAGATACACTGCCGGAAATGTGAAGCTGCATGATTATTCTAATGTTGATTAGGCAGGCAGTGTGGAGGATCGCAAGAGCACTTCTAGGTGTTGGTTCTCTTTGGGTTCTGCTTCGATATCCTGGATGAGCAGGAAGCAGAAGTCGATTGCTTTGAGCACCAATGAGGCCGGATACATAGCAGTGAGTATGGCCTCCTGTGAAGCTGTCTGGTTGTGGAAGCTCTTCAATGAATTGTTTGGACACGTGCTGGATACCATCATGATATTTTGTGACAACCAGAGGGGGATTCAATTGTTGAGGAATTCGGTGTTCTATGATCGCTCCAAGCATATAGACATCAGGTACCACTTTATCTGGGATATGGTACATCGAGGAGCAAGAAGGCTCCATCGTATTAGCACTGATGTGCAGGGCGCCGACATTCTATCAAAGCCCCTGGGAAAGGTCAAACTCTTGACTTTTCGAGAACAACTAGGAGTCGTGGAGAGACTCTCTCCTAAGGGTCCTGTATGATATGGACATTGAGCTCTGGGAGCTCTGGGGGCTTGTGGGTACATCTTGGAGCGATGAGCAACCATAGGGTGAGTGGTTCAACCTTCCCCTAGTGGTTTGCTATGTAGGCAGGATGAGTGGTTCATCCTTCTCCTGCAGAGACACAGTCATAGGGTGACTAGTTCAGCCTTCCCCTAGTGATTTGTTGTGTATAGGGTGAGTGGTTTAGCCTTCCCCTAGTGATTTGTTGTGTACAGGGTGAGTGGTTCAGCCTCCCCTGGGATACCCTAGCGACATGTAGGCAAGATAAGTGGTTCATCCTTCTCCTGTTGAGACATCCTACCCATGTAGTCTGGGACTCATGGGAAGTACCTCTCATCTAGCCAATGAGTATGGAAATGAGGACATGGACCATAGTAGTACTGATGGATGCATCGTGTTACTACCATACTCCCTATGCTAGGATGATATTGATTTGGGATTAATTGGAACTAACTTCAGGTCAGTAAGAGTGATATAACTCACTCCCTTTTGGAACTGATTTCGGATCAGTAAGAGTGGTATGACACACTCTCTTTATTGAAACTGACTTCAAGTCAGTGACAGTGGTATAAGACACTCATTTATTTGGGACTAACTTCAGATCAGTAGAAGATGGTATGATACATTCTCAATCACTTCTTCTTCTTCATAGTTCAGTAGAGCAGAGCAGTGCATGGCACTGATGGCAGAGATATTACAATCTGGCAGATGGATTAGCAGATGGAGTTCTCCCTAGTTGAGAGGGAGTATTAAAAATGGCAACTAGGGCCAAACTCCATGTGGGTCTACTTATTCATGGCAGCTGATATTTTTCCTGGATTCCTCTCGTCGAGAGGTGTAGGATTTATCTAAAGATCGTCTGATTCTTACATGTATTCATGGAGATATGAATTTATTTGTGTTATGGGACAATTCGTCAAGGTCGGCCAGCAACCAAATTGCCCCCACTTGTGCTCAATGTTTTACTATAAAAAGAGGTAGCTTGCTAGTCATTTGGACACGCACTCTTCTTGTGATCTCTTCCTCTCCACATGTCGTTGGGTTTTGGGGGAAGGAAGAGTCGCTAAGAGAATACGTTGCCCTAGAGGGTTTTCCCTAACTCTAGACACTATCTAAAGAAAGTCTATACGCTGCCCTAAGAGGAGATGCCCTAGCCCTACTTACAGTGAAAAGGAGAAGGCGCTACATTGTCTTATATGCAGTCAAGATGAGGGTCTCCTAGCAGCGAGGAGGGAGTTTCTACATGCCACTCAACATTGTCCAAAAGAAGTCTAAACGTTGTCCTAAACACAGTCTCCTAGCCACAGCACTTAAGGTTGCCCTAGGCCGCAATCCATGAGGGTATATACGTAGCAAGAAGGGACACTTATACACAACAAAGGAAGTTACTTTAACACAGGCAAGGAGGCACCTTTATGTAAGCCCTAAAGGAGATCTAACTACAACTATACCTCATCCCTAATACGCTGTCCTATGCCACATTCATTAAGGGTTTGAATGCAACAAGGGGAGGCCTTTTAGCAAGCCCTAATTGCAGTGCTAACAAGTGTTTTATGTTGTTGTTCTAAAGCCATTATCACAGGTCCAGCAATGATACTAATCCATTGTCCTAAGAAGACTAGTCGTAGGTCTAAAAGGAAGTTTTAGACTCAATTTAATAGCCCTATACACAGCTGCAAGGAGTCCTAGAAAAAGCCCTAATCTTAGTCTTACTGAAGCCCTAATTCGTTGTGCAAAGAAGCCTAGCAGCAGTAGTTAAAGATTGTTGTTCTAAGGCATGAATTAGGTATGTTTGAGAGCAGTTGTCTCGACATTAGAGGACTGAAGGAGAAGTTGTTCGTTTGACCTGTTGAAGGAGTCTGCTACTATGGCCTAGCTGCTCTGCTAGGCTGCAAGCCATAGCAAGCAGCTAAGGCTAGTAATTAGATACAGTATTGCAGTGTAGTGATGATGGACATGGTGTGATAGGTGTAGTATGGTGCATGGGCAACATGGTGCAGTAAGGTGCATGGGTAGCATGGTGCAGTAAGGTGCATGGAGCAACATGGTGCAGTATGGTGCAGCACAATGGATGCAGCATGATGATGGGCATGGATGTATAGCAGCAGCATGATGTATTGCAGTATGCATTGAGTGTATGATGGGTGCAGCATAGTGCAATGAAGGGTACAGCAAAGTGCAGCTCAATGATGGGAGCAGCACCGTAATGAGAACAGCTCAGTGTTGGGTGCAGCTTGGATGGATGCAACATGGACAATGAATGCACTGATTGTTGGGTGCAGCATGGTGACAATGAATGCAGCACATTGTTGGATGCAGCATGGTTAATGCAACACACTGTTGGGTGCAGCATAGTGATCATGAATGGTGCAGCATGAATAGTGCAACATGGTGTAGCATGGTGTAATGAAGTGCAGCACAGTGATGGGTGCAGCATGGTGATGGAATCACCTGTGTTCAAATCAGCTACCTCATGTGTTATCTTCTTAGAGAAGATCTCTGCTCTTATTTTGTCAAGTCAAAATGTTGACTTTTGATGTATATGTACTATCTCTCTCTCTGTTGAACTATTGAAGAACATAAGAAGAATTGATCAAGGGTTTCCCCACATTGGGGTTTGTCCCTGGCTGGCGCCACATCTTGTGTCCTCTTGCCTTGGCTTGTTTTCTTCAATTTATGTTTATGTTCTATCTACATTTTACTATCATGCTAAATGTGATTGCTAATCTGGAATTGATATTGAGTTAATATGGAAAATTGAAGTAAATTTGCTCTCAACATAGAACATACCTAAAATTAACACCCTAGCCTTTTGATGCTTAGGGTATGTTGACATTAATGAACACATAATGAAATCCTAATCTCTTCATGTATGAAACCCTAGCCTTTTAGGGTTTGGTGTTGATGTCTAGGTTATACGATGAAACCCTAGATTTTTAGGGATTAGTGAATTAGGGTTTATGACAAAACCCTTGTAATAATTAACGAAAGATCCTAGGAATAAAACCCTAGGTGGATGTGCTTCCATATGATTGAAACCCAGCTTTATCAAAATTGTTGAATATCTAACATTCAAGTTTTGATGTTTGTATCTAGGGTTTATGACAAAAACCCTAGTAGAGATTGATATGAGATTCTAGAACATGATAATGAAACCCTAGATGTAAAAATGCTTTCACTATGATTAAATTATTTGTTAATATCTAAAGTTTAGTTTTGGTAAAGGATCTAGGGTTTGTGAAAAAACCCTAGCATAGATTGTTGTGAAAGTCTAGGGCATGAAAAGTGTAACCCTTGTTGATTGTAAATCTAACTAAGTTTAGGTTTTGATATCTAAAGTCTGATTTATTATGCTCCCATTGTATCAACATGCTAACCCTATATTGAAAAAGTTGACTACATATTTGTGCTTGGTTGAACATGTTGTTGAAGATTTGTGTGTACATAGTCTTCGAGATGTTGAAGATGCTTACATACCTCATACTTAATGATGACTTGATGATGATGTTGAGCATGATGAAAAGAGGGAGTTGTAAAAGTATTAGTAACATTGAAGTATAAATTGTTAATAACCTTGTTGCCAAGTGAGGATAGAAGGATGATGTTCCGGAAGGTTGAAGTCCTCTGATGATGTGATGATGCGAAATAAAGAGTCTGCGTGGTTGAAGTTGATGAATTTGTCCCCTAGTAGAGAAGAAGCTTGGATAAAGAAAGTACATATCTCCCTAGTTGAGAGGGAGCTTGGTTGAAGAAAAGCAAAACTCCTCCATAGTTGAAAACATGATGTGAAGGCCATGAGGATGTTTGAGATCGAAGAATAACTGAAGCACTACAGATGGTTATTCATGAGTTGTACTCGTGATTAATAAAGTTGTGAACAAGATTTGGATGTTTTAGAAAGTGTTGAGGCTGAGTTTGGTGCTACTAGATAAATTGAGGAAGGAAGCTTTCGTCAAAATGTGTTTGGATATTGCGATGACCTAAGCAGCATCAAAATAGTTGAAAGACCCTGAAGATTATGCTAGCATACAAGAACATGTACATTGGAATTTTGGATACCAATTGGGGTCGTGAAGCTACGATACGTGCTAACAGATGAACAAGTCATTGATGTGTTGACAAAATCTCTTCCCAAAGTTAGTTTTAGGAGCATGCTCGGATTGGTGGATGTGTTGATCTCTTCCTGAAAAGTTGTTGGATTGATAAATGTCTCTGATTTGGTTGAGAGGGAGAGATGAAGTACCATAAAACTGCTTGTATGATGGTACTTGGGAGGACATTGTGGCCTAGTTAATATTGAAATCTCAATTGATGTTTAGATCCCAGAGGGAGGGTATCGGTCGGAGCTCTAGTTTAGTGTTGATACCTGGATCCCTGTAAGTGTTGGTGTCGGGGCATGGGCGCCTAAATGGTATCTATATCATGTTGGATGGATACCAGGTTTGTAGCCTGATGGTAGTTATAGTCGCAAATGCCTAGATGACACATAGTCCCTGTTGGGAGGATACCGTTGCAATGAGGATATCCCAAGCATTGTGTATGTTGTTGTATTCTTCTTTATATTCTTCTTGGAACATTTCAAATTGAGGTCAACCTTGTACCGATTGAACAACTATGAATACCTCCCTAGTTAAGAGGGAGTGTTGAGAAATGTAACTAGTATCGATCTTCATAATTGTACTTGAGTCATGATATAATGTATTTGTCAAAAGAAAGAAAATGTATTGTAAAAGAAAATTTATTTAAGCATGGGTTTCATGTTTTGCTTATTTTATTTCTAGGTCAAAAGCACCCATTGAGTGCTCTAGGGTTTGTGTCTTGAGTCAAATTCAAAATATATTAGACCCTTCTTGGGCTGCTTATGTCAAGAAAAGAAAATTATTTTTATGTGTCTTGTCCCTCCTCCACCAAGTCGGCTTCCTCACCCTTCGAGTGAGCCTCAAACATCTATCAAGTTGGCCTCATAATGGAGATTCGAACCACTATTTATAGAGAAGCAATTCAACCTATTGTGACACTTATCATTGAGGAAATTTGATCTGAAACTTATCAATAATAAGGAAGTGCGAAGAAGTTTAAGGAAGAAGTTTTTACATAGCAAAGAAGGAAGAAAACGTTGGAGTCGAGATTCTCTACTCTCCTGCCACACGTGTGAAGGAAACTAAGACATATTGCAGGACCAAAGGTGCAAACCGAGCTTCAGAAGTGCAGAACAAACCAAAACTCTTGTTGACTCGTTTTGGAGGAGCATACTTATGTTGACTTGTGAAGGAAGGGGCTAGAAGTTTGGCTTGGTTACATGGAGGCTGACTTGGTGGATGGAGGAGAGGTTTTTTCTTGGTCAAAAGGTCTTAGTTGTCTCATTTGATTTTATTCTAAAGAAGAGAAGAAGAATTTCTGGGTTTTCCCCTAGAAGAGGGGTTTTGCCCTGGCTGAGTGCCTACATCTTGTGTTCTTTGTTGTGTTTGTGATCTTCATTGTTTGGCATTTGTCTTGATGATAAAAATACAATAATTGAAAGAAGAATTAATAAGAAACATCACAAGAAAGTGTCAAAGTAAGAGAAATCAAATTAAGAAAACCCTAACTTGTTGCCCTAAGGATTTCTCAACAAAAACTATTCAAGATACCCACTCAAAGATCAAAATTATTAAAAGCTATTGAAGTCGATCAAGGATAGAGTAGCGAAAGGGTGCCAAAGGATATAACAGAGCATGCTCCTGTTATTTTACAGAATATAACTAGAGCATGGGAAATGAGCAACAACAACCATTTTTCATGACTTTGATGGTGAATTACCATCTCTTATATAATTGCATGCTTGATTTAGGTGCATCTTCCAATGTCATGACAAAGAGGGTCATGGAGCAGCTAAATTTAATAATATCTAGGCCCTATCACAATATTTGTGCAATGGACTCTAAAAGGATTGAAGTATGTAGGTTAATCAAGGATCTCCAAGTTCATCTAGCAGCCTTCCCAGATATTTCAATTACTATGGATATGGCAGTCATTGACGTACCTGACACATGGGGCATGCTCTTATCTAGGAAGTGGGCAACAGACTTGAGTGGTAGCATTCAAATGGATTTATCATATGCCACCATCCCAATTACAAATAACACCTTTGTCAAGCTAGATCAAGAGCTTGAAAGAAAATATCATGTTGAAAATCCCAAGGAGCCAAAAAATGAGATAATTTGTGGATCATATAAGCCTGGGAGTTATGTGGTGTTGTCAAATTCTTTACCACCTATGGAAAATAAGATTGGGGATGAAAAGATCGATGAAGTTCGGCATCCAATAGAATTCATTGATACATCAATTTGGCAACAATATCTAAAGAATCAAACAGTAAGTCATATAACTAATGCAGGTGGCAAAGATATGAATGGCACGTCATTTTTGGCTAGTGGTGGCTGTAGGGGTTGTTGGCTAGCCGAATGGAAGAGAAGATGGGAGAAAAATTTTCTCCTGTGGAGATACACACTTTTGGTGGGTAACAGGGATTATCATCAATAGTATCACCCCTTGCCTCCACCTCAATCCTCTAAAGACATCAATCAACGCCACCAAATTCTGATGAAACTGCCTAATCCAAGCTTTAAACTATGGTACGAAAAGCTTAGCATGCCTAATCAATGATTTTTGTTTGAGTGTGTTAAATTGGAAACTAGGGCCAAACTCCATGTGGGTCGGCTTATTTATGGCAGATGATATTTTTTATTGGATCCCTCTTGTCGAGAGGTGTAGGATTGATCCAAAGATCATCCGATTCCGGTAAGTATTTATGAAGATATGAATTTATTTTGTTTATATAATTATTATCAAGCCGACCAGCTTTTATGTAGGCTCTAGAAGCCCAAACGTCATGTCCATTCAACCTTACGCTTTTAGTATAAATAAGAGAGGATTTGGAGTCATTAGACACTCACTCTTCATGTGATCTCTTCTCCACGTCTGGGTTTTGGAGAAAGAGAAAACGCTAAGAGTATTTGCTATGATGCCCTAGCCGCAGTAGCATTAAGATCTAGATCTAATCTCTGTTATGGTAGAAACCCTAGAAGCTGTCACTCAATACGCAGCAACTCATAACGCAGTTCAAGAAGAAACCTACGTTGCCTTACTGATCTGGTAGCATAGAACAACAGGCAGCACGTAATCTGGGCAGCCATGGCATTATGATGAAGTGCAGTTATGGTGAACGTTGTGGCATTATGGTGAAACGCAGACCTGGCTATGTCTAGATTGAAGCAGCAGTCAACGCAATGAAAATGCCGCAGATAGCGTAGGCCTATTCATGGTGAGATATGCATTAAACTGTTCATGGTGAGATATGCATTAAACGCTGTTCATATATCAAATGTTGTTCATATATTAAACGGCCTGTTCATGGTGAGATATGCATTAAACTGTTCATGGTGAGATATGCATTAAACGTTGTTCATATATCAAATGTTGTTCATGGTGAGATATGTATTAGACGTTGTTCATATATCAAACGATGTTCATATATTAAACGATGTTCACGAGGCTGTTCATGGTGTGATATGTATACAAACGATGTTCATATATTAGACGCTATTCACATATCAAATGTCGTTCATGTCATATGAATATGGAACCACGTTAATGCAATATGGAGTCCATACATGGCATCATGTATATATGCTGGAAATATATACATTGAATATATATGCTGGGCATTCATATAATACACCACGCAGTCATACACAGTCATGAGGATATCCACGCTGCTGATGAGGATGATCCACGCAAGTATATCCACTCAGGCTTAGCAGGCACGCAGGCCCTAATATCACGGTTAATGAAGACTCCATCAACAAAACTCCTACAGCACTGTAAATGGAGACATCTAAGCACAGCTATGAGATCTGTTCTCGCTGTCAAAAGGAGATACAGAACTTCGCATTTGGGCACATGTATACGCTATATCGAGAGGAATAGAACTCGGGTTTCATCTCTGTAACCTCCTTGGTGATATTCACCTCCATGAATGGGATCAATACAACAGTACTAACTCCACAGCCATACTAAAGAAATATATTACAATGAAAAGACCGGATCTGTCTTTCTCAGCATACTTGTTGATTTGGGGTAGGAATGTGATGTTGTATAATAAGAGCAACATAATAGTCATTGAGTACACATCATATAGGTGCAATGTGATGATGTTAAGAACAGCTCAGTGATACTTGGATGCAGCACTACATAATGAATGGGCAGCATCATGAAGCAGCACAACACATGGGCAGCATGATGTATGAGGTCATGGACAACATGATGTGTGGGCAGCACAATGATCATGAGCAGCATGATGATACAGCATGATGGTGCTACACAATCAGGTGCAGCAAATGGACGAGATGCAGAACGATGATAGGTGAAGGAGTCACCTTGGAGAATCAGTTCAAGCAGAATGTCTTCAATTGATCTCATCATTATAAGAAATGATCTATGCTATATCTAGATAAGTCAAGTGTTGACTTCTGTTGTAAATATACTATCTGTCTCTCTCTTTCTCTGTTGAACTTTGAAGAACATAAAATAAGAATTGATCAAGGGTTTCCCCACACATTGTGGGGTTTGTCCCTGGCTTGCGCCACATCTTGTGTCCTCTTGTCTTGGCTTGTCTTCTATGATTTATACTTATGTCCTATCTGCAGTTTACTTTATGTTGATGTGATTGCTAATATGGAAAAGAAATTAAATAAATTGCTCCAGCATAGAACATACCTAAATTAACAGAGTGAAGGTTAAATTTTTGTTCAAGCCATAATAAAGGAGTCCAACAAGCAATATCACTAAGATCGAGGTACATAAAAGGCTTGGTGCTCTTGATTAACTACTAATTCCATACCTTCATTCATGATAGAATCTAATGAAAATGTTACAATCCTACCAATTCTGAAATCCTAAAAGATGTTAAGTTTACTGAATTTTGAATGGGATATGATATTATACTTTCTCCATATGAATTCCAATGACGTTGCAACCTCTCTCAAACATCCTAAAACAATTAATGGTTATCTTAGAAATTTAACTTATGCGTTTACTTGAAGAATTTAACAATATCTATAATTGCCAACATTTTGGTGCAACTTGAGAGCGAAACCCTCTATTAAATAAAAGATTCTAATCTTGAAGCTTTTAGAAGTCTCATTAATTCATAATTAACCTTTGATTAGGCATTAAAACCAACTATGTGGGTCCTGACAATCAAATCATGGCAGAATTGGAAACAATTTGATTTAGGAACACGTTGTACAAACGACGGAAGATGTTTTAGTTTGTATGAAATGTGTTTCCACATGTGAAACATGTTTCAATCACATTTCAACGTTTTGATGCAGAAATGTGGTTGATATGCAAGGGGGGCCATGTTTCCCACAACATAGGATCATCATGAATCAATGTGATGCATTAATACAAATCAGGACTTAAGTCATGTATTTCTACACAGGTGAGGTGTACCTTTCAAGAAGAGAGATGTCCCTTCATGCAGGGATTGTCAGCATGTTGCCTCAAATCCTTGCAGATCTTGTGAGATGCCTTACAAGGCAAAAGCCAAACCTTCTTGCAACAACGAGAGAGATTACCACTGTCACCTCAACAATCTTCCTCCTGCTCTTTAGTGGAATTGCACCACAAGGGAGGCTTCCCAGTGATCACCTAAAAGGTATTCTATATTATATGGCTAAAGGTGATATAGACGTAAGCTAGGTGAAGACACTCTATATAGTGGATGAAGGCACAATTCTTCTTGTAAAAGAAATGTGTATCACGCACCAAGCCTAGAGATGGCATGTATGATGTAGGGTTTCAAGATTTATAGCAACAAAGGTATTTCTAGGCATACATGCATCAAAGAAAGGGTTTACAAAAGATATAATCAACAAAGGAGAAAGGAAAACCCTCAAATTAAGCCTTAAGTTGAAGCCCTAGCTAGGATTAGGTTTTTCTAAAGCACAAATTACTTAGAGAATGATGACATCAGCCCTTCTAGGGTAGATTTAACCATGCAAAAGGCTAGATTTTGAGTTAAATGGATCAACAAGGTTAAAATCAAGGCTTATTACCTCCAATGTTCATCTACAATATGCCCTAAATGAATTTGGACCTATAAATTTGCCCAAACGACTTGGCTTGAAAAGCTTAGTAAAATAAAGAAAGAGAAAATATTTATGTTTTCAAGATTTTTTACCAACACCAAGGATGTCAGTGCCTATTCCTACTTGGGTGATGGAGTCCTTAGAGCTAATTTAAGAGATAATGGATAGATGCTTGGAGTAAGGGGGAAAACCTCTTGTTTTCACTTGTACAAACCCTAGCTATATTTTTTGTGAGGGGAGAAATTAAGGGAAGCTCTCTAGGTGGTCCCCTAAGGATTTCAAGGAAGAGGAATTTAACATGCAATAATCAACAAATATTTTCCATAAATAGTATGCATTTAAACATGGAATAAAGAATACCCCTAGCAAAAATTAATTACATGAAAAATAATATAATTTGCAATAAAACTTACAATTCTTCCATGAAACAACCTTCTTTCAATCCCAAAAAGACATCTCCAAGACAAAAACCAATCTCCAATAGCAATAGCACCATAAAGATCACATCTCCACAAGTAGCGAGTTTACACAAGACTAAGTCGAGCTCCCTAAAGGAGGCTAAAATCCAAGAGTGATGATGCAAAAGTATAAACGACTAATCCCTCTATTTATATGAGGTCAAACACTCATAATAATTAGCCTAAAAGCCCTATGACAAATTTAATTTTGAGTATACACAAAGAAAATGGGTTACAAGCCAACCCAATAGCTCAACATTACAAAAATAAGCCACAGAATCCCACATGTGTGGGTTGAAACTTGTTGGACTAGTTGTCATTGATGTCAAAGGGGAGTTCTCATTGATGTCAAGAGTGTGAAGATTGTCATCAATATACAGCATTGAATGAGGATTCTGGATGTTGTAGATCAGGTTATGGTGCATAATGGTATGATGGTTGGATAGCTCTTGTCGATCCCTTTGCATCCATATGTGGTATGTCTCGTAATTCCTTACGGTTGAGGAAATATGACCCCCCCAAAGATGAAGCCCCAAATTCATGGTCAAGGTGCCCCAAATGAATAATGTTTTGATCCGAAATTTGTCTTAAAATTTAATGGAAATATTATGGGTCTTGGCAGTTACAAATCGTTGTCCAAGTCGGCTCCATAAAATATTTGAATTTATTAATTCAATTGTTTATCAAGTCGCCCCCCTTTAATCCCTCTTGTTAACTATTAAAAAAGGCGACGTACAAGCATTAAGGCATCAATCTATCACACATTTATCACTAGATTTTTCTAAGGCCGTGGATTATCTTGGAAACTTGAAGTAGAGGCCAAGGTAGAGTTTCTAAGTCCAATAAGGGCCTGATCTAAGGTCATATGTGAAGCGATCTAGTGCGATTGATGGCATTTTTTGTCCATGTGTTCTTTTGTTCTAGCACAAGTGCAATGGTATAGTTGTGTGTTTAACCGGTGAATTTATGTGCTCATAGTTGGTGTGATCTGTGTTGGAAAATGCAAAATGGCAACTATTAATTCAAATTTTCCTTATCCTTAATAATTGCTTGTGATCTTTATTTATCTTCTTGTGTTCTCTTTATTAGTTTTTCTTCATCAAACAATTATCCAGAGCAAAAATAGTAAAGACAATGAACACAAAAATTAGGCTCCAAGCCACAGCAAAACCCCTCCAAGGGGAAAACCGAGAAAATATCTTCTCTTCTTATAGAAAGACACAAAAACCTTATATCAAGTCCTCCTCCAACACCAAGTCAACCCTCCAAAAAGACCTTCCAATTAGGTCAAAGTCAAACCAAGTCAACCAAAGACAAAACCTTCCAGAATTGCACCAAACTTAGAATTTCAACCCCCTGCAACAGAATTTTGAACCTGCAGTTACTTCAGAAATTTTGGCCCTTGCAACCACTCCAGAAACTCGTATGTGTAAGGGGAAAAGCCCAAAAAAACTGTTCTTTCTTCGCTAGGGTTTTCTTCTTGATTCCTTTCCCTTCGCTCTTCTTTCTTCTTGTTTCTATTGCAGATCAAACTTCTTGGTGTGTGTGTCAAATGAGCTCGAAGATGCCTCTATATATAGCCTTTCCAAGAGGTCGAATAGCCCCTCTCTAGGTCGACTTGTACTAGGAGGCTTCCAGGACTTTCTAGACTCAAAAATAAATTCTTTTACAAGTTACATTTTGCCCGGAAGGGTCTTATAAACATGATGTTGACTCTCTTGACTCGTGACAATAAATCCTATGACCTAACAAACCCTAGAAGCATGAAGAACATGCTTTTACCTAGAAGACCATCAATAATGAGCATGAAACCCATGCTTTAAAATAATAACTTTTTCTTTTCTTCTTTTGTTTGTTACATAAGATACATATTGAAATGAGTACAATAACAATTATGAAGACCGAAACTAGTTACATTCCAACAATCTGAGCATAATGTGTTGTGGAATCATGTAATGGATCGAACTTAGAATACAGCCAATGCAATTTGAAGCTCTGTATCATATGTAGCAATGTAATTAAATTGTTGTGGCATGGATCAATTGTTGTTTGTGCACGTTGTGGTTAGAGGTTGAAGTGTAATTTTCATGTGTGAGCAAAAGGCAGCCCGCAAGGAATGTAAAAGTCAAAAGTGGCATAGTGTGATAAAGAAAAACTATGTAATGAAGGAATGCAATCGCATAGTAGTGTGGTGGAGTGAAACGATTGGTGAGGAATTTATCAGCGTACGGAAAGGAGTAAATGCACATATATACATGTGCATTTAGAATCGAATAGAGTCTTCATGTACTATGGATCGATCATAGTTTAGACAGTGTGTGCAAAGTATGGTCCGAGTAAGTTGTGCGTTTTATTCATACCCCTATAGTGTACTCAGTTGTGTATGGGTGCATATGAATCGTTTGTGGACAGAGTAATTGAAAAGTGTGATTATAGGCCTGTGAATGTAGTGAGCTCTCGAATATACCTGTGTTGAGGTACTGGCAACCTATGGTGTGATTTGGTGTCCCAATTTTGTGCGAATGCGTCAATGATCAAACCAAAGTGGTGCTTGTGCTTGAAGTGAAATCATCAAGCATTAAAGTGGCAGAGCATTGCATTTTGTTGTGTGTATCAGTGTATATGAATGTACAGACGCAGGATGAACGTTATGGAGACCTGTGTGTGAACTATCCAGAAGATGCAAGGGGCAAATTGTTGTAGTTGTAGGGGTAGATATATTTGGAGTTGTAGTTGTGTTTTGTATTTGTTGCCAGTGTTTTTGCAGGGCTGCCATATCTATAAGTTATTGATGCAATTACCATGTTACAAAGAAGTATATGGCCTTAGCAAATGAAGCGTTGAGAGAGTTGAGCCTCCTGACAGCATGAGCAAATGTTACAAGTCCTAGAGCACCCTCGGAACCTAGGATGTTGGCATAATTTGACCTAGCATTGAGGATTCTTCATGATGACACCACTGGACCCAATGTGCCCCCAGGATGGCCTTGACACAACCTGATGGGGAGGACTTGATTCAAAGCATAGATGATGATGGTCTCCCATTGAAAGACTACGAAGGGCTAATTGCACCTGAAGAAGCCCTGATGCTATAGAGAGGAGGCCTTATTCGGATAGTTGGAGACCCATGGAGACCACATGATGGCACCCCAACTAGACTTGGGACCCCAGAGGGGGATTTGAGGGTCATTCCTCAAGTTGTGGATGATACAAGCACCTTGACACTTTTGGACATCTCACAGCACCTTAACATGGCATTTGGAGCCATAAAAGGGTATGACTTCAACAATATGAGAGGCTACGACTCACACATGTGGGCATTTATGGTCTAACTTGTCATTAAGCTAGTGGATTGGCTTGTAACCAAGCTTTATCTTATTTAAAACTTGTTATTAGGGGCTTCATTATGCTAAAATTACTTGAGGTAGACCTCATATAAATAGAGGTCACCTCCATTTCATTTGATCATCACTTGTGGATCAATTCAACCTTCTTAGAGATTTCGGCCTAGCTGAAATTTGTCTTGTATCTTGTGGAGATGTGATCTTTTGTGGAGTTTTTGCTTATGGAGCTATTCTCTTACTTTGGAGATGTCATTTTAGAACAATAAAGGATTGGTTCATGCATTTTTCTTGTAAGTATTTTTTGTATTCGAATATCTTTATGGCTATTGCATGGAATGGATATTGTTAAGGTTTCTATGTGCTAGATTTTATTGAAATTTTTCCTATGAAATCTTGGCAATGGTATTTTCTACATTACACTATTAAGAGTTTGTGTGACAATTCCTATATTGATCCTTCATGTTAAGTTGTCCTCAATGACTTTGTTCCCTCATAAAATGATAGTTAGGGTATTAAAATAGGGTTTCATATTCCATTACTCCATTCTAGGGTTTAGTATTCTCCTAAGTAAATCTCCCTCTAGACTCCATCACCCAAGGTCAAGCATTGGCCTTATTCACAATGTTGATCACAACACCATAAATCACCTACAAATTAAATTTTTCTCCACTATTCTAATTTTTTACTTCTTAAGGAAAGTTGCTAGGGTAGGGTTAGGGTTAAAATTCAACTAGAGTTGCATGTGTTGGCTTGTGGAAGGATTCAACAAGTGGTTGCTAAGTCATTGCCTCAAAATCATCTTTTTCCCATGGCTGATTCTTCCATTTTAGGGTTTACGTCATTTATAAGTAATTTTTGCCCTAGGTCAACCCTAATCTACCCCTAGGCTTCAACTCAGGGCTTGTTGAAGACCTTTTGTTCCTAAAGTCGATCATATCCATTTATTCAAGGCTTTTCAAGGCCTTGTGCACCTAAGTAAGCTTATTAACATTACTTATTCACAAACCCTAGGTCAGTTTGTTCCCTAGATAGCCCTTTTGGAGGGTATGCATTGCTTTGTTTGAGTCAGTTGAGCTATTCTTAAGTTGAGTACCTATCCTAAGCATATCCTTGTCACCTCCAAGTTTTGGACGTGATTTATCTATTAGGTGACCTACACAAGGAAGCCTCCCTTGTGGTGAAAACACACTAAAGAGCATGAGGTAGTGGTTGTGGTGACAGTGGGCCACAACCTCATAGTGTTGTCACTTGGTCTAGCTCTTGCCTTGTGAACTCCCCTCACAGGGCTTGCTAGATTTTGAGGTAATAGTCACACTTGTGTATTTCTGTTTTCAGCACTTGTACTTGGCTTGGCTTTTGCACCCTTTCTCAAGTGCACTAGACCTATCTCTCTCATGCACACTTGTGATGAGGCTATTTCAAAATTTGAATAAGCTCTAGTTCCATCGATTCTTCTATTAATCATTACAAATACCAACATGGTATTAAATCAGGTGTGAACCTTAGTCTCTTAATTCTTTTGGCTGATCCAAAAACTATTTGGCTAATGGCCTCTTTGTCACAGTGCGTAACTGCGCTCTCTTAGACTGTCTCTTCTAGGGGTTCCAGAGATATAAACCCTAATCTAGGATTGTGCCTTCCTTATAGACTATAGGATGTTCTTTGGCACTTTCCACTCTTCTCTACAGCCAATGCCTTCATTCCTAGGGTTACCTATGGTTTTGTACCATTTGGATCTATAAAGGGAATTTTTTGGAGCCTTCATCCTTCTCTTATTGAGGATATGGATTCAAAGTGGTTGTTTCCCTATCTAAATGGGGAGAACTGTTATTCTTAGTTGGATCAAACAACTGCCCTACATTGAAGCAAAGGTCTATGGATGGCTTGATGAGGCCACTTCCTACTAAAGATGATGTCATTTATCACCTTGAAGGTTTGAAGGAGAAACCCAAGGTTTAGTAACATAACTAGGCAGCAAAATCCCGATTGTTTAATCACCCATACAAATGCAGTGGCTATAAATACAATCTTAATGCACTAAGAATAAAATCTGAAATACAACATAATAAGCATTCAAAAGGCAGCTCTTTTCTGCCGATTCGTGTCAACGAAAGCAAAAGATATGTCTCTAGCGGAGAGAAAATCAGGTGAATTCTCTCTAAATAAACGCAAGCAAAATAAAAGGGAGTGTTCTTATCATTCCTGGGTGGATCAAATCACTGCCCTACTTCAAGGCAAAGGTCTATGGATGTACTTGGCAAGGCCACTTCCTGCTGAAGATGATGACAGTTATCACTTCATAAGTTTGAAGGAGACACCGGAATTTTAGTAACAGAGCTATGCATCAAAATATCATTCATTTAATCACTCACCCATACAAATGCAGTGGCTATAAATACAATCTTGATGGAGTAAGAAAAATATCTAAAATATGACATAATAAGCATTCAAAATGCGGCCCTTTATGCCTATTCTTGTCAATGAAAGCAAAAGATATATCTCTAGCAGAAAGAAGGTCAGGTGAATTATCTCCTAATAAATACACGTAGTAAAAGAAGGGAGTGCTCTAGTGAAATATGCAAGGTAGATACTTACATTTATATTCACCAGACAAGTTCCCTCTAAAAATACAACAGCTACCATAACCGATTTAATGAGCCAACGGTAGATTCATAGAAAATGCAAATGCTACCAATAAACTTGAGAAGAAGACAACTCTCTTGAATAAGATTTTTAATAAGCAATATATAGATGATTGTAGCATCAACATGCAAAATAAAGCTCAGATAGAGAATGAGGGGGCAAGGTATAATATCATACAAATTGACCAGAAAATAAGAACTCTCAACCATTTCACTATAAGGCAAGATCTGTTATTAAATTACTAGTGCATAATTTCTTAGCAATCCAAGAGAAAGAATATTGTCAAAACATTCGCATTGTGTATAACTTTCCATCAATTGCTACCAATCTCAGAATAGTACTCAATTGAATTTTCAGATACATGGGCTTCTAGGTCAAATGGATAGAGAAAAGCTCTGACGTAAAGATGGGATCTGCATGGTTTTGTACAGAATCATAAGAATATGACTGAATCACCGCTTCTGGACATCTAGTCGAAGCTCACATTTCTTCAAATAAGAGCATTTTTTTGCCCAAAATGCCACGTAAAGTTACAATGATACTCAACACTGATTAGTGAAATAAGAAAATCATAGACTGTCGTCTATCCAAAACTGAAAGCAATCAGGCAATGTACAGATTTGAAGAAAGAGAGTTAAGTTTATGCAAAGCAATCTAAAATGAGTCAACGTGGTTGGCTTCAACACTTCCTTTTTAATATCTCAGTAAGTTGCACTTAAATTGTTAGTGAGAATTTGGAAGCAACAAGCATTACTACTGAAATCATGTGCCAAGAAACATCTCAACTAGTTAAAGAACTGTTTGCAGAAAAAACCCCAAAAAGAAAAACACAACAACTAGTTAATTATAGTTGTTTAGTTGCCATTAAAACTAAAACATACCTCTTGAATCTTTTCTCATCCCCAACACAGCTGAATAATGAATTGGAAAAAACTAGACACATGGAAATCCCATGATTTTTTTCTAAAACAAAAGTGCATCAGTGAATGTAAGGAAAGATAAAACACTGATAATATGGAAGTATCCTAAACATACCTTGCAATGACCATCTACAAAAATCAACTGAGGAAGTCTGGGTAAGCCAGCAACTCGTGAAGTGACATATGCACTGTACCAGTCAGTAAATGTGTGAAACAAATTGGCATACTCAAAACGTGTTACAAGAAGTGTTGGCTCCTCAATCCACTGCAATCAACCAGCAATGCATATTTAAACAGTGCCAAACTAAAGAATGTATATTTTATAATTAAAGAATAGATTTCAATCCCTGTTCAAAGCAATCTCCTTTCAAATTCTAGTACAGACATTTCTTAATATCAGCAGAATATAGAAAACTAAATAAAGAACTTTGGAAAAACAAGAAATAAGTGATAAGAAATAACAATAAGTGACAGTAGCTTTATCAGCAGTGTTGCAACACCTTGACTAATAACCAAGAAAATCATTTCATATTACAGAGTAAAAACAACCGCCAGGCACCCTGAGGACAAACAGGGAAATAGCCATGCTCAATTGAGCAAATGGAAGATACAATGAAATTTTACATTTGGGACAGGAACAAACGCTTATTTTCAGTGTGCTAAATTGAGGAAAGTGTGATAAATCTTAAAAGTTTTCTTCTTTGTTATGAATATAAATAATTAATAGTTAATAATGATTAGTACACTGAAGAGGTATGTCTCTAAGGACATGACTATTCGTGAAGGAGCACCTTGCCTAGTATATAAGCAGGCCTTTCATTTGTAACATATCATATCATATCTCTTGTACATTCAACATTCTTATATGAATATACCACTTGTCCTGTAATGGATATTTACATATTCCAGATATTCTGAAAATTCCGCTGAGTATACGAACTCTGTCCATTACATTACGGGCCAATTTCCTCCAACTCCTGGCTTTCCAGTGTTTTTGTACTTTTAATTTCTGTATGTGCTGAGACAGATTTGAAAGGTAAAGTGATTTGGTAACATTCAAGTCAAACAACTGCGTTTCTTTCAATCAAAATATTACAATTTACTCTACTAGATCCTTGAGATCTATAGGAGGTATAACTTCCTCCTTCACAAGGTACTGAAGCTTTGTTGCTTCCAAGAGGTTCTAAAGTCTACACTTCCATGGCACAAAGTTGGAGGCACCCTCCAATAGGTGACTCTGTCACATAATACTGGGAATTGCAATTGTTGAAACTATATTGAAAAAGCTTCAATCTCCACTCACAAGATCAACTAGGGTGTGATGTTCCTTTTTCTAGTGTTCCTTATGGCATGGTTAGGATGGACTTTTAGAGTTGGGGACAGACAGGTCACAGGTGTAGGATGGCGTCATCAACAGGTCCAGGGGCTTTTAGAGGGATTTTGAGGAGTTTTTATGAGGTCCGATGGTATTCGCTTGGTATATTCCATCATCCGCACAGTTTGTTTTTTGTTCCACTGCATTCTGACAACTTTCAAAATACAGAGTTATTAATGGGCCTGATTCAATTAATTACGCTTAAGGTGCCATTTCGGGAGGAATACTTGGCAGAACACCTTAGCGTAATAGCTCGTTGGAACCAAAACAAGAAGATCTACATGATGGGATGGTTAGAAGGGATTTTCAATGACCTAAGAGGCATGGTGGCCAATTTACCCTTTTACCATATTAAAAAGATTATTTTAATTGAAATAAAAAGAGGGAAAAGTGCTCCATGATTAAAATAATAATAAAATAGGAGGTTCTAGAGGGGTCCATCAGATTTATAAAAGAGGAGGAAGAAGCCATAGGAGGACATCTTGGATTTGATATTTCTTCTTGTATGAGAGGTTGAGACCCAAGTTCTCTACTTCATTGGTAGCCCCAGGACAGAAACCCTCAGGTATGTTGTTGAGTATTGGACGAAAACCCAACTCTATTTGAGGAGACTTCATCTAGGAGTTTCATAGAGCTTCAGGGATATTGGAGTGAGGATCATTTAGGTCCTCAATTGGTGCTTCATCGCCTTCCAGTTGATTCAATGGCAGCTATTGTTGGAGGGAGAGTGCAGCAGTTGTGGAGTTTTGAGAGAGATTAGGATCAATATATCAGCAGAATATTTGGAGGTCCACCCAGCTATCATATTTTCTATTTTGTCTCAATTATTTCCAGTTGTACTATGCATGCTATATTATAATAAATGAAGCTGGGTCATTTCTTGTGTTGCATTTTCTGATGTTATTTGAATTTTTGGGTTTACTTCTGCAAATAGGCAATGTATTTGTCATGCTTGTATAATTTATGGGTTGCTATTTACTGGTGCATTTTGGTGCAATTTCGTGGATTTTTGGGGAAAATGTCGGTATAAAATTTTATAAATAAAATTCTCAGAAAATACCACAAAATTCTTGAAAGGGACATTACATAGGGTTTCACACGGAGTTGTCTATAATGCGACTTTTTGGAGATTCCGGTGACGGAATCCGGCGGAAGAAATTGAGGTTAAATCTTGATTTGTTGCAGTTAAAATGGTTTTTTAACTGCATATTTGGATTCAGCACCCTGAAAAACCCCTGGGACGCTTTGATTGTGTAGAAACTAGCTATCAAACTTGCGATTCCAATAAATTGCTGCCGGATTTTGACCGGAAAATCCCACCGAAAAGGCTTCCAAAAAGTCTCATTATAGACAACTGCGGGTTTCACACCTATAATGAACAGAGTTCATATACTCAAAGAAATATTCAGAATATCTGGAACGGATGTAAATATCCATTATGGGACAAGTGGTATATTCATATAAGAATGTTGAATGTACAAGAGATATGATATGATATGTTACAAATGAGATGTTGAATGGTGTTGTCGTTGATGCCAACATAAGTTAATAAACGCTCTTATATTTGTCTAGATTGCATCAAGTTAGAAGCTCCAATGGAAGGATGGCTAGAAACCCTAGCTCCAAGTTTTCGATTTCCTGGACGATGGACATACCCCGAACATGTTGGTAGTTTTTTTTAAGAAGCAAATCATTGAATTTACCTTGGATATCCTCGTCATTCGATTTTCTTCGTTAAGCTGATACCAGTGGTATGTGGCACGCCTTGAGAGCCTTCATGGTTTTGGAGTTATGCTTGTTTGAAGTCAAAGGACCCAATCTATCGGTACACACCCCAAATGGATGGTGATGTGGCACTCCATTGGTCATCTCATTATTCAAATCAAGGAAGTAGGGTTTTTCATCAAATTGTGGACAAAATGATTCATGAAGGGTTTCAAAGATTTTTTTTGAGGCAATAAGCCATGAGGGGTTTTTGGTTTAAGTTAAAAATTTAAACTTGACTCCTTGGGCTTCAAGCTTTCAAAAAAATTCAAATTTTATTATATTCCTCCCTCCAAATTATGAATTTGGTTGCCCTATAGGAGCCCTTCCAAATTCTATATAAGGAGACCTTGTCATCTCATCAAACATATGCACTGAAACGTGAACCATTTGTGATATAGCTCTGAAATTCAACCCCTGTGGAGACAGCGAAGAAATCAGAAGATAGGGTTTGGGAATTTTTGTTTGCACTTGGTTATTTTGATATTCGTTTTGATAGATTTTTCTTGCAAATAGAAGTCTGAATTGTTTGGACTATTCAAGGTTTGAAGAGCTCTTCTATTTGACCCACATTGGGGCTCTTTTACAGGTCTGAACTAGCTTCTGAAAAAGCTCACCAATTGATAGCATCATTTCAGGACCTCAGTCTCTTGATCAAAGAAGGATATGTGGATTTGTTGCTTGTCTATTGGAAGAAAAGGACCTCCAGCCCTCACTAAGGCATCAACTTTTGAAGCATCTTTCAAGGCAACAAAAATATTGACATTTATCTATTTGGCATTAATTTTGTGCTCTAAAGATCCTCATTCTCTACGGTTCAAGCATCAAGCTAAGGATAGTTTGTTGGTTGCTCTAAAAGTCTATCTCTGCAGTCCTGTAGCAGCATGCAGTGTGGGCATCAATCTTGAACTCAAGGTCTTCGGTTTGAACGCATTGAAGTCTTGGTGCAGGCAGCAGGACACAGAACTGTGTATTCGAGCATTCCATAGTACAATTTCCGGTCTCCAAAGTCAAGGTCTGTAATGTGTTTCGATGAAATTTCTTTGTCAATTCTCAGTGAATTTGTGAGCAACACAAAGACAGAGTGTTTAGCTTGAATCAAGTGGCAGATTTATCCTCAACTGTAGTTCGGATAGTCTTGAACATCTATGGCCTTTGATCGCCATTAAAAGGTGGTAGTCTATGACACTATGTATCATTAATAGTAAAAGAGGTATTGAATTGAAGTCTTTTGGCCCTTACATAAGCTCAGACTCAACAAGTGAAGTTGACCTAATTAAGCCTACAAGGTTGCATGGTCACAATATTATTAGGATTATTCTGATAAGTGTGCCTCAAAACTATACATTCAAAGGGATCAAGTCATGAATCAGTAATTAGGGCCTTCGTCACTTACAGCAGACTATTCTGTGCAACGTTGGCCTCATTATCATTGTTGCAACAGTCAGATAGGGTGATTTGCAGCAGTATCAAGGTATGGTTTTTGGCAAATATTGATCATTGTAGCAACAATAGTCTTGGCTGAAGATTTCCTTGAATAAGAATATTGTTTCCTGTTTGACCTTAATACTAGAGCTATCTTTGTAAGTTACATGTGATACTTACTTATAGCAGTTGAAGCAACAGTAGCACAACAATCTTGATGAAAGACAGTGAAATAGTGGCCTATAGCAGTATGAAATACATATGATGTATGACAATGAGGCCTGCATTTGAGTTTGTAGTATTGACAGTGATATTTTGCCAATATCTCCTTAACAGTGTTGCTACAGGAATGTATGAATTTGTAGACCATGAGACAGAGATTGCATATCTGTGATATTTGTGGCTTGAAGCAGATTGTTGTCATCTAGGTTATGCTGAAGTCTTGTTTGTGCTCAATGGAAGAATGCAGGATGTTCTGTGACAGTATTGTGTGACTGGCAACAGGAGTACAACGGTATCTTTGATGTAACAGTAACTTTGGCAGAATTGTGTATGACAGTGGATGATTGACCTATTGTGATTGGCAGTGATGATTATGATGTTCTCCGGCTGCAGCAATGAGCAGTTATAAATTGCAGAGTGGACAGAGATCTCAGGATTGAGCAGTGGTTATATTTGGCATTGATCAGAGGCAGATTGATGACAGGGCACTTGGCAGAATCTGTTGTCCAGCAAGAGTGTGGTGATTTGTGTTTTGAGGATTCGATGCAGACACAGATATTAGGGTCTGATGTGCAGATTGACTTGTGGCAGTTTGATCATTGCAGTTTCTTTCATATTGATTTTTAGAGCACAGTTGGATCCAGTCTGAAAATTGTGAAACATGGTTCGTCGGTTGATCAGAGTGGCAAGGTGGTGCAAGGCAGGAGAGTAGAGTCTCCTTCAGATTGGAGCCTAAGAACACTTCAGGGCGGTAGGGTGGTGCTAGGGCAGGTTGGAGCCTGCACAGGGCGTAGGAGCATCTGTCCAATTGCAGCTGGTACACAGGTTGTTGGAGCACCTTCAGGTTGGAGCCTGTAAACTAGGGCATTGGAGCATCGTCCCAGTTGCACTGAGTAAACAAGGCATTGGAGTGTCCTACAAGTTGGAGCTTGTAAATCAAAGGGTTGGAGCCTCCTTCAGTTGGAGTTGAAAAGTTGATGTAAATCTTTGAAAGACAAATATTAAGAAGCATTTGGTGGTTTTTGTCTCGAAGGGGATTCCACCTAAAAATCTGTGTCAATTCCTACATACTTGTTATTTTTCTTTAACAAGTTAATTACAAAGTAAATACTGAAAATAAACACCAGTGCATGCTCAACATATTACAGATCAGCAACTAAAAGAAACAAGAACAAACACACCACATGACACCATTATCTTTGGACCAATGTCCCCGAAAAAACCCAATGCGGGAAAACCGATGCAGCTATCTAAGGGTTTTCTTATTAAGCAATATCATAGTACAATCTAGGTGTCGTAACTGGCCTACCCAACAGAGAATTTCCTTAGCAGCTACACCTCACAGATTGAGAGAGATCTCTTGGCTGAAACCCCGGAAAACCCTTCCGGCAGCTCCTCTACACAAAACTGCTCCTGCAAACCCAGCGTTTGCCCACTCTGGACTGCGTCAGCCCCTCTGTCTCAGGCTAGCCCTGCGTCAGCCTTTCTTGGCCTGTGTCAGCCCCAGGAGGCCCTGCGTCAGCCTTTCTTGGCCTGTGTCAGCCCCAGGAGGCCCTACGTCAGCCTTTCTTGGTCTGTGTCAGCCCCAGGAGGCCCTGCGTCAGCTCTGGGAGCCTCTGCGTCAACTCCTCTGGCCCCTCCGATGCTCTGCGCAACACTTGGTTGCCTCTGCGTGAGCCCTTGTTGGCTCTGAGTCACCCTCCTTGGCTGTTGCGCTGCTTTCCAGGCACAATCTCTGCCTTCTCTGTTTCTCTGTACTCAATGCTCCTCAGCTGCTCTCCCGATCACTGATTCTATTTCTCTTAGCAAACCCCGCTCTAAAGAATAGAATGACTAATCATCTGATGTACTCTCCAAGTGACCCTCAAGCCTCCTCTTATACTTTTTCTATTGACATCTCAACGGCCAAGATTAAATCTCTAATCAACGGCTAAGATTAGATCTGGCTTGATCCATGCCTTTAAGACTAAGTTGCACGAAACGGAGAAACGGGTACGAGTTTCCAAAACGGGCACGAGTACGAAACCCCCCCCCCCCCCCCCCAATTTTGGAAACGGGGAAACGCAATATATATATATATATATATATATATATATTAGGACATTTAAGAAATATGTGCAATCATAAAAGCATATATGATACATTCTAATTTATTACATTATGATTAAATTGTCAATGCATAAATTATAAGTCTCTAAATTTACATCACATAATGAAAATAGCAATATCCAAAATCAGCCACGAGAAATTTCTAATTTCTTGTCTCGTGCTTGATTGGGAGTCTCCTCCTACATAGTCGAACGATCTTAGTGCTCTTGATTAAATACAAGTTCCATACCCTAGTATCCTATGTGCTCCTGATTATTGGGAGTCTCCCCTGCATAGAGGGTTTGGTTCTCTTGATTAAATACAAGTTTCATACCCTAGCACATGACAAAATCCAATGGAAACATTGTAATCCTCCCAATCCTGAAATCCTGAAAAACAGATAAGTCTGCTGGATTTTGAGTAAAATCTAAAATTCTACTTTCTCCATATGAAATCCAATGAGAGCGAAACCACTCTCAAACATCCTGAGTCATTTCATGGTAATGTTAAAAATTTAAGTAAAAGGATGAAAATAAAAAATAAAGGAGAATGTCACTTTTACTTTAAGAATTTAACATTACCATGAACTACATATCAACACTAGGGCCATAGGCTTGAACATTAGGCTGCCCCACTCAGAAAAATCCTTTTTTTTATAACTTGAGAGGCATCTAGAAGATATTTTAGTTGCCCGATAAAAAATTAGAAACAAAAAAATAAAAATACAAGAAAAAGTCAATTTAGAAGAGGGAACTTTGTTGTACGACCTGGAAATGTGTTTCCAACCATACTGGCCACGTTTCCTCCTCGAGAAACGTCCCAATACGGCCGGAAACGCATTTCCAAGCCGTACGGTACGAGTTTCCTCGTTTTTGTTTCGTTTCCGGCCAGAAACGGTGCCTTCTCCAACGTTTCCTGCAACTTAACTTGAAGACCATTCTAACACAAATTCATATTAATACACATTAATATTTTATTTTCCCTAAGTTTAGACTTAGGGACTCCATTAAAAATATTAATTATTTTAATATCTCCTGATCTGTTTATAATCTGCCCAAACCCTTTCTGGGTATTGGAGATCTCATGTGCCCCAACCTCTCCACCAAATTTTGTGGCTAGAGCACATCTGATGCTACCCCAAATTAACACTCCCTCTTAGCGAGGACTGTGCTCTAGCAATACTCCTCACTGAGTATTACTCTGATTATCCGACATCGGTACCTGTGCCGATGCTAGGCCTTCCTGCCCAACATCCTCTGCACTGCTGCCCATGGTTCTACCACTGCTACTGCTGCATTTGTACAACTCCCTCTACATCCGTGTTGCTGCTGGTCCTTTCTCCTAGCACTGCATCCGCACTACACCTCCTCTCATCATGCTGCATCGTGCTGCCCACTGCTGCACTGCAACTCAATTACTGAGAAGTAAGTAACTGATCTCCCAACTGACCTCCCTGTTGGGCTAGAAACACCCACTAATGCTGAAGCTCCCTCTGTACTGACAAGTGCTCCCTCTCTTTGACCTCTGCGTTGCTGCAACAACTCCCTACATCTCGCACCGTTGCACACCTCTCTGTGCCCTCCTGCACTGATGCAATACTCCTGTGCCTCTCGCACTGCTGCAGCCTGCTAGCCTCGCGCTGTCTCAGGACTCCTGCACTGTAGCTCTCTCTATCGCTCCATCTGCATCCATATCTACCCACCCAACCAGTCCTGCTACTCCTCGTCAGGGCTCCCGTAGCAAGGTCTAATCCAAGAAGCTGGGTACCTCAAGGGTCTTGCCCCTCATCACCAATAATCCCTCTAACTACAGCTCGATGTCTCCCCACTTACGCTCAAGTGGTGCGTGTGCACTCATGGCACAGTCATCGTCTGTCAAAACTTCCTTCTCTGCCCGTGCTGGCGTTGCCTTAGTCTCAGAAGACTCTCCATTATTCTTCTTCCTTGGGCACTAGGTCGCATAATGACCCATCTCCCCACAATGGAAGCACTTGATCTTGGAGAGGTCTTTCTTCTTCCGCTTCTCTTGCTTTCCCTCAAATGCTAGGGCCACATCTTCCTCCTACTTGACATTGATCCCCTTGCTACTACTACCCGTCTTTGATTGTTGTCTGATCTCTTCCTGGCAAAGAGTTGCCCACATCTCGTCCCAAGGTGGAAGTGTCCCTCTGCCCAGTATACTCTGGACAAATACTTCCCATTCTTCTGAGACAGCATTCAGAGTTGTCCTCACCATCAGCACCTGATCCAATGTCGCCTCTATAGCAGTCAACTGATCTCGGATCTCATTTAGTCCTCTGAGGAAGGTGTCAATCGGTTCTCCCTTCTTCATTTGATACGAGCTCAACTGATTCTCTAGTAGCATTCTTCTCTGTACAGAAGTATGCTAGTATAATTTCTTGAGGGCCTCCCACATCTCATATGCCGTTTCCTTCTCGGCAATGTGTGGAACTACATGGTCCTTGACCCCGTCAAGGATGATGCACTTGGCCCTCGCCATTAACACCTCATACTTGTCGTTATCATTGGGGTCCACTGAGATAGCTATAACCTCCAAGGCGAAGTTCTTGACACGATTCCTGTCAAGCACTAATAAGATTCTGGCCTTCCAGACTGCAAAGTTCGATGCTCCGTCCAGTCTATCCTAGTCTCTTAGCCCGTGTAGTGCCATGATGCTCCTCTACTTCCCTCCTGGAAGTTCTCTGGTCGACTCCTCTGAGTCTCTACTTCCCGTCTGGAAGTTCTCTTCTAGACTCCCTCTGAGTCCTGATTTCCCTCCTAGAAGTCCTTCTGTCGCTTGTCGAGATGCCCCCTACTCTGATCGTCTTGTGCAACTGCACTGCTGATCTGGGTTCCTCGACTAGAAACCCTCGGTAACAACTCCTTTGGCCTTGCTCTGTCGGATACTGTTCTAACTAAAGTACCTCACCAACTCCACTCTGCAATATTCCTGCAGCGTTCTAGACCCCAGCAACTGCCTCCCTGTGAACTGCACTAGCCTCTCTCTGCCTCATGCTGGCTCTGCATCACCCCAGATGGGTCTCCGTCAGCCCTCTGTCCCTTTGGGGCTCTGCCCAGCTCTCGGCTTCTTCTGCGTGGCTTTGGCTGGCTCTGCGTCACACTTCTCGGCTTCTATGCTACTAGAAACCTATGTTGCACTAATTGTTATCGAGATAATATCGGCATGAGGAAAAAATAGGAAAAAATCGTAATAATTGGGAAAAAATCGGTAATAATTCGGAAAAAAATCGTTTGGTACAAAAATATTCATTTTTTTTCAATTTTTTTAATATCTAAACCATCTACAACATAAAATAAATACAATGACACATAAATATGATAAAATAACTAATATATAAGATGTTTAATATCATTTCTAGTGCTAAAATCACACATAACAGTGAATCATGTCCTGAATAGTAAGTCCTGACTCCCGAGTCCCAACTCAACCTCAAAATATCAACAAAAAATATAATAATGTATTTCATATCATGAGTCATAATGTCATATACAATGAAATGAACCAAATAACTAAAGTCTAATACTATTGATTTCCTTTGCCCCTCTAGATGTAGATGTCGGTGGAGTTGGCAGGCCGCAGTAGACTATGGAGTCTGCTGTGCTCTAGAAGCTGAAGAACTAGGAGCTACAGGAGGTAGACCACGTCCTCTACGTGTGACAAGGGTAGCTTGGGTCACCTCCTCCTCAAAAATATATATATATATATATATTTCCACGATTTTTTCCCAAAAAATCGAGCAAAAAAAAAAATTCCGAGTACTAAGCGCGATTTTATCTTTTTGTTGAAAATATTGCGATTATACGATAATATCGCGATTTTAACAACACTGCTAGAAACAGCTTTTGTCACCTCGGAGCAGTTGTTTTCTGCTGCTATTGCTCCGCTCGACTTATGTCTCTTAGTCCTCCTGTGATCTGCAATCACGCTCTAATACCATGTTGAACTTTCTAAGTTTACTTAACTTAGAAACCCTTCATGCACTTTTCTGATTTATTCCTACCTACTTGTTATTTTTCTTTAACAAGTTATTTTTAAAGTAAATACTGAAAATAAACACCAGTGCATGCTCAACATATTACAGATCAGCAACTAAAAAAAACAAGAACAAACACACCACATGACACCATTATTTTTGGACCAATGTCCCCGGAAAAACCCAATGCGAGAAAACTGGTGCAGCTATCTGAGGGTTTTCTTATTAAGCAATATCGAAGTACAATCTGGGTGTCGTAACTGGCCTACCCAACAGAGAATTTCCTTAGCAGCTATACCCCACAGTTTGAGAGAGATCTCCTGGCTTAAACCCTAGAAAACCCTTCCAGCAGCTCCTCTACACAAAATTGCTCCTACAACCCCAACGTCTGCCCACTCTGGACTGCGTCAGCCCCTCTCTATCTCACGTTGGCCCTGCGTCAGCCTTCTTAGCCTGTGTCAGCCCCAGGAGGCCTTGCGTTAGCTCTGGGAGCCTCTGCGTCAGCTCCTCTGGCCCCTTTGGTGCTCTGCGCAGCACTTGGCTGCCTCTGCGTGGCCCTGCATGAGCCCTTGCTGGCTCTGCGTCACCCTCCTTGGCTATTGCGCTACTCTCCCGGCACAATCTCTGCCTTCTCTGTTTCTCTGTACTCAATGCCCCTCAACTGCTCTCCCGATCACTGATTCTATCTCTCTTAACAAACCCCGCTCTAGAGAATAGAATCACTGATCATCTAGTGTGCTCTACAAGTGACCCTCAAGCCTCCTCTTATACTTTTTCTGTTATCTCAACGGCCGAAATTAAATCTCTAATCAACGGCGAAGATTAGATCTGGCTTGATCTATGTCTTTTGAACCATTCTAACACATATTCATATTAATACACATTAATATTTTATTTTCCCTAAGTTTAGACTTAGGGACTCCATTAAAAATATTAATTATTTTAATATCTCCTGATCTATTTAAAATCTGCCCAAACCCTTTCTAGGTATTGGAGATCTCATGTGCCCCAATCTCTCCACCAAATTTCGTGGCTAGAACACATCCGATGCTACCCCAAATCAACAAATTGTCACTATTTGTTATGCATTGTTGAATAGTGTTAATGATGTTGATGTTTATCTAATGCTAATAACAATTAATGCTCTGTGGAATTAAAAATATACTAATTGATAAGAAATATTGATTCACCCCCTCTCAATGTTTCCAACATGAGGGCCCTGCTTATATACCAAGCAAGGTACCCCTTCACGAATAATCATGTCCTTAGAGACATGCCTTTTTCGATATGCTAATCATTATTAACTATTAATTATTAATTATTTATATTCATAACACATAAGGGCTTGGAAAGAGATAAAAATAACCTTGCCCTGTTGAAGGCCCAGAAGAACTGAAAGGGATGAGCTTGGGAACAAATTCTCAATTGTATTGCCAAGAAAAATGGTAAGCAAAAAGTAAGAAATATTTGTATTGCATTGCAATAAAAATTGTTCATCAAATCTCTATTTGTACTATTATTTTTAGGATACATTAAATTAAGCTATTGCACTGTTGTAATACCTTCAAACTTTGAATACAATTTTCATTGATGTATGATATTTTTAATTATATATTCTAAAATCCTATATCGAGTAGAGTGCACATGTTTAAGATAAATCTAGATTGAATTTAAAGCTTAGGTGTAATATTTCATAATAGGGAACTAATGAGAAATGGATCACTGGATCAATTGAAATTATTGAATAGAGTACAGCTTCAGTGGGCCTAATTGTTAATAACATGTGTTTCCTCCTTTGAGGTGACAGGTTAAAATACAAAGGGGAGCTGAAAACGTTTAAATCCACAAATTAAGCAGTCAAAACGTTGCACAGAGGAGGCCCCTTGTCCCATAAACAAGGGAGTTTCGTACATCAATTTGGTGTCTAGCTAGGCCAGGACCTTGAAAAATAGATTATCATTATTATTATTATTGCCAATGGCTAGACTGTTTGGTTACAAGGTTTCTTTGACACTAGGTTTATTGCCAATTAGTTGAGAACTTTTTGGAATGTTACATGATCAAACATGTTGAAGAATGTAACTAGGTTCGGTCTTCATAAATTGTATTTGAGTCACAATGAAATGTATTTATCAAAATAATGAAAAAGAAATTATATTATTATTATTATTATGACTTATTAAAGCATGGGTTTTATGCTTGGGTCATCATGTTTTAGGTCAAAGTCCCCATTGAGGACTTCTAGGATTTATTCTGAGTCATTAGAGTCATTGTCCATTTAAAGAGACCCTTCTTGGGCTTTTGAATCATGTAAAAAGATTTATTATTGAGTCAAATAAGGTATTTGTCACCTCCACACCAAGTCGACCTCAGACAGGGGAATTCGACCTCACCAGAAGTGTATATATTGAAGCAGTTCGAATTCATTTGAAGCACACTCTCACCAGTGTTTTCAAAACCGTTTTTAAAAACTGGTTACCGGTCTAACTGGCTGGTTAGCAAGGCCGCGGGTCTAAACCGGCCAAAAAACCTGGTTCAATAGCCCATTTCGCTAAAATTTGCCCTAAACCAGTGCTAATCGGCCGGTTTAGGACGGAACCAGCCAGTTTTGTATCAAACCGGCCTGTTCCGTCCTAAACCGGCCAGTTAGAGGCACGCCCACCGTGTAATGCGGACTATGTTTTAGAGGTTTTGGGGGGGAACTAAGGGTGTTTTCCCTCCAAAAACACCCTCTCCAAGCCTTTAAGAGGCCCCTCTCACTCTCATTTGTCTCACACAACTGTTTTGGAGTGTTTGTGAATGTTTGTGAGCTTGGAGAGTGTTGAGTTTTTGGCATTTGCTGAAGTAGTCATCTTGGAGTTGGAGTTGGAGCTATTTTGGAGATAGTGTGTAGCTGTCAGTGGAGTGGCCATCTTCAAGAGGAGGCTAAGGAAGCTAGTTTGCATTTCCAGGTAAGGATTTGCACTTGAAAATTCCTTATTTGATTGTTATAGATCTGACCCAGAAATAATATAGATCTGATAACAAAATATAAGATAATGCAAATAAACCCAACAATAATATGAATTGATTCTTTATTGATCAAAATCCTTAAGGTAGGGCAACACCATACATTCACTCCTTAAGGAAGGAGAACACTCCACAAGCCATATGCCTGTTCATACAATAATCCTTCACTATCTCCCATGTGGAGTCTCTAGCCTCTATATAGGCCTCATACATACAATACCATGGATCATTACCATGGTTCTCTCATACCATCAAACTAATACCATGGGCCCATTACATTATTATTAACTACTTGTGGTCCCTTACATGACATGGGTTAACCACCTTATTTATTACTATGGCCCATCCCATTATTACATTATTACCTTGGGTACCTCCCTTGGTACCCCATATTATCCCCCCTAGGTATATAACATTGATTGTTGTCCATGAATTAATTTTTTTTATGTGTTATAAACTTCTCACTTCTATGATCTACCATCCAGGGAGTCATCATGCCTCCAAAAGCCAGAGATACTGCATGGGCTCATTGTGATATGATTGATGGCAAAATGATCTGCAAATATTGCCAAAAATCCATTCAAGCAGGGGGTATTAACGGGTTCAAGCAACACTTGGCTGGGATAGGAGGCCATGTAAAGCCATGTGGAGCACCAAATGAAATAATAGGGCATATTAGGGCAAAATACCTTCAGAAGTTTGAGACTCAAGTCACTGAACCAATAGAGAAGTTTGTGACTGAAAAGTTTGGGAGTCGACACTCAACCAACTGAGTTTGATCATGATGACTGAGACTCATGAGAAGTTTCAACTTCAAGTGATAATGTTGATCACTATTATAGTATTACTATTGTCATATATGTAGAGTCTAGACTGAAGTCTTGTAGTAGGCTACTGGCCCCATAGTTTGTAGGCTTTGTTTTTGCACTCTAGAGGCCAATTAGAGCCTCATTGCTTATATATTTTGTCGATGATATGTATTGCACTCGGTGCCATTTTGATATATTCACCTTTACATGGTATATAAATGAGCAATCTTTGCATATTTTGTCTCTATTGGCTTGGAATCATGGTTTTAAATCTTAAAAATAGTTTTTTTCATTAAAAAATAATTATTTAATGTATTTTTTTAAAACCGGTTCGTTTAGACCAAACCAGTCCCGGTTAGACCGATTCCGATTGACAAACCAATTCATTAGGTGGACCGGTCCAGTCACCGGTTCCAGTTTTAAAAACATTGACTCTCACATAAGTTCGATATCCAAGAGGAGGAGGCAAAAAAAGTGCAAAGTTCCAAGAAGAGAAGGAGAAGTGTTGGAAAGATCAAGATCAAAGTTTTTGGGTCATCTCTCTCTCACATGTGTGGATATTTTGGTCTACTACTGAAGGGTCGAAGTGTTGTCGTTGGGCTAACTGCTAGGTCGAAGTTGTTGCTTGGCTAACTAATGGGTCAAAGTTGTTGTTGGGCTAACTATTGGGTCGAAATTGTTGTTAAATTGAAGTTTTGTTGCTGCTACAAGTTGGTGCTGCTAGGTCGAAGTTATTGTTGAAAAGGTTATCATCTACAGAAGGAAGAAAAGGTTGACATGGTGTGGAGTAACTCTGTTAGAGCCTTGGATTATCTCAGGAAGTTATTAAGGAAGAATTGCTAACTGGGTTTTCCCCTAGATAGGGGTTTTGCCCTGCCTTTCGGCCTATATTTGGTGCCTGTGATCTTTGTGCTATTGTTTTGGTAATTGCTTGATGAACTAAAGATAAAAGAGGAACATAAGAAAACATAAGAATATCACAAGTTACTATCAACATAAAGAAAATATTTCTATCTTTCTGATTTTATAACATGGTATCAGAGCTAATATAAAGAAGGGAAAAAGGCAGCTCAAAGATCTATTGAAAGAAGAGTAAGGAATTCTAAGAAGCTTTGAATAAGAATCACCAAAAGGAACATATAAGAAGTCAAGTCTATCATCTTCAAGGACAATGTCTAACTCAATGAAGGGAGAAAACAAGCTAGAAGGAGCATCTAACTACAAGGCATGGAAGAAGAGGATAGACCTCATCCTCGAGAAGAATAAAGTTTTGGATCTAGTCAAAGGAAATGTAAAGAAGCCTACTAATGAGTCAAGTGATGTAGAAAAGACAAAATTCAGGGAAACAGAAATATTGGCCATGACTCTAATGGTGGATGAAATAAAAGATAACCTCATCCCATATATATCTAACATAGACTCTGGTCAAGAGATGTATGAAGCTTTATCAAAATTATTCACTATCAAGAATCTTGGTCAAATAGCAAGCCTTGAAAATGAACTAAGGTCTATAAAAATGACAAAAGGAAGACACTATGGCAGTTTTCTTTGTGAGAACAGCCAGATTAAGAGATGAACTTCAAGCAATTGATGAGATAGTACCACAGAAGGAACTTGTAATTACTGCACTTCTAGGTTTACCAACATCATGGAGTGCCTTCTCATCAAGTCTCAAGTTTCAACAGCTGGAAGGAGACTCCTACATTTGAACAACTATGGAATTCTTGCAGTCAGGAAGAAGTCAAGATTTCTCTAGTAAGCAACAAAGAGAATGAAGAAGAAAAAGTTTCAAATGCTTACTCCGCTCATCACAAGAACAAAGGATCATTCAAGAAGACTAAAGGGCCTAGAAGGAAGATTGACATATCCAAAATCGAATGCTACAACTATCACAAGATGGGTCACTACAAAAGTGATTGCCCTGAAGATCCGAGAAATAGAAAGAGAAATAGAGATCATGCAAATGTTGTTGATGAAGGACCTCCAAAGAAGAACAAGAAGGAAGAATCCGAAGTCAAAGACTTATTTGCTAGGGACTCTTAGGGACTCTATCCTTCTACTCTAAGTTTTGATTTGTTTTGCAATTTGATTTCTAGCACTTATAGGTTTAACATTCTTTCGAAAGCTATTGTTGAATTGTTTTGTTAAAGTTATAGGTATCCCTCGAGATTGGATTAAAATTTAAGAGGGAGCCCTCACCATTTTCCAAAGATAAATATCTTACTCCTTGTATTATCTTTCATATTTGATTTTCCTTTTCCATCTAGATGTGCTTATACTAGATGCTAATCACATTTCTTTTATATTTTCCTTGTTTAGGAAAAGATGGTTGATATGCTCAAGGGCTATGAAGAAGACCTCACAAGACAGAGCATAGAAGTTCTATTGGAATTGATGTGCTTTAAGGTTTGTCTAAACTCAAAGGTATGTCTTAGAATATAAGTTTTGTTCCTATTCGTTATAAAGGCATACTCATTCATACTAAAGAATCTGTTACTAACAAGTGTTATGTCTAGGGCCTTTGAATCATAGAGATTTTTATTTGGGAGATTAATCATTAAATTGAATCTACCAATGTTTTAAAACTCCGACTCGGCCGAGGGTCGACTCCGACTCGGAGTCAACTCGGCCGGCTCGATTTCAATGACTCGGTCATTGTAAAAAATACATTAAATATTTATTTTTTATAAAAACACATAATTTTAAAGATTTTCATTCATGTTTCCAAACACACAGCATTAGAATATAGATAGAAGACAACATATGATCAAAGTAGGCTCATGAATATATCCATTATATCAAAATGGCACCCAATGCATTGTCCAATACATACACGATGATGATATAGAGATCAAAACAAAAACACATAACCAAGGAGGCTATAAATGGCCTCTACAACAAAAGTCTGTGACCAGTACTACTGGCTACTGCTAGAGTTGCCAACATCATCTGGCTCAGTGTTACTTGGAAGTTGGGAGCAGGAGCGAAAGTGGGGAGCGAGAGCGAAAACGGGAGCGGGAGTAACATTTTCAGAAGCTCCTGGTTTGGGAGCGAATCCCAGAGGAGTTCGACAACCAATGTCACTAACATCAAGGTACATAGAGGGATTGGTGCTCTTGATTAAAAACGAGTTCCATACCCTAATACATGACAAAATTCAATGGAAACATTGCAATCCTCCAATCCTGAAATCCTGAAAAACTGATAAGTCTGCTGGATTTTGAATGAAATCTAAAATTCTACTTTCTCCATATGAAATCCAATGAGGCCGAAACCACTCTCAAACATCCTGAGTCATTTCATGGTAATGTTAAAAATTTAAGTAAAAGGATGAAAATGAAGATTAAGGAGAATGTCACTTTTACTTTAAGAATTTAACATTACCATGAAATTTGAATAGCGTATCAATAGTAGAGAGCATTTGAGTGTGTTAAATAGAGTTTGGGAGGGGGAAATGGACCCCAAATAACATTAACTAATTCATAAAACACATTGGAGTTCAAACCAATCAACAAACACTTCAAAATTTCATTAAAAAAATGTCAAATCGCTGTTTTGATGGGGTTACAGGCCACTGGTTATGACTCGGCCGAGTCAATACAGAAACGGCCGAGTTGGCCGAGTCATGGCTGACTCGGCCAGTCGAATCGTTCCAAGGGCCGGGTCACAGCAAAGGGTAATGGCTCGGATCAACCCAGCCATTTCGATATCGAAACGGTCGTTTCTTAAAACAATGGAATCTACTCTCATTAAAATCATTATGTTTGTGGAATTCTAAAAGGTTCTCTATAAAACCCTAACCTAAGGGAATGCTAATGTGAAAAAACCTAGTCTACTTGGGGTTACTAATGAAATCTAGAAAATAGTATTCTTTTGATGTATGGGGTTTTGAAGGTAATGTCATGTTTGAAGGTTTTTAGTATTAGTATGGAAACCCTAGTCCTTTAGTGTTGGATGGTAATGTGTTCTTAGTCCTTGAAGTTTTGGTAAATTAGGGTTTGTAAGTAAAACCCTTATGTATCGAGAATTAGCTCCTAGGAATGAATCCCTAGGTAAATGCTTGTCTATATAATTAAAACCCTAACCTAATCAAGATTGTTATATGTCTGACTTTAAATGTATTGATATTTGTGTCTTGGATTTGTCCTATATATTTTACGATATGCTTGTGCATGATTATCCTAGATATGTATTTGTGCTAAGCTATTTGTTGACAAGTTCCAAGGTTTGTAACTAAGCCCTAGTAGAAATTTGATAATCTAGGATATGATGTGAAGATATTCCATTATGATGATAAAATCTAGGGTTTACAGCAAACCCTAGTTGAAGTTGGTCATTTAGTTGAAACCTTATACTATGATTTGATTGTTTTTGTTTGTTGTCATCTAAGGCTTAGTGTCTCATGTATGGAATCTAGGGTTTGCATTAAATCCTAGTAGAAGTCTAACATATGAATTCTAAAGTTGTTAGACTTGTTTGAATTGCTTCTAGGGTTTGCAATATATTATAGTAGAGTATGCCACATCTCTGGAAGAAATATTGAGGCCCTAGATATAGTGAGACTGATATCTTGATTGAGTCACTGATGTGATCTAGGGGTTATAACCTAACCTGTGCAAGTAGTTGAAGTATAAAAGTATGTGTCTCTTGTTGTTTGTGAACCTAAGTTTAGGTATTTGTTGTCTAAAGTCTAATTCTTCCATTATTGTATGATTATGATAAAGTTAAATTTCATGCTTCTATATTTGTATTTGGTTGTACTTGTTGACTAAGGTGTGCAGGTACATAATCTTCAAGATGATGAAGATGTTCGTAAGTAATGTTGATTTGGTAAATAAGCATGATGAATGAAGTTATATGAATAAATGATGGAAACCATGAAAGATTCTCTGGTGTCATAGAAAAGAAGTTGATCTCTCTAACTTAAGAGGGAGCTTGGATAAAGTAAAGAGTATATCTCCCGAATTGAGATAGAGGGCATATTATAGTCATGATGAATACCTTGAAGTAGAAATTGGAGAATACATATTGAGGTGTTGCTGAAAGAAGGAAAGTTGGATTTGGTTGTTGCATGAGAAGTAGGAAAGGGAGCTGAATGATTGAGGAAACCTTTGTCAAGATTTGTTTGAGAAGCCTTGAAGTCCTACTATGATGAATTGTGAGGCGGCATCAAGAAGTCAAAAGACACAGAAGGTTTGTGTTTACTCATGAGTATTTGAAAGGTTGTTACTAATTGGGGTTGCGAGTGTTCAAGTAAATCTCTCAAAGTTTTTGAAATAACATGCTTGAGGTTAGAGAGATTTGTTGAGGCATTGAGTGTGTAAAATGCCAGGAAGGACATCTGGTCGGCATGTGTTAATGTCCAGTTCCCGAAGTAGTAGGGAGGGTGGCATTGGTCATAGAGCTTTGACCTTGCATTATGCACCTAGATCCCTGGGTTGATGATTAGCAAGTAAGCCTCATGGTACCTAAACTGGTTGAAAGCTTTAGTCCATCTTAGTCCCACCCGGCTAGATTGCCCTAGTCAGGAATCTAGTCCCTGACACCGTAAGTGCCTAAACTCTTCATGGTTCATGTGTTTTGAGATCTTCCATGTACTTGTGTATATAAGTATGAATACCTCCCTAGTTAAGAGGGAGTGCTGAAGAATGTAACTACGTTCAGTCTTCAAAAATTGTATTTGAGTCACAATGAAACGTATTTATCAAAAGAATGAAAAGGAAATTATTATTATTATTACTATTATGACTTATTAAAGCATGGGTTTCATGCTTGGGTCATCATGTTTTAGGTCAAAGTCCCCATTGAGGACTTTTAGAATTTATTCTGAGTCATTAGAGTCATTGTCCATTTAAAGAGACCCTTCTTGGGCTTTTGAATCATGTAAAAAGATTTATTATTGAGTCAATAAGGTATTGTCACCTCCACACCAAGTCGGCCTCAAACAAGGGAATTCGACCTCACCAGAAGCCTATATATTGAAGCAGTTCGAATTCATTTGAAGCACACTCTAACATAAGCTCGATATGCAAGAGGAGGAAGAAAAAGTGCAAAATTCCAAGAAGAGAAGGAGAAGTGCTGGAAAGATCAAGATCGAAGTTTTTGGATCATCTCTCTCTCTCGCATGTGGATTTTCTGGTCTACCACTGGATGGTCGAAGTGTTGTTGTTGGATCGAAGTTGTTGCTGGGCTAACTGCTGGGTTGTTGTTGGGCTAACTGTTGGGTCAAAGTTGTTGTTGGGCTAACTACTGGGTCGAAATTGTTGCTAGATTGAAGTTTTGTTGCTACTACAAGTTGGTGCTGCTAGGTCAAAGTTATTGTTGAAAAGGTTATCATCTACAGAAGGAAGAAAAGGTTGACTTGGTGTGGAGGAAGTTTGTTAGAGTCTTGGATTATCTCAGGAAGTTATTAAGGAAGAGTTGTTGACTGGGTTTTCCCCTAGATAGGGGTTTTTCCCTAGCTGTCCGCCTATATTTGGTGTCTGTGATCTTTGTGCTATTGTTTTGGTAATTGCTTGATGAACTAAAGATAAAAGAGGAACATAAGAAAACATAAGAATATCACAAGTAACTATCATGTTAAAATTGGCAAGTAGGGCCAAACTCCATGTGGGTCAACTTATTTATGGCAGCTGATATTTTTCTTGGATCCCTCTCATCGAGAGGTGTAGGATTGATCTAAAGATCATCTGATTCTTATAAGTATTCATGGAGATATGAATTTATTTATGTTATGGGACAATTCGTCAAGGTCGGCCAGCAACTAAACTGCCCCTCTTGTGCTCCACGTTGTGGTATAAATACAAGTGCCTTGCAAGTCATTTGTACACACAACTCTCTTAAGATTTCTTCTTCTCCACTTGTTTTGGGTTTTAGTGGAAAGAAGAATCTCTAAGGGAAAAACGCAGTCCTAGAGGATGATGCCCTAAACGCAGTCCTAGAGGATGATGCCCTAGCCGCAAAGGGTGGTCTAACCGCAGTCCAAGAGAAGAGATTTGGCTATAGTAAAGAGGCTCCTTCACAGCCTAAACCTACTCCTATACACTGCCCTAATCTACCCTAATATGTTGCCTAAAGGATGCCCTAATCCGCTGTCATGAGGAGGCCTTAAATGTGCCCTAGCCGCAGATCTAAGGAAGGGTTACAGCTGATGCAAAATGTGCCCTAGCCGCAAGTATCATCACAGCAAAAGAGACTTCTAATGCAAACCTACAATGTTGTCATCTTAGCTAGCTGTTAGGCCAAGTTTGAGGGCTAAACGCATGATGATTGTGACATGTTTTGAGGACCGAATGTTGTTGTGCTAGGCCGTAGGCCATAGCACCACAGCTAGGCTTGCATTGAGCAGCAAAGGGTTATCATATGCCCTAAGGCAACAACACAGCTAGGGAGGGGTTCTACTAAGGTATGCCGCAGTCCTTCAAAGGTTGTTTGGAAGTCTGTTGGAGGATCGAAGGCTACAGCGATATGAAAGTTTAAGCAACAAGTTTGATATTGCTATGTGAGGATAGGTAGGACTGTCTTAACATGAAGGTTGTCCACCTAGTATTAGAATGACTTCCAGTGCCGCATATAGAGAATCCTCTTAACAATGAACTATGCAGAAAATGATAAGATATGACAGTGTTGGAGCAGCTTGGTGTGGAACGTTGCTACAGCCTATAGCATGACAGACATCATAAAGAAGTGTAGTGCAACATGTTGTGTGCTTGGTAACAAAGTGCAGCATTGTGATAAAAGGAGTGGCAGCGTGATGAAGGCAACATGTTGTAGTATGGAACAACAATAGTACAGCATGGTAATGATGAAACATATGACAGCAGCAAGAACATATGGCAACAGCAAGAAGGTATTGCAGCAACAGGATGATGAGGTATTGTAGCATGCATTTGGGTGCAGCATAGTGCAATGCAGAGCTCAGCATAGTGCAGCAAGAGGAGATGCAGTATAGTGATGGGTATAGTCATGATTAGTGAAGCATGATGAGATGCAGCAATGTGATGATGGGTGCAGCACGATGAGGTGCAGCATGATGACGAGATGCAGCACGATGATAGGTGAAGAAGTCACCTTGGATAATCAGTTGAAGCAGCATGTCTTCAACTGATCTCATGTATCATTTTCTTAGAGATGATCTATGCTCTTATCTAGATAAGCCAAAGTGTTGACTTCTGTTGTAAATGTACTATCTCTCTCTCTCTGCTAAACTATTGAAAAACATATAAGAAGAATTGATCAAGGGTTTCCCCACAATGGAGTTTTTGCCTGGCTAGTGCCACATCTTGTGCCCTCTTATCTTGGCTTGTCTTCTGCGATTTCTGTTTATGTTCTATCTGCAGTTTACTTTAATGCTGATGTGATTGCTAATCTGGAAAAGATATTGAGCTAACTGTGAAAATTGAAATAAATTGCTCTAAGCATAGAACATACCTAAAATTAACATGGTATTAGAGCTAAAGGTGAAGACAAAGCCCAAGCAAGAGTGAAAGAGCAATCAACGAAGACAGTTGGGAAAGGACAAAAGGATCAATGGATTCCTCATCCCTCTTCAAATTCACGAAGGGTGAAATCGAAGCATAGAATATTATCAGAATGACGTTGTGGAAGCTTCTAAAGGCCTACCTAAAGATCACTTCAATGGGAAGTCCGGATCTAAGGGCGAAACGAAAGGCAGATACCTAGTTTGTAATAAGTTCGGCCATTATGAGAAGGAGTGTCTGAATGGCAGGGACACATCACTTGATGATGATAACAATCATTCCAGGGACATTTTCAATGATTGGAGGAATGACAGGTAATGCAGGTCATCAAGGAAACGGCCAACTCTTCAAAGAAAGAAAGGAACCCCAGGTATGAAGAATCAAATGTTGTTTCTAATAAGATAAAGAAGCATTATCTTGTATTGGCCCTCTCCTTAAAATCCTTTGAGAATCTGGCTTATTGAATGTAGTGCTTCAAGATACTTCATTGGATAGAAGGGTGATCTCTCTAATTTAGTAGAGATGGAAACAATCCTAGGATTATACTTGGAGCCGATGCCACCTATCCCGAAAAGGGTGTAGGTAATGTTACCCCTCGATTGAATGAGGGTAACTCGATTCATTTATAGAATCTCTTTTATGTACCTGATCGCAAGAAGAACCTAGCGTCCATTTCGGCAATGGAAGTCAAAGGTTTCAGGGTGGCATTCATCAATGGAAAGGTACGTGTTTGAAAATAGAATTTTCAAAGATGCTTTTACTCATGGGTTCAGGGTTGGCAATTTGTATCAAGTTGCAAGATGGTCCATTGGGGACCATGTCAGTTGTCACATCTCATCTATAGCACCGGAGGTCTACTTTATGGGACCCTACCCGATGTGAGTCAGATGGTGACAGGGATGCCTGAATTGAAGAAGAGCATGAAGGTACATGTCGTGATATACCGAAGGAAAATCTTACAAGGGGACCATTCCCCTCATGTAGCAGGTCCAGAGGTTTGGAACAACCCGAGGGGTTTGAGATTCATGATTAGGAATCTCATGTATGCAAGTGGAAGAAAGTCGTACCGAAGGAAAATCTTACAAGGGGACCATTCCCCTCATATAGCAGGTCCACAGGTTTGGAACAACCCGAGGGGTTTGAGATTCATGATTAGGAATCTCATGTATGCAGGTGGAAGAAAGCCCTCTATGGCTTGAAGCAAAACACCCCGAGCGTAGTATGAGAGGATTGATAGCTATCTGATGCAGCTGAGATTCACTAGGAGTGAAACCGATCCAAACCATTGCTCAGAGGTTGTGGATGATAGACCTCTCATACCGGCACCGACTAAGGACGACCTATTTCTTACAGGTGCAAACCCTCTCATTTGCAGAAGTAAGAGGGAGTTGGATTCTGGATTTGAAATGGTGAACAGCAAGCCCGCGACTACCTCGATGGAGCTTAACTTTCAGAAGTTATATGGTGGTGATGCCAGACCAGATTTTGGAAATGCCTCTGAGTTTCATAAACTCATTCGCATTGACATTCTTGGTGAACTTCCGTCCAGACATATGTTTTGCAATTAGCATGATGAGCTCATCTATGGTTGAGCCTCACTGGATTGGTGCCAAGAATCTTCTGAGATATCTTCGGGGCACAAGCTCTCATGGATTGAGATACACTACCAAAAATGTGAAGCTACATGATTATTCAAATGCTGACCGCGGGCAGTGTGGAGGATCGCAAGAGCACTTCTGAGTGCTGGTTCTCTTTGGGTTCTGCTTCGATATCTTAGATGAGCAGGAAGCAGAAGACGATTGCTTTGAGCACTGCTGACACCGAATACATAGCTACAAGTATGATCTCGTGTGAAGTTGCCTGGTTGTGGAAGCTCTTCAGTGAGTTGTTTATACACATGATGGATACCACTGTGATCTTCTATGTCAACCAAGGGGGGAATTCGATTGTTGAGGAATCTCGTATTCTATGATTGCTCCAGTATATCGACATCAGATACTACCTTATCTGGGATATGGTACGTCGATGAGCAAGGAGGCTCTATCGCATTGAGACTAATGTACAAGTCGCAAAAATTCTATCAAAGCCCCGGAGAAAGGTCAAATTTGTGACTTTCCCAAACGACTTGGAGTCATTGAGAGACCTTCTTATGAGGGTCCTGCATGTTGCATGCATTGAACTCTAGGAGCTCCGGGGGGGCTTGGGGTACTACTGGAGTAACACGAGACCATAGGGCGACTCACCCTCCCCTAATGGTGCACTGTGTACAGGGTGAATGGCTCAGCCTTCCCCTGTGATACCCCAAGGCGACTTAGGGACAGGATGAATGGTTCTCCTGTCGAGGCATCCTACCCATGTAGTCTGAGACTCATTGGAAGTACCTCTCATCTGGCCAATGAGCAGGGAAATGGGGTTAGGGACCATAGTAGTATTATCGATGGACGCATTGTTGTATCTATCGTACTCCCTATGCTAGGATGACCTCCATTGATCTGGGATCAATATAACTAATCTAGGATCAGTATAAGTGGTTTGAGACACTCTCTTGTGATATTGATCTGGGATCAATAAAACTGACTTCGAGTCAGTAGAGAATGGTATGAGACATTCTCGATGAATTCTTCTTCTTCATGGTTCAGCACAGCAGAGCAGAGCAAAACAAAGCTCAGCAGAACAGTGCAGGGCACTGATGGCAAAGATAGTATAGTTTGGTAGATGGATCAGCAGATGAAGTTCTCCCTAGTTGAGAGGGAGTGTTAAAATTGGCAACTAGGGCCAAACTCTAGGTGGTTCATCATATTTATGGCAACTGATATTTTTTCTTGGATCCCTCTCATCGAGAGGTGTAGGATTGATCTAAAGATCATTCGATTCCGATAAGTATTGATGGAGATATGAATTTATTTGTGTTAAGGGACAATTCGTCAAGGTCGGCCAGCAACTAAACTGCCCCCTCTTGTGCTCCACGTTTTGGTATAAATACAAGCGCCTTGCACGTCATTTGTACACACGACTCTCTTGAGATTTCTTCTTCTCCACTTGTTTCGGGTTTTAGTGGAAAGAAGAATCTCTAGGGGAAAAACGCAGTCCTAGAGGATGATGCCCTAGCCGCAGAGGGTGGTCTAACCGCAATCCAAGAGAGGAGATTTGGCCGCAGTAAAGAGGCTCCTTCACAGCCTAAACCTGCTCCTATACGCTGCCCTAATCTACCCTAATACGCTGCCTAAAGGATGCCCTAATCCGTTGTCATGAGGAGGCCTTAAATGTGCCCTAGCCGCAGATCTAAGGAAGGGTTACAGCTGATGCAAAATGTGCCCTAGCCGCAGGTATCATCACAGCAAAAGAGACTTCTAACACAGACCTAAAACGTTGTCATCTTAGCTAGCTGTTAGGCCGAGTTTGAGGGCTAAACGCATGATGATTGTGACATGTTTTGAGGACCGAATGTTGTTGTGCTAGGCCGCAGGCCATAGCACCACAGTTGGGCTTGCGTAGGGCAGTAAAGGGTTGTCATATGCCCTAAGGCAGCAACTCAGCTAGGGAGGGGTTTTATTAAGGTATGTCGCAGTCCTTTAAAGGATGTTTAGAAGTCTGTTGGAGAATCGAAGGCTACAGCCATATGAAAGTTTGAATAGCAAGTTTGAAATTGCTATGTGAGGATAGGTAGGACTATCTTAACATGAAGGCTGTCCACCTAGTATTAGAATGACTTCCAATGCAACATATAGAGAATCCTGTTAACAGCGAACTATGCAGCAAATGATAAGATATGACACTGTTGGAGCAGCATGGTGTGGAACGTTGGTACAGCATGACAAACATCATAAAGAAGTGTAGTGCAACATGTTGTGTGCTTGGTAACAAAGTGCAGCACTGTGATAAAAGGAGTGGCAGCGTGATGAAGGTAACATGGTGCAGTATGGAGCAGCAATAGTACAACATGGTAATGATGAAACATATGACAGCAGCAAGAAGGTATTGCAGCAACAAGATGATGAGGTATTGCAGCATGCATTTGGGTGTAGCATAGTGCAATGAAGAGCTCAGCATAGTGCAACAAGAGGAGATGCAGTACAGTAATGGGTACAGTCATGATTAGTGAAGCATGATGAGATGCAGCATTGTGATGATGGGTGCAGCATGGTGCAGCATGATGACGAGATGCAACACGATGATAGGTGAAGGAGTCACCTTGGAGAATCAGTTGAAGCGGCATGTCTTCAATTGATCTCATGTATCATCTTCTTAGAGATGATCTATGCTCTTATCTAGATAAGTCAAAGTGTTGACTTCTGTTGTAAATGTACTATCTCTCTCTCTCTCTCTGTGCTGAACTATTGAAGAACATATAAGAAGAATTGATCAAGGGTTTCCCCACATTAGGGTTTGTGCCTAGCTAGAGCCACATCTTGTGTCCTCTTGTCTTGGCTTGTTTTCTGCAATTTATGTTTATGTTCTATCTGCAGTTTACTTTAATGCTGATTTGATTGCTAATCTGGAAAAGATATTGAGCTAACTGTGAAAATTGAAATAAATTGCTCCAAGCATAGAACATACCTAAAATTAACATATCAACATAAAGAAAATATTTATGTCTTTCTGATTTTCTAACAAAACATACACTAATTGTCTTGGCCAAACTTAAATTTAACATTTAAAGAGACATCTAGAGGCACATCACTGAGTTAGTTAGGGTTATTGTCAATTACTCAAAGTTTTGGCACTAGGTTGTTGTTAGATTAATGGGTTTGTCGCATTGGATATATTTCATCACGGTGATCTAATTGGGAATTATGTTTTTAACTTCTTATAAATCATTCCCTTTGAACTATAATCAATATATCTCTAAGTTAGATATTTGTATATAAATTAGATTAATCATCATTTGTTCTTACGTGTTTAGCTTAGGAGAATCACCATTTTATTAATGTTACAGTTACTGACTGTTGGAACTGCGCAATCCACAGTCCATCCTGGCCTGCTGAGGACTAAAACTGCGCAATGCACAATTTCAGTCAGCAGTGACTTGCAACCAGCAAACTGCATTGCGCAGTTTCTAGGGCCAACAAGACATTGCCTCCAAGAATTGCACAATGCATGCCTGGAGCTCAGTGCCTAGCTAAACTTGCACAATTTCTGGAGAGAAAGCAGAGCCTTCGCTTCCGGAAATGTGCAGTGCTAGCTGGGCAAGGCACCGTCCGGGCCAAGGCAGCCCAGTTCAGCCGACGAGCCACTGAAAACATGAGAAGTGTGAATGCATGATGAGATGAGTGCAGACAAAAGTGAATGATCATTCATGCAAACAACAAGCGCAGGATTTAGAAAACGGGAAAGCATGCATGTGTGTGAAGCGAGTCGCGGCAATGGCGACCGTCCGTGCAAAACAATGTCATGCATGCAACAGCAGTGAGATGCGAACGAAAACTGAAACGGCACCTCTACATGCTAACATGCATCAAAACGACAGCAAGCGCTCACTGAAATCAAGCAAATAGCAATCACACAAAGTGAAACACAAAAAGCGACAGAAATGCAACACAAGACATGGAAGGCGGGCTTACCCCAAAATAGTTAAGTTAAATGTGTCGATGACTCCTAGATGCAATGTGGGATGTCAGAGTTGCAAGGTCGATGTGAGGAATGAGCTCTGCAGCGTCCGTTTCATGAGTTTCGATAAAATTGAAGATGTGACGCGCATGCCACAAATCTAGGAAGAGCGACACTTGGTGGGAGGTTTCTGAAATGATCCTTGCATGCAACCTCCAGCTGCTAAAAGTAGATCCCTAAATCAAGGATGGCTTTGCATGTTGCCTTGGGAGACGCAGCGCATGCATGCAAATCAGTTTGCTCGGCCCCGGAGGGAACCGGTCAACTCAACTGCACATGCAACAGTTTGCTTAGGTGGGAGAAAAAAATGCGCATTTCTGGGAGGGAGCTAGGCTGGCTGCCCAGAGGGATTGCGCAATTTTTGGGCAGAGAAGCTGACTGCTACCCAGAATTGCGCAATTTCTGGGCTGAGCAGTCCTGCTGGGAGGAATTGCACAATTTTTCCAATGAACAGTGACAGGGAGATTTGCACAATTATGGAACCCAGCAAGCTGCCAAACAGAGCAATTTCTGGAGGGAAGGCTAGTTCCCCTCCAGAATTGTGCAATTTCTTGAGGAAGCTGCTCAGCCTGCAGCTGGACCAAGTCCAGTGAAACAACCTGTGAGGGGGATGCAACAAGCTTTGATGGACAGGCTGTCATTCTGCAAGAAAATCACTGAAGCTTGTGTACTTGACAAGGCAAGGCACACTGTTGTGAAAGGTTGGTAGGGAGGCTCCAAAACGAAGCTAAGGCAAAATTTTGGAGGGTGGTCGTAGCCGCTACAACACATTGTTTTTGGACTTTATAGGCCATTTAGAGCTTTATGTGTTTTGTCGATGATATGTATTGCACTTGGTGCCATTTTGATATTATTGACCTTTACATGGTATATAGATGAACAAACTTTGCATATTTTGTCTCTATTGGTTTGGAATCATGGTTTTAAATCTTAAAAATATTTTTTTCATTAAAAATCAATTATTTCATGTATTTTTTAAAACCCAGTTCATTGAGATCTGACCAGTCACGGTTTGACCAGTTCCCATTGAAACCCGGTTTATTAGGTGGACTGGTCTGTCACCGATTCCGATTTTTAAAACTATGCTGTAGACAGTGGACACATTTTGACTAGTGTAACCAAGAATTGGAAAGAAAGTGGAAGGGATGCAAGGAAGGTAACAAACTGTTTTAGTACACCTGAGGCCCATTTTGACGAGTGTATCAAATAATTGGAAAAGAAAGAGGAAGAGATCCAAGCAAGGCTACCAACTGTTTTAATACACTTGAGGACCATTTAGTGTATCGAAGAACTGAAAAAAAAAAATTGAAGGGGTGCAGACAAAATAACCTGCAGTTTTAGTACACTACAGAAAACGTTTATAGACCTACCTCGGCCAAATCACTACCTGTCACATATGGATGAAATGGGGCAAATAATGTCTTGTCAACCATTCAAGCAATTTTCGGAGGCTCCTATTTATGACAAGAGATACAAAATTTAGTCAAGCATGGGGGTTGACCAGCAGTAGTCAAACAAAATATGTTGTAGACAAAGGCCCAAGTAATTAAGTGAACATAAAAGCTGTATATGGATGAAAATCGCTTGTTCAAAAATGAGAAGACAAAATGCCAAATATATATTTTGTCGATTTGATCTTCAACCTGTTGTCGATGGATGTGGATCAACCTCCAAGGACCATCGTGATCCGTCATCTTATGCTCCTCCGAACTGCTGTTTGATGATAATAGGATTATGTTTTCTTTAGTGAGGAGCAGTTGATTGTACTTGCTGCTATGTTTTGTTATGAACTTATCATATTACTACTGCATGCCCACAGAGCCCATTTTAGTTTAGAGGGCCTTTTTTGGACTTAATGCTGCATATTAAAAGCATCAAACTCAACCAATCCAAGCATCTTGGTTTGCAAATAGCCCAGTTTTGGATTTAGCTGGTGCTTACAGTCGCTGTGTTTGCAGCTATTTGTTTTTATAAAATTCCTAAGTAAAATATTTGTTAATGTTAATTGTCAACAAAAGCGTTTTATCTCCAAAAAAAATTACTGATTGTGTGGAGAATAAGCGTACATAAAACACATCTTCAAACTGGTAGCAAAAGGATAAAATACCCTATTAACATCTACCTAGACCAATTAGGCCTGTCGAACATGTCTTAAGCCAGCCTATGTGATGACAAAGGAAACCAACTCTATTAGAATAGAGTTGCAAGCATAGGTTGGATGTTTGTAAAGACAAAGTTATTGGCTTACGAAACAGTATCATAAATTGCAGAAAGTGAGCAAGCGTAACAGTTAAGAATTTGTGTAAGTGTAACAGTTAAGAATTTGTATTTTCTCCTTCCAAAGGATCTTGGTATTTACATCTTCGAAAACTCCATACATTAACTAGTCAAATCAAAATTGGTATTTGCATCTTCGAAAACTCCATAAATTAACTAGTCAAATCAAAAAAACCCTTCTCCCACAAATAACTAGTGATATCAAAAAAAACCTTCTCCCACAAATAAAGTTAATGTTAAAATTAAATTATTATTAATACTAATTAAATTATTATATATTATTATTATTATCATCATTACAAACAAAAATAGAAACACTCCTTATAGCCCCTTGAACATGAAATGGAGTGCCACTAAATGAAGCGGCATAATACTTGGTAAATTGACTCTAGGAAAAATTGTAAGGCAAGTTTATCCGAACCCATTGAGCAATTTGGTGTGAGAGTACCTGTGAGCAGATGGAATCGGCAGATGGAACAAGCCGAAGCTCGAGGAGGAGAGACCGCATGGTATGAATGTGGACGGCTCCTTGAGGCATTATGTTCTCCAGCATTTCAGGATTGACAACCCTTCCATCTCCAATGGCTTCATGGGGCGACTCTATCTCGAAGGCGCCAGGGGAATATGAAGGAAGCTCGGCCTCCTCGTTTCTTCCAATGACAGAACCGATATCTTCACCTCCTTTGGACATTTGAATCCTATCGGGATGCATGACCAATTTCCGGGCTTCGCAAATTGAGGTCTCTAGGGTTTCACTATATGCGCAGCTCAAGGACCCGCCCTTGGCTTCTTCGGTCAAATTCCTGTTCTTAAGTTTTATGTTACGGGAGTCTTCGCCATGGAGTAGGCGGAAAGGACGAGTAAAGCCATTTCCAAAGTAGCCTTCGCAGGACCGCGCTGCCAGCTTGGGATTGGGATGCCAAGGGAGGTAGGACGGAAGATCTGGCCATGGCTTCCCATTCGAAGACAATTTGCTGGTTTGAGCTTTTGGGGTTTTTTTGGGAAGGAATGCCGTTGCTTCTCTTTTACGATCGTTGTTTGAAGGAGGGAAATAAAGAAAATAGTAGCAGAGGATTATGAGATTGAATGCTAATAAAAGAAGAAGAAACCCCTTCATCTTCATCTGAATTGGATGAGTCCCAATGCGCACCCTCGCGTATTTCTGTCGTGTTCGATCCGCCAGGTCTTCTTTATTGCTCGAATTTTGACTTCAAAGACTTGGGAGGTTTCGATCGTACGAGACTGGCGAAACCTGCAATTTATGAGTTGAATTTAAATTGAATTTGGATTTTTCAAAATCTTTCAGCGTACTCGTACATACTGTTCTTGATCCTTGGCTTTGTGCTTTCTTAAATGATACGTTCGCAAGGAGTGTTGTGTACTCTGTGCCTTCCTTTTTAAGTCAGTCTATTAGGTGAGAGTTTTTATTGGCAAAACGAATTGAAATACAAAATTAAGTTATAAAATGAAAATTATAAAAAGGTTTAGGAAATTGATTAAGCGTATTTAAGGATGGGAGGTACTCGCGATTCTCATGCCTTCATGCATCCATATGACCCTAATCATTCTAGCGATATTTGTGCCTCTTTCCCTTCCCTGAATTTTATTTATTATTTTTAAATAAAATTAATTTTCTCAATATTAAATAAAATGGATGATCTATTTAATTATAAAATATTGTTATTAGGATTGTGCAAGTTTAATTAAACATTGATACTTGGTATTTATCCTCATTATTGGTTTTCACTCTCATTTCTTCTCATGACATTTCAACTTATGACTTAATGGGATTAAACCCCACAAAAACCAATTTCTTTACACCTCATGGATTTGTCATCATTTATGAAGGTTTTTTTTTTGTAAAACAACGATTGTCTCATTTTCTATTTCTTAGGATTAAGTGTTAGTGACAAGCAACTTTACAACTATATGCAATTTTGGTGTTTTCCTCCAAATCTTTCTCAATTTGAAGGCTAGTTAACACTAGCGGTTTTTGTTTATAATAGTCATTGATAGATTTTGTTATAACCTCTTTGTTGATGTGGTATCTCTTTGCCAATGATCCCTAGAGGTGCTTGGTTTGCTAGTAGATGAGGGCTTAGATCATGATTTTAAGCTTCAGTTCTTAGTGTTATTTACAAAGCTTCCTAGGTTTTTAATCTCTCAGCCCTTAATCCTTGGAGTTGTTTGGTACGCTAGTAGATGAGGGTATAGATCATTGTTTAAGGTTCACTCCTAAGTGTTATTTACAAAGTTTCCTAGGTCTTTAATATCGTTGAACCTCGAAGTGCCTAATTTCTTATGGGTTGTGGAGTAAGTCACTAGGTTAGTGAACAAAATTGATTAAATTCAAAGTTCGTCGAATCTCATTCTTGGACAAATTTATTCGATGAGGTTCGCAGATCTCTGGCCAAACATGAACACGAATAATTTCACGAAATTCGTCTAAAATTCTATTGAAATGTGTTTCAAGTCCATTTGTAAATCATAGGAAATTCAAAAGGTTCGTAATAAAAAAAATATATAATAATAATAATAATAAAACCCTAAACGCTAAAACCTACTTGCTTTAAAACCAGTATAGATCCATCTTAAATACAGATCTAACATGAGCCAAGAGGGATCCAAATTCTTCATGTGAAAACTTTTTTATGAGCAAACATTATTTAAATGTTTTGTATAGTTTTTTTTTAGTTTTTCTTAAATTTTTATTTTGGCTGACATGAGCAAAATTTCAACTTTGATGATGGATAGACGTCCTTACACATCATACTGGGTTATAGAATTAGTCTGTCGGCTGAATAGAAAAATTCCAAGTTGCTTTCACTAACAAAATGTTATTTATGAATGTCAAACTTGACAACGAAGGAGAGACCAATACAAGTTAAGTTAGCTTTAGGAGGATGCTAGGAGTCAGGTTATTAATTTACATAGAACACGACTCTTTTTAATATTATTTTTCATTTATAATTTTTTATCTTTATCTTCACATTTTGATATATTAATTTTGTATTTATACCATACACATTTAAATTATATAAATTATATATTTATAAACAATTATAATGGAAGTGTAATATTACCATAAAAGATAAAAGTTAAATATATAAAAGAAACATATATAATTTAAAAAATTATTTCAATTTTTAAATTTTGTTGTCATTTATTATTTTTGAAAATATATGTTAATTTTTTATTTATACCATGTACATTTATAAATATATAAATTTATATATTTTAAGTTTGTATGGTATAAAATTCCACTTGACGTAGAATAGAGGATGATGGGGTGTATTGTTAAGGCACTTTATGATGTGAAGGTCACTAGTTTGAAACTTCATGGGTAAAAATCTAACCTTGTTAACAGTTCGTGGTTCGTGTGACCTGGCTAGGTACGATCCCTGGGTGATTTTGATGACCTAGATACCCCTAGGTCAGGGTTTCTCAAGCCAAGATTAAGCGTGCAATCACCACAAGACTCACACAACTTAGTAAACAAAACAAAACAAATAAACAAAAATTTTATGATATAAATAAAAAATTAACACATACATATACAAACATATTACCTTAATATGATGTCAAATTTATACACTCATATACATTTCTTCTTTTATTTTATTTTTATTTTTATTTATACTGTACAAACTTAAATTATATAAATTTTTATATTTATAAATGTATATGCTATAAATAAAAAATTAACATATATATTCAAAAATAATATTAATTAATAATAACAAAATTTAAAAATTTCACTCTTTTTTAAATTTATATATGTTTCTTTTATATATTTTATTTTTATATTTTATTAAAAAATATAGCATATATATTCAAAAATTATAAATAGCAACACAATTTAAAAATAATAAATAACAACACAATTTAAAGATTAAAATAATTTTCAATTTACATATTTAACTTTTATATTTTATTGAGATACTATAATTTTACTATAATACAAATTTATGACTTCACACTTGTGGTTTCAATATGGCCTCAAACGTACGTGTGTATGTGTGTGTGTATATATATATATCATGTCCACCTATGTTCAAGTCTTATAAGTTAACATGTTGACGCTAGAGAACAAGTAACTTTGTTGTGCTCTTAAGGGGGTCTATACTGAGGGTTGGTCTAGTACCAGCAACCTCTCTTTTGCCTTCAGTCTGAGAGGTAACTTGATCTTATTCACTTGGCAGTATCCAATGCCCAAAATTTTTAATCCTCTATATATATATGAAAGTATGGGAAACCCCAAAGTACTTTCTCACATTTTGTATATATACTTTCCCACATTTCATAGATAGTAAATAAATGGTCGACCATGATTATGAGGCCTCCCCACAAATGAATCCAAACAAGTCAAACCATGATCAACAATAACTAACAACAATATCACAAAACTTCACATCTAACTTTAAACTAATTAAACTAATCCTTAAAACTTTTTTATGTGATACATATAAATTAATAAACATATAATTGTATATCTCAGATAATTTATATCTAACTCTAAACTAATTAAGCTAATCCTTAAAAAAAAATGTGATACATATAAATTAATAAACACCCTATTGTATATCTCGGAAAATGTATTTATACATTTTCTACCTCTTTTTATTTTTAAAAAGTTATTCATACTAAATTTTAATTTCTTTACATCACAATGTCAAATTAGCATACATCATAATTTATTAAAAAAAATTGATTCTATGTGAATAAATTTATCATAAACATACCATAAGTGGGGATTTAAACTAAAGAACAAAACAATTTAACCTCGCAATAATTTAAATTATACAAAATTAACTTATCTATGTATTAATTATTTAACACCATAAACTAATTATAACTTTGAAACTAAAAATTCGAAACCCAAACTTTTCACCATTGGTTCGAATTGAAAGTTTCGCTCATCCCAACAGTGATCTCTTTCCTTTTTGTTGTCTCGTGCTCTCTGCATGTATATATGTGACTTGGGAGGGCAATGTGGTCTGACATGATGTGGATGTTCTGCGCTCTTGTGCCCATCTTCCACATCTTCTATGCTAATATGCAAATGCTAGAGTCAGACATTGTCATGCATCCAGATATGTCAACTTTCAAAAGGAATGACAAATTAACTACCAAGGTGTGAATCTATGCTATTTTACCCCCTACTTAAACACAAACCCACTTCGAAGTGACTTCTTAGGTATTGGATTTGAATGTTGAGTGAGATGGAAAGTCATTTTTTCTATTATTTTCATTGTCCAATCATTAGTGTACAAATTGAGCTCTTTCATATCCAAAACATATTTGTGAAGAGCACTTAAGAGAAGTTCAAGTAAGCATAACAACATATAACATGGTATAAATAACCAAAAAAAAAAATTATATATAGTAAATATTTTTTTATTTAAATGGATTGTTTTTTATTTATAATTTAATAACAACATATAACATGGTATAAATAACCAACAAAAAAATCATATATAGTAAATTTTTTTTTATTTAAATGGATTGTTTTTTATTTATAATTTAATTTTTTACTTATCAAAAAGAAACTTATTTTAGCATGTTCTCAAATTTATAGAAGTTAAATCTCCACCACAAAATTAATAATTATTGATAAGTGTAGAAGCCCTATTTCAAAATAGACATATCTATCGACATACATATTTTGTGGATATTTTGTAAATGTTAAATACCTACTATTCATCTATTATTTATTAATAATTAAATTTAAATTCTTGAAATCTTTTTCCAAAATAGACATGCCATGTGCATTACTGCCTAACATATGTTTCCCCATAATTTATGGATATTGTTTTTCAGGGCAGAAAAAGAGTACTATTATTTATATAAGAGATATAAAAGAGTCTGCATGGTACAAAATAGACAGGATATACATATGTTGCTTCGAAAAAAGCAACAGTTCGACAAAAACTAGAAAGACATAGACTCTGATATATCAATAGATCATAGATCAGCATATATCGGATATGTTCAAGAACAAAAAAACTAGATCAGAGGAACCATATCATATCGGATATTGTTGTGATAGATGTATATGATTTATAAAAATTTGTGTAGTGGTTTTTTATTCTTAAACTTTGCAAAAAAGACATCCAAAATTAAAATCTTTCAATATAATTCATACTTAGTTAAATAATATATTTACCATCAGTTGTCCATGAGGTCTTGGATAGACGGTGATCGGGTGCTCTACCAAGACACTCCTTGATGTGAAGTCACCGATTCAATTCCCTGCCCGATCGGGGTGATATATTGGACATGATGAAGATTTAGTCCTGCCAAGCTTATAAATGTGTAGACATTTCAATTTATTAGTTCTTGCCAAAGAAAGACTATAGGATTCATTTTTCTATTAACCACTGTTAATTTAACATTGACCAATGTAAGCTATAATGTTTTATGTAATTTTTCCTATAGCATAATTTCTAACTTGAGTGATAGGCACTAAGTTACCCCTGCAACAATTGTTTTAAATGAACTGTTAATTTACATTCAATACATTTACATATAATAATAATAGAATCTCTTCCCTTACTTCTAGAGTAAGCTCATTTTATTGGTCTTATCTTATAATATTATGATAAATATTGTTTTCTTGGTTTTACAACTCAAACTTTAATGTTTTTCTCATATAACACATATTGTGGGAGATGTATAACTTTCTTGTTGAAATTTAATAGATAAGCTTTGTGAAATCCATATATAATTTTGAAATTATATCAAGTGGAAGACAGAGCATGAGGAGAAACAATGGTCGTGTTATCCCTTAGCACCATTATAGTTCGGAGGGTGATTGCTTTATAGAGTGAAACAAACGAAGAACAAGGGAGTCGTGGAGCTGTGATTTTGTTGGATCTGTGGGTTAGATTTTTGTAGGATGGAGTAAGAAGGTCGAGAGAGGCACATATCTGTGCAGGATCTGGATCTATATTGGACCACTGAACACTTTGAATAGAGTTTTCTCTCCATATATTCTCTATCCACGGGTGAGGCCTTACTCAGATCTAATAGTCGATGCACGGTGAATGCAGAGGTGGATTATCCTTATGGAGTGATCCCAGCAGTAGATCCATGGTCAAATCAGTGGTATCGGGAGAATATCTCTTCTCTGTGGGCACTGAACAGTCGAAAGGGAGGTTTGGATTTGGATCTGTGGTGCAGGTCGACGGATGAGATGCTCTTTTTCACCGATCTAAGGTCTCCCAAGGAGTGGATCTTGTTTATGATTTTGATCTATATGTCGTAGCCTACTCAAGGTCTCTCATATCTGTATTTTGAGACAAATTCGGTTAGTGACTCACACGAGGGTCAAGAAAGGATTCTGGATCTGGAATCTCAGATATCTTTTCAAATATTTATCAAAACTCTAGATGGGAAATCTTTTCTTCATTAGGTGCGGGCCTCTGAAAGGGTTAAAAACCTGAAGAAAAATATTCTACAGACCCTAGGGTATCTGATTCAGCTTCAAAACCTGATATGGGAAGGAAATCGTTGTAGGATGAACTAAAACTCCAAGATTATAATGTCACTCCATCATCCACCATCTTTTTAAATTTATGACTCCATGGAGGATCTTCTGGATCGAGCAAGCACAATGGGTGCAGGGGGTGTTACTAGATCGAGTCTTCCCAAAGGACCAACATTGAATCAAGGAGGTTCGTCTTTCAAAGATATTCTAAATGGAAAACTGGTTGCCTCCCCAAATCTAGAACAGTCACACAATATTCCCAACCCCTATATAGTGGAACAGTTGAATCACATTCCACAGTTGAAGTCGTTATATGCAGATTCAATAATTTTTGGCCCAAGCCAAGGGATCTTTTTCATTGGATCTTCACAAATTGGTCAATAAACTGTGAGATCCACCTCTGCTCCAAAGGATTTTTCATAGTAAATTTTGCATCATCAAAGGAATGAGAATATATTCTGCAAGAAGGTCCATGGTTTTGGGGTTCTATGGGACTGTTTGTTACCCCATGGTTCCCAGATTTTGACACAAATACAATGGTAGTTTCAAGAATGCTGATTTGGGTTAGACTGCATAATCTCCCACTTCATTTCTACATCATAATGTACTAGAAGGCATTGGGAATCTCTTAGGGAAATACATAAAGATAGATACCCAAAGAGTTGAAGAATGAATCTACACCTTCACCAGAATATGTGTGGATGTGGATCTTAGCAAAGGACTACTAGATCGCATACTCCTGACTCACAACAAGCAGTGTTGGACACAGTTTCTAGATTTTGAAAACATGGCTTTCGGATGTCGAATATGTCGACACACATGACATCTTCAAAATACATGTCCAGAAGTCAAAAAAGAGCCATGAAAGAAGAAGAAAACAGGGAAACAATCCCAAGGATGGAAATTTCCTCAGCACTTGCCCGGATATGAAGTAGACGAAGAAGAAATGCATCCCCTTACTAATGAAGAAGTCCAAAATCCATAAGAAAATGTAGAAAAGAAGGAATCAACTCATGAAGTGTCAACAAACCCAATTCCCACAACGCAGCTGGAGGGGAGACTCGAGTCCAAGGAACTGGGAGGATACAAATGTCAACACGTTTCAGATAGCTCGAACTCAGACAAGGAAATTCCGAAAATGGACAGGGAGAATCAACTAGCTCTTGTAACAACCACATCATCTCAAGGAGAATGACGAAAAGTAGAAAAGAAGAAATGGAGGAAAGGGTAACCTATTTCTCAATAGTTTTTTTGTATTGGCTCTGTGATCACGAGCCTTGACTTGTTTTATGAATGCTTTATAAGTATCTACAACAAGTAATTTTGTTTTCATTAATAAAATTAAGATTTTTCCTGGGGAAAAAATATAATTTTAAAATTATATCAGATGATGCTAGTTATATCCATGTACTCATTTTTTATTAATGAAAATTTTGTGTTGATTTACCAAAAAAAATTAGAATTGGTTTAATTAATTATTATTTATATTGTTTAATATTATATATATATATATATATATATATATATATATAATGAAGCCCCAAGGGTTAGCTCAGTTGGTCAAAGCCGTGCCTCGCCATCGGGAGGTCACAGGGTCGAATCCACCCGAAGCCCTTGGGGTCAGGTCTTGCAGTAGGCCGAGGGGAGATTTAGCCTAGCTATCGCCCAGATTTTTCCGTGGACGTAGCGATCACTCACTGACCAGGGTGCTCGTGAACCACAACCAAATATATATATATATATATATATATATATAGATAATGATTTATTTTAAATTTATCTTCTTTTTTTTACCAGACTAAGTTTAAGTTGAGGCCAGCGCGTTTATTGGTGGAAGAAGAACGATTAACCCACGATGGGATATTATCACTGGAATTGTGCAAAGCTCATTCAAGCTTGGACACCCCTTGGGATAGTTTATTTCCACCAAAGTGACTTTCATCCTCAACCCCTTCCCATAATGTTTAAACCTTTGGCGGGGACTAAACCCCACACAAACCAACTCATCTATTTTAAAATTTACTCACTTGGACGTAAATGCAATTACGCTACATCGCTATCTCAACTAACTAATGGAGAAAATATTATTACTAGAATCGAGTTTCCTCAAAACAAACCAAGTAAAAAAACCATCATTTCATTCCTTCCTACTATTTATACTCGTTGACTTTTGGATCTTTATTATGAAATAAGAATAACTATGATGTTACATGTCTTGTATTTTATTTTTGTATATGTATAACTAGTGTAGCCATATAAATCAAATAGGCCGTAAACACCAATAAACATCAATCCATAACAAACATCAAACACTTATCTCATAGTAAATTTCAAATAACCAAATCTAAAAAGCCATAAAAGTTAATAATATTATAACTTAATTTATATATATATATATATATATATGTTATAAAAAGACTTAATATATGCGTGAAACATATATACATTTAAAAAGACATGTACCACAATTCTTAACTATGAAGATTTATCTCCACTCTATCACAGAGATTCTTAACTTGTAAATGGGGTTTCTTACAATAACATGGGTGATCAATACCACATATCCAAAAAAACTATTACTCATTTCATATTCAACATATTTATATATTTTTAATTTTAATTTAATTTTACATCTTTTTTTTAATTAAATTCAAAGGATATTCTTAACTTGTAAATGTGGTTTCTTACAATATCATGGGTGATCAATACCACATACCCAAAAAACTACAACTCATTTCATATTCAACATATATATATATATAAAGAAAAGTAGAAGGATATAACTACTTTTGAAATTAATTTAACTCCTTCATCTTAATTACTATTAGATTTATTCCATAGACATACCATAAAGGTTAAATCCCTATCATCCATCTATTAAGAATTGATAATTAAATTAAAATCTTGGAAACACTATTTCAAAATAGTACTCACTTTTTTATTATCCTGCCGCTGGAAGGTATAATGTATTCAGTGAGTGTGTTGACTTTAAATTAATTGACCATTGACCAAAAATCAAATTATAATGAATAAGGTTAACTTTATAAAATAAAAATAATTTTTTATTTTTTATTTTTTATTGTTATTTATTTCAATTGTTATTGGTTCATTTGCATGGGCTCTTATTTTGTAATCATAACTAAAGTACATACATGGTATGAACATTACCTCATAGTGAGTTATCAACCAATTAAATTGTTGTACGCCTCCTGCCCAAACCAAGAACCAGTGTTTAAATCTGTTGACAATTAGCTGACTCTTGACTCTTGCTCAATGCCTACAATGTTTTTTGGGTAGCGATAATAAATTCACTCTTTATTTCGTGTACCGCCAGCCATCGTCCATCATCAGTGTCCTTACAGAGCATTCATTATCTGGTCATTCTCTTTCACCAATTATTATTATGTGTAAAAAATAGACTCTCACGACCAACTATAGATGCATGCATTCTTGGTTGATAAATAATGCAACTTCCTTGTTTACTATGTTTAGCTTTCATGTCTCTTTCTCATGCTGGAATCATGTCCCACCTCTTTTAATGGCTTTGGTTCCCTTGTTTCAATCAACAACATAAGCTTCATTATGCCGCACGAGTCTATTTCTTCAACATTACCGATTTGTTCGTCGCTGATTTTCTTGATAGACCTCCCATACTTTTCAATTATACAAAATCCCCACCACAAGACCTAATGGCATTCAAAGGAACCATACTTGACAATGCATTTGGTATTTCCATGATATAAGAATGTTGGCAATGGAAAATCATCCTCTCAATCTTCATGGTTTCAATTTCAATTTGGTCATGCTTATGAACGTAACACAATGAAACCAACAAAATTTAAAAGTTTTTTTCCATTTTCAGTATTTAGAGTATCATTTCGTTTTCAATCTCGTCATGCTTATGAATATAATACAATGCAACAAGAGAATTTTAAAAGGTTTTTGCCATTTTCAGTATTTAGAGTATTGATTTCAGATCTATCATGATAATAAAAACTAGTGTAAATTCATTTTATTCAATATATATGGTAAAAATATATATATAAATTTTAAGAAAATTGAAAATTTGCATTAATTAATTTGAATTTTGTTAATGTATGATAACTTTACAATTAAAAAAGAATTGCATTAATTATATATCTCTGCATGATTTCATATTAAACATATAAAAACAATTAAATGTGTTGTCAAATTGGATTAATATTATCTTCGTACAGGTCGCTTCAAATTTGAATAATATTTTCAAAATGGATTAATATTATCTCTGTACAGGTGACTTCCAGTTTCAAAGCAAATCTTTCCTCAAAAGCTTGGACGAGGCAATGCAAGACAACTCGGTGTACTGGGGCTTTATTACCACTAGCAAATTGTAGCTGATATGATGTGATGCTTCTCCAACCGCAAGTTTCGTGCTCCATAATTCCAATTTCTTTTCATATGTAAATTAATTTTATCTTTTCTTTAAGATGATTATAAATTTATAAATATTCTCTCATATTTAAATAGAAATTAGTTTTAATTAAGAATTAGTTTAATTAAAACCATAAATATTGATATTTTGATATTGGTACCTATTAATGTTCATTTGTTTTTGTTGCGTCGTTATTGCATAATAAGTTAAATTTGAATGCAACATTGATTTCAATGGCATGGTTATTAATATTATATTAAACAATTTTCATGCAATTAATCTTATAGCAAAGATCATATTGATGCCGTGTGTCTTTTTTTGCAAAAAATAATCAAATGCAAAATTTGAATCATACCTGCATATAAATAACAAAGTTACACATTGGGATGACATACTAAGAAAATACAAATCTCTAATTTTATATCTTTAAAATGGGGAATCTTTTGTGACGATTTACCAAAAAAAAATTAGAATTGCTTTAATTAATTACTATTTATATTGTTTAATATTTTTTAATAAATAATTAATTTAAATATTTGTAAAATAATTAAATATGTAGTAATTTATAATAATATATTTATACAATGGGGAGGCTGGAGCGGGAGGGGTAATAATCAACCTTGAAGAAAATACAAATGTAAAATACGCATGCGGACTTGGTCTTACAACCAACAATCAACCCGAGGCTCTTGCACTTTAGCAAGGAGTGAAAATATGCTTGGATAAAGGTTTCAAAACTTTGAATATAGTGGGTGATTCCAAGCTAATCATCCAAAAATGTATTAAGTTTCTCAGGAATGCCACTCACCTAGAAGAAGAAACTTCCTCAATCATGGTAAGCATCACATACATGTTAAAAGAAATTGAGAAAGTTCACTTGTTCCACGTGTTGCACGCCAACAACCATCTGGCAGACATTTAGGCTAATGCGGGAGTTATATTGGGAATCTGTCGAATTTGCATAAACCATCATATTACATCATGTCCCATCCCCTGATCAAAGGCTTCTAGACAATGCCGTATACAGGGGGTACGAGTCATCAAAGCATTAAGGAAGCAGTGAAGGAGGACAACTCTCCAAAGCGTCTCAGTGCGATGGTAGTTAAGAAGGATAGTCCCCCGAGGTACCTTCATTGTATCTTGGATTCAAGGTCAGTAGGTGGTGAGTTAATTCACAATTGTGGCGCCATCGGACAAAAATTCATGTATGTGGACATGTTGGTGATGAGGCATTGTTTTCTCGCCAGAATTTGCAATATAACTAATTCCCTTAGGGTTGAAGCAACCATCGCTACTCGATTTTGGTTTTGAATGATGGAAAACATGGAAGGAATAGGAATTGACAAGAATATGCATTGTTTCGCATTTATGAAAGACAAGCTCCAGAGGAATGTCGGAATGGATTAGGTCGTTATATACCTCAGCTGGCTCCAGTCAGTTGACCACAAGAACTTCATCGTGCAGAAGTGTCTTGCTGCAAAAATGTCATCTGCGAGAAATGGCAGTGGGGGAGGATTTGGTCTTGGAAGCTCGGGGTCTAGCCATGGCGCGAGGCATGTAAGAGTTGAGAGCCTGGTGGAGGGCTATTGCAAGCAAGTGGTTAAGGAAATTGTCAAAGAATTGAACGAAAACATGGCAGTCATTTATGCCCAATTATCTGGGCTAGGTAAAGATTGGGAACTAATGCAGAAAACCATGGAAGGCCTACGCATGGATGTTTTGAGTGTCCAGTAGAAGGTTGATAATATTGAAATCAAGGTGGAGACAACCACGGTTGGAGTTTTAAAGGAAGTGTTCGGGGTTGGAAATTCATCAGCCATCAATGCTGATAATGTCGAGGAGGTTGTTGTGAGGGCTCTGGAAGAAGACGAGGATGATGTTGCTGTTGTTGTGAGGGTTCAGGAAGAAGAAGAGATTGAAACAGAGGAACTGAACAAGTCTGTGGGCGAGCCTGCGGGTGATGATGCTGAGACTGGCAGTAGTTGATTGTGTTTGTTTTAATCTCCATTTATGCAATATCGTTGTATAGAATATGCAGGAGTTTTTTGGAGAATATATAGCTATAGTTTTCCCAATAGAATATATGTAAATAATAGGGGTAGCAAGAAGGTCCATACTCAATGTAAGGAGAGGGAAGATGCAGATAGAACAAGTCTGAATTTTGTAAGGGACCTGGCCCATTTCTAGTCATTATAATGAAATGTTATCTGTTCCTTTTAATATATATATATATATATATATTATGATTGATTTTAAATTTATCTATTTTTTTTTACTAGGCTAAGTCTAAGCTGAGGCCAACCCATTTATTGGTGGAAGAAGAATGATTAACCACAGTGGGGTATTATCGCTAGAATTGTGCAAAGCTCATTCAAGCTTGGACACCCCTTCGGATAGTTTATTTCCACCAAAGTGGCTTTCATCCTCAACCCCTCCCCATAAGTTTTAAACCTTTGGCGGGGACTAAACCCCACACAAACCAACCCTTCTATTTTAAAATTTACTCACTTGGACTTAAATGCAATTACACTACATCATCATCTCAACTAACTAATGGAGAAAAGATGATTACTACAATCTAGTTTCCTTAAAACAAACCTACCAAAAAAACCATCATTTCATTCCTTCCTACTATTTATACTTGTTGACATTTGGATCTTTATTATTAAATAAGAATAACTACGATGTTACATGTCTTTTATTTTATTTTTGTATATGTAAAATTAGTTTAGTCATATAAATCAAATAGCCAGTAAATACCAATAAACATCAATCCATAATAAACATCAAACACTTATCTCATAGTAAATTTCACGTCACCTATTAGCACTCCGAAATTTCCAGGGGTTGTTCAATGCGTTAAAAAGAAATATCAAAGGTAATTACAAACCTACTTTGGAGCTTAAGATCTAGCCTTCCTAAACTCAGAGAGGGCTCTCTCTATATGATTTAACTTTGTTTACTTTATGGATTTTAGGCTAGTTATGTCTGCTTAATTGGATTGGTTTTTGTTAGTTGGTGGAATTAATGATCTAGATGAATATGTGCTTTCCATTTTCCATTGGGCTATGGAGTCAATATGATTTGAAAACAGAACAATGACAAACTATAAAGAAAGTGTTACAGGGCAAGATAGGTGAGCAATATCAGATCTCAAAGCTGAATGTTGAAATGATTTTTTCAATCAGGATCAAGGAGCATTTAATAATTCCTTGAACCAGATAATGAAGAAGGATGAAGAAAATCAATCTTGATCAAAGGGCAATTAAGAATTCTCTAAACCAGATATCAGAAGAAAACATAGAAATGTATAACAATTAAAAGTAGAATGTAATGTTTAAGCAAATTCTGCAGTAAAACTCATGTTATAACATTCAATTTAGAACACATGAAAGTTTATGGAATAATTAGAAAGAAAACATGAACAATTGAAATTTATACTTCATTGAGATAGCTCAACACATGAATCCTGTAAAGAAGTCTCTTTATAACTTGTTCTATCTGTCAACTGGAAGTTGGTACAATAACCCTTAGGTAATAGATCAGTCAGCTACAAATGTATTCAGAAATCCACACCCTTGATACTTCAAATGATGAAGTATTTATACAAAACTTTACAAAAATATCCTGTCAACTGACTAGGATTTATTTAAGGAAAATAAATATCTTTATGCAAAAAGATAGTGACACCTATTTAATTGACTGAGATCTGTCCCTTTTTATTTTATTGTTGTTACTTGACTGCTTCTTTCATCTGCTTGTCTTTCATCTGATTTTCTTTCACCTGCTTTTCTTTCACGTTGTCAGCTCCTTTCACTTGCTTGTCTTTCATCTGATTTTCTTCTTTCACCCTTTATAGTAAGTCACACGATTTTCCCCATGTTTCTTCATCTGGGAATTTGATTTTCATTATCCTCTAGTAAATCTCATCTGCTTCTGTATATTTTGAGAATGTAGACTTATTCACAAAAAGGTGATTTACCTCATGCTGGAGGTAAAAGAAGTTTTCTAAAGTCTGGAGGAACACTTTACTTGTGGGTACACCTTTCGTGGATGAACTGTTGGAAGTCTCTTTGGCTACTTCCCTCATCTTTTTATCATAGTCTTCATGCCTCATTAGTTTATCATTTATTACTGAAAGATTAGGCAGACCCTTTTGTCTCAATACATCAAACTTGTCAAAAAACATGTTTACTGCAAGTTTCATGTTTTGACATTTCTCCTCAAGTTGTATCATCAGATTTCTTTGGGAAATAACTTTCTTCACTTCTAGAATAGTCTATGTTATGTTAGTTATACCAAGATCTTATAATTCATACTTGTTTTTAGAATTTAGGAATTTGATTATTTTAGAGGCTTCCTCTCGTTTCTTTCCAAGATATGCTTTTACCTTTTGAATTGCATCACCAGCTTCCTTCACCAAATCATTCTGCTCAAATATTACCTGTATATAAGGCCAAATGTCATTAATAGAGTTAATGATATTGGCCCACAAATGTTGCTTTTCTTGGGCCAAAGGCTCTTTTAGTGACAACTCTTTTTCTAGCTGGTGGATCCTGTCATTCAATCTATTGGCTTTTTGTTTCTCAGCTTGATGCATTACTTCTGCTAATTTATTTTCATCTTCTAAGCTCTTTACTTGTTCCTTGAGATTATTAATTTGTGTTGTTTGAATGGACATATCTTCCATTGCTTTAATCAATTTGCTAGCTTCATCAATGGGATGGGCTGTTAGTATTGTTGAGGCTGTTGTTGATGTAGTTGTTGGATCTGATGCTGGTGTATGTGTTGATGTAAATACTATGGGAATAGCAGTAATGGGAACTGCTTCCATGATAGTTTGTTTTTCCTGTACAAGTTTATCCATTTATGTCTCCATTTCCCTTAGTTGAGTTGTCAACTGGATGATTAAGTTCATCATCTCATCCTTTTGATTAATTGTCTCCAAAACCTCCTTGTTTGTGGATGCTTAGTGGTTGGTAGCTTTAACTGTTTCTTTAGTGCAACTATGTCTTCATTTTTCTTTTTTATGAGTTTTTCTACTGCCTTGATGTCAGTTAGATTATAGCCAATTTCAATTACCAAATATTCCAGTGACTTAATCATGTTGTCTTTTGCTTGTGATGAGGCCCTTTCCAACTTTAACTGTGACTATATATTTTTAAGAGAATTCTTCCATTTCTAGACACTTAGAGCTTTATGTGTCATGGTTGAATATAACATCTCTCCTGCCTGTTTACGAAATTCAATTTGGTGGATTGGATGCACATCCTTGGCATGATTTTTGAAGGTTGTTTTCTTATACTCTTATGAAGTTCCTGGAGATTTTACCTCTGGTTGTAGGAAGGTCATCTACATCTTCCTTGTTTTGAGTTCAATAGCTGAAAGCAACCTACTCTGATCACTGGGAGTTTGCTTCCAGTATTGTGTACATATAGCAGCCTTTAATTCTTCATTTATGATTTTAATCTCTTTGTACTTCTCCATGATATCTTTCTCTTTCTCAACTGGTTTTCTAGATGATGAAACTTCTTCACTATTTTGATTTTGAATGATTTGTATACTGGAAGATGATGGCAGAGGTGCTTCTTCTATATGTGTTGTGAGTGCCTCATCCCTAAAAATAATCTCTTCTTCTGTTTCAATTTGTCTTTTCCTGCTCTATTATTGGATTTAGCTTGGTCTTCTTTCTGCTTACAAGCTTGAATTTAGTATCAAAAGTAGTTTCTGCTGAGTAGGGTCCTTCTTCTCTAGCCCTTTTTGAATTTCTGTCATGTGGGTCTGGAGTATGCAGGGTGGAACTAGTATTAACCTGTTTATCCACCTCCTGTAGAGTGGAACTAGTATTCCAACCACTTGTAGAGTGGAACTAGTATTCCAACCACTCTGACTGGTTGGAATACTTTTCAATTTCTAGTTTTTAATCATGAATGAAAGTGGTCAATTGAATTTGACTCTTAACTTACTTATGACACCCAAAGGGTCATAAGACCATTTGAAACTGCTGCTGAACTTGAAACCTTGTAAATGATTGTATGCTTCCTTTCCAGCATTTCTATTGTTGCATATTAAAGGCCCTATTTGGTTTGAATTGGGTCTTCTTTTTAGCTGAAAGGAAACGGATCGCATCAGAATTTAAGATTTGTTTGATGTATTCCAAAGCAAATATCCTCATTGGGAGGTATTTGGGAAGCTTGTATGGAACTAGATGGCTTCCATACCCTCTAATCTCTGTATGGTTCTGGTATAAATATCAGTCTCCTGTTTTACTTTGATCTGACAACTGTAACACCTTCTTTATCTCTTCATTGATTCTAGGTTGAATGTTACTGCTTAGCATATTGACAATTGCATAAACAAATCAATCAATGAAGTCTTTATAGTTGGATTATGTGGAATCTTTTCTGATCAAGGATGTCCAAAAGACAACAGATTGGCGATTACCCTCTGTGTCCAGTTTTTGGAGGCTAACTGTAAACCTTTCTGATTGGAAATATAAAAACATATGGAACAAAACCAAGGAGTATTTGAACACTCCTTCTTCTAGCAGCTTGACTAGCTGATCATGCATTGTGTCTGCCAGGAATTGGGCAAAGTTGAAAGTTATAGCTGGAGGCTAGTTTGGGCTAAATATAGAGAGGAAACCCAGGATGGATTCATCTACATGCTCATCATTAAAATATCATAGAATACAAGATAACATGGTTACAATTTTCTCGGTTTGTTCTAGGAATATGGCAGCGGAGTATAGTGGGTTTTTTTTAGGAATTTGAGTTGATTCAGGGAGGAAGGTTTGAAAGATTTGAGACCTTTTGGGAAAGTCTAGCTTCAGGTAAAGCTCAGTAAGGGTTTCAATGGAGAAAGGCACTCCCTCTGGTTGTGGTTGAATCTGTAGCATTTGATTAATAGATTGAAAAGTGATAGTAAATAGGATTTCTTGGGCAGGGGTGACTATGGCTCTCTTATCTGGCAAATAGCTGATTTGGCATAGTTTGATGAGTTCAGGGAATTGGTAGGTTTGTGGAAAGGTATATTTGGGCAGGTTAGAGTCCCACAGATGAATATCATCTGCCTTATCAACAAATTTATCATGGCTCCAGCAATGGAGCTCCAAAATATTATTGTCAGTGACTATGTCTATGATTTTGAAATCCTTATCTGCTAGGGGAGTGTGGTCGATATTTAAGAGGGGTGACTGCAGAGGGTTCACTGTTTGGACGCTTTGGGAAGCCATTACCTTGATTCAATTTATTATTAACTGGCTTAACTGATGGAGGCGGGTAGTAGAATTACCTAGAAAATCGGAAAATTAGTTGTGGAAGTGGTCTAAATAGCAGCGACGTCAATTCTAGTTCTCGCTGGCTTTTCCGCAACTTCACATGGGTATGGAAATAAACGAAATGGGGAAGTTTTATTTATTTTTGAACTTGGTGGTTTATTGCATCGCGCGGCGGTTTATCACATGGCGCAACAGTTTATCGCATGGCACGAAGTGGTTTGGGTAGGAGAGGGTGCGACAATATTTGGTGGCGCCGCGTGGTAGGGGAGGGGGTGGACAAAACCACCCATTTCACACTTCTCCCTTCATTTTCAAGGTCGGACATCAGGGGGTGCGAAAAGGGTTTTGGGACATTGGATCTGATCAAGGATGATCGGAGGGTTGACAGGTATTGTGAAATCAGTCAAATGAGGTGGGGTCAGGTAGTATATAGGCAGAGGTTTGAAAATGAGTTATGAAATATATCAAGCGGGAAGGGGCTAAATGAAATGTAGTGGGGAAATGTATTAAGCAGGGGATATTTCATGCTTTGAAACTTTGGATAAGTGGGTTTTTTGTGCTTTTATGACAAGGTGCAGTTAGTTAAGGAGAAAATAAAAGGATTTTTTTTAATAATGGTAACGGGTTTTTCAAAGGGGAAAAGAGTTTCTAGGATGAAGGGAAATGTTAGAAAGATATTAGTGACAAGAGATAAATCAAATGATGCTTTCCATTACTTTTGAAAGTATCCTACCTACCCTTTATTTATCCTAACATTTTTTATTTTCTTTATTGGGTGCATTTGAGCTTGCTAACCCTTTTATTTTCTTTTGATAAGAAAACTAACTTATTTCTAACCTTATATCTTCCAATGGCTCAGATTAAACTTATGAGCTCATTTTTATTCTCTACCTAACTAATGATCTGCCAAGATTAAATGGTTTGGTCAGATCTTTATTCACTAACTATCATGACATGAAATTTAAAAGCATGAATAATCAAGATTAAATTGTATGATCATCATGAATTGTGGCATTTTGGACAAGCTGCACACAATTTTATTTGCGATAGAAAAGTAAACTAAGAGTAGTGGCATTTGAATGTGCAACACTTTCAAAATTTATTTTTTTGTTTCTTTTTGTGGGGTTCATATTTTATATCTTTTTTATCTTTCTTTCTTTTGGTCCTTTGATTATTCTTTTAGGACATACCCTCTTTTCATTTTTTAATATGGAAAACATTTGCAAACAAAGCAAAGGTATGTACAATATTACAAGACTTAACATAGTGAATTCAAAATTATGATCCCTATTATTATAGGAACCCAACATCACCAAATCTAAAAAGTCATAAAAACTAATTAAATTATAACTTAATTACGCCAAAGGAATTCTCTCTATGGGATTTTGATTTACAAACACTATTCATTGTAGTGAATCGCATCACATAAATTTCGTCCTCCTTCGTCGAATAGGAGACTTACATGTGGAAAGACTTTTCTCAATATCGTCTTGCTTGACCGCAATGCGCTTGTCGTATTGCTTGACCATAGATGGCAAGCACGTTTACAGAAACTGCAGAAGCCTTTGGAGGCTCTCATGGCGGAGCTCAACGACCGTGAATGTTGTTATGCTTTATGTTGTGTTGGGTGTGTTGCTAGTTTTTTTGAGCTTGGTGTATGGCTGAATTATGGTTTACTTTTGGTAGCAACGTATAATGTTTAGTTTCCATGTTTTACTCAATTGTTTTTAGTCTTTGGATATTTTAAGATGATGTTGCAATGTCTTGAAAATAGCAACAAGAAATGCTAAAAATAGAAGTGTTAAAAATAGCATTGTTATAAATAGCAGTTTGGGTATCAGTGTTGGATTAAGCAACCAGGAATGAAAAATGGAAGTGCTAAAAATAGAATTGCTATTTTTAGCAGTTCAGGATGGATTCTTATTTTAGTTAGTCCCTGGACAAAACATAGGAAGTAAAATTCGAATTTGAACTTAACAGTTGTTTGAAAATAAATAAATTAATTCTCCATGAGTTAATTAGTTGTGAAAAATCAAACATGAAGTCTATGTGAGGACATGCAATAGTTTCCATGAGTTCTAACTTGAGCTGTAATTAGTTGGCTCAGTTAACAAAGTCAAGTCCAGTTAAATTGATTTAAACAGTTTGTTTAAATTAATGTGAGTTCAGTTAGTTAATGCATGCTTGCATATAACCGTTGCACTTCAGATAACTGAAGATTCTCTCATGAATAACTCATGCATGTCAGTTCAGACAGAGACCCAATTGAGATCAAAGAAGGGACAATGTACTATCAATTGGATGAAGTTTTTCCTATAAAGGAAGCTCATCCATGGATGAGGATTTATCTCCTTCAGGATTGCACAGTTAGATCAGAGGTTAGTGAGTGTGTGAAGAGGCCAATTCACACAAGTGGCTGCACTAAACCTCAAGGAAAATTGCGCAAAGAAATAGGAGGATTGGAGGGCAGAGGAGAAGGTTTGAGGGAGGCCTTTTACTGTCTATGAGCAGCAGAGGGATTTCAGAGAGAGCAGAATAGCTTGTGAGCTTATTCTTTTTGTAATCCAGACTATATTTCCACTTGTATGATAATACAGAGTTGGGGTTTTAGGCTAAGGCTTTCCTCGGGTTATTTCTTCTATGTTATGTGTGATTGATTTCTCATTCTCAGTTATATGTGTTCTCTTGATCTTGCTCAATTCGATTAAGTTTCCGCAAAGTGTTGTAGAAGTAGATCTTGTATTGTGTTTTAGTATATTGCATAATATGTTGATCTAGAGTGGGAATTTCTACACAATGTGCACGGCTGTGTAATTGTCTACACATGGAGGAGTAAAAACTCTAGTATTTCTACACTGCTCATCTTTATTTAATGCTTAGTGTTTTCAGATGATGTTGAATTATGTTCTTGGTCGTGCGGTTCGCTTGGGTTCACTGATCTAGGGCTTATCTGTTGTTATGTTTTATGTTGTGTTGGGTGTCCTTTGATGTATGTTCAAAGAATAAGTATATTAGTTGGCCCAATTCATTGTTGATCTATTTTATTAGTTTTGAAGTTATGTAAAGTTTATCTAATTGAGATGAGGTGAACATCCCGCTCTGTGTCTTGGTGCTAATTGGGCCTATGGGTTATTCCTGATTGCTGATACAAATAGCTGGGAAAGGTTTGCAACATCGAATTTATATAAATGTTTTGATTATGATATATTATTAAATGTTTCCATTTTTAAAAAAATGTTATTAAATTAATTAGATGGTGAGTTTTATGAAATCTTTTCTTTGTGCATGGAATTTTTATTATTTATTAAATGATCTATGGAGTGTATATAGGTATATATTTTATAAATAATTTTATTTTTAAATGTTTAATAAGATATATAAATATGATGAACATATATGAATATATGTTATATTTCATTGTTGTAATTGATTTTGAAGGATCTCTTTTTGTATGGTAAATCAAGTTTGAAACTTTGTGATATCTAAAAGGAGATACCTAAAATCTAGCCATGTTAAGGGGTGTTGTGACCCAGGCCACATACTATCCTCTAGTGATTTTGATGGCTTAAACGTCCTTAGGTCACAATTTTGCAAGATAAGTCCCAGAAGTGACAAACACACGTACATACTATGCAGTATCCAAAAAAACACATAAAATATAGTTATATTAAGAGGTAGCGTGACCCAAGCGAAATGCTATCCTAAAATGATTTTAACAATTTAAATATCCTCAAATAATAATTTAAGAAACTAATCTCACAAACACATACAAATTAAAATTATTTTAATATATAACTATTATAATTAAAATACTATATAAATACCAAAAAAATTAATTTATTTAAAAAATAAAATACTTATAATTAACATAAAACTTTATATATAAATAAATACATAAACAAAATTACAAACCAACTTCATTTCATACCAATAAAAAAATCTATAAATGATAATAAAATGACTTAAGACGAACATGAAAACAAACTTACTTAAAGATTTGTTTATAGAATAAACCATCTTTATTAACACATGTAAATAACAATCCTTATAATGAATCATGGAATAAAAACTAACCCATTATGGAAAAGAAACCATACTTATTTGTATTTCCCTCGTAAATATATTCTCCTAATAATAAATTATGAAAGATAGATAACATAACACGTTACAAATCATCACTCAAAGAGTTAAAATGAAATGCTAATATTAAGTTAAAATGAAATAATAATATTAATTATATAAATATTTTGAAATAATGATATTACAAATGGGTGATGTACCTGATGTTGCTGATAGGGTATTGGTTGGCTGGGTTCGGGGACAATCCTACACTGTCGCTTGTCTCAAACAATGGATCCTGGAGATTTGGGGCCAAGTGCTAGAAGATCTCCCTTTGGTGGTTATATTATCGCGAGGATGGTTTGCTTTTCGTTTCCATCGCCCTGAATATGTTCCTTGGGTTTTATCCAAGTTTTGGCACATACTGCTTGCTCTAGTCTTACTTAAGAGATGGAGCCCCCTATTTGACCCAGAACGTGAGCATCTAGGGACCGACCCTATATGGGTTCGCGTGCCAGGGCTTCCACTACATTTCTAGTCTGAGGACATTTTTAAACGTATTAGGAATGATCTGGCGACTTATCTCGACTATGACAAATCCTATATCGTCACAGGGAATATGGCTATGGGTCGTATCTTGGTACATTTGGATACGCGTGAAGTTTTGGAGGAAAACCTTCAAATTCAAGGGATGAACACCTGTTGCATCCAGATTCTTGATTATGAAGGGGTTCCCTACAGATGTCGCCGATGCCATAAAATTGGGCACCTATACAAGGATTGCCCACTACTTGCTTCCAGTTCTGCTTCTGTATCTCAACCTGATCACATTGCAGTGGGCATTCCATCAGGATCACAAAATAAGAGGTCTGCAAAGACTGTGGGGCACCCTCCAAAGACATCTGCACAGATGCATGGTCTGAGCGAGGCACCTGTCTGTCGTCCCTCACCTCACATCACCAAATCTCGTGCGGCCGCAGTAACCATCACTTCGGGTAATCTTTCCACTTCTCCCCCTTTTTTTATTGCCTCTATTTATGTATCTCGTCTCTGTGCATCTATTACACATTGCATGTCCGCACCTGCATTTGTCCACTCCCCCCTTTCCTGCTCCCTGGGTTCCTCCCCTCCCATTTTCTCCGATACCCCCCGTGTTATCCCTAATGTCCTTCCTTCCTCTGAGACTTTAGGTGGTTCTCGATCAAGACATCCTTATATCCTTCACTCTATGGTCAGATCTTCATCCGATGACTGTTGCGGTATTGGCATTATGCCTCCCTCCGAATCCAACAAACCCACCAAAGGCAGACACTCCCATATCTCAAAGGCCATCATCCAAGCTAGATTGGATGTAGCACAAGGAAGACAACATTCCCTTGACAACAATACAGAAAGAAGGACTAATTGGAAAAGAAAGAGGAAGAGATCCAAGCAAGGCTACCAACTGTTTTAGTAGACTTGAGGACCATTTAGTGTATCGAAGAACTGAAGAAAAAAAAAATTTGAAGGGGTGCAGGGAAAATAACCTGCAGTTTTAGTACACTACAGAAAACGTTTATAGACCTACCTCTGCCAAATCACGACCTGTCACATATGGATGAAATGGGGCAAATAATGTCTTGTCAACAATTCAAGCAATTTTCGGAGGCTCCTATTTATGACAAGAGATACAAAATTTAGTCAAGCATGGGCGTTGACCAGCAGTAGGCAAACAAAATATGTTGTAGACAAAGGCCCAAGTAATTAAGTGAACATAAAAGCTGTATATGGAGAGTACCTGTGAGCAGATGGAATCGGCAGATGGAACGAGCCGAAGCTCGAGGAGGAGAGACCGCATGGTACGAGTGTGGACGGCTCCTTGAGGCATTATGTTCTCCAGCATTTCAGGATTGACAACCCTTCCATCTCCAATGGCTTCATGGGGCGACTCTATCTCGAAGGCGCCAGGGGAATATGAAGGAAGCTCGGCCTCCTCGTTTCTTCCAATGACGGAACCGATATCTTCACCTCCTTTGGACATTTGAATCCTATCGGGATGCATGACCAATTTCCGGGCTTCGCAAATTGAGGTCTCTAGGGTTTCACTATATGCGCAGCTCAAGGACCCGCCCTTGGCTTCTTCGGTCAAATTCCTGTTCTTGAGTTTTCTGTTACGGGAGTCTTCGCCATGGAGTAGGCGGAAAGGACGAGTAAAGCCATTTCCAAAGTAGCCTTCGCAGGACCGCGCTGCCAGCTTGGGATTGGGATGCCAAGGGAGGTAGGACGGAAGATCTGGCCATGGCTTCCCATTCGAAGACAATTTGCTGGTTTGAGCTTTTGGGGATTTTTTGGGAAGGAACGCCGTTGCTTCTCTTTTACCATCGTTGTTTGAAGGAGGGAAATAAAGAAAATAGTAGCAGAGGATTATGAGATTGAATGCTAATAAAAGAAGAAGAAACCCCTTCATCTTCATCTGAATTGGATGAGTCCCAATGCGCACCCTCGCGTATTTCTGTCGTGTTCGATCCGCCAGGTCTTCTTTATTGCTCGAATTTTGACTTCAAAGACTTGGGAGGTTTCGATCGTACGAGACTGGCGAAACCTGCAATTATGAGTTGAATTTAAATTGAATTTGGATTTTTCAAAATCTTTCATCGTACTCGTACATACTGTTCTTGATCCTTGGCTTTGTGCTTTCTTAAATGATACGTTCCCAAGGAGTGTTGTGTGCTCTGTACCTTCCTTAAGTCCGTCTATTAGGTGAGAGTTTTTATTGGCAAAACGAATTGAAATACAAAATTAAGTTATAAAATGAAAATTATAAAAATGTTTAGGAAATTGATTAAGCATATTTAAGGATGGGAGGTACTCGCAATTCTCATGCCTTCATGCATCCATATGACCCTAATCATTCTAGTGATCTTTGTGCCTCTTCCCTTCCCTCTATTTCTTATGGTGAATTTTATTTTTTATTTTTAAATAAAATTAATTCTCTCAATATTAAATAAAAAAGATGATCTATTTAATTATAGAATATTGTTATTAGGATTGTGCAAGCTTAATTAAACATTGATACTTGGTATTTATTCTTATTATTGGCTCTTACTCTCATTTTTTCGCTATGACATTTCAACCTATGATTTAATGGGATTAAATCTCACAAAAACCAATTCGTCTATACCTCATGGATTTGTCATCAGTTATGAAGGTTTTTTTTTGTAAAGCAATGATTGTCTCATTTTCTATTTCTTAGGATTAGGTGTTAGCGATAGGCAACTTTACAACTATATGCAATTTTGGTGTTTTCCTCCAAATCTTTCTCAATTTGAAGGCTAGTTAACACTAGTGGTTTTTGTTTATAATAGTCATTGATAGATTTTGTTATAACCTCTTTGTTGAGGTGGTATCTCTTTGCCAATGATCTCCAGAGGTGCTTGGTTTGCTATTAGATGAGGGCTTAGATCATGATTTTAAGCTTCAGTTCTTAGTGTTATTTACAAAGCTTCCTAGGTTTTTAATCTCTCGGCCCATAATCCTTGGAGTTGTTTGGTATGCTAGTAGATGAGGGTATAGATCATGGTTTAAGGTTCACTTCTAAGTGTTATTTACAAAGTTTCCTAGGTTTTTAATATCGTTGAACCTCTAAGTGCCTAATTTCTTATGGGTTGTGGAGTAAGTCACTAGGTTAGTGAACAAAATTGATTAAATTCAAAGTTCGTCGAATCTCATTCTTGGACAAATTTATTCGATGAGGTTCACAGATCTCTGGCCAAACATGAACATGAATAATTTCACGAAATTCATCTAAAATTCTATTGAAATGCGTTTCAAGTCCATTTGTAAATCATAGGAAATTCAAAAGGTTTGTAATAAAAAATTAAAAAATAATAAAACCCTAAACGCTAAAACCTACTTGCTTTAAAACTAGCATAGATCCATCTTAAATACGGATCTAACATGAGCCAAGAGGGATCCAAATTTTTCATGTGCAAACTTTTTTATGAGCAGACATTATTTAAATGTTTTGTATAGTTTTTTTTTTTTCTTAAATTTTTATTTTGGCTTACATGAGCAAAATTTCAACTTTGATGATGGATAGACGTCCTTACACATCATACTAGGTTATAGAATGAGTCTCTCGGCTCAATAAAAAAATTCCAAGTTGCTTTCACTAACATAATGTTGTTTATGAATGTCAACCTTGACAACGAGGGAGAGACCAATACAAGTTAAGTTAGCTTTAGGAGGATGCTAGGAATCAGGGTATTAATTTACATAGACCACAACTTTTTTTAATATTATTTTTCATTTATATTTTTTTATCTTTATCTTCACATTTTGATATATTAATTTTTTATTCATACCATACACACTTAAATTATATAAATTATATATTTATAAACAATTATAATGGAAGTGTAATATTACAATAAAAGATAAAAGTTAAATATATAAAAGAAACATATGTAAATTTAAAAAATTATTTCAATTTTTAAATTTTGTTGTCATTTATTATTTTTGAAAATATATGTTAATTTTTTATTTATACCATATACATTTATAAATATATAAATTTATATATTTTAAGTTTGTATGGTATAAAATTCCACGCGAATTAGAATAGACGATGATGGGGTGTATTGTTAAGGCACTCTATGATGTGAAGGTCACTAGTTTGAAACTTCATGGGTAAAAATCTAACCTTGTTAACAGTTCATGGTTCGTGTGACCTGGCTGGGTACGATCCCCGAGTGATTTTGATGACCTAGATGCCCCTAGGTCACGGTTTCTCAAGCCAAGATTAAGCGTGCAATCACCACAAGACTCAAACAACTTAGTAAACAAAACAAAACAAATAAACAAAAATTTCAAGATATAAATAAAAAATTAACACACACATATACAAACATATTACCTTAATATGATGTCAAATTATATTTATAAATGTATATGGTATAAATAAAAAATTAACATATATATTCAAAAATAATATTAATAAATAACAACAAAATTTAAAAATTTCACTCTTTTTTAAATTTTTATATGTTTGTTTTATATATTTAATTTTTATATTTTATTAAAAAAATAGCATATATATTCAAAAATAATAAATAGCAACACAATTTAAAAATAATAAATAACAACACAATTTAAAGATTAAAATAATTTTCAATTTACATATTTAACTTTTATATTTTATTGAGATACTACAATTTTACTATAATACAAATTTATGACTTCACACTTGTGGTTTCAATATGGCCTCAAGCGTGTGTGTGTGTGTATATATATATATCATGTCCGCCTATGTTCAAGTCTTATAAGTTAACATGTTGACGCTAGAGAACAAGTAACTTTGTTGTGCTCTTAAGAAGGTCTATACTGAGGGTTGGTCTACTACCATCAACCTCTCTTTTGCCTTTGGTCTGAGAGGTAACCTGATCTTATTCCCTTGGCAATATCCAATGCTCAAAATTTTTAATCATCTATATATATATGAAAGTATGGGAAACCCTAAAGTACTTTCTCACATTTTGTATATATACTTTCCCACATTTCATAGATAGTAAATAAATAGTCGACCATGATTATGAGGCCTCGCCCCAAATGAATCCAAAAAAGTCAAACCATGATCAACAACAACTAACAACAATATCACAAAACTTCACGTCTAGCTTTAAATTAACTAAACTAATCCTTAAAACTTTTTTATGTGATACATATAAATTAATAAACATATAATTGTACTAATTAAACTAATCCTTAAAACTATATTTTTTTTGTGATACATATAAATTAATAAACATCATATTGTATATCTCGGACTACTTCTTTTTATTTTTAAAAGGTTATTCATACTGAATTTTAATTTCTTTACATCACAATGTCAAGTTAGCATACATCATAATTTATTAAAAAAAATTGATTCTATCTGAATAAATATATCATAAACATATTATAATTGGTGATTTAAGCTAAAGAACAAAACAATTTAACCTCGCAATAATTTAAATTATACAAAATTAACTTATCTATGTATTAATTATTTAACACCATAAACTAATTATAACTTTGAAACTAAAAATTCGAAACCCAAACTTTTCACCATTGGTTCGAATTCAAAGTTTCGCTCATCCCAACAGTGATCTCTTTCCTTTTTGTTGTCTCGTGCTCTTTGCATGTATATATGTGACTTGGGAGGGCAATGTGGTGTGACATGATTTGGATGTTCTGCACTCTTGTGCCCATCTTCCACATCTTCTATGCTAATATGCAAATGCTAGAGTAAGACATTGTCATCATCCAGGTTTGTCAACTTTCTAAAGGAGGACAAATTAACTACCCAAGTGTGAATCTATGCTATTTTACCCACTACTTAAACACAAACCCATTTCACTGCATTGGAAGTGATTTCTTAGATATTGGATTTGAATGTTGAGTGAGATGGAAAGTCATTTTTCCTATTATTTTCATTGTCCAATCATTAGTGTACAAATTGAGCTCTTTCATATCCAAAACATATTTGTGAAGAGCACTTAAGAGAAGTTAAAGTAAGCATAACAACATATAACATGGTATAAATAACCATTACAATAAAAAATAAATATTTTTTATTTAAATTGATTTTTTTTATTTATAATTTAATTTTTCACTTACCAAAAAGAATTAAACGATAAACTTATTTTAGCATGTTCTCAAATTTATAGAAGGTAAATCTCGACCACAAAATTAATAATTATTGATAAGTGTGGAAGCCCTATTTCAAAATAGACATATCTATCGACATACATATTTTGTGGATATTTTGTAAATGTTAAATACCTACTATTCATCTATAATTTATTAATAATTAAATTTAAATTCTTGAAATCTTTTTTCCAAAATAGACATGCCATGTGCATTACTGCCTAACAGATGTTTCCCCATAATTTATGGATATTGTTGTGATAGATGTATATGATTTATAGAAATTTTTGTAGTGATTTTTTATTCTTAAACTTTGCAAAAAAAACATCCAAAATTAAAATCTTTCAATATAATTCATACTTAGTTAAATAATATATTTATCATCAGTTGTCCACAGGGTCTTGGATAGATGATGATCGGGTGCTCTGCTAAGACGCTACTTGATGTGAAGTCACCGATTCAATTCCTTGCCCGATCAGGGTGATATATTGGACATGATGAAGATTTAGTCCTGCCAAAGCTTATAAATGTGTATACATTTCAATTTATTAGTTCTTGCCAAAAAAAGACTATAGGATTCATTTTTCTATTAACCGCTATTAATTTAACATTGACCAATGTAAGCTATAATGTTTTATGTAATTTTTCGTATAGCATAATTTCTAACTTGAGTGATAGTCACTAAGTTACCCCTGCAACAATTGTTTTAAATGAATTGTTAATTTACATTCAATACATTTACATATAATAATAATAGAATCTCTTCCCTTACTTCTAGAGTATGCTCATTTTATTGGTCTTATCTTATAATATTATGATAAATATTGTTTTCTTGGTTTTACAACTCAAACTTTAATGTTTTTCTCATATAACACATATTGTGGGAGATGTATAACTTTCTTGTTGAAATTTAATAGATAAGCTTTGTGAAATCCATATATAATTTTGAAATTATATCAGGTGGAAGACAGAGCATGAGGAGAAACAATGGTCGTGTTATCCCTGAGCGCCATTATAGTTCGAAAGGTGATTGCTTTACAGAGTGAAACAAACGAAGAACAAGGGAGTCGTGGAGCTGTGATTTTGTTGGATCTGTGGGTTAGCTTTTTGTAGGATGGAGTAAGAAGGTCGAGAGAGGCACATATCTGTGCAGGATCTGGATCTATATTGGACAACTGAACACTTTGAATAGAGTTTTCTCTCCATATATTCTCTATCCACGGGTGAGGCCTTACTCAGATCTGATAGTCGATGCACTGTGAATGTAGAGGTGGATTATCCTTATGGAGTGATCCCAGCAGTAGATCCATGGTCAAATCTGTGGTATCGGGAGAATATCTCTTCTTTGTGGGCATTGAATAGTCGAAAGGGAGATTTGGATTTGGATCTGTGGTGCAGGTGGATGGATCAGATGCTCTTTTTCACCGATCTAAGGTCTCCCAAGGAGTGGATATTGTTTATGATTTTGATCTATATGTCGTAGCCTACTCAAGATCTCTCAGATCTGTATTTTGAGACAAATTCGGTTAGTGACTCACATGATGGTCAAGAAAGGATTCTGGATCTGGAATCTCAGATATCTTTTCAAATATTTATCAAAAATCTAGATGGGGAATCTTTTCTTCATTAGGTGCGGGCCTCTGAAAGGGTTAAAAACTGAAGAAAAATATTCTACAGACCCTAAGGTATCCGATTCAGCTTCAAAACTTGATATGGGAAGGAAATCGTTGTAGCATGAACTAAAACTCCAAGATTACAATGTCACTCTGTCATCCACCATCTTTTTAAATTTATGACTCCGTGGAGGATCTTCTGGATCGAGCAAGCAAAATGGGTGCAGTGGGTGTTACTAGATCGAGTCTTCCCAAAGGACCATCATTGAATCAAGGAGGTTCGTCTTTCAAATATATTCTAAATGGGAAGCAAGTTGCCTCCCCAAATCTAGAACAGTCACACAATATTCCCAACCCCTATATAGTGGAACAGTTGAATCACATTCCACAGCTGAAGTCGTTATATGCATATTCAATAGTTTTTGGCCCAAGCCAAGGGATCTTTTTCATTGGATCTTCACAAATTGGTCAATAAACTGTGAGATCCACCTCTGCTCCAAAGGATTTTTCATAGTAAATTTTGCATCATCGAAGGAATGAGAATATATTCTGCAAGAAGGTCCATGGTTTTGGGGTTATATGGGACTGTTTGTTACCCCATGGTTCCCAGATTTTGACACAAATACAATGGTAGTTTCAAGAATGCCGATTTGGGTTAGACTGTATAATCTCCCACTTCATTTCTACATCATAATGTACTAGAAGGCATTGGGAATCTCTTAGGGAAATACATAAAGATAGATACACAAAGAGTTGAAGAATGAATCTACACCTTCGCCAGAATCTTTGTGGAGGTGGATCTTAGCAAAGTACTACTGGATCGCATACTCCTGACTCACAACAAGCAATGTTGGACACAATTTCTAGATTTTGAAAACATGGCTTTCGGATGTCGAATATGTTGACACATGACATCTTCAAAATACATGTCCAGAAGTCAAAAAAGAGCCACGAAGGAAGAAGAAAACAGGGAAACAATCCCAAGGATGGAAATTTCCTCAACACTTGGCCAGATATGAAGTAGATGAAGAAGAAATGCATCCCCTTACTAATGAAGAAGTCCAAAATCCATAAGAAAATGTAGAAAAGAAGGAATCAACTCATGAAGCATCAACAAACCCAATTCCCACAACGCAATCGGAGGGGAGACCCGAGTCTAAGGAACTAGGAGGATACAAACGTCAACACGTTTCAGATAGCTCAAACTCAGACAAGGAAATTCCGAAAATGGACAGGGATAATCAACTAGCTCTTGTAACAACCACATCATCTCAAGGAGAATGACGAAAAGTAGAAAAGAAGAAATGGAGGAAAGGGTAACCTATTTCGCAATAGTTTTTTTGTATTGGCTCTGTGATCACGAGCCTTGACTTGTTTTATGAATGCTTTATAAGTATCTACAACAAGTAATTTTGTTTTCATTAATAAAATTAATATTTTTCCTGGGGAAAAAATATAATTTTAAAATTATATCAGATGATGCTAGTTATATCCATGTACTCATTTTTTATTAATGAAAATTTTGTGTTGATTTACCAAAAAAAATTAGAATTGATTTTATTAATTATTATTTATACTGTTTAATATTTATTTAATTTAAATATTTGTATAATATATATAAATATATATAATGATTTATTTTAAATTTATCTTTTTTTTTTTTACCAGACTAAGTTTAAGCCGAGGCCAACCCGTTTATTGGTGGAAGAAGAACGATTAACCCATGGTGGGATATTATCACTGGAATTGTGCAAAGCTCATTCAAGCTTGGACACCCCTTGGGATAGTTTATTTCCACCAAAGTGACTTTCATCCTCAACCCCTTCCCATAAGGTTTAAACCTTTGGCGGGGACTAAACCCCACACAAACCAACTCATCTATTTTAAAATTTACTCACTTGGACTTAAATGCAATTACGCTACATCGCTATCTCAACTAACTAATGGAGAAAATATTATTACTAGAATCGAGTTTCCTCAAAACAAACCAAGCAAAAAAACCATCATTTCATTCCTTCCTACTATTTATACTCGTTGACTTTTGGATCTTTATTATTAAATAAGAATAACTATGGTGTTACATGTCTTGTATTTTATTTTTGTATATGTATAACTAGTGTAGCCATATAAATCAAATAGGCCGTAAACACCAATAAACATCTATCCATAACAAACATCAAACACTTATCTCATAGTAAATTTCAAATAACCAAATCTAAAAAGTCATAAAAGTTGATAATATTATAACTTAATTTCTCTCTCTCTCTCTCTCTCTATATATATATATATATATATATATATATATATATATATATTATAAAAAGACTTAATATATGAGTCAAACATATATACATTTAAAAAGACATGTACCACAATTCTTAACTATGAAGATTTATCTCCACTCTATCACAGAGATTCTTAACTTGTAAATGGGGTTTCTTACAATAACATGGGTGATCAATACCACATATCCAAAAAACCTATTACTCATTTCATATTCAACATATTTATATATTTTTAATTTTAATTTTATTTTATTTTTTATTTTTTTAATTAAATTCAAAGGATATTCTTAACTTGTAAATGTGGTTTCTTACAATATCATGGGTGATCAATACCACATACCCAAAAAACTACAACTCATTTCATATTCAACAAAAAAAAAAAAAAAAATATATATATATATATATATATATATATATATATATATATATATAAAGAAATGTAGAAGGATATAACTACTTTTGAAATTAATTTAACTCCTTCATCTTAATTACTATTAGATTTATTCCATAGACGTACCATAAAGGTTAAATCCCTATCATCCATCTATTAAGAATTGATAATTAAATTAAAATCTTGGAAACACTATTTCGAAATAGTACTCACTTTTTTATTAACCTGCCGCTCGAAGGTATAACGTATTCAGTAAGTGTGTTGAATTTAAATTAATTGACCATTGACCAAAAATCAAATTATAATGAATAAGGTTAACTTTATAAAATAAAAATAATTTTTTATTTTTTAATTTTTATTGTTATTTATTTCAATTGTTATTGGTTCATTTGCATGGGCTCTTATTTTGTAATCATAACTAAAGTACATACATGGTATGAAGTTTGAACATTACCTCATAGTGAGTTATCAACCAATTAAATTGTTGTACGCCTCCTACCCAAACCAAGAACCAGTGTTTAAATCTGTTGACAATTCGCTGACTCCTGACTCTTGCCCAATGCCTACAATGTTTTTTGGGTAGTGATAATAAATTCACTCTTTATTTCGTGTACCGCCAGCCATTGTCCATCATCAGTGTCCTTGCAGAGCATTCATTATCTGGTCATTCTCTTTCACCAGTTGTTATTCTGTGTAAAAAATAGACTCTCACGACCAACTATAGATGCATGCATTCTTGGTTGATAAATAATGCAACTTCCTTAGTTACTGTGGTTAGCTTTAATGTCTCTTTCTCACGCTGGAATCATGTCCCACCTCTTTTAATGGCTTTGGTTCCCTTGTTTCAATCAACAACATAAGCTTCATTATGCCGCACGAGTCCATTTCTTCAATATTACCAATTTGTTCATCGCTGATTTTCTTGATAGACCTCCCATACTTTTCAATTATACAAAATTCCCACCACAAGACCTAATGGCATTCAAAGGAACCATACTTGACAATGCATTTGGTATTTCCATGATATGAGAATGTTGGCAATGGAAAATCATCCTCTCAATCTTCATGGTTTCAATTTCAATTTGGTCATGCTTATGAATGTAACACAATGAAACCAACAAAATTTAAAAGTTTTTTTTTTTTTTTTTCCATTTTCAATATTTAGAGTATCATTTCGTTTTCAATCTCATCATGCTTATGAATATAATACAATGCAACCAGAGAATTTTAAAAGGTTTTTGCCATTTTCAATGTTTAGAGTATTGATTTCAGATCTATCATGATAATTAAAAAACTCGTGTAAATTCATTTTATTCAATATATATGGTAAAAATATATATATAATTTTAAGAAAATTGAAAATTTGCATTAATTAATTTGAATTTTATTAATGTATGATAACTTTACAATTAAAAAAGAATTACATTAATTATATATCTCTGCATGATTTCATATTAAACATATAAAAATAATTAAATGTGTTGTCAAATTGGATTAATATTTGATTAATATTATCTTCATGATTTCATATTAAACATATAAAAACAATTAAATGTGTTGTCAAATTGGATTAATATTTGATTAATATTATCTTCGTACAGGTCACTTCAAATTTGAATAATATTTTCAAAATGGATTAATATTATCTCTGTATAGGTGACTTCCAGATTAAATTAATTTTATCTTTTCTCTAAGATGATTATAAATTTATAAATATTCTCTCATATTTAAATAGAAATTAGTTTTAATTAAGAATTAGTTTAATTAAAACCATAAATATCGATATTTTGATATTGGTACCTATTAATGTTCATTTGTTTTTGTTGCGTCGTTATTGCATAATAAGTTAAATTTGAATGCAACATTGATTTCAATGGCATGGTTATTAATATTATATTAAACAGTTTTCATGCAATTAATCTTATAACAAAGATCATATTGATGCCATGTGTCTTTTTTTGCAAAAAATAATCAAATGCAAATTTCGAATCATACCTACATATAAATAACAAAGTTACACATTGGGATAACATGCAGAAAATACAAATATCTAATTTTATATTTTTAAAATGGGGAATCTTTTGTGACGATTTACCAAAAAAAGATCAGAATTGCTTTAATTAATTATTATGTATATTGTTTAATATTTTTTAATTTATTTTTTAATAAATAATTAATTTAAATATTTGTAAAATAATTAAATATATTGTAATTTATAATAATATATTTATACAATGGGGAGGCTGGAGCGGGAGGGGTAATAATCAACCTTGAAGAAAATACAGATGTAAAATACGCATGCGGACTTGGTCTTACAACCAACAATCAACCTGAGGCTCTTGCACTTTAGCAAGGAGTGAAAATATGCTTGGATAATGGTTTCAAAACTTTGAATATAGTGGGAGATTCCAAGCTAATCATCCAAAAATGTATTAAGTTTCTCGGGAATGCCACTCACCTAGAAGAAGAAACTTCCTCAATCATGGTAAGCATCACATACATGTTAAAAGAAATTGAGAAAGTTCACTTGTTCCACGTGTTGCGCGCCAACAACCATCTGGCAGACATTTAGGCTAATGCGGGAGTTAATTGGGAATCTGTCGAATTTGCATAAACCATCATATTACATCATGTCCCATCCCCTGATCAAAGGCTTCTAGACAATGTTGTATACTGGGGGTACGAGTCATCAGAGCATTAAGGAAGCAGTTAAGGAGGACAACTCTCCAAGGCGTCTCAGTGCGATGGTAGTTAAGAAGGATAGTCCCCCGATGTACCTTCATTGTATCTTGGATGCAAGGTCAGTAGGTGGTGAGTTAATTCACAATTGTGGCGCCGTCGGACAACAATTCATGTGTGTGGACATGTTGGTGATGAGGCATTGTTTTCTCCCCAGAATTTGAAATATAACTAATTCCCTTAGGGATGAAGGAACCATCGCTACTCGATTTTGGTTTTGAATGATGGAAAACATGGAAGGAATAGGAATTGACAAAAATATGCATTTTTTCGCATTTATGAAAGACAAGCTCAGGAAGAATGTCGGGATCGATCAGGTCGTTATATACCTCAGTTGGCTCCAGTTAGTTGACCACAAGAACTTCATCGTGCAGAAGTGTCTTGCTGCAAAAATGTCATCTACAAGAAATGGCAGTGGGGGAGGATTTGGTCTTGGAAGCTCGGGGTCTAGCCATGGTGCGAGGCATGTAAGAGTTGAGAGCCTGGTGGAGGGCTATTGCAATCAATTGGTTAAGGAAATTGTTAAAGAATTGAACGATAACATGGCAATCATTTATGCCCAATTATCTAGGCTAGGTAAATATTGGGAACTAATGCAGAAAATGGGGGAAGGCCTACGCATGGATGTTTTGAGTGTCCAGTAGAAGGTTGATAATATTGAAATCAAGATGGAGACAACCACAGTTGGAATTTTAAAGGAAGTGTTCAGGGTTGGAAATTCATCGGCCATCAATGCTGATAATGTCGAGGAGGTTGTTGTGAGGGCTCTGGAAGAAGATGAGGATGATGTTGTTGTTGTTGCGAGGGTTAAGGAAGAAGAAGAGATTGAAACAAAGGAACTGAACAAGTCTGTGGGCGACCCTGCGGGTGATGATGCTGAGACTGGCAGTAGTTGATTGTGTTTGTTTTATTCTCCATTTATGCAATACAGTTGTATATAATATGCAGGAGTTTTTTGGAGAATATATAGCTATAGTTTCCCCAATAGAATATATGTAAATAATAAGGGTAGCAAGGAGGTCCATGCTCAATGTAAGGAGAGGGAAGATGTAGATAGAACAAGACTAGATTTTGTAAGGGACCTGGCCTATTTCTAGTCATTATAATGAAATGTTATATGTTCCTTTTAAAATATATATGTGTTCGTGTGTGTATACTATGATTGATTTTAAATTTATCTATTTTTTTACTAGGCTAAGTCTAAGCTGAGGCCAACCCATTTATTGGTGGAAGAATAATGATTAACCCACGGTGGGATATTATTGCTAGAATTGTGCAAAGCTCATTCAAGCTTGAGCACCCCTTGGGATAGTTTATTTCCACCAAAGTGGCTTTCATCCTCAACCCCTCCCCATAAGTTTCAAACCTTTGGCGGGGACTAAACCCCACACAAACCAACCCTTCTATTTTAAAATTTACTCACTTGGACTTAAATGCAATTACGCTACATCATCATCTCAACTAACCAATGGAGAAAAGATGATTACTACAATCGAGTTTCCTCAAAACAAACCTACCAAAAAAACCATCATTTCATTCCTTCCTACTATTTATACTTGTTGACATTTGGATCTTTATTATTAAATAAGAATAACTACGATGTTACATGTCTTTTATTTTATTTTTGTATATGTAAAATTAGTGTAGTCATATAAATCAAATAGCCAGTAAATACCAATAAACATTAATCCATAATAAACATCAAACACTTATCTCATAGTAAATTTCACGTCACCTATTAGCACTCCGAAATTTCCAGGGGTTGTTCAATGCATTAAAAAGAAATATCGGAGGTAACTACAAACCTACTTTGGAGCTTAAGATCTAGCCTTCCTAAACTCAGAGAGGGCTCTCTCTATATGATTTAACTTTGTTTACTTTATGGATTTTAGGCTAGTTATGTCTACTTAATTGGATTGGTTTTGGTTAGTTGGTGGAATTAATGATCTAGATGAATAGGTGCTTTCCATTTTCCATTGGGCTATGGAGTCAATATGATTTGAAAACAGAACAATGACAAACTATAAAGAAAGTGTTACAGGGCAAGATAGGTGAGCAATATCAGATCTCAAGGCTGAATGTTGAAATGATTTTTTCAATCGGGATCAAGGAGCAATTAATAATTCCTTGAACTAGATAATGAAGAAGGATGAAGAAAATCAATCGGGATCAAAGGGCAATTAAGAATTCTCTAAACTAGATATCAGAAGAAAACATAGAAATGTATAACAATTAAAAGCAGAATGTAATGTTTAAGAAAATTCTGCAGTAAAACTCATGTTATAACATTCAATTTTAGAACACATGAAAGTTTATGGAATACTTAGAAAGAAAACATGAACAATTGAAATTTATACTTCATTGAGATAGCTCAACACATGAATCCTATAAAGAAGACTCTTTATAACTTGTTTTGTCTGTCAACTCGAAGTTGGTACAATAACCCTTAGGTAATAGATCAGTCAGCTACAAATGTATTCAGAAATCCACACCCTTGATACTTCAAATGATGAATTATTTATACAAAACTTTACAAAAATATCCTATTAACTGACTAAGATTTATTTAAGGAAAATAAATATCTTTATGCAAAAAGATAGTGACATCTGTTTAACTGACTGAGATCTGTCCATTTTTTTTATTGTTGTTACTTGACTGCTTCTTTCATCTGCTTGTCTTTCATCTGATTTTCTTTCACCTGCTTTTCTTTCACGATGTCTACTCCTTTCACTTGCTTGTCTTTCATCTGATTTTCTTCTTTCACCCTTTATAGTAAGTCACACCATTTTCCCCATGTTTCTTCATCTAGGAGTTTGATTTTCATCATCCTCTGGTAAATCTCATCTGCTTCTGTATATTTTGCAAATGTAGGCTTATTCACAAAAAGGTGATTTACCTCATGCTGGAGGTAAAAGAAGTTTTCTAAAGTCTGGAGGAACACTTTACCTGTGGGTACACCTTTCATGGATGAACTGTTGGAAGTCTCTTTGGCTACTTCCCTCATCTTTTTATCATAGTCTTCATGCCTCATTAGTTTATCATTTATTACTGAAGGATTAGGCAGACCATTTTGTTTCAATACATCAAACTTGTCAAAAAACATGTTTATTGCAAGTTTCATGTTTTGACATTTCTCCTCAAGTTGTATCATCATATTTATTTGGGAAATAACTTTCTTCACTTCTAGAATAGTCTATGTTATGTCAGTTATACCAAGATCTTATAATTCATACTTGTTTTTAGAATTTAGGAATTTGATTATTTTAGAGGCTTCCTCTCATTTCTTTCCAAGATCTGCTTTTACCTTTTGAATTGCATCACCAGCTTCCTTCACCAAATCATTATGCTCAAATATTACCTGTATATAAGGCCAAATGTCATTAATAGAGTTAATGATATTGGCCCACAAATGTTGCTTTTCTTGGGCCAAAGGCTCTTTTAGTGACAACTCTTTTTCTAGCTGGTGGATTCTGTCATTCAATCTATTGGCTTTTTGTTTCTCAGCTTTTTGCATTACTTCTGCTAATTTCTTTTCATCTTCTAAGCTATTTACTTGTTCCTTGAGATTATTAATTTGTGTTGTTTGAATGGACATATCTTCCATTGCTTGAATCAATTTGCTAGCCTCATCAGTGGGATGCGCTGTTAGTATTGTTGAGGCTGTTGTTGATGTAGTTGTTGGACCTGATGCTGGTATAGGTGCTGATGTAGATACTATGGGAATAGCAGTAATGGGAACTGCTTCCATGATAGTTTGTTTTTCCTGTACAAGTTTATCCATTTCTGTCTCCATTTCCCTTAGTTGAGTTGTCAACTGGATGATTAAGTTCATCATCTCATCCTTTTGATTAACTCTCTCCAAAACCTCCTTGGTTTGTGGATGCTTAGTGGTTGGTAGCTTTAACTGTTTCTTCAGTGCAACTATGTCTTCATTTTTCTTTTTTATGAGTTTTTCTACTGCCTTGATGTAAGTTAGATTATAGCCAATTTCAATTACCAAATATTCCAGTGACTTAATCATGTTGTCTTTTGCTTGTGATGAGGCCCTTTCCAACTTTAACTATGACTATATATTTTCAAGAGAATTATTCCATTTCTGGACACTTAGAGCTTTATGTGTCATGGTTGAATATAACATCTCTCCTGCCTGTTTACGAAATTCAATTTGGTGGATTGGATGCACATCCTTCGCATGATTTTCGAAGGTTGTTTTCTTATACTCTTCTAAAGTTCTTGGAGATTTTACCTCTGGTTGTAGGAAGGTCATCTGCATCTTCCTTGTTTTGAGGTCAAAAGCTGAAAGCAACCTACTCTGATCACTGGGAGTTTGCTTCTAGTATTGTGTACATATAGCAACCTTTAATGCTTCATTTATGATTTTAATCTCTTTGTACTTCTCCATGATATCTTTCTCTTTCTCAATTGGTTTGCTAGATGATGAAACTTCTGCACTATTTTGATTTTGAATGATTTGTATACTGGAAGATGATGGCAGAGGTGCTTCTTCTATGTGTGTTGTGAGTGCCTCATCCCTAAAAATAATCTCTTCTTCTGTTTCAATTGCCTTTTCCTGCTCTATTATTGGATTTAGCTTGGTTTTCTTTCTGCTTACAAGCTTTAATTTAGTATCAGAAGTAGTTTTTGCTGAGTAGGGTCCTTCTTCTCTAGCCCTTTTTGAATTTATGTCCTGTAGGTCTAGAGTATGCAGGGTGGAACTAGTATTAACCTGTTTATCCACCTCCTGTAGAGTGTTTTCCAACGACTCTGACTGGTTGGAATACTTTTCAATTTCTAGTTTTTACTCATGAATGAAAGGGGTCAATTGAATTTGACTCTTAACTTACTTATGACACCCAAAGGGTCATAAGACCATTTGAAACTGTTGTTGAACTTGAAACCTTGTAAATGATTGTCTGCTTCCTTTCCAGCATTTCTATTGTTGCATATTAAAGTCCCTATTTGGTTTGAATTGGGTCTTCTTTTTAGCTGAAAGGAAACGGATCTCGTCAGAATTTAAGATTTGTTTGATGTATTCCAAAGCAAATATCCTCATTGGGAAGTATTTGGGAAGCTTGTACGGGACTAGCTGGCTTCCATACACTCTGATCTCTATATGATTCTACTATAAATATCAGTCTCCTGTTTTACTTTGATCTGACAACTGTAACACCTTCTTTATCTCTTCATTGATTCTAGGTTGAATGTTACTGCTTAGCATATTGACAACTCGATAAACAAATGAATCAATGAAGTCTTTATAGTTGGATTATGTGGAATCCTTTCTGATCAAGGATGTCCAAAAGACAACAGATTGGGGATTACCCTCTGTGTCCAGTTTTTGGAGGCTAACTGCAAACCTTTCTGATTGGAAATATAAAAACATATGGAACAAAACTGAGGAGTATTTGAACACTCCTTCTAGCAGCTTGACTAGCTGATCATGCATTGTGTCTGCCAGGAATTGGGCAAAGTTGAAAGTTATAGCTGGAGGCTAGTCTGGGCTAAAGATAGAGAGGAAACCCAGGATGGATTCATCTACATGCTCATCATTAAAATATCCTAGAATACAAGATAACATGGTTACAATTTTCTTGGTTTGTTCTGGGAACATGGCAGCAGAGTATGGTGGGTTTTTATTAGGAATTTGAGCTGATTCAGGGAGGAAGGTTTGAAAGATTTGAGACCTTTTGGGAAAGTCTAGCTTTAGGTAAAGCTCAGTAAGGGTTTCAATGGAGAAAGGCACTCCCTTTGGTTGTGGTTGAATCTGTAGCATTTGATTAATAGATTGAGTAGTGATAGTAAATAGGATTTCTTGGGCAGGGGTGACTATGGCTCTCTCATCTGGCAAATAGCTGATTTGGCACAGTTTGATGAGTTCAGGGAATTGGTAGGTCTATGGAAAGGTATATTTGGGCAGGTTAGAGTCCCACAGATGAATATCATCTGCCTTATCAACAAATTTTTCATGGCTCCAGCAATGGAGCTCCAAAAAATTGTTGTTAGTGACTGTGTCTATGATTTTGAAATCCTTATCTGCTAGAGGAGTGTGGTCGATATTTAACAGGGGTGGCTGCAGAGGGTTTACTGTTTGGACACTTTGGGAAGCCATTACTTTGATTCAATTTATTATTTAACTGGCTTAACTGATGGAGGCGGGTAGTAGAATTACCTAGAAAACCGGAAAATTAGTTGTGGAAGTGGTCTAGATAGCAGCAGCGTCAATTCTAGTTCTCATTGGCTTTTCTGCAACTTCGCATGGGTATGGAAATAAACGAAATGGGGGCGTTTAATTTATTTTTGAACTTGGTGGTTTATCGCATGGCGCGACGGTTTATCACATGGAGCAACAGTTTATCGCATGGCACGAAGTGGTTTGGGTAGGAGAGGGTGCGATAAGATTTGGTGGTGCCGCGTGGCAGGGGAGGGGGTGGACAAAACCACCCATTTCGCACTTCTCCCTTCGTTTTAAAGGTCAGACGTCAGGGGGTGCGAAAAGGGTTTTGGGACATTGGATCTGATCAAGGATGATTGGAGGGTTGATGGGTATTGCGAAATCAATCAAATGAGGTGGGGTTAGGTATTATATAGGCGAAGGTTTAAAAAATGAGTTATGAAATATATCAAGTGGGAAGGGGCTAAATGAAATGTAGTGGGGAAATGTATTAAGCGGGGGATATTTCGTGCTTTGAAACTTTGGATAAGTGGGTTTTTTTGTGCTTTTATGACAAGGTGGGGTTAGTTAAGGAGAAAATAAAAGGATTTTTTTTAATAATGGTAACGGGTTTTTCAAAGGGGAAAAGAGTTTCCAGGATGAAGGGAAATGTTAGAAAGATGTTAGTGACAAGAGATAAATCAAATGATGATTTCCATTACTTTTGAAAGTATCATACCTACCCTTTATTTATCCTAACATTTTTATTTGCTTTATTGGATGCATTTGAGCTTGCTAACCCTTTTATTTTCTTTTGATAAGCAAACTAACTTATTTCTAACCTTATATCTTCCAATGACTCAGATTAAACTTATGAGCTCATTTTTATTCTCTACCTAACTAATGATCTGCCAAGATTAAATGGTTTGGTCAGATCTTTATTCACTAACTATCATGACATGAAATTTAAAAGCATGAATAATCAAGATTAAACTGTATGATCATCATGAATTGTGGCATTTTGGACAAGCTGCACACAATTTTATTTGCGATAGAAAAGTAAACTAAGAGTAGTGGCATTTGAAAGTGCAACACTTTCAAAATTTATTTTTTTGTTTCTTTTTGTGGGGTTCATATTTTATATCTTTGTGATCTTTCCTTTTTTTGGTCCTTTGATTATTCTTTTAGGACATACCCTCTTTTCATTTTTTAATATGGAAAACATTTGCAAACAAAGCAAAGGTATGTACAATATTACAAGACTTAACATAGTCAATTCAAAATTATGATCCCTATTATTATGGGAACCCAACATCACCAAATCTAAAAAGTCATAAAAACTAATTAAATTATAACTTAATTACACCAAAGGAATTTTCTTTATGGGATTTTGATTTACAAACACTATTCACTGTAGTGAATCGCATCGCATAAATTTTGCCCTCCTTCGTCGAGTAGGAGACTTACGTGTGGAAAGATTTTTGTCAATATCGTCTTGCTTGACAGCAGTGCGCTTGTTGTCTTGCTTGACCGCAGATGGCAAGCACGTTTACAGAAACTGCAGAAGCCTTTGGAGGCTCTCATGGCGGAGCTCAATGACCGTGAATGTTGTTATGCTTTATGTTGTGTTGGGTGTGTTGCTAGTTTTTTTGAGCTTTGTGTATGGCTGAATTATGGTTTACTTTTGGTAGCAACATATAATGTTTAGTTTCCATGTTTTACTCAATTGTTTTTAGTCTTTGGATATTTCAGGATGATGTTGCAATGTGTTGAAAATAGCAACAAGAAATGCTAAAAATAGCACTGCTATAAATAACAGTTTGGGTATCAGTGTTGGATTAAGCAACAAGGAATGAAAAATGGAAGTGCTAAAAATAGAATTGTTATTTTTAAAAGTTCATGATGGATTCTTATTTTAGTCAGTCCCTAGACTAAACATAAGAAGTAAAATTCGAATTTGAACTTAACAGTTGTTTGAAAATAAATTAATTAATTCTCCATGAGTTAATTAGTTGTGAAAAATCAAACATGAAGTCTATGTGAGGACATGCAACAGTTTCTCTATTAATTGAGGAATTTATCCATCAGTTAAAGAGATAAGTATGAGTTCTAATTTGAGTTGTAATTAGTTGGCTCAATTAACAGAGTCAAGTCCAGTTAGATTGATTTAAACAGTATGTTTAAATTAATGTGAGTTCAGTTAGTTAATGCATGCTTGCATATAACTGCTACACTTCAGATAATTGAATATTCTCTCATGAATAACTCATGCATGTCAGTTCAGACAAAGACCCAATTGAGATCAAAGAAGGGACAATGTACTATCAATTGGATGAAATTTTTCCTATAAAGGAAGCTCATCCATGGATGAGGATTTATCTCCTTCAGGATTGCGCAGTTACATCAGAGGTTAGTGAGTGTGTGAAGATTCCAATTCACACAAGTGGCTGCACTAAACCCCAAGGAAAATTGCAAAAAAGAAATAGGAGGCTTGGAGGGCAGAGGAGAAGGTTTGAGAGAGGCCTTTGACTGTCTATGAGCAGCAGAGGGATTTCAGAGAGAGCAGAATAGCTTGTGAGCTGATTCTTTTTGTAATCCAGACTATATTTCCACTTATATGATAATACAGAGTTGGGGTTTTAGGCTGAGGCTTTCCTCGGGTTATTTCTTCTGTGTTATGTGTGATTGATTTCACATTCTCAGTTATATGTGTTCTCTTGATCTTGCTCAATTCGATCAAGCTTCCGCAAAGTGTTGTAGAAGTAGATCTTGTATTGTGTTTTAGTATATTGCATAATATGTTGATCTACAGTGGAAATTTCTACACAATGTGCATGGCTGTGTAATTGTCTACACATGGAGGAGTAAACTCTCTAGTATTTCTACACTGCTCATCTTTATTTAATGCTTAGTGTTTTAAGATGATGTTGAATTATGTTCTTGGTTGGCTTATCTGTTGTTATGTTTTATGTTGTGTTGGGTGTCCTTTGATGTATGTTCAAAGAATAAGTATATTAGTTGGCCCAATTCATTGTTGATCTATTTTATTAGTTTTGAAGTTATGTAAAGTTTATCTAATTGAGATGAGGTGAACATCCTGCTCTGTGTCTTGGTGCTAATTGGGCCTATGGGTTATTCCTGATTGCTAATACAAATAGCTGGGAAAGGTTTGCAACATCAAATTTATATAAATGTTTTGATTATGATATATTATTAAATGTTTCCATTTAAAAAAAAATGTTATTAAATTAATTAGATGGTGAGTTTTATGAAATCTTTTCTTTGTGCATGGAATTTTTATTATTTATTAAATGACCTATGGAGTGTATATAGGTATATATTTTATAGATAATTTTATTTTTTAAATGTTTAGAAAGATATATAAATATGATGAACATATATGAATATATGTTATATTTCATTATTGTAATTGATTTTGAAGGATCTCTTTTTGTATGGTAAATCAAGTTTGAAACTTTGTGATATCCAAAAGGAGATACCTAAAATCTAGCCATGTTAAGGGGTGTTGTGACCCAGGCCACATACTATCCTCTAATGATTTTGATGGCTTAAATGTCCTTAGGTCACAATTTCACAAGATAAGTCCCACAAGTGACAAACACACGTACATGCTATACAGTATCCAAAAAAAACACATAAAATATAGTTATATTAGAGGGTAATGTGACCCAAGCGAGATGCTATCCTAAAATGATTTTAACAACTTAAATATCCTCAAATAATAATTTAAGAAGCTAATCTCACAAACACATACAAATTAAAATTATTTTAATAAATAACAATTATAATTAAAATACTATATAAATACCAAAAAAAATACTTTATTTGAAAAATAAAATACTTATAATTAACATAAAACTTTATATATAAATAAATACATAAACAAAATTACAAACCAACTTCATTTCATACCAATAAAAAATCTATAAATAATAATAAACATTTCATACCAATAAAAAATCTATAAATAATAATAAAATGACTTAAGACGAACATGAAAACAAGCTTACTTAAAGATTTGTTTATAGAATAAACAATCTTTATTAACACATGTAAATAACAATCCTTATAATGAATCATGGAATAAAAACTAACACATTATGGAAAAGAAACCATACTTATTTTTATTTCCCTCATAAAGATATTCCCCTAATAATAAATTATGTAAGATAGATAACATAACATGTTACAAATCATCACTCACAGAGTTAAAATGAAATGCTAATATTAAGTTCGAATGAATAATAATATTAATTATATAAATATTTTGAAATAATGATATTACAAATGGGTGATGTATTCGACATTGCTGATAGGGTACTGGTTGGCCGGGTTCGGGGACGATCCTACACTGTCGCTCGCCTCAGACAATGGATCCTGGAGATTTGGGGCCAAGTGCTAGAAGATCTCCCTTCGGTGGTTACATTATCGCGAGGATGGTTTGCTCTTCATTTCCATCGCCCTGAATATGTTCCCTGGGTTTTATCCAAGTTCTGGCACATAGAGCTTGCTCTAGTCTTACTTAAGAGATGGAGCCCCCTATTTGACCCAGAACGTGAGCATCTAGGGGCTGGCCCTATATGGGTTCGCCTGCCAGGTCTTCCACTACATTTCTGGTCTGAGGACATTTTTAAACGTATTGGGAATGCTCTGGGGACTTATCTCGACTATGACAAATCCTATATCGTCACAGGGAATATGGCTATGGCTCGTATCTTGGTACATTTGGATATGCGTGAAGGTTTGGAGGAAAACCTTCAAATTCAGTGGAGGAACACCTGTTGCATCCAAATTCTCGATTATGAAGGGGTTCCCTACAGATGTCGCCGATGCCATAAAACTGGGCACCTATACAAGGATTGCCCACTACTTGCTTCCAGTTCTGCTTCTGTATCTCAGCCTAATCACATTGCAGTGGACATTCCATCAATATCACAAAATAAGAGGTCTGCAAACACTGTGGGGCACCTCCAAAGACATCTGCACAGATGCATGGTCTGAGAGAGGCACCTGCCTGTTGTCCCTCACCTCACATCACCAAATCTCGTGCGGCCGTGGTAACCATCACTTTGGGCAATCTTTCCACTTCTCCCCCTTTTTTTATTGCCTCTATTTATGTATCTCGTCTCTGTGCATCTATTACACATTGCATGTCCGCACCTGCATTTGTCCACTCCCCCCTTTCCTGCTCCCTGGGTTCCTCCCCTCCCATTTTCTCCGATACCCCCCTTGTTATCCCTAATGTCCTTCCTTCCTCTGAGACTTTAGGTGGTTCTCGATCAAGACATCCTTATCTCCTTCGCTCTATGGTTAGATCTTCATCCGACGACTGTTGCGGTATTGGCATTATCCCTCCCTCCAAATCCAACAAACCCACCAAAGGCAGACACTCCCATATCTCAAAGGCCATCATCCAAGCTAGATTGGATGTAGCACAAGGAAGACAACATTCCCTTGACAACTGTACAGAAAGAAGGACTAATTGGAAAAGAAAGAGGAAGAGATCCAAGCAAGGCTACCAACTGTTTTAGTACACTTGAGGACCATTTAGTGTATCGAAGAACTGAAGAAAAAAAAAAAAAATTGAAGGGGTGCAGGCAAAATAACCTGCATTTTTAGTACACTACTGAAAACGTTTATAGACCTACCTCTGCCAAATCAAGACCTGTCACATATGGATGAAATGGGGCAAATAATGTCTTGTCAACAATTCAAGCAATTTTTGGAGGCTCCTATTTATGACAAGAGATACAAAATTTAGTCAAGCATAGGGGTTGACCAACAGTAGTCAAACAAAATATGTTGTCGACAAAGGCCCAAGTAATTAGGTGAACATAAAAGTTGTATATGGATGAAAATCGCTTGTTCAAAAATGAGAAGACAAAATGCCAAATATATATTTTGTCAATTTGACCTTCAACCTGTTGCCGATGGATGTGGATCAACCTCCAAGGACCATCGTGATCTGTCATCTTATGCTCCTCCGAACTGCTGTTTGATGATAATAGGATTATGTTTTCTTTGATGAGGAGCAGTTGATTGTACTTGCTGCTATGTTTTGTTATGAACTTATCATATTACTACTGCATGCCCACAGAGCCCATTTTAGTTTAGAGGGCCTTTTTTGGACTTAATGCTGAATATTAAAAGCATCAAACTCAACCAATCCAAGCATCTTGGTTTGCAAATAGCCCAGTTTTGGATTTAGCTGGTGCTTGCAGTCGCTGTGTTTGCAGCTATTTGTTTTTATAAAATTCCTAAGTAAAATATTTGTTTATATTAATTGTCAACAAAAGCGTTTTATCTCCCAAAAAAAATTACTGATTGTGTGGAGAATAAGCGTACATAAAACACATCTACAAACTAGTAGCAAAAGGATAAAATACCCTACTAACATCTACTTAGACCAATTAGGCATGTCGAACATGTGTTAAGCCAGCCTATGTGATGACAAAGGAAACCAACTCCATTAGAATAGAGTTGCAAGCATAGGTTGGATGTTTGTAAAGACAAAGTTATTGGCTTACGAAACAATATCGTAAATTGCAGAAAGCAAGTAAGAGTAACAGTTAAGAATTTGTGTAAGTGTAACCGTTAAGAATTTGTATTTTCTCCTTCGAAAGGATCTTGGTATTTACATCTTCGAAAACTCCATACATTAATTAGTCAAATCAAAATTGGTATTTGCATCTTCCAAAACTCCATAAATTAACTAGTCAAAACAAAAAAACCCTTCTCCCACAAATAACTAGTCATATCAAAAAAACTCTCCCACAAATAAAGTTAGTGTTAAAATTAAATTATTATTAGTAAATTATTACATAATAATAATAATAATATTATTATTATTATTATAATTATTACTATAAACAAAATAGAAACACTCATTATAGCCCTTGAACATGAAGTGGGGTGCCAGTAAATGAAGCGGCATAATACTTGGTAAATTGACTCTAGGAAAAATTGTAAAGCAAGTTTATCCGAACCCATTGAGCAATTTGGGGCAACCAATAAATCCCATGCTATTGGGTATTTAAGACTCTTATAAGTATATTTGGTCAACCGAAATACATTTCTGCATTCGCATGGGCATGAACATGGCAAGCACAGCTGCATGGACTCCCATGATTTTCCGGCAACTATGCCCCATAGCTTTCCCGGCTGCTCAGTTCCACCCTGTCACACGGTGGATAAGACAGTGTACTATACTCATTCAATGCAACCTGGGTGCCCAAAATTTCAAAATTCAAATGTTATTTCCGCGCCCAAGTTGCCCACGAAATTTCTGAAACGATGTGAAATGAACACAGATATATCGGTGGTATGCTAATTGAAAAATTCATCAAGCAGAGATGGATTGTAAGAATCGTTCATATATCTCGGCCGAATCATGGGAAGGGTGAGCTCACTCTTGTTCGATCCCTACTTCGGCTCTGGAACTTGCGGCTGTGATGTCTATGTTAGCAGTGAGAATAGTTTGGCACATTCACAGCTAGAGGAGCTCCTGCGCTTACCTGATGGCCTTCAGCTGCTACAAGCCCACGAAAGACCGAAAAATAAACACAGAGCTCTCCGAATACGTCATTTGCAAGAGCGATCTGATGCTGGAGTCGCTGAAATTTGTGGTAAACGTTCACATACAATTGGGCCTCGAGCAGGAGACCTACGCACCCAATTCCTTCTTCCAGGGCAACATTGTGTCGTCAATGGCCGAAGGGTGGCTAGAGATGCAGGAAGCCTTTGTTTCTATACTCGACAGATTGTTCATTGACAGTAGCCTCCTGATTTATCGTAACGGATTGGCAAGGCATAGCCGTTCCATATAATTTGTGTGTTATGCATGAGGCCCAACCATTGCTTCATTCATTCATGTTATAACATAATTCGCTTGAATTTTTTTCAGTATTAGAAAACTCTAATTCTGAAAGTTGTAGCACCGAGGAGAATCGTTCTATGGGCTGCTGCATATCAGTCCTCCTCGGCTGCTATAATCCTGATGAATCTCGCCATTCTCTGCTTCAAGATTGTGCAAGTATTAGTTTCGTAAATAAATTGGGTAAATGTTTTTTTGGGTCTCCGATGTTGGGCTTTAATCTGACGGAATATAAATCTAAATTTAAGATTTGTTTGCACCCAGATAACGATGGGAGTGTGGAGAACCTGTCACCAAACATTTTGGCCGCCGAACAGGAATTCAATAACTTGGGAAAAATCAGACACCAGAAAATTCGCATTCGTGTAGAGGTACCTCTCTTTTAACTTTTATCGAACTTACATCGTAAACTTATACTCAAAGTCATCAAACAAATTATTTTATCATTTCAGATATCTTTAGACTCAGTTTATTTTTATGTGACAACGCAGGTGATTCTCCAGACAATACCAGAGAAGAACGCACGACAACACGATTCAAGGACTGCAAACTCCGAGTAGCACGATACAAGGACTACACCATGTAACTCTCCAAACCATGACGAGTGTCGTAATTCTTCAAATGTGGGCGAGTGTAGCACATTATGTAATCCTCCCAGGACTGACGAGTTGGAAGAATTCGACGAATTGAGTTTCCCCATCCTCATTTGAATTGTATCATTAGGTTAGATTTTGGGGTTGGGTTCTGTTCTGGCTTACCTTAAAAGGGCCAGAACGGAACAGTGTATTTGGACAACCAAATTGTTCATTGTACTAATTTGATGTTCAGTTTTGACAGCTGCAAAGCAACTCGAAATTAATTTGGATAATCTCGACTGTGTTTCCCATTGTGACTTTCTTTTCAAGCCAAGATGGCAATTCTCGTAATGGACATTTTTATTATTCATATCGATTAGTAACTTAGTTTAAATTTTTGTTATCATGTTACATGGAAGAATTAAATTTAAGTGGAAAAAGTAATAATTTGAATGAGCTTCAATAAAGCACACCAATAAATTTTCATTGATTTTAAAACTTTTTATAATTTAATATAAGCAAATTAAAACCAATAAAATTATATTTGGAAAAAATATATAATCTACCATATTTAGTTTGTTTTTTTATTTTAATTGCATAGAATTTATTTAATAATCTAGTATAATAAAAATTAAAACAAATAAAACTATATTTAAAAGAAAAACAAATAAAACTATACTTAAAAGAAAAGAAAAAAAATTCAATAAAACTGCTTTAATTTTTATTTTAACATTATAACTTTTATTTTTATAATTTAATAATAATATTATTATTATTATCTAGAAATTCATTTTTTGGAACCACCATCAGAACATTATAAAAAACTTTTATAATCTAATATAAGAAAATTAAAACAAAATTATAATAGATAAAAGTATATTTGAGAGAGAAAATATTTTATGACATAAAAATATATCATTTTAACTATATAAATTTGTATAATAAGTTTTATTCAAATGCTATCTCATAAAAGTTGATTTGTATATATATCATCAAAGTTTACCTCTTTGTTTTTCATTATTTTTGGCCATTTTTTTCACTGTTCAATAAGTAATATGTTTTGTGAGATATAAACCACGTGAAATGAAAAATGTAAAAATAAAAATTTGTCAGACTAGGAGGTAACTCCTCAAATGTAATCGTATTATTCATTTAGGTTGTTTATTATTATATACAAGAGGGAGTGACTGTTCAGTTCATCTCCCGATGCCTCTCCATTTCCTCTATTATTAATTACACTAATTACATTTGTTCACCCAATCCCTATGATTAGGTGTCAACATTCCCCCCCTTAATCTGAAGGGATGTTGGTGAGTCCAAGCATCGTTCTGAATTTTTCAAGCTTTTGTCTTCCAAGCGCTTTGGTGAAGATGTCTGCAATTTGCTCATTAGTGGAACAATGACGAAGATGGATTGTTTTGGCCTCAACATGATGTTGAATCAGATGATATTTTGTATTGATGTGCTTCATTCGATCATGGAACTTTGGGTTCTTGGCCAACTTTATTGCCAATCATGAGTGGAGTCGATTGTACTTGTTTTACCTGCAAATCTTCAAGAATTTTCCTGAGCCACACAATTTCTTTTCTTGCCTCAGCTGGTGCCACATATTCTACCTCTGTTGTGGAATCTGCTGGAACTGATTGTCTGCGTGATCTCCAGGAGACAACTCCTGATCCAAGACTCATAGCATAACCCGAAGTAGATACCCCAGTTTCTTTGTATCCATCGACGTCTGAATCAGAGTATCCAATCAAGCTGAAGTCGCCCATCTGTGTATACTTGATTCTAAAGTATTGAGTTCCCTTCAAATCCTTTAGAATTCCTTTTGCAGTAGACCAATGTCCCTCACAAGGCTTTTGCATAACCCTGGAGAGGATTCCTACAGCAAACAAAATGTCTGGTATGGTAGTAGTTAGTTAGTTGAGACTTCCTACAAGCTGTCTATACTTTGTTGCATCCTCAAATTCTTTTCCTTCAATGGATGTGAACTTTAAGTTTTGTTCCATTGGAGTAGTTAGAGGATTTCATTCAGTCATGCCATATCTATTCAACAGATCTCCAATGTACTTCTTTTGAGAAAGGAATATGGACTTCGGATGTTGAGTTACTTCAATACCAAGATAGTAATGAACATAGCCCAAATCAGTCATTTCAAAACCTTTCCTCAATTCCTTCTTTATGGATGCAATGTAGCTCTCATTGTTCCCTGTTATCGAAAGATCATCTACATATGCCACAAGATATACAACTATTTTTCCAACCTTCTTGATAAACAAAGTTGCATCATCAAGATCATAATGTTTGAAATTGAGTTTCAGAAGATGCTCAGTTAGTTTTTCATACCAGGCTCGCTATGCTTGTTTGAGGCCATACAAGGATTTCACAAGTTTTCATACTTTATGTTCATGTCCTTTTACAACAAATCCTTCAGGCTGGGACATAGAAACATTCTCTTTTAGATCTCCATTCAAGAAAGCAGTTCTTACATCCATTTGATGGACTTTCCAACTGTTCTGAGCTGCTAGGGAAAAGAGTGTCCGGATGGTAGCCCATTTTGCTGTGGGGGCAAAAGTCTCCTCATAATCGACCCCTTCCTTCTGTGCAAAACCTTTTGCCACAAGCCTGGCTTTGTGCTTGTCAAGTGAGCCATCAGCTTTATACTTGTTCTTGTAGACCCACTTGAAGCCAATTGGTTTGTTTCCCAATGGAGGATCAACCAGCTTCCAAGTGTCATTCTTTATCAAGGCATCATACTCCTTTTGCATTGCTTCTTTCCATTCATCATGAGAAGCAGCTTCTTTGAAGGAAGTTGGTTCAAAATTTGTAAACAAATTCAATTCAAAATCATAAGAAACATCCATATCAACAGGTGAATCAGAGTCATCTACATCACCTCTAATTTTTCGAGTTGAATTTCTAGTTCCTGTCTTTCCAACCTCATCAGGATGAACACTTTCAAGTGTATTTGTCAGCCACTTTGGGGGACCTTTCTGAGATGGTGCAGGCTGCTCCGTTGATTGAGTTGGGACTGAATCAAGATTGAGTCTCCCAATTCTGTCAATCACATTACTCAAAGTATCATCCGTTGTTGGAGTTTCATGTGGGGGAGAGAGTGCTTCAAAAGAAGATTCCATAGGTTGATCTAGCATAGGAATCCCCCCTTCAAGATGTGGAATCTGATTATCAAATTCTTGAAATGATTTTGCATTTGTGAATCTATCCAAGCGATAAAGTTGTCGCTCAACAACATTGTCAGTTTTGGATGATTCAAGAAAGATTACATCTATAGATACAAAAAACTTTTTATTGACTTCATCATAGAGACGGTATGCTTTGGAGGTGTTTGAATACCCTAGGAAGATACACTTATGACTTCTTGCACCAAGTTTGTTTCTATGTACCTTTGGTATCAAGGCATAACATGTGGAACCAAAGACCCTGAGATGCTTTATTGAAGGAATGTGCCCATACCACATTTCATAAGGAGTCTTGTTTCTAATAGCATTAGATGGACATCTATTCTTTACATATACAACACATAGAACTGCATCAACCCAAAACATCAATTTTACATTTTTGAAAAACATCATGGAGCACACCATATTTAAGATTGTCCTATTCATTCTTTCAGCTACTCCGTTCTGTTGGGGATTATAAGGCACAATTATTTGATGTTTGATCCCATGTTGGCGAAGATAGTTTTCAAATTCATTTGAAGTGTATTCTTTTCCATTATCAGTGCGAATAGAGACAATATGAGATTATACATCGTTTTCAATCCATGAACAATGTAAACTTTGAAACGGGAACTATAAACTCAAAACGGGAACTCTGGCCAAAAAACCCCGAAAAAACATCAAAAACAGTGCTAAAAACGAAAAGTGTGTATACTGGAATGATGATTTTATTTTTTAGGGGTCAATTTTGAACATGTTTTAAAAATGGCAGTGACTACAAAATTTACTATGAAATTTTTGTGCAAAATATAGCTTCAAAATGAAAAAGTGATATACTGGAACGATGATTTTTTTTTTAGGGTCAATTTTCAAAATTTTAAAAAAGAATTAGGATTGGTAGGCTCCCACAGAATATATAGAAGACTTAGACAGACAATAAACTCCTTGAACTCAATTCCTTTACTTTCATCCATATCACATATCTGGTGCAGTTCTGTTATTTCGTCATCTGTAAAAGAAACTTGCAGTTCATGGAAGCACTCCTTCAATTCTTCCAAATCTATTGTTCCACTTGAATCTTTGTCTGCACAAGAAAATCACTCATTATTGCATGTCAAGATTTCCTTTACGTAAATTTAACAACAAATAGTTATGCAAACAATACATTCAATTTTCCAATATAGTGATATTACAACAAACGTTTCCAAGAGAATATACTCAAAAAATCCCATGTCAGACTCATCTAAAAGAAAAAACAGACAACAAGATTAAAATATGAGATGAAACAGACACCGCTTGCAATACTTGTCCTCTTCTCATTACGAACTGTTAGAACAAAGAAACATGAAGACATTGGCACCTAAGCAAGTTGACAAATCCTTGAGAAATTTTCTGGGGTCTCAAGGATGTAGATGCAGACCCCTTGGCCTACAGATCATGCCATGGTAAAGGTAAAACTCGTTTATGGTTGGCTATAGAAATCTTTCTCATACTTGAATTCATAGGTCCCACATGATTACTTAGAGGTTTAGAACCCACATGAGAATTTTTTTATACCATTTTCTTCCCATCCAATTATATATTTTGGCCAGAAAGGGAAGCAACCCCATCTTGTCAATAAAGAAAACCACTGTCACAAATCCACCAACCCCTTAGTTGTAACAAAATGTCAAGGCAGTGGATTTCTAACACACACTCTGACCATATTAGAACAGTAATCCCAAACCCAGCAATGGTTTCATCTATGAAGTTTAAGCATTCCACGATATAAGTAATATAATTGAAAATCCAAATCACCCTGGACATAGTTCATATATGAATCCACCAATGCCACATGACCACATCTCAACAGTATGTATACTGAGTCCTGACATCCAATTATCGTTAAAAACATTCCCAAATGAGATATGGCGTCCTAAATTTTCTCAGAGGAATTACAATGTAATGGCTAAAGGGAGACTCAGATATACTATTGAACAAATAGATCATTATCCTGTCTTTCCTAAGAGAACTAACTGTATTTATATTGATAGTAATAATGTCTTCAGCGTTCACACCTTCCCAACATGGCACAAAAAACAGAAAGATAACATGTACATTTCTAATCAATCCCAAGTTACCACCAAAAATATCAATGCCAAAAACACTATAAAAATATAATCTCCATCCTTTGGAAATGAACCCAAAGGGTAAGTTCCCCAAATACGGACTCCTCCAAAGATATAGCAAATAGGCTATCTTCTCTACACCAAGCACTAACAAGTAATGTCTAAATGAAGTTCCTTAAGAGGTAACCCAACAAATCTCCATAAACCTATTTGGAGAAGTATTGAAACTAGGTAGTCAACAAAGGCAGGCCATCCACAATGGACTAGATTGATAGAAAGTGGGTGAGATGATATTTATCCATGACACAGAAAATAGCATAGTTGACTATCTCCTTAAACCTAATTTTTTTTTTCAGGATAAAACTTTGCTTCATTGATATTCACATAGAATCAAATACAGCATATACATATTCAGTTTAGTTCCATAAGCTTAAAACTTGCATGTAATTGTCCACACAATGACAGTATAAACAGTAATTAAACCTAGTTTAGCCTATTGGAAACTAATTCAGCAAGTGAGGATATTACATATACATTCAACAGAACAAAGCATCAAGGATTATAGGAATTACAATCTGAATTCATCAACTAAGAACTTCATCCTTGAACAGGAACTAGATTCCTAGAACCTCTCAATTCTACCATCACTAGCAAGCATCAAGATTGTATAAGGCTATAAGCAAATATCCAAAAGAAAATCAATAAAGCAAAATATATAGACAGTGCCCTCCATGCTACATCAAATGAAATTTTCCAACATGATTAAAAAGCAACAAGGGTCAAGATGGCAGCCTCACCCGGGCCGCCCGCGCCCTCGCCCGGCAGGCGGCAGGGCGATTCCGGGAATCGCCCTGCCGCCTGCCGGGCGGGGGCGCGGGCGGCCCGGGTGAGGCTGCAATCTGCACCCTCGCCCTGCAGGCGGCAGGGCGATTCCGGGAATCGCCCTGCCGCCTGCCGAATCGCCCTGCTGCCTGCCGGGCGGGGGCGCCTGCATGATTGCAGCCTCACCCGGGCCGCCCGCGCCCCCGCCCGGCAGGCGGCAGGGCGATTCCCAGAATCGCCCTGCCACCTGCCGGGCGGGGGCGCGAGCGGCCCGGGTGAGGCTGCACGAGGCAGGCCCAGAATCGCCCTGCCGCCTGCCGGGCGGGGGCGCGGGCGGCCCGGGTGAGGCTGCACGAGGCAGGACCAGAATCGCCCTGCCGCCTGCCGGGCGGGGGCGCGGGCGGCTCAGGTGAGGCTGCACGAGGCAGGCCCAGAATCGCCCTGCCGCCTGCCAGGCGGGGGCGCGGGCGGCCCGGGTGAGGCTGCACGAGGCAGGCCCACACAAACTCTCAGCGTCCAACAATCTGCTGCAGTGAACGTGCTCGCCCTTAGCACAAAGGGAGAGATTCTCTACTCAGGGTCGACCGGCGGGGCTATTAAAGTGTGGGAACGAGTAAAACTCATCTACATGAATTCGATGCTGCAACATCTCGGGCTTCTAAGAGGGTTGCAGTGTTGTGTCTGGCCATGGTTAAGAATCTCCTTCGGTTGGTAAACAAGACGATACAGATATGGAGACGAGACCATATTTATTGTTGGTGGTGTTCCAGGGCCATAGTGGACCGGTAAAGTCCATCGTGCCCACCGTTGACATTTCCAGCGAGAGTATGGATTGGTCAATGAAAGCATGGCTGGTGGAAGATGATGATTCTTCACCAAATCGAAATGCTATTTACTGTCCCACAAATCTTGTGCAAGAAAAGCTCACATGCTAAATAATGCCCCGACATTGTACCGTGAATTTACGAAGAAAGCCATTTATTAAAACCAACAGAAACAACTTTCCTGCATGTTCAAAATGCCTGTTAAGAAAACTGCAATGAACGGTGCTCTTAATATATGGAGAATCATTTAAAAAATCATGCAATTAACGAGAATACGCTTTTTCTTGCAACGGATATGCTTTATAGGCACTAGAGAGAAAAATAAATAGAATGTGTTTTTTTTCCCTTTCTGTTGGGATCATTTATAATGTTTGGTTATGAGTGACATGGTAACCAAGTTAACTTAAAATTGTCAGTTTATTACTTTGGTTTCCTACTGAACTTTAAAAAATCTCATCGCATATTTTTCATATCAAGAAAAGTTACTTATCTGTGCAAATATTCTATGCAAAAGCTTCGACTTGAAAGTCTAGAGCCGGTGCTACAATTGTGACTTGTAAGTAATTTTCTTAAATCTCAGAGCATAGATGTGCTTCTTCTAAAATTATCCACCCAAATATATGTAGAAAAGTTTTATGCGGGAAACCTGTCACTTCAATACTTAAATGTTGGTTCAAGTCAGATTTCTGGTATATAATTAAGGCTTGAGAGAGGACTTGAAATATTTTTGAGATATATACTTAAGCTTGTGGAAAGAATGAGAGATAGAATGAAACTACTCCTCTGTTCACATAGAGTTTGGATGGTAGTTTATGTATTTAATAAATAAGTAGGATAAAATCAATAATTGGTTTCATTTAATTAATTTTGATTTATATTTGTTAGATATATTAAATTTTTAATTTTAAAAGATTTAGTATATATTTTTTTTCTCGAGGGAAAAAACTAAATTGAATTTTATTGATAATGATGATGGTTAAAGTTCACTAAGACTAATTTTGGTCTATTAGACATAAAAAACTAATTATTTAGTTTGATTTAAGATTTTATTCGTATGCTGAAAAAGCTTGTAGAGAAGACTCCGAGCTCACTATAATTTTGACATAGTAAAAGGCTAGGAAGGTCAGTATTGCAACAAAGATTATGAAACTGAGATGTAATGTGGTTGTAAGTGGGGCACTCTAAAAGGAAGTGATTTTCATCCTCGATGTTCATTTTAGTGATTTTCATCCTTGATTGTGGATAGAGTTCTTGAGAAAATGCTCCTATAACATTAGAGTTAAACATGAGGCATCTCAGGTCAAGTGCCTAATGGTTAAGAGCATGTGTTTCCTCCTAAGAGGTCATAGGTTCAAAAACCAGAAGGGGTTAGAGTAGGTATGCCTTCGTAGACAATAATCAAATCGTTGCGTGGAGGTGGGTCTCTTATCCCACAAACAAGGGGGTTTCATACACCAATTTGGTGTCTGGCTTGGCTATGACCTTAAAATTGGATAATAATAATAATTAGGATATAGATTGTTAGAAATTCATAATCTATAAGGGTGAAAGCATGGAGTTGGGTTACACCTTTTGGCAAGAGATGGCACATTTGGGTGGAAAAAATGATTGCTCAATTGAGCCCTTTTTAAGCGCTCGATCGAGCTGTTTGAGCACTTAAACAATGTAACCCAATGTTATTTAGGAGCTCGATTTAGCCATGTCTTTGCGACAGTCAAATGAAGGAGATTGGGTTCTGGATTTATTTTTTGGCTCAGGTAAGTTTTGTTATATGGAATTGAATTTCAATATGTTCTTTTTTTAATTAATATGTCATTGTACTAATTTACTTCATTATTTCTTTTGTGCTTGATAATTAGGTACAACACTAGCATGCTGCCTTCAAAAAGGAAGAAATTGCATTGCAATTGAGAAAGATCCATTACAGTGCAATTTCATTCAGCAAAGAATTAATGCTCTTCAATTTCTTTTTTAAAATTTTGAAAATTGACCCTAAAAAAAAATCATCGTTCCAGTATATCACTTTTTCATTTTGAAGCTATATTTTGCACGAAAATTTCGTAGTAAATTTCGTAGTCACTGCCATTTTTAAAACATGTTCAAAATTGACCCCGAAAAAATAAAATCATCGTTCCAGTATACACACTTTTCGTTTTTAGCATTGTTTTTGATGTTTTTTCGGGGTTTTTTGGCTAGAGTTCTCGTTTTGAGTTTATAGTTCCCGTTTCAAAGTTTACATTGTTCATGGATTGAAAATGATGTACAATCTCATATTGTCTCTATTTGCACTGATAATGGAAAATAATACACTTCAAATGAATTTGAAAACTATCTTCGCCAACATGGGATCAAACATCAAATAACTGTGCCTTATAATCCCCAACAGAACGGAGTAGCTGAAAGAATGAATAGGACAATCTTAAATATGGTGTGCTCCATGATGTTTTTCAAAAATGTAAAATTGATGTTTTGGGTTGATGCAGTTCTATGTGCTGTATATGTAAAGAATAGATGTCCATCTAATGCTATTAGAAACAAGACTCCTTATGAAATGTGGTATGGGAACATTCCTTTGATAAAGCATCTCAGGGTCTTTGGTTCCACATGTTATGCCTTGATACCAAAGGTACATAGAAACAAACTTGGTGCAAGAAGTCATAAGTGTATCTTCCTAGGGTATTCAAACACCTCCAAAGCATACCGTCTCTATGATGAAGTCAATAAAAAGTTTGTTGTATCTATAGATGTAATCTTTCTTGAATCATCCAAAACTGACAATGTTGTTGAGCGGCAACTTTATCGCTTGGATAGATTCACAAATGCAAAATCATTTCAAGAATTTGATAATCAGATTCCACATCTTGAAGAGGGGATTCCTATTCTAGATCAACCTGTGGAATCTTCTTCTGAAGCACTCTCTCCCCCACATGAAACTCCAACATCGGATGATACTTTGAGTGATGTGATTGACAGAATTGGGACACTCAATCTTTATTCAGTCCCAACTCAATCAACGAAGCAGCCTGCACCATCTCAGAAAGGTCCCCCAAAGTGGCTGACAAATACACTTGAAAGTGTTCATCCTGATGAGGTTAGAAAGACAGGAACTAGAAATTCAACTCGAAAAATTAGAGGTGATGTAGATGACTCTCATTCACCTATTGATATGGATGTTTCTTATGATTTTGAATTGAATTTGTCTACAAATTTTGAACCAACTTCCTTCAAAGAAGCTGCTTCTCATGATGAATGGAAAGAAGCAATGCAAAAGGAGTATGATGCCTTGATAAAGAATGACACTTGGAAGCTGGTTGATCCTCCATTGGGAAACAAACCAATTGGCTTCAAGTGGGTCTACAAGAACAAGTATAAAGCTGATGGCTCACTTGACAAGCACAAAGCCAGGCTTGTGGCAAAAGGTTTTGCACAGAAGGAAGGGGTCGATTATGAGGAGACTTTTGCCCCCACAGCAAAATGGACTACCATCTGGACACTCTTTTCCCTAGCAGCTCAGAACGATTGGAAAGTCCATCAAATGGATGTAAGAACTGCTTTCTTGAATGGAGATCTAAAAGAGAATGTTTCTATGTCCCAGCCTGAAGGATTTGTTGTAAAAGGACATGAACATAAAGTATGAAAACTTGTGAAATCCTTGCATGGCCTCAAACAAGCACAGCGAGCCTGGTATGAAAAACTAACTGAGCATCTTCTGAAACTCAATTTCAAACATTATGATCTTGATGATGCAACTTTGTTTATCAAGAAGGTTGGAAAAATAGTTGTAAATCTTGTGGTATATGTAGATGATCTTTCGATAACAGGGAACAATGAGAGATACATTGCATCCATAAAGAAGGAATTGAGGAAAGGTTTTGAAATGACTGATTTGGGCTATGTTCATTACTATCTTGGTATTGAAGTAACTCAACATCCGAAGTCCATATTCCTTTCTCAAAAGAAGTACATTGGAGATCTGTTGAATAGATATGGCATGACTGAATGAAATCCTCTAACTACTCCAATGGAACAAAACTTAAAGTTCACATCCATTGAAGGAAAAGAATTTGAGGATGCAACAAAGTATAGACAGCTTGTAGGAAGTCTCAACTAACTAACTACTACCAGACCAGACATTTTGTTCGCTGTAGGAATCCTCTCCAGGGTTATGCAAAAGCCTTGTGAGGGACATTGGTCTGCTGCAAAAGGAGTTCTAAAGTATTTGAAGGGAACTCAATACTTTAGAATCAAGTATACACAGATGGGCGACTTCAGCTTGATTGGATACTCTGATTCAGACGTCGATGGATACAAAGAAACTGGGGTATCTACTTCGGGTTATGCTATGAGTCTTGGATCAGGAGCTGTCTCCTGGAGATCACGCAGACAATCAGTTCCAGTAGATTCCACAACAGAGGTAGAATATGTGGCAGCGGCTGAGGCAAGAAAAGAAATTGTGTGGCTCAGGAAAATTCTTGAAGATTTGTAGGTAAAACAAGTACAATCGACTCCACTCATGATTGGCAATAAAGTTGGCCAAGAACCCAAAGTTCCATGATCAAATGAAGCACATCAATACAAAATATCATCTGATTCAACATCATGTTGAGGCCAAAACAATCCATCTTCGCCATTATTCCACTAATGAGCAAATTGCAGACATCTTCACCAAAGCGCTTGGAAGACAAAAGCTTGAAAAATTCAGAACGATGCTTGGACTCACCAACATCCCTTCAGATTAAGGGGGGGAATGTTGACACCTAATCATAGGGATTGGGTGAACAAATATAATTAGTGTAATTAATAATAGAGGAAATGGAGAGGCATCGGGAGATGAACTGAACAATCACTCCCTCTTGTATATAATAGTAAACAACCTAAATGAATAATACGTTTACATTTGAGGAGTTACCTCCTAGTCTGACAAATTTTTATTTTTACATTTTTCATTTCACGTGGTTTATATCTCACAAAACATATTACTTATTGAACAGTGAAAAAAATGGCCAAAAATAATGTAAAACAAAGAGGTAAACTTTGATGATATATATACAAATCAACTTTTATGAGATAGCATTTGAAGAAAACTTATTATACAAATTTATATAGTTAAAATGATATATTTTTATGTCATAAAATATTTTCTCTCTCAAATATACTTTTATCTATTATAATTTTGTTTTAATTTTCTTATATTAGATTATAAAAGTTTTTTATAATGTTCTAATGGTGGTTCAAAAAAATGAATTTCTAGATAATAATAATAATAATATTAAATTATAAAAACAAAAGTTATAATGTTAAAATAAAAATTAAAGCAGTTTTATTGAATTTCATTTCTTTTCTTTTAAGTATAGTTTTATTTGTTTTTTTTTTTTAATATAGTTTTATTTGTTTTAATTTTATTATACTAGATTATTAAATAAATTCTATGCAATTAAAATAAAAAAACAAACTAAATATGGTAGATTATATATTTTTTCCAAATATAATTTTATTGGTTTTAATTTGCTTATATTAAATTATAAAACGTTTTAAAATCAATGAAAATTTATTAGTGTGCTTTATTGAAGCTCATTCAAATTATTACTTTTTCCACTTAAATTTAATTCTTCCACGTAACATGATAACAAAAATTTAAACTAAGTTACTAATCGATATGAATAATAAAAATGTGCATTAAGAGAATTGCCATATTGGCTTGAAAAGAAAGTCACAATGGGAAATACAGTCGAGATTATCCAAATTAATTTCGAGTTGCTTTGCAGCTGTCAAAACTGAACATCAAATTAGTACAATGAACAATTTGGTTGTCCAAATACACTGTTCCATTCTGGCCCTTTTAAGGTAAGCCAAAACAGAACCCAACCCCAAAATCTAACCTAATGATACAATTCAAATGAGGATGGGGAAACTCAATTCGTCGAATTCTTCCAACTCGTCAGTCCTGGGAGGATTACATAATGTGCTACACTCGCCCACATTTGAAGAATTACGACACTCGTCAGGGTTTGGAGAGTTACATGGTGTAGTCCTTGTATCGTGCTACTCGGAGTTTGCAGTCCTTGAATCGTGTTGTCGTGTGTTCTTCTCTGGTATTGTACGGAGAATCACCTGCGTTGTCACATAAAAATAAACTGAGTCTAAAGAGATCTGAAATGATAAAATAATTTGTTTGATGACTTTGAGTATAAGTTTACGATGTAAGTTCAATAAAAGTTAAAAGAGAGGTACCTCTACACGAATGCGAATTTTCTGGTGTTTGATTTTTCCCAAGTTATTGAATTCCTGTTCGGCGGCCAAAATGTTTGGTGACAGGTTCTCCACACTCCCATCGTTATCTGCGTGCACACAAATCTTAAATTTAGATTTATATTCCGTCAGATTAAAGCCCAACATTACATATTAAATCACATTATGCTGAAAATCGAACATCGGAGACCCAAAAAAACATTTACCCAATTTATTTACGAAACTAATACCTGCACAATCTTGAAGCAGAGAATGGCGAGATTCATCAGGATTATAGCAGCTGAGGCACTGATATGCAGTAGCCCATAGAACGATTCTCCTCGGTGCTACAACTTTCAGAATTAGAGTTTTCTAATACTGAAAAAAATTCAAGCGAAATTATGTTATAACATGAATGAATGAAGCAATGGTTGGGCCTCATGCATAACACACAAATTATATGGAACGGCTATGCCTTGCCAATCCGTTACGATAAATCAGGAGGCTCCTGTCGATGAACAATCTGTCGAGTGTAGAAACAAAGGCCTGCTGCATCTCTAGCCACCCTTCGGCCATTGACGACACAATGTCGCCCTGGAAGAAGGAATTGGGCGCGTAGGTCTCCTGCTAGAGGCCCAACTGTATGTGAACGTTTACCACAAATTTCAGCGACTCCGGCATCGGATCGCTCTTGCAAATGACGTATTCGGAGAGCTCTGTGTTCATTTTTCGGTCTTCCGTGGGCTTGTAGTAGCTGAAGGCCATCAGGTAAGCGCAGGAGCTCCTCTGGCTGTGAATGTGCCAAACTATTCTCACTGCTAGCACAGACATCACAGCCGCAAGTTCCAGAGCCGAAGTAGGTATCGAACAAGAGTGACCTCACCCCTCCCATGATTCGGCCGAGAGATATGAACAAGAGTGACCTCACCCCTCCCATGATTCGGCCGAGAGATATGAACGATTCTTACAATCCATCTCCGCTTGATGAATTTTTCAATTAGCATACCACCGATATATCTGTGTTCATTTCACATCGTTTCAGAAATTTCGTGGGCAACTTGGGCGCGGAAATAACATTTGAATTTTGAAATTTTGGGCACCCAGGTTGCATTGAATGAGTATAGTACACTGTCTTATCCACCGTGTGACAGAGTGGAACGGAGCAGCCGGGAAAGCTATGGGGCATAGTTGCCTAAATACCCAATAACATGGGATTTATTGGTTGCCGCAATTTGGTGTGAGAGTACCTGTGAGCAGATGGAATTGACAGATGGAACAAGCTGAAGCTCGAGGAGGAGAGACCGCATGGTACGAGTGTGGACGGCTCCTTGAGGCATTATGTTCTCCAGCATTTCAGGATTGACAACCCTGCCATCTCCAATGGCTTCATGGGGCGACTCTATCTCGAAGGCACCAGGGGAATATGAAGGAAGCTCGGCCTCCTCGTTTCTTCCAATGACGGAACCGATATCTTCACCTCCTTTGGACATTTGAATCCTATCGGGATGCATGACCAATTTTCGGGCTTCGCAAATTGAGGTCTCTAGGGTTTCACTATATGCGCAGCTCAAGGACCCGCCCTTGGCTTCTTCGGTCAAATTCCTGTTCTTGAGTTTTCTGTTACGGGAGTCTTCGCCATGGAGTAGGCGGAAAGGACGAGTAAAGCCATTTCCAAAGTGGCCTTCGCAGGACCGCACTGCTAGCTTGGGATTGGGATGTCAAGGGAGGTAGGACGGAAGATCTGGCCATGGCTTCCCATTCAAAGACAATTTGCTGGTTTGAACTTTTGGGGGTTTTTTGGGAAGGAACGCCGTTGCTTCTCTTTTACCATCGTTGTTTGAAGGAGGGAAATAAAGAAAATAGTAGCAGAGGATTATGAGATTGAGTGCTCATAAAAGAAGAAGAAACCCCTTCATCTTCATCAGAATTGGATGAGTCCCAATGCGCACTCTCGCGTATTTCTGTCGTCTTCGATCGGCCAGGTCTTCTTTATTGCTCAAATCTTGACTCGGAAGACTTGGGAGGTTTCGATCGTACGAGACTGGCGAAACCTGCAATTTATGAGTTGAATTTAAATTTACTTTGGATTTTTCAAAATCTTTCAGCGTACTCGTAAATATTGTTCTTGATTCTTGGCTTTGTGCTTTCTTACATCATATGTTCGCATGGAGTTGTGTTCTCTGTACCTTCCCTTTTAAGTGCGTCAATTAGGTGAGAGTTTTGGGCGATTGCTATTTGAGAGTTTTGGGCGATTGCTATTTCCAACCCTATAGTATTATAAATGCGTGTTGACAAGTGAGGGAAATAGCGCTCGCCCTCTCTCTCCACAGCACGTGAACAAATGAATGGAGCGTGGAGAGAGGGCGAGCGCTATTTCCCTCGCTTGTCAGCACGCATTTATAATGCTATAGGGTTGGAAATAGCAATCGCCAGAGTTTTGACCCCTAAACTGCCTTTAATGGCAAAACGAATTGAAATACAAAATTAAGTTATAAAATGAAAATTTATAAATAAGTTTAGTAAATTGATTAAGCATATTTAAGGATGGGAGGTACTCGCAATTCTCATGCCTTCATGCATCCATATGACCCTAATCATTCTAGCGATATTTGTGCCCCTTTCCCTTCTCTCTGAATTTTATTTTTATTTTTTTAAATAAAATTAATTTTCTCAATATTAAATAATAAAAGAATGATCTATTTAATTATAGGATGTTGTCATTAGGATTGTGTAAGCTTAATCAAACATTGATACTTTGGTATTTATCCCCACGATTAGTTTTAGTTTTCTCTCATTTCTTCTCTATGAGATTTCAACCCATGACTTGATGGGATTAAACCCCACACAAACCAACTCGTTTACACCTCATTGTTTTTTTCATCACTTATGAAGGTTCCTTTTTTGATAAAACAATGATTGTCTCGTTTTCTATTTCTTAGGATTAGGTGTTAGCGATGGGCAACTTTACAACTATATGCAATTTTGGTGTTTTCCTCCAAATCTTCCTCAATTTGAGGGATAGTTAACACTAGTGGGTGTATCTCTTTGCCCATGATCTCTAGAGGTGCTTGGTTCGCTAGTAGATGAGGGCTTAGATCATAATTTAAGCTTCAGTTCTTAGTGTTATTTACAAAGCTTCCTAGGTTTTTAATCTCTTGGCACATAATCCTTGGAGTTGTTTCGTTTGCTAGTATATGGGGATCTAGATCACGGTTTAGGGTTCACTTCTAAGTGTTATTTACAAAGTACCCTAGGTTTTTAATCTCATTGAACCTCTAAGTGCCTGATTTATTATGGGTTTTGGAGTAAGTCACTCGGTTGGTGAACAAAATTGATCAAATTCGAAGTTTGTCGAATCTCATTCCTCGGCGAATTTATTCGATGAGGTTCGCAGATCTCCGGCCAAACATGAACACGAATAATTTCACGAAATTCTTCTAAAATTCTATTGAAATTCGTTTCAAGTTCGTTTGTAAATTATAGGACATTCAAAAGGTTCATAATAAAAAATTATAAAACAATAAAACACTAAAGGCTAAAACCTACTTGCTTTAAAATAAAAGTTCGTTTGTAAATCATAGAACATTCAAAAGGTTCGTAATAAAAAATTAAAAAACAATAAAACGCTAAAGGCTAAATCTTACTTGCTTTAAAATAAATAAAAATTCCAAGTTGTCTACACTAACAGAATGTTGTCTATGAATGTCAAACTTGACAACCAGGGAGAGACTAATACAAGTTAAGTTAGCTTTAGGAGGATGCTAAGAGTTAAGTTATTAATTTACATAGAACACAATTTTTTTTAATATTATTTTTCATTTATATTTTTTTATCTTTATCTTCACATTTTAATATGTTAATTTTTTATTTATACCATACACACTTAAATTAACTAGTTGTGACAGAAATGTAATATTTCAATAAAATATAAAAGTTAAATATATAAAAGAAACCTATGCAAATTCAAAAATATATATATTTCAATCTTTAAATTTTGTTGTCATTATTTATTATTTTTGAATATATATGTTAATTTTTTATTTATGCCATATACACTTATAAATATATAAATTTATATATTTTAAGTTTGTATGGTATAAAAATCCATGCGGCCTAGAATAGACCATGGTGGAGTGTATTGTTAAGTAAGGCACTCTATGATGTGAAGGTCACCGATTTGAAACTTCATGTGCAAAAATCTCACCATGTTAAGGGTCGTTGTGGCCTGGTTGGGAGCGATCCCCAAGTGATTTTGATGGCCTAGATGCCCCTAAGTAGTGGTTTCTCAAGCCAACATTAAGCGTGCAATCATCACAAGACTCACACAACTTAGTGAACAAAAAAATTGTATGATATAAATAAAAAAATTAACACACATATACAAACATAATGCTTTAATATGATCTCAAATTTATACACACATATTTTCTTTTTTCTTCTTTTTTTTTATGCCATACAAACTTAAATTATATAAATTTATATATTTATAAATGTGTATGGTATAAATAAAATATTTAACATATATATTCAAAAATAATTATTTAATATTGTATTTGTCAAGAATACGCGTTTTGCAACCCTAATGGTCAGGCGGCCATGAGTTAGGCGGTGCTAGAAAGAACCACAGACTGCAGCAAGAGACAGACCCAGAAACCAAGAACCAGAAGAAAATGACAGAGGAGGAGAGGAGGGGAGAGATCCCCTCCTATCGAGATGCGGCGGTAGGGGAAGGCCAGAACACCAGTAACCAGGCGGGAGAAACAAGAAAACCAGGACCTATCCTTGGAGCACGATGGCAGGCAGGTAGCAAAGGCAAATGTTTACCATGTGCAACGGAGAAACCAAGATTCATAATCCCGATGAACAAACTGGAGCGATACAGAAGCTATATGAAAGACCACGCGCTCATATGCAAGTTCATTGGAGTATGGCCGACGGAAAAGGATCTCACCAAGTGGATTCAGCAAAAATGGAAACCCCGAGGCCACATCGAGCTAAAGCTGGGAGCAAGAGGCTTCTTCACGGTAACATTCTCGAACCTGCAAGATAAAGAAAAAGTTTTTAACAATGGCCCTTACTTTCATTATAATGTTGGATTGTTCATGAGATACTCGGAAGAATGTTACAACCCAGACAAAGAAAAATTATTAGCAGCCCCGGTATGGGTTAGGTTATTTGGCCTTCTAATGGACTTCTGGGACCCAGAGATCCTAGAGGGCATAGGAAACATGATAGGCAATTTTGTAAAAATTGAAAAAAAGACAAAAAAATGAAGATACACCTCATATGCCAAAATTTATGTTTACATGAATATAACTGACCCTATTCCAGACACAGTGGAGTTAGAGTATCACGAAGAGGTCTGGCAGCAAACCCTCGATTATGAACATATTCCATTCAGGTGTAAAAGATGTCATGAGTATGGACATTTGTTTAATGAATGCCCACTCAATATAGAAGAAGAGGAGCGCAGAAACAAACAGCAAAGAAAAAAACCAAGAAGACAATGAAGGGTTTCAAGAAGTAAAAAGCAAAAGAAGACAAACAAGAGAGAATACCAGCAGGGAAAAGAAAGAACAACAAGGCCAACTGATGAACCCCAAAAATGGATAATTATATGGGCTCATTCAACCTCCTAATTCAACTTAATCCACCATTCTCATTAGTTTATTGCATGTTTTTTATTATATTTATACTAATAGAGTGAATTGGGTTAGTCATTATGCCAACAAGTCTAATGTGTGCTTTGTGTAGTCTTTTTGGTCAATTTGGAGACAAAATCAAAGGTTTTAATGAGCACTTGGCAGCGAAATTCGTAGGAGAATAAGGGAGAGGATTTGTAGGAAGGTGTCCCCTTCATTTATGGGCCCTTACCTCGAATTCTCCACCATCAGCTCGGAGTTCAAGGGCCACCAAATCAAATATCACAAGGGCAGCCGAGCAAGTGCTAGTAAAAGTGTTGTTAACTACAAGTTTTGGCAGCTGAGTTCCTAAAGTTTAGGAGGGTTGTTGGGGTCCTCAATTTGTATAAATAAGAAGGCTTAGGGCCTCATTTTAGGTTAGCCAGTAGTTAGTCACTTTGTAGGCAGAAGTTAGCTAGTTTATAGTTCGATTTTAGTCAGTAGGCTAGCTTTGCATTTCAGCATATTTTCAAGCTTTTCCCTTGTGGACAGTTTTTTATGTAAATATTATTTCTTGCTCAATAAGGATGAATCCAGCTTTGCACCAGCTCTAAATCTCTCTTAGGAGGCTGTAGCTCTTGGGGTTGGGCCCATCTCAAGTGCCCACTGCCTCCTTTGTTTATCTTTATGTGTTTTTGCTGCATTCTTAGAATAAAATCTGCTATTTAGATTTAAATCTTGCTTTGTTATTTAGGTTGCTTTTTATGATTAAAGTAGCTTTTCATGTTCAGATAGATTTGATAGGTTAATAACAGAAAAGATCCTTGGAAAAAGGCCTCAAGCACCTCTGATCTCACCTCTCCCTCAGTGGGATCATGAGCTGGGACAAAGGTGACATTGCTGCCAACAAAAACGTTGTTTTGCTTTGTCATGCAATTCTTAGTGTTGGAATCCTCATTTGCAGATGCTGATATTAGTGGTGTTTAAATGCTTCAGTTGATGATTGCTTAGTTTCATAAGTTATTTCATGCATTTCATTTCGAATAAACTGCTGGTCATTTCCTTTTGCTGTTACTTAAGTCAGAATAAAGTAAAGTAACTAGGTCATAGGTTTTATAAGTGTTTGTTTGTTCAGTTTGAAAAACCACTTGCAGAGTACCTGTTACCCTTCTTTATCTGCCCATACTCCATCCAACCTACCTGCTTCATCCTTCACTTAGAACCCTTACCTTACATTTGCCTCATTCGCTTACTTTGCCATGATTCTCATCTTCTTGTGCAACATCGTTTCATCCCTCCTTGAACGAATCTCACCGTCTGCGCCACTCCTCAACTCCATCTTCCAAGTCTTGAACTCCCCTACACTCCTATTTCACCTCTATACTCATTCCTCCACCTTTTTCCCTCCATCCATGCTCCAAAATTCCATTTCTGAACATCCTGTAGAACCCCTGCAGACTTCCTGTAGAAGCTCACAAATGAGGTTTCTTGATAGCCAAACTTTGTGAAACTCTTCGGAAGGGTGTTAGGGACTCTTTAGACCCTCTCTGAACCTTCCCGACCTCTTCCAAGCATTTCTCCTCCTTGATCCACCCCTGCATAGTAAAAAGCCAGTTAAAAGCACATGCATGATAATTCTAATAACTTATTCAAAAATACAAAAATATGTTTTCTTCAGGTAGAGGTAGTCTAGACACATGTATTTTACCTTCATAGAAGTAATGGCATCCCTCCCAGTAGTTTGCATTCTCTCCTTTGCATTAGTAGGACTAGCTGGTAGAATTAGGGTTTGCTAGGGTTTGCGTTACTTTTTGGCTTTCAGTTTCTTTCCGCAAGTAGATTAACTTCCTTTGAGTTAACTTTCATCATCAGTTAAAAAGCTTCTTCTAAGAGCTCATAGAAGTTGGCTTAAGCCCCTAGCGAACTTGTGCCAGCTGACCAAGTGACAGCTGCGGCAAGAGCTAGTACTTATGCATACAGCATCGTCGCTTCCAAGTTTGTTACGAACTACCAGGTTGATAAAATTAAAGAAGGGAGTTCCAGGAGTTTCAGTATTATTGCTACAATACTGGGGCTCACCACTCTTTTTGGCGCCGTTGCCGGGGAAGCATCAGAGTATTGGTGATTGCTGCTTTTCTTCTACTTTCCACTACAACCTTCTGCTACATAGTTTATTTCATTTCCATTATGCAATTTCGTTTTTGCAAAAGTAGATTAGCATTTCCCGCTTTCATAGATTAGCATTTCAATTCCGCAATTTCATTTCTGCAAGCGTAGATTAGCATTTCAATTCCGCAAGTGTAGCCTAGCATCTCATTCCTGCAATTTCATTTGAGCAAAATAGATTAGTCCTTTCCTGCTTTCATTTCAATTCCGCATTTTCATTTCAGCAAGATAGTTGCAGTGCAATCTATTTTAGTTTTTGCAAGTACAAGCAAAAAAAAAAAAGGAGCAAAAATTAACCGAAGAGCTTTCCTTTCATGCCTTGTAGGAGTAGAGATAATTCAACAAAATGATTGCACAACACCCCCACTGCTTCACCCAGCCAACCTTCTCTCTTCTTCGATGGCTATGACTAAAGAACCCTTAGGTGGACAACAAGACATATTTGAAGAACCTCAAGGGAAGAAGAAGAAGAAACCATTCCTCTGGAGCAAATGGCTACAAACAGAAATGTTGGGAGCAGTGCCTTATCCAAAAATGAATTTTCAAATCAGATGGAAGATTTCAAGAGTGATATGAGGTAGTTTCTTTCCATGCAACTGGATACCTTGCGGATCCAAAAGAAGCAAGAGGAAGCCAAGAGGGCTTTGGTCATCTTTTGTCCTAGGTGCACTAGAAAGCATCCTAGGAACGAATGTCCAATGCACTCCCTAGAAGTGTGTTTCGTCTGTGAAGGATACCATCCTACGAATCAGTGCCCTTCCTTGCCTGGACTTAAAGCTGCATATCAGAGAGCCAAAGGAGCCACTGAATCACTCTATTATATGAACCAAAGGAGGCCACATGGACCTAGATCTTACCAGCAGGAACTGCAAGGGACATCCGAGACCTATTATGACCCCTATCAAGCCACTTTCATGCCTTCTTGGGGTCCCCTTGCTCACCCTTCCTGGTTCACACCTCCTCCTTGTTCCTTCACAGATCCATATTATGCCCAACCAGCTGCTCATTTGTTTCACTCTTATGCTCAGCCACAGCCTCAGTGGAATGCACCTCAGCAGGGGTGGAGGCCCCAATACAACACTCCTCCCGCTTCTTTTCCTCCACCACCTGCTCATCCACAACCATCGCCTCCTGCTCCACCAAGGCAACCCCAAATGCCTGCCCAACCACAACCCCATCCACATCCATCTCAAATATACACCCCCACTCAGCTACCCGTACCACCATTTCCAAAACCATACAATGGAGTAGCTCAACCCAATTGCAAAGCTGAGGCACAACATGTCCAAATGACTCCTCTTGAGCTCAACGATCTTCACCATAGCTCAGGAAGAGTGTTGCAAAGCAGAGATTATATTGACAACATTGAAGGACCAAAGGCAAAAGAAGATTCAAAAGAGGAGATCAAAGAACCATGGGCTGCACTTGATGAAGAGAAGAGATCAGAATCAGAGATCGAGAAAGCTCCCTCATGGTTACCATCAAACCCTCCATGTAGTCAAGAGAAAAGTCAGCAAAAAGAGGAAGATGTGAAGGTCATGATAGAAGAAGATATGGAGAATGATACAGATCAGCAACAGGACCAAGGATATCAAAGCTATATTGAGACATGGTTCTAGACAGTCACTAAGTTGCAGCAGTACTCTCTTCCTCAGCTATGTTTGATCCCTTCAAAGTCAAATCATTTGGTCTCTGAGATCTGGATAGCTGTCAAAGCATGCATTTCAAGCCGCCACATCATTTTATCTCTAATCTCGATGTGCACATGGCTCCATTGGAAGTATTCTTATACTTGAAAAGAATTTTGTTTTTTTCAAGTAGGGTAGGGTAGAAAAAAAAAAAAGAGAAAAAAAAGAAAATGAAAAAATGAAAATAAAAATCTAAGGTGAAAACCTCCTCGGAGGCGCCTTAGATTGGCTCATTGATTGAAAACCTCCATGAGGCGATCAATGGGTTGGAAAGAAGAGAAAATAAAAAGGGAATAAGATCCCTGGGTCAAAACTTCCCTTGGAGGCGCCCAGGGCAGGCAATTAGGGTGAAAACCTCCATGAGGCGCCCTAGTTGTTTTTCAAAAAAAGAGAGAGAAAAATAAAAAAATAAATAAAGCTAATTTCCATTGAATAATTGCAGGTTGCAAAAAGGACATTGCAGGTCAGGGAGGATCGTTCAAAACAAAGACAAAGGAAGTTATGTGCCTTCTACAGGAAGTTTTGTGTCTTCTACAGGAAGCCTACAAACAAGCAAAAATTGATCTCTGAAGAGGACCTGAAGGCTGGGAATCTGTCCGTGAGGCCTGCAAGCATCCATGTTTTCATCCCTCACCCTTCTCCATCATTTTTTCTATCTCATTGTGCTTCTTTCCTCAAGACTGTGTGTTCTACAGGAAGTTCCTGTAGAAATTACAGGATTTCTACAGGAAGCTAGAAATGGATTTGAAAAAGGTATTTTGGCAAACATGATAGCTTCCTCAAGGGTTCAGAAGTCCTCCTGCAATCTTCAAACTCCTCCTCCATCATCTCCATGCCTGCATCACAGCCAAAGCTCAGTTTTTCTTTCCATGCAAAAACTTGCAGAATGCTTTGAAGAAAAAATACATAGAACAAAATTTGTTTTTTCCCTAGCTTGAAAACTGTGCATCCATTTGAAAAACTGTTACAGGGGGAGTTGTATAGGGACAATGGAAACATGCCCGAGCAATCTTAGCCCATTCCGGTGCACGGTTTCCAAGAAATCCGCCTCCATCACCGTCAGCCATTTTTGCATTTTCTCCATATCCGTGCATCCATTTCAAAACTTGTTTCATGGGGAGATGCATATGGGTGATAGTAGCCTACCCAAGCAGTTTCAGCCGATTCCGATGCACAGTTTCCGAGAAATTGATCTCTGAAATCTTCAGCCATTTTCCATTTTTCTCGAAATCTGTGCATCCATTGATCGCAATTTTGCTATGGGAGGTGCATAATGATGATAGGAACATGCTCAGCAAGTTTCAGATCGATCTGATCTATCGTTCGGGAGCAATGGCGAAAACAAGTTTTGGTCTTGTGAAAATTCAGCAGCAGCAGCTTGAGGGTGCAGATCTGAACGTAAAGCCAGCTCCTACAGCATGGATCCGGCCAGAGGATACCTGCACAAGAAAAAATAGCCATGAATCAGCCACCAAGCCCTCATGAAACCACAGAAGCCAATACATGCAGCAAATGAAAGGCCACAACACTTCACGACAGCCATATTCGACTTCCAAGTATGTGACTAAAACTCATTCCTCTATTGCATGAATCTAATCTAAGCACTGCATGAACGAAAGAGATGGTGGGATTCAGCCAGGAAGCTAGCCAGATTCTATTGCACTCATCTAGGAAAAAATCACACAGCATACGTGTATAGTCGTTCACGTGAAATTTGAAAAACACAGGTAGTGGTAGACGTGTTGAACTCCAGCGCACAGGACGTCAAATGATTAACAGATAGAAGAGAACATACAGTCCATAACATCACTGCAGTTCGAATAAAGACAGCACACGTTTTTGCCACCTCACCACAAATCACGCAGCAATTAAAGAAGGCTCGGCTGAAACTCACAAACTGTTGTTCATCTGCACTTGCCACATCCTCAACTGAAGTATGCACAAAACGATTAACTAGTCATCCTCCACTAGTTTCTCTACCTGTCTTCGAGATTCTGCTGCGTATCAGGCTCGCTCAGAGGCGCAGGGGTGCTCTACAGGCGTTTCTACAGGAAACACAGAAAACAACCATGCAGAAAGAAAACCTGGGATTTTCGGTGAATTTCAAGCTCCAAATGAGGTAGGATCGGGGAAACTTCATTGTGCATGATTTGTTGGTACAAAATGGTGAATTGAACACGACATTGAATTGAAAAATGAGAGTAACAGTCTACCTGTGTATTCAACAAAATATGAAAGATTGCCTGCATATTTCACTGTATTTGCCCAAGTTCTTTCTCTGCACTCCGAACTCTCCTCATCATCTTTAAAAGTAAAGAAGATATATGTTGCAGTAGAGGCCACCCTGTGTGTATGAAAACCTGAATTTACATATGTATCTATGTGTTGAGAAGAGAATTTGTGCCCTTATGCTCAGTTCTGCAAAAACAACATTGTCCTTTCAATAAACCGACAGTCGAATTCTGGGTGACAGAAACAAGGGAATTATTGCTATCTGGTATTGTGAGGAACACAAGAGAAACTCCTCCCTAGGTTCAGAAAACACCAAATTCAGTTGTCCTCTATTTTAGTGATTGACTGTTGTTTTCCTGAGCATTTCCTTTTCTGATTAAAACATAAAAAGAGCAATTCCACCATGCCATGAGGATTCATAATGGGAGAACACAATTGAACAAGTAAGGGCACACCCAAGGCAACCACAACACAAGTCAAAGAGAAGGCACCCACAGCCAAGCAAGCCAAATCACGGAAAATTAGTTCTACAGGAAGCCAGCTGACTGTTTTTACAGGAAGCCAGAAAACTGCTTCTACAGGAAGCCTGGTAAAGGGCAGCAGAAGGAGAAATCGGCCGAGATTTTAGCTAGGGAGGCAGCAGCTGTGTTGGCCACCCTAAGCACATACCCCAAGCAGAAGGAGAAGCGAAAGAGGGAGCTTCCACTATATTTTAAGGCAAGAAAGAGCATGCAGATAAGAACTGGCAGACCCCAACCACAGTCAAAAGAGCCAATCACAATTGTAGACACCTCAGCTACACAAAAGGAGAGGTCTCCCTCCAAGGCATCCATCACCTATGAACGGGGAAGCCCGAAGACATCCACCTGGAGAGAAAGAATGGAAATGTTTGACGCAAAGGCCTCTCTAGAGGATGCTGAGACAGTTCTACAAGAAGCTGAGAATTCTCTAGGAAAAGGAGCATAGGCAGTGAGAAAAAGCAGAGAGAAAAGCATGGTTTCATGACCGAGAAGAGGACATCACTTCAGAAGCTTGGCATGACAGGGAGGCCACCAGGGCCATCAAAGATGAGGAGATAGATCAGTTGCTCAGAGGATGAGCAACACTTTCAGTAGGGGGGTGATGATGAGCCCCAAAAATGGATAATTATATGGGCTCATTCAACCTCCTAATTCGACTTAATCCACCATTCTCATTAGTTTATTGCATGTTTTTTATTATATTTATGCTAATAGAGTGAATTGGGTTAGTCATTGTGCCAACAAGTCTAATGTGTGCTTTGTGTAGTCTTTTTGGTCAGTTTGGAGACAAAATCAAAGGTTTTAATGAGCACTTGGCAGAGAAATTCGTGGGAGAACAAGAGAGAGGATTTGTAGGAAGGTGTCCCCTTCATTTATGGGCCCTTACCTCGAATTTTCCACCATGAGCTCGGAGTTCAAGGGCAACCAAATCAATTATCACAAGGGTAGCCGAGCAAGTTGTTAAAATTGGCAACCAAGGAAAAACTTCATGTGGGTCATCTTATTCATGGTTGATAATATTTTTATTAGATTCCTCTCATCGAGAGGTGTAGGATTGATATAAAGATCATCCAATTCCGATAAGTATTCATGAAGATATGAATTTATTTTGATTATGGAATTATTATCAAGCTGACCTACAACTCATGTAGGCTCAGAAGCCCAACAGTCGCATCTATTCACCCACCAACGTTGTGTATAAATATAAGAGGACTTTTCCTCATTTGGACTCACTCATCTCATCACATCTCTCTCTCTCTACTGCGCAGATATGAGCCTCTTCTCTACTGCGCTGAAATGGGTCTCTCTCTCTCACACATGTGAAGCCGGAAGCTGTTGAATTTGAAGCTGCAACTGCAGAAGTAAAGATTGACTTGTGTGGCCTAGAAGATCTCCTCTTTGGAACTACGCTGTAGGTTCATCTGAACCTCTTTTGAAAGCCGCAACTTTTGGTGGTGGAATGAAGTCAATCCGACGAACGGTTTGCAAGATATCGACTGCCCTAGTTTGAAGCCGGAAACTGCTGAAACTGAAGCTGCAACTGCAGAAGTAAAGATTGACTTGCGTGGCCTAGAAGCTCTCCTCTTTGGAACTACGCTGTAGGTTCATCTGAACCTCCTTTGAAAGCCGCAACTTTTGGTGGTGGAATGAAGTCAATCCGACGAACGGTTTGCAAGATATCGACTGCCCTAGTTTGAAGCCGGAAACTGCTGAAACTGAAGCTGCAACTGCAGAAGTAAAGATTGACTTGCGTGGCCTAGAAGATCTCCTCTTTGGAACTGCGTTGTAGGTTCATCTGAACCTCCTTTGAAAGCCGCAACTTTTGGTGGTGGAATGAAGTCAATCCGACGAACGGTTTGCAAGATATCGATTGCCCTAGTTTGAAGTCGGAAACTGCTGAAACTGAAGCTGCAACTGTAGAAGTAAAGATTGACTTGCGTGACCTAGAAGATCTCCTCATCTGAACTGCGCTGTAGGTTCATCAGAACCTCCTCTGGAAGCCGAAACTTTTGGTGTTGGAATGAAGTCAATCTGACTATCGGTTTGTGAGATATGGTCTACCCTAGTTTGATAATGAAGCCGCTAATGCTGATGCTACTGATCTAGGGTTTGCTACTGCTGATATGAATCAGATTTATTGTACTATTTCTCTCTGCTGAATTATTGAAGATAAAAGAAGATTTGATCAAAGGGTTTCCCCACACATTGTGGGGTTTGTCCCTAGCTAGCCGCCACATCTTCTGTCTCCTGTCTTGGCTTGTTTTCTGTCGATCGTTTAATGTTCTATCTGCACTTTACTTTATGTACATGTGATTGCTAATCGGTGGAATATAATAAGAAAAAGAAGTAAACTGTTATAAGCATAGAACATACCATAACTTAACACAAGTGCTAGTAAAAGTGCTGTTAACTACAAGTTTTGGCAGCCGAGTTCTTAAAGTTTAGGAGGGCTGTTGGGATCCTCAATTTGTATAAATAAGAAGGCTTAGGGCCTCATTTTGGGTTAGCCAGTAGTTAGTCACTTTGTAGGCAGAAGTTAGCTAGTTTGTAGTTCGATTTTAGTCAGTAGGCTAGCTTTGCATTTCAGCGTATTTTCAAGCTTTTCCCTTGTGGACAGTTTTTGATGTAAATATTATTTCTTGCTCAATAAAGATGAATCCAGCTTTGCACTAGCTCTAAATCTCTCTTAGGAGGCTGTAGCTATTGGGGTTGGGCCCATCTCAAGTGCCCAGTACCTCCTTTGTTTATCTTTATGTGTTTTTGCTGTATTCTTAGAATAAAATCTGCTATTTAGATTTAAATCTTGCTTTGTTATTTAGGTTTCTTTTGATGATTAAAGTAGCTTTTCATGTTCAGATTGATTTGATAGGTTAATAACGGAAAGGATCCTTGGAAAAAGGCCTCAAGCACCTCTGATCTCACCTCTCCCTCAGTGGGATCGTGAGCTGGGACAAAGGTGACATTGTTGCCAACAAAAACGTTGTTTTGCTTTGTCATGCAATTCTTAGTGTTGGAATCCTCATTTGCAGATGCTAATATTAGTAGTGTTTAAATGCTTCAGTTGATGATTGCTTAGTTGCATAAGTTATTTCATGCATTTCATTTCGAATAAACTACTGGTCATTTCCTTTTGTTGTTACTTAGGTCAGAATAAAGTAAAGTAACTAGGTCATAGGTTTTATAAGTGTTTGTTTGTTCAGTTTGAAAAACCACTTGCAGAGTACCTGTTACCCTTCTTTATCTGCCCATACTCCATCCAACCTACCTGCTTCATCCTTCACTTAGAACCCTTACCTTACATTTGCCTCATTCGCTTACTTTGCCATGATTCTCATCTTCTTGTGCAACATTGTTTCATCCCTCCTTGAACGAATCTCACCGTCTGCGCCACTCCTCAACTCCATCTTCCAAGTCTTGAACTCCCCTACACCCCTATTTCACCTCCATATTCATTCCTCCACCTTTTTCCCTCCATCCATGCTCCAAAATTCCATTTCTGAACATCCTGTAGAAAATCACAGAATATCCTGTAGAAGTTCCTGAACATCCTGTAGAACCCCTGCAGACTTCCTGTAGAAGCTCACAAATGAGGTTTCTTGATAGCCAAACTTTGTGAAACTCTCTGGAAGGGTGTTAGGGACTCCTTAGACCATCTCTGAACCTTCCCGACCTCTTCCAAGCATTTCTCCTCCTTGATCTACCCCTGCACAGTAAAAAGCCAGTTAAAAGCACATGCATGATAATTCTAATAACTTATTCAAAAATACAAAAATATGTTTTCTTCAGGTAGAGGTAGTCTAGACACATGTATTTTACCTTCATAGAAGTAATGGCATCCCTCCCGGCAGTTTGCATTCTCTCCTTTGCATAAGTAGGACTAGCTGGTAGAATTAGGGTTTGCTAGGGTTTGTGTTACTTTTTGGCTTTGAGTTTCTTTCCGCAAGTAGATTAGCATCCTTTGAGTTAGCTTTCATCCATCAGTTAAAAAGCTTCTTCTAAGAGCTCATAGAAGTTGGCTTAAGCCCCTAGCGGACTTGTGCCAGCTGACCAAGTGACAGCTGCGGCAAGAGCTAGTACTTGTGCATACAGCACCGTCGCTTCCAAGTTTGTTATGAACTACCGAGTTGATAAAATTAAAGAAGGGAGTTCCAGGAGTTGCAGTATTATTGCTGCAATACTGGGGCTCACCACCAACCTAGCAATACAAACAGCTTTGAAGTCCTACAAGAAGAAGAAGAAGATAACAACGAGACCCAAATAAATAGACTATCAGGGGGGGAAGGAAAGGAAAGCAGTACAAGCCAAGGCAAATCAAAACCCAAGAGGAAAGCACAAAGCGAACTGACAGAGAAGGAGGAAAAGGAAGAGATGGAGAAAATGGATAACGCTATAATGGAAATTGATATAAGCAGAGGAGAATAACTAAGTTCAGAAGAAGAGGTGTTGAGGAAACTACTAAATGAGTGGAGACACCTGGACGAAAGATTCATTCCAAAAGAGCAAAAAAGACTATATAGAGAAACATTTCAATAGTACCAAGCGAAACAGGGACAAGGGAAAATGGAAATGGCAGAACAACTAGGCCTTCAACAAGACAACACTCAAGACCATCAGAGCAAAGCAAAAGGCGGAAAGAAAAGAGGTCGAAGAAACCTACAGGAATCGATACAGATCATGGGAGAAATGTTAGTAAATACAGGGAGGGTAGTACCGCTATCGGCGGTATTCCACCAAACCAACCAAGCACCCCAATGATAATTACATCTTGGAATATAAGAGGCCTTAATAGTAAAGGCAAACATAGACACTTAGTGGAAAGGCTAAGAAAAGAAAAACCTCAACTAATGTTGATACAGGAAACAAAAATCTCAGGAAGGAAAATGGAGGAAATCCTAAATAAAATAAAACTGAAATATGAATGCATGTCCATAGATGCGAAAGGCAGTGCGGGAGGTATAGCAATACTATGGAACCCTGTAGAGATTACTGTAGATTACTGGATAGGCATGAAAAGAATACTCACGGGACGATTCCGGCTAATCGGAAACAGAGAATGGTTTCTAGTCTCTACAGTATACGACCCTCATACCCCAGCGGAAAGAGGAAGCTTCCTCCTCCAACTACAACAACTTGGAAAACTCCACGAGGAGAAACTATGGATGATAGCAGGGGACTTTAACTTGAAAACATCAATAGAGGAGAAGAAAGGAGGTCTGCAAAGAGAAGAGCCAGAGATGGAGAGGTTCAGGGACCTTCAAGCAGAACTAAAATTGGTAGATATTCCAACCATAAATGGAAAATACACATGGAACAATCGAAGAGGAGGGAGCAGGCAGATAGCATCCAAGTTAGACAGATTCTTAACAACAAAAAACTTCATTGGAAAAGATATTTTCTATGAAGAAACAATCCTCTCGTGTTTAGGGTCGGACCATTGGCCCATTAAATTAGAAATAGCTATGAATCATCAGAACCAGAACAGACCCTTTAGATTTGAGGCATTCTGGCTAAGAGAACCCACCTTTATCGATAAAATGAAGAATTGGTGGAAGGAGACTAAGACTGTGATGGAAGGAAGAAACCAAATGCACACCCTCCAACTTAGACTAAAAGACTTAAAAGGAAGGATAAAGAAATGGAACAGAGAAGAATTTGGAAACATACAAAATGAACAAGAAACACTCCAGATCAAGATGAAACAAATACAACAGAAAATCGTAGAGGAAGGAAGAAGCGAAGAGCTGGCAGAAGAGGAAGGACTAATAATTTGGAAGAAAGGCGAAAACAAGAGGAAATCCTTTGGACACAAAAATCAAGAGTCCAATGGTTAAAAGAAGGAGAAAGAAACACAAATTTCTTCCATAAAGCAATGGTACAACATAGACAGAAAAACAAAATCTTCTCCCTAAAGGACCAACAAGGCAACAGGCTAAATTAGAAAGTTGAAATGGAGAACCTGTTGGTACAACATTTTAAAGGGCTACTGACATAACCAAATATCAGAAGGGAGGACAACATCTGCAAAATTAGTCAACATATCCCCAAACTAGTAACTAGAGATCAGAATTTGGCTCTCCTAAGAGTCATAACGAAAGCGGAAGTGGAGGAGGTAATAAAAAATATGGCAAAGAATAAAGCACCTGGGCTTGATGGATTCACTTCAGAATTCTTTCAAGCTATGTGGAACTTCATGAGCCAAGACATAGTGAATGTAGTAGAAGAATCTAGATGCACCAAAAGAATGCATTCGACCCTGAACGCCACATTTCTAGCCCTGATACCAAAGATGGAGCACTCAGAAGAACCACAAGGATTCCAACCTATAGCACTCTGCAATGTAATATATAAAATCTTAGCTACAATAATGGTGAACCGACTGAAACCAATACTACCTGGGTTGATATCCCAGGAGCAGATAAGGTTTGTCAAAGGAAGACAAATAACAGATGGCATAGTGGTGGCACAAGAAGCAATACATTCATTGAAAAATTCAAAAACCAAAGGGATGCTGATAAAATTAGACTTAACTAAAGCTTATGATAGACTAAATTAGGGATACCTCCAAAAAATCCTAAAGCCATTTGGCTTCAATGAAAGATGGATAAGTTGGGTAATGTCAATGATAACCACGCCGGTTATGTCAATACTGCTAAACGGATCACCTACAGAAGCCTTCAATGCGACTAGAGGGCTTAGGCAAGGCGACCCGTTATCCCCGTTCCTGTTTATCCTCGCAGCCCAAGGACTAGGAAGACTCATGAAAGATAAAGTATACAGCGAAAAATATAAGGGCCTAAGACTTTGGGGAAATGATCTACCTCTAACCCATCAGCGATTTGTGGATGATATCATTCTATATGGACAGGCAATGCTCAAAGAAGCAAAAAAAATAAAGGAAATTCTCACAGACTTCACAAGTGCCTCTGGGATAGAGATAAGTAAAGAGAAATCAAATATATATTTCTTCAATACCCCTACACCTTCCCAAGCCTTCCTAGCAAGAACCATGGGATTTAGAATTGGGAATTTCCCTACAAAGTATTTAGGTATCTAGTTAAATGACCAACAAAACAGAGTGGCCAACTGGAGCACCCTGATGGGAAAGATTCAATGGAGAATGCAAAACTGGACATTCAGGGCGCTGAATACCCCGAGCCGCATCATTCTACTAAAATCAGTGCTTCAATCTATCCCGATATACCAACTTACCAGTCAAGCCACCCCTAAAACAATCTGCCAGAAAATGGTAGACATGTTCAAAAAATTCCTATGGCAAGGGCCTAGCACGACAAAGAAATGGGTGCTCCTATCCTGGAGTTGGTTAAGCAAATCCCTAAAAGAGGGAGGACTTGGACTTTGAGATCCCTACATCCTGAATCAGGTAATGGGGGCAAAGTTGTGGTGGAGATGGACACAGGGAGGGGAAGACCTTTGGAAAAAACTATGGGAGAGAAAATATGATATGCCTAGGTCCCTAGAAGGAAAGTTGAGAAGTCAAAATGAGAAGAAAGGCTCTGCAATATGGAATCTGGCCAGTGCCAACAGGGATCTAATCAGAGAGCACAGCTTCTGGGAAGTCAGAGGAGGGGATAAAGCCAACTTTTGGGATGAAGCATGGAAACAAAGAGGAAAACTCAACAACCAGCTGCAGCTCAAAGAGATCCACCAATTCACCAGCTTACATGAGGGCAACACAGTACTAAATTACTAGTGCTTGGAACCAGAAGGATACTGGAGAAAGTGGAAACAATAGGAAAATTGGCCAGAAGCGCCAGCAACACCCCAATGGGAACTCTATGAAAAGGAAATGGAAACAAGGAAAATAGCGATAAAAGAAGGGTTAGACACTCTAAGATGGGGCCATAGAATCAAAGGCATGTTTACAATAGGAGAAGGCTACCAAATAAAAGCAGGACACAACAGACATTCAGAAACAAAAAAATGGGAAAGCATATGGAAAACAAAAACATGGCTGAAGGTAGCCTTCTTTACTTGGATCCTGAGCCATGGGAGAGCACTAACATGGGACCAACTAAGAAAAAAAAGAATGCAAGGCCCATCGAGATGTGCCCTCTGCAGAGAACAAGAAGAGACCATAGAGCACCTAACCAATGCCTGTAAAGTTAGCGTAAACCTGTGGAAACAACATCAGCAAATATTTGAAATTAGCGACAGAAATATAAATAGCATGCAAACAACGATAGAGAACTGGAGGAAAAAACCTTACCAGAACACGATCCTGAACAGGGCATGGAGACTCTCACTAGGCTTTGTTCTGTGGAATATATGGAAAGAACGAAACAGACTGATATTCAAAGAGGAAGGTAGAGCAAGAATAGAAATATGGAACCAAATTATCCAAAATATCAGAGAGACCATTCTAACCGAGAGCTGGTTTGAGGAGGATTGGAAAACTAACCCAACAGAAACAAAGATAATGACACGCCTGAACCTAAAGCCAAGCATGACGCACAAGCCAGCCAGGAAACACCAAAGCAATGAGGCGGAGGAGGTCAACCACTTCAGAAGGCCCCAAAAGGGGTTCATCAAGTTAAACTTCGACGGGGCTGCGAAAGGGAACCCCGACGAGGCAGGGATTGGCGGAGTATTCAGAGACGATAGGGGGAGGACCCTCAAAATCTATGTGATGGATTGCGGTAATGCTACAAACAATGAAGCAAAGTTGCATGCACTGAAAAAAGGGCTGGAAATCACAATAAGAGAGAATTACCAAAAACTACAGGTTGAAGGAGACTCAAAAATGGTAATTGATATAGTCAAACAACTACAACAAGGAACCCAATCGGAAAAGATCAGCCATAGCTGGAGAACCGCTTGGCTGGTGCAGGAGATTGGCAAACTCATCAGACAAATAGACTACATCCTTCCCACCCATGTGAGAAGGAAAGGCAACGCACCAGCAGACAACCTGGCAAATTAGGGGAGCAGTCATGGAGGAAGAACCCTGGACGCAAATGAGGAAGAGCTAGCCCATATGGAGGAGATGGAAAATTTAGTGAAAATCCTAGAACACGACAAAGGAGGAGAGGGGAACCCTCGATCAGGGGACAACGCAAGAAATCTAGAGGGACTGGGAGATGTGCCCAGGAAGGGAGAGGAATAGGACAAGTGGGGGAACATACAGATGAGGGAAATGAAGTGAGCAGGCACGTAAGATGGCAAGTGGCGGAGCATAGTAGAGAAGGTACAACTCCCGAGAGAATGAGGGTGGTGACGAATGAGCATGACAGCGAAGAGGGCAGGGCAGATAGCGGGGGGTGGAGGGGGCAGAAGGATGTCAGCAAGTGGCAGGACAAGGATAGAATGTACATGGCAAGAGTAGTCAGGAGAAAGTGAGGATTAATGAGAGGAGATGGCAGCTAGGACAGGGGGGCAGCATTCCGAGATGACGACGTAGTGATCAACGCAGGTAGTAATGCCAGACAGGTGATAGTAAAGGTAAGGGACGGGAGGAAGAGGGGCATAAAACTTAAAGGAAAACAGGGCATAGTTAGACACATGCAGACGTCGGAGACGAGAGCTGGAGAGAGGAAAGGTGGTCGAAGAGCGAAGATCCAGCCTGCGGACGAAAGCGGCATTAGACCTGCAAGTTGGTATGTAGTTCCTCTGCTCCCCAACCTCGTTAGGCTCAGGATTAATTTTAGTAGGAATATAGGAAATATGATATGGAACAAGAATGAGTCTGTCAAGGAGGAAACCAGACCCTCCTATGACACTGGTGTAGACAAAATAGAAGTGCTTGTGAAAACTCGGGGTAGGGAGATAAGGTGGGAGGGTCTCGAACCCAGGAAGGGAGAGGACTACACCATGGTAAAAGCCCGAAGTAAACCCAGACAAAGTGTGACTATAGCCACCCCTATAGGAAATGATGGGAGGGATACAGAAGGTAACAAGGAAGCACCTCGGGGAACAAAAAAATCAAGGAAAATTGAGAACCAGGGAAACAAGAAACCTCTAGGGGAGGTATTTAGCGCCAACACCCTGAGGGAAGACGTAGACAAACCAGGGAGACCCTGGGAAGGGAGGAACAAAAAATCGACCTTATCCAGGGAAGAAACCACGAGGATGGCCAAAACAGACAGGCCATGTGCCGATTGTTGCCGTGGAGGGAAAATGGTAAGAGGTCCAAGAAAGGAACGAACCCATAACAAGGAGAGGACTGGCGACATTTCGACAAAAATCCTGAAGGAAACAAACCCTGGAAACGGAAGGGATAACAGAAAGGAAATGGGTAAATGGGAAATAGTTATGTTTTATTATTATAATTATGATAAATGCAATGGCTCTGTGATAGGTCTCACCTTACACTTCGAACAACACAACTAGGAGAATAGAGAACAAATAGAAGAAGAAAGTTACAGGCAGACAGGGAGTAACATGGCACCTAGGAGAGGCAAGAGAGATAACAAGAAGGAAGAAGGAACAAGCAGGTCGAACAGGAAAAGAGGGAGGAAGTCGGGCAGTGAACACATGAAAACTCTTATTGACGCATATATGGCAGGGAACCCGCCGGACATCAGAGCCCAAATTGCAGGTTGGGAGAGAGAACTGAATGACAACATCAAGAACCAAGACATCCCCATGGAGGAGTGGGAAAGCATGGTTCCCGATCCAGGGAATTCTTGAGGCTGTCACTCCCTCTTCAGGAAAACCATACAACAGTATTGGGTAATGAAGAATGTGGTGGCACGGGCCATGACCCTGAATCGAGAACAAGCAGCGGGTGACAGAACAGAGGCACAAGAGAAAAACAAGGAAAAGGATCTAGTCAGGGCTGAACTACTCAGGGAAATAGCAACAGTTCAGATATAGACCTACAGAAATAACTTGGCCTTGGGTAGAATTGAGCAGACACTAAAAGATATGAAGTGGAGAATTGAGCAGACATTACAAGATTTGAAGAGGAGTGAGATGCCTAGCTCCAGTGCCAAAGCGCCAGCCCCAGTAACATCCTCGGATGAGGAGTGATGCAACGGTCCAGTTCAAATCTGATAAAATTTTGATGAAATGCATTCACTTGTTTAATTTGTTTTATCTGAGCAGTAGTATAGACAGTCAAAACAATGTCGCTAGATGGATAGCAAAAAACCTTTTTAAATTTTGGACAGGTTTCAATGCAGACAGGTGGTTACTTGGTTTCCTTCGGGCAGGTAAGCCACCTGGAACAAATGGAAGTTTATGATTTCAGAAAATTTATATAAATAGAGGAAGCACTGCCAAGTTTACAAAAAAAAAAAAAAAAAATTATTTAATAAATAACAACAAAATTTAAAAATTTAACTATTTTTAAATTTATATGTTTTTTTAATATATTTATTTTTTATGTTTTATTGTCCACAGGGTCTTGGATAGATGGTAATTGGATTCTCTGTTAAGGCACTCCTTGATGTGAAGTCACTTGTTCAAATAGATGGTGATTGGGCTCTCTTAAGGCACTCCTTGATGTGAAGTCACTTGTTCAATTCCCCACCTTGATCGGGGTGATATATTAGACATGTTGAAAATGTAATCCTGTGAAACTTATATATATATATAATTTAATGATTAAAATATTTTTTAATTTACATATTTTCCTTTTATATATTTAACTTTTATATTTTATTGAGATATTACAGTTTTACTACAATACAAATTTATGACTTCACAGGTTTCTATATATATATATATATATATATATCCTTATATATATATATATATATATATATATCCTGTTGACCTATGTTCAAGTCTTATAAGTTGACATGTTAACGCTCTAACTTTGTTGTGCTCTTAAGTGAGTCTATATTGAGGGTTGGCCTAGTTTCAACAACCTCTCTCTTGCTTCGCGCTGAGAGGTAACGTGACTTTATTCCCTGGGCAGTGTCCAATGCCCAAAAAATTTATTCCTCATTATATATAATATAATAAATTTTGGAATGAAAGTATGGGAAACCCTAGAGTACTTTCCCACATTTCATGAATAGTAAACTGGGTAAATCATCAAGGTGATTATGAGGCCTCGCTTTTAATGAATCTAAAAGAGTCAAACCCATGATCAACAACAACTAACAAAAATATATTAAAAAAAATCACATTTAACTCTCAAAATGAACTAATACTTAAAGCTTCTTTTTATATGATACATATAAATTAATAAACATTTAATTATATATCCTGGAAATTTTATTTATACCTTTCTTACTACTTTTTATTTTTAAAATGTTATTATACTAAATTTTAATTTCTTTACATCAAGTTAGCATACATCATAATTTAAAAAAAAAAATGATTCTATGTGAATAAATATATCATAAACATATTATGAGTGAGATTTAAACTTATTTTAAAATGTTATTCATACTAAATTTTAATTTCTTTACCTCACAATGTCAAGTTAGCGAACATCATAATTTATAATAATAAAAAATTGATTATAGATAAATAAATATATCAGAAACATATCCTAAGTGGGATTTAAATCAAAGGGCAAAACAATTTTCTCAAGAAATCATTTCAATTATACAAAATTAACTTATCTATATATTAATTATTTAACACATAAACTAATTATAACTTTGAAAATAGAAATTCAAAACCCAAACTTTTCACCATTGCAAAAGTTACAACAAACATAAATGGACACCAACTTATTATATTGAAGGTGTTTTTAAGGGGAAGTTGCTCTGGGGGCTTTCGTCATCTATCCAAACCCTATATAAGAAGGCCACGTGTCTACACTACATTTGGTTTATTTTTATAAAATTGCAATTTCACTGACAGCATTGTTGTTGCTTTTGTTATGTCTTCCACCAAGACTGCTAGATCCATCTTCTTATCTATGGTTCCTCGTCGTTTCTTCATCAACTCTGGACCAAACCACTTTCGGTTTGTCCCATTCGACGAAACAAGCTCCATTGCATTGTATAAATAACAATTAAATTATATATATATATATTTTCTTATTCAAATTGATTGTTTTTTTATTTATAATTTAATTTTTCACTTACCAAAAAAAATTAAATGATAAACTTATTTTAATATGTCCGTAAATTTATAGAGGTTAAATCCCCACCACAAAATTAATATTATTGATAATTGTGGAATCCCTATTCCAAAATAGAACTTCAAGATGAGGAAGATGCAAAATCAGTACTAGGATTAAGTATAGGAACATAAGTAGTGAATTTTATAAGTAACTACTTAAGTGTAATATGCATTTCCTAAGGAACTGATTTGTTTTTTTTATTTTTCTAATTTTGATTGGGTTGGTGATGCTAAGCAAAGAAGTAACAAAACTATTTCAAATAGGCTAAGTATCAAATTCTAATCATGTTTGAAAAATAAAGATTCCATAAATGAACATAGTGAGAATATAACATAAACAACTATCAAATTGCTAAGTTGTTGAGTCTCAAAAATTATAATATCTAATTGTGGGTGGGATTATTGAGACATATTCTTTTGCAATTGCAAGTATGGCTGAGTCATCCATCAAAAACTGGAAAATGATATTTGAGACTAGATTTTAACTTCCAGATTTTATGTTGGCTAAGATACAATTGAACAAGTTTGAATGTGTTTTCTAATACTAATTAGATTAAAAATTTGGTCAATACATATGGATGATTGCAGATACCTCTGAAAGGGATGAATTCAATAGTTGGGAGGGCAGTTGGGAAAGCCAACTGGTCTTCTAGAGGGCCAACTTGGTCTACTTAGACACAAAAAAAAAATATACTTTTAAAATTCAATTTTCTTTCTTTAAAATTCCAAATGGAACCTGACAAAAATAATTTTCTTTTTAACGAAAATAAATTCTATAATTTTCTTTTTTACTAAAATAAATTCTATCTGATCTTTTTACTACATCATACACTATGAACACTGGGCCTAGTTACCATTTCAACAAATGAGGCCACTGACCTCCGAGCTAATAATAAATACGGGAATGAGCCTTCGAACTGGTCAAATTGTATTGAGAATGAGAAAATGTAGGCAAGAATTAGCACGAAGAAGAGATATGCCATGAATTGACTAAGGGTAGATGCAGAGGGCAATGACAGTTTCGTCCAATTATTATCTCGCTAGTTCCACTCTTCACACATTGTACAGTTGGTTGTTTCTTATTTGTCTGTGCTATCATGTCATTTGGTGGCATTCTCTTAGCATGCACAGTAAAAGGCAAACTGTTAAGGAGCATAGCAGATCAAAGGGATGAGTGTGGGAAGGTGCAGATAAAAGAGAAAGCTTATTATTAGGAAGAGTTTGGCACAAATCATAGGCAAAATGATGCAGACCAACTTGAAGAATCTTTTGAAGAGGATAGCTAAGCACTGAACTCAACTTCAATAGATGGAATTTGGAGCAATGGAAATGCAGAGGCTTCAAAATGAGGATGTATGGGGGCAGATAGAATATGTTGAAGAGTTGATAACGAGGATGTAGAGTTTATCCAGGGTCTGGAGGGTTATATTCCTGTACAGTACCCAAAGCTTTTTTACCATTCCAGCTTTATCGAGAAGCAGAAAAATGAGGGAATATGTTGTGGAGGTAACCAGAGATGGGCCCTTCAATCGTATCCATTGTAGAAGATACAGAGCCTGCAAATATAAACCTTCTTCTCCAAGCAACTGTAACAACAAATTGAAATCCCTGTGCCTTATTCTTCCAATGTAAGGGTTCAGAAAATCAGCCACCATGGTGTTCCCTAGAAGATTCTTGACGATATTGATAATGGGCCGCAATAAATATGCTACTTCATCCATAAGGCTTAAGCTAGCATAGGGTTCATTATGTATCTCGCCTGCCTGACTCCGTTCAGGTGGTCCTCTTCTGTGCGAATTGAAATTGGAACGTAGGCAGGATTGGAAGAATGCATCAATGGGGTCTGATTCTGAGTTTTCTTTATCCATGCCCAATTTTTATATTGTTTTGGGATTGTTTCTTCGTCCTCGGGGACGAAAATCTTTGTGGGGATTTCTTTTTCGAGAAATCGAAGGAATAGGGAATCAAACTCCCACTGTATGCTGTGCATCTGGCTTGTGAGTTCGTTGGTATTCTGTTGGTGTTGGTGAACAAGTGGGGAGTTGGATTCAGAGTGGCAGAGCATTCGTTTATTGTGTTTAGTCGGGAGGACGAAAGGAAATGGAGGTGTACATGCAGAATGCGGGAAATGAGAAATCAGAATCGATGAAGTAATGGAGCTTGGTGGGCATCCAGATTGAATAGAAAGATTTGATATGTTATCTGGTGAGAGATGAAGAAGACTCGGTGTGTGGAGCATCATCATATTCAGTGGATGGATTTAGTGCTCATCACTCATATGCATGAATGAATTCCATTTGAAAACATGAAATTATTCCATATATTTTATATATGGAAGCGAATTTTTGGTCGGGTCATATCCTCAAAAATCGAACGATTGGTTTTCTAGACAAAACTATCGGAGAAATGGAAAGATAATTTGGTCAAGATTGTAATAGTGATTTACTCTGAAATTATGGGAGTGATGAGTGAGGGTGGAAAAATGTGTAAATGGAGGGTGTTTATGCAGCTTCTATTTTTTCAAAAATCCAACCATGTAACAAGAAAATCAATTTTATGCACAAAGTTTACTATGTTGTTTTTCACTCATCGGGAAAAACTTCATGTTATGCAAATCAAGCAAGTAGACTTCTATAGGAGATTAGCTAGACACTGGTTATTTTGCTACCTGTACAGGTCATACTCTTGAGAGTCATTTAGGTAACTTTAGTACTGATTAAACATTTGTATAAAGTCATTTTTGCCTATATCAGCAAATAAAATATTGTTTACAACAATCAACTAAGGGACTGATGTTGTTTTGTTTGTGATTACCCTGTACACAGTTTGGTAAAGTGTCAAAGCAACAAAAGGAAGAGAAGGAATTGACCTCAACATCACTTGCAAGCAGTGTTCTCGGAACAACAAATACGATACTAGAGGTGTGCATTTTTGGCATGTTCTTTCTTAATTACAGAATAAAAAACTTCCTTCAACTATTAAATTGATCTACATGTGTACATGCAGGGTGTTTTGTAAAAAAACAGGGTGCTAAAATCAGCTTCCACGAGCTGTCAGCCTCTGGAGCCTATAATCCTAGGCGGCATAATAGAAAATAGAAAAGTGCCTTAAAGACTTAATAAATGGACAAGTATATAAGAAAATATGATATCCAAAGCCTGATAGAGAAAGCGTTTCTCTATCAGCATGGTATGCTTTATCAGATTTGCATTGCTTGTCTGAGTCGAATGCTTATAGTCCAACCTCATCAAGTAATTTGTAAAGAGGAGTTTTCTTCTCACATGCATACACATGCATGTCACATATATGTATGGAAACAGATAGAGCTAGTCATTGAAGCATAAACAAGTTTAACAACATCCACATATGTTGAAAAACGAAAATTGTAACCAAAAAATGGATAAATCTAACTCTGAGGGATTTTCAAGTTTATCTCTTCTACTTATTCCATTGAAGTCTTTGTTCTATTAAACTGCAAAGATGGCCATTGTAAACATAACATGAGAGTAATATGGAAAAATGGATACGATGTGACAATGGAATTTTGAAAAGATGATATGGACAAGAAGTTCAAGAGAATTTAATGCTTGTTTCTTGAAGAAAATGGTCCGGCATGTATGCACCAACATCAGTATTTTCCACATTAGGTTGTTATCCATAATTAGTTTATTAGCTTCAGTCACGCTTCAGTTCAGATATAGAAGTTATATTTTACTATTTTGAGTTTATTTTTCCAGTTTTAGGAACAGTGCTCTAACTAAGTATATGTGCATTTTTATAAGGGGCCACTAATCCCAAAGATAGAAGTTGGGTGCTTATTATGGTCTGGTCTTGTCTGCTTAAAACAAAATTGCTAGGATCACATTGCGTACATGCATGCAAGTTGAATGCTCTACTTAGGCACCTATGGCTAAGCTTTTGTGAATTGTAAAGCACAACCTATTTCTCTATATAAGTAGGCAGGGTCTCTATTAGGACAACAGAGTGTGTGCTTGCATGCAAGTTGGTTCTCCACTCTAGGCATGTAGGTTTAAGGTCTTGTGCATTGCAAATCCTAGCCTAATTCATGATATAGGTAGAAGGAAACCCTAGTCCCTATTATTACGTAAGTACTAGCAAGGAAACAAAATAATTATATTCAACTATTGTTTACCAGGATGATGCATTAGGAAAAATTAGTAAGAATTTGCATAAAAGATTGAAAGAGCTAGAAACTAACTTACAAGATGATCGAACTTGGGAGAGATGAGACTGCCTTGTCCAGGAAATGTAGCTCACTACTCGAAGAATTGAGCAAGAGGGGATAAAGCAAAAAAATGATGAAAAAAATCCTTAAAACAAAGTAGGAAAGAAGATGTGACAGAGGGACAGAAACAAGGAAAACATAGCGGCCAGAAAAACTGAATCAGACAATGACATGCATGACGATGCTGTTGCTGGAGATATTCTTGGACTTTGGCAATCACATGATAAGGAAGAAGGGGAACAATATCAAGGGTTTGGACACACAAATGCAAGACTTCATTGCAATAACTGGAACCCCAAACAAAGAGATAAAAGTCGGTTGAAGAAATTGAGTGGCTTGTTCACTGTTGCAATGCAGATATGTGATGGTTGATGGCTCGACCAAGAATCGTCGTCTGCAAAGATCCAAGGTTGGAGGCGACCACAACAACAGAAGGATTTGGAGATTCATGGTCCTCCACAAGATCAAATTAAGGAGTTGGTTGAATCCCATGGTTTATGTGGTTAAGCTGAGAGACGCCTATGAGAAAATGATGTTGAATCTGGTGGATTGTAGTGTTTTCTCTAGCGATTTGATGGGTGGCGGGTTCGGCCCTTAGTATGATATTGGTCATGGGAATCCCTTTGGACAGCAACTGCTAAAGGACTACGATGAAAATATGTTAGTCGAGATTTACAGATCGTGGTTGATGCAGGGAGATATACAAGTTGCTGCTATTGTTGAGACATAGAGAATTAGTTAGGGTATTGTTGGATGTTTATAGATGAGAGCCACATGGCCATCCACTTTGATCTGGGATCTGGTTAGTAGTTGTAAAAGATCCAGGGGAGTTTGAGCACAATCTGACCAAGATCGATTCTCAGGTTCTACCTGATATGAAAGCCATTATAATAAAGCCCTGGTTGCCTCCTACAATAATTTTTTATTTTCCCCCTTTTTCTAAGTTGTAAAGGCGGTTGTAAGATGCCCAGGATTTGGGAGTTGGTTGTTGGGAGTTGGGAGTTGTCTTAAAGAGACTTTTTGGAAGCTTTTCCGGTGGGTTTTTCCAGTCAAAATCCTGCAGCAATTTATTGGAATCGCAAGTTTGATAGCTAATTTCTGCACAATCAAAGTGCCTCAGAGTTTTTTCAGGGTGCTGAATCCAAATATGCAGTTAAAAAACCATTTTAAATAATACAAATCAAGATTTAAACTCAATTTTTTCTGCCGGATTCCGTTACCAGAATCTCCAAAAAGTCACACTAAAGACAACTCCATTATTTTGCCCAGAAAATTAAGGGATGAAATATGTAATTTTTATTTTTATTTTTTTAAGGTGTCATCATATTCAACTACTTATTATTGTTATTATTAAATAGAGTTTATTTTTTGAGATGGGATTATATTTAACTGGTCTATGTTAGATAGAGTTTATTTTTAAGAGAGGTTGTTTTCTAGTTTGTAGGAGGATATTTTGAGATATTTTGTCCAATTAGATGCTTCTTAAAATAGTTTGAGGTTGAGATATGAATGTTTCCTAAAATAGTGGAAGGTTGAGATATAGATGCTTCGTAGAATAGTGTGGAAGGTTGAGATATAGATGCTTCCTAGAATATTGTGAGGTTGAGATATTCACTCACCTAAAATATGTGAGCTTGCTAGGGATCTTGCAGTAGAGATGGTGTTTTTGACAAAGGACATACATTCCTAGAGTGACTTCATAATCAATTGAAAGTTAGAGTTAGGTGTAGCCGAGAACTTTCGAGATGATGACGGAGGATCAAAAGATAAGCTATGTGGTGTCAAACCGTCAAGAGAGTAAATAGTTCTGCCAAGAATCCCCATTTGCTAAATTTCTAGCCAAGATAGAACTTCATAGTGGAACGCTTCCTCTAACTTGTAATATGGAAATGATGCATCGTGGAGACATCTTTGTTAACAACTTTAGGATGGAAATAGGTATTGTTATGGCTAATGCTAAACCACATTTAATAGAAATGCTTATCCAAATTGGAATTGGATATCTTGATATTCATTGTAGCATTGAACATTTTATTATACCAATATTCAAATCCTTTTTCATTGTATGCACAATTTATAGAATCGATCTGACATTTTGATTGAACATATGCAACAGTGAGAGCTTCATTGTCTAGTATATTTGCCAAATTTCGACTGTCTGTGTCTCACCACTTCATCATCGCAATAGTGACTAATAAGTACCCATAAATAAAGTAGGTAGCCATCTTATATGCATCCTTGCACACAACAAAGGGCTCATCCTACATAAACCTGAGATATTAGAGTATACAATTTTAACGTATTTCAATACAACTATGTTTTTACACAAATCACTTCAACCTGAAATTTACATCTATAAGAGGTGAATTATGAAGAAGCATCATAAGGTGAAGGTGGGGACAAACAATAACGTAGTAAATGTTGTCATTTTTCAATGATTTGCATGTATGGGTAGTTGTTTTTTATAAAACAAAATTTCAAAGGAAGTTTAAGAGATGTTTATTTATTTATTTTGATGGTAGCATCTTAGTAATTTTGTCGAGGATTTCTTTTCCGAGACTATTTTGACAAAATTTGACAAAAATCTAAGAAACCCATGGCAATGAACATGATAGGTCCTGCATTTGTGCAAAGTGTATAGATTGCAATTGATGCCAATAGGGAGTTTAATTTGGAAAACGAATGGATGCTACTTATCATAAGCAGTCTTAAACACTACAATTTTCTTTTTGCATAATCCAAAAGTTGGAAGAGGGCTTTTAACTTTTGCACTTACAGTGAAGGGTTTGCCAATGGCATATGTGTACTATAGTTGAAGCTAATGCTATGATTTGAACTATACAAACTTTCATGCTTAAAGAGATTGATAGAGATGATAGCCAATATAATGAATGTTGATGGTAGTTAGTTTATGTTGAACAACCAATGAATAGAGCTTAGATATTAGATATATATTACCTATCCTTTACTAAGTGGGTTGTTATGAATATAATATATATATTTATAATATCAATAATATAAATAATAAATCAATACAATAATAAATAATTATTATTTAATGCACATATGAATAGTTACTAATAGAGTATAGTTGTTTCTAAAAGATAGATACAGTTAATGGGTTAATCCCCATAATGAAGATATTTGATATAGGGCTTCAAAATTTGTCTAGTATGGTTGTGATGGTGGATATTTTGATAGATCCTATTGGATTTGAGGTTTTATATGACTGCAACAAATGGCCAAGGTAGGACCAATGAAGAATCCATATCTATAGAAATGATGAGAGTTAGTAAATATATATCTATGTGTTTACATTTTATTTATCAAATATGTGAGACTAATTATGCATATGTATTTGTAGAGATAATTTAAATATAGAAGTTCCTTAAAAATGATAAAAAGACATAGATAGACATAGAAAGAACAAATAGGTATATTACATATATGCATATAAATCTTGCAATAAAGGCATAGAAACAAATAAACATTTAAACATAGACATACATGTATACATATGTAGGAAAGAACGAGTGAGTCAGATGTAATAAACGAACCTGGATGTCTTTGTTTTTTGTTGTGAGATGTCTTTATACCTTTGATCCATTGTAGAAAGAAATATAACTGTGCAATACATACGAGTCCAAGTCAAAACAATAGAATTGTTATGTAAAAAGAAGCAAATTCATGTGTAAAAAGAACTAGATGTTTTCTACTAAAATTTATTCATATGTGTTGGAAGAAGTAAATGTTTTCTTCTTGCTGAAGCCTATGTGTTGTTGGTGACATTGTTGAAAAGCTATAATGCAATGATTGACAACTTCTTTAGAAACAAAGTAAAAGTATCATTGGTAGTAATACTCACTATTGATGTTGTCTTTATCAAAAGGACATGACTAAGTAGGTGTAACCGTATTCACTAGCAAAGTCATTAGCCTAGTTTCATCTGTAATATGGTTCTTTTGCATTTTTATCTTCAATTATGAGACAAATGGTATCATGGTCTATCCAATATGTATCTAGCCTAAATTTTTTATAGCTACAAGTTATGTTTGACCATATGTGATCGATTATTGATATTCATGGATTGCTATTTGTGTCCGAAAGAAAATGAAGGATGTAATTGTACATATATGATCTTAGTTTGTTTGTTTTGTTGTTGCTTTCAATCATAGTGATGTTGAAATCTCCGACAATGACTATTGTTTGATTTGCATGTATATTGCATAATGCTTTCGCAAGAAGGTGCAATGTATTGCTCAATGTTGTATATGGTGCGGGGTAGACATTGAGGACTACAATATGCATTTCACGAACATTCATATTTGCTATTGTAGCTTCTACATTTTGCTCTTCAAAGTGCATATGTTCCAAAACCTTTATTTGTTTTTTCACACAGACGAGTAAACCATGTTTATTATAATTTGATATACAATTGAACGCTTCAAGTCTCTGTAGTAGGATTGGTTGTTTCAAATATGTTTGTTGTAAACATAGGATGTCAGATTGCATTAGATCATAGTCACTTAGCAAATCATCAATATGTATTTGTAAATTGCGGGTATTTAGAGAAAGAATTGAAGTATATGCATTTGTTTCAATGAATGAATAATTGTAGTCTAGTTCCCACTTTGCATTTTTTTGTAGGCGTTCCATTTCAAGAGCAATTTTGTGTTTAACTTTGAATTTTTATTTCTTAAGTGGACTAAGCAAATACAACGATTCTATGTTTCTTACATGAGACAAAGTTGTATATACTAATCCATGTCATCGTATCCCTGAAGGATCAAATGCAACGTTGTCTAGTGTTAAGCCTTGTGACCTATGTATTGTACGTGCACATGCTAGTTGGACTGGGAATTGTTTTCTGATTTTCAAATGCCCTATTTTTTCTAAACTGGCTTTGTTGTCCGCAATATGGGAGTCCAATCTTTACAAATTTGTTGGCTATATAGAAAAGAAAATTTTTGTGCTTGTTGTCATACAACACTTGCATCATGGAATTTGATCCATATTACATCAAAATTATCTAACTTTGTATATGCTCTAATGATACCATTTGCACCATTGACAAGATCGTCTTGTGAGTCATAGTTTCCAGCATACATTTCAACTAGCATGTTCAATTTTAGGACGATTTTTGAAGGCAATGTTGCTATATGTGCATGATAAGGTATGTTGCCATGGTTTTCGTCTTCATAGTTAATTGCATCAATTACAATTTCATCACCAGGAACAATAGACAACATTTTCTTGTTGTGCAATGCGACATCCCTATTCCTAAAAATAGATAAGGGAAAGTGGGATCATTAGGAGCATTTCGAATACAATTTCTATTGAGGTAATGCAAATCATCTTCTGTTTGATTATTTGTATGCATCCTATTCAAAATGGCAATGAATTTTTCATTTGTTTGACGCATTGCAATGTGCAATTCATAGTACTTTACATGTTCTTGCCAAAAGTCATATGTTATTGGTTGCTTTCTTATTGTAGGTTGTTCAAATATTAGTGAATCCTGTATAGGTTGTGCTTGGTATAGGTCACCACAAAATATGATATCAATGTTTCCAAAGTATTTTGTTTGAATATGATTAATATTCCTTAGTCGATCATCGATGTGATATAGAAAACGACTGCCAATCAAAGATACTTCATCAATGAGAACTACTCTCAATTCTTGGTAAAGTTTTGTTAAGTTATCTAAGACTTCACTGCTAAGCGGAATAAAACTAGATTTGTTGAAAGGCATTAGCAATGCAAAATGAATTGTCACTCCCCTTGCATTATATGCACCTTTACTTGTGTATGCTAATATCAATTCCTTTGGTTTCACAGGGTCTGTATTGTAATGTTCATGGTAAGGAGGAAACTAGAATCAATAAATGAAAAAGAAATGTTGTTGCAAAGTACCTTAGAACAACCATTATAACTATATGAGAAAGATACACAACCATTATCCTTGTTGCACAACCATTATAACTATATGAGAAATATACCTGGCAAACGAGGACTTTCGCTTTGGGGTGTCGAGGAGAGAATGAAAGTGTTGAAAAATTCAAAAACCTCGTAACGCAAATGGAATTTGTCATGAGCGATTTGTAACTTATGGGAGGACATTAAAAGTGTCAAAATCTTTAAACAAGACAAGATTTCAAATATTTAGTAATGTGGATGAAAGATCACAATCTTGGGCATATTTCGGATATATCTGAGAGGGATGAAAGTAGTGGTCTATGGAAAAATTAGACTAATCTCAAAGTCATAGAGGTGTTAAATTATACTTCCATTTCCTTCTTGTGTTAAAATACCATGCTCCTGTAGGTAAGCACTTTGAAGACGAAAGAGGATGGACAAAAGAGAACAAAATTTTCTTTATTAAAAAATATTACGATCTAGCAAGATAAAACCTAGAAATGCTCATGCAGGGACAACCTAGAAAACAATGTCATAGAGAAGGAATCCCCAAGATGGAGATATTTTGTTGGTTATTGGTGCAAGAGAAAAACCTTACATATGGAAATCTAAGAAAGAGAAATATAAATGGTCCTCAAGATGTACATTATGCCAAAAATCATATGAGAATATTTCTCATTTATTTATGGAATGCACCTACACAAAAAAAAAAAAAAATTGGTCGACAACCCTGGAAGAGCTACAAATATTCACTGACATTCCCAAAGGTTGAACCTCCATGTTCTAGACATGGTATCTATATTATAATTTAAATCTAATAAGGAAAAAGAATCTTCAGAGAGAAATCAAAGCCCTTCCAAAATACATCTATTGGAGAATCTGGTTGGCAAGAAATAAAGCCATTTTTTTTTTCCAGTGGAAAAATCTGTAACCTTTTATTTAAAAAATGAAAAGTTACAATTGCAGATGCATGATGCATTACCAAAAGCTGCCCATTGGGCTCGAGTGCTTTCGCACCCTTCGCAACGTTACATGACTAACGTGCAAAAATGATGAGAAAAGAAGAGAGAGAGAGAGAGAAAAAGGGAGAAAGCAAGAAAAACTGAATTACATATGTGAGCAAAACTCACGCTTCAGGTTTTTCTTCCTTTTTTCTTTTCGATCTTGCGCCATTCTCCTTGAGTGGGCTCGATCGAGGCTATGACTAACTGTGTTTCTGCTTTCTGCGGTCCTAATTCCTTGTCCGAATCTGATGTGTCTGATTGGTGATTCCGTTTTATCCCTCCCATGTTCTGGTCATCATTTGTCTTCTCTGCCTGATTTGGGTGAACCTGAGAGGTCTTGTTGTCTGATGTGGTTTCTTTCTGGTTCCCCGTTTCTTGGGAAGCCTCAGCTTTCTCTGTTGTGGTATCTTCCTCTTCTGCTTCTGATTCTTCATCCTCTGAGACCGGGGGGGAGAATAGCCATCCTTTCCTCTGCTTTCTTTTACTGTTTACTTTCTTGGCTTCTGGACATGTGCTTTGCAAGTGTCCTGTTGGTCTGCAGAGCCTACATCTGAATGCAGTATTTTCATAGTCTAGTTCTTGCATCCAATTTTGTTGTTTGTAGATCAGCCTTATGTTGTCAGGCAGCCCTTTACTTAGATCCACTTCCACACAAATGCGTGCAAAGGTGAAGATCCTTTCATCAATCCTTTCCAGATCTGTTTTGATGTATTTCCCTATGTTGTTCCCAATTCCTTCCAAGACTCGTTCACTCCAGAAGTGAAGGGGAAGGTTATGTAGACGAACCCAGACCGACACTTTGGTCACTGTCATTTTGTTTGGATCGAAGTCTGTAAACCATGGGGTCATGAATAGCCCCGCCGTTCCCCAGAACCAAGGCCCAGCACTGATGATTGTATCTCTGACTTCCTTGGATGCAAATCTGACTATGAAAAACCCTTTGGAACATAAATGTATGTCACATTCCATGGTCCAAGAGGTGAAAATCCAGTGAAATAGTTCCCTTGGATTTGGCCAGAAACTGTTGAATCGACATATTAGGGCCTGCGTTTCATATGATTTGACATAATCATCCAGCCCTGTGGAATCAAAGCTAAGGGCTGGAGTTTGCCCTAGCTGGTCTACTATGTATGGCCTAGGTGTGTATCCGCCTTGATCTGGAGAAGGCCCTGAATCTTTGCTACCTTGAAGGATGTTTTTGTAGGAGGGTCCTCCCTTGGGTTGATGCTGAGGTGCTGTCTTTTTCCCTTTGTCTCCTCCTGAGCTGCTTGACTGACCCTGAGGAGGGGCCCCTCCTCTCAGTCTGAGGTTCAAACCAATGGTTTCTCCTGGGCTAATCTCATAGCTTCCCATGGTTCTGTTGTCCTGGAGAGACCGTCTGCCATTGACTAAATGTTGGATCTGGCTAGGGTATCCAGTCAATGCACAGATTTGCTGCTTCAGCTGCAGCACAGTACTTTCTGCATGTACCCATACTAAAGAAGATTGCTTCTCTGGGGTTTTAATGAAAATCTGAAAATGAGTTTTTGTTACCTGATGTCTGCATTTTAGCTGAGTTCCTGCTCTGCCTGAACCGGTGTCTTTGCTGGTTGCCTTGTGATCTGGCTGTAGGCAGTCTTCCAGATCTGAGCTTCTATTGGAACATACTTCCATTTGCATATCACGATCTGCAAGCCCTCTGTTGGATCGATGCATATATCTACCGATCTGCGGCCTGAGTTCTTGGAGATCTTGAAACTTGCTCATATTAGATAGATCCGGCCTGGATCTACAGGGTTTGGGCCATGCAATTGTGTGCAGAGGCAGATCTGCACCATGCAATCCCTCGTCTTTGCATGCATGAAACGACTGTAGAGGGGTGAGCCTGACTATCACCAGACTGGCAGATCCTGTATATATCAGGCCGATCTCTGACGATTTTCCGCCCCCGAGTTGGGTTCTGAGCCCAAAGACGGATAATGTCTGCAGATCTCTGGCCTCGAACATCTTTGTTGGCTTCTCCTTCAGATCGGCCTTAGTTGCATTTGGCCCATCAAGCAATAGGTGATATGGACGAAGGATGACTGCTGTGTCAAAAGCGTCCGGTGCTTTCCAGGCATTGGGCCGCATGACCAAGGCAGTTCCGAAAGCTTGAGGAGGGGCGAAACGCTCCAGCGTCGCGCTCTTGATGTCAATCCTATGGGGAGCCGTGACTGCGTCCTTCCCTTCCACGCCGCCTCCGACGATCGCCATGACGAGGGTTCATTTCCTGCGTCGACCGAGTTCTCAGTGATGGCCATCTCTCGTAACCGCAGAGCTCAGAAATAAAGCCATTTTAACAACAATTTGCTTCCAATTCTTGTCTCTGCTGCAAAAGAAAAATAACTCTTGTTTGATGCCATGTCTTTAGTCGAAATACCATGTAATTGGGAGGGAAACCTTAGTATAAGAGAGATTTTATGGTTCTAAGGGATCAAACTTGGGAGCAATGTCTACATAGGAAGATCTAGACCAAAGAGTCCTCCTACCTGGGAATTAAGATTAATTCAATTTGATTTAGAGAATTCGAAAATAAATAGGGAAGATTTATCCTCTATTTTGATGGGGCTTCTAAAGGAAATCCAGACCCATCTAGAGTAGGAGGCCAGATTAAGAACGTAGCGGGAAGCCCTTTTTTACATTTGCCTAGGGTCTAGGGCAGAACACCAACAATGGTGCAAAGGCCTTATTTATGTGGAAGGGTCTGCAACTACACTTCAGGAATCGCATCAAGGAAATCATTATCCTAGGGAATTCAAAATGGGTAATTCAACACTTCAACAAAGACTATGCAGATGAATGTACTAGTCTGATAGTAAGAGAATAAGGGCTTCAACAAATTTGTTCATAAAACTAGAGGAATTTCATGTCATGAGGGATAGAAATAAAACAATTGACAAAAAGGAAAATGAAGGTGCTCTGTTAAGCTACAGAACCATCCAAATCAAGGACCAAATAAACAGTGAATATCCTCCATAATGATACATGGATTCATATCAATTAGGCTTCTTCAAAGTGTGCATTCTCCACCTTAAACAACATACATCATCAACTCCCAATATACAAAGTTACATATGGACATAAACCATGATTCTTTGTGGCGAAAACATCTCATGTCCTCTTTAAATCATTCCCAGTTCGCCCGATGAGTAATTATGTTTCAACATACTCAAATTTCCCATTCTCAAACACAAAAAACTGTTACTGCTTTGAGGCTTCTGTGATTTATATTTGTGTAGATTTATCTTCCGGATTCATTACATTAACATTGTTTGAATCGGCGTTTTAACAACTATTTAATAACTTGTTATTAAAATTTCAAATAAATAATCTTTCATTTCATTTTAATAATTATTAATACTTATTATTCTTAGTAATTATTAAGAACTATAATCATGAATTATCAAAATTGTATATTTAATTAATAATCATCAAAATTAAAACAAAAAATTGTTAATTTTTTTTAATAATTATCATTTAGTAAGGTTAAAAATTTCTAATAGCAATAATTAATTAGTTTCTAAAGAAATTAAAATTAAAATATTATTAATTTATTTCATATTACTTTAACCTAATATTCTCTCTCCTTCCCTAAGCTCTTTTTGGCTACCCATCATTCACGTTCTATCGCATTCTTGTACCTATATTTATGTACTTTATTAAGATTTGTCTTATACACACATTGATCTATCATGATGATGAGCCATGGAGGATGGTTCGAAACGTGGATTCAAGCAATGTTAATGCGATGAATCCGGAAGATAAATCTACACACACAAAAAAACATATCGTGAATATCACAAGCCCGATTTGCAAAGATGTAACTACTCTTCCATCAAAGCTCATGGAAGACACTTTTAGGGATAACCATGGAAAGGTCGACAACTATTAGAAGCTTTGTAAAAAGATCAAATTTAATGACAAAAAGTATTGTAATCATGTCCTGCCAGTAAATGATGTTGAGGCAGATATGTTTTCTAGTGGAAATAAGAGGCTTCCTACCCTAGAGGTTGAAGGCTTCTACTGGGATGCCTCGCCAAGTTACTCTTCCTGGCCAACTCATATCAAACTTGGGACAACCTTATAGTAGGATTGAATTATTGATATGTTGGTGATCTATTATGGTGATGTTATTGTGTTTGAACCCATTGATAAAAGGCGTTCATCCTCTCTTCCAATCTGTTCTGAGAGACTCGAATCAACCTACATCAGTTTACATCAAAGCTTGCTCCACTAAGCTAAAACAGTTAACGAACATAGTTTGCAAAAAGATAAGTTTTACATGGGTAGAATTTGACCATCTATGTTGTAAAATATTCCCAGATCTCGATCAAAACAATTAAATCTCATTCAAAAGAAAATTGTCTTCTCTGCATATGATTATCCATCAACCTCAAATACAGAATGACAAACTCATAGTATTACAGCCAAAGAGTTTGACTTATCATCAAAATATTTTCTTCCAGCCATGGAAAATATGGTATTAAAAGAATAAGGCACAGAGGATCAAATAGGGAAAAATAGGATTAAGGATCTCCTAGAAAATTCACTCATAAGAGATTCAACGATTTCTAGTTATAAGGAAATCACCTGTGTTACCTTCTATACTATTACATAATGTATTGACTATTAATTTTTCTAGGTGGACAATTTTGTGTCATCTTCTTCACCTGCAAGCTTTCAAGACTATGTATAATTTTAGGTAGCGTACATTCTAGCATCTTTATCTCGATCTCCTTCTCTTTTAAGAATTGTAACTTTCATTGCTCAGGATCTTTTCCATATTTTTGTCTAATACAAAATAACCATTATTGTTAAATATATATATAATTAAAATTAAAATTTTGATCTAGGGATGCAAGGGGAGGGGGGTCATCTTTCACCTCAATGAAGAAATAGAGATGTAATTCGCTTGGGATCTATGTAGAGTAACCAATAACCAATTAGAAGTATTAGCACCATGGAAAGGCCTAGAGATAGCCATTTCTAGGAGGATTCATTATTTGGTTGTTTATGGGGATTCCATGATAGTCATACACAAAACTCTCAAAGTTAGAGAGATGCAAAAAAAATCTTCCTTCGATGTACCTTAGAATTCGACTGCAACTCCAGGAGTTTGAAAGTATCGAATTATTCCACATTAAAAGGAAAAAAAAAATCAAGAAGCGTATGTGTTATCCAATTAAGGAGCAGCTTTAGAATGAGGATTGTTCATTCAGGACTAAGGAGCCTCAACTATATCATATATCCCATGATCAGAAAAATCAAAATTTATTGGGATATCACATCCTAATTTATTTTCATATGGAGCTTGATTAGATTGGAAGCAAGGTTTGCTAGGTCATTTAATGATTGCACTAATATCAATTTCTTGAAGGTTCTTGTTTGGTGGTTCTCATCTAAGACGAATGTCACCAGTGGATCTACCAGCTGGGCTCTCGAGGCAAGATCTCCCATGCCTATGGATGGGTGGTGTTTTTCCTCTAGAACATTAGTATATTGTATTACAAATGAGCGCGCTTGTGATTTGCAATCCTTGAAAGTGTTAAATTCGCTTGAGTCCAGTAGTAGAAGGGAAGATACAATTATGGCAAACCTTGTCAGGCGTTCTTAGCAGCAGGACTATGAAATTGAATGCGGGCAGGAATTCGTTAGAGAGAGAAGTGTTGGAGCAAGTGGTTATAAATGGAGAATGTTGGTAATGGATATCTCGTCGTATCACATCAGCATTAGAGTTCTATGCAGCATGGAGCATTCATCCATACATAAACATGAAGAAGTTGTGAAGGCACAGTTGGCCTCAAGCATGGCTTATATATTGTCCGTCATTGCTAGCCAAGGAGAAAAGGTGGCCACAGAAGCCAGATACCACTTTTCTCTAGTAATTCATCAGTGGGAAGTGTTGTAAGAGGATGTTGATCGCCTGCAGGTCATTTAATGACTGCACTAATCTCAATTTCTTGAAGGTTCTTGTTTGGTGGCCCTCATCTAAGATGAATGTCACCAGTGGATCTACCAACTGGGCTCTCGAGGCAAGATCTTCCATGCCTATGGATAGGTGGTGGTTTTCCTCCAAAACATTAATATCTTGTATTACGAATGAGCATGCTTGTGATCTGCAATCCTTGAAAGTGTTAAATTCGCTTGAGCCCAATACTAGAGGGGAAGATACAATTATGGAAAACCTTTTCAGGCGCTCTTAGCAGCAGGACTATGAAATTGAATGAAGACAAGAATTCGTTAGAGGGAGAAGTGTTGGAGCGAGTGGTTATAAATGGAGAATGTTGGTAATCGATATCTCGTCGTCTCAGCATTAGAGTTCTATGCATCATGGAGCATTCATCCAGACATGAACATGAAGAAGATGTGAAGGCTCAATTGGCCTCAAGCATGGCTTATACATTGTCCCTCATTGCTAGCCAAGGAGAAAAGGTGGCCACGGAAGCCAGATACCACTTTGCTCTGGTAATTCATCAGCAGGAAGTGGTGTAAGAGGATGTTGATCGCCTGTAGGTGATGGTGGAAAACTTGTCACTTAAAATGGATAACATCAAATTGGCAGTAGGGACAACAACCTTAGGAATTCTTAAGGAGGTGTTTATATCTGATGGTTCGACTCACGGAACACGAGAAAGGTAGGAGCAAGAGGAACTTCTGGAACATCCCATGGATTGGGCCCCTCCTCAACAAGTGGAAATAAATTAGTCAATACCAACTGGAAGCTCTGAAGATGAAAAGGATGGAAGTGGTTAGTTTTCCGAATGTTTTTCTATGTTTTGCAAATTTATAGTGTATCAAAGAGTCTTCTGGAGACTCTATAAAATAAGTGTCTTAATAACATTAGTTAGTAATTGGCAAGGTAGGAATAGATCTCTTTTTGTGAAATTATGGAACTCTAAAGATGAAGAATTTGCTCTGAATGTAAAGGTGTTGGCCCACAAAACAGTTGACTTAATAAAAAATATTTGTTTCTTAAAAAAATACAAAAATTGATAAAAATATGATATATAATTTTTTTCCCAGGATATCCAACTAGAGGCCTTCTATAAAAGGCCAGTGGAAATATTATGTGATCGCATCGTTCATCTACTCACAAATTTTCCAAACTCCCAAAGCCTGAGTAGCCTGCCTTAGAGAGTGTGTCTGCATCATTGTTCCGCTCCCCGTAAATATGTCGACAAAAATATGATTACAATGTTGTTTGAGAAGTAAAACCTCCTCAAGAATAGGGATCAGTGTGTGAATGTGACATCATTCCAGCTTATGAAGCCAATTTATAATTATCATTGAATCACCAAAAATATACAAACACTTTAGGTCTTCTAACATTTTATCTTATCATTACTTAAAATGTTTTTAAAAATAAATCTTACATTAATTCAAATAATAATAAAATCATATATATATATATATATATATATAACAACGAACTATAATGATATATAAAATATTTTGGAAATAAATTATATATTAGGTTACACATAATTTATTCCAAAAAAAACTCACTATATTATATAACATACAACAATTAACTAATATGAGTTATAGTCTATATAATTATTAATATTTAATAATTATTAAATTATTTTAAATTTTTAAATTATATATATATATATATTTTATAATTTTATTGGTGAACTAATTATTATTTTTTTGTATAAGTTAGGTAGAAATTTATATTAAATGAAATCCAATATTACACACTAATGTATGCATGTGATTAATATGTCACTAGGAAGGCTAGACTACTTACACTTCAAAATTGACTTTGTCCTTTTGAAATGTCTAACACTGAAATAGAAATCAAAATAAAAATACATGCTAATACTCACATAACTAGTTTAGCAAAGACGACTTCTACTTGGGGCGGAGGAAAAATGGCGACCCTGTGCGGAGCTAGGGTTTTGAACAACGACGCCCAAAACCTGAATGTTGACAATGAAGAGCTCCAACGACACCATAGCTGCTGCAGGTATGGAATCCAAGCTTGGGCAAAGGCAACATCCAGCCTGTCATATCCAGATTGATTTTAAGCAGTGGCCGCTTATGTCATTTTCGATGAATCCGCTAAGCCTGCTAAGAATTCTTCAGAGGAAACAACTTTGCATCTTTACGCCCTTTATCAGCAGGCGATAGTTGGACCTTGCAATGCCCTGAAGCTTCAAGCCTATAACCTCATGGAGCACAGCAAGTGGTCTAGGGTTTCTGAAACTACCCTCTGCAACATCGTTGCACACCAGATCAGAGGTAGAGGGAGCGCAGGGCTAAACAGGAAGGGAGTTCGGGTTTCCAAGGTAGCAGCAATAAGGTTCTTCCACAAACTGAAATCCGCTTCCCTTGAGGCAAACCGACCACTCTCCAGGACATGGCTGAACCTGCCCCTTCAGATTCGACTTGATATATCCAGAAAGGGACAAGGGATCACTGGATCGGATTTTTTGCAGAGAGTTAAGCACCTGCTTCGATCAAATCAACCAGCCGGCAAAGAATTAGAGGATGCCATTTGGAAGGGATGGGTAGCGCAGAATGGGTGCTGGGGCAACAGTCTGGGCAAATTTATCGCAGATCTGACCCTGACAGATCTCAGGGTGAACCCAACCATCTATGCCAAGGTCAAAACACTGCATGTGTTTGATCATCAGGAAATGACACAGGCACCAGAGCCAAAGGCTGCTGTAGCAGGACATCAGAGCCGAAGCGGTGAAAATAGGATCCCATCTCTGGCATCAGGGACTATTTACGGAGGCAATCACCTGAGGGATAGGATATATGGCGACGAGAAACCCAACAAGGAAAGATCCGATCCGTTGCCCTCCACAGCAAACCCGTTTCGATTCTGGGCGAAAGCGATGTGCTGGACAAGGGTTTCAAGTAAGAACAAGAAAATAATAGGGGAATACGAGACTGCAGAGGACGGATACGAGGCCAGCAAGGATGATCACTCCAAGGGAAGCAACGGTCACAGCGTAGGGAACACAGAGCACTCACTGCAGCGAGGAGAATTTGTAGATCCATGGACAATCCCATTTCAGCTAGCAACAAGATCTGGATCCTTGGTAAGTACCCACAACTTCAAAGTTTTTGTCAAAATCCCTGCCAGAAAACATAATTACTTTGGGTAAAAGAGACCAACTCTGTAAAACAACTGCAGAATCTTATACTGCAACAATTTGGATATCCCACCGAATCACAAAATCTGATACATGGGGGCAGAGTACTCCAGGACACAAAGTACCTCAGGGAATACAAAATCGCACCCTTGTCAACAATAATTCTCAATCTGAGAATAAGAGGGGGCGTGACAGACAACAACAGAAATCCTTATAGGGGTGAGGGAAGTGGGACTGGTACAAAAATTACAGGAACACATCAGGGGAAAAAACAGGAAGTATATCCTTCAAAAACATTCTTCAAGGGAAAAACACAGCCGAAGCAGCACCAAATCAAACAGGTATGGACGCAAGGCCATACATTGTGGAACAACTGAATCATACCCCAGAATATAGCATAGATATACCAGAAACAGATGAGCACTGCACTATATATGAAAGACAAGCAATAATATGTAGATTCAATTGTTTTTGGCCCAAACCGGTTGATCTATTTCATTGGATCTTCACAAACTAGACTACACAATGTGAAATACATCTCTATTCCAAGGGGTTCTTCATAGTAAACTTTCCTACAGCAGAGGCTAGAGACTCTGTAATACAGGAAGGACCTTGGTTCTGGGGATCCACCAGACTCTTCATCATACCATGGTTCCCAGATTTTGATGCAAATACAATGGTTGTCTCTAAGATGCCAGTTTGGGTGCAACTGCACAATCTCCCATTACACCTCTGGAGTCAACAAGTACTCGCAGGAATCGGTAATACTATCGGGCATTACATCAAAATGGACACCCAAAGATTGGAAGAAATAATCTACACTTATGCATGAATATGTGTGGAAGTAGACCTCAGCAAAGGCTTGCCAGACCAAATTCAACTGAAGCATAGACAGAGGTGTTGGTCACAGATTTTAGATTATGAAAATATAGCATTTAGATGTAGAACCTGCCGACAAACAGGACACCTACAAAGCATGTGTCCAACAGCCAAAAAAGACACCCGTAGGAAGAAGAAAATGGGGAAACAAGCCAAGGGATGGCAATTTCCTCCACCACTTTCGGATCACGAGGAGGAGGAAGAGGTGGAACATGTAACCACCAGTGAGACCAATCAGATGAACAAAGAGCCAGAAGTAGAAGACATAAATCCACAAGAATCTATAGACGTATAGTCAGCAAGGATACCAGAAACAATGGATATGAACATATCCAAACATCAACACATATCAGACACATCAGATTCTGATAAAGACAATCCCCAACCTGTGGCTGATACAACGCTAGCACTTATAACTCCAACAGAGTCTCGGGGGGGTGGAGAAAGGTTGAGAAGAAAAAAGGGCGAAAAGCTTGACTTTTCCCCCATTTGTACATTATTACTTGTTTCTTGTTTTTCTGAAAACCGAACACCCTGCGTGGTGATGGATGATATATGCATCTTTTTTTTGACAAAAACTGAGCACAATTTTTTATTATGGCTCACAGAGATGGCTAAGGGCCAACACAGCATATGCCGAAAGGCATCTACAACATGTAAATTTTCAATTATAATGAAAGATTATGATTTTTCCAGTGGAAAAACTTGTTTAGCAAATTATATCTTCGTCATTTGCAATTGATAAAAAAAATAATAATAATAAATAAAATAAATAAATAAATAAAATTAAAAATAAATAAATAAATAAAAATTAAAAATTAAAAAAAAAATTGAACTAGATTTTTTTGAAAAAATTACATAACATAGTTGACCATTTAGAGGGTGAATCCATCTATATAGTGATAGGTGGACTCGAATCATTCTTAGAGTTCTTAAACTCCAGATTATCCAGTGTTAGTGCTATATTTGTCACCTTCATATTCAATTTCCTCATATGTTTTTCGGTCCCATCTAAGTAGAGAAGTATTTCCTATTTCTCCTCTTATCGCTTCATAAGAACTCGTCCAATTATCATTTTGACTGCTAATATATGTCAATAGCCTGCATATATTTTGTATTGTGAGTCCTCATTGTTTTGGTGTTAGGAATACATTTCCCCACCTGTGCTAGCACTTCCTCATTGGAAATAAACCTTCATTCAACCATATCCTCTTCTTTTGCCTTCTCAATCTCTTATTGGACTAACAGGGGACTGGTACTATGATAAATGTGGGTTGAGATTTCCACAATTTTTTGTGCCTAGGACGTTGAGGAACGTATGCCCTCTTGTTTCCCCATATTACTTATGCCTCTCACCGTAGTAAAATTGAGGCAACAAACAGATGAAATCTAGCCCAAGGAGATTTAAGAAAATTGATACAAAGACCCATCGGTTGATAGACAACCAAATGACCAAGAGAGGGAACCAAGGAGAATGTTAGAGTGGAACCCTTGTGAAGAAACCCCGAAGAGGAAATATGCAAGAGGACCTTACTATAGCCACTAACCTCTAAATTGTTGGGAATCTCGAAATGGGAGTGGGCTTCTCAAGTTCTTACTTGAGGATAGTTCGAATCAAGATAGAGAACAAGAAAAAGAGCAGGGAAACTTGAAGCCCACATAAAGTTAAGAGGAAAGGGTGGTGAGGTGGATTGGAGTATATCAAAATCGGTAGAGAGAAAAAAACCTCAAAGAGATTGTGACCAGGAATAACCAAGAGTAGTAGACTATAGACATTTCAGAATTGCCAAAGCTAGGTAATACAAAAGGAACCTACCTTTCCTTGAAAACTTCCCACGACATGCAAAGGATGTGACCTTAGAATAGCCCATTACCAAATAAAAGAACATAGAACTTAGGAATTACTAAAATAAGTGTAGACAAAATTAACATGAAACAATCAGGGGTGGAATCAAAAAATGTGTTTAATAGCAAGTGGAAATGCAATGACTCGTTCTCCTTGTTGAGTCCTTAACCTTCAAAGCTCTGTTTGGTCACTGGACCTCTTGTCCCGATGCTAATGCCTATATCCTTCTTGTAATTGAAACCTGCATCCTCCATAATAGGTCAGTACCTGGTAGTTATAGATTAAGATTTGAAAAAATGGAGAGCGTGGGCGAAGGTTCCTTCGACCTAGGCTTTTTTGCTACCAATGCAGCCGCCGCAAGTTGGATCTTGCTGAACTGGAGGAGCTTCCATGGTTTTGAACTCTGGGGATCCTCTGTCGTCCCTCGTGGCGGCGCTTCTGCGAGGCAAGGAAACCAAGATTTTCTTGGGTGCGGCCAGGCGACGGATGGGTTGTTTCTTGGGGCCCCCTGCAGACTTGAATGGCAGACTGTGCCCTCGTCTTTGATCACATACTTGAACTAAGCACCCTCATCACAGTCCGTCCTAGATCTTTGTCCTAGTGCGCACATTGGGTGGTCTTTGGGATGCGGTGGGATTTCTATATACAATGGCCATTGGGCTCAGCGCCTGCGCACCTTCGGCGCAATTTCTCAATGGCCTAGATCCCTCTGTGCGGGTCCTCGAAGGGGGGTTGTGCTTGAAATACCGGCCATCACTGTACATGCAGGGATACCAGAACTCGACCGACTACAGGAAGAGTCAGCGGCCGAAACCAACATCTCTGCAAAAGAAAATTGGATCCAGCCAGGAATTGGAGATTTTCATGCAAGAAAGAAGCATCTTAAGGACCCCTGGCGGAAGACAGTCTCGCTGCACACAGCCATAGATCGAGCCTAGCTTCTCCAGATCTGGAATGAGGCAAGGAAGAGGTCTTATCTGTGTATATCACGGGGGCAGCCTCCTTTCTCGCATCTTGAGGCAGCGCAATGTCATGGGCAGCTAGAACAGCCAGAACCCAGGCAACAGGTAACATCAACTTGTTTTCATATTTTTATTAAACCCCCTGTGGGGAAAACCAGTCTAGTGTGGGTACATGCAGAAAGCACCATTATGCAGTTGAAACAACAAATATGGGCATTGATGGGATACCCTGTTCAGATCCAACATTTGGTCAGTGGTAGGTGGTCCCTTCAGGATAGCAGAACCCTGAAAAACTACGATATAAGCCCAGAAACAACCATTGCTTTAAACCTTAGGCTGAGAGGAGGTGCTCTGCCCCAGGGACATCCAAGCACCACAGGAGGAGACAAGGGGAAAAAGACAACATCTCGGTAACAACCCAAGGGAGGCACCTCTTACAAAAACATCTTACAGGGTAACAAAGATCCAGGGTCCCCTCCAGATCAAGGTGGTCATACACCTAGGCCATACATAGTAGATCAGCTAGGGCAAACCCCAGCTCTCAACTTTGATTCTACATGACTAGAAGAATTCGTAAAGTCATATGAAACTCAGGCCCTAATCTATCGATTTAACAGTTTTTGGCCAAAGCCAATGGATCTATTTCACTGGATCTTCACCAGTTGGACCATGGAATGTGATATACATCTATGCTCAAAGGGGTTTTTCATTGTAAAGTTCGCATCCACGGAAGCCAGAGATACAATCATCAGTGCAGGGCCTTGGTTTTGGGGAACATCAGGTCTTTTTATGATCCCATGGTTTCCAGATTTTGATCCAAACAAAATGATCGTCTCCAGAATGTTGGTCTGGGTCCGCCTATATAACCTTCCTCTTCACTTTTGGAGTGAACGAGTTTTGGAAGGAATTGGGAACAACATAGGGAAATACATCAAAACAGATCTGGAGAGGATTGATGAGAGGATCTACACCTATGCACACATTTGTGTGGAAGTTGATCTAAGCAAAGGATTGCCGGAAAGTATAAGGCTGATATATAAGCAAAAAAACTGGCTGCAAGGACTAGACTACGAAAACACTGTTGTCAGATCCAGAAACTGTAGGCTGACAGGACACTTGCAAAGTACATGCCCAGAAGCCAAGAAAGCAAACAGTAAAAAGAAGCAGAAAGGGAAGCAGAGAAAAGGGTGGCAATTTCCCCCTCCTGACTCATAGGACGACGAATCAGAAGCAGAGGAGGAAGTTACCCCCACAGAGAATACTGAGCCTACCCAAGGAAAGGAGACCCAAAAGGAAAACATATCAGCCAACAAGGTTTCACAACTCCATTCAAATCAGGCAGAGAAGACAAGCGAGGATCTGAGTATGGGAGGGATCAAACGACATCACCCCTCAGATACTTCAGACTCAGACAAGGATACAACTCCACAGAAAGCAGAAACACAGTTAGTCCTAGCAACGATCGAGCCCACCCAAGGAGAGTGGCGCAAGGTCGAAAAGAAGAAGGGGAGAAAAACATGAGGTGTGAGTCTTCTACTCACTCCCTGGAACCAATTTTTCTGTCCTTTCCTCTTTTCCTTTTTCTCTTTCTTTCATTCTCTCTGAATGCACGGTAGCCTCGCTACGTCGCATTGTGTGCAAAAGCACTCGAGCCCAATGGGCAACTTCTGGAAATGCTTCAATGCATATGCTTTGTGTAACTTTTCATTTTTATAAATAAAAGGTTACCGATTTTTTTTTGTGGAAAAAAAACAGGTCAGTACCTAAAAGCCTATGGAAATTCTAATTCTCCACTGAGTAGTCATCCCTGCACTCTTACTATAAACATCCTGAATGCATAGGGTGGTATGGAGATAGCCCCTTTCAAATCAATTTTGTTGGTTGTTGCCAAGTGGAGGGTATTATTCCCTTCCACCTTCTCATTTTTTGTTGAATCATTAAATCCATCTTACTTGTGTGGGTACACTCATCATGGGGAGATACTTAGTTAATTATTAAAAAAGTATTATATAAAAATTCCAAAGTTGTTATCTTGTCGCTTGGGAAACCAAACCAACAACAATGGAGAAGTTTTTTTGTCCAAGTAGTCTCTCTAAGATTCAAAATAATAAAAAACATGGAATATGGCCCATGAGGTATAAACCATTGGTTTGTGGGGGGTTTAGTAACCACCAGGTTATAGGCTCAGTTCACACGGGGAGTGGTTGAGGATGGGATCCACCTTTAGGGGATTTAAACTATCCCAAGGGGTGCTCAAGCTCAACTGAGCTTCGTACAATCCTAGTGATGGTATACCACTAGTGCGAAGATCATTCTTCCATCCAACATTGGGGTCGGCCCTGACCTAGACTCATTATAGTTCAAAAAAAAAAAAAAAAAATTATGGAATATATTGTGTTCAAACCATAAGTTTTAATGGCCTTTTCATACGATTATCTAGTCATCATGGCTATGAACAAAAAGATAGTTATTCTAAACATGAAGAAACTATTATGTGTGATGGAAGACAAGGGAGGGATATAGCCTCCTGTACCAAAGTGCTTTGGGTAGTACTCGGCATACTGGTGACAAAGGGGAACCCAAATCTCAAGAAAATATAGTAATCAAAATGAAAATGGGAGAACTAGCAAGTTGAATTATAGAGCAATGAGGGATGGAGAACTGTCAATAAACCAATGGACAAAAGACATGAGACTCCATAAGCATAACTTGTTGGATTAAATACCGAATGTTTCTTACCTTTCTCATTGTTTCATGAAAACTTGAGTTGTTGGCAAGGACCCACATCGCCAAATCATTCGCATAAATAATGATCAAAATTGCATTGGAGAGTTGAGGTGGTACAGGATCGACCAGACAATGAGGATGACCAAGTGCCATTTCTTTTAAATTTTCTTCAATAATCACCATTTTAAGCTCCTTCCCAATTGATTGTGGTAGTTGCATTTTGTAGAATGATAACACCTCTCTTGTTAGTCCTCCCTTGTGTGGCTCCTTGAGGTGACATTGAGCTATATTATTCGGAGTTCACATCCTTCCCACCCCATGCAAGATAAAAATTATAATATTATTTATATAAAAATATTTTACAATATGTTCTATATATTAGTAAATTAATTAAAAAATTATTTTTTAACTTAAAAAATTATAAATTAAATTTTACAAAAGTAAGATTTAAAAATTATCACATGTAAGATTTAAAATTTGTGCACTTATTTAAGGTTTTAAAAAACAAAATTACATCTGTCTATAATTGGTAATTTCTTCATTATTTCTAGAGAATTTAATATATATATATATATATATATATATATATATATATATATATATATATATATATATAATCAATTATTGATTCTAAAGTGCTCGGGGGCCTAATATAGAAGAAATGTTGTAATATTATGTTATGTAAACATAAAAAATTAAAAAATTAAAAAGTAAAAATCAATTAATTAATTAATTAAAAAATATAAATAAAATAGGAGGCTTTCTCCAACCAAGTATAGAAGAGATGTTGTAATGTAATGTTATATAAACATAAATAAATAAATTATTATTGTTATAATTATTAATTATTAATGTTGGATCAATAATTAAAATAAAATGGAGAGGTTAGATTTAATATTATTATTTTCGAATTAGGTTGAGCCTAGGGTGGGGCTAGGTCCAATATTGGATGGAAGAACAATCTGCCCACCGGTGGGATGTTATCACCAGGATTGTAGGAAGCTTGGCCGAGCTTGGACACCCCTTGGGATGGTTTTAATTCCCCAAAAGGTGGCTCTCATTCTCAACCCCTCCCCATAAGAGTTGAACCTATAACCTAATGGGGACTAAACCCCGCACAAACCAGATTATTTAAAATAAAAATAAAACTAAAAATTTATAACAAACTAATGTTTATAAATATTGTTACAATAGTTTAGGTAATGTTGAGGTCATAGAGTCAATTTACAATTAGTGCTTTTTGGGCTCAAGGTTTTGACAACCCACCATTTTTCCAATGGTATTTTTTTATGTGATGTAGCCTATTTAAAAGCATAGAGACTCTTTTTTTTTTAGTTTTCCTTTGGACCATGAATGATCACTAAAATAAAATGATTTTAGTGACAAGAAGATATATATATATATAACAAATCAACCTAGATCCATCTTAACTCTGAATCTATTAAGCATTGAGAAGCATCAAATCTCTTGAGATGCAAACCTTTCCTCAAGTTTTGTACTCCAAAAAGAAGTTTGCATGTTGAGAGATTTGACTCCTCTCATCATTTGATAGATCCAGAGTTAAAATGGATTTAGGGTGGTAATATTGTATAAAACAGAGTATATATTATGTAAAATATTTATAAAAATATACATTATTATTGATTTTTAAACATGTATATTTTTGTTTAATTATAACTTTGTTTTCTTCAGTTTTAAATTTATTATTATTATTATTATTGAAACGGATATTTTATATTAATTTAACTGGAACACAGATCAACACCTTTACATTCAACCCAAGATCTACATCTTCATTCTTCCAAAATTACCAACTTGCCCAATTTCAGAATTTCTTGCTTGCCCTGGTTGAACAATGTCCACTTATAGAGGAGGGTCCGCATCCATGGTTTGTTAAAACAGTTCCTCCTATTCCTGCCTGCAGCTCTCGCTCGTTGTGTTGGGTTAACCATAATTCCAAAAACCTCCATGAGAATTCCTAGTGTTGCAATTTCCACAGTTAGTTCAATGTTGAGGTTTAATGTTAACCACATGCCACGAAACACACGAGAGCGTTGGATCAACACCGCCATTAATGAAGAGCACAACATTCAATATGATCCATTTTAAAAGCTAATATATCCACCGTCACATGTAGTCGATTGACCTTGTCCTGCAACGTCTGCAAAGTGAGAACATGCTTCCGAGGCAACTTTTTCACCCTGCTTGGAAATGAGAGTTGTCAAGTATGGTAGGATCGTCGCATGTTTTTCCTTGATATCTTCACCGTGTTTTGTCCTCGCTGGGCACTCCATCCAACATAAGACTCCAATACTGCGTCGTCTCAACGAAATATCCATGTCCATCAACCTCCATTTATGATCAGACGCTCCTAAGTAGATTCTACCTCCAAAACTTTACTTGCATTCAATTCCATCGTCTTGATTCTGCAATTTCCTGACAAGGTTTGCCATCATTGAGTTTAATACTTTCAATATTTTCAATACTTTCAATCAAGTTTAATACTTTTAATACAATCTCTATGCGAGCTTGCTCGACTGTAGCACTATATATTGATAAAATCAAATCAATCCTCCACCTGGCAGGAGGCATGGATTCTCCCAGTTCGAAGACACATCTAAAGAGATCTCTTATGCCATACATCGATGATTCGGGTCGCCAACTTCAAGCTTTCAAGGGATTATACCTCATGCGAACAGTTAATGTTCTGACAAGCCTTAATTCAATTTTAATCAAACTCTAATGACGAAAATATTGGGATATTAAATCCCAAGACAAATTGAGTTTTTTATTCATGGTATATTTATTATGGTTGGAACACCATGATCCATGATAAACTCCCCTTGTTATAAGGTTGCACCTTGATTAGCCAATGAATCCGCTACATGATTATGTTTCCTTTTGACTCGATAAAAACTCAACCTTTTCAAATTTCTAAATTTGCATCCTAATTCTAATCATCGTTGAGTGAAGATCATTTTCTGATATCTCTCTAGCTTTATAAAATTTTTTTATAAAAGTCATGAGATCTATGTAGACTGCCAAATGAGAAATCTGCATTACAATTGTCACCTACAAGCCTTGCCAAAGAGCAAGGATTTATGTTTTACCATTGGTTACCCAAAAAATTTCATTCTAATTAAAAAATAGTTTAAATAATATATATTTATATATTTTGATATTCAATTGTTTATTAGGTATGAAAATATAAATTATTATTATTGTAATATATTAACTCAATTTAATTTTGAAAATATTGTGGAAAAAAAATAATTTAGATTAATTTTTACTAAATAATACTTCTAACTTAGTGTGAAATCGTGTACATTTAGTATGATGTGGCATATATTTTTATTATTTTATTAATTTTCTTAAAAATTCCATTTCAAGCACAAATTCATTTTAATAAATTTGACTTTTTAAAGTTTACAATATTTGTATAACATGTGATTACATTGGCTTGGGTAGTGAGCTAAATGCCCTCCGAGTAAGCCTTAGATTTGTAGAGGGTGCGAGTCCATAGTAGATAGGGAATTTGCATGAAAAAGATGTTGGTTGTCAAGGGTTGTGGACTAATTCTAAAACAAAATATTACCAAAAGAGATATGGCATGCTCTGTTTCATTGAGAGCAAAAAAAAAAGGCAAAACAAGGGAAAACACTTGGTCATGGTGACTTCAACTAAATAGGAGTCTCTTCCTAGATAGGTGTTGGGCCATAATTCTTGTCATCACCAAACTGGGGACTCACAGTGGTGTGGAGGTTGTCTTATGTGCATTAATGCTTGACAGGAGGTCCAAATGTGGAGGGAAGATCCTTTGCATAAGGAGTAGGCGCAAGTAGCATGTCAACCACGTGAGGCGCTGATTGTGAGAGATTATCAGTAGCACCTTTAGGTGACCCAAACTGAGAGGATGAAATCAGGATGATGCCGAGAGAGCCTCCCTGTCCGTGAGAACTGCGTTTGGGTTCCTTCGGAAGTGGTCTAGGTCCATGGTTCTATTGAGGTGAAAACTCAACACCCCCATTTTTTTAACTTATTTATTTCAAATAATGGGAACCCTTTCTGTAAATTTTGACTAAATCGCGTTTTAACATTTTCTTTTGGTTAAGTGTCTTTTCATTTTTCCAACTTTTCATTTTCTTCAAATTCTTATTTTTATTGCTTCATTGCGTTCGACTTTTCGCTAGCTTTCCATTGATCCTTATTCATCTCATTTGGAGATAAAAAAAGATTGATAATTTTTACACCCAGGCTAAAAAAATGTACAAAAAGTAATTATTTTAATTTTTGTAAATTAATTGTAAATATCAATTTTTAATTTATTTTTGCTAATTTATTCATTTTTCGCTAGTGGTCCTACAAAATTGCCACAACCAAATTGTAGAACAATTAAAATTATAGTGATCATATTTCGGAAGTTAATTTTAATTTTAATTTTAATAAAATTCCTGAGATCCAAAATTCCAAAAAAACTCAAGTGGTTATAGTTTTTTTAATATTAAGAGAACCATAATCTTAAGTGATTGTGGTTTATACAAAGAAAGAAAGTCCCACTTCAAGTGGACCTCCTATCCCCTTCCCATTATACCCTCATGACATCAAGCTTTGAAATATCAAAATTGTTGTAAAGAATCTTCTGGTATTTCAAAATCCCCATACTCTCTCGTCATCCATCAGACTCGAGAGTTTGTTTTATCGGAACTTTTTTATAGAACCTTCGATGAGTAATAATTTCCAATCCTCTCTATAGCGATGTGTGGTTTAACAGTAAGTCTACTTGGGCGAAGCTCAAGAGACCATGGTTCAAATCTCATTGAGTACATGCCCTGCTGTGATGGCGGCTCGAGAGCATATTCCCCCCGCCTTGGCGGCACGAGAGTCTCGCTTTGCTAAAATCATAAGATCTTAGTATATGACTTGCAAGTAGTTGGATGTATTCTTGATTTTATAGTGGGAGCTACGAGAATTGATCTTGGGTCTCTCATATATTAACACTGGTAGTTACCGATTCACCACATAATTAAAAAATAAAAAATAAATAAATAAATTCCCAATCCTCTAAATTTCTATCTTATCGGAATCTCTGCACATTTTATGACCTATCTTATCGAAACCTCTGCACATTTGACCTCTGGGCTCTTTCAATATACCTCTGATAGCTCATTTAATATATATAACCGGATATCTGAATTCTTACGAGCTCATTTTAAAATTTTTACAATATTGCTAGTTCCGGATATACCGATACACTATTAACTTGCATTCATTAATATCCCAGTGGACTATTCGTTGGTTAAATATTTATATATGGCTTGGTGTATTGGTTTATAGAAGTTTATATTTTGAACGAATATATGGATTTTCGTAATGAATCTTGTTTATTTTTTTAATTAAATTAAATTTTTTATTTTTTTATTTTTTTGATAATCTAATGATTTTGTAAATTATTTAACTTTTAAGTGAATTATTTATGATTTTAATGATTTTAAATTAATTTGTATATAAGTGATTTTACTTATTTATTTAAGTAACAATTTAATTAGAATTAGAATTTCTTACTTTTGGATTAATGGAAATTTTTCAAGAATTTTGGATACTTCAATTTGGAAGCTCATAAGTTGAGTTTTATTTGGCCAAATGAGGCCCAGGATAGCTCGTTAGATAGATAAAATCATGGAAAATATTTCGGAAATGATTGCATGACCATATTTGGTCACTAAATAAATCTAAAATTTAGCAGAAAATCAAGCTCCGAATTTTATAACCAAAACTAATTTTCTGAGTTTATTTTTTGCATTTTTCACTTGCTCAAAGCCTCTATAGAGCAAGGATCAATGGAAATATCATATTTCCTTTCATTTATTTATTTAATTGAATTTTGATTGGAGATGTTTGTTTTCCAGATTTGGTATTTTTTTTTTAGTTTGCAATTTAATTTAGTATTGATTGGTTTTTGGCAGGAGAACAATTGAGAAGATAAGGAAGAGAATATTTGAATCAATGGAATTGCTTCAGTAAGAGAGAAAAAAATGGTGGTCAATCAAATTTGTGAGAGAAAATTCATTTTCCAAAACAATTCTTTCATTTTGATTTTGATTTGTAATTATAAATATGGATTTTAGGGAAGTTGGAGGGGCTTCTCTCTTATGCAATTTTGTAATTCTTAAAGCACTATTGTAATAGGGGTTTCATGTTGTAGGTAGGAGGATCAATTTAAGATCTGGGGATTATTAGGATTTGTCTCTTTTCATTCCGGACTGTGTATGAGAGGTAGAGCTTGCACTATTGCAGCTGTTGCTTTTAACAGCAGAGTTTATGCTTTGGAGGATATTATAGGAGATCGGATTTAAAGAACTAAGCACGAGAACAGGTTCAAATAAATTTGTATTAGAAATACTATTATTTTTAATGTGAATTTCATTCTTGATGGTAGAATTATGTTAATTGGATTTATATTATGAATTACTGTCAATATGAATACCTGTCGTACATATTAGCTGTCTAATTTGCTTGTCCCATGATTTGTTTTCAATTGTATCGTTTTCTCTAATATATTAAAATCAGATTTCTGAGTGGCTATTTACTCAGAAATTCGCCATCTAATTCTGATTCAATTTCCATTGACAGTATGTGAACTACTTCCTAATGTTATCGGTTCATCATTCATTGTTAAAAGATCTTTGGAAAATGTGTTTGGTAATTATAATATTAGTTAAATGAACTACTTCATCAGCTACATATTCATCTTAAGCCAGACATGTTAAAATCTCAATCATATTAATACCTTTCTCTCGGTTGGGTTAGATCTACATCTTCCTAATCGAGATAGGCTTAGGATATTTTTTCTTTTGCTTGCATTATAGGATTGGTTTTCATTTAGATTAATAATTACACTTCTAGAAGTCCTCTTATCAAAGAGGCAAACTTTAGTTGTGGCTTTGCTAACCTTAAATCAACTTAAGAATCACTTTCTTGCCTGAGCTCAGCAAGAGGACTAATTTGATGTCTCTTCTCTATTGGTAAAGAAAGGGTATACTTTAACCTAGTTGAGATAGAGAGAAGGTAACTGGACATAGTCTAACCAATTAGAACCACCATTCTAAACGGAAAAGGAGCCGCTTTAAGTTCCCAACCGGGTCGTCTCCATTATAATGTTGAATGGTCATTTCGAGCCTTCAACATATTCATGCTTCCATCACTAGCGATATTTCTTATTAGCCTCTAATAAGGTGACCTAAGACGTTCCTGATAGCCCATGCATGGTCTTCCATGAATTGAAGCTCAACAACTTTGAGGTCTGCAACTTGGTGTTGGTATCTTCGTGGGATGCTTGGATCAAATTGATTTGTTCCCAAGCCATACTCAAGTAGGCGAGGAGGCATTCCTCTTCCATGCCCACAGTGTTGAGTTCATCCTTGTTCTCGAACCATTGAACCTGAGTGAGATGGACAAAGGGATGACCTTTAAAAGTGATCGACAGGGGGTGGATGGCAAGGTCACAGAGGACCACTGAACAGAGGATTGGAACAAAAATGGAATGCAACAGAAGTGGATGTTGCAGAGTGCACATGAAGGAAGGATTGCAACAGAGTGTAGTTTAAGAGAGAAAGAGCATTCAACCTAGGGTGACGGCTTAATGATAGAGGCGAGATTGGCTCTATAGAATCAAATGCTTGACATAGTGAAACAACAACTGAGTTATAACTGAGGGGGGAATGGATCATGAAGCCATGTGGAGGGTGGAATTTAATGCTCTAGAAATCCATGGTGGCCGCTCTGATCACTAGAGTAATAAACTTGCAGGGTCGTTAAGACCCACCTTAAGCGAACGTTGCCAAATATTGGGATTGAGGCTCATTGGACAGGCAGTCGTGGGGATCTAGGAGGGCAGTTAATGCGACTATATAACCCACATTTGGGGTTAATAAATTTGATTTTAATATGAAGGATTTAGTTAATTGGTAAATGAAACTCTCTTGACACTATAATATACAAACATGCATTCATAAAAGACAATCTCAATGTTTATATCCTTACCAAATCCATAAAAATTAACAACAATCATATCCTTGAATACCATTAAAAACAAGGGTGATAGTTACATAGCATCATAGTCCCTACATCTTTCTGCGAGGTCTATTTTTTGTCATTATTTGAGAACTTTTCATTTCTGCAAACCACACCTCCGCATTCCAAACAATGAAAGCTTCATCTAGACCTCCACATTCTGCACAATGAAAACTAAACCCTAAGATATGCACACTTTTCAATTGTTACAACAATTGCCTTGAATTCACTCAAAGATGTGAAAGTAGATTTCATTGTGCGGAGTGCGAAGGTGCGGTGAAAGCTTTCATTGGGTGGAGTTTGGAATAAGCTTTCATTGTGTTTCCTCCACACAATGAAATGAACTCAATTAAAAATAAAATATTAAAACATATAATTCGAGAATCAAAATAATAAAATTTATCGTACATTATGTGTTTGCATTGGATTTTTTATTGACCAGTACAGGAATCTATAGTGAAGGATATTGATTGCAATGCAGGGGACTCTACACCCAGTATTATAAATTAAATTAAGGCTTAGTTGTACTATTAACATCTAAAATTCATATTAAGCAACTGGATCAAATGGAGGTGAGGATAAAATGCATACCCAAAAGTTTAAGTCCCACAAAACTAATATATGAATTTCACTCTAAGGTGCGGAAGAAGCTTTCATTGTGCAAAGTGAGGAGGTGCGGGAGTGCGCAAGTGCAGAAAAAGCAAAGTGAAATCTTCCTCCATGCCTTTGCACTCTGCACAATGGAAGCTAAACCCTGAGATATGCAAACTTTGCAATCACTACAACAGTTACCCAAATTCACTTGAAGATGTGGAGGAAGTTTTCATTGTGTGATGTGTGGAAAACACTTTCATTGTGTGGAGTGTAAGGGAGTGGAGGAATCACAATGAAAGCTTCCTCCACTCCACACAATGAAATCAACTCAATTAAAAATAAAAGATTAAAACAATAATTTGATAATGAAAAATTCCTCCACTCCTCCGCTACACTTTGCACAATGAAATTAACTCAATTAAAAATAAAATATTAAAACATATAATTTGATAATCAAAATATTAAAAGGTTTAGTACATTATGCATTTTATATTGACCACTACGGGAACCTATAGTGAAGGATATTAAATGTGATACAGATGACTCTGCACCTATTATTAAAGCATTAATTAAGGCTTACTCATACTATTAACATCTAAAAATATCCCGGATGCGGGTGGCTTCAGCGCGTAGCAGGTTAGTGGCTCGTCATATGGGCATGTGTCAGCCCGGACGAGCCACGCATTACAGGTCTGGTGATCATTTAAGATCAGCGGCGACAGTCCATCTGCGAGACTTAAGACAAGTCCTTTCGGCATTTACTGCTTTCCTTGGTAGCGGGAAAATGGAGTTACAAAGGTCTGGCACCTCTGTCATTCTCCCACAGTTTTGCATAAGGTTTGGGCGCTCGGAGGTTGCGTTGGCTCACTCTCTGGTTCTAAGGGAGATTACGAAGGGGTACTCCTGCTCTTTGGACAATTCGGGGATGCAGCGTGAGCGCCAAAGGATGATAAGTAGGCGCGGAAGCTCCAGAGGTCGTGCTTCGTCTCAGAGGCAAGCTCTTTCCCCCTCTTCCTCAATTGAGGTTTCATCCGACCGCAGTCACTCCAGAGGACGTGCAGTTGGCCGAGGCAGAGCAACGGAACACCGAGAAATTATGGAATGTGGTCACTCTGCGCATCCCATGGTGAGATATCGAATTCCATGTACTCTGTCAAATTCAACTTTTATAGTTTCGGTTTCGGTGGAGCATTGTAGCAATCCTGGTGGTCAGGAAGAAGCTTTGCAGGCAAGCCCTCCTCGGAATCCTGGGTTGGTTCCCACAGTCGACATGCAAGTTCCTGCTATTGATATGCTGCGCCCCGTCAAAGACAGTTCCTCCCCAGACCCTCGGGCAGGCCCCAGCGAACCTGCGCAGAGGAACACTCTCCCCGACCTGGACATCCCCAAGCAATTCAGATGCAAAGAGGAGGAAGATCCGCACACCACAGATGATGACTAACTCGACCTGCAGTTCGCCACAAGTCTCTGAGAAAGGAAAATTTTCTCTGTTTGCTCTCACCGCTATCTTGTATGTGTCAGGACTCAGTCCTTATGTATTTCAGTCCTTATATGTTTCAGTGACGGATATCCATATATGTTCCAGTCCTTATGTGTTTCAGTGTCGGCTATCCATGTTTGTTCAGTGTCGGTCTTTTGTACTGTCGATATGGTTCAGTGTCGGTCTTATGTAATTTTGGACATGATTATTCCTAAGCATTCTGTCAATCTCTCGACAGGAATCACAGGGCTACGGCTCTGTTTTAACACTGATGATGTAAATTTTGACTTTTTTGTAATATAATAGATTAGTCTGATTCAGAAAAAATAAACATCTAAAAATAAGATTACTTGTGTGGCTAGGGTTTGATGCAGGTTCTCCCTGGCAAGCCTGAAACAACAATAGAGGACAGGGGATATAGCAGATCCGGACAAGAGATCACCAACACAGATCGCAGAGGGAGACCTACGGGGGTAGGAGTGGACTGACGGAGGTATGATGAGCTTTGAAGGGGGGGGGGGGGGAGCGATCCCCTCCTATAAGAATGTGACGACGGGAGAAGCAAGCAGAAATGGGACTACGGGAAGTCATGGAAAAAGGAGCAAAGACACATCGGTCATGGGAGTGTGTTGGCAAGCTGGTCTAGGAGGTAAATGCCTGCCCAGAGCAGCAAAAAAACCAAGGTTTGTCATTCCCAACAACAAACTGGAGGAATATAGGGGGTTTATGAAAGATCATGCATTGATCTGCAAATTCATAGGGGCCTGGCCTACAAAGAAGGAACTGGTTAAATGGATACAACAACGTTGGCAACCGAAAGGTCACATAGATCTGAAACTAGGAGCGAAAGGCTTCTTTTCAGTAGTATTCTCTAACCTAGAAGACAAAGAGAAGGTATTTGAGGAGGGTCCTTATTTCTTCAATAATGTTGGATTATTCATGCATCATTGGGAAGAATGTTATAACCCAGAACAAGAAAAAATGTTGGTGACGGCAATCTGTGTTCGATTGTTTGGCCTCCCAATGGTTTTCTGGGATCCGGAAATCCTCGAAGGAATAGGCAACTCGATTGGGACCTTCGTCAAGGTAGCTGACACAATAAGAAAAGGAAGGTACACTTCTTATGCCCGGATCTGTGTTTACATGAACATTACAGAACCTCTCCCTGACTGCATAGAAGTAGAATATCATGATGAAATCTGGCAACAACCTTTGGATTATGAGCACATACCTTTCAGGTGTAGGAGATGCCATGAATATGGGCACCTTTTCAGATCTTGCCCCCAGAACTTCCCAGAGTCCACTCAGGGAAGCAAAAAGGAAGAAGGAGCGGGAAAGGAAATGGAAGGGGGATTTCAGGAGGTCCACAGAAGGAAAAGGAATAAAAAACCAACGAGTACCGAGAAGACTCCTCAGAAATAGAAGGAACAGGAAAATCAAAATAAATTCGTTGTACTACAGGAAGAGGAAATGGAAGAGATTAATGAGGAAAGCAGTGAGGAACCAATAGAGCCAATACAGAACAACAAAGGGAAAAAGCAAGAACAAATCAAAACAGGGGAAGAAAACGTAGGATAAATAAATAAAACTCAAATGGAGCAAAGTCAGATGGATATAGACCCGCAGAAAGAAAATTTTAGCAAAGAGGAAGAGATTACTACAGGAATGGAGACATCTGGATGAGAGGTTCATCCCAGAAGACCAAAAACAACTATACAAAGAAATGTTTCAACAATATAAAATGAAACTAGGAACGATCATGATAAGCCAACCTGAGCATCTTGGATCACAGGGGGGACAAGGGCAGGAAGCAGGAGCATCAGGCAAAGGAGGGAAAAAAAGGGGCAGACGACCCACGAGTGAATCCATCCAAATGGTGGGAGAAATGTTTGTTAATTCAGGTAGAGTGGCGCCATTATCAGAGGTATTTCACCAACCAACCAAGTTGTTGAAATGATAATCACGACTTGGAACATAAGGGGGCTGAACGGTAAAGGGAAACAAAGATATCTCAAGGAAAGATTGAGGAAGGATAAACCTAGTGTTATGATACTGCAAGAAACCAAGGTCAGTGAACAAAAACTGAAGGAGATCATGGGAAACTTCAAGCCCAGGTAAGAGATAGTAGGACAAGATGCTCTGGGAAGTGTAGGTGGTCTGGCCATACTGTGGAACCCAGAAGAAGTAAGATTCGAAGATTGGGTAAGTATACCAAGAATACTCTCTGGTAAATTTAGAAATATTGGATACAGATAATGGATTCTCATTTTAGGGGTATGTGGGCCACATATCCCAGGAGAAAGAAGGAACTTCATCGGAAACTTAATAAATGTGAGCAGTCTGCACCAAAATATGCCATGGATTATAGGAGGGGATTTCAACATGATTAAATCCTTGCATGAAAAAAGATGAGGGATGAGAAGGATGGATGGAGATATGGAATTGTTTGCTGATACCATAAATGAACAGAGGCTAGTAGATATCATAACTAATAATGGGATCCACACCTGGAATAACAGAAGAGGAGGGAGGCATAAAATAGCCTCAAGGTTAGATAGATTCCTATTATCGGAGCAGATTGTAAGCAGAGATATATTTGTGGAAGCAACGATATTACTTGGGATGGGGTCGGACCACTGGCCAATGAGATTAGAGATTGACCTCAAAGCCAGTCCAAAAACAAAGCATTCCGATTTGAGGCTTTCTGGCTCAGAGACCCTAAGTTTATAAACAAGGTAGAGGAATGGTGGAAGCAAAGTGAACAAAGGGGAAGAAATAGAATGCAAATGTTCTAGCTCAAGTTAAAGGAAATGAAGCAAAAAATTAAGAAGTGGAACCAAAAGGAATTTGGAAACATAATACAGGACCAACAACAGTTAAATCAAAGGATGATGGCAATTCAACAAGAAATCATAAGGGAAGGGTGAAGTGAAGAATTAGTAGTAGAAGAAGGCAGACTGGTCAGCCAAATAGAGGAAAGAAGGAAACAAGAAGAAATCTTATGGCGGCAAAAGTCAAGAGTGAACTGGTTAAGGGAGGGAGAAAGGAACACCAAATTTTTTCACAAAGCGATGGTACAACATAGACAGAGAAACAGAATTTTTTCCCTGAAAAATGAAAAGGAGTCCGACAAACCCAACATGAGGATATGGAGGAAACCCTGGTTAGACATTTCAAAGATCTTTTAACAGAGCCGCAGGAGGAAAGGCAAGAGGCAGCTCGCAGAATATGCAGCCAAATCCCTAAGATGATCACCAGAGAGAAAAACCTGGCGTTAATGAGAGCAATTACGATAGAGGAGGTCGAGGAAGTGGTGAAAGGATTGAAAAAAATAAGGCCCTGGACCGGATGGCTTTACGACGGAATTCTATCAAGCTGCATGGAAGTTCATAGGCAATGACATCCTAGAGGTGGTGGAAGAATCCAGAAGAAATCAAAAGGTATGTCCAGGTTTAAATGCCACCCTTCTCTCTCTCATCCCTAAAACCTCCAAGTCAGATGAGCCGCAGGGATTTAGACCTATTGCCCTTTGTAATGTTATTTATAAAATTATCTCCACCCTGATAGTTAAAAGATTGAAACCGATTCTCCCTAGTATTATATCCCCAGAACAAACAGGTTTTGTGGAGGGCAGACAGATCCTAGATGGCCTGATAGTATCCCAAGAAGTGGTGCACTCGCTAAAATCAAAGAAGAAGGCTGGAATGATGATTAAATTGGACCTATCCAAAGCCTATGATAGATTAAACTAGGAGTACCTAAGGAAAGTCATAGAAGCCGTTGGTTTTTGCAGCAGATGGATAGAATGGATTTCAACGATGATATCTACCCCGGTTTTCTCAATCCTCTTAAATGGAACCCCATCATCCACCTTCAATGCCACTAGAGGTCTTTAGCAAGGGGATCCCTTATCACCCTTCCTCTTCATTATTGTTGCTGATGGGATAGGAAGGTATATCAAAAAGGAAGTACAGGAGGATAGAATCAAAGGGATAAGGGTCTGGGGGAATGATCTCCCGATAACCCACCAGCAGTTCATGGATGATATCATGCTATTCTGTAATGTCTCTCTCAGGGAAGTTAAAAGGATGAAAGACATCCTGGATCTCTTCATGGAAGCCTCGGGCACCCAAATTAACAAAGAGAAATCTTGTGCTTACTTCTTCAACACAACCAGTAATGTAAGAACTTACCTTGCGCAAATTTTGGGATTTAGGGAAGGAGAGTTACCCACAAAGTATCTAGGAATACCTCTGGCAATCAACTCTCTCAAAATGGTAAATTGGCAGCAAACTATTCAGAAGATCCTAGGAAGGCTAGCCAACTGGTCATTCAGATCTTTAAACCTTGCAAGAAGAGTAGTTTTGGTAAAAGCAGTCATGCAATCAATACTGATTTACCAACTATCGGGGATGGCCGCCCCGAAAGGGGCTTGTTCCAAAATGGTGGAAATATTTAAGAAATTCATATGGGGAGGGCCTCAACAACAGAAAAAATGGGCTTTGATTTCGTGGCAGGGATTGACCAGGAAAAAGAAGGAAGGGGGCCTAGGACTGAGGGATCTATACATCACCTACCAAATTATGGGGGCCAAGCTATGGTGGAGATGGATGGTAGGAGGAGGGGACCTTTGGAAACGAGTATGGATGAGGAAGTATAATATGCCAGGGAGAACAGAGGATATATTACAACATGCAGAACCATCGAGAAGATCTACCATTTGGAACCTGGCAAGCTAGAATAGAGACATAATCACTAACCATGCCTTCTGGGAAATACAAAATGACAAAATAGCAAAGTTCTGGGATGAGGCTTGGTGACGACGAGAAAAATTAAATGGAAAGCAACAATTAAGAAATATTCTGCAGTTTTTAAAAGATGTAGGCCTAAATCGAGTAGATGAATACTGGAAGGACGACAACAATGAGGACAATTGGACAGTCTAGAAAAACCTGGAAGAATAGGGTCAAAATATAGAAGAAGAACAGAGAGACTCTATATGAAATAAATGGGAACAAGAAACATACCAATTAGATCAAGACCTGATACATTGAGATGGGGACACTGTCCAAAAGGAACTTTCTTGGTCAAAGAGGCATATGATCTAAAAATTGAACAGGAACAGGAAGGATACCATCATCTATGGAAACAAATTTGGCTCAACAAATGGTGGCCGAAAATCGCTCACTTCCTATGGTTAACATGTAAAGGATGAATTTTGACATGGGACCAACTTCAAAAAAGAGGGATGCAGGGACCGTCCTTATGTGGTCTATGTAAGAAGGACAATGAAAATATAGAACACTTAATGAACTCATGCCCGTTCACACATAGACAATGGGAAGCTATCCATGAGGTCTTCGGAAGGACGGATAGGAATCAACAGAGCATAAGAGAGACTATTCAACAATGGGGACGAGGCCACTTTACTAGCTCAGTTCTAAATAGAGCTTGGGGGCTAGCAGTAGGATTTAACCTTTGGATGATATGGAAGGAACAAAACTGACAGATTTTCAAAAGTAAAGAATCCACGCCGGAGCAGGTATGGAAAGGAAAAATAGAACATATCAGAGAAACCATCCTTGCAGAAGAATGGTGCCAAGAAGACTGGGAAGTCTCGCCTCAGGAAGCAAGAACTCTAAAAAATCTCAACTTAGCCAAAGAAATGGTGGGAGCGCATACATGGAAAGCAACACGGGCGAGCAGGGTAGAGCCTATGAATTTCAGTAGACTAGCGGAAGGATTCATCAAACTGAACTTTGATGGAGCCTCCAAAGGGAACCCGAGTATGGTAGGATTAGGTGGCATCTTTAGAGATTGCCATGGCAGGGTCCAATTGTTGTACTCAGCATATGGTAGCATGATGAGCAACAATGAAGCAGAACTCATGGTAGTATGACAAGGTATGAGAATAGTTGTAAGGCTTGGGTACAAACAACTGGAAGTTGAAGGAGACTCATTAATGGTAATCAACATGATGAGGAAACTTTACAATGGAAAGGCGTGGGACAAGCTAAGCCATAGCTGGAGAACAACAAGCCTCATCCAAGAGCTGGGAGAAATAATGAAAAGGTTTGATTATCTGATAATCAAGCACGTAAAAAGAGAAGGGAATAAAGTGGCCGATTTCCTGGCCAACTGGGGATGTAATCAGCAAGGAGGACACTTGGAAAGAACTTGGCCTATACAACCAAGGGACACAAGAATGGACCCGCTAAGAGAAATATTAGCCCAAGATGACAATCATGAATAGACGGAATGATAATGTTCATAATAAACCCCCGATCGGGGTGACGGAGTGGGTAATCAAGAGTAAAGACGATGTCAGAAGCCAGGAGGCTACCACAGTCCGCATGATTATATCGCAGGACGTGGAGGAGTATTGCATGCCAAGAGTGATGTCAGAAGGGAGAAGTGGCATGAGGAATGTCGGGAAGAGGAAAGGTGGTAAGGACGACAGCGTAAGGAGGATGGAACGATGGGTAGGTAAGACAGGGTATGAAAGAGGGAGTAAGGAAAGGAGGAGGGGTAGATTACAAGGGAGAAGGAGACGGAGAGGGAAGGACAAGCCAGAAGCGCAGCCAGCAAGCAGGAAGAGTAACCTCGGGTATGTTTACTGTCTTTTCTCTGTAATTTGCAAAGCAAAATTTAGTATGTGAGGAGGGGCAAGGAACTTGGGCCAGGATGGGAAGGAGAGACCTCGCGGAGAGGGCATGTTGTGCAGACAGAGTAGAAGTAGTGAGAGAGAATGGCCCGGTAGCTCTGCTCCGAGGCTGGGATGGCTGGAGGGCTTAGAAGATAATAAGGAGTAGAGCATCTTGATCAGGGTTGAGGAAAGGGAGGCTAGAGAGGACCGTATCCAGGTGCCCGGGAGGTTGGAGAGCCAGGAAAAGCTCCTCAGGCAGAAATTTCAGGTAGATAGGGCGAGCTTGTGCAGCAGAGATGAGCGAGCTTGGGAGGGGAAGATGGGCAGGAAGCTTAGAATGGAAGGGGTGACCTTCAGAGAAGGTAGTGCTGCGAGGAGAGGGAGTAGTGTTAGCAAGCAGGGCAGGGAGGGAGCGGAGAATCCTAGCGTGAAGCTCCCCTCGTTCACCACATTGGGGCCACATAGGGAGCGGGTCAGCCTGAGGGAACCCAAGGGGGGAGGATGTGAAAAAGGAGGGGAGATAGAAATTAGGGGTCTGAACGAGAGGCATGGCGGGGGGAGTAGGGAGAAGGTAAAAACCATCCCTATTTCACTTAATTGCCTGGGAGCAGTAGAGTGCAGATAGAGGGGAGATAGTTTCGGCAAACATAAACTCCATGAGACTACTGGAATTTGGATGGGTAATGGCTTTATCCTAACTTTGGAATGTGACCATTGTGAACAGGTAGCAGATATTGGAGACATGGCACAGACAGCCAAGGGAAGAGGTCGAAGAGGACGAGGAAATAATGGGCCTTGAACTTAGGATATAGAAACCTCGGAAAAAAGAATAGGAAGATGACCTCTGGATGAAACTGTAAGGGAAGAAGCCAAAGCTTATAAGAAAGGAACAGACGAAGGGATACGAAAAATTCTAGAGGAGATGGAGGAAAGGATTATGGAAGAGGACTTGGAGGAAGAAATGGAGGAATGGAAGAATCACATTCTTGATCCGGGGAATACCAGAGGGAGACTCTCAATTTAAACAAACCTTACATTTGTACTGGCTCATGAAAAGACTGATAGGAAAAGCAAAGGAACAAGTTTCCATGAGAATGGCCCTGATAATTAGAGACATGCCAGATTATAAAAAAGACCTGCAAATAATCCAGTTTCAGCTCTGCAAGCAGGACATAAGATTAGATTGTATACAGAGACACATTCCATGTATTATTGAAATGACACTAGCACCTAGAGATTCAGCTGAAGATCCAGCGAACGTAGAGTCAGAATCGGAAGACCCCAAAGAATAGCTTGAGCGCAGCGACCTCAGGTTTCTTTTTTTTAGCGGCTAGTTTTTCTTTTATATGCATGCTTATGGGACCTAAGATCAAAGACTGGTTTTTAAATAGTTTTGTATATATTGCTTGGGTAGAAAGACTGCGAACCTTCCGTTTTTGGATGGCTTATAATATGCATAGGTGGCCAATAGACTTGGTTTCCCAATGGGAAAGTTGAGGCCACCTATTGATAGTATGTGGTTTCAGTTTGTTTTTATATAAATAAAAAAGGAGGACCTACCTAAGCTTACAAAAGAAAAAACATCTAAAAATAAGATTAAACAACTAGAGTAAATGGAGACATACCCAGAAATTTAAGTCCCACAAAATTAATATATCAATTTCACTCTGAGGTGTAGAATAAGCTTTCATTGTGCGAAGTGTGGAGGTGCGGGAGTGTGCAAGTGTAGAAGAAGCACAATGAAAGCTTCTTCCACACATTCGCACTTTGCACAATGAAATTAACTCAATTAAAAATAAAATATTAAAACATATAACATCTTTCAAACTTTAAAAGATTAAAACATATAACATGTATTCTTGGAAGATGTGTGTATGATATCCAAATTGTTGTCAAACGTTCATTTTCATTCTAATCAATAACACAACTTTAGATGTAATATAAAATCTCAAAGCATATCCTTGAAAACTTATGCAAAAAATTATCACATAATTGGTGAACATAGTCGAAATTGGAGTAGAGCAATCAATCCTAGTTCTTCAGAAATCTTGAATAGTAAGCAAAACAATTATAGTAACAAGAAGTATATCCATATTCAAATCTCAATAATCATAGCTATGATTAAAATAAATACTACAGATGGAACAAAGATCTGAAATCCTAAATTGTTCTTAAGCATTCATTTTCATTGTGATCAATAACAGAAGATTAGATATAATATAAAAGCTCAAAGAATATCCTCGAAAACTTATGTACATTTAATGTTTTTGGCCAATGCCACAGAATTGAGATGTTATGCAAAACATTATATCAATATTATTCACAAAATAGGTGAACTTCGCAACCCCCGATTTATGGTGATCAATGTTCTTCATCACGGACGTTGCTTATATCAGTAATGAGAATCTTCTGATACATTCTCTTAGAAAATAATTCACCATGTCGTTCTTGCATGTTCTCTCTTTAACTATCTGCCCTTGCATTCTGGAAAAATAATAATAATAATAATAATAATAATAATAATAATAAAATAAAAATAAAAAATAAAAAAATTAATAAATAATATTAATTAATTAATTAAATTAAATTAAATAAATAAATAAATAAGTAAATAGCAATAATTGTTCTTTAATAAATTAAGTAAATGTAATAAATGATAATTTATGTATGAAACAAAGGTATCTAGAAAAAAGGAAGGCATTTGTGTATGGAAGGGATTATGCCACTCAACTTACATTTAGATATTAAACCATTTCAGATGTCTTTGGTATAGAGAATAATGTTTGGTGTCTAAAGCACTCATCAAAATCCTAATACTTAATCGCAAAAGTAAATGTCTCTGTGGGGACTGGGATTGGGCTCCTATGAACTATAATGTGAAAATAGGTACCTGCAAGGAAAAATAAGAAATTGCATCCAACAATTAACTTAGCTCATGATAACACAACCAACAAACCTAAATAATTAAATACTAGTAAACATAAATATGAATGTACCGAGATTTAAGAACACTCATAATATGTGAAAGCATAGGTCGTGATTGTTTCACTATTAATTGTCTTTCAAATTCATGATTTCTTGAAGGAATTTCTCCAACGTAGTCTTAATAAAATCTTTCATTGGAGAGACCGTAATCTCCATTTTGACATGTTGCTTCTCTATTTCCCTAACCTCTTCTTACAATTGTGTAGCCAAGATAGACCTATATTCATTAATACTAACAAAAGTAATTAGCCATTAGCTAATTTTTTATGCAATAAAATAAGTTATATCATCAAATTATGTTTCCTTTGACTCTTTTTGCTTCTCCAATTCAACCATTATTGTATCTCTCGAAATTAATTCAGAATTGCATGTGACGCATAGACCGTTTTGAGCCTAAACAATCTCTACCACCTTGAGAAAGACATCACCTTTTCTAATGTCTATGCTTTCACATTAAGAAATGATATTTTCTAGTGTCCTAATTCTCTTAGACCATCCAACTTTGATATGCTTCATTTGATTAGCATTTGGGAGTCCTTTATTTTTATTTATTTTTCTCTAGATCACACAATAAAGCAAGCCTCTAATTAAAAGTAATTAAGTCATTGTCAATAAAATGTTTGTCTACCTTAAGATTACATTTAACCAAATCAACAAATGACTTAATTCCCTATGCTAAATGTTTCAAGTCAAAAGCTACTTTCCATGCATGTTCAACAATTTCCAATCTTTGGCATATATTAGTGATAACATAATATTTCACTACATTAAGGAGTTATACAACTTTATTAGATATATGGGGTGTAGCATGGGTAGAAATTGTCAATGGTGGTGCACGTATTACTAGTGGAGTCATTAACAAAGGACCCATATTTAGAGCATCTTCTAACTCTTTTATTCTTATTTTCAATATCAAGTTATCTGGTTCATGTTTGTTAATAGACGTAGTAAGTGCATTACCAGTAGCTTGATGCAATTTCATGAGCCTCGTGGGTCCAATGCCAAACACATCAACATTCATTTCTACTTAATCAATAACCTTTTTAATATGAACCTTTGATATTTTAATTCTCAATTTTTTATTGCCCTTGTTATAATTTGCATTTTGCAATGTGACACGGTGGTCATCAAAATTAGTGCCTTCTTCAGCAATTTGGCCCATTAATTTCTCGTTTTTTGTTAAATAATAACTAACCCAATCAGGTGGTATAGCGTTGTCAACTTCCACGTTCATAGCTTGTTCAATGCTTCCTACTTTTGGATGACTTTTGGATTTGGTTGATTTGGGTGTGTTTGATCTGTCTGGAGTGAATCTTCGAAGAGGCTCGTCGTCATCTCCACCACTTGATAGTTGACTGTGAATCTATTTTCTACTTGCAGTATCTTTCATCTTCCTTTGACTGGAGGATGAACTTAGACTAGTACCGAATGTGCATGGTGGATATTTCTACGTAGGATTCATGCCTCTTTGCTTGTATTTTTCTCCTGTGTTGACGTTGGCTTCTTCAACAATTTCTTCAATATCCATTATCATTTCTTGGTTTTGGTTCGAGCACTTTGAACCTCCTCGCTTTCGTCTGTAACTCTTATAAACAAGTTCTCGTATCTAATAGTACCTAGGTGTGTTGTAAATAGAGCTTATGGATCAAATCCTCGACGAGCTTCAACTTCTCTTAAGTTAAAATAATTCAAAGACTCTGCAAGCTCTGCAATGTGAGCTACATTCTTCATAGTGGCTTGTCCAACAACAAATGGCAAATAAATAAATTATTTATTCTTTTTGTGTTGAAATATAACTAGCTAGTCATGGTATTGCCTGCAAAATCCAGTAAAAAATACCTATCTATAACAATTTTTTGGTAGCAATAGTGGCTTACCTTTAAATCCATAAATTCGAATAACCATATTTTTGTCTTTCTTCATGCACCCCTTTTCCGCAAAGGAAAACTTAGGCTTTGAAAGATATTTGATGGGGATCTTGTCCAATTATCATGTAAATGATATGCTTTACAAAGACACCTTAGATTAGGAAAAAATTTAAAGAAGCTTCCTGCTTCGACGGTATGGGATACTAGAACTACATCAGTTCGTCATTGGAATTCAATTTAGGTTTATAAGGAAAGTCATGAAAGACATGGCTCGAGACGAGGGTTGTTAGTAGGTACATCATCATAAAGAATCCATTGCTCCCAAAAAAATTGACTATCTAAAAAACAAATTCAATGGAAATGAAATCAACCTATTCGAATAAGAAATCTTTTTATATCAGTAATAAAGCAGGTAGAGAATGGTTTTTGGGACATTCGTTGTAGTTTATCATCCCATCAAATGGGAAAAGAGCCAATAGAAGTCCATAAATGAATTTCTAAACAAAGGTATATCTAGCATGGAAAGATTAGAAAGAACCTGAGAAGTTAGGGAAATGGATTCTCAAATAATATTCATCGTGCCTCTTTGTGACTCCAGAAAACTATCTGCTTCCAACAATTTTAAGCACAAATTATGTTTCGGTAACTTGAATACCCATCTAAATACCTTGGGAGTGAGAGGAATTGGGATCGTATTTGCTACTAACACAATTATTCTTCTTCTTGAATCAAAATGGCATGAGCACAAATAAATTATTTCTTTGAAATCAAAGACTTCTGGAACACATGCAGTGTTCACCAATCCGCTACACCAAATCTTATTGTTACTCTCCTCTCTCGTTGGCAGGTTCAGAAATCGCTCATACACAATCGACCACTAAAAGTTCTCATCGATAAGAGTAAGTGAGTAAATCATATCAATGTAAATGATCCAGGTGGAAATTGGTGGCCACCCGCCTACTCCACCTAGACCTCCAGTCGGTTTCCTCTGTTTCCTTGATTATAGCAACATTTAATCTTTTTAGCATATTTTTCAGGTCCCAAACTTCCAGAGCTATTTTGACCCCTAAACGAAATTTTTTTTTCAGGATCGTAGCACGCCCATTGCCATAGGAAAGGCCTATCACAAATCATGTAGTACTTAGAGAGATCTCTCTAACGACGTATCGTACATGCCAAACAGAGATCATATGACCAATTTATGACCCCGGGAAGTTAGTTGCCCAAATAACCCCAACAAGGCCCACAAACTCTTAGCATTTCATCTCCTAGGTTTAGGGTTTTGGTTGTTTAGGGTTTTCCCATGTCGTAGAGATAAGATACCATCCACTGAGCTAGTTTATTTCCATTCTGTATGTAAACATATTTCAGTTCTTTGATATTAACGAAATGAAGTTTTATTTCTGCTTCATCTTTGTGTTTATGTTTATACCTGTATTTTTTTGGGTTCTTTCATAAGTCTGGATCAATGGTATCAAAGTGGTCGGTATCAAAGTGGTCTTCTCTTTCTCTTTTTTTCTTTGCATGTCCCCAACGAGGTCAGGGTATAAGGAGTTATGGATCGAAATGGTTGAACATTTGCAAGACCATCCTCGCAAACCCCAACAACCTCCCATGTTGGAAGAAAAGAAAGACATGAGGGCAGGAGATCCTTTCAAAATATTTCTCGAAGAAGCCCTCGAGAAACAAATGAACATGATGATGGATAACTTTGCCCAATTCCTTCGGCGGTTACCCATAGGCGACGCATCTTCATCCAGCAGCCACTCTGGAGGCACCACTCCTTTTAAGGTATGAGTTAACTTTTACATTCCCATATTTGAAGGCAAAATAGATGCAAACATCGTAGATAGTTATATAAATATGTTGGAAGGATTTTTTTCGGTTCATAAATTTTCCAATCAGGAAAATATTACTTTTTTACTCCTCAGAGCCGCCCATTGTTAATCACTAGTGGAAAACCTACTATGAACAAAAGGACGAGAGGGAACCCTCGTTGTTTTCAGCCGCACCCACTTGGAATTCTTTCTGAAATGCCATCAAGGAACAATATTACCCTGTCGGGATCTATGAAGATAAATACATAAAGTGTACCACATTGTGGTAAGGGACGGACCAAGATGTGTCAGAGTTCACAAATATTTTTCATAACCTTCGTACGAAGCTGGGTATTAAGGATTTTGAGCGGCATTTGGTACTCAAGTACCGTGGTTGTCTACACAAGTACAACCAGGATGAGATGGAGTTCCCGAGCATCTCCTCGCTTGGAACCGCCTATCGATGCGTTTTCAAGATCGAGAAGAAATTTAAACAGAAGAAGCGAGACTTTGGATCTAGAAATCCAAAGCAAGGGAAAGGCACCCACAAACCACAGAATAAAGGAAAAGGCCAAGGCGGGGTGACCCAGGATAACCCACGAAGCCGCAAGCAAAGAACAACACCACGAAGACAAAGAAGGACACAGGGAAATGGTGTGAGTTCCATACGAGCCCCACTCATAACACAAGTGAGTATTGAGCCAAGCAGTCACTAGTGGCCGAGTTGAAGGATTTCGAATCAGATGCATGTTCTGACTCTAAGTTAGAAACCGACAAGGGGAATGACAAAGAGAAGCACATTATTAGTGAGGAGCCTAGTGTCGCCATTGCCACCACCAAGATCTAGAAGATTGAGCCCGAAGATCCAAAGGAGGGGGAGCAACTCTTCCACTCACAGATGTGGGTGAAGGGTTCTCCATTGAAATTCATTATCGACAGTGGAAGTCAAAAGAACCTCATTTTAGTAGAGGTCGTAAAGCAATTGGGCCTACCGATCACACCACACCCACAGTGGTACACCATATATCGGGTGGCTTCACCAAGGGAAATATCTCTGCGTCAACCAATAGTGTTGCCTTCCCTACAACATCAAACCATTAACAGATTAGGTATTGTGTGATGTTTCTCCTCTTGAAGTTTGTGATGTATTATTAGGCCCACCATACTTGTGGAATTGTCATGTTGCGTACGAGTCTAGGCCTCGTACTATCATTATTTCTTTGGGCAATAAGTTATACAGGACACTGGAGGTAACACAGCTTACCACCATCTCTTTGATCTCTAGGAAGCAATGCAGTATGATCATTTCCTAGCCCGGGAAATTTGTCTTCCTTACGATTCACCCTCCTGGAAAGAAGAATATTGTGGCCACATCCACAACCTCCATATAGGGCTCCATCGCAAGGAATCAGCAGTTGAACAAGGTCATGGAAGAGTATAGGGACATCCTTACCTCACCTACAAGGGTACCCCTACACTTTCAGGTTAAGTACTCCATTGATCTGACCTCGGGCACGTTGGTACCCAACAGACCGATCTACCAATGCTCTATTCTAAATAAAAAATAAATTGAGAGGTGGATTCAGGAGTTGTTGCAAAAAGGGCACATCAGGCCAAGTTCATCACCCTATGGGAGCCAGATCATGTCGGCACAGAAGAAATATGGTACTTAGAGACGTTGTATTAACTGTTAGGTGTTAAATAAGATCACTGTCTGGAATAGGTATCCAATCCCACAAATTGTTGACCTTCTGGATCAGCTCAAGGGGACAAAATATTTCAACAAGATTGACTTGAAGTCCAGGTATCACCAGGTACCAATTGAACCCTTTGATGTGTGGAATATTGCCTTCAAATCCAAGGAGGGCCTTTTCGAATGGCTGGTCATGCCTTTCAAACTGAAGAATGCCCCTGTGACCTTCTTGCAGTTGATGGATGACATATTGCGGCCCTTTACCAACTCGTTCTTGGTAGTGTCCCAATTTGAAGAAATGCACTTTCGGTATGACCCAGGTTCAATATATGGGGTACATCATTAATGATAAGGGTGTGCATGTGTACCTAGCCAAGATACAAGCTATTCTAGATTGGCTATCCCCAACTACTTTAACAGAGATCCGCAGCTTTCTACGTATTGCAAATTTCTATCGCAGGTTCGTGTTGGGATTCTCTCATATCACTTGGGCTTTGAGTCAAGTCACCAAGGGCGGAGTTAAAGAAAAGTTCTTTTGGTATGAATCCCAACAGAAGGCATTTGTCGAGTTGAAGCGTCACCTCTACTTTGCACATGTGCTTACATTACCATACCTGCAACAACCATTTTAAATTGAGAAAAACACCTCCAACTATGCTATTGGTACAGTTCTTACCCAGTAGAGACATCCAATGGCATATCAAATTGAGACACTTTCAGATATAGTCTGAAAGTATCCCACTTATGAAAAATAGATGTATTCTATTATGGAGGTTTGCCGACGATGGAAGCATCACATTCTGGGGAAGGAAACGGTCATCCAGACAAACCACCGACCCATGCAGTTCATACAGACACAAGGAAAGTTGCAGAATGATGGACATAAAAAAATGGTCCACATATCTGCAATAGTTCCATTTTAACATCAAGTACAAGAAGGGAAGCACCAATAACGTTTCAGACTATCTTAGTGAACCACCGGTCATGAGGCTCACCATTGTTCTCGACTCTTGTGGACACGAGACTTCGGGGTGGCCACATCTTTACAAGAGTGATCCAGAATTCAGTAACACCTAATAGATGCTCCTGGAAGGTAAGAAAGTTCCATATTTTCACCTCTAAGGCGCATTGTTGTGTCACCTAAGACACCTTTGTTTTCCTACAAGAGAGCATGCTTAGATGATTTGGGAGGTGCACTACAGTCAAGTTGTTGGACACTTTAGAGTAGATAAAACAGTGGCAGTGTTGCAGAAGTATTTTTATTGCCAAACCTTCGACAGGATATTGGTAAGTACATCAAATCCTACACTTCCTGCACCATTTCCAAACCAACAATCAAGAAGAAAGGCCTATATACTCCTCTGCCTACTCCTAGTCAGCCTTAGGAGTCCATCTCCATGGATTACATGTCGGGCCTTCCTTCTACTAAGCATGGTAATAACTATGTATTTGTGGTCGTCGACATATTCTCTAAGATGGCCATTCTGGTGGCCTACAAGAAGAGTATCACAGTAGAAGCCACTGCTAATCTCTTCTTTGAATGAGTGTGGGTACATTTTGGGATCCCACGATCCATTATCTCAAATCGGGACAGCAAGTTCCTGAGTACATTTTTTTCAAGCATCTAGTCGATGTTGGATACCAAGCTCACTAAGCCCACGACCTTCCACCCCAAAACAAATGGCCAAATAGAGGTTGTCAATAGGATGATCATGCACATTTTTTGCATGTACAACTCGAAGCATCCACACACATAGGATGAAAGCCTCTCCTATGTCCACCACAACTACAATAGATCTCTCCATAGCTCAATTGGCCACAACCTCTTTAAAGTGGGGTTGGTATTCCAACCACTATGTCCCATTGATGTGGCCATACTATTTGCAACTACTCAAGTCAATTTTTCTCATGTCCAGTCAAAAGTTGACCGGGCTAACAGCTTCATTGAGCACATTTAACACATCCGCCACTAGGTCCATGACATATGGGACATAGCCAATGCTAAGTACAAGCAGTGTCATGATTAACATCGAGTGGCACACAAGTTCCAAGTGGGTGACAAAGTTTGGTTACATTTGCAGTAGGAGCGCTTCGCTGGGCCCCACCACAAGCTTCACCCACTCTGATATGGGTCATACACCATCGCCAAGGTTATAGGGGACAATGCCTTTAAGCTCAACAATCCATCATTCCTTGGCGTGCACCCAATATTCAATGTGGACTGGTTGCGACCATACTTTTCTCCATCGTTGGACACATCTAACATCGCGGAGTAGTTGATACCAATAAAGCTTAGCCCAAGTTGCATTGAGCATGCCACAACTGACAGGATCATGGGCACTTATATCAAGAATACTCACTAGTAAGGGATCTAGTTATATCGCGTTGTCAAAGCATGCCAACTCCTTCACCAAGGCAAGAGGTTCAACAGATTGTTCCTCGCCTCATGGAGGCTCTGCATGTAATGGGGACCACTGCTTCCTAAGGGGGAGGACTAATCCAGGTGAATATTGGTGGCCACCGGCCTATTCCACCTAAACCTCCAGTTGGTTTTATTTGTTTCCTTGATTAGAGTAGCATTTACAATTTTTAGCAATTTTTCGGGTCCTGAACTTCCAGAGTTGTTTTGACCCCCTAAACGGTGTTCTTTTGAGGTCCAAAGTAGGCCTATATCCATATTTAGGGGCCTGCGGAAAATCATATAGTACACAGAGAGATATTTCCAACGAGGTATCGTATGTGCTAAACGAAGATCATATGACCAAGTTATGACCCCGGGAAGTTTGTTGCCCAACTAACCCCAACAAGGCCCACAAAATCTTGGTGTTTCGTCTCCTGGGGTTAGGGTTTTCCTTTGTTTTTCAATAATAAAAAGTCACTTGAGCCTCATTGTAACATAGTTCAGAGACATGTATCCTCCACATCTCTTCTCAGAGATAAGCTATCATTACCCGAGCTAGTTTATTTCCTTTATGTATGTAAGCATATTTCATTTCTTTGATATTAATGAAATGAAGTTTTATTTGTGTTTTATATCTATGTTTATGTTTATACTTGTATTTTTTTGTGTTCCTGCATAAGTTTGGATCAGTAAATAACTTATTTCCTTCCTCTCCTAACCATTTTTGCTTTGTACTTTAAAATACTCTCTCAATCAGTAACGTTCTTAATGTCATTTAATTGTAGATTTCTCGATACGCTTTATAATCACCAGTTGTTATTATTTGGCATGTGAAATTTGTTACATGAGACAACATCAATAAATAACAATTTAAGATAGAAAAGCCGATGTTTATATAAAGTAGTGTAAATAAATATTGAAATTCCAAAACCATCTCGTCCATTTACTTCACACTTTTCTCTTACTTTAATATCATCTATATACATACCCTAAGTGTCAGAAATTTATGAACTCAATTTGATGTGAATTATTTGTGATAATGACAACTAGCATACAGGTTGTCAATAATAAATGTAAGTCGAAATCCATGTGATGACAACCAAAAAGAAATATTGTGCAAAGACGAGTTCAACTATATATACTACGAAGCGACTTGATGGTTGGGTTGGTACCCACCACTATGTAGATATCGATTCGTTCTATTTGATAAAAAAATATTTTTAAACATGGCGTCACTTCTCATTCCTAATTACATTTCGATTCGACAAAAAAAATTGAAATGTCTTACATTTTCCAATAGTGGAGCCTTTGTTAATAGTAGGACTTAGCCTTATTTAATTTTTTGATATTGGGTGTAGATTCCTCTACATTTTCTTGATTTATTTACAACCAATAATGATTAGACAATGCATTAGAATAAATTTTATTAAACACTTGAATGATGTCCTTATTACATGTCGATTAGGCCTCAATTATTTTTTTAATAGATGCTAGTTCGCACTGTAGGAGATTGATAAAGTTTATGTGACATTTTGCCTAATATTTCAAATACTATGGAAATTGATGCTATGGGGACATGCATAGAAAAACAGAGAAAGAGTAGATCACTCTAATACCACTGATCCCAATTTATGAAGGGAACAAAATGAAAAATAGATTACTAAACCAAAACACAAAAATACGTGATGGAGGTGTGCAAAAGAAGTGTTGGTACGCGATAGAGTTGTGCGAAGGTGTGGAAGTGGGCCATAAGGCTCTCCTGGACATCTTTTATTCCACACACTAAAAACCCATGACCTTTGAACTTTGATAAGAAAACACAATTTGTACCATTAAAATGCAAATAATAAAAAATCGTAACTTTTTTTCAAATGAATTATAATATCATAAACTAAAATGGTAATTTGTTTGATGTGAAGGAATGTCCATTGAATTACTATTTTGTAATGTAATTGCATAACATAGTTCTTCAGCTTAGATTAGATTTAAATGGATATAGGTGCACCAAAAAAGTGTAAAAATATGAGAATGTATGCCTATATGCAGTAGTGATTATGGCGTCGCACATGAATGTGTCAAGCCAATAACTATGTGGAAGAAAGTCATGTGACAAGCTAAAGTTTGTGTGAAAATAAACAATGTACACAGGTAAAGAATCTACTGACTTAAAGGAATAACTATCATTTGGTCCCTTCCGCAATTATAGAAGCATAGAGGAATTTAGTCGTACACCTAATTAACGCATGCAACAAAAAAATAGATCCAAAAGTAGTAAATTCAGTTTAAATTGACATTAATTACTTAATTACAAAAATTTTGGATCATTATGATCAATAGCAGAACATTAGTTTTTTTTATAAAAGCTCAAAGCATATCCTCAAAAACTTATGCAAAACATTATCTCAAAACTCTTCATAAAATTGGTGAACATATTCAAAATTAGAATAGAGTAATTAGTCTTTGTGCTTGAGAAGTCTTGAATAGTAAGAAACACTTTTACAATAACATGAATTGTATATAGATTTAAAAGCTCATCATCATATTTATGAATAACATCAATACTACAGATGTAACATATATCTTAGAACCAAAAGTGTGCAAAAATGTACGCAGAAGGTACAGAACATCGCGAAAGAAAGTTTATGTTCCTTACTTCGTACACCCATTCTCCTGCACAACAATTTTTCCTCACACACATTAAAAGGAAATTGTACTCGCTTTAAATGGATGAGATAATGCATAAAAGTGTGCATACTTGGTAAGTCTATCAACTACCACCATGATAACACTCTTTCCTTCGGACTTGGGTAAACCTGTGATAAAATCAATTGAAACCTCCTCCCAACGTTGGCTTGGAATGGATAAAAGTTGTAATAGTCATGGGGTCTTAATTGTTTCAACTTTATTTTGTTGGCAAACAAAACATTTCGCCACAAAGTTTTGAATATCTGATTTAAGGCCATCCCAAAAAATATCCTTCTTAACCCTATGATAGGGTTTTAGAAATCCTGAGTGCCCACCTAAGGGAGAGGTGTGAAATTCCCTAAGAATATTTTGTTTGAGTTGTACTGGGATCTTGTTATAGCTTTTGAATGAGTGCCCACACTTCCTCATCATTCTTCCATTCATCCCTTGCTTTGTTTATCCAATCTAGTTGGATAATAGAAATGGTGCAAAGAAATGCTTCCACATCCTCATCCTTTCTTGAGAGTGCATCTCCCACAACATTTGCTTCCCTTTTTTGTAGATGATTTCAAAGTCATAACCCAACATCTTTGTGACCCATTTTTGTTGCTCTTCTGAAAATAATATTTGTTCTAAAAAGTATTTAGGACTATCATGATCTGTTTTTACCTTGAAATGTCTTCCCATTAGGTAGGGTCGCCATTTCTTAAGTTCATATAGTATTGCCAACATTTCCTTCTCATAAATAGATTTGTGTAAATACTTTCCTTTGATTGGACGACTTTCGAAAGCAATGGGTCTTTCTTCTTGCATTAAAACAACACCAAATCTATTTCCTTAGACATCACATTCCACAATAAAGGTTTTTGTGAAGTCTGGTGTAGCTAAGACTGGTGCTTGGCACATTGCCTCTTTAAGATGTTCAATGGCCTTCATTGCTTTTGGAGTCCATGAAAATACATCTTTCTTCAATAATGTTGTTAGAGGTGCTGCTATTCTCCCATAATCCTTAACAAACTTGTGATAATACCCTGTCAACCCGAGAAATCCTCGTAGATGCTTTATGGATGTGGGAATTTTCCATTCCTTAATGGTTTTAATTTTGTTAGGGTCTACCTCAACACCTTCATGGGATATAATATGACCCAAATATTCCACCTCTTGTACTCCAAAGAAACATTTGAATATTTTTGCATATAATTGTTTCTCGTCCAATAGTTTGAGCATCATGTCAACATGTTGGACATGATCGTTCCAAGACTTGTTGTAGATTAATATATCATCAAAAAATACTAACACAAATTTTCTAAGGAAGGGTTTGAAAATGGAATTCATCAAACCTTGAAATGTAGAAGGTGCATTAGTAAGGCCTAAAGGCACGACCAAAAAATCATAATGACCCTCATGAGTTCTAAATGTTGTTTTTGGAATGTCTTCAGTCTTCATTCTGATTTGATGATATCCTGAACGAAGATCCAACTTGGTGAAATAAATTGATCCATGCAATTCATCCAATAATTCATCAGTGACAGGAATGGGAAATTTATCTTTAATAGTGAGCTTGTTGAGCTCCATATAATCTGGACACATGCACCATGATCCATCCTTCTTATGAACCAATACTACTAGAGTACAGAAAGAACTTTGACTAGGTTGAACTATACTAGCCTCTAGAATTTTTGCAACCATACGTTCAATTTCACGCTTTTGGACATAGGGATATTTGTAAGGCCTGATGTTTGGAGGAACACTCCCTGGAATCAAATTAATAGCATGATCATGATCACGAATAGGTGGGAGGCCTTTGGGAGTCTCAAATACCTTAGAATTATTGTCCAAGACTTTTTGGACATCTAGAGAAATGGATTATTTCGATGTGGGAACCTCTAGTGAACCTAATTGTGCAATTATGCCTCGTTGTTCTTCTTTAGAAGCTTTGTCATTCCATTAGAGATGATTATCTTTCCCGGTTTCCCTGCGATACCCCTTAATTCAACTTCCTTTCCTTCTGAAGAGAATTTCATGAAATGTTCTTGAAAATTAAAATCTATTGTACCCAAGGATTGTAGCCATTGGACTCCTAATACAACATTAGCACCACCCATTGGAATGGAAGGAATTGGGCTATTCAATACATATTCTCCCATGGATAGCTTGATATTATGGCTCTTTCCTGAGCAATTTATGCTTCCTCCACTTTCAACCATCACTTGACACTCTGGTGCTGGATATAGGAAGCAATTCAATTCCTTGGCTATCTTACAATGAATAAAATTATGGGTACTTCCCGAATCAATCAACACTATTGCATTTTTCTTCTTGATATGCCCTTCTATCTTGATAGTTTGAGGAGCAGTAATTCGAGCCAATGCATTACAAGATATGGTTAGGTTCATTTCTTCTTTTTCTAGGGTTTTTTCCTGTTGTATATCCTCTTCTTTTCACGTTTCTTATTCCTTTTCTTCCTCCTCTTCACAATCTATGTAAAATAATTTCTTCTCGGCACACTTATGACCTTTAGTGTATTTGTTATCACATTGCTGTAACAATGTCCTTTTGCTCTTTTTTCTTCCAATTGTTGTGGTGTCAACCTTGTAGGTTGTGAATGGATAGGGGCAACAACACTTCCATCTTTATGATTGTGAGTGGTAGACTTCCTTGTTGCCATAATTTTGCTTTCCATTTTTCTTGCCAACCTAAATGCCTTCTCCAATGAATCTGGTTCCCAAAGGCGAACCTCATGTTGGATGTTATCTTTTAAAGTCCCTATGAACACATCAATCCTATGCTCCTCTGGAATATATTTTACCCTTATATTCAATTTTTGGAAGTCCTCAATGTGCTCCATCATTGAACCCTTTCGTTTGAGATTTATCAATTGGCTAAAAAAAGTGTTGCTTTTTGTATCCTCATAATGTTTTATCATTTCATCCGTAAAAATAGCCCAAGTGACAATTTGTTTATGAGAGAAAAGTCATCGATACCATACAAACTGATTTGGTTCCAAATATAAAGTTTCGATGCGTACCTTTTGTGTGTTTTTCACATTATGGAGATCGAAAAATTGCTCCATATGTAGTATCCATGTTATGGGATTCTTGCCATCAAACTTCCTCATATCGATCTTTGGAACATGGTGGTTCTTTGATCCAATTTTAGAGTCTATGAAATCATGATTAACATTTATTTTGTTCTCATCATGAGTTTCCTTTACTACCCTTTCACCATTAGTAAGCATTTCTTGTAGAAACTTTGTCAAATCTATCTTCAAATCTCTCATCAAATCTTCCATGCCTTTCTTTAAACCATCCATCTTAGCTTCCACGCCATATATATTAGCTTCTACGTCTTTCTTTAAACCATCCATCTTAGCTTCTGTTACTTTTTGTGCCAGTGAAATTTGTTGCACTTGGTCTCATAATTTTGATACATCATGTTGCATTTCTTCCTCTTCTTCATGAGTCATGCTAGAGCTTTCAGGTTGCTTACTAGGTGTTTCCATTTTCTTTCTTCGGGGCATCAATTACCGATAATAATGCTTCACTATGCCTTTTGAATTCCTTCAAACTAATTTTTCAAACCAAGCTTATGAAAAAAAAAAAAAAAAACTACACACCTTTTTTCACTTTGTAGGAGCTCAATATTGCATCTGATGTATCTATATAATTTTGGATCTCCAAGGTCTGAAATTTCTTCCTGTGGTGACCCTCTGAGTAATCTTTCTAACCCCACAAGTCTGATCAAGATTGGATTCTCCAATGAAGAGTTATGCCAAATCTCCCACGATGACCTGAGTATAGACTAGTTTATTTACGACGTGCTGCGGGTCACTGTTTCAACCTTAGGTTCTGAAAATGATACCCAAAAAACTAAAGTCCATCCTCTTTCTGTAACTTCTTACGAAACTTCAATTTGATGCTCAAAGCAAAAGTTATGACGATTTTCCCAAGGTCACCTGTTTGGAATGTAATTCGAGGGTCTGCAAAAACCCTAACTTCCTCAGATTATATCTCTGTAAATATAGCGAGTTAAGATCTGAAATTCAAGCCTGAGGTTCAGCGATATTTCGTCTCAAATGGTTTTTTTTTAGCTTCTGAAATGTCGCAGAAAAAAAGTTATAGCGAAAATTCCACGATGACCTGTTTGGAGTAGCGAAACCCTAGAATCCAAAGCTCTAATACCAAATGTTATGAAACCAGCTCACAAAAAGATAGAAAAGATAGATCGACGCCTTAGAAATGAGTCTCTTCGAGGGGGAAACCTCCTTTACATTACACAAATGAACAATTCTTAGATGATTCAAATGACAAAACCTCCTTTCTATATATAGGAGTCTAAGGGGTCACAATATAACCAAAGCCTTTCCTAACAATAATGATATAAAGGCACAATAATAACAATATGGGGACAATAGGGGCACAACAATAAAAATAAGGGATACAAATACAATAGTAATGGGGGAATCACTAGTATTATAGGGACTTAACAATACCCTCAAAAACTTATGCAAAACATTATGTCAAAACTCTTCATAAAATTGGTGAACATATTCAAAATTCGAATAGAGTAATCCGTCTTTGTGCTTGAGAAGTCTTGAATAGTAAGAAACACATTTACAATAACAAGAATTTGCTCTAGATTTAAAAGATCATCATCAGATTTATGACTAACATAAATGTTATAGATGTAACATATATCTTAGAACCAAAAGTGTGCGAAAATGTATGCAGAAGCTACAAAACATCGCGAAAGAAAGTTTATGTTCCTTACTTCGTACACCCATTCTCTTGCACAACAATTTTTCCTCACACACATTAAAAGGAAACTTCATTTAATATTGGATAATGAGTATTTAATTCACAAATGTGACATTCTACTTTGATCAATTTTTTAAATGAAAAGGAGGTTTGGTGTGAAAGAAACATCTAAATATTGATGTAAAAGCTCAAAGTATATCCTTGAAAACTTATGCAAAAACATTATCTCAAAATTATCCATAGAATTGGTAAACAAAATCATGATTGGAATAGAGTAATCAGTTCTTTAAAAGTCTTGAATAATAACCAATACAATTATAGTAACAAAAACTATATTTAGATCTAAATGTCAATCACCATAGCTATTATTAAAATAAATACTACATATGGAACAGATACGTGAGATCCAAAACTTTTGTTGAACGTTCATTTCCATTGTGATAAATTACAAAACATTAGATATAATAGAAAATCTCAAAGCATATGTTTGTAAACAAATATTCAATTAGTGTTTTTGGACAACGTTACAAAATTCAGAGCTATAGAGTATCATATGCAAAACATTATCTCATTATTCTTTACAAAATTGGTAAACTATCTCAATATTATAATACAATAATCAAAAGTTCATTTTCATTATGATAAATTATAGAACATTAGATATAATATGAAAGCTCAAAGAAAATTCTCAAAAACTTATTTTCAATTAATGTTTTTTCACAACACCACAGAATTCATACCTATACAAGATCTTATGCAAATCATTATCTCATAATTCTTTACAAAATTGGTAAATTAACTCGGAATTGGAACCAAAATTGAATACATACTTCACAGCCCCTAATTTCCAGTGATCATCATTTTTTGTCCAAGAGGTTATTTATATCGATAATCAAAACTTTTGATATGTTAGCTCAGCTCATCAACTCATTCACCATGTCGATCTGGCGTCTTCTCTCTCTAACTATTTTCCTCTGCATTTCAAAAATATCAATAATTGTTATATAATAAATTAAGTACACGTAATAAATTATAATTTAACTTTGAAACAAAGGTATCTGGAGAAAGGAAGGCATGTACCAATGGAAGCCATTATGTAACTAAACTTACATTTATATATTAAACCATTTCAAATGTGTTTTGGTACAGAGAATAATATTTGTTGCAAAAGTAATGCATTCGTCCCAATGGGGACTGGGATTGGGCTCCCATGAACTGTAATGTCAAAAAATGTAGCTGCAATGAAAAATAAGAAACTGCATCCAAGCATTAGCTTAGTTCATGATAACATATCCAACAAAATTAAATAATTAAACACCAATAATCAGAAAAAATGAATGTTCGAAACTCTAAGAACACTCACAATATGTGAAATCATAAACCGTGATTGTTTGATTGTCAGTTGTCTTTATGATTCACAATTTATTCAAGGAATTTCTTTAGTTTATCTTGAATGAAATATTTCATCGAAGGGACAATAATCTCATGTTTGATACGTTCATTGAATATCTCCTCCTCAATTTCCCTGGCCTCTTCTTATAGTTGCACAACCAAGATGGAGTTTTATTTGTTAACACTAACAAAATTAATTAACCATTTTCTAATTTCATCCAGAATAAAATCAGTTAGACTATCAAACTTTGTTGCCTTTAATGATTTTAGTTTCTCCAATTTATCCATTAGCATGTCTTTCAAAATTAATTGAGAGTCGCATGTGATGCATGAACCTTTTACATCCTGAACAATCTCTACCACCTTGACATAGGAATCAACTCTTCTACTCTCTATGTTTTCATGTTCAGAAATAATGTTCTTTAGTGTTATGATTCTCTCATACCGTCTATCTTTGACCCACTTCATTTGATTAGCATACGAGATTCCTTGTTTTTCTTTCTTTAGATTAAAGAGAAAATCGAGCTTCTACTAAAAGTAAGTCATTGTCCACGAAATCCTTGTCTCCCTTGAGATCACTTTTAACCCACTCGAAAAATGACTTAATTCATTGTATTACATGTTGTAGATCAAAGGTTGTTTTCGATGCATGGTCAATAATTTCCAATATTTCAAATATGTTACCGATAATATACAATTTCACTACATTAAGGAGGTTGACTATTTAAATCCATTAAGGAATGGAAAATCCCCACAACCCTAAAGCATCTTCTACGAATTTTCAGGTTGACAGGGTATTATCGCAATTTTGTTAATAATTATGGGAGAATAGCAGCGCCCCTAACAACATTACTGAAGAAATATGCATTTTCTTAGACTCCATAAACAACTAAGGACTTTGAACATCTTAAAGAGGTAATGTGAGAAGCACCCGTCTTACCTACACCTTACTTCACAAAAATATTTATTGTGGAATGTGATGCCTCATGAAATGGAATTGGTGTTGTTTTAATGTAATAAGGAAGACCCATTTCTTTTGAAAGTCATCCAGTCAAGGGAAAGTATTTACACAAACCTATTTATGAGAAGGAAATGTTGGAAATACTACATGCACTAAAACAATGGTGACCTTACCTAATGGGAAGACACTTCAAGGTAAAAACATATCATGGTAGTTTTAAATACTTTTGGAACAAATATTATCTTCAAAAGAGTAGCAAAAACCTGTCACAAAGATGTTGGGTTATGAATTTGAAATCATCGACAAAAAGGGGAAGCAAAATGTTGTTGCAGATGCACTCTCAAGAAAGGATGAGGATGTGGAAGCATTGCAACAATTTCTATTATCCAACCTGATTAGATAACTGAAGCAAAGGATGAAAGGAAGAATGATGAAGAGGTATGGAAACTCATTCAAAAGTGGCAGCAAGATCCCAGTATATCTGATATATTTATCTAGAAAAATGATTCATTATGGTAAAAATTATTGCTTATATCTTTGTATGAATTCCTAACTCAAACAAAAGATTATTTGGAATTGCACACCTCCCACTTAGGAGGGCAGTCAGGATTTTTAAAAACTTACCACAAGGTCAAGAAGTAATTTTTTTGGGATGACCTTAAATTTGATATTTAGAAATTTGCGGCAAAATGTTTGGTTTGCCAACAAAATAAAGTTGAGACATTTAAGACCCTAGGTCGATTACAACCTTTATCCATTCCAATTCAGCATTGGGAGGAGGTCTCAATGGATTTTATCACGGGTTTACCCAAGTTTGAAGGAAAGAGTGTCATCATGGTGGTAGTTGATACACTTGCCAAGTATGCAAACTTTTGTGCATTATCTCGCCTTTTTAAAGGTAATACAGTTACTAGTGAATTTATGGAAACAGTTCAAAAGCTACATGAAATCCCAAAGATTATTGTAAGTGACAGAGATCCCATTTTCACTGGAAATTTTTGGATGGAATTATTTTCTTGTCTTAGTACTCAATTAGCTTATAACTCATCTTATCAGCCTCAATCTGACAGGAAAACTAAGATAGTGAACAAATGTTTGGAAGGATATATTTGTTGCTTTGCATTTCATAAACAAACACAATGGGTCAAGTGCTTACCTTTGGCTGAGTGGTGGTATAACACTTCCTTCCATACTACAGCAAAAATGACCCCATTTATGGAACTTTATGGATATCATCCATCACATCATCTTTAAGAGAAAATGCTAAGGTTCAAGTAGTGGAAGATCACATCGAGCATCAACAACAAGTTCTTCAACTCTAAAAGGGTAACCTCACTCTGGCGCAAAATCGAGTCAAACAACAGGCATATCAACGTTGCAGTGAAAGAAGTTTTTATGTAGGCGATTGGGTATTTTTAAGGCTACAACTATACAAACAAATGTCCCTCAAGCAAGCTCAGAAGGATAATAAATTATCACCCAAGTATTATGGTCCTTACAAAGTGTCGCAAAATATTGGTATTGTGGCATACAAATTGGAGATGTCTGCATCTTCCCGAGTACACCCAGTTTTCCATGTTTCATTCATAAAGAAGGTTATCGATGACAACCTCTCAGTTCAAACAGTATTTCCAGAAATTGACGAAGAAGGAAAAATCATATTGGAGCCTGAAGTAGTTATGGAAACAAGAACCCAACAACTACGGAATCGATCAATTTCATAGTATCTCATTAAGTGGAAGAGCTTACTCACTGAAGATTCCACATGGAAGGATGAGAATTTTATATAGAAGCATACAAAACTACTCAAGCGTTGAGGACAACACTTTTTAAAAGGAGAGGGGCATGTTAGGTCCATATAATACTAGTGTAGCCCCCATATTGTTATTATTAGTTTATCCCCCATATTGTTATTGTTAGTGTAGCCCCCTATTGTTATTATTGTGCCCATATAGCCCCCATATTGTTATTGTTGTGCCCCATAAAAACACACTATTGTTATTGTTGTTCCCTTCCATTATTATTATTTTGTAGGTTCTAATTATATTGTGACCCCTTAGACTCCTATATATAACAAGGAGGTATTTTCATTTGTATCATCCAAGGATTGTTCATTTATGTGATGTAAAGGAGGTTTCCCCTTCGAAGAGGCTAATTTTCAAGTCGTAGGTCTATATTTTATTCTGTTTTTTGATGTGGTTGCATAAAAAGGATTAAATTTAGGATTATAGGGAAAGTCATCAAAGACATGGCTAGAGACGAGGATTTTTATTAGATACGCCATCATAAAGAACCTATTTCTTATGGACAAATTGATTAACTAAAAAGCTAAGTCGTTGAAAATCACATCAGCCTAGCTGAATATACAATACTTTCTATATGAGTGATGAAGTAGATGAAGAATGCATTTGGGATATCCATTGTAGTTTCTTCAACCGTCATGCAGGCATAGAGCCAACATGAGCCCCTAAATGGTTGTGTAAACAAATAAATATCTAGGATGGAAAGATCTGAAGGAACCTGTGAGGTTGGAGAAATTAATTCTCAAATAATGTTAGCCCCACCTACTTGTGACTTCAAGAAACTATCTAGTTCTGACAATTTTAAGCACTTATTCGATTATGAAAGCTTGAATATCCATCTGAATGCCTTAGATTCAAACGAATCTCCTTCGTTGCTAGCATAATTGTTCTTATTATTGAATCAAAATTGTTTACGCACATATAAGCATTTTCTCTAAAATCAAAGACTTATTGAACACATGCAGCATTCGCCAATCCGCTTGTCCAAATATTGTTGTTGTTTTTCTCTTCTATTGGAAGATTCAGATATCATTCTAATGATGATGATGGACCCACCAACATTCAGGGGATCTCCCTAGTAAGAAGTCCCAACTAGACCTCAAATTGTTTGGAGTAGGAGTCCCAACAGTGGGTGGTAATGTAGTGTCTTAACCGCGGTAGCGCGCAGAGATAAGTATGGTGACTTTGGTCGGAAGCAAGTGTGTAACCTTGAAGTGAGTCAAGTGAGATGCATGGGGGTTCTAACACACATAGGGGAAAAGGAAGTCTTCCCCTTAGAATTCTGTAATAGTACACAGCTTTAAAGATACACATGATAGGAATGACATCACAAGCTGGAATGCGGAATAGTCCACAAACCAAAGTGACAGGTTAATCCAAAAACACACATTCAACAAGATTCATACAATTACATATAAAGTATTTCATAAGAAAATGTGTAAGTTAAACAACATACATTGCTAAAGAAACCAGAATAGTCCAACTACAATAACAACATATGCATGAAAGTGTGTTGGCTCAGTTATTATTATTATAAGTGAAAGTTCCATCCATACATACACCATTGACAACCACTAGCCCCAATAATGGAACATTACAGTCAAGAACACTTGATCCTCCAAAGAAGTATACTCGCTCTACGTTGTGGAGAAGCCAAGGCTCGTCACAATACTCCCAAGCCTTTTCTAAGCCTAAGCCTAGCCAAAAGCTTAGCTCCCAAAATTTTGTTCTATGAGTTATGAGGTTCTATTTATAACAAAGGGTGGGGTGACCTTTGACATTCCCCTTTGTGACTCTTTGACTACCCTCATGACTCTTCAAATTATTTCCAAATAACTCATTACATTACATATTGATTATTCACATTCCACTAATGACACTTGGAATTTCACTTACAACATATTTACAAATAATATACATTTCACATGTACCGATGTGAGACAAAATAGGCTAGAGACATCCTAACAAGACAAAACATTATGAATCAAAGGTGTGGGGAAATACCAACTCGGCAACCTCCATTTGATGCTTCTCGGCGACGTACTGATACCAAGCTTGGTATTGTGCTATGGTGTCCCCAAACATCTTGATGGTGTCTTTCTGATAGTGAACTCTTGCCTCCATAGCTTATGGGAATATGGTCTTGGAACCTTTGTCTGACTCATCTTGAAGCATGTGTAGAATGGTATTGACCATTACAAGACCACCAATGTACTTCTGCATGTTTTGTGCACTCAACTCCAAGTCATCATTGGTGGCCTCTTGCCTTAGTTGCTCCATGTACATGTTGATCTCTAGCCAAACTTCGTTCTTGTACTTCGCTTCAGTGAGGAAACTGAATGAAGGGATCCTATGCATTCTTACCATGACATCCAAACCCTTATACAGTCGTTCATATGAAGCCTATATGTTGCTGACAAATGGAGCGAGCTGCTCATAGTTTTGGATCATCACCTGGATCTTTGGTAGGTGAAGCAGGGCTCCCTTATACCTCATTGTCCATTCTTGCATAAGGGCGATAGCAACATGTATGTCCTTGAGAGTTTGGACAATCCTTCTGCTCCACTGTTGAAAGCCATATAGATGGAAAATCGCCTTTTTCACGGTGAAAAATTTGTCATAGAGTTTCTGCATGGTGGCCTCAAGAGTTGATACTTCAGGCAATATCTCTTTCCTCATATCTGCCATTGCGGAACCTAAGGATTTTTCTACCTTCTTCCTGGCCGCTTGCAAGATCTTTGTCATCTGTTCATTCTTGGATAATAGGAACTTGACATTTGAGCTCGTGACTTCTACATAAGCCAAAGTGGCATCGGCCATGGCAACCGGATGCTTTCTAAAATCTGACATTATCACCATTTCCTTCATAAATGCAAGTGACACGTGATCATCTAGGAAATTGTTACTCCGTGCCTGTACAATCTTCTTCTGAAACTCATTAAATGATAGATTGTACACATCCATCACCAAATCATCATAAACGAGAACATATTCTCCTTGCTTACTCGGGACTGGTTCTTATGCTGGAGGTGGTGGAGACTGAGTGGTGACCTTGGGTGCTCTCATCATGAGCTCAGTGTCTTAGTCTTGTGGATCTTGTCCCAACTCCATGTCTGTCACTTCAGTCAGCTGTTCAATATGTTCAGCAAGCTCCTGATCCTGCATTTGATCACCCTCTTCTTCAGTTGTTGCTTGTTCTGACTCCTAAACTTGTATGGGCATTGTTTTCTTTATCATCACGCCTTTCCTTTCCTCTTCATCTGATTTTTGCTTCTCTTACCTCTCTCTCCTTCTTAGCTCCCGCTCTTCCTTCAAATTCTTCTTCATTTCTTGCAACTTCCTTTCTGCTTCTTCTAGCATTTGCTTTTCTTTCTTCCTTCACTATGCCCTCTTTATGCGTTGTTGCCTCTTTACCTCTGTTGCCAAAGTTGATTTCTCAATGAGAGGATCTTCTTTGAACTTGTAGCTTTTCTCAACCTATAGGTTCTCGGTAATCTTCCTCTTACCCTTGTCTCACACCAGTTTGCTTCTTATTGCTTTTGTTGTTGTTTCTTCCTACGGTGATACTTCCTGTAGTGAATATTTCCATGCTATGGCTATATTGACTTGTTCATTGAGCTTGGAAAAGTTATAACAGCACCTCCAAGGGTCCTCCTCTACCCAATGAAATGTCTTGTGGATCCATGGATAGTACAATTGCGCATAATGGTTCTTGCAAATACCACGGGGATCATACAGATTGTAGTCTTTGGTGCCAAACTCGAACTTCACTATCTCCTTAGCTTCAACATCTGCATCCTTCAAGCTCTTAATCTCATACAATCTGATCCGTAAAGGAAGGGCGGGCCATGGTGCCTTCTTCTTCCAGTGAAGTTCTTATGATAACTCTGTGGAGAGGTGATATGTGACCTCTTGCATTACCAGCTTGTCCATGGCATACCTTGGTCGAACATGTAGAGGCTTCTCTCCTCCAAACACTCTGATGAAGGTGCCACCTGGTGAGGCATACCAATCTGCAATGTTAAGTATCGCCTCCATCACTTCTTAGGACATGCAAGGTGGATCCTACTCAAAGATCAGCTTGTAAAACATGATGATAAAATGGTTAGCTAGCCTCACCATAACTCCTTGGAAACTATAGTCGGAACGAAACTTGCAATAAATGTTGACGACAGTCTCTTTTGGTTTCCATGTCCAACCCATGCCATGAAACTGATGTTGGGCACAAATTGCATCAATTAAATACGCGGACATGTAGAATCTCACCCACTCATTCTTGGGCGCACTCTAGGAATTAGTCACATGGATTTTCAACTAAAGAGTTAACGGATCCGACCATTTGCATGGATTTCCATCATTCACCAACTGGTCCAACACAACCACCCAATTTTCCAGAACAATCTTCGTGCTCAATTGACCATATAATCAGCATGCAAATATTATCAAGAACTGGTCTGCCTTCCTGAGTGACTTTGTCTTGTAAACATGATTGGGTGTCGCTCTAAACTTCGACAACTATTTCACCCAACGCTTCACAATATCTCTGGTGTTCACAAAGCTATGGGTGGCATAGAAAAGTGAATCCATGTGGTTCAACAACTAAGGTAAATGATATATCTTTTGATATTTCTCTGGCCTGAAGTTGAAAATCTATATCCCACTGGCACTGCTCAATGTCATAGTCTCTGGATCTGTATGTGAGACAATCCAGTGGATGATGTCCGCACATGGGAAGGTGGGGTATCTGCATGCAACATTATGTAATCCTGACCAGTGGACATTGATATAAATCTGCCAATCCAATAGATCTTCCTTGAAGTCCCCTGCAAAGATATCCTTGATTTCTTGCCATGTTAACTTCATTCCCTTCTCAATGAACAATGACGTGTCTGCAAAAACTAGCAAATTCACTGACACTTGCTCAACTACTTCCCCAGTGCTACTCTCGACAGTATCCTTTGATGCATCTCTCTTGGAAGCCATGTTACCTATAACTGCTAGAGAGTTTCTCAACAACTATTGTACCTGGAGACAGAGAGGACACTCATGGCATGCAAATGTTAGCTTGAAACCAAAAGCACTTCAAGAACAGACTAAACAACAACCTGGGCAATTGTTGGGAAGGATTGCGTAATATTGGATCACAAAGGTGGCTTGCTGCAACCTGAAATTGTGCATTGTGCAGTCCCAGCAACCAGTGGGGAGGTCTTGCTGACTTGAATTGCGCAATGCATAGTTCATTCTGGGCACAGGTCAGGACAGATTTCACATTACGCAGTCTCCGTGGCCAAGGCTCGAGGCTGGCTCCTGGAACTACATAGTGCATAGTTGGAGCAGGGCTCGGGAAACCTCTGTGCAATTCCTTAAGCCAAGGCTGAGGCCTTGAGCTCCATAAATGCGTAGTGCATGTTTGGTAAAATGAGATCCAGGCCAAAGAAGCTCAGATATGCCCAAGGGAAGTGACAAAATTGAACATATCTGAAGGATTGAATGATTCTGAGTGCAGATCTAAGTGAATGATAATGCATGTGAGTGAAACAAGTGCATGAATCAATCAAACTGAAGGAAAACGAAGCATGTGGAGAGAGTCACTGCAACGATGACCAGTAGTGCAAAAACTGGGTAATGCATGCAACACTTGAGAAAGGCAATGCAAAACTTAAAACATCACTTCTACAAGCTAATACAAGTTGAAACACCAACAGTTGTTCAACAAAATGAGTGAAACAACACTCTCACAAGACAAACAAACAAAAGTGACAGAGAAAGCAGGAAAATACTAGAAAAGCAAGACTTATCTCGAAAAGCAACGATGATCGCACCGTAGGTTCCTTGATCTCCTCGGGAATGCCAGAGCTCCAGGATCAAATGTGAAAATGATCTCTAGCTGCACCGATTAAACAGATTTGGTTGATTTAGGGTTTATGACGCGAAGGCCAAAAATCAAGGAAAAAGTGACACTTGGCGGCAATTTACAAAATAACTTCAAGTGTCTCCTTTGAGCTGCTAAAAATAGATCCCTATTTTTTAGGGATGCTTTTTTGCTTTTTTATTTTTCGGGAAAAGTTGTCATGCATTGCCCGGAGAGATTGCGCAGTTCTGGGAGGAACTGGGTAACTCACTTACTCATGCACTGGACAACTTCTAAGCAAGAAGATTCTATGCAATTTCTCGACTTAGTGGATTTGGGTTGCCTCTCATGCTCTGCACAGTTTCCCAGTTGAAGGCAAAATTTTAACTGTCTATGCGTAATTTTGAAGCTGAAGGCTCACTGTCGGCTTGGACTGCACAATTCCTAAGAGCAAGGTTAGTTGTCCTCAAGGATTTATCAGTTCACTAAGGAAATCCTGGAACCAGGTTAAAACGAAGTGAAGAGATCAAATTGTGGGTTAGAAAGTAAATCAAGTAAGAAAATACAAGCCAAAATGCAAAAGATGAAGCTCAATCAAAACACAAGTACCTAGTTCATTGTGATATGAGTTGTTGTGATTTAGGAGGTAGGCTCCAAAACAAAGCATAGGAAAAATTTTGGAGGGTGGTTGTATCCGCTACAACATTGGTGACACGCTGATAGAACTCCAGCTCTTTGTATGGACCTTGTCTCATGTAAATCAATTTTTACTCTCCCGGAAGTATTGTTCGATTCTTTTATTGTAATAGCTTCCTCACTAACTTGAGTTAAATATGCAGTCCCTACCTTTCTCTTTATCGACAACACACATACCAATCCAAGTCAACTGAGTTGTTTCGATTAGGGATGAGGGGTATTTTGATGCAAAAGTAATATAAATTTTAGAGTTTTAGTTTCATCTATGGTGTTTCTCCACTGCTAGCAAGCCTGGACAGTACCCCGGCGGAGTCACTTCAAGAACGTAAGCATTGCTCCATTGCCAGTGAACTTGGACAGTACCCCAGAGGAGTTACTTGCTTCACCTCTCTATGCAGGAAGCCTTTCTATTTTTTCACCTTTATTTTGTTTTTCCCATTTCATTTTCATTTTTCAAAGAACTGTGCATAGGCAGTTATTTATTTCATGAGGCGGAAGAGGGATCCCAACTTATTGAGATGTGAATAGGTTGTCCCTTCAGAGAAGGGTGTTTATAAATACCTCTGACATACTTATTAAGGTTTCCGCCCTCCACTTACTCTACTTGACTGAGTTGACAAGGGTTAACTGAATATAGAAAAACCGATTAGAGTAGGCGGTACTAATTAAAATTGCAAGCGTTGTGATTTCACCAAGACTCGCTCTAAAAAGAACGTATTTTCCATCAGGGTATCATCGGCTAGAAGAAACGCAAGATCTTCATAAGTAGAGGGAATAGACAGATAACCAAGTATTGATAGTTGTATAATTCCTCTTGTACTTCACCCTGCTTGTCTCAAGAAGCCAAACACAACTTCATGTGGATACTAATCCTACGGGTGCGTGCACAAGCAAAGAAGCAAAGTAAAGAAGTAAAATGAAACAAAACAGAGTAAGCAAAGCAAAATAGGAAAGAAAACACTACTATTACTCCTAAGCTAAGCAAAGCATGGGCCAACTCACATGAAGTGATATTTCCAATGCAATCATCATTGCATTGGTTGACCCATGTAGGTTATGGCATGGTTGAAGAGAAAGATATTCAAGCAAACCAAACGGCAAGACAAGTAAAGCAATGCAAACCAGAACGTTTGAAGTTTGTATGCGTCCACATAAATATCATGGTGTTGTGTCACATTGTGTGTGGACGACAAGCATGTACACTTTTTCAAACTTGACAAACGAACAAACATGAAGAAAGAAGAAAATTTTAAGTTCACAACAGTGCTTCCTACGTATGACTCCTCCAATGCATGAGTCATAGGATCATGTGATTCTAGTGGAGGATGCGAAAATTGTGAACTAGATTGGTTTTCAATGTGAACAGGAGAGTGATGAGGAGCCTAAGGAGATTCAACATATTTCTGGTCAGAAGTGGAACTGACCTCAAGGCTATGAGAACCTGACATAACCATCAGCTCGGGTTGAAGTGCCTCTATAACTTGAGGGGTTTTCACTTCATCAGAAGATAGATCGTCAAAGATTGGTGGCTTATAAATATCAATAATAGGTGAATCAGACTTGTGATCAAAAGAATGACTTAAAATATCATGACAGCCACGATTAGAAAATTCCAAATGGTCAGCGACATCCTCATGATTTGATGAATCGTAGAGAGGGGTTGATGAAAAATAAAAAAAATCACCATTTGAGTTTCCAAAAAAGAAAGATGAGAGATCGAGTGGATTCGGGAAAAAATATTTGTCCTCTCCGCAATCAAATGACAGACTGAAATCCTGTGCATTCTGTGAATGATTGAAAGTGGAAACATTCAGAGGGGAATTTTCACAAGAGGAATCAGTAGTGGCAGAATTGCAAAAGACGTCGGGATAAAGCAGATGAGGTGCGAACAGAAGGAGTTCATCCTTCACCATGTCTTCTTGTTCAGACTCCCACACATAGTCATAAAAAATGATAGCACATGTTGGTTGTTCAACACCAACTCCATCCACAATTCTATCCTCGTGAACATCACAAGTGAAGTCCCGAATGGATGACCACAACACACCAAAATCCGGAGGATCAAAGGAACCAGTGGACGGAGGCTGAGAATATGAGACAACATGACAACCATCATGCTTGAAGTCCAAATATACGCAGAAATCCAGAGCGGGTGGGGAAGGAGAAGATGGTGACAGTTCAATAGGTAGGTTCACAACTTCTCCCACCTCGTTCTGTTGAGCTAGAGTTGTTTGATGAGAAGGTGACAGAGTGTCACTTGGGACAACGACCTTGCCCATCTCAAATTTGTAATCTCTAACATCGAGGTATGTTCGGAGGGGTTCAAAATATTATAAATCATGCAGATTCTCAGATATGTGAACAAGATACTGAAATATTTCATTCAGAAATTTCTAGTCAAATTGATCTTTCGAAAATTCAAAACAATAATGACAGAAACGATCCTAAAAGTGCGCAATAGATTCGTTAGGTTCTTTTCGCAATTTTGGAATTTTGCGATGAGTGTTTTATGGTCATAAAAGACGAAAGCACATCCTAATTCTCTGATCATGTGGTTGAAAGAGTGTATAGAGGTTGCATGCAATGTGTGACACCATTGCTTAATGCACCCTTTGAACGTGTAAGCGAATAGCCCATAGGAAATGTCGTCTAGGGGACTTCATTCATGTCATAGAAACCCAAAAAGGAAATTGTGTGGATTAACAGGGATTCTCTACTATCGTCATCAAATTTGAGTTGTGACCAGTTATGTATAACATCCACTAGTGCATCAAAATAATGAGCGTGAGAAAAATATGTCGGGGTTGAGATTGTGATATAAGTCATGAATGATGTCTAGAAATTCAAAACAGACTTCAAGGGCTCAGCTTGTCATCTGGCCCTCCTTCTAGCGCTAGAAATGTTTACGGTGTTGGAACTGCCAATATTCAGGGGATCTCCCCGGTAAGAAGTCCCAACTAGACCTCAGACCGTTTGGAGTAGGAGTCCTAGCAATGGGTGGTAATGTAGTGCCTTGATCGCGGTAGCGCCCAGATGTAAGTATGATGACTTTGGTCGGAATCAAGTGTGTGACCTTTCAATGATTCAAGTGAGATGCATGGAGGTTCTAACATACAGAGGGGAAAAGGAAGTGTGCCCCTTAGAAGCCTGTAATAGTACGCAGCTTGAAAGGAACACACGAGCGAAATGACATCATAAGATGGAACGTGGAATAGTCCACAAACCAAAGTGATGGGTTTATCCAAAAACATGCATTCAACAAGATTCATACAATTGCATACAAATTAGTTCATAAGGAAATGCATAAGTTAAACAACATACATTGCTAAATCAACCAGAATAGTTAAACGACAATAACAACATATGCATGAAAGTGTGTTGGCATAGTTATTATTATAAGGGAAAGTTCCATCCATACATACACCATTGATAACCACTAGCCCCAATAGTGAAACATTATAGTGAATAACACTTTCTCCTCCAAAGAAGTATACTCGCTCTATGTTGTGGAGAAGCCAAGGCTCGTCACAATACTCCCAAGCCTTTTCTAAGCCTAAGCCTAGCCAAAATCTTGGCTCCCAAAAGCATGTTCTATGAGTTATGAGGTTCTATTTATAACAAAGGGTGGGGTGACCCTTGACATTCCCCTTTGTGACTCTTTGACTACCCTCATGACTCTTCAACTTCTTTACAAATAACTCATTACATTACATAGTGATTGTTCACATTCCACTAATGACACTTGGAATTTCACTTACAACATATTTACAAATAATATACATTTTCCACATGTACCCATGTGAGACAAAATAGGCTAGAGACAGCCTAACAAGACAAAACACTATGACTCAGAAGTTTGGGGAAATACCAACTCAACAACCTCCACTTGATGCTTCTCAGTGACATACTGATACCAAGCTTGGTATTGTGCTATGGTGTCCCCAAACTGCTTGATGGTGTCTTTCTGATAGTGGACTCTTGCCTCCATAGCTTCTAGGTATATGGTCATGGAACCTTTTGTCCAGATCATCATGAATCATGTGTAGCATGGTATTGACCATGACAATACCACCAATGTACTTTTGCATGTTTTATGTGCTCAACTCCAAGTCATCGTTGGTGGCCTCTTGCCTTAGTTGGTCCATGTACATGTAAATCTCTAGTCAAACTTGGTCCTTGTGTTTAGCTTCAGTGAGGGAACCAATTGATGAGATCCTATGCATTCTTATCATGACATCCAAACTCTTATACAACCATGCATATGAAGCTTGTATGATGTTGAGGAATGGGGTGAGCTACTCATTGTTTCGGATCAACATCTGAATCTTTGTTTTGTCTGGCTCTGCCTTGCGGCTTCATCGTATTTGTCAAGTGAAGCGGGGCTCCCTCGTACCTCACGGTCCATTCTTGCACATGGGCGGTAGCAGCATGTATGTCCTTGAGATTTTGTACAATCCTTCTACTTTGTTGCTTAAAGCCATATAGATGGAAAATCGCCTTATGCACAGTGACAAATTCATCATAGAGTTTCTACATGGTAGCCTCAAGAGTTGATACTTTAGCAAATATCGCTTTCCTCATCTTTTCCATTGCAGAACCTGTGGATTGTTCTGCCTTCTTCCGAATCGCTTGCAAGTTCTTTGCCATCTGTTCATTCTCGGCTAACAAGAACTTGGAATTTGAGCTTGTGGCTCCTGCATAAGCCAAAGTGGCATCGGCCATGGCTACTGGATGCTTTATGATATCTGACACTATCACCCTTTCCTTCATAAATGCTGGTGACCCATGATCATCCAGGAAATGCTTTATTCGCACCTGTACAATCTTCTTCTGCAACTCATTAAATTATAGATTGTACACATCCATCACTAGATCATCATCAAGGAGAACAACCTCTCCTTGCTCGCTCGGGACTGGTTTTTACACTAGAGGTGGTAGATACTGAGAGGTGACCTCGGGCGCTCTTGGCATGAGGTCATTATATTGGTCATGTGGCCCCTATCCCAACTCCATGCCTATCACTTCAATTGATTGCTCAATCTATTGAGCAAGCTCCCATTCATGCATCTGCTCACCCTCTTCTTCAGTTGCTGGTTGTTCTAACTCAACATGTATGGGTGTTGTTTGCTTTATCATCGTGCCTTGCATTTCCTCTTCTTCCTGTTTCTGATTTTCTTCCCTCTCTCTCCTTCTTAGCTCTGCTTTTCCTTCAACTTCTTCATTGTTTTGTGAAAATTCCTTTCTTCTTCCTCTAGCCTTTGCTTTTCTTTCTTCCTTCACTCTGACCTCTTTATGCATTGTTGCATCCACTGCTAAAGTTTCTTTCTCAATGAGAGGATATTCTTTGAACTTGTAGCTTTTCTCAACCTTTGGGTTCTCGGCAATCTTCCTCTTACTCTTGTCATGTGTTGGTTTGCTGCTTATTGTTTTTGTTGTTGTTGCTTGCTGCAGTGACGTTTCCTATAGAGTAGCTTTCCATGTTGTGGCTATACTGACCTATTCATTAAGCTTGGAGGAGTTATAACAATACCTCCAAGGGTCCTCCTCTACCCAATGAAATGTCCCGTGGATCCATGGATAGTACACCTTTGCACAATAGTACTTGCAAATATTATGGGGATCATACAAATTGTAGTCTTTGGTGTCGAAATTGAACTTCATTGTCTCCTTAGCTTCGGCATCTGCATCCTTGAAGCTCTTAATATAGCACAATCTGATCTACAAAGGAAGGACGGGCCATGGTGCCTTCTTCTTCCAGTGAAGTCCTTATGATAACCCTGTGGAGAGGTGATATGCGACCTCTTGCTTGACCAACTTGTTTGTGCCATACCTTAGTAGAACATGTGGAGGCTTCTCTCCACCAAACACTCCGATTAAGGTGCCACCAGGTGAGGCATACCAATCTGCAATGTTATGTATCGCCTCCATCGCTTCTTTAGAAATGAAAGGTGGATCCTTCTCAAAGATCCACTTGTACAACAGGATGATGAAATGGTAAGCTAGCGTCACCATAACTCCTTGGTAGCTACAATCAGAAAGCAACTTCCAATAAATGTTGACGATAGTCACTTTTGGTGTCCATGTCCAACCCATGCCACGAAACTGATGTTGGGCACAGATTGCGTCAAGTAAATACACGAACAGGTAGAATCTTGCCTGCTCATCTTTGGGAAAACCCTAGGCGTTAGTTACATGGATTTTCAACTGAAGAGCCAACAAATATAACGACTTGAATGGCCTTCCATCATTCACCAACTAGTCCAACACAACGACCCAATTTTCCAGAGAGGTCTCTGTGCTCTCTTGACTATATAATCGGCATGAAAATATGATCAAGAACTGGTAGGCCTTCCTGAGTGACTTTGTCTTGTAAACATGATTGGGTGTCTCTCTGAACTTCAACGGCTCTTTCATCCAACGCTTCACAATATCTTTGGTGTTCACAAAGTTGTGGGTGGCATAGAAAAGTGAATCCATGCGGTTCACCGGCTCAGGTAAATGATACATCTGCTGATAATTCTCTACCCTGAAATTGGCAAGTTGTATCCCACTATAACTTCTCAATGTCATAGTCTCTGGATCTGCGTGTGAGATAATCCAGTGGACGGTGTCCACACATGGGAAGGTGGGGTACTTACATTCAACCTTATGTAAGCATGACCGGTGGACACTGCTTTAAACATGTTGATCCTATAGATCTTCCTTGAAGTCCCCTACAAATATATCTTTGATTTCCTGCCATGTTAACTTCATTCCTTTCTCAATGAACAATTGAGTGTCTGCAAAAACTGGAAAATTCACTGACACCTACTCAACTACTTCCCTAGTGCTACTCTCGACAATATCCTTTGATGTGACTTTCTTGGAAGTCGTGTTACCTATAACTTCTAGAGAGTTGCTCAGCAACTGTTGTACTTGGAGACAGAGAGGACACTCATGGTATGTAAATGTTAGCTTAAAACAAAAAACACGTCAAGAACAAACCAAGCAACAAACTAGGCACCGAGGTTATTGATTTAAAGTCGTTAACGTTAGTAAGTGACAATGTCGTTACTTCACCATCACAAAAGGAATTTTCTACACCTCGATATCCTAGTCTAAGAGAGAAGATTATGTACTATTCTGCAAATTTTGATGTAAAATGTTTCTTATCTAGTAGCCACCAAAATAGAAGTGCAATAGACCTGGATTTGGTGCTCTAACCTTGAAAACTCATTTGCGTGACAGAACAAAGCAATGAAAGCAGCTTGTCAAAGAAAACTTTGACTGGTTTGTGTCTTGTAAAACTACGATTGATGATATTCAGTTCAAATGAGAACAGATATAAGAGTCAAATAGAGAAGGTGCGTGTACAGTTCACCTAAATAATATTGTTCATGATGTAGATATTTTTGTAAACCGTGCTTTTGGGCCCCTTTTCGAACGCCAGGTTCACGCTGAAAAATAAGGTATGTGCAAGGGATGTTGCAAAGATTTCGTACTATATTCAATTTTCCCAACACAATTAGGGAATTCATCAACAAAGGGGAGTATGTCTTGGCCATCAGAGAATATAGGAAAGCAAAGTCAATTGTGTTACCTTCTCATGTAGGCATACTAAAGAGAGTTCTCAAAGAAGTTGAAAAGGTGGTGCAAGAATTCAATGTAACACTTTACAAGTCTATGGAGAATCCTCAAGTACAACAATCTAATCTTGAGAATATCATCAGGTTGTTGCTGGAGTTAGATCCCGAATCATATCCAGTTTGGCATTATCTTAATATTCAGAACCATAGAACTCGTGGCCTCTTGGAAGGTTGTACATTTGATCATGAGGCACAAATGGATGCTCTACATTTCCATGTCCATGAATGTGCATTATCTGATGCAAGATGGAAGCAAATTTAGCAAGAATCAAATAAGTGGTGTTCATTAGATTATTCCCTTTTATTGGGTGATAATGATATAATAGGGGCGTCTTATCTTAAATAGGCGACTAGTGAAAAGAATATGCTCTTAGAGGAAGTCTCATTCGTACACTCACATTTGTCATTGTGCACCATGTATCAACATTTTAGATATTAGTTCTTTCAATATTCAATGGGATGTTTGCTAAGGTAGGTTCAACAAATGGCACTCCTTGTTTAGTGAAACATGAAATAAGTATTGCTAGACAAAACTCCTTTAAAGATAGCCTTGGTGACATAAAGTATTCAAATCATTCCTTGGAGGAAGTTGGTGGAATGGTACATGAAATTATATTTGTTTATGAAACTAAGGTACAAAATGCATTCCAAGAACTTGAAGAATCCAAATTTCTTCATCCATTTATGAAACGAGCAATCCGTGAAATATCTAAAGCATGTTTTTCCTTTGAATGCAATGCAAAATTTGTTTGCATTACGGACATAAGTTATGAAGGTGTTCATATTGAGGCTCTACTCTTGGATGAAAATGACTACATCAAATATTGTCAATGATGAATATTGGGTGCTAGTATCTATTCTTGAATGCAGTGGATCAACTTTTGCTATTTCTTCTTTTCCTCTATCCTTTTGTGAAATGTTGATCTCTACAATGGATGAAATTAGTGAGTTGGTGGAAACTTTAAAGTGTGATTCATCTAAGGCCCTCAATATAAATATGGAAGTTCAACAAATGCAAGATTTCATGAGATTCACCTTTTTTATTTGTTTTCTAGATTTTGCAGGACCTCTAGAGAAAATTGTAGTTGATCTCTCTCAAATCGAGAGAAAGAATGTTTCTATAGCTTTAGAAAATGGGCACTTACAAGTATTCTGAAGTAAATTCATTGGTTTGCACCCAGGTGTAGAGATTGCAAGTGAACATCAAAAGTTACTCATGGTCCTGAGTAATATTGCCTTTTGCAAAAGTCAACTTTTACCTTAGATGTCCAACAAATACAAGCTTATTTGGGAGTATTCAAGTGTGGACGAAGCTGATAGAGAAGACAAAGAAATAGTGGTTGACATAGCATATTTAATTGCATAATTATTTGGCTTGGAAGAGAAAGTTTTGGCTCAGTATAATGATGTAAAGGCAAGTTTACTTGGGACAGCAGCAACACCATACCTTCTAGATGATGGAATTGACTGGGGAGGGGCACCTCCTATTAAAGGTGTATGTGATGCAGTTGTGTAGTTATTGCATCCCTTGGTTGTTGTGCATGCAAAGGTGTATGTTGGAGCTAATCCATTTCTTGAAAATACCTTAAGCATTCTTGTTGAGGGATTAATGGATTCCTTGGATTCACAGGAGCCCCACTCCATCCTATATCTCCCATACAAATAATTAATATCGTAGATCTTTTATCCTTCTTCACTGCCCACCCATCAAATCAAGGCTTGTAACAATTATCCATGTGGGTTACTCCTTACCTTATTTTACCTTTTTCGCAACCAACCATGACGCCTTACCTTTGGCAACGTTTTCATGGGGAAGTAGTGAGTCATCAATGGTAAGGAATAGAAGAACCCTCAGGTTGGTCAAAAAGGGGGAACAACAGGACTTCCCTAAGCATTTAGTTTTATTTCTTTGGTCAGAGAATGTGGTCTATTTCATAGTTCAAAGAAGGAATTCCATTATCTTACAGTTGGAAATCATTGCTCATCCGATAGGAAGATAAACCCATTATGAAAAGGTCCTTACATATAGGGAAACTCAGACCTCGAAAATCAAGGGTTATTGTTACTACGGAAGCACTTATCACAACAACTTAGGAAACACAAACTTCAGTTTAGCAGGGTAAAATATTTAACCACACTTTCTTTATAGATTACAATGGTACTGCAACATCTGGGTAACGAAAAGCTACTGGAATAGACAAGCCTAAAATAACATCAACATCGGGACGTACACAAAAGGTAGGAGTGAAGAAGGCCCAGGTGTTCTATTGAGGTAGACCACCCAAGGGGATAAAAACCAACTGGATCATGCATGAATACCATCTTACTGATAGTGGAGCGAGGCCTAGCAGTTTTCCTAACAAGAAGGATTCTAATTTGTTGGTATATTCTAATTTGGCTATTTTCTAAGAAACTTTGATGGAAATGTTGTTCATATACTCATGAATATTCATCCATATGAATGCTTTTCCTTTCACCACTCTCTATTTATGATTCCTTGTGAATAAGAATTGATTTATTCGACTAAAATTGGTCTTGTTGATTTTGATGATACAGTTGCTCTCCAACTTTTTGATTGTTTTTTCTGTCGAATTTACAAGAAAAATGGTCATCTTCAAAGACTACAAGGGCGAGAACGAGATGAATCACTGAGTGTAGATGAAGTGACGAGTATTGAGAAGGAACGTGTTGAGAATGAAACAAGATGATGGAGCTTAGTGGAAAGGAGTCACCTTCACTAAGTGGGCCCGCAGGCTATTTTTGGCGCAAAGTCTATTTTTAAACTATGTCTATTTTTAGACATATGGATCATGGTCTATGAGTTGCAGGATGCTATTTGTGGATGATTGGTCATATTGGTAAACATAGATGGACTTCTATTTTTAGACATATGGGCGGAGTCTATTTTTAGACTGCCAGGCTAAAAATAGAACAGTCGAATATTATTAGCTCATAATAATATTTGGACTATAAACATTATCTTATCCTCTTGGAGCACTTCAGTTCGAGCTACAGATGTGGCACATGCAGCTGTCAGAAGGAAATATGCTTTTCTTATGGGTCAGTTGAGCAATTGCATGATGGACTTCAGTTAGAACTCATGTCGTTGAGTTTGGTGGAGTTGATTGAGGAGTTGATGGAGTTGTGTTCAGTTTGACTTGGTTAAACTAGTTGTATTTAGTCTAACTGCAGAATACACTAGTGATGAGTGATGTGAATTAATTGTTAATTAATTCACTAATTATTAACTCATAAAGCAACTAAAGAATACATCAGTTAACTCAGTGCATGGACAGTTCAGTGGAGACAGGTGTTAGAGGTGGAGATTGCTATCAGTTGTGACTATAGTTGTGCATGAGATTTGCACAATCAATGGATTGAGTATTGCCAATGTGGATTGCGTGGTTCAACCAAGGGAAATACAAGTTTGGATCAGCCATACTCATCTATTCTCATACATGATTGCACAGTGGAGGATATTTGAACCTGTGATTGATTCAGATCTGAGCTAGTTTGTGTGTAACAGGTGGAGATAGTACTGAGTACTTCTGAGGAGTATTGTACTAAGTATTGTTACATGTTCTCAATCATTATAATATACAGATAGTGTGGGGTTTTCAGCTGTATGCTTTCCCAAGGTTACATACTATGTTAATGTGTGCATGTGATTGATGTTTCATTTGTTTTAATTCCGCAAAATTGATGATCAACGTAGAGGAGGTTATGTATTATGCATGCATTCCGCAATAGTGTATAATCAGGATAATCTCTGTGAATAAGTGTCATATTATTCAAAATTTCTACATGGTATCAGAGCAGAGTTGATCATCAGATCTATTATTCAGAAAGTGTTTACATTTTATTTCTTCAGGCAGAGTCTGTAATCGGGCTAGGTAGCCTCTGGATTCATCCTTCCTTTGGAAGGTGAGATATCCGGTAAAAGCCCATACAGTCAATATCTGTACGAGAAATACTTTGTTCTCACGAATTCTAGATCAGAAGAGGTTGAGTCTTAAGCTGGTGGAATTCGAATTTGCAGCAATGTTTTCTTGGTGTCAAAGTTGAAATGTCTTTCAACGGATTGCGATTGGAGTATGCTCTTGAGGACAGCTCGAATTATATTAAATGGAAAGACAGGATGGAGGCGGTGTTAGATGACAATGGGTTGAAGGAGTTCATAGAGGTTGAGGTCCCAAAGCCTACTGATACTGCTCAAGTTGAGGCTTGGCAAAAGAAGACAACAAAGTGTCGAAGGATTCTGTTGGAGGGCGTGAAGGATCACATTGTGTCCAACCTGCATGGAAAGGCTTCTCCATACTTGATGTGGAAAGCGTTGACAGATCTATTCCAAAGCAAGAGCGACCAGAGGAAGTTTGCGCTCAAGGATCAACTCAAAAACATTAAGTGTGAGAAAGGAGACAGTATGCCCAAGTATCTCACGAAGTTCACTCAGTGCAGGGATGAGCTGGGAAGTGTGGGGGTGACTGTCAACGATGAGGACTTGGTGAGCTTGGCTCTCCTTGGTCTTCCGAAGAGTTGGGATTCCTATCAGGACTCTGTCAATGGTCAGGAGAAATTGCCAGGATGGGAGAGACTTTGGTCAGATCTTGTGCAGGAGGAGATCAGGCGGAATACCAGGGACGGATCTTCATCAAAGGCACCTGATGAAGAAAATTGCACTTTGGTTGCCAAAGCAAAGAAGGGGAAGAACAAGAAAGATTCACATTCTGGTGCGAAAGGAAAGAAGCAATACATGTCCAAGGTGAAGTGCTTTCATTGTCACCAGCACGGACATTATGCCACAAATTGTCCGCAGAAGAAGAAAAACAAGCAAGCTGTTGGATCTGCAGCAGGAGAGGCCTTAGCCTCGCAGTTTGAACTTGATTTTTCGTTGATCGTGTGCTTGGTATCAAGTGTGATGGGATCGGTATGGTTCTTGGACAGTGGTGCGTCTTTTCACATGACAGGAGATCGAGATTTGTTTTCTGATCTGGAGGAGAAAGATCTTGGAGTGCACATCGAGATGGGTGATGATGGTAGATACAGTGCGACCGGTATCGGTACCATTTCCTTTGAGAGGGAGTCTGGTAAACCCTTCATATTGAAGGAAGTGATGCATGTTCCAGGATTGAAGAAGAATCTTATCTCTGTGGCGATGTTAGAAGACAAGGGATATGATGTTGTTTTCAGCGAGGGAAAGGCTTTCCTACGCAGTAAGACAACTGGAGAAACCCGGAAGATAGGGGTTCGAGTCAGGAACCTTTATCAGTTGCATGTAGATGGCTGCGCAGCAATGGCATGCAAGGCAGAAGGATTGGTGAGTCGGGATGATGGCGAGCTGTGGCACAGGAGATTGGGCCACCTTCACCATGGAGCCTTGAAGATACTGCAGCAGATTACTACTGGGCTTCCTAAAGGCACTCTTGCGCAGTCAGATCAGTGCAAGGGGTGTACTTTAGGAAAATTTGTGAAAGACACCTTCCACGAGAAGGATAGTCGTGCCACGACAATCCTTGAGAGAATTCACATAGACGTGTGTGGACCTTTCTCAGTAGCTTCGACAGCAAAGCACAGGTACTATGTGATCTTTGTTGATGATTTCTCTCGAAAGCGCTGGATCTTCTTCATGTAGAAGAAGAGCGAAACATACTCAAAGTTCTGTGAGTTCAAAGCACTGGTCGAGAAGGAATCGAGGAAGAAGGTGAAGGCTCTTAGGAGCGACAATGGTGGTGAATTCATCTCTGGCGAGTTCAAGGATTTCTACAGCGCAGAAGGGATTCAAAGAGAGCTCATAGCTCCCCATAACCCACAACAGAACGGGGTTGCTAAGCGGAAGAATAGAACGATCGTGGGTGTTGTACAGGCGATGTTGCATGATCAGGGCCTACCCCTTCACTTGTGGGCGGAAGCATGCAATACTGCAGTATATGTACAGAACCGTTGTCCTCACAGGATACTTAGCATGAGTACACCCGAGAAGGCTTATTCTGGTAAGAGGCCTGATATTTCTCATTTGAGGATTTTTGGTTCTAATGTTTACATGCATGTGACAAAGGATGCCAGGAAGAAGCTAGAGCCGACCGCAGAGGTTGGGATATTTGTGGGGTACACTGATACTCCCCACAACTATCATGTGTATTTGCGAGACAGTCGCAAGACTGTGTTGGCATTATGATACAGGTGTTGTCCTTGATGGCAACTCACTCAGAGGCATAATACAAGTGATGGCAACTTAATCAGATGGCAGATCTAGTGCAGCAAGTCAAGAAAGATATATACGCAGGTTCATTGTAACAAATAAGCGTATACACGCAGGGTGGTCGTGCCGAAGTCGCGTATGCGTATACACGCAGTTTTATGCACAGAAAAGCGTGTACATGTCGGAAATCTTACCTTTGGTCCGTGGTAGTTAGTCCTCGGTATTTGAACCTATGGTTTTGGACCATGGTATCTCGACAAGTGTGTTGATCCCAAGTATTGGGCTCTTGGTATTGATTTATTATGGTTTTGGACCGTGGTATTGAGCAAAGCATAAACCTATATAAGGAGAAGATCATTAGGCCAAGGGGCGTGTGTGCAAGTGATGAATATTTGATGAAGTGTGAGATCCAGATGCTGATTATGGGTTGGTGATGCCATGCTTGATCTGAACCAAGGTAGTACTCATGTCAAGGATGATGAACGATGGAACGGGATCTCAAGGCTTGGAATGATTATATGGTTTGTGTATGGATAGACTAGATCTATTGACGCATGTTTATGAATGTTATGTTCTGGGTATGTTTTGATGTCTGAAATAGCTACAAAGTTATAAGTTAGAATTTGCAGATCTGTACGCGGGTTGTATTTGCTAAAAGCGCGTATACACGCAGGTTGGGTTCGTCCGAGTAGCGTATACAGTATGAAGTATGATATTTGAATATGGAGTTGGATCTGGTTGTTATTGCAGAGTTATGTTGTCTGGTGACTGTGTTGTGGACAGGGTTTCAGTATTGGGTGATTCAGAAATTGATGATTCAGGTTGTATTGCAATGATGATTGTTTTATGGATCCAGTATGAAAATGTATGAAACGTGGTCCCAGGAAGATCGTAGAGTTCAGTAGGTCGGCGCCTACGTACTGGTAAACATATCAGCCAGTACAAGAGCCAGGGGGTTGTAGCTCCCTTCCAAGAGCAGTTGGAAAACGAGTGAAGGTTGGAGCCTTCTGTAGGCTGGCGCCTACGTACTAGTAAATGGATCGGCTAGTACAAGAGCTAAGAGGGTTGTAGCCCTCTGCAGGTTGCAGCCTGCGTGCTGGTAAAGGATTGCACCAGTACATTGTAAAAGAAGTTTCTTATTAAGGAAGATAGAAACAAATTGCAGCAGGTGGTTTTCACCCACATTGGGTTTTCACCCACATTGGGTTTCCACCTTATATCATGGTGTTCATGTGTGCAGCTTATGTGTGATGATCTGTTCTGTTATACTGCTCATGTTTACTGTTAATATGGTTAATAATGTTCTGATGCATTCACTGAGGATAAACCAACTGAATCATAAGATTACTGAATATACGCTAGTTGCAATTAACACAGTCGCGTATATACGCTGATATACTGAACTGAAGTCGCGTATATGAATCTGAGTATGAAATTGAAAAAGTTTTATTGATCTGATAATACTGATTCACCCCCCCCCCCCTCTCAGTATTATTTCCAACAATTGGTATCAGAGCAGGTCCTTCGATAGAAGCTTGATCGCTTGAAGGAGACCCGTAGAACAATGGGAAAGAAAGCGCGTCAAAAGAAGAAGACAACTCAAAGGAACAATGACAACATGCTATTGAGTGGAAGCAAGCATTCAGATCCTGAATCACCTCAGATTGAAGATGGACAAGCAAATGAAGCATCAGATAAAATCATAGATCAACAAGATCTACCTAGCAAACAAGAGAGTGCCCTCAAAGAAGAAATTATCAGCTTAAAGGCTCAGTTGGAATGTGCCTCCAGAATACGACAAATGCTGCAGTGTTGAATGAAGAGCAAGAAAATGAGATTCTCAAACTAAGGCAACAGGTGGAAGAAGGAAGAAAGTCTGAAGAAACTTTGACGAAGCAATGTCTAGAAAAGGAGGAACAACTTCAAGTTGAGGTAAATATCTTGAAAGGTAAATTAGAAGAAAAGGATAAACTGTTGAGATTTCAAGATAGTACTAAAGCCTTGGATGATATTCTTAGTAGTCAAAGGTCTCCTGCTATCAAGACTGGTCTTGGTTTTCATGAATCCTTTGAAGGTGAATCTAGTGCACAAGGTGAAGCAAGGAACTCTAAAGAGAAATCTAAAATGATCAACAAGGAGATGAAAGGTCAACCCCATCAACGATCAAAGAAAGAGACTCCTCAAAGAAAATCTTTTACTCCTCCTATGAATAATGTTGAATGTTATGTATGTCATAATCTTGGACATGTTGCAGCTAGATGTGGAAGAAGAAGGGTTCAAGACCATCATGTAGAAAGATCATCACATTCAAGGTACTTTAAGGGATATTGTTTTGCTTGCAATATGTTTGGTCACAAAGCTGCTGATTGCTACAAAAGGAATATAAAGCATGTAAGATGTTATGTATGCAACAAGCTAGGACACATAGCGAAAGAATGCAGGAGAAGATTGTGGACACCAAACCAAAAGAAGAAAACATCATCACAGTTGAAAATATGGAAGAAAAAGGAAGTACAGCCTGAAAGATGTGGCATAGTAGAGTATACAGACATGACCGATTCAGAGGAAGCTGGAAGTGTGGAACATCAGTGTTCCAAATCTCATACGCGGGTTTCATGAAGACAAGTCGCGTATATATGCGAGTTATATGCTGCACAGTCGCGTATATGATGTTCTGAAGAAAAGCAACAGTACAGAAGTCTGATATGGTTCAGTCACTATTTGATGATGGCATGGCACAGGTTCAGGGGGAGCATATACTTCAAATAATGCATTGTTGGCATTATGGTTAGAAGTCCTTGGTAATAATGCTTATTGACATATCTTGCTTGACCAAAAGGATGGATGATGTAATGAGTCATGTATAAACATTTGGTATATCCCCACTTTGTTGGGTGGATGAGTCAAAAATGGTGTATTCCCACTTGATTGGGAGATTGATGTATGTATAGAGTCATGTTATGTTTTTGCAGACCTTGCATGTGCTCAGGGGGAGCATGGACGGATTGGTACATCTTGGCATGTACAAAGGGGGAGCTCAATCAGAGATTCCAGCAGGTACTCAGGGGGAGTATGGATAGCAGATGGAGATCAAGAAGAGAATATCTTGGTCCGCCCTTTGCCCTTGATGTCAAAGGGGGAGAGTGACTTGGTGTGGTGGTTGCCATCAAGTCCAAAGGGGGAGATTGTTGGCATTATGATATAGGTGTTGTCCTTGATGGAAACTCACTCAGAGGCATAATGCAGGTGATGGCAACTTAATCAGATGGCAGATCTAGTGCAGCAGGTCAAGAAAGATATATACGCAGGTTCATTGTAACAAATAAGCGTATACACGCAGGGTGGTCGTGCCGAAGTCGCGTATGCGTATACACGCAGTTTTATGCACGGAAAAGCGCGTACATGTCAGAAAGCTTACCTTTGGTCCGTGGTAGTTAGTCCTCGGTATTTGAACCTATGGTTTTGGACCATGGTATCTCGACAAGTGTGTTGATCCCAAGTATTGGGCTCTTGGTGATTTATTATGGTTTTGGACCGTGGTATTGAGCAAAGCATAAACCTATATAAGGAGAAGATCATTAGGCCAAGGGGCGTGTGTGCAAGTGATGAATATTTGATGAAGTGTGAGATCCAGATGCTGATTATGGGTTGGTGATGCCATGCTTGATCTGAACCAAGGTAGTACTCATGTCAAGGATGATGAACGATGGAACGGGATCTCAAGGCTTGGAATGATTATATGGTTTGTGTATGGATAGACTAGATCTATTGACGCATGTTTATGAATGTTATGTTCTGGGTATGTTTTGATGTCTGAAATAGCTGCAAAGTTATAAGTTAGAATTTGCAGATATGTACGTGGGTTGTATTTGGTAAAAGCGCGTATACACGCAGGTTGGGTTTGTCCGAGTAGCGTATACAGTATGAAGTATGATATTTGAATATGGAGTTGGATCTGGTTGTTATTGCAGAGTTATGTTGTCTGGTGACTGTGTTGTGGACAGGGTTTCAGTATTGGGTGATTCAGAAATTGATGATTCAGGTTGTATTGCAATGATGATTGTTTTATGGATCCAGTATGAAAATGTATGAAACGTGGTCCCAGGAAGATCGTAGAGTTCAGTAGGTCGGCGCCTACGTACCGGTAAACATATCAGCCAGTACAAGAGCCAGGGGTTTGTAGCTCCCTTCCAGGAGCAGTTGGAAAACGAGTGAAGGTTGGAGCCTTCTGTAGGTTGGCACCTACGTACTAGTAAATGGATCGGCTAGTACAAGAGCTAAGAGGGTTGTAGCCCTCTGCAGGTTGCAGCCTGCGTGTTGGTAAAGGACTGCACCAGTACATTGTAAAAGAAGTTTCTTATTAAGGAAGATAGAAACAAATTGCAGCAGGTGGTTTTCACCCACATTGGGTTTCCACCTTATATCATGGTGTTCATGTGTGTGGCTTATGTGTGATGATCTGTTCTGTTATACTACTCATGTTTACGGTTAATATGGTTAATAATGTTCTGATGCATTCACTGAGGATAAACCAACTGAATCATAAGATTACTGAATATACGCTAGTTGCAATTAACACAGTCACGTATATACGCTGATATACTGAACTGAAGTCGCGTATATGAATCTGAGTATGAAATTGAAAAAGTTTTATTGATCTGATAATACTGATTCACCCCCCCCCCCCTCTCAATATTATTTCCAACAGACTGTTGTGTGACGGGATATCAAATTTCAGGAGGAGAAAGCCATGAAGTGTTCGATTGAGAGGGAGCCACACTTGCATGCAGATGAGGAGCTATTAGTTCCTAAGGATGAGCTTCAGGACGTGGATCAGCCACAGGACGAAGTTCATGGAGTGGAAGAGACCACTCATGCAGCGCCAACCATCAGAGGCCGAAAGCGCATTACAGAAGCTGAGTGACTAGCTCAAGATGCAGAGAAGGTTGTAGGACCACCTACAACGCAACGCAGAGAGAGATAGTCACCTGATCGGTACACTGGATACATGGCTCTTGTGAGCAAATGTGTTGTGACTGAGCCATCCTCTTTCGAGGAAGCTGTGGAGGATCCCACAAGGGTAGCTGCCATGGTGGAAGAGTATGATTCGATTGTCAGAAACAGTGCATGGGAGATTGTCCCAAGACCGGAAGGGAAATCAGTGGTGGGTTCGAGATGGATCTACAAAGTGAAGCAGGCAGCTGACGGGAGTGTGGAGAAGTACAAGGAAAGATTTGTTGCCCGAGTCTTTTCACAGATAGAGGGGACCGATTATGAGGAGACCTTTGCACCTGTCGCAAGGTATTCTTCCATACGGACGATTCTTGCTCTCTCAGCGCAGATGGGGTGGCACATTCATCAGATGGATGTGAAGACTGTGTTCCTCAACGGAGTGATTGAGGAGGAGGTGTACATAGAGCAGCCCGAAGGTTTCAAGATCTTCAACAGCGAGTTGCATGTGTGCAAGCTCAAGAGAGCGTTGTATGGGTTGAAACAAGCACCACATGCTTGGTACACACGGATAGACAGTTATTTCACCGGACTTGGATTCTCCAAGAGTGAGGCGGATCCTAACCTATACCAGATTGTGGTGGCGGGTAAGCTGCTTATCATTGTACTTTATGTAGATGATTTGATTCTGACAGGTGATGAGCTTTTGATACTTTCATGCAAGGATGATCTTGCTAAGGAGTTTGAGATGAAGGACTTGGGCCTCCTTCATTATTTCCTGGGATTGGAAATTTGGCAGCGCAGTGATGGACTATTTGTTTCTCACGGCAAGTATGCTCGGGAGATACTGGAGAAGTTCAACATGCATGGCTGCAAGCCTATTGACACTCCTCTTCCTGGAGGTTGGAGGAAGGAGGATGCTACTTCAGCAGAAGTAGTGGATGCCATTGTTTATCGACAGTTGGTGGGGTCGCTTATGTATCTGGTCAATACACGACCCGATATATGCTATGTTGTTAACCAGCTTTCACAAGCTATGGTTAAGCCAACCAAGTTCTTTTGGAAGGCAGGCAAGCATGTATTACGTTATCTCAGAGGCACATTGGGATATGGATTTTGGTACAGACAGGAGGATGAGGTGAAGCTATGTGGCTTCACGGATGCAAATTTGGCAGGGAGCCCAACGGACAGAAAGAGCACATCTGCAGGGATTTTCAGTATCGGGTCGACAGCAGTTTCTTAGTACAGCAGGAAGCAGAGATCTGTGGTTCTCAATTCAGCAGAGGTTGAGTATATGGCAGCAAGTTTGGCTGCATGCGAGGCTATATGGATGAGGAAGATCCTGGTCGGGTTGTTCGGTTCATACTTAGAGCCTACAATGATTTATTGTGATAACCAGAGTTGCATTAAACTCTCAGCTAATCCAGTATTTCATGATAGATCTAAGCACATTGACATCAGGTACGATCATATCAGAGATTGTATGCAGTGGAGAATCATGTTACTTTCATACATTCCAACGAAGGATCAGGATGCTGATATCTTAACGAAGGCTCTCACCAGGAGCAAATTCGAATACCACCGAGGCAGGATAGGGGTTGTTGATAATCCATATCTTGTTGAGAGGGAGTGTTGAGAATGCAACAAGATGATGGAGCTTAGTGGAAAGGAGTCACCTTCACTAAGTGGGCCCGCGGGCTATTTTTGGCGCAAAGTCTATTTTTAGACTATGTCTATTTTTAGACATATGGATCATGGTCTATGAGTTGCAAAAGGATGTTATTTGTGGATGATTGGTCATGTTGGTAAACATAGATGGACTTCTATTTTTAGACATATGAGCGGATTCTCTTTTTAGACTGCCGGCTAAAAATAGAACAGTCGAATATTATTGGCTCATAATAATATTTGGACTATAAACATTATCTTATCCTCTTGGAGCACTTCAGTTCGAGCTACAGATGTGGCACATGCAGCTGTCAGAAGGAAATACGCTTTTCTTATGGGTCAGTTGAGCTATTGCATGATGGACTTCAATTAGAACTCATGTGGTTGAGTTTGGTGGAGTTGATTGAGGAGTTGATGGAGTTGTGTTCAGTTTGACTTGGTTAAACTAGTTGTATTTAGTCTAACTACAAAATACACTAGTGATGAGTGATGTGAATTAATTCACTAATTATTAACTCATAAAGCAACTAAAGAATACATCAATTAACTTAGTGCGTGGACAATTCAGTGGAGACAGGTGTTAGAGGTGGAGATTTCTATCAGTTGTGACTATAGTTGTGCATGAGATTTGCAAAATCAATGGATTGAGTATTGCCAATGAGGATTGTGTGGTTCAGCCAAAGGAAATACGAGTTTGGATCAGCCATACTCATTTATTCTCATACAGGATTGCGCAATGGAGGCAGGCAAGTAATGGAGGAGATTTGAACCTGTGATTGATTTAGATCTGAGCTAGTTTGTGTGTAACAGGTGGAGATAGTACTGAGTAATTGTGAGGAGTATTGTTACATGTTCTCAATCATTATAATACACAGATAGTGTGGGGTTTTCAGCTATATGCTTTCCACGGGTTACATACTATGTTAATGTGTGCATGCGATTGATGTTTCATTGGTTTTAATTCCGCAAAATTGATGATCAACGTAGAGAAGGTTATGTATTATGCATGCATTCCACAATAGTGTATAATCAGGATAATCTCTGTGAATAAGTGTCATATTATTCAAAATTTCTACAGAATGGGATATAATGTTTTTGTTCCTTCCAACAGTGATTCAGTATTTGTTTGGTCAACATTGACTTTTAAGAAAAAGTGCGGGTGATTTTCATTTTCCATACATATTGCCTTCATAGTAATGCTATATTCGGTCAAAAGTCCACAACAAAAAGTTATGGATTGTGGAGTTTACATGGTTTTGCTCTGCCCAAAATCTAAACATTAGCAGCAAGTTGTAGTCTTTCCTTTAAAACTCAAGCCTAGGGCTAACAAAATGGATTTTGTAGAAATGGATAATTGTAGAACAACATAACCATAGGTGTGTTAGAAGATAGCTCCATCTTACTTTTCCTTGTGCTAGTAAATCCATATGGGTTGTTACTTCAAGTGCTAGTTTGATTTGTAGAGCGGAGTTTGTCATGCAACATAAATTTTCCAACTCATAATTATAGTATGAAGCGCTTAAGGATTTACAATACACATTAGAGTAGAATGACAGTGAAATGAAGTGCTCTTTTATGAATATCTACCTTCTAAGAAATTGAAATGGCATGAGTATAATATCTACCTTAATGTATACATGATGTGTTGTTTTCACCCCACAAATGAGGAATTGGTTGTTTATTACTTGAAGAAGAAGGAAAGAAGTTGGTTGTTTATTACTTGAAGAAGAAGGAATCTTCCATGCCTCTGCCTGTGAAGGTTATTGCAAAAAGTGACCTTTACAAGTTTGGTCTGTGAAAACTACCTGTTGAATATCAAAAACCTCTTTGTTGAATATTGTTGTTTTGTAATTCATTTTTATGGATCCCTCATATCTTTAGGAATTAATCCAACATAAAAATCTATAGTATAAGATGAATTGCAGCTAAGCTCAAGAACCCTTTTGTACAAAATTTTATGATCTTTCTCCTTACATCATGCACAATTTCCATAGAGATATTCTATTCCATTACAAGTAACTCACTTTTGAAGATTGTATAAGCAAAATTGTTTTTGTATGGATCTTGAAATTTGTTTTCTGAAATAGGAGTTTTTAGGTATCTGACCTATGTGTAGGTAAGGCAACTTTTGGAGAGCAAGAATGGCATTTTTTGAGCTAAGGGACAGGAAATATCCCAATGGGGTTAGACCTACTAGAGCTACAACATCTAGAATTTTTGGGTATATGAACAATGTGTAGGTAAGGAAAATTGTTGCAGAGAAAGAATGGAATTATTTTCAGCCCAAGGGAAAGAGAATACCCCAATGGGGCTAGACCTAATAGAGCTGCAAAATTTGGGTACTAGAAAGCTACTAGAACAAACAAGCCTAAATTAACATCGACATCAGGACGTACACAAAAGGTGGGAGTGAAAAAGGCCCTAGTGTTCTATGGAGGCAGACCACCCAAAGGGATAAAAATCAATTGGATCATGCATGAATACCATCTTGTCGATAGTGGAGTCAAGCCTAGCAATTTTCCCAACAAGAAGATTTCTTTGAGAGTAAGTATATAGATATGTTATGAAACCAGCTCACAAAAAGATAGAAAAGATAGATCAACGACTTACAAATAAGCCTCTTCAAGGGGGCAACCTCCTTTACATTACACAAATGAACAATTCTTAGATGATTCAAATGACAAAACCTCCTTTCTATGTATAGGAGTCTAAGAGGTCATAATATAACCAAATCCGACCTAACAATAATAATATAAGAGCACAAAAATAACAATAGTGGGATTCTATGGGGCACAATAGTAACAATATGAGGACAATAGGGGCACAACAATAACAATAAGGGATACAATGACAATAGTAATGGGGGAATCACTAGTATTATAAGGACCTAACATGCCCCTCTCCTTCAAAAAGGTGTTGTCCTCAATGCTTGAGTGGTTCTGGATGCTTCTGTATAAAATTCTCATCCTCCCATGTGGAATCTTCAACGGGTAAGTTCTTCCACTTGATGAGATACTCTGGAATTGATCGATTTCGTAGCTGTTGAGTTCTTGTTTCTTTGACTGCTTCAGGTTCCAATATTATTTTTCCCTCCTCATCAAGTTCTGGCAATATTGTTTGAACTGGAAGCTTGTCACCTATAACCTTCTTTATGCATGAAACATGGAAAACTAGGTGCACTCGGGAAGCTGCAGGAAGCTCCAATTTGTATGCCATAGTACCTATCTTTTTCAATACCTTGTACGGACCATAATACTTTGGTGATAATTTATTATCCTTCTTAGCTTGCTTGAGGGACATTTGTTTATATGGTTGTAGTCGCAGGAATACCCAATCACCTACGTCAAAACTTCTTTTGCTGCGATGTTGATCTGCCCGCTGTTTCATTCTATTCTGCGCCAAGGTGAGGTTATCCTTTAAGAGTTGGAGAACATGTTGATGATGCTCGATGTGATCTTCCACCGCTTGAACCTTAGGATTTTCTCTTAAATATGATGTGATGGATGGTGGATGATATCCATAAAGTGCCATAGATGGGGTCATTTTTGTTGCAGTATGGAAGGAATTGTTATACCACCATTCAGCTAGAGGCAACCATTTGACCCATTATGTCTGTTTATCAGATACAAAGCAATGAAGATATCCTTCCAAACATTTGTTTACTATCTCATTTTGCCCATCAGATTGAGGATGATACGATGAGCTATGAGCTAACTGAGTACCAAGACAAGAAAATAATTATGTCCAAAAATTTCTAGTGAAAATGGGATTTCTGTCGCTTACAATAATCTTTGGGTTTCCATATAGCTTTTGAATTCTTTCCATAAATGCAATAGAAATTGTATTGGCTTTAAATGATGTGATAATACACAAAAGTGTGCATACTTGGTAAGTCTGTCAACTACCACCATGATAACACTCTTTCCTTCGGACTTGGGTAAACCTGTGATAAAATCCATTGAAACCTCATCCCAATGTTGGCTTGGAATGGATAAAGGTTGTAATAGTCATGGGGTCTTAATTGCTTCAACTTTATTTTGTTGGCAAACCAAACATTCTGCCACAAACTTTTAAATATCCAATTTAAGGCCATCCGAAAAAAATAATAATAATAATAATAATAAATAAATAAATAAATAATAAAAAATAAAATAATAAATAAATAAATAAATGAAAAATAAATAAATAAATAAATAAAATAAAAATAAAAATAAATAATAATAATAATAATAATAAATAAATAATAATTAAAAAAATAAATAAAAAATAAAAAAATAAAAAATAAAAAATAAAAATCCTTCTTAACCTTGTGGTAGGTTTTTAGAAATCCTGAGTGCCCTCCTAAGGGAGAGGTGTGCAATTCCCGAAGAATCTTTTCTTTGAGTTGGGAATTCTTACATAGGTATAACCGATCCTTGTACCATAACGAATCATTTTTCTAGCTAAATGTATTAGATGTAGTGGGATCTTGTTGTATATTTTGAATGAGTGCCCACACTTCCTCGTCATTTTTCCATTCATCCCTTGCTTTGTTTATCCAATCTGGTTGGATAATAGAAATGGCACAAAGAAATGCTTCCACATCCTTATCCTTTCTTGAGAGTGCATCTGCCACAACATTTTTCTTCCCTTTTTTGTAGATGATTTCAAAGTCATAACCCAACATCTTTGTGACCCATTTTTGCTACTCTTCTGAATATAATCTTTGTTCCAAAAAGTATTTAACACTATCATGATCTGTGTTTACCTTGAAGTGTCTTCCCATTAAGTAGGGTCTCCATTTCTTAAGTGCACGTGTTTGGTCAATTCAATGTCTTTGAATTGTCAATCATAAATTGTCAACCAAGGTGCGTAGACGGATAAAGTACAGGTGCACAATATGTGCTTAGAAGTTATTCATTAGGTCGTTATGTATTTGTTAAGATCTAAACTTAAGATGGAGGTGGAGATGGTGTTTGTCAATTATATTAGTGTCGTAATTCTTAAGGATGTTGGTTAAGTTTCCTAGGAGTTAATCTCTATCTAATTAGTTTGTAGATGATATGAAAGTGGTTCTACGTGTATTAGATTATTTTGGAATTTTTGATCCTGAATCTTTATGCTGTAGCTTCTAATTCTCTAAGAGAAAAAAGAAACTTATTCTATCAGCTATGGAGAAATATTGTCTGAACTCAATTGCTTAGGAGAGAATTCTCACTCTTTTACTTATTCAATTTTCGCTCAAACAAAATAACCCAAGCAACATCTATATTATGAATTAACCACACTTCAATTATGCTAGATAATAAGCAAATGAAATGACCATGTTGTACCAGGTATAAAGCAAATTAAATAACAGACTAAACTAGGTATAAAGCAAATGAAAGTTCTTATGCAAATAACAACTTGCTGGCGAAATCATTATGCTGCATTTTCACACAAAACAGAGCAATTGAAGAATTAAAGGAAATCATATTGTAATTGATTAAAACCTGTGATTGTTTGTAGGGGCCCTCCACACAACAATTCAGAGCTTCCAATCAACACAACGCTTGCACACAAAAACCAATTCTATTCACACAGAATTCACAAACTATTCAAAATTATATCATTCGGCACGCACACAAATCACAGTAAGGCTATAAGTTTTATAGTAAGTATCTTGGCATAACTATATCAATAATTCAAGCCTAAAATCTCTATCCTATCTAAACTTATATCGTTAAACCTTCATTTTGCTATTATGAAAGCAAAACGATAAGGTTTCAATTGATCTCGGGTTCTGTTCTGCATTAATTTGGTAGTTGACTTGGAGTTTGACTGTGATCTCCTGCGCTTATCTTCACGAAAAGTTTCGAAAGGATAGGAAGGGATCCACAAAGGAGCCATCCTCTATCCATCCACACCCTTCGTTGTTTAACTAGAACTCTGGAACCTTGCAAACAATGGACACAACTACGCAAACCTGGATTAGTTGTGGAAACAAACTAATTTGGTAGCCAATTGAAACTTTAAAAAAACAGTAGGGTATAAAGTTAAATATGAACAAGAAGACATAATATTACATACCTTCATGAAAACCTAGTAGATATGGCTTTATTTAGGTGGTAAATATATAGGAAAAGAGAGGATCATTAGGCAAAAAGGATGTCATGGTAGGACAATCTTCAAACTTTACATTCCCCCGGATTGGAGATGTTGTATGTCCTCATGCACTTCTTCCTGGTCATTCACTTGTGCCTCTTTCTTATCATCTCCATGGTGTCTCCATGTTTCATTGTTTTCTTATTTTTCACTGAGATCGACATTTTAGGCTTTCTCATGAGAATTTTGTACATTAAATTGATAATCTCTCTCTGCATAATTCAGTTTTCTTTCTTCAACTTCTTGTTTTTCTTATACCACAAGCTTAGATGAAGGATCAAATTGTCACTCTTTGCAATCTGTATCTCACTCTGTGTCTTCAATGCTTGATTCTCATTTTTGAGGTATCGATTCAATGTTTCTAGTTCAAAGATCTCCTGCTTTAAGATGTTTGAGGTTGATTGTTCATTTATCCAGTTGCTCCCTTCTCCAGGGCTTTGAATTGTTTCCTTTGTTGTTGCTTCTTTTCTTTCTAGTGACTCTATATAGTCATATATTTCCCACTGAGCGGGGTCAATACCCGGACTGTGTTTCGAGCTTCTTAGAGGTGAGTTGTAAGGTTGTGGTGATGATCTTGGTGACCCTGTTGGAGAATTTCCAAGGTTTTCAATTGGCTCATCCCCTATTGGCGCGTTCTCTATTGGCTCAATATTTGTTGGAGTATTCTCTGTTGGCTCATCTTCAGTTGGTTCCTTTTCATTTGGCTCATTTTCCTCAAGATTAATGTATTCTGTAGTTTTTGAGGTTGTTTGTGGAATCGTGCTCAACCTCATGCTCCTCCTCAACCGTGGGGTTTGTATTTTCTGCACTTTCCTCCTTTTATTCTTTTATTTTTCTTCTAGAGGAGGGGTCTTAGTTTGTGAGAATTCTTCTTTACTTGGGCTAGCTTTCTTTCTTCTAAGGTTTCCCCTCTTCATTCTCTGCAAAATATTTACTATAGGTAGTTCTTCTTCTAATACTTCTGTCTAAGTTTGAGGTGCCTATTCCTTTATCATTTCTATGGTTCTCTTCCTTCCTCTGAGGGCCCTGCTGCTACTTGTTTTTTCTGGGGATTTTTCTTCAAAGTGGTTCCTTACTAGGAAACTCTCCCAGTTATCCCCTATACTTTGGAGATGAAATTCGACCAATATTTTTACCAGGCCATGATTATACATGGTGTTTTATATACATTGAATTTTCTTCTGAACATTTGTAGACATTTTCTTAAGGCTATTTAAGAGGAAATAAGGGAGGTTCATCTGATGATCCTCAAGGAAGTGCATCATCATCCTAACACGATAAAAATACATTTTCCCAAACCTACCCTCACAAGTGATAGACTTCTGAAGCACAAGTAATAAGTTTCTCCATTTGTTTTTAAGAGCAGTGCTAGGAATACCTTTCTTGTAGACTGTAGTGTCCATGTTCGGATTCTTGAGGAATACCTTCCAGTCCTCACTATCAATCCCCTTGTTTTTAAACCATTTTTCTCCATTTCTTGGCTGCTCGGTAGCCTCAATGATCATAGACTCTGTTACTGTGAGCTTAATGTCCCAAATTTCGGCTTCAATTCCATCAAATGAGCACGCAAATGTCTTTGTTACTTCTTTGTGGAAGCCGTCAAATTTTTCAATGAACTGCAGCCATTGTCTCCTTTGCAATAGCTCCCTAGTTTGTGGGTAACCTCCAGGAATTGCTTCCATGCTGGCTCAGTTCAAGCAATTATCCCCATTCCGAAGGATGCTTTGCCTCGAAGATTGGCTACCTTGACAGGAAAATGGAGCTAGTATGGTTTTCTAGTTGGCGAAAAGATGGAGTGGCTATGAAAGTTCAGAGGAGTGTAAGAATAGGGAAGAACTGATGGATTATCATAAGGATTGTGGGGATGAATATGACCGTTAGGCGCATTCAAACTTATGATTTGGTAACTACTTCGGAATATTTGGTATAAGGTCGTGACATGAATTTTAAAGTGGTGGCATATGATATTTTGTTAGACGACCATTACCCTTAGGTTATAATGATTTCACTTTAGTACTATATTGTCTTAGTCATATATGCTATATAACCTTCCCTATTGTTAAATTAAAGTAGCACGTACCTTTGATCTTCTTTTGCTAACTTTATTTGTTGTCCTTTGATCTCTTGCAGGTACCTTGCTATCAATTGTCCTTTAATCCAAATCACCAAGTGTCCTTATGGATTTCAAAAATTTATTAGGCTGCAGAAAATTGTCTTCGCTGCGGAAATTTGTCCAAGCTGCGGAAAGTTGCTGATTCTGTAGCTAAGAGAGGAAAAAGAAGAAGAAGAAGATGAAGATGAACTTTATTGTTTTTTTTCTTTGAAAAGAAAATTTGAAGTGCCAACAAACTGGTTTTCACTTTAAATTTTATGTATAAACATGCCCACAACATGTTGGTTTTCATGTTTATACAAAATTTTATTGTGTGTGTGTGTATATATATATATATAAGAGTAAACTGAGTAAAAATTTCTAAGGTGGAAAAGAAGAAGATTTCTTCTTGACCATCTTCAGCTCTGAATTATCTTGAAATATTTTAACAAATTCCTCTTTCGTTAATGACTTCTGGTAAAGCTTGAGATGATGTACATTTACTAATAGAGGAGTTTTCGCTTCATCAATAGTCCCGATTCCAACTGCACCATTGTCAAAGACATTCTCAACTTCATAAAGTCCAAGCCAATGGGTTTGGAATTTCCCTTGAAAATTTTTGAACTTTGAATCAAAGAGCAATGCCCAATCTCCTGGATGAAATTTCATTTCTTTAATGTACTTAACATGCCATCTTGACCTCTATTGTTGCACTAAGCTGGTTCTCTGCAAGGCTTCATGTTTGATTTCATCAAGCTCATTCAGTTGTGTCATCCTTTGCTTCTGGGCTTCTGATAAGTCTAGATCTAACTGGACTGCTATCTTATAAGTCTAGATCTGGAATTCTATCGAAAGTAAGACTTGCTTCCCATAAACAAGTTCATAGGGAGTATGCCTTGTAGTATTCCTCCATGTAGTTCTGTAGGCCCATAAGGCTTTTGGAAGATTTTCCACCCAGCCTTTCCTGTGTAGATGTACAATCTTTGTGAGGATAGACTCAATCACCGTATTTGTGGACTCAACTTGTCCATTGGCTTGTGGATGGTATGGAGTTGACTTCCGATGTTTTATCTTGTATTGGTCCACAAGCTTTTGCGCTAGTCTAGATGTGAACTGTGTCCCTTGATCTATTACAATTTCTCTTGGGACACCAAAACGAGTGAAATATCCTCAAAAATAAATGAAACTACAATATTTTCAATAGCAAAAGGAAGTGCTCTAGCTTCTACCCATTTAGTGACATAATGAGTACATACCATAATATGCTTCTTTTGCTTTGAACGTGGACTGATTGGTCCAACAAAATCCAGTGCCCATTTTTCAAATGGTCCGATAAGTACCTGTGGTTGTAGTGGCATTTCATTTGAAAGAGTTCGTTTGCCCATTCTCTGACAACTATCGCATCTTTTAACATATTCCTTGGTGTCCCTAGAAATGGAAGGCCAATAATATCCTAAAAGCAAGATTTTGTAAGCAATTGTTCTGTCAAAAAAATGTCCTCTACATGGCTCATTGTGACAAGCTTTTAGTATCTCCAGTATTTCGTCCTCCCGAACACATCTTCTGATGATGAGATCTGGTCCTCTCTTATATAATTCTTCATTTATCCATGAATAAGATGTGCTATTGTGGACTATTCTTCTCTTTTCTCTAGGGGATAAATGAAATGGCATTTTTCCTGTGGCCAAATAGTTAGCAATATCTGCATACCAAGGTGATTTAGTAGATACTGCAAAAAGATATTCATCAGGAAATTTGTCTTCTACTGGTTGATCATTATTTTCATTTTGTATTCTAGATAGAAAGTCTGCAATTGTGTTCTATTTTCCTGGTCTATCCAGAATGGTTATATTGAATTCTTGTAAAAGTAGGAGCCATCTAGTTGCGCTTCCATTAGTGACTGGTTCATTCATTAGGTATCTAATGGCAGAATGGTCTGTGTGGGAAAAAATTTCGTAGGCAGTTATATAATGTTTGAATTTATTAATGGCATGAATTACAACTAAGAACTCTTTTTCAGTTACTGTATAATTTAACTTCGCAGGAGTTAAATTTTTGCTAGTATAATAAATGGCATAAGGAGTGAGATCTTTTTGTCCCAAAACAGCTCCTAATGTTGAATCTGAAGCATCTATTGAGATATGGAAAGGAAATTTCCAGTTAGGTCCTTTTAAGATGGGTCCTTCTGAAATTCTTTTTTTCAAAGTTTCAAAGGAAACTTGACATTCATACTTCCAACTGAATTCACAGTCTTTGATGAGTAATTTAAAGAGTGGGGATCCAATTTTTGTGAAGTTTTATATAAATCTTCTATAGTATCCATTAAAACCGAGAGAACTTATAACATCCTTTTGACAACTTGGCACTGATAACTTAGAAATGACTTCCACCTTAGATGAGTCTACCTTAATTCCATCTCCGGAAATATGGTGACCTAAAACAATTCCCTCGTTAAACATCATGAAACATTTTACATGACTTAATGAGAGATTTGTTTCTTGACATATTATTAAGACTTTTTCTAAATTTCCTAGTGCTTCATTGAAAGAATCCCATACTCTATGAAGTCATCCATGTATACTTCCACACAATCATGAATAAGGTCAAAGAAAATGCCGAGGACTGCCCTTTGGAATGTTGCTAGAGCATTACATAACCCAAAGGGAAGTAGCCGGTAAGCATAAGTTCCCCATGGACAAGTGAACGTGGTTTTATCTTGATCTTCAAGGGCTACCTGAATCTGGTTGTATCCACTGAACCTGTCCAAGAAGGAAAAATATTTTTTTCCTGCTAATGTATCCAAGACCTGGTCTATGAAAGGTAGTGGAAAGTGGTATTTTAATGTTGCTTTGTTTAATTCCCTGTAATCGATGCATACTCTCCATTTTCCATTCTTCTTAGGGATGATTACTAGGGGTGAAACCCAATGACTGTCAGATATTGGATAAATGAAATTTACATTTAATAATTTCTGTAATTCTTCCTTAACAATTTCTTTTAGATTTGGGTTCATTCTTCGCTGAGGTTGTCTAACTGGTCTTGAATTTTTTTCAATGTAGATATGATGCATGCAAGTTTTAGGATCAATCCCTCTCATGTCAATGTATTCCCATGCAAAAGTAGAAGAATATTTCAGTAAAGTTTCTATCAATTGTTTCTTTTGAATTTCTTCCAAGTTTTCATTGACATTCAAGGTTTTTCCTGGAATGATTTCTGTCGAGGAATTCCCAAATTTTTCCATGGAGAACAATGATACTTGTTTAGATGAGAGATAATCATTTTGACTACGCTCATAATGTGAGGAAGATTCATTATTTTCTAGTAAATTTAAAAGTTGGTCTTCCTCTTTCACTTGTTCAATGACAAAAATAGGTTGTATATCTTCTCCATCTTCTATCCATTCTTCAATCTATGTATTTATTGTTGTTCTTGCAGGGGGTATAATGTAAATTTCTTTATAGAATTTCCATCTGAGATAAACATATCGCCTGATCTACAACTGATAAAATCATCAGCTATATCCAACTAAGGCCTTCTTAGAAATAATAGATGTCCTCCTAGATTATTCTTGGGTGTTAAGACCATAAAATCAACAGGATATTCCCAAGAATCTAAGGATACACAAACATCTTCTAACACACCATCTGGTTTAATAACAAATCTATCTGCTAATTGCAATAACGTTGGTGTGTATTAAAGGTTAGGAAGCCTAAGTGTGTCCATAACTTGTTTGCTCATTATGTTTATGGCTGCTCCTAGATCAATCAGTGTGTTTGGTATTTCAGTTCCATTGATGTGAATTTTTACAATGGGGCTTCCTAGGTCTAAATATTTTTGAATTGTCATCTTTCCCATCATAATGTCTGCAATTTTTCTGACTAACTGAATTCTTTTTATATCTTTTCTTCTTCTCCCTGATCGTTGTGTACTTAATTCCTTAATTGTTTTTGCAAAAATTGGTATTTCTTTTATGGCTTGTAATAAAGGAATCTTAATACAAACATTTCTCAATTCATCCATCATATTGTAATCAAGCAAGACAATTTGTTTCTCTACTCCTTCATCAATTTTCAACCTTTCTGGGAAAGGTGGTTTAACTGATATCGAGGGTTGTTCTATGATAGGAGTATCTATTGGAATTTCTTCTGTTTGTTTATTTTATTTTTGAGGGAGAGAAGTCTCCCCTTCTTCTGATTGATTTTTGTGTTTTTGAAGATTATATTTTGTTTCTTGAATGACAACAGGAGGTTTTCTTGATAATATTCTTCCAGACCTTAATTGGACATTGCTCAGGTGTAGTGGAGTTATTACATAAGTTTGAGGATTCTGACCCTCCATGTTGTACACTGGTTGTTGTGGTATTTTATTTTAGGATTTGGAAGTGGTTGAGCGGGTAGTTGATTATATTTTTGTGGAAATGGTAGGGAAAGTTATGGGTTTTGATTCTGAACTAGAACTTGTGACAATTGATTAGCTTGAGGAATATGATTAGATGGGGGTAAGAATTGTGGTGGAAGTTAAGATGGCGAGTATTGTTGATATTGAGCATAGGTTCCATAAGGATTTTTCCATCCTTGATTCCAAGGTTGTGACTGTGGCAGAACCCAAGGTTGCCAGACTGAATTCCAATTACTTTGTGAAGACTGGGCAAATTGTTGTTGTCTAAATCCTTGTGATTGATTTGGTTGGGGGTTTTTCCATGGTCTTTTGGCTATAAAGTAGAGAGGTTCTACTTTATATGCTCACTTAGGCTCCCTAAAATATCTGTTTTGAAGGTGTCAAGAAAATTTCCTATTTCTGCCCTGCTAACTGTCCCAGCTGCAGACTTGTTAATTCTTGACAAGAGAGGGTCTCTAGGACTCTTTCCAACTCGTGATTTACCCCTTGAAACATGTACACATAAATCAAAAATATCTGCAAATGGTAGTTGGGAAATATCTTGTTTAGTTAAGTTAAGGAGATCGATCCATTCATCTTTAATGGCTTTGAGTAAAAGAGCTTTTAAGGTTTCTTCATCCAAATTATCCATTTTTTCTCTTTTAACATTATAAACAAACCTTTCTACCAAGTCTTCAAGATTTTCATCTTCTTTTTGTGTCATTTTGAAGACTTCATCTTTAAGGTTACTAGGCATACAATAATCTCTATATTTGCCTAAGAAAGCCTCTTTCATTTTCCCCATGTTGTTATAGAATGCACTCCTAGACTGATGAACCATTTTAATGTTGAGTCTTTTAATGTGGCGGGGAACAATTTTAACTTTTAAGCATCATGCAGATAGTCATATGATCTGCATAATACTTCAAATTCGAAGAGAAATGTCTCCAGATCTTCGTTTCTTTTCCTATGGAAATTAGGAAGAATTGAGGATGATACATTTTTCATTGTGAGGGTTCTATCTTCATCAAGAATAGGGAATCCAAAAGCATCTTGATTTCCTCTGCCTCTACCCCCTCCTCTACCTCTACCTCTTCCTCTTCCTCTTCCTCAAATCTATTGTGTACTTCTCCGCCATGGACATTGTGTACTTCTCCTTCCCCTTCTTCAGCCATGATAGATTCTTTGGAGCTAATATAGTGTTCTTATAATCTTTCTAGTTCCTCTATCAATGGTTGCTCAGAATAAGTTTCCAATTCCTCTTCTTCACTAGGAACTTCTAATTCCTCTCCCAAAATTTTCTCACCAATGGGGGATAGAAAGATACTCCTATAGTTGGGGATGTAGGATTTTCTTCAATTATAGCTTCAGCAGAAGAAGTAGGTGAAGTTTTGGATTGAATTTCTGATCTTGAGACTTCAGGAAGTCTTTGTCGACCTCTAAATGGAATTCGGGTTTGAGTAGGTGGTGTGGAATCTCGAAATCGTGGTGAAGTGAGTGGATTTGTGGGAATTAAACTTCTCCCTTGTCCTACAAATCTACACCTAGAATCTCTATCCCTACACATGTCATGTTTTAAATTAATGATGGTTTTTTTTTAACTTCTAATTGTACTTCCCCGACAATGGCGCCAAAATGTTTGGTCAATTCAATGTCTTTGAATTGTCAATCATAAATTGTCAACCAGGGTGCGTAGACTGATGAAGTACACGTGCACAATATGTGCTTAGAAGTTATTCATTAGGTCGTTATGTATTTGTTAAGATCTAAACTTAAGATGGAGGTGGAGACAGTGTTTGTCAATTATATTAGTGTCGTAATTCTTAAGGATGTTGGTTAAGTTTCCTAGGAGTTAATCTCTATCTAATTAGTTTGTAGATGATATGAAAGTGGTTCTACGTGGATTAGATTGTTTTGGAATTTTTGATCCCAAATCTTTATGTTGCAGCTTCTAATTCTCTAAGTGCAAAAAGAAACTTATTCTATCAGCTATGGAGAAATATTGTCTGAAATCAATTGTTTAGGAGAGAATTCTCACTCTTTTACTTATTCAATTTTCGCTCAAACAAAATAACCCAAGCAACATCTGTATTATGAATTAACCACACTTCAATTAAACTATATAATAAGAAAATGAAATGACCATGTTGTACCAGGTATAAAGCAAATTAAATAACATACTAAACTAGGTATAAAGCAAACGAAAGTTCTTATGCAAATAACAACTCGCTGGCGAAATCATTATGCTGCATTTTCACACAAAATAGAGCAATTGAATAATTAAAGGAAATCATATTGAAATTGATTAAAACATGTCACTGTTTGTAGGGGCCCTCCACACAGCAGTTCAAAGCTTCCACAACACAATGCTTGCACACAAAAACCAATTCTATTCACACAGAATTCACAAACTGTTCAAAATTATATCATTCAGCGCGCACACAAATCATAGTGTGGCCATAAGTTTTATAACAAGTCTCTTGGCATAACTATATGAATAATTCAAGCCTAATATCTCTATCCTATCTAAAATTATATTGCTAAACCTTCATTTTGCTATTCTGAAAGCAAAACGATAAGGTTTCAATCGATCTCGGGTTCTGTTCTACATTAATCCGGCGGTTGACTTGGAGTTTGACCGTGATCTCTTGCGCTTATCTTCATGAACAATTTCGAGGGGATAGGAAGGGATCCACAAAGGAGCCATCCTCTATCCATCTGCACCCTTCACTGCTGAACTAGAACTCCGGAACCTTGCAAACAATGGAGACAGCTACGGAAACCTAGATTAGCTGCGGAAACAAACTTATTCGGTAGCCAATTGCAACTTTAACAAAACAATAGGGTATAAATTTAAATATAAACAAGAAGACATATTATTGCATACCTTCATCAAAACCTGGTAGATATGGCTATATTTAGGTGGTAAATATATAGGAAAAGAGAGGATCATTAGGCAAAAAGGATGTCATGGTAGGACAATCTTCGGACTCTAAAACATGCAGTATTTCCAACATCTCCTTCTCATAAATAGCTTTGTGTAAATGCTTTGCTTTGATTGGATGGATTTCAAAGAAATGGGTATTTCTTCTTGCATTAAAACATCACGAATTCTATTTCCTGAGGCATCACATTCCAAAATAAAGGTTTTTGTGAAGTCCAGTGTAGCTAAGACTGGTGCTTGGCACATTGCCTCTTTAAGATGTTCAAAGGCCTTTGTTGCTTCTGGAGTCCATGAAAATGCATCTTTCTTCAATAATGTTGTTAGAGGTGCTGCTATTCTTCCATAATTCTTAACAAACTTGCGATAATACCCTGTCAACCCGAGAAATCCTCGTAGATGCTTTATGGATGTGGGGATTTTCTATTCCTTAATGGTTTTAATTTTGCTAGGGTCTACCTTAACACCTTCATGAGATACAATATGACCAAGATATTCTAGCTCTTATACTCCAAAGAAACATTTGGAGATTTTTGCATATAATTGTTTCTCCTCCAATAGTTTGAACACCATGTCAACATGTTGGACATGATCCTTCCAAGACTTTTTGTAGATTAGTATATCATCAAAAAATACTAACACAAATTTTCTAAGGAAGGGTTTGAAAATGCAATTCATCAAACCTTGAGATGTAGAAGGTGCATTAGTAAGGCCAAAAGGCATGACCAAAAATTCATAATGACCCTCATGAGTTCTAAATGTTGTTTTTGGAATGTCTTCAGTCTTCATTCTGATTTGATGATATCCTGAATGAAGATGCAACTTTGTGAAGTAAATTGATCCATGCAATTCATCAATGACAGGAATGGGAAATTTATCTTTAATAGTGAGCTCGTTGAGCTGCCTATAATTTGGACACATGCGCCATGATCCATCCTTCTTGTGAACCAATACTACTGGAGCATAGAAAGAACTTTGACTAGGTTGAATTATGCCAGCCTCTAGCATTATTGCAACCATACATTCAATTTCACTCTTTTGTACATAGGGATATCTGCAAGGCTTGATGTTTGGAGGAACACTTCCTGGAATCAAATTAATAGCATGATCATGATCACGAATGGGTGGGAGGCCCTTGCGAGTCTCAAATACCTTGGAATGATTTTGCAAGACTTTTTGGAGATTTGGAGAAATGGATGATTTCGATGTGGGAACCTCTAGTGAACATAATTGTGCAATTATGCCTCGTTGTTCTTTCTTTAGAAGCTTTGTCATTCCGTTAGAGTTGATTATCTTTCCTAGTTTCCCTGTGATACCCCTTAATTCAAATTCCTTTCATTCTAAAGAGAATTTCATGAAAAGTTCTTGAAAATTAAAAGCTATTGTACCCAAGGATTGTAGCCATTGGACTCCTAATACAAGATCAACACCACCCATTGGAATGGAAAGCATTAGGCTATTCAATACCTATTCTCCCATGGATAAATTGATATTATGGCACTTTCCTAAGCAATTTATGGTTCCTCCACTTGCAACCATCACTTGACACCCTGGTGTTGGATACAGGAAGCAATTCAATTCCTTGGCTATCTTACATTGAATAAAATTATGGGTACTTCCCAAATCAATCAACACTATGACCTTTTTCTTCTTGATATGCCCTTCTATCTTGATAGTTTGAGGAGTGGTAATTCCAGCCAATGCATTACTAGATATGGTCGGATTCATTTCTTCTTTTTCTAGGGTTTGTTCTTGGTGTATATCCTCTTCTTTTGACATTTCTCATTCCTTTTCTTCCTCCTCTTCACAATCTATGTAAAATAATTTCTTCTCAGCACACTTATGACCTTTAGTGTATTTGCTATCACAACTGTAACAAAGCCCTTTTGCTCTTTTTTCTTCCAATTGTTGCGGTGTCAACCTTGTAGATTGTGGATGGCTAGGGGTAACAACACTTCCATCTTTATGATTGTGAGTGGTAGGCTTCCTTGTTGCCATAATTTTGCTCTCCATTTTTCTTGCCAACCTAAATGCCTTCTCCAATGAATCTGGTTCCCAAAGGTGAACCTCATGTTGGATGTTATCTTTTAAAGTCTTTATGAACACATCAATCCTATGCTCCTCTGGAATATCTTTTACCCTTTTGGAAGTCCTCAATATGCTCCATCATTGCACCCTTTTGTTTGAGATTTGGCTAAAAAAAGTGTCGCTTTTTGTATCCTCATAATGTGCTATCATTTCATCCGTAAAAATAGCTCAAGTGACAATTTGTTTACGAGAGCAAAGCCATCGATACCATACAAACTGATTTGGTTCCAAATATAAAGTTGCAATGTGTAACTTTTGTGTGTATTGCACATTATGGAGATCGAAAAATTGCTCCATCTGTAGTATCCATGTTCCGGGATCCTTGCCATCAAACTTCCTCATATCAATCTTTGGAACATGGTGATTCTTTGATCCAACGTTAGAGTCTATCAAATCATGATTAACATTTATTCTATTCTCATCATGAGTTTCATTTACTACCCGTTCACCATTAGTAATAATTTCTTGTAGAAACTTTGTCAAATCTCTCTTCAAATCTTCCATGCCTTTCTTTAAATCATCCATCTTAGCTTTCACGTCGTCCATATTAGCTTCCACATCATTCATCTTAGCTTCTACGCCTTTCTTTAAACCATCCATCTTAGCTTTTGTTACTTTTTGTGCAAGTGAAATTTGTTGCACTTGGTCTCGTAATTTTGATATATCATGTTGCATTTCTTCCTCTTCTTCATTAGTCATGCTAGAGCTTTCAGGTTTCTTACTAGGTGTTTCCATTTTCTTTCTTCAGTGCATCAATTACTGATAATTATGCTTCACTATGCCTTTTGGATTCCTTCAAACTAATTTTTCAAACCAAGTTTATGCAAAAAAAAAAAAAAAAAAAAAAAACTACACACCTTTTTCACTTTGTAGGAGCTCGATATTGAATCTGATGTATCTCTGTGATTTTGGAGCTCCAAGGTTTGACATTTCTTCTTGTGCTAACCCTATGAGTAATATTTATAACCGTGCTATTCTGACCAAGATTGGATTCTCCAATGAAGAGTTATGCCAAATCTCCCATGATGACCTGAGTATAGACTGGTTCAATAAAGCGAACTTGTACAATGTGCCGCGGGTCACTGTTTCAACCTTAGGTTCTGAAAATGATACCCAAAACAACTACAATCCATACTCTTTATGTAACTTCTTACAAAAATTCAATCTAATGCTTAGAGCGAAAGTTATAACTATTTTCCCAAGGTCACCTATTCGGAATGTAATTCGGGGGTCTTAAAAAACCCTAACTTCCTCAGATTATATCTCCGAAAATATAGCGAGACAAGATCTAAAATTTGGACCTGAGGTTTAGACTGATTCTGTCTCAAATGGGTTTTTGTTTTAGCTTCTGAAACTTTGTAGCAAAAAAAATTATTAGCGAAAATGTCACGATGACCTGTTTGGAGCAGCGAAACCCTAGAATCCCAAGCTCTGATACCAAATGTTATGAAACCAACTCACCCAACTCACAAAAATATAGAAAATATATATCAACGCCTTATAAATAAGCCTCTTGGAGGGGGCAACCTCCTTTACATTACACAAATGAACAATTCTTAGATGATTCAAATGACAAAACCTCCTTTCTATATATAGGAGTCTAAGGGGTCACAATAACCAAATCCGACCTAATAATAATATAAAGGCACAAAAATAACAATAGTGGGATTCTATGGAGCATAATAATAACAATATGGGGACAATAGGGGCACAACAATAACAATAAGGAATACAACGACAATATTAATGGGGGAATCACTAGTATTATAGGGACCTGATAAGATATTAGTTGAATTCTTGTATCTTCACTCTAGGATATTGTTGATATCTTCTAATTTGGCTATTTTATAAGAAAAATTGATGGAACTATTGTTTATATATTGGTGACTATTCATCCATATGAATATTTTTCCTTTCACCATTCTCTACTTTTGATTCTTTATGAATAGGAATTGATTTATTCAACTAAAATTGGTATTGTTGATTTTGATGATACAATTTTTCTCTAACTTGTTGATTGGGTGTTGTGTCAAATTTACAAGAAAAATGGTCATATTCAAAGAGTACAAGGGGGAGAAAGAGATGAATCACTAAATGCAAATGAATTGATGGCTTCTTTGCCTGATATTGATTAGCAAAACAAACTATAGCTTCCCAAATTTGGCCCTTTCGATAGGTTCTCGGAGAGTGATTATCCTTTCATAAAGGGTATTTTGAACAATGAAGCCATGGATGGTAATGGAAACAACAACAAACTACCTCAAGTCCAGTCTCTAACCTTTCTCACAACAGTTTCATTAATAACAATGACAACAATAGTGATTGCCCATATGAATTTGTCCCCAAACAAGAAGCATTAGCAGTGGAGAATGAAAATAAATTCAATTCTCTCAAGATGACAGTCTCCTTAGCATATGGGGACGATGAAACCCATCATGCAAAGAGATCCAATGACATGCAGAGCAACTACAACTACAACATCGAAAACAATCTTTTGACCTTGCTTAATTCATTGCAACCTAATCAAACTTTCCAATCACAGAAATTCCTAAGCTCATTGAATGACAACCAACAAAAATTTAGACTTCCCTACATACAGAACATGCATTTGACCTCCTAAGAAACTGCTCATCACAAATATTTTGAATTCTTTTCAACAAAATAAGATTTGTACACTTAAAAAAATTCTAGATACTAAATCAAATAGATTGTTCTTTCTACAACTGATATGTATAGTAGTTTCTATGGTATATATAAACATTGTCATAATTTGTGCATGGAATGAACAATAACAACTTGCTGGACTATATTTCATGTGTATACTAATTGATATATACAAGCAGTGTATTAAGTGCAAAGAAATTGACTATGGCTTCAAGCCTTTATTCTTCAGAAAATTGTAACATTTCACTCTGATATATTAATGTTTATAGAGGAGTAGACCAGTTGTATTCTGTTTTAATCTTGCATCCACACCGTCTTCATTTTTATCATCCTTGGCTTCAGTCTTGTACCAAATAGCCAAAAAAAATGAGATGTACACAATGTCGACAAATATGGGTCTATTCTTTGCTCTTGTTTTCTTATATTTCAATCCCTTAATCATGGTACTCACCCAAAATCACTTTTCATCTATTGATGATAGTATGATAATAGTTTTAGTTTTTACTATTCGAAACATATGAAATCAATTTTTATAGAATAGATCTGTCATAACTGTAAATAAGGTCTATTTCCTTATACACAAAAGGTCTCTTAATAGAATAAATTTAAAAATTGGAACTTTTAATAGATTCAATTTTTTTCATACTTGAAATTATGATTTGATATGCTAATAAAGAGAATATTATAGTAAGTTGGATTAAGATGAAAGAGGGACAAAAATTGCTTACTTTATACATGTTTCTTTTCTATTTTTCCCATAAGGAGTAATTTACATATGCTAATAAAGAGAATATTGTTTTAAGCTCGATTAAGATCAAAGAGGGAAAAAATTGCTTACTTTATACATTTTTCCTTTCTATAAGTTTCCTTCAAAAATAGTCTATAAATGATAGTGAACATTTTCTTTCTAAAAAACATTGTGATTTTTTTTTAAATATATTCTTTAATATGTTTTTAATTATTTCCAAATAATCAATTTGTGGAAGATAATAAACATTTTTCTTTAAATATATAAAATACATTTTCTGTGATTTCTGGAATTTTTTCAGAAATACACAAATTCATTGCAAATTTAAGCCAAAAACAACAACAAACCAGTGTCTTAATATTGCCTTTTAAATTCTCCTCAAACATCCTATTAACATTCCTTTACCCTTCTTAGTATAATCACTAATATAAAAACTAAACTAATACTAATATAACTCAATTATCTTAATTACTTTTTACTTCAAATTATATTATGTATAATTCATGGTCAACCTATAATCCCCACAACTTTCTGTCACAATCTTATTTCGAGAAGAATAATGTCATTTCCATATAAAGTTATATATATTTAAATCCTATAACATTTTAAAATTTTGAATTTGAGTACTTTATAGTCTCATTTGCAAAGTGCCTATAAAATTATAATTTCATTGCTTGTTTTTCATAGGAGGAAAATTGTAGATTTAAATAATGTTCCAATCTTGGTATCCAGTTATAAATTTTATTCTACCCCTTAGCATTTTGATAATATCTACTTTGTAGCATTTTATAATATCATCTTTATTAGAATAGAATTATTTATTTATTTATTTATTTAAATTTTTTTTTAAGTTTTTAGAGCGATATTTAATATTGTATGTAGTTTTTATGTAAATTTTAAAAGCGATGATTGACAATGTGTGATTTATTTTAACATTTTCAGTGTTTATATTTACATTTTTAATATTTGGAAGTATCTTTTTTTATGTAATAAAGATAAAGCATAATTATATTTTTTTTGTAAAATTGATTATTACTTTATAAAAATAATTTTTTTAAATAAGTTTCATTTTTTTTCTTTTTTTTCCAGAGAAAAAATGATACTGTTTTGCTATTATCTAGAATTTAAAAAAAGTACATGACAGAGTTAATATATCTGAGTTTTCAACCCTTATAAAATGTTGCGAGAAGTGAGCAACACTAATAGAACTAGTGTAATACTGAAATGAATATATAGATGTATTGTTTTCAGACTAGTATAAGACTGATCTAGAATTGAAGAATGTAGTACAATTTTTCTATAACTTTTGAGTTATCTAAAGAAGCTCATGAAATTTGAAACAAACTTTACAAAGGTGTAGGCGTCTCCTTTAACTAAAGAAATTGGTAAACAGTAACCGAGAAAATTTGTCTTAAAAAATGTTGGAAAAGATATTTAAAGACCCATCTAGCATATGGGCATTGAGTGAGCACTTTGGGCTCTGGTTCCAACAAGGTCTTCATAATAAATGTAACTAAATGCCATAAAGAGAGCTCTTTTTAATAATAGGTCTATTATTGAATTTAGCTCCCTATAAATGTGTTGAAAGTTGATCTCCTGAAAGTGCTTCCTTATATCCTTAATTTCTTTTTTCCAAGCAGCAAGATTTAGAACCTTCAGCGAGGCTTTACTCATTGACCAGTCAATAATACATTTGGAATCTCTAATGATTTGAATGCATTTAATATTTTTTAAAGAAGTTAGAATCATTATACAACAAGAAGTTCAACTTTTATATTTGTTCCATATCCTAAGATGATTTTGAACCACGCAGATTTATTCCCAATTTGTTTAATCATTCCCCCCCCCGCCCCCCAACATTTGTTTCCTTGTGTAGCTTCGTCAAAGAAGCCAACCGAAAGATCCTAGGAAATGCTAGGGAAAAGGATCCTTCTCAGTTTTTTCTTGTTTTGATTTGATTTGGACTTATGCAGGAACACAACATAATACAATATAAACATAAACACAAAGATGCCACATAAATAAATCTTCATTTCATTAATATCAAAGCACTGAAAGATGCTTACAAGCAGAATGGAAATAAACTAGCTCGGGTGATGGTAGCTTATCTCTAAGAAGAGATGTGGCAGCTACATGCCTCTGAACTATGTTACAATGAGGCTCAAGGGCCTTTTCATTATTGAACAACAAAGGAAAATCCTAAACAACCAAAACCCTAAAGCCAGGTGATGGAATGCCAAGAGTTTGTGGGCCCATTGGGGTTAGTTGGGCAACGAACTTCCTAGGGTCATAACTTGGTCATATAATCTCCATTTGGCACGTACGATACCTCGTTGGAAAGATACCTCCAATTACTATAGGATTTGTAATAGCACAACAAGGGATTGATGCATACCTAAAAAATCGCGTTTATGGGGTCAAAATAACTCCAGAAGTTCAAGACCCAAAAAGATACTAAAAATAGTAAACATTGTTATAATCAAGGAAACTGATGAAACCAACTGGAGGTTTAGGTGGAATAGGCGGGTGGCCACCAATATCCACCTGGATTAGTCCCCCCCCCCCCAAAGGAAGCAATGGTCCCCATTGCATGCAGAGCCTCCATGAGGTGAGGAAATTTATGTTGAACCTGGTCCCTGGGGAACCACTTGCCCTGGTGAAGGAGTTGGCCTGCTTTGACAACTTGATATAAATGGATCCCCTGTTGGTGAGTGTTCTTGATCTGTGTGTCCATGATCCTGTCAATTGTGGCATGTTCGATGCATCATGGGTTGATCTGTTCAACAACGTCATATGTGTCCAACAATGGGGGAAAGTATGGTCGTAGTCAATCCACATTAAATACTAGGTGTAGGCCAAGGAATGGTGGAACGTTGAGCTCAAAGTCATTTTCCCCTATAACCTTGGTGATGGTGTATGACCCATATTGAAGTGGGTGAATCTTGCAGTGGGGCCCAATGAGGCGCTCCTTCTGAAAATGTAACCAAACTTTGTCACCCACTTGAAACTTGTGTGGCATCTGATGTTGATCATGAGGCTGCTTGTACTTAGCATTAGCTCTATCCAATATGTCATGGACCTGCTCGCGAATGTTTTGAATGCACTCAATGAAGTTATTAGCTCTGTCAACTTCAGACTGGACATTATCTAAATCTGCCTAAGTAGCTGCAAGTGGTGTGGCCACATTAATGGGACATAGTGGCTAAAATTCCAACCCCACCTAAAAGGGGTTGTGACTAGCTGAGATATGCAGAGCTCCGTTGTAGCTATGATGGACATAAAGGAGGCTTTCATCCCATGTGCGTGGATGCTTCGATTTGTACATGCACAAAATGTGCACCATCATCCTATTGACGACCTCTGTTTGGTCATCAGTTTGGGGATGGAAGGTCGTGGACTTAGTGAGCTTGGTATCCAACATCGACCAAAGGGTTGACCAAAATTTACTCAAGAACATGTCTCAATCTAAGATAATAGATTGTGGGATCCCAAAGTGTACCCACGCTCGTTCAAAGAAGAGCATAGTAGTGGCTTCTGTTATGATACTCTTCTTACAGGTCGCCAAAATGACCATCTTAGAGAATTTGTCGACAACCATGAAAACGCAGTCATTTCCATGCTTAGTAGAAGGAAGGCCCAAGATGTAATCCATGGAGATGGATTCCCAAATCTGACTACGAGTAGGTAGAGGAGCATATAGGCTTTGCTTTTTGATTGTCGGTTTGGCAATGGCGTAGGAAGTGTAGGATCTAATGTACTTCCCAACATCCTGTCGAAGGTTCAGCCAAAAAAATACTTCTGGAACACTACCAGTGTTTTCTCTACTTTGAAATGTCTAACAACCCAACTTTAGTGCGCCTCCCAAATCAGCTTGGCATACTCACTTGAAGGAACACAAAGGTGTTCCATGTGTCATAATAGTGTGCCCTGGAGGTGAAAATATGGAACTTGCTTGCCTTCGAGGAGCATCTAGTATGTGTTGTCGAATTCTCGATCGCTCTTGTTAAGATGCGACCACCCCGAAGTCTCGTGTACACAAGAGTCAAGCACAATGACCAATGCCATCACTGGTGGTCGGTTGAGACAGACTGCAACATTATTGGTGTTTCCCTTCTTGTACTTGATCTTAAAATGGAATTGTTGCAGATATGTGGACCATTTCTGATGGTGATTGTTCTGCGACTTTCTTTGTGTCTGTATGAACAACAGGGGTCGGTGGTCTATGTTGATGACCATTTCCTTCCTCGGAATGTAATGCTTCCATTATCGGCATGCGTGCATAATGGAATACATCTCTTTGTCATAGGTGGAATACTTTTAGACTATGTCTAAAAGTGTCTCACTGTGATATGCCACGGGATGGCCTTGCAGAGTAAGAACTTCCTCGATAGCATAGTCGGAGGCACATGTCTCAAACTCAAATGGTTGTTGCAGGTCTGGTAATGTGAGCACTGGGGCAAAGCAGAGACGATGGTTTAATTCAACAAAAGTCTTCTATTGAGATTCAGACCAGAATAACTTTGTTTTCACTCCACCCTTAGTGACTTGACTCAAAGGCCAAGTGATATGAGATAAATCCAACATGAACCTATGATAGAAATTGGCAAGACCCAGAAAGTCGCATAGCTCTGTTAGAGTGGTTGGGGCTCGCTAATCTTGAATAACTTGTATCTTGGTTGGGTCCACATGCACACCCCACTCATCAATGATGTACCCTAGATATTGAACCTGGGTCATACCAAAAGTGCATTTCTCCAAATTGGCACACAATTTGTGTTGTCACAGGTTTGGAGGACCTGCCGAATATGGTGTAGGTGCTCTTCCCAACTTTAGCTGAAAATGAGGATGTAGTCTAAATACAATACCACAAATGAGTTGGTGAAGGGCTGAAAGATGTTCTCCATCAACCTCATGAAGGTTTCAAGGGCATTTGTCAACCCAAAAGGCATGACCAGCCATTTGAAAAGGCCCTCCTTGGATTTGAAGGAAGTCTTCCACACATCGGAGGGTTCGATTGGCACCTAGTGATAATCAGACTTCAAATCAACCTTGCTGAAATATTTGGTCCCCTTGAGTCGGTCCAGAAGGTCATCAATCTATGGGATTGGATACCTATTATGGACAATGATCTTATTCAATGCTCAATACTCAATACAGAGTCTCCAGGTGTCATGTTTCTTATGTACCAACATGATTGGGCTCCCACAGGGTGATGAATTTGGCCTGATGTGCCCTTTCTATAACAACTCTTGAATAAACCTCTTAATTTCATCATTCTCCAAAATAGAGCGTCAGTAGATCGGTTCATTGGGTAGTGGTGCTCCTGAGGTCCGATCGATGGAGTGCTTGACCTGACAGTGTAGGGGTACCCCTAGGTGAGGTGAAGATGTACCTGTACTCCCCCACAACCTTGTCCATCTGCTGCTATCGTGCGAAGGATCCCTGTCTGGAGGTTGTCGATTTGGCCACAAACTTCTTCTTGCCCTGAGGGTAAATCACAAGGAAGATAAATTTCTCGGTCTGGGAAATGATCTTATTGCATTTCTTCACAAATATCAAATAGATGGTAGTAGGCAGTGCTACCTCTGGTGTCCTATATAATTTATTGGCCAAAGAAATAATAAAAATGCAAGGCCTAGACTCATACACAACATGATGCTTCCACAAGTATGGTTGGCCTAATAATACATCACAAAATTCAAGAGGAGCAACATCATAGAGTACCTCATCTATGAAGGGTTTGAACTTGTAGGGAGGGCGACACTATTGGTAGATGCACAGATCTCATCCTTGGTGAAGCCACCCGATGGTGTATGACTACGGGTGTGGTGTGGCCGGTAGACCCAACTACTTCACAACCTCTGTTGAAATGAGGTTATTTTGGCTTCCGCTGTCGATAATGAATTGCAGCAGAGAACCCTTCACCCACATTTGTGAGTGGAAGAATCGCTCCCCCTCCTTTGGATCTTCGGGCTCAGTCTTTTGGATCTTGGTGGTGGAAATGGTTGCATTGGGGTCTGCATTAATAATTTTCTTCCCTTTATCATTCCCCTTGTTGGTTCTGACTTCAATTCAAAACATGCTTTTCATTTAGAAGCCTTCAATTTAGTCGTCAGTGATTACTTGACTCGACACTCCCTTGTGTTGTGAGTGGGGCTCTTATGGAACTCACACCATTTCTCTATGTCCTTCTTTTTCTTTATGTTGTTATTCTTTGCTTACGAATTCAACAGGTTATCCTGGGTCGCCCTGCCTTGGCTTTGTCATTTGTTTTGCAGTTTGGGGGCGCTTTTCCCTTGCTTCGGATTCACAGATCCAAAGTCTCGCTTCTTCTGTTTAAATTTATGCTTGATCTTGACAGCGTATCGATAGGCGGTGCCAAGTGAGCAGATGTCTAGGAACTCCATCTAGTCCTAGATGTATTTGTGTAGAAAACCACAGTGCTTCAGTACCAATTCCTGCTCATAATCCTTAAGTACGGTACTTGAGTACCAAATGCGAAGGGTATGAAAAATATTTGTGAACTCTGGCACATCTTGGTCTCTTCCATACCGCAGCATGGTCCACTTTATGTATTTATCTTCATAGCTCCCGACAGGGTAATATTGTTCCTTGATGGCGTCTGGTAAAGAATTCCAAGTGGGTGTAGCCAAAAATAATGAAGTTTCCCTCTCGCCCTTCTACTCACAGTAGGTTTCCCACCAATCCTTGACATGGGGGGAGGCTTTGAGGAGTGCAAAAGTAATATTTTCCTGATTGGAAAAATCATGAACCAAAAAATATATTTCCAACAAATTTAACCATCTATTTATGATATCTACATCTATCTATCCTTCAAATATGGGTATGTCAAAGTTGACTTGTGCCTTGAAAGAGTGACACCTCCAGAGTGGTTGTTGGATGAAGATGCATTGTCGTGGGTAGACACCAAAGGATCTAGGAAAAGTTATTCATCATCGCGTTCCTCTGTTGCTCGAGGGCTTCCTCGAGCAATATTTTGAAAGGATCTCTTGCTCCTTCATATTTATTTTCTTCCGCCATCGGAGGCCGTTAGGGTTTGTGAGGTTGGTATTGCAAAGGTTCAACCAATTTGAACCCTAACTCCTTATACCTTGATCTCGTTGGGGACATGCAAAGAAAAATAGAGAAAGAGCATACCACTCTAATACCACTGATCCAAACTTATGCAGGAATGCAACAAAATACAGATATAAACATAAACACAAAGATGCAACAGAAATAAATCTTCATTTCATTAATATCAAATAACTTAAAGATGTTTACAAGCATAATGGAAATAAACTAGCTCGAGAGATGGTAACTTATCTCTGAGAAGAGATGTGGCGACTACATGCCTCTAAATTGTGTTACAATGAGGCTCAAGGGACTTTTTATTATTAAACAATAAAGGGAAATCCTAAACAACCAAAACCATAACCCTAGGAGATGGAGCACTGAGAGTTTGTGGGCCCTGTTGGGGTTAGTTGGGTAGCGAACTTCTCGGGGTCGTAACTTGGTCATATAATCTCCGTTTGGCACGTATGATACCTTGTTGGAAAGATCTCTCTGAGTGATTGTTGTAGCGGCTACAACCACCCTCCAAAATTTTGCCTTATCATGTTTAGGAGCCTTCCTACCAACCTTACACTGCACTTTGTCTTACTTCATCAAGTACTCAAGATTCAAGTGTTTTCCTCACATAAAGGCAACCTTTCGATCACAGTTGATCCATTTCCCTCACAGGCTGCTCACCCATACTTGGTCCAGCTACAGGCTGAGCAGCTTCCCCTTGAAAATTGCGCATTTTTGGAGGGAAACCAGCCTTTGCTCCAAGAATTACGTAATCCTCTCTGACAGCCTGCTGGGCTCCAGGATTCTGCAATACTGCCAACCAACCCTCCCAGTAGGATTTGAGCAAATTTTCCCAGCAGCAGGTTGTTCAACCCAGGATTTGCACAAATCTAGGTAGCAATTAGATACTCTGCCCAGAAATTGTGCAAATCTCCTGGGCAGCCAACCCAGCTCCCAACCAGAAATGCACATTTTTCTCCAACAGTCAAGTAGTCTCTTGCATGTGCAGCTGAGTTGACTAGTTCCCTTCGGGACTGAGCAAAACAGACTTGCATGCATGGGCTACTTCTCCCAAGATAGCATGCAAAGGCATCCATTGTTTCAGGGATCTATGTTTAGCAGTTAGAGGTTACATGCAAGGAGAAATTATGAAACCTACCACCAAGTGTCGCTTCCCCTAGATTCGTGGCATGCGCGTCACAACTTCGATGTTATCAAAACTCATCAACCGGACGTTGTAGAGCTCATTCCTCACATCAACCTTGTAGCTCTAACATCCCACATCACATCTAGGAGCAATCGACACATTCAACTCAGTTGTTTTGGGGTAAGCCCGCTTCCCATACCTTGTGCTGCATTTTTGTCGCTTTTTGTCTTTTCACTTGTAGGAGTATTGTTTGCTTGATTTCTTTGAATGCTTGCCGTCGTTTACATATATACTAGCTTTTCCTAGCTCTGTTTTAGTTTTTGTTGTTATCTCACTACTGTCGCATGCATGAAACTGTTTTGCACAAATGTTCACCCAATCGACGAACTGCCTAACCCACATGCATGTTGATCTATTTGTTGAATCTTTCATTCATGTTTTTCATGCACTTTCAATCACTTTTGTTGTCACTTAGTGTCGCCATGCATTCACTGACTTAATTGCTTTGAATCGCCCGTCGGCGAGTCGGGCCAACCTTGGCCCAGGCTCTGCCTTCACCAAGGCTGCATTGCGCAATCTGTGAAAGGAAAGCTCACCTTCCTCTCTAGATTTGTGCATTCTTACCCAGCACTAGCCTCCAGGACTATTTTGTGCATTTCTAGAGGACAATGGCTGCTTGGCCCAAGAAATTACACAAATTTGTCCCAGGCCAGCAGTCCTTCCCAGCTAGAAATGTGCATTGCGCAATCCCAGCAGTCAATAACCAGACTGGACTATGCATTGGGCAGCTCCAGTAATCAGCCAGTCTCCCAACAGCCCAAACTGTGCCTTGAGCAGTCTTGGCAGTCGGTCTCCCGACCTCCCGGCCGAAATTGCGCAACCTTCATGATCATTCACCTAGGTATGTTGCAAGTCAGTTCTCATGTTCATTTTGGTTTTCAACTGACATATTGCTTGCTATGAGTGTTGACATGTCTCCAAGTATTGCAGGTGTTCATCTGCCTCTCAGCAGTACAGGTACAATGGTTTCCAGGAGAGCAAAGATGAGGACACCGTTTAGAGCATGCTTGGGGATGCAGTCGATAAAGTGAATATGAGCTTGCCTACTCACGAAGACATCATGCTGTTCCTAGAAAACGACATCAAGTGACAGCATCACAGCATCATAGTATCATGAACAGAAACTGAAGATAGCATACCAAATGCAACGAATGCAAGAGGAGGGTTGTTGACAACACGGAGGTGGAACAAGGTTGCAAGATCAAGCAGGTCCGTTGATGATGAAAGCAACTTTGGAGACTCCGGCTATGGAGTGACGGCGCGACATGAAGATCGCGCGAAGGCAAAAGATGTAACAAAGAAGGAGTTGCATGTGTTGAAGCAGCAACTCAAGAAGAACATGAAGTTGCGCAAACAAACAAATGAGTTCCAGCAGGACCAGGAATAGCAGTGGGCGCAACGTGCGCTCACGGATGAAACTGCACCCAGACAAGTTAAAATCCATCCTAGCAGCTAACATGGAGCAGACATGGTGAGCAATGTGGTTGATCGCATGCAAGGGTTTCAACAACATACACTCCATTGTACACATGCATGCAATCCAACCCATTCAACACACTCACCAAGGTGAAGACAAGAAGCAAGTCCAACTGGATTCGAATGGGTACTTCGGCAAGTTGATGCGCATGACCACCAGCACACACTTGAAAATCAGCATGGACACCATGCATCAGTGTGATATCAGTTCAGATGCACCCAAGAAGACCATGCGCATGTTAGCAGACGAGTTGGAAGAAGGGGCCGAACCAATGCACTAGTTGCAACGAAAGCAAGAGTTCGCTTCTGCAAGATGTCACCATGAGGTGCATGCACACCATCACAGACGACCAAGCTTGGCATCAACTCACCAGCTTCACCATCACAAGCCTGTTAAAGAGTTGGTCTCACCACAGGGACCAAGTGTTAGTGATGTCTTGCATGGCTTGCTTAAGCCATGTTGTCTCACATGAGTACATGTGCATTGTCATGTTGAGTCATGCCAAGTGTAAGTCAAGTGTCAACAATTGGATGTAATAGTCATAAAGTAGGTGAAGGGTCATGAGGGTAGTTGAACTGTCACAAAGGGGAATGTTAAGGGTCACCCCACCCTTTGCTATAAATATTCCTTCATAACTCATTGTATGGGCTTTTGGTTAGCCAAGCTTCTGCTAAGACTATTTTGAAGAAGGCTTGGATAGTATTGTAACGCGCCTTGGCTTCTCCACTGCACAGAGCTAGTACATCTCTTTGGAGGAGCAGGCGGATGTGGCTGTAACATTCCACTGTTGGGGCTAGCAGGTTTACATAGATGTATTGTATGATTGTGACTTACACTTCTTTATATAATAAGAGCCAACACATTTTCATGCAGATGTTGTTATTGTGGTTGGACTGCTCTAGTTGCTTTAATGATATGTTTGTTTAACTTACGTACTTGTGTATGAACTAATTCACGTGCAATTATGTGAATCTTGTCGTTAATGTGTTGCATATGTTGTTAATGATGTCACCGTCCATGTCGATTTCTCTGTCAGACATTAGACAAACGTTTCACTTGAACCTTGCTATAACAACTGTCACACTGTCCATGTCGATTTCTCTATCAGACATTAGACAAACGTTTCACTTGAACCTTGCTATAACAACTATCACACTCGCCTTACACTGATATGTGAGTGTTGTACATGTTATCTTACCTTTTATGATGTGACTGTCGCATCCGAGTGAATTGCTCTGCCGAAAGTTGTGCACGTCCTTTGTGTTGTGTGTTCCTAGCCGAGTTGGGACTGATCCCTTTCAACCTGGAACTCACATTTACCTCCTCCCCCCTTCAAAGTGTTGGAACCTCTCATACACCTTCCTTGACTCACTGCATCAGAAACACCCTTGTTGCTGACAGAGTTATTCTACTTGCCTTCGTGTGACACTGTGGTCAAGGCATTACCTTACGACCCACTATTGGGACTCCTACACCAAACGGTCTAAGGTATAATTGGGACTTCTTACCGGGGAGATCCCCTTGACATGTTGGCGGGTCCAACACCGTCAACATCTATGGCTCTAGAAGGAGGGCCTGATGACAAGCTGTGTCCTCTCATCCAGTTTTGAACCTTTGCATATCTTTCATGGAGCCTTGCACTCTTCTTCCCCCAAGGTGTTTTTCGAATCATGAAGATGTCTCCATCTCGGGGAAGCTTTTCGATCTCTTATCTACTCACAAATATGATGGTGAAGGCGAAGTGGCCTAGCCTGAGCACTTATATAACTTTATTTTCACGATTTACGAGGAAGATGAGTTTTCTAACGAACAGGCCAGTTTTCTACTTGCATACACACTTCATGAATCTCCATTTCGTTGGGTTCTTACCCTACTGGCTAACACCGTGTACTCATTTGCACACTTCTATGATCTCATTGAAGACACATTCTATCATTTTGATCCAGACTATCTTGACCGAAAACTGTTACAACAACAGAGAGCTTCGCATGAATCCATTATTGATTTTTAGCAACGCTTCCATGACTTGCAGTTTCAAGCTTCGAAGAGCCAGATGAATTTTGCTTATCTTTGGGACTGTTTCGAGTATTGCCTTAAGAAATCTGCCCATCCCAAGAGGAAGCTTGATATCAAGCTTCGCTCAACATTCTTCATCGATGGAACTGCACAATATCATGTGGGAGTGGGCATTATCTCAACTAATTTTCCACCTCCCTCTCCTTCAGTAGCTCCACCAATGCCCAATGATGTTGAGGATCATGATCACACACCTGTTCATCCTTCACACTCTCCCAACAACACTCCACTTGATTTTCGTGCAAATTTGGTTGTGATTCCTTCAAGTTCTCATGTGCATTCTTTTCTTCGACCTACGTCTTTACACTCAAGTGTTCGTCCGGATGATGTTGTCTTGTGTTCATCCATTTTGGACTCTTCACTTGTTGTGAATGAGGAACAACCCATTGACGGAGTTGGTGTTACACAACCAACATGCGTTGTCATTCATGAAGAGTATGAGTGGGAGCTTGAACATCAACACTCGATGAAGGATGAATCCCTTCTGTTCGAGTCCCCTCCGTTCTTTCCTAACCTCTTTGGTGAACCTGCCATCCATGATTTTGCATGTGTATCTTCATCCACGGATGCACCCATTGTTGATCACTCGCAGGACTCATCGGATGTTAGTCCATCATTCGACAATAGAGAGGATAAGTTACTCATTAAAAATCCACTTGATTCTTCATTTGTCTTTTCCGGAAACATAGAGGATGAGTTTGTCTGATTTTCATCTACCCCTCTGTGTGATTCATCCAACCATGAGGATGACGACCAACATCCTAAATTTTCTGATCTTGGTTGTCGTGATCTCTTCACCTCATCATCCAATCATGATGTTGATTCACTCATTGTTAATCCGTCTAAGCCACTGGTCTACAAAGATCCATATATCAACGAAGTCAAAACCCCATAGACCATCGGGGCACTTCAACCTGAGCTGATGGTTATGTCAGGCCCTCGCTGTCTTTAGGTTGATTTCGCTTCCGATCAAGAATTTGTTCAAACACTCAATGCTCCTCATCACTCATCTATATGCACTCAAGATCAATCCAACACTCAGATTTTACTTCCTCCACTCGAACTACATGATCCCATTGCACATGAATTGGAGGAGTCTTACATTGCAAGCACTTGTGTGCAGCACAAGTTATCTTTGTTTCTTTCGTTTACTCACGTGTCACAGTCAAGAGTGTGCTTATGCTTCAAAGTTGCACGTAGTGTCACACAACACTATGATAAGTCCGTGGACTACCCATCATGCACATGCACTCACTTATGTCCCGTGGGCACTTTGAATCACAAAGTGTGGTTGTCTTCATTGTTATATCTTTCTTGCAAGCTTGTCGCACAACTGGGTTTCTCGCGGACCAAGCCTTCACCAACATGGGTCTGCAAATGCGTTGGTGGCTGCATTGGAAGTATCACTTCACGTGATCAGGCCCATGTACAGTTAGTGTAGAAGTAGGAGTAGTGTTTGCTTTCAATTGTTTGCTTGCATGCTTCTTTTCTTACGTGCTTTGTTTGCTTGTTTGTTTACTTGCTTCACTTTCATTTTTGCTTCTGCTCTTGCTTTGCTTTGTTGATTGTTAGTTTGTTCGCTTGTTTCATTCATAGGTTAGTTTTGCATGAAACCATGTATGACTCTTGAAGCGAGCTGGGTAAAGTACAAAAGGGCTTGTACAACTATCACTACTTGGTTATATGTCATCTTGCCTCTGTATGATGAGATTGTTACATTTTAATGATCACTTAGGATTTGATTGATTTATTTGTTTTAGATACTTTATTTTCAAGTTTCTAATTGTCATTTCATTCTTTTCCATGTTACAATCAAGCGCTTGAGAAATATAAAAATACAAAAAAAAGATTTAAATTCTAAAACATTCTCATTTGTGATTAGAGTTGATTTCTTTCATAGAAATAGATTTCAAATGTTTTCTAGATTAAAGTTACAAGCTTTCATGGATAGAATCTACTCACTTTTATAGATTAGAGATTTCTATGCTTTCATAGATTAAGTTTACATGCTTTCCTAGATTAATTTTTCAATGCTTTCTTAATATTTCATTTCATGTCATTTTATTTGTTTTTAAAGAGTATATTTTTTTTCATTGCAATTTATTTCTTTTAGAATTGAGAGTTGAACTCCTAGCATATACAATGTCGTATACTTCACAAGTTTACGATCCTCGATTGATAATTTGGTGTAAAGTAATTTAAAGCACAATTAAATTACCCAACAATAGCATTATGATGAAAAGTAGATTTTGATGCACTAATCTCCATTCTTGTGGCCAGAAAAAATAAACTTATAACCTTATGGAAAACCTATCATTCCGAGACAGATCCAACCCTTATCAACAATACATCATCCACAAAATGTAGGTGGGTAATATACTGATTAAAATTGATTTTTATGCCTTTAATATTTCCTTCGTATTTTTCTTTGAGAAATTGGAGACTCAATCCTTCCATCACAATCATAAATAAAAGGGAAGACAAATGATACCCCTGCCTAAGTCCTCTGAAGCTAGAAATGGTGTTGGAGGGGGGTCCATTGATTAAAAAGGAAAAGGTTACTGAGGTTATGCAGCCCATAATCCACCTCCAAGCCCAAATCAATATATAATAGGATTAATCTGAGGAAGGTCAAGTTCGCTTTTGTCAAAGGCCTTGTTGAGATCCATCTTGAGGATCAAGGCTTCTAGTTTTTTTGATTTTAAGGAATGCAAAACTTCTTCAGAAATGCTAATAACATCATAAATTTTCGTATCAACCATAAAGCTGAATTGGTTGAGAGACATCTTCTCAGCTAGTTTTTTCTTGATCTTATTTGAGATCACATTTGAAATGATTTTGTAAACCATTATACACAATGTGATGGGCTCGGAGTCAAATAAGGTCTCTGGTTTGGATATTTTTAGGATCAGAACTATATAGGTTGCATTTATGGCTTTAAATACTCTTCAGACCTTCTTGAATCTTCCACCATTTACAAATATCGGGCCTGCCCATTCAATCAAAGAAAGATAAGAAGAGTTCGACTATCCAACCATCATGGCATAGACTTTTGTCTTTGGAAACAAATTTGAGGACCTATTTAATTTCATCAAGGGAGATAGGGCTACCAATCCTTATAGAGTCCTAAAGGTTGAAGAATTTCGGGTAATTTCAGATGATTTGAAGTAAAGAGACAATGTTAGAAGAACCTAAATCTCTAAGAAGGGAGGAAAATTTGGACGCAATAACAAATTTTAAATCATGTTGAATTCTGACAATATTACCATCATCCTTCTCAAGCTCCCAAATTGAGTTAACATTCCTTTTGTGATTTGCATAATTATGGAATTTTTTTGTATTTTTGTCCCCATTCTTGATCTAAGTGGCCCTTCTTTTGATCCTTCGGATCTCTTCTTCCAGTTTTAAGATATGATATTTTCCAAGAGACTCATTCGATGGGATAATTCTGCTAGAAAAGAGAGCAAGAAAAGGTTTGAGAAATATGTTCATAATCATTTTCTAGAGCCAACAATTCCTCATTTTGCTTTGCTTTCCTTCTTCTTGAGCTCCCCAAGTTTTCTAACAAGGGAGCCATGGTAGAGGAGTAATTTAATAGCAAGTTGTTTTGTCCCTTCACCAGAGATAAAAAGGAATTAATTTCCAACCACAAGTGGTTGAATATGAATGGGTATTTGTTTATGTGGTCCTCAAAATCCAATTCCACGAGGATTAGCAGATGATCAGATAATTTATCTTGACTTATTCGGGATCTAATTCTCCCCACATTATCTACAAGCTAACTAACCATCCAGAATCTATTGAGGCATTTGGCAATACCTTCCTCACCAGTTCTTCCATTTCTCCATGTAGGGGCTAAAGGGAAAGGACCATTATCACGAAGATTGTGATTCTGCAACATCTTTGAAAAATAGGATGCTAGAGGATCCGAGTAGGTGAGAGACCCCCAAGAATCCCCTAGTGAGATAGCGAAATTTAAATCTCATGCTAAGAGGAGAGAATGGTCCAAGAGCAGTTCGATGGATTAGAATTTATCCCAAAAATCCCACCTCTCTCCATAGGGTTTGTAGTAGTTTTCCAATGTTATGAAGTGGAAAGCCCCTTATAAATCCTTCTAAGATAATGGAAATAAAAGAGGAGGAGACCTGAAAAGACACAAATTTTGGATTCCATAAGGAGAGGAGATCTCCAGACAGGCTAGTGGAATCCATAGAAAGAGAATACCACTCTAAGCATAGATGTCAAAAAGCCTCCTTAGCCTTCTCCCTTAGAACCATAGTTTCTTGAAGCAAGATAATGAAGGGTCTGTGCATATCTACCAGTCCCTTAAGGGAATTAAATTTGGGGGCTCCCCAACCCCCCTAATGTTGAGGGACAAGATAATAATTTAGAACAAAATTTTGAGGGCAAGTATGCTCTAATGACCCTTGTAGAAATTTCCTTATTATAAGGAGGTGTTAAGCTTAATCCTCCTTGGATGACCTTTGGAGGATTTCTTTCTCTTTCCAGACATTTTCGTTGAGTTTTTTTCTTTTTGATGGTTATGTTTTGGAATGGAGAAAGTAGTTCAATTGATATTTGATCAAATGGGGATGTCTTGGAAAAAGCAGGGATGGGCATGATATTGAGGACATCTTTGTAAGAGGGGATTGAAGGAGGATTCATAAGATTGAGGGGGGATGGGGAACCTTCAAATGGGGATACGTTGGGAGGAGGGGCCTTCATGGAGTGATTAGTCCCAGGTACAAGAGTTGAATCAGATTTTGAACAGAAAAGAGTCTTGTTTATCAGAAGAGGGAGGGTCCATATTGGTCTTGAAGAGCACAGTTCTAGGATGGCCATTTGATCTCATAATAGGGTTTTGACATGACTTATAATGTTTATTTATTCTCTGGTTAAAAGAATTAAACAAATATTTTTTTATTTGAAACATGTTTTATGATGCAAGAAGGGAAAGTAGATGCATTTGAGAAATTTTCTGAATGGTAGAGGGCATTCTTTTCTAATTGATTAATAAGCACGAAGTCTCCATAAGGCAGGAATTGAATGAGAGAATTGGAAGACAAGAGAGACTTATTATCTAGTTCATTGCTTCCATGAAAGAGTTCAGTCATATGTGCTTTGATGAATCTAGTCGAGTCAGTAGGTTCCGGGCTTGATCGACCTTCCTTTACATTTTTTTCAGAAGAAACCCACAAGAAAAATATGTCATTAGACTTAGGTAGGTATAATTTTCTTGAGATTTTGTTCCACCAGTTGAAGTTTTCTCCTTGGCCAAAGAAACATGAATCGTTGTTTGTGACCCAACTACACTGCCATTAACTACTTTCTCATCCACAAATGGAAAAGCTTATGACCGTCGATCCCTTGAGTCCTTCAGGGGATGTGAGGAGGACTTTGATTCCTTGTCATAGTTATGAAAGGTGTCTCTTTAACCTTGTGGAGATTTTGAGGCCCATAAACTTGGCAAAGAGGAGTCACACGAGTGCAAACCACATGCCCCGCTCCTTTGTAGTTCAAACACCTAAAAGGGGTCTTCCAAAATTCAAGGGGTCGAAGGATGACTTTCTCTCCCAACATGAGTTTTTGTGTCCCCAAAAGCGTCTTAGAGACATCCATCTCCACCAGAACCCACACTATCCTCTTGTCAAGCATTATCAAGGAAGGCTCCTTAAGAAACACAAACCTGCCCAAAAAGTTTGCTATGTTGATGAATACCTCTTTTGACTAGAGCTCCAAAGGGAAACCCAGTGGCATGACCTACAAGTTTCAGTGGTTTTGTTGATCTATTCTCAAACAAAATGTTGGGTGCCATCATTGAAGCCATAAATTGCCTCTACCGATGACCCAATGCATGGTAACGATCAGTTCTAGATTAGTTTTCGTCAGAAAATGGAAGTGTATCCATATATTCACTAGGATACTCACTATCAGAGTGTAGCCTACTAGAGGTTTCCAAGACTCCTTTACCTAGGAAAGGATTTGTTCGTGAATCAAAGAAATATACTAGATTTTCCCACTAGAGCTCGCATGGACAAGGATTCAATTCTATCCATTTTTACATCCAATCGAAGGGTTAACTCCTTCATGGCAGAGAGGGCCTTGCAGGCTTTTTGGGCACGCTTTTTTTACCTTCTTCTCGAAACACTTTAGGACAATCCCTTCTCCTCCCACCCCAACTTCCTGAAACGTTACCTAGGCAAACTGCCCCACATTGGCATTCAGGTCAATGCTTGACATATTTCCCACTAGCACCGAGGGGCCTCGAGAGGTGTCCTGGAGAGACTAACTCTCTCTAACAGACAAGGTGGGAAGGCACTGCTTTTTTGCAAAACCTTTATAAGGCCAAGAAATATGGGAAGAGCCCATTGGGACCACTCTTGTAGACCAATCCCCTTGACCTATAAACTTGGGGGCTCCAACCATAAACTAACGAATAAAATCCAACACACTGAGCCAAAATCTGACACACTAAGTGAGAGCGAAGACTTACTTCAAAAACCCTAATCAATGTCGGAAAAAGGATTTTGCCTTCAACGTTTTTTGACAAGCCACTGAAGAATCTAGCCATAAGGAGGAATCCAAACAAAATAACTATGAAAATGCAAAAGACTTGGCCTGGCCTATGTGAGCAATACAAAAACCCTAACTTCCATAAATCATTGCAAGAACCCTAACCCCAAAATTTACCATCTTACTTTCAAAACAAAAAAACAAAAATATCATTAAACCAATTTCACTTATCAAACATTTTAAATCCCTTTAATAATAAAAGTCAATCATCTTTTCTTATTTACATAAAATAATGCTCATAACTATAAACTATTAATACATTTATTCAAAAAATATAATTAAGTCATTAAAAATAAATATTCATACCATTAAATTATGAAAAGGCCCACATACCTCAACGAAAAGCTTATTTGTAAAGTTTGCCAAAAGGAATGAACAAAAGAGCCCAGCCTTTTTAAATAGATAACTAAACACAGTAAGATAACTTTAAGATATATAGAGTTTAAAGATTTTGAAAAATTGTGAATATAGGTGGTGTTCCCCACATATTCCCTAAGGTCGGAGTTTGGCCCATACCAACGGTCACGATAGTTCTGTAAAAAGTAATGGTTGAAATTTAGGAAAAAAAATAAAAAAAATTTACATGTATTTTATAGTGGAAATAGATTTAATATCATCAAAAAATTTCTATAGCATTACAAATTTTGAATTTTAATCTATAGTACTCAAAATTTTAAATTTTAATCTATAACCTAAATTTACAAAAATCCCTATCAAATTTTACTAAAATCTTACCTTTTTAAGAATAAAAGAACAGTCTGCATTTCGTAATTCCCAATAACGTACGAAACCGGAATTTGTCCCACCACATTAAAACATTTATTATCAATATCAGAATCCAACTCTATTTCTAAATTCCTGAGACTACAGAACGCGAACACCAATGCCCAAAACTAACGTGGGCAGCAAGACACCAAGCCTTACCTCGATGATCCGACATTCTGTCCGGGCCTGAAGCTGGGCACCCCGAGCCTTGTCATATGTTCACTACAAACCTTTCCCGCCTCCCGACAGTTTGTAAAGGGGTGATCTAAAGAGAGTAAAGAAAATAATTTGGACCAAATATTGAGTGATGTCACTTACCAATTACATCAAGGAACTAAAGCTTGACTCTTGAAGAATTTCAGTGGAGGTTGAAGCTGCCTCACTCGTGAAGAATTTCGGTGGAGGTTGAAGCCGACCATCACCACGTTTTCGAGCATTTCGAGAACCCGCTGCTCATCCAGATTGCAGATTCGAGTACACAATGGCAAGGCAAGCCAATTTCCCAATTCCCCTTTGTATTCTTTTCTGATGTCGAGCCAAAAATCTGCTCATCATTATACTCGTCTTTTGTATCGAATTTTCGATTAGCATTAGCTATCATTACAGTGTTCTGTTTCTTCTCTTGTGATTTTTTTTTTTTTTTTTGGAGATTGCTTTCATTCATAGTTTCTCATGTTACTCATGTTACTGCAGAAATCTGCTGATAAGGCAATCTGGGATTTGGTTTAGTTTTTGTACATTGTATGTGCAATCGTTAGAATTCATTTCACTTAGTTGCATTGCAAGTTTGAATTGCTGAAATTTTTGTTGCACTCATGCTGGCGAGAGGGAAATTCTGTCGCCGAATATTGTTTGGAGAAGTTTATGAAGGTGTGATTACTCATGAGCAAGCCCAGGTCTTTGCAAATGTGAAAATAAGTCCAAATCAGAAACCAAATAGGGTATGACAAAGCGGGATCAAATCATTGGGACAGAAGCAGGGGATATTGATTTGCTAATCAGAACTAACCAGTATAAATTCAAACAACACCCATTTCAATGCAAATTCCAATAATGCCTACTTCAAGTCCATTGGTGTATCTATTAAGCATACACTATAAATGAGCCAGCCTTAGGAAGTTTCACAGGTAAGTTACTTGTAAGTTGTAACAGTAGATGTGCTTGGCACAGATGTTAAATGTTGTATTAATTACTTGAAGATAGATTTGTAGGTGCACTGATATTGGGTGTGATACCGGATCGGGGCAGGGTTCCATTTCATTGAGTCGCATTACCATGTGGAATTGCCGAAAAATCTTGTTTCAGGTTCATGGTGGACAGAGGGAAATTCTGTCACTGAATACTGTTTGGAGAGGTTTATGAAGGGTTGATTACTAATTAGTGAGCCCTGGTCTTTTTACTTGTGAAAATGGGTCCATAACAGAAACCAAATCGGGTCTGGGAAAGCGGGACCAAATCAGGGAGACAGAAGCAGGGGTTATTGATTTGCTAGTCATAATTAACCAGTACAAAATTCAAACAATACCCATTTCAAGACAAATTCAAAGCACACCCATATTACGTCCATCGATGTAACACTATAATGAGCCAGCCTTAGGAAGTTATTTGTAACAGTAGATGTGCTTGGCACAAATGTTAAATCTTCTATTGATTTCTCGAAGATAAATTTATAGGTGCACTGATATTGTCGTTGTTGGTGAATCAGGGCAGTGGTCCATTTCATTGAGCTGAATTGCAATGTAGAATCGCTGAAAACTTTGTCTCGGGCTTATGGTGGGCAGTGGGAAATTCTATCACTATATGCTACTTACAGAGGTTTACGAGGGAGTGATTACTAATTAGTGAGCGCAGGTTGTCGTACTTGTGAAAATGAGTCCAAACTAGAAACCAAATTGGTTCTGCCAAAGAAGGACCAAATCAGGGAGACTGAGAAGTAGGGAATATTAATTTGCTAGTCATAACTAGCAAGTGCAAATTCAAACAATACCCATTTCAAGTCCATTGATGTATCTATCAAGCTACCGTTGGGAAGTTTCGCTGATAAGTTAACCGTAACAGTAGATGTACTTGGCGCAGATGTTAAATTTTGTATTGATTACTTGAAGATAATGTTATAGGTGTACTGATACTGGGTGTGTCACTGGATCAGGGCAGGGGTCTATTTCATTGAGTTGCATTGTGGAATTGCTGATAACCTTGTCTTGGTCTCATGGTGGGCAGAGGGAAATTCTGTCACAACATACAGTCTAGAGATGTTTATGAGCGAGTGATTACTAATTAGTGAACCCAGGTCTTTTTGCTTGTGAAAATGAGTCCAGACCAGAAACTAAATCGGGTCGGCCAAAGCGGGACCAAATCAGGGAGACAGAAGCAGGGGTTATTAATTTGCTAGTCATAACTAACCTGTGTTTCAAACAATACCCATTTCAAGATAAATTCAAACAATACCCATTTCAAGTCCATTGATGTATCTATTAAGCATACACTATGAATGGGCCAACCTTAGGAAGTCACTTGTAACGATAAATTCAAACAATACCCATTTCAAGTCCATTGATGTATGTATTAAGCATACACTATGAATGGGCCAACCTTAGGAAGTCACTTGTAACAGTAGATGTGCTTGACACAAATGTTAAAGGTTGTATTGATTACTTGAAGATAGATTTATAGGTGCACTGATATTGGGTGTGACACTGGATCAGAGCAAGGGTCCATTACATTGAGGTGCATTGCAAAGATTTATAGGTGCACTGATATTGGGTGAGTCACTGCATTAGCGCAGGGTTCCATTTAATTGAGTTGCATTGAAATGTGGAAATACTGAAAGCTTCGTCTCCGGCTCATGGTGGGCAAGGGAAATTCTCACTGAATATTGCTCAGAGAGGGTTATAAGGAAGTGATTACTAATCAGTGAGGTTGTAATTGTGAAAATCAGTCCAAACCAGAAACCAATCTGGGTCTGCCAAAGCGGGATCAAGCAGGGGGAAAGAAACAGGGGATGCTATTTTGCTAGTCATGATTAGCTAGTACAAATTCAAACAATACCCATTTCAAGACAAATTCAAATAATATCCATTTCAAGCCCATTGATGTGCCTACCTATCAAGCATATACTAAAAATGAGTCAGCCTTGGGAAGTTTTGCAGATAAGTTACTTGAGTAATGTGCTTTGCACAAATGTTAAATGTTGTATTGATTACTTGAAGATAAATTTATAGGTGCAATGGTGTTGGGTGTTTCACTGGATCGGGACGGGGTCCATTACATTGAGTTGCGTTGCAATGTGGAATTGCTGAAAACTTTGTCTCAGGCCCATAGTGGGCAGAGGGAAATTCTGTCTGAATAAGTTTAAACAATATCCACTTTTAAGACAAATTTAAATAATATCTCTCTTACACGGGAACTGCTCCTAAGAGTTGGGAAAGTTGTTCCAATGGTTCCTGCGCTCCTGGGAGCTTTGGAACTGTATGGGAATGTTCCCTTTTCAGGGGAGCTGCAATGGGAAAGTTCCGGGAGCTTTGAAGACTATTTTTTTTGGAGTTCCGGCTTTCCCTGGGGTTGAGGAATACAAAGTCTGTTGAGAAATATGTTGAACTGCCCACAAAACATGAGTCTAAGTTGAAACCTTCGCAGGAAGAAAGGCCAAAGACATCCTTAACACCGATATCCTTAATTGAGAAACTGAAATTGGAGCAATCTCTTGATGGATTAAGGAAGCATGTGGCACCTAGAAATAAGGGCTATATCTGGGATGTCATGCTGATGAGTATTTCTTTTGTTGTTTATGTATATATATCGCAGAAGATTGTGTGGGCATATTGTATGTGGCAGTCAATGTTTAAACATTAGAGTTGCTTTACTTTTTCTCTTAAGAATAACTAGAGAAACATATGTAAAACTGTTCTTTTGTATTTTTAAGCCAAATTGTTTCAAACACTCCATGTGTCATAATGAACTTGACATTTTAATATTTTATATATATAAAAGGGAAAGACTCAGGGAGAGAGAAACCCAAAAAATATATTTATATAAGAGAAATTATATATTTATTATTTATATATTAAATTGACTTTAATATTTGAATATTTTGATTCAATATTAATTTTGATTATTATATAAATTATATATATATATATATATATTTATTTATTTATTTATTTATTTATTATATAATATTACTTTTTACGGTTTCAGTTAGTCGTTTCCTGTAAATTTGGGATACCCCGTTCCCGACACCGGTACCCAAGTTCCCAACTTTCCTGTACCCAAGTTCCCGGGTTTCCAACATTCTCACCTTCCAGAAACTCATACAACATAAAATAATATCCATTTCAAGTCTATTAATATATCTATAAAGCACACAATAATTGAACCAGCCTCGGGAAGTTTTACACATTTACTTGTAACAGCAGATGTGCTTGGCACAAATGTTAAATGTTGCATTTGATTACATACAGATAGCTTTATAGGTGTACTGACATTCGGCATGTCAAATATTACTATAATTGAGCCATGCCTTAGGAAGTTTTCGAAGATAAGTTACTTGTAACAGTAAATGTGCTTGGCACACATGTTAAATGTTATATTGCTTACTTGAAGATAAGTTACTTGTAACAGTAAATGTGCTTGGCACACATGCTAAATGTTAAATGTTATATTGCGTGTCACTGGATCAGCGCAGGGGTTCCATACCATCATGTTATATCAAATACTGTAGAGAAACCAAAATAAAATTTTCCCAAGCGTGAAATGTTCACTTTTCAATGCATTTTACATACCCACCTTGTAGAATTGTAATTCTAGTCTAATCGTGGTAAGTTTGTAATAATTTAATAATGGATATTAGATTATTAGTTTTAAAAAAATTCTACAAAAATTACTTTACAATCCAGTAGAAAGAAAGCGTTATATAAAATGTAGAAGTTAGTCAATTAAAAGAGAGAGCTTATTTAGGAATTTATTATGTTTTTAAATATATTTTTGATAGTAGAAATAGATTTAACATTATCAAATTTTTTTAAAACATCTAAAATCATTTTGAAATTTAATAGCTATAATTTAGATTTACAATTTTTTTTATAATTTCCAAAGCAAATTTGCATCCTGGTTTGCATCCTGGTTAGATAACGGCTAAACGAAATATCACAAAACCAATAATACACTGTTACACGGGAGCTTCCTTCCCTTCTCAGCATCCACACATGCGCTTCATTCCCCTGCCCTTTAAGCATTTTTTGGAAGCATGCCCCGACCTTCTAACTGGAATACATCCCAAAACCCTGTGAGCATGCTCTCAGTCGGGGAGCACAACGTAGGAAGACAGACTTTCCGGACTGGGTGCATTTTTTTCCTCGGAGCGTGCTCCCCACCTAGGAAGACAAGCTTCCGAGTGCTTCCAACCACGAGGGCACTCTCCATAAACGAGAAATATGCTTGATGTTCTACTTTTTCAGGCTTTTGTAATTGAGCCTGTAAGGCGATTTTCATTCATCATTGATTTGAGTTTTGGCGTTTTTCAAAGTTTTTTTTTGAGGTGGCAAGGAGCGGAGAGTTTTTAAGTTTTGTTTTTGTTTTAAAAGTTAGAAGAAATTTGTAACTAAAATATATAATTATGGTGTTTTCTTTGTTTTTTAAATGATGGTGAAATGGTAATATATTATAGTAATTTGAGAAAGGTTATTAATTTTATTTTAATTTTTCTCGTTTTCTTACAATAAGTAAATATATCTCTTGGAGTCGAATTTAGGTAGAGGAAATAGCAAACTGTACTCCCAACCACCCAAATTACAAAATATATAATCATTGTTGCTTTTAAAGATCACCTCATCATTTGGTCTACTCTAAAATAAAAGACATGAGGTGAGCTTAAATCTACTCATATTGCTATTCTAAGAAATGAAAGACATGGGATAAGCTTGGGTAAGCCATGAGATCATTAATATAATTTTTTTTCGACCATATTACTTTAAAGTGTTTTCATAGTGCAAACACTCTACTTCAACTTTCAACTTGTTCTAATGACATTCAAAGTGAATATCCTTATATAAATTAAAAAAATATATATATATCAATATCTATCTATATATTGTTAGTTTTGACAACGAATTAGGTAAAATTGTAAATAAACAGTTACATACCGAATGTTTAGTTATTTAACGGTAGTTAGTGACATAAAAATATCGAATGCTCATGTAGAGAGTATCATTCTTGAATAAAGTCCGATCCAATTCAGTTTCATATCTCTTGGTCATTCTGTTTTGTTTTTCTTCTCCTATTTTCCTGCTGTTCTTTCTACAATTGGTATCAGAGCTCCGAGGGCGGTGAGCCTGGGCGTGAAAGAAAGTTGCTGTGCGTTGAAGGCCTGAGTCCAAGACTTGTTCTGAAAGTTGCTGTGCGTTGAAGGCCTGAGTCCAAGACTTGTTCTGAAAGTTGCTGTGCGTTGAATGCCTGAGTCCAAGACTTGTTCTTTGCTGTGTGAAGACTAGCGAGGCGTGAAGGGCTGTGTGCTCTGCGTCAAGTTATTCATACCGTTCCAGTGCTGCCGTTCCAGTGCAGGTGCTGTCCCTGCGTGACCAAAACCCTGCGTGAAGACCGTTCCAGTGTTGCCGTTCCAGTGCAGGTGCTGTCCCTGCGTGACCAAAACCCTGCGTAAAGAGTCAGAATGAGCCTGCTTGCTGCCTGGCGTGTGGAATCGGAGTGTTTGGATCAGAGGTGAATTTGCCACGTTGGATCAGCACGTGACAGCACGCAGATTGCTGTTTTTCTTCTCTGCGGTGACAGCGTGAGGAGGAGCCTGCTTGCTGCGTTTTAGAGTTCTGCTGAAACCTGCGTGAATCTGCCTGAGATCAGAGCGTTTGGATCAGAGGTGAATTTGCCACCTGCGTTGGATCAGCGAGTGACAGCACGCAGATTGCTGTTTTTCTTCTCTGCGGTGACAGTGTGAGGAGGACCCTGCTTGCTGCCTGGTTTGTGGAACCGGGTAAATCTGTTTATTGAGATTTTTTTTTTTCTCAGGAATTTGATTTTGGAGGAAAGAAAATCAGAGAAATACAAGAATTATTTTTTCCAGAAATTTGTGAAAAACAAAGGGTGAAAGGAAACAGGATTTGAAATTTAAAAAAAAAATTGTTGAATTTCTTTTTGAAACAAAGCAGCAGATTGAAATATTGAAAGTTAAAAAAAAAAAAAAAAGTGGTGGTTTTTATACAAGTTGGAGGAAAAGAAAGGATTCAGGAAGGGTTTCATTGTTTGTTTAAATCACCAGGCTAAGATTATTTTTTTTAAAAAGCAAAAATCCTAGAAAGACTGAAACCCTAGGAAGGAGGAAAAATGGCCAAGATGTCAAATGCAAGATTCGAGGTGGAGAAATTCACCGGAAAGAGCAATTTTGCTCTTTGGAAACTTAAGGTTAAGGATCTGCTTGTGCAACAAGGGTTGCACAAGGCATTGGATGGGGTAACTAAGAAACCTACAACCATGTCTACTTCAGACTGGGAGGACTTGGATGCCCGAGCTCTCAGTACCATCCGGTTATGCTTAGCGGATGAAGTTCTCTTCAACATTGTTGAAGAGACTACGGCGTCAGGATTGTGGGAAAAACTTGAAAACCTCTATATGACAAAATCATTAACCAACAGAATTTATCTGAAACGACAGTTATACAGTCTTCGAATGAAAGAAGGTTCAAACGTTGCAGAACATTTGAATGTTTTTAATACACTAATTTGTCAATTAACAGATATGGAAGTCAAGATACAGGAAGAAGATAAAGCCATAACCTTGCTGTGTTCTCTGCCTGAATCATGGGATCACTTCGTAACTTCAATCAGTTTCAGCTCTGCTGATTCTTTGAAGTTTGAATCAGTCGTGGGAGCTCTTCTGTTTGAAGAAGTACGAAGGAAATCCAGCACTGAAACAGCTGCATCAGAAGCCATGGTCGCTAGAGGACGCTCAAAGGAAAGAGGAGAAAAACCAAGGGGGTCTTCCAGGTCGAAATCGAAGGGCAAGAAGTGTAAGGCAAAATGTTGGAACTGCGGTAAAGTTGGACACTTGAAGAAGGACTGTTGGAAACGGAAGGAATCCGAAAACCCGAAGAACGAAGCGAATCAGGCTGATTCAGGTATGGTAGACGAAGTTTTATCTGCTGAAGAATTGTGTATGATAGATGAAACTTCACCTGAATGTAATGTCTCTCAGAGTTTTGATAGCTGGCTGTTAGACTTTGGTGCTTCGCATCACATGTGCCCACATAGAAATTGGTTTACTTCGTATGAAAATGTAAACGGTAGTTCTGTGTTTATGGGTAACAATATGTCATGTCAGACTGTTGGGATGGGAGATATCAGGATTAAGATGTATGATAACACAGTTAGGACATTAACTAGTGTTAGACATGTTCCTGATTTGAAGAAAAATTTAATCTCTTTGGGAGTGTTGGATTTAGATGGTTATAAGTTTACAGGTCAGGATGGCATCTTGAAAGTCTTCAAAGGAGCCCTTATGGTTATGAAGGCAGAAAAGGTCGGAAATCTTTACAGGTTAAAAGGAAGTACTCAGGTCGGTGAAGCAGCGGTTGCGTCAGAAAAGGAAGAAGTAGGTACTCGTCTGTGGCATCAGCGTTTGGGTCATATGAGCGAGAAAGGTCTTCACATACTGATGAAACGTAAATCTCTTCCCGGTCTGAAATCCTTGAATTTAGATTTCTGTAAACATTGTGTGTATGGAAAACAGTGTAAACAGAGATTTAAAGTTGGCAATCATAATAGTAAAGATGTTTTAGACTACATTCATTCTGATCTGTGGGGGCCTTCCCCTGTTATGTCATATGGAGGTGCATTGTATTTTTTAACGTTCATTGATGATTACTCTCGTAGAGTTTGGGTCTATATGCTAAAAAGGAAAGCTGATGTATTAAATGTCTTTAAACAATTTAAAGCAATGGTAGAGAAAAGAACATGCAAATCTATTAAATGTCTAAGAACTGACAATGGTGGTGAGTTCACTTCGGTTGAATTTGAACAATACTGTAAGGATGAGGGCATTGTTAGACACAAAACTGCTGTTTATACTCCTCAGCAAAATGGTGTTGCTGAGCGTATGAATCGGACTCTTATGGAAAGAGCCAGAAGCATGATCAGCAATGTTAACTTGCAAAAGGAGTTGTGGGCAGAAGCAGTATCTACTGCTTGTTATTTAGTTAACAGATCACCTTCAGTAGCAATTGATTGTAAAATTCCTGAAGAAGTTTGGACAGGTCAGTCTTGTGACTATTCTCATTTGAGGATATTTGGCTGTGATGCTTATTCTCTTATTCCGAAAAATCAGCGTTCAAAATTAGATCCAAAGTCGAAATGTTATGTCTTTGTTGGGTATGACTATGCAGTGAAAGGATATAGGTTGTGGGATCCTACATTGCGGAAGATAGTCATTAGTAGAGATGTAACATTTGATGAATCCTCTTTGTTAAAATCAAATGTTGAAAGAATTGAACAGGAACAGGTATCGCCGAGTCAACGAGTTCAGTTGGAGGCTAGATCTTTCGGTGACAGTCGAAAGGAAGGAGAGACTTCTGGAGACAAAGGTGTTGAAGACACAAAGGAAGCCGTTGAAGCTTCTGAACCAGTGCAAGTTTTTGAACCAGTTCAGCAACCAGTCGCTCTGAGAAGGTCTACAAGGGAAAGGAAAACTCCCAAAAGGTATGAAGATTCTGCTTCATTTGTTGCTTTGGTTACTGAAGATGGGGAACCTTCTTGTTATCAGGAAGCAGTAGATGATACAGATAGCGAGAAATGGAAGATGGCTATGGAAGAAGAAATGGACTCCTTAGCCAAGAACAATACCTGGGATCTTGTAGAGCTTCCTGAAGGGAGAAGTGTTGTTGGATGTAAATGGGTCTTCAAGCTGAAACGGAAAGTTGATGGTAGTATTGAAAGGTATAAGGCGCGACTGGTAGCGAAAGGGTATTCTCAGGTTGAAGGTATAGACTTTCATGAGATTTTTTCTCCAGTTGTAAAACTTGTTTCTATACGTACTATGTTGGCACTAACTGCATTGCTTAATCTTGAGTTAGAACAGTTAGATGTTAAAACAACTTTTCTACATGGTGATTTGAATGAAGAGATATATATAGAACAACCAGAAGGTTTTGTACGAGGTCGCAGCAGAAGATTAGTTTGCAAGCTTAGGAAATCATTGTATGGTTTGAGGCAGTCTCCCAGACAATGGTACAAGAAGTTTGATTCTTTCATGGTGAGCCAGAACTTTATAAGAAGTGAGTATGATCATTGTGTGTACTTCAAAAGTTTCAATGGCATATTCATTATTTTAGCTTTGTATGTTGACGATATGCTTATTGCAAGCAAAAGCATGGAAGAGATCAACAGGTTAAAGGCTCAACTCTCTAGGACGTTTGATATGAAGGATCTTGGAGCAACAAAACATATCTTGGGCATGGAGATACACAGAGACAGGAAAAATGGTAAGCTTTGGTTGTCACAGCAGAAGTATGTGGAGAAGGTACTTGAAAAGTTCTCTATGAATAATGTGAAACCTGTTAATGTTCCTCTAGCTTCCCATTTTAAGCTTTCTTCGGTTTTGAGTCCTAGAGCTGATGAAGAAAAGCAGTATATGTCTCATGTACCATATGCAAACGCTGTAGGCAACTTAATGTATGCGATGGTATCTACAAGACCTGACATTTCACATGCAGTTGGAGTTGTCAGCAGGTTCATGGCAAATCCAGGTAAAGAACATTGGCAAGCAGTGAAATGGGTGCTTCGATATCTAAGAGGCACAAGTGACCATTGCATCGTCTTTAATGGTAGTGAAGGATCAGTCTGCGGATATGTAGATGCTGACTATGCAGGTGATTTGGACAAAAGAAGATCTACTACAGGTTATGTCTTTACTCTTGCAGGTGGAGCAATTAGTTGGATGTCAAAGCTTCAAGAAACAGTTGCGTTGTCCACTACCGAAGCCGAATATATAGCTGCTTCAGATGCCAGTAAAGAAGCAATCTGGTTAAAGGGTCTGCTCGATGAGATTGGAAGGACTCAAGAGAAAGTGAATGTACTTTGTGACAGTCAAAGCGCTATTCACTTGGCTACAAACCCTGCCTATCACAGCAGAACCAAGCACATTGATGTAAGGTATCATTTTCTGAGACATGTGATCGATGGTGGAAAAGTAGCTCTTAAAAAGGTCCATACACGAGAAAATTGTGCAGACATATTCACAAAGCCGGTTACAGTAGAGAAGCTGCGGTGGTGTTTAGCTTCTCTTGGCTTGCAGGAAAGATGATGAATGGGAAAATTGTTGTCAAGGTGGAGTTTGTTAGTTTTGACAACGAATTAGGTAAATTGTAAATAAACAGTTACATACCGAATGTTTAGTTATTTAACGGTAGTTAGTGACATAAAAATATTGAATGCTCATGTAGAGGAGTATCATTCTTGAATAAAGTCCGATCCAATTCAGTTTCATATCTCTTGGTCATTCTGTTTTGTTTTTCTTCTCCTATTTTCCTGCTGTTCTTTCTACATATATATATTTCCCATTATTGATTTTTAGATATTAAATAATTAATATTATATAATTAAATTAAATTTTCTATTATATTTTAATATTATATTTTAATTTTATTTATTTTAAGTGGTTGGAAAACAAGCTTCGAGTGCTCCTAACCAAGAGGGCACTCTCCATAAACGATAAATACGCTTGATGTTTTATTTTTAAGGTTTCCGTTTTTGTAATTGAATCCGCAAGGCGATTTTCATTCATCATTGATTTGAGTTTTCAGCGGTTTTGAAAGTTTTTTTTTTGGGTTGAAGTTTGGAGGGAGTGGAAAGGTTTTTAATTTTTATTTTTGTTTTTTAAATGAAGAGAAATTTGTAATTAAAATATATAATTATTGTTTTTTTTTGTTTTTTTAAATTATGGTGAATTAGTAATATATTGTAGTGATTGAGTGAGGATTAGGATTAGATTTTTTTTCTATCTTTTGAGCTTTATTATTATGGATAAATGTATTTTTTGGAATTGAATTTGGGTAGAGGGAAGAATAAACCATGCTCTCAACCATTCAAATTATTAATTTTGGACAAAGCATATAATCATTGTTGCCTTTAAAGATCATGCCATCACTTGTACTACTCTAAAATGGACATAGAGTGGGCTTAGATTCACTCATGTCACTTGGACTATAGCTATTCTAGAAATGAAAGACATGGGGTGGGATTGGGCAGGTTATGAGACCATTAATATAATCTCTTTGTGCAACCACATTACCTCAAGGTGTCTTCATAGTACCACATTACTTCAATGTGTTCTCATGACTTTCAAAGTAAACATCCTCATTTGAATTGAAAAACAAGAATATATATATATATATATATATAATTTTTGTTTATTCTTTGATTTATAATTTTTAGATAGTTGATATTATATAGTTAAGTTTTATTTTCTATTTATATATATATATATATATATTTGCTTTTTGCTGTTATAATTTAAATAAAAAAATTGTAAAGAAGAATTAATCCTTTTATATACATATTATAATTTATGTAAATAGATAATCTATACAAACGTATCAATTGTGTTTACAGTTTATCTTGGGTGGTTGGAACAATGATTGTTATCCTTCAAGAGCCATAATATGTATATTCCTCCTATGGAATATAAAGGTATTTTCCACATGAAAAAAATGGTGTGATGATGATGATGATAATGATAATGATGATGATTAACGTCCACTAAGACCAATATGGTCTATTGGATCTTAAGAGGGTAAGAAATTAATCGAAATTCTTTAGCATATTATTTCTATGTTTGAAGAGAAGTGAGAGAAGCATTCCGAGTTCATCATAGTTTTGCTACCTTAATAAGTCAAGAGGGTTGGTTGTGTGACAGATATTTTGAAAATTAGAATGAATTCAACTATAAGCCAGGGAATCTAAGAAAAAATGTTTTTCATCTTCAACCCTTTTTTGCTACCTTAATAAGTCAAGAGGGTTGGTTGTGTGACAGATATTTTGAAAATTAGAACGAATTCAACAATAAGCCAAGGAATCTAAGAAAAAATGCTTTTCTCTTCAACCCTTTTTTGCTACCTTAATAAGTCAAGAGGGTTGGTTGTGTGACAGATATTTTGAAAATTAGAACAAATTCAACTATAAGCCAGGGAATCTAAGAAAAAATGCTTTTCATCTTCAACCCTTTTTTGCTACCTTAATAAGTCAAGAGGGTTGGTTTTGTGACAGATATTTTGAAAATAGAACGAATTCAACTATAAGCCAGGGAATCTAAGAAAAAATGCTTTTCATCTTCAACCCTTTTTTGCTACCTTAATAAGTCAAGAGGGTTGGTTGTGTGACAGATATTTTGAAAATTAGAACGAATTCAACTATAAGCCAGGGAATCTTTTCATCTTCAACCCTTTTAGTATTGTAGAGGTGACACACTCTTTCTTCCCATGGTGTTTTGGGAGTAGACCAATGCGCAATTTCACTATGAGGGTCACGAAAATTAGTTCTTATCTTAGCAATGTTCATTTTCTTCTTAACACTAGTCAAGACAGACAAATAATTCTAGTTTTCAAGATTGGAGTTGATCACCTCCTTGTAATGTCTCACTTTCCTTTTCCCCTCTAACTCTTTATCACTCCATAACTTCTCCTTAAGTTTGGAAGTAATAATATTTTTAATATTATCTTTTCTGCAAGATGATCGCCTGTTTTATTCCCTAATGGTCTAGCCAACATTTGACATCCTTAGGCCATTCTTGCTTGAGGCGAAGGTGGGGGTTTTGGATAGAGTTAGAAGTATTTTTAGGTAACCTCTTGGCTTCCATGTTGTATAACTTCTTCTTATACATGATATACCTTGTCATATGAAATTTACGAATATTTTCCACGTGAAAAAAAAATAATGTATACAAACATATACAGATTATAGAATTTTTGGTATTTGACATTTATGGTTAAAGTCTTGAGAGTCTCCACACATTATAGTGGGTGATTGAGAGTTGAAAACTGTGTTTGCTAGTCATTTTTATTTGAAACATTTTGTAATGCCCCTCTTAGAGAGATTACCCTTGTGATGAAATTTTGAGTCAAGGTTTCACACAAACAGATGACAGAATTAAATTTTGTAACAGAGTTGTCAAAACTAGATAATAGTGATGGTGTGTATACATAACATAATAAAACATTCAGGCAACAATTATCCCATAAGTAACCACTGTAAAAATGAGGACCAGTTTGACCAATCATAGTAGATTCACTATTTTTCTTATGCAATACAAGATAGTTTCTCTTGTAGGGACAACAACTCAGACTAGTCTTTTTAGGTATACAACTGTAGCCACTGCTCTATTATTCAATAACAAAAGATTACAAAATTTGACCAAACCTCCTACTCTTGTTGCCCCGTCTAGTTGGGCTGCGGATATGAATGTATTGTGTTGCCAATCAATGCTATTGCAGAATCCTAGAATTCTTGTTCAATTTTCTACCCTTGAATTTATATCATCATGCTGCATCACTAGATACTAGCTGCCTCAATCCTCTACTTCGTTGCTTCTTTCCAACTTACGAATCCAACCCTTGCTGCTTTAGGGGAGTAGAACCTAGTGCTCGTTGCCTCAGAAAGAGGGGATCCAGACCTTGCTGCCTTAACTGCCCAGTCCAATGCTTCAAAAAGATAATTCCCAGCCACACGTTGCCTTATAAAACTAGATTCACTGCCCCATAAAGATAATCTCTAGCCCTCGTTACGTCAGAAAGATAAACTTTAGGGAAAACTTGGCCCTGTAGCAAGAAAAGTAGAGAGATTGGCTAGGGTGGAATTTTTCATCACTGAACCTAATAAGAAAAACTAATAAGAAAAAGGATCTTAAAACTCTTCAAGAGCCTCAGGTCAAAATCAAGAAGAGTGACATTCCATGATGATCATAATGACTCTCTTCTCTTCCTTTTATAGATTCTCTTTGGGGCTTTTCCCTCTTTAAATTCAATTTTGTGTGATTTGCAAATTTCCCTGCATTTGCCCTCAATTTAACTTTTACTATCTAATGTTACCTAAGTAATAATAAATAACAATTTCCCCTTTTTTAAATGACTATACCCGACTATACCCTACGGGGTTAAATAGGCTACTATGTCCTCCCTTGGGCAATTAATTTGAAGAGGACATTACAATCCCCTGTCCCTGACATAGCTTGTCCTCAAGCAATTGCAGATTCAGGTGCTGCAAGATCTATTCCCCTTCCCCTTCCCATGTGACATCCTCCTTAGGCAAACCTTTCCACCTGATAAGGTTTTCTGAACTCCCAACAACCACATCGAGGTTAACCAACTTCCTTAAGCGTTTGTTATTTGCAAACCATTCAACCAGTGTCGTCAGATTTTTCACTCGGTCAAGTCTTGCCATAAAGAAGATAATGGGTTTTTTATGGCCATTCAAGGCACACATATGTTCAACTATTTATTCAGGATTGAACCAGAGTTCCTCAATTGAACCATGTAAAGCCGTAAGGTGATGCTGCTTTTTTGTCTACGTACTTGCTCCAAGAGAAACCATGTTGAATTTGGGATCGAAAACATCAATTCCATGAACCACACGGTAGTGTCCTGACAGGTTGAAAGTAGTGTGGCTTTTGTACCGTCCAACAATACTTTTGCTTCTTGTAATCTCTTGATATGTGCTAAAGATAATGAAATTTGGATGATTCATTGCCATTATATGGGCAGTAAATTGGCAAGAAAAATGGTATTTTTCTTCAAAGTTCTTCCAATATAAGTGTGAATGTGGGTATTTAGTCTTCTCCAAAGCATGGGTTATCTTGCACTGAGTGATTCTTGTTTATTCACAATCAAACATATGACTAAATTTCCATCATTGTAATTACCAATAATTAGATCAACTTGACTTTTTAGCTCCACAGTTATTTCATTTGATACATCCTTTGAAAATCTTTCCAAGTAAGGCCACACTTCAAATTGAGAAACCTGGTTGTGCAAAACTCCTTCGTTTGTTTTGAAGGGCACTTAGAGTATCCATGAATGTTGTGTTCCACTAATTCTTTCAATTTGTTGATTGCATGATGTGCCATAGGCCTCAGGAATCAACCAAGTCACCACAATAATCTCAAATGTGATGCCAATCCCTGTCGTTTTATTCTCAGCAACATTTCCTTTTCCAAGGCACAAACTTGATTGAGTATATACACAACTTGTCCACCCGTATCCAACCTTCCTAAAACATTTGCTTGCCCAAAATAACCATGACGTGAAAGAATCACAACAGTAAAGACCATTGGCATCCTTCCTAGAAATGTTTCTAAATTCGATGGATCAGGTGCTTGAAGGATATCCAAGAGAAAACGAATCATACCCAACACATGTTATACATTTTCTCCCCATCCTTTTTCCAATCCCATTTCTTGTAGATCATGTTCAAACTCCATATATGGTGTATTCGAGGGGAACTTGTTAAGATGTTCCTCTACCTTTACCAAGGCTAAGAGTAGCTTGAGAAAACTTTGTATCCTCCCATTTAGTATCAACTTTTGGCGTCAGTAGTTGTGTGCTTGAAGGAAATCCAACAAAGGTTGCATGCTATCTTTATCATGGAATAGTCTTGAGGGACAAATGTCGATTCAAAAATTGAACTCCACTATCAATGGAAGAAGGTTGTGTTGGGCGAGGAAAGGATGCATTGAAAGGCCCAAGGTTTAGCTCCAATACACAGTTATCCTTGACATTTCCATTCACAAGGTGTTCCTTGAATTCCAAATATTTAGCTACATAAATTTGTTCAATAGCAAGTTCATCAACATTGACATGGACATAATCCCACACACCAGGTCTTGGCCATACCATAAGAACAACCCATGGTGGAAGAATGATGGCCTTTTCTATCTCATCCTTGAATATATTTGGATACCTCTAAGGTGTAGTGATCACTAGTTTGACCCCTTCCAGTTGCCCTATGGTGTGTTCAAAGCCCTTTTCAGGAGGTCTCCCTGGAGGGATCTCTCCAAAAACCTAGTCATGCTTATTCAACAATAACTGAATATTTGCATGATATTGTTGGTTTCTTTTTTGCGACTTCTGATTTGAAATTAAACTTTTTGTTGCGGAAGCTATATCTCCATGCTCGAATATAGCCTTCATTCTCTTAGCTAATATAGTTCGAGGACCACAATTGGACATACCCCTCAACACTACCTTACTGCCATTTGAGGCCCTGAATTCCATCTCCATTACTTGGTAGTTCATTGAGAACTTCCCCAACGAGTATAACCATTGTACCCCCAATACAACATTGGTGTCTACGAGATCTACTACATAGAAGTCATCGGTGAATGTGTAATTGCCCGATGTCACATTCAATCGTGGAATGCTCTTTGTGCATGTCATGTTTTACCCATTACCCACCACAACGCTAAAGCCCTTAAACTCTTTTGTGGGAATACCTCTCTTTACCACCAAAGTTGCATCGATGATGTTGTGAGTTGCCTCGCCATCGGCCATGGCTGTGATTTGTTGTCCCCATATGACCCCCTGATCTTGAAGGTCTAATATCTAGGGACTCCAGAAAGAGTGGCGATAGTACCACCCTTAATCACCGTACAATGTCTAGAATCCCCTTTGGCTTCCTCATGGTATTGCTCCCCCTCTAAACTACTAGGCTTACTGCTTGGTGTTGGCATTGTATCTTCTTCATCATCGTTGTCTGACATCACCTCAATATAGTGAACCTTTCCCTTGCCCAAGCATCTGTGACCTGGTTCCCATGGGTCCTTGTAATTGAAGTAGAGTTTCTTCCTTCTTAGCTCGCTATGAGTCTCATTGTCCAACTTGTCCTTCCCATCCCATTCTCTTTGAAATGGATTCTTATCTCTGTTCTTCTGAGTGATGAGTGGTTTGGATGGAGATTTAGATTTAGGCGCTGAATCTTCCATGTCTCGTGTCCTAGTGATGGCATCTTGTAAGGTGGTGAGTTTGAAGGCCTTGACCCAACCACATAGTGGTTTGGCTAAACCTTTTGTGAAGAGCATGATCAACCTTTGTTCATATATCCCTGTCACCATAATAACTACTTGCTGAAATTATGAAATGTAGGCATCTGGTGTTCTGGTCCGCTTGAGCTGTGCTATCTCCCTAAAGTGTATCTTTAGATCCTTCTTATTGTACCAATCTATTGATCTTTTTGTGAAGTCCACGTAAGAAGTAATGCTAGAATGTCCTAGGGTGACCAATCCATGATACCACCATTCATGAGCTTCTCCTTCCAAATGCAAGGTAGTGAATTTGATGGTCTCTACTTCTAACATTGGGTTATCTTGGAGGTAAGTGTCTAACTTTTGTATTTAAGACCTTGCTGAGTATTGGGGTGACCCATAGAAGGAGGGGATGGACAATTTCTCAACCTTGTGCAGTAGATCACAGTTTTGTTGCATGCCCCTATTATGAACCTGGCTTGTTTTTGTACTCAATGTTACTGAATTTAATAAAGATCATAGCTACTCAAACATCCTTTCCAAGTGACGCATACTCCTAGAAATGTTCTGAAAAAATCTTCATTATGTTCTATAGGTTCTTGGTTTACTGCTCCATGACCATCTAGAAATAGGGGTATTAGAGGTCTAGTTGCCCTTGTGTTGGTTTGCATAGAGATGTTAAAAGGACATGGATTATTGTTGTTACTTCCTTCTACCAGACTCTTGCTACCTCCATTAGATCCATTAGCAACATTGTTGCCTGCATTACTTAGATTTTCCAGAATCTGGGTAAGCAATTGGGCCATTTGCTACTGCCCTTGTGCCATCGGTTGAGTCATCTGTTGTTGCCCTTGTGCCATCTGTTGAGCCATCTACAGTTGCCCTCTTGCTAGCTCCCCCAAGATGTCAAAGGGGTTAATTTCTAGTGGTTGCTCTTCCCTGTTTGCCATGACTGAATTGTTGGTACCCTTCTTTTTCCCCACTGTAACGTTTTCCCTATCCTCAGAGAGCATCCAAAAATCATATGCTCACAGGTTGGTAGGATGCACAACTCTGATACCACTGTAATGCCCCTCTTAGAGATATTACCCTTGTGATGAAATTATGAGTTAGGGTTTCACACAAATAGATGACATAATTATATTTTGTAACATAGTTGCAGTATTTTATTAAACTAGATAACAATGATGGTGTGCATGCATAATATAGTAAAATATTCAGGCAATAATTATCTCATAAGTAACCACTATAGAAATGAGGGTCATTTTGACCAATCACAACAGATTCACTATTCTTCTCATGTAGTACAAGATCCACAGAGTCTCAGCAAGAAAAGTAGAGAGATTGGCTAGGGTGGAATTTTTCACCATTGAAACTAATCAGAAAAAGGGGTCTTAAAACCCCCCAAGAGTCTCAACACAAAATCAAGAAGAGTAATAATCCATGATGATCATAATGACTTACATCCCTTCCTTTTATAGATTCTCTTTGGGAATTTTCCCTCCTAAATTCAATTTTAAGTGACTTGCAAGTTTCCCTCCATTTTCCCCAAATTTAAGTTACCTAAGTAACATTGAATACTAATTCTCCCCTTTTTAAATGACTATAGCCTACAAGATTAAATAGGCTACTACATGAGCCATCCTTGCCTTTTGTTTGAATGGAATTCTCCATACAGATGATTTTTTAAAGATTAATTTAGAATTGCAGGGAGTGTTGTTGTATCTGCAAGCACTCATGGAATGCTTAATGGTAAACAGATGATGAGCTTGGCTTTCAAGAATGTGAATGTGGGACTTCCTTGTAAATTTCCTTCAGTCCATGATCGCCAAGAAGATAGTGGAGCAATTAAATCGCGCTCTGGTTACCTGTGCATGACCTTCCTTCTTGCAGCCTTGGCCTTCTGTCACCGCCATGGCCCCTGCGGAGCCTCTTTTGGTAGGGGTTCCTCCTCTAGAATCGTTACCTCTGGCTCAACATCCTCCAGAAGAGTCCGCAACAAACTTTGCAAGTTTGATCTCTTCACTAGGACCTCCTCGATTTAGACCCTCTGTCTCTAAGTTCGTCAAGAAACTCGAGGACATTCTAGAAAACGTTTTGCTGCCTTCTTTGCCCCATAGAGCAGTGATCTCTTTACAAGAAAGAGGATTGGTGGGACAGTTCACAGGCCTATGGCCTTCTTTGAAATCGGTGCAAAAATGGGTTGAAAGGAACTGGTCACATTCAACCCATGGGAAAATCTCCATTCGCTTTTGTGGCAGAGGATACTTCACTTTTCATTTTGAAACTAAAGAGGACAAAGATCTTATCTTCAGGAACGAGCCCTATTTCATGGATACAAGAGGACTTTATTTAAACAGATGGACGCCAGATTTTGATCTTGAGCTGGATATCCCAAGTGTTGTTCCAGTTTGGGTGCGCCTTCCCCACCTCCCTCTCCATTGTTGGGGAGATGAGTCGGTAAAAGAAATAGGAAATGTAGTGGGAAAATACATAGACATAAGCGAACCAAAGGAGAATATGCATGCTTGTGCAAGAATCTGCGTCGAAGTCGATCTAGGCAAAGGACTCCCGGAAGCAATAAAGATCAAGGTGGATAATTGGATGCATATTCAGCGATCAGACTACGAGCAAATCCCATTTAAATGCAAGGTATGTCACGAATATGGTCATTTTTCTAATAGATGTCCAAAAAAGCAAGAATCTGAAGAAGTAGAAGTGCAGGAAACAAAATGGGAACCAATTAAAAAAAAAGAAGACAACAAACAAACTCTCTTCTCAGCAAGCCCCATCCTCATCTGCTCCTCCTCCTTTGAGCAATCCCCCATCTCATCAACCCCTATCTTCTAATCCCCTCCTTGACTCCAACCCCTTTGGACCCCTCGACTCCTCTCTCGATCCTCCTCCCGCTGATCATGTTAGTCCTTCTTCATCGCCTCCCCCCTTCGCCCCTCTCTCTCCCTCCCTCCCTTCGTCCCTCCCTCTCTTCTCCCACTCCTCCCCTCCCCACCTTTCCCCTCAACCCTCCCCCTCCTTCTTTTGATAGAATCCTCACAAGAAATCAGTCCAGAGACTCTTTGCTCTCTTCAGATAACCAAAAAAAACAAGGAAGAAAGACCAACAAGGAAATCAGGGATGAAGCAGCTGCTAAGGAAATGGAAATGGGTACTCAACAACCTATGGACTCTTTCCTCGAAAAAAAGTACAGGCAACAAGGAAAAAAACCATCATCCTAATCGAGGGAAAGGTCCCTCTGCATCAAACCAAAGCAAGTAATGAATCTGGTCTCTTGGAATTGTAGAGGACTGGGACATCCTTCGAAATTTAATGCAGCAAAAGACCTCTTAACAACGGAAAAACCTGATATATTCATGATCTAGGAGACCAAAATTACTGAACAATAAATGGGAAAAATAATACAAAAGCTAAGGAATTATGATGGCGCAGTCCTCCAAGCAACTGGGGCTTCGGGAGGAATTAGTACAATATGGAGAAAGGACATATGGGAACTGCAGAACCAACAAATAGACCAACACTGGATCAAAACAGAATTGAAAAATAGAACTTCAGATTTTCAATTTTGCCTTTACAATATTTATGCTCCAAACCATTACAGAGACAAAGAGACATGTTGGAATTCCCTCAAAGAAAATCTACTTCAAAACCAAAACAAAAGCATAATAATAGGAGGCGATCTAAACTTGGTTTTGAACGCTGAGGAGAAATTTGGAGGCACTTTTCATGTTGATCCATCTCGAGATGCCCTTGAAAGTATTATAGAATGTCACAGTCTAATGGACATTCCTCCAAGGAACGGGAAATACACATGGAATAATAAAAGGATCGGGAAAGGCAATATTAAAGAGAGACTTGATAGGATCTTAATCCAAGATAGTATTATAGCAAACTTCAGCTCAGTATGTTAAAAAATTATCCCCTCTGCAGCCTCTGATCACAAGCCAGTGGCAATCAGATTGGGGACAATCGAAAATTTGGGCCCCCTCCCATTTCGATATTGTCCCTCTTGGAACAACAATGAAGAAGTGAAACAAATTATAGCAGCAACATGGGCACAAAAGGTCATTGGCTCACCAAGTTATATATGGGAAACTAAATTAAAATCAGTGAAAAACGGTCTAAAAGCTTGGGCAAAGAACAATCACAAGGAACCACAGAAAAGAAAGAACGAATTGCAAAAAGAAATGGAAGCAGTGCAGGAAAAAATAGAATGCATGGAGGACACAAAAGAGAACCAACTAAAGGAAAAATAATTATATTGGGAAATCTACAGAAGTAATAGGAAAGAGGAAGAAGAATGGAGGCTTAAGTCTAGAAACATTTGGATTCAGGCTGGGGACAAAAATACTTCATTCTTCCACAATACAACAAAGATGAGAAGAATTATAAACCAAATAGATACGATAAAAGGTGAAGGAGATCAAGAGATCAAAGGGCAAGAGGCACTCAAGAAAGAAGCACACAACCACTTTAAAAACTTATTAACAGCTGAGCCATTAATTCCAGAATTCGAGAGCTTCACTAAGCATATCCCAAAAAGGATAAATGAAGAAGCAAATTTAGAACTTTTGAAAGAGGTTGAAGAACACAAAATACAAGCAGTTGTGTGGAGCCTTCAGCTTGACAAAGCTCCTGGTCCAGATGGCTTTTCAATAGCTTTCTATCGCTTCAACTAGAGCATCATCAAAAAAGACCTCACTAGAATGATTAGAAATGTTTTCCGAAAAAAGAAGCTCGGAGGTTTCACAAATTCAACATTTCTAGCTCTCGTCCCAAAAGAAGCCAGACCCTCATCTTTCAACCGATTTCGACCTATCTCATTGTGCAACTCATCATATAAAATCATCACCAAAATCCTTGCCAACCGCATAAAACCTCTCCTACCCAATTTAATTTCAGAAAATCAAGGTGGGTTTGTTCCCAACAGACAGATTGTGGACAATATCATGATCGTCCAAGAAGCATTGCATTCTAGTCTCGCAAGAAATGAGCAGGGCTTCATTCTAAAACTTGACATGGCTAATGCTTTCGATAGAGTCAATTTGTCTTTTTTATCAGCTGTTCTCAAATCATTTGGCTTCTCTAATGAGCTGATAGAAATAATAAATGCATGCATTGTTGGTCCATGGATAGCTCCTCTCATTAATGGCAGACCGAGTGAGTACTTTCAAAGCTCTCGGGGTTTGAGACAAGGCTGCCCCTTGTCCCCCTTCCTCTACATAATAATGGCTGACTCGTTGAGCAGAAATCTTGAGCATTGTAGAAGAAATCACACCCTAATAGGCCTATCAACTAGTTCTGGAATCAAAAGTATAAATCACTCCCTTTTTGCAGATGATACTCTTTTAATGGGAGGAGCCTCTTGTATAGTGGCTCGAAGATTCAAAAAAGTTCTAGACAAATTTATGGAAGTATCAGGATGCCTACTCAATAATAAAAAGAGCAGAATTTATGGTTGGAATGCTCCTCCCCGCACCCTCCAAAGAATGTCACAAATTCTTGAGATCCCCCTTCAGGCCAAATGGAACCACTTTTTATATTTGGGACTACCGGTAACAAAAGAAAATCTGAAAGCAGAATTGTGGAACAAATACATCGAGAAAATGAAAAAAAAAATACAAACTTGGGGAATGATTTGGCTTAATTTAGCCGGAAGAGTAACTCTAATCAAGTCCATTCTGTCAGCTCTTCCCATCTACCAATTTGCAACAATTTTAGCTCCGACAAGTATACACAAGCAAATCGAACTAATCATAAGGAGCTTCCTCTGGCAGGGAGGGAAATCAAAAACAAAAAATTCAGTCTCATAAAATGGGAACAGGTAACTTCACCATACGAGAAAGGAGGAATCTCAATTAGACTTCCGGGATTGATGAACTTGGCCCTAGGAGCTAAAATAGCTTGGAGATTCATTATTGGGGACAATTGCTGGTGGAAGCAGGTATTGGAAGCCAAATATCTGAGCCACTCTCGCTTTTCTTTTCTCACAAGGAAAACTCTGACTAGGCCTTGCACCCAAATGTGGAATCTAATAAAAAAGGTTCTTCCTTTCATAAAGGAGAATACATCTAGATTGTCGGGCAATGGTAGAGAGATTAGTATATGGGAAGAAAGTATAATGGGAAAGCAACCTCTCTCCACCCATCCAAAAATCCAAAGATTAAAAAGATGGTTAAGCTCAAAAGGATTTCGTACTTTGGATTCAATTTCACAATGGGATCAACATGACAACACTTGGAAAGAATGGAGGAAAATTGATTTACCTCAAAACCTCAAGCAACAATGGGACTCCTTCATCTCTCTTCTCAAAGGAGCAGCCCCAATCAATCAAGAAACCCATGATTCTTTCATATGGGACCCCTCTGGAGGAGACTACACAGTGAAATCGAGCTACTTAAAACTCCAAGAACAGCAAGGGAATCAAGAATGGCCTCCTTGGAAATCGATTTGGAAAACTGAAAGCCTCCCAAAAATCAAAATGTTCATTTGGACTCTTTTGAAAGGGAAAATCCTCACAACTGATAATCTTAGAAAAAAGGATTCTCAGGGCCCTCTCGATGCCCCATGTGCCTCATGGCAGAAGAAAGCATACAACATCTTTTCCTTGACTGTACTTTTGCAACTGAATGCTGGAGCCAGCTTGTAAGACCATTGGAATTAGAAGTGAATCTAACCCGACCCTTCTCTGAGTTTTATGTATCATGGAAAAAAGAGTATCCTTATTCTCTCAAAAATAAAAACACCATCAAAAGATATTGGACAAGCCTTCCCTCATTCCTTTGCTGGCAAGAAACAAACAAATATTCTAGAACTACAAGCCCAAAGTAGGCAAGGTGCTCTCAAAAGCTTGGGGGCTAGCCACAGAATTTCTATCAGCAAAAGGAGCAAAAATAACAGATCTCAACCAACTTCAGCTAGAAGAAAGAATATGGATTAGCTTCGCAAACAACATGCCAAATCTGCCAACCATTTCTAAAAGAAAAGAAGTCAATAAGAACTAGAAAGTTCGACTAAAAGAGGAGGAATTCATTCAATGGATAAATGCTCTAACCAGGCCATGCCTTTTCTTTGATGGCGCATCAAAGTCAAATCCAGGGCTTGCAGGGGCAGGAGGCATCCTTATTGATCAAGACAGGCATAATCCCATTACTTTTGAATGGGGATTGGGAAAGACTTCAAACAACAAGGCAGAGGCTTATGGACTCCTTTTGGGAGCAAAAATATTAAAACAAAGAAATCTTATGAATCCAATTATCCTGGGAGATTCCTCCATCCTCATCCAAGCAATGATCAATAAGCACAATCCGAAAAATGCAGCGTTGGCCCAACTTACAACCAGGATCAGACATCATTTAAAAGATTTGGGACAAGTCACTTTTATGCACATCTTAAGGGAAAATAATAAAAATGCAGACTCTCATGCAAATAAGGTTGTAGTTCGTCCCCCAGGAGAAGTTAAAATCGAAAATGATATATTTTTCCTTCCAATCCCATAGCCATCCTTCCCTCCTCGCTATCAAATCATTGTCACCTCGCATTATGGATAAGCCTCCTTTAAAATCTGCACCTCTCTTATCATATTCGATGCATTTTCTCTCTCAAATCTCCCCTGATCATTCCCTCTGCCCAACTTCGATCTCTGTCTGACAGACTTCTTCTCTCTTCCCGTGACTTTCCCCTGTCCTTCTCCCGCTCGATGCATCCCTCCCTCTCCTTTTTATTTCCTCCTCCCGTCGTTGCTCCTCATCCTCCCTCACTACGCCTCTCTCAGCCTCGCAGCCCCTCCCTGTGCTTCCATGCCTCCCCTCCTCGCTGTTCCCTCGTCTCCTGATTGCTGAGCGCTCCCTTAGTTATTGCCAGGCCTCTTGTCATCTTCCCTTCTCCTCCCCTAGCTTTTCATGGCCTCACTGGCTCTTTGTTTATTCTGGTTATACTCTGTGGACATGCTGCACCCTTTAGATTCGTATTTCTCTGCGCTTAATTGTGGCATCGAGTATCTTTCGACAAAGGATAAGTTATCCTCTTCTTCAACCAGGCCAGCGCAAAGGCCAACTTCAGGGACTCCGGGATCATGGACCCTCTAGATCAGGCTTCAAAGAATGAAAGGTGTGTCTATTGCAGGACGAACAAGTATATGGTCGATTAGTTGAGAGAGACAGTCCGAGAACTTAAGTGCCAGACAAAATCAGATCATTCATATCTAATGGGAAGGCTGGCAAGTCAGAACTCTCAAATTGAAGCTCTAACTAACAAATGTGCACACCTTGAAAACTCAGTCACATTTCTGAAAGACATCTTAACCAACCAGACTGGAGAAAACTCAAGCTTCTGGGGATCAAGGCAGCAATAACAAGCCAAAAGATGAGCCCTCTATTAAATAAAAAAAGGGAATTTTTACAATTTTCTTCTTGTTCCAGTTACAACAACATAAGTTTCATCCTGTAATCAGTTACTATGAATTGTAAATTTCAAGTCTTTTTGCAGCAGTTTGTAAGAATCTACAAATATTCAGCAGTAGGAAATCTAGGAGATTTTGATCTTAGGAGCTCAGCTGACTGGGATGGCGCCTCTATGTTGGCCTACCTCTCAGCTTGGATGGCTCCAAAAAAGCTTTGTATTGGGAGCTAGCTCCCTGCTCTTTTTTGAATAGAAAATCCAATACTTGATTGTGTTAAAATATATATATATATATATATAGACTATTACATGCTCTAAATTAATTTGAAAATGACATTGCAAATTTCAAACTTAAAAAAGAAAAGAAAGAAGATGAAATTGTTTTTTCCTAATTTTATTAAATTTAATATATAAACAAAAAAAAACTCGAGTTATCTATTTCATACATAGATACATATGAATGTGACAACATTTAAAATAAAAAATAAATCTATGGTATGTAATTTTTAATTTTTTAAACATTTAATCTGAAGGAATATAGGTTATGGAATTAAATGATTTTAAAAAACTATATATTGAAATTTTTAATCTTTTTAATATTTAATAAATTCATATTAATTTATTATATTTCAAATTTTATAATTTAAAAAAATTTAAATTGTAATTAAATATTTAATGCCGTCAAAAATTTTAGTTTGAGTGATTTAGTGAACTATTCATTTTGCTAATTGAAATTTACAATGTCATTTATAAAATAGTTGTATCTGGTGTAATAATGAAAGCTTATCTGATCCAAATTACTGTTTCTCTTCAAATTTTTGCTTTGGTTAAATTAAATTAAATATTAATACTATATGAAACATTACCATGATGCTTTCTCCCCTGTTTTAATATATACCTATTATAATGCTTTGTTCTTTGGGAAATGGCTTTTAGAAAGTGACATGCTTGTTGTGCGGTACCATGAATGATTACCAATCATATTCATATTTAGGTAGTTAAGTTTGCATAAAAATTGTTTGATGGGTTTACTTGTTTTTTTCATGTGACTGTTAGTGTACAACCAATGTTATTGGTGATGGTATTTTGTTTTTATTTGTCCATATGTTGATAAGGTAGGTTAACAATTGCTCTTTGTGACAATGCAGAACGGCATGGCTGGTTAATAGTCGGGCATTTGCAATGAAAGTAATGAACACAGCAGAATCGATCAAAAAGGAGAATTGGAAAAGTGATGCCAGCATAGCTTGCCCCAACTGCAATTATAAAATTGAGAACAGCAATGTACTACACTTGACCTACTATAGGCAATGAGTTTTGAATAATAATGTTAATTGATGTTGTTTCGTATAATTCAATTTATTGGCAAGCCAGTTTTGTAAAGATTCCTCCTTAACTAACTCAAACCACAATTCACAATTCTATCTTAACACCAATAAAGTTTTTTATTTTGTTATGTATAGGGAATTGAAACATAAATGACATTTGACGTAGCTAGGTATTGAATAACTTGTTTGTGTTTTATAGATTACACAAAGGGTATTGTTTGATCTTTGAACTATGGCCAAGTTGACAAAATAAATTCAAAACTATAAAATAGACAAATTAGTTTCAAACATCCACACGCATATACTTTATATAGATTGCCATTGAATTATTCTAACCTTCTAATGAGGAGGGTATACATTCCATACTATTGCTAATACTAGTTTTAAACTCTTTAATATCCTCTTGAACTGGGATCTCTGCCCAGTTAATGATCACATTTTGAAATTTTTTAGGTGAGGTCGTTTTGCATCAAGTATATTGTAGAGCTAGTATGGCTATGAGATTCCAATGAAGGAAATAAGTGTTTATTTGTGACTATTAGACTCTCAATTTTGTTTATATATGAACACTGACTAAGCATGATGTAGATGTAAATTTACATTTGTATATCTCTCTATAGGTAAATACCAGTTTTCTTCAGGGACGCGTCCCACAGGGTCGGGTGTGCGCACCCCTCGCAGCCCTTGCACCCCACGCACCTGGGACAGGGGGCCGTCTGGGGAAACGTTTCCCCACGTCCCCCTTTTGGGGAGATGTGGGGAGACGCAAGGGGAGACGCTTCCCCAGTGTGGGGGATGTGAATCCCCAAAAGCGGGACGCCTGGGTGTCCCCCCTCAAAATGGGCTATGCATCCCCCCTTAATTTTGCTTGTAAACAATATTTATGACTGGGGAAACCTAGTAGTTGATCATATTGCCCTACTAATGTTATGCAATTCATGGTAATGTTAAATTCTTAAAGTAAAAGTGACATTCTTCTTTATCTTTCATTTTCATCATTTTACTTAAATTTTTAACATTACCATGAAATGACTCAGGGTGTTTGAGAGTGGTTCTGACATCATTGGATTCATATGGAGAAAGTAGAATTTTAGATCTCACTCAAAATCCAGTAGACTTAACAGTTTTTCAGGAATTCAAGATTTGATGGATTGCAATGTTTCCATTGCATTTTGTCATGTATAAGGGTATGGAATCAGTATTTAATCAAGAGCACCGAGCCCTCTGTGTACTTTAGATTGATTTTTACACTCATCACTCCATTGTTTTTTAGTTTAGTTATATCAATTTACTATTCCAGTCTTTAGATTTCAATATCTATTATAATCTATTTTGCTTAGTACTAATTAGATTCTAGAATGATGAATTTTAATTTTAAATCAATTTAGAATCTAGAATGATGAATTTAATTTTTGAACCAATGTAGATTCTAGAATGGTAAATAATGAATGATGAATATGTATTAGAGTATTTCATTATTGAATCTTGTGGTCTATGGATGAATCATGTATCTATTAGTAAGGATGATGAGTATGGATCAATGTATTTCATTACTTAATTCAATTATGTATGTATCATTGTATTTATGCTTTCATTATTGAAAAAATATATATATATTAAAAAAAATTATATACCTTGACGTCCCCCCTAAATTTCCCTAAAATTTGAGGGTACTCCCACACGTCCCTCTTGTGCGTCTCCCCGCACCCACGTCTCCCCGTTCCGGAGTCTTGGTGGAACATTGGTAAATACTAGAATAGGATTAGTAAGTAGATCTTGAAAACTCGAAACCCTATTTATGTAGTTCAATTATAGTGGTTTCTAATATTTATATTAGTTTTCAATGTTGTAACTCTTCAAATTTTAATCGAGAATATTTGCAACTTCAGCATTAGGTTTAGTACCGACTTAAATGAGATGCTTTATATGATGCAACTCTCCAAGCTCATCTATTAGTTTGTCGATTTGGCTATTAACGTATGTTTGTTTTTTTATTAGAAAGCAAAGTAATTCCATGAGAAATTTATTTTTAATTATTTAAATGAAGTGTGAAAATACGCTTTCCCTCCACTATGATTGCTTATTGTTTTAAATTTCATCAATTTATGTTTATACTAGAAACTAGGTTTTATCTACGCAATTTCTAATTGAATATGTCTTAGACGTGTCTTTGTTTATGGTAGCATGTCCAATATAAATGTTTATTTGTGAAATAGAAAACTCTGATACGCAGAATATATATGAATAAATACTTTATTAAAATGATGAATTACAGATGATGATCATTTAAAATGGGTTGCCTGGCTTGTATACCGCCACGGGCACCCTTTGGGAGAGGGCATGATCTTATGATCGTGCCCTTTCGTCTAAATAACCCTAAAATTAAACAATAAACCTAAAATTAACTAATTTTTGCATAACATTGCCTTCCTCTCGAAGGAATGCTTTGTCCTCAAAGCATAAGTAACGACGGATGATGTTGAAGAATGATTCATTCTCCCATGAAGCGTCTTCTTTGGCAAGTCTTTCCACTTGATTATATATTCCAAAATGATCAAAGTCACACACTGTAAAAGGTCTTGGATTAATCTCTCAATTTCCGTTTTTTGGAGATGTGGATATCGATATGGCTTGATGTTGACGGGGTGTGATCTTGCCATGACTTCTATTGTATGCTCAATTTCCCTATTAGGCGGCATCTTCATAGGTAGGTCTTGAAATACTTTTTCATGCTTCCGAATCAGATCTTGTATCTCTGGTTACTCTTCTCTGGTCATATTTGCAGATAACATTTCTAATTGGTGACATTGTATTGCATAAGCAGGTGCTCTTCTTTGACTCAGTTTCATCATCTGAGATGATGATACAACTTGATTTTCTGGTGCTTGGAATCCGTGTAGCTTGTACTTCTGACCTCCCCATTTGAATTTTATAAATTGTACTTGATGGTTGGCGGCATAAGTACCTAAAGTTCGTAACCATTGGATACCTAAGACTACATCTACTCCGCCTAATGGTACTGTGAAGAATGGAGACTCTAGATTAAAGTCTTGAATCTGCAAATTGACCTTATGGCATTTCCCTACCTTTTCAGTCTTCTTACCATTAGCTACCATCACTTTCATGTTTGGTAAGGGAAATGAAAAGATATTCAGTCTCTTTGCCACCGTTGCATCTAAAAAATTGTGTGTGCTTCCAGAGTCGATGAGAACCACTATGTTGTTCTTCTTTATGTGTCCTTTTAACTTTAAAGTCTGAGGTTGTGATATACCTGTCATAGCTGATAATGATACTTGTGGAATACTTCCATCATCTAGTTCTGGTGAGAATTCTGGGGCGTCTTCTGTGTCTTCTATGTCATTATCTTCACTGTTTGAATCATTGGTTGCTTCACAATTATATAGGTTCTTTGGTTCTTTTCCTTTAGCACCAGTGTTTTTAAAACCGGAACCGGTGACCGGACCGGTCCACCTAATGAACCGGTTTACCGACCGGAACCGGTCTAACGGGACTGGTTTGGTCTAAACGAACCGGTTTTTAAAAAATACATTAAATAATTAATTTTTAATGAAACAAAACTATTTTTAAGATGTAAAACCATGATTCCAAGCCAATAGAGACAAAATATGCAAAGTTTGCTCATTTATATACCATGCAAAGGTGAATATATCAAAATGGCACCGAGTGCAATACATATCATCGACAAAATAGCAAAATACATAAGAAATGAGGCTCATTTCTTATGTATTTTTAGCCTGATTATAAGTATAGGGGTCACCCTACTCTACCTTTTTAGTTTATATTTGCAAATACACATGCCTAACCAAATTCCATATTCTTTGAATCACAGATTATTTGGGAGTCCAAAAGGTGGTGTAAACTGATGAACTTCAGAATTGTAATGTTTTTTTTTTTTTTTTGAAATTGAGAGGTATGTTTTTGCATTTTTTGAGCTATTATACTATGCATTTTGGACTTGTATTGTGGCATAATTACATCTTTCAAGTTCTGCTTGTCATCAAAATTATTAATCTTGGACTCCCACCTTTCTGGCTTTTAGCTTTGGGGACAAAGCTTCCTGGGGAGTTGCATGTTGTGCACCTAAGCACAACATTTTTGTTCACACTAACAAATTCATGTATTTAAGGTATATTTAAGCTTCATAATGTTGTAATAATGTTTTTTCCGTGGGCCTTTATGGTATTATGTTTCAAAATTCAATAATGAATGTCATTTTCATGTAATTAGGGCCTAGGTACTTCTCAACAGTAACTTGGGCCTCAAATATGAGGTTTCTCTCTCTTTTGTGTACATAGGGGCCTTCCAGATGCTTTTTTGTAACCTTTTTTTTGCACTTCAACTATGTATTCAACAAAGTTTGAATGGAGATGTCTCCATACATTCATATTTACAGGTGCAGTCCACTTGAGTGTTCCGGTGCCTCTAACAGTCTTAAGTTTTTGGATCTTCTTATAATTTGAGCTCCGCAGATATCAAATTTTTCTTTATTGCAGTTCATATCTATATTTGCAGTTTTATTGTTTTTTTTTTGCATATAGGCCTGCTAGATTCTGACAACTAACTCTATTTCTTCATGGACTCTGATTTAAAATTAGTACCATCCTTTAAAATGGATATATGTGTGTTTGTGTAGAGGGATGGATAGATAGATAAATATGTTAATATATGTTGTATCAAGTGGTATTGTATCCAAAATGTTTTGAATAAACTTCAAGTATCTGTAGCTGTAGCCTTGTAACAAAGTTTAAATGTCGAGGTCAAAAGCATTCAATGGTGCTGGAAATTGCACCATGAATAACAAATCAAGGTAGTAATATCTATGTTCTAGAAAATGTTGTTGTTTCAGCTGGATTAATTGCACTCTTAAAGAAAGAAAGACACCCATGGATAACCGAAGGATGGAAATGGTAATGAAAATTCTATCATATTTGGCAAGTCAAGGTAGTAATGCACAACCCCAAAACCCCTAAACCACCCCTAAACCACAAAACCACTGCACCTTTTTCATTAATCGGTGGGCTGTCCATAAACCGACTGGTTTAGGATGGAACCGGCCGGTTTGCTACAAACCGGCCGGTTCCGCCCTAAACCGGCCGGTTTTGACCGGTTAGGGCCAGATTTTGGTCACAAGAGGTATTAAACTGGGTTTTTTAGGCCGGTTCGGACCGGCCAGGCCTCCAACCGGCCGGTTAGACCGGTTACCGGTTTTTGTGGCCGGTTTTTAAAACTATGTTTAGCACATCTATGTTTGGGGTCCCACTTCTCACCACAACGTTTACATTTACCCTCTTTTATCCTTTGCATTTCCACATTAGATTTTTCATCTTCACGACGATGTGGTGGAACATATCTTGTATTATTTGAGTCCACATACTGGGGTATCCTTCGTCTTGCATAAGCTTTTTCCGCTGTTGACCAAAATATTGGTTCGGATTTCTTTTCAGCTGTTTTTGCTTTTCGTCTTGCTACTTCTATAGATGTAATGTCATGCATCTCAAGTTTTGCTTGTAAATGGGTTTTGAGTCCCGAGATGTATGACTGAATTAGACGAGATTTTGATAACCCAGGTACTCGTGTTACTAAGGTCTCCCATTCTTGAGTGTATTCATCCACACTTCCTTTTTGTCGTAATTTGATGAGTTTTGAAAAGAATTCTTCTTCCTTTACACCTTGGAATCTTTTGAAGAATGCATCTTTAAATTTTCTCCAGCTAATGACGTGTGTTGTCTTTTTCCACCACATATACCAGTTATATGCTTCTCCTTCCATTTTCATGGATGCATGCCTGAGCTTTTCGTCATCGTCATTGATGTCATATATCTCAAAGTATTCTGCTTTATTTATCCATGCAACATTGTTTTTTTCGTTTCCATCGAATTTAGGCATCTCGACTTTTGCCCTTCGCTGGTATGTTACTACTGGTTGAGCGAAAAAAGGGTGTTGATTGGTAAAGTTATCCCAAAGTTGCTTGTTTGTAAAGGCTGTGTTACTCGCTTCTTGGTGGGGTGTCGCTGATTTTTTTGGGGATTCAACTTTGTCATGAGAGTCTGTGGACTTAGTTGAATCTGACGAGATGTGTTCTTGATTCTCTTCACCTTCTTTTAGTAGTTGTTCGGGTGTAAGTTCGACCTTTTACACAGACTTTTCAACATTGTTAAGACCTCTCTGATGCCTGCTTCTGTCTGAACATGGTAATTTTCCATCTTTATTTCTATTCGATTTGTCGTATCGTGAAGATTTTTGATTTCATCAGCTTGCTCCCCAAGCTTGATCTTGAATTCATTTAGTCTTTTATTGACCTCATCGTGGTTGCTATTTATCTTATGCTCTGCATCCAACAATTTCTTTTGGAAATCCGCCATTGTCATTGTCGACATTGAGCGGGTTTGCGGGGGCGTGTATTTATTTGCCAGCTAAAATATTTTTCCTCCTTTTTTTTTTAATTATCTAAAATAAATTTTATACATATAACTTTTAATTAATTAAAATAAATTTAATTAATTAAATTAACACATATATATAACTTTTAATTAATTAAATATATATATATATATATATATATATATATAACTTTTTAATTAAATAAATTAACTTTTTATATATATATATATATATAAAACTTATAACTAAATTAAAGTTATATGTTATAAAATTTATAATATATTTTATATATAACTTATATATATTTATATATATATATATATATATATAAATTAACCGTTATATACAATTTGCGGATATAAATATATATTATATATTTCACGTTATTTATATAAATAAATGTTATATATATAACGGTTAATTTATATCCTCTAAGTGTTAATTTGGTAGCACTTCTAATAAGTTTTCCAAAGTCAACACTAACACCCAAATTAATGAACAAAGTTCTCGTGGGTGGTTACCGTCACGTTAATTGAAAGTTTGATTTTTTTTTTGTGACGGATTACCGCAGACGTGATCGGACGGCAGTAAAAACTGGACAGTGGCAATTACAGGCACGGCGGAATGAACCGAGGGTTTGACCTATCACAAAAACACCTTCGAGCAGATACATGGTTACACCGTCGACTCACTGCAGATGTTATTCCACGTAGCCGGTACGTCTGGACAGCAGTAGGTTGTCGTATTGTGGCTGCTACACGATGAGCAGATGAGTGGGTGCTGGATGACATGAGCGCCCAGACACGGCCGTGAAGCGACACTTAATACGATGCAGGGAAAGAGGTTTGGGCAGCGGATACTAGGTTCTGTCTAGCGTCTTGCCAGAGAACCGAACAGGCTCTGATACCAGATGAAACAGAAAACTCTGATACGCAGAATATATATGAATAAATACTTTATTAAAATGATGAATTACAGATGATGATCATTTACAATGGGTTGCCTGGCTTATATACCGCCATGGGCACCCTTTGGGAGAGGGCATGATCTTATGATCGTGCCTTTTTGTCTAACTAACCCTAAAATTAAACAATAAACCTAAAATTAACTAATTTTTTACATAACAATTTGTTTTCAACATCATAACTTTTTGTAGAAATTCCTTGTAGATTCAAACTGCTAATTGTAATTTACTAAAACAATAGACTTGAATCTACTCTACTCATCGGCAGAAACAATTAAATGACCTCGAAATCACAAAGCACACAAGAGAAAGAATTCAATCAACACATTACACAATGATTTCCTGGGGAAAGCCACAACTAAAAACCCTTGTTATCTGTATATTGCATCTGTCAAAAAAGATGAGAAGATTACAATGCTTTGTTCAAGCCCGAACAACCTCTGCACTATCTCTATCTGTCTCACTGCTTCCTAGACAAGCCCAAGCCAATACTTAACCAAATTTTGGCTTTCCCAAGTCCCTATTTCCTTGCGTTCTTTCCTTGGGAATTAGCCCCTATTAACTAGGGAAACTCCTCACTTGAAATTGCAGAATCCTCATAGGTCTTCCTCTTGACTGCATGCACCACCTGTACAATTCAGATGATTATACAACTGATAGTACACTATCCCTAAACTCCAATCTCAACTGGATAACTCTCAAATCTGACATGCATGAGTTATTTATGAGTGAATCATTAGTTAACTGGTTGAACACATGAAGCAACACCCCACTGTTTGACCTCCTACAAATTCGTCCATCAGTTGGAACTAATTTAATTGACTTTCACTCAGTTAAATTGAATTAATTAATTACAACTCAAAATAAACTCAACCAAGACTCCTATAATGTAGGAGACATTCTACATGACTCTAGTTAGACCCTCAACTCGAAATAACTGAGCCAACTAAGTCAATATAACTTAGTTAACCTGTACAATTTGTTTTGTGATGTGGAATTACAATTTTATTCCTAATTTAATTCAAGGACAAAATTAAACTAGGATTTTCTTGCTGCATCTTCAACACTCCCTTTGAATAAGAAAGGGATTATCTGTTACCCTGATCTTGCCTCTATGGAACACGAATTTGCCTCTTGACAGTGCCTTAGTCAAGATGTCTACATTGTGTTCCTCTGTAGGATCGTACTCCAGCAACATGATTCTCCTATGCACACAATCTTTGAGATGGTGATATCGTATGTCGACATGCTTGGACCGATCATGAAAAAATAGATTCTCAGAGAATTTGATACAACTCTGATTGTCACAATAAATCATTGTAGGATCCATTTGTTGACCAAATAACCCAACAAGAATTTTCCTCATCCAGATAGCCTCACAAGCTGCTTGACTAGCAGCGATTTACTCTGCTTTTGCTGAACTGAGTGCAATTGATCTCTGCTTCTTGTTGTACCAATAAACTGCTGCTGACCCAATACTGAAGATTCCCCCTGATGTGCTCTTCCTGTCGGATGGATTCCTTGCCCAATTTGCATCTGTGAAGCCTTGCAGTATCACTCCCTTTGTCCGTCTGTACCAAAGACCAAACTGAGTGGTACCTATGAGGTATCTCAACACATGTTTAGCTGCCTTCCAATAGAGTTTGGTTGGCTTAACCATTGCTTGACTACGCTGGTTAATTGCAAAACACATGTCTGGTCATGTGTTCACCAAATACCTAAGTTGCATGAAACGCCGAAACGTTTCAGAGTTTCTGAAACGAGTACGTTTAGAAACGTCACCTCCCAAAACTAGAAACGTTGGTCGAAACGTCATATATGTATATATAAAAAGATATATATAAATAAATAAGTGAATAACACATTATCTTTGCAAGAAAAAAGGGAATAAGACCCATGGATGACAATTTAGAAATAAAAACAAGTCTATACTAACTCTCATAGATGATTACATGATGGTGGAGTTTCAACCGAGTTTCAGCCAATTTTCGGAGTTTCGAGTACTGATACGGCCCGAAACGCTGGGTTCCTAGATGTTTCGTGAAACATAGCCAAATACATAAGTGAACCCACAAGTTGCGTGTAAATAGTAGCCTCCACTACTTCACCTGAAGTAGGATCTTCCTTCCTCCAATTCCCTGCTAGAGGAGTCTCCATGAGGTTGCTGCTCTCCATGTGGAACTTCTTTAATATCTTGTTGGCATACTTGCCCTGAGAGACAAACAGTTCCTCATCTCCTTGCCATACTTCCATTCAAAGGAAATAATGGTAAAGGTTTGCATCTGCTTCACTTTTGATGAAGTCCAACTTGGTGAAATAGCTATCAATCTTGGTGTACCAAGCACGGGGTGTTTGTTTCAATCCATATAATGCTCACTTGAGTCTGCACACATGCGACTCTCCGTTGAAGGTCTCAATTCCTTCTGGCTTTGCAATGTACACCTCTTCCTCAATCACTTCATTGAGGAATGATGTCTTCACATCCATCTGATGTATCTTCCATCCCATCTGTGCTGAAAGTGCTAGAATAGATATGATTGAAGAGTACCTTGCTACTGGAGCAAAGGTCTCCTCATAATCAATTCCCTCCACCTGAGAGAACCCTCTAGCCACAAATCTGGCCTTGTGTTTCTCCACACTCCCATTTGCTACTTGCTTTACCTTGTAAAGTCATCTAGAACTCACCACTGACTTGTCTGCTGGTCTTGGGACCACTTCCCAAACACTGTTTCTGATAATGGAGTCATACTCCTCTACCATGGCATCAACCCATACTGGTTGTTGCACTGCTTCCTCAAATGAGGATGGCTCAATCTCTACACTCTCGCTCATCAAAGCCATGTAGCCAATGTACCGATCTGGTGACCTCCTTTGCTTGCGCTGTGATGTGGATGCTCCCACATTCTCTCTAGCATCATGCATTAATTTGTCAGCCTCTCTGGTGCGCTTCCTTCCATCTTTGGAAGTCTCTGCATGAGTGGGTACTTCCACTTTGTGCTCCTCTGCATGTGGCTGCTCCACATCATCCTCAGGTTCTCCTTTTGGAGCTAAAAGCTCCTCATCTCCATGCAACAAAAGCTCCTTCTGAAGGGAACATATCATGGCCTTCTCTTCATTGAACTTCACATCTCTATGAACCATTGTCATCTTGTGAGATGGCAGGTACACTCGATAGTCGTGAAGTGTATCAGTGTACCCCACAAATATGTTCAACTTAGTTGTTGGCTCTAGCTTTTTCCTTCCATCCTTGGTAACATGACAGTAAACTGATGAACCAAAGATCCTGAAGTGTTCCACATCTGGTTTCTTACCTGAAAAAGATTTTTTTGGTGTACTCATCTCGAGAATCCGATGAGGACTCTTGTTCTGCACATATACAACAATGTTGCATGCTTTAACCCACAAGTGCAATGATAGGCCTTGATCATGTAACATCGCCCGTGCAATTCCTAGAATACTTCTGTTCTTCCTTTCAGCCACCCCATTATGATGTGGCTTATGGGGTGCTATTAACTCCAATCCAATGCCTTCTGATGCACATAAGTTCTTGAATTCATTCGACACATATTCTCCATTGTTATCGCTCTTGAGAGCCTTCACTTTCCTGCCAGTGTCTTTCTCAACAAGTGCTTTAAATTCACAAAATTTAGAGAACGTCTAATCTTTCTTCTGCATGAAGAAAATATAGCACTTATGTGAGAAATCATCTACAAATATTACATAATACCTGTGCTTGGCTGTGGAGGCTGTCGAGAATGGTCCACACACATCTGAGTGAACTCTTTCAAGGATCGCTTGTGCTCGACTATCCTTATCATGAAAGGTGGCTTTGGTGTACTTCCCCAATGTACACCCTTTGCATGTATCTCTCTGCTCTAGTGTACCCTTAGGAAGTCTTGTAGAAATGTGCTGCATGATCTTCAAAGCGTCGTGGTGCAAGTGATCCAATCTTCTATGCAACAACTCACTGATGTCTCGGCTCTGAACCTTCTCTGCTTTTTTGCTCAAAGTAACAAAGTCTTCTACATCCAATTTGTAGAGGTTCTTCACTCGAACCCCGATCCGCTTCACTTGTCTTGAGGCAATGTGACGAAGGAAAGATTTTCCTTTGCTAAATATCACATCTAGCCACGGTCCTCCAACATAGCAACTTAGACCAAATTCTTCTTCAGACCAGGAACATACATGACATCTTTTAATGTGAGGAGAACTAGACTCCCTCTGAAAATTAATAGTGCCGATGTTGTTTGAGCTATAACTGCGATCATCTCCCATTTCGATGTGCATTTGGAGGTCCTTCTTGTCCAAGTCATTGAAGAATTCTTTGTTTCCGGTCATATGGAATGAGACTCCACTATCCAGATACCACACACTACCCATCACTGATGTCACCATGCAAGTAATGAGGGTGAAACCCAACTTGAATTGTGAAGCAAGAGCTTCACTTGCCTCTCCTCCCGAGGGATTCTTGTTGATCTTCTTGTGCGGACACTTAGTGGCATAGTGTCCCAACTCATGACAGTGAAAACATTTATTCTTCGACAAGTCTTTCTTCTTGCCTGCCTGACTAGAATTTGATTTGGAATGGGATGACGTCCCTTTTCCTTTCTTTGCCTTCTAGCCAAGGCACAATTCTCCTTATCATCATGCCTTGATGAGGATCCGTCTCTAGTGTTTCGTTGAATCTCTTCTTGCACGAAGTTGGACCACAAACGCTCCCACTTTGGTAACTTCTCCCTCCATTTAATGAATCCTGGTAGCTGTGCCAGCTCATGGGAAGGCCTAGAAGTGCTAGGCTGACCAGATCATCTTCAACAACTGTAACATCAACACTTTCAAGTTCATCCCAACATTGGGTGAACTTGGTCAAGTACTTTGGTATTGTGTCGCCCTTCTCCATCTTGATTTTCTGAGCTTGTTCTTCAGTGCCAACTTCCTGTGGTCACTGCTGTTCTGAAACAGGTTTGTCAAGGCCTTCCACATTGCGTATGGAGTCTCCTTCCCGTGGAGGTTCGAGACAATATTGATCTCGAACTCCTTCTAGTATGATCTTTCTCACCTTACATTTCCTCCACTCTGCCAGATCTTGAGCATCAGTTGCTGGTGGCTTAGGAATATCTTTGTCTATGAATTCCTTCAGTCCGTTGTCTTCCAGCACTGCCTCCATCCTGTCCTTCCAAGCAATATAGTTTGAACTACCTTCAAGGGTATATTCGAGTCTTAATCCATAGAACGACATCCTGCTGACTCTGAAGAATGATATTGCAAATTTGATTTCACCTACAAAAGACAAATTCATATTCTCCTCTTCTAGTGTGATTTCTGCTCTTATACCATGTAGAAATTCCTTGTAGATTCAAACTGCTAATTGTAATTTACTAAAACAATAGACTTGAATCTACTCTACTCGTAAGCGAAAACAATTAAATAATCCTGAAATCACGAAGCAAACAAGAGAAAGAATTCAATCAACACATTACACAATGATTCTCTGGGGAAAGCCACAACTAAAAAGCCCTGCTATCTATATATTGCATTAGTCAGAAAATATGAGAAGATTACAGTGCTTTGCTTAAGCTCGAGCAATCTCTGCAATATCTCTATCTCTCTCATTGCTTCCTAGACAAGCCCAGGCCAATACTTAACCAAATTTTGTCCTATTTCCTTGCGTTGTTTCCTTGGGAATTAGCCCCTATTAATTAGGTAAATTTCTCAATTGGAATTGCGCAATCCTCATAGGCCTTCCTTTGATTGCATGCACCATCTGTATAATTTGGATGATTATACAATTGATAGTACACTGTCCCTGAACTCTAATCTCAATTGGGTAACTCTTAGATCTGACATGCATGCGTTATTTATGAGTGAATCATTAGTTAACTAGTTGAATACATGAAGCAACACCCCACTGTCTGACCTCCTACTAGTTCCTCCATCAGTGGGAACTAGTTTAATTGACTTTAACTAAGTTAAACTGAATTAATTAATTACAACTCAAAATAAACTCAACGAGGGCTCCTATAATGTAGGAGACGCTCTACATGACTCTAGTTATACCCTCAAATCGAATTAACTGAGCCAACTAAGTCAAATTAACTTAGTTAACTTGTACAAGTTGTCTTGTGATGTGGAATTACAATTTTATTCCTAATTTAATTCAAGGACAAAATTAAATTAGGATTTTCTTGTTGCATTTTCAACACTCCCTCTCAACAAGAAAGGGATTATCTGCTACCCTGATCCTGCCTCTATGGAACACGAATTTGCCTCTTGATAGTGCCTTAGTCAAGATGTATGCATCATGTTCCTCTGTAGGAATGTATTCTAGCAACATGATTCTCCTCTGCACACAATCTCTGAGATGGTGATACCAGATGTCGATATGCTTGTACTGATCATGAAAAACAAGATTCTCAGAGAGTTTGATACAACTCTGATTGTCACAGTAAATCACTATAGGGTCCATCTGCTGACCAAATAACGCAGCAAGGATCTTCCTCCGCCAGTGTAGAAATCCCTTGTAGATTCAAACTGCAGATTGTAATATGTTAAAACAATTGACTTGAATCTACTCTACTCATCAACGGAAATAATAATTGATCGATGAAATCACGAAGCAGAAAAAGGAAGAATTCAATCACACATAACACAATAATTTTCTAGGGAAAGCCACAACTAAAAACCCCTGCTATCTGTATATTGCATTAATCAGAAAATTTGAGAAGATTACAATGCTTTGCTCAAGCTCGAGCAAACTCTGCACTATCACAATCTATCTCACTGCTTCACAAACAAGCTCCAACCAATACTTAGCCAAATCTGTTGTCTGCCAAGCTCCTATTTCCTTGCGCAGTTTCCTAGGGAATTATCCCATATTTAATTGGGAAATTCCTCATCCATAACTGTGCAATCCATCAATAGGCCTTCCTTTGATTTCATGCACCATCAGTTTAATTTAGATGATTTTACAATTGATAGTACACTGTCCCTGAACTCTAATCTCAACTGGGTCTTTCTCTGATCTGACATGCACGAGTTATTTATGAGTGAATCTTCAGTTTACTGGTTGAGCAGTGCTAGTTACACCCCACTATTGCAGGTTACACCCCACCACTGGATCTCCAACAAATTCTTCCATCAGTTGGAACTAGTTTAATTGTTTAATTGAATTAAATAATTACAACTCAAATGAACTCAACTTGGGCCCCTAAAATTTAGAAACCACTCTACATGACTCTAGATAGATTCCCAACTCGAATTAACTGAGCCAACTAAGTCAAATTAATTTTGTTAACTATCACAAATTGCTATGAGAATTTGAATTACAATTTAATTCCTAATTTAATTCAAAGACAAAATTAAATTAGGATTTTCTTGTTGCATTTTTCAACACTCCCTCTCAACAAGAAAGGGATTATCTGCTACCCTGATCCTGCCTTTGTGAAACATGAATTTGCATCTTGAAAATGCCTTTGTCAAAATATTTGCATCCTACTCCTCTATAAGAATGTATTCCAACAACACGATTCTTCTCTGCACACAATCTCGTAGATGGTGATACTAGATGTCGATATGCTTTCACCGATCATGAAAAACTGGATTCTGATTCTCACAGTAAATCACTGTAGGATCCATCTATTGACCAAATAACCCAACAAGGATCTTCCTCATCCAGATAGCCTCACACGCTGCTTGACTAGCAACCATGTACTTTGCTTATGCTGAATTGAGTGCAACTGATCTTTGCTTTCTGCTGTACCAAGAAACTGCTGTTGACCCAATACTGAAGATTCCCGTTGATGTGCTCTTTCTGTCGGATGGACTCCCTAACCAATCTGCATATGTGAAGCCTTGAAGCTTCACTCCCTCTGTTCGTTTGTACCAAAGACCAAACTGAGTGGTGCCTCTAAGGTATCTCAACACATGTTTAGTTGCCTTCCAATAAAATTTGGTTGGCTTAACCATGGCTTGAATAAGCTGGTTAACTGCAAAACACATGTCTGGTTGTGTGTTCACCAAATACATAAGTGAACCCACAAGTTGTCTATAAATAGTAACCTCCACTACTTCACTTGAAGTAGCATCCTCCTTCCTCCAGTTACCAGCTAGAGGAGTCTCCATGGGTTTGCTTCTCTCCATGTGGAACTTCTTCAGTATCTCATTGGCATACTTTCCCTGAGAGACAAACAATTCCTCATCTCCTTGCCATACTTCCATACCAAGAAAGTAATGCATGAGCCCTAGGTCCTTCATCTCGAATTCTCTTGCAAGATCCTCTTTGCAAGATTTTATCAGCTTCTCATCACCTGTTAGAATCAAATCATCGACATATAATACTATAATCAACAATTTACCTTCAACCACAATATGGTAAAGGTTCGCATCTGCTTCACTTTTGGTGAAGCCCAACCCAGTGAAATAGCTGTCAATTCTGGTGTACCAAGCACAGGGTTCTTGTTTTAGTCCATACAACGCTTGCTTGAGTCTGCACACATGCGACTCTCTATTGAAGGTCTCAAATCCTTCTGGCTGCTCAATATACACATCTTCCTCAATCATACCATTGAGGAATGTTGTCTTCACATCCATCTGATGTATCTTCCAGCGCTGATAGTGCTAGAATAGATTTGATTGAAGAGTACCTTCCTACTGGAGCAAAGGTCTTATCGTAATCAATTCCCTCCACCTGAGAAAACCCTCTAGCCACAAATTTGGCCTTGTGTTTCTCCACACTCCCATCTACTGCTTGCTTTACCTTGTAAATCCATATGGAACTCACCACTAACTTGTCTGCTAGTCTTGGGACCACTTCCCAAACACTGTTTCTGATAATGGAGTCATACTCCTCAACCATACCATCAACCCATACTAGTTGCTGCACTGCTTCCTCGAATGAGGATGGCTCAATCTCTACACTCTTGCTCATCAAAGCCATGTAGTCAGTGTACCGATCTAGTGACCTCCTCTGCGTGGGCTGTGATGTGGGTGCTCCCACATTCTCTCTAGCATCATGCATCAATCTGTCAGCCTCTCTGGTGTTCTTCCACTCTCTGTGCTTCTACGTATGGCTTCTCCACATCATCTTGAGGTTCCTCCTTTGGATCTAAAAGCTCCTCATTTGCATGTAACTGAAGCTCCCTCTCAAGGGAACATTTCATGGCTTTCTCTTCATCGAACTTCACATCTCTACGAACCACTGTCATCTTGCTGGATGACAGGTACACCCGATAGTTGTGAGGTGTATCAGTGTACCCCACAAATATGCCCAACTCAGCTATTGGCTCTAGCTTTTTTCGTGCATCCTTGGTAACATGACAGTAGACTGATGAACCAAAGATCCTGAAGTGTGCCACATCTGGTTTCTTACTTGAAAAAGCTTCTTCTGGTGTACTCATCCCGAGAATTCGATGAGGGCTTCTATTCTGCAGATAAACAACTGCGTTGCATGCTTCAACTCACAAGTGCAATGGTAGCCCCTGATCATGTAACATCCCCTGTGCCGCTCCCACAATACTTTTGTTCTTCCTTTCAGCCACCCCATTCTACTGTGGGTTATGAGGTGTTATTAACTTCCGTCGAATGCATTTTGATGCACAAAAGTTCTTTAATTCATTCGACACATATTCTACACCGTTATCGCTTTTGAGAGCTTTATCCTGCCAGTATCTTTTTTGACAAGTGCTTTAAATTCACAAAATTTAGCAAACGTATGATTTTTCTTCTGTATGAAGAAAATCCTATCATCTTGTTCATTCACGTTTAGCACTTGGATGTTTAGGTTGGTTCCCTATTTGGTGGTGACTCCACTTATTCATTCATTTTTCTCAGGTAGGAAGCTCTACTTGATCTCCATTTGCTTGATCATTGACTAACTTTTCGATTTTTACCTTTTGGATCTTGGAGCTAGATTCATGTTCAAGTGGCGACTCCACTTCTTTCATTTTTTACATGAATTTCTGATAGAAGCTCGTTTCTTGTGGATCTCTTATTTTCTTGAACATGGATCTCTCTCTCTGTCTGACATCCATCAACTTCCCTTTCCCCTTAAGCAAGTCATCATGGGTGACTTGTTCACCCCTTGTCGCTTTACTGACATTCTTCATGATCTTCCAGGAGATGCCATTGATAATTTGCCTTCCTTCACAGGTAATAATGCAGTCACTGCTAGTGAGCACCTTACAAAGTTCGTTTTTCGTATGGAAAATTTTGGTGGCTATGCATATGATGAACATGAGGATGTCAAGATGTGACTCTTTGTTCTCTTGTTAGAAGATGATGCGTTGAATTGGTTTTGGAAGTTCCCTGATGAAACTTTGGACTCCTTACAATCAATTTTTGAGGCCTTTGAAGATAAATATGGAAATCAAAGGGGTCCACCTTATGCCTTTGGTACTAGGCAGAATACTGAAAGTGGTCATCAAGAGACTATGTTGTATTGCAAACCTTGCGAGAAATTTCATAATGAATCCACTCATGTCATTGCATGACGAATCCTCAACAGTGGAAAGGCAGGGACGAGTTTTCAAGTTGGTAGCAACAAGGAAAAGGAAAAAGATAAGCAACTTATCAATGAGTTAACTCAAATAATAAAAACCATGGAACTTAATCAAGAGAAATCGATGGTAGATCATTCCAGGGATATAAATACCTTGTTCACCAAATTAGAAAAACATGATGAGGAGCTAGAAAGCATGAAGGCCAATCACTTCGATCAATTAGCTGCCATGCAAAACCATTTGATCACTATGGAAGCAAATCATAAAGAAAAAATGAGTTCCATTCAAGTAAATTATGATAAAGTAATAAAAGACATGAAAATCGGTTTTCAGAACAGGTTGTCAGCTATAGAGGAAAGGCACGATGAGGAGGTAAAGATCATGAAAACTAACCACTCTAATCAAATGGCTACCATAGAGGAAAAGTGTGCTCGAAAGATGGAGGCTATGAAGTCCAGTATGCATAATCATTTGATCGCTATAAAAACAAATCATGGCAAAGTAATAAAAAATATGGAAGCTGGTCAAATGTGTCTCTAGAATAAGTTGTTAACCATGGAGGAAAGCCATGCCAAAGAAATTAGTGCTATGAAGCTTGAACGCTCATATCAGATGGGTGCCATGAGAATTGAAAAGATCACTCTTCAGAATAAACTACAAATAATGGAAAAGATATAGGTACAAGAACTTCAACATGGATCAAATAATGAAAGAAACAAAGAGCTCTATCACAAGCCTCCTAGTCCGCCAGAGCAGTTCTCATCTCATTTCCAGGAGGTTACTTGCCCCACTCAATACAGGTCAACTGGAAGTACCAAAATTGAAAAGGAAGCTAAGAATGGTCAGGATTATGTGTCACCTTTGACTGAATACATACAGAATAAGATTGGGCATACTTCAGATTTGTGAGATCCTTCATCCAGGCATTCTCAGAATTAGGACAGGAAATCTACAATGGTCTCATTATTGACGTCACAGTGCACCGGGAAGAAAAGTAAAAGGCAGAAGAAAAGAAAAAGGAAGAAGTTTGATGCATCTGATGGCCGAGAGCAACTCGATATTCGGATGAGTCACAGTCCTTTCATTCTATGAATTCAGCATGGCACATCCGAGAAGCAGCCCATAGGCTTGCCAGAGAGTCGACAGATGCTTAGTATGCACCATGTTGATGACATCTGATGCCATAGGGCATCGTTTTGTATAATATATCTAACTCTATTCCCTTTTATTTCATGTCTGTTAGATAGTTTTACTTTCAACATTTATATTATGTTGTTTACATTTCAGTTTATTAGAGTAGATTTTTCTGTCCCAACGATATATTTCTATATATGCATATGATTTCGATGTTGAATGGATATCTATTTGATGGACTTTTGTTTTCTTAGATGCAAGATTCTGGGGTTCTCACGTTACTTCTGGGAAGCAACGTGTCCCCATATGGAGCCATATGTTGCACTCAAATTGTCAAAGTTCTAGGGAAACGGAAGTGCCTACTTTTTCAACAAGGATCGCATCACATATCAGCGATCTATGTGTGATGGTCATCCCATTCTGCAAGTTATATATTGTAAATGATCTTAGTAAAACCTTGAGTCTATGTAATAACCTAGGTAAGCCTATAATTTGATGATGAATTCCATCCTAGGATATTTTTTAACCTCGTTGATTACCATTGTTTTTCGACACGGCTAATTAGAGGAGTTTTTTCACTCCAGCTTAAACCCCAAAGCTAGGGTGAAATTTATTGTCGAATTATCAGGTGAGTCCTAACGTTTTTAGTCGAGTCTAATGTAAAAGTTGTTTGGGAATAATGTAAGCTAATTGGTTTAATTATTTTATTACAAATCACTTGGTTTACTAGATCATATTGTTTCGCAGATGGTTGTCGTGGCGAAGACTGAACCATATGGCATGTGAATAGTCATCTAAAAGTAACTTTGGAATTCTGGGGATGACCTTGGTGATAGCGAGCATCTTATCATACCAACTAGCGAAGGAGGTCTCGTTGATTTCTTTGTTGTTTGGGTCCTTTGAAGTTTTCCATGGTGAGTACCTGAGTGCCAGGGGTCGATCTTCAGAGACAAGCGCTAGCTCTCTGCCTTCCAGAGGGCACCAATTCATCATAGCCAACGAAACAACAAGATATCCATAGATGAAGTATGTCGTCTTTTTGTACACATCTTCGCAGACTTCAAAAAGTTCATTCAACAAATAACTACACCAATTTAGTTGTTCTCCTTTCTCACAAGCTTCCGTCACTGAAATGGTGTCCAGAGTGCACTCGCCCTTTTGTAATGGCACTTTATGTTTCCAACAATTATGTAACAGGGGAATTTGATGGAGGCAACATTAATTGGCTCAATATTGGCTCCCTTGCCACTGCGCTGAGTAGCATACTTGTAGTAACTGTTGTCACCCGTCTTCTTTCCACATTTGGAAGTAATTTGGAACGCAGACGACACTACGGCCCTTGCAACAAATAGTCCCGTCAATCGCTGAATGTCACTAGCATGTATGGGGTATTCTTTGTCGAGCCAGAGAGAACCCCCATGTAGTCGGCTGATAAGAAATTTAGTACACTGCATCGTTGCCCCTGAAGTGCCAAAGATTGGTAAATTTCGCAAGTTCAGCAACGTGGACCTCTGTATTCCTCTGAAATCCTTTTTTATTTTGGATGAGTGGTTGTCGTCTAGTTTGGTTATAGTCTTTGTAAAAACTTCATGCTTGAGCACGGTGAAATGGAAAGAATCTGATAGGTCATTATCTACAAGCGTGGCCTTCTCACATTTGTTGTAGAGATTTTCAATCTCAGTGACTCTGGAGTCCAATGGAGGGATGGTAATAGCAGTTTTGGATAACTTAGTCATGGTTGTAATTCGGTGACTATACACAATAGACACAGGGGGTTTGAATTTGGGTTGAGGACTGGGGGAATTCGACATAGAAGCCAAACTGAGCAATTCGACCACCTAAGCTTTGAAAATGAAGAGCCTAATGTTGCCATGCAAACTAAATAGAAAGACTTGACACAACGTTTTTTATTAGACCTTTTAACTAATTAATACAACAACTTCTTATACTTTATTCAAATCATGGCATTAACGACAACCTTGACCTGGACCTGACTTGGATGATGCAAAAAACTGAAAAGGCGGGTGATCATGATGGTTAATTATGACGAGATGACGACAAATTCCAAAAAGTTGATAACCAGAATGTGTCAGGGATATTACGGGATAGATTTAACCCAAATTCGAAAAGACATGGAATTATTACTAATTATGGTAGATAAGATGATTGCCACGTGCGATTCCCTGACCACAATCAGTGGCAGAGGGATGCACTGAACTGACTAACAAACTTGGCTTAAGTAATTTTATTCGCGACTGACATAACTGACGCATTTAACATGACTAATGCAACTGAAATAACAAACACAGTTATAATAACTAAAGCGACTGCAAATTTAATTGACTGGCTCTATCTAAACCTAAGTATGATCCCCTTTCGGAGATCAAATCAATTTGATGAAGAAATTGTTGGGCCATGGAAGGGCTTCAGGCGTGTGCCATTCATCTAGCTAGGCAATAGGATTCTGTCCAGTTGTGCGAGTTTGATAGCTCTAGACTCTCACACTTCCACAACAACGAATGGTCCTAACCAATGCATTCGTAGGTTTCCAGGATGTTATAGAAACTTGTTTTCATATAGGAGAACCTTATCCCCCACTGCAAAAGACTTCCGTTTTATGTGTCGGTCGTGCCATGCTTTCTGCCTCTCCTTCTCAACAGTCTGGTGAAAATCCATCAGGAATTTGGGTTCATCCAACTCCTGGAGTTTGTCCATTTGTTTTGCGATTGATTCATCTTCTGACATCTAAGTGACCCATGCAATAAAAAGGTTGGGAATAATGAACTCGGTAGGTACTACGACTTCTCGGCAATAAACAAGCTTGATGGTGGTATTGTAGGCCCATAAAGTAGTTGGTACCTGCTCGTCTCAATCATCTTGGTTGGTAAAACATATCTTGGTGAGGCCTCTCTCTAGGATTGTGTTAAAAGCTTCCACAATGTCGTTTGCTTGTGGGTGGTATGGGCTTCTCTTATGGTGCTGGATCATGAAGTTACGCAGCAGTGTGGTGACTATCTCATTAATGAAGTAGGTCCCATGGTCACTTGTGAGACTCTAGGGGCACTCAAATCGAGTGATAATATTTTTGAAGATGAACCAGGCGACATTGTATGCAGTGCAATCCTTAACTGGTGCAACTTTGGCCCGTCTGGTGAGGTAATCTGTGGCAGTTATAATGTACTTGGAATGGGAGTGACGCGTTGGTGGATCAATAGGCCCCACAAAGTCCATCGCCCACTTTTCAAATGCCTAGAGTGACCGTACAAGTTGCTAAGGAAGTTCATCCCTGTGTGATGGACGTCCCACCCGTTGGCAAACATTCGATTTCTTGGCATACTCCTTCGCATCTCGGAAAAGCATGGGCCACTAGAGTCCTGCCTGCAGCACCTTTCGTGCAATGGCCTTCCCGCCCATGTATCCACCCGCAACTCCTGGATGGATCAAGGCCCAACTTGTATAACTGTGTTGTGATCAGTTGGTAATCTGCAGCTTGAACTACCATGTGCCTTCGCTATGTTGCCGTGTATTGTTTTGGACATTTCCCTATGGTTAGAAATAATGCAATGTCTTCCAAATAGTCGGGAATGGCCTCAATCCGAAACAGATCAGCATCCAACAGTTGATCATCTATTGACCCCCTAGGTTCGCCCAACTCTAGTCGAGAAAGATGATCAATCCCCACATTCATCCTTCTTGGCTTTACAATCACTTCAAATGTAAACTCCTGAAACAGTAGGAGCCATCTACAAATCCTCCCTTCGAGCACAGGCTTATTTACTAGGTACTTTAATGCAGAGTGGTCAGTAAAGAACTTGAATGGACCACCCAGAAGGTAATGTCAAAATTTCTGCAACGAGTACACCATTGTGAGAGCTTCCCGCTCTGTTGTGGTGTAGTTCTTCTCCGCAATGGACAATTTTCTGCTGGCAAAGTAGATCGGGTGGTGGAGGTTACCGTCTTCGGGTTGGGCTAAGACATCTCCCAGAGCGATTTCTGATGCATCAATATGGACATGAATCGCTTATTCCAATCTAGTAAACCAGGGTTGGTGTGCTTGCGAGCTTCTCTTTTAGCACATTGAAGGTGACTTCACAATCATCAGACCAGGTAAACCACTCAGATTTCTTCAACAACTTCTCCAGTGGTTCAATGATCAAGGCATAGTTGCGGATAAACCTGCGGTAGTATCCTGTGTGGCCAAGAGTCGATCTTAGCTGCTTGACATTGGCAGGTGGAGACATTCAAGATTGCCGCAACCTTCTTGGCAGAATCAACACACACTCCTTTACAAACTATATGCCCCAAGAGTTTTCCAAAGGGGACAACAAAAATTCACTTCAAGTTCAAAGAAATATGCAGTTGCTTGCAACGGTTAAACATCACTCAGAGCAATCTAGTGTGTCTTTTTAGTAGACTATAAACTGTCCAATTGTCCATATACACTTCCAGAAATCTGTGAATGTAGTCATGGAAGGCAGTGATTATGATCCTTGAAAATATTGTCTGCGCATTCTTTAGTGCAAAGGACATGACATGGTAGGCATAAGACCTCCATTTGGTCGTGAAGGTGGTTTTATTATTATCTTCCTTTGCAATAGGGACTTGGTGGTAACTAGAGAACCCATCTCTGAAAGAGTAGGCTTCTTTGCCTGCAACATTATTGAGGACTTCGTCGCTAAATGGAGTAGGGAAGGGGTTATGGACGCAGACATTGTTCAAACTACTGTAATTTACACAGACTCAAATTTCTTCATTATCCTTCTTGTTCCGGATGACAATCGATTGTCCCACTCAGCATCATCAACTAGGAAGATAAGTCCCGCCACCAACATCCTGTTAATCTCCCTCTTCACCTTCTCCTTGACCTTGGGTTTAATTGATATGGCCAGTGCTTCACAAGTCTCACATCTGGCTTCAGGGCGATCGTCATTTCTCCTAACTCCCCCCAATTCCTTTAAGCTCCGCAACATAAGAAGGGAACAGGTCTTCATATTCCCTTAGAAGATCAAAGATTTCCTTAGTGGTCTGCTCATCCCAATAGTCCTCAATAAAGGTTATTGTGGCTTCTCTTTAGTGCCAATGTCGTGCTTTTACAACTTCAACGGTTGTAGCTGTGGACTAGTTGTTACAGGCCCATCTTCGACATTTCATTCCCCTTCAGATTCCTTAATGGTCAAGTGCCTTAACCCTCTAAATAGTCTCCATTGGTTCAAGGTTTATCTTCTCGCAAGCCACAGCCTCATGGAATCTAGATTCATATATGTGATCAAAGACATTTTGATCAGAGTAGTACTCAGTAAGCTAGCCTACCGGGAACAAGACCCTCTTGACTGCTTTTAGGGCTATTGTTATCCTCTCTTCATCGTCAGTGAAGGAGAAATCACAGATAAACTAGGTTGTCGTACAATCCCATTCACACGTTTGTCTCCTTATTTCTTCCTTAAGGTACCATGCCTGGGCAAATGTCCCTAGAGTGTGGACGAAGCTATGCATCCAGAGATTCTCTGGAAGTCCTTCCCTAATCCACTTGGCTTTACAGTTCTATAGATGTTGGTGAGGATCAATATACCCTTCGTACTTAGTAAGACTGGATGAGCAGTCTTCTGAATACCCGAATCTGGCTACCAATGCGGACTTAATCGTCTCCCACTCTCTGAGATGGCTGCGATGAGAGCCCAACCACCTTGCCGATGTCGCTTGAAGGGCGACATCCAGTAAGGGCACTTTGTGTGCTTCTAAAATGTTCGAATCAACTTCATGGATAAAATCAGTAATGAAACCCATACCATAAAAAACAGGAAATTCTCCCACCTCTATGCCAACCTAGTGGATACGGTGGATCGTTGCGCATCGCCTGGAATTGATCTCATGCCCCCCTTGCTGCCAATCATCCCATGCATCTTTTGGTCTGACTTTGGAGCTCTGAACACTTCTCTAGCTAATCGACCCATTCGTCGTAGGATTAATGTAGTCTTCCCTCTTTTCAGTTGTGAGCTAGTTTAATTGATCCAGTAATTCAGGTTCTTCCCTGTCGTCCACTGGCTCAGTGAACCTAATCCCTTGATAGGGATCCAAAGGTTGAATGAACCTGGCTCCATCCACTCTGAATGTCATTGTTTCTTTCGTTAGGTCAATCACTGCATAGTTCTCGAAGGCCCAGTTTGTCCCCAACAATGTCGAATAGGGGTCTTTGTCTCCCATGATATCTATGACCTCAAAATTTGCATATGTCTTCATTCCTGCTATGTCTACTTCCACAACTTCTAGGCGTCCAACTGGGAGGATATAATATTGATTCGCCATGTGCAACTGGATCGAGGAGAATGCCAACTTGGGCCTTCCCAGGTTTTTCTTGGCAAAATGTTCACTTTTGAACCCAAATCTAACATCATGTCATTGATCTGGAATCCTGCAATCTGGGCATCAACCCGAAATTCCCTCCCTATCCTTTTCTTGTTCCTCTGCACCTGTCTAGAATGCCTTTCAGGCAAATTGGCATAAACGAACCCTTCCAAGAGCTCCCCATCCTTGACAACAACTTTAAGCTTTTTCTGCAACTGCCCCAACATTTGCTCATCGCTCATTTGCAAAAACAATCTAAACCATTTTTCTATAGGTTGGGAATTGTTTTGCGGCAGTTTCAGGCTTTTGGCCTTTGAAGATTTTGGTCATTCTCCTTGGGCCCGTGAGTTGGAATCGTTAAAAATCTCCACGGCATCTTTGTAGTACTGCTTTTGCTGGTTGGAATCATAAGAGCACTTTGGTGAGGCAGGCTTTATGATCCTTGGTTGTTCAGTGGCTCCAAAGTCAGCTCTGGTCTTCTTCCCCCCTAGATGACTATGTTAATGTTTGACAGTGGAGAGAGTTTCGTTTCCCGCGGTTCTGCATTAATCAAATTTGCTCCCCTCTGATGGTTGCGCTCCTCCCATTTGGCGATTAGTTTTGGGCAATCCTCTGTCACATGTGTTTTGACTCTGCACTGAGAGCATGAGGGTCTTCGGGGTAGCAGTGGTCTATTGCAACGTGCCCCTCCTGATCACAATTATAGCAACAGATCAAATCTCTGTCTCATGTTCTGCACCCCCTTGTTCCTCCACCTCCTCGCCTTTGTGGAGCTTCATTGATCCTGTAGGTAGAACGATCCAACTGGTCAGTTAGGGCGTCTAATTCCCTACACTGATCAATGTGGTGAGTCGACGATCTATAAAACTGATAGAATATGTTGTTTGGGACATTTGACTACTTTTGTAAGATTGCACAGAGGCATGGAGATGTCCATATGTTATGCAGATTCACAATATTCATTCAGAGATGTACCTTGTTGGTTAGGAAAGGTGTGGAATTGGGTGCGCCCTGCATATAAACCTTGTGTACCATTCTGTGCAACTCCAATGGCGGGTATGGACATGGAAGGCCCCGCCAGTACGGAGGGAGTGCTTGAGCCCCGCAGTCTTGGGCACTCTGTGGCGTGATGCCCCTCAATATGGCAGTTGGTACACCACATGTGAGGTCGTGCAGGTTGCATGTCCCTCAGCTTCTCTGTCAGATCAACGATTTGATGTCGCAATCCTATGAGAGTGTGGTCGTGGGAAACTATTCCTCCTCGATGTTCATGTGGGTATCCTACCATGGCCTCGATCTTGGTTGCTTGCTCGAGCACGTCTTGCAGAGTATCAATATTTTGTTGAGTCAGCGGCGTGTGGGTGAGCAGAAACAATGCTTTAATGAACCAATCCCGCTAATGATTGGGATGAATGGGGTAACACAACTTGCCAATAGCATCCTTAAACTTTTGCATCATTTCCCAGGCGGTTTCTTCTTCTTGTTGCTTGATTTTCCACAGTTCAGATAACCCTTATTGTCAATTTGCGGAAGTTTGAATTCTTGAACAAATTCCCGTAGGACTTCATCTATTGTCGGTTTCTGCTATAAAGTGGACCACTTGATGTTGAAATGTGGCAACATGAATATTCCAATTTTAATTTGTCCTTGAATTAAAATTGTGAATTAAATTCGAATTTAGTCGCACCAGCTGCTTGGAAATAAGTAATTAATTCATTATGGATTAATTAGTTGGAGAAATTCAAGTTAGAAGTCTTTCTGAAGTCATGCAAGAGTTATCCCTTAAATTAAGGAGATTATCCCTTAATTAAGGAGATAAGATTGAGTTATATTTGAGTTGTAATTAGTTAGCTCAGTTTATTGAGTTAAGTCCAATTAAATTAGTTCCAAACTGTTTGAGGAACTAATTGTGAGTTATTTGTCAGTTGATGCATGCATGCACTCAATCAGTGTACTCCAGATAACTTAAGATTCCCTCATCAGAAACTCATGCATGTCTATTCTCAGAAAGACCCAGTTGAGCTAAATGTCAAGGACAGTGTACTATCAGTTGCATGTGTTTTCCTATAAAGGAAACCAATGCATGTAGTCAAGGTAAGGTTCCTTGAGGATTGCACAGCTCTGACAGTGTGTTAGAGCAGTGTGTGAGAACAGTGTTACATTGGGTGAAGGAGATCATCCCAGAGGTAACTGCGCAAGGAAATAGGAGCTTGGAGGGCAAAGGAGAAGGCTTGGGAGAAGCTTTGATTACATGTGAGCATTCAGGAGGATTGTACTGAGAGCTGGCTAGCTATGAGAGCTAAGGCTTTGTATAATTCTATGTATTTCGACCTTGTATGATAATACAAATAGTGGGGTTTTTAGCTGAGGCTTTCCCCTGAGTATTTTCATGTGTATTGTGATTTCTTCTTCTTCTAGTTATATGTGTTTAGCTCGATCTTGCTCAATCTTTAAGCTTCCGCAAGTTTGATAGTAGAAGTAGATTATAGTATTTTGCTTTGGTATATTGCATTATCGAGTTAATCTACAGTCAGATTTTCTACATAGATCTCAGAGGTAGATTTGTAGAGAATTTGCAGAATTTCTACATGGTATCAGAGCTAGCTGAGCTATAGAGAAATTTCTACACTTGATGAACCATCTCAATGCTCTTTCTCAGAGAGTGGTCTGAAATTCAATCAGTTTTGTGGTATCCGGATTTTGGCGAGCCCTCTAGAGAGCCTCACACAAGTACCAATGTTGTTCGAAATCCTCATTCCATTTCCCAGAATACTTAGGATATTGGGTAAAGGATCCCACCATGTTACAAACCATATACAGTTGAACTGGCGAGACAAGTATGAACCCTTGGGAATCAAGTTGTGATGATCCTTGGAGACATGGACTACAACCACTATTTCTACCATTAGAGATACCAACCTTGTAGGTATTATGTACTTTGTGGACCTTTATAACTTTAACTAGCTTAGATAAAAATTGAATAGGGTTTTGATAAAGTACCAAGGGAAGGTCGGGGGAAGTGCTACTTGAAATGTTGGGCAATGAGTTACTATTCTTAGGAGACACATCATCTTCAAAAAACAACCTTCTCATAGCAAAGTGCATGTCATTGTCTAGGCCCTCCTTTTTGCCTGTAGGGCCCGATCTATCTGACATCTCCAGCTCTGCCGGCGGAAGGAATTCTCTACTGCTTCTCAACTTGTATCACCGTGGCGGTCCTAGCCTCTCTTGTTGGGCTAGGCCTCACTCTATCTCTATCCCCATCGTTCGACAACTTCAGCTGACTTCCTCCTACTCATGCTTCCGATCTGCTCAACGTTGCTCCTACTTGGTGTAGCTCACTTTGTCGTCTATGGATCTCTTGCAAAGATTTTTCGCGCCATTCTTCAACTATCCGCATCCTCCTTTGTGCCCTCAGATCTCTAGCCTTCCGGAAGTCAGCTGCATCCATCTCTCCAACATTTTCATAGCTCGCAGCTAGGTAACATTCCTCCCCTTATACCCCTCCCCTAGTACCGGGGGTTTAAGCGGCCATGGATTGGCCCTAAATCAGCAGTAGGTTATCTTCCACCATTAAAACTTTAACCCACAACGAGATCTCCTTCAACAGTCTTCCCCTCAACCCTAATAACTTGAACACGACCTCAGCCTTGGAAAAGGACAAATGATCTTTTGTAGCAAACTCGATAATGTACCCTACTCTTCTAAAGTAGCTTGCACCCAAAAGTTGACGACTCGAGTCAGGTCGGTATCGCGCTGGTGTAACTCTACTAGGTTAGCCTGAGTCCAGGTACGAGGAGATCTACTCTGATTGCCAGTATTTTCTTTTGTCTGCAGCCTTTGCAACCAATTGTAAAGGTCTTCAGCGAACTTACACCACAATATCTCGTACTTGTCGCTCGCAAGCTCCGCGTAGAAAATTTCTTCCTTCACCTGCTTCACACATTTGTGACGGAGTTGCGATTGTTGAGAGATAAACTTCTCTACTTGTTCATGCCACCAATCTTGCAAATCCTTGTTAAAAATCCTCGACACCATGCTTTGCATCCCTTTTAAGAATTTCAGGTCCCAGTAACGTAACCGTTTGTTGGCGGAAAATTATGAAAGGGTAGAGACCCTGGGTTCAGACACAGGGGCCAACAAAGAATTTGATGTAGTCTAGCGTAACGCCGACATTTTCACCTTACTTAAGAAGAATAAGGCGTCTCACCCAAGGCGTGCCGCGACCTTGGTTAAGGGATTAGAACCAGGCATCAAGGGGAGTTGCGCAAAGACTAACACTTTCGTTTAACTTAGAAATCATGGCATTTGATATATAATAATCGCAAAGAACATTAAGAAAAGCATCCAAAGAGACAGAAGGTATGCACATTCATTCATAATAATTTTTTTAAAGAGGCCCATAAAACCAACACATGCAGATCCATAAACAACCCCACAACTCTTTTCATTAGCTTCAACCATTATTACATCATTACATTCTGGCTCTGAGGCCTTTTAGATAGAACTAGGAAATCAACATATAGACTAACTCAGAATCAGGCAAGCATAGAACAGTGCTAAGTCCACTAGACTCAACGACAACGTCTCGATATAATGGTTTTTTCCTCTCCCCCCAGTTGCCTTTCCCTTCATCTTTTATGCATTTTGCTCACTTGAATTGTTGGTTTCTTCCTCGGATGCCCCACCCTTTCCCCTTGGCTGCTTCTGTGGCTCGACTGTGACTGCTTCCTCTCTTGTTGAAATTCGTTGCGGCTTAGCTATGACTACATGTCTCCCTATTTTCCATTGGCCACCCTTCAGAGACTGATGGATCTTGGCGGATTTCCTCTCTTTACTGTGTTGTTTCCTTCGCAACTTCCCATCAGTCAGATTTGGTCAAAACATGTCAAAAATTTTGTCACCCAAAACGAAGGACCCAACAACCCAAAATATTTGTCAAACTCATTATCATTTTCAGGGTTGTTGGGTGGTGCTAGGCAAGTGATTGAAGTCACCTTCAGATTGTAGCCTGAAAACACTTTAGGGTGGTAGGGTGGTGCTAGGGCAAGTTGGAGCTTGCTAGGGTGTTGGAACATCCTTTCAGTAGTTGCTAATAAAACCAGGGCATTGGAACGTCCTTCCAGTTAGAGATGGAAAGTTGAACACTTTTCTAGAGTACTAGGAAGTTGGGGCTTCCCTTTTCAATTGGAGCTAAAGCATTTGATGTACTCACAAAAATATTAGAAAAACGTTTGGTGGTTTTTGTCGCGAGCGGTTTCCACCTAATTTTTTTTTGTCTATTGTCTATTGCTTATTTATGCTTTGAATTGAATCTGCAGATTAATTAATGCTCTAAAAATATTAATAAGTTACTAATTGCTAAGAAAGACTGATTCACTCCCCTTCTCAGTATTTCCAAGACACCTTTGGATATTGCATATAGGCAACAAGGATGAGTGAGGGAGGATCTTACAGGGGATGCCTTAAGGGAAAAAAGATTTGTAGAAAAGATCAAGGAAATCCATTTATAGCGACAAGAGACACTACAAAAGTCACATGAAAAATATAAGGCCAGGCATGATCAACATAGAACAAATAATTCATTCAAAGTGGGAGACAGAGTATGGTTACAATTGAACAAGGAGAGGCTATAGGGTCTTGGTAAGAAAATCAAGGCTCTGCAGCATGGCCCCTTTGAGACTGGAAAAGGTGGGAGATAATGCCTATAGACTCAGTTTACCCCAATACATGTACATTTACTCAATTGTGAATGTAGAGAATTTGAAACTCTATGAGCCTTCTATGCTAGATCATGAAGAGGAATACGTCTTATCTTCTATAGAGGATTTGACACCAAATGCTCTAGCAGAGTTGAAAAAAGATATAGTTTTTGTATAAGAGGTCGAAAGCTACAAGATAGGGGCTGCATGACCTTTGGCAAATTGGGTTGAAAGGACAACTTCTAGGCAAAGCTAAATGGTACACTCGAGAGAAGGTGGAGGAATTTTTTTTTCACCTCATTTAGTAGAAGCTTTTGGGGACCAAAAGCCTCCAAAAATGGGGTGGTGTGATCTGGATTGGATCATTTTATTGGCCGTCATCCATCTCAATGCTTACACAGTGGAAACATTGGAGGAATTAGCCCACAAAGCCATTTTTTCCGGCAGGACCTAGTTTGGTAAATTGTGGTCTAAAACCTTCCAGGATCATTTTGAGGCATCAAATAGTGCTTTTTGGGGGGTAAAACTTTTCCGCTCTAATCACAATCTTTTTTCCTATGTTAGCCACAAATACCTTTCCAATGGTACATAATCACCTCAATAAGAGTTCTTATGCAAAAGTTGTGCCACTCATAAGTTGACCACCTTGTTTTTACTGCCATAATTCAAGAGGATGCCACATCGGCCCCCATTATTCTTGGAAAATGGGCTAGCCATTTGATCACGATGAAGAAGACCCTAGAAGAGTTCATATTGTAACTCTCGTTAAGAGTTGGAGTCAAACTTAACCACTACTAGGCTATTGGGTTGTGTTATAACTAGGCCACTACGAAGAGAAAGGGTTCCATTCTTCTTTTTGAGGGCATTTTGTTCCATAAATGAGCAGAGTAGGCGAGAGAGATAGGGAGAGAGTAGACAAAGAGGATTTTTGCATTGCAATAGCCCACAGAGCATAGGCCTTACTTCTTGGTACTTACAACTATTTTCTATTTAGGGAAAAAGAGTAGAGTGACCTTTTCTTCCAGCTGGGTTTTCTCCTGAAAAGGTTTCCTAAGATATATCTTATGCCAATTATGGTTTTTGAGTTTTTATATCGTTGTTCTCTACTTTTTGCATAATTATAATTTGCATGCATAAACAATAAACAATAATTTACAGATCCAAAAATATAAGGAGAAATAGATTCTCAAAGTGTAGATTTTGTATTTTTAAATATAATTTATCAGATTTGTTGTGACGAACTGTCTAGTGGAATATCCATGGCAGTTTATAGATTAGTTAGAATCTCAAAGAGAGAATTGTGTGGGTAGGATGTCCTAGTGTGTGAGGCCTAGAGGCTGCATGGAGACTCCATTATTCCAGCTAAAGCTCTTCGAGCCGCAACTCTGAGACTTCTTGGGTAGCTTGTTTTGGAGCCTTGGAAAGGAAGTGAGACAACTTGAGGGAATATGGAGCAGAGAAGGAGGTACATTTCCTTGGGTTGTGCAGGCTAAGGGTAATGAGAGCTTGCTAGTTGGAATTACTATATGAGTTTGGTACCTTGGCCTAATGTACTTTTTGTTTCTTTTTGTGACTAGAGGAATCGATAACTAGGCTATTCTCGTACTCGCGTGACACAGGGTCGATTTTGACTACTACCACTAGTGCAATTTCTCTTTTGACTGTTAGACATTAGTTGGATTAGGAAGCCTATGCCTTGGTAGAGTCATAGCCCTTGATTAGGGGTGGCATATTGCTAAGAGAGCTAGGGAAACAATGTCTACCTAGGAAGGAACATTTGAGGTCTGTAGCCAATTGGTGAATTCATGAAAGATAGGTGCTATGTTAATATGTGTTTTTATGCTCTTTAATTCTATGTATTATTAGTTTTTAATTGTTGTGTGCTAAAAAAATAATTGTGCATGTGTATATTTGTATGCTTGTACGAGTTAGCATCAATATGTTTGTCATTATGCATGTAGAATTGCATTATATGATGAGGTAGAACGATGATATGGTGGTATCTGTTACCCAACAAAAGTGGGCGATCCCATAAGAGAATTGTTTCTCCTATCATCTCTTTCAGTTGACAATCAATAGCCCCTAACAGCCACTAGAAGCCAATGGCGATGTGCCATTCATATCTTTTCCACCTGCACTAGTCATATGTTTCCTCACCCATTTTGTAAGGCACATTGGAACTTTATTCATTTTGCAAGCAGGTGCTTATGCTTGTTTGTATTTTGGTCATTGGTCATGGATTATGGGGTAACCTAGAAGGAAGAGGGGTTTTGACTGTAATCTTGTTCCCTCACCTTAAATGGGGGGTTAATTCTTCATCTTAGTCCAGTGGGACCTGCCCTAATGGTCTAATAGGTATAAGAGTGACACTAGGGAAACCTCGATTGAGATAGGATAGTACCATCTCTCCCTATTCCATAATCACCACTTTCCATTTTATATTGCAAGCCCTATATTCCACTTCCCTCCTTTGGGTTTGACCGACCATTGGTTTTTTGGGATTTGGCACCATACATCCTCATACTTGGGTAAGGCCTCAGAACATGGCTCTAGGAGGTTGATGTAGCTAAAAGAACAAGAAAAAGCATATGACGGCCATAAGAAAAAACAAAGAAGATCAAAATGCTAAAGATGGCCTGGACATACACATTAGCATGTGGGAAAAAACGTAGCATGAGCTCTACTACACTCATTATGGCCATCACCCAGTTCCTGAGCACATGTTGCTCTTCATATTATGAGAAGGAACCCTTGCATGTCCCAAACCTTGGTGGGCAATGAGTTGCCTCACCATTAGGGGGATAGTAATTGCTATACATCATACAAAGCAAGCCCTAACCCTTTGAGCTACGAGTAGTAATACAAAGAGAAAAAGAAGTTAAAGGCACACAAGTAGTGCCCATCATTATTACATGCATTATTCATGGATAATATGTGAACGATAATCCTAGTGGAGAACTTTATCTAGCTCTCCCATGAAAATTCTTGGTCCATCTCAATAGGTAATTGCTAGGGTTTTGGATGCTAGGGCATCATTTATCCTTCCTACTTAGCAAATTTTTGGTCATTTAATCAACTCATAGATTCCATCCACCCAAGGATAAGGCACTGACCCTCCTTCGTTGATGATCGCTATAACTTAATCCATAAATGTTTTCTCTCCTCTCCTATCCCTAATTCGGCCCCTTTAAAGCCAAGCGACCAAGCTAGGGTTTGGTGTGAATTCCTAGGGAAGGTGAGTTTCTTGAGCTAGAGAGTCTAAATGCCAAGCGGAGAGACGTTGCCACAAAATCCCTCCTTTTGGTAGACATTCACTTCAATTTTGTCCATATATTTCTTTGCCTAGTTACTAGCCCTAAGTTAATATTAGTTTGGATTTTAGCATCAACTTGGGGGCTTTCCGAGGGTTGCATGTGCCTTGTCCTTATTGAAAATCATTATTGGAAGCCCTTTCTCCTTGCCTTGACCTTTTCCATCCCAACATTCAACTAATTAGTCAAGCCCTAGGTTTTGTGCTCTTAACACTTGACCTTTATAAAGAAAGTGAATTGCCTCCAATAGGAGCCCAAAGCCTAAATTGTGCCTTTCTTGTAGAAGGTCTCGTTGAGTCATGTTGCACCCTAACCCTAGAATATCCATTCAGCGACCCTCTCACATACCGGGACTCCTCTCGTCGGTGAAAATCTGTAAAGTGCGGGGGGTTTTGGTTGTGGTGATTGTGGGCCATCACCCCATTGCTCTCACTTGGTCTAGTGTTGGCCTTGTAGGGTGACCCTCTCTAAGGCTTGCTAAATTATGTGGGAATACTATCAAAGCTGTATGGTATGGCAAATTAGAAGGAAATTTGAGGAAAATTTCTAGCACCCAACCATCCCAATAGGCACAAGAATGGTTCGGCACATCACAAATATCTTGGATTATGTTATCAAATTTGAGATTAAATTCATCTATAGTTTCATTTTCATTTCTCCTCATGTTAGTTAAATCATTCAATAGAAACCTACTATTTCTTCTTTCCAACCATCTAGCATATGAGATATCTCTAGAGGGATTAAGAGAATTAATACTATTTTTTTTGTAACTAGAGGAATTGACAACTAGGTTAGTATCATACTCGCATGACATAGGGTCGACTCGGCAGCTAACACTATACTTCTGGGGCCTACGACCTGTCCTCCTCTTCATAGACTAAGCTACTCCGAGGGATTTGAACCTTAGATCTCTTAGTTTACACGATACTAAATATCACGATGATCGTCAATTGCGCTGCACCTCGGGGACTAAGAGAATTGATACTATTATTAGGCAAATCCGATATCCCATTTTCTAAAATCTTTCTTCAATGATAAAACAAAGCATTTATATATCATGTCCAATTTTAGTACTATTAATAAAATCTATGAAAGCATCCCAGATTCCCAGTGATCAATATTATTATCACCATGAAATAAAGACATTTTCTAGTGATTGAGGAAATTCATGAGGTTGACTAGCAATATTAATGGAATCAAATGGTTTGTAACAATCAACCAAGGAGCAACCATTTAATTCTTTTAGGAAACTTGCATTATCAAGCAAATAATTTTTATGTCTTGTAAATATTCAAGTTTTAAATTATTATTTCTTTTCTTGTTTTTTAAGTTTATTTACTCTTCACTATAAGGTTAAGGCACAAGACGAATTAAGCCTTGAGGACTTCTTCTTTTAGTGTATTTTTAGTTAAATATTTTATGTATGTGGAGTTATGAGATGAGATATTTAAACTAACTTTCATAATATACTCATCAAAATACACATGCAAGGGGATCCCCCAAAATATTCAGGTGATGGATTTTATACCTGGTAATGGCACCAAAAATGCTACTGTATAGATTAGTATGTTACCATAGGGTAATAAATAAGATTTGCAGCTTTGCCACTATGGTACAATATCTCCTTCACTTTAGGCCAGCTCCAAGAGCCAAGTGGGGTATCCATAGTCTATTAATAATAGATCTTAAGTAAATCTTCTTCAGTTAATTAATCTACAATAGATAATGATTTAGTTCTATTTATGAATCCCACAAGTATATGGCAATGTAAAGGTACAAGGTTCCAAGAATAAATGAGTGAATGCATTAAGATAATGCCTAAATAACAATAGCATAAAACCACTATTGCCCACTTAAGTATTATGAGTTAGGGGCTAGTAGATCAATGCTAAATCTAATATAGTAATAATAATTATAATAATTTATTTTAAGGTCACGGCCAAGCGAGACACTGAATTGGTGTATGAAACCCCCTTGTTTCTAGGACACAGGACCTGCCTCGGTGGAGTGATATGATTGCTAAAGTCTTTGGAGGTGTACATACTCTACCCCACTCTGGATTTGAATCTGTGACCTCTTTACAAGGAAACACATGCTCTTAATTTGTATTAATTTGATTAACATCTCAAGAACATAATACTTAGAAGTAATATGAACAAAAACCACTTCAAGTTAGTTACAAGGGATGAAATCATTTGGGACAAATTGACTATGTGTGAGGTGCGTTTAAGTGCCAACCAATGATGTACTTGATTAAGGACACTTTCAATGCTGTCCTTGACCTTCATATCTATTGTACTAATGTTTTATTACAAAATTCCAGATTTGAAGTGAGAGAAAGAACAATCCAAGATATATATTTCAACCTTTAAGTAATATGTCTTGGACACTTGACTAGGGTTTTATGATATGAAAGAAAATAGTAACCCAAAATTACTTAGCATCAGGTTCACCAGAAGTATATCGATGTAAATGAGCAAGGACTTGAAATAAATGGTAAATTCCTGCTAGGGTTTAATAAGAGTAGCTTTAGAATTTGCCAAGAAAATCTCTATGTGAAAACTATGCAATTAATACCAAAGATGAAGCTATGTCTTCTCATACAATAAACATTGATTTTCTTTCCTAGATCCACTTTTCTCTCCAAGGAAAACCAATATAGTAATCATTCAACAATTTGCTTACTAAAAGTGGTAAGAAGTTTGTTGAGATCCCCAACTTCCTCCAACAAAATATTCCAGGAAACAAATATAATATCATGTTCTTCCAACTAACTCTAGTAGACAAGTCAATAATTAAAAATTATATAGTTAGTTACAACGACCATCCAAAAATAGAGCCAAGAGAAGAATGCACATTCTTTCTTTAAGAGATAGACCATGTCAAAGCTCCAAAAATAGAAGTTAGATACTTATCCACCTGTAAAACCTCCTAGAAGTGTCCCACATGTGAAGTAGGCATGCATGAAGTGGAACAACCTCATTAAAGCAGCAAGGGACATGTACAAGTGATCTCCTTGAATCAATCCACGGATAGATGTCTAAGTAACCACATGTGCAGTAATTAGGACACAGTTGCTCCTTGAAGTGCTATCATTCCAAAGTAGAAGTAGTGGTGGAAGACCAAATAGATGATCCAAAAGTGTGAACACTCTCATCAAGTTTGCATGGAGAAGTGTGCAAAGTGACCCCATCCATATGCATGTAAAAATGTGCAATCAAATCCTCAAGATCCTCAACAAATGGCATGGACAAGTGTGCAAGTAGCCTCCTCAAGTCCTCCTCTTGGAAATAGATGGCTGAAAAAGTGGAGCACTCAAGTGAAATGGACCATGAATTCTCTTAACAACCTCAATAGATGTACAAATAAACCCTTCAAGTTGGCACATGTGGCTCCAAGGTCAAGTAACCATCCGTAGATCAAGGTAGATGAAGTAGATCTCAAGATAGGAGGTTGACTGTCATGAAACAGACACAATAGATCAAGTGTCAAATCATGAAAAAGTCCTTGACAATCTCTACATGTGTGCAACAATCACCATCAATGGGAAAATGCCTTGATTTGTGAGATACACCTCTATAAGAGTGCAAACAAGAGAGTGTTCCATGGGATAGAAGTGTATATCTGTAAAAAAGAGCAATCTGACCATCAAAACATAACAAGGAGGCCCAGCACTCTAGCAGTAGAGTCAAATGTGCAACAAGGAGTGGGTTGGCCCCACCATTCGAACTTTAGATGCTTGAAAAACAATGGAGTGGAGTGCTCCACTGGAGTAAGTGTCTATCACTGGAACATCATCGTAAGGACTTAATAGACACCTAAAATTTGAGTGGAACCCCTCACTGAAGGTGTCATATCATCCATCCTCCTTCACAAGTTAAACATGACCTAAAGACTATTCCAAGTGCAGGAAGTCCATGAAATAAGGAAGCGCTCATCAGGATTAAGTGTCTATCTCATCAAGCATGGCCATAGGAACATAATAGACATAAAAATTCCCAGGGTTTTCTATCCAATGTCATCTATCAACAATGCCAAATCAGCCTTGAAACCCCAGGTTGCTCCAAAACATACCAAGGAAGTGAGCCCCTATGGTTGTCCTATATCTTCAAGTATCATCATAAGAGTGGAATAGACACGTCAAGTCCTGAAATGCTCCTCTACAAAACCATATGTGACTGCATCATCACCAAAAGCCTAAGGTGCTCCAAAACAAGGCAACGAGGTGAGTGCTCTGCAATAATGGTTGTCTTATATGTCTAAAATCATGGAAAATGGTAGAGCACTCTTCTACGAGTGCCATATCATGTCAATGCTATGGCCACACCTCCATACAATTATGCAAGCAACCATTACGCACTAGCACAATCAAGTGAGCTGATCCATAAAGCATAAAATATGAAGATGTAGCACTAAGGATCATCACCACCATCTAAGCATCAAGGAGTACATGTAGAATTGAACACCAACCAAGGAAATCAACCACATCTAACATCTGTGATATCATGGAGGATCACCATTATGCTTGTCCAAAAAACACTATCCTCAATGCAAGTTACCCTGAAAATATGTCTTTCGACAAAAGTCACAAAATTATCACTCATGCAAATATGAGGGGTAACAAACGGTAAATGTTAATAGGAGCAAGAGAACTTCTCTTCTTAATAATTGCACAATAGTTTATTTCTTGGTTTACTTGGAAGATTAGAAGACGAGAACTAGGTTTTAGAAAAAAAGACTTGGTTTTGGGGAAGAGATAGTCTTGAAACCTTAATTCTTCACAAATACCCTGTCGATCATTGCCACACTTATTTCTGTGAGACTCAAAACTCCCCATTCTTTTTTGGGGTGATGGTGTAATGGAAGAATAGGTAATGCTATGGGGAGATTATAAGGGCCAGATAGTAAAAAATTAAAATGGAGAATTTGGTAATTTTTACTAGTGCAAGATTACACATTGAACTGGATTTAAGCAGATCACTGCCAGATATAATCATCCTGTACCTGGATACACACAGTGGAATCAATGGTTGGATTGTGAAACCAACCTCTTCAGGCGTAGGACGATATTATGGTAGCTTGCAATAAAAGTATCCCTTAGTTGGAAAAATTATTGATCTCCAAAAATAATTGTGAACAAAAAAGGTTTTCAGAAAATCACAAGGAAAAGGAAAAAAAATTGAACTAGTTAGGGAACTATTGTAAAGAGGAAAAGGAAACTATAACAGATTGGTATATATACTAGGATAAAGTCAAGAAATCTAAGTCCAGATGATCAAAAGGCAGTTCTTATATTAAGAAAAGGTTCCTGCAGTGGGAGGAGGCATAATTGAAATGGTTTTTTATCTCCGGAAATCCCAATACGTAGTTTACCAAGTCCCCTTTCAATAGAGGGAAAGTAGAAGCCTCCTCCATTTCAATAGAGAGAAAGTAGAAGCCTCCTCCATTCCAAAGTACAGTTGGATAAAAATAATTTTTCCTGATGCAAATTTTTGTCAAAGCTTAAGGGGACAGATCTCAAATGGGAGATGATGCACTTGGTTGTTTATGTTTTTGTCAGTTTGCTTTACACCGACCATAGCTGTGGGGCTAGTTTTCTTGTTGATGTCGATATTTAATAGCTCTAATTTTTTTCCACGAAAAAAAAAACATCTGTAGACAAACAGTTGGAATGCTTGGTATTGAAAACCTATACTTAAAATTTTGCATATGATATAAGTTGAAGCCTACTGTTTGTAGGTAACACAAGAGTGGCCAGCTGGCGTGAAATTTGAACCTACTGATGAAGAACTTTTAAGACATTTATCAGCGAAACTTGGAACTGGAAATGCACAGCCTCACCCATTCATTGACGAATTCATTTTGACATTGGAAGAAGAAAATGGGATTTGCTATACACATCCCGGGAATTTACCAGGTTATTGTTGGCCACCTCTGTATTAATATTGCTATTTCGTTTTATATAGGGAATGTGGATTATATGTAATTTTGTGGCTTTCTTATATGTATGTATCACGCACTTGTACAATATGGTCAAATATTGCTTATTATTCTTTTAATGTTATTCATTGGTACAATCGTATATCGGAAATTTTTTACAGGAATCAAACAAGATGGTAGCAGTGTTCACATTTTCCACAAAACAGCTAAGGCTTATACAACAGGCCCTCGGAAGTGTCGAAAGATCCAAAGTAGGGAAAATGTGCGTTGGCACAAGACAGGAGTAACAAAGCCTGTGTATGAAAATGGGAAACAGAAAGGATGCAAAAAGATAATGGTTCTTTATACGAGTTCTGTAAAAGGATCAAAGCCAGAGAAGACAAAATGGGTAATGCACCAGTACCATCTTGGCATTGACGAGGATGAAAATGAGGGTGAGTTTGTAGTATCCAAAATTTTCTACCAACAAGAAAAACCATGTCACAAAAACGACACAGCCATTACTCAAGAGAATGTTGGACCTTCAAACGGGAAAGGGGATCCAGTAACACCTAAAACAAGTACCCCCCCACTACGTTCATGGAACCAACATACTTATCTTGATGAAGTCAAAGAAGAGCACCTGCACTGTCCATCATCACCCCAGGTAGAAGGAAGCCAAAAACTTATCTTGATGTAGTCTTGCTTTAATTACTAATAGGTCATGGTTGGGTTCCAGGTCAGCATTTGAATTTGCTGCTTCAGCATTTGATGGATTTTATGTTTGAGTTTCAAAGTGATTGGGATTTCCATTATGGATATACTTTAGGTCCATTTCACAAATCATATTCAAACTGTTGGACGGAAATTGATTAATTTATTGTTGGCAAATTTCATGTTACCTTTCAAATCAATCTGTATTTGAATTTTGAACTGCTCTGTGATAAATCACTCGATAGGCTGATTTCTATTTTTAAATATATGGATTTGCTGATATAATTACTATTGTTTCGTGATCTCTTCAACTCTTTGGAAATAGGGTGCAGATCTAGATGCAACAATTCATCAGCGTTCCAAGCACAGTGAAGCGGAGTCCAACAGACAAAATGATCTTCCAAATGAAACTACAGGCTTAACATGGTCAGCGGGTGAGTCTCAGCTGATTGAAGACTCTCAGGAGCCGATAGATCACTCTCTTGCTTGCAATGAGATACTTGAAAACAGATCTTGTGAGGTGAATATTGAAGAAGGGAACTGCATGCTTCCCAGCCTGACTGAATGTCATCGCGTTAAAAGGAATAAACTTGAAAAAGAACTGCATCAAGTTGCCCCTCCTGAGCTAGAAAACATTGACCTTGATACCCCACCCGATGTGCTCATTACTGTAAGTTGATAGAGTTAATACTTGCTGCATCTATCCATGACTTTTAATCTATTTTTTCTGATATTTTCCCTGTATTCTGTTGTTTTATAGGATTCACAGATAAGTAGTTCACAAGAAAGCATCTGGCATCTGTCATGGCTAAACAAAGGTATGGACTGGGGATCTAGCTTGTCTGGTAAGAACTTGGGTGATAGCCAATGAAAGACACAATGACCTCATTCATCCAGGTTAGTCTAAAAATCTGGTATTGAGCTCTTATCCAGATTGTGTATATTGATACAGATTCTAGCTTATTCACTAAAACAGTGCTAAAACAGTGCTGTATCTAATAATTTGCATATTTGTACAGGTTATGTTCAGAAACCACTTTGTTTTGGCAAGAAATCAGATAGCTATTCGAATAAATCTTCTGTTCCAGTATATAGAATGTTGCAACAGCATCGAGATAAAATCGGCAAGGGTACAGAAAACCAAAAAATCGAGAAAATATTGGTAAAAATCTGCAAAATTAATATGCCACCAAAATATCCGTAACAATCAGAAAACATTGGCTGGCCAAAAAATTGTGATTCGGCGACTTTTTTGTGATAAAATCCGGATGTTTGCAACACTTGGAATCAATTAACCGGTTAAGATTTTTGCCACCTTCGGAAGTACTTATTGTCATATTAATTTTGATACTCATTGCTGTATTATATGAGCAATGTTCATGGAAAGACAGGGAAAATGACTGGTTTAATAAGTATACCAATATGCCCAGGGGGGGGGACACTATCACCATGGTCAACTTGGTAAAACCCCAAAGTGGGGTCAGTGAACTAGTCTGGTGATTTGGAGCCTCTTATTACTATTGGAACCTTTCTTTGGGTTCTCTCATCTGCACGTTGTAAGTGATTAGATAATAGATATATCCGTCTGCTGCGTCCAACTCCCTTCTGTTGGCTTTATTTTGGCCTGCCATATATTGCTCAGTAACTGTTGTGTAGGGCATGTCTGAAAGACACGGTCGTAGTAGTAGTAATGATCTGCCCAGGGCTTGCATTTCTTCGAATCCATGTTGTCAGCCTCTAGTCATATGGGGTAGAATTACCTTGAAATTTTCATTCTCTATTGGAACAATGGATTAAACTCCAGAAATATTATATATGGATTGCTTACATTATGTAACTAAATTGATTTTAAGTTATAGAAGGCCATGATGACTTTTTCTAAAGAATTGTGGCTTTTCATGTTGAAAGTGTAATACAAAAGATTCGTTGCTTGGTTGCATAATTAATTACTGCTGAATTCCACTGATCAATCCCAAAATATGGCTGAGGTGCATGCATACAAAGCAGGCAAATGATAACTCGTCTTTGCAAGCAGTTCTGTAGAACAATTACTCCACATCGGTTAGATTTTATATATAAAATGAAAGTGCTAAATTCTCAAGTTTCATTGAGCATCTCAAAATGTCTTCTATTTGTGTTGTATTCAACTAGGAAACACAACTAGAAAATAAAATCCCTTTACATATAGTCTTAATTTGCCAACAGCATAAATAAGTAATGAAAGGAAACCATGGAAAACAGATGAGATCTTGGATCCTTTGCAACGATGATCTACTTTATTTTTCTCTCGTTACCCGTAGATCTCTCGTTGCACCTAAGGAGATGTCTACAATCCAGGTAGATGTGTCACAATTAGGAAAATATTTGAATCCTTAAAAGTGAAAAGAAAAATTAAAATTTTCAAAATAATAACATTTCATTGAACTTATAAAATCTGAAAATAAATGAAACTATGATGGTGAGAATACCACCTCAAATCTCCTTTAGGTTGAACTCCATCAGTGTATTTTTTTTACGAGTTTCTCTGAGAGCTGTATTGTTCATTCTATCTGAGAACTGGTATCTATATTTTCCAGTATTATCTGATTTTGCTTTCCATGTTTATACAAACCTGAGATTATAGAAAAGCATTATTGTTCCCAATGGCAGAAGGGATGCTTCTCGCACTTGAGATTTCTTCGAGTGTTTCCTCCTGTGGGAGGCCTCAGCAAACAACCCACATAAACCTTTACACCTTTAGATTAAGAAAATAAAATACTGATATGCAGGGTTTTCAATTTGATCTCACATGAAATACGTTGTCATTAACATACTACAGAAAACCAGATTCGAAAGCCTATAACTGTCGTGAGTGTGCCTAACTGATCAAAGCCTATAGATGAGTAAAATAAGTCCAGTTCTTTCCATTAGTTGTTTTCATTCACTAAAAGGGGTTGCTTTCTTGTTAAGGTTGGTGATTTCATTCTTAACGAATGAAACCAGGATATAAGTCAAGGACTACGGATAGGGTGTTGTGGGTCTCAACAACCCCCCATGATACCTTGTATTATGTGAGCCTTGTGTGAGCAATCGAATTACTCCAGAGAGGTCCTCTAGAGTTACTATGAATGATGTTTGATTTATCATTCATAAAGAAATTCCAGAAAATTATTTGTTTTTTGTTTTTGTTTTGTTTGTTTTGTTTTTTTTTGTTATCTTCTGAGTAAGATTAATTCTATTAACAAAGTAAAGAAGTATAATTACATGGAGACCGAAGTCAAGACTCTGCTCTGATGAGAGGCAGAACTGTCAAGAGAAAACAGATGAGAAGACTGACTGTAGGCAGTGAGTTCATGGTTGTGACAGAGTTTAGGACCCACGCAGGGGACCGGGATGATACTCTCTTGGTACTTCATAGTTAACAAAAATATCAAAAAATACAGGAAAACCACAAAACAATATACATTGCAAACTTCCCTAGTGATAGACGTAGCATAACCAAAAAACGAAGCTGGGGAAAGCGCGCTAGTCATCTTGAGGTTCTTCCTCGATGCGGCACCATCCATATTCTGGCACATCCCTTGCTTGAGCCACGTTCTGTTCGGAGGGACCAGGGTCAACCGGCATCATCACCGCATCCTGAGTGCTACAACCCGGAACATTCAAATCCTGCCGAGGCGCATTTCCAATTCCCAGCTGGATGGAAGGAGAAGGAACAGAGACTGCCCCCGAACCTCCCGGATGAGAATCAGAGTCCTCCATCTGATTAGTCTCATGGAAGACCACCGTGATATGGGCTGTTATCCTAGGCCGATGTAGGGAGCTATTGAAAGAGAAAATTGCAGAGCCAGACGAGGAAGGAGGCCTAGGGTGGTGTCTGGAGGCATGGAGCCGCCCTCTCCCACTGCGAGTGCTGGGGTAGCGGCCGACAAACAGCTCACTGGAGAGGGGAGGCGAATAAGAGGACGAGCTAGTTGGCGCACGCCGGGTTGGCCTCTTCGGCACCCCATTCTTTGGCGAAGTTGAGGCATTTGAGAGGGGGCAGCAGTGAGATGTCGGACAGGCAGAGCAACGATCAGGAAGCAGAGTAACAGAGACACCGAGACCAGGAAGGGAGCCCGCGGATCCGCTTCGCCAGCAAAACAGAATTGAACACTAAGTTATCCTTTCCAGGGAAAGTTCGAGAGACCTTAGGAATGACAGGGCCAACCTCCCACCACCCTGTATCAGAGACGAGGCCTGAGACCGAAGAATTAATCGTCGGACAAAGGCTATGAAAACACAGCTCGAAACCCACCACCCGAAGCCAGAGACAAGGCCTGAGATCGGATAATGAAATGTCGAGACAGAGACCAAAAAACAACAGCTTGAAACCCAGAATAGGAACGAGAGGGACAGCAGGAGCTGCTCCAGGAGGGCCGAGCCACACACCAGAGAGACTTTCCCTTGCAAGTGCCGAGAGACCTCAGAAATAACAGAGCTTACCTCAAACAGCCTAAAATCCGTAATGAGACCAGAGGCGAGGGAATGAACCAAGTGAAACAGCCTAAATGACTTCATCACGAACCCGAGACAGAGCCTGGCCTTAACCTTTTCTGGCATGCCTCGAGATGCCTCTTCCATTACTACAACATTGAAGAACGCCGCCTTCTCTTGCAGGTCAGAGCGTGCAGAGGGAAGAGCCGTCACAGTGGACAAGTAGTTTGAACCAGAGCCACTAGAATGTGAGCTGTTTAACCTTACACTGCGCGCATGCCAAGCGCTCACCATCTTACAAGTATTTAACTCTTTGTACTGGGTGGGCAGGTGTCAAACTGCTTCGCCCCACCCGTCTCTTCACAGTTAATGCCGCCTCATACACCTGCATCCGGTGTCCAGAAAATTATTTGTTATTTTTATTGAAAAATGACATTTACTTTGAGTTGTTTTTGTAATTGTTTGTCATATATCTTTATTAACATTCATGTTTTTCCAGTTTAAGGGATTTTCACTTCTATTACACAATATACTCACCTTGTGATTTGTCATTAGATATCCAAATTTGAATTACATATTAGAAATCCATGTCTTCTATAAAGTTATGCGTGTGCGGATGTTATTAAATTCAGTAGAGGGAATTATTTCCATGAATATTTTCATAATAGATTTGTTCTTCCATTTCTTTATCCTAAACATTGTGATTTTGAATTATAATTATGTTTTTCTTTGCACTATTTCTTGTAGATCATGAATACGAATATTTGGATACTTTGCTAAGGGGATTTGTGCATGTTATTCTTTTTGATTTTGAATTATAACTATGTTTTTCTTTGCACTATTTCTTGTAGATCATGAATACAAATATTTGGATATTTTGCTATGAGGGGATTTGTGCATGTTATTCTTTCTAAATATGGGCTTGTTGAGCCAATATCAAACCCTGAAGTTCAGCCTATTGTCATAGAATGATGAGCGGAAACTAGGGACCCTTTTTGATATTTTATGAGCTTTAAGATGTTGAACTTGTTAAAATTTTACTATAATGGAAGGAGCTTGAGTTCAAATTTGTACCCATTCTCTGTTGAAGCCTCAATACATTTTTGAAATCACTACATTTACTTTCAAGCTTCTCCTTTTCCATTGAATCTTTAGCTTGGATTGTTTAAGTCCTCTTGGCCTTGATCTTATGACTTCTAAAGCTTGTTAAGGAGTGCTAAATCTTAATTTTCCCTCCATAGACTATATGACACTGATGTAGCTCTAAAGATTAAGTAGGTCACGCTGATGAAAAGGGCTCTGCAAGGAAGTATATATTTTGAACAAGTGTGGCATACTGCAAGAATCACAAAAAATTGAAAGATCTAAACCTTGTGACAAAGCACGAAGGCAAATTGTTGAAAGATGCACTTTATCACAAGATTAGGGAATTGGTAAAGCAACGATCAATGTAACACATCACAAAAGAAAGATATATATCCTGTGAAATGTTGCAGGAAGCCACAATTTCAACAAATATTAGCCATGTGACACATTGTACCATTCAAAGGTTGACAAGTGCAACTTATCATAGAGACCTTGAGATTGGAAAGTAGTAACTTGACAACAAAATGTTATGTAATCAGATCACAAAAACAGAAGATAAGGTAGATCTGACTTGAAAATAAGCCTCTTTCAGGGGGCAACTTCGTTTTGCATCACATAAATGAACAATTCTTAGATGATTCAAATGACAAGACCTCCTTGGTATATATAGGAGTCTAAGGCATCAAAATATAATTAGGGCCTAAATAACAATAATAGTGTAAAGGCACAACAATAACAATAGTGGGTTTTTATGGGGCACACCAATAACAATATGGGGGTTACACTAGTATTATAGGAATCAAACATGCCCCTTTCCTTAAAAAAAGTGTTGTCCTCAACACTTGAGTAGTTATGCATGCTTTTGAACAAAATACTCATCCTCCCATGTGGAGTCTTCAATAGGTAAGCTTTTCCACTTAATGAGATACTCTGAAATTGATATGTTCCATAGTTGTCGGATTTTTGTTTTTGTGATTGCTTTAGGCTCTAATATGATTTTTCCTTCCTCGTCAAGTTTTGGCAATATAATTTGAACTGAAAGCTTGTCACCTATAACCTTCTTTAAGCATGAAACATGGAAAACTAGGCGTACTTGCGAAGATGCAAGCAACTCCAATTTGTGTGCCATAATATCAATATTTTGCAACACCTTGTAAGGGCCATAGTACTTGTGTGATAATTTGTTGTCCTTCTTAGTTTGCTTGAGGGACATTTGTTTGTATGGTTGGAGTCGTAAAAATATCTAATTGCCCGCATCAAAACTTCTTTCATTGCGATGTTGATCTACTTGTTATTTCATTCAATTTTGCGCCATAGTCAAGTCATCCTTTAAGAGTTGGAGAAGTTCTTGTTGATGCTCGATGTAATCTTCCATTGCTTGAACTTTAGAATTATCTTTCAAAGACAATGTGATGGATGGTATATGATATCCATAAAGTGCCATAAATAGGGTCATTTTTGCTACGGTATGGAAGTGTTATACCACCATTCTACACGAGTAACCACTTGATCCATTGTGTTTGTGTCTCATATACAAAGCAATGAAGATATCTTTTTAAACATTTGTTCACTATCTCAGTTTGTTGATCAGATTGAGGATGATAAGATGAGATATGTGCTAATTGAGTACCAAGGCAAGAAAATAGTTTTGTCCAGAAATTTTTAATGAAATTGAGATCTCTATCACTTTAAAATAATCTTTGTTCGATGTAGCTTTTTCATTGTTTCCATAAATGCAGTGGCGACTGTACTAACTTTGAAACAATGAGATAGTGCACAAAAGTGTGCATACTTGGTAATTTTATCAATTACTACCAGGATGACACTATTTCCTTTAGACTTGCATAAACCTGTGATAAAATCCATTGAGACCTCTCCCCAACGCTGACTTGGAATGACTAATGGTTGTAAAAGACCAAGGGTATTAATTGTCTCAACTTTATTTTGTTGGCAAACCAAACATTCCACCACAAGCTTTTGAATATCATATTTAAGTCCATCTCAAAAAAATTCTTCTTCACCCTATGGTAAACTTTTAAAAACCTTGAGTACCCTCCTATAGGAGAGGTGTGCAATTCCTAAAGAACCTTTTGTCTAAGTTGGGAGTTCATACATAGATATAAGCGATTTTTGTACCACAGTGAATCATTTTTCCAAAGAAATGAATCAGATGCACTTGGATCTTGCTGCAGTTTTTGAATGAGTATCCATACCTTTTCATCATTCTTCCAATCATCCCTTGCTTCAGTTATCCAATCAGGTTGGATAACAGAAATGGCATAACACAATGTTTTCACATCTTCATCCTTTCTTGAAAGTGCATCCACAACAACATTTTATTTCCCCTTATTGTAGATGATTTCAAAGTCATAACCCAACATTTTTGTGACCCATTTTTGTTGCTCTTATGAAGATAATCTTTGGTCCAAGAAGTATTTAAGAAAATCATGATATGTTTTTACCTTGAAGTGTCTTCCCATTAGATAATGGAACCATTTCTTTAGTGCATATAGTATTGCCAACATTTCATTCTAATAAATAGGTTTATGTAAATAGTTTCCCTTGATTGGATGACTTTCAAAAGCAATGGGTCTTTCGTCTTGCATTAAAACAACACCAATGCCATTTCTTGAGGCATCACATTCCACAATAAAGGTTTTTGTGAAATATGGTGTAATTAATACTAAAACTCAGCACATCGCCTCCTTAAGATATTCAAAGGCCTTAACTGCTTCTGGAGTCCAAAAAATGCATCTTTCTTCAGTGATGTTGTTAGAGGTGTTGTTATCTTACCATAATTCTTAACAAAATTGCAATAATACCTTGCCAACCTCATAAATCTTCAAAGATGCTTTAAGGTTGTGGGGATTTTCCATACTTTAATGGCTTAAATTTATTTTAGGGTTTGCCTTAACACCCTCGTGGGATACAATATGATCCAAATATTCCACTTCTCATACCCCAAAAAAACTTTTGGAGGATTTTGCATACAATTGTTTCTCCTCCAATAGTTTGAGCACCCTGTCAACATGTTGAACATGATCTTTCCAACACTTGCTATAGATTAGTATATCATCAAAAAATACTAATATACATTTTTAAGGGTGGGTTTGAAAGTGGAATTCATCAAACCTTGAAATGTGTCAGGTGCATTAGTAAGGCCAAAAGACATGACCAAAAATTCATAATGACCTTTATGAGTTCTAAATGTTGTTTTCAAAATGTCTTCTCTCTTCATTCTAATTTGATGATATCCCAAATGAAGATCCAATTTCGTGAAGTAAATTTCTCCATGTAATTCATTCAATAATTCATCGATGACATGGATAAGAAACTTATCTTTAATAATGAGTTTGTTGAGTTTTATATAATCTGGACACATATGCCGTGATCCATCTTTCTTGTGCACTAATGTCACTAGAGAAGAGAAAGAACTCTAGCTAGGTTGAATTATACATGCTTCTATCATTTCTGCAACCATACATTCAATTTCACTCTTTTGGGTATAAGGATAGTTGTAAGGTCTAATGTTTGGAGGAACACTCCCTGGAATCAAGTGAATAGCATAATCATGATTGTGAATAGGTGGGAGACCTTTAAGAGTCTCAAGTACCTTGGAATGATTATCAAGGATTCTTTAGAGATGTGGAGAAATGGATGACTTAGATGTTTGAACACCTAGTGAACATAATTATGCAATTATCCCTTATCGTTCCTTCTTCATTTTTTTTTTCATGCCATTATAGTTGATTATCTTCCTAGGTTTCTCTAGAATAACCCTCAATTGAATTCCCTTTCCTTCTGAGAATAAAATCAAGAAAAGTTCTTGAAAATTAAAAGTTATTGTCCTCAAATATTATAACCATTGGACTTTCAATACAACATCGACACCACATATTGAAATGGAAAGCATTGGACTATTCAATACATATTCCCCCAAGGTCAGATTGATATTATGGCACTTCCCTGAGCAATTTATATTTCCTCCATTTGCAACCATCACTTGACACTCTAGTGTTGGATATAGAAAACAATTCAAATCCTTGGCTATCTTACAATGAGTTAAATTATGAGTACTACCTGAATCAGTCAACACTATTATCTTTCTCTTCTTGATATATCTTTCTATCTTAAGAGTTCGAGGAATGGTAATTCCTGTCAATGCATTACAAGATATGGTTGGATTCATTTCCTCTTTTTCAGCTCGTGGGGTTGGTTCTTGGTGTATATATTCTTCTTTTGATGTTTCTTGTTCATTTTCTTCCTCCTCTTCACAATCTGTGTAAAATAATTTTTTCTCAACACAATTATGATTTTTAATGTATTTGTTATCACAACTATAACAATGCCTTTTTTTTTTGGTTCGTTCGGTCGAGTTGTTGTGGTGTCAACCTTGAAGGTTGTAGGAAGCTAGGAGCGACAATACTTCCATCGTTATAGTTGTGAGTGGTAGACTTCCTTGTTGCCATAATTTTTCTTTCAACTTTTCTTTCCATCTTGGATGCATTCTCCAATGACTTAGGTTCCTAAATATGAACCCCATGTTGTATGTTATCCGTTAAAGTCCTTATGAAGACATTAATCGGATGCACCTATTGAATATCGTTTACCTTATGCAAATTGAGCCCTTTTTTTGAAATTTATCATTTGGCTAAAGAAAGTATTAGTTTTTGTATCCTCATAATGTGTTATCAATTCCTCCGCAAAAATTGCCCAAGTGACTGGTGTTTTATGAGAACAAAGCTATCCATATCATACAAATTGATATATCATGTTGCATTTCTTCTTCTTCTTCATGCGTCATAGTAGAGCTTTCTATTTCTTACTAGGTGTATCCAATTTTTTGTTTTAGGGCATTTTGGGACCAAATACTGATATTTATGCTTTACTATGCCCTTTGAATCACTTCAAACTGATTTTTTCAAACAAAAGTTATGCAAATTTAAAAAAATGTTGGGAAAAATACTGAAAGAGGGGGGAGAGGTGAATCAATATTTTAAACTCACTTCAACTTTTCAATTTCTTAATCTGATTTATGTACGCTACTGTCATTCAGGAAACCAGCGTATGTAAACGACTGTGGTAAATGGAAACTGCATATATCTAGATAACTAATTTTTCATTTATTTCATTAAATTTTCATCCTTAACCAATACATCATTACTTTATTATTCATTCATTAAGCAGAAACCATGAACAATAAAGAGAAAATAGATCATCGACACACAAGAAACATATCAACACACATGAACACTAGGAATTTAAGTGGAAACCCATTGTGGGAGAAAACCACCGATGTCGTCGTCTCTGTATTTTTCTTTTATTATTAAGAAAATTGCTTACAATCTTGTACTAGCGTCGACTCTTACCAGTACGCAGGCACCCACCTGCAGAAGGCTACAACTTTCTCTTGTTCTTTATAACCCACTGGAAGGGAGCTCCAACCTCCTGATATTGTTTACCAGCTCCTACCGTAAGGGAGCATCTACCCCCTGCATAAATTTACCAGCTACTACTGGAAGGAAGTTTCGAATCTTTTACTGAAGGCTCAAACCCTCAACAACTCTTATGGACCATGTTTCATAATATTTCATATTAGATCCACATGACTCAAAAACATCAAAACCTGTAGACCACCTCTCATCATATTTTCAGATTGGACCCATACCCATCATTAAGCTCAATATAAAACTGAACACTGAATATGAAAGATAATCACTGAACCAACTGAATCATTATAACATCAACAAACCAATCACTGAAGCTCATCCACCATTGCAACTAGATCAAACTATTCCATATTAGATATAAACCATTAGATCATACCAATGCACAACCATTAATATACCAAACCATACATTGTTCAACATGACATAAACCAATTGTTGTCACTGCAAACCCTGATCAAATATATTTCTAAATGTATACACTATTGTCCTGAAGCCTATTTGTGTATATACACGCTTACCCTGTATAAGACCTGCGTATAGATATCAAATCACTAACAACTTAATTTAAACCACTACATCACTGAAACAATCACTGAATCATGTACTAAATCAATCAAAGATAACCACATTGTAGCATCATCATTAATCAACATTCTATTTTATAACCAATTCAATCCAATCAGTGTTGCCAAACATAGATCATCATGTTAGAGACGTCATCTATAAACAACATCAAATAAACCATACATCATCAACTATAAACATCAATCATTAGTTCAAACCCTAGTTTGTATACGCGACTTCCACAAAACATATCAATGTATGTATGCGCGTACCATGCACAACACCTGCATACAGATCTCAACCCACTACAAACTTTATCTCAAAATATATATGCGTCCCTACAGAGATGGATTTGTGTATGTATACAACTATGCCCAAACATACCTACGTACAAATCTGAAAAACTTTCACTACAAACACAATTTCACTTTTTTCAACCTTTACTGTCAATACTACAAACTTCTGAATAAATCATTTAGATCACGGTATCACAATTTCATCAATATTAGCTATTTAGACATTTGCAACAAGTAAATTAATCAAGCATATATGTCAACATATTTCAGATCTTTTAGATCTGAGTCTTCTCCTTGCTCCTTGGTGCACACTTGTTTCAAATCAAAGCATTTATAAACAACCCAATACTTGCGCACTCAACCCCTTTATCTCCATCTCTTTATATAGCTTAAGCCTTAGCCAATACCTTAGGCCAATCCATTAGTAATGTTGTTGGTATTCTTTGACGGGATCAAATAATTGTTGTTGCTTTCATTACTATGGGCCAATACCATGGTAAAGACCCTTGGTATCCAGATTACCATGGTGCAAACTCTGTATGCAACTTTTTTTCACAATACCTCTCAAACTTTTTCTTTTATTAACCATCTCTCCATATGAGCTATAACATCTATACTAGTCTTCATAATCATCATGTTATTACAATGTTGATATCTTTATCAAGTAAGTTGTCATCAAGGATAACACATTAGCCATAATGCCAACAATCTTTCCTTTTGGACTTGATGGCAACCACTTTGGTGTTTGGTCATCACTTGCAAATACCAAAACTTCTTACCAAGCTTCTCCAAGCATTCTTCTCCAAATACCAAACTTCTCTCCCCCTTTGACGTCAAGGGAAAAGGGTTGACCAATGTTGAATGAAGGCTTTTCTCCCCCACTGTAGAGAGGATCGTTGTAAGTCTGATCTGCTGAGTATGAAAATTGCATACTGACCATGCTCCACCTGATCATATGCTAAAGATATACAATAAAAGCACAAGACTCTATGACTCAACCAAATATGACATTTCCTATCATCAATGACTCATGATTACATCAATCACCTAACACAGTGGGGTTACATATTTGACCCAACATTACATCAATTTCCCAACATAATGGGATTACATACATGAATGACTTGACCCCAATAGAATTTTACAGTGATTTACAACATGGGTCTTTACATGACCTTTACATCAAGAGACAGATATGACACTTATAACTAGACAATGACCTCAACAATGAGGTAGATAGATCATGATAGTCATCAACAACCATCATACATAAGAACCTACAACATGAACATCTGATTGCAACGACATAGAAGCAACATGAACATCCTCATCATCAAGAAGTAAAGTATGATAGGTTTGTGTATCATCAAATTCTCCAATATCATCAACACGTGACCAAATGTGAAATGCTTCCAAGCATCACCAAGTAACTTAAGTAGAATCATAAGATAGTGCAATTAGACTCTGTTAGAAACTCATTCTCCTTGATCTCATATCATCAAGATCATCATGCTCTCTTCACATATAAGAAGAGCCACAATCCTCAAGCAACATATACATCGTCATACGCATCAACCACAGGTGTGCAAAAGAGAACCTTCATTCATCACAACTCTAGACAACAACATCACATCTTCAGTATACATATCTTCAAGTTTTAACAACAATTTTACCAGAATTGAGCAACATATAGGCATCATCCATATGACATAATGGCAATAGCATATCAATGTCAACAAGCAGTGAGTGAATCATAAACTCATCATTATCAAAAAATTCCAACAACGACCATAACCTACATACCTTTATCAAGTGCAACTCAAGTAACATAACAACCATAAGTTCATCATGTCCAACTCATTCCTAATGATCATCATATATCTTCTCATCAACTTCAACAAAGAGTGAGCAAGCCAAAAACGCCATCATGCAACAAGGAACTATAATGCCAACAATGCACTATTGGAAGCATAACAAATGTTCCCCCTAAACTTGTGCCAACTATTCACTGTCAAATCTGATCATATCCACCTCATCAATCAACAAATCCATCAAAGAATCATTTCATTAACAACAATAGCATAAGACTTGCAACAACTCATAACCTCATCATTCCTAAACTTCATTTGGGCATTATTAACAGTTTGCAATAAACCAATGTCAGTGCCAGAATATCAATAACCCACTGATAAAAACATGGGTGCCCCCCCGAATTTGTGCCACAATTTATTCATCACTGAGAAATATATGCGACTGTCTAGATCAAAATTCGCGTATATACATGAATTTCCTTCATTAGATCAGGGAAAATATTAAGAACCCCCCCTAAATTTACATGTATAAGAAATGGGCGAATCTCCATGGTATATAGGAAAAATGGAAGGTGATTTTATCAATAATATAATATGTATGTATAATTTTTTGGCGAATTTCTCACCAGCCATGGCGAATATTTTACTCAATTATAAAATCTTGTAAGATCTTGGCGAGTCTTTCACTAAATAATAAAACTTTGTAAAGTCCTAGTGAATCTTAGCATTGTGAACTCTTAGAGAATTTTTTGAAAAAGTATAAAACCATATATGACAAGAGCCACATGGTGGCAATATCACTGTTTTTTTTTCACATTTCCACGACATGGAACTTGTTTATAAAATTATAAAAAAGCCAACCAAGTCCCTTATAATATGCAGGTAAGCTTATAACAGAGTCTGATACCTCTACTATGCTTGTCTTCATTCAAGTGTCATAGCTGCTATGCTTAACACTGTGAATCACAACTCTCTCAGAACTCAACTCTATAGTGTAATTAAAACCTTTGGAAATTGAATCTGACAACTCTATAAAAAGGATTAGTGAAATAGAAGCTTTTGTGAATGAGCCCACTAACTATCACTGCTAAACAATCAATCTAGACTATGAAGTCTTCCATCTTGATCACAATCGTGCTCACAATCAAGAGAGTGCGACCACCTGGCCTGACATAATGGCCATCATAGCTTCCAATAATCAACAACGACCTTGCAAGGACATCCTAGCTCATGTCTCATAAATTTTATTCATCAATCTTAACTGATATAAATCTTATAAAGATAATATTAGAATCCTCTCCAGATTCACTGTTAATACAAGGGTAAAGGAAATTTTCTAGCTCAAGGCACTAGCCAATACCAACTTTGGTATTTGTGACCCCTTTGTGGGGATGCACCTACCCTGCCCCATTGGGTTTCTTCCTTGTAACATAGTTCAAGGATCACAAAACTTTCCAATCTTCCTACTCCATTAGACACACTTTATATGCTATACATAGTGAATGGAAAAGAAGCATTATAGAACACACAATTTCACAGAAGGAAGAAAAATCTTAGCCAGTTCAATATCAAAATCTTAACCACTGATTAATAAAGAATAACAAGTAGTGTAATGAATTGTTCCGAGTTATTTATTTACAAGTTGTAAAGAATGTAGTGGAATGGAAAATATTACTTAGGCAACCCTTCAATATTTTCTACTAATATGTCTGTGCATGTACATATGAAATTAAGAGCATTGTTGAATACAAAGTTTCCTTTTCTCTTGCCTCCATTTTGACAAATCAATGTGAAATCAGTCTCACTTTTGAATCTCCTTTCCTGTGTGGATGTTTTGACAAATCAATGTGAAATCAAAGTCACTTTGAATTTCCTTTCCTGCGAGGGATCACATCCACAGTTGATTAGTAAAATATAATCTACTATATATTATGTTCAAGAAACTGACTTCAATCTACAGTGGAAACGAGACTTCAATTCTTATTCTGAATTTGAATATCTCAGGACAACATAAGAGATAAAAATGCATATGGCCTTAGTAGCTAGAAAACAATCACTCCATCATTACAAAACCACCTAGATTTCGGCACTTAATCTAAATAATGGCACTAGTTGCAGTGCTTATTTGCATTAACACTATGGAAAAGCAACAACAATGTTTCAAAGCACACTTCTAGAAAAGTTGTAAGGTTCTGAGAATATTTAATGACAACATCTAAACCTCGTAGCTATGGTGGGGAAACTAGGGAACCCAAATCTTGGAATATATCTCATACCAAATTTGAGAAAAAAATAAAAAAGGGAAAAAATCAAACTCTATAAATCAAGCAATGAATTGTTTACAAATCAAATACAATTCCTTTAACTAACAGTTAAACTGTGGTGATATATTTAAATGTTTAGTAAGAGGAGAACTTCAAACCATGGAATATTACCTTTGTCATTACTGTCATCCCTTAGTGACTGAGATTACAAGTCAATGCTTATGGAAAGATTGTAAGAAATTATGTGAAATAGTAAAGCATAACCTCTATTTTCAAGCAAAAAAATCAAGACATTGTTACATCAAGAGCCATAATTGATACATAATCAATGAATCAAGTCCTTGTATGGCACAGGCTTGTTTCACAACCTCTATTTTCTCAATAACAAAATCAAGACATTGTATGTGGTTATTGCCAAAAGGAAACTATGTTCTAATTTGGAAGAGGATCTTATCAAAAGACATGGATTTATTCAAAGCTACAAAGCCTAATGGGTTACTGAAAAATAAGTTGGAATATGGGATCATGATACTTAAATTGAAAAAATTATGTTTTCCTTTTAGAAACATTACAATTATACAATGTTTTTTGAAAGCATTAGAATTTGAAATTGGGCCTTTCTATCAAGAAAAATTGTCATTAACAAAATGTAATTTCCTACCTGAAATGTTGTAGATATCCAAGAAAAAATTAAAAAGCATAAGAGAACTTAGCATAATATAATTTCTTTCCTTCCTTAACATTCTTAAAGAGTTGAGGTTCCCCAAGTCATCAGGTAACTTTCGAAGGAAATGACAGTTAGTAATAGTTCAATTCACAACTGAAGATGTGTCACAAATACGAGGGGACATCTCCTCTAAATCACAAAAGTGCTCCAGGTTAAAATCTAGCATTATTGGAAGCTTAATGCTCAACTGGGTGTTATTGAACCCAAACATTTTTCCAATATTCACTAAAAGCTTAAAGATAGCTTCTCTAAGTTCTACATGACTTTACTATGCTCTTGAAGTGGGGGCACATGCAGCCTCTCCAAGTGAATAGTCTTAAACTAAGTGAAGATAAGGCCGATAGATCATTCAGTGTGGATCTCTTTAACCCATAATTGAATACTATGTCTCTCTTGAACCCATAATTGAATACTATTAGGACTTTAAAATTTTTCATGGAACTCAAAAATGTTGGAAGAAAGTATTTGCTTCCAGAAAAGAGTAAAACTAAAGCCTCTGCTTGAGGACAATTGATGTCACACCACTAATACTTCTCCATGGAATCTGTATAGGTAAACCACAAATGCAAAATTCCATTAGAATATTGTGTTTATTGAATACACAAATGAAATAATTGCATTTCTTTAAAATATCTTTTGAAATCAAAATTACCGAAATTACATATCGATAACCTAGTGGGTAGAAAAATTCAAATTCATCACTTCTAGGGACCTCGTAACCACCCTGCCAATACACAAGTATGTTCCTGTTTGCAGTTAGAAAAATTACCCAAATTACAATCTGTTTACTGCAGCCTATGTTGGAAAGTTATAGAAGGATGACTGGTACAATTAATCCATTCCTTTTAGCCCTAGATTTGTTTCAGTTTAAAACAGAAGTATACAAATATACTTGTCCAATGTCTATGCTTTAACCATTCACTTTAACATATTTTTACAATATAATTTCCTAAGTCTATTTAATATCTTCATTGTCATAAAAACCAACCTATATCCATCTTAACTCCACATCTACCACCCTTAGGAGGATGAAATCTATTTATCCCTTTGAGCACTTGGTAGACCCAAAATTAATATGGATCTAAGATGATAGAATTTCCCCTTTAAATAGTCTATGCTCACATGAATACCATGGTATTACCATGGGTTATCATAAACGTGGAGCTTAAAAATTACTATTAGTAATTTATAAAAATTATTAAAATTAATAGTTGATTTTTATTTTATTTTTTTATTTTAACTAAGCTAAAATGTTTAACATACATTAAATTACAACATCCATTTTTACTCTTGATCCACCAAACCCCGAGAGGGATCAAATATTTTTTCACTCTATGCTAGTTTGCATATCACGATATTTGATACCTCTTGGGGGTTAGTAGATCCAGAGTAAAGATGGATCAAATGTTTTTTCACTCTATGCTAGTTTGCATATCACGATATTTGATACCTCCCGGGGTTTAGTAGATCCAGAGTAAAGATGGATCTATGTTGGTTTAATTTTGGCATTTAAATAGGCCACATTCCAGGTGAATACCATGGGTCAATACCATGTGTCATTTTTATTTTTATTAATACTAATATTAAGGTTAATAGTTTTTTTTGCATGGTATTAATAATAATCTACCCCATGGTATTTGTCCCATCGTATTTTGCCCATAGGTTTCACCTAAATATAACGCATTTTTTGAGTGTTCAGAAATATAAGGTGACTTATGGAGTAAATATAAAAAAATGTTTTATTTGTTTACCATACCTCATTTATTTATATTTTTATTAATTTACCATACCTCTTTTACAAATATGGTATTTGCCCATAGGATTCACTTAAATAAAAGCTCTTTTTCGAGCCTTCATAAATAGAACAAGGGTTATGGACTAAATATAAAAAGAGGTTTTATTTATTTACCATACGTCTAGTTTATTTATATTTTTATTTATTTACCATACTTTTCGAGTAAGTATAAAAAGACGTTTTATTTATTTACCATACCTCCACTTTACTTATATTTTTATTTGTTTACACCCTTGCATGTATATAAGGTGACTTATGGAGTAAATATAAAAAAATGTTTTATTTATTTACTATACCTCTCATTTATTTATATTTTTATTAATTTACCATACCTCTTTTATAAATATGGTATTTGGCCCATAGGTTTCACTTAAATAAAACCTACTCTTGAAAATTAGGGGGAATGGAAGGTTGTAACTCCTAATTTCAAGGGCTAAATTTACCTTTTTTACCCTCTCCCTTAAAATAAGGTGGGATATTTGAGGTGATTTGTAAAAATGTACTATGATACAAAATATTCGCCCACTAAAAATTTAAAACCCCTTAATTTCGCCAAAGGGCGAACATTCGCCCCTAAAATTTTCCATGCATTAGATCCCCGTACAGAAAGTAAACTACTAATTTTTCATAACTACAGCTCCCCCTGAACATGCCCTGTATGTTTTCTGTTCACGTCCTTTTCATCATATGTAATGTCATAAATACCAAAACATCATCAAAATAATATCAAACCAAAATAGAGAGATATCACCAAGATACTCATGCATATCTCCCCCTGAGATCATACATCAGTGATCATGTGGACCTCCCCCTGAACATGCCCTGTATGTTTTCTGTTCACATCCTTCATCGTATGTAATGTCATAAATACCAAAACATCATCAAAATAATATCAAACCAAAATAGAGAGATATCACCAAGATACTCATGCATATCTCCCCCTGAGATCATACATCAGTGATCATGTGGACCTGATAATCATCACCTGCTCTTCATGAGGTCTTGTACCTCACATCACTTCTGCATTCACTATTAGAAGTATGATTTAAACGAATTAGACTGCAATGGAAACTATCTTCTTTTATTCTGAATCTGAAGAAGAGGAGGAACTATACTGCTTATTTCTACCTGAATTATTCTATGCTAGCACATATAATTTGTCTGGATTTTTGTATCCTCTTTCTATAACCTTTCCATTTTCTTCGTCTATAACTTTGCATTTAATTGATGTAAATACAATTATATGTATTTTGTCAGCTATTTGACCTACAATTAGAATATTCTGCTTTAGCCCCTGAACCAATAATGCATCAACTGCGTTTGCATACTTCTCAAGTTTGATTCTACCTTTTCCCATAACTTTTTTTAGATCACTATTTCCAAGAATTATCTTACCATCTTTGTTTTTCTTGAGAGACTCAAACTTGTGCAGAAGCTGATAACACGTCGCGGTTATATACGTTGATTTTAATTTCGATGAGCATAGTCCAACTTGAGGTTGGTGCTGCTTTGTTTATGATTCACAATTTTAGGGTCAAGCGGCCTGTAGGCGCCTTCGGGTCAATCCTTCGACAATGCTGCTATTATATATGTAATTATGCTTTTGGCTGGATCGAATTGAAATGATTTCTTCCCCTCAAATAGCTAGAAGGGAGGGGGTTTTCTCCTTCATAAGAGAGACTCAAGAACTAGAATTATATATGTAATTACGCTTTCTTCCTTGCCCTCAGAAGCGCAAGCCCCTCCGGGACCTTTTAGTTTAGTAAGTGGCAATTTCAATTTACTTATTGGGTGGGGGGGCATATGAATCGGTGAGTCGATGGCGGCCTTATAGTTCTTCAAGTTGATGGCGGCTTTTGGGAAAAGAGAGTTGTTCCTATCCTCACACGTTTCCTCTCCCATAGGTCGAGAGTTCGACAGGCTCACCCTCATCCATATGATGGATGAGCGATAAATCCCTCACCCTGCCGGGCCTTGCCCTCGGAAGAGCAAGACCTCCGGACCTTTCTTTCTCTGGGATAGGTTATGCTGCCTCTCTAGTCTTTGCTCCCGGTATTTCTGGTTCAACTCCAACCTAGCCTCCGCCCCTGCTACCTTCCTTATGGGTGCCACTCCCTTTGATACTGGAGTGAAATCGAAATATGACACTATCTAAACTTAATCCACTGGTGCTTCTTCAACGGATGCTGCTTAAACCGCTGCTCCTTCCTCTGCACTTGGAGGATCTCCTGCTATAGTTGCCTTTGCTCTACTTGATGTCCCCCACGATAATACTTTTGCGAAAAACCAATCCAACCACATACTGGCATCGATGATGCACCGTACAATCCTGAATCAAACCTAACGAGCCAAATACTTAAGCCACACCTAGGCCTAGTCACCTAATCGTCGAAGTGCTAGTGGGATGTACATTGACGAGGCCATAGGTATAGGTCTCTGGTGCTATCTAAGCCCCGATTCCAATCGCTTGATGCTTGAATGCATAGTGCCCTAATTAGCTCTGCGATGTAACTTGTGCTTCCATATGTATCCACTTGCTGCTACTTGTTCTGTCTAGTCATTTAACTAATCGGCCGAAAACCTACTAACAGGCCATCGCTCAGTACCGTATAACGTCATTCAGCATGCCCAAGATCTATCTTCAATTGCGGGTTATGCGCCTGGATATGTACCTGGATATGCACCTGCTCCTGCTTTTGATGCACCTGGACTTTGAACTGATAGCTTCGCCTCTGTATTTAATGCAAAGAGAATGTGTATAAGAATATCATACCTGGACATAAAATAGAACTTACCACCGAGAGGCATCTAATTACCTATCAATCTCCCTCCATCTATCTATGGGTGGGTTAGGTAACTCATGTGAGCCGACTCGTGCGTGTAGAATAGGGAGTTGCCCCTAGGTGGGCCGAAAAGTAAGGCCGATCCGATCGGGCTGGACTGAGCAAAGAAGAAGTGAGAAGGGCAGGATTCACCAGACGAAAGCACCTTTACTTTACTTCTATACTGGGCAGCCGGATGGAAGGTACATTATATATGTAATTTAGGGTTTTTCTGAAAAAGAAAAAATACCACACATGCATGCAGAGAATCAGGTCATGCGATGGACGATTTCCGATTTCTCCTACCTTTTGATTCGGAAGGTTATCCATCCCTATCTATAGGCCCTATCGGACCGATACCTACCTTACTCATCTTCCCCTCAAAGCAGCTTATATATGGTCCACGGGGAAAGGAAATATTGAATTACAGATGCACGGAGAATAAAAGAGCTTTTCATGAAGCTACAGAGCGGAAAAAGAACGAAATAAGGAGAGAATGCATTTGATCCTAGACGTACGATATTTGGTTCAAACCGGATTACGGAGCGGAGGGTATAATATATATACTCTATTTTGTTAAACCCAACCAAAGCAGGAGCGGAGGGAGGGGAGAATGCATTTGTATGTATACGAGCGAGTTTCGTGAAACGTAACAAATTCACCCTAGCGCAAGGAGAGAGAGAATGCTCTACCGCTAACTCAAGGAGATAATGCACTTCCCCTATATTTATTACCCTCAAAGCCTGAGATAGCGATTGAGGGAAGAAAGTAGTATTTGGTTCTTACCCCCGAAAGATAGGCATGCATAAGAACGCCTAGCCAAGCCAGATAGGTAAGCAATAGAATTCTTATATAGTTTCCCTACAATAAAAAAAAGATAGGTAAGCAATAGTACTTCATTCTTATGCCTGCCAGGGGGCCTTTGCTTCCCCATAAGTACGTTCTCTTTCGTGCGTGAAAAGGAAGGCAGGAGATCTCTTTCGTTCAGGTTGCCCACCCTAAGGCTCTAGGGCTTCGTAGATGGGTAAGGCATAACGTATTGAAAGCCAGTGGTCAATATATCTTCAGTGGTTTGAATCAATAGTTAGTCAACAGCCACGAAGTGGTAATAAAAATTGGAACTAACCCTACTACTTATATCTATTTAGGAATTAATGGTCAACCTGGAATTGTCTTTACTACTCAATCAGGAAGGTCCCGGAGGGGCTTGCGCTTCCTAGTGCAAGGACCGAACAGGGGGCTCGACTGATAAGGATGCGTAAGTAGGCTCGACTGTTAAGGAGAGGACCTTTAGGGTGCGTAAGCACGCTCGACTAATAAGGATGCGTAAGCAGGCTCGACTGTTAAGGAGAGGACCTTTAGGTACTCGACCCCAAGGGAGAGGAGAGGTGCTCGACCATAAGGATGCGTAAGCAGGCTCGACTGTTAAGGCCGCCATCACCTTTAGGTGCTCGACTGTTAAGGATGCGTAAGCAGGCTCGACTGTTAAGGCCGCCATCACCTTTAGGTACTCGACCATAGGACCTTTAGGTACTCGACTATTAAGGATGCGTAAGCAGGCTCGACTGTTAAGGCCGCCATCACCTTTAGGTGCTCGACTCTTTTTTTACTTATTTGGGGGGGCCAATAAGTAAACCCAAGAGGGAGAGGAGAGGATGCGTAAGCAGGCTCGACTGTTAAGGCCGCCATCACCTTTAGGTGCTCGACTGTTAAGGATGCGTAAGCAGGCTCGACTGTTAAGGCCGCCATCACCTTTAGGTGCTCGACTCTTTTTTTACTTATTTGGGGGGGCCAATAAGTAAACCCAAGAGGGAGAGGAGAGGAAATACTTCGTTAAGTTCATGAGCCGCACCCCGGTAGGCTACACAACACAACCCTAACCTCTCACTTCTAGCCCGAGAAAGGGAACTCTATGAGAGCAAGTGCACTCAAGCATGATAACTTCCTAACCAGAAGCCCTATCCCTCCTTGTTGTATCCCAGTACCCTCTCTCCTATCTCCTTTCCTTCTTCTTGATTGACCAAATATCCCTACTAATGGAACCTTCTCCCCACTTGGATCTCTCCCACTAATGACAGGATCTCTTCAGCTAATGAAATACAAAGTATGGTATAGGTTCTTCACGAGGTAACAGATCATCCTAACAGGACCTTATTGTCTTATCAGGTAACATGATGTCTATGGCATTGTAGTATCGCTTATGAAAAGGTGCATTTTCCGGGCCTGATCATGGGTCCGGGAATGTCGGGTGATGAAGGGACGGGAATCTTGGATATGAATCTGTTGATTGAATTTGAATGAATGGATGAGAGAGTGATTGAAATTGGTAAGGGATGGGAAGGAAAGACCTATCCTTTGCGGAAGGGTTAAGGGCTTCGGCAACACCCTCTCTACCAACTACTGATCATACCTTTGCGGAAGGGTGAAAGGCAAGGCCCGGTAGGGACTCACTATTCATATGGTGAGGACCGGCAGGGTGCGTAGCACGCTCGACTAATAAGGCCGCCATCGGCTCGACTGTTAAGGAGAGGATGCCCCCGGCAGGGTGAGGTACGAACGCTCGACTGTTAAGGCCGCCATCGCTCGACCAATGGGAGAGGATTTTGTCTTGAGATTGGGGAAGGAAGGATTGACTATTTCTATCAGAGAGTTTTGTTATATAGGCGATTATGCTAGCCAGGAAGGTGAAGGTACTTTCCCTTATAGTATAGATAGGATGCCCAAAGGGCATCGTAAGGTAAGGCACGCTTGCCTTCTTGCTGGAGAGAGAATGTCGAGAGAGATAGATATTCGAAGGGAGATATGGAGGGAGGGTTGACTTCGCTTCAGGCGAATAATTGGTTCGGGAAGACATTGAAAGCATTCGATCGAGCGATAAAGAAGATTACTATAGATAGCTGGTGTCTGATGGGCTTACCTTATAAGTTCAGTATGGTACTCTTTCTTATTTGTGAGGTAGGTTCATGAAGGGTCGAATTTGATAATAATCGATCGTATCGTGCGAAATATCATATAATAATATAAGCCAGCTGGTTAAGAAAAGAAGCTTTCCTCCTGGGTGTGAACCGTGACAGCGACACCTTAATCAATCGTTGGAAGAGAATGTTAAGGCGGTGGGACTTCGAGCCAAGGAGATAAGAACAGCCGATTCGAGCCAAGCCCAGCCCAGCCAAGGATATAAGCGAGCGAGGCAAGGCGTATTTGAAGAAGCCCCGGCAGCAACACTTATTTCCTATTCCAATAGGATGGAAGGTGTCTAATAAAGGCCTCTAGCAAGGGCACTTTATGCAAAAACGATCCGCCGTTGATGCCCCGTTGATGTAGTATTGTTGGGGGCTCTTCGATTAGAAACAGTGATAGCGCTAAAGGCCCATAATATCGAGGGAACCTTTCTCTCTCCAGGTGGGGATATCGAAGAAGTAAGTGAACGTGATCGGCCGGTCCAGTGCCTACATGAATATGGAGGGCCCCACGAGCGAGATGGACCAGGCTTTCCCTGCCCATGAGGGCTCGGGACCTGTTACCTCACGCTTTCTTTCGCTTCAATCGTATCCATTCAGCCGCACCCCGTTTCACTATCTAATGGTCGATCAGCGGTGGTCAATCATCCATCGGGAACCGGTCCACTAGCGGCGGCCGGCTAACATGTATTTGGCGTTAGGAATACGGTCAAGTTATTAGGCGTAATAATGCCCCACCACATAGAAAGCTTCCGCTTCCTGGTCCACTATTATTGAGTTAGACCGGCTAAGCTAAGATCGTGTTCATTAATTATATTGTTCACCGAATCACCGGTTAGCTTTACGCTTGATCACCCTTACGTAAATCGGTATACAGCAAAATACCAATTCTTCCTAACCCATATTCTATTCCTGGGCGCATACTAAATCTCTGCTGCGGCATATCCCATGGGGTAAGGAAAGATAGCATACGAGGGAGGAGGAAAAGGACAAGGAGGGAGAGATATATTCGAATGTAACCTATTGGCCCTGTGTAGTAGGTTCTGAGACCCGTTCCAGAATGATATACGCCTCTGTAGGAAGATAGGACTAGACTCTGGTGAAAAATCCCAAAGTCAGGTTAGGGTCCAAGGTAAGGTTAGGAAGTATGGTCCATTCATTTCATGTCATGTGGCGGGCCTGCCTTAACTATAATGAACGAAAAGGTTCTCACTTCACTAAGGTTATCCACTTTCCCCTATTCCAGAGTATTTCCATCCAGTAGAAGGGAACAGGCCGGAAGGCTGGTAGGGCGCTAGGGGCTGAAGAATATGGGGCCGATATAAGAGGTTAGGGCCGAGATGCCACTCACTGGCCGGTAGAAGGGGCTGAGTAGGGCCGGTAGAAGGAGCTGAGAGGGCGTTTTCACAAGCTCTGGTATCTTATATAATACATTCATTCCCTGACCCAGTTCGAGCCGACTGACTGCGGAAGGAAGAAAGGGGGATCGAGAGAGCAGCTCTCAATAAGTACTTGGCAGGAGATGCGCTAGAAAGAAGGGTTATCCCCACCATGAAAGAAGTCATAACTCCATAGATCACTTGGCAATGAAGTGTTTCTATAACATAGGTAATTGGCAAGAAGTGTTTATTTCACGTATTACTTGACTATCCCATTTCGGTAACTAGGGATAGCATAAGGAGAAAACATAACTCCATATTCCGCCACTACACTACTTTAGCCCATCAATCAAAGTCGTTAGGCGAATACGAAAAGTAGCAGGCATGGCAAGGCCCTGTAACGTTATAGGCGGACCTATTTGATACAGTGCAAGGCCATTCTGGTAAGGTCCTTCAAGGTCTTACCTGAGCTCTGCGAAGGTAAGGTTCTCCAAACCCTATCATTTGAACCCGGTAAGTAAGTCGAGTAAGGCCGCCATCGTGCCCCCGGCAGGGTGAGGTAACGAACTCTCGACTAAAAGGAGAGGGCTCGACCAACGGGAGAGGTACGTTAAGTGACTTGCCTGACAATAGGCCCTAAGGGTGAGGTAACGTGTGAGGAGACGACCCGGTAGGGGGCTCGACCAACAGGCCCGTAGGGACGGAGTCACTCACTATTCATATGGTGAGGGTGCGTAAGCACACTCGACTGTCCAGGAGAGGGATTTATTGCTCGACCATAAGGTCCGGAGGCGCTCGACTGTTAAGGCCGCCATCGCCGCCATCACCGCCATCGCCACCATCGAGAGGAGAGGGCATTTGCGTGTGTTTTACGGCTACTTGACACGCCCAAGCGGGCTACCCTGCGTAGACTGAGTATAACCCTAAGAATTTGGCCATTTTTGGATGCGCAAGCAGGCTCGACCATAATGACGTAATTACGTATATAATGAATGAATGAGATATCTCTTTGTATACGATATTCTTCTCCAGTTTCAATTTACTTATTGGGTGGGGGGGCTTTTGGTCGAGCCTGCTGTCGCACCCTTCTTCTTCAGGTGAACCATCCTTGCATGCTTCTGATGCTAGCTAGTGATTGAGTTCACTTTCTGGCTGGCTCTCAAAATGAAAGGAGCAGATTTATAACCATATTTTATAGATCCATTAATGAATTAATAAGGGTAGATTCCTCTGCGACCGCCAGATTTGGAGTAATTGTTACTAGATATGGGGCTAGCTAGTGTGGGACATCATCGGGAATGTTATATTACCACGGTCCTCTATAGGAAGGTCCTATATAGCTATGGTGCTCCGCGCAACCAAGTGGTCATGTCTGGGCTAGCGTAACACCTACCGATGATAACTGGCAAAATACGTGCTTTGAAGTTGCTTTTGTAAGGGTCGCTTTGTCCACCTTCAAAACCTTCTTCACTTCTCTTCTCCGAGATAGGCTCATCTAGAAATCCATTGTAGTACGGGTATCTTTGTAGCGGCAACCAAGAATGTACGCTCTTGATTCTGAGCCGGCAACCAATCTATCTCATGTATTCTCTCACTTCGTTTGGGAACTATCACAATGAATGAACGGGAATAGAATGTGTGCTACAGAATGGAATGAGAATGGCATGTGTGCTGCAGAATAGAGGGAATTGACGGGAAATGTGTGCTACAGACTAGGTTAGGGGCCCAGCTACCTTTAAGTCAATTCTTTGAAAGGGTGTTGGTCCAGCTCATGAACTGCTTCACCGTTCACGTCATCTTGCGCATCACGGCATATTAACGTGAGGCATGATTGGTCACATCTAAAACCTATTCCTGAGCATAAAAGAGTCAATTCTTTTCAGATAGAAGAGGTAAATAAATGAACACGGACTAAGGAAGGAGGATCATATCTAGTGAAATAAGGAGGATACTCTAAGGAAGGATAGTTACCGAAGGAAGGGTTGTACCAGGAAAGCTGTTGTACCAGGAAATATGACTTGCCTTATGACTTGCTATATCAAATGGCAGGAAGGCGCAGCCGCACCTCCATTCTATGAGTTGATACACTTTAGGGGCCTTAATGGATAGTGCCTATAGGAGATGCCTATAGGAGATGCCTATAGGAGGTGCCTTGAGTATGTGCCTATCACATCCTCTAGCTGGTACGTTCATCCGTCTCTCCCTTCTGCGACCTCGTCCTGATATACACTTTTTAGTTCATGGCAACTACTTTATAGGGGGGGAACGAGCCTCTAAACAAGAAGTGACCGGATAAAAAAAATTGTATATTAGTTAGCTGGAGTATGGCTGTAACACCTATAGCTGTACCAGTACTAGTACCTATAGCTCTCCTTGTACCAGTAACTAAGTGTATGTTTGGTTGATTGGGTGAGGTAGGTAGGGATAATATCTATTGGTAGTAGGTCTAGTGAGATGGATAGGGGGGTATGGGGTTAACTAGCTTGGATGTATGGCTTGTATGGTTCGTTGAAATCAGTTCAGGTAGGGAGGTAAGGTGGCTTGGGTTAGGTCATTACTAGCTTGACTTGACCAACTGTACAGTCCATATGAGTATGCTTTGGTCTATTTGGTTGGCTAAAGGTTCCACGCGCTGGTGTTTCACGAGGTAACCAGCGCAATAGCAGCACGAGTGACGTGTCCCAGTGATAATCCCGTAACTACTTGCTTGGTCAGATGGGATCGCTTACTTGCTGTAAGGAGTGGCTGTACGGGCTGGATGGGATGGATGGACTAGCTGGGGTGGATGGGGGATGGTACGGCTGGTCTGGCTGGGATGGCTGGCTGGATGGATTGCTTTATTGGCTGGATGGCTTGGCTTGCTATTGACTACTCGCCGGGTGGGGCAGGACATGGATTGCTTTGATGGCTTTACGGCTTTCCCGCTGACTTGCGAAATGGCTCTTGCTGGCTAGTTGGCTGGGCTTGCGAGCTTGCTTGATTGGCTTGATTGACACTTGAGAACGAACGGAAGCGTTTTCTCGGGGAGCTCCCCGAACCCCCGATATCACTAAGCACTTGGTCGGGGTTCTACCCGAAACCCCTAGGCAATACACACCCTGGAGATCGAATCACCTAGAGCATAGCATTGACCGAACACTAGCAGCTTTACTTACGATATTCTCACACTGAGAGAGAACCACACCCCGCTTAAACCGAATTGCCCATCGAACCGGAAATGGGAAGCGCACTGACAGATGGAACGTGTTAATAACTCCTTCACGCCTTAACCTTACTACTTACCGCCTTAGTCACGAAATCTTACCTAGCTTAGTGATTTTGGACACTTAGCTTTTCAAACACTTACCGCACTACCTGGGTCACACCTACCTGGAGCTTGTAATTGGCCATCGTACCACCCTCTGAGCACACGGAACACTTAGAAGATATACCCCTCCAGATGCTAGGAACCTAGAGATTGACCGAACACTATGAGCTTTATTTACTTTACTTTATCACCTATGAATTGACCCTTACCCGCTGAAACTACCCGCTGAAACCCAAACAGCAGTGCCCGAAGCCACACTACCCAGGAGCCACCTCACACGCCTCAGCTTCTCCATACCGCCTCAGCTTCTCCATCGTTCCTAGAGGGGTTTTATTACCTCAAGACATCCAGAAAGAACGGAATGGATTGCTCATCTTGAAACTATGGCTTTCTTTCTTGCTTGCTGGCTGGTACCGGGGCTTGCTTTTTATCGCTTGCTGACTAGATGGATGTTTTCTTACATATATAATGAATGAATGCACCACAAGAGCATCGGAATTAGGGGAACATTTCAGCTTCATAGCCCTGGTGTAGCCTCCTGCTAAATAAGCCTGCTTAATTTCGCACCACCAATTCTTTCTCCGGAATAATCGATTTATCAATCTTAATCCCTAAACATACATACCTAATCTAAAAAGAAATCCTATCCTAATGGTATGGTGTTTTTATATTTGCTGCCTTTTTATATTTGCTGCCTATAGATGTATTCTATGTCTTGAGATGTAATAATTGGTAGCTAGAAGATGTCATTATGGGTTGAGTTGATGCTATTATAATGATAATACTCAGGGGTATTATTGTTGTTCTTTATAGTGAATGAACTACTTGCTATTCTTTCTCTTTTTAGTATAGGAAGTCTCTTTAGGAGAATGCTAAGTATAATAAGAGAAAATTAGATATTTAAGGGTGCAGCATATGCCTGCCTATAGAAAGCAATTAAAGAGCACTGTCGAAGAGTGAAAGAACATGACCTAAGGATGAAACAACGAGTCATGCAGGTGAAGAAAATGACGACAATGATTGAGTTTAGGGTGACCTATCTTCATAGGAAGGTGCAGCATCCTTACCTTAGCTTATGAAAGAGGGTAGGTCTACTGCCGCTATCAATATATGACCTGCAGGTGTAGATCGGGTTCCTCCTTCCACTCAGTGGTTAGCTCCGCAGGACACCTCTTAATGACCAAGAAGGATACCTTATCAAGATTATGCATCTTCACCCTTCTCTTTCATGAACCCATATCTCTAACCCTGGCTCTATAGACGGTCCCGGGCTTGGCAGGCCACCTCATGGTCAGGGTTTTCCCTTCTCTTTCATGACCAAGAAGTCTGAGTCACCGCTCCTTCTTTATTGAAACGGGATTCCTATTCCGTAGTTGCGCCCTACTCTCCAAAGACGTCAGCTCGTACTCGAGCCCATACGAGGTATGCTTGTCTTACTCAAGCGAGTCACTTATCCGTATTCTTTCTCTCATCCCAGTTGCCAGATCGGTCTTCCATCCTTCATCTAATAACCTTATTCTTATATCGTATGAGGGTAACTTCTTGCAGCTAGCAAGGACTCTTATGAGCGAATGCAGAAGGAGGAATAAGGCATACTACTATCAGACTGAAAGCTAAGCACTTATAGTTGTCAGTAGTCCGTACGGAAAGAAATAACTGATAGCGAGTAGTGAAGTAGGCAAGAAAGCAAGCACGAAATTACGAGTGGTTCTGATCCGGGATGAAAGAAGCCATAGAGTAAGGTAGGCAAGAAAGCACCAAGCAAGCCAAGCGAGGAAGCTTATAGCGTCTTCATGATAGTAGTTGCTAATGAATGCGTCTAGTCTTGTGGTCTGGTAGGCCGCCTTGAAGTGCAGCCTCGCGGAACGAGCCTCCACAGGGGTTTAGAAGTAGGCAAGGGCTCGGTAGCAGTTTTTCGAGAACTTGATCATATGAACGAGACACCTATTAGTAGGCGAGATAAGATGTTCTGGTTATCATGAACTTTCATAGTGGATCGAGCCGAAATCGTGAGCAAGTCGATGACCGAGCACTTTCATATGAGCGAGACCCAGCAACTAATTGATCGAGCGGATATGATCGAGAGCCGACCTTTCATATGAGCGAGCTGCCAACTCATTTCATAATGGATAGATGGATGGATGGACGACAAGACGTTATAGGGGCTACGCACCTTTGATTGTATGGTAGGTGTAGCGCTCTTTCATGATGCATCTGTGTGTTTCCGTGGGGTGTAGTGGATGCCTATTAGCTAATGGTGTAATTTGTTTTTTGCATCAATGTATTAAAGTATAAATAGATGGCAGTAGGTTTTACTCCATGCATTCATCCACTTCTTCCCGGTCGTTGGTAACTAGCCCCTCCAGTTCTTTTTTTGGTTTTGAACACCTGATCCGGCTGCGCTAGTTTATTTTGGATGCACCGGTTTGACTCTACTTGGAATCGATGCTTTACTTGTGATTGTGATTTCTTTTCCAAATGGCCCCTATACAAGCTATAATTTGTTAAACCCATCAGCGAAGGCAGAGACATTGAATGATCCAGTTGGCATTGAAGCAGCTATGATAGACGCACTTGACTTTGGTTAGGCAGAAAAGCTCGGGGAGCATAGGCATAATGACGGTACTATAAGTGGATATGGGCCTGAAACCACATGAAGGGAAGCTACGGGATATGGCCCTGGAATGGGTTCTCTACCAGGATCTAGGTTGAGTTGCTCTAGGAACTTACTTTTCTTTGTCAATCCTAGACTTCACTAGCTTGGCAATAGATAAAGACAAGGGTTCAGGCATCTCGATTGATGAAGGTTGGGATTGGCTCCATTATATTCTTATAGTAACAGCGCGCCCATAGACACCTTTGGTAGCCCACCTGTAATCCTACTATAGTCCACTCTACACGAGGACCTTTGCTGGCTGGTATACAACTAAGTGCCCCTCTGGCTTAAATGTAGCGGAATCAATTGCTATTTGCTTTTCTGCTTCATCAAATTAGTGATGTGAGCTACTTGGTCAATTACGTGAATGTACTTTCCATCCGAATTGACCTGCATTACTTACTTATAGCTCACTGTTCTAAGCGGGAGTTTGGTTTTAGAATTCATAGACTCTGTAGTGTAATTGTTGGCTTGTTTCTTGACCCTAGAGCTGGTAGAATACATATGAATATTTCGTATTCTCCTTTTCCTACCGAGTGATGGTAGTTTCCCCGTCGCCAGGGTGATACCGAAAAAGGGATAGACAAAAGGGACAAGTCGTTCGTTCCCTTCTCATTCAAATGAAATCAGAACCGTTCCTCTCCCTAATGGTCGAGCACCTAAAGGTTCAATTTACTTATTGGGTGGGGGGGCTATGGTCGAGCCTGCTTACGCATCCTTAACAGTCGAGCATGCTTACGCATCCTACGAGATTGGCCATTTTACCTTGGCGGAGGTTAGGGAAGTTTGACTTCTCATTCAGAGAAGTACGGTGATTGGATTCGAGAAAGCGTAATTACATATATAATATATGCATTCACGCTCTATCGATCGAATATCGTATACAAATAGATATATATCATTATATATGTCATTATGCATTCATTCGTTGCTCAATATTCCAATAGGAAGTCAAGGCCCGGTAGGGTGAGCTTGCCGAACTCTCGACAAAGGCCGCCATCGACTCACTATTCATATGGTGAGGAACGAAGTCGCTCATCCATCATATGGGTGAGGGTGTTAATGCTCACTGGGTGAGGGAGAGAAAGAAAGGCTCACCTTACTTAGCTTAGGAAGGTCCTGCCTTAGGAAGGTTAGGAAGGAATGGCTTAGCAATTAGCAAGCTTAGCCATTAGCAATGACCTTATTTCCGTCTGTCTATGCTCGGCTATGCTTGGCTGTAAGGGTGGGGCTATGCCGGGTGACTATGTGGGGGCCCGTTCCTTATCTGTGTACCGAACCGATACCGTACCTTCTTCCCGCCCGCCCTGTGCTATCCTGTGCCGCCCCGTACCGTCCCGTGTGTGGTGACATTCGACAGAGACGTTGCCTGTTTTTCCGGTGGGGTCGCCTTGGTGATTGTACTCCATGTGGATGACTTGATCATCATTGGGATACCTCTTTTGGGATTGGAACAATGAGGACTAGGCTGAAGAAGTCACTGGATATTACAGATCTTGGTCTTTTGCACTTCCCCCTGGGGATGGAAGTTTGGCAAAGAGAATTATACTTTGAACCCAATCTAATGTGGAAAGGCTGATTCCTTCCTCGACCTCGTCTTTCTTCTCTCTCTCTAGCTAGGAAATCGCTCTCATTATATATTGCTCAAGGCTGCGTAGTTACCGAAAGAAAAGAGAGAAAGAGCCCAATAGCCAGCCTGATGCACTCAACTTACCTGCATCCACACCACCTCCCTCATTCTTCATTAAAGAAAATAAAAGAAAAGCTAAGTAGCTTGGTTGTTTGACTCATTCCCTCCTAATTGATAGCCCGGTGGTAGTTATATATGGATGCGCAAGCAGGCTCGACCGCTAGGATGCTTAAGCAGGCTCGACTGATAAGGAGAGGAGAGGAACAACTCTCTTTTGGGGGAGGGGCCCCCGCCATCAACTTGAAGAACTAAAGGAGAGGGCTGCCATCGAGAGGAGAGGGCATTTGCGTGCATTTTACGGCTACTTGACATGCCCAAGCTGGGAACCTCAGAAATCGTCTGAAAGGCCATTTGCGTGCGTTTTATGGCTACTTGACATGCCCAAGCTGGGTAACCTGCGTAGACATCAGAAATAGCCTAATTTGGCCCCACGAGGACCGGAGGGGCTCGACTGTTAAGGAGAGGATGCTTAAGCACAGGCTCGACTGATAAGGACCTGCAACGGGGCTCGACTGAAATCAAAGTTATATAATAAAACAACCTGCCTTTCTTCTTCTTTCTCTTCTCGCTTATTCGGCCTTCCTATTCCTTAGCTTGTCCGTGATTGATCGATTGATGGGACCACGCCAGCGGTGTGAAGCAGGTGAAATGCTGTATCGGACAGAATTTCTCAAAAGGGTGTGGCGCATCTGTTGTGGGTACAGAGAGTCATAGGTTCAAATCCTGTCACCTTTATGCGGTACCGAGCACCATCATGTTACACCCCACTTTCTTCATAAGATCCTCCTCTTTTATGGCATTAAGCGGTCAATATGCGGGGGAAAGCTTTTTCAGGCCCCATTCTCTTTTCTTTCTCGTATTCTCTTTTCTTTTCTTTCTCATTTTGTCAAAAAGTAGATTTCTCCCTATCCATTCGTTCCTGAAGTATGAAATTAGATCCTGGAGCTGCGGAACTCACTACTCTATTAGAAAGGATAATTACCAACTATTGCACCAATCTACAAGTTGATGAGATCGGTCGAGTGGTATCAGTTGGAGATGGTATTGCACGTGTTTATGGATTGAACGAGATTCAAGCTGGGGAAATGAATTTTCCAGCGGTGTGAAAGGAATAGCGTTGAATCTTGAGAATGAGAATGTAGGTATTGTGGTATTTGGTAGTGATACCACCATCAAAGAAGGATCTCTTGTCAAGCGCACTGGATCTATTGTGTCTGTTCCTGTGGGAAAGGCCATGTTAGGTCATGTGGTCGATGCGTTGGGAGTACCTATTGATGGTAAAGGGGCTTTAAGTGAGCACTTACTCAGACGTGTCGAAGCGAAAGCCCCAGGTATTATTGAACGTAAATCTGTGCACGAACCTATGCAAACAGGGTTAAAAGCGGTGGATAGCCTGGTCCCTATAGGCCGTGGTCAACGAGAACTGATAATCGGGGACCGACAAACTGGTTAGTTTCTCATCCTTCACCTTTCATTGGTGAAACTCATGTAGTCATCTTGACATCAGGTGTAGTCACTTTTTTGTCTTATCTCTCTAGTGACTTTATTATACGTAATTACGTATATAATAAGGGTTCAACCGATCATAGGGCTCTTAGCTGGACATTCTATCCTTTCCCACCAGCCAGCGATCCCAAGCTAGCCGCGAGCAAGATCCATCAGAGTTACGCTCCGGAAGAGGGGAGTTCCACTAATCTAGCTCCAGTATACCCATCCAAAGTTTTGATTGGCCCATCCGACCAGACTAGTCGAGTTAGACCCGGAGGAAGGCAACAAGGAGAAAAGCAGGGTTATAAAAGCAGGGAGATCAAGGAGGCAGGGAACGAGGAGCTACAATCCAATACTCCCTTATTCCCACCTCCGGTCGAGCATTCTTTCTTTCTTTAGTTAGCCCTCGGTCCAGCTAAGCAATCTAGCTACCCTACCACAATCTCACTACCGGGATCTAAGAAACGAATTTCTTCGACGAGCTTCCATCCTTGTTCAACAACCGTAAGTGAGGTAACGGACGAGCTTCATTCTCTTCATCGCCCCACCTGATCGATGCTAACCGGAGGTGTAGGCTAGGCGGCTCCTACTTTCAACCGGAAGTCCAGCGCCAGCAGCAGCACCAACTCGAACCAGTGGCCAAAGCTAAATCACTCGAACCAGTGGCCAAAGCTAAATCAAGTCCAAAGCTAAGGGCAAACGAGCCCATTCATTTTTGGAGGTCTAGGCCACGCGACTCCATCGGTCCTACCTTTTTGTTCTCTGGCCCCAGTCAACCTGATCGATGCTCCCTCCCAGAGAATCTTATTTGGCTATTCGGTAAACTATCTATAGTAGACTAGTTCATTTCATCCGAAGACGTTGGCTGGTGCCTGCCCTAAAGGCGTTCATTATTGGCTCCTAAAGGTGCGAAGCCGCTTGTCCCTCCGGGGGGCAAGGAAAGTTTTCTCTGCGCGGTGTCTCATCGCTGAGTCCATATCCCCCGGAAAGACCCCTACTTTATTGATAGGTCGATAGCTGTCTTTTTCACTAGTTGGAGGTGGCATGAAAAGGAATGTCTTAACGACGTGTGGGGCAAGTGAGGGGGACCTGCTGGCAAGACCGATTGGCAGCTCTTGTCTGAACTCCCTATCCCCGACTTACCAAAGCAAGGGAGACTAGTCATAGTAAGCTAAGCGAATGAAGAATCTCATTAATGCGAGTGGTAAGGTAGGCGGGCAAGACAGAAGGGAAGGTAGACTTGAGAGGGAAGCAAGCCATAACTGAAAGCAACCTTTTCTAAGCTCTAAGCTAATTCATGCTAGTACTGATTCCATAGTCTTCTTGATGATAGCTAGTTGTCAGGCTGGCAAGAAAGGGATACCCGAAAGCAAGCAGGCAAGTGGTTCTTGAAGGCTAGTGGTTATGATAAAGTAAGCACTTCCATCCATAAGCAGTGGTCACGCGAATGCCCCGGGGGGTCAGGGTGTGCCAGTTTGCAATCCCTCTTTCCGCTACATGAAATGCAAGTTTCAGAGGCGAGATCGAGTGCACCGAGATAGATTGAATGAGTGAGCTCGTGGCCTGAGGTCCAATTAATGCGAAGAGATGTCCCCCTCTAAATAAGTAAAATGAAACTCTTCTTTTGATTGATTTTAAGACTGAATCACCTTAAGCCATTCACCTTGAGCCTTAAGCCAAGCATACCACATTTACCATATATTACACATCACAATTTCTTCATACTTGCTTATATAAGTTCATTTACAATGAAACATAGCGTAGAAAAGACAGTGACTATACGTGTTTTGGGGTAGAGAGAGTTTGGCACGAGAGGCAAGGCGCTAGACAAATACAACGACTATGTGCATGTGACGAGGCTATATGAGCGATACCATCATAACATACCCGAGAGAGAAGGACCCATCACGGGATCACCGAAAAAGAGTAGTTACCCCATCCAGACACCAACAATATTGATTATGTCGTTACCACCGGAAGCCGTAATATTGGCCCGGAGGATGTAAGCTATGGGATAAACAGGATGGGGAATGGCTTTTCACATATATCTTCAGTCATGTGATGAGACATTCTGCTATCTATGCACCATTCATCTTCATCTTCAAATGAACAAATATCAAGGCCACACCATATATGTTCTTCTTCTTTCTTCTTCTTATGAGATGTGTTGGTGGATCCATCTTTCTTAGGTCTCTTGGTAACAATATTCTTATTTGATTGCTTGCCATGTTATCTGTGGAGGTCCATTGACTTGTTCCTGCATTCTTTTGCTACATGGTCAAACTTGTTACAAGTATAACATCTTATATGACCATAAAATGGAGCATAAGAATTAAAATATTTCTATTTCATATTCCTCCTATTGAAATCAATAGCTTTGTGACCAAATATGTTGCAAGTAAAGCGATATCCCTTAAAGAAACTTGAGTACCTGGGAGCTGATGATTTTCCTGTGAAGTGGCTATTTGCTTGAGATCGAAATAATTTGCTTCTACAATTGGCTGCAACATGTCCATAATTATGACATATAAAGAATTCAACATTATTGATCAAATGAGAGAATCGAATAATGTTTCTATTTTTCGGAGAAAATGATTTCTTTTGAAAATTGATCTTCCTTGGATGTTGATCTAGTTGACTTCTTATATTTTTAACAAGAATTTTAGATTTCATATTGCTATCCTTGAAGATCCTTGCACAATCCCGTGAACTAAATTCTCCTTTTACAGTTTCATGCAAACCAAGACCAGATTTAATGGAAGGAGACCTTTGACTACTAAGAATGTTATCCAAAATCTTAGTAATATCTTGAAATCTCATGTGTTTATCATTTCATGCTAGTTTACCTTCTAGAATACTTACCTCAACCTCTTTTTCACCTCTAGCCTTTTCCAATTGAGTTTTCAACTCAATGATTTCCTTCTTAAACCCATTGTCTTGTTCTTCAAATACTTGAAGAATCTCCTTATATCGTTCGTTTGACTTTTCAAGATAGGATTTGAGAGAAATGATTTTTGCTTCAAATCCTTCACAGTAACTGGTTCTTTCTTTAAGCTCATCGGTTGTTGTATCCTCTTCATTCACTTTATTTCTTAATGATGCTACTTCATCCTACAACCTTTGACATTGATCTTCCTTTTCCTTGTATTGCTTCCCCATTCTTTCTTCAATTTTGTTTCCTTCTTCCAACTGATTCTTTAACCTGATAATCTCTTATTTGTGGGTACATTCTCTTTGATCAAATAATTGAAGTAACTTTTGATGATCTCTATTCTCATATGTGAGCCTTTTAATTTCTGCTTCTAGGGCCATCATTTTTTAATTTGATTTTTCTGCATAATAACTATCTTCACTCTTACCCAAGAGGAGTGATATCAATCGATTCATTATCATTATCACTACATAAGATGGAAAATGTGCAATCATTTGTACAATGGTCATCACGTCTACAATTAAGACAAGAATCAATACATGGTGATTCTTCATTGCTATATTCACTAGCTTCTTCATTCTTGATCACCAAAAAGCGGGGTGTTCATGTAGCTAAATATTTGTTGACATCAATAATCTTCACTTCATTTGACGTATTGCTTTCACAATTTTCTTGGACTGACTTCTTCCTTTGAGTTGCCTTCTTTTGCTTCTTTCCCATTATCGCTGATCTACTCTCAAGCGATTAAGATTCTGTTGGAGTGAACTGCTCTGATTATTTTAAACTCGCTTCAACTTTTCAATTTCTTATTTTGATTTATGTAAGCTATTGTCATTCAGGGAACCAATGTACGTGTGTCACTGTGGTAAATGAAAACCACATATATCGAGATAACTAATTTATCATTAATTTCATTGATTTCTTATCCTTAACCAATGCATCATTACTTTATTATTCATTAATTAAGTAGAAACAATGAAAAATAAAGATCAGATAGATCACCAACACATAGGAAACATATCAACACACATGAACACTAGGATTTTAGGTGGAAACCCAATGTGTGAGAAAACCATCGTTGTCATCGTTTTTTTCTTCTTCTTTTATTATTAAGAAAACTTCTTACAACCTTGTACTGGCGTAGACTCTTACTAGTATGTAGACACCCACCTACAGAAGACTATAACCTTCTCTCGTTCTCCAACACCCACTAGAAGGGAGCTCCAACTCCCATGATCTCATTTACTGAGTCCCACTGGAAGGGAGCACTTACCCCTTGCAAAATTTACTATCTACCATTGAAATAAAGATTTGACTCCTTCACTGAAGGCTCCAACCCTCAACACCACTTTTGGACCACGTTTCATAATATTTCATATTAGATCCACCTGACTCAAAAACATCAAAACATGTAGGCCACCTTTCATCATATTTTCATACTGGACCCACACCCATCATTAAGCTCAAAATCAAACTGAATACTGAATCTGAAAGATAATCACTGAACCAACTGAATCATTATAACATTAACAAACCAATCACTGAATCGTCTAACCATTGCAACTATAGCAAACTATTCCATATAATATTTAAACCATCAAATCATATTAATGCTCAACCATTAATATATCAAACCATACATTATTCAACATCACAAAACAAATTGTTGTCAATGCAAACCCTAATCAGATATACTTCAACATTTATACGCTAATGTCTTGAAGCATACTTGTGTATATACGCACTTCACCTATATAAAACCTGCGTACAAATCTCAAATCATTGACAATTGAATCTAAATCATTGCATTACTGAAACAACCACTGAATCATGTATTGAATCAATCACAGATCAGCACACTATAGCATCATCACTAATCAACATTCCATTTCATAACCAATTCAACGCAATTAGTACTGTCAAACATAGATTACCATGTTAGAGACGTCGTGATAGACAATAGCAAATAAACCAGACATCATCAACTGTAAACATCAATCATCATTTCAAACCATAGTTTGTACTTCCACAAAACATATTAGCGTATGTACATGCTTACCATGCACAACACCCACGTACAGATCTCAAACCACTGTAAACTTTATCTCAAAATATATACGGGATCCTATAGAGTTGGATCTGCATATGTACGTGACTATTCCCAAACATACCTGCATATAGATCTGAAAAAATTTCGTTGCAAACACAATTTCACTTTCTGCAACCTTTACTGTCAATACTACAGACTTCTGAATAAATCAATTAGATCACGGTTTCATCAATATTAACTACTTAGACATTTGCATCAAGCATATATGTCAACATATTTTAGATCTAAGTCTTCTCCTTGCTCCTTGGTGCACACTTGTTTCAGATCAAATCATTTATAGACAACCCAATACTTGCACACCCAACACCTTGATCTCCATCTCTTTATATAGATTTAGCCTTAGCCAATACCTTGGTACAATCCCTTAGTAATGTCATTGGTATTATTTGACAGGGTCAAATAACCATTGTCGCTCCCATTATTATGGGCCAATACCATGGTAAAGACCCTTGGTATCCAAATTACCATGGTGCAGATTTTGTACGTGACTTTTCCTGACAATACCTTTGTATGTACGTGACCTTACTTCTCAGGACCCACATATACTTTCTCAAACTTTTATTTTATCATTCACTTGTCCATATCACCTATAGCATATGTACCAGTGTGCATAATCATCTTGTTATCACAATGTTGACATCTTTATCAAGTAGGCTGCCATCAAGGACAACACATTAGCCATAATGCCAACAAAAATACACACATTTTTCTTACTTTTAGGAGCTCAATCTTGAAAATGTTGTATCTCTGTAATTTCAGCCTCCCAGTGTCTGAAAATTCATCTTAATGTAGTTTTCTATGTCTTCTTTTCAACCCTACAAGTTAGACCAAAATTGGATTCTTCAAGATAAATTTATACCAAAACTCCCACAATGACCTGATTATGGATTGGTTCAATATAATGAACTTGTATAGAATATCACGTGTCCCTGTTCCGACCTTTGGCCCTAAAACTCGTCCCCAAGAAGCTACAATATGTGCACTTTTAGTCACTTTTTATATAATTCAAATTTGATTCTCGAAGAGAAAGTTATGATGATTTTCCCTAGGTCACCTGTTTGAGACTGAATTTTAGAGCATGAAAAAACCCTAATTTCCTTGGACCGTATCTTTGAAAATACAGTGAACCAAAATTTGAATTTTTTGCACAAAGTTCACCAAGATTTTGACTCCACGTGGTAAAATTTTCAGCTTCTAAAGCCTTGCAGAAAAAAATTATAGCTAAAATACTAAAATGACTTGTTTGAAGGAGCAAAACTCTGTGATCCAAAGCTCTAATACCAAACACTATGTAACCATATTACAAAAATAGAAGAAAAGATAGATCAACGACTTGAAAATAAGCCTTTTCAAGGGGGAATCCTCCTTTTACATCACATAAATGAACAATTCTTGGATGATTCAAATGATAATACCGCCTTGGTATATATAGGAGTCTAAGGGGTCAAAATATAATTAGGGCCTACATAACAATACTAATGTAAGGGTAGAACAATAACATTATTTGGCTTCTATGGGGCACAACAATAACAATATGGGGGCTACACTAGTGTTAGAGGGACCTAACATATAAAAATAGATTGAGAGTGTTCCACAAATCGAGATATATAAGTCTTGGAAGCTCTCAACCCTTGTAGCTAGTCACAATATTTGAAAGCTTACAATGTGCGATTAAAGCTCAAAGGGAAAACAAACATTGTCACTTCACATGTTTTTCAATTAAAGGTAAAAACTACTTGAGATTATTATAAATGGGAAAAGTAGGGAATTTAAGTGTCCATTTCATAATTACTCAAGAAAAGGGAAAAGATGAGATTTTTCTCCTTTTACCCTATTTTATGCTTACAATCATGAAAATTACAATATCCACTTGTTGATCATAGTAGAAGGAAGGAATCAACAATCACATCACTAAGTTCTTCACCCATGTATCACTAGCTAATTGTTTAGCTAGGTGGGCATTTTTGTTACTTTTAGAACTTGATTTTAATCATTAGTCTTGTCACTCACATTTAATCTTCCTATTTTATGTCATCAAATTTGGCTTATCTCTATTTTGTTTAAGATGATATTACCCCTCAAGGATAAATGAAAGGGGGAACGAATCACCCTATCCCTTTATCCACATGACTATGCTATGACCGATGTTCTCAACTCAAACAATTAGCCTTGGTGATTTTTTTAAAAGGATTTTGTGTCATGACCATTTTCCCTAATCCTTGTGTTCTCAGCATCAACGCTTTTGATCCTCTCATCCACCATCTTTTTTGATGCCTCTAAAAAGAACTGATTGGCACCTCACTTCAACTTCGATGCCTAATATAGGAGGATATAGGGATATTTCCATAATTTTTTCCAAGCTCGTCCTACAGAATTCATTGAAATATTTTGCTAAATCATCATAACTTTGGGAAACTTCATATCTTTGCAAACTTGTGTGATTCCTTCTCTAAGGAAATTATCTTCAAAGTTTTGATTTAGGAACCAACAAGGAAAAAGACATGGATTTTGTAATGATGTTTTTCCTAACCATGATAATATGTATTGTTGTTGACATATATGATTTATAGGATTTAGGTATTTCTATAGGATGACATGTAAACAAAAGGAGATGGTTAACAAGATAAATTGGTATAGAGGACATTAGAAGAGCTAGAAGAAGAGAAAATAATAGGGTAGTATTATGGGGATAGATTGCATGAAGTTGACAAAGAAACCAGTGACCATTGGGGTGATATATATCTAATGTTTCTAGAAGAGATATATTTCACATTGCCACCACCACAAGGAGAGAAGAACTCGAATTGTGTTGTATAGTTAATTATCAAAAGATTTGATCTTCTATAGTGGCAGCTAGACCAACTATGGTGTCTTGTGTTGAGGTCATATCGGGGTTGATTACCCATACAAACATTAATAATAGATTGGTTGAAAAAATAGATTGTAAAACTATTGCATCTTTCCATCCTTCAAATATGGAAATTTGTTGTAAGTTTCCAAGGCTAGAGGTTTACCTTACAAAGGAATGGGTACTTGAACTCACCCTTGACTATTATCAAATCTTGATTCAAGGATTGATGGATGCCATAAAAGAATTTTAGGTTGTGGATGGAAGTTGTGAACCCCACAACAAATCTTAGAACACCATATAGGTTAACAATTTGTATGGTGAAGAAGGCATATCTCAATTTAGAGAAAGTACCTTTAATGTATCAAGTAATGAAGGTTAGCAAAATATTTAATTGGGCCTCCATCTTGTCAGCTAGTTTAAGTTAGTTTATTTCTAGAACCAAGCACCTTGCTATTGGGATTTCCATAACATTCTTTATGTCCTCCTATATGTTAGATGTAGTGTGTACTAATAACAACTTTATAGGGATGGGATAACAATGGCTACCTAGTGAGAAACCAATACATGCACACTATCAAATGTCATGGGTTCATAAACACAAAATTTAATAAACCAATATATGTGAGCACATTCTCCTTTGTAAATTATGATTTGTTATGAGCCTATGCAATGCATGACAAAAAATTCCATGTTAATGTTAACTGCCATGGTGATTGGTATGTGATAGAGAGTGACACTTACCTGAGAATATTTGGAATTTCCCAACATTTGCACCTGCTACCAAAATTCATTCTAGATAAATTGGTCCATCAAGAGGTAGCTTATTAGACCTACTTGAATGAAGTTGGAGTGGTCCTTGTTCAAAAATAAGAAATCTCCTTGGCCCCCTTACCATTTAGTATAGGTGTGTATAACAGAGATAGTGCAAATGCAATTAAGGAAGAAGGGGAAGCACTAATTGTTTTCTCGTTTTGGAATAATGAGATTCAAGAGCCATGACTCTCTTAATGTGATAGTCTACCATTAATTCATTTGCAACTACAAATGGCCTTATCAAAATAAATTGTTGTAGGAAGAATAATCTATAGGAGACCTACATCTTGGAACGAGATAATAATGAGGATCAAAAGCAAAGGAAAAGGATCCAAAGATGATAATGAAACACATGAGAAAAACCAAAAAATTGAGAAAGAAGAAAGGGGGAAAACAACATAAGAAGAACCAACAAGGAGAGACTCAAGAAGGAGGATGGAGAATAGGAAGTGACTCGTAGAAAAGAAGAGTTGCAAAACACAAGACACGTAATGGATGAAACAAAAGTAGATGGAAGAAAGAAGTAGAGAATAAGAAGAAAGAACAAATAGAGAACACAAAGACTAGGGATGAAGGGTCATTTAACCTTACAACTTCAACTAACTCTATAGGGAAATCCATCAATGTAGACCACTTTTCACTCCTTGAGTGGGGCTTAGGATGTTTTACCTTGTCAAAGTTAGAATTAATGGTAGTGTTAGACTCATTTTCTTTTAACCATAAAAAGAAGTAATTAGTAAGGCAATCACAGGGAAAAATGAATTTGGTTTTAATCCCAAAGTTAATAAGAATAATGAAGACTCTTTTCCTCACAAACATAGATATGGATGTAATTATTATATCTCTTATAAATGTTTCTTATATGTAAACTATTGAGTCCAACGTCATCAAGATAGTCAAATAAATACAAAACTATAAGTGAGAGATAAGTTTCCTAAGAACCGAGTAGCGCATCTAGAAGGGAACATACCAACTTGTGGAACTCAAAGCTTGTGCTCTTGCTATACAAGATGAGGTCAACATTGCATACATGCTAATGTACAACTACATACAAGAATTCCATTATTATTCATTTTAATTCTTATATTTTCATAATGATGTTAGAGACAAGATTTTGATTCTAGGGGTCATCCAATTAGGGTTAGATGAGCTTATATGGAAAAATAAAGAAAATGATGCCCCATAAAACCTTTCTAAAATAACAGATTAGGATATTTAGTGCAATTATATAACTTTGGAAAATTTTAGATCTACAAGCTTATCTTTTGCCAAAGGTATGATGCCTCAATTACCAAGTGCCAATATCTTTACCAAGTTGTCAATAAGGTTAGTAAAAGATGTCATCTACTTTAGTTTGATGGGTAATTGCACCTCAACTAGCTATTAAATTGATGAAAGGTCTAGAAGAAATTATCTAACATAAGCGAATCTTTATAGGCACAACTTCAAAGATCACAAAGGTGTTGATGGAAGACATATCTATTCCTTCAACATAGATTAATGCAATTAACTCATACATCAATAAATGGGATAGGGTCCAACACAATGAAATAAGGGCCTTTAAGTAGCATATGAACAACTCAACTATAGGTGCATAAGTGAAATGTCATTTCAATATGAAATGTGGAGAGTTTAGATGAAAGACAAAATTTCATCACCACGTGTAACCTATAAATAGTAACAAGTTGTATATTAAATATTAACTATTTCAAATAAAATAAATAAATAACAAAGAATGGGAAGTCGAATAAGCCAAAACAACCTAGAGGAAAAGGTTCAAGAGGTAGTTATTTGTAAAAGCTATAAATTTAGACTAGAAACAAATATTGGCTTTTTATTGAAGAAATTTGGTAGGCCTTTTTATAGATGTCGAATTCTAGAAGCCATGGTGGTCTTTTTTGGAGTTCTGGTTTTGGTGTGTTGAATGAATGTTAAATATTATTGTGTTTGCTTCTATGCTAGAGTTGTTGTAAGATTATGGTTTTCATTATAGAATATTCTTGTACTGGAAATTCATACTCTTATTCTTATTCCTTTTTTTTAAGGTTTGTTTTTTTATGTGTGAGCAAATGATTATAAATGAAAAATAGTTATAAATTTTTCCAAACCTCATTATTGTCTATGTATTTTTGTTTTGTTATTTCTTGGATAACTATTTACTTAAGAAGTTGTTGCATATATAAGTGGTTCTATATTTGCTACTTTAAGCATTTGCTCCTAGCTATGACATATAAAGTAGAAGAGAGTTTTACATAGTCTAAAATCATTGTATGTATTTTGCATTTCACATCTTTTGCTTTCATACCCAAACCAATAATGATTGTCGGGTTGGAATTTGAATGGTTTTCCTATTTTGAACAATGTTGTCGAGAACATTTCTTGTTATGGAACTTTTTTGTCATCGAGAAGGGAATTTCACTTGCATTAGTAAGGCTCATAAAGCTGATTTTTCCTTGTACTTGCTTGATATAAACTTATTGGCCAAATAATTATTAAAGATATTAATCTGTTGTAAGGCCAAAACTCCCATGTTCTTTGGAATGTAGATATATTTTAATCTTTCAAAAACGATTTTTTATTTTAGTAAAGACCACCCTATATAAAATCATGAATATTTTTTTTTAGAATCCACACCAAGAGCCACCCAAATTGTTTATAAAATTATACCAATTAAAATAATTCAACCCATTAAAAATAAAACTTTTAAATTTTGAACATTAAATTAACATTTTTTTCCAAATGTAAAAAAGCGCATAAAAAATTAACAAACCATTCATTTACATTGTTAAATAAACGTTAAAAACAAATAATTTTCGCTTATATTATTGATATTTTCTTATAATTTTTTAAATACAAAATAACAACTTCTTACTCATATTTAACTTCCAACATTATAGACTGTCCAATAAAAAAAATAACTTCTATGAATTATAACTTAATAACTTTTCCTATTAGAAAATATTAACATTTACCGAGTCAAAAAGTGTGAATTTGACTTCAAGTCCTAATTGGCTTGACAGCCTTGATATTTTGGGGGCACACCTTCCACTAACAATAAGTAAATAGGGTGAAAGGGGAATACTTTGTCTTATCGATTTTCTTTGCTCGGATGCTAATGAAGTATAAGTCTTATTATGAACAATATTGAAAAGAAACTTAATTCTTTATTATATTAGATCGAAGCCAAAATGAGCGTTATTTGATTGAAATATTCCAAATTGAACTTCTTGTGATTTTTAAACATATCTAATTTTTTCTAATTTATTCATTTTCTTTTCTAAATTTTGTAAAATAAATACATATAGTGTTGTTTTTTTTTCTTTTCTTTTTCTTTTTTGCCAGGACTATGATCTTCTTTTTTAGGTCATTCTTTTGGTGAGACAGGTGAGGTCCCTGACTTCTATATGCTTTGTATTTTTTTGTCAGCAGATAAGAGAATGTCTCAATATACAATGGTCTGGTTCTTTCTTTTTGACATTCTTGCTAGAAATGTAGCTACAAGATTGGGTGTAGAGGATCTTAACTTGATGTAACAACTTTAACTTAATTGAAGTTTGTTGATTTTTCCCAGTGAAAAAAATAAATATCGTGTAATTATAAATTGATTTAATATTCCTTCATTTTTCACAAGTTTATTTTATTGTTTTTACATAATTGTAAGTTAAAATATATTTCAATATATTAATTATTATTTTTAGATAATTTTGTATATTATATTACATTAATATTGTAATAATTTTGTGAAATAAATACATATGGTGTAATAATAAATTAAATCTAATATTTTTTCATTCTTGACGAGCTTATTTTATTGTTTTTACATAATTGTAAGTTAAAATATATTTCAATTTATTAATTATTATTTTTGAGATAATTGTGTATACTATATTACATCAATATTGTAATAATAAATTATTCCACAAAAAAATTCAGTATGAGAGAGATGAATAATTTCTTCCATACTCAACATGAAATTGACATATATTATTTAAAAATATTTTTATATCAGTTATAAAAAAATATTTCAATGCCTTTTTAAATTGAAATAATTTTATATCACTGCAGTTTCTAGGGTCTTTTCTACATAACTATCTATGCTTAGCTCCGAGAGAGGGGGCTCTACCCCCTCCTTTAGCCAAATTGTTTCGAAAGTTCGTAATGAGTGTAGATCTGTTGGTATTCTTCGTCACTATCCTCATCTTCGACATCCTTTTCATAGAGAAACTAGACGAAGTGGAGTTTCTAGTTTTGCAACAAACCCTTTGTTAAATGAATTGTGGCAAACTAGAAATCCAAGACGTTACGTGCCAAAAGTAGTGCAAGATCCAAAATACGAGGTTAAATCTAGTAAGATCAAAGAATATATCTAACTATGCAAGATCATGCTTTGATCTACAAATTTATTCGATTATAGCCCTCTAAAAGGCCTTGATTAGGTGGATCTAAAATAGATGGAACCAAATAGAATTGGAGTTGGGGGCCAAAGGTTTTTTTTACAATAGTTTTCTCCAACTTAGAAGATATATTACGGGTTTTTCAAGGAGGGCCATATTTTTTCAACAATGTAGGTCTCTTCATGTGATTCTAAGAGTAGTAAAATTTAGAGAAGGAGGATATCCTTGTAGCCCCATTGTGTATCCACCTCTTTTCTCTTCCAAAAGAATATTGGGAGGAGGAAACCCTTAAAGGTGTTGGCAATGCCATCGGAAACTTTGTCATAGAAGGTTACCAAGAGAGGGAGTCACACTTTATATGCATGAATTTGTGTTTACGTGAATATCTCCCAACCTCTTCCAGCCTCCATCGATATTCACTATCAAGATAGTGTTTGGAAACAATCTCTAGATTATCAACAAGTCCTGTTTACATGCATATGTTGTCATGAATATGGGCATGTTATTAGAGAACCTGTGATGAATATCAAGGAATTGTTTGAAAAAAATCCTTCTCAGAAAGAGCCATTTGATTCGGGAAAGTCCCCCAATGAAGAAGAAATTTGAGTCCCCAACATACCTCAAATCTTGACCAAATTCCTAGATCTAACAATGGGTTCAAGTCTCTATCCTTTCAGGAAGAGACTCCAGAGAAACTCAACATTCAATCAATCATTCAATCAACAAAAGGTAAATCCCATAACCCTATATAGGTCGCGCAAAATTTTCTTGAAGAGCACCAACAAAATCCATTACCATAAGAAATATTTAGCTCTCCTTAGGAAGAAACTGACACAGAAGCCCTACTAGAAGATATGGATCTGGATGACCCACGACTGGTTGCCCTTGTGACATAATTAGTGGCATGAAAAAGATGTGAAGGACATGCCCGATCACGAGGATAGGATTTTGTATAAGGCATGTCTTCAAAGCAAGCAATTGATCTTAAGTTGCTCACAGTCAGGTCTTAGGGTTCAAACAATGGATTTCATGGTGGTCTTCTAGCAAGACAAAGAAGCTAAAAAATGAGGCCACAAGAGAAATAATGCATGGATCTAGGAAGATGGTGAATAATTAGTTAACTAGGGAAAATTTATGCAAATGGTTGAGGCATTTCCCCCCATGAAATCTTATATCCTCTAGGAGTTTTCTATGTTGTTATGATTAACGTAGTCATTTTCTAATATGTTATTAGTAGGCAGTATGTTAGTCTCAAGTATTTCTTGGATTTTAGTCCTCTTCTGAAAATTCAAACTATATGTAACTTTTTTTTATTAATGAAGGGGTCCATTTACCCAACAAAAAAGAAGAATAATTATATGAATATATACATATATATAATATGCTTTTTGCTTCTTATTATGATGGAGATGTATAAGTGATTCAAATAATTAATATAGAGTTAATACACTCCTTTGAAAACATATTAATGATAAAAAATTATTTCAATGTGGACCACACATAAAATATTTCAATGTCCACATTAAATAAAATATTTCAATATCATATATATATATATATATATATATATATAATATATATATATATATATATATATATATATATATATATATGTATATATATATATATGTATATATATATATATATATATATATATATATATATCTATATATATATATATATATATATATATATATATATATATATATATATATATATATATATATATATATATTGGGTTAAATTTTCTATCGCCTTAAAATTATTGTCATACAAAAATCAAAGTTCATTTTTTGGCCTATTCACCATCGTGGTTTGCCACAAGGGAAATCGAACAGACAATGGTGAGGGTTGTTGTCTGCGATCTAAAACCATTAAAATTCTCTAAAAGTCTACATCTAAGTCATTAATAGAAACCATAATAGAATTACAATTTATCATTTGCCAATTACTGTTGGCCATAGATTTACTAGAAATAAGCTAATTTACTGAAAACAAAACATAAGCCAAAAGGATTGAATGAGCATAAATTGTTAGAGAATGTTACTAGGGCTAGATCCTAACACTTATGCCTACTGGTGCTAAAGGTTTAAGATCACATTGTAGGTGACCTTTAGTATGTGCCAGGAGGGCATTGACGGTGGCCTAGTAAGAGCATTGGTGGTGTTGGACTCTTTGAATTTCATTGAGGCATGCAATGATTTCATTGTGATCCCCGTACTTTTTTTTAGCACCCTGCCCAGGATAGTCTTTACTTGCCAATGGAGGGTGATATAATTGAGATATTGGTTATGTCATCTCCTGGTGTGGCCAAGGATCCCATTTTCTTTCAAGCTTTGCTAAGATCACTATGCGAGTTGGTGTTACAACAAATAGAAAATAAAGCGAGCAAGTGTATTTCATTGCCTTTAACCTTAGCAACATGATTCTAGATCAATTCCTAAGTTTCTTATTTCCAATCATGTGTAATGTTCATCTTGTTGGATTCCATCTAGTATGACCTATCATTTTCTAGGGAAGCTCCTCTAAAACATGAACCCAATTTTGACATGTACGAAAAAAAGGCTTCAATTGGGTTCATTGTGAACTTTTTCATAGTCCAAAGGAAAAGGGGGTTTTAGGATGATTTGGTGATTCTACCAAGTCCATGCCTAGTGTGCAAAATGAGTGATTAGGATTGTGGGAATTCAATATAGCTAGAAATTTCTCCTGCAAAGTATAAAAGGATCCCAATAAAGAAAATAAATGTTGAAAAAATCAAGTTACAAACTATATTATTAAGTTTGACCAAACTCCAAATCCAGGGTACCTTTGTGGCTTACAATATTTAGAAGGCCTTATAATCTTTGAAGAAAGACCTATTTTAAAAAGTTTCTTCTCTTTATACACACCTAATATTTAATGATCATTGTATTTGGTGGTCTCCCTCAATAATGTGTGAAGGAAAACATTGGGAGAGCTCGCTTGTTTCTCATCCAAGTGGTGGTTCACAATGAGTATATTAAAGCATTTTAAGTATTTATGGTTGCACACATAGCTATAAGGTTTCGGAATCTTTAAAAACATAAGTTTAACTTATTCCAATAGGATCCAAACTAGTATTAGATTCCAAGTTAAACAAGATTTGGAGATTCGCCTCTAAATAGTCTAGCTACTTATTTCAAACCATATTTATTTCACAATCCTTTATTGAGTCCAAAAGGGTCATATATGATTGATCATTGGTTCTAGGTGACCTTTCATCGAAAAACACTTGAAGTACTTGGGAGCCTCTTGATAGAAAAACATTTTTTTCTATCAAAGTTATAATTGCAACCAAATGGTAACTTTATAAGAAAATAAATTTTGACAATTTATCTGTAGTGCATAAGCTTGGTAATTACAAGCTCACAAGGTACTACCCTTTCTACTAAATAAATGAATTGTTCAATGCTTATGGTCTATTATATAATTTCATGCTTTTAAAATCATGTTTGATTAAGGAAGTTGCACATCTAAAATAAAGTACTTTGATAGCCTAGAAAAAATGCATAGACCTTTAATTTGACCAAAGAGTTTAATTTGATGACCCAATTGAGAAGGTTCAAGAATCTAACTTAGAAACCCATAAATATTTTCAACTTTTCGAACATATTTGACTTGTTTTGTGATTTTTACCATATTTCATCTTTTGGTACATCTTATGATAATTTTCATATTAAGTAATTCAACTTTGTAGAAATTCCCTATCATTTCTTAGAGTCCTAGACCTACCAATTACCAACACAGATACACTTAGAGATCAAATCCTTAGGTTGAAAACATTATTCTTCAAGTTGGAATTTGAGAAAGTATATGATTGTATTGAATGGTCATTCATTTTGGCCTTGTTATAGGATCCAAGCTTTGGTCATATTTTTATCCAGCTAGTGGACACCCTACTCTCGAATGCTTAGATTCCTTAGGTTGAAATCATTATTCATCAAATTGGAAGTTGAGAAAACAAATAGCTTTATTGAACAACCATTCATTTTGTCCTTGCTATAGGATTTAGGATTTGGCCATTATTTTATCTGGGTGGTGGACGTTATATTCTCAAATGCTTAAGCCTATTTGTATGTTAATAAAGCTAAACCTATGAAATTTGTATGTCTAAGTCGATAAGGCAAGGTATCTCTATGGCCTCAACCCTATATTTGATGGTTGTGGAGGCCCTTGAATTCCTCCTTCATCACTAGTCTCCTCAAAGGTTGACTAAAGGTAGTTCCCAACATCGGTTCGATCTTTATTGAGTGGGAAATTGGAATTTTCTTAATGACTCTCAGTTACACAATATTGGGAGGAAAAAGGTCAATATCACTACTATGTAACATATTTAGATTTCAATAAGGCATTTATTTATAAACTTAAAAAGGCCAAAAATAATTGTGGCATGTTAGTTTAGGATAACAACCTTGATTAGTTAACCTATCAAGGGTGGGATTAGATTCAATGTGGTCAAGTTTTTAAATTTCTAGGTTTCCCCTTTTCTTTTCAAGCTTTACTAAGGTCACTATGTGAGGTGCTACAACAAATAGGAAAAAAGCGAGAAAGTGTATTCCATTTCCTTTATCCTTAGCAATAGGATTCTATCTCTATTCCTAGGTTTCTTGTTGACACAAGTGTATTATTCCTCTTGTTGGGCTCCATCCATTATGACCTGTCATCTATTAGGTAAGCTCCACTAAAACATTCTAAATGTTGACATGTATGAAAAAAAAGGCTTCAATTGGGTTCATTGGGGACTTTGTTGTATTCCAAAGGAATAGGGTGGTTTTAGCATGGGTTTGGTGATTCTAAAGTCTGTGCCCAATGTCCAAAAATGGGGAATTAGGTTTTTGGAAGGTGAATATAGATAGAAATTTCTCCTACAAAATATCATTATTAGAGGAGCCCTATAAGGAATAAAGTGTTGAAAAAATCTTGAGTTATAGAGTATATTTTTGACTTTCACCAAAGTCCAAATCTAGGGTATCTTTGTGGCTTACAGTATTTAGAGGGCCTCGAAATATGGGAAGAATCAACTATTTTAGAAAGTTTCTTCTCTTCATACATACTTACTATTTAATGTTCATTGTATTTTGTGGTCTCCCCCAATAATGTGTGAAGGAAAAACTTTGGAAGAGTTGCATGTTTCTCATCCAAGTGGTAGTTCACAGAGGGTATCATTAAAGTATTTTATGTCTTTATGGTTGCACACATAGCTATAAGTTGTGGGAATATTTAAAAACATGAGTTCAACTTTTTTGGTCCATTAGGCTCCAAATTAGTCCTAGATTCCAAGATAAACAAGATTTGGAAATTAGCCTCTAAATAGTCTACCTAGTTATTTCAAACCCTATCTATTTGAAAACCCTTTATTAAGTCTAATAAGGTAATATATGGTTTATCCTTAGTTCTAGGTGACCTTCCCTTTGGGAAACACTTAAAGTACTTGGGACTGTCTTGACAGGGAAACAACATTTTTGCTATCAACGTTATAGTTGTAGCTAAAATGGTAACTTGAGAGGGAGATACATTTTGACAATTTCTATAGTACATAAGCTTGATAATTACACGTTCATATGATACTATTCTTTCTACTAAAGCAATGAATTGTCCAATGCTTATGGTATATCATATAGTTGTATTCTTTTGAAATCATGTTTGATGATAGAAGTTGCATATCAAAGGTAAAGTTCCCATATAACCTAGCAAAAATGCATAGTCCATTGAACTGATCAAAGAGTTAAATTTGATGACCCAATTGAGAAAATTCAAGAATCTAACATAGTAACCCACCTAAAGTTTCAAAATTTTGAACACCTTTGCCTATTTTGAAATTTTTACCATGTTTCATCTTTTGGTACATGTTTTTATAATTTTCGCATTAAGCAATGTTTCAACTTTATGGAGATTCCCTTTCATTTCCTAGAGTCCTAGACCAACATAGATGCCCTTAGAGATCGATTCCTCATGTTGAAATCATTATTCATAAAGTTGGAAATTGAGAAAACATATGTTTGTATTGAATGGTCATTCATTTTGAACTTGGTATAGGATCTTAGATTTGGTCATTTTTTAATCCAAGTGATGGACACTCCATTCTCAAATGCTTAGATTCCTCAAGTTGAAATCACTATTCATGAAGTTGAAATTTGATAAAAACATATGGTTGTATTGAATGGTCATTCATTTTGGCCTTGCTATAGTCTATAGAATTTGGTCATTTTTTTTATTTGGGTCATTCATTAGGCAAATGATCTGACGGTAGAAGTTATGTTAATTCGGGGGTTTTTCCCCTAGAAGACAACCCTTGGTTTATTTGAGGTAATTGTATTGTGGTTGTGTATTATAATTATGAGCAATAAAAAGAGAGGAGACTGTGAGAGTGAATAGGAAATTAGAACGGATATGTTGTAGGTTATATCTCTTCATTTTGTTGGATAATATAAAAGGAAGGATTGGTTGTTTCTCTATGGACGTAGCCCAAATTGGGTGAACCATGTATATTTGTGTCTCTCTTGTTTTATGCATTTTTGTGTTTGTGTTTTCGCACTATTTTATGTGTTTCATTGCTCCGTTAATTAATTTCTAACAACTGGTACCAAAGATGAAGGTTTATTTGGACGATAAACTTGCATGAGATAAGAGTTCCTAGTTTGAGTGAGAGAAATGGTGAAAGATGGAAGGTTTAAGGTTAAAAAATTCAAAGTCCAAAACTACCAGTTGTGGAATATGCAAATGGAATATTGTCTATATTAGAAGGATATTTACCTACCATTGAGCAAAAAATTAAAGAAGCCGACAAATATGAAGGATGAAAAATGGGATCTTCTCATCAGGAAGGCAGTGGGAACAATACGACTATGTCTGGCAACATTAGTGGCATTCAACATTTCAAAGGAAATGACAACAGAAGGTTTAATGATGACATTGGCCAAACTATATGAAAAACCCTTGACCTCAAACAAGGTATTTCTTATGAATTGTTTATTTAATATGAAGATGTCATAAGGTGGATTAGTTGCTAATCATTTAAATGAATTTAATACGGCTACTAGTCAGTTAAATTATATAGGGGTAAATTTTGATGATGAAGTTAGGGCTCTATTGTTTTTGTGCACATTGCCAAAAAGCTGGAATGGCTTAGTTATAGCTATCAGTAAATCTGTCTCTGGATCTAGTACTTTAAAGTTTGATGATGTTGTCGGTGCTATCCATACTGAGGAAATGTGATGGAAAATCTCAGGTGAGACAACATGTAACACTTTGACTGCAGAGGCTAGAGGAAGAAATATAGAGAGAGGAAAAATATCGAGACATCGCAGTAATTCAAGGAAAGGAAGATCCAAATCCAGATTGGGGATAATGTGCTGGAAATGCAGGAAGAAAGGGCACATGAAGAAAGACTACTAATCTCAAAAGGGAAAAGAAGGAGATGGACAACAAGAGAATAATCATGAAGTGAATGTGACAGGTAATGTGTTGCAAGATGATTTGGTTCTTTTATTAGAGAATATTATTGATGCATGGGTGGTAGATTCAAGGGCTTCATTCTATGCCACACCTGATAGGAACATTTTCATGACTATGTTCAAAGAGATTTTGGACATGTTCGTTTGGGTGATGATAAACCCTATAAAATCATTGGGATGGGTAAGGTTTTTATAAAGAAACATAATGGAAACCAATGGCTATTAAATGAGGTGAAGCATGTTCCAGATCTAAAGAAAAAAAACTAATTTCGATAGGGTAATTGGGAGGTGAAGGTTGTGTAACTACTTTTACAGACAAAACCTTGCAGGTCACTAAAGGAACTTGGTAATAGAAAAAGGAGAAAAGGTTAGTACATTGTATTTATGCAATAGTATTTCTAATTATGCTAATTATTTAACCTCTACATGAGAAGATACAACACACTGGAACCATAGGCTCGGGCACATAAGTAAGAAGCGGATGTATATTCCGCACTCAAGAAATATGTTGTCAAAGTTTGAAGCATGTTGATTTGGATTTCTGTGAAAATTGTGTTTATGGAAAATAGAAGGGAGTCATATTTCTCGGAGTAGGGAAGCAAAATAAGAGCGAAAAAATAGAGCTTGTGCACACAGATTTATTGGGACCTGCTCTGGTATCATATCTCGGTGCCCCTCGCTATTATGTTACTTGTATTAATGATTCAACTAGGAAAACTTGGATTTATTATATTCAGAATAAATCTAATATATTTGATACTTTCAAGAAATTGAAAGATTTGGTTGAGCATGAGACAGGAATGAAGTTGAAGTGTCTCAAATCAGACAATGGAGGTGAATATTATAGCAAAGAGTTTGATAAATATTATTCAGAGCATGGAATTCGTAGAGAGAAGGCAATCTAGGAACACCACAGGAAAATGGTGTGTCAGAAAGGATGAACATGACAATCATGGAGCATGAAAGGTGCATGAGATTGCATGCAGGATGCCCCTTACAATTTTGGAAGTTGTTTATCTAATAAACAAAGGGCCTTCAAGTTCCTTGGATGGTCTTATTCCTGAGGAGGAATGGACAGGTAAAAATGTAAACTACTCACTTTTAAAGACTTTCGATTGTGAAGCTTATTTCCACATTAATAAAGAAAATATAACAAGGCTTGAGGCAAAATCAAATAAATGTACCTTTATTGGATATGGTGCTAATTACTTTTGTTGTCACTTATGTGATTATGAAAATCACAAAATCATTAGGAGCAGAGATGTCAAATTCAATGAAAAGGTCTTGTATAAGGATTAGATGCAGGGAAATAAGTAGGAAAATGAAAACAAAGAATACACAGTGCTTGATGAGATCACAGAAAAAGTAAAGGTGCTTGAAAATCATAATGATTAACAACCAAAAAAACAAGATGCACATCAAACACCTGAAAGTGGTGTTAGAAGATCTACTGGGATAAGTAGACCCCCTGAAAAAAACTCTCCTTCATTATATTATGTATTGTCGACTGATTCTGGTGAACTGGAAAGATGTGAAGAAGCAATGTAGGTAGAAACCATGAAGAAGTAGGAGCAAGCCATGGAAGAAGAGATGGAATCCTTGATGCATAAATAGACTTGGGACTTAGTCAAGTTGCTTGTAGGTAAAACAAAATTGTAGAATAAATGGGTTTACAGGTTGAAGGAAGAAGATGGAGGTAAACAAATGCATACGGATAGACTTGTGGTGAAGGGGTTTACACAAAAGAAAGGTATAGATTTTGATGAAATTTTTTTTCCTGTTGTTAAAATGACTTCAATCAGAACTATTTTAAGTCTAATGGCAGCAAAAAAATTGTATATTGAATAGTTAGAAATTGAAGAAGAGCTTGTATGGCCTAAAACAATCTCCAAGATAGTGGTATCTAAAATTTGATAGGTTTATGTTTGAACAAGGTTATACTAGATGTCACTCTGACCATTATGTTTATCTGAAAAGGAAAAATGATGAAAACTATATTATATTGTTATTGTATGTATACGACATGCTTGTTGCAAGGTATAACATGTAGGAAATAAATGTGCTCAAAAGAAAGATGGAAAATTCATTTGAAATGAAGGATTTCCATGCTGCAAAACAAATCCTTGGTATGAGAATAACTAGAGACAGGAAAAATTGCAAATTAACATTGTCTCAGAGTGTGTACAGAGAAAAGTTGTTGGAAAGATTTAATATGCAGAATGAAAAACTAGTTAGTACACCTTTGGCTAGCCATTTCAAACTAAGGAGATGTGTCCCAAGACCCAGGAAGAGATGGATTATATGTGTAAAGTTCCATATGCATCAGTGATTGGAAGCTTAATGTATGCAATGGTGTGCATAAGGCATGATATTGCACATGCAATGTGATCTGTTTTTGTATGATTAGTTTTGTTGTACTAATAAAAATTTAAGATTTATAAACATGTGCTTGCTTCTTTCTTTTTGTCCTAAGGTTTCCTTAGTTGTTGGTGCTTACAAACATGTAAATTTCCTTAAGTTCAACAAGACATTAATGAGAAAAAAAGCTTCAAAAATGAATAATGAACAACAAACATGTGCAACACAGCAAACCATCAAAGAGACACATTAACACAATGTTTTTAAGAAGGAGTTCACCCCTCCTGGGCTACATCTCCTTGGTCCATCTTCCATGGCTTGGGCCTTTGTATTAGCTCAATGTCAAAAAAATGATATTTACAAAGCTCTATGGCTCTTGATAGTTGCACCAATGTGTTTAGAAAGTCCAAATTAGTTAAGAACACTTCTTTCTAATCTCAATTTGGTCGAAAATTGAGCAAGTTATGCTTCTTTCAATTTTTCGTAGGAAACCTCTGCTAAATCTAGAGAGAATCCAGTTAAGTCCGCCAAGTTTGGTGGTGGTTCTGGATTTGGTGGCTCCGCCATAAATTTTGCTAACTTAATCAACAATTTAATTAGGCTTAAACGTGGATTAATGGTGCACTAATCGCGCTTATACTTAGCGTTGACCCATGGTTTCCATTTGGTGTCGAATGGAGAGGGGGTTGGCCCCGCGGGGCTGGCTCCCTTGTCTCTGCCGTTAGTCAAGACTGTGGCATAAATCAATTTCGTGCAACCACCTTTCAAATGTACACCTTGTGGTTTAATGGTTTGGCTTTGGAGTTGGGCGAGGGAGGTCGTGGTTTCCATTCCCCCCTCCCTGTGCTCCTTTATAATTTTGTCACCCCGTACAATATTGACCATATAATAAAATTTAAATGTGCCATTTAAATATGCAAATTATATGCGATTTAATTTGAATTAATATTAAATATATAAAATATATATAATATTATAATATAATATATAGTTAAAAAACCCTATAATATAAAATAAATATATATATATATATATATAATTTAAAAAAAATCAAATTCCACCTGGGAGCAAATTAGGCAATTTCCCTTTCACACAACCACACTGGTGAATCTGGAGGTGACACTTTTCATAGTCCCATTGGGCAAAAACTGAAGAAGATTCTCCTTACTGAATGGACTGCTCACTGGACTGTCATGTCATCATTCTGTCCCATGCTGCAATTCTTTTATCTGCTTAGGAAAACAAACAACAGACCTTTTCTCCTTCATCCTGACTTCGTTTTTAACAAAACATATTGCGTTGTGATCGTCTTGACGAGACGGACGTAGCCATATAGTTTTCGAGCCAATCCGGGAACTTTGAATTTTGAGCTAAATAATGAGCACCTGATGTTTCCTCCCCACTAGAAGCCTTTTGGACCCCAAAAGATATTATCATTTGACAAGAAGATGAGGGTATAGCCCCCTCACCTTTCCAAGTTCGCTCCAATTGGCTTTTGATGAATTTGTTTCCTTGAGATCCTCTCGAAGGAAATCAACATTCACTTGCCTTGAGGACCTTGTGCTTTTGTCACAGATGGCATCTTGTTGAAACTGATTCAGAAATTCTATAGGATTGCATTCAAAATATGAAATATGAATATTCTCTCCTTGTTCAACAACTTGAAGCCTCTTTTTGCAAAACTGACACTAGCTTGCACCGTCGACTTGAAACCTGTGATTGACATAATACCTGTATTTGTCTTTTCCCCTTTCAAGTTGATCTTGCACTGTTTGTTGCACCATTTTCAGTCGTTCATAGAAAATCATGGTTTTGTCCATGTCGTTATCAAAAGAAACATCCTTCTTACTAAGATGACATAACAAAATGTAATGCAAATGGATGACAAATTTCACTACTTGGTTTACATGACTCAAGCCTGTTTGTACATCTTGAAAGTATGAAATTTTCTAAACATAACTTTCATGTAAAACATAATGACGCTTGAATATAATGATTACATAACCAATAGTCCTAAAATACATAACAATGAACTTGTTGCTTATACCTCTTTTGTACCTTCGAACCAAGTGAAATTTTTGACAAGTATCCATCCAATGAAAGTGCATGGATCTCTGCAACTTAATCTTTACACCATGAAAATCTTCTGAATGAAATAAGATGGTGAAGTTGCTTGCATAAACTTGAAACTCAAATGAATCTTTCAAGTTTGAAAGAGGATAAAAAAGATTTGAACTAATCTTTTGGTTTGAAGCAACACATGCCTCTTTTTGTTTGCCTCCCCACTGGAAGACTTTGTACACACTTGACAATGCATGCCAAGGAGCTTCGAAAGAAGAAATGTCAACAACAACTCTCCTCCAACATTGGGCTGCTCCCAACAAACCTCTTATCAAGATGACTGTCTTGGGCATTGACCAATAAATAGTGGCATCCAACTTGGAGAGGCTTACCTTCAACTTACCTCCTCCAATATCATAACCCAAATACATCAAATAAGTGAAACCCAACTTGTAATTTGATATCTTCAAAACATCAAACAATTTTCCTTCATAGATCACATGTGCATAAGAAAACTTTCTAAACACGTGTATGTCACCCAAGTGGACAATTTCTTCAAGAAAGGACTTTTTTTTGCCATAATTCAAATACAAGTATGTAATAGAAGTGCTACAAAGAACATACAACATTAAAATCCATACAAACCATTCTTGTTTGGTGTTATGCATATTCTTACACTGACCTCTTTCTACAACTTTGCTTTGGCGAAAACTACTCATTTTGTCCTCCTTCTTGAAATAATTACCATTCCTCTTTGGCACCATAACCTTTAGTGCACAACATGGCGTAAGTGATGATTGAATGATCCCATTGTTCAACAAACTTTTGCATTGCATTGGTGTCTCTACACTTTGCAATTTTGTCAACCCTTGCATGCTAACATCACAAAGAGAAACCTCTTGCTACAAAGATATTTCATGTGAAGTTTCTTTCTCCTTAAAGGACGATCCTTTCACAACATAAAATACTTCATTACTTTGATGAACTGAACCAACCAGATGCAGATGGAAACAGTGGCTTAATAAACCTCAACAATCACCCCACGGTTTCCCTTTTCTTTACAACTCTACATTTTCCCTTATAACTGGAATGCCTTTGGAACAAGGCCAAAACAATGCATTTGCGCTTTATAAATAGAAATGTTCGTGATTCACTGGAGATTGATATAAATGAACGGATGGTCCAGATTAAATCGCATCATCACAAGTTGCAATTCGTTGATGTATACTCTCCCTTTTAAAAAGTCTCGATGCAAAATCGCTGCTTCCCTCGACTTAAGGTCTTATCGCCCCACATAAATGTTCCGAAGCGATATGTTGGCAATCGCTAATCACAACTCGTGAAGACTTGGGATCTGCCTTCCTCTTAAACAAACTTGCGATGCGATTGAGATCCACGGACCTGATAAAGTTAAAAGCCTCCGTCTATAATATTTCAAGTCCAGATTTCGGATCCGCTAAGTGTTTTGCGCTAATTCTTAGTGTAAATTGGATTTTCGCTTGCAAGACCAAAACCATGTCAATTAACTTCGCCGATCCAATATTGGTGATCCAACGGATGGGATTTAAAGCAGAAGCAACCAATGTTATTTATATAAAAGGCCTCTGTATTCTATTAATCCGGTGATTTATACCGTGAAACATAAACAAGTAAAGGGATGATCAACTCTGTCCCGAATACAAAGAACGAAAGCAAAATGGGAATTTCTACAGGCTAGATGTATGATCACACACAGCATCAATTTATCAATATAAAAGAGTTACAGAGTCTTGGCCTTGGCCCATTTACAACATATGAAAAGACCTCTGTTTCAATGGAATCCGCACACACTAATTCTTTCTCTCGCACACTCAATCCTCTCTCTCTCATTACATTTTTCCCTTCCTTTTATCAATCAAATATTACTCTAACTGTTTTTAACAACTCAATCTCTATTTTTAATCAATCTAACAACAAATCTCTAATTCCTAGCTCTACCACACACTTATGCTAACAACTTATCTTTGAACCTAAAATAAGACAATTTCTAACTATTACAATAATGAAATACAACTCATTTCTTGAGAGATCCAACCCTCTCAGTAAAACTGACTTTTGACCAATCAGGTCAATGAAATTCAACTTGTTTAGCCACAACATGTGAACAAACTTTCACATTGTTGGCTAAGTCCGGATGCTCCTGCATCAGACTCCTGGGCAAGAAAAGAATTGGCCTTCAAACTTTCAGACTTATTCCATACTTCTGCAATTCTGCTGTTGTCAACCAGCTAGCATCCTCCATTGGTTGTCCTTCCCATTTGACTAGATATTGGAAATAAGTTTGTCCTCTAGTTCTTTTGGATACACTTTTGTCCAAAACAACTTCCACTTCTTTCTTAACTGTCTTTGGCATTTGTTCTTCCCAGTTTAAAGTTTTAACTTCATCTCATGTAGTTTCCTCCTGTTGCTCTGTCTCTGCCTCTTTGTATGGATACAAATTTGCAACATTGAATATAGGTGATATTCCAATCCCTTCTGGCAACTCAATTTCATATGCATTAGCTGAAAACTTTCTTACAATTCTACATGGTCCTATCTTTTTCATTTTCAGTTTATTGTAATTTTTAGCAGGAAATCTTTCTCTTCTCAAATACACCATCACTAAATCTCCCACTTGGAATTATTTCTTTCTTCTTTTCATATCTACCCTTTGTTTGTATTTGTCGTTGCTTTCTTGCAATCTGCCTTTGACATCTTCTTGTAGTCTCTGCATCTGCTTTGCAAACTCTTCAGCTTTTGCACTTCTTGTCTCCTGTTTACCCAAATTTCTGAGCTCATACACACCTCTTGGATTCATTCCAAAAACAATCTGAAATGGACTCATTCCAGTATTTCAGTTTGGAGTATCATTATAAGCAAATTCAGCCTGAGCTAGTGCTAAATCCCACTGCTTAGGATTTTGATACACTAAACTTCTCAATATGTTTCCCAAGCTCCTGTTTACTACCTCGGTCTTTCCCTCTGTTTGAGGATGGTATGCTGAACTAAAACTGAGGTTAGCTCTCAGTTTCTTCCAAAGAGTTCTCTAGAAATGCCCTACAAACTTTGTATCTCGATCAGACACAATACTTATAGGTAATCCATGTAATGTTGAGATTGCAACAAGATGATGAAGCTTAGTGAAAAGAGTCGCCTTCACTAAGTGGACCCACAGGCAAATTATGGCGCAAGTTCTATTTTTGGATCATAGCAGGGATGATCACAGCAGGAGTGACCACAGCAGGGATGATCACAGCAGGAGTTATCACAACAGGAGTGATCAATGTCTATTTTTAGACTGGCTGTCAAAAATAGAAAAGTCAAATATTATTGTCTCATAGCAATATTTGGACTATAAACTTGATCTTATTCTCTTGGAACACTTCAGTTTGAGCTACAGATGTGGCACATGCAGCTGTCAGAAGGAAATACGCTTTCTTTGTGGGTCAGTTGAGTTGTTGCATGCATGACTTCAGTGAGAACTCAATCAGTTGAGTTTGGTGGAGTTGATTGTGGAGTTGATGGAGTTGTGTTCAGTTTGACTTGGTTAAACTAGTTGTAATTAGTCTAACTGCAAATAGACTAATTATGAGCTGTTAAACTAATTATTAACTCATAATGCAACTATAGAATACATCATTTAACTCAGTTGCATGTCAGTGCATGTTCAGTTCAGCAAGGACAAGTGTTAGAGGATCAGATTGCTATTAGTTGTGACTATAGTTGTGCATGAGGATTTGCACAATTAAGGGATTGAGTATGCCAATGAGTATTGCCCAGTATTATAGCCTCTTCTCACGTCTTTCCCAGTGTGAGTGATTCTTTGGAGGTAAATACGAGTTTGGTTAAACCATTCTCATTCATTCTTGAGTAGGTATTGAGCAGTGGAGGCATGCAAGCAGTGGAATAGATTTGGAGATCAGATCTGAGCTGTATTGTGTGTAACAGGTGGAGCTGGTACTGGATTGCTTGTGATAAGCATTGTACTTTGTAATGTTACATGTTCTCAATCATTATTATACAGATAGTGTGGGGTTTTCAGCTGTAAGCTTTCCCCGGGTTACATACTATGTTAATGTGTGAATGCTCTTGATGTTTTATTGTTATTGATGCTGCTATATTGATGATAAACATAGAGGAGCTTATGTATTGTGTATGTATTCTGCAATAGTACATGATCAGGATAATCTCCATTGAATATGTGTTAAATTATTCAAAATTTCTACATGGTATCAGAGCTGTTGATCATCAGATCTACTATTCAGGAAGTGTTTACATTCTATTTCTTCAGGCAGAGTCTGTAATCGGGCCAGGTAGCCTCTGGATTCATCCTTCCTTTGGAAGGTGATATATCCGGTGAATTCCCATACAGTCAATCTCTGTATGAGAAATATTGTGTTCTCACGAATCTTAGATCTGAGGCGGTTGAGTTTGGAGCTGGTGGAATTCGAATTTGCAGCAGTGTTTTCTTGGTGGCAACGCAGCAATGTCTTTCAACGGATTGCGATTGGAGTATGCTCTTAAGGGCAGCTCAAACTATATTGCATGGAAAGACAGGATGGAGGCAGTATTGGATGATAACGGGCTGAAGGAGTTCATAGAGACGGATGTCCCAAAGCCTATTGATGCTACTCAAGCTGATGCTTGGCAAAAGAAGACCGCAAAATGTTGAAGGATTCTATTGGAGGGCGTGAAGGATCACATTGTGTCCAGCCTGCATGGAAAGACTTCTCCATATCTGATGTAGAAGGCTTTAACAGATCTATTCCAAAGCAAGAGCGATCAGAGGAAGTTGGTGGTCAAAGATAAACTCAGAAACATCAAATGCGAGAAGGGTGACAGTATGCCCAAGTATCTCACGAAGTTCACTCAGTGTTGAGATGAGCTGGGAAGTGTGGGGGTTACTGCCGATGATGAGGACTTGGTGAGCTTGGCTCTCCTTGGTCTTCCGAAGAGTTGGCATTCCTATCAGGACTCTGTCAATGGTCGGGAGAAATTGCCAGGATGGGAAAGACTATGGTCAGATCTTGTGCAGGAGGAGATCAGGCGGAGTACCAGGGACGGATCTTCGTCAAAGGGAGCTGATGAAGAAAATTGTGCTTTGGCTGCCAAAGCAAAGAAAGGGAAGAGCAAGAAAGATTCTCAGTCTGGTGCGAAAGGCAAGAAGCAGGACATGTCCAAGGTGAAGTGTTTTCACTGTCACCAGCACGAACATTATGCCACTAATTGTCCGCAGAAGAAGAAGAACAAGCAGGCTGCTGGATCGGTAGCAGGAGAGGCTCTAGCCTCGTAATTTGAGTTTGATTTTTCATTGATCGCATGCTTGGTTTCAAGTGTGATGGGATCGGTGTGGTTCTTGGACAGTGGTGTGTATTTTCACCTGATGGGAGATAGAGATTTGTTTTCTGATCTGGAAGACAAAGATCTTGGAGTGCACATCGAGATGGGCGATGATGGTAGATACAGTGCGACCGGTATTGGTACCATTTCCTTTGAGAGGGAGTCTAGTAAACCCTTCGTATTGAAGGAAGTCATGCATGTTCCAGGATTGAATAAGAATCTCATCTCTGTGGCGATGTTAGAAGACAAGGGGTATGATGTTGTTTTCAGCAAGGGAAAAGCTTTCTTGCGCAGCAAGATAACTGGTGAGACCCGGAAGATAGGGGTTCGAGTGAGGAACCTTTATCAGTTGCATGTAGATGGATGCGCAGCAATGGCAAGCAAGGCAGAAGGATTGGTGCGCCGGGATGATGGCGAGTTGTGGCATAGGAGATTGGGTCACCTTCACCATGGAGCCTTGAAGATACTGCAACAGATCACTACAGGGCTTCCTAAAGGCACTCTTGCGCAGTCAGATTAGTGCAAGGGGTGTACTTTGAGGAAGTTTGTGAAAGCCACCTTTCACGAGAAGGATAGTCACGCCACGACGATCCTTGAGAGAATTCACACAGACGTGTGTGGACCTTTCTCAGTTGCTTCGACAACAAAACACAGGTATTATGTGATTTTTGTTGATGATTTCTCTCGTAAGTGCTGGATCTTCTTCATGCAAAAGAAGAGCGAGACATATTCAAAGTTCTGTGAATTCAAAGCACTGGTCGAGAAGGAGTCGGGGAAGAAGGTGAAGGCTCTTAGGAGCGATAATGGTGGTGAATACATCTCGGACGAGTTCAAGGATTTTTGCAAGGCAGAAGGGATTCGAAGAGAGCTCATAGCTCCCCATAACCCACAACAGAATGGGGTAGCTGAGCGGAAGAACAGAACGATTGTGGGTGCTGCACGAGCAATGTTGCATGATCAGGGCCTACCCCTTCACTTGTGGGCGAAAGCATGCAATACAACAGTTTATGTGCAGAACCGTTGTCCTCATAGGATACTTGGCATGAGTACACCTGAGGAGGCTTATTTTGGTAAGAAGCCTGATCTTTCTCATTTGAGGATTTTTGGTGCTAACATTTACATGCATGTGACGAAGGATGCCAGGAAGAAGTTGGAGCTGACCGCAGAGGTTGGGATATTTGTGGGGTACATTGATACGCCCCATAACTATCGTGTGTATTTTCCAGATAGTGGTAAAACTGTTGTGCGACGGGAGATAAAATTTTAGGAGGAGAAAGCCATGAAGTGTTCGCTTGAGAGGGAGCTACACTTGCATGCAGATGAGGAGCTATTAGTTCCTAAGGATGAGCTTCAGGACGTGAATCAACCACAGGACGAGGTTCATGGAGTGGAATAGACTACTCATGCAGCGCCAACCATCAGAGGGCGAAAGCGCTTGATTGAAGCTGAGCGACTGGCTCAAGATGCAAAGAAAGTTGTAGGACCACCTACAACCCAACGCAGGCAGAGACAGTCACCTGATCGGTACACTGGATACATGGCTCTTATGAGCAAGTGTGTTGTGACTGAGTCATCCTCTTTCAAGGAAGCTGTGGAGGATCCCACATGGGTAGACGCCATGGTGGAAGAGTATGATTCTATTGTCAGAAACAGTGCATGGGAGATCGTTCCTAGACCGGAAGGGAAATCAGTGGTGGGTTCGAGATGGATCTACAAAGTTAAGCAGACAGCTGACGGGAGTGTGGAGAAGTACAAGGCAAGATTTGTTGCCCGAGGCTTTTCACAGATAGAGGGGATCGATTATGAGGAGACTTTTGCAACTGTTGCAAGGTATTCTTCCATACAGACGATTCTTGCTCTCTCAGCGCAAATGGGATGGCACATTCATTAGATGGATGTGAAGACTGCGTTCCTCAACGGAGTCATTGAGGAGGAGGTGTACATTGAGCAGCCCGAAGGCTTTGAGGTCTTCAGCAGCGAGTCGCATGTGTGCAGGCTCAAGAGAGCGCTGTATGGGTTGAAGCAAGCACCACGTGTTTGGTACACACGAATAGACAACTATTTCATAGGACTTGGATTCTCCAAGAGTGAGGCGGATCCTAACCTATACCAAATTGTGGTGGAGGGTAAGTTGCTTATCAGTGTACTGTATGTTGATGATTTGATTCTAATGGGTGATGAGTTGTTGATACTTTCATGCAAGGATGATCTTTCTAAGGAGTTTGAGATGAAGGACTTGGACCTCCTTCACTATTTCCTAGGATTGGAAATATGCAGCGTAGTGGTGGACTGTTTGTTTCTCAGAGCAAGTATGCTCGGGAGATACTGGAGAAGTTCAACATGCATGGCTGCAAGCCTGTTGATACTCCTCTTCCTGGAGCTTGGAGGAAGGAGGATGCAACTTCGAGAGAAGAAGTGGATGCCACTGTTTATCGACAGTTGGTGGGGTTGCTGATGTATTTGGTCAATACACGACCCGATATATGCTATGCAGTTAACCAACTTTCACAAGCTATGGTTAAGCCTACCAAGCTCTTCTGGAAGCTGGGCAAGCATGTATTGCGTTATTTGAGAGGCACATCGGGATATGGTTTTTGGTACATACAGGAGGATGAGGTGAAGCTATGTGGTTTCATGGATGCAGATTGGGTAGGGAGCCCAACGGACATAAAGAGCACATCAGGATGGGTCTTCAGTATTGGATTGACAGCAGTTTCTTGGTACAGCAGGAAGCAGAGATCCGTGGCACTCAGTTCAGCAGAGGCCGAGTATATGGCAGCAAGTTTGGCTGCATGCGAGGCTATATGGATGAGGAAGATCCTGGTTGGTTTGTTCGGTTCTCATTTGGATCCTACTGTGATTTACTGTGATAACCAGAGTTGCATTAAACTCTCGGCTAATCCTGTATTTCATGATAGATCTAAGCATATTGACATCAGGTACCATCATATCAAAGATTGTGTGCAGCGGAGGATCATGTTACTTTCATACATTCCAATGGAGGATCAGGATGCTGATATTCTGACGAAGGCTCTCACCAGGAGAAAATTCGAATACCACCGAGGCAGGATAGGGGTTGCTGATAATCCATATCTTGTCGAGAGGGAGTGTTGAGATTGCAACAAGATGATGGAGCTTAGTGAAAAGAGTCGCCTTCACTAAGTGGGCCCACAGGCAAATTATGGCGCAAGTTCTATTTTTGGATCACAACAGGGATGATCACAGCATGAGTGACCACAACAGGAGTGATCACAACAGGAGTGATCATAGCAGGAGTGATCAAAGTCTATTTTTAGACTGGTTGTCAAAAATAGAAAAGTCAAATATTATTGTCTCATAATAATATTTGGACTATAAACTTGATCTTATTCTCTTGGAACACTTCAGTTTGAGCTACAGATGTGGCACATGCAGCTGTCAGAAGGAAATACGCTTTCTTTGTGGGTCAGTTGAGTTGTTGCATGCATGACTTCAGTTAGAACTCAATCAGTTGAGTTTGGTGGAGTTGATTGTGGAGTTGATGGAGTTGTGTTCAGTTTGACTTGGTTAAACTAGTTGTAATTAGTCTAACTGCAAATAGACTAATGATGAGTTGTTAAACTAATTATTAACTCATAATGCAACTATAGAATACATCATTTAACTCAGTTGCATGTCAGTGCATGTTCAGTTCAGCAGGGACAGGTGTTAGAGGATTAGATTGCTATCAGTTGTGACTATAGTTGTGCATGAGGATTTGCACAATCAAGGGATTGAGTATGCCAATGAGTATTGCCCAGTATATGCCCAGTATTATAGCCTCTGCTCACGTCTTTCCTAGTGTGAGTGATTCTTTGGAGGTAAATACGAGTTTGGTTAAACCATTCTCATTCATTCTTGAGCAGGTATTGAGCAGTGGAGGCAGGCAAGCAGTGGAATAGATTTGTAGATCAGATCTGAGCTGTATTGTGTGTAACAGGTGGAGCTGGTACTGGATTGCTTGTGATAAGCATTGTACTTTGTAATGTTACATGTTCTCAATCATTAATATACAGATAGAGTGGGGTTTTCAGCTGGAAGCTTTCCCCGGGTTACATACTGTGTTAATGTGTGAATGCTCTTGATGTTTTATTGTTATTGATGCTGCTATATTGATGATCAACGTAGAGGAGCTTATGTATTGTGTATGTATTCCACAATAGTACATGATCAGGATAATCTCCATTGAATATGTGTTAAATTATTCAAAATTTCTACATGTAATCGTACAATTTCTGGAAAAAAATAGATTAGCTATATGTGTTGCATCACTAGTCTTCTTACAAGCAATGAAATGTGCCATCTTGGAAAATATATCTACTATAACATAAATGGAATCATTCCCTCTCTGGGTTTTTGGTAATCCCAAAACAAAATCCATGCTAACTGCATCCCACGGTCGGTTTGGTATTGGCAATGGCTGATACAATCCTGTATTCTGGCTCCTTCCTTTAGCATTCTGACATATCCTGCACTTCTCAACAAATATCTTAATATCAGTCTGCATCTTTGGCCAATAATAAAAAGCATTCACTTGAGAAAAGTTTTTATCTTGTCCAAAGTGACCAGATAATCCTCCACTATGTTTCTCGTTTATTATGTTTTCCCTCATAGAACATTTGGGAATACACAACTTATTGCTTTTACACAATAAGTCTCCTTGAATGAGATAATCTAACCACTGACTTCTGTTATGAGCTATTGGATTCTAAACTGTTGCATAGATATCTTTGAAATCTGCATCATCTTGGTACTTTCAATCATTTCCTCAAATCCTACAACACCCACTTTGAATTCTTGCACAATAAAACTTACCCTGCTCAATGCATCAGTGACTTTATTTGACTTACCACTCTTGTGTTTTATCACAAAAGTAAAGCTTTGTAACAATTCTACCCACTTGGCATGTTTCTGGTTCAACTTCGGCTAGTTATTGATGAATTGTAAGGCATGATTGTCTGAATACAATATGAAATCCTTTGGCAACAAATAATGTCTCCATTTCTTCAAGGCTTGTACAGTAGCGTAAAACTCTTTATCGTAAGAAGAATACTTCTTCTTCGCTTCATTCAATTTCTCACTGAAGTACGCTATCGGTCTTTGTTCTTGACTCAAAACTGCGCCAACTGTAACTCCACTAGCATCTGTTTCAACTTGAAATACTTTTTCAAAATCAGGCAAAGCTAAAATTGGTTCCTCTGTGATTTTCTTCTTCAGCAATTTGAAATTCTTGTCTGCTGCTTCTGTCCACTTAAACGACTGATTGATCTCCTTAATTGTTCCAGAATTGGTGCACAAATCTTACTAAAGCCTTTGATAAACTTTCTGTAAAAACTTGCAAGACCATGGAAGCTTCTTACCTCGAATATATTCCTTGGAATAGGCCAGTTCCAAATTACTTGGACTTTCTCTAGATCCATTTTCAATCCTTCTTTAGAAACTACAAATCCCAAGTAAATCAATTCTTCCTTCATGAAACTACATTTCTTCAAATTTATCAGTAGTTTCTCTTTCTGCAGAGTTCTTAAAACCAATTTAAGATGCTCTAGATTTTATTCCTTACTTTTACTAAAAACTAGAATATCATCAAGATAAACAATAACAAACTTGCCTGCATATTCCTTCAAGACTTCATTCATTAATCTCATGAATGTGCTAGGTGCATTAGTGAGTCCAAAAGGCATCACTAACCACTCATACAACCCACTGTTTGTTTTAAATGCAGTCTTCCATCCGCTGCCTTCTCGAATTCTTATTTGATGATATCCACTCTTCAAATCTATTTTAGTGAAATATTTTGATCCACTCAAGCAATCCATCAAATCATCCATGCGTGGCAAAGGAAATCTATACCTGATAGTGATCTTGTTTATGGCTTTGGAATCTGTGCACATATGCCATTCTCCTCCTTTCTTTGGACTGAGTACTGTTGGTACAACACATGGACTAAGACTTTCTCTGATTAGCCCCTTATCCATCAATTCTTGCACTTGTCTTCCAACTTCTGCGTTCTCTTGAGGAGTTAATTTGTACGCTGCTTTATTTGGCAAACTTGCTCCTGGTATTAGATCAATATGATGACTAATACTCTTGATCGATGGCAATGCGTTTGGCAACTCATCCACAACAATATCAGCAAAATCATTCAACAAAGTTTTAACCTCTTCAGGCAAATCATCCAAGTTTGTGGAAGTTAAAATTACCTTGGTCTCCCTATGATAGCAAATGCATTTCTTCACCCTTTTCAACCTTTTGTAAGAGCTCCTTCCCACTCATCAGCATAACACTATTTCCAGGTGTTCCTTTGTCAGCGTCGTCCTTCAATGGCAGCAATGTATGTTTAGTTCCATCCTTCTCTAGAGTATAAGTGTTTCTCATCCCATCATGAATAGCTTTCCAATCAAATTGCCACGGTCTTCCCAATAATACATGGCATACATCCATGGGCATTACTTCACATAATATCACATCTTTATACGTACCAATTTGAATCTCAACCTTGCATTGTTCTGCCACAATAATCTGATGTCCCTTCTGTAACCATGACACTTTTTAAGGAGCAGGGTGTATTGTCTTTACTAATCCGAGCTTGTCCACCATCTCTGTAGAAATAAGGTTGTCAGTGCTTCCACTGTCAATTATTACTTTACAACACTTACCTTTTGATTTACAGGTCGTTCTAAATAAATTCTTCCTCTATGTTGGTTCTTCAATCTCCTTCTTTGTCTTAAGCAAAGTCCTTCTCAATAACAGGGATTCTCCTACTTCAGGGGATTCTTCCTTTTCCATAAGTCGAGGTGGTTCTGGCTTTTCCTCAGCCACATTCACATTCCTCTAACTTGTTGGTTTATTATGAGGACAGTCCCATGACACATGTCCCCATTCTCCACATGTGTAACACCGAACATTTCTTCCTCAGCCTCTTGATTTGGGTGCAAATCTTCCTCTGTTAAATTCTCCCCTCTGTGGTGGTCTACTACTTGATTTGCTTGCCTCATGTTGATGCTGTTGTCCCCTTGGTCTAGTAGTTCCTCTACCTCTTACTGAGCTTCTTCCTCTATTCCTCTGATTCTGTTTTCTCAACATCTTCTCTTCTACCTTCAAACTTGCTTGATAGGCATCTTCAATAGCCTTCAGACTCAACAAGCTGATCTCATCCTAGATGTCATACCTTAAGCCATTGATATATCTAGCTACCTTCACCATGTCATCTTCTGCGTGTCCTGCTCTAATACTCAATCTATAAAATTATTTTGTGTATTCCTTAACTGACATTCCTTTTTGCCTTAAATTTTGCAATTGTTTGAAAAGATTTAACTAATAATCTTTAGGCATAAATTTGGCTTTCATTTTACCCACCATTTTGTCCCATTGCTTGATCTTGGACTTTCCTTTCCTCGTTTTAGATGTCTGTAGCTCATCCCACCAGATAGCTGCATGACCCTTCAATTTGGTAACTGCAAATTTCACCTTCTTTTTGTCGTCAGCTTCCTCTTCATAGTCAAAATATTTGTCCAATGAATTGATCCAATCCATTAGCTCTTCTGCATTAAGACTCCCTTCATACGTAGGAATTTCCATCTTTGGTTTTCCTCCTACTTTCGCCAACATCTTGATAACTATGGTAGTTTCATTTTCCTCCTCTTCTTCTTCCTCAGAAGATTCTTCTTTAGTACTATTAGCTCCTTCATCAGGTGTTCTTCTCTGAGCAGTCTCAATTGTTTCCATTCTCGTACGTAGACTCTGGATCTCTTCCAGTAGAACTGCATTTGCTTCAGGTCTTCCTCGACCAATGCCAGCTCCTCTCCTTGGCGGCATTTTTGCTGCAATCAACCTTAACTTCTGCTTTGATACCACAAATGACACAGATGGAAACAGTGGCTTAATAAACCTCAACAATCACCCCGCGATTTCCCTTTTCTTTACAAATCTGCCTTTTTCCTTATAACAGGAATGCCTTTGGAATAAGGCCAAAATAATGCATTTACACTTTATAAACAGAAATGTTTGCGATTCACTGGAGATCACGATCTAAATGAATGGACGTTCTAGATTAAATTGCATCATTGCAAGTCGCAAGTTGCCAATCGCCGATGTATACTCTCCCTTTTAAAAAGTCCCGATGCAATTTATCACGCTGATCACTGTCGGCAATCGCTCCTTCCCCCAGCTTAAGGCCTTATCGTCCCACTTAAATGTTTCGATGTGATATTTCGGCAATTGCTAATCGCAACTCATGAAGACTTGGGACCTACCTTCCTCTTAAACAAACTTGCGATGCGATTGAGATCCACGGACCCGATAAAGTTAAAAGCCTCCGTCTATAATATTTAAAGTCCAGATTTCGAATCCGCTAAGTGTTTTGTGCTAATTCTTGGTGTAAATCTGATTTTCGCCTGCAAGACCAAAACCATGTCAATTAACTTTGCTGATCCGATATCGGTGATCCAACGGCTGGGATTTAAAGCGACAGTAGCCAATGTTATTTATACTAAATGCCTCTGTCTTCTATTAATTCGGTGATTTATACCATGAAACATAAACAAGCAAAGGGATGATCAAATCTGTCTCGAATACAAAGAACGAAAGCAAAATGGGAATTTCTACAAGCTAGATGTATGATCACACATGACATCAATTTATCAATATAAAAGAGTTACAGAGTCTCGGCCTTGGCCCGATTACAACATATGAAAAGACCTCTGTTTCAACGGAATCTGCACACACTAATTCTTTCTCTCGCACACTCAATCCTCTCTCTCTCATTACATTTTTCCCTTCCTTTTATCAATCGAAGATTACTCTAACTGTGCTTAACAACTCAATCTCTATTTTTAATCAATCTAACAACAAATCTCTAATTCCTAGCTCTACCACACACCTATGCTAACAACTTATCTTTGAACCTAAAATAAGACAGTTTCTAACTATTACAATAATGAAATACAACTCATTCCTTGAGAGATCCAACCCTCTCAGTAAAAATGACTTTTGACCAATCAGGTCAATGAAATTCAACTTGTTTAGCCATAACATGTGAAAAAACTTTCACATTGTTGTCTAAGTCTGGATGCTCCTGCATCACAACCAAATCAGAATTGAAACTTGCATTACATGCAACAACATTTTCATAAACAATATCATCATTTGGTTTGAACACGAGAAGTACTATTCTTTTACTTGAATTCACTAGTCTTTTTGCCTCCCCTACATTAACCAAATAAATGTTCAGCTTTTTGCCATGGGCTCTCACTATGTACTCGACACCATCCTTGAACAAGTGATACTTGTTTTCATGGCGGTAAAATACTGCTTTCCGGTCATACAGATATGGATTACCCAACACCACACCTAAAATCTCAAGCGATACCACATCTAACTCTACTTCGTCAACAAAATTTGCAGTGATTGCAAACTTAAACAAACATTTTCTTGTAACCTGTAAACTAGTGTCTCTTGTTATCCATCCTAAAGGGTACGGTTTATGGTGATGTACAGTTTCAATATTCAATCTGTTGACTAAGTGTTTAGAGATTAGATTCGCTTGTGACCCACTATCAAAGAGTGTGTCAATCTTGGTGTGTTTAGATATGACCCTAACATGAAATAACTCAATTTGTCTCTTTTCATTTGGAGTAGTAGTAGTGTTACAGTTTTTTGAACTAGTGCTTGCAATATCTTATTTTCCTTTGATTCCCATGACAATGATTTTGTTTTCATCACCCGATTTAGAACCTAAATCTTCTTGAGTGATAGCAGTGGTTTTTTTCCCTTTATTGTTGGACTTATTTGGTCTCATTTTTGGATGTAATTTCCAACAATTATCCTCATTATGTCCCTCATTGGAACAACGTTTACAAATAACTTTCTCCCCTTCTTTATTCACACTTGCGTTTTTCTTCCCTTTCCATTTTCCTCCTTTCTCTTTCTCCTTACCCTTAAGTGGATTTTTATTACTATCCTCTTCATAAGTGTTCTTTCCTCTAGATTCAAGATGCATGGCTTGCACACATACTTCATCTCAATTGTTTGGATTAAACATAAGAATAGTGTGTTTAAGATAGGAATGTAAACCCCTAATAAATTTCAGCAGTGTGTCTTGAGAATTAAAATTCACTCCTAACAATAAACCTTTTTTACTAAACTCCTATGTATAATCTTGGACTGTTTGACCTTTAAGCTGCCTAAAATTATGCCATCTCATAATGCCTTTTTGCATATAGGCTAAAGGATAAAATTGTCTTTTAATTGCAGAAACAAATTCAACCCAAGTAATGGATATCTTACCACGGATTCCCATTTCCTCTTGAGTCTTTTCTTCCCATAAAACTAGTGCATGTCCTTCTAGCCTCAATGAAGCCAACTGGATCCTTATGTCGTCTTCTTGAAGGTTCTGAATTCTGCAGTATACCTCCAACTGTCGAATCCAATTGTCTAACTTTTCTGCATTCACTTGTCCATTGTACATGGGAAGTTCGAATTTTATGTCCAATTTCAGTAATGGAGTTTTTCCTTTTGGGGTTTTAGAATGAGTATGGGCAGCTGCAGTGGTGGTAGTCATTATTATGTCCCATTCTGCAATTTTTTTTCGCTGTTTAGGAAAACGAACAGTAGGCCTTTTCTCCTTCATCCAAACTTCGTTTTCGACGAAACGAATTGTGCTGCGATCGTCTTGACGAGACGGACGCAACCATACAATTTTTGAGCCAATCTAATAATTTTGAATTTAGAGATAAATACTGAGCACCTGATCACAATGCGAGTTATAAGTAGGTATATGAACAATCTAGGAAAAGAGCATTGGATGGAAGTGCAAACAAGAATTATGTTTTGTAAGTTCAAACATTGTTCTACAGGGATATGTTGATGCATATATGGCAGGTGATAGAGATAATAGGATGAGCACCATAGGGTATGTGTTTAATGTAGGTGGAAGAACTATCAGTTGGGTTTCATAATTGAAAAACATTGTTGCACTTTTAATAGCAAAAGCAGAGTATATAGCTACTACAAAGGCAAGTAAATAAATGATTTGGTTACAAAGGTCTATGGATGAATTGGGCAAGAAGTAGCAGATGGGTAGGTTATACAGTGACAACCACAATGTCATTCATCTTGCAAAGAAATCAACATTTCATTCCAAGACTAAATATATACAACTCAATCACCATTTCATACGGTCAGTGTTGGAAGATGGACAGTTGAAGCTTGATATGAAACACACTAGACAGAATCATGCAGATATGTTAAAAAAGGTTGTAACTAGGGAGAAATTGAGCTTCTGCTAAGTTTTAATTGATCTTCAAGATTGATGATGAAGATAAGAAACAACTAGGTCCAAGTAGAGTCATTGTCTATCAAGTGAAGCAATGATGGAGTTTATATAATTTGTCTACAAGTGGGAGATTTTGGGTGTGGAGCCTGATTATCTTCCTGATTGTTTAGAGTTTTTTGTTACATCTGCATTGGATCGCTATTCCTAATGGGGCGACAACATTGTCTGTATGATCATCATCAGGGGGGGCGACAACAATTTTTTGAGCCCCCCCATGGTAGGGGTTCAAGAGCAGCACCCACAAAGCTAAAAATAAATTAAAATTTTCCTTCTAAAATATTGTAATTTCGTAATCAAACTGGGTCGTCCAATAGGTAGATGATCTAACAGTAGAAGTTATGTTAATTTAGGGGGTTTTTCCCTAGAAGGAAACCCACAGTTTATATGAGTGATGATCTAGACTTATATAGGAACAAAACATAATATAGATACAAACATAAACACCGAGGTGCAGCAAAAATAAAACTTCATTTCATTAATATCAAATAACCGAAATATGCTTACATATAGAATGGAAATAAACTAGCTCGGGAGATGGTAGCTTATCTATGAGAAGAGATGTGGCGGCTACATGCCTTTGAATTGTGTTGCGAGGAGGCTCAATGGCTTTTTTATTATTGAACAATGAGGGAAAACTCTAAACAACCAAAACCCTAACCCTATGAGAAGGAATGCCAAGAGTTTGTGGGCCCCATTAGGGTTGGTTGGGCAGCCAACTTCCTAGGGTTGTAACTTGGTCATATGATCTTCGTTTTGTGCGTACGATACCTCGTTGGAAATATCTCATTGAGTACTGTAGGATTGTGGCATGCCCCTACCCATGGCCATGTGACTATTGCGGAGCTCAAAAAATCACCATTTAGGGGGCCAAAACAGCTATGGAAGTTCAAGCCCGAAAAAATGCTAAAAATAGTAAATGCTGTTATAATCAAGGAAAGGGATGAAACCAATTGTAGGTATAGGTGGAATAGGTGGGTGGCCACCAATATCCACCTAGATCATTCCTCCCCCCTTAGGAATCAATGGTCACCATTGCATGCAAAGCATCCATGAGGTGAGGAAATTTTTGTTGAACTGGTCCCTCGTGAACCACTTGTCGTGGTGAAGGAGTTGGCCTACTTTGATGACTCGATAGAGCTAAATCCTCTGTTGGCGAGTGTTCTTGATCTGTGTGTCCATAATCCTATCATTTTGGCCTGTTCAATGCAGTTGGAGTTGATCTGTGTTGGTGTTATATGCTTAGCAACATCGGATATATCTAACAATAGGGGAAACTATGGTTGCGACTGGTCCACATTAAATATTGGGTGCAGGCCAAGGAATGGTGGAATTTTGAGCTCAAAGGCATTGTCCCCTACAGCCTTGGTGATGGTGTACGACCCATATCGGAGTGGGCGAAGTTTACGGTGGGACCCAATGAGGCACTCCTTCTACAGATGTAATCAAACTTTGTCGCCCACCTGGAACTTGTGTGGAACTTGATGTTGATCATGACGTTACTTGTACTTAGCATTGGATTTGTCCAATATGTCATGGACCTATTGGCGAATGTGTTGAATGCACTCAATTATGAAGCTATTATTCCTATCAGCTTCGACCTGGACATGAGCTAAATATGCTTGAGTAGTTGCAAATGGTATGGTCACATCAATGGAACATAGTGGCTGGAATCTCAATCCCACCTGAAAGGGGTTATGGCCATTTGAGCTATGGAGAGCTTTGTTATAACTGTGTTGGACATAAGGGAGGCTTTCATCCCATGTGCTTGGGTGATTCGTGTTGTACATGCACAAAATGTGCACAATCATTACGTTGATGACCTCTGTTTGGACATCGGTTTGGGGGTGGAAGGTCATGGACTTAGTGAGCTTGGTATCCAACATCAACCAAAGGCTTGACCAAAAGGTACTCAGGAACCTGTTGTCACAATCTGAGATAATGGACTGTGGGATCCCAAAGTGTACCCACACTCGTTCAAAGAAAATCTTAGCAGTGGCTTATGTTGTGATACTCTTCTTGTAGGCTGCCAGAATGACCATCTTAGATAATCTTTCGACAACCACGAAAACACAGTCGTTGCCATGCTTAGTAGAAGGAAGGCCTGACATGTAATCCATGGATAAGGTTTCCCAAGACCAACTAGGAGTAGGAATAGGAGTATATAGGCCTTGCCTCTTGATGATAGGTTTGGCAATGACACAAGCAGTTCAGGATCTGATATATTCCCAACATCTTGTCAAAGGTTCAGCAAATAAAAATACTTTTGCATCACTGCCAGTGTTTTCTCTACATCGAAATGTCTAGTGACCCAACTGTAGTGCGCCTCCCAAATCGTCTTAGCGCGTTCTCTTGAAGGAACATAGAGGTATCTCAGGTGGAATAACAGTGCAGCTTGGAGGTAAAAATCAGGAACTTGCTTGCCTTCCAGGAGCATCTGGTATGTGTTGTCGAATTCTGGATTGTTCTTATAAATATTTGGCCACCCTGAAGTCTCGTGTACGCAAGAGTCGAGCACAATGGTTAGCGCCATGAATGGTGGTCAGCTGAGGCAGTCTACAACATTATTGGTGTTGCCCTTCTTGTATTCAATGTTGAAATGGAATTGTTGCAAGTATGTGGACCATTTCTAATGGCGATCATTCTGCAACTTTCCTTGTGTCTGTATGAACTGCATTGGTCAGTGGTCTGTGTTGATGACCATTTCCTTCGCCATAATGTAATGCTTACATTTTCGATGGGCCTGCATAATGGAATACATATCTTTGTCATAGGTGGGATACTTTCAGACTGTGTCTGAAAGTGTCTCACTGTGATATGCCACTGAATTCCCTTGCTGAGTAAGAACTATACCAATAACATAGTCGGAGGCATCTGTCTCAATATCAAACAGTTGTTGAAGGTCTGGTAATGTGAGAATTGGTGCAAAGCAGAGGTGATGCTTCAACTCAGCAAATGCCTTCTATTGGGATTCAAACAAAAATAAATTTGCTTTCGCTCGACCCTTGGCGACTTGACCCAAAGACCAAGTGATATGAGAGAACCCCAATACAAACCTACGATAGAAATTGGACATACCCAAAAATATGACAAGCTTTGTTAAAGTGGTTGGGGATGGCCAATCCTAAATAACTTGTATCTTGGTTAGGTCCACATGCACACCTCGCTCATTAATGATGTACCCCATATATTGAACCCGGGTCATACCAAAAGTGCAGTTCTCCAAATTGGCACACAATTTGTGTTGTCACGAGCTTTGAAGGACCTGTTGAATATGGCGGAGGTTCTCTTCCCAACTCTGGATGAATATTAGGATGTCATCCAAATACACTACCATGAATGAGTTGGTGAAGGGATGCAAGATGTCTATCAGCCTCATGAAGTTTTTGGGGGCATTCGTCAACCTAAAAGGCATGACCAGTTATTCAAAAAGGCCCTCCTTGGATTTGAAGGCAGTCTTCCACACATCATAGGGTTTGATTGGTACCTATTGATAGCCAAACTTCAAGTCATTCTTGCTGAAATATTTTGCCCCCTTGAGCTAGTCAAGAAGGTCATCAATCCATGGTATTGGATACCTATTCCGGACAATGATCTTATTCAGCACCCGATATTCAATATAGAGTCTCCAAGTCCCATCATTCTTTTGTACCAACATGATCAGGCTCCCACAATGTGATGAACTTGGCCTGATGTGCCCTTTATCCAAAAGCTCTTGAATCTGCCTCTTGATTTCATCGCTCTCCAAAATAGAGTGTCGATGGATCAGCTTGTTGGTAGCGACGCGCCCAGTGTCAGATCAATGGAGTTTTTGACCTAACAATGTAGGGGTACATTTGTGGGTGAGGTGAATATTTGCTTGTACTCTTCCATGACCTTGTCCATCTGTTTTTATCGTACAGAGGATCCCTACATGGAGGTTGTGGATGTGACCACAATATTCTTCTTTCCCTGAGGGTGAATCATAAGGAAGATAAATTTTGTCGGTCTGGGAAATGATCTTACTGCATTGCTTTGCAGGGATCAAAGAGATGGAGGTAGGTGGTGCTACCTTCAGTGTCATGTATAAATTATTCCCTAGGGAAATAATAGCAGTGTGACGCATAGACTCATACACAACATGACGCTTCCACAAGTATGGTTGGCCTAATAATACATCACACACTTCAAGAGGAGGAAAATCAAATAGTACATCATCTGCAAAGGGCTTGATGTTGTAGGGAAGGCGACATTGTTGGCTAATGGGGAGATCTCATCCTTGGTGACCTGATGGTGTATGGCTGCAGATGTGGTGTCGTCGGTAGGCCCAATTGCTTCATAACCTCTATTGAAATGATTTTTTTTTTGGCTTCCATTGTCAAAAATGAACTGCAATGGAGAACCCTTCACCCACATCAATGAGAGGAAGATCTGCTCCCCCTCCTATGGATCTTCGGGATCAATCTTCTAGATCTTAGTGGTGGCAAAAGTGGCGTTGGGATCTGCATCAATAATTTTCTTCCCTTGATTGTTCCCCTTTTCTAGTACTGAATCAGAGTCAGAACATGCATCTAATTCAGAAGCTTTCAACTTGGCCACCAGTGAATGCTTGGATCGACACTCACTTGTGTTGTGAGTGGGGCTCTTATGGAACTCACACCATTTCCTTGTGTCCTTCTTTGTCTTTGTGGTGTTTTTCTTTGCTTGCGGCTTCGACGAGTTGTCCTGGGTCACCCCACCATGGATTTTTCCTTTGTTATGTGGATTGTGGGCACCTTTCCCTTGCTTCAGATTCATAGATCCAAAGTCTCTCTTCTTTTCTTTAAATTTCTGCTCAATTTTGACAGTGTATCAATAGGCGGCGCTAAGCGAGGATATGTCTAGGAACTCCATCTCGTCTTGGATGTAATTATGTAAACAATTGTGGTATTTGAGTACCAAATGCCACTCAGAATCCTTGATACCCAACTTTGTGCGAAGGGTATGAAAAATATTTGTGAACTGTGACACATCTTGGTATTTTCTCTACCGCAACATGGTCCACTTTATGTATTTATCTTCATAGATACTGACAGGGTAATATTGTTCCTTTATGGCATCTCAGAAAAAATTCCAAGTGGGTGCAGTTGAAAACAATGAGGTTCACTCTTGTCCTTTTGTTCATAGTAGGTTTCCCACCAGTCCTTGACATGGGTAGCGGGTTTGAGGAGTGCAAAAGTAATATTTTCCTTATTGGAAAAGTCATGAACCGAACAATATCCTTCCAACATATTTAACCACCTATATACAGTGTTTTCATTTATCTGGCCTTCAAATATGGGAATGTCAAAGTTGATCTGTACCTTAAAGGGAGTGGCGCCTCTAGAGTGGCTACTGGATGAAGATGCGTCGTTTGTGGGTAGTTGTCGAAGGATCTGGGAAAAGTTATCCATCATCTTGTTCCTTTGTCGCTCGAGGGACTCCTCAAGAAATATTTTGAAAGGATCTCTTGCTCCCTCATCTTTATTTTATTCTTCCATGAGAGGTCGTTGAGGTTTGCGAGGCTAGTCTTGTAAACATTCAACCAGTTCGATCCCTAACTCCTTATACCCTGACCTCGTTGGAGACATGCAAAGAAAAACTGGGAAAGAGAAAACTTCTCTGATACCACTGATCCAGACTTATACAATAACACAACAAAATAAAGATACAAACATAAACACTGAGATGCGGCAAAAATAAAACTTCATTTCATTAATATCAAAGAACTGAAATATGCTTACATACAGAATGGAAATAAACTAGCTCGAGCGAAGGTAGCTTCTCTTTGAGAAGAGATGTGGCGGATAAATGCCTCTAAACTGTGTTACAAAGAGGCTCAAGGACCTTTTTATTATTAAACAAGGGAAAACCATAAACAACCAAAACCCTAACCCCAGGAGATAGAACACCAAGAATTTGTGGGCCTCATTGGGGTTAGTTGGGCAACCAACTTTTTGGGGTCGTAACTTGGTCATATGATCTTCGTTTGGCGTGTATGATACCTTGTTGGAAATATCTCTTTGAGTGCTATAGGATTTTCGGTGGGCCCTTGCCTACAACTACCTTACCTGCAACTAAGGGTCGCTTCAGACCTCAAAAAAATGTTGTTTAGGGGGTCAAAATAGCTCTAGAAGTTCACGACCTGAAAAAAAAAACTATAAAAATAGTAAATTCTGCTATAATCAAGGAAACAGGTGAAACTGACTTGAGGTCTAGGTGGAATAGGCGGGTGGCCACCAATATCCACCTGGATCAAGGAAATTGTATTGCGGATGTGTATTCTTATTCTGAGCGATAAAAAGAGAGGATATTGTGTGAAAGCGAAGATGAAATTACAATAGATTTGCTATAGGTTGTATCTTTTCATTTTGTTGGATAATATAAAGGGAAGGATTGGATATTTCTCCAAGGACATAGCCCAAATTTGGTGAACCACATATATTTGTGTCTCTCTTGTTTTATGCATTTTTGTGTTTGTGTGTTCCACAATATTTTATGTGTTTCATTGCTCCATTAATTAATTTCTAACAGAAATTCCCTATGATTTCCTAAAGTCTTAGGCCTAGAAATTAACAACATAAATACACTTAGAGATTGAGATCCAACATTATTAAAATAATTTATCCACATAAAACACTTGTTTAAGGACTAGCCTACACTCATTCGGTTCCAAGGCCAGTATAATCAACAATATACCTTTTCCTTCATAATATGACTTATTGTTCTACTTTGGGATACCTCATCCTTTTTTTATGCCCCTATTTCTATTGTTTATTATTGAAATCTAGATATAGGTATAGGAGAAAAGATAGTAGCAAAGCTTAAACAATCCCTAGTCAATGGGCACATATATCTTCTGACCACTCATTCCACTTATTTAAAGATGAACATATGCTTCTTTATTTTATATATAATTAACCATAAAATAAACTAAGTGTGAGTAACAACCTCAATTCGTTAAGCTTGTGTATATATGTTCATAACAAGATCTATATTTATAGTATATCATACCAACTTCGAAGAGGATAAATGCCCCGAGACCAAGGCCTAGGTGGAGTAAGATGAAGGAATTGGAGATTCAAGGTGAAGGATCAAACAATGAAATAAATAAGAATTGATTGATAGGTGGGAGAAATACAAGGGGTAAAAGGAGTTGTTTCTACTTCCAATATGATAGAGGTACTTTGCAACTTACAACAAAAACAAGTTTTGTTTTGTTTTGTTTTTTGTTTTTTGTTTTTTTAGATGAAATTAATAGCAAAAAAATATCTACAAACATCTTCATTCTCATTTAGGAGCTATGGCATTTATTTGCCTGAAATTTTCGTTGAAATTATTATAAAAACTAGTATGAGTCAAGAGGATAGTCATAAGATTCCAAGATGGTGCATCAAAATTTCTTGTTTCAAATGAAAAAAATCATGGTGTTGAGCATCCTTGAAAATACAAAAACTTCCATTGCTACATAAATGAAAAAGCTCTTGCTATTCATGATAAAATTGATATGTTTGAAAGATCCTGGAAGCTCGCAAGAAATCCGCTGAAGGAAATTGCTAGGTCCCAGAAGCTCGTAAGAAATCCGCTGAGGACAAAGTAATGGTATCCTCTCTAGAGCAAAATATATCATCATAAAACCACACCCAAAGTTCTTCAAACACTCATCCTTTGCATTTTTGAGTTGTTCCTTCAAGTTAGCAATTACCCCTTCACTCCAATTAAAGCCTGTAATTTCTATGCACTCCATTGCATATTGCATTTAGGACTTGGTAGCTAAATGCAAAGTGACACTGCAATCCAACTGAGTGATAGTAAAGAGGGTCGCCTTGAGAGGAATTTGAATGACATCTTTGATCTCTATCTTTCCATCCTTTATTGCTTGAGAATGAAGCCTACAATGAGTGGCGATGTAGTCCTTCACAGTTTCACCACCTCTTCTCATGTCAGATAGTGAGATAGGATCTCCTCTTCGAGATAACCATGTCAAAAAATAGAGATCATCTACCTCTATTGTGACAGTATTTCTTTGATCCTGAAGAATTGTCCCTAAATATCACATGACCTAACCAAATATTCCAGTCAATCAAGTTGAGCTCTCATACCTAGAACTAAGAAAAACTTAAGGAGTCCACAATTCCTTAAGGCTCGTATTATTGTTGGTTTGTTTGCAGCATCTAAATCTTGATATTCATGTCCTTTTTTGCTCCATCTTAAAACCATTTTTACTTCAATGAATAGTTGCAAAATCATAAGAAAAACACTTAGAATCATCCTTATGCAAAACGTTGAGAGAAATCTAACCCAAAAACATAAACTTTTTTCTCCAACTACCCCCATTGCACCTGCCTTTCAATGCGTAGAGTGACCTAGCACAATTTTCCTTCTTGGAAAGTGCGTTGGTCCACTCTTCCCAGTGTAAGTCGAGTAGACTCAGTGCACATTTCAATATAGAGAGGGTGAGATGGGCCTAGGAAAAAAAATTAGACCCTAAAATGTTAACAACTCTAAAAAAATTGCATCAAATAAAAAATAGAAACAGTGAAAAAGGAGAGAAAGGATAGATCTTCTACCTGGAGCTGACGACACTAGTAATGGTCCACCAGATTGGCTGCAATCATCTACAGAAGTTTGACGGTAAAATGCATTCAAAGCTAAATCACAAGAGGTAAAATGAAAATGATAAAGAAAAGTTTTCACTTTTCACTATTTATGGTCAATTAGTGATTATTTTAATATATTTTTAATATTTTGACGTAATTTTTTACCACATGGCATATATTTTTAATGCTTGATCTTAGACTTTTGTGATCCATATTGATAGAGATTCTCTTTCGGATTAATCACATCATTAAGTTATGGTCGATGTTTCGAACCATCTAATGTTGTTCATCCTTAGTACAAAGGTGAAAAATTCAATCTATCCAGAAGTTTAAATAGTAAAGATGCATTTGGTTCCATAGTTAGTTGTAGGGAAATAGCAGTTATGAATTAGTTGTTAAAAATTAGCCGTTTGGAGTTAGTTAGTGAATTAACCATTTTATTTATTTATATTAAATTAATATGTAATTAAGAGGTATACGTTTATATATGGCTATTTATAATCAAGTTTAATATTCTTCAACCATTAGTTTTTAAAAATATTAAATAATGAGATAAAAATATTAATCTATTAAAATATGAGAGAGAATCTTAATAAGAAAGTAAACAACGATTTGAAAAAAACATATAAATAAATAAATAGAGTAAAAAAAAAAAATTAAAAATAAATTAATAATAATAATAATTTAAAAATTATAAAGATAAATAAAAATCAAGAAGAGAGAGTGGGAATCCAACACCTGCTTAATTTCTAACCATTGTCCCTATTAATATTAATGGAATGCTTCTCAATTTCAATGGCTTCAACCTTCGCGATGACTCAGGAATCCTCAATGCAGATATGGTGTTTGGATTTCTCTCCATGTTCAGCTAAAGCTAACGAACGATATTGATTGTGCTTAATGTATGCAGCATGCTCTTGGATTCTTTGGTTAATGGAGCGACCATTTTCCCCAATATAGGGAATCCCACAGGAACAAGGGATTGAGAACACTCCTTTCATGTCCTTGCGATTTTGTTATAGCGGCTGCAACACCCTCCAAAATTTTGGCCTGCATCCAATTTCAGAGCCTCCCTTGGATTTTTACTTGACGTTTGCAAGCACTCGGGCTCACCCTCTGAGCTCACATTGATTCTTTTCACCCTCCTTGCTTGTCCATTCAACATACATCTTTTTTCATGTTGGTCACAATGTCATGCTTGCAGCTATGTTCTGGTCATGTGCAAGGTCCTGCTTCGTCTATACAAGTTGTATTCGCTATGTAAACATCTGTGGCACTCACACACGAAGTTGTATGCATTGTCGCACAAGAATCGTCGTGATCTTTTAATGATCTATCACAAGTGTCGCGCTTGTCGCTCACACCATCAGTTAGTCACGTTGAGTATATGTTATCTTGATGGTTTGAGGCATCTTGTCGTTAAGTCATGTTGAGTGTGTGTTCACAAGGTCGTGTATGCACAAATTCACTCGCTCACACACTAAGTCATTTTGCTAGAGTTCTGACGACCAGATCATCCTCTAACAACCGGACCTCCACCCTAAAATCGACTCGACCAACTGTCACCCAGAATAGCGCGAAAATATCCAAAAAGCCATTTCAATATGTGTTTCCTGCAAGCTAATCAACCAACCCTCATGTTGGTCAACTAGAGAATTTCACTGTTCAGTGACCCTAGGATTCACTTCCCTCAAAAATTGTGCAAAATTTGTAGACCTTTCCCGCTCCACTGACTGAGGAAACTGCATAGACAAGTCGGATAGACACCGGGTGTCCGTCCTTGTCTCCCTCAAAAAATTGTGCAATTTTTCAAGTCAACCGGCCTGTTTCTCACCCAGAAAACTACACAGATTTCATGAGCAGTCCCTCAACTGCCCATCATCCTGCTCAACTTAAAAACTGCATAGAGGTGTTCAACAAGCCAGCCTCCCAGCAATTGTGCAGTTTTTATCACCAACAATCTTGTAGCCCATTACCAACTCCTTGAAAAAAATGTGCATTTTTTCCCGGCAAGCCTCTCACATCCGCTACCATCTCCCTTAAGGAACTGCACAATTTTTGTTGCAAACCCGTCCTTTGTTGCCTACTCTGCTTCCCTCAAGAAATTGTGCAGATCTACCCTCTAGCCAAGCCAAATCTCGAGGAAAGTCACTATTGATCCGAATTGTCCGTCTCAGTCTCCCAGTAACTTCTGCGTAATTTTCACCAGCAGTGCTTGGAGCCTGCATCCCAGCTTGAAACCTACCTAGCATAGTTTCATAGCCTTGTCCTATCTCCCGGTCACCTGCATCTAAAAGTGAATGACAATGCTTCATGGTAGACTAGGAGGTTTATAAATTTGATGTCATCTCGTCATGAGTGATTGCAGATACATGTACATGGATAAGACATGACACGATGATGGACGGGATGAACAAGGAGAGCACATGCAAGGAGATGTGTTCGCAAACGGATGAATTTACGATGCATGTGAGGAGAATTTTTCGTGAACGGACGATCATGTGAAGCATGCCAAAGTACAAGCAAAGGAGTGATGTACACATGCAACATCAAGTGAAAACCAATACCATCAAAGACTCCACACACCTCGCCATGCGAAGGAGAAGATGTGATACACCAAGAGCACATCCATCACTCAGAAGTACTGCAACTTGACATCGACACCACCACCAGCATGAACATACCAGCACTGTCATGTCGAGTTGTGTCATGAGTCATGTCGGCCACATCACTACTATGGGACATACTGTGTAAATCAATGTAATGTAACGTGGAAGTCCAAGAGACCCACATGTCATACGAAGAGTCATGTAAAGTTGAAGATTCAAATAAGTCAAACAATCATGAGGGAAGTCGAACAATCACAAGGGCCAGTTTCACCCTTGGCTATAAATACCCCCTCATTTTTACATGCATTGGAATTTTCACCTTGGCTCCTCCCACATAGCCTTGAGAGCTTGTAGTCTTTTCTTTTAGGAGCGATTAGTGGCTCCAACGCCCCTTTCACAGGGTTAGTGATGTATGGTGTATCGATATGTCTTGGAACTTTCACTTAATTCAGAAGCCTGATAATAGGCCAGCACGTTTTCGCACATGTATTGTAACTGTTGTAGGACTAATCTTGAACACTTGTAATGCATGTTGCTTTAACATGTGTTAAAACAATTGAACTCTTTCGGTTGCTCTAATACATATATTTATGAAAATGTGTTGTGTAAGTTGTTAACGTTGTCCTGCCCACGTTGGCTGCCTCACCGGACATCAAACAAAACCTTTCCCATAAACTTGTTATAATGACCGTCACACTCACGCGGACTTCTCCGTTGAGTGTTGTACGTGCTATCCCTTCTTGTGTGTGTGGTTGTCGCATTCGTGTGGACTGCTCTGCCAAAGTTGTGCATGTCATGTCGTGTTGTGTGTCTCTGTTAGAGTTGGGAATATTCCCATTCAACTGGAGACTCACTTCCACCCTCTCTCTCTGCAGTGAAAGAACCTTGACACAAGTAATACTAGCATTCACCAGGCACACGAACCTGAAGACAAAGCAAACCACTCTCATGTGATGTCAAGCAAGAGCTAAGGCAAACATTTAAGATAATGGAAACCGAGCCATCATACCAGATGGGGCTCCTATACCAAACGGTGTGAGTTCTAGTTGGGATTTCATACTGGGGAGATCCCCTTAAAGTTGGCGGTTCCAACACCATCAATAGGTTTATAGGGTCCTTAATAGATCTAAGAGAATTCATAATGATAATAAGGGGTTTGAAAGAAGCAGAAACTCTATTATTTTTTAGAATATGAGCAATCTTATTAGTATTCCCTTGGATAAAAGGAAGTTGCTCATTGGAGACTTTACCGACTTGAGCAAGTTTAATCTTTGAGTTTTTCCTAGCTCTTTGAAAAGCTTTAAGAAAATGATGTTTGTTATAGCCATTATTTTCAAAAACTTTTAGAAGATGAGAATTTTTCTCTTCTAAGTGACTTTCATCATAAACCCTAAGGGAACATGTGGCAACGATGTTAAGAACTATGAATTTTTGCGTCGAGAAATGATGAGAGCTAGCATGAAGATATTGTTTTGTGTGAGTTTTCTTTCGAAAAAAATTGGTGAGCAATGGGACCATCCTCCATTATAGATAGAAGAATATCTAGGAAGGGAAGGAAACCATTAACCTCAACTTCCATCATGAATTTGATGGAGTCGAATTGGGAATTGAGATGGTTAATAAACCAATCTATTTTTTCCTGACTATGGATCCAGATGACGCATGTATCATCAACAAACCTCTTCCAACGTTTAAGGTGGAATTGAGCCGAGGTAAGAACTTTGGTCTCCAAATATTCTATGAAAAGGTTGGAAACAATAGGGGAAAGGGGAAAACCCATTGCAACCCCACAGGTTTATTCATATAACTCACCCTGGAAGTTGAAAAAGTAGAGGTAAGGCAAAGACTAACCAATTTAGCAGTGTCATCATCGGCGATCCGATTAATGATAGCAATGTCCTCTTGAATAGGGTTTTTGTATAAAGGGAAACAACGTTGAAGCTTACTAACAAATCCCCTGGGTCAAGCCTTATATCTTTCAATTCCCTAACAAAGGAAGTGGAGTCCTTAACAAAGGAATCAATGCGACCAACAAGAGGTTTGAGTTTTTGAGCCAAGGATTTAGCTAGAAGATAAGTGGGCCCACCTATTGTGTTAACAATAGGTCTCAGGGGGATCCTGCTTTTATGAAGTTTCGGAAGGCCATAAATTCTAGGGGTGAGAAGGTTGATTTCAATAAGCTTTTTGCTAAGATGATTAAGAGCATTATTGGATTTTATGGCACACGCAACTTCTTTTGAAACTATTTTTATGGTATTCTTAATGAGTTTAATGTAACTATCACTATTATAAAGGCGATCAAACATTTTGTTAATATAATTAGCTTTATGTAAAATTACAAAGACCTCACCTTTATCTGCCTTTAGGATGACAATGTTAGGGTTATCCCTTAAAGCTTTAAGGGCAAGAAACTCACTTTTGCTAATGTTGCTTTTAGGAGGTTTTGCTTTCCTAAGCACAATAGCATAGTCTTGCATAATAACTTCGTTAACATTATCAGGCAGATCTCTAATTCCATATTCAATATTACAAATTATTTCATCTATAGGAATATTTTTAGGGGCAAAGGCAAAATTAAGCGCTTTGCTTAAGAGGTGAAAAATAATAGGATCCAAATCTATACTAGAAAGATTAATAACATTTTTTAAAATGGATTGAGAAGATTTACCATTATTATTCTTATTATTACTATTATTACTAATAATCTTATCATACAAATTATTTTTATTATTAATATTAATTTTTTAATCATGATATTATTATTAAGAATACATTTATTATTATTTTTAAGAGTGATATTATTCACATTATTACATCGATTAGGAGAATTAATAAAAATTTTATTATTATTATAAGGGGTATAATTTTTCATATTATTACATAGGTTAGGACAATTATTAGATTTTTTATTACTATTATTGTAAAGGGTATTATTAGAGAAATTATTATCAACGAGAGGTTTGTTTTTAATTAAATTATAATTACTACCAGAGTTCAAATTAGAGATGGAATTATTAAAGGTGGATAAATGGAGGTGGGGGGAATTAATTGGGGACAAGAAAAGGGATCGAGCAGGGGAATAATAGAATTAGCCGGTGAGGACGAGGGGGATTTTAGGAATGATGAGGAGGGAGATGAATTTGATAGTCCAATGGTGGAGGAAGACGAGCTAGAGGGGAAACCAATCACGGAGATATCAACTGCAGTGGGAGGAGGGTTGACCGTGAGAGGGGTTGACGATTAAGAACAGTGAGAAGGATTGATCGAAGGGAGGGAATTCACAGAGGTCAAATCCCTAGGTGAACTCTCTTCTTCCCCTTTAGCTTCAACAGAGCCTCCTATTCCTTCGTGTCCCCTCCCTCCTCTTCTAAATCACCGATCAACGTTAGATCATTCTTTGACCTCTGTGCATGCCCTCCTTTCGGTCAATCCTTCTCGTTGTTCTCAATCGTCAACCCCTCTCACGGTCAACCCTCCTCCCACTGTTGTTGATACCTCCGCTATTGGTTTCCCCTCTAAGTTGTCTTCCTCCACCATTGGACTGTCGGATTTGCCTCCCTCCTCATCCTTCCTAAAATCCCCCTCGTCCTCATCGACTAATTCTATTATTCCCCCACTCGATCCCTTTTCTTGTCCCCAATTACTTTCCTCCCCCCTCCATTTATCTTCCTCTAATAATTCCATCCCTAATTTGAACTCTGGGACTAATTATATTTTAATTAAAAACAAACCTCTCGGTTATAATAATTTCTCTAATAATACCCCTTACAATAATATTAATAAAAAATCTAATAATTTTCCTAACCTATGTAATAACATGAATAATTATACCCCTTATAATAATAGTAATAAATATAATAATTTTCATAACCGTTGTAATAATGTGAATAATATCACTCTTAACAATAATTTATTCTTAATAATAATAATAATGATATTTTTATTAATCGTGATAAAAAAATTAATATACGGTTATTAGTAATAATAGTAATAATAATAATAATAATAAATCTTCTCAAACCATTTTTAAAAATGTTATTAATCTTTCTATTATAGATTTGGATCCTATTGTTTTTCGCCTCTTAAGAAAAGGGCCTAATTTTTCCCTTGCCCCTAAAAAGATTCCTATAGATGACAATATTTGTAATATTGAATATGGAATTCGAGATCTTCCTGATAATATTAAGGAAGTTATTAGTCAAGATTGTGCTATTGTGCTTAGGAAAGAAAAACCTCCTAAAAGCAACATTAGCAAAAGCGAGTTTCTTGCCCTTAAAGCCTTAAGAGATAACCCTGACATTGTCATCCTAAAGGCAGATAAAAATGGGGTTGTTGTAATTTTGGATAATGTTGATTATGTTAACAAAATATTTGATCACCTTTATAATAGTGGTAGTTAGGTTAGACTCATTAATAATCCCATTAAAAAGGTCTCAAAAGAAGTTGTGTGTGCTATAAAATCCAATAATGCTCTTAATACTCTTAGCAAAAATCTTATTGAAAGCAACCCTCTCACCCCTAAAATCTATGGCGCTCCGAAGATTCATAAAAAATGGATCCCCTTCAGACCTATTGCTAACACAATAGGTGGGCCCACTTATCTTTTGGGTAAATTCTTGGCTCAGAAACTCAAACCTCTTGTTCGTCACACTGATTCGTTTGTTAAGGACTCTGCTTCCTTCGTTAGAGAATTGAAAGATATAAGGCTTGACCCAGGGGATTCAAGAGGCCATTGTTGTCATTAATCGGATCACCGATGATGACATTGCCAAATTGGTCAGTTTTTTCCTTACCTCTAATTTTTTCAGCTTCTAGGGTGAGTTCTATGAACAAACCTGTGGGGCTGCAATGGGTTCTCCTCTTCCCCTATTGTTGCCAACTGTTTCATGGAATATTTTGAGACCAAAGTGCTAGCCTCGGCTCAATTCTGCCCCAAACGTTGGAAGAGTTTTGTTGGTGATACCTACGTCATCTGGCCCCATGGTCGGAAAAATTAGATTGGTTTCTTAACCATCTTGATTCCTAGTCTGACTCCATCAAATTCACGATGGAAGATGAGGTTAATGGTTACCTTCCCTTCCTTGATATCCTTCTCTCTAGAATGGAGGGTGGTTACATTCCTCACCAAGTTTTTCGAAACAAAACTCACACGGAACAATATCTTCATGCTAGCTCTCATTATTTCCCGACGCAAAAATTCAAAGTTCTTAACACCTTTGCCACTCGTGCCCTTAGGGTTTCTGATGAAAATCACTTTGAAGAGGAAAAACCTCATCTTTCAATTTTTTTGAAAATAATGGCTATAGTAGACATCTTTGTCTTAGATTTTTTCAAAGAGCCAGGAAAGAATCAAAGATTAAACTGCTCAAGTCGGTCAAGTCTCCAATGTGTTGTTTCCTTTCATCTAGGGGACTACTGATAAGATTGCTCATATTCTAAAAAAGGATAGAGTTTATGCTTCTTTCAAACCCCTTATTACCATTAGGAATTCTCTTAGATATGTTAAGGACCCTATAAACCCCAAGGACAAAGGACTCTACTCAATCCCTTGTTCCAGTGGGATTTTCTACATTGGGGAAACTAGCCGCTCCATTAACCAAAGAATCCAAGAGCATGTTGCAAACATTAAGCACAATCGTTCTCATTCGTCAGCTTTAGCTGAACATGAAGAGAAATCCAAACACCATGTCTGGATTGAGGATTCCTGAGTCATCGCGAAGGTTGACCACTTCCATCATAGGAAGTTATGAGAAGCCATTGAAATTAAGAAGCATTCCATTAATATTAATAGGGATGGTGGTTGGAAATTAAGCAGGAGTTGGATTCCCGCTCTCTCTTCTCGATTTTTATTTATCTTTATAATTTTTAAATTATTATTATTATTATTTTGTTTTTATTTTGTTTTTATTTTGTTTTTTATTTTTTTATTATTATTTTTTTTCAATTTTTTTTATTTTTTTACTCTATTTATTTATTTATATAATTTTTTCAAATCCTTGTTTACTTTCTTATTAGGATTCGATCTCATATTTTAATACATTAATATTTCATCTCATTATTTAATAATTTTAAAAACTAATGGTTGAAGAATATTAAACTTGATTATAAATAGACATATATAAACATATAGCTCTTAATGACATATTAATTTAATATAATATAAATAAATAAATAAAATGGTTAATTCACTAACTAACTTCTAATGACTAATTATTAACAACTAATTCATAACTGTTAATTCCCTACGGCTAACTATGGAACCAAATGCATCTTTACTATTTAAACTTCTTGATAGATTGATTTTTTCACTTATGTCGTAAGGATGAACCACATTAGATGGTTTGAAATGTTGACCATAACTTATTGATGTGATTAATTCAAAAGACAATATCTGTATATATTTTTAATATTTTTGTGATGGTATGAGCAGGTTAAAAGATAATTGAAGGATATAAAGTAGATTTTAAATTGAATTCATGTCATTTTGATGAAAAGCACACTTTTATCACCTTTTTCAGGCTCTATAAACTTTGGAAAAAAGAACCCCCTAGAGTCCTCTTTTAGCTCTTTTCAAACTCCCAAAACATGAAAATATTGTTGAGCACTTGTCTTTTCAAAATCGTTAAAGTAAATGAAAAGACTTTTGCCTAGTATAAGTTTAACCTTTTCTAGACTGGGAGAGACTATTTATGAAAAAGGAATACTTTGGTCAAACATGACTAAATGGTTCTCCTGAGTATCATTTTCTACCTTTTTAGGCTCAAGAGACTAAATTTACGAAAAGGAACATGTAGAGTTTTTTTTTTCCTCTTTTTCAGACTCTATAAATATGAAAAAGAAGCCAAATTACACCTTCATTGGACTCATAAAATCATTAAACAATGTTGGACTCATCGAATATGATGGGATTGAACCGCTCCTTCTCAGGGTTCATTAAAAATACTCAGAAGGATTCATCCGAAGAATGAACTTATAGATCAATCATATGTTATCCTCTTCAATATTATCAAAAATAAAGAGGTACTGGCCATAAATGGTTGGGAAATTAGGAAAACATGGTATTTTACCTATTAATGGAAGCGAGTCACTCTTGAACATGACACTCTTTCACTTCATCTTTGTGACAGTTGGGTCGGGAAATTTGTTTGCCTATTTGGTTAATCACACCATATCAAAAGCCTTCATAATCAGTTTTGAGTCAAATGTTCCCAATTCCATAATGTGGAATTGATATGTTCAAGAGAAGTCCTTTAGTTGACATATTCTACGATACTTTTAAGCCTTCTTTCATGGTTGTCGTTCCTAAACCAGCTCTGCATTAGCATCATTCTATCTCAAATATTGATACATGTTTCATGTCATTAATGAGGGATAAATCAAGCCCCTCCTGTGATGGGTCGCTTCTTGTCGACATCAACTCATTATCCAAGAAGTTGACTAAGAAACTACATTCAGTACCTTAGAGCTTGCATACCTCAATAGCAAGTTTCCTCGCTTTCGGTGACAGGTTCTCATCATTGACCTTCAACAAAAAGATTTCATGTGGTGTTCAACTTCAACTCATTCATTCACATCACATAGATTGTACTATAGTACCTTAAGAGCCATTAACATTATCGATGGTTTCTCTTGTGTTTGTTAATGACTTACATCATTGGCTGGTAATCAGATGGTGTTTCCCATGTTCAACTCTAGTTCATTTATTCGCATGGCTAGACTCGTACTATCGAGTTATGAGGTAGAAGACCCCAGATCTAGTTCCATCCATTCAGGCTGCAATCTTAGGATTCATACAAGATTGCAAAGTATGATGGCTATGATCATTCAAACAATCATCCAAGCATGTGTTCACACTCTATCATTAGTGGACGAGGCTTCTTGATCATTTTACATGTATAATGGCTTATATGTTGAGCATGGGCATGTCTCCCTCAGCAATGATATCATGATGATAATATGTATTGTAACAGATGATGATCTCGACTAATTTGTTCTTGATCTGGACTTGTCACAAGGTAAAGCACTTCAGTTCTCAGCCACTGCTTCTGAATTTTTACCTTAGAGGGAAATCTATTACAATCCATTTTGTCGCATTCACTCAAAATTCCTGAAAATCGGATCAGTCAACATCCTTAACACTTTGTCATTATCCCTTTGCAAATCCTTAAGCATCACCTCTCCAAAAATTTTGATTTTCTGGGTCAATCAACTCAAAAACTATGTTTTTGGCCCTAGTGCATAATGCACTTTAGTGCACCTTCAATGGTTGCAAGTCGCATAACTGACCACCTGCATTGACCAATGAAAATTTCTCTACTTTGTAGGTGCGATGGTTTATAATTTTGGGAAAAATAAAAAATATTTATGAAACTTCTCCTTCTAGGAGCTTTTAAGGTGGCTTTAACCATTTACCATGGATAGAGATCTTGAATTCCTACTCTAGAGGTCTTTTTTCTTATCCTTAGAGCTTATCCTCTTTCATATGTGGATCTCAAGCCTAGATTCGTAAATCCTAAACTACCACTTTTACCCTATAAATCTATTGCCTCCCATAGAGTCTAGGTTGGCTTTTGGAGATTACTAGTGCCCTCATGTTGCTACTTTGAGCTTAAGGAATCATCCTCCATTAATTCATTAGGGTTGAGTTTGAAGGTTTTCTTTGTGGCAAGGAAGGACAAGACAATTGGGGAGACATCTACAAAGTCAAGCATCTATAAATGGTTGTAACTCTCTCCTTCATTTATTAATACAAAAAGAACTCTATTTTCCTATACTTGTGTCATGTTGATGATTATGTATTTCAATGCCATTTGACTCATTGATTAGAGACATTAGTTTATGATATGTGGATATTGTAGTTCTCTTGCTTGTTTTAGTCATTTTGCAAGTTCCATATATAGTGGTTGGAGGTAAAGTTTTAGCTTACAAGAAAGGAGAAGAGGAGGGCTTACTATAGATTCCAAGTAGGTATATTTTCCATATTCTAATCTCTCTAAGGAAAACATAGATCTTTTTGCCCCTGTTATTTCTAGATTAGGCCATTGGATCTAAGGAGTTCATTTTTGTCCACATAAGTGAATTTTCCACATAACACCATGTAGAATGTCAAACTTTGAATATGACCCGAGCATCCAGCAATTTCCTTAATTCTTTTTTACTAAGGGGTTCAAGTGTCAGATGAACTTTTCTTAGTTTCTATTGAAACAAATTTACCCATTCTTTGATAGGAATGACATGTTGAATTTTGTGTGTATCATAAGTCTTTAGATCGTTGTACGTCCATGAAAATACATCTTGGTATTGTTTGAAGAGGTGAATAAAATCTTGTCATTCTTGAGGAGAACAACATGTACCAAGATTCACGTACTACAAATCTTCTTTGGTTCCCAGATTGACTTATTCATGGGACAATGTTGAGCTTTGAATCTTTGTATTTACTAGTCCTCTGAAACAATATTGTAGGTCATAGATTTTCTCAAGATATATCACACCTTTGGGCATAGTATTCCCCTTATATGATTAAAATGTTTCCTACAAATACTTTTCGTGCTCATCTTCTTCAATAGCTGCATATTTAAACACATCCACATTGGTCATGAAGTGCAATATTTGCTTAAGTGAATCCATCTTTAGGTATATGGATTTCTTTAACCCCAAAATGAGTGCTTCATATTTAGCAGTGTTATTTGTGCACTCGAACTCCAAGCGGCATGACAAGATATACCTTTCATTCCAAGGTTCAATGAGAATACAACTAGCTTTGAAATTATCTCGAGTTTTAGAACCATCAAAATATAAGGTCCACAAATCAGTAGTTATTGAGCTAGCTCCTATATTAGTATTATGTACATCTATATTACAAATTTCATTTGCACCAGTTGGACTACAAGGAAGGAGCTCCAATTGTGTATCTGATGGTATTGGTGTTGGTTGTGCTTGATAACACCAGTGGTCAACCTCTAAGAAACAATTTCCTAAAATGATATCTACAAATTTGACTAGCTCATTGTGTCCCTCAAGTGGTTTCATAGTGTATTTCATGTAAGGTTCACTTTCCACTCGAATTTGTTTATTTTTGCCCTTGTAAGGAAGCCATAAATGTGTCTAGTCCATTGAGAAATACCCTTGTAGTTTGTTGCACTAGTCTCTACTCGAAATCAAATCATAGGCTTTTGAAATGTCCACAATAACAATATTGATGCATTGGTGAACTCTTTGGCCTGATGATAAATGGATGATATAATTATTAAGTTCACCAATTTCCTAGACCAATGATTTGCCTAGTTGTATGATTCGAGCATCAATCTTTTCCCATTTAGCATTAATCTCTTTGGCAAAAAATAAAGCATAACATTTGCATATGCGCATGAATCAACAAGATAATTATGGACATTATAATTAAATATTTCAAACGTTAAAAGGAACGGGGGTCAAAGAGTGTTAGCGTTTAGATTAACAACAATGGCTACAGACTCAAGAATATCACGAGACTTAGCAGACATAACTTAAGAAGTATAAATTTCATTACCTGATGGAGGTTGTGATGGAAATGCTTGGATTGCTAGTTCATGATGTCCTGTTATCTTTGTGAGAAAAAATATTGAAATATTAGCATGATCCCTTTTCATATCCTCAATAATATTGTAATCAGTGCTTTCATTATTAACAGGATGTGCTAAAGTATCAGGTGGTGTAGCTTTGTCAGAAGCTTCATGAGTGATGGACTTATTCTTATGGTTCGTGGAAGTTTTCTTAGGAGGAGGAGAACTTCCACACATATTCTGCAAACTCTGAGCAAGATTAGCAGGTGGAAAAATCCTTCTCAACATTTTTTTTTAAGCTCCATCTCAAAAATGTGTCCTTTGCTCCTCAAATTATATCATCTAGCTGTTTGTTGAGGAGGAACTTCATTCACTGGTGTTTTATTAACACTTTGTTTATCAACATTATATATGACACCAAATGCATTAACAATGTCTAGCACTTGAACTTTCCTCGATCATGGTAGATTCATTTTCTTCTTTAGTCTACTCAAAATTCTCTTCTGCTAAGACGGTACCTACGAAATTGGTCATCATGGCATTCATGTTGTGATTCCATTGTGAATATGTCTTCTATGGATTCTTCTCTTGATAGAAAGTATAGAAATTATCCATGCCCCAATTTTTAACATTAAACACAACGTTGGAACTCTAAGCAGATTTTTTCAAAATTGATTATTGTTATTCTTCTTAAATAAAGGTGGTCTGAAAGACTTATTGTTAGTGGTTTCCTCACTTGAAAATCTCTTAAGTTTAGATACTTCATTAGTAAGCATATCCAAATATTTGGCCAAGCTTTCCATATCATAAGAATCTTCCTCTTTGGCTGTGGTGGAAGAGGCTTGAGTTTTCTTACGTGTACCATTGGAGTCTTTAGAATCTTCATGATTTTCAATGGCTCCAATAAAACACAAGTCTTTTTCCATATCAATTGCTTTTGCAAAGTTCAAAGCCAATGTTCCTTTGTAGCTCTTTTAACACATACATAAATGTTAGTTGGAAAGGCTGTTGTGTAATAATATTTAGTAATTGAATCATGTGGTTGAACATTAGCAGGAAACTTATTTAACAAATGTGTAAATCCCTGATTAAAAGCCTTCACTTTTTCTTTGTCCTCTATCTAAAGGTTCCTGAGTTCTTTGAGCAACATTGTAAGAGTTTTTCCATCGGAAATTTTTTCTAAGAAAATCTTCTTGAACTCCCTCCAACTACGGATTGATTTAGGTGGAATATTGTGGAACCAAATTATTACTCTGCCTTCTAGAGTGTATGGAAAAATTCTACAAGCAACATCATCAAAGCTTGCCTCTAGCATTCGCAAATGCATGTAAAATTCATCAATATGGTCCTCAGCTTTCATCTTCTTATCTGGATAAAACTTTGCAAGAAGAGAAAGTGGCCCTTGGGCCATCCAATCCAATTTTTCATCAGCCATTTCCTCTCCTTCTTCCTCCTACTCGCTTTGTGATTTTGAAGAGCCTTCTCCTTCACCATTCAAATCCTCGTTTTACTCAAATGCTCTTAGTCTCTCAAATTTTGGGCATGGAATGGTTGTTTACTCATATGAACAAGGTGGACAACTATGAGAAGGTTATTGAGTGACTGGATGATGATGGAGAGAAGAGAATCTTGCAGAGAAAGAAGAATCCTACATCAATGAGAATGGTTACAACCATGCAAGCTAAGCGCAGTTGTAGGAAAGGGTGTGTATTGTTTGTAGTGCATATTTCCAGTGACAAAGGGGATGATGTTGAGGATGATGAAGTCCTGAAGAAGTACCTTATTTTGTAGCAGTTTCAGGATGTGTTTCCTGCAGACATTTCACAGTTACCACCTCATAGGGAAGTGGATTTCTCTATTGAGTTGGTACCAGAATTAGAACCAGAATCAAAGGCACCTTACAGGTTGAGTACTCTATAGTTGGTGGAATTGAAGTTGTAGCTTAGAGAAATTATTGATAAGGGATATATAAGGCCAAGTGTGTCACCTTGGGGTGCACCAATGTTGCTTGTAAAGAAGAAGGATGGTACTCCCAGGTTGTGCATTGAATACAGGTAGTTGAACAAGGTGACCATTAAGAACAGGTACCTATTGCCACAATTCAATTATTTGTTTGATCAGTTGAAGAGAGAAAGAGTGTTCTCAAATATTGATCTAAGATCAATATATCATCAAGTGTGCATCAAAGAAGAAGATATCTATAAGACTGCATTTTGTACCAGGTATGGGCATTATGAGTTTTTGGTGGTTCCTTTTGGTATTACTAATGCTCCAGCCACCTTTATGTGCTTGATGAACAATGTGTTGCATCCTTATCTGGACAATTTTTTTATAGTTCTCATTAATATATTTTAAAAATAAGGAAGAGCATGCAGAGCACCTGGAAGAAATGTTGAGATTGTTGAGAGAGCATCGGATATATTCCAAGATTAGCAAGTGCAGTTTCTTTCAGTGTCAGATTCATTACTTGGGACATGTTGTTTCTGAGGAGGGGCTAGCAGTGGATCCGGAAAACATTAAAGTTATCATGGAGTGGCCAACTCCTAGGAATATAGATGAGGTCAAATCATTCATGTGACTAGCAAGTTATTACAGGAGGTTCATCGGGAACTTCTCAAGGATTTCCTATCCTATTACATCTTTGCAAAGGAAAGGAAAGAAGTTTGAATGGACTAAGGATTATGCAACTAGCTTTGAGCAGTTGAAGCATTTGCTTACAAATGCTCTAGTCTTGAAGATTGCAGATCTCGATAAGGAGTATGTAGTTTGTACCTATGCTTGGAAGAAAGGACTTGGTGGATTAATGATGCAGAAATGATAGAGGAAGTTGAAAGAGAACAAGCTTAACTATATGACTCATGATCTCAAATTGTAAGCTATAATTCATGCCTTGAAGATGTGGAGGCATTATCTTCTTGGAAGGAGGTTTATTTTGATGAGTGGTCATAGATAACCTAGGTACTTATTTAACCAACCTAATATGAATTCCAACCAAGCTAGATGTTTGGATACCCTTAGTGAGTTTGAATTTGAGATATGGTACATTAAGGGAAAGGAGAATAGGGTTGCAGATGCTCTCAGTAGTAGAGTGCAGATAAATCATATTTCAGCTATGAGTTCATATGCGACAGATCTACAGGATTGGAACTTGTAGGCAGGGAAACATGATGAGAAGTACCAGCAGCTGAAGTATAGGTTGCAGCAGCAGGGTGAAGGTGATGGAGATGAGGAGTATCACCTCACAGCAGATGGCTTGGTCAAATTCGTGAACAAGATTTATGTGTCGGATATCAGTGAGCTAAAGAAGCTTAACTTGAGGGAGTTTCATGTCAAACTGTATTCAGGTCACCGAGGATATCATAAGACTTTGAAAACGGTTAAGAAGTTATATAATTGGTCGAACTTGAAGAAAGAGGTGGCGAAGTTTGTTGCGAGATGTCTGGATTTTCAATGGGTGAAAGAAGAGTGTAAGCATCCAGTTGGTTTTTTATGGCCTATTCTAATTCAGAAATGGAAATGGGAGGTAATTTTCATGGATTTCATTACAGGTTTGTCGATGACATCGAAGCAACATGAATCCATCATGGTTGTGGTTGAAAGGTTAAGCAAGGTTGCTCACTTCATAGTAGTGAAGTCTAATAATTCAGCTAGTGAAGTATCTCAAATCTTATCAAGGAGATAGTGATATTGAATGGAGTTCCCAAGAAGATCATATAAAATAGAGACACCAAGTTCACTTCCAAGTTTTGGAAGGAGATGTTTGCAAGTTTGGGGACAAAGTTGAATTTTTAAGTAAAGCTTATCATCCATAGACAAACAAAGAGGGTCAACAAGATTCTTGAGGGCATATTCAAGATGTATGTTATGCATCAACAAAGGAAGTGGGAGAAGTATCTTACACTAGTAGAGTTTGCATATAATAATGGGTATCGGGAATCCTTGAGGATGAGTCCATTTGAGGATCTTTACAGGCAAAGTTTTAATACTCCCATCAGCTAGAGTGATCCAGTGAACATGGTGTTTATTGGACTGGATATGTTGGCTAAGATGAAACAGGAGATGCAAGTTATTAAGAGGAATTTAAAGGTAGCATAAGACAGGCAGAAGAGTTATGAAGATCAACATAGAGCATTCAAGGAGTTTCAGGTTGGGGAGAATGTGTACTTGTGCATAAAGCCCAAGAGGAACTTCTTGAGGATTGGGTCATGTGCCAAGTTGGCACCTTGATATTGTGGGCCTTTCAATATCCTTGAGAGAATTGGACCAGTGTTCTACAGACTCCTATTGCCACCAACAATGAAAATCCATGATGTTTTCCATGTTTCATTTCTTAAGAGATATGTGTAGGATGTTGATCTTGTGATTGATTGGTCTATATTGTAGGTGGAATCAAAGGGAGAGTTCCATCTGGAACCTTAGCGAATATTTCAATGGAAACAACTCCTGCTTCGGAACCAAGCAATAGAGAAAGTGAAAGTGCAGTGGAAGTACCTTAGGCCTGATGAAGCTACATGGGAGATGGTTAATCAAATGTGGCCTTTGTATCCTTCATTATTTGTTGGTTCAAGAAAATGTGTTTTTGGTATATGTATGTATATGGTTGTAAATACCGCAATGAGTTGTGTTATAAAGCTCCAATAAGAGGTATGTTTGTTTTTCTTGCAGCAGGATATCATTGTAAATATTGCATCAAGCTATGTTTTTTTTTTTTTTTTTTTTTTTTTTTTTCAGCAGTTTCTTGGTCATAGTTGTCATAGAACACTGAGGACAGTGTTCCCCTAAGGGGGAGGGGTTTGTAACAACCCCGAGTAAAAGTTTCATGTAATAAAGGATAAGAAAGGCAAAATAAGACCAAGGTCATGGGACATGTATTCCAAGCTGAATGTTGGGTAGACACATTAGTGGGCATCACTTGTGGTTTATTATGGCTAAGGAAATCAGCAAAGGAAAAGAGGCAAAAATTGACATTTAATTATGAAATTAAAGGAAAATAGGAGAAAAGGAAGGTGAAGAGACACAAATATGCATGCAAGGGAAATTAGAGAAAAATGAGGAAAATGAAAGAAAAAGGATACATCAATGATAAAAAGGCATTAGAGAAACAATTCACAGTTTTTTGTCAGTCTTGGCTTGGATCAATTGAGAGAGAGAGAGAGAGAGATCTAAGAGGAGAGAGCAAGCAAGCAAGAAAAGGAAAGTAAGGGAGAGCAAGTAGAAGGTTGGATCAATGACTTTAGCAGGAAGATTTTACAGGTAATAGGTTGCATGTGTGATTTCTTAGCTGAGGTGTGAATCATGAATTTGTTTATTTGAGTCACTTGTTGTCATTAACATGGGTTTTCCCCGGTTTGACAGTGGTTTCATCCTTTCCTTGCCATTTCCTAGATAACCACAGTGTGATGGGATTCATTCTCGGTTGAGCTTTGGATTGTTGAAATATTTTGGAACCGGTTGAGGTGGTCTCAAGAAAATCCCAAGCGTTGGGGGTGGATATGGTTTTCTCTAAGAAGCCCTCGACAAGTGGGTGGAGACAGGAAAATTCCTCAAGATATGGAGAAGGAATTATGAGGCATGCAAGCTTGGTTTGGTTTTGTGATCTCGGGGCCAGTTTAGGTGAGATCACAGTAGCTTGAGGGTGGAGGTGGTTTAACCTCTGGATTCCCTCTTTGGTTATGTCTTGGTTTATACCATGATATCAAACATTCATGCTTGGATTATGGTACAAGGGTGATTGGTTGAAATAAATATTTGGTTTATCCAACTCAATGGTTGGGTGGTTCGTGGAAGTCCCTGACTGTTGAGAAATCCAAAAGGGGTGGCAAGTTAAATGATTTCTCTTATTATGACATTATCTTGTGATGTTTCATTGTTAGTTTTCCTTTCTTTGATTTATCTTTTCTTATCATCAAGACTAATGCCAAACAACAAATATAAAAGGGCATGAGATGTAGGCATGTTGTCAGGGAAAAAATCCTCTCTAGGGGAAAACCCAGTCACAAATTCTTCAATAGACTCATAGGACAATGAGACAACCAAGACCAAGATAACAACCTCCTTTCTCCATCAATCCAGCCTCTTTGATCTTTGATGAACAATAACAGAATTCAAATTCAAAGTCTTCATTATGTGTACCTCCTTCTATCTTTTAGGTACTGCAATGCCATGGACTAGATTCCTGACCAGGGTAATCTATCCAAGGTCCTCCAATAGTTTAGGCACCGTAATGCCATGGACTAGATTCCTGACCAGGGTAATCTATCCAAGGTCCTCCAATAGTTTAGGCACCGCAATGCCATGGACTAGATTCCTGACCAGGGAAATCTATTCGAGTGGGAATAATATGGACTAAATATTTCAGCCTCTCTAGGTACCATTAGGCTTACTTGCTAACCATCAACCAATGGATCTAGGTACGTATCTGGGTCAGAGCTCCATGACCAACGCCACCCTCCCTACTTTGGGAACTATACATCAAAACAAAGCGTTGGCCAGACGTCCTTTTAGGAAATGTCTCACACACAAAGCCTCAACTTCCTGATTATTCAAATCGGTAACAAATCATCTCCAATCAAACAGATCGCTAACAAATATCTCCAATCAAATTAATCGACAACACTAAGCACGTAAAACATGTTATCAAACCTTCGAGAGATTTACCTTTACAAACACAACCCCAATCAGTAACAAAATTTCAATTGTACATAAATATATACAAACCTCTAGGGTCTTCCAGACAACTTGATGTTGCTTCTCAACTTTTCACAGTAGAACTTAGAGATTTCCAAATTAATCTTGATAGAAGATTCCTTAACCATACATATTCCTTTCCTACTTTTCATGCAGCAACATATTCTACAAATAGATACGACTCTTGTTATCTCATCAACCCTTCAAAATACATTCTCTAATTTCTTTTATCAAGGTGTCCACCATGACTATGACATGACCTCCCTCTCAACTATGGAGATATCTTTCATCCAAGCTCCCTCTCAATTTAGGGAGATTTCTTTCATTCAAGCTCCCTCTTAACTTAGGGAGTTCTACTTATTTTCTACAACATTGGAGAATATTTCATGGCTTCCATATTTCTGATTAGAGTTATCATAACCATCATCATTCAAATAAATTTCTTCATCATGTTTATCATATCAATTTTAATTTACGAGCATCTTCACCATCTTGAAGATTATGTACCCACACAACTTAGAGAGAAAGTACAACCAAAACTATAGAAGCATGAAGTTAACCATGTCATAATCATCTAATGGAAGCATTCAACATTAGACATAAAAATACTCAAACTTAGTTATACACAAGAGACACATACACTTCAACTTCTTGCTAGGGTTTCTGTCATAAACGCTAGACTACTTCATCAAGACTTTGAGCATTTCATAACAACTTCTATTACATCTAGGGTTTCAATGTTTCTTCCAGAGGTATAACATACCTACTACAACATATTGAAAACCCTAGAAACAATTCAAGTAAATACAATGTATCTAACAGCTTTAGAATTCATATGTTAGACTTCCTACTAGGGTTTAGTGTGAAACCATAGGCTTCATACATGAGCTTTCACAACTCAATTCAAAGTAACAACAGGATTAGCTTCCATTGAGGTTTCCTAGAATTTCAACAATAAAACATCAATCATAACTAAAATTCAGATTTCAACAATCTTACACAAATCTCAAATTATCATATTATCATCATATATCAAATATTTGGACTTCTACCAGGGTTTAGTTAAAAATCTAGAATACAATCATCCTAGAGAGTCAAACTTTGACTAGGGCTTAGTTCCAAACCCTAGGACTCATGACCATCAATAATTTGGTCAACTCATACATCTAGTATTCCATCATCATGCACAAGCATATCATAACATGTGTTAGTCAAACCCAAAGACACAAACATTAATAAAATTTAGACATATAACAAAATTGATCAGGGTTTGATTGGACAAACACACACATGCCAAGGATTTAATTTCTAGGACATTATAAGGGTCTTTCTTACACACCCTACCAAACCATAATGATCTAGGGTTTCAACACTAAACATAACAAACCCTAAATTACCAATACTTCAAAGGTTCGGGATTTCAGACATTACCATTCAACCCTAACAAGTTATGGTTTCCATAACCCTACCAAAATCCCAAACATGACATCATTAAAGCATCAAACATTTTCTTTTGACTTCAACAATAACCCTAAGTAGGCTAGGGTTGCACACATTATCATCGACATACCCCTAAGTTAGGGTTTTTCACAATGAACCTTTCTAGGGTTCCATAAGTATAACCAAAGATATGAGGAGGGTAGATTTATCTAATGATGAATCACCCGATCAAGAATATTTAAGATTCAATAGAGCTAAACACAACGATGTTAGTAATGTAACACAAATTTCAAAATATATTGAATGTACCTCTTAAGATAATTTTATAAAGCATATAGACGTACCTGGAGATATTTCTTGACAAACCTTGTAAGGATTCCTTGAAGTGCTCTCTTTGTATTAAATCATGATCTTTTATGCCTAAAATAAATAGTTTGAAGAAAAACATGTGATATCAAGAACATGATTTTAATCTCTTAATCTAGAATTTTATGTAACAATATAGGATGGAATCCTATAATATCGAAGATCAAGTTATTCTTTCTTCCAATCAGCACTAGGATTAAGGTTCTTGTATGTCATGTAGGGATTACATTCTTTATATAGACTAGAATTATATAGACCATCTAAGATTAGATATATTGAAAATCTAAAATCTCATAGATATACGTACCTCGTGTTTACATACCTTAAAAAAATTATTGAGAGATTAATGTTCCATAGGACTTGATGCTTTCCTAGGAAACTGTAAATATATTGTTAGATGACTAAAGCATAGAAGTAAAAATACTTACTTGAGTTAGAAGTTGTCCTCAAAATGTTGAATGTCGTAGAAAAGACTTGCAAGAGAGAGTTGCTACAAGACTTCATATAGACTATTTCTCAAACTATTTATTTTTGTTGATTGAGTTTATACTTCATAACATGTCTTATTGTCATCTTTCTGGGTTGGGTTTTATGTCACTGTTTTAGGCTTATTCAATATATATAGATGCACTGATTCTCGTCCTCTTCCATATTGATCTCGACTCCTTGAGTGACAATATCTTTGGCCTACAATTATTTTTATGTTGGATTGGACTTTAAAGATGAATTATAAACAGAAGTGATCTATAAAACTCAAATGCTTGTGGTGATTTTAGATCTTAATAATCATGCGCAGGAGTTCGATCTTCTTCACAGAGAATTCGGTCTAGCCTTTTGGTCCTTAAGAGTGATGCCTCTAAATACCTTTTCTTGACTTATACATAGGCCCGTAATTTCATCCTGGATACAGAGGTGAATCAGAAATGTATATTCTTTCAACATGGTGTCTTGATTAGGTAACTCGGCCTAATTAGTTCCTTTTGTAGCCTTATTCCTTCACATATTCAAGATCTTCTAGCTACCATATTTAAATAACCATAGCTCTGATACCATGTTGAGAAATCCAAAAGGGGTGGACAATTAAATGATTTCTCTTATTATGAAATTATCTTGTAATGTTTCATTATTAGTTTTCCTTTGTTTGATTTATCTTTTCTTATCATCAAGGCTAATGCCAAACAACTAATATAAAAGGACACAAGATGTAGGAACGTTGCCATGGTACTCTCAGGTTGTGCATTAATTACAGGGAGTTGAACAAGGTGACTATCAAAAACAGGTATACATTGCAATGGATTGATGATTTGTTTGATCAGTTGAAGGGAGAAGAAATATTCTCAAAGATTGATCTAAGATAAAGATATCATCAGGGGTGCATCAATGAAGACAAATTTTACAAGACTGCATTTCATACCAAGTATAGGCATTATGAGTCTATAGTGGTTCCTTTTGGTCTTACTAATGCTCCAAATACTTTCATGTGTTTGAATAACAATGTGTTGTGTCCTTATTTGGACAAGTTTGAGATAATTTTCATTGATGATATATTGACCTATTCTAAGAATGAGGAAGAGCATGCATAGCACCTGGTGACAATATTAAGATTGTTGAGAGAGCATCAGTTGTATGCCAAGCTCAGTAGCTGCAGTTTCTTTTAGACTAAAGTTCATTACTTAGGACATGTTGTTTCTAAGGAAGGTATAACAGTGGACCCAAAAAATATTAGAGCTATCATGGAGTGGCCAACTCCTAAGAATGTGCATGAGGTCAGATCATTCATGGGATTAGTGGGTTATTACAGGAGGTTCATCAGGAACTTCTCACGGGTTGCCTATCCTATTACATATTTGTAGTAAAAAGGAAAGAAGTTTGAATGCACTAAGGAGTGTGCAGTTGAATGCTCCGGTATTGAAGATTGCAGATCCAGATAAATAGTTCGGAGTATGTACAGATGCTTGCAAGAGAGGACTTAGTGGAGTCCTAATGTAGGAAGGTTAGGTGGTGATCCAAATTTATGAAGGAATGAAATGAAATTTTGATATGAACATAAAAAAAGAGATACAATGAAAACAAAACTTCAATTCATTAATAACAAAGTACTGAAAATTGTTTACATGTAGAATGGAAATAAACTAGCTCAGGCGATGGTAACTTATCTCTGAAAAGAGATGTGGCATCTACATGCCTTCTAAACTATGTTACAATGAACCTCAAAGGCCTATTTATTATTGAGAAACAATGGAAAACCCTAAACATCCAAAAACCTAAGCCCAGGAGATGAAGCACCAAAATTTTGTGGGCCATGTCAGGGTAAATTGGTACATCAACTTCCTAAGGTCGTAACTTTTGCATACGATCTTCAGTTGACGCGTACAATACCTCATTAGAAAAATCTATTTGAGGACTACAAATTTAAACTATAAATTTATGTTGTGGGATAGGAGTTTTCATGTTTTCCAAAAAAACGTCGTTTAGGGCCTCAAAACGACTCAAAAAAAAAAAGTAAATTGTGCTAGAATTAAGGAAACTGAAAGAAACATTATTGGGGGTCCAAGTGGAATAGGTGGGTGGATATCATTCATGCCTCAAAGATGTGGAGGCATTATCTTCTTAGCAAGAGATTTATTCTAATGAGTGATCATAGTGGACTGAGATACTTGTTTGACCAACCTAATGTGAATGTCAGGCAAGCTATACGGTTGGATATTCTCAGTGAGTTTGACTTTGAGATTAGGTACATCAATAGCACAAAGAACAGGGTTGCAGATGCTCTCAGTAGGAGAGTGCAGGTGAATCATATTGTAGCATTAAGTTCTTATGGGACATATTTGCAAGAGTGAAACTTGCAGGAAAGATAACGTGATGACAAGTACCAATAGTGGAAGCAGAGGTTGCAGCAGCAGGATGAAGGTGATAGGGATGAGGAGTATCACCTCACGCCAGATGAATTGATCAAATTTAGGAACAAGATTTATGTGGCGGACAACAGTGATCTCAAGATGTTTATCTTGATGGAGTTTCATGTCAAGTTGTATTCAGGTCACCCAGTATATCAGAATACATTGGAAATAGTTAAGAATTTATATAATTGGTTGAACTTGAAGAAAGAGATGGTTGAGTTTGTTACAAGATGTTTGTACTGTCAGTAGGTAAAAAAAGAGTGTAAGCATCCAACTAGTTTGTTATAGCCGATTTTGATTCAAGAGTGGAAATGGGAGGTCATTTCCATGAACTTCATCACAAGTTTTCTAAGGACATCGAAGAAGCATGATTCAATCATGTTTGTGGTATATAGGTTGAGGAAGGTAGCTCACTTCATTGTAGTTAAGTTTATTAATTCATCTAGTGACGTAGCTCAGATCTTCATCAGGAAGATTGTGAAGTTGCATGGTGTTTCCAAGAAGATCACCTCATATAGAGATGTCGAGTTCACTTCCAGTTTTTGGAAGTAATCGTTTGCAGGCTTGGGGACAAAGTTAGCTTTTAGTGCAACTTATCATCCACAAACAAATGGACAGACGGAGAGGATTAACAAGATTCTTGAGGATATGTTGAGGATGTATGTCATGCATTAGCAGAGGAATTGGGAAGAGTATCTTCCACTGGTGGAGTTTGCATATAATAATAGGTATCATGAGTCCTTAAGGATGAGTCAATTTGAGGCTCTTTATGGGCGGATTTGTAACACTCCCATCAATTGGAGTGATCCACAGAACAGAGTGTTCTCTAGATTGGATATGTTAGCTATGATGGAACAGGAGATGCAGGTTATCAAGAAGAACTTAAAGGAAGCACATGATAGACATAAGAGTTATGTGGATCAGCATAAACCGTTCAAGGAGTTTCAGGTTGGGGAGCATGTGTACTTTCACATCAATCCCAAGAGGATCTCCTTGAGCATTGGATCATGTGCTAAGTTGGCACCTTGTTATTGTGGGGCTTTTGAGATTCTTGAGAGGATTGGACTAATGGCCTATTGACTTGCATTACCGTCGATAATGAATGTTCATTATGTTTTCCATGTTTCATTGCTTAAGAGATATGTCCAAGATGTTGATCGTGTGATTGATTGGTTTGTATTGCATGTGTAACCAGGGGGAGAATTCCATCGAGGAACCTCTGTGAATTTTCCAACGGAAACATATCATGCCCGAAACAGAGCAATAGAGAAGGTTAAAGTGTAGTGGAAGCACTTTGGGACCGATGAAGCTACATGGGAGATGGTTGATCAAATGTGGGTTATGTATCCTTATTTATTTGTTGGTTGAGCATATGTGTTTAATGTATGTGTTTTGGTTTATATTTATATATGCATATGTGTATTGTATATACTACAATGAGTTGTGTTATAAAGTTCCCATAAGTAGTGTGTTGTAAATACTACATCAAGTTGTGTTATAAAGCTCCAATAAGTAGTATGGTGTTAATGTTTTCAAAAATTTCGTATGATGTAAATGTTGCATTGAGTTGGGTTATAAAGCTCCACGAGTAGCATGTTTTTCTTGATATAAGCATCATTAAACATCGAGGACGGTGTTTCCCCAAGGGGGAGAGGTTTGTAATAGTCCCTAGTTGATTTCCCATGTAAATAAAATAAGACCAAGGTCATGGGAAATGTATTCCAAGTTGAATGTTAGGAAAAACACTTTAGTGGGCATCACTTGTGATTAATTAATGGTTGTGGAAATTGGCAAAGGGATTGGCAGGGAAAAGATGCAATAATTGACATTTAATTATGAAAATAGGAGAAAAGGAAGGTGAAGGGACACATATTTGCATGCAAGGGAAATTAGAGGGAAAATGAAGGAAATATAGGCATCAATGATAAAAAGACATCATAGAATCAGTTCACAACTTTTGTTAGTTGAGATTTTGTTGGTATAGCTTTTTGACAATTTGGTGGTGGAGCTCTAGTTCACTCTCATTCTCTCAGACTCTTGCACATTTAGAGTATTCTTGGAGAAATTTGGTATTCACCTAGATTTGGAGAAAGAAGCACAAGGAAAGTAGTTGGATTAGCATCTACAACTGGATTGCTTTGCAAGTAATAGGTTGCATGTGTGATTTCCATGTTGATTTCTAGATGCATGGTATATGCATGTGATTCTCTGGTTATGTTTTATCATTGGCATGGGGATTTTCCTGGATTAACAGTGGTTTCAACCTTGCCTTACCATTTCATGGATAACCATGGTGTTGTGGGTTTTCCACTTACTTTTCTAATTGGTGCTTAGGTTCCCTATGGTTGTGGGTTGGAAAAAATGCTCTGAAATCCCAGGAACAACTTGGGTTGAGTTACTAGTTCCTGGAGCCGTAGGTTGGGGTAAACTCTTTAGAACCCTTGGTGGGTTGAGTTACCAATCCATAGAGTCGTAGTTGGAATAAACGCTTTGGACCTGGAAGGTTGTGGGTTGATTTAGTAGTTCCTATAACCTTGGACAGCTTGGGTAGAGACCAATTTCTTTGATGTTAGTGATTTTCATACCGTAGAGGTGGAGTTACCATGGTTGAGGGTTGAGGTGGTTTGGCCTCTGGAAGCCCTAGTTAGTTTTATCTTGGTTTATTCCATGAGATCCCACATTCATGCTTGGAATACGACACTGGAGTGATTGGCTAAAAGAGAGATTTGTTCAACCTAATCTATGGTTGGGTGGTACGTGGAATTCCTTAACTTGGTTGGCATTTTCATATGTTAATAAGATTTATTTTCCTACCATGATTTATGAATACTTGTACTGGTTATCATGTTGATATTATGGTTGATTTTCCATCATTTTAATGCTACTTATTTATTGGTTATATGATGTAATCTATCTATGGCTCTTGACATGTTTTGATAAGTTATTGATTGGTTGATTAATGCATGGAATAAAAAGTGTTATTGCATCTAGCTAGAGAGGGCTTAAAGCCTTCTTGGTGATTCTCAAATGAATACTACTAGTTTATGATCAAATATGCATTCATGCCCTATAGCTTACATTTTTTCCATGTCTTTGACAAAATGCCTATCATGTTCTAGGCAGTCTAGGTCAAGTTCTAGCTTCAAGTTTGAATGCTTGGAATTGTCATCATGCTAATTATGGTTTTGGAAAGTTACACGTAGTTTTGGGCAATGGTCTCGAGGCTAGCTTGAAAAAGTGGCTCATATCTCGGAATCACTGGCACTAAACTGGAGGATTTAGGTCATAACTACATGGAAGCATGCTTGTGCATGTGGTTGGGGCCTCATAACTACACTATTTCCTTGTTGTGGGTGCATTTGGGGTGCTAGTCCATATAAAAAGGGTTCCATCTCAAGGATTGATCACTTGAGATGGTTGTGCATCTCTTGAGTGATATGTAGTTCGCATAGGATGTAAGTGAGTGTTCAGTTTGTAGGTCCTACTTCCTTAATTGGAACTTGGAGGCCGAGTCATCTCAGAGTGAGTCTCGTCTCATGTTTACCCTGGCAAGATTGTGAATTTAAATAAGTGTAGGAGGGGGCATTACAAGGATCTTGTCGGGAAATCAGAATCCTAAATTAGTGAGAATGGTTACAACCATGAAATCTAAGAATAGTTGCAGGAAAGGGTGTGTATTTTTTGTAGTGCATATTTCCAATGATAATGGAAAGGATGTTGAGGATGACAAAGTACTGAAGAAGTAACCTATTTTGCAGTGATTTTAGGATGTGTTTCTTGCAAATATTTTAGAGTTACCACGTCATAGGGAAGTGGATTTCTCTATTTAGTTGGTACTAGGAGCAACACTAGCATCAAAGGCCCCTTACAGGTTGAGTACTCCAGAGTTGGTGGAATTGAAGTTGTATCTTAAAGAAATGCTTGATAAGGGACACATAAAGACAAGTATGTCACCTTGGGGTGCACTAGTGTTGTTTATAAATAAGAAGGATAATACTCTTAGGTTGTGAATTGATTACAGGTAGTTGAACAAGGTGACAACCAAGGACAGGTACCGATTATTGCAGATTGATGATTGGTTTGATCAGTTGAAGGAAGCAACAATGTTCTCAAAGATTGATCTCGGATCAAGATATCATCATGTGCGCATCAAAGAAGAACATTTCTACAAGACTACATTATGTACCAGATATGGGCTTTATGAGCTTGTGGTGGTTCCTTTTGGTCTTACTAATGCTCTAGACACCTCTATGTGCTTGATGAACAATGTGGTGTGTATTTATCTGGATAAGTTTGTGATAGTGTTCATTCATTATATATTGATATATTCTAAGAAAGAGGAAGAGCATGTAGAGCACCTAACAACGGTGTTGAGATTGTTGAGAGAGCATCAATTTTATGCCAAGTTAGCAAGTGCAGTTTCTTTCAGTCTTAGATTCATTACTTGGGACATGTTGTTTCCAAGGATGGGATAGAAGTGGGCCAAGAAAAGATTAAATATATCACGGAGTGGTTGACATCTAGGAGTGTGGATGAGGTCGGATCATTCATGGGACTAGTAGGTTATTACAAGAGGTTCATAAAGAAATTCTCAAGGATTTCCTATCTTATTACATATTTTCATAAAAAAGGAAAGAAGTTTGACTGGACTAAGGAGTGTGTAGCTCGCTTTGAGCATTTAAGGCATCTTCTTACAAATTCTCTAGTATTGAAGATTGTAGATCCTGATAAGGAGTTTGTAGTATGTACATATGCTTGCAAGAAGGGACTTGGTGGAGTCCTCATGCAGGGAAGACAGTTGGTATGCTATGAGTCAAGGAATTTGAATGAGCATGAACAGAATTATGAGATTCATGATCTCGAGTTGGAAACTAGCATTCATGCCTTGAAGATGTGGAGACATTATCCTCTTGGCAAGAGGTTTATTCTAATGATGGATCATAGTGCACTAAGGTACCTGTTTGACCAATAAAATTTCAATTCCAGGAAAGCTAGATAGTTGGCTTCCCTAAGTGAGTTTGACTTTGAGATTAAGTACATTAAGGGCAAGGTGAATAGGGTTGCAGATGCTCTTAGTTGGAGTGTTCAAGTAAATAATATTTCAACTATAAGTTCATATGGGACACATTTATAGGAGAAGATCTTGTAGGCAGGGAAGCATGATGAGATGTACCAACAGCTGAAGCAAAGGTTACAACAACAATGTGAAGGTGATAGAGATGATGAGTATCACCTCACGATAGATGGCTTGGTCAGATTCAGGAACATGATTTATGTGTCAAATAGCAGCTGAAGAAGCTTATTTTGAGGGAGTTTCATGTCAAGTCGTATTCAGGTCACCATGGATATCAGAAGACTTTTACAGCTATTAAGAAGTTCTATCGTTGGCCAAACTTGAAGAAAGAGCTGGCCAAGTTTGTTGCAAGATGTTTGGACTGTCAATAGGCGAAATCCCAGTGTAAAAATACCAATTGGTTTGTTACAACCTATTTCAATTTCGGAATGGAAATGGGAGGTCATTTCCATGGATTCCATTACAGGTTTGCCTAGAACATCGAAGTAGCATGATTCCATCATGGTTGTGGATGACAGGTTGAGCAAGGTGGCTTAGTTCATTGCAATGAAGTATACTAATTAAGCTAGTGAAGTAGCTCATACCTTCATGAGGGAGATAGTGAGGTTGCATGGAGTTCCCAAGAATATCATATCAGATAGAGACGTCAGGTTCACTTCCAAGTTTTGGAAGGAGAGCTAGGTCGCTCACTTCATTTCAATGGAGTCTACCAATTCAGCTAGTAAAGTAGCCTAGACCTTCATCAAGGATATAGTGAGGTTGTATGGAGTTCTGAAGATCATATCAGATAGAGATGTCAGGTTCACTTCCAAGTTTTGGAAGGAGTTGTTTGCAAGTTTGGGGATAGATTTGGCTTTCAGTACAACTTATCATCCGCAGATAATTGGACAGAAATAGAGGGTCAACATGATTCTTGAGGACATGTTCAGGACGTATGTTATGCATCAATAAACGAAGCGGAAGGAGTATATTCAACTGGTAGAGTTTGCATATAATAATGGGTATCAAGAAACCTCTAGGATGAGTCCATTTGAGGCCTTTACGGGCGAAGTTGTAATACTCCCATCATATGGAGTGATCCAGTGAACATCGTGTTGATTGGATCATATATGTTGTTTGAGATGGATTAGGAGATGTATGTTATTAAGAAGAATTTAAAAGCAACACAGTTGAAAATACTAAGGGGGGGTGTGAATCAATATTTCTTTTCAATTGTTATTTTTACTAGTTAGATCACTTATATTTATAACACAAAATGAACAGTGTTAGAATAAATATCTTTATTAATTTCTTCTTTACAATAAATCAAGTACAATATGTGTAGGACTCCAACCCTAGATGAAGGCACAGATATTCAATCTCCCAAGCTCCAACTTGTATATTTCCAAGCACCAACTTGGACTTCCAAGGCTCCAACCTTGTCAATTTTGAGGCACCAACCCCAAGGGCTCCAACCCTTTATCGCTCAGACTTGGGTTCTTGAGGACTCTAATCCTCTAGGGTGCAACCCTATCCTTCAAGGAACCAACCTTGTCTTTTCGAGGCTCCAACCTCTTGGGCTTCAACCCTCACTTTACTTCAAGTTGTATTTGGTTATAATTCACGACTCCCAATGTCTTCTTCAACAAGCCCTATCAATATTCACCTAGCCTTCACTTTGGTCTACACGTTACATCATCAATAACAATCTTAATCTCTTAGAAGGTGTCACCAATGCTCTTCATATTACCCAAACAAAATCTTCAAGGTTACCTCATGATGACCTCAAATCTTCTTCAAGATGTGATTGTTTGTACTCTGCTTCAAAACACTATTATCTTCATGATTAAGTCTTAATCTTCTCAAGGTAGCTATCACAAGTTTCCAAATAATCCTAAACAATGAGGTTGATATAGATAATACTATGATTTCACAAGTTCACCCAAAATCTGAAAAGGAATGGAGTTCTTCACCACATGTCCTGCAAAAATATTACAACTGTTTTGATGGCAACCACAAGTGTGAGAAACAATATCCACAGATTTTCAATCACGAGTCCTAGTTTTATCTTGGTTTATTCCATGAGATCCCACATTCATGCTTGGAATACGACACTGGAGTGATTGGCTAAAAGAAAGATTTTGTTCAACCTAATCTATGGTTGGGTGGTACGTGGAATTCCTTAACTTGGTTGGCATTTTCATATGTTAATAAGAGTTATTTTCCTACCATGATTTATGAATACTTGTACTGGTTATCATGTTGATATTATGGTTGATTTTCCATCATTTTAATGCTACTTATTTATTGGTTATATGATGTAATCTATCTATGGCTCTTGACATGTTTTGATAAGTTATTGATTGGTTGATGAATGCATGGAATAAAAAGTGTTATTGCATCTAGCTAGAGAGGGCTTAAAGCCTTCTTGGTGATTCTCAAATGAATACTACTAGTTTATGATCAAATATGCATTCATGCCCTGTAGCTTACATTTTTTCCATGTCTTTGACAAAATGTCTATCATGTTCTAGGCAGTCTAGGTCAAGTTCTAGCTTCAAGTTTGAATGCTTGGAATTTTCATCATGCTAATTATGGTTTTGGAAATTTACACGTAGTTTTGGGCAATGGTCTCGAGGCTAGCTTGAAAAAGTGGCTCATATCTCGGAATCACTGGCACTAAACTAGAGGATTTAGGTCAAAACTGCATGGAAGCAGGCTTGTGCATGTGGTTGGGGCCTCATAACTACACTCTTTCCTTGTTGTGTGTGCATTTGGGGTGCTAGTCCATATAAAAACGGTTCCATCTTAAGGATTGATCACTTGAGATGGTTGTGCATCTCTTGAGTGATATGTAGTTCGCATAGGATGTAAGTGAGTGTTCAGTTTGTAGGTCCTACTTCCTTAATTGGAACTTGGAGGCTGATTCATATCATAGTGAGTCTCGTCTCATGTTTACCCTGGCAAGATTGTGAATTTAAATAAGTGTAGGAGGGGGCATTACAAGGATCTTGTCGGGAAATCAAAAGCCTAAATTAGTGAGAATGGTTACAACCATGAAATCTAAGAATAGTTGCAGGTAAGGGTGTGTATTTTTTGTAGTGCATATTTCCAATGATAATGGAAAGGATGTTGAGGATGACAAAGTACTGAAGAAGTAACCTATTTTGCAGCGATTTTAGGATGTGTTTCTTGCAAATATTTTAGAGTTACTGCGTCATAGGGAAGTGGATTTCTCTATTTAGTTGGTACTAGGAGCAACACTAGCATCAAAGGCCCCTTACAGGTTGAGTACTCCAGAGTTGGTGGAATTGAAGTTGTATCTTAAAGAAATGCTTGATAAGGGACACATAAAGACAAGTATGTCACCTTGGGGTGCACTAGTGTTGTTTATAAATAAGAAGGATAATACTCTTAGGTTGTGAATTGATTACAGGTAGTTGAACAAGGTGACAACCAAGGACAGGCACCCATTATTGCAGATTGATGATTGGTTTGATCAGTTGAAGGGAGCAGCAATGTTCTCAAAGATTGATCTCGGATCAAGATATCATCATGTGCGCATCAAAGAAGAACATTTCTACAAGACTACATTATGTACCAGATATGGGATTTATGAGCTTGTGGTGGTTCCTTTTGGTCTTACTAATGCTCTAGACACCTCTATGTGCTTGATGAACAATGTGGTGTGTATTTATCTGGATATGTTTGTGATAGTGTTCATTCATTATATATTGATATATTCTAAGAAAGAGGAAGAGCATGTAGAGCACCTAACAACGGTGTTGAGATTGTTGAGAGAGCATCAATTTTATGCCAAGTTAGCAAGTGCAGTTTCTTTCAATCTTAGATTCATTACTTGGGACATGTTGTTTCCAAGGATGGGATAGAAGTGGGCCAGGAAAAGATTAAATATATCACGGAGTGGTTGACATCTAGGAGTGTGGATGAGATCGGATCATTCATGGGACTAGTAGGTTATTACAAGAGGTTCATAAAGAAATTCTCAAGGATTGCCTATCTTATTACATATTTTCATAAAAAAGGAAAGAAGTTTGACTGGACTAAGGAGTGTGTAGCTCGCTTTGAGCATTTAAGGCATCTTCTTACAAATTCTCTAGTATTGAAGATTGTAGATCCTGATAAGGAGTTTGTAGTATGTACATATGCTTGCAAGAAGGGACTTGGTGGAGTCCTCATGCAGGAAAGACAGTTGGTATGCTATGAGTCAAGGAATTTGAATGAGCATGAACAGAATTATGAGATTCATGATCTCGAGTTGGCAACTAGCATTCATGCCTTGAAGATGTGGAGACATTATCCTCTTGGCAAGAGGTTTATTCTAATGATGGATCATAGTGCACTAAGGTACCTGTTTGACCAATAAAATTTCAATTCCAGGAAAGCTAGATAGTTGGCTTCCCTAAGTGAGTTTGACTTTGAGATTAAGTACATTAAGGGCAAGGTGAATAGGGTTGCAGATGCTCTTAGTTGGAGTGTTCAAGTAAATAATATTTCAACTATAAGTTCATATGGGACACATTTATAGGAGAAGATCTTGTAGGCAGGGAAGCATGATGAGATGTACCAGCAGCTGAAGCAAAGGTTACAACAACAATGTGAAGGTGATAGAGATGATGAGTATCACCTCACGATAGATGGCTTGGTCGGATTCAGGAACATGATTTATGTGTCAAATAGCAGCTGAAGAAGCTTATTTTGAGGGAGTTTCATGTCAAGTCGTATTCAGGTCACCATGGATATCAGAAGACTTTTACAGCTATTAAGAAGTTCTATCGTTGGCCAAACTTGAAGAAAGAGCTGGCCAAGTTTGTTGCAAGATGTTTGGACTGTCAATAGGCGAAAGCCCAGTGTAAAAATACCAATTGGTTTGTTACAACCTATTTCAATTCCGGAATGGAAATGGGAGGTCATTTCCATGGATTCCATTACAGGTTTGCCTAGAACATCGAAGTAGCATGATTCCATCATGGTTGTGGTTGACAGGTTGAGCAAGGTGGCTTAGTTCATTGCAATGAAGTATACTAATTAAGCTAGTGAAGTAGCTCATACCTTCATGAGGGAGATAGTGAGGTTGCATGGAGTTCCCAAGAATATCATATCAGATAGAGACGTCAGGTTCACTTCCAAGTTTTGGAAGGAGAGCTAGGTCGCTCACTTCATTTCAATGGAGTCTACCAATTCAGCTAGTAAAGTAGCCCAGACCTTCATCAAGGATATAGTGAGGTTGTATGGAGTTCCGAAGATCATATCAGATAGAGATGTCAGGTTCACTTCCAAGTTTTGGAAGGAGTTGTTTGCAAGTTTGGGGATAGATTTGGCTTTCAGTACAACTTATCATCCGCAGATAATTGGACAGAAATAGAGGGTCAACATGATTCTTGAGGACATGTTCAGGACGTATGTTATGCATCAATAAACGAAGAGGAAGGAGTATCTTCAACTGGTAGAGTTTGCATATAATAATGGGTATCAAGAAACCTCTAGGATGAGTCCATTTGAGGCCTTTACGGGCGAAGTTGTAATACTCCCATCATATGGAGTGATCCAGTGAACATCATGTTGATTGGATCATATATGTTGTCTGAGATGGATTAGGAGATGTATGTTATTAAGAAGAATTTAAAGGCAACACAGTTGGAAATACTGAGGGGGGGGGGGGGGGAGGGGTGAATCAATATTTCTTTTCAATTGTTATTTTTACTAGTTAGATCACTTATATTTATAACACAAAATGAACAGTGTTAGAATAAATATCTTTATTAATTTCTTCTTTACAATAAATCAAGTACAATATGTGTAGCCAACCCTAGATGAAGACACAGATATTCAATCTCCCAAGCTCCAACTTGTATATTTCCAAGCACCAACTTGGACTTCCAAGGCTCCAACCTTGTCAATTTTGAGGCACCAACCCCAAGGGCTCCAACCCTCTATCGCTCCGACTTGGGTTCTTGAGGACTCTAATCCTCTAGGGTGCAACCCTATCCTTCAAGGAACCAACCTTGTCTTTTCGAGGCTCCAACCTCTTGGGCTTCAACCCTCACTTTACTTCAAGTTGTATTTGGTTATAATTCACGACTCCCAATGTCTTCTTCAACAAGCCCTATCAATATTCACCTAGCCTTCACTTTGGTCTACACGTTACATCATCAATAACAATCTTAATCTCTTACAAGGTGTCACCAATGCTCTTCATATTACCCAAACAAAATCTTCAAGGTTACCTCATGATGACCTCAAATCTTCTTCAAGATGTGATTGTTTGTACTCTGCTTCAAAACACTATTATCTTCATGATTAAGTCTTAATATTCTCAAGGTAGCTATCACAAGTTTCCAAATAATCCTAAACAATGAGGTTGATATAGATAATACTATGATTTCACAAGTTCACCCAAAATCTGAAAAGGAATGGAGTTCTTCACCACATGTCCTGCAAAAATATTACAACTGTTTTGATGGCAACCACAAGTGTGAGAAACAATATCCACAGATTTTCAATCACGAGTCCTAGTTTTATCTTGGTTTATTCCATGAGATCCCACATTCATGCTTGGAATACGACACTGGAGTGATTGGCTAAAAGAAAGATTTTGTTCAACCTAATCTATGGTTGGGTGGTACGTGGAATTCCTTAACTTGGTTGGCATTTTCATATGTTAATAAGAGTTATTTTCCTACCATGATTTATGAATACTTGTACTGGTTATCATGTTGATATTATGGTTGATTTTCCATCATTTTAATGCTACTTATTTATTGGTTATATGATGTAATCTATCTATGGCTCTTGACATGTTTTGATAAGTTATTGATTGGTTGATGAATGCATGGAATAAAAAGTGTTATTGCATCTAGCTAGAGAGGGCTTAAAGCATTCTTGATGATTCTCAAATGAATACTACTAGTTTATGATCAAATATGCATTCATGCCCTGTAGCTTACATTTTTTCCATGTCTTTGACAAAATGTCTATCATGTTCTAGGCAGTCTAGGTCAAGTTCTAGCTTCAAGTTTGAATGCTTGGAATTGTCATCATGCTAATTATGGTTTTGGAAATTTACACGTAGTTTTGGGCAATGGTCTCGAGGCTAGCTTGAAAAAGTGGCTCATATCTTGGAATCACTGGCACTAAACTAGAGGATTTAGGTCATAACTGCATGGAAGCAGGCTTGTGCATGTGGTTGGGGCCTCATAACTACACTCTTTCCTTGTTGTGTGTGCATTTGGGGTGCTAGTCCATATAAAAATGGTTCCATCTCAACGATTGATCACTTGAGATGGTTTTGCATCTCTTGAGTGATATGTAGTTCGCATAGGATGTAAGTGAGTGTTCAGTTTGTAGGTCCTACTTCCTTAATTGGAACTTGGAGACCGATTCATATCATAGTGAGTCTCGTCTCATGTTTACCCTGGCAAGATTGTGAATTTAAATAAGTGTAGGAGGGGGCATTACAAGGATCTTGTCGGGAAATCAGAAGCCTAAATTAGTGAGAATGGTTACAACCATGAAATCTAAGAATAGTTGCAGGAAAGGGTGTGTATTTTTTGTAGTGCATATTTCCAATGATAATGGAAAAGATGCATTTCAATCCATGAGGGTGCAGATTCAATACTAGAGTTATGCATGTTAATATCATCTTGAGGAATGGAAGGATTAACCTTTACATGAGGCTTCATGAACCATTCCAAGGTTTCCTCCATTGAATCTGAATCATGGAAAGTTGAAGAAGCTTGAGGAGATGGATTGGGAATTTAATTTCTAGATTTCCCAACTTGATCACTAATACATAGAGGCACCCTGATTGGTACTGGAAAAGGAGGAGCACAAGGAATCAAAGGAATAATGGGTTCCTCCTCTGAAATTATAGGTTCCTCATGAATTACAAAATTTGGGATAACAAGAACACTTGGGGTTTAGGTTCACATTGATTCAGGGAGCTTTGAACCAAAAGTTTGAACATTTTCTTAAAGAAATCCCAGTCCACACATTCTTCAGGAAACTCATAGCATAAGTGAAGGAATATGTTAGCAAAACCCTCAATTGGTTCATTAGGCACCATTCTAAGTTGATTGATTCTTTTACAAACAACTGATAATCATACCTTTCAAAAGCTTGATGAATCTCCTTAAGGAATTGATCAAAAGAATGGATGGAAGTAGATGGTAAGCTATGACACCATTGATTAACAATACCTTCAAGAGTGAGGGTGAATATAATAAAAACAACATATTAATCATCGATTTCTTTAGATTTACAAAACCCATGAAAATCATTTATGTGTTTGGATAAAAATGTACCACCCTCGCCATCAAACCTTAATTGAGACAAGACATGAAAAATTTTCATGGAGATGGAAATTTTTCCAGGGGATAGGTTAGAAAAATACTTCGAGATTATGATTTGGGATATATCCATTAAATATAAAAGATTCAAAACATATTCAATGGGCACATCTTGTCATCTTTACCTCCTTATAGCACCAAAATGTCGACGATGTTAGATACTACCAACATACAAGGGGTCTCCCTAATGTGAAGTCCCAATTAGACCTCACACTATTTGGAGTAGGAGCCTCATCTAGAGTATCATCCTGACCACCATAACTTAAGGTTTGCCTTGGTTTCAACATATAACATAAGATATTATATACATAAACCTTGAATAAGCAAGTTTACATTGTGAAACACTGAATGCAATGTGTAAAAGGATACCATCATGAGCGGGAGACAAGAGTGAGCCTTTGGAAGGAAGTAATATTACTAACCTAAGAGAGACACATGAGAGCATGAAAATATTTTTTAGCAAAATAGTTCACATAATGATTTTTAAAATGAATATAACACACATTCAACAAGATGAGTACAAAATCCACCAAAATAGTTCAAATTTCTCCATTACATTTGAACAAAACATATATCGTAAACATCCCAAGAATAGTCCTAAAACATTCTGATACATGCATGAAAATTAGTTGGCTCATTGAGTTTCAATTAGGTGAAATTTCCAAGTATGTAGTTACAATGATGAGGCACTAGATCCAGTAGTGGAACATTAAGCCATTTCTTGATTCTCCAAAAAATAGTTTTCTCTCCTATGCCAAGTAGAGAAGCAAGGACTAACTCTGTAAAGCTTCAGCCTCCAAAAAGCCCTTTGCTTGAGTTATGAGGTTGCTTTTATAACAAGAGGAATGACCTTTCATCTCCTCTTCACTCTTGAATTACCCTCATGACTTTTGTACTTCTAATGTGTCCTTTGGGCTTCTAAACAACTCTTGAACTTCTAAATTTCTTTTGGACTTATCTAAAAGACCGTTGGACTTCTCCTAAAGAGATTTTGTCTCCATATATGACTAAGTGAATTTTCATATTCCCCATATGACTCTTGGACTTCCACACATTACAGTTTTTCCTTTTCTTGAGAATACATCATTACATTCCACATGATGATATGGATTAACACATGGACACACATTGATTGTTATGATGGCACTCGTAAAAAGTTACAACTTGACAATGATGACATGGACTACAATGAGGTGGCAATGCCAAGTTGCCTTCGTTGTTGCTTAATATTGTATTCTTGATGTTAGATTTGATCTATGCTTCATCTTCATGAAAAAACCACTTTTTTCTTCTCCTTCGCCCTCCAAAGGATCTTTGTTCAACATTAGAATCCTCTAAATCATCATGCGATGTCTTTTTTATGTCTTTGTCCATGATCTTCTTCATGTCTCCATGATAGCTCTCTTTGTTCTTCTTCTATGCAGGTGTTTCTTTATGTTTTCTCCTTGCTATCTGCTTTTAGAATCACCTTTTCATGCTAAGAAGGTACTGCTGCTAATGAAAATCACTCATGACAAGGAAAAATCATTCTTGAAATCATCTGTCCTATCACTACCTAGATCATGGATTGATCAACTCATGATAGGCCTTTGGAAAATTTGAAAGGAGGAAACTTTATTAGGATGGAGCAATCAAACTCAAAAATGGCTTAGGAAGGCCATTGTTCATTTCTATTGTGCCACGCACTATGAGGAATATGAAGGGACGGGGTGGTGAGCTTGCTGCTTAATATTGTGTCATGTGCTAAGAAGGAAAGTTGAGAAGACTTGGAATTGGTCAACGGATTAGGATGGAGCAATCAAACTCAACAATGGTTTAGGAAGGCCATTGTTCATTTCTATTGTGCCATGCACTATGAGGAATATGAAGGGATGGGGTGGTGAGCTTGTTGCTTAATATTGTGTCATGCGCTAAGAAGGAAAGTTGAGAAGACTTGGAATTGGTCAAGGGATTAGAGGAGGCCTCCTTGAGCCTTCCTACTATTCCATGCGCTAAAGAAGGAAGGTCTAAGAAAGTGTCAGCACAATAGGGAAGGGGAAGAGGGAAGGATGAAGGCTGAAAGTTTCATAATCCATTAGGAATTGAAGGAGAAATAAGAAGCATTAAGGAAAGCACAGTTTGATTCGTCAAAGGCTCACTTTCTCTACATACTATGCCATGTGTTGAGGGAAACTTGTGAAGGAAGAGGCTTGAGCGTAGATCAGATTGGGAAGAGAGAAGGGTGAAGGCTTGATGCTTCATTATGCGCCATGCACCAGGAGGAAGAGAAGGCTTGAAAGAAGACTTAGTTTTCCTCAACAAGGGGTCACTCTTGGTTTGGAATGCGCTTTTCCTTCTAGGAATTAGAGAAATTTTGAGGTCAAAAATGGACCTCGCAATAAAAATGTACAACCAAATTCAAATTTATACAAACCAATAGGATTCAAGATGATGATGTCAACCATTGGGGATGATTCACTAGTTTTGGAGTAAAAAAGGCAACAAATTAAAAAAACTACTTTTTCAACTCATATTTTGATAATGAATCTAATATTATTTTCATGATGTAAAAAATTGATGGTGAAATCTAAGGTTATTTTAATATTTCCACTATTACTTTATAATATTCCTTAGGAGTCCCATTTTAGACCTCCAAAATTCTCTAATGCTAGTGCAATCAAACTCAACAGTGGATGTTTTACCATTTGTAATGTGCTCTTCACTGAGGGAAGCCATAGGAAGGAAGTTGCTTTCCTTAGGGGGGGTTTTCACTACACTGGAAGAATAGTATGTTTTTTGAATTGCGTGTTTTTCCTCTGCATGAGGGTGGAAGAGGCCCATGCTATTAGCTAGGATTTCTCTATGTGTCATGCAAGGCATAGGTGACCAAAACTCAGTGTAGTGAGTCAGTATAAAGAAGAAGGATTAGGTGACCGCCCTTTGGAATTTCATAATGTGCAGTAGATTTGAGGTGATCTTGACGAGGACTTAGTGCACCAATATTGGTGAGTTGGATTGCATCATTGAGGCCCATGAATAGGTTAATATAATCACTTGTTAAGAGGGCTAATGCCTTCACAACTTGCACTAGGTTGAAGGACCAAGAAAAGCTCCCAAAATGGTTGAGTGTGGGACCAACGGGGTAAGAGAAATAAATGCATATTAACAGGAATAAAACATGGATCACACACATAAATTAAATAAACACAATCCAAAGGACTGCATGGGACTCATAAATATCAATCACACCTCGAAACGACAACAAAGAGGCACTTATTTCTAAGTGCGACAGTTGAAACAACACATTACGACACCTAGAACACAAGTTACAACAAAATTGACGACTATGACCTAAAGGTGCGCTAAGTTGTAGGAATGTGCTTGGTGCATATCCTAATGATATATAGGACTATGTAATTTATAATAGTGTTCCAAAACTATATTTGGTGATACACAAGGGTGCGACACATGTAAGAGTGAAAACAAAAAAAAAGTGACACCTCTGACAGGGGGAAAACATGAAGAGACACTTGCAAAATGCAAATGACCTTGAAAGAGACACATTCTAGAGTGAATATAACATTAAAATGGAACTTATTAAATTGAAAGTGAGCATAAGCAATAGTCACGAACATAAAATAAACACTTGTGAAAGTGAGGATGCGCAAAAGTTACAGTTGAGAAAACTCACTGAAATAGAAGTACAAACGCAACCAAAGTGAGGGAGACTGTCAAAGAAAGTGTGTATTGACTGTCTAAATGAGTTGAAAATAACCTAGGAATTGCCTTGATGGATGGTTCTATGCATGTTCAACCTAGCATAAAGGAATTTTTCTCATGAACTCATCAAAGACTGAGCATGTGTGTGAGAAAGTGACTTGACATTTTAAAACTAGAAAGAATACTTAAACCCTTTAGAAAACATCAATATATCATGGAGTAAACATAGGATGACAGACCGTAAGATCCTCAGTAGGATCCAAAATTCAAGTGTAGGCAAAAGTTTGGAGGGTTTTGATCACAGTGTAAACATATATCTTATCAAGAGCCTATTTATTTTTTTCAAAGTTATTAAATTCATAAAGGCTCGGAAGGTATACAGTACCTACACAATTGTTGCTTTTGGTGGTATTTGTAGTAGTTTTCCCTTAAGCTATCTAGGATATTTACAAATAGGTTCTCAAGGTTTCATACTTGTATGACCTAGTCAATCAAAAATGGTCGGTAACATAGCAGGTTCATTCACTCTGAATCCCAAGTTCTTGGGATGACAGAATGAAGATGTTGAACAACATTGGTATTTGTGTGAAGCCATATGGAGACCTCGAAAAATTTCAGATGCTACTAAGTTCGTTGAGTTCCAAACTACCTTGAGGAATAGGGCACTTAGGTGGTTCATTAAATGGGTATCTGCATCAAAATCCTACAATAGACATGGTTCAGTGGGAATTTTTTTAGGAATTCAAACTTTCACAGACAAATCAGCAAGGGTTGTCTAAGTTGTGGGATATTAATAAACGAGAAGGGGAAATTGCATGGGAGATGATGAAATGATTTAAGGAATTTATTGGTAAGCTAATTTATCCCATCGATCCCAACCATCAACAGGATTAGTTCATTAAGGCTTTGTTTCCATTAACTTGGACACTTTTAACTCAACATAAGATCAACACTCTACAGGATGCACTTGAAAAAGCTACCAGGATTGAAGCTATGGTAGGGTACCCTCATGAGCACCGAGGGGGATTTGTTTCCAATGATCCTGCCCTTATTTGATTATAGCATTAGATTGTTGACCTAACTAAGAAGTTAAAATACATGCACTCTACATAGTCGGTGTGCTCTCAAGTGTGGTGTACCAATTTCCATGTTGAAGGAAATCATGATATGGAGTACCTGGTACTGAGGAGACTGAGGAAATCATCCATGCATGTGCATCCCTCTTATCCTTTTTCTTCTACTATAGTTGCACAAGTTGGCACAAATAGCTTATACCCAGGTCATACTCAATTTCATGCTTTCCTCAACCAGAAAAGTGCCTCTTCGACTGAATACTATGAAATATGTTGTACGTATGGATACCTCCCCTACCTCTATCTTATCTTAGAGAAATATTCAAATGTCCTAAATAATTATTTCTATGAATTTTTTGGTTCACCAACTCATCACACAGATCAGTGTAGAGCTTTGGATGCTCTGGCTGACCAGGTGGATCATTCTCCATTTTGAGTAAATGAAACTCATCGAGGGTGAGGAGGTGGAGGAACAATGGGGGGTATAACTGGAGGAAGAGGTCCAATAAACTTCTATAATTGTAACCCGGAGGGACATGTTTCTCGTGATTGTCTATTACCTCGAAGGCCTTGGTGTTCTCAATGTAGATTAAACACACATGGAATAGAGGACTTCCCTAAATTGATCACTAGGTGGGAGGAGAATAATTGATAGACAAAGGAAAACGTAATTAAAATAGAGCCTTAGGAACCTAAACTATTCTGATATCAAATATTAATATAGTTACTCGAGGAGGGAAGAGAAATGGATCAGACTAAGGTGTCCCTAGACAATTAGTGGTAATCAAACTTGCATCACCTAGGAGATCATATGACTCTAACCAGTAGAAGGAATACTATAAGGATGCAACAGAAATTTTAAGCATTTGACACTACCCATTGACCCTCAAATGGAATGACTAGAGAAATCAAAGTTAAATAACCCAAGGCTCTCTCACAAGACCTTCCCCAGCCTGTGATGGAGTGGTTTAATTTATTCTTACAAATTATGAGTGATGAACAGATGTTTGGGTAGTTGCGCAAGAAACTCAAGGCTGTTGTTAAGGATGGAGAGCTTTCAGAGGGACTTATTTCTGTAAACTTACCTAAGAAGCACTCCAGACAAATTTGGTGAAACAAGGGAAGGATCGACATGGAATTATGTTTTGATGCTCTGATTGTTGGGTTCCAAATCAAGGATTCTATGTTGATTTTGGATTTGATGTCAACATCCTACCAAGGAAGACTTGGGAATCCCTTAGGAAATGAAAATTGACATTTTCCCTAAGTTAGTTGTGTATGAACAATCAGTATTGCATTCTTCAAGTTGTACGTTTGGAGGATGTTGAGGTGGATATTGCAGGAATAAAGACATATCCATATTTTGAAGTAATACATATTATGGGAGACAAAGACCCCTATCCGGCATTGTTGGGGATAGATTGGGCCTTTGAGAACTATGTCGTAATTGATCTAAAAAAGGAGACAGTGACTTTTGAAGTGGATGAATTCAGAGTGATTCAACCCTTAGATCCTTATCAAGGTTTGTTGGCTTGATGGGGCCTGACCTAGGTTCAGAGTTAATTAGCCAAAAACATACTACTGGCCCTTTTGGCAATAGCCCGTGAAACGCGAACTGAGGTCTCACTCGAAGCAGTATGGGGGGATACTGGAACCAAGTTTCCGCACCCTTGAGATGTCTGAGGGGTCGACTTAGACCAACTAGGAATGTCTTTGTGCAAGTCACTTCGCACACTGCCCTGACCTGTGAGACCTTTGTGATTTGTTATAATCGCCTTCGCACAGCCCTAACCAAGGGCTGAGATGCTTTCGCGCTGCTAAGGCAGTGATCTGCACTATTTCCCCAAGTACACCGCAGATCTTACTTATCTTCTTATAACTATTAGTTAACTTCACGTAAACAGATACTTATCTTATATTCACTTGTTCAACACATTCATATGAGTTCGCGCAGCAAATAAATAGTAAACTTGCAATTCATACCCAATATACTTTAATGCATAAAACAAGAAAAAGATACACAGAATGATAAGAAACTTCTCTTTATTATTTCTCCAATGGTTATAGACTCGACTCACCCTGCACACTCAGCTGCAGGGGTCCGCGCACTCAGCTGCGGACTACTAGGCCTCTGTGCACTCAGCTGCAGAGCCTTCTCCTACTCTATGACCCAAAGACATGACTTTACACTTCCACTCAGACTCAATGCTTCTTCTTCATTCTTTTTTATTAGATTCGATGTCTCTTTACAACTTAGAGCCTCGCTCTATTTATACAATCCCATGGTCCACAGACCATGGGTAGAACTCTCAAGCTGACATTACATTACAAAAGTAAGTGTGGACAACCCTATGACTCAATTACAACTTCGCGCCCACAAATCGCGGAGTCTTTACATCGGACTTAGTCAAAACTTGGGCTTTAAGCCCCAGAACTTGCCTTAGGGGATCTCGCGCCCAACAAGGTCCCTGATTTATAGAACCAGTGGATGAAAGAGAAGAGTCTTGTCTTCTGGACCATCAATATCGAATCATTGTAGGGTAGAAAGAAGATTACATCAACACCACAACAGACGGTCCTATTAATTGGAGGAGTGTTCAGAGCACAAAGGTTGGTTTAGATGTTAGGCATGATGTTTGAAAATAAGGAGGTCATGAGATGAATTCCATATGATATACAACTATTCGTCGTGTCTGATGGATTGGTATGGAGGTACAAGACTTTCCTACCTTTAATGGTATAGGCTATGATGTTAACTTTTCCAATGAAGTTGATTTTAGGATCAAAGACACACAAAAGATCCCCTTGTTGTATTTCTCCCTTCAGAAAATGTTAGAGACATGGTGGGAATATCATCATGATAATATTCAAGGGCAGTCAAGTCTACTCTATTGTGTTGATTTGGCTCCTCAGGGAATTACTCAGCCAATTTTACTAAATATGAGGGATACACCAACCCTCATAAGCATATTCAGAATTGCAGGAATAAGTGAACCAAAGAAGTACTTCCTAAAATACTATGGGTACATCAATTCATCCGTACCCTCGGAAAATTCCCCCAGGATTGGTATTTAAAGGAGGAGGTGAAAATACAGACTATTGCATGGGAACCCATGATAACTCATTTTTCCAGTGATTTTTCCTTCTCAGATGAAGACGAGAAGATTACGAGAGTCTTAAAATTAATCAAGAGGGTTTTGTTCCCTGCAGGGAATCTTATTGGGGACTATACTGAGCAAGACATTTTCGAACACATCTATGAATCAGGGTTCCATGAAGTTGTTGCTTGAAATAAATTTAATCTCAACCCCAATGATGATAATATAGAAGAATTGAAACATTTTCACTTCAAGGAATCCTAGGGGGAATGAGATATAAAGGAAAATCCTATTATAGATGCTATACATCTGGAACCACTGAAGTGGAGGAAGCACAACATTGGCACTAAAGAGAAACCCAAGTTGGATTCTACTAGCGATTACTCGAATGAGCATACTACAAAGGAGACTTTTGACCTTTTAAAGGAATATGAAGATCTTTTTCCTGCATTAGTTGCAGAGCTCAAAGGGATTAGAGGATATTTGGGAGAAATGAAAAAAAAATTGAAGCCAAATGCAAGACCGATGAAACATTGGCCTTACAGATTGAATCCCAGAGTAAAGGAGAAGGTAAAGAAGGAAATCTACAAGTTGCTAGTAGTCGATCTCATTTTCCTTGTTGACGAAGCTGAGTGGGTCAGTCCCATTGTCATTCAGGATAAGAAGGGTTCTGATGATATTAATTTTTGTGTGGATTTTCGAAGCCTTAATAATTCTTATGTGTCATTCCCTACCATGTTCAGTGAATAAGTATTAGACAACATTGATGGAAACGAAGCATACTCCTTCACTAGTAGATTTTAAGGATACCACAAGGTGTGTATTGCAGAAGAATATAAGTGCAAGACCACATTTACAACTGAGTTGGGTTCTTATTCCTACCATGTGATTTCGTTTTGCCTTAAAAATACTCTGGCGGTCTTTTCAAGAATTAGCCTTCTGGGAGTATATCCACAAGTTCTTAGAGGTTTATATGGACAATTGAAGAACAAGAATTCCAGACTCTTGCAGGTAATGTTTGATCATTGTCAATAGTAGAAAATTTCTTTAAATTTGAAAAAATGTATCTTTATTGTTCCCTTTGGTACTTTTCTTGGTCACATTATTTGAAAGGATAGAGTATGTATAGACCCAGCCAAGGTTGGAGTTATTTTGAACATGCCAACATCCACCAATGTTAAGAAGTTGTGTTCAACCCTAGGACATATCGGATATTTCCGTACGTTTATTTGCAACTATGCTTTGATCACTGCTCCTCTAGAAAAGTTGTTGAAGAAGACAGAATGCTTTGTGTGGAGTGTCGAGTGTGACGCTGCCTTCAATACTTTGAAGGTGAAACTTTCCAGTATGTTGATCCTAGTCTTTCCAGAGTGGAACAAGGAATTTCATGTGCATATAGATTCTTACAGGATTGCCTTAGGGGCCATTCTAGCTTAACCAGGGGAGGGAAACCTAGATCATCCTATCTATTTTGCCAGTAGGAAGATCTCTACAATAGAAAGGAATTATACTACCACAGAGAAGGAGGATTTTCGATGGTATATTCTCTTTATAAGTTCAGGCACTATCTACTTGGAGGACCACTCAAATCATTTACTGATCATTTTACGCTAAAATATTTGGTGAATAAACCTAATCTATAAGGAAGAATATGCATATCACTTTTGTTATTCCATGAGTTCACATTCAAATTTATTGTGAAACCTAGATGGAATAATGTGGGACCTGAAAATCTCTCCCTATTGGAGTCTGGAGACGTAGGAGGGTCAGTGGATGAACAATTTCCTGATGCAGACTTATTTTGGGTTGAGGGTGGTCTCAACTACCTGGAAGACATTGCCATGTTCCTTGCCACTGGAAAATGCCCTAATGATTACTCAACAACCAAGAAGAAGCATATGGTGGTTATAGTCACAGATTATCATCTTATCGCAAGGCAATTACACAAAATGGGACTAGGCCATATCTTGTGCCAATGTGTCTTAGACCATGAGAGAGGGGATGTTCTATGGGAGTGCCATTATGGAGTTTCAGGAGGGAATGTTAAGGGGAAATCCACCACCAAGAAAGTATTGCAATCTAGACTCTGGTCGTACACTCTATTCAAGGATGTGAAAGAGTATTTTAAGAAGTGTGATGTTTGCCAGCGGGTTGGTCGGTCGTCACGGTGGGATGAGCTTCCACTCCACTCAGTTCGAGAACTTCAAGCTTTTGAAAAGTGGGTTATTGATTTTGTGGGTCCTTTCAATCCTTCTGTGTGACACTCTCATTCCTAGTGCATTATCATTGCAACGGATTACTTAACTCTTTGGTTTAAATTTGCAGATGTCAAGGATTGTACTATTGATACTACTAAATGGTTCATTTTTTAGAACATTATTACTAGATTTGAGTTTCCTAGGATCCTTACCAGTGACCAAGCATCACACTTCATTAATGAGATTGTTGATACTCTGTTGCAAAATTTTATGATTCAGCACCATAAGAGCAGCCATTGCCATCCACAGGAAAATGGTACAGTGAAAGCTTTCAATAATATTTTGGAGAAATGAATCACTAAGATATGTTCTGCAAATATGGACATTTAGGATGATTGTGTACTAGCTACATTATAGGCCTACCATACCATCACGAAAAGGATGCATAAATACACTATGTTCCAGCTTGTTTATGGCAAAGAAGATATGGCACCGATAGATTTCATTGTCCATAACTTATTTATTGCTCAATATACTACAATGGCTAAGGATGAATCCATTGTATAATGGTTACAAGAGCTATGGGAACTGGATGAAGTGATATTCCTAACGGATTTCCACCAGACTGTTGAAAGGAACGATAGAAGGTTTGGCATGATCGACACATAAAAAACAAGTCCTTGTCTGTGTGAAATTGGGTCTTACTCTATGATAAAAAGTTTATGAAGCATCTCAGGAAGTTGTGAATGCATTGGCTTGGTCCTTTCCTTACTGCGGAGATACGATATTCCGATGTTGTAAATCTTGCACAACTGGATGGAATTTTGCTACCAAGATGGGTGAATGGTGCATGCCTAAATACCTTCCATGGATAATACATTTCTCAAATATTTTTTGATCTCTGAAAGAGGTTAATAGTTAGGTTTAGGATCGAGTTAGTCGTGTCAGTTATCTAGTTGCGAAAATAGATGTAATTGCATCCATTTTGTTAGTCTAGTTAGTTGTGACCCATCGTAACTGATTTTGGTTGAGGAGAAGCATGTGTCAATTGTATCATCTGTCAAAATCCATAATAATTATCAAATTATTTTCAAATTATTATAATCCTTCATGTAATACCCCTAATAGATTTTGGTTGTCCGTTTTTTGTTTTTGTCATCTTTCCCCTTTAATTGGTCATAATTATTGCCTTCCTTGTAAGTCTTTTTTGTCATCCACCTAAGGTTCATGTCCTAGTCACCATTATTATCATGATTTGAATCAATTTTGGAAATTTTTTGTATTTATTAGTTAAATTGTTCAATCGCTGATGTTGTGTCAAGTCTTTTTATATAGTCTGCATAGCAATGCTTAACACATCATTGTTAAAGGTTGGTTGGTCAAATTGCTCGCCCTGGCTCTAGCATTGAATTCTTCTAGTTCTCAATCTATTTTCTGGCTTCCTGGGCATATTTCCTATAGTCGTTGAGTTGTAGTCATGACCTATGTGTCTAATCTTGTTGATCCGTCAAATCCTCGGATTACAGATATGGAGGACCTTCTTGGAAAATATGAAAAGACCTCACTAGTTGATAATGACTTGTCTAATTTGTTCCATTTCTCTACACTCAAACACGAAGTCGTTACAGAGGCTTCAACAAAGCAAGATGGTAGTATTTATTCCTACCTAAAAGTGGAGTACCGAGTATTGCAAAGGTATACATTTATGAATTTTAGAAACTTTCCTGTCTTTGGTACCTCTAGAGCGGTCATGAAGTGTACCAAGTTCCTTATCAGTCGGTTCTAAGGAGGATCCTTGTGGCTTGACCGAGAGTACCCAATACATGCCAATGAAATTACGCAGTTGACAGGGCTATTCGCGGTTGGTGCAGATGTTTCATCTTCCTTCTAAACTACCTCCAGGCGGGGTAAGAAGACCAGTGAGAAAAAAAATTACACTAAATATGCTACTCAACGAGGAGGCATAGGGGATACTATCGACATGATTAATAAGCCTTCAATAAAATTTTCATGTCATGTGATAGTGGGAAATATTATGCACCACTACACCAAGGGTGAAGGCACTTTAGATGTCATTTTTGTGGCTGAAGCTTACGACAGGGTAGAACAGTTGAAGTAGTGCAGTTACTTGTTGAATGAGTTATTTGAGGCCTACAAAGATGTTTAGAAGTGGGTGACCTATTTCATTTTTAGGTACGTAATCATAGATATTTCCATGACGAAGTGGTGCACCCCTGACAGGAGACAAATTTCTCTAGGCTCAAATGACCATACTTTGGCCCTTGCGTACCTCCCATGGAGAGCGCTAGGGGATCTCAACAGTAAGGAAACCAATGAAGAATCTCTCATCAGCTGGTATGCCAATATAGTAAGTGTCACAGAAAATGTCACCCCGGTCCCGCAACCAACTCTCGATGAGTACTTGCATTCTATATGGTTTGGCATTCACCATGGCGCCACCTATATTCAGCCCAAAGTTGTCAGCCCAGAGACCTTCCACATAAGGTTGATTCCTTTCTATATCTCGGAGGAGGCCTTTCACAATGAGGTTCTTTCCTGACCCGGTATCCACTCTGAGGTCTGAGACAATAAAACTATATATTATTTCGAAGGGATGTTACCACGTCCACTGTCTAGCAAGATTCCTTCTACGTTTAGGAAGTGTCTAGCTAAAGAGGTACATACTCTTGTCTTGAAGCAGTTCAAAGAGACTCATTTTTTTGTTCGGAGCACTCGACAAGCATTCAACCCCTCGGTAAGTTTTATTCCCTCCACCTTTGATGTTCACATTAGTAGTTCACTTAGCACTTCTTTTCTCAAACCACTAGATGTATCCTTTGCTACCATGGTTCCTACTTCGGTCACCGAACCAACAGTACCAAAAACTCTTAATTTTGCTAGTTTGTTTCCACCGGTAGCTCAGAACAATCCACCCCTTTCCCAACCCCAGATTGTCGACCTTATGGGTGAATAGACTCATGCATTTCTTGTTGGTACCCAGGTCATTGAATAACCCCCACATTCCATGCCTGCTACTTTTTGTTGTCTCAAAACCCATCACCAAATACAACATCCCCTTCCGCTAACATCTCTGATATTCCACATACTAGAAATCCTCTTACTGTTGACACCGAAATGGATATTGACTATGTCATTCAAGACATTATAGATAAAAACTCGGATGCGTTATATGTGCATAAGACCCATGTTGATATTTCCTTAATTCCTACACCACATACCATGCCTCTAGAACTAAGCCCGAAAATGTTAGCAGTTCACATCGTTTAACTCATCCAAGACCCTAAAAGGTGTTGAGAAGTCATAGGCATTGTGGCACAAGATTTTAATCGCATCCCCCCATTATCGTTGCAAAATGTTGGGGGAATTTGCACCCAATTTCAAAAGGAGTAGAGCCAAGAACGAGATACCTCCCTGTAGGGTCATTTCGAAAAGTTTGTATCTAGTGGCTAGCCTCTGCAAGCATAATTTCCTTTACTCGGTGCTATGTCATCTGACGATCTCCAAAGTTGGTCTTTGTCTCAATTGTTTAATTTTATACAAGTTGTTTCTCGTCAAGCAAAAGCCTTGCACAATAATTTAGTTGTTGATCATGAATAGCAATAGCACTAGATTATTTCCTTACAGAGGAGCGGGATCAACTTCTACATGAAAAGGAAGAATTGCATAATTGCATAGAATATATCAGTGACGAATTCTAGAAGTTATGGACAAATATTGTTGAAGTGGTCCCGAACGCAGCAAAATATTTTCTTGCATGTACCCTTCATGAATGTTGTGACCACATCAGAGCAGCTTGTACTGAACTTCTTTCTGTAAACCAGGAGCTTAGGAAAACCATTGCAACCACCCAAAAATCACTTCCAAACCCAGCCACCCACTATACCACAGAAATTGAGCAGAAAATATCAAATTTTGATTCATTAAAGATTTTCTATGTCAATTTATTGCAGATGATTAAGAGATATTTTGGGAAGTTCATGATTGGTAAAGATTCCTTTCCAAAAAGGATCAACATGTATATGAGTTGCATCAACAAGGCCAATAGTTATTCAATCAAGCTCTACTCATGAAATATCTCAACCAACAGCAAGATTTTTTTTTCTCAGACTGACTCTTTGGAGAAGCAGATTCACCAGATTGAAGAAGAATCTTGCGCTACTAAAGTTGTGTTGTGTGACCTTAAATTGCCTACCTTGACTCAATTTAGGAGGTTGAGGAATCTCAACACCAATGTATAGAACCAATGGAACGACATCATGATTGCACGGCTTGGGAACCCCATTGTTGAACTCGCCACACAATTTCTTAATCAGGCTACAGCTTTTTTGGATCCCTGGAGGTCTACAATAAATGACTACTCTCATTCCAAAGTTGGTGTCATACAGTCAGTGCCTGAGTTGGGTCCTTCGTTTGAAGGTGAACCTATGGCACAGGAAGAAGGACCATAGGAAGGGAAACAACAATATAAATTAGAAGTGATAATGGATTCACTCAGGTATGAGCCAATAGATTGTGGTCCGGGCTTGTTGGGTCCTTCACTTTTGGGGAACAAAATTTGGCAAATTTTGACTGGGTCTAACTAGAAACTGGTTGCGTAGGAGACTGCCAAAGGAAAGGAAAGGAATAAGCCAATAACAGCCAGATGCTAAAGATAATAGGAGAAAGACATGGAAAAGAAGAAGGAAAGAGCAATTAAGGTAGAGTTCATAGAGACTTCCAAATAAAAACAAGTGTGCAAAATGAGCATTTGAGGTCGATTTTATAGAAGCCGCCAAAGAAGAAGAGGCGTGGGATCTGAGGTGACAACAGGAAGATCAGGTGAGCGGGATTGTGGAGGAAAATATATAAAGGCTAGAGGGAATATAGTAGAAGGGGAGAATCGAAGAATCCATGTTGATAAGTTGTTGCTATGTCAATTAAGACTCATTTCTGTTAATTTATCTCTCTTTGAGATCTATTATGTAATGTAATGTGATCCAAGGAGACTAGTTCTTTTTGTAATGGTCATAATGTTGTGATCTAATGATGAACTTATCTATTCATTAAAAGGGAAGTTCCAGGAATATTTGGTGTCCATGAAATGTGATGAAATGATTGGGCCCTTTTAAATTTTTATTTTAGTATAAATATGAATGCTACCAGCTCTTTCTAATTATGTTTTGAATCTATAATTTATGCATGATGCATGTTTGTTAATGGAGAATTATGTTACGAATGTGTGAACTAGATCGTTTGTTGCTATGTTATTTGATTCATTTTCGTGATCCCTTATCCTTCTAAGTCTCAGAACACCTCGGCTGAGACACCTTACTTCCTTATTAAGTGAGGTGGAAATGTCGATGTGGTGCTAGACTATGGTGGACCTCTTTGTTGGCACCCTATGTCTAAACCCAGGGTCTTCCTCCATTAAAATTTTGAGTCAGCATCATTCTTATTCTGGAAAAAGTCCTTAAGAGTCTTTGACATATATCATGCAGTATTCTTCCCGGATAGATGAGATATCAAGTGATATTTGACACCATTTACAATGATGAGCTTAGCCTTCACATCTAACTCTTCATGCACTTCCAACTCCTTAAGGCCTGTTGGTTTTTGAAATTATCTCCTTGTTAGCAAATTCCCAAATCTTGTTTACAAACAATACCATATTGGTCTTTTCCTTCCAAGGACTATAGTTGGACAAACCATCAAATATATCCTCATACCTCAGACTAGTGACCAACTTCGCCATGTTGCTAGTCCTTCAACAACTAGGCAACCAACTCCCTCTTGAGTTGTTCGTTGTGCACATTCTGATATAGTTGTCCCTTAAAAGTAGATCTAATACCATATTGATTTTTCCCAGCACTTTAAAATAAGGATTATGTCTAAAACATTATCACAAACACACTAAAATACTCACAACTTTAAGCAATTTTCATGGTGGAAATGTAACAACAATGAATCAACAAAGTACACAATTATTTGTAGACCCAAAACTTTTTTATGTCACAAATTTAATACAAAAAACATAGGTCTCTCGTGCCAAGTCTCATGGCACTTACAATTAGACCTGACACAAGGAAAACTAGGGCTTGATTTCAATAATGTTTGACTCTTAATCTGGCAAAGAACAATAAAAAAGTTGACTTACTTGCTAAAGAAGAACTTGACCATATCCCTTTCAGTCCACTTGTCTTGAACACCTAGAAGGTCCTTTTCCACCTCTACTCACAAAGTCACTGCTACTCCTATACCTCTACACATCAAGCTCCAAACAAGGGTTTTGCTTCTCCAAAACACTTACATAATTCAACCTCAAAAATGTACCTTCACACAATGAATATGGTGCTCCAAAGTCACTGAACATAATCTCAATTGTATAAATTAATGTGCAGATTCTAAACCGCTCATGAAATTTACTAAATCACAAGACTAGAAGCTACCCTACTCATCTGTGGAAGCAAATTCACAATCGAGAACATAAATCATTAACGTGAATCAATATTTAACACACATACACAGATATTTATCTAGGCGAAAGAAACTGCTCAAAACCCCTTACTATTTGTATTACATTAATTAAAGAATCTGGATGAATACAATATGCTCTGCTCAAGCTTGAGCTTGAGCTCAACCTGCACCTGTATCTTCTATCCTTTGTCTAACTAACTAACCTAGCCAATAATTAGCCAAAATTTCGAGCCTCCAAGCCCCTATTTCCTTATGTTGTTCTCTTGGGAATTAGGCCCCTATTAATTAGGAAATTCCTCAATTTGGATTTCTCAATTCCTATAGGTCCTTCTCTGACTGCATGCATGACCTATACAACTTTGAGTAGTTTATGACTAATAGTACACTGCCCTTGAACTCCACTCTCAACTGGGAACTCGAATATGTTGCATGCATGAGTTAATTTAGAATGATTGATCAATTAACTAGATGATTACTCAGAGTGGGAAAAGTTACACACCCTTTTCACTCATTGTGAAAAAATTTACAGACCCTTGACTGAACCTCCACTAGCTCTACTAACATTAAGAACTAGTTACACTCATAATAACTCAAATTAACTAAAATAGATTTCTAAAAATTAGCAATCAATCATGTAGAACTAAACTCAATTTTCTCCAACTCGGATTTACTGAGCTAACTGAGTGATAAGATCCATGCCACCTCAGTTAACTACCTCCAAGTATTCCGCTGAAATTGAAATTCGAATTTCTCCTAATTTAATCAAGGCAAAATTAAATTAGGAATTGCTTGCTGCATTTTCAACACTCCCTCTTAGCAAGAAATGGATTATCATATGCCCCAATTCCTCTTCTATGGAACTTTAATTTGCCTCTTAACAAAGCCTTTGTCAAAATATCTACATATTGTTCCTCTGTCGAAATGTACTGGAACAACACAATATGAGTGCACACAATCTCGTAGATGGTGATATTGGATGTCGATATGCTTTGATCAATCATGAAATATTGGATTTTTAGAGAGTTTGATACAACTCTAGTTGTCATAGTAAATCACTGTAGGATCCATATTCTGACCAAATAACCCAACAAGAATCTTTCTCATCCAAATAGCCTCACATGTTGCTTGACTTGCAGCCATGTACTCTGCTTCTACTGAGCTGAGTGCCACAAATCTCTGCTTCATGTTGTACCAAGAAACTATTATTGATCCAACACTGAAAATTCCTCCCTAAGTGATCTTCTTGTCTGATGGACTCCCCGCGAGCCAATATTTATATGTGGAACCTTGCATCTTCACTCCCTTTGTTCATCTGTACTGAAGACAAAACTGAGTAGTTCCTCTGAGGTATCTCAATACATGATTTGTTTCCTTACAATACAGTTTGGATGGATTAACCATGACTTGAATAAGCTGGTTAACTGCATAACACATGTTTGGTCGTGTGTTCACCAAATACATAAGTGAACCCACAATATGCCTATAAATGGTAGCCTCCACTTCCTCACCTGAGTTGGCATCCTCTTTCCTCCAGTTTCCTGCTAGAGGAGTCTCCATGGGTTTGCTTCTCTCCATGTGTAACTTATTCAGTATCTCATTGGAATACTTGCCCTAAGAGACAAACACTTCCCCATCTCCTTTCCATACTTCCAAACCAAGGAAATGGTGCATGAGTCCCATGTCCTTCATCTCGAACTCTCTTGCAAGGTCCTCCTTGAAAGATCTAATCAGTTGCTCATCACCAGTAAGGATCAAGGCATTGACATATAACACAATAATCAATAATTTACCTTCTACCACAATGTGATAAAGGTTTGCATCTACTTCACTTTTGGTGAGGCCCAAACCGGTGAGATAGCTATCGATCCTGGTATACCAAGCACGGGATGCTTTCTTAAGTCCATATAACGCTCGGTTAAGTCTTTACAGATGCAACTGTCTGTCAAAAGTCTCAAACCCCTCTAGCTTCTCAATATACACCTCCTCCTCAATAAATCCATTGAGGAATGTTGTATTCACATCCATCTAGTGGATATTCCACCCCATCTGCACTGACAATTAAAGAATTGACATGATGGATGAGTACCTTGCTACAGGAGCAAAGGCCTCATAGTCAATTCCCTCCACTTGAGAGTACCCCTTGGCCACAAATTTGGCCTTGTGTTTCTCTATGCTCCCATTTGCTACATGCTTCACCTTATAAATACATCTCGAACCAGCCATTGATTTGTTTGTTAGTCTTAGGACCACTTCCGAAACATTGTTTCTGACAATGAAATCATATTCCTCTACCATAGCATCAACCCACACTGGTTGTTGCATTTCTTCCTCAAATTAAGATGGTTATACCCCAACTAGCTCACTCATCATACCCATGTACCCATTGTACTAATCTGGTTACCTCCTCTTCATGCGTTGTGATGTGGATGCTCCCACGTTCTCTCTAGCATCCCTGCAATAATCTGTCAGCTTCCCTAGTCTACTTCCTTCCTTCTCTAGATGTCTTTTTTTGAGTGGATGTATCCACTATCTCCTCCTCTGCTTGTGTTTGCTCCATAGCTTCCCGAGGTTCTTCCTTTGAATCCAAAAGCTCTTGATTAGGCCGCAACTGAAGCTCCCTCTCAAGAGAACACCTCATTACATTATCCTCATCAGAATTCACATTCTATCTGACCATTATCATCCCGAAGGATGGAAAGTACACTTGATAGTTGTGAGGTGTATTAGTGTACCCCACAAATATGCCCAACTCTTCTGTCGGCTCTAGCTTTTTCCTTGCTTCCTTGGAAACATGATAGTAAATTGATGAAACAAATATCCTAAAGTGTGACACATCTAGTTTCTTCCCTGAAAAGGCTTCCTCTAGTGTATTCATGACAATAATCTTGTGAGGACTCCTATTCTGTAAATAGATTGTTGTGTTGCATGCTTCAGCCCACAAGTGTAGAGGTAGGTTTTAGTCATGCAACATCATCCGTGTTGCTCCCAAAATACTTTTGTTCTTCCTCTCATCCACCCCATTTTGTTGTGGGTTATGAGGTGTTGTCAACTCTTGTCGAATACCTTCCTTTGCACAGAAATTTTTTAACTCATTATTACTCCTAAGAGCCTTCAATTTCTTGTCAGCATCTTTCTCAACAAGTGCTTTAAACTGAACAGATTTCGAGAATTTCTAGTCATTCTTCTACATGAAGTAGATCCGCACTTCTGTGAGAAATCATCCACATATATAACTTAATACTTGTGAGTGCCAGAGGAGGTTTTTTGAGAAAGGTCCACATACATCAAATTGGATCCTTTCAAGGATTGCATGTACCCTGCTATCCCAATCGTTGAAGGAGGATTTAATGTACTTCCCCAAGGTACACCCTTTTCATGTATCTTGTTGCTCTAGTGTTCCATTGAGAAGGCATGTATAAATTTGTTGCATGATCTTCAAAGCACCATGATGCAAATGGCCAAGTATTCTATGACATAATTCATCGACATCTTGGCTCTGCACCTTCTCTGCTTTTGAGCTCAATGTTGCACAGTATTCCAATCTAACTTGTAGAGGTTCTTCACTTGAACCCTCGTCTACTTCTCTTGTCTCATGGTGATGTGTCTCAAGAAAGTCTTCATTTTGTTGAATATCATATTGTAGCCACGATATTTCAACACTGCAATGGAAACCAGATTCTTCTTCAAACCCCATACATACATCACATCCTTGAGCCTAAGAGGGGAGCCAAACTCCCTCTGAAAAGTAACGGTACTAATGTCGGTCACGATATACTTTCCATCATCTCCCATCTTGATGTGCATCTGGAGATCCTTCTCCTCCAAGTCACTGAAAAAATATTTGTTTCCCTTCATGTGGAATGAGGCATCGCTATTGACATACCACACACTACCCATCATTGTTCTTTTCATGCATGCAATGAGGGTAAAATCAAGTTCTAATTGCAAATATAAGGCTTCACCCATTGCTCCTCTTGCGCTCTTCTTGCTTGCTTTCTTGTATGTACATTTCGTGACATAGTTTCCCAGTTCATGACAATGAAATCATTTGATTTTGGACAAGTCTTTCTTCTTGGCCCCTTGACCAGATTCTGCTTTGGATTGTGATTTCTTCCCTTTCGCTTTCTTCTCCTTTCTAGCCAAGGCACAGTTCTCCTCATCCTCGACCTTGGATGAAGTCTCATCTCTGTTGCTCCACCTTATTCTTCCTACACTAGATTGAACCATAAGTGCTCCTAGCTTGGTACTTTCTCTTTACCATTTACTGAATCTTGATAACTATGTCAACTCTTGGGAAGGCCCAAGAGTACTAGAGCTGCCAGATCTTCTTCGGGAACAGTAACATCAACCCCGCCAAGTTCATCACAGCACTGTGTAAACATGCTTAGGTACTATGGAATTGTTTCATTCTTTTGCATCTTAATACTTCGAAGTTTGTCCTTAACTGTCAGCTTCTTGTGGTCACTATTATTTTCAAACAACTCGTTCAGTGTTTTCCACATCGCAAACGAAATCTCTTTCCACATCCTTCTTACACTAAGAAATATATTGGGCATTAGATGTTGGGGGTTTTGCTACATTTGTCTTGATGTATTCTAGAAAGCCATTATCATCCAATCATTCCTCCATTCGGATCTTCCATGCCACAAAATTTGTGGTTCCTTCCAAAGCATACTCGAGCCCAAGACCATTAAAATCCATATTCTTGGTCCTGGAGAAAACCTATAACATTGATCTTCAAATTCGAAACCTCCTGCAATGACAACCTCAAATTATCTTCTCTATTGTGAATCTAGCTCTGATACCATTTAGAAATTAATATGTAGATTCTAAACTACTCATGAAATTTACTAAATCACAAGACTAAAAGCTACTCTACTCATCTGCGGAAGAAAATTCATTATCAAGAACACAAATCATTAACATGCTTCAAGATTTAAAACACATACACAGAGATTTATCTAGGGGAAAGAAACTGCTCAAAACCCCTTACAACTAATATTACATTAATCAAAGAATCTGGATGAATAAAGTATGCTCTACTCAAGGTTGACATTGGCCAATACTTAGCCAAAATTTCGAGCCTCCAAGCCCTTATTTCTTTGCGTTGTTCCCTTGGTAATTAGGCCCCTATTAATTAGGAAAATCCTCAATTGGGATTGCACAGTTCCTGTAGGTCCTTATCTAACTGCATGCATGACATGTACAACTTTGACTAGTTTACAACATACAGTACATTTCCCTTGAACTCCAATCTCAACTGGGAACTCAAATTCTCTGCGTGCATGAGTTAATTTACACTGATTGATCAGTTAACTGTATGATTACTCAGTGTGAAAAAAGTTACACACCCTTGTCACTCATTGTGAAAAAAGTTACACACCCTTGACTGAACCTCCACTAGTTCAACTAACAGTCAGAACTAGTTACACTAACAATAACTCAAATTAACTGAAATAGATTGCTACAAATTAGCAATAAATCATGTATAACTAAACTCATGTGTCTCCAATTTGAATTTACTAAGTTAACTAAGTGACAAGAGCCATGTCACCTCAGTTAACCACCTCCAAGTATTCTATTGAAATTCAAATTCAAATTTCTCCAAATTTAATCAAGAAAAAAATAAATTAGGAATTTCTTGTTGCATTTTCAACATCAATCAATAACCTTCTCACAATTATTTTCCTTCTTTCAAATCATTATACGACATTCCTAACCAGTCAACCTTCCCACATTGGTTTATCCCTTCCAAATCATAGTATAATTAGCCCAACAAATATAAACTCACAATGGGTAGGATCCTTCCTAACCATTGTATATAGCTCTTGTAACACATTGTCTTATCCCTCATTCAAGGATAGACTTCCACCATATAAACTTTGCAATCATCTACATAGAAAACAAACCCAAATAACTCTTCAATGATCTTTTCTCAATCCTAAAAATCTCATCCCTATGCACACAATATCTAAGGCTTCTTGGCCATGGTATAGGCTCTTACGGCCTCCTCAAGTTTACCCTTTCCCGTGGCCATCTTAAAATTCAAATATTTGTGATATCTACATGTTTTTAGACGTTAACTCTTGTACATGACCTTAAGGGAGCTCGACCCTTACTCCAACTACACCATAGGCCTCACGACCTCTTTGTTCATTAATAATAAGGGTCTCAGCCCTCTTATATGACACATAAATTTGGCTCAAACTTTTCACAGAGATATCCCATATCCCTTATGCATAGAACCACAGAAAATAGAACATCCAACCCTCCACGACTCGGTATGCCCAGAAACATAAGAGAGAATATTAATTTCCTCCTTCGATCTACTTTATCTCAGCCAACTTGAGGATCTATGGTCTTCTTGGCTTGTTGATCTTCTTTAGATGACGTGCAATGGATGTGTGAGACCTCTCCTAGGTCTCTTCTATTTATATCCTCTCTAATCATTAGCTTGGGGGACCTTAATTAATTAATATGCCTCCACATCAGTAATTAGAATAAACAAATCATTGTTTTGGATCATTAGCCCACTCCTTTGGGTCTAAAGCCCACCACTTGCATACATTTCCCACAAAACCACATTTTCATGGGTCAACTCCACACAAACCAGGTACCCCAAGGGTTGTGGGAGTACCTCCCATGCTACACTTCTCAACACATCCAAGGATTTTGATGTATGCAACTAGTTATGATACCATGAAAGACCAAGGAAATATGTAGAAACATATAAACAATATCTATCCTATCTAAACTCTTGTGTGAAGCATCAAATAAACACAAGTATATCTATCAAATAAGAGAGAGGAAACCAACAAATTGCATGGGAAAACCCTAAGGTGGGAAAACATCCATGGAGGCAAGGCCTTCTTAGTCTTCATATAGCTCTCCCTATTAAAATAGATAGAGAACACATATATGGAGTTCAAATAGAATCCATAAATATCTCAAACATATGGATGATCTAAGCCTAAATACCCCTTTGGTCGAGGCTAATGATCAATATCATAAGTCACCCCTTCCACTCTCTTTGTTTTCAATGTAACCAATAGAAACCTAGACCAATGACCAGAAGGAACAATCAAGGATGGAGATCAATCAATCCATAAAACATGATGATAAGTTCATCAAGAGATAAAGAAGTAGTGGATAAGAATGACTTATGATTGTAGTTCATTATTCCATGAGAGATATATCACCACCAAATAACTCTCAAAACTATCTCCATGTGGACATGTCAATATTACAAAACTCTAGTGAGGTAATGTTACATTTTTTTTATGTGGTTCATAGATTCCAGATATCAATGAATGTTATCTCCATGAAATGTTTGTACCAGGAAGATCCACCTGAAGGGATCACTTCCTGTCGACTCAACCATGGAACCTGACCCTGAGAATGTTGATAGAATTAAACTAGTGACCTCTCAATAGCAAATATGCTTCAATGACAGGGACTAAACCAATTGAGCTAACCCTCAAGGCTAAGGTCATGTTACATGTATAAATGCTACACAAACTATGTTCTAATGATCGTCATTATGAAAATAACTAGAAAATTACATCAAGCCAATATACAACATTAAAACGCATCTTAACACTCTTCTCAAGTCTCTGAAAAAAGAGATGACTTGATCTCAAAAACAAAAGAAAAATCTTATCAAATGATACATTTTTGAAAAGTGTTAGGTTTGGTCTTGATTAGCTTACCTTTCAATAGTTAGTCCTCGCCAACCTTACTTGTGTTATGGCAAGGTGAATCCTTCTTATTATTGTTGGTATCATTGGAAAGAGAATCCCCAAAAGAGATCATATCTTTACCATGGGATGGAGTAAGTATTTTCCTCACCAAGGCTAGCATTTATAATTCTCCACTACAAAACATAATTACAAAATGGTGGCATAGACCTATTAAAAGTGGTTTCTCCTCAAAATCATATGCAAAGTTAACATTTAAACAAATATGTAACATTTGATCAGTGGAAAAAACTTGCCATAACATTGAACAAATGCTATATAGATTGTATTAATATGAATCTATGGTCAACATATTATTTCATGGCACATTAACTTTAAACATTGTTATTTTTAAAGTATCCTAGAACGCAACTCAAATGTGAACTTAATATTTGTTTGATTTGATTGTTTAATTACTATTTAAAAGACATTGTACCTTTAGTTCTAAGTAATTTAATAATATTCATTCGTTTTTTTGTAGGGTGAATTGTATTGCCTTCAAAAAACTAGGATTTATAAAATGGTTTAAAACAATCGTGTCAGTCTCTCACTAGGGAGCCCTGACCAGATCCAAAAAAGAACTCTTTGTAGAGAGAACAAAGATAATTGTATATTAAAATATACAAAATTAAACAGACTAACACTGAGAGACTAGCCTAAGAGTCTCTACATGATAACTTCTATAGAAAAAGAGACATAAAACATTGACATAATGTTGATATTTTCTAGCTTGGGAGATACTCCAAGCCCTAAGGTTTGAAGTTTGGAGGTTGGAGCACCATAAAAGTACTTTGTAGGATTGGAACCCAAAGTGTGGGCTTTGCACCCAAGCTTGTGAGTGAGAAACCATGAGCAACTTGAGTGATTTAAGACATGGAAGTGTTAGAGGACCCTTAGAGGAGAAAGGGGTTGTGAAAATCACTCAAATCCAAGGTGTCTGCCATGAGATAATATCTTTTCTATGTTTATGGTTGGTTTTGTGGCACATAAGTTAGGTCAGCTTGGTGTGTTGGCATGCCACAATACATGTTTGTTGACATCACATGAAAATGTATAGATAGAAGTGATTGTAGAGGCATAAACTCACATCCAAGTGCATATTCTCATGTGAAATACATCTCTAAGGTATCTTAGCTCAAGGATAAGGAGGACGAAGTGTTTGGGGAATGTTTTGTGGGCTTTTCTTGTCTCCAACAGGTCTAAGATGAATTAGAGAGGTTGTCACATGCTTAAGGAAGTTTTTGGTATGGTGTTTTGGCACATTTTTTGTGGTTTTCTCTCATACAAGGAAGACGCATATCTAGGAGATTGATTCAGGTAGGTCACAAGCCTAAACTTCCTTAGATAATGAGTCGAAAGGATAGTTAACGGTACAAGAAGGGCCGCAAGTCTGAATAGGAAGCCTAGAAGGTGTTTTTTGGGGTACACGCTAACCTAGAACAGAAGTAAAGTGTGGACAGAGGTGGCTGGAGGGAATTCACAGACTTGGAGAAGGTCTGGAAGAGAGAGAAAGGTTTTGTAGAAGCTTGCCAATAGCCCTAACCAATTCACCCGACTTGCAGCAATGACATCAGTCCTTGAGGATGCAAGGTATGTGATTGTTTGATGTATTTATGTTGAGTAGTTGCTACTGGATGAGGTCCTAGTTTGGACATTTGTATTGGACACTCGTGGTTTGTTGGAGGGCAGCGTGAAAGTGGACCAAGATTTCCATAAGTATAGAACCTTGATGGATTAAGGTGTCTGCTAGGAGAGGCAGTGAAGTGGAGCTCAAGGTTTGGCCAGTCAGGAGAAGTTTAGTATAGCCCATGTTCATTGTTGGAGAATAAACATTCGATGATGATAGGTGGAATCCCTCCTACCCTATGTTAGTCTTCATTAGAGTAGTGTAGGAAGACTATAGTGGGAAGTAAGTCCCAAAAGAGATGAGAAGTAGCAGTGGGGAGAAGTCTCAAACTTTTGTGGCCTTTAAGGATGAAGGAGCAGCTAGTGAGCATGAATACCCTATGTGGTTATTGTAGATGGACCTATGATCAGCTAGAGGGAAGATTGGAAGTTGATTCTAGTGGACTAAAATAGTTGGTGCATTGATAGAGATAGGTGTTGTAAAACATAAGTGAAGGACCAACAATGTACAAGATACAACAAAGCAACTGTGATTGTGCACTACATCAGCTAGACTATCAGTCATTAGAGAAATTTTGATGTCTAAAATGGGCCTCCTAAGGAATATTATAAACTAATAGTGGGAATAATAAAATAAAATTAGACTACATCATCAAATTTTAAAACTACTTTTTCAACACGTATTTTCAACTTATCTCCCTATGATATTACTCCAATTTTGAGCGGTAGCACTCGTTGGATGTGGAATTAATTCCTCATCCAAGGAGTACCAATGTTGCATACTTTCAATGGACCCTATTACACAAAAAATGAGAAATATATGAAAAAACGTGATTGCAATAACATTTTTCATGTAGCAGGGTCCATCCAAGGTATGCAACATGGGTACTCCTTGGATGAGGAATTAAATTATGCATCCAATGAGTGCTCCCACTTGAAATTTGAGTAAAACCATAAGGAGATGAGTTGAAAATACAAGTTGAAAAAGTAGTTTTTATTTTTATTATCTTTTTACTTTTTTACTCCAAAAATGGTGAATCATCCCCCATGGTTGACATCATCATTTTGAATCCTATTGGTTCTTATAAAGTTGATTTCGGTTGTACAATTTTGTTTTGAGGCCTATTTTTTACCTCAAAATTTCTCTAATGGTATCTTGTATTTTGTATTCTTGTACTAGTGGATGTATGAGGTCCATTATCCTTTGTACGGGAGCCCTAGACTGTTGTATTATCAGTTTGATTAATATAACAAAGTTGGGTTGTTGTATAAATTATTAAAAATTTGTGTAAATTTGTGCACTAGTAGATTTATTGTTGTATAGTATTTCATTGTGAAAAGTAGTCTTGTTGTGAGACTTGGATTCGTAGCGTCAATGATTTAGGATTCTACCCTGGACTCCAGTATCATGGAAAAACAACACATAACACAACTAGGTTGAGGGATATGAGTCTAGGATATGGGTCCTTGGATGTTCTGCCTACCACATGAGGTAAGAAAACATGTTGTCCTATTCTCCTATTTTGTGATATCTATCCCTCAAATTCCAATCCAAGTGCTCAAGGGAATGGAGAATGTATGTGTGGTGCTCATGTCGATCCAAGAGAGAATGCCCCAGTTTCATTTTCCGGTAGAGGTCCACAGTTTGAATATATTGATTGAACCGACCCCTCATGTTCCCTGAGTCTGGGATCCAAATTTCCCATTTTGTAAGAACCTCCATATTTGAGTGGGAAATTCTTCAAGAGGAAGCTTCTCCGTAATCCCAACTAATTTCTTCGTGGATGGATCTTGATGTGAGGTCATGATAACGCATAGCAAAATACTCTAGTATGTTGTATCGGTTTTTCATAGGCAATTCTTAGCTGTGAAATTGTGTCGAGAAACCAACTCGACCAAACTTTAGGTTCAAGCTTTCCCTCAAACCAGAGGGGGATCCCTCAAGTGTTACGAGGCTTTTTTTAATGTTGTTCATTATGACTAAATAATAGCCTTTGAAGCACAATATCCATATCTATTATTTGTATTTGGTGGTTGTTGATGAATATCCAATCTTTGGTCAGAAATAGAATCCTCTCTTGCTTAAAATTTAATCAAAGTGTCAACGTCCAGCTTTGACAAAATAACATAACTTTAAAGAGTTTCGTAGAGGAATAGAATAGAATATATGATAATTAAACATTCATACTAAATACTTAATCAACCAGATAAATTAGATGTGTGTAGAAGAATTCTACAACCAAACAAATATACATTCAAGAGATGATAGAAGACGAAAATTAAAGATGAAGAGGAGCTATTTCAAACAGATAGTTCAATAAGTTGATCTCTATAATGATGATAACTTCGCAGTGGGTTGTCAGGGAGGTTGATACTCAACCTAGCCTTTTCCTAGCTCCTATGTTACCTTGATTATATGCAGAAGTAGAATATGAAATAACTGGAAAAACATACAGAATAAACAAATTATGTCATGAAATGGAGCCAAAAACCTTCAATTAAAATTTCGTAATAAAAGTCTTTACAAAAATGAAAGGTTTTGGCATCAAAATCCAACCCTTTTACAATGATAATGAAACAATATATAGAAAAACATCTTCCTCAAACTGTCACTAGTCTATAGGAAACAAATCCTATCAAATAAACTAAAAATATAATATGCGACAGAAAATCTGGAAATGTGGAAGTGACCCTTTAGTTTCTCATTCTTCTACTAAGAAATCTAAAGTTGTTTAAGGTTATGCCCTGTAAATTTGGAAATGATTGCTTGACTGTTGATTTTGTTCCCTCAAATCTCGAAATTGGCTCACTGATTACTTATTGATTTCCTTTATTCTTGAAACTAGTTGCTCTTTTTTTTGTCACAAGTCCGCCTTAATCTTCTGCATGGTGATCTTTTGCCTCAGAATCCGGAGGTTGTTGAAGTTGCTCCCTAAAACTCAGTTAATATGCCCATAATATGGTTGAATGATCTTTTTTATGAAATTGATTAGTCCCATGTCCTTTGATAATTCAATTATCTTACTTATCCTTCAAGTGCTTAACCATTGTCGAGAAATTTGAAAATGATTTGGAAATCATTGATTTTTTGTCACTCTTTAATTTTCAAAAATATAAATCTTAAATTTTTGGGAATAAGATATTTTGATAAAAATATTTCCCAAAAATCTATAAAATCATATTTCCATATTTCCATAAAAATAATTCCTTCCTGTGATTTTGAAAAACCATGTCTTCAATATAAAATCATGTCATGTTTTACTATTCCTTTCCTCATGTATGTAACAAATCAAATCCTGAAATATTTCCTCAAATGATTTTATCCTGTAAAACCATCCATTGTTTGAAATCCATGTCTTGCTTTTCCCTGAATTTGTATATTTATGAATAAATAAGATTCATAAACATATTTCATAAAACCATCGACTGATTTATTTCCCATGGTTTTGAAAACCATGTCTTGTTTTTCCATGGTTGGTAAAATATCTTTTAGTTTCCCTTTTTACTTCTGTAAAATCTTTGGATAGGAATTTATCCAAATTTTCTCTTTACCCACATTTTCCTCTTTATAATTATTTTCCTTCTTATATCGATATTAAAATTTCATTTTAACCTCTATAAAATTATTCCACGAGGAGGAAACATCTCTTTCTAGCATTGGAAACTCCATGTTTTGTATTGAAGTGTATTTTTCGAACATGTATCCTCATTTTACCTCATTTTACGTAGCCTCCTCTTACCTTAGTGAAAAAAATGCTCCTTCCCTCGATACATGGGGGTAGTAGATTGTAAATGGTTTAGAAGGGGGGTCCAGCAATGCAACTGTGAAAAAGCGGTAAAGGATTTTTTTTTTCTTTTAGGGGGGTGGGGGGGGGGGTAGGTTAAAGTTTGGATAGGTAGCACCCCCGCAAACCATAGATTTGTTACTTTGCACATCTCGAGGTAATTTATATAATGGTATTTTAATGTGTGAAATGTGAGGTGGGGACACAGGTTTGATTCTATTAACTGAGTTTGACTTTTGATCACCCATAATACATGGTAACAAATGTGGTTCTGATAATTAGATTTTGTTACTTTGCACATCTCGAGGTAATTTATATAATGGTATTTTAATGTGTGAAATGCGAGGTGGGGGCACAAGTTTGATTTGATTAACTGACTTTGACTTTTCATCACCCATAATACATGGTAACAAATGTGGTTATGATACTTAGATATTGGGATGACTCGATATTGTTAATGTAAGTTCAATAATTTAAATAAATAATTTTATAAAAAAATATAATTATATATATTTTATAAAATTAAATTTTATTTAAAATCAAAACTATTAAAAATAACTGAAAAACATTTATAAAAATCTCAAAGACAATTTATACTTTAGAAATGGAAAGGGTTAAATGGAATTATATTTAAAGGAAGGAATTTGCCAAGGCAAGGATAAGATTGAAGGAAGGTGTGGCGAATTTTGGAAATTTTCGAAAAAAAATTGTAACTTTTAAAGGTGTCAGAAAAAGTCACAACACAATTGATGGTGCAGGAAGGTATTTCCCCTATGGAACAACTCTTGGTAATATGTCGCCCCTTTCAAACACACAACCACTAACAAGGCATGGAGGAGAGAATAGCATGGCAGGAAGACTACAGTAGAGGCCACGATAGACTAAGGAGTTCAAGAGTACAAGAGAGGATCCACGTAAGACAAGTTACAAGTAAAATATAGCCATAAATAGTGGGGCCTCTTAGGAGGCATATTAGAAATGGATTATGGGAGTGAATAGGAGAACTGCAAGCCCCCAAACCCACCAAACACTAGAAAGGGGGCTTACAAGTAGTCCAGGTTGAGAGCAGAGCTAGCACCAATGAAGAACCAAACAAGCGATGAAGACTCAAAACCATAGGGGAGAATTGAAGCCCATATCCACGAGAAACAAAAAGTCGCCAAGGAAGAAATCTAAGACCACCAAGAACGGGGAGGGAAAGACCCATTGGAGCACCCAAGGATAAAGGAATGAGGTAGGAAAAGACAAGACCTCAAGCCCCCAAATAGAGAATGTGTTGACCACCTTGCAAGTTAGCAAAGAAGATTGTATGAAAACAATTCTAAGAGGAAAATTGAAATTTACAATTCCCATTCGATGTTGCAGAGCATGGATGGAAACAATATCCACGAATTGTTGGAATCTCGGCCGATAAGGTAGTTTTGTGATAATTAAGGCTACTTCATGATTTTTCCAACTACATAACCACACTAACTCCACTCCATAACATGCATTTCCTACCCACGATGTTCTTTGCAAGCGTCCTGCCATAGGAACACTCATGAAAAATGTTTACAAGTTGAGTGCCATGAAGGAGTCCTGATGTCAATTCCATCACATGAGTGGCCAACTCGATTGCTGTGAAAACTTCATGTCACCAGCTCCCCCCAATTTTCAATCCTCTCATGGTCTTTCAGGCCTTAATGATATTCACCTGCAACAACTCCACCACATTTAACTTTACAAGGGCATGCTACCACGTCCCCTAGTTCATTGGCTAGATGGGACGACAGCAGCCCAGCCCTCCCTCCCACCCCATCTTGATTATCACCCCATCCAAGGTTAATAATATTCATTCTATTAAAAAATAAAGTTACAATTTATAGATTCAAAAATATACATCTACATATATATAGATAAAGTATTATTTTATTGAAATTTAGTTATATATTAAACTTTAATTTAATAATTAATTAGGTCATAAAATTACAAGTAAGATTTCAAATTAAGAATAAACAATAATCTAAATAATTGATTTAATTTTAACATATACCCTGGATGAGGTGACTATTGAAGCAAGGGGGAGTTTACACTGCCCCACCTAACCAACAAGTCGGGGAATGTGGCAACATGCCACTGAAAAGTGTAACTATGGTGCAGAAGGCATTTACATTCCTAATGATCAAACATATGAGAAGACATCAAGGTTATGGCGTGGAAAACACTAAGCATACAACAAGGGTGGCCATAATGGCATGCATGCACTTGTTAATACACTTGTGGGGCTTCACAGTCCAAAACGAGAGGTAGATTATTTCTTTCACAATACGATACCCTCGAGATGAAGATGGCTACGAGGATATAAGCGGCAAGAGGGGCGAGTAAAAAAGGAATAAATTGCAAGGTGAAGATTTTTTCCACACTGTGGTCTGCAAAGTCATGGAAGAATTGCCAGTCACCAATTAGGGAGTTTAATTTTGGCAAGTTCCAATTCCAGTGGGCATGTTGAACTTGGGAATCAACATTGTACGTGTTTGAATGTCGTTCACCACTTTCTCAAATAGTGAAGCAAAATTTATTATTATTTTTTAGGTTATTCAACTCAAGAATCCAAGGTCAAGCTTCCTTACTCTTCCTTCACATAATATCAATCTCAATGTTTGGAGTCATCTTTATGGTTTTGTTTTCTTTTACTTCCATCTATAATTAATTCAATGCCATTCATTCCCTCGAGCCTAGACTATGGTGGTGGTTTGTATTTTTAAATTCGATGTTCATCTTCTATCAATTTGGAAATAGAGAGGAGTGTGGAGGCTATGGAGACTCTAGCCATGTGCTACTTCATTGGGGATATATGGTCTAGGTATGATTATTGTCATTTATGTCCTAAAGTTTCTCAGGGTTATTTTAATCTTTGGCATTGGTGTTTTTCAGTTGGTGTTGATTATATACTGGAGACTCGAGGTCGCGAGCTCCGACCTGTGAGCCGCCTTGGTAGATGTTGGTATATGTTATTTTTGAATGCTCTAGGTCTTGGGTGTACCATTAGTTATCGAGTTTTTTTGTGGATTGGGTGGTGTTTGTATCTTTTATCTCAATTCCTTGGTCTGATGTCAGCACAGGTTAGCCAATAGCTTTGTGATCTTACTGTTGTTTGGAGTCGAGGAGTTAGTATGGGACGGAAGCTTGAAGTTGTGTTGGTGGTTGTCAGCCTAGATGGAAAAGGTGCCCCACTGGAATAATTTCATACCACATATCTAGCAGTAGTTTTCCATATCATGGTGAGGGGGCTCTAGGTGGGGAAAGGCACATTTTGTCCAGCACATTATATTCCACAACCCAGGCCCCATGTGTTGCCCTCTTCATGCCTAGGCGAAGAGCACAAGTAAGGAGAGGGGTTGTTTATTTTAAGGAGCATGCTCGTAAAGGAAATAACCATCTACATCATTGAATAATAGGATTTGCATCCAAATATAGTGAGCAAATCATGATTCTTGTGCAGGAGAAATTGACCTGGCCTGAAGGGGAAACTTACTACCACAAAAAAATTCATGTCAAATACAAAAGTGTTGGTAGAGTGGACGGATTAGATCCCCGACACAGGACATATGCGAGGAACATTTAATATATATAAGTAGATAGTAACTTGTATTATCAAATGAAGCTCCTCTTAGGACATATTGAAATGGATCACCATGATAGTAACTTGGATTAGCAAATGAAGCTCCTCTTAGGACGTACTAAAATGGATCACCATGAGTCTCACATGGACCTACTACAATCCTTGGATCACGTGCATGAGCACTTGAAATCTTATGATAGTAGGTTAGAGAAGATAGACTGTAGGTTGGCGATGATTGAATGATATCTTGGCATCCCTTTGACAACTGATAGACCTCTGACAGGCCCAACAACTCGTATCCTAGAGGAAACCTCTAATTTTGATCATGTTTCTTGACTATGATATAGTTCTAGTTTATGGTTCCACTTTTGTCGTTAATGTTGTGTAACGATGGATAGGCCAATATCCTGGTATAGGCTTATTTGATGATGGTTTTTTTAGTTTTTAGATGTATCTCTCGTCCATACAAAGGGTACATTTTTTGTTATAGTCTAGTCTCCCTTGTGATAGATTGGTATAACTTATTGTAATCCCTTGGTTCTGACATTAATAGAATTCAATCCATAATTTACAAAAAAAATAACATAAAATATATATCACCAAGTTTATTTCATCAATGTCAATAAACAAAAACATAATTATAAAATTAATCAAAAGATAGTAATATTAACTTTAAAGGATAAATTAGGTTTATGGTTGAGACAGCGGGAAGTGATCACTTTGGGGTGATTTGCCTAGTACAAATATTTCATTAACATACCATTCACTAGTCTCCGAGGTCCATGAACTATAGATAAAAAATAAAAAGAAAAATAAAATAAATAAATAAATTTAAAGGATAAATCAAATTCAAGATATAGCTTTCTCAAAAAGATATATAAAATGTATTTTTAATAATGTAATCGGTTTGATTTACTTATTTAGTTGCATAGTTATGTTAGGGAACAAATTAAATATTTCTAATTTCAAGTTTTGTAATAGGCCATTTCCAAAGGGGAGGCGGGAGGGGGAGGGGTCATTCTTGGCCCCGATGAAAAAGTAGACGCCTAATTCGCTTGGGACCTTGAAACAGTGACAAACAACCAAGCAGAATATCTAGCCCTTTGGAAGAGATTGCAACTTGCCAATGAACACAAAATTTGTAGGACAATTGTTATCGGTGACTCTATGCTAGTCATTCATCATTTCACCAAAGCCAAGAAGGCCATCATCTTTGATTCCTCACCATTAAATAAAGGATCCTTGCTTCAATCTCTCAGTTTGAGCATGTGGAATTCTATCACATATATAGAAACTTAAACTCGGTGGCTAACGGGCTTGCAAAAAAAGTTGCCACTATGAATCAAGGTGTTAAAGATTTGAATCACAAGTTGGACTTTTCTCTAGTTCCTTAAAAATGTTGGGAATATTAGGTTCAAACATGAATACTTGGGAGAGACCTCCCCTCTTCTTTCTCCACCTTCAGATTTTGTTGGGTCTCTCGAGGAGAATTCAATTTTTTCACATAGTGACTTTTAAACGCACTGCAAATTATGCTTTGATTGACCCTCTCCCTTTTTCGGCCCTAGATCTACATGGAACGCAATCAGTATCAAATTCTCTCATATAGGTGGCATCATTCTCAGTTTCCACCCCCTCCCGATGGTCTTGTCTATTTATTCCATGTTGTTGATATTTGTAGCTTGGGAGGTACTCCAAACCCTAGGCTTGAGGGTTATGGAGGAATTGGCACACAAAAGTGTGGCTTGTGGGTGTGAAACCCAAGCCTGTGGACTTTGAACCTTAGCATATTGGTGTGAATCCATGAGGATTTTTGGACATGTGATGATTTGAGGTGATAAAGGATCTCGAGAGCAACCGGGAGCATTGAAAATCACTCAAATCTAAGGTCTATAACTTGAGATATGAATTTTTTAAGTTAATGTGTGGGTTTGGTCAAGGTCGGCTAGGCGTTTAGGGACCTTGTGACAAGTTGTCAATCCCACACATGTGATTTGATGGATCCCTTATATTGTGTATAAAAATAAGGCGAAAGAGAGTCATTTAACATATCCAAGAAGACACATCAAGAAAGGCAACGCGAGTGTAGCCAGCTTGAGTGTGGGCAGCGCGAGTGTGAGTAGCTCGAGTGCGGGCAGCTCAAGTGCGGGCAGCACAAGTGCAGGAACACCCAAGTACAAGAACGCATGAGTGCAGGAATGAGCAAGTGCAGGAACGCACAAGTGTAGGTATGCGCAAGCACAGGAACGTGAGTGCAAGCACCACGAGTTAGGGTCGAGCATGTAGCAGACTGCACTAGGGTGATGTAGAAGCTGAACAGGGCTAGGTATGTATTGTATTGATGTGTTAAGGTTGAATTCATGTTAGTCGATGATTCACTAGGAGAGGAAATTTAGGAATTCTTTTAGCAGCCAAGAGGAAGGGTTTCCTAGGTGGTTGGGTGCCCTAACCAGGAGTAGATTATACAAAAAGGATTGGTCACTCGTGGTTTGTTAGAGAGAAGTGCAATAGTGGACCAAGTGTGGATAGTGGATTGGGAATTTATGGTATGTTGAGGACAGCGTGATAGTGCCCAAGTTGGAGCCTGGTGTGCACCATCTTCATGGACTTAGGTGGTTACTAGAGTGGAAGTTGTTGAGCTCATGGGTCTGATCAACCAGGAGTAGTTTGTGCAGCCCTAGACTTATGTGTGGAGAAGGACATCTACAATAGATGATGGGTAGTCCTCCTAACCCGTGTTCATTTTGGGAGATGGACATATTACAGTGATAGGTGGCATCTCTCCATGCCCTATGTTAGCCTTCATTGGATCAACGCAGGAATTCTATAGTGGGATGAAGTCCTTGAGTATCTGAGGATCAGTAGTGGGTAGTTGAGACTTGTTCACAAACAGAGTTGTGAACAACTCGGCGGGAGTCTCAATGTGTTGTGCCCTTGATGGACTAAGGCACAACTAGTGAGCAGATTGGATAGTCGAGGTTCAGTGGCCAAATGGAATTGGATCATTGATAGAGGCGGTGTTGCAAATCAGGATTCGAAGGACTGGGAAGGTACAAGGTATGACCGAGAGGAGCTTAGAGATAGCGCTACATCAGCCAAATGGTCAGAGTATCTTGTTGAGGGTAGATTGGTTGTCAATGGAATGACAACAAGCCCCAGTTTTGTATCTTGTATCGGTGGAGGTATGAGGGCCATTGTCCCTGGTACAGAACCCCTAGATTGTTGTATTATTCAAGTTGATTAATATAATGAAGTTGGGTTGCTGTACAAAATTGTGTAAAAAGTTGTCTATATTTTATGCACTAATAGATTTATTGTTGTTTATATTCCATTGTGAAAAGTAGCTTTGTTGTGATTATTGGTTTGGTAGCATCATAGATTTAAGATTCTATCTTAGACACCATGATCGTGGAAGTACAACATGGTATAAGAGGGTATTTGAGCTACTTTGAGGGACAGTAAATCATAGTATGCACAGCGAAGACATGGAGCAAGGGTTCAGCTAAAGACATGGAGATGTGGTCTTGACTAGCTTGGCTGTGACATTGGTTGGGAGTTTTGGTGGAGAGCCTAGTGAACAACAATTCATTATAGCGCAGATTTTTTTATCATGGACTTCCATTGATTTTCCATGGATCGTTCGAACAACTTGAGGATTTCTTTGGCATGGATGAGATCAAGATGATCGATATTGCTTCATTTGATGGAATAGATATTGGCAGGCTAGAGTCTTCATCGGATCGTGATGTTGCATATCCAAGATTGGAGGGATTTACAGGAGTGGTATTTGATCCAAGAGGATGAGTGCTTGCAGGACTAAGCCAGTGGAGATCATGTAGGCTCAAAGGGAGTCTAGCCTTAGAGAGAGCAGCCCTATGGAGGTTTAGGATCTTCAGGTTTATATGTGATGAGACAGAGGCACTAACGAGATTGCAAGGTTCATTCTATAGAGTATGTTGCAGTGATAAATGCCAGATGGGCTAGTATTGCCATTGATGATGATGAGGAGACTTCCTAGTGTTGGGAGTGTTGAGATTTGTAGCTTGGGAGGTACTCCAAACCCTAGGGTTGAGGATTGTGGAGGAGTTGGCACACAAAAGTGTGGCTTGTGGGCATGAAACCCAAGCTTGTGGGATTTTCACCTGAGCATATAGGTGTGAATCCATGAGGATTTTTGGACATGTGATTATTTGAGGTGATAGAGGATCTCGAGAGCAACTGGGAGCATCAAAAATCACTCAAATCCGAGGTCTAGAACTTGAGATATGAATTTTTGAAGTTAATGTGTGGGTTTGGTCAAGGTCAACTAGGCATTTAGAGACCTTGTGACAAGTTGTCAAGCCCACATGTGATTTGATGGATCCCTTGTATTTTGTATAAATATAATATGGAAGAGATTCATTTAACATATCCAAGAAGACACATCAAGAAAGGCAACACGAGCGTAGGAAACTCGAGTGCAGGAACATGTGAGTGCAGGAACGTGCAAGTGCAGGAACATGCAAGTGTAGGAAGGCACGAGTGAAAGAACATGCGAGTGTGGGAACGCAAGTGCAAGAACGCGCGAATGCAGGAACGCGGGAGTGCGAGAACGCGCAAGTACAAGAACGCGAGTGCAAGAACACACGAGTGCAGGAAGTATGAGTCAGCATTGAGCATGTAGCAAACTGTACCAGGGTGACAAAAAAGTTGAGCGGGGATAGGTATGTATTGTATTGATGTGTTAAGGTTGAATTGATGCTAGTGGATAATGTCCTAGGAGAGGACAGTTTAGAATTTTGTTAGCAGCCAAGAGGAAGGGTTTCTTAGGTGGCTGGATCCCCTAACAAGGAAAATATGTTATAGTAAGGATTGGTCACTCATGATCTGTTGGAGGGCAGCGTGAGAGTGGACCAAGTGTGGATAGTGGATTGGGAATTTATGGTATGTTGGAGGATAGTGTGATAATTCCCAAGTTGGAGCCTAGTGTGTACCATCTTCATGGACTTAGGTGGTTTCTAGAGTGGCAATTGTTGAGCTCATGGGTCTGATCAACTAGGAGCAGTTTGTGCAACCCTAAACTTGTGTGTGGAGATGGACATATGCAGCAAATGATGGGAAGTCCTCCTAGCCGGTGTTCATTACGGGGAGATGGAAATCTTGCAGTGATAGGTGGCAGCCCTCTGTGCCCTATGTTAGTCTTCATTGGAAGAGCGCAGGAAGACTATAGTGTGTTGAAGTCCCTGAGTAGTTGAGGAGCAGCAGTGGGCAGTTAAGAGCTGTTCACAAATGGAGTTGTGAATAACTCGACAAGACTCTTGATGTGTTGTGACCTTGATTGACTAGGGCACAACTAGTGAGAAAATTGGATAGTCGAGGTTCAGTGGTCAGATGGACTTGGATCACTCATAGAGGCAGTGTTGTAGATCGGGAGCCGAAGGAATGAGCAGGTACTCAGTACAACCGAGAGGAGTTGAGAGAGAGCGCTACATCATCCAAATGGTCAAAGCATCTTGTTGAGGGTAGATTGGTTGTCAATGGACTGAGCCCTAGATTTGTATCTTGTATTAGTGGAGGTATGAAAACCATTGTCCCTAGTACAGGAGCCCTAGATTGTTGTATTATGCAGGTTCATTAATATAACCAAGTTGGGATGTTGTACAAAATTGTGTAAAAAGTTGTCTATATTTTTTACACTTAGAGTAGATTTACTGATGTTTATTCCGTTGTGCAAAGTAGCTTTGTTGTGATTCTTGGTTTGGTAGCGTCGGAGATTTAAGATTCTATCCTAAACACCAAGATCGTGGAAGCACAACATGCCTAAGTTTTTATTTATTGTGGAATCTCTTGGATGTGGCTCTAAGTTGCTATGTGCTTGAATATCGAGTTAAGTCTCATGTTCTATGATGTTCCCTCAATGTCGTTTCTCAGTCATGGCAAGAAAACCAAAAAGATTTGGGTTTATTTGTTGCAGACTGGCTCGTGCCAAGGTCCTAGCCACAATTATATATCGAATGTCTTCGCCTTTCTGCTTTCTCATTTGTCTCTCTCAGCTTTTGAATTCGAATGCGTGAATTCCTCTATGTTAGGTAGTTGAGTATCATCGCTTTTGCTCTTATAGCTATCATACCTAGTTTTAGTTGTTGGGGGTGTGAACTTCATTGTGTTAGAAAGTCGAGACTCGGGTTCTTGTCTCAAGATGGCTAGTAGCTCTGATCCTCGGGGAAACATCAACGAAGCTGCAATGATTGATAAGCTCTTGGAGTCAACTCAAGCCTTGGTTTCTTCAAATCAAAAGCTCAAAGGCATGGTTGAGCGACAATGGTGCTCTTTCTAGCTCTTTGTGGAGCTCTTAGCCCATCATGCCGATATGGAGGATTCTTTGGACTAGTTAAGTGAGGAAGTTTGTTTGCTCAGTTCTCTTGTGCAGCTATATTGGAAACCTCAGTTACTCCTGCTGAGAGGATGCCATCTAGTGGTACTAGCTTTGGCACTCTTGCGAAAAGGAGGATAACCGTGGATTCTGAAGTGGTTAATCGTGGTTCATGGTGATTAGTGGTGAATCTTTTGCCTTGTTTTTTAAGGTTGATTTTGGCTTATTGTATCTAGTCATTGTTAAACCTCTTGCGTTGCTATGTTGACTTGTAAATTTTGTCCTCTTCTTGGGTCCTTTCATAGTGGACACCTTTTTTGTTTTAAATGGTTAGTCAACCTGAGAGGTAGTAAACACTTCGTTTACTTCGTTCAAGATCTGTTTTTTGTATCAGAAAATTGATGTAAGGGTTTTAGTCCCATATCCAACTTTTATTAATACAAACACCCTTACCCGTTTCATTGAAAAAAAAACCATTTCCAAGTTTGAAGCTCCCATTACTAATTAAATGAAGAATTTGACTTCTCAAAATGCAACCATTATAATTGGGCTTTTTTTAACTTTAGAAGAAAGATGGTTTTTATTTTTCTATTTAAGAAATTTTGATAATCTTATGGATTAGATCTCAAAATGTCTTTGATTCTAATGACATATATAGATTGTTTGCTCCTTTAACTAATGGATGTCAAGCAAAGGATCATCACAAACACAACAACAATAATGAATACAACCTAAATGATTTCTATCTATAAAATAAAAAATGTAATTGATATGATTTTTCTAATAGGAAGTGAAAAAAATGAAAGATTTAACACATATTATCATAATAAAAATAATATATATATCTACATATTTCTATTAATATATTATCATCATCATAATAATCATATAAATCTCTATAAGCTTTTTAATATATTTTTAACATATTCCCCAAGAGCATACAGGGTGTCTTATTAAAGTACTTCGTGGTGAAAATGTCATTGATTCAAAATCTCATGGGCATAAATCCATCCATGAGTACAAGTTGGTGTGCCCGAGGCCAAATACATTCCTCAAGTGATTTTCATGGCTTAAATGACTATGGATCATGATATCTCAAGCCACAAATTAGTCCCTATAATTTACAAATAAATTAAAAAACAAAAAAATGCATCTTTAACATATTATTTCATTTGTATATTTTAATTTATCTAAATAATTATATCATAATAAAGTCATCTAAATTTATAATTTTTATATATATAAAATATATAAATATGCTAAAAAAATATTTTTTTATATTTTAAAAATAAATATTTTAATTTTAAATGATATTAGAAAAATAAAAATAAATTCATAAATTCTTATTAAAATAAGATTTAAATGTTTAGCTAATTTTAATTTTTAAATGTATTGTTTTCATATTAATCCTAATGGATCATATATTTTTTAAATGTATTATTTTTATATTAATCTTAATGGATTATATAGATTAAAGTAATTTTTAAAATATGTTCAGTATGTGATACTTTCATAATTATTTAGTTTTATGAAATTAGAAATAATTTAATTGTCTGGAAATCATAATTAGATACCAAAAATAACTTCCATTAAGAAGTCACCAATGAAGTTATATACTAACACATTAGATAAAGTTCAAAATATATTAAATGTGATAGTAATTTTATAACTACTTTAAGTTATAAATTATATGGAAATTATAATTATATATAAAATGATAATTTTATTAAAAAAATTGAAAATTCTTGAAATTATAAATTAATAATATTTTTTATTAACAAAATTAAAAGAATAAAAATTAATATCATATTCAAAAATAAAATATAATCACATCACAAATTATTTCTGGTAAAGTTTTCATTAAGTAATAATTGTTGAAAAAAAATGAAGTATAAAAAATAGAATAAAATAATAAGCATGAAGTAAAAACTTATGATAATTTTTTTTACAACAATATTCTAAAATGAACTTATATCGGCGTCCTCATTACCAAGTAAGTCTCCAAAAAAAACACAAAAAGGTGTAAATTAATACCTAGGTTCCCAAAAATATACAATGATAGAGCCAAAGATGCATCTGCAATCAAAAGGAGTACACAACATGATATCATCAACAACCAACAACTACAACATCAGTGCAAAGGCACAAATACATAAATCAAATAAAGAACTAAGACATCAAACTAACGAGTATCATTGAGAATTGGATATGGATAACCAAAATTGGCATTGGTACCCATCCAAATACATGGGTAACCATAGGATCCATAGATAACCAAACTCGGATGCCTCTTATCCCTAATTTGGTTACTATTCATTGATACAGCTTACTCATATAACGAATGTGGGTCCTTTATTGTGACTTATTTTAACCATTTTTAAATTCAAGTGCTTTCATTTAATGTTTAGAGCATTCTAGTGTAGATCATAGCTTGAAATTGGACCATAGGCCATTATTAATTGTGTACTTGTTCTACCACTTTGCCTTGGTGATTATAATGTGTCCTTAGTTGAGAGTGGCCTTCTTTAGGGTCGTTTCTTTAACTCTCTAGAAGGGACACAAATAGGACACTGTAATGATGGTAGTCCATGTTCTTAACACTTGTCATCATTCCTCAGCGTCTGCTATCCCATCTTTTGATTCGTTTTTGTTAGTCGCTCCTACTAGCTCATTGTTTGCCCTGCCCTATGAGAAGAAGGGTTGAATATACCCACAGTTAACGCAGTGGTGAGAAAATAATGAGCATGAGCTGAATATTAAAATGCAAAAGAATGGAAAGGGATGTCAAGCAAGTAAAATCAAATTTTAGGTTGAGCTCTACCCCTTTACATAGCCACTCGTCCTCAAGAGTATCCATGCATAACACGCCTATCAAAGTAAAAGGAAATCTCAATTAATATCCCAACCTCGATGAAGCAATAACCTACCCATCATCAAAGGGAGACTACATGATCATTATTACTTGATAAATCAATAAAAGTTGTTAAACAAGCTATATCAAAGCAAGAAAGAGTAAGGTAAATATTAAGGGCTTAGAAAAACAAAGGCGAGGAAAGGTAACTCAAGTAGCTAGCCACTCCTACGAAGGCGCTCAATGACAATGGTTTTGCATAACCTAGTATAAGACTATGACACCTTTCATGAAGTAAACCCCAAGCCATAACACCTATCACTTACACATAACATTTGAAAGGGTTGTCCCAAGAACTATTCCTTCCCTTGGGGTTGGAAGCACCTAATAAGGTCATATGATAACCCTCACATACCTAGGTGAGGTAATTTGTACACTATCATAAGCTAGTTGGACATTTGAAGATGATACTTGTGTAAATATTTTCATCACTTTAGTGTTGAATATGGTCCATCTTGATGCTTTTATGGTTCTTGTATCTGTGATATTGATCTCACATTACTCCTTGAGTATGTGCTAGATGATTCTTACAAGTGCAACCAAGATCCCTTAAGGAGTAAGTGATACTTCTCCATCACACAACAAGGCAACTCTAGCCCATTCAACGATGATGCACGACACCTAATGGAGGACATTGAAACCTTATTAAGGAAAGTTGATTTTGATGATGACTTTGCACTTCAACCCTAAGACTTTGGACACTGTGTTTTGGAGCCAGGGCATTTACTTCAGAGATTATGCATCCTCGAGATTATTAGATGTCCTCCATCTAGAATTGTACCTTCTTGATGGATGTTGCACTTCTCCTTGTGGTGATTGATGGTGTTGATCACGTGGGACCCCTTTGGAGGGGTAAATGCACTCTCTAACTTGATGACATCATTCCCTACCTTAATGACAACATCCTTGTTCCTCATTTCATGATGGCAAGAGCAATTTTGACAATGATGTGGACTTTCGACGGTTATTTTGGTGATATGCCAACTCATTTAGATGGTGATCCATAATTTAGGTGGTAAAAAGACATGTCCTTTTAAGTTGTTCTTTACACGTTTTCATGGATAGACATGTCCTTTTAAAGGATGATATTGAGTTTGGAGGACATTAGACTCTCATGTGGGCTAATTAAGGCTTCATATTAGGTTATTTCCTTGATTTGGCTATTTTTGGGTCGACTTGTGACCTATCCCCTTGTATCATGGGCCTTTTTAGGTCTATTTAGGGAAAATCAACTTGGCTACCCTCATAAATAGAGGGGAGTCGATTTCACTTAGATCATTGTCATAATTACCCTTGTTCATTAGCGATCACTTCTCTCTAGTACACAACAAAGGACTAGTAGAGTAACTTTTTCTTAGGTGGATCTTGGATGTGATGTGATCTCTTTTCATGGATGGTTATGGTGAATCTTGGGTGTTGCATAATGAAGTTAGTTTATTTGCCTTATGTTGGTTTTATGTTTCATGGGATGTATGTTCATGTGCCAAATTAGTTTATTTGTTGTTTCTTTCATTTTTCCCTATCAAGCAAAGCCCTCCTCCAAGCAATTGAGGAATAGATATAGGTTTTTATTTCCCTATTCATCCAGAAAATTGAAAACCTAGATTGCAAACCCTGGGGTAACTTAATTTATTTGCAATAGCTTTATTTGGATTTATAATCACTCCAAAAGAAACCTTAAAATAATTCATATCTTAGATTCCATTTGCCCTAGATTGATAAGGCACTAGTCTTTATCACTTATGGCATTTTTTTAAAAAACCCTAATTCTTGTATTTTTCATTTCATGGTAAATTAGTGTTAAATTTTAGCAAAATCTTGTGGTACTAGCATTTAATGACTTGATGTATACTCTAGGATTTAATTTTGTTTAAATGTGCATTAAAGAAGTTAATTCAAAAAATTTCAGGCATTTTTCAACGATTTTTTAGGGTTTGCATTGTACTTTATTCGTTGTTGTATGCAATTCTAACCATCAAAATTTGTTGTAATTTTTTCTTAATTTTAACCTTCACTACATAAAATTTTCATACCACTTTAATGGCTCATTATTTTGTCATTATAAACTTATGCTTTGCTATAATTCGCTACCTTAAAACCCTAGTTTATAGTAACCTTGAGTTTTTCTTGAATTGGTATGTTTGAGTAACATATTTGACACTCCTTAAGCTAAACCCTAGCCTTTAGATTAACCCATATGCCCCTTGAACCCGAGTCTCAAATTTAGTCCTCCATCAACTATAAACCTTAATTTGTCATATCCTAATCTAGTGCATATTTTTATTATAGGACCCTTAGGGGTCACTTAACTTTGAAATCCTTGGGTTACTCAATCCCTAAGCCCCATCAGGGAAGCCTCTTGAATTGTGTACTTCACTAAAAAGAGAGGAGTAATTGTTATGGCGAAAATGGTAACACTCCCATGTTTTGCACGTTGTATATGTCACATATTATGGCTTTGCACTAGGTGCTAGATTGTGTTGTTACAAGCATCAAGATAGCATAAATATAGAAATATCATTACATGATCTTATTGTATGTTTCAAGAACACATCTCCAAGAGGGAGGAAAACTCCAAGTGAAGGTTGTAAGTAATTGCGCTCATCAAGGATTAGTTTATCTTATGCATTTGTGCCTGACAATAATACAAAGACAAAGATCCTCTACCCATATCCTACTCTACAAACAAACTTGTGAGTTAAGAGAAGTGTTGTAAGAACTACAAACTAGTCACATCACAGGGATATAAATCTCCAAGACAAACTTCACAATTTCCAACCTTAAGCATTCACTGAAAGATTCAAGCTACTAAGAATTGTGATTAACTTGGCAAGCATGTTAGGCATACAAATGAAGAGTACATGACATGGAATGCCAAGTAAACTAACTCAAGGCGAGAGTCAAGCATTTGGAGAATGGTTAGACTAAGAGGGAATAATCTTGAAGATTGAGAAGTTGTTGCAATGCCTACGCTTGTACATCTAACAATGAAGAGATGCAAGACATTAAGAAGCAACAATCAACACAAATATCATCCAATAATCCATAATTAACGCACCACCAAGTGAGATGCTAGATAAGTGATCCAAGTACAACATAAAGTGAAAAGCAACATGCTTTATATTTCTTGGAATTCCTATGAAATTTTGATAAAATACTATTGTAACTTGATGTTCACAAGGGCATAAAGGTTTTGAAGAAAATGAAATAACAAATATTGTGATTTTTGTACTAATGTGAAATTTACTAATGTAACTATTATAACTGGATGTCCTTGGTCAGATCAAGCTTTATATATTAAGCGACATCATCTAGAGGAAATGATAATTAAAAACTAAAATCATCTAGAAAAATATATGGTAATTATTGAAATCATTGAAATCATCTCTCTTCCAAAGGTGTGCCTGATATTATAGTTTTGCTTTTAACAATTTTCATGGACCCAACCAAACCCATTGGGAGTTTCCCATTCATAGTTGCATTTTTTAATTCTCTTCTATAATATTATTATTATATTTTATATATTCATCATTGTTATGATTATATATTACATCTACTCTTAATCAAATACTCATCATTGTGATTATATATTACACTTACTGTTAATCCATTTTTAAAGAGAAAACAAGAAGATAAGTCATCTAAAAGAGACATTTATACTTAATCTCAAATCAAGTTTTTAGAGAAAAACAAAAAAGTAAGTCATCTAGATGTAATGGTACAACATAAGTTAGCTAGAATTATGTTGTAGACCTTAAGTCTAGCTAACTTATGGTGCGAAGCCGCTTGTCCCTCCGGGGAGCAAGGAAAATAAGAAAGCAACTCGACGGAGGAAGCAAGAAAGGCTTGTACAAGCTCTAGACAAGTTATATTGTGATTTTCCCTAGAACACTTGAATCAAGAGTATATTGTAAATGTAACACCCTATTAATAACAATTAAACCAAATAAAAATCAAGAATATACTGTAAATATAACAAACCCTATTAATAACAATTAAATCAAAAAATTAAAATTGCATAGACAACTTATCTTGAATTTAAACGCAATTTACACGTAACAAACCTCCCTCAACATAACCATATAATCAAATAACTTGAGTAAAAATAATTACTATTTGAATTTAAAGGCAAGGTAAACGTAACAAACCTCCCTCAAAATAACTATATAACCAAATAATTGAAATAAAAATAATTACATGAGTAAATATAAACGCAACAAACCATCCTAATAACCAATATAGATCCATCTTAAGCAATGATTTAACATGAGCCGAGAGGGATCGAATTTCTTTAGGTGCAAACTTATTTTAGAGAGCAAAAAGGCAATGTGTAATTTTTTATTATTTAAATTATATTTTTGAATCTTGTAGAGATTACATAACATGTGCACTAATCCATTTTATTAACACACATTAAACTTGTTTTTTATTATTAATATATTTTTAAGTATACATCAATATTAATTCATATTAAAATATTTTATTTATAAATAACCTAGGGTATTTTATTCTATACAACATTAAATATATTTTCTTAAAATGTTTTCTATATATCGATAGTGTCAAAATATTTTTGAAAAGTATAAATTTCAAACATCTTACTCACATTTTTTTTACTTCTAATTACTATACATGAAATTATATTAAATCATATCGACAACTAATTAAATATGAATAAGCATATTTGTTTCCTTTTTATTATAGAAGATATTGTTTTTCTATTTAGAAAATATTTTATTTTTATTTTGAGAGGAACATACATATTTATATATCACCTTCACATCGGGTTGTAGAATGAGTCTCTCCACTCAAAAACCAACATAGACCCATCTTAAACACGGATCTAACATGAGCCAAGAGAGATCAAATTTCATTAGGTGCAAACTTATATTAAGCAAAAAACAATATGTAATTTTTTATTGTTTAAATTGTATTTTTTGATGTTATAGAGATTACATAACACATGTATTGAGTCATTTTATGAGCACACATTAAACTTGTTTTTTATTATTAATATATTTTTAGTATATGTCAATATTAATTCATATTAAAATATTTTATTCATAATTCACATTGGATATTTTATTATATACAAAATTAAAATAAATATTTTTAAAAACACAGGATTTAAACATATTAATCATATTTTTTTTATTTATAATTATTTTATATGAAATTATATTAGCCCTTTTTTATTTATAATTATTTTATATGAAATTATATTAGCCCATATAGACAATTAATTAATATGCATGGCATATTTTTCTTTTCTTTTTCATTATGACTGATTGTTTTTTAGAAAATATTTTATTTTTATTTTAAAATAAAATATTTTATTTTTATTTTAAAATAGATAAACTTACGAGACTATAAAATGAATCTCCCCCTTCAAATAACAATTAAATCAAGCCATTAAAATTAAAATAAAAATAATTTCATGAGAGAACAACTCAGAAGTTGACTTTAAAAAGCAACTAAGAGAACAACCCAGAAGTTGACTTTAAAAAGCGAACTAAGAGAACAACCCAAAAGTTCACTTTAAAAAGCGAACCATGAAGGGCAAAAACCTAACAAGTATGGCTGGTCCATAAAATGTTCTTGTATATTTAATATTTAATAAAAGCTTTTGTTGGCAACAAAATAAAAAAGAAATTTAGAATCTCGGTTACAAGCCTCTAACAGAAATTATATTTCAATGTTCAATGATAAAAGATTTGTCTAGTATTATCTATACCCCAACTGGCAATTTTGATTATCATAGTGCTCTCTTGACATTTTGATATCAGCGCTTAATGAGTTTTCCTCTTGTTTTCGAGAAGAGAGGAAAACGGCCCAATCTGCAAATTATCGTTTATATTAATAGTGAATATATATATATATATACCATCCCATCCCATTGTTCTCTAAAAACACAAATCCCAATATGAAGCAACAGAAATCCATATTATATTTAGAAGGATATTAATACTCGCAACATTGTGAGTAAAGCAATGCCACGTTCTTGCACTATTACTCCCAGTGCTTCTACCAAAACAAATAGCTAATTACCTTAATTCATAGTTCACTTTACATGATCCCTTAGAAGAATATAATCTAATCATTTCTATCAAAAGCATTGAAGATACCGAGACCCTGTGTATTTTATTACATGACAACCTTTTCTGGAAGACTTGCAGCTAAATGTCATCCACGTGATGTAATCGATTGCCTTGATTCATACAATGAAAGGAATGAACCCTATGATGATCAATTTTCATATAAAATTAGTAACCCCTTCTCAGCCTTTCTGGAAGACTAAGCATTTTTCAATCGTAGCAAGCAAGCTAAGACTCGAAGGGAATTATATAAATAGTATTAATCTCTGCCAATCAGAGAAAGCTAGGTCTTGAAGGCAATTAACTGAATAGTAAAACAGAAATTCATGCAAGATTTTAATTGAAAGTAAGGGTTATACAATCAATGAGGCATGATGGAATACCAACTGCAAACTACAAGATTAGTCCAAAGCTGCTTTAGAAAGGGTTAGTATAAGCAATTCTTATTTTCAAGAGACAGAATGCAACAGAACCATAACCCATTAATTGTGTAGTTGAAAAGATGGGACTGCTTATTGTATTGCTATCACTCAAAAACCATCATTAATGCACCACACAAACTCATGTCATCTCTTAATCTTAAGTGATGCATGTAGGCAAAGACTAGACTCTGATGTTTACCGACCACCCCACATTGTTTCGGTGAAGTAAACCTTCCATCGCTGACAAGCTCGTTCCTCAGTAGTATAATATGCAAGCCTTTGCTCACATACACCTGTCATCCATCAAGACAATATAAACTAGCATTCCTGTGACTATATTACAAGAAGAGTCCAACCAAAATCTTCCTAAGCCGATAACATCTATCCTATTATCAAGTAGATGTTACCAGTTTGAAGGACATTCAACAAAGTAAACCAGAAAAGCTTCAGAATTTAAAATGTCAAATTAAGTGGATCCTCAAGATTTCGTTGTTTTGCTAGAGTAACAGCCCAATAAAAAAATCATAACAGTGGGAATTTAAAGATTTGAGTCTGCTTATTTGTTAAAAATCCTTACTGTTGTGGCAACCATGCTATAAAGGTGAGTTGTATGAAATTCAAGCACCTATCACAAACTGAATACTCCCTGTGAAATTGAAATTTAAAACTTGCATCCAACACAGTTCATTTTCAATGGTTTGCATATTATCACTATATATGAAGCCTTCAGAGGTTCAAGAAATGTTATGAATTATACCTATAAAAGATACTGCTTAAACCGAGACAATCAGAGAACCAATAAAATAATCCCACTCCTGGTTAGCCTAGTTTGGAATACTGTAGTGTAAAATCTGATCCAACATGAAGTCAGTCCAAAAACATGAAGATAATAATTGACTAGTATCCATGTTTGTCTAGTGCAAAAATTCTTACTCATTTGTTTTCATCCTCGGGGATACACCAAGACAACTCAACTCAAAACCGTGAAACACAACCAGTTAGTGCCAACCAAGCACCATGGTCACAAATACCCAACTAAGACCCCACTTGCTCAAAGATGTCTAGAGGCATCATGTTATTTAACATGCAAGCTTGTCCTTATTCATTTTCAAGTGCTCAGGAAAAATTAGAGATTGAAACTGCAAGTTCTGACTGAGTGAGAATGAGTGGAAATGACTCGTGGCTAAATATTGTAGACTTTGCTGCACAGTTTCAAGTTTTTCTATGGTTATCAACATCGTTATGACATTCTCCATGTAATATGCGTAATTCAAATAATTATATCTGAAAAGATAACTAATTCATGCTGAAGTTTAATATATTAAATGGTTAGAAGGGGTGAAAAATGCTGATCTGCTGAAGATAAAAGATATGCTTTGCTGAAAGGCATGCGTCATTCTCATCATGTTAATTTGCATTTACATTTTTCATTTCTTATGATATGTTTCTCGTCACAATTGCATTTAGATGTGTCCTCAGTGTCAGCCTTTTACTTCTAGTGAGGAGATAGCCTAATAAAGGCCCATTCACCAGGTGCTATGCTAATTCTGTTACAGCAAGATTGGATGGAAAAGGGCACCGAAGAAAGCCCAAAAATTTGTTCTGAATCTCTTTCATGCGGTAATGATTCTACTATTGTTTCGCACCCTCCTACATTAATCAGCATTGATGAATATAATGATGCATCCTCTCATTACGGTCACTGCCCTACATGGGTCTGCAAAGCTTTGGAGCCTTGTGGTTGCCATATTAAGAGTATCTGGAATGGCTTTTCATTTTTTCAATGTTCAAGAAACATGAAACATTTTTAACGGTATGTTCTGAATGAGTAACAATGACTCCTGGGTATAGAACGTAGACTTTGCTGAACAATTCCAAGTTTCTCTGTGGTTATCTATATAATGCCATGTTAATATGAACTATGTGAATTTCAAATACAAATAGATGAATAGATACCTAGATCATATTGAACATTGACATACGGAATTCTTGAAAGGGATGAAACCTGGTCACATTAAGCTGAAGTTTGCCTGCACAACCCTATAAGACATTGAAGGATGGATCATGGGAATCTCTTTATGTTGTTATTTCATGTTTTGATAAACATTTCTAATGTTGCTACATCTGTGGAGAAATCCAACTTCAAGCTTGTTCAAAGTAGCACATCCTCATTTCTAGATAGAGACTCGAAACCTTCCAGCAAAGTCTATACTCTACCTCAACAAGCCTAAAATAGGTGTCTCGTGCTTTCTGAGTGCCAATAAAAAAGGCAAACTGCAAGCAATTAAGATATCTGGCACCTCCAAACACCCTTGATCCTCTGCTCTACTTCTCCATCATCTGTTCCCGCAGATCATGCTAGATGAACAAGTATCTAATGCCAAAAGCATGTGTCTCCTGGCAACAAACTGGCTGTCAGGGTTTGAGCAAAATCAAAAGGAAAAATTAGACCCAACCAAGGCCATTCATGGTAACTTAAAAATGTCAACAAGGTGCTATAAGGCAGTTACAAATCATACAATCTAGATTTCACAAAAGCCCAAAACAGAAAAAAATTTAACCCCCTTGGGCATGTGTCATTATTTCAAAGAACTAATTGCCAACAAGAGCAAATGCCAGTGGGCATCAGAAACAAAACAGACAAGACCAGAGAGCAGAGGAAACTTACTTCTGCTCAAATTAAAACATGAAGAAAAACTGTACCCTGTTCACTCTAAACCAGTGTAGTCACGATCAGCCAGTGGGTGTCAGGGAGACCAGAGGAAACTTACTTAAACTAAGCAAGTTAAAACATGAACAACAACTAGAGCCCGTCTACTATAAACCAGTGTAGCCAGGAAAACCCCCTTGGGCCTAAATATGCCAATGTTTGAAAGAACTATGGCCAACAAGAGCAAATGCCAATAGGCATGAGAAACAAAACAGACAATACCAGAGACCAGGGGAAACTTACTAAGCTGCTCAAGTTAAAACATGGTTAAAAACTGTACCCCATTCAGTTGCAACCAGTGGAGTTAGAATCAGCCAATGGGTGTCAGAAAGACCGGAGGAAACTTACTTAAACTAAGCAAATTAAAACATGAAAAAAAACTAGACCCATTCACTATACACCAGTGTAGTCAGAAAGACCAGAGGAAACTTAAACCAAGCAAGTTAAAGCATGAAGAAAAACTAGACCCCGTTCACTATAAACCAGTAGTCAGAATGGACTCGGCTATGCCCAAAAACTATCCAAGTAAGTTGCTGCCTCAGTCCGACTCAGTCAAGTCAGACAAAAAACTCCCGACTCGTCCAAGTCCATTATTGTCAAACACGTCACCCTGCCAGCAGGCCCCAGGCAAAAGTACCATGAAAATAAATTTTTTAAAAATAATAAGAAAAGAAATAACAAATTTACAAGAAGACAAATAAAAATAAATTTAAAATACAAATCAAACCCTTAAACTACCTTTCTAAAAGTGCCCCTTACTTTTCTAACATCATCTTACTTCTCAAAACTTGCATTTGGGCTATTTGGAGCTGAAGGCAGAAGGTAACCCTTCCTAGCAACCTGCTGTTGAAGCTGATTTGACACTGATTAAAAGTTGAGCAGCATTGCCTCATAAGTTAGAATTTGATGAATTTATGGATTCTCGAGGCCATTTAGGGCCTCAATGTTCATATATTATGCCCCGCTAAATCAATTATTTTTTCATAACGATCATTTTATGTCTCAGGACTCGTACATTATATATGTCGATTGATTTTGCCTATTTGCACCCTCACATGCAATATAAATCAGCAAACATGTGTATTTAATTTCCCTTACCAAGCTTTTTCTCATTTTCCCTTACCAAAGAGACTCAACATTTTCTCATTTCCCTTACCAAACATGAAGGTGATGGTAGCTGACTGTAAGAAGATTGAAAAGGTAGGGAAATGCCATAAGGTCAAATTGCAGATTCAAGACTTTAATTTAGAATCTTCGTTCTTCACTGTACCATTAGGTGGAGTAGATGTGGTCTTAGGTATCCAATGGCTACGAACTCTAGGCACTTATGCTGCCAACCATCAAGTACAGTTCATAAGATTTAACTGGGGAGGCCAGAGGTACAAATTACACGGATTCCAAGCACCAGAGAATCAAATTGTATCGTCATCTCAGATGATGAAGATGATTCGAAAAGGAGCACCCGCTTACGTAGTACAATGTCACCAATTAGAAATGTTATCTGCAAATATGATCAGTGAAGAGTCACCAAAGGTACAAGATCTAATTTAGAAGCATGAAAAGGTATTTCAAGACCTGCCTATGAAAATGCCTCCTAACAGAGAAATTGAGCATACAACAGAAGTCAAAGCAGGGTCGGACCCGTCAACATCAAGTCGTATCGATACCCACATCACCAAAAGATAGAAATTGGGAGATTAATCCAAGACCTTTTAAAGTGTGAGATCATCTCAAAAAGTAAAAGTCCGTATGTTGCTCCAATGGTATTGGTAAGGAAGAAGGATGGTTCATTCAGGCTATGCATTGACTATAGAGGATTAAACAAAATAACGATTAAAAACAAATTCCCAATCCCTTTTATCGACAAAATGTTGGATGAGCTACATGGCGCAAACTACTTTTCAAAATTGGACTTAAGGTCAGGGTATTACCAAATCAGAATCAGGTTGGAAGACATACCAAAAACGGCATTCCGAACACACGAAGGTCACTATGAATTTAAAGTAATGTGGTTTGGGTTAACCAATGCACCAGCAACATTCCAAGATTTGTATGGATATGAACCCCCAAAATGGAAGGATCTAGCTACCGTCCAAACAAATCTACCTGTTGTTAAAAACCAACTAGAAGAAACCCAAAAAATCGTCCAAACCCTAAAAGAAAATTTGAATAATGCAAGGAACCGTATGAAGCAACAAGCGGACCGAAATAGAACCGAAAGAGAATTTGAAGTCGAAGAGTGGGTATTTGTCAAGCTCCAACCATACAAACAATTGTCTCTGAAACAAAAAGGAAAAAATAAATTGGCACCGAAGTTCTATGGACCATATTAGATCAATAAAAAGATCAGCCAAGTTGCATATAGTTTAAGCCTTCCAGAGAAAAGTTGTGTTCACAACGTCTTCCATGTCTCCTGCCTAAAAAGGGCACTGGGTGACCATCAATCAGCGCAAACAACGCTTCCATCTCTAGATGATGAAGGAAGGGTCATTCTAGAACCAGAAGGTATCTTATCTATTAGAGAAAAGAAGCTTCGATCTCGTACAATCAAGGAATACTTGATCAAGTGGAAGGACTTACCAGAAGAAGAAGCTTCATGGGAGACTGAAACATTTATTCAGCAACATCCGTCGTTACGTATGCTTTGAGGACAAAGCATTCTTTTGAGAGGAAGGCAATGTTATGTAAAAATTAGTTAGTTATAGATTATTAGGCAAAGGGCATGATCAAAGATCATGCCCGTTCACCAAGAGGTACCTAAGGCGGTATATAGCCAGGGCCTCTCAAGAGAATGTAAACATCATATTTTAACTATTAATAAAATGTTTTTTCATGGCTATCAATAGCTAAAGTATTGTGTTGTCATCACAATATCTAAATTTTGGTGCTGCAACCCACTTGGGCTACTTTTGTTGATGCCCTTACGGAGGAATTCTACCCTATAGGGAACTATGATGACCAGTACATGAGAGGACAACTATGTGACAAGAGAGGGACTAGACAATGCCCGAGTGCACCAATAATTTCCATACCTTATGCTCAAAGTTAGGTATCAAAGACTAAGACTCCGAGCAGCACCTGGTCTTGAAGTACAAGAGTGGCCTACTTAGGTACATCCAAACAAAAATGGATTTCTTGGACACCTCCTCATTAGGAGTCACTTATCAATATGTTGTCAAAATTGAGCAGAAATTTAAGCAACTTTATAAGCGAGAGTTCAGGTCTGCAAATACTCTGCAACAAAAGCTTGGAAAAAGTGGCCCCAACTCACAGAACAAGGGACAAAGCAAGGGGAGCCAACCTCAAGAAAGCCAACCCATGTCATAAGCGAAAGTGGTGTAAATTCCACAAAAGCCCATGGCACAACATTGATGAATGTCATTGGAAACAATCATTGTTGGTGAAGCTTAAAGAAAAAGAAATAGACTCTGGCTATAATTCTTATTTAAAGCAGGATAAAGGAGAGTGGATTATTGATGCAGAACTTAGTGCTACGTGGGCCACCTTTGCGTTCCTACAAGGAGTGTGCCAAGCTAATTTGTGAGGCGCATTAGAGTTGGGTGGCAATGCACTTTGGTGTGGAGAAGACAATAGTAGTACTTCAGAAGTATTTCTACTAGCCAAAGATTCAACAAGATGTCCAATGATATAGCAGATTGTGTAATGCTTATGCCATTGCCAAACCAACCATCACAAAGCACAGGTTGTACACTCCTCTACCTACCCTAAACAAGCCCTGGGAGTCAATCTCCATGGATTACATGTCACATTTGTCATCCACCAAGCATGGCAACGATTGTGTCTATGGTTGTCGATCGGTTCTCCAAGATGGCCATTTTGGCACTATACAAGAAGAGTAGCACAGCTAAAGCCACTACTAAACTCTTCTTTGAGTGTGTTTGGGTTCATTTTGGGCTACCTCAAACCATTATTTCAAATAGGGGCAGTAGGTTCCTTAGCAACTTTTGGTTTAGCCTATAGTCTGTGATGGATACCAAGTTGACCATATCAACTACTTTTCATACCCAACCAAATGGACAAACAAAAGTGGTCAATAGGATGATTACGCATACCCTACACATTTACAACTCCAAACATCCACGTACATGGGATGAAATCCTTCCATATGTTCAGCATAGCTATAATAGAGCCCTCCACAACTCTATTGGCCACAATCCTTTTCAGGTGTGCCTAGGATTCCAACCATTGGCCCTAACTAATGTAGTTATGCCCATTGCATCTTCTTCACCAGCAAAGTCCTCCCATGCTTAGGTTGAAGCAGATAAGGCAACCATATTTGTTGAGTTGATCCAACAACTCCAATAACAAGTCCATGATATCTTATAGAAACTCGATGCCAAGTACAAGCAATGAAATGACCAACACAAGGTCCCACATAAGTTTCGGGTTGGTGATAAGGTGTGGTTACATTTACAGAAGGAGCGCCTCACAAGCCCCCATAAGAAGCTCAGACCACTATGATATAGGTCTTACACAATCATAAAGGCTATGGCTGAAAATTTCTTTGAATTGAGTATTCCCCCTTTCCTTGGCTTGCACCCAGTATTTAATGTGGAGCTATTTTGACCATATTTTCCACCTCTGTGAACACCTCAAAGGCAGTGGAATAATTGGCCCCCACATAACTCAATATTGGCTACTTTGAACAAGCTATAGTGAATTTGATCATGGAGACCATGACAAAGGATACCCGCCAACACCACATAAAACTCTACTAGATTTTCGAAGTGGGGCAGCTTCTTCACCAAGGCAAGTGGTTCACCAGAAGCCACATTCAACAGAAGTTTCCCCATCTAATGAGGGAACTTGACCCAATGGAGACCATTGCTTACTACGCGAGGAGGATTGATCTAGGTAGATATTGGTGGCCACGCACCTCTTACATTATCTCAACGTTTCTCTATCTTCTTGACAGTTTTTATATGATTTTTGGGTTTCAAACTTACAAGGCCATTTTGAGGCGCTAAATGATGTTTTTACACAATCATAAAGGTTGTGGGTCTTACACAATCATAAAGGTTGTGGGTGAAAATTCCTTTGAATTGAGTATTATGCCTTTCCTTGGCTTGCACCCAGTATTTAATGTGGAGCTACCTTGACCATATTTTCCACCTCTGTTGAACACCTTGGATCATGACACCACGACAAAGGATACCCGCCAACACCACATACAATTCCACTAAGTTTTCAAAGCAGAGTTGCTTCTTCACCAAGGCAAGTGGTTCACCAAGGGCCACATTCAACAGAAGTTTCCCCATCTGATGATGGAACTTGACGCAATAGAGATTACTGCTTCCTACAGGGAGTGGACAGATCCAGGTGGATATTAGTGGCCACTCACCTCTTACATTGTCTCAACGTTTCTCTATCTGCTTAGCAATTTTTCTATGATTTTCGGGTTTTAGACTTACAAGACCATTTTAAGGCCCTAAAAAATGTTTTTTGGCAATTTGAGGTGGCAGAAGTTGTCGTGGCATGCCCTGGCCCCAGTCAGGAGTTGTAGTCCTCGGATAGTTCTTTCCAACGAGTTATTATGCACCCCAAACAAATATTGTATGCAATAGTTTCACCCCCAAGAGTTTGATGTACCATCTAACCACTTTGGGACCCACAAACCTATTGGCATTTCATCTTCTAGGAATAGGATTTTGGAACTCTAGGGTTCTTTCTGAATGTTAGAAGGCCATTCTTTCAACCTCCTCTAACAATTTTTGCAAATGCGTGTAGTTGCCATCTCTCTCTATTCAAAGATAGCTACCACCATTCTAATCAGTTTGTGTTCTATTGTGTTATGTTGTTTCATTTATTAATAGAAGTTGGGTTTTGACTGTAGTATTGTGCTCTCTACTATATTTCTCTTTGTGTGTTCTATTTACTTTCCTGCATTTCATTTCATTCCTTGTACAACCTGAATCATTGTTGGTTGGTTTCATTCAACTCTCTCTCTCTCTCTCTCTCTCTCACACACACACACATTAATTTCAACAACGCATGCAAACACACTAGTGATTGTTTCCTAGAAAAAGAGGACATTCCCTTTAGGGAGGAAACTAGGGGAAGCGGCACACAAAAATGGGTTTGACTGGACAGGTCGCCTATGCAAAAAAAACCAAATTTTGAGGAAAAAAAAGTTAGAAAAATGAAGAGAAGAAAACCCTAAAAAGATGTCAACAATGTCCTATTATGTTGGTGAAATAACGTAGCTAATATAGCCCCCGGCTAAGTTCAAGCCCTACCAAGTGACATCAACATGCTTATGCCCACACTTGTGGATGTGTGCCAATGCACACAACAAAAGTTGAGGCTAGCTACAAAACATTGGTGACTTTGGCAAAATAGATACCCCCAACTTGCAATGTATAAGCTAAAGGAAAATAAATTATATGGTGCTAATGGTTTCCCCATAATGCTAAATATGGGCATATTATCCTCATCATGACAAGAAGTTGGTTTGAAAAAACCCTAAAAGATGCCTACCCTACCCTAAACCCAATTCTCACCCTTTACATATACCCACACACTTACTCCATTGCCCAAGGCTTAGATTATTTGGTTCGACCATATACACACCAAGTTGAATTGTCAATGGGAGGTCACGCAATCCATTTCCACCAAGTCCTTTGGGGTTACCAACACTAATGTGTGTTAGCGATTAATATCACCCTCCATCTACGGATTTTATGAAGTCGTTCTTTGAAAAATAAAATATGCCCACTAACTCACATTTTCTATTTACATTACATTTCATCTTCCTTTGATATATTAATGTGTCATTTTGTTATGATTAGTATTATCATTTATGTTTTAATTTTTCGTATATCTAAATTTTAAAATTTTAGTTACAGGGAATAGCCTAACAATAGAGATCCCCACATTCCTTATGATGTTACCTAAATTTGGGGGCATCCACACGTCCCACAAACATGATCCCACGTATCAAGAACTTGAAAGCTTGGGGTAACATTGCCTTTTTCATGGTCTAATTGTTGAGATTCACAAGTGTTAGCGAGAATTAAATGGAAACAAAACAAATCCAAATTCAATAATGAAGAGAGAGAGAAACAATACAAGGCAACCAAGTGAGGCACGAACCTAGAGAAAGAAATAGAACCTAGCACAAGTGCAATTACAATAGAGAGAGGAATAACCGAAGGACAAGATAGACCAAACCATGAGCATGCAAGAGCAACGTTTTAAGGTGCCGTTAGGCTAAATCATTATATAAGAATGAATGATCACAATGTGTGAGAAACAAGAATAATAGTTGTGTATTTATACACAACTAAAGAGGTAAGACGCTTTCCCTGAGGGGTTATGTGCCTACATTAAGTTGACAAGGTGGGCCCTGAACAAACCTAAAAATATAATATAAGAGTGGAAACAACGTCATTCATGGCCAAATGTGAAGATCACACCCACAATTCTAACATCCCCCTGAATCTAAATAGGTGGCCATGGAAAGAAGACATTACATCACATTCCCCCTTAATGGCAGATCTCCCACACCAATGTCTCCATCAATTGGTGAAGGTGGACTCAAGTAGAGATTTGGTGAAGATGTCGACAAGTTGATAAGTTGAAGGGGAAACAATTGGTACAAGTCATCCCTAGAAATTGAGGCGCTAAATGTAGTGCATTCAGATATCAATGTGATTTGTCTTCTAATGATCCACAAGATTGCAAATAAGTTGAATGGTGCTTTGATTGTCACAAAAAAGAGGGTGGGAGGTGCTTAAGGGGGATCAGACTAGTCAAGAATCATCTACATCCACACAAGGTCCTTACTGACAAGAACAACAATAGCATATTTAGCTTTTGTAGAAGAGAGACTTACAACCTATTGCTTTTTGGAACATCAAGAAACTAGTCCAAAACCAAGAGCGAAAAAGTAACCATAAGTGAATAGCCTCCTGTCAAGATCACCATCCTAGTCAACACCTAAAAAAACCTTTAAGGGTGCCAGTCTCAATGGAATAGAGGTTGCCCATGCAAGTGGTGCCTTCAAGATAGCCGAAAATATGTTTCGCAACTTACCAATGACTTTGGTGAGGCTCCTCCATATATCAAGAACACATGTTGATAGAAAAGGAAATATATGGACAAGTCTAAGTAAGGTAGAGTTTTTGTTACCAAAATCAGGATTAAATCCGATCAAATCGCCAAAACGTGAGTTTTTCAACCAAATGATTTTAACGGCCAAGCATTTGGTGAGTTTTTCGAAAATTGAAAAAAGCGAGATTAAATCATAAAAATCAGAATTGCATCATAAAAATTAGGATTAAATCGTAAAAGATTAGAAGTTTTTCAAAATTGAAAAAAAAATAGATATTTTTGTACTTTTTTAATTTTACCGATTTTTTCCATTTTCTCTTGACTTTTACGACCTTTTCATTTTTTAGAACCTTGCCAATTTATTCTCGAGTCTGACTTTGCAACATTGGGTAGAGTGATGTAAATATGCTTACAATCCTCCATCCTAAAGACATTCTAAAAGATCTTGAGTATATTGGAATTGAGAATGCAATATCCCATAAGAAGATGAAGTAATCTAGATATAGAGAATGTAGTGGAATAGGCCTAGATCAATGATCATAGAGAAGTCTTAAAGCAATAGCTTCAATTTTGTAATCATGGATGGTAAATGCATATTGATGATGGAAGTCATCAACATAAAGCACAACAATGAGTGCCTGACCATTATGATGTCTAATATAGAGATCATGCTCAACCTCACAGTGAGAAAACCCATAACCAACGAAGAATGTGTGGATTTTCTCATAATAAGTTCAAGATACATACTTAAGTGTTGGAAATATAGTAGCCATGGTCGATATTTTCATCATGTGAAGAATTTGAAAATTTGAATTTATATTTTACCTCCAAAATATATTTAAGTTGGCCTCCTATTATTTTAGGTCAGCTAGGCCCCTAAGAGGCACCCATTCGACCCCCTTAGAAGTCTATATAAAGGAGAGGTTTCCTCATTTGAATCATTGATTTTGTCTTTGGTCATCTCTGATCCAACGAAATTCAGAAGGGGAAAAGGAGGGTCAAAAGGACTTAGCTTGGCATTTCTCTTGTTCTTGGTTACTGGTTTGGCTATTATCTTGATGTTGTTTCTGATGTATTGATTGACTATGAACTCTCTCTCTCATAAGGAAGAATTTATGGGTTTTCCCTTTGTGGGTTTTTCCCTGGCCTCGGGCGTAATTTTTGTGTCTCTTGTCTCATCGTCTCATGGTTATTTTACCGCTCTTTCATATTTAATGATTGAATTTTCTTCTATATAAATGCTTAATGATATTGAATGAATGATATGTGAAATTAAATGCTAACCAAATCATTGGAAGTATTTATCTGTGGAAGAAAATTGTTCTCGTTATTTGCCCTAGAAAATTCAACATTAAGCCCATATAGAGATTTCTTAAGCTTGCAAACCAATAATGTAGGCCCATTTTGCACAAATCCCAATGGTTATTCAATATAAAATTTCTTCTCAAAGATCACCACGAAGAAAGGCACTCTTGGCATCTATTTGATGGACTTCTTAATTTAATAAAGAAACAATAAAGAGTATCATTAGAATTGAGTACATCCTAGTAACCGAAGCAAAAGTCTTTGTATCGCCAACAACTTCCTTATGTGAAAATCACTTAACAAAAAGCCAAGATTTATGTTTCTCAATCAATGCACCAACACCAGACTCGATCTTGCAGACCCATTACAGCAAACAATATTCTTACCCTTGGGTAAAGGAACCAATTTGCAAGTTTGAGTCTTGATCAAAGCATCATATTCAACAGATATGGTTCCCTTCCATTCAAGAGATTCTTTGGCCTAATTATAAGGAATGGGATATTTTTCATCATCCACCTTAGTGAGAAAGGACCATGGTGCAAGGGACTTTCAATAAGGTTGCAGTTCTCCTTCATGTGGAAGAAAACTGACAGAGAGTCCTTAAGAGTGGGTATGGCCCACTTAGGTATAGGCCTTGACCTAGTTGGGGAAGGAGTGGATGAGAGATCAGCTTCAAAATTATGGAGTTGCTTACCTACTAGAAGAGGAATGTTTGAATGAGCATTTTGTATAGAATATGTGTTAAAATTGGCAACTAGGGCCAAATTCCACTTTGGGCAGCTCTTTTGAAGAAGATAGTTGTGGCAATGATTTCCTCTTTCCGAGAGGACCAAAATCGACCCAAAGATCACTAACACTGGATAAGGGAAAATATATTTTTGAAGGAATCCCACTCATGTGTAACTCATCAAGGTCGGCTTGAGGTTAATCTAACCAAGTTAAACCCCTCATCCACTCCTATAAAAGGAAGTGTCCTCCTTGCTCATTGTATGCATTCACATCTCATATTCTTCTCTCTAAAATTGGGTGTTGCCCTAGGAGATCAGGCAGAGTTGAAGAAAGTGTAACTAGGTTCAGTCTTCATAATGACATGATCTTTGTAAATGATGTAATAAAAGAGAATAAATTATTTTTGCATGCCTTGCTACATGGGTTACATGAGCAAGAAGTGTCATAGGTCAAAAGACTTCTTCTTGATGTATTTAGGATTTTATTATTATGTCAAAGAGTCAAGTCATGTATGAAGAAGCTCTTCATGAGCTTATGTAAAATGTATTCAAGCTAAAGCAGCCCTCCAAGACCAAGAACAATCCTCCATTAGCAAGCTCAAGAAGTCTGCAAGCAAATCAATAAGGAATTCATCATGTCGGCTCCAAAATGAATTAAATACATAATTAAATGTCATGTCAGCTCAGGCAATAAACATGTCAGTTCATGTATTCAAGTCGGCTCAATATAGGAGGCACAAATGACTATAAATACCCGTCTAGGGTATCCGCAAATGCTAAGGACAGAACTCTGACTGCACCTCGGATGGGTATAAGGTGCAGGCAGACTAGGTCTCGATGGATAGAAGGAGCATGAAGGAGACCTCGCATTACAGGAAGACAGTAGATCAGGACCACGGATGGAATGGTATCTTCGCATGGGTAAACAGAGGTACAATCTCGGCATTACAGTGAAGAGTATTCGGTCTCCTAGCAGCCTCAGCATATATGTATACATGTATCTCGGTGCTCTCACAACAGTGCATTATCTAGGCACTTATTCCATATGCAGTCACAGTCTAGGCATCATTATGAGGAGAAGGGTTACAATGATACAGTCTCGGCATCACTACAGTAGATCTCGGTGCAAGGAGATCTTAGCCTCAGTGAAAGTGCAGACACAGTCCTAATCTCAGTGACTATCACAATCTCAGTGCAATGAGGAGGAACAGTATCACACTCTCTTCATAATGAGAAGGAGCAATACCATAGTCTCGGCATAATTAGAAGAAGCAGTGACAAGGAAGATCAGTTTCATCATAATGAGAAGGAATGACAAGAATCATCACAGTTTCAACATGATGATGATGAAAAGGATCTCGTAGCGACACACATACAGTCATGATCCTATCTCAGTTATGATTCTGGTCTTGAAGGTCATGATCTCAATGAAGACAAGAGATCACAGTGACATGATGAAGAAGCAGCAGTGAAGATCTTCATGATGCAGCAGTAATAGCTTCAATGGTGCAGCAATCTTGATGATCTCAGCAGTGACAGAGAAGAGGATTGATGGCTTGGTCTTGGAGTGGCAGAATGTGTCAAGGGTCATGGTCTTGGTATTCGTCAATTGAAATCTCTATAAGAAGAATTTTGTGCGGGTTTTCCTCTCCAAGAGGGAGAGGTTTTGGCCCTGGCAGAAAGCCAAATATTTTGTGTTCTTGTCTCTTTTGTTTTTGGTAGCAGTTTGATGAAGTAAACACCTACACTAATAATGCAACGAAGATCAAGCTAAGATAAATTGTAAAAACTTCACAAATTGTTATCATGTTAAGAAGAATCACAGTAATCTCTGAATGCCCTAGATTCTTCAACAGGCAGAAGGACAAAGAGCATGTTTTTGGGTTAGTTATATGCATCCCTAAGGCAGCCGAATAGCAAAGGAGGCAAGATGTGGAGTTTAGATCTGTTTTGGGTTTGTTTATTAGTCTCTTGCAGGGCTGAGATGCCACAGGAAGGCAGTTGCAGAGTTCAGGTCAGTTAAGGGATATGTTGGGGTTTCTTTATATGGAATCCCTCTTCTTCTGGTGGGCTGCAACCCTAGGAGGCAAATCTAGCTAGGCCACAGGCATCATTCTTCATGTTTGATGGGTGATATTATTCAGCTGGAAGTCGCTATTCTGAAGAGGTTAATCAGAGAAAGTCACAAGGTTGTTTTTAAGCCTAGAAGGAAGTTTGATTACCGCAGACTGAAGCATCTTGCAAAGGAAGAAGGGCCGCTGTTATTGAGATCAGATTTGGGCTAACCTGGGCTCTATATCTACAAGTCCTTACCACAGACATTTAACTGCAGGATGACTCATCTCATCGACCTGATTGAACTGATCTTTCTTGGATTGTTTTGGGCTTATTCTATTCAGCAAAGGAGGTCGTATTACTTGATCCAGAACCGAGCTCCTTTAGGAGGATATTTTGCAGCCACTTTATCTTCTACTGATCTCTGGTTAGGGCAGAATTTGTCCTCTGTTGTTTGAAGGCAGATTGCATTCTTTTCTGGGCAGTTTCCTTGACATTTGGACAATAGTACAGGTCATCATTTTGGCAAGTCATTTCTGACTTTGATTGTACTCTCTCTCTCTCTCTGCTGAACATTCGATTATAATAATAAGAAGAATTGATAAAAGGTTTTCCCCATCTTGGGGTTTTCCCTGGCTTGAGCCAATTTATGTGTTCTCTTGTCTTGGCTTGTCCTCTACACAAGTTATTTTCTTTCTTCAGTTCTATCAAAGTGAAAATGGTTTATCTGATTGCTAAAGAAAAGGATTGGAAATGAAAATAGGTTTCTGTAGAGCATTGAAGAAATTGACCTAAGATAAGATGATGTTATGTTATCCTAAAATTAACATGGTATCAGAGCACAGGAGAGGTCAAGCCCAAGCAAGAGTAAAAAGGGCAATCACTGAAAGTCCTAGCGAGAAATGAAAAGGATCTACCTGAAGTTCTTACTGTTGCCCTGAGGCATAACTCACTTCAGCCCTTCGGATGGCATAACTAGATGGCATGATTTGCAATTCTTTGCATGGCTCAGCATGATCTGGAAATTTACATTTGGGCTATTATCCTTTGCAGTCTCTACAGGTCTGTACTATGTTCACTCTAATCTCTTGCATATTTTCAGGACCGCACTTTGTCTCTTTCAAATGCCTTAGAACTACACTCAATCTCTTATAATAAGGCCTCTTTATCATGAAGGTTTCTCTCTCTACTGATATGATGAAATTATCGGTCCTGTTCAGAAATATAAGTCAAACTCTTGAAGCAGTTATTATATGATAGAAGCCGAAAGAAACCGACTTCTTGAAAATTGTCCTCTTGTGTCAAAAGAAATGTCTCTTGGAGCACATTTACAGTGCATCACTATAATTGAAGGACCATGATCAATAAAGTTATTCTAAAGGTAAACCGAAAAATGAATACTTCAATTCTTTGAGAAAATTTGGTCTTCGGGTATAGTCTCTAGTATCTACACATCAATATGATGAATGGCATGCTTTACAAGATTCATAGTTCTATTTTTGACACTCAGTTGTATGACTCTTGCTCTCTGATAAGTTACTCGCTCAATGTGTATCGTATTCATTCACTGATATGGCTAAATCATATTATATGGATGGCACAATCATAAATTACTTCAAGGGTCTCAGTATTACAACTATGATCACTATATGATGACAACTCCTTTCTCTCAGTTGTGTTCTTATCTCTTGACATATGTACTCTGCAGTGCTTATGACTGATGACGTAGATCAATATTGACATAGGCATATTGATATGACAGTATGGAGTTTTGACAGCACTGTACTGAAAGTAATATATTTGTATATGTCAGAACAGATCAGAGATTCGACTGAAGTCACCCTGTCAATTGAGAAGAAATGGTTTCTCTAGAAACTTAAAGACTTGTAGCCATTCACTTTTGAAGAAATTATTCAAATAAGAAGAATCATACCAAGCAGAACCCTATAAAATTCTTGGTTACCACAGAAAGATTTATGGCATCAGCCCCAACCTTGTATAGCATCTCAACGTCTGTAACAGTGATAATATGTTGTAGTCCCTTCAAACTGATCTCCATGTTACAGTCTTGTTCACAAATGAAGTTGTGAACAAGATGGATACAAATAGCACACTTGAAGTGCTCATCTCTGGAGATCAGTTAGAAGAAGCCTAGCACTATTTTATTTTCAAGTCTCTAAAGGAAGAAGAATCGGTAGAAGACCTAGTTTGATGAATCTTTACCCTGCTCTCAGATTGAAGCAGCTATTCATCATACTGTAATAAGATCATAATGTTTTTTTAATGTGTAGGCTTGCTATTAATATGAAGAATGGTGGTTATGGTTTGTGCTCATCAAAACGTCATCCTTGGAACTGTGGCATGTGTATAGAGATTTCTTGGATAATAGGGATTGATGATTTCACTTCAAAAGTATGTACTTAAGCTGAAGTATCAAAATATCTGAAGCAATGGAAGAGGCACAACATCTTCATCAAGCCAGATCAAGCTTCAAAGGAGGACATCCTCCGGAATTTCAGCACTTGTGAGGTTTGACTTTTGCGTAAGGAAGGGATGGCATCATATTCGTAGTTAGACAAACATGCAGTTTAGAAATAGTATTGCTCCTCTTCATAATCCTCATCGTTCAAATGAATAAAGAGGCACAGTTGATGATATATGTTTCTGACCCATATCAGATGAGCCATCTTATGGAGATTCTGTCCTATAGCAGCTACCAAAACTAGACGTGAAAGCATCCAGAAGAATCTGATTCCAGAATCAATTCTCCTCCTATTGAAAAGCTTCAATACTGTAAGTGGAAATAATATTCCTAAAAGTATAAAGACCTACAGCTATCAAGGATAGAGCCCTGTAAAGATTTTTGGTCATATGCAGCTTCAATCCTTCTATTGATAGCATTGCCCTATGTTTGTCATCTCAGAAAAGGCAACTCCGCATAATCTATGTTCCCTTTTCAGTCCAGCGTCATGTATAATATCGTCACAAGTCTAGCAGCCAGAATCTGACAGATGCAACACCTTTAATGAAAAAGGGCGCAACTCACTAGAAGCTTTCATCTCAAAGATCAGCTACGAAAAATGTATGGCAGTTTGGAACATTTCATTGCATGAAAATAAAGGTACCTTGAAGTAAGTGCATGACCTCTTGAACAGATGACCCTGATCCTGGCATTTTGGTTGCTTTAAGTCAAGTCTATTGGGTAAACTGATACGCTGGTAGCTCTCATCTTGCAATGAAGGATCATACAAGTGTGTTGAGATAATCTCATGAGAAGATTTCTTCTTCCTGAGTGAAAGAAAAGGCTTTAGAATCTTTCTTGGACCTAAAGCTTTCTAGAAGCTTGTTTCTCTTGATTGAAGGATAAATAATCATCTAAAACAAGTCTTCACTTCTCCAATGATTTTCCAATGAAAGCAAGTCATGTATGATGACCTCAATAGAGACTGCATGTAATCTGCATAATTATGATTGAATGATCTTTGGCACATGGAATAACGGATTAACAACAGTCTGCAGTTAGCTCGATAATTATGTTTTGGGCGAAGTTACTTTCCCTATATTCAGAGGGAGCTAGGATGTTGACTTATGATGTTTGTCCTCAAAAAGAGGCTGGAGTCATGGATAGAACCTACTATGAGGGTCCCGGTTGAACATTGAGCTCTGGGAGCTCCTGGGGGCTTGAAGTACTTGATGCTACGAGCAACTATAGGGTGAGTGGCTCACCTTCCCCTATAGATATGCTAGGTACAAGGCGAGTGGTTCACCTTCCCCTGTGATACCTCATGTTGATATATGACGCATAGGGTGAGTGGTTCGCCTTCCCCTATGATGGTTGTCATGTGTGTAGGGTGAGTGGTTCACCTTCCCTTACGATTGATGAGATATGCATAGGATGAGTGGTTCACCTTCTCCTATGGCATATGAGCAAGATGAGTGGTTCACCTTCTCCTGCAGAGATGCATATAGGCATCTGCTTGTTGTCACGTGTGGACATGTCGGTGGGCTGTGTTTCATCCTTTCCCCATGTGTAGGATGCTCATTCCCTACGATCTGTGGTTGACATGTCAATGGGACATGATTCATCCTCCCCACGTGTAGGATGATCATTCCCTACAATCTGTGGTTGACATGTCGGTGGGATGTGGTTCATCCTTTCCCCACGTGTAAGATCCTTCCTACTATTGTTGGTTGGCATGCGTGTAGGACGTGGTTCATCCTTTCCCTACTCTCAGTGATTTGCATGCGTGTAGGATGTGGTTCACCCTTTCTCTACTCGCGGTGATTTGCATGCGTGTAGGATGTGGTTCATCCTTTCCCTACAATGGTTGTGACGTGGGACTATAGCCTATATGTTAAAATTGGCAACTAGGGAAAATTCCACTTTGGTTTGCTCCTTTGAGGAATATTATTGTGGCATTGAATTCATTTTTTCGAGAGGTCCAAAATCGACCTTAAGATCACCAAATTTGGATAAGGAAAATATTTATTTACTTAAAAGAAATTCTACAAGTCATGACCTTATTAAGGCAGGAAAATGAAAATTTAAAATTCAAATTTGCCTCCAAAATATTAAGGTCAGCTTCACCTCCATAAGGACAAATTGATATATATATAGGTGTCCTCCATTCTCATTAGACATATCTTACAGACATCAAAAGGCTTCTGAGGTAGCTGAGTTCTTGGAGGAGGGCACAGTGCTTGTTGTTTTGGGTCTCTCTTCTCAGGTAGGGCCGAAAATTTCTAGAAGGGCAGCCACAAACTTTGAGATAATTTCTGGAATGTTTGTGTGGGTTAAACTTGTCCTTGCAAGATCGAATTATAGAAAAAAAAGTTGGTCGTATTCATGTACTGCTCCTGGGTTAGTTTGTGGACGTTTTGAGACTTCTCTTCAGATCTACCCCTCTAGGGCAGCCGCAAGTCTACACCATCACATTCAAGGGGACCAAGAGTCCTATCATGGGCCTAGATCAGCCCTAAGGGTCAGGGATGGTCTTCTTCATGCATGTCAGTGGAAGTCGCAATAGAAAAGAGGGTCTTTGGATCAAATGAATGAAATCAGAGTGGACAGTAAGCAACCCTAACCAGATTACAGTTGACTGAATATTGGTATTACAGTTTGAGCCCTACACTTGTTTAAGATATTGAATCTTCAAATTGTCAACGTCATTTTGACTTTGGATTATTGTACTCTCTCTCTCTGTTGAACATTCGATATTAATAATAAGAAGAATTGATATAGGGTTTTCCCCATCTTGGGGTTTTTCCCTGGCTTGAGCCATATCCTTGTGTACTCTTGTCTTGGCTTGTCTTCTGCATCTATCTCTTATGTTCTTTCTTCAGTCACTGTCAGTTTGATAATGTTTCATGAGATTGCTAATGGAAATAAAATAGACTAACAAATGAGCTTATATGAAATTTTGAAGTAAAAGAGAGAGCGGAAAGGATCTAATTTGAGAACCTTGAATGGAAGACGTTTTCTGAGAGTATTTCTTCAGGCTATGAGACAACAAAATGTTGACCTAAGTGCACCTTCTGCGGCCTTGTAGAGTGGATTCATAGGCAGAGTTTTGAGACAATTCTGGGCATTCACACATTGATGATTGGGTTTGGATTTTCGATAGCATTTCAGACTCCTTTTTTTTCTGAGCACATCTGAGATTGATACACTGGTTATCTATGCTCTGCGGCCTATCTCAGTGACTAAAGGCACAGATCTATGCACATCGAGCTCCAACAATCAAACAAAAATTTGGGTGAAGGTGGTTGACTGATCTGTGGCTGAAGCAAGCTTTTGAAGCTTATTTCTTAAGGCCAATCCAAGAATTTAAGGCTAAACTGTGATGCCCTAACCAGACACCCACCAATTAGGGCACAAACAATGGTATCATTTTGAATGTTCTTAAGGACATTTGGAAGGCAGATCCGTGAGACTTCTTGGCATGATTTTGAGGTTAAATTCCTGGCATAATTCTGAGGATAAGTCCTTTGTTGAGCTCTTGTCAAAAGCATGGTATATTGGAAGGCTGTTGCAAACAAATACCACAGATCCGAGCTCTTCTTTTGACTTACAAATCTGAGGCAGTTTCTGTGACAAAACTTGGCACTGTCTAACCAAAGATCTGAGTGAATTTTGTGTGCACAGTTCAAGCTTATTCTAAGTCAAACATTTGTGGCAGTCTCAGTCTACTAATTGTTCTTTGCTCGACATTTTCATGGCATTTGTTCATATTTTTTTAAAGCATATTTTGCAAACTAATTCAGGCCCGAAGTCATTTCTGAAGTGAAGCCATGAAGAACTTTTGTGCAAGCTGGAGTTTCGGCCTCTTATTTCTTGATGATTAAGCTCTACAATCCAGCAACTATCTGTTGGAAATAATACTGAGAGGGGGGGGGTGAATCAGTATTATCAGATCAGTAAAACCTTTACAAATTTCATACTCGGAAACATATACGCTACTTCAGTTAAGTGAACCCGCGTGTACACGCTACTGTGTCTAAAGCAACTAGTGTATATCCAGAAATCTTATGATTCAGTTAGCTTATCTTCAGTAAATGCATCAGAACATTATTAACCATATTAACAGTAAACAGGTGCAGTATAACAGAACAGATCATCACACAAAAGCCACACACATGAACACCATGATATAAGGTGGAAACCCAATGTGGGTGAAAACCACCTGCTGCAATTCGTCTCTTTCTTCTTTAATAAGAAACTTCTTTTACAATGTACTGGTGCAGTCCTTTACCAGCACGCAGGCTACAACCTGCAGAGGGCTACAACCCTCATGGCTCTTGTACTAGCTGATCCATTTACTAGTACGTAGGTGCCAACCCTACAGAAGGCTACAACATTCACTCGTTTTCCAGCTGCTCCTGGAAGGGAGCTACAACCCCTTGGCTCTTGCACTGGCTGATATGTTCACCAGTACGTAGGTGCCGGCCTACGATCTTCCCGGGACCACGTTTCATACATTTTCATACTGGATCCATAAGACAATCACCATTGTAGTACAACCTGCATCATCAATCACTGAAACACCCAATACTGAATCACTGAAACCCTGTCAACAACATCATAACAACAACCAGATCCAACTCCATCTTCAAATATCATACTTCACATTGTATACGCTACTTGGATGAACCCAACCTGCGTGTATACGCTCTTTTACCAAAACCAACCTGCGTACAGATCTGCAAATTCAAGCTTAAAACTCCGCAGCTATATCAGACATCAAAACATACCCAGATCATAATAATAAACATGCGTCAGTAGATCTAGTCTATCCACAGTCAAACCATATGAAGATAATCATTCCAAGCCTTGAGATCTCGTTCCATCATCCTCCACATGAGTGAAACCTTGGTTCAGATCACCAACCCATAACCAGCATTTGGATCTCACACTTCCTCAGATTTTCATCACTCACTCACACATCTGGCCTAATGATCTTCTCCTTATATAGGCTTAGGCCCCTCACAATACCATGGTCCAAAACCATAGTAACACAATACCATCAACTTCAAAACTAGGGATCAACACGTCCGTCGAGACACCATGGTCCAAAACCATAGGCACAACTTCCAAGGAATAACCGCCACGGACCAAAGATAAGTTTTCCACATGTACGCGCTTTTACTGAAGCCAACCTGCGTGTACACGCTGATTTTTCTTACTGAACCTGCGTATATCGCTTTCTTGTCCTGTTGTACTAAGATTTGTCCTATGATTAAGTTGCCATCACCTGTACCTGCCTCTGAGTGAGTTGCCATCAAGGACAACACTTGTATCATAATGCCAACACTATCTGCATCCATTCTTGAGGCTGCCTGTGTAAAATTCGTTCTGCAAAACTACATGTTCTAGAGGTATGCTATCTGATATTAATGACTGTATTTGAAGGACTGATAAAGGTCATGAACCTGTAACTTTAAGATCTCCTGGCGTTGATCTAATGATGAATTTATGGGGCACCTTGGAAGCAATATTAAGATTGTGATTGTGTGAACAATCGTCCTTCTTTTGGCATGTCTGTGCAAAGTTGAAGTTGACAGTGGATCAACAATTACAGTCCATTTGTGATAAACCAACTAAGTATCCCTATGCAATAAATTTTTCTGATATGTGTCATGAATCAACAAGGGCCACTATGTTAAAGAAGACAGAAGCAAAGTTAATGTCCTTAGGGTTTGCAAATGTATTTGAATAAGACCAGCAGCAAGCAGATACAGGCAGAGGCAACAGACAACAGCAAATAAAGGCAGAAGCAATCCTGAACCTCACTGTACATGTAAAGTTGGGCTTTGGTCATCGCTGTAGCTGTGAATTGCTTCCAAAAGAGCAGAGACAGCATGCTAAATATTGATTTGTGTATGCTGTAAACACCGGGTCTATGTTTGGGTGATGTATAGTTCTTGTATTGAATGGTTGATGCCATATGGTTAAGAAAGGGTGTCTTACCATTATTACTAATGCCATGTGAAGCAGAGAATGTAAGTGTTTATGTTGTTTTGTCATAAGAATTGCTACAGGGATGTATGGTTGATGTTGTGTCTATGGTTGTTGATTTGATGAGTGAAAAACATGATTGACATGTTGTTGAGTTTGTTGGTAGTGGAGGAAGAATTGTTAAATCAAAAGATTCGTATTCTTCTCAGAAGATTAACAATCTTGAAGATCGAGGCTCAGCTTGCAACGTTTTGAAGCTTCCTGAAATCTAAAAGTTAGAAAACATTAGTGTGATAAGATCTGTGGACTGACGTAGGGCTTGCGTACTCCAAATTGAAGAAGTAATTCTAACACTGTGCAGTAATCTTTCGGCCTCAATTTACAACAGTCTAGGTATGTTTCTGAAGTCATCCCTGAGAGTTCGTGTTACTTATAGCAGTAAGGATTTATCTGGAGACTATATATTGCTACTACTCTGAAGTAGTTTTGATTATATATATGATCATTGGAAGCTTGTTGTAGTCTAAGCATTATAAGCTAGATTCTGAAGATTACATAACTCTTTTAGCACACTAAGAGACTCGAATGTGAAATCTGGAATCAGAAATATGACTTTAAAGGAAAGTACGCTATGGACAATAAAGAACTGAAACTTGTGTATGTATACCTGAGATACACTATGCATTGCAGCACGTAGGAGGAATGGTAGTAGCTTATGTAGTTCCTTCAGACACTCATATAGAAGTCCGTCCAAGCTTCTTAATTAACTAACCTAGAGCAAATCACTGTGATGATATACAAGAGAAACAATGATTTCTAGAGCTTGATCTCTCCTTGAAAGGAGCACTGAACCCCTGGCTGCTAACAAAATTGTCTAATCTTTATTATATCTGAATTGTTGTGCTATACGTAAGTGACAAAGTGGTTGGTCAATCGATGCGAAGAAAGGAGGTCTGATTGAAGATCTGTGTGCCTGAGCATTAATGACCAGTGGTTGGGTTCGTTGCATAAATATATTGTTGCTATTGAGTTGTCATTATTATGTCTGATAGAGCTTATATATATTGTCAAGTTGGTATTTTGGCGAAGCCGGGGTTGTATCATTGATGTGCTACCATCTAGATGCAGAGAAGTTTATGGTGACAGAATTACAACAGTGAATTTGAATACAATAAATGACCCAAGCATTATGTAGTCCATCTAGAGTACGAAGATATTCAGATCAGTGACAATAAGGGCTATGAATCAGGATTGCTTAAAACATGTTGGCTCACTCAGATTTGTAGTAGTCAGTTCAAAAGCATCAGAGCAGAATTCAGAGCAAGTCTCTTGATGTCTTCACATAATTGGAAGTTCATGTATAATTCTGCTAAATCCATTGATTTACTGTTGAATGGTTATAGCATGTGTGAAAGTCTGATAGGGCAAGTTTGTTGATATAGTTGCAACAAGCTGAGGAACAGACTGATGAAGAACCAACTGAAGTAAGACTTCAGAGGGAGCTCTGACAGAATAACTTGATGACTCTTCTTGGCAAAGATGACTCTGATGATGCCTTGATGACCGTGGCTCATGAACAAGGGTCTATAGTAGAAAAAGGGCAGGTTACAGGTGGCTCAATGATTGTGTTTTTAGAGGGAATTATGACCCTCTCGTTTGTTAATATAAGAGGGAGTAAGATCAGTCGTGTATGAATATATGCTGCTGGATGGAGCTATTGATGATTTGGTCAGCAAAATCATCACTCAGATATAGTCGTGATTTTCATAAAGCAGCCTGGCTCTATCCTATATATAAAGGCATATTTGGTTAAGATCTAAGTTGCAGGAAGCGTTGGAGAAGGGTTTGTTTCCGGCCGGAAATGAAACGGAACGAGGAAACTTGTACCGTACGGCCTGGAAACGTGTTTCCGGCCGCACTGGCCCATTTCTCGAGGAGGAAATGTGGCCAGTACAGCCGGAAACGAGTTTCCAGGCCGTATGGTGGAGTTTCCTCTTCTAACTTGACTTTTTCTTTTTCTTTTTTAAATATTTTTGCTTCTAATTTTTTATTGGGCGACTAAAATATCTTTTGGATACTTCTTGATGCCGCTCAAGTTATAAAAAAGAGGATTTTTTGAGTGGGGCAGCCTAATGTTCAAGCCTATGGCCCTAGTGTTGATATGCAGTTCATGGTGATGTTTTCATTTTCATCCTTTTACTTAAATTTTTAACATTACCATAAAATGACTCAAGATGTTTGAGAGTGGTTTCACCCTCATTTTATTTCATACCGAGAAAGTAGAATTTTAGATCTCACTCAAAATCCAGCAGACTTGTCTGTTTTTCAGGATTTCAGGATTGGGGGGATTGTAACGTTTCCATTGGATTTTGTCATGTACTAGGGTATGGAACTTGTATTTAATCAAGAGAACCAAGCCCTCTGCGCAGGGGAGACCCCCAATAATCAAGAGCACGTAGCGTGCTAGGGTATGGAACTTGTATTTAATCAAGAGCACTAAGGTCGTTCAACTATGTAGGAGGAGACTCCCAATCAAGCACAAGACAAGAAATTAGAAATTTCTCGTGGCTGATTTTGGATATTGCTATTTTCATTATGTGATCATTCATGAGTAAATGTGATGTAAATTTAAAGACTTATAGTTTATGCATTGAAAATTGACAATTTAATCATAATGTAATAAATTAGAATGTATCATATATGCTTTATGATTGCACATGTCCATATATATATATATATATTGTGTTTCCCCATTTCCAAAATTTGGGGGGTCATGTTTCGTACTCATGCCCGTTTCAAAAACTCGTACACATTTCCCCATTTCGTGCAACTTAGGTTAAGATTAAACATTGAGCTCTGGGAGCTCCTACGGGCTTGGGGTACTTATTGAGCTATGAGCGACCATAGGGTGAGTAGTTCACCTTCCCCTACTGATGCATTGTGTACAAGGTGAGTGGTTCACTTTCCCCTATTGATGCGTTGTGTACAAGGTGAGTGGTTCACCTTCCCCTGTGATACCCCATGGTGGCTGACATGTGTGTAGGGTGAGTGGTTCACCTTCCCCTACGATTGCGTATGTAGGGTGAGTGGTTCACCTTCCCCTACTTTTGATGACATATGCATAGGATGAGTGGTTCACCTTCTCCTATGGCATATGAGCAGGATGAGTGGTTCACCTTCTCCTGTGGATACCCCAGTGAGAGATGCATATAGGCATCTGTTGACATGTCAGTGGGACGTGGTTCATCCTTTCCCGACATGTAGGATGCTCATTCCCTACGATTATTGGTTGACATGTCGGTGGGATGTGGTTCATCATTTCCCCACAATTGATTGTTGTGATGTGTGATTGTAGGGTGTGGTTCACCCTTTCCTACGTGCGATTGTGATGTGCGATTGTAGGTTGTGGTTCGTCCTTTCCCTACTTGTGATTGTGGTTGTAGGATGTGGTTTGTCCGTTCCCTACATGTGATTGTATTGTAGGATGTGGTTTGTCCTTTCCCTACATATGGTTCTGAACAAGATGTGATACATTGTTTCCCTGCTATTGATTCAGTATCATCCTACCCATGTAGTTTGGGACACATGGGAAGTACCTCTCATATGGCCAATGAGTTCGGAAAAGTGGTTAAGGACCATAGCACTACCAATGGACGCATCGAGTACTATCGTACTCCCTATGACTAGGATGAATGGTGTTCTTCAACTTGATTTGGGATCAAGTCTGATTGAGGTTTAACCTCTACACTGACATTTGTCAGTAGCAGGTGGTAAAGTCTTGTGACTCACTCTCGACCAATTCTTCTTCATTATTACATCAATGTTCAGCAGAACAGAGACGGGATTCAAAGATGGTTCATAGTGTCTGGATGGCTTTATGATCAGTGACAGTGGCTGATGGTTTGATAGGTGGAATTCTCCCTAGTTGAGAAGGAGTGTTAAAATTGGCAACTAGGGCCAAATTCCACTTTGGTCCACTCTTTTGAGAAAGATTATTGTGGCATTGAATTCCTCTTTTCGAGAGGTCCAAAATTGACCTTAAGATCACCAAATTTGGATAAGGAAAAATATGTATTTACTTAAAAGAAATTCTACAAGTCATGACCTTATTAAGGTGGGAAAAATGAAAATTTGAAATTCAAATTTGCCTCCAAAATGTTAAGGTTAGCTTCACCTCCATAAGGACAAATTGTTATATATATAGGTGTCCTCCATTCTCATTAGACATATCTTAGAGACATCAAAAGGCTTCTGAGGTAGCCGAGTTCTTGGAGGAGAACACAGTGCTTGTTGTTTTGGGTCTCTCTTCTCAAGTATATATATATATATATATATATATATATATATAGGTGTCCTCCATTCTCATTAGACATATCTTAGAGACATCAAAAGGCTTCTGAGGTAGCCGAGTTCTTGGAGGACACAGTGCTTGTTGTTTTGGGTCTCTCTTCTCAGGTAGGGCCGAGAATTTCCAGAAGGGCAGCCACAGACTTTGAGGGAATTTCTGGAATGTTTGTGTGGGTTAAATCTGTCCTTGCAAGATCGAATTATAGAGAAGAAAGGTTGGTTGTATTCATGTACTACTCCTGGGTTAGTTTGTGGACGTTTTGAGACTGCTCTTCAAATCTACCCCTCTAGGGTAATCGTAGGTCTACACCATCACAGTCAAGGGGACCGAGACTACTATCATGGGCCGAGATCAACCCTAAGGGTCAGCGATGGTCTTCTTCATGCATGTCAGTGGAAGCGTAGTAGAAAAGAGGGTCTTTGGATCAAATGAATGAAATCAGAGTGGACAGTAAGCAACCCTAACTAGATTATAGTTGATTGAATATTGGTATTACAGTTTGAGCCCTACACTTGTTTAAGATATTGAATCTTCAAATTGTCAACGTCATTTTGACTTTGGATTATTGTACTCTCTCTCTCTGTTGAACATTCGATATTAATAATAAGAAGAATTGATATAGGACTTTTCCCTGGCTTGAGCCATATCCTTGTGTACTCTTGTCTTGGCTTGTCTTTTGCATCTATCTCTTATGTTCTTTCTTCAGTCACTATCAGTTTGATAATGTTTCATGAGATTGCTAATGGAAATAAAATAGACTAACAAATGAGCTTATATGAAATTTTGAAGTGACTGTCCTAAGCTAAGAACATGTTATCTAAATTAACATTGTAGGATGTGGTTTATCCTTTCCCTACATGTGGTTTTGAGCAGGATGTGATATATTTTTTCCCTGCTATTGATTCAGTATCATCCTACCCATGTAGTTCGGGACACATGGGAAGTACCTCTCATCTGGCCAATGAGTTGGGAAAAGTGGTTAGGGACAATAGCACTATCGATGGACACATCGTGTACTATCATACTCCCTATGTCTAGGATGCATGATGTTCAATGACTTGATCTGATTGGGGTTCTACCCCTGGACTGACTTTTGTCAGTGGAGAGTAGCAAGGCTTGTGACTCACTCTCAGTCGATTCTTCTTCATTATCTATATCAGTGTTCAACGAAAATGGGACGAGCTGCAGAGATGATAACAGGATGGTGTGATGGATGGATTGGCAGGTGAAATTCTCCCTAGTTGAGAGGGAGTGTTAAAATTGGCAACGAGGGCCAAATTCCACTTTGGGCAGCTCTTTTGAAGAAGATAGTTGTGGCAATGATTTCCTCTTTCCGAGATGACCAAAATCGACTTAAAGATCACTAAAATTGGATAAGGGAAAATATATTTTTGAAGGAATCCCACTCATGTGTAACTCATCAAGGTTGGCCTGGGATTAATCTAACCAAGTTAAACCCCTCTTCCCTTCCTATAAAAGTAAGTGTCCTCCTTCCTCATTGTACAGATTCACATCTCATGTTCTTCTCTTTGAAATTTGGACGTTGCCCTAGGAGGTCAGGCAGAAGGACAAAGAGCATGTTTTTGGGTTAGTATATGCATCCCTGATGTAGCCGAATAGCAAAGGAGGCAAGATGTGGAGTTTAGATCTGTTTTGGGTTTGTTTATTAATATCTTGGACGGCCGAGATGCCACAGGAAGGCAGCCGCAGGATTTAGGTTAGTTAAGGAGATATGTTGGGGCTGCTTTATATGGAATCCCTCTTCTTCTGGTGGGCCGCAACCCTAGGAGGCAAATCTAGCTAGGTCGAAGGCCTCATTCTTCATGTTTGATGGGCGATAATATTCAACTGGAAGTCATTATTCTAAAGAGGATAATCAAAGAAAGTCATAAGGTTATTTTTAGGCCTAGAAGGAAGTTTGATTGTTGCAGATTAAAGCATCTTGCAAAGGATGAAGGACCATTATTATTGAGATCAGATCTGGGCTAACCTGGGCTCTATATCTACAAGCCCTTACCACAGACATTTAACTACAAGATCACTCATCTCATCGACCTGATTTAACTGATCTTTCTTGCACTATTTTGGGCTTATTCTATTCTGCAAAGGAGGTCATATTACTTGATCCAAAACTGAGCTCCTTTAGGAGGATATGTTGCAGCCAACTTATCTTCTATTGATCTCTGGTTAGGGAAGAATTTGTTCTTTGTTGTTTGAAGGTAGATTGCATTCTTTTCTAGGCAATTTCCTTCACATTTCGACAATAGTACAGGTCATCATTTTGGCAAGTCATTTCTGACTTTGATTGTACTCTCTCTTTCTCTGTTGAACATTCGATTATAATAATAAGAAGAATTTATAAAGGGCTTTTCCCTGGCTTGAGCCAATTTAGGTGTTCTCTTGTCTTGGCGTGTCCTATGCATAAGTTATTTTCTTTCTTCAGTTCTATCAATGTGAAAATGGTTTATGTGATTACTAAATAAAAGGATTGGAAATGAATATAGGTTTCTATAGAACATTGAAGAAATTGACCTAAGATAAGATGATGTTATCTTATCCTAAAATTAACAATATGAGATGAACAAGTCACCAATAAGGTCCTCGTTGTCATTATCTATGTGCCCATTCACCATAGGAGTACTCGAGGAAGAGGAGAATTATCATCAAGATGTGAAGATGATGTTGAAATTTGGTAGCATTAGGGGGTACACTCATGTGCCCTTGGTACTGGGTATGAGAGAGGAAAACATTCATAGAAGTGATTCTACGAGTGTTAGGCTATTCTAAAGCAAAGGAAGGAAAGGCAACAAGGAGGAAAGAAGCAGTTGAGGTCATTAAAGGTAGTCTATGTCTTCGAAAGGGCCAAACCTGTAGGAATCTACCATTTGCAGTTGAAGGAAGGTTTAGGGGTTAGTTTTGAGGCATGTGCAAGAAAACCGCAACTAGGCTGAGGGTTGGCTAGTGGCCAGCATGGTGATATACACAAATCGCTTCAAACAAGGAAGGTCGCATGGCCTGTGTGCTAAGATTTAGGGCCCAAAGTAAAGGGTTGGGTCTACACATCAACAAGGACGGTGCCGCGAGCCCAACTGTAGCAAACCACCGTGAAAAGGGGGGTTTTGAGCCCTTCCTCAAGTAAGTAGCAAGGTGACAGACCCTCTGGAAGGGCAAGCTTGCTAGTTTAACACAGGTCAAGGCCTGTGTGAGGACTTTTGGTTAGCCCACAGACCTAGTAAAGGAATACAGATGTGGAAGAGGGTTGGGAGGAGGGGCTGGAACTTGGATGTGCCCTAAGGCTACAACAACTGAGAGTCAAACAACTTTTGTAGTGAAAAATTGCCACGGCAGTAGTGTTTTGGAAAGTTGAGGCTTAAAGGATTTAGCCTCAGCCCAAGGATTTTCGACAAGGTTTTGTCTCTTGTATTGAGCATTTTTAGGAATGTAAAGGGCCACTATCCCTGGTAAGGCAACCCTAGGATTCCTATTGAAGGAAAAATAAGAAATTGGTTTTGGCAATTAAAATTGTGGTTTATGTATGATCTAATTGACGATGTATTTTTTGTTGTGCAAGTTGTTTTTAAAGTTAGGCATTTCAATATGTTTATGTTTTCAATTATGTGTAGCTGTCAAAATAGTGTTGCGGGATTCCCCCCCCCCGAATTAGGAAGCAGATTCACATCCTAAATAGATTTCCCACCGATCCTTTGGTAGAACCACAGTTCGACCAAATTTTCGCAGCTCCTGGACAAAAGGAACCGCAACAATTCCGTGTGTGGTTCGGTCAACCCGATCCATGGTTCCAGCGCAAATCTTGTGCAATTCCGCCACAGATCCCATGCAGTTCCGCTATAGATCACAACCAAATCCGAGAGAGATGCAAATAGTTCCCCTGACTTGGTTTGTTTTTTGGACTTCCCTGTGTTTTCAAACTGTTATGTGAGGAACTATGCTTGTCGAATACTCCTAAGGTGCCCCCTTGATGCTCCCTAGACACTTCCTAGATGCTCCCTAATGGTAATGTTAAATTCTTGAAGTAAAAGGATGAAAATGAAAAATAAAGGAGAATGTCACTTTTCATCCTTTTACTTAAATTTTTAACATTACCATGAAATGACTCTATATGTTTGAGAGTGGTTCCAACCTCATCAAACTTCATTTGGAGAAAATATAATTTCATATCCCATTCAAAATTTAGTAGACTTAATATTTTTCAAGATTTCAAGATCAAGGGGATTGTGGCATTTCATTAGATTATATCATGTATGAGGGTATGTGATAGCCATTTAATCAAGAGCACCAAGCCCTATATGTACCCCAGTGTTGGTGGTGTTGATTGTTGAATTTCTTTGTCGTGGCCTTAGCAAAAATGTACCCTTCACTAAAGTCAAAATCATTGATCAAGCATGTTAAGTTTTTTCTACCATATTATAAGGCTTGGATTAGCTCATTTGATCAAAATTGGGCAATGTTGACTAATATCCCTAGAGAATCAAAGTAGAGGCAAAGGCTAGACAAGAGGAGAGGAATCTAGATTCTAGATGGTTGATGCTCAAATAAATAATCATTCATGTACAATGGATGTCATGACTCATATCTATCAGTGATTCATTATTTATGTACAAATATGCATGTTTTCATATCTTCTACAACTAATTCGGTATTTTGGATGTTTTTCTTGAATATAATTGCAAATATATATATATATATAAAAGATGTTTTTGAGATACTTCACTTCCTAGATTTTTGGAAAATGACGCTTCCAACGCTTCGCTTCCAAAAAACGTCCCCACTTCGTGCAACATTGTGTCAAAATATAGACCTGAACTGGGGTGTGGATTTCTAACATGGTATCAAAGCACTTTGAAGAGTAGTTGGGTTAGATTTGTGCACAGGTGGTAGCTCTAAGATGGAGCTAAGTTGTTTGCTATTGAAGGATTGATAGCTAGTCTCTAGGATTTTTGGGTAAGAATTCAACGAACAAGATAGTTTATAGCTTGAGGATCGAGTACCAATTCGATGGGATGTCCAACTTCAGTTCGTGGAAGGAAACAATCAAGCTAGAGTTGTTCGTGAATGATCTGTGGGAGTATGCTAACAACAAGATCGCTAAGCCAACCGACAAGACAAATGGGTTAGAAGTTGTACTCTAGGATGCAAAGGTAATTCTCAGACCCGGTATATCTAACTTTAACCCAGAAGTGGTTCTTGGAGTTAGGGAGAGTGGTCTATATAGGCTAAAGGGCAAGCCTATTAACCAAGAAGAAAAGAAGGTTTGAGAGACTCAGAGGGAGTTCACAGATTTAGAGAGAGAGTCAACAACCCCAAAAGAGTGTCTTCAAATGGAAGAAAGGAGTCTTCCAAAGCCAACAAGAAGGTGTCATGGTCGAGCTTAAAGGCCATGCAGGATAAGGAGAAGCAAGAGGCTTCTAGTAGTAAGGTAACTTCTAAGAAGGTTAGTGACAAAAGAAGAAGCTTATGATGAGTGTTAGCGAGCAGTTGTGGAAGAGGAATATGTTTGTGTGTGGGAAACAGAGAGACTTCCATGGAATGGAAGCATCTCCCTTACTAAGAGGGAGTGTTGAAGTAGCATCAAGAGGTACTCTCACGTGCCCTTGGCACTAGGAATGTAAAACACTCATAGAAGTGATTTTATGAGTGTATGGGCTAAGTGATGCGGTTTTGCACCCATAGACCCGTGGTATTTTGATGACTCATGGTATAGACCCACGTTATTCTGATGACCCATGGTAAATTAGAAGCCAATGGAGAGGCTTGGGATCAATCATGAGAGGAGAATAATGGATGTTTCTTTTTGATTGGAGTTTTGATTTGCTAAGGAAACCGCAAACCTGTAAAGGAGCAACGAGGTACTCTTGAAGGATGTGAGTAAATTGGTTCATGGGGAAAATCTGTTAGGAAAAATCATGAAGGAGGTTGTTAGGTTGTTCTAAAGGCAAGGAAGGAAAGGCCACAAGGAGGAAAGGAGCAGTTTAGGGCATTAAAGGCAGTTTGTGCCCTAGGAATGGTAGGACCTGTGGGAATCTACAATCCAGAGCTAAAGGAAGATTGGAAGTTAATTTTGAGGTTTGTGCAAGGAAACTGCAGCTAAGTCATGGGTTGGCAGGTGACCAGTTGAATGATATACACAAACCGATGCAAGCAGGGAAGGCCACAAGGACTGTGTGCAAGGGTTTAGGGCCAAAAGGAAAGGGTCGGGTTACACAGCAACAAGGACGAGGTTGTGAGCCCTACTATGGCAAACCACAGAGAAAAGGGGGTTTGTGCATGCATCCGCAAGCAAGTAGCAAGGTGCCAAACCCTGTGGAAGGGTCGACCTACTAGTTAGCACAAGCCAAGGCCCGTGTGAGGACTTTTGGTTAGCCCGCAACCCTGGTAACAATCCTGGCCAAGGGTTGGAAGGATATCTGGAAGTGCCCTAAGACTATAACAACAGAGAGTCGAACAATTGGTAAATTGAGTGGTGAAGGATTACGATAACAGTGATGTTTTGGGCAATTGAGGGCTTAAAGGATTTAGCCTCAGTCCAAGGATTTTGGACAAGGTTTTGTCTCTTGTATTGGGCATTTTCAGGGAGTTGTAAAAGGCTACTTTCCCTTGTAAGGGAGCCCTAGGATTCTTATTGAAGGAAAAATAGGAAATCGGTTTTGGCAATTAAAATTGTGTGTTATGTGTATGATCTAATTGCTCATGTACTTTTTGATATGCAAGTTGTTTTCAAAGTTAGGTTAGTGTGTTATGTTTTCAGTTGTTTGTAACTGTCAAAATATAGACCAAACTTAGGGTGTGGGTTTCTAACAAATAAGAGATCCACTTAAACATGTCGAGAATCAACCATAAGTGAATCATCTATAAGAAGCGACGCAAAATATCCCAAAGGACATTGAATAAGAACTTCATCAAAGACAACATCTCTATATTCAATTACTTTATGAATGACAAAATAGGAAATCGGTTTTGGCAATTAAAATTGTGTTTTATGTGTATGATATAATTTCTCGTGTACTTTTTGATATGCAAGTTGTTTTCAAAGTTAGGTATTTTAGTGTGTTTATGTTTTCAGTTGTTTGTAACTATCAAAATATAGACCAAACTTGGGGTGTGGGTTTCTAACAAATAAGAGATCCACTTAAACATGTCGAGAATCAAACATAAATGAATCATCTATAAGAAGCAACGCAAAATATCACAAAGAACAATGAAAAAGAACTTCATCAAAGACAACATCTCTATATTCAATTACTTTATGAATGACAGTACCACATGGATGATATGCTTTGGAAATTCAAAATGCAGTAGTGACTTTTAGGCTCTGATTTGTTTCACTTTTATCTACAAATATAGGTTCTTGCACTTGATCTGAAATTTCTAAAATATGAAAATAAAGGTTTGTTTCCAAACCATTTTGCATAGGGAATCATATCTTGAATGCCACAAGTAGGCATATGAATGATGATATGGGCTACACAAGCTACTACCTTCCACATAAATTGAGCTCCATTTGTTTAGAGTGAAGCATACAACAAGCATCTTCCATAATATCTCTATTCTTTTATTTTGTTATTTTATTTCATTATGAAATAGTCCTTTGCTAAGACATACCATGAAATTTGAGAAATGTTTGGAAATCATTGTTGATATATTCTCCTCCATGATCAGTGTTGATATACTTAATCTTTTTCTCGCTTTGGTTTTCAACTAATGATTTAATTTCTTTGAATTTCTTAAAAACTTCATCCTTACATTGATGGTGTATATCAAAAGAAAGCAAGCAAAATCATCAATGAAAGTAAGAAAGTACTTTGATCCCCACATAAGTGTGGTTATGGGCTCACAAATATCATTATGAACCAACTCAATAAGCTAAGAGGCTCACCTCATTATATCCTTAGGAAAGGACTCTTCATGGTGTTCGCCTAGTATACATCCTTCACAAACAACACTAGGTGGTTCAATAAATGGAAAATCATTGGCCATTTGCAGACGACTCAATGCAAAGACCCTAGATTTGTATGTCCCAATTGTTGATGCCATAACATGCTAGTGTCATTGGCATTGGCCACCATAACAACAAATCCTTTTTGTATCAAGGAAAGAGGAGGCTTCCCTAGCCTATACATATGATCAAATTCATGACAATAACCTGCGGTAACCACTTTAAAAACATCATCTATGTCCTTTATTACCCATTGATATGGCCACAATTCTGCCTTTTTATTGGTATCAGTGATGTAGTAGATAAAAACAGGATTGGGCCCAACTCTTAGAACATGAAGACTTCTCCAAACTTAGCAATGTCAATGACAACAACTCCACATCCTAAAGCTGGTAGGGTGGATTTATCACCAATGGTCACTTTCTCTCCAGTGTGTTGTTGTCCATAATCTAAAAGTGTTGATGGCCAATCACATATCTAGTAGCTTTAGAGCCAACAATACATTCTTATAGAGTGGAGGGTGAACAAAATGCAAATTGAACATCCATATGTGCACTATCAAACAATTCAAGTAGGTTCAAATTGACAATAGAGAGACAAGAAAAGATGTGTACCAACCTTTTCTAAAAAACCAGCAATGTGTTACTACAACAAAACTAAAAGAGGAATAAAAGTGTTAATCCTTAAAGGAGGGTAGAAACCCTAGGAGTCCCTTATAAAAGGTCAAATTCCTATTAGAACCCTAGCAAACCTCGATAAAAGGAGGCACTCTCAGATAAGGGTTTTAAACCCTAAAAGATTGTTATCCAAGAAACCCTAGTTGTAGAACTGCAAATAAGCTTGAGTGACACCACTAACCAAAAGTTTTTTTGGATCAACCACTAAACTGAGCAAGGGACATTTACACCCACTGTAATACCATGTTCAAATTCATTTGCTAGCAAGAGAATCGAATGAAACCAAAACCAACCCAAATTCAAAACATAAACAACCCTAGGGTAGCCAAAAGCGGTACACCCTAGAGAGATATATTAACAACCCCTAGCGCAAGTGCACCGAGGAGATAAATAACACAAGCACAAATAGAGCCAACCAATAACAAGAGAACGCAACGCTTTAAACTAACCTTGGGCTAAAGTACTTTCTATAAGTAAGATTGATTGATCACAATGTGTGAAAAAAATAAAAATAAGATTTGTGTATTTATAAACAACTAAAGAGATAGGGAATTTTCCTCAATGCAAGGCTATGAGCCTACATTGAGTTGACTAGGATGGCCTTAACCAAACATAGAAATATAATATAGAACTACAAATAATGTCAAGTGGCCAAATGTGAAGATTACACTCTTAATTCTATACTAAAAGAGTTTATGCAAAGGTGAATGTGTCCAAGGAGATCCAAGCTCAGAAGGAGAAGTTCTCACTTGATTTTAAGCACCTTCTACAAATGTTGGAATATTGGTGCGGGGATTCCTATATTATGAGTCAAGTCTCACATGCATTGTTTCTATCTCCATCCTCGATGTTATCCCAAATGTCTCATCTAGGCTCAAACCAACATTCACTTGGACACTAAGCATGCATGCGAATTTGTCGGTGGCAAGAGCAAAGGTAAAGCTAGCCATGCCCACCACTAGATGACAAGGTGCCATGTATCTCTATGGCCATTTCTAATGTGGCCAAGCTACCAGAGGATGAGAGTGATGACTAGCATTCAATGGTTGTTATCAAGCCACCTCAAATAACAAACCTCCCCTCAAAGCTCGAGGTGATGACCCCTCAAATCTAGCAACTACAACGGCTATATTTCCTTGAAAATTTATGATTTTGTATATGCATATGGATTTGTGGACTCAGAAGAAACCCCAATGAACCACAATGAAAGAGGTAGAGACATTCCCATTACAAGTTCTCTAAATATGTTGTATATCCTCGAGGAATAAGGTTAGTTTGGGATGAGAACAACAAGCTAGGGTTTTGGAACTAGTTTGAAAATGGAAACCATATTAAGGGTTTGGTTACTATTATCTTCTACTTGGGTGAAGACTTGGTTTCGAGGTGCATTATGGATGTTCGTTCAACTATGGTTGGCAAAAATGGTGCGTATCAAATCCAAGAAAAGATTATGGTTACTCCACGTCTCCATTTTAGCATAGTCTCAAAATCATGGATTCAAGATGTAAAAGGGCTATCTTATTAGACTGAGGAAAATAATGAGGTACTTTGGGACTTAGCTTAACACAATAACAGTGATGGTAAGGATTGCAAACAAGTTCAACAAGATGGTCAAATCTTGATGATCAAAGGAAATATTGATGATAGTATCAAGATTACCTACTCCCCATATATGCCCACTTTTGAAAATGATGGTTCTAGGACATCATGGAGGGTGGTGGATATGGGAAAATAACGATGATCATAATAATGAAGGAGATGTTTTATGGGCCATAAAAGAGATTGTGTTGAAGGTTATAGTCAGAATTGCAAAAGGGGAGAGATTTTAAAAGGCTACTACCAAATTAGAGATTGCAAAAATGACGAAGAAGAGAAATGCTTTGTGTAAAACTTAGAGCAAAAAGCATGAAGCTTATTATGGGTTTAGACATAGTCATGAAGCCAGTGCACACGTATCAAGCAACAAACTTAGCAACTAAGTTCATGGGAGATTCATTTCTAATAGTTTCATGAGTATGTAGATAAATATGGTCTGGAGGCGAAAGTTAGTGTATTCTCTAATATATGATATGTTGGCAAGGAGCCAAATAACATTTGTGTTCTAATATGCTAAAGAGAAGGAAGCAATACTGACAGGGAAGTGGCATTGGGATAGCTCCAATTTGTCTCAAAAAGACTAGACTTCATTATCTGACCCCATGTGGAAAAGGGCAAACACAATCTCTGTGAATGAAGCTACACTCACTCCTTTCATACTACGATCAAAAAGGGCCCCCGCTCTAATAGCAAATATGTACATTTTAATGTCCCTTACGGATTAATTGCCCAAGGGGCAAAGTAGCCTATCAATTCTCGTAGGCTATAGTCCTTGATAAAGGGGAAAACCTCGGGTCACCCAATGTTTGGGCAACATGGGGTAAGTTTTAAAGCACCTAGGGAAAAAACTTAAAAGCCCAAAGTTGGGGGTTTGTCACAAACCCCTCTCAACTAATTAAGGAGAAACACCTACAACAAATTATATAAATACAAGAGAGTAAAATCATTTTTTATCATGATTAATTTGGATTTGATATCTCCGTTTTCTTGAGTTGAGGCTCTGAGAGTTTAATACCCCTTCTTCTTCCTTAAGTTTTGGTGGAGGTGATCCCACCCTATCTAATCTTTGTCTAGTTTCGATGGAGTTTATCCCACCCTACCTAGACACCTTCTCTTTTGTTCTAGCACAGGTCATTAGAGCAATTCTAGTTTGGTTCGAAGATTGACAATTTTCCCTTGTTCTGGCACAGAATATTCTTTCTTGGAGCAACTCGAATCTATTTAATTTATTGATTAGCAATCTTTGGAACAATCCCTTGGGATTTGATTAAAGAAGGGATCCTCGATAACTCTTGTGGCTCAACCTAAGGTACCGCATGCAATCATAGGCCAACAAGACCCTAACCAGATAGCAAAGCCAATTCTCCACCAATCGACTTTCTAGTCAGACAATGAAGGCTCTCCATAAAGGTTCCAGATATAGTCTAAAAATTCTTGGTCTACGAGAAATCCAATCTTACAATACCCCTCCCTAGAACTGACGTCATAAAGGGCCAAGTCAAAGTGGATGGCTCTATTGTAGCAACGCATGCCTAGGGCACAACATTACAAGGGACGAGTAACGAACGCGCTCACAAATTGTGAGTTGGAAGGGTAATTCTTAACTCGGCTAAGAAGTGGCGGCTCAAGTAATAATTATAGCCTACGCATGAACGTGGCCCCATCCTGAAACAAATTTGCGACACCTTAGTTTTGCTGACATAAGACAACCCCCCACGACAAGCTAACAAAAAATTTGAGGCTCGTTATCACCTCTATTGTTTGGCAAAGAAGCAAAGACGAACAACGTGAACCGATTCCTAGAGTTTTGGTAAGTCGTCACAACCTTCAGATTATCAACATAGGTCAGGGTAGCAAGGCTTCCCTGTGGATAACAGTACCACAATTTGGAAGAGTAATCGCAGTTGCAGCAGAACCTAACTTAAGGATAGCACCATAAGTTACTTATATAGATGAACAATGAATTACAGTGGGTGATTAATAGTGCTACAAGGATTGAGTATTATTTTTTAACTGTTGAAATTGCGAATCAGAGCATACTAGTAAATTATTGGTTGGAAAAGATCTACTATACGTCGAGCAGTCATCCCTATTCATTGTGGGTTTGAGGAGAATTTGATTATTGTTGATAGTCCTTAGTTTATGCATGCATGCCTATTATTATTGTTGAATGATATTTATAATCCTATATTACATCGAGGAATGTCCATTGTTGTATGAATGTTGTTGTTCTATTGGAAGCCCTAATCTCTAAGAATTCCTAAGGACAAGATCGCCCTAGTGCATTAAAAAATAAGATGGGGGGAATGTTAAACATATATGAGAAAACAAGATCATTGGATAGAACATCCATGGCTAGGATTTGTGTAAAGATGAATCCATGATATAATCTTCTAGACGGCATTGATATCCAAGTTGGGGATTATAGGCAAGAAATTGACTATGTTAAGATTTCGATCAAATGATCCTTATGTCATCTCTATGGTCATTTGAGAAGAACCCATCCTAACGAGGATACACCAAAAGAGGAGGAGATAGTTGACCAAGATACGGAGTTGGAAGAGCAAGATAATTTGCCACTAAAAATCTCTATGGACCAAGGAAAAGGACACCCTCTACAAAAGCTAAGACTAATGCCAAAGAAACTACTTTTGTTGTAGGGAAAAACCTTTAAGATATAGCCAAAGCTAAAATATTACTCCTCGTCCAAGGAAGACGCAACTATTTGTTGTACATCAAGAGAATAAAATAGTGTATGGTCATAAAGATGTTGAGGATGCTCCTAGATCAAAGCAAAACAAAAATCATAAAAAGTGCTCATGTTATGCTTGACCTTCAAAAACCCACTAATCCAAAAAAGAATTTAGAAGTGGATATGTTTCTAGAAGGGGTCTTCAAGAGGGAAGAGTGGCAAGGCTAGGACTATTCAAGAGTTCACCTCCTCTTAGGTATGGGGAAGAACACCAATGATAAGGAATAAAAAGGTGTACAAAACACTAATATCAACTTAGATCAACCAAGAAGAAAAGTTTATTGAAGCAGGAAGCTTCTTTAGCATGAAGAAAATTAACTCTTATGGAACCAAAAAATATCAACTTAGATCAACCAAGAAGAAAAGTTTATTGAAGGAGGAAGTTTCTTTAGCAAGAGCAATAGGGTTTGGATCAGGAGGAAATCACGTGGTTCTAAAGAGGAGATATTTTCTCAGTCAAGTTACGGTGCAAGCACAAAACGAAGTATTATCATGGAAGCAAATGCTAATCCAAGGGGCAAGGCCTTTAAAGCACAGAAAGCCCACTTTGCATTTAAAATGATTCTTCTTGCATGTAACATAGAGAACTTGAGACTACCCATAAGAGAAACTCCTTAAAGAGGTTGGTGTTTATTCATAATCTAGAGGTAATGTTAATTCAAGGGTCTATGTTTGGGGCAAGCAAAGCAAAATGCCTATTGATGGTTGCTTTTACTAGAAGGAATTTGAGGAATCAATGTGGACAAAATATCTAGAGGTTTGGTCTTGGAATGGTACAAAGTCGCTTCAAGTCAAAAATAATCATTTTCTTCAATTAGCAATATATGTGGAATTATTTTCTCTGATGAAAGACAATGGTATACAATCTTATCAATATGTATAATGTTATGATCCCTTTCTTTGAGGGAAGAATTATGGGGAAATATTTTATGGGGAAAGATTTTTTATTAGTATACTATGAGGAGGGACAATGTTATTGTGGTTGGAATATGTATTATAGAGCCTCTAATAATCAAACACATGTGACGAAACAATAGAGTTAGAGTGAAGGCCTCTAATGTTAAATCTCCCAATACCAACCCAAATTTATTTTCTCGCAACAATTTTTATTCCCAATAATTTATTTTATTAACCAAATAAATCCTAAATTGTTAAAAGATAAAATCACTAGTATTTTAACATCCAAAAATTTATATGTAGCGGAAGTAAAATCAAAGAGAGAGATCAATCACACATTACAACATATAAACACCCACAACACTTCTTCTTCATTCACTGATATGGGGAAAATCAAGGTTTCAAACCATAGAGAAAATTACAAGGAAATATGCATTGATTAGAACCTACAACTCAAGCCCACTAGATGAATTCGGCCCACTAGAAATTAGCCTCTGAAGAAATTTGGCCTAGAGAATTTAGGCCCACCTCTTCACCAGCAACTCGACCCTGCATCTTCCCCTCAAACTGTTGGAAATCATGATTGTCATTAGACCAAAACCCACAGGTGTCAATCAACGATCGCATCGCCTGAGATAAGGAACCACGAGAGGCGGTTAAGTCCATGTCGCAAAACACATGGGGAGCATTGGTTTATCCATTGTCCAACAATCTCCCCCCCAACGCGAGTCGGTGTGTATTGAACTCGTGACCTACGCTCTGATACCACTTGTTGGGAATCATGATTGTCGTTAGACCAAAACCCGTAGGTGTTAGTCAATGATCGTATCACCAAAGATAAGGATCCACAAGAGGCAGTTAAGTCCATGTCGCGAAACACACGAGGAGCGTTGGTTTATCCAATGTCCAACACACAACCTATGCACCTCAGGAAATTCGGCCCAGCAAATTTGCCCCTCCAACAAATCGACCTCCTTGCTTCAACAATTCAGCCTTGCAATCTCCAGCAATTTGGCCTCCTACAAATCTCTTAAATCAACTGACACTCTTCGTCCTCTGCTATTACAGTCTCGTTGAGCCTCTTGCTCTAGAAAAAATCATTTTCTCCACTTGTTGTGTCTTCGCCACTCTCTTAGGCTAATTTTATAATCTTCATCAAACCCAAATCCCTAACCCTAATCACCCTTCTAGAATATCTAAGAGATCAACAACTGAAATCATTTCTAAGTCACTTAAATAATTTCATTATTTATCTTTAGAAATTGACTTAATAGTCCACAATAATTAATTGACTTTAATTAGTCCACAATAATTAATTGACTTTAACTATTGTACTTTTCCTATGTTAGGAAAGAAGACATAAATCACTTACTCCATCAAGCAAGCACCTAAGGAGGCAATAAATCATATTCTACATGCTAAGACACCAAGTCTATATAGAAGAGCTTCCAAAGTTACCACAAGCTTCAACATCTAAAATGCTTGATAGTTCCTTTTATAGCAAAGAATATATATACAATATATGCAATGTTATCAATATCTATGATGATATGATCCCTTTATTTTGAGGGAAGAACTTTGGGGAAAGTTCTCTTTTTTATATGCATACTATGAGGTGGGACAATGTTATTGTGGTTGGATTAAGTGATTTAGAGCTTCTAATACTCAAACCCGTGTGGAGAAACAATAGAGTTGGAAGTGAAGGTCTCTAAAATGCTTGATAGTTCCTTTTATAGCAAAGAATATTCTAAAGAATGAGGGCAGAATCAGATCATGGATTGGAAAGGGTGGGGTCTCTAACCATGCTCCTATTTTTCTCCAATTAAAGAAGGCTAAGGAAGAGCCTCCATGTCCTTTCATGTTCAACTCTCACTAGTTGAAGGACCCAAAGTTTCTAGAACTGGTACAAAATACAGTTTGGAGGATTCTGTCATGTACAGTTCCTGACATTTCAAGAGGATCATGAAGAAAAATATAGAGTGGGCAAAGGTAATACATAAAGATTCCCAAGAGCAAATTTGGAACCTTGAAGAGGACATTTCCAACATCTTTTGGTCAAACATGAACAATATCTTCACTGAAGAAGAATTGCTGAACTTATACCAACTAGAAACCACCAAAGGAGAACTCCTAGACTGTTAAAAATCGAAATGGGCACATGAAAGTAGAGCTATATAGTTAGCTCAGGGTGATGAGATCCATTTCTTCAACAATTATGACAAAATGAGAACATAAACACAATATGGAATATCAAGAATGAAGAAGAGTAACAAGTCCATAGATTCAAAGGCTTAGCAGAGGTTGGCACAGATCATTTTAAATGGTTGTTAATGGAATATCAAGAATGAAGAAGAGTAACGAGTCCATAGATTCAAGGACTTAGCAAAGGTTGGCACAAATCATTTTAAATGACTGTTCAAGGAACCAAACAAAGCCAACATATCTAATATTACGAATTTAGAAGAGATCACATTATGTTTTTGAACTGTTTGAACTCAACATTTCAATCTCTAGCACTAAGACCATTTTCAAGACGAAGAAAGAACCGGGCAATGATTCATTCTTCTTCCTGAAGATGATCTCAGCTCTAGAGATCCAAATGTTAAGTTCAAACTTCAAAGAGTTCAAAACAATAATGCAGTCTCCTCCCACTTCATAATACTACACTGAGTATAATGAATAACCTGATATCTGAGATTGTTAAGATGCCCACTAATTTCCCTAGTTTTGTAATAAAAGACCAAAATGTAACTCTTATGGCTGAGATTTCATTGGCTGAAATAAAAAGAGGTAATCGATTCTTTTCAGAAGAATGACAGTCTTGAGCTAGTTGGATGGCCCATTAAGTTCTATGGGGAATTCTTTGAGTTCATTGGGGAAGATCTTTTGATGGTTGTGGAAGGATCTAGGAACACAAGGAAGGTTCTGGGGACTATGAATTCTACCTTTCTTGCAATAACTCCTAAGAAAATATGTACTCGGATCGCTTGAAGATTACAGACCTGTCACCACTTAAATATTCATCAGATCCTGAGCACTGCACTTAGAGGAGGATGTTTCTTGTCTTTGATAGCCTCAGACAGACATATCTACATATTTTCATGCATGTTTTCACATTAAGAATACTTCTGAGGCATTTTCACACTCCCCAAGTCAATAGTTTCATGTTTGAAGTCATGAGGAACATGTCCTAACACATTAGCACATTGTCAAAGAGCTCATTCTTTGAGGAGTGCTCCACATATTGAATAGGTTTTGTCACTTGTTGTTATGGCACATACTTGGCAAGGAAAAAAGGCAAGCTTCAAGGAGCTTTCCAAGAAAACGCATCTAGATCAGCCCATTTACCTAGAGGAAAGCATTTTCAAGATGAGCACTCTACACAGAAGTATCTAGGAGAGATTAGTAACTTTGGGATTTCTATTGTTATGTTGAGAAGTTGCTACAAGAATCCTCTTAGTGCAACAAGTCAGAAAAAGAAACATGTAGTCTCTAGGAGTTTCTCATTCAATGTATCTAGCATTGTTAAGGAAAGCATTTTCAAGATGAGCACTATGCATGGAAGTATCTAGAAGAGATTAGTACCTTTCGAATTTTTGCTGTTATGTTGAGAAGTTGGTACAAGAATCTTCTTAGTGCTACAAGCAAGAAAAAGACACACAAGTCTCTAGAAGTTTCTCATTCAACGCATCTAGCACTGTTAAGGGGAGCACCTTAGTCAAGGAGACTTCTAGATCTTCCTATATATATTTTATTATTGTTTCTTGAAGATGGATCCACGACCTTCTAGAGAATTCTCTTCAGAAGAAAAGGGATACATAACTTTCTATAGAATTCTCCATTGAAGTTATGTTAGAATTCCATGCACCCGAGGTCTGGTCTATGTTTAGCCAGAAAACACAAACACACTGAAAATGCCTAACTTCAAAAGTTTTTGCATAACAGAAAATACCAGCAATCAGATCAATGTACAGTACACAAGAATTAGTACCCAAATCTGATTTGTTATAATTCCATTAACAAGAAAATCCACAGGGCTCTCGTACCAGGGAAAGTGGCCCTTTACAATTCCTGTACAACAACAAAAACACAACAAAACTTTGTACAAATTACCTGGGCTGAGGCTGAGCCTTATCAGTCCTCAACTGCCCCAAAAATCAGCACTGTGGCAGTCCCTTCACCACAGAGATACCTACAGCAAGTCTTCACAAGTCTAGTTTCCCACCTGGTAGCCCTTGTAGAGGTTTTCCAAATACTGTCAACCTTGCTGCCCACCTGGCAGACTTATTCACAATTCCCAACAGCAATCTGCCCCCCTTGGCCTACTCCTTCAGTCCTCAGCCCCCTTGCTGTAGCACTATCAAGCCTCGGCCTGCTCCCTTAGGCCACAGCTCCCTTTCCTAACCCTTGGAGGCACCTACAGGCCTGTGGCCTGTCTCTTCAGGTTCTTAGCCTCCTTGTTTCAGCCAGCGGCTAGCTCCTTAGGCCTGCAGCCAGCCCTTCCTGACTGCAGCATCCTTTAGCACTGCCCAGCTTCACTTACCTCAGCTGTGGCTAGACCTGCCAGCCCTCAAACTAGGGCTCAGCCTCTTCTTTCCAGCCTGCGACTTGTTCTTTTCTTTCTCCTGTGGCTAGGGCTCTCCTTTGTCTAGCCTTTCCCACCTGCAAGCAGCAAAATCAAAAGCTAAGACCCTTATCACCATAGAAAAGAGATCCTCCAAAACCCTTGCTGCCCTAGTTGCAGGTCAGTGGTTTCCTTCTTCAATTTCAAACCTCAATCAAGAAAAAATCCATCACACCATGTCCATATCAGTTGTGCTCCGCAAGCCTCTCGATTAGCTTATTATTTATACAGGACCATACGTCCCTTTGGAAGCCCACTTTTCCTTCAAGAAACCTCCAACATTAAACTCAACATTAAATTAAAATAATAAATGTTTTCATTGGGCACAAAACCCCATTACTTTGGGTACAAAGCCCACAACTTGGGTGCAAAGCCCACACACATACTTTATGGGTGTTTCTCTCTCACAAGCCTAGCTTCATGGACATGTGAGAGTACCTTCACTTGTAAGGTTGTTAAATATCTTTGTTTCCTCTCTTCTATGCTGGAAATTTTGCTGCTGTTATAGCGTTTTTGTCCACACAAGGTCCATTGTTTTTAGATCAGGATTATGCTTTGTAACTGGGCTGTTATTCCAGTAGAAAGCTGTCTTTTATTTCATTATTCATATTTGACGTTATATGATGAAGAAATACATTGTGAAGGTATTATGACATCTTTTAAGTTTAGCATGTTGACTGAAAAGTGAATTTACAGAACTGAATTGGAGCAACTTTACTGGTTAAATATTGTCTATTATCATGTTCTGTAGTCTCAAAGTATTTTGAATCCATTGCCCAAGGATTGGACACTGATCTACTTGAATCCACCACCATATATCTATTGTGTATCATAAACTTTTTGATTACCAAGTCTGAATTGGTCTTAAGGGTTATAAGGAAGACTTAGTAATCTCATTAAGAAATCTCCCCCTTACGCCATAGGAGAGATGGCTTATAGTGAAGGGAGGTTCTACTGAGGTGACACTGGGTAGAACTCCAATAGTTTTCCGAGAGTGTGTATTTTTGACAATTCGGATTTATCATGTGTGAAAATCCAGGGGCTAATAAGACCAATCTATCTTTGTAGTGCAGTATCATCTCTAAGGTCATTGCTAGAAGGCTTAAGCTTGCCCTTTCTCCTGCCATATCAAGTGACCAATTTGGGTTTCCTGAACAATACGCAAATCCCTGATGTAATTGGTAATTTGGTATAGCTCAAGAAGGTCTACAGTCCATCAAGGAAAGGGAATTTCTCTCCTTCACTGTCAAAATGGATTTTTCTAGAGCATATGACAAAGGTAAGTTAGTCATATTTAAGACTAAACAATGCTCCATGTTGGTTTCTCTTGTGAATTTGTTAACTAGGTGGAAGGTCGTTACTCTTTGTTTCATTTTCCCTAATGATGGGTCTGGCACTTCTTTCTTCCAGCACACCAAAAGATCAAGACAGGGTTGTCCCCTCTCCCCTTTCATTTATCTTTTGAACTTGAAGGTTTAAGTAGGTATTTGGTCCATGAGAAATCCATTGGAGTCCTCAAAGGGATAAATATGTGGAAAATCTTCCCTTGTCACATCTTCTGTTCATCAACGACGTTTGATGTTTGGTGATGGATCTCTGAGGGATGCAGGGGCTTTTCAAAGTGACCTAGATTTGTACTGCAAGGCCACCAGGATCGAAGTAAAATGAGGTGAAATCTTCTATTATGTTTCACAAGATGGTGGTAGGACAACAAAATGATATTAAGGCAATGATTATGGTTTTAAAATTTAAGCACTGGTTGTGTTTATACAATAAGATTTAAAACTGGATTTCCTCTTGGTATACAAGTTGGTTGTCTCTTGGGGGTAGGATAACACCGGTTAAGGCGGTGTTAGAGGCTATCCCAGTCTACTGGCAATCCTAGCTTACATTCCTCAGGGGATCCTGCACAAAATCAAATGGAAGATACTCAAATTTCTTTGGACAGGGAAGAACAAGGAAAATATGGCTTGGTAATATGGGACAGGCTCACACAGCCATAATGTGATGAACAGGATCTCAAGAACATTTTCCACTTTGGCCAAGCCCTGGCAGTTAAGAGCCTTTGGAATTTGATGTCAAGATCGGGGTTGTGGAAAGAGGTAATGTTACAGAAATATATACAACCTTTATCTGTAGAAGAGTGGACTAGGTAACCAAACAAGAAATGTATTAATGCCTACATCATTTGGAAAGCACTGTTATATGCTCTAATCTGTATGGGAAACTGACTTGCTTGCAAAGTTGGCAATGGTAATAACATTCATCTTGGTGTGGACCTAAGTTGCACGAAATGCCGAAACGCTTCGGAGTTTCCGAAACAGATGCGTTTAGAAATGTCACCTCCCAATAATGGAAACGTCGGCCGAAATGTTGTTTGAAACACCATATATGTTTATATGTATAAAAAGAAACTTATAAATAAGTGAATAACACATTATCTTGCAAGAAAAAAGGGATAAGACCCATAGATGACAATCGAGAAGAAAAACCAAGTCTATATTAACTCTCATAGATGATTACATAATGGTCGAGTTTCGATCAAGTTTCGGCCAAGTTTCAAAGTTTCGGGTACGGGTATGTCCCGAAACGTCGAGTTCCTAGAAGTTTCGTGCAACATAGGTGTGGACCTTTAGATCAGAAGTTGAGAAGCTTACAGGTTATCAGAGGGTGTCCGCACAACCCTTGGGCAGTCCAATGTGACAACTTTGGCAGATGTTGGATTTTGTGATGTTTAATCTATCTGGGGGAGGGAGGGGTGGCAGGGGAAGAATGTTCAGGATATAGGCATGATGGACCAAGACACTAAGGAATGGAATGCCTGTGTTAACAAGCTCTCATCCAACTTCATCATTCTTAGAGATGGGATGTTCATCTGATTTGGTCAAAAATCCCAGCTAGGCATTACTCCACTGCTAGATTAGGGCACTACTCAGCAATACTCACTGATCGACAACAGTCAAATTTTCAGCTGCGGGGGAAGGTGGTCTTAAAAATCAGAACTCCCATGAAAACAAGACTTTCTTGTGGATGACTTTAATAAATGAAGTCCTCACTTGAGATGTATTATTAAAAAGGTCTTCCGAAGTTCCTGGAATGTGCTCCATGTGCTAACGTGTTTCTTAATTGGTCTCTCCTATGATTGTAGGTTACTATTTTTCTTTGGAAGTTTGGGGACCAGCAATAACCATAACTGGTGGCACAGGAGTTTGGATTGGCAATGATCCAGAAGAGACTCTCAAGACCTCGTCAGAGTATAGCAGGTTAGAAGAACATGAACCATTCCTATTAATTCCTTGCCGGAACCTGTGGCTAACAAGAAATGCAATGATCATTGAAGATATGAGAAAAACACTTCTGCAGGTATTCTACAAAATACAATATGCATACGAAGGACTAAAAACAGAATTTTCCATCAAGGCACAGAAACAGGTAGCGCATTTGCATATAGACCAAGGTAGACAAAGGTCGTCCCTGATATTTTTTGGTTGGTGTATGAGAGAACAATCTGGGAAGCAGAGCTGGAGGAGTTTTATATATCTTAGAGAACCATTTCTATTCTTTCTCTTATGGTTTGTGTTATGGGAGCAATAACATAATGGAGGTCAAAGCAATTCATATTCTGGTTGGGTATAGCCACATAAAGGGGGGCATCACAGATATTCAGCTTTGTGGGGTATTCTAAGCTGGTGGTTGACTAGATCAATGATCACTCAAGGAATCTCAATGAGGCATGAGCATCTTGTCCAACAAGTGAAGAAGCAGCGGGCCACTTCTGATGCTTTTTCTTGCATCATGCATGCATATTTAATATTTATAGAGAGTTACATGCTACTACTGATGGACTGTCAAAACACTGTCAAAACAGGGAGTCAATGCTCAAGCAGCCTTGCTTGAGATGACTCAGATACATGATGAAACTACTGTCATCCTGCCTCGTAGACACCTATTTGTCTAGTCACTTGCTCTGTATGTGTGGACATGATTGTCCAGGTTTCATCAGATCTCGTGATAAGACCAGCTTTGGCCTATACAGTACAGTAGTACTTGCCACTTGGTTCCTTGTTTGGAACATGATGACCTCATTACACTTTGCTATTACTGTTTTTCTTACAGTTGTTTGAATTGGAGCTATGGAGCCTTTGGCTTTTTTCCTCTAATCATTTTGTCATGGCTGAGTTACTTAGGTAGCTCACTCTTGGTAGTGTTCTTGGACTAAAGAGATACTTGAACTAAAGAGAGATAAAAAAAAATTGTGATAAAAAAGGTTACCAAAAATGAAATTGCAAAAACATGCTCTCACAAGATCCTTTACTGTACTGCACAGGCTGCCTTACCTGCTAAGAAGCTTGCATTGGATGGGACACCTCAAAAAACCCTTTGCCCACCTGAGCAATCTTTCATATTTCTGAATGGCATAGTTGGGATTCACAAAAGACTGGGCAGTTGAAAAAGTGATTGATGGGGCAGAAGAGAAAGCAAACTCCCTGCGGCTTGCTTAACAATTTTCTAAATGAATTGTCTCCACTAAAATATGCCTAACCCTATTATGTAGTTAGAATATCAACTAATCCACATTCTTTCTGAGTGATGAAAGTAGAACATAATGTCAAGGTACTTCACAACTATATCTGGTTATTAGAGAATAATATGGCTATTAGAATTGACTATCTGTTGAAGTGAGTCGTAACAAAAGGAAAAAGCTTATACAGTCATGACAATCACCAGAATCATGAGGATAAAGTAAAAAAGCACTCTGTATTGATGGTTAAAATGCTTGCTGCTGCCAATCAACCTGCATCTAGACAGGACTTCTGCAATTATGATGATGCGAGAAGATAACCACAATAGGCAGGCAGTTTTTATGATGTTATCCAAGAAGGGAATCTGCTTAGCTGAAAACCAGAAGCATTTACTTCCTGGAGCAATGGAACAATCCATGATTTTTAAAACCAATAAATAACCCCACCTAGCAAGATAAACACTACCTTTATATGAAAAGGATAAAACAGAACAACTGCTTTATCATGCATGAGTTTTAAGGATACGCACAAGGATACATACATCAGCAAAACCTTGAAGCCTCAATGACAACTTGTTACTGTATTCGCACAGGCTGATTACAAGGAATGAGCAATGGCAGATAAACAGCAAATATAATCAATAATATTCTGCACGTAATAGGTGGAAAAATATACAAAACAAAAAATCAGGAAAGATTATTTTTGTCATGCCAACTTAATTCTAAATTCAAGATTCTGTAATTGTATCTCTATTTCTATGTCATGTGACTGCTTTATCGGCATGAATTTCAAGGATACACACAAGGATACAGATGTAAGCAAAACCTTGAAGCCTCGATGACAGCTTGTGACTGCAGTTCCAAAGGTTGATTATAGAGAATGAGCAATGGCAGATAACAGCGAATATAATTATTTATTTGCTGAATGTAATGGGTGAAGAAAATCATACCACACACAAAATAAAGAAACTCCATATTTGTCCAATGCCATGCCTGTTTGATTTCAAATTCAAGATTCTGAAAGCCTTTATCTATCTCTATGTTTGGTGATCGCTTTCTTTCCACCACTTTTTTTATTGTCAGTCTCCATGCTGTTATCTGCAGATATTCTCCATCTATCATGGCTGCTTGCTCGGCTGTGCTCTTTACTACTGTGTCCACTGACATATGAAACAGAAGTGTCAGCAGGCTTATATCTATCAGATGAGACACCACTTTCATACTTGTCATCAAAACTACTCTGCTTCCTTTCATGGGACCTATTTCTGTGCCTACTTTCATATTTATCATATGAACTCCTGGAATGTCTCCCTTCATGCCGATGGTTACTACTGTCTGGTTTCCTGTGCTGTGATCTACTGTCATGTCTTATTTCATGTCTATCAGCAAATATTTCCTCAGAAGTGGAGCTGCAATAATAACAGACATTATTATCATTATAAAATTTCACACTATGACATCTATCATTGCTTTCATCCTCAGAATGATCATTCCTCTTTCTACGCTCATGCTTGTCTGCTCTGTTGCCATTGTCAAGGAAGCTTTGTGAGCTCGTCTGAGGACTTGTAGACTTATAAAACCTCATGCTTTTCAAATCCATGTTGTTAACATCCATTCTCTTGGAAGAAATGGCTGTACTGTCACGTTGCATCCTTTGATAGCTAGACACAGAGAATCCTTCACCCCTGTTAGGAAGGGCTGAATTGGTGGCTTCAAATTGCTGTCTACTCTCAGTCACACTGTCTGAAGGAAGAGATTGTGTTGCACTTTGTGGTATCTCAAATATGCCCTTTACAAAACAACCAATTCCTCCTGCTAACTTAATTTCCTCCATGTGGCCCTCAATTATATCATGTAACACCTTCAATAAGAAACAATTAGGAAATGAATATTTGTCCACAAATTCACATCACAAAACTTCATTATAAACAAGAGAAATCAAATTCACTTCCATGCATAATTTCATCAGAATTAAACAAAATGGTATAGAATTGGCTATGGAAGCTACTTCAAAAACAATTTGACTTCTGACTGGTAGTGCCAAAGTCCATTTGCAACAATTTTCAGAAACAAATTCTCATACCCGTGTTGGAGTTCGCTTGACCTTTTTTCCACGGTATGACATTCGCCGCCGCTTGTAATCCCTTTCTTCAGCTAATAATTCTTCTCTTGTTTTCTCCCTCTTTGTGCCCTTCATATCCAAAACATGATTTCAGTACATAAAGGATACAACCCACCAGCAAAATTAAAACCTGCTACGTAGAATTCTCATTGAGAGACTTTGTCTCAGCAATGTTTCTTTGCTAAACCTGAGAATCCAACAGTATCATACTCAAAATCAAGAAGAAACCAACACAAGAGTAGAATGCTAAACAAAAGAAGTCTCTAGGATAGCACAGGACTAACATACATAAAAATTTGGCGGCACGGACACTATCAGGGAACTAGAACACCCTTTGCTGGCCTACTTCAGAATCCTATCCACTTGTACTAGTCCAGACATTAATGCATCAAATAATGCATTATGCTAACCGGAGTTTCCCACTAGGAATTCTGTCCTTTTATATTGCAAATGCAGACACAACTTGAAAGCACAACACAGTTGCCATGTTTCTTTATTTAGTATAACGTAACCAGTCATCAGAAATTGAGGGGAAGAAAAAGATTGTGATCTGGCTCTACATTATTTAAATTAAAGAAAGAAAAAAAAATCCTACACTATAGTTCCCAAAACCTTTTACACATGAAATCTACAGGAGTCAAAACTTGCAAAAACGAGACGATAAAAGATAGAAAAAATACCTCATGGAAAAGGAGGAAGCACAAAACAAATCCAGAAAAGCAAAGGCTAATTCTAAGACCTCATATATAATGTTCGGTGGTCAATCCCCATCCCCCCATGATAATGATCCTCATGCATGCATTCAACGTGTATAACAATACTAGATTTCCTTGACCAAAGTTGTAGGGCTAATGTGGATGCAATAGTGTTTATGGTTCTCTATGCATGTGGCATCCCATTCAATATTCTTTGCTCACCTTATTGGCATGATATGGTTCATGCCATCAATAATGCCATTAAAGGATATTGCAGTCCCACATTTCACAAAGCTAGAACCATGGAACTTGAGAAGGAAAGAGCCAAAATCCATAGTGCTTTGGGACAATTTACAAATGATTGGATTAAAGATAGGGTATTTATTTTATCTAATGGCTGGACAAATATTAAAGGTGGGCCATTGATAAATGTTCTTGGTGTGTCTACGAGTGATGCAATCTTCCCTTCAACCCATGACTACCCAGATCACTACAAGACCACTATTAATATTGCACAACCCCTAATTAAAACCTTCAAGACATTAGTTGTCAATTTCATTCAAGCCATCACCTGCTAATTGCAAGGCAACCAAAGTAATCATTAAGGATATGTATCCTAACATATTTTGGTCTGGGTGTTTGGTGCATATATTGAACCTCTTAATGCATGATATTATTAAGTTAAAGGAGTGTGACTATAAATGGATTGGTGCATCATATTATAAAGGAAAGAATATGAAAAAAATTATCACCAATAACAGTCATGCCCACTACATTTTCCACAATCACTCTTAGTTGGAGCTACTTAAGATTGTGAAGACCATATTTGCTAGCTATTACATCACCTTCAAGTGCCTATTGAAGACAAGGGGGACATTGGCTAGTATGGTCTCGATCAATTCATGGAAGGGTTTGAAAGATAGAGCTGCATCCACATCTGATAGAGTAAATTTTCAGCAGACGAGGGGCATCAAACTTGATGATCAATTTTGGGCACATGTAAGGTTCAAATGATTCAGTTTGCAAGGTTCAGATCAAGCCCATTTATCATATGATTCAGTTTGCAGGTTCAGAACAATATGTGATGGGGAAAGTGCATGAGCAAATAGACCGTATACAAGGCCAGATCAGAGACAATGTTGAGCAAAGAGATGCACTCTTATATGATCATATTCATATATATGTGATCAAAAGGTGGGATAACCTAAATGTTCCATGGTAGGAACAACCAGCACCTAGGGTGGGGTTAGGGGAAAACCAGACAGATTCAAAGGCATAGAGTGGGTGTATGCTAAGTTGCCTGGTTTGAATTCGAATTCAAGCTCGACAACTTTCAAATTCGACAAAAGTTTGACAAGGAAAATTTCACTAATAAAATTCAACATACTACAATTTTATGGAAAGTTAAAATATTATATAATTGTAATTTGGAGAAATTTTATAAAAGACTTTGGAATATTTTTAAAACCATATAGCTTTTCAAGATATTCTGGAACAACAAACCAGTTAAAGATCAATTTTACCTTCAACAAAAACTCTTAGAAATTTCTCACCCCATTTAAAAATCAACTTTATCTAAAAACTCTCTTCAAAATTTGAGTTTGTCGCTAACTCCATTATTTTCACTGGAGATAGCACAGCCTTAAGATAAAGAAAGACACAGAAATTCAAGTTTGTCACTATAATTTTTTTTATTGGTGTGCCCAAGGGCCAAGGATAAATAAAAATAATTTAGAAGAAAAGTGATGAGGATGAAGAATGGTTATAATAATAAGGCATCTGTTGAAATTCTAGTGTTGTGATGACTAGAATATTTTTTCAAAACTGATAACTAGTTCTATTGATGCCAATTTCTTCTTCTTTATACTTTAGTCAATAAGTAGCTATACAAGAAAAACTTCAACCAGTCATCTCTTCAACAAGAACAGTAAATAGAAAGCACAGTAAACAATGGGCAATAAACAAGAGACGAGACACCAAGATTAGGCTCACAGCCAGGCAAAACCCACTAGGGCAAAACCCAAGAATTGAATTCTTTCCTCATGAGAGAGAGAGATTCTATCCTTCAACAGTACATCAAATGTTCCAACAATATCAAGATAACCAACAACAATATACTCAACCAAAGTCTGCACAAAACGAGAGAGAGATTCCATTTCTGTTCAACACGACGATCTGATTAAGAGGGCCGAAATCTAGGTTTGAGATCACTGTAATAGAGGGCCAAAGTTCCCTGAAATTTTGTCAACGAGCTCTGTTATATTTGGCCTTCCAAATGAGACAAGATGCTAGCCCAAACAATGAGTAATATATCCAAGACAGAGTTCGCTTTAATCTTCAAACAAATAGTAAGTCAAAGCAGCTGTAGTAGACTCTCTTTCACCCTTCGCACTTGAGGATATACATGTAATAGATGACCGAAATTGCTATTGATTGCAGACCAAATTCATTGTTTGCTTGATGGTCAAAATGAGGATCAACGGGCCTCAATTTATAAGTGTAATGTGAGGACTAATTAGCCCTTGTAGGCCGACATGGTGTCTCCCTAGAAGCCAACTTGAAGGAGTGATATAGCCAACATGTAGTTGATCAAAAAGTAATTTCTTCTCCATGCTTTGATGAAAAATGCTGACCATAGCTAGCTTGAATTTCAACAATCCCTCTTAGCTAGGGAGGTAGTTTTTCATTCTCTCAAAGATTCATCTTCCCGACCAATCCATAGGTCTCTCACCCCATAGCCTAAGGAAGAGAGTACATTCCAAGCTTCTCTCTCTTTCAAACTCAACATAAGGAAAGATACATAGCATCCATCTCAAAGCATCCCCCGAAAAACAAGGTCTCTTGGCAAACAGCCTACAGGAGGAACCATCAATACATCTATCGGACAACAATGTCTCTCGACACACAACCTACAGGAGGAATCATCAATACATCTCCCAGACAACAATGTCTTTCAGCACACAGACTACAGGAAGAATCATCAATACATCTCCCGGAGAACATCTCTCGGCACACTACAAGAGGAATCATCAATACATCTCTCGGACAACAATGTCTCTTGGCACAAAGCCTACAGGAGATTGTCTATCCATGATGCAATGTAATCAGTGCTCCCTCTTCAAGGGAATTCTTCAGTTCATCATCAGATATTTCAGCAACATTCAGCTTCAATTAGGGCTTCTCTCAAAAGCAAACATCAACAATAGTCAATATCAGAGTTTGTAGCTTCTTCAACAAGGATATCACCATGTTCATGTCTCAAAAGTTGCCCCCCTCTAACACAAAAGTCTTCTTCATAGAAATGTGTTTGATCTTGTCTACTCCCTCTGAGTACAGAGCCTATTTCGAGTCTTATTGTTCTTCCATTATTTTCAACGATATGCCACATCTTGGCAATTTCCATTATGTACCTACAAACCTCACTTGGAGGCTATGGAATAAGAACAACCAAGCAAGCCAAGAGACTCATAATGAAAAAATCAATAGAAACAATCAAGATAATAATTATCTTTTGAGAGTGTATCAGCTCCCTATTGAACTTAGCCTTCTCTAATCGAGTCAATCTCATCATATCCAGCAGTCCATACCATCATTTTGACATCATTAAGAAGTCCACGTCATCAAGGAATCCACAACATCATTAAGGAATTCAGGGAGTCCAAGTTATCAAGGAGTCAATATCATCATCTGTTAAATTATGGTATGTTCTATGCTTAGAGCAGTTTACTTATTTTTCTTCTTATTGGCCACAAATTAGCAATCAAATATACATTAAGTAAAGTGCAGATAGAACATTAAATGATCAACAGAAAACAAGACAAGACAAGAGACACAAGATGTGGCGGCTAGCCAGGGACAAACCCTAATGCGGGGAAACCCTTTGATCAAATCTTCTTTTATCTTCAATAGTTCAGCAGAGAGATATAGTACAAAATCTGAATTCTGTAATTTTATATCAGCAGCAACAAACCGTAGATCAGCAAAGTCAAACTTGTTCAAACTAGTTGAAATGGACCTCTAAAATGCTTGGTCAATTTCTGGTCAACTTGTCCTTGAACAGCCTGAAGAAACAGCCCCAAAAATACAGTCAATTTGCAGATTTCTAAAGTCAACTGCAACCCTAAACCAGAGGTCAGATCACCTCGGTTTTCATGCCAAAAATTGTGGCCTGCCTAAGAGAGGTAACCACACCTAATCCGCACTTCTGGAAGGTCAACGCTTGGTCAACGTTGGTCAAAGAGATGACTTGTTGCCCTAGCGTCCTCCTTTCTATGTCTCCTTGCCCTAGGACGTCTTCCTTACAGCCACACATGTGAGAGAGAGAGGGGCTCCTTTTACGCGTAGGAGAGAGAGAGAGAAGAAGAGTGAATTGAAATTGTCCAAATGAGGAGAATGCTCCTTGTATTTATATGCAAACGTTGAGGTTGAATAGACATGACTGTTGGGCTTCTGAGCCTACATAAGTTTGTTGCCGACCTTGACAATTTGTCCATAATCAAAATAAATTCATATCTCCATAAATACTTATCAGAATCGGATGATCTTTAGATCAATCCTACACATCTCGATAAGAGGATTCTAGGAAAAATATCAAAAGCCATGAATAAGGTGATCCACATGGAGTTTGGCCCTAGTTGCCAATTTTAACATCATCATCATCAAGGAGTCAACGAATCATCATCATCAAGGAGTCAACATTATTATCTGAGTCCATATATTCTTCATCATCAAGTAGTCTTGTCCATATCATCATAGAGTTCACACAAGTAGTACATATCATCTTATATTATCATGGAGTCTAGTTCAATTCATCATCAACGAGTCTATGTCATCAACAAGTCCACATTATCATCATCAACATCATCAATGAGTCCTCATCATCATCATCATCAAAGAGTAAGCATCAAGGAGTTCAATCACATCATCCATGTTATCAATGAGTCATACATCATAATCATCAAGGAGTACTTATCATCATCAATAAGGAGTACACATCATCAATATCAAAGAGTATGCATCATTCATCATTAAGGAGTCCACATCAACATCCTCAAGGAGTCCATATCATCAACATCAAAGAGTTCACATCATCAAGGAGTCCATCATTAAGGAAATCATCATCAAGGAGTCCACATCATCATTATCATCAATATCATCAACAAGTCTTCATCATCATTATCAACATCATTAATGAGATTATGAATCCACATCATCAAAAAGTTAGGGTTTCAAACAAAATCAGTTCTAGGTTTTAGGTTCAGAGTCATCTCCAAGCCCTACCTAGGGTTTATAAACTATAAACAATCAATGTTAGTAATGATTAAAACAATAAAAGAAATATAATCTACTTAGCTTTTGAACTCATGACAACTCCCTCTTAATCTTTGGCCTCCTTGCATCCTTCTTTCTTGTTCATGGTCTTCTTGTGTGTCATCCTCATCCATATCATCAAGGAATCTTTACCAAACACTAGTCTTACTTTACCATCCTACTTATTTGCTACAATATCCTTGATAGCCTTCATCATGTACCTTCAATTCTCACTAGCAAGTATAACCAAGAAAAATATACAAGGACACGAGAAGAGAATACTTATCTCATAAGAGTATATTAGCTCTTTCAGCATGATGTCAATTCAAGAGCTAGGGTTTCTACTTATCTAGAGTTTCTAGGACCTTTAAACCCAAACTAGGGTTCATAAGCCCTAGTTTCTTCACTTGTTAATCAAACCCTAGAAATCATATCTTGCTCTTTCCAAATTCTATATAATGAAGAAACCCTAGAGACATCACTCTTATTCATGATATATGCAAGAATCTTTATATCAACCCTACTCAAGATGTAATGCAGAAGGATGTACGTACCTTATTCGAGCTTTACCTTTTAGCAGAGATTCCTGGGCTATCCACTTTCTTCGTCGAGCATGCCTTAATTTCTTGAAATGTCGTTAAGTTATCCATCAAATATCTAGGTCACTATTATACAAAAAAAATATTTGTTTATCATAACTCAATTCATGCATCAACATTACTGCTCCCACATTATTATCCAGTGGTCATATCAAACTCGTGTCGACGTTATACTCAAAACAACATCTTAACTAAGCTAATATTACTTGTACCAAAGAGTTTGCATTGTAGATAGGTTCTCAAACTTGCAAGGCAGAGAGGATAACTCAATCTCGTTCTCGTAGCTCACTTGTATGCTCATATTGTTGTCATTTAAGAGATCTTGGAACCCTCCACTTTTTGCCAATGCACCATAGTTTTCACATTGTATCATTGTAAAACTCAAATGGATCACAGTACTAGGATCTTCATCATTTTGGATTACTGTGCAAAGAAGTGTCTTCAGATTTGGATAATATTTCTTTACTTGACTGTTGGAGAGTTATTGTATTTCATTTTATTGCAACTACTTGTATCAATCTTTAGGATAACTCAGATCAAGGTTGAATATCATAGTTCAGATTATAGGCAGACCAAGAAGAGGTCTCTTGCATCAAGGTAATTTGCATCATAGTCCAAATAACTTCAAGAAATATCGCACTCACGATATTATAGCCTTCACAGGATAGGTCTTTATATAGCGTAGAGAAAAAGTATTCTATAGAAGAGTGTTTTGTATTATCTTCCTTGCATAAGCTTCAAAATCCTAGTAGTTTTGATGCCAGAATTTGCAGAAGCTTGAATCCATACAAGTTGAAGAATGAAATTCGGATAATAGGACATGGATCATGTTATAGTATTATACCTTAACAACTGAAGCTTGCTTGATTCATCATTGCAGTGACTTCGCATGATTTTGTAGACCTTATACTTGTAACAACAGAATTCAGATTTCTGATGTTTTGAGCCCAGCATTATAGGTACCATTCTACAATGAAACTTGCCTCCTTCAAGAGAAATTGTCACAGAACTTCGCACTTGTTAAGTGAACCTTCGATGGAGGAACTATTGTAGAGCTATCTTCAATCGGCATCTTTGATACCGTGGCTTTAATCCCATGTTGAAATTCTAGTGTTGTGATGACTAGAATAGTCTTTCAAAACTGATAACTACTTCTATTGATGCCAATTTCTTCTTCTTTATACTTAAGTCAATAAGTAGCTATACAAGAAAAACTTCAACCAGTAATTTCTTCAACAAACAGAGAGCACTATAGACAATGAGCAATAAACAATAAACAAGAGACAAAGGACACCAAGATTAGGCTCACAGCCAGGGCAAAACCCACGAGGGGGAAACCCAAGAATCCTTTCCTTATGAGAGAGAGAGATTATGTCCTTCAACAGTACATCAAATGTTCCAACAATATCAAGATAACCAACAACAATATACTCAACCAAAGTCTGCACAAAACAAGAGAGAGATTCCACTTCTGTTCAACAAGATGATCTGATCAAGAGGGTCGAAATCTAGGCCTGAGATCACTGTAATAGAGGGTCGAAGTTCCCTGAAATTTTGTCGACGAACTCTGTTAGATTCGGCCTTCGAAATGAGACAAGATGCTAGCCCAAACAATGAGTAATATATCCAAGACAGAGTTCGCTTTAATCTTCAGACAAAGAGTAAGTCAACGCAGTTGTAGTAGACTCTCTTTCACCCTTCGCACTTGAGGATATGCCTATAATAGATGACCGAAATTGCTATTGATTGCATACCAAATTCGTTGCTTGCTTGATGGTCAAAATGAGGATCAACAAGCCTCAATTTATAGGTGTAGTGTGAGACCTACTTAGCCCTTGTAGGCCGACATGATGTCTCCCTAGAAGTCAACTTGAAGGAGTAATATAAGTGACTTATAGTTGATCAAAAAGTAATTTCTTCTCCATGCTTTGATGAAAATGCTGACCATAGCTACCTTGAATTTCAACAGCATCGATCTGGAGTTTGGACCCTAGTGCCCACTTCCTAGCTCTGGGCCATGATGTGGATGCAGGGTTCCTGGTGCAATTTAACCATATATGCAGCCAGTGATCTAACCATCAATATGATCCTCGAGATTGGAGTTTGGAATGAGCAAGAACTCTAGAGACTGGAGGCAAAGGCATTGGCATCAAACAGAGTAAGGGGTTTGTGTGGATGAAACTAGAAAAGAAAACTAGCATTTTGGGCAGCTCAAGCCTCAAACAAAATGAAAACCATGTGGAACTGCTAAGCGTTTTTTCTATTACTTACTTTCTATTGAATTCCAGGGTCAAATTCCAATGCACCCACGATTTTCCAGTTAAATTTATTCACATTGGGGTTCGAGTCCAAGATCAAGTTCAGGTTAGACTTGACATTCACCAAACTGAATCGAATTTGTTTGAAATATCTTCAAATTCAACAAATTCCGAATGCCAAGAAAGAAACACACCGAATGTAGTGACTTAGGGTATATGCATGCATTGTACAAGTTGGTCCTTCATGATGACGAGTATGCTCAAGTACAAAGTGAATTGAGCAAGAAAATTAGTGAACATGGAGTCTCTACCAATTTACATGCAACTAAAGATCAAGATAGGTTGAATCCTATTAAATGGTTGAACATGTATGGCGCCTCGACCCTCTACCACACATCTGCATAAATTGGTGATGAGGGTGCTTTCACAAATTGTAAACACTTCTTTCACAAAGAGTCATTAGATCAAATATAGGTTCATCCACAATGTAAAGAGAAACAATTTGAAATTAGGCCAGGCAAAAAGCTGGGTTTGTGTGCAATAAAGACTTAAGTTGGTGTCCCATTACTATGAGGTGGCAAAGAATAATAAAACATATACAACTTGGGACAACAATCCAGATAAGGCTAATTTGGAGGATGGAGCCATAGCTTTAGAGCGCTTGGAAGAAAAACTTTTCACTAATGGGAATCATGGCATTGATCATTCAACAAAGATGCCACAGCCCACCCCCATCCACCACCATTGTCAGCACTAGAAGGTTTTAGATGTAACAGCTTTAGCTTCACAACCTCCACCATTGCGCTAGGGGCATGTAGCTTATGGGTTTGTTCCATAAGCACTTCCACCTACTCCAAATCCTATTGCTCACGGACCACAAGAAAAGATATTAGAAGTTTCTCATGGGAAGGGAGAAGAGAAATAGATATCATTAGTATTTTCTTTTTCAAATTGGAATCTGGTTTCCAGAACTAAGCCTCTTATCTTTATTATGGCATATTTTCTAAATAATGTATGACAGAATAAGATTGAAATTTGAGTTGTTAACAGCATATTACAACTCTTTGGCCATGAATATGATATTTTGTTCCATTTCGTTGTTGATATTATCTATTACGATGTGTTGATGTAGTTGTAAGCAATGTTCCACCAAGACTCCGGGACAGGGAGATGCGGGTGCAAGAAGACGCACAAGGGGGTGTGTGGGAGTACCTGTTAGCTCTGCTATACAACGAGGATTTTCTATGGTCAGAGACAGGCCTGGTCTGCTTGGTTGTGCTCAAATAGGATGCCAGTGTTAGCCTTGTGGGAAAACGGCCCAAAAAATGGATTCAAAACACTCTTGAACTCTTCAAGAGTTGATTAAGATCTTCCCAAGGTCGAAACAATCATATGCCAAAAGCCCTCAGGAGAGCGGAAATACACTATCGGGAGGCAAAAACACTCCAAAACCATGAAAAAACCCATAAGCACAGGCTTAAACAATGGTTGCACAGCAGCCGTTCGATCTGGCCGATCAATGGTCCAAATCTAATCAGCGGATCACATCGGCAGATCTGATCGGCACAAGCAGGCAGTGGCAATCGGCGGAGGCAATTCGGCGGTATCGGCACGGACAGAAGGGGCATTGCGATTGCGATCAGCGATGCAATGTGGACCGTCGATCGCGCGCGCGGATCGACGGCCCACATCGCATCGCTATATTGCTATCGGCAAAAACCAAAGGAGGACTTACAAGGGGCACAGGACACTGTCGATCAGCGATCGGCGGGTCGCATCGGCGGAGGCTATCGGCGCAGAGAGTATGTAATGAGCGATCACGATCAGCGATTCAACGTGGACCGTCGATTGCACGCACAGATCAACGACCCACATCGCATCGGCAGATCGTAATCGAGAAAACCAAGGGGCACAGCCTTTACATGTATCTGTGCGCGATGCGATGAAACCCGAACCCGGTGGGTTTCCAGAATGAAATTGTTTAAATATTTGAAGTCCGGAGGGAGGCCTTTCTTATGTATTTACCGTGTTTTTCAAGTATTTCAAGGAACAAAGGGAACGAAGGGACCAGGCCGAGTGCGACATGCGACAGCGACCCAAGGGCGGACCCGATAGATAGTTAAACCATACTTGAGGACTTTTGAAGTCCGAAAGAAGCAGAATGGGCGGGATTTCTCAGTATTACAGCGTTTTCTGTATACAACAGAAAACAATCATTATTAAGCATTTTTCAAGAGATCACAAAGGCCCGAATAGCCATCCCATCACCTAAAAGAGGCCGAGAAACAGAGACAAAAGGTTGGAAGTGGAAAGGCGACAGCACAACACGATGCAGCCCGCAACAGGAGTGATCAAGGAGCATACACAGCGCAACATAGCCATCTCATATTCCCGAAAGGACGAAGGTGGCCAGTGTTCACCACTCTGCGCAATTACTCTTCAACCACTGCATTCAACAAATGGAATGGCCGAGAAGGAAAGGACCAGCCTCGAGCAGATCACAGTGTTTACCAGTTATGGAACTTCTTCCATACTACACTCCACCTGCTCGAGAAGGACAGCAGAGCATCCGAGGAGATCAATTTTGTTCATTAAAGCAAGCAGATTGTAGCAGAGACGCCATCAGAGAGTTAACGCGGTTGGTGGTCAATTATGACCCCTCCATGCATAGCACAGCAGCATATCTTTGTAATCAAACTCTATATATACCCAAAAAACAGATGTAATCAAGGTTGATGGTTGTTGTTTTGATGTAAGGTTCAACTTCTGGAGACTGTAACTACTTTGATACTTGCAGCGTCTGGTCTTCATTTTCAGCTAATACAAGCTTCTTTTGTTGTTAATTGCTCACTTTCCATTTCTGCTCTGTTCTAGGTTGTGCCTGTTATGCATTTGTTCATGTGCTCTTGATATTTAGCATTAGAGGGGCTATCATCCCACCTCTGTGTTGAAGTCCAGTATGTATCATTGAATGTGTTATGCAGGTTTCTGTTTACTTAATGCCAGAGAGTTGTCATCATGTCTGTGCTTTAGGAAATAGATTTGCAGACCTCTTTACTGGTTGCAGTCGACCATCACATGGTCTTGTGCATCTGCTCGTGTGGTCAGTATTCTCCATGTTCACCTAATCCTCACACAGTGAGTAATTGGTGGTCTAAAGCCTTGTAGTCTGGGGGTGTTCACCCATGTCTGGAGTTAAGCATAGTAGAAGTGGTTATCTAACTTGAATATGCATCATTCCTTCCATTCATCCATTTCCAACATTTTGTTGAGTTTGTAATGTTCCCAAGCATCTCTGAGATACAACCTAAGAGAGTTTCTTGGGGTGACAACATTAATTGGCGTCGTTGCCGGGGAGAGGAGATTGAAGCTCAGCTTCCCTGGGAGAACGACACAATTCCAGATTTTGATGATAGACAAAGTTTGGGCACATTTCTGGTTGTAATCATCTATCTGGCGACTCCACTGGAGGAAGACCAACCTTTGGCGACTCCACATCACAGTCTTGGCTCAGTTTGTGAGACATACTCGAAGAAATCCTCAGAAATCACCAGCTGACCCAGTGCCTGACCCTGAGAAGATCGTTAAGCAGAAAAAAACATCGCAAAAAGGAGCATCAAGATCAGGTAAGCCCAAAAAATCCATGTATCTCTACTAGTGAAGAAATACCTTCAGAGATTCATAGAGCTCCTTGTTCAATAAGTCCCCCGTATAGTCCATCAGTGCCCTCTTGCTCTGTTGTTCATTTCTCAGCCTTCTATCATCCAAACGACTAGTACCCTTCCACCTTTCCTAGTCATGGCAGGCCAGCAAGCACCTACAAAGATAGAAAGAATCGTTGATGCTAGGTATGGACCCCTGGTCTTGCCTGTTCCTTTGAATGCCATGCCTGCAGGAGATTATCAGAAATATATGCCTAAGTTTACTGGTGCAGAGGGAGTATCAGCTGAAGAACATCTAGAGTCCTTTTATAGCTATGCTGATAATCTAGATATTAATGAAGATGATGTGTGGATGAGGGTTTTTGTCCAAAGCCTAGATGGGGAAGCTAGGAAATGGTTCAGAGAATTAACCCCTAGGTCTATAGCAGACATTGAGGCCTTAGATGATGTGTTCCTAAAGCACTGGGGGGATAAGAAAGATCTGCTCTACTATCATATTGAATTTGGGAACTTGCGGAGGGAGAATGGTGAGCTGCTGTCTGATTTCAATATCAAATTCAACCATATGTATAGCATAATACCACATGAAGTGAAACCCACCCCTACTTCTGTTATGCTTACTTATGCCAATGCCTTCGATTCTCGTTTCTGTTTGTTACTCAGAGAAAGAAGATGTGCTTCTTTGGCTGATATGCAAGATGCAGCCTTTGAAGTAGAATCAAACATCATAGCTGCAGAGAGGCTCGGAGGTGATGCTGATAGGAGAAGACAGAGGGGTGAGCTCTCATCATCCTCAGATCCTAAGATCAATAAATTGGCCAGGATGATAGAGTCATTAGCCTCTATAGTTTCCAGATTAAGGGTGGAGCAGCATTTTGAAGAAGCAAGAGCTCCTAGTACCTTTGCTCTTCCAAAGCCAAATCTATATAAAGGAGCAAAGGAGCAGTTGCAGATTTTGCAAAGAAACAAAGATGCAAACGAAGACAAAAGGGTGAAGACCCTTTTTCAGAATATAGTCATGGAAGAAGAGCAGTTTGAAGAAGAGGAGGATGAGGTCCATGGTATGGAAGATAAGGGCAGTGCCCCTTTCTTAACCAGAGTTGCCTATGAAAAGTCATTATCCAGAGGCACTGCTCGTGAGTTTGTTGTACCTGCAGAACAACAAGCTTATCAACAGAAGCAACCAGCAGCAGGTCCTACCATCCTCAAAGAATCTGAGCCTAAAGCCAGCCCATCTTCTAATGACTATGCAGATCTGCAAATTGACTGGCCTGCTTTTATCCCCAGTCCAGTGATCAAAAAGGGAGAAGAAAGCTCCCCATCATCTTATGTTTCTCTATCTGCTCAAGTGACAATCCCTCATAATTGCCCATTAGGCACTGAAGCAGGCCAGAATTCAATGCCCAAGGCTGATATGGATAATATCTGTCTTGATATTCCGAAGCCTGCCCAGGTGGCCTCCACACAGCTTGAAAGGGCAGTTTGCCAGATCACAGAGGAAGAGGATGCACAGTTTTGGGACACCTCCTTGGATGTGGACCGTTCTAAGAAAGATGCAGGAGCAGACGAAGTCTTTGTGTCCTCCACACAAGAATACATTAGTTCACCATTTATATTAATTGTGCAGGCCACAAACGACACAAACAAGTACACAGCAGCCATTGTTATTCAGCAGGCGTAGAAAGGCTTCCATGAAGAACATCCAAGGATGAGAGCATACAAAGAGGGGGTGAAATACAAACCTTCTCTACCTGATAAGGTCAAATGCCCTAAACTCTTTGAGGTAGAGGATCAAATCAACCCAATTTTGCAGATCTTTGATGAACCGGCTGATAGGCCGGCCAAGAGGAGGAGAAACAGTTTTGATGGTCCAGTAGATGGCCAGTTTTTGAAGATTTATGTTGTTTAAGGTTTTCGAGCCTTAATGATTGTAAGCATGTTCTTTTACAGGTTTTAGCATAGACTTAATTAGACTCCATGCCCAATGGAATACTAGGCAATGTTTTTAAGCTTGTTTTGTATGAAGGCATTGGTCTACAGTTCTTGAGACCTCACAGGGAGGATCTCATCCCCAGAAGGAGCCAGTGTTAGCTCTGCTATACAACGAGGATTTTCTATGGTCAGAGACAGGCCTGGTCTGCTTGGTTGTGCTCAAATAGGATGCCAGTGTTAGCCTTGTGGGAAAACGGCCCAAAAAATGGATTCAAAACACTCTTGAACTCTTCAAGAGTTGATTAAGATCTTCCCAAGGTCGAAACAATCATATGCCAAAAGCCCTCAGGAGAGCGTAAATACACTATTGGGAGGCAAAAACACTCCAAAACCATGAAAAAACCCACAAGCGCAGGCTTAAATAATGGTTGCACAGCAACCGTTCGATCTGGCCAATCAATGGTCCAGATCTAATCGGCGGATCGCATCGGCAGATCTGATTCTAATCGGCGGATCGCATCGGCAGATCTGATCGGCACAAGCAGGCAATTGCAATCAGCGGTATCGGCACGCACAGAAGGGGCATTGCGATTGCGATCAGCGATGCAATGTGGACCGTCAATCGCGCGTGCGGATCGACGGCCCACATCGCATCGCTATTTCGCTATCGGCAAAAACCAAAGGATGACTTACGAAGGGGCACAGGACACTACCGATCAGCGATCGCCGATGATCGGATCGGCGGGTCGCATTAACGGAGGCTATCGGCGCAAATAGTATGCAATGAGCGATCGCGATCGGCGATTCAACGGCCCACATCACATCGCTATTTCGCTATCGGCAAAAACCAAAGGATGACTTACGAAGGGGCACAGGACACTACCGATCAGCGATCGCCGATGATCGGATCGGCGGGTCGCATCAACGGAGGCTATCGGCGCAAATAGTATGCAATGAGCGATCGCGATCGGCGATTCAACGTGGACTGTCAATTGCACGCGCAGATCAACAGCCCAAATCGCATCGGCGGATCGCAATTGGGAAAACCAAGGGGCACAGCCTTTACATGTATATGTGCGCGATGCGATGAAACCCGGACCCGATGGGTTTCCGGAATGAAATTGTTTAAATATTTGAAGTCCAAAGGGAGGCCTTTCTTATGTATTTCCCGTGTTTTTCAAGTATTTCAAGGAACAAAGGGAACAAAGGGACCAGGCCGAGTGCGACATGCGACAGCGACCCAAGGGCGGACCCGATAGATAGTTAAACCATACTTGAGGACTTTTGAAGTCCGAAAGAAGCAGAATGGGCGGGATTTATCAGTATTACAGCATTTTCTGTATACAACAAAAAACAATCATTATTAAGCATTTTTCAAGAGATCACAAAGGCCTGAATAAGCATCCCATCACCTAAAAGAGGCCGAGAGACAGAGACAGAAGGTTGGAAGTGGAAAGGCGACAGCACAACACGATGCAACCCGCAACAAGAGTGATCAAGGAGCATAGACAGCGCAACATAGCCATCTCATATTCCCGAAAGGACGAAGGTGGCCAGTGTTCACCACTCTGCGTAGTTACTCTTCAACCACCGCATTCAACAAACGGAATGGCCGAGAAGGAAAGGACCAGCCTCAAGCAGATCACAGCGTTTACTAGTTATGGAACTTCTTCCATACTACACTCCACCTGCTCGAGAAGGACAGCAGAGCACCCGAGGAGATCAATTTTGTTCATTAAAGCAAGCAGATTGTAGCAGAGACGCCATCAAAGAGTTAAAGCGATTGGTGGTCAATTATGACCCCTCCACGCATAGCACAGCAGCATATCTTTGTAATCAAACTCTATATATACCCAGAAAACAGATGTAATCAGGGTTGATGGTTGTTGTTTTGATGTAAGGTTCAACTTCTGGAGACTGTAACTACTTTGATACTTGCAGCGTCTGGTCTTCATTTTCAGCTAATACAAGCTTCTTTTGCTGTTAATTGCTCACTTTCAATTTCTACTCTGTTCTAGGTTGTGCCTATTATGCATTTGTTCATGTGCTCTTGATATTTAGCATTAGAAGGGCTATCATCCCACCTCTGTGTTGAAGTCTAGTATGTATCATTGAATGTGTTATGCAGGTTTCTGTTTACTTAATGCCAGAGAGCTGTCATCCTGTCTGTGCTTTAGGAAATAGATTTGCAGACCTCTTTACTGGTTGCAGCCGGCCATCACATGGTCTTGTGCATCTGCTGGTGTGGTCAGTATTCTCCATGTTCACCTAATCCTCAAACTGTGTGTAATTGGTGGTCTGAAGCCTTGTAGTCCGGGGGTGTTCACCCATGTCTGGAGTTAAGCATACTAGAAGTGGTTATCTGGCTTGAATATGCATCACTCCTTCCATTCATCCATTTCCAACATTTTGTTGAGTTTGTAATGTTCCCGAGCATCTCCGAGATACAACCTAGGAGAGTTTCTTGGGGTGACAACAGTACCCTCAAATTTTAGGAAAATTTAAGGGGGACGTGCGTGAGTACCCTCAAATTTTAGGAAAATTTACGGGGGACAGGTGGGCGTCGGGGTATATAATTTTTTTTCCCTTTTAATATATATATATTTCAAATTCATATTCAATAATGAAAGCATAAATAGAATGATACATACATAATTGAATTAAATAATGAAATATATTGATCCATACTCATCATCCTTACTAACACATACATGATTCATCCATAAACCACAAGATTCAATAATGAAATACTCTGATCCATATTCATTATTCACCATTCTAGAATCTACATTGATTTAAAAATTAAATTCATCATTCATCATTCTAGATTCTAAATTGATTTAAAATTAAAATTCATCATTTATCATTCTAAAATCTAATTAGTACTAAGCAAAATAGACTATAATAGATACTGAAATGTAAAGACTGGAATAGTAAATTGATATAACTAAAACTCAAAAACAATGGAGTGATGAGTCTAAAATTCACTCTAAAGTACACATAGGGGTTGGTGCTCTTGATTAAATACTAATTCCATACCCTTGTACATGACAAAATGAAATGGAAACATTGCAATCCATCGAATCCTGAATTTCTGAAAAACTGTTAAGTCTGCTGGATTTTGAGTGACATCTAAAATTCTACTTTCTCTATATGAAATCCAATGAGGACAGAACCACTCTCAAACATCCTGAGTCATTTCATGGTAATGTTAAAAATTTAAGTAAAAGGATGAAAATTAAAAATAAAAGAGAATGTACTTTTAAGATGAAAATGAAAGAGTTTAACATTACCATGAATTGCATAGCATTAGTAGGGAAATATGGTCAAATACTAGGTTTTCCCTGTCATAAACCATTGTTCACAAGCAAATTTAAGGGGGGACGCATAGCCCATTTTGAGAGGGGACGTCGTCCCCTTTTGGGGAGTCGCACTACCCACACTGGGGAAACGTCCCCCCCTGCGTCTCCTCGCGTCTCCCCAAAAGGGGGACGTGGGGAAACATTTCCCCAGACATCCCATGTCCCGGGTGTGTGGGGTGCGAGGGGTACGTGCACCCGACCCTGGGGGATGCGTCCCTGTGGAACACTGGTTGTAAGTTGAAACTTGAAGGTCAATGTTATGGTTGATCATTTAGTGACAATGTTATAGTGTTAAAATTGGCAACTAGGGCCAAACTCCATGTGGGTCATCATATTTATGGCAGCTGATATTTTTCTTGAGAGGTGTAGGATTGATCTAAAGATCATCCGATTCCGACAAGTATTCATGGAGTTATGAATTTATTTGTGTTATAAGACAAATTGTCAAGTCGGCCAGCAACTTGTGTAGGCTCAGAAGCCCAATAGTCATGTCTATTCATCATCTACGTTTTAGTATAAATAAGAGAGGGCTTGAAGTCATTTGGGAGACACACTCTTCATGTGATCTCCTCCTCTCCACGTCTTTGGGTTTTTGGTGAAGGAGAGAGACACTAAGAGTACGCTGGGCTAAGTAGATGATGCCCTAGCCGCAGTAGTTGATGCCCTAGCCACAGATGATGCCCTAGCCGCAGAAAGTCGCGGGCTTATGAGGAGATCTACACAGAGAAAAGAGGAGACTTATGTACAACATAAATAAGCCCCTATACGCTATCTCAAGAGGCTCAATCTGCAGATGAAAGGAGGGCTAATATAGGCCCTAAATGAAGGCCTAAATCTACTGTCCATTGACCTTATACGCAGCAAGAAAAAGACTCGTCATCCACAGACAGAAAGAGGATCTATACACAGTCCTAGAGGAGCCCTGTTTACGCAGCAAGGAGATATATATGGCACATTCCATCCGCTGTATAAGGAAGCTCTAAAAGAGCCCTTGCCATAGGTCTGAAAGTCACCTAATCTATACGCTATCTGGTCACAATCCAAGAGGTTTGTATGCAGCAAGAAAAGGCACTCAACTTCAGCGAAGAAGGGAAGGACGTTAGGATCATTCTCATGGTTGTTTTGAAGTGCAAATGAACCAGCATTAAGGCCACATTACAGGAGTCTACTTCTAGGCTATTTGTAAGGGCATTTGTTGCAAGGTTTATCTCTGTCTTGGGCGGCGGATTGCACAGAAGACATTGCGGATGGACTAAGCCCTTTTAGTGGATTGTTGGGTGAGTATGGGGGTTGGTTCTAGCCTTATATTCTAGCGTTTGACAACAGCTAGGAACGGAGACAATACCGCAGTATATTATGCCTGATCAAGAGGCTGTGTTGAATCTGATGGGTGTGAATAGGGTGTTGTAGCAAGACGGAGTTTGTACCCCAACCAGTGTAGTGATGAGGCTGTTCATGAGGACAGTTTAAGGTGACCTATCTAATAAGCAGCGACAGCTAGAGCAGCAACATGATGATGATTAAGAGCAGCGAGTTGTGTATAGCGTACAACTCAGCAGTAAAGCAGCATGGTGCAGCTCAGGAACATGGTATGATGTTGCAATATGATGAGGTGCAGCATATGGACGAGATGCAACACAATGACAGGTGAAGGAGTCACCTTGGAGAATCAGTTGAAGCAGCATGTCTTCAACTGATCTCATGTAGAGATGATCTATTCTCTTATCTAGAAAGTCAAAGTGTTGACTTCTGTTGTAAATGTACTATCTCTCTCTCTTTCTCTGCTGAACTATTGAAGAACATAAAAGAAGAATTGATCAAGGGTTTCCCCACATTGGGGTTTGTCCCTGGCTGGCGCCACATCTTGTGTCCTCTTGTCTTGACTTGTCTTCTGCGATTTATGTTTATGTTCTATCTGTAGTTTACTTTAATGCTGATGTGATTGCTAATCTGGAAAAGATATGGAGCTAACTGTGAAAATTGAAATAAATTGCTCTTAGCATAGAACATACCTAAAATTAACATGGTATCAGAGCTGAGGTGAAGACAATGCCCAAGCAAGAGTAAAAGAGCAATCACCGAAGACAGTTGGGAAAGGACAAAAGGATCAATGGAATCCTCATCCCTCTTCAAATTCACCGAGGTGAAGTCGAAGCAGAGAACATTATCAGAATGGCGCAACGGAAGTTTCTGATGGCCTACCTAAAGATCACTTCATTGGGAAGTGTGGATCTAAGGGTGGAAGGAAAGGCGGATGCCTTGGTTACAATAAGTTCGGCTATTATGCGAAGGAGTGTCTGAATGGCAAAGACACATCTCTTGATGAAGATAACAATCATTCTAGGGACATCTTCAATGGTCAAAGGGATGACAGGTAATGCAGGTCATCAAGGAAATGGTCGACTCTTCAAAGAAAGCAAGGAACCCCAGGTATGAAGAATCAAATGTTGTTTATGATAAGATAAAGAAGTGTTATCTTGTATTGGCCCTCTCCTTCAGATTCTTTGGGAATCTGGCTTATTGATTGTAGTGCTTCAAGGCACTTCATCGGATAGATGGGTGCACTCTCTAATTTGGTAGAGATGGAAACAATCGTGGGATTATACTTGGAGCCGATGCCACCTATCCCGGAAGGGGTGTAGGGAATGTTATCCCTCAATTGAATGAGGGTAACTCAATTCATTTACAAAATCTCTTTTATGTACCTGATCGCAAGAAGAACCTGGTGTCCATTTCAGCAATGGAAGTCAAAGGTTTTAGGGTGGCACTCATTTATGGGAAGGTACATGTTTGAAAATAGAATTTTCAAAGATGTTTTTGAGTTCAAGGTTGTATCAAGTTGCAGTAAGTCCACTGGGACCATGCCCATTGACACATATCACCGAAGGTCTGTAAGTCAGATGGTCACAGGGATGCCTGAATTCAAAAAGAGCATGAAGGTACATGTCTGAGATGTACCAAAGGAAAATCTTATAAGAGGACCATTCCCCTCATACAGCCGGTCCACAGGTTTGGAACAACCCGAGGAGTTTGAGATTCATAATCAGGAATCTCATGTATACAGGTGGAAGAAAGCCCTCTATGGCTTGAAGAAAAACACCCCGAGCGTAGTATGAGAGGATTGATAGCTGTCTAATGAAGCTGAGATTCACTAGGAAACCGATCCAAACCATTACCCGAAGGTTGTGGATGATTGACCTCTCATACCGGCACCTTATGAGGACGACCTATTTCTGACAGGTGCAAACCCTCTCATTTGCAGAAGTAAGAGGGAGTTGGATTCTAGATGTGGAATGATAAACTGCAAGCCTGTGACTACCTCGAGGATCTTAACTTTCAGAAGTTATATGGTAGTGATGTCGGACCAGATTTCAGAAATGCCTTTGAGTTTCATAAACTCATTCGCGTTGATGTTCTTGGTGAACTTCCGTCCGAACATATGTTTTGCAGTTAGCATGGCAAGCTCATATTTGGTTGAACCTCACTAAATTGGTACCAAGAATCTTCTGAAATATCTTCGGGGCACAATCTCTCATGGATTGAGATACACTGTCGAAAATATGAAACTGCATGATTATTCGAACGCTGACTGGGCAAGCAGTGTGGAGGATCACTACAACACTTCTCAGTGCTGGTTCTCTTTGGATTCTGCTTCAATATCATGGATGTGCAGGAAGCAGAAATCGGTTGCTATAAGCACCACCGAGACCGAATACACAGCTACGAGTATGATCTCGTGTGAAGCTGCATGGTTGCAGAAGCTCTTAAGTACACATGATGAATACCACTGTGATTCTCTGTGACAACCAGAGGTGGGATTCGATTATTGAGGAATCCCGTATTCAATGATTGCTCCAGCAGACAGACATCAGATACTACCTTACCTGGGATATGGTAAGTCAATGAGCGAGGAAGCTCCATCGCAACGAGATGATGTACAGGTCGCTACACTTTGTCAAAGCCCCGGGGAAAGATCAAATCTGTGATTTTCCCAATGAGCGAGGAAGTTCCATCGCAACGAGATGATGTACAGGTCGCTACACTTTGTCAAAGCCCCGGGGAAAGATCAAATCTGTGATTTTCCCGAACGACTTGGAGTCGTCGAGAGACCCTTGTAAAAAGGTCCTGCAAGTTTCATACATTGAGCTCTAGGAGCTCTAGGGGCTTGGGGTTCTTACTGGAGCAACGTACGACCACAGGGTGACTCACCCTCCCCTGGTGGTGCGCACTCAACAAGATGATTAGTTCTCTTGTGGGCCAGGATGATTCGTTCTCCGTGGCAACTGTGGAACATGATGATTAGTTCCCCTATGGGCTAGGATGATTCGTTCTCTGTGGCAACTGTGGAACAGGATGATTAGTTCTCCTGTGGGCCAAGATGATTCGTTCTCCGTGGCGATTGTGGAACAGGATAATTCGTTCTCCTGTAGACCAAGATGATTAGTTCTCTGTGGCATCCACTGGATAGGATGATTCATTCTCCTGTGGACAGGATGATTAGTTCTCCTATTGAGGCATCCTAGCCATGCAGTCTGGGACTCATGGGAAGTACCTCTCATCTGATCAATGAGCAGGGAAATGAGGATAGGAACCATAGTAGTACCGATGGACGCATCGTTGTATCTATCGTACTCCCTATGCTAGGATGACCTTCATTGATCTGGGATCAATGATACTGGTCTGGGACCAATGAGAGTGGTACACCCTCTGAAGCTGACTTCGGGTCAATAGAGGACTGGTCTGGGACCAGTGAAAGTGGTACACACTCCAGACTGACTTCGGGTCAGTGGAGGATGGTATGAGACATTCTCGATTTATTCTTCTTCTTCATGGTTCAGCAGAGCAGAGCTGAGCAGAACTAATCAGAGCAGAGCAGAGCAGTGCAGGGCACTGATGGCAGAGATAGTACAGTTGGACATATGGATCAGCAGATGGAGTTCTCCCTAGTTGAGAGGGAGTGTTAAAATTGGCAACTAAGGCCAAACTCCATGTGGGTCATCATATTTATGGAAGCTGATATTTTTCTTGGATCCCTCTCATCGAGAGGTGTAGGATTGATCTAAAGATCATCCGATTCCGACAAGTATTCATGAAGTTATGAATTTATTTGTGTTATAAGACAAATTGTCAAGTCGGCCAGCAACTTGTGTAGGCTCAAAAGCCCAATAGTCATGTCTATTCATCATCTATGTTTTAGTATAAATAGGAGAGGACTTGAAGTCATTTGGGAGACACACTCTTCATGTGATCTCCTCCTCTCCACGTCTTTGGGTTTTTGGTGAAGGAGAGAGACACTAAGAGTACGCTGAGCTAAGTAGATGATGCCCTAGCCGCAGTAAGCCGCAGGCTTATGAGGAGATCTACACGCAGAAAAGAGTAGACTTATGTACAGCATAAATAAGCCCCTATACGCTATCTCAAGAGGTTCAATCCGCAGATGAAAGGAGGGCTAATATAGGCCCTAAATCATAGTTTTAAAACTCCGACTTTGACTCCAAAACGGTAATGACTAGGCCGGCTCGATTTCAGTGACTCGGTCATTGTAAAAAAATACATTAAATATTTATTTATTTTATAAAAAAACATAATTTTAAAGATTTTAAACATAATTTTAAAGATTTTCATTCATGTTTCCAAACACACAGCATTATAATATAGATGGAAGACAACATATGATCAAAGTAGGCTCATGAACAAATCCATTATATCAAAATGGTACCCAATGGCAATACACAGTCAACTGTCATACATGATCAAAGACTCAAAACAAAAAACACATAACCAAGGAGGCTAGAAATGGCCTCTACAACAAAAGTAAACTCTGACCAAACTCCAGTACTAGTACTACAGCTACTGGCTAGTAGCTACTGCAAGAGGAGCCAAGATCATGTCGATCAATCTCTGGATCATCATCAGAGTCAGATAGGGGTCCCCATGGCTCCTCCTCATCATCATCATCTCCAACTGCAGCTGTAGAAGTGGTACCACTAGTAGGCTATGCAATTGCAGCAGATGCAAGCTGAGATAGAGTAGATATGCGGCTGCGCTTCTGTCGTGGCTGAGCAGAGGAAGCACCTACAACTGGAGTCCCTACAACTGGAGTCCTTGCTGGCTGTGAGACTGAGGCTGGTGGATTGGGATCTACATTCCACTGAACAACATGTTCAAGTTCAACTGATGTCTCAATATCTAAATCTAAATCAAGATCCTCATCAGGATCAAACTCTGCTGGACGACTCTCCACTACCCAATCTGATGTTGGATCAATGTCTTCCAACACAATGGGATCTGAATCAGGTCTTTTGTTCAGCAAATGGTTTCGTCTGAGCCGGAAGTTGTATTGGACATAAACTAGATCATTTAACCGTTTTTTATCCAAACGGTTTCTCTACTTTGTGTTACTTGGGAGCAGGAGCGAAAACGGGAGCGGGAGCGACATTTTAAGAAGCTCCTGGTTTGGGAGCGAATCCCAGAGGAGTTCGACAACCAATGTCACTAACATCAAGGTACATAAGGGATTGGTGCTCTTGATTAAATACGAGTTCCATACCCTAAGACATGACAAAATTCAATGGAAACATTGCAATCCTCCAATCCTGAAAAACTGATAAGTCTGCTGGATTTTGAATGAAATCTAAAATGCTACTTTCTCCATATGAAATTCAATGAGGCCGAAACCACTCTCAAACATCCTGAGTCATTTCATGGTAATGTTAAAAATTTAAGAATTTAACATTACCATGAAATTTGAATAGCATATCAATAGTAGAGAGCATTTGAGTGTGTTAAATAGGGTTTGGAAGGGGGAAATGGACCCCAAATAACATTTAACTAATTCATAAAACACATTGGAGTTCAAACCAATCAGAAAACACTTCAAAATGTCATTAAAAAATGTCAAATCGCTGTTTTGATGGGGTTACAGGCCATTGGTTATGACTCGGCCGAGTCAATACAGAAACAGCCGAATTGGCCGAGTCATGGCTGACTCGGCCTACTGAACCGTTTCCTCCACCGAGTCACATTTTTGGGCAATGAAACGGATCAACTCGGCCGTTTCCGTTTCGAATCGGCTGAATTTTAAAACTATGCCCTAAATGAAGGCCTGAATCTGCTGTCCATTGACCCTATACGTAGCAAGAAAGAGACTCGTCATCCACAGTCAGAAAGAGGATCTATACACAGTCCTAGAGGAGACCTGTTTACGCAGCAAGGAGATATATATGGAACCTTCCATCCGCTGTCTAAGGAAGCTCTAAAAGAGCCCTTGCCACAGGTCTGAAAGTCACCTAATCTATACGCTGTCTGGTCACAATCCAAGAGGTTTGTATGCAGCAAGAAAAGGCACTCAACTTCAGCGAAGAAGGGAAGGACGTTAGGGTCATTCTCATGACTGTTTTGAAGTGCAAATGAACCAGCATTAAGGCCACATTACAGGAGTCTACTTCTGGGCTGTTTGTAAGGGCATTTGTTGCAAGGTTTATCTCTGTCTTGGGCAGCGGATTGCACAGAAGACATTGCGGATGGACTGAGCCCTTTTAGTGGACTGTTGGGTGAGTATGGGGGCTGGTTCTAGCCTTATATTCCAGCGTTTGACAACAGCTAGGAAGGGAGACAATACCGCAGTCTATTATGCCTGATCAAGAGGCTGTGTTGAATCTGATGGGTGTGAATAGGGTGCTGTAGCAAGACGGAGTTTGTACCCCAACCAGTGTAGTGATGAGGCTGTTCATGAGGACAGTTTAAGGTGACCTATCTAATAAGCAGTGACAGCTAGAGCAGCAGCATGATGATGATTAAGAGCAGCAAGTTGTGTACAGCGTACAACTCAGCAGTAAAGCAGCATGGTGCAGCTCAGGAACATGGTATGATGTTGCAATATGATGAGGTGCAGCATATGGACGAGATGCAGCACAATGACAGGTGAAGGAGTCACCTTGGAGAATCAGTTGAAGCAGCATGTCTTCAACTGATCTCATGTAGAGATGATCTATTCTCTTATCTAGAAAGTCAAAGTGTTGACTTCTGTTGTAAATGTACTATCTCGCTCTCTTTCTCTGCTGAACTATTGAAGAACATAAAAGAAGAATTGATCAAGGGTTTCCCCACATTGGGGTTTGTCCCTGGCTGGTGCCACATCTTGTGTCCTCTTGTCTTGACTTGTCTTCTGCAATTTATGTCTATGTTCTATCTGCAGTTTACTTTAATGCTGATGTGATTGCTAATCCGGAAAAGATATGGAGCTAACTGTGAAAATTGAAATAAATTGCTCTTAGCATAGAACATACCTAAAATTAACATATAGCTACTATAAGATCAATGTTATGTGCATTAAATGGTCGATGCTTTAATGGTCATCAATAATCTAGTAGTTAAATCTGTGTTTTCATATTTTAGGCAACTAATTAGACATTCTGTATGTTTTTCCTGAACATATATTCATCAAAATATTATTAAAATATATTATAAAAAAAAACGCTACCCGTAGGCTCCACTCCTAGAGGCTTTTGAAAATTCCCACTTTGAACTCCCACTCTTAACAGCCTTTCAGGAAATAGCCAGTTCCAGTAGGACAGCATAAACAGTTGACTGGGAAAAGTAATAACATAGTGTACATGCAACTTCGAGAAACAACTAACAACAGTGAACTAGGAAACCTTCAGCGGTAATCAATGTAATGAGCCATGCCTCTCAACCCACTGGAAGAAAATATGCCAGCCACCTTGCAAACTCCTAATTAGACGAACTATCAACCAAAATATAATAATATAGGAGCATTTTTACACTCATTCTCTGGGCCTGTGCATCAAAGTAGATGACATGATTGGTCACTCTTTGACCTTTCGAGTTTCGACCACCACTCCCTCCACCAATTGGCCACCAACTTGTACTTGGGCTGTATTGGTTGCATTGAGTGACAGTTCAATCACCAATTGTTAACGCATTAAAGGGAAATCTGATTGTAGTACCAATAGTCTACAACCTATAAGCTGTGCCAAATGTTGCCCACAATAAGCACTTTTTATTTGGCTGACGTATCACAGCTTTTATTATTAATAAAATCAGATTGGAACAAATATAGATATATCTGAAATTTCTAATAGCTATACAGTATCGAGATATATCAATAATTGACTTCTTCGTGGTATGGTGACATCTTGCTTCAGCGTTATAGCAGTGATCCATATCTTTGTAGTGTGAAGGTAATCTTCATTCACCTTTAAAAGAGAAGCACACATTTTGAAGGTGACATGAGAATTAGAGCTAATGCACCTAGAGAGATTGTGTTAAATGGTCTCATGACCCATGCACACATGAGTGGATGAAAGCCCACCCTCATGTCCCCAAACCATGAAGTCACCATGAGGTAGTGGTTGCATATGCAGTTAAAACCAGAGAGATTATATTAAATGATCCCATGACCCATGGACACATAAGTAGAACAAAACCCACCCCTGTATCTTTCAAATTTAAATCCCAAGGAGGTTGGATCCATTGGTGAAGAGCAAGGAGTTTTTCACCAACGGGAAAGCTTCAATTCTCTTTTGAGTTGGTCTTGAAAAAATGGGGTCACCTTGAGGTAATGGTCAGATATGTGATTGCACCAAGAGAGATTATCTTAAATGATCTCATGATGCATACACACGTAAGTGATCAAGTGAGTCTATCTAAAGTGCTAGAGAGGAAAAATTGTTATCCTCCCCACTGAGGTTCAAATACCCACTTGTGACATGTTCACTCTTCATAAGCCAATTGCTGATTTGGGCTCTTTGTGAGATAATTGTTGATTGGGGCTGGCAAGGGTACCAGCAATCCTATTCTCAGCTACAGGCTGGAGGGTAGACGCGTGGCAACTGGCAACAGGGAAAAATTAATTAGAGCTACTGGCACAAATTTATTCAAATATGCTTCATCAATGTGAGTTATCACGCTTAACAGTACTGATGCCTGAGCTTTCCTGTCAACCACAGTTTAAAATAGCTCCACTACTTTGAAAGCTTTCTGAATGAGTAAACTAACTCTACTAAATTACAAGCTTATTGTGTTGCCTGTCTTATTCCTTGGGCAAAAACTTTTACATTCCCTTTCAATCTGATTACTATCTAGTTAGTCACATTAGAGCAGTGTTGTGAAAATCGTTATCAGGAGTAAATCGGCAAGGGGAAAATATCGAGAAAAAATTGGTAAATCGGCCAAAAAAAAATCAAAAGATTTTTTTCCCAAAAATCGCGATTTTTTCAAAATGAAAAAATCACTGAATTAATTGCACGATATTATCGAGAAAATGAAAAAATCGCAATTTTTTTATGTTATCGTGATTTTCGCAACACTGCATTAGAGTTTGTTATTACACTGGCCAGAAAAATTACAGGCCTGTACCATCATATCATGTGAAGTTTTCATTTGTGTCAATACTAAAAGTCTAGTCCGCAGCCCACTTTTTACTTTTCTAAGCATTTTCCAAGCCAAATCCGAAACTTCACAGAATTTGCAAGTAATCTACAAGATCTATTGTTGTTTTCCTTTAAAATTTAATGAATGGCATAGACAAGAAGCAGCATAAGAGCTTGATTTAGATTGCACCAAAAGCAAAATCAGATTTGTTCAATGCTGCATATTCAGTTCTTATTTACTAACTGATCAGAGCAAAATTGTTATGGTATTTTTAAGAATATTAGCTTCATTCCAGCTCCTACTCAAATACAATAGATACTAGCATAATTCTGGCTTCTATTCAAATTGAAAACATAGAAACCAGTTTAGAGCCATATTTAGTAAGTTTAACTGAAATCAGTAATTTGAAATCATTCCTACCATTTAGTTGACGGTGATTCAAATTGTTGGAAATTCATGAGCACGTTGTGATGAATTTATAAACATAGATTATCAGTTCATTGGACATCCTGAGATACATATGGTAATTGAAAGTCATTTCTAATGAAAATAGACAATACCTCTTGCAAAGAGACTAGATAGCGAATATGAATGTTGTCCGGTCTAACAAAGTTGAAAACTTAATTCTGTAAGACTTGGCATTTCAGAAAAAATCATCTTGTTGACGAAACAAAAATCAAATCGCCTGGAGCATGGATGGACACACAAGAAGAGTGAAATGAAAAACAATAGAAAGAAAGACCAAATGTACCTTATTAAAGGTTGGCATTATCAGAAATATTTCGCAAAGACTTGAATAGAAAAGTCTAAAGACTAGCAGCCTGTTGAGAGTGCTGCAATGCAAGCATCCATATTTTATAAAAAGGAAAAACTGATCCCCTTTTACAATGTGACAAATCACCAAACAATAAAATTACGTAGTTAAGATAATCTTGTGCAACAGAATCAGAGGGCAGTTAAACAGTGTAATATGCACAAGTCAACTGGGGAGAAGTTGGTCATATTGATGGTGCACATTTCGCGAGGCATCCTCCATGATCCTTTTTCTTGTTCAATCACTTAAGTTCAACAAAGAGAAAATTGAACAATACATATTGTACGCAAAGAAGTTGCATTGATGTATCCAAATCATTCATGCCCATAAAATATCTTAGAAATAATGAGAGGTCCTACATAAGTGCTCGTAAAAAGGTTTATTATGATATACACAATAAACTTATAAAGTGCAGCCAACATAAATAAGTACAATCAAGAAAAGCAATCAATCTACTGCTTTACCCTATTTCAATGCATGATACATCCAATGTTCTCGGTGACCTCATTCAGCCATACAAATATACCCACCAAGACCTACCTGATACGAAGAACGCTGCCATATAAGGCCATCCTGCTCAAGTATGGGTTTATAATCGGGACGCCTTTTCCTCTCCTCTGTAGCCTTCCTCACGGCATTTTCATGCTCAGCTAATCTGTCAAATTCATCATAACCTTTTAAAGAAAAAGGAATCATAAAAACGCAGCATAAACAATTGCATTTATAACCATATAGTCATAATGTCATATCACAAAGGTAACGGTGCCACAGCAAATCGTGGAAAATAAAACTCAACATTGAATTAATAGGATATTTCAAAAGATAAAATCTCTTGTGCTAGTTCCTAAAATAAACGATAAGACATCTTCACAAGGCACACTAACCAATGCTTATATGGAGAAAAAAGCAATTCTGAACATCAATAGGGGTAAACAATATGCACCCTGTAGCAGTGCATTAAATGCGGTATAGGTTGGGATATACACTGACATTGTTTAATTATTAGAAGTTTTGGAGTTTTTGGCTGGAATCCGGAAAAAAAAAACAAACAAACAAACAAAAATTGGCCAAATTTTGATTTGTGTTGTTTAAACTGATTTTTTGACTGCATATATGGATTTAGCACCCTGAAACCCCCTTGGGAACTTGGATTGTGGAGAGTTCACACCTCAAACTTGTAATTTCAACAAATCTCTGCCAGATTCTACGCAAATTAGACTAGAAAATAGGCCAAAAATATCTCCAAAATGTCTAATTGGATTTAAATGGTGTATATCCAAACTTATATAGCACTGAATGCACCGCTGTTCAGTACATATTGTTTGCCCCATCAACAGATGCCATTCACTAAAATGAACATGATTATTGGTAGGAAATCACGTCAACAACCTGTGGCTTGTGATGTACATCGGGGCATGTTTCACATAAGTGCAATGAGAATTACTTTTTCAGTAGCTGGTCACTCGCTAAGGACTATAACAAACAATAAAAATGCCTAACGCATGTGGAAGTATATGTATGCAAAAATATGCATGACTAACGAGGGGAAAAATGCATACAGCTGATATTTTGAAAGCCTTCTGAAGTTTCTCAGTCCGTTTATTCTTTCCTCCAGCTGGAATCGTTCATGTAAGGCAGCAACTGCTGCTGCAACCTGTGACACAAACACCCTGCTCTCCAAAATGTGCACATCCGCAAGCTCAAATTTGTCTCCATCCCCAATATTTGAAGTCACATTGCAACTGAATTCAGAGGAATTTCTTTTCATATTTGCATTAGTTATTCTCTCTTTCTTCGTGTTCTTAGAAAACTCTACAGCCTCTTCAACGGCATTTTCATTTACATTTACTTCCTGATGAGAAGCATCGCCGTCATCCGCAATCGAAAACTTGCTCGAATCCCGTTGATTTTTGGCAATTTCAGGCTCTTCATCTACAAAGCCATATGACAGTGCGGAACCAGCACGAACAAAACAATGTCTGAGCATGCCAATAACAAAACCTTTGCCATATGCCTGACCGTATAAAATAGAAAACTGAAAAGCTAGCCATCCTGCACTTTCAAGCAGAACTGGGCAATCGAAATAAGCTGTTCTCGGGTCTGGAGATTTGTTCATGGTTTCAACAGACGGAAGCGTGTCAGTCCTATTTTTTTCTGTATTCTGAGAGATGTCTTTCTTCTCCTTCTCCCTTAAATACAATCCAAAAGCTTCTCGTGAAATAGCTTTCAGACAAAGTTTCAAAAGGACAAAGATATGACGAGTCATTGGCATATCAATTATGACCCCGTAAGCAGGAGAATTCCGAATAATCCATTTGAGAATCTCAGACCCCTTAAGCTTCACTAAACCTAATGAAGTTTCAAGTGCTACAAGTGAATACTTTGAAGGGATGTCATTCCATCCCGCCACTTCTGTCTGTAGAGCCCAGAATTCAGAAGGGAGGAGGGTTATATCATGTTTTCCTGGTGACACAACTTCTTCACTTCCAGAGTTGGAGTTTACACATTCCATAGATAAAATACTAGGTAAGATAAAAGTTCTATCGATCCCATGCTGTTGAGCCGCATTAACAACGCCGGGGGCATCCTTGTAGAATAAGTTGCCGTCGAGTAATCCTTCCTCTTCTATAGAAATGCAAATATCCGATTGAGGGCCCTCGAGGGGTTTAAACAACTGGGTTTCTGTATTTAAATCTTTGTCAGATTTTAAAGAATAAGGGTACCTGAGTGAAGACAAGATGTCCAAGTCCACCATTGCAGGCGATGAAGGACATCTCAGATAATGGCGAACATAACTTGTGGTGGCATTCGATGTTGTGGATTGAATGGGCACGATGATAGTTCTAAGTTGCTACTTGATGAACCAGAATTCAGTAAATCTGGATCGCTGCTACATAAACCTAATTTCAGTAAATCTGAGATGTCTTTAACCCTTGCTTCTGCGTGCAATACTAATTGTCTGAAAAGGGTTATGGAGTCGTTTAAGTTTATTTGGTTGTTTTGTTTGGTATACTGAGATGAATCCCTGTTACCACTGAGAGAAGGGGGAGCTTTTACAGTGTTTGTGGGCAGGGAGGAGTATAGGGGAAAGGCGTTATTGCTGTTATTATTCAAGCTGGCATTGGGTACAGCAAAACTGAAATGAGGAATAGGAGGGGGGTTTGAGGGGTACTGAACAAGGTAGGGTAATGGCGGATTCAAAGATTGTGGTGGTTGCTCGCAAGAGTTGAGATTTGGATACATGTTGGCGTTATGATTCATGACTTACCACCTTGCCCTCTGCTTGAAATTCGTTGTAGGTCTTCCCCTGTACTCTCCACTTTGCTGCTGCGACTTCTGAAATCATATGTAGCTTTGGAGTGTGTGAGAACGCAAAATGAAAGCAGAGGAAGTGAATAATAACAAGGCGGTAACAAGGGATTACTCGATTCAAACCTGGCGCGTGTGGGGCATTGCCAGGCATATAGCATTGAACGTGTTCAAAGTCCTCGAATTGTTTTTTAATCAGCCTCGCCTAATGAATCCTAAAGATCGCTCTATATTTGTACAACTTACTTATCAATAAAAATAAAACTTACAATTTTGAAAATGCGCCCAGAAAAATGTTGAATGTGGTGGATTTTTTTTAAGAGGATTTAAACCCTTAAGATGAATGGTAAAATGTTGATCAAATCTTCCTTGAGATGAATCGGTAAATGTTGATCAAATCTTCATGTTAATATTATAACATCAAGACATTCTAATAACTTATAACTTAATCGGTAAATGTTGATCAAATCTTCATGTTAATATTATAACATCAAGACATCCTAATAACTTATAACTTAGTAATACATGCGTAGGGGTGCTTTATTAAAATGGGTCACACATGTTTTTTACAATTGAACCCAAATAAATGAAAAAACAATTTTTAACCACTCAAGCTATGAGTGTAAAATTAAAATGCAAAAAAATACATATGATATTACTAATTTTTAATGTTTATTCCAAACATTTTAGCCTTATTTGTGTTTAGTCATCCAAACAAAATTTACAAACATACTTGTATTCTTCATCTCATTTATGAAAAATAGATTTAGTTACATTAAAGTCACTTCAAAAGTTAAGTATCTATTTAGTGGCTTTCAGAAACGGAATTGATTAAATAGATTAATAAGGACAGATATAATGTGGAAATGATTAAGCCCAACGGGATTGGGTCCAATGATAGAAAGCGAGGAGATTTTCACTTTTAGACAAGGCTTTATTCACATGAGAGCTTAACCTGGAGTCACGGGGGCACCTTGAGGTAATGGTCAAACATGTGGTTGCACCCAAAGATATTATATTAAACGATCTCGTGACTCATGCACACATAAATGTATCAAAGCCACCCCCATGTCCTCCTTAAATTTTACCTTAGATAGGGTGAGAAACACAAGACATGCGTAGGGGGGATGGATCCACCATCATCACCCTACTCAATCAAGGGGGGAGGCATGGTTGTCCCACCTTCGGATTGATTAACCTTTCAATCTCATGATGATCCACATAATGAGAGCTCTCATCGCACATTCATTGTAGTGAGCAAGCAAATGTGGGAAGCTTCGCAAAGTATTTATGGTGATGTCTAAGGCAAGTGATGTCATTTTCATCGCATATCAATTGAGTTTAAGCCTCTCTCTTTGTGCTTCCCCAAACTGGTTGCTAATTTTCGTTGTCAAATTGTTGTTTCCATTTTCCATATGCGGCTAAGACCAGGCCTTGCTAACTTGACCTCCCCCAACAAGCCTATCCTCTAGTACTATACCATTCCACTATACAAGGACTACGAATGTCTGTGTGGCTTAGCAGTGGAGCAATTTGGGAAAATTTCATGATGGGTGGTGGACCACGCTTGCAGTGAGCTCCCCTTATGTGGACTAAGCTAGTGCAGAAGTGCGGAGTTAGTGCTCCTACAGTGGTCTTTCTCCGAGCACCATCATACAAGTACTAGGGACATTTGCCTCCCATTGTAGTGCTTTACATAGTTACTTATATTATTGATTTATCCTTAAAATTTGGTTGCCACTGCATGGTCTTGTCTGGATGGTTTTCTCTCGATGGTATTGTATGTTTGGTCCACTTTCTAGTAACTATATTTTGTTAACACTGGTGGGAGCCCAACACTTTTTCCACTCCCCCCCTAACCATCTTATCCCTTTATTCTATAGCACACCCTTGTGCCTTCCATCTTGTGCAACCCTCCCCTTACGCCTGAACTTGTAATCCTTCACCTTGCATCGGTTTCTTCACTCAACCCCCTCTATGTTGATCCTATGAAGCTCTACTCAGTCTCCTTCACATTCTTCTTATTTCCCGGTGCTCTCCTCTCCCCTTCAGCATGCCACATTAGCAAGCTAGGAGCCATTAAGAATGTTGTGGAGCTTTGGAGTGTTTGAGAATGCAAATTGATATCAAAGGAATTGAACATTAATAAGGTGATATGAGATTAATCAATTCAAACTTGGTAAGTGTAGATCATTTCCAAGTCTAAAGTAATGTATGTGGAAGGTGTTCAAAGTCCTCGAATTGCTTTTTTTAATCATTATGGCCCTAATGAATCCTAAAAAACGTTTTATCTTTTATATAACCTAAGTTATCAAAAAAAAAAACTTACAATTTTGGAAGGGAAAAAATGTTGAATATGGTGATAGAATTTTTTTGAGAGGATATTATCTTTTTATTTAAATTGTGATGAATATGTTTATCAAATCTTCAAAGCAATATTACAATATTAAAATATACCAATAACTTATTACTCAGAAATACGTGGCTAGGGGGTTTTATTAGAACAGGCCACATATATCCTTTGGAATCGATCCCAAATAGAAGGAAATAAACCATACTCTTAAACCACTCAAACTATGTGCAAAATCAAAATGCAAAAAAACACATACGATATTACTAATATTCAATGTTCGTCTCAAACATTTTAGTCTCATTTGTGTCGTGTGACAATATAAACATCTAAAGAAAACTTACCAACGCACTTGTAATCTTCATCTCACCTATGAGAAATAGATTTAGTTACATTGACATCACTTCAAAGTTCGATATTCATTAACTAGTTTTGGGGAGAGGGAATAATTAAATAGATTAATGATGTGTGTGTGTGTATGTGTGTGGAAATGATTAAGCTCAAAGGGGTTGGATCCAATGGTGGAGAGCGAGGAGTTTTTCACAATTAGGCAAGGTTCAATTCCCATGAGGGCTTAACCTGGAGCCATGGGGGAACCTTGAGTTTGTCGCCGAATGTGTGGTTGCACCCAAAGGGATTATATTAAATGACCCTGTGACATGTGCACACATAAGTGGATCAAATCTCACACCCATGTCCTCCTTAAATTTCACCTTGAATGATGTGAGAAGCACAAGACATACAAGGGGGGGAACATAGCCACTGCCATCACCTTGCTCAATCGAGGTGGGAGGCATGGCCTTCCATTCTCAACTTGATTAACCTTTCAATATCCTTCACAGCATAAGTAGGGCGAGGGAATCCCCAAGTTGCAAAACAAAGGATAGAGCTAAGTGGACCACCCAAGGACAACCCATTGAAGCCACAAACAAACAATGGTAATGGGAAGATGAAGAAAGACGTGAGAAAGTGGTGCGATTTCCACAAGAGCCTCACTGGCAACACCAATAAATGTCACACAAGGTAGTCGTTGGTGGTTGAGTTAAAAGCCTCAGAGTCAGATGCAGGTTTTGACTTTTAACCAAACATGGACAAGGGGAATTGATCATTAACACGGAAACCAGTGCCACCATTTCCACCACCAATGTCTAGCAAAGTGATCCTGAAGATCTAGAGGAAGGTGAGCACCTCTTGATCCAGATTTATGAAGGAATGAAATGAAATACAAATATAAACAGAAACATGGAGTTATACTGAAACCAGAACTTCAACTCATTAATAACAAAGTACTAAAAATTGTTACATGCAGAATGGAAATAAATAAGCTCGAGTTGTAAGCACCTACCCCACATTTACCTGATTTTACAAGCTCTCCAAGGTAAATGTGAGTTGAGTGTTATTATGACATGACCCGACCTCCAAGTTCCAGTGATGGAAGTGGGCCTACAATCTGACAACTTACTGACCTCCCTCAGGGAGTACGGACCACTCAGGAGGCTGCCAACCACCCCAGGTGATCAATCCCTTAACTGTAACTCTTTTTCACTAAAGAAACTCCCCAACTGAACCCATAATGCATGTTGTTGGGAGGCTATAACCACACACACAACCCTGGATACCGACGGTTATGACCCTAAATCACTTATTCAGAGCATGTGATTGCAAGATCTATGCCACTTTTTCAAGCTAGCCTCCAAGCCACTGCCCATAACAACCTGTAACTTTCCATAATCATAAATAACATGACAACAAGGCTAACCATTCAAAACTTGAACAAGATCTTGACTAGAACATGCCTAGTACATTATAAACATTTCATCAAATACACGATAAACATGAAATCTATAGGTCATGAATGCATATCTGATCTTTAAACTTTTGAACTTCATATGGGAATCACCAAGAAGGCTCAATGCCCTCTCAAGCTAGTTGCAACAACACTTGTTAGCCCATGCATTCATAAATCATTCAATAAACTATCAAATCATGAAAGAGATCCATAGTTAGAGCACATCATAAAACCATGCTTATAACCTACATATAACCATAATAACAACCATGACAAATCTACCATAAAATCCACATAATAACAAGTACAAGTGCTTATAGATCACAATAGGAAAATAACTCATATTAATATATATATATAAGCCTACCAAGTCATGGACTTCCACGTACCACTGACATAGATTAGGCTTAACCAAATCTTTTTTTTAGCCGATCACCCCCATGCCATATTCCAAGCATGGATATAAGATCTCATGGGATAAGACAAGAGATAATGAAACAGGGAATCCAAAGGTTAAACCAAAGCCACCTTTAAGCTATTGTGATCTCACCTAAACCGGTGCCAAGATCACAAAACCAAACCAAGCTTGGATGACTCAAAATTCCTTCACCATACCTTGAGGAATTTTCCTGTTTCCACCCACCTGTCAAGGGCTTCCCAGATAAAAACATCTCCACCCCAATCCCTTGTGATCTTCCTAAGACCACCTCACCCAGTTCCAAAATCTTTCGACAATCCAAAGCTCAACCAAGAATGAATCCCATCACACCATGGCTATCCAGGAAATGGCAAGGCAAGGTTGAAATTCTAACAACACCTAGTTGGTTTTTCATGTAAATAAAATAATACCAAGGCCATGGGACACGTACTCCAAGCTAGATGTTGAGAAAAACATTATAGTGGGCATCACTTATGATTAATTAATGGTTATGTAAATTGGTAAAGGAATTGACAAAGGCAAAGAGGCACTAATTGTCATTTAATTATGAATTGAAGAAAAATCGGAGAAAAGGAAGGTGAAGAGACACAGATTTGTATGCAAGGGAAATTAGAGGAAAAATGAAGGAAAATGAAGAAAATAAAGGCATCAATGATACATATTTTGTTAGTTAAGTTTTTGGCTCTCTCATTCATTCTCTCGTACTCTTACACACTTGAAGTATTTTGGAGCATTCTTGGAGTAATTTGACATTCACTTGGATTTGGAGAAAGAAGACAAAGGAAAGCACGGAGCGCAAGGAAACAATTGGATCAACAAGTATAACTAGATTTCTTTGCAGGTAATAGGTTAAATGTCTGATTTCCTTGTTGATTTTTGGATGCATGGTATATGCATGTGATTCCTCGATTCCTTGATTATGTTTTGTTGTTGGCGTGGAGATTTTCTTGGATTGATAGTGGTTTCAGCCTTACCTTGCCATTTCCTAGATAGTCATGGTGTTGTGGTTTTTTTTTTCCCTGATTGGTGGTCAGGTTCCGGATGGCTATGGGTTGGAAAGAATGCTTTGGAAGCCCTGTAATAGCTTGGGTTGAGTTATTAGTTCCTTGAGTCATAGTCTGGGACAAACTTTCTATAGCCCTTAGTGGGTTGGGTCACTAGTCCCTAGAGTCGTAGTTGGAACAAATGCTCTAGAGCCTTGAAAGGTTGTGGGTTGATTTACTTATTCTTGGAGCCCTAGACAACTTGGGTAGAGACTGATCTAGTTCATGTTAATGATTTCTAAACCACAAAGGTGGAATCACTGTGGTTTAGGGTTGAGATGGTTTGGCCTATGGAAACCCCAGTTGGTTTTGTCTTGATTTATTCCATGATATCCCACATTCATGCTTGGAATATGGTGCGGGGGTGATTGGTTGAAAGAGAGATTTGGTTCAGCTCAATCTATGATCGGGTGGTATGTGGAAGTCGCTAACTTGGTTGGCATTTTCATATGTTAATAAGAGTTATTTTTCTATTGTGATTTATGAGCACTTGTACTGGTTATTATGTTGACATTATGGCTTATTTTCCATGGTTTCTATGTTGGTTATTTGCTAGTTATATGTTAGTTATATGATGTATTCTATCTATGGCTCCTGATATGTTTTGATAATTTATTGAATGGTTGATGAATGCATGGACTAACAAGTGCTATTTCATTTAGCTAGAGAGGGCTTAGAACCTTCTTGGTGATTCTCATATGAAGACTATCATTTTATGATCAGATATGCATTCATGACCTGTAGCTTACATTGTTTTCCATATGTTTGATGAAATATCTATCTTTTTTCTAGGCAGTCTAGGTCAAGTTTTGGCTTCAATTTTGAATGTTTGGCATTATCATCATGTTAATTATGATTTTGGAAAGTTACAGGCAGTTATGGGCAGTGGTCTAAAGGCTATCCTGGAAAAGTGGCTCAAATCTCGAAACCATTGGCACTGAACCAGAGGATTTAGGTCATAACCCCATGGAAGTTGGCTTGTGCATGTGGTTGGGGCCTCATAATCGCACTCTTGCCTTCTTTTGCACACGGTTGGGGTGTTAGGCCAGAGAAAAAGGTTTTAGCTCAGGGATTGATCACATGGGGTGGTTGTTCAACTCCTGAGTGATATGTAGTCCCTGTAGGATGTCAGTAAGTGTTTCATTTGTAGGCCCCACTTCCTTGACTATAACTTGGAGGCCAGGTCATATCATAGTGACACTCATCTCATGATTACCCTAACGAGCTGGTGAATTTGTGTAAATGTGGGAGGAGGGTTACAAGGTGGTAACAGAGCTTCCAAGTTCAAACATTTGGATTGGATGGGCTATATGTGATTGTTATGCATGCATGTTAGTTATCGATATGGTTATTATGTGTGCATTGTGATAGTCATTGTTGTAGTCTTGTGTCGTCATGTTGATGTTAGGATGATTGATATGTTGATTTCCTTGTGTATACATATTTTTTCTAAATTGGATTGATTGTGCACACGGGATAGCCTCCCTTGAACTTCACACTGAGGTATGATTTTGATTATGTCTATATTTGGTTTATCTAACATGGTATGTTTGCAGGAAAGTGAAGATCAGAGATGACAAGCAAAATGGTGGAATAAAGTTCACGTGACTCTCCTTATAGATTAGTTTAGCAACAAAGAGATGAGTACTCTCCTAATATAACGAATACACTAAGAAGCTTGAAGGTAGAAATAAGAAGTTATATGGCATATAATGACAGGATAATTGAGTCACAACAAAAGACTTGCCAGAGCTCAGGAAAAGAAAGTCGAGGTTAATGCAGTGATCCTTCAGAACTTATCGGATTTGTAGAAACGGGGATAACAAAGAGTTAGTCTTATTAAGATGGTTTTCAGCAATAATCACATCGAAATTCATTTGTCGACGCGTTTCGAACCAACAAGTGTGGTTCATCGTCAGGACGAGATGAAGAATCAGATCATGGCCCCAAGTTAAATAGAGAGATCCATCATTCAACGACTATAAAAACAACTATTTTTTACCAAGGAAATGGCTACAAAGGACTGGGTAACAACTACATTTGACTGGACGAAGAGACAGGGACAAAAATAATAATTATTTATTTTGTTAATTAAATATTTAGTTTGTTAAATCAATTCATTATTATTTTTATTTGTAACAAATAAATATGTTTATAATTAACTAAATGTTTTAAAGAACTTAAACTGAGAACCTAAAACCTAAATATTTTAATATCCTCTTTAATACTTTAAAACTACCCTAAGATTTGTATTATTATAGGACTATTATAAAACTAATAACTAGTTAGTTAATTAGTTAACATGATTCTAAGTTCATTTATTTATTTATTTTCACTATATATGTAACTACATAAGTAATAAAATAAGGGTAAATTCTATGAAGATTTATGGGATAAATTGTTTATAAATAATTAGTTAATTTAAATATTAAATTTATTTATTTTCGTTAAAGGTATCATGGGATAAATAGGGAATAATCCTAAAAGTTTATTAATTAACCCACTAATTAGTTAATAAGCCTATATTTAAATTTTATATATATCACAAATAATAAAAACTAGGTAAAGTGAAAAACTATTTAAGAACTAAAACTAGGAAATAAAACCTAATAAAATGAAAAGAGGGAAGCTATAGTAACCTTCAATTTGAAAATGAAACCTAAGCGAACTAATAAGAATAAAATATTAATAGTATTAATTAAATAAAAAGCTAATGAGAATCAAAGGAAAAATCAAAACACTAGCAAAGGTAATAAAGGGGAAATTAAACAATCCCGAAGATGAGGGAGTAACAACCAGATAGAAAAAAGGCCAAAATGGAACCAAACAGGGGGGAGGGGAGCGGAGGATTACTGGGGCATATAACAACAAGTTAGACATGGATGACATGGTTAGAGGTGGAAGATCGTTGGATACAAATAACATGAGAGGTAGTGCTTATGGGTTCTATTCAAGTTATGGTTCAAAAAGACATCATGGTCATCACCGCGAGCGTCCTTATAGGAGGAGTGAGAAGCAGTACTTTCTAGATGAGTTCAACAAATCCAAGCCACCTACAATTGAAGGAGAGGTGAAGAAACCAGAATATGCAGAATCATGGTTGCTTTGGATGAAGAAGTTCTTCAAGCTACATGACTATTCAGAGAATATGGAAGGCATGATAGTTATTTTCAGTCTCAAGGGAAAAGTGGATATCTGGTGGGAAGATGTGAAACATGTCAGAGGCATCACGACAAAGGAGTTGAGTTGGCATGAGTTTAAAAGACTCTTTAAAAAGAAGTACTTGTCCAAGAGGTACTATGATAGAAAGGCTAAGGATTTCTACGAGCTTAAGATGGGTTCTATGAAAAATGAAGATGTTAATGGTGTTGGAAATTTGTTAACCAAGGGGGTCTCCCCTATGTGAAGTCCCAATTAGACATCACACCATTTCGAATAGAAGCCCCATCCAATGTATCGACCTAGTTTCCATATATTCTTAAAGATTTTCCTTGCTTTAGTTATCAACAAGAGAGAGAAGCGTGTATGTGCCTTTGTGAAAAGCAAGTAAGTGTGCCCGGTGAATGTTTGATTGCAGGTGTATCAAGGTTATTCTACTGCAAAGGGAGGAAAGGTGAGTCTCTAAGAGAGAGGTAATAGTACCACCCCAGTAGAGGTGCACACAAGCGAAAAGAGAATCGCCTAACTTCAAACGGAATAGTCCACATAGATGCGACAATTATTACAACCATTACAACACATTTTAATTTAGATAAGCACTAAAATAACCAAAATAGTTAAACTACTTTATTACTGGTGAAAGAAAACATGAATCATAAACATTAACATAACAATCTTACAAATATTCACAATCCATGCATGAAAATGTGTTAGATAGCAGGCTTCAAGTATTAAGTAAAAGTCCCAAGATACATGAATACAACAAACATCACTAGCTCCAATAGTGGAGCGTTGGAGCCACGACTTGCTCCCCAAAAGTATTGATTTTGTCTCTCTGATGCCTTATGGGAGAAGCCAAGGTGAAAAAAAAAACATTTGCTTGTACAATGAGAGTGTATATATAACAAATGGGGTGATCCTTCACCTCCCTTGTGACTCTTGGACTACCCTCATGAATGCTCGACTTCTCTATGACCTTTTGACTTCCTACATGACTTTTCACAATACATGAATGGCTCTTAGACTTCCACTTTACATTATATTTCTCCATTATAGAATTTACATAATCCATAAAATGAAGTGGTACATGGTGACTTGTGACATGACATGACACTAATGACATCGATTGCACGATGACATGGAAATGTTAGGCCACTCTTCCCTACTACTTTTTTTTATAAGAGATGTATCCAATACTTCATCTTTGTAAGAGATATGCTTTGTTCTTTATATCTACCCTCCAAAGGGCTGTGAATTAGTACAGAGTCTTCATGCGATCTTGATCTTCCATTCCATCTTCTTTTATAATCCAGTGTTCCTTCATCTTCTTGTGTGATGATCATCTTATCTCCTTAGCTCCTTACATGTTTTCTAGCATGGTATCCTTCTCCATCTCCTTTATCATCATTCTGTCATGACATAATAGAATATCTGCGACTGCAATACACCCATGATAAAATGACAATAGTTCGATAAAACCTTGGCGCAAAATGCTTCATGAAATCACTTGTTAGGGTTGGAGTTTGTGACTGGTTGAGTGATTGACTCAGGGATTACATAGTTTAAGAGGCTAAGGTCTGGGACTGAGGCTTGAGACTGTGCAATGCGCAGCTCAAGATGGCCAGGGTTAAAGGATTGCATAGTTGAGGGACTCAGGCTGGAGGCTTGAGCCTTGAGACTGCATAGTGCATAGTTGAGGAACCAAAGAGGTCAATCTTGAGGCTTGAAGTTTCCCAATGCGCAGTTCAAACATGAGAATAGGCTGGGAGATTACATAGTTGAGGGGTTCAAGGACTCAAGCTCGGCTTGAAGTTTCCCGATGCACATTTCAAGAACTCAAGGCTGAGGCTTGATGTTTGAAACTATGCAGTGCACAGAGAAGGCTGGTTGGAGACAAGGATTGCGAAATTATGGAGCTCAAGGGCTGGGCTTGAGCGCTGAGATTGCATAGTGTGCAGTTCTAGGAGGAAAAAAATGCACATTGCGCAGTGCCAAGAGGCAAGGTTGTTGCTTGAGGATCATTGTGCAGTCCAAGACGGTTGAATGACACTGAGAGGCTCGGTTGGGGAGTTTTCCCAGTTTTGACAAAGTGTGGGATTAGTGAGATGAAGTTGAACAATAACAAGACTTGAGCATGACTGCACACTTATATCACTTGAAAACACAACATGGGACACTCATAACACAAGGACAACATACTTTCCTCAATGCGACAACATTGCAACAAGTCACTCCAAGTGCGACACTAAAGATACACTTTGCGACGATAGTGATGACACTTGTGCGATAGTGCTTGAAACTTTGGAAATGAGTACGATACATGTTTTTATGATGAGAAAAACTCATTATTGTAAAGATTACCCCTTGAAACACACCAAAACTTCCTTTTATACAATGTGTGACACTTAACATGCTAAAAGACGACATTTATTATACGAGGAGGAAAAGTGCGAACAGTGATTGCAATATGCAAACAATAGTGAAAGCAACACATTCCAGAGAGAATATAACATGAAAGTGATACTAATTAAAGTGAAAACAAGCAAAAGCAATATTTGAAAACATGAAAACGACAGTCGTGAAAGAAAAGGTGCGCAAAAGCGACAGTTGAAAAACTCACTGAAATAAAAGTACAAACACAGAAAAAAGTGAGTAACAATCAATGAAAGTGTGCACTGACTGTCGACATGGGTTGAGAAGTGCACATGCACTGTCTTTATGGATTTTACTATGTTTTTTCAAGTTTGCGTAATAGAATGTGCTCATGAACTTGTTGTGAACTGAGTGTGTGTGAGCAAGTGACTTCGACCGATCAAGAAGTGACCATGGAACGACCGATCACAAGATCCACAGTAGGCTCCAAAATTCAAGTGTAGGTAAAATTTTGGAGGGTTTTTTTCACAACGACAACATTTGGTGACACACTAGTAGAAATCTATCTTCTCTGCCTTGGTCAATTCTTTCATGCAGGGTCTAGTTCTTCAAGGAGTATTGATTCATCATTTAGATTACGATGGCTTCCCCACTTACACTGTGCATAAACATAATCCCCTTCATTCCTTTACTCAGTTAAACACAAACACAAGATCAATGATCACACAATGTTTTGAATCAGGAAAGGGTAATGAAATTCACGAGATTTAGATTTTCAGAGTATAGTGTTTCATCTCTGGTGTTGCTCCATTACGAGCAATCCTGGACAGTACCCCGACAGAGTCACTTTAAGGACACAAACTTTGCTCCGCTACCAACAGGCTTGGACAATACCTCGATGAAGTTTTTTGCTTCACCTCTCTATGCAGGAAGCCTTTCTCTTCTTTTGCTTTATTTATTTATTTTATATAGGGTTGTGCATCGACACTTATTTATTTCATGGGCGAAAGAGGGATCCCGACTTATTGAGATCATAAGAGGTTGTCCCTTCAAAGAAGTATTTATAAGACCTCTGATATTGGTTTTCTCATTTAGATTTCTCCCTTGTCCTTCTCTACTTGATTGGATCCACCTAAAACACCGAAACATAAAGACCCGAGTGTAGGCATGAGGTTTCCATAATAGACATGGAGATCATGGTTCAACACAAGGCTTTCCTTACTCAAGGAACATATTTTCCATAAGAACATCATCAACCTGTTGATGCCTCGAAAATTGTTGCATCAACATCGGGGAAAACCACCCGGTCCGGACCTTAAACGCAGCTCCTTTTCCGTTTGGTGTGGTGGCTCCGACTGGATATAATGGGACCAGTTTCCCAATGATTTGTAAATATGATGGATAAGTGATTGATCTTCTATTATCTAATGATAATGATGGATGATTTATTCTAAAATGCAAAATTATAAATAGCTTAATCTATCCTAAGAAATTTCCACTTTAATGAAACTTTTGATGATCTTTATTTACAAATAGGCATATAAATGACTCCATTGATAAATAAAGACATTCATTCATATGATAATTACTTTGTTCAAGTAGTTGAACAAAGTAATCATTAAAACATTATTACACTATTCTTCATATATCATTGACACAAATATGATTGAAAGAATAACATTCCTTAAACATTCAATAGTGACAAGTACAAGGACTGTTGTTAAAACACATACATATATCAAATGATAGCAAGATTGAATAAATGTTGATTCATATAAAAGAATGGAGCAAAGACATAGATAATAGTACCGTATGTAATTTGGATCATTTCCGATATCAATAACATTCATATCCCGTCTTCCAACTTAGAAATACTCTCACAAAAAGCAATAGTGAATATCTCATCAAAGTATTCTTCATTAAAATTCAACATATAGGTCCAGTCTTCATAAAAAATATATATCGGAAGCACAATAGTGCGACTTCCGATTCAAGTTTTATAAAAAAAATTGAGGACCCTTTCTAAAGATATGAAAGGGTCTATAAATACTATCTAAGCTAACTAATTATGAAATAAAAAATGCTATTAGGTGGTATAACCAAATCATGAAGATCTCCTTGAAATAGGCATTCTTGCAGTCGGTAGAATGATTCATTGTTTCGGCTGATCATCCTTTGGCTTGAGCTAGCATATAGCAAGCATTGGTTGCAATTCTGGAGGGTGACTCAGACATGAATGCAATTGGGCTGAATATGTAGCATCATGAATTTCGGGAATTATGTAACTGATTGCATCCGTTAAACATTTTAGTGTTGCCTTTTGACTGTATGGTTTAACTAGGAAGAACCAAAAGGTGTCCCAAGTTAAACTTTGGATGCCTGCGATTAATCTCTCCTTCTTTTCTAAATCCTGTTTGCATGACTGCTCTAATGCTTTGGCTGATGGCAGTTTACCTGGAGTGCATTCTGAAATAAAGTTAGACAGATAAAGAGTATCATTAATTAAATCAATCAAATTACCAGTCACTGATCTACATCTTGAAGTTGCCCTCTCTGCTTTCATCAACTGAGATTGCCATTCTAGGAACAGAATTTCCTTATGTGATTCTAGAATTTTAGGCAGATTTGCAGCTTGTCCTTCATTGGTTTCTTGCCAAGAAAGAAAGTTTGTTAATGTCTCATCGGCCTGTTCCAAATTTTGCCTTGCGTCAACTGATTTATCAATCATTGATGAAGAAATTTCACAGAGGGGCTCAGCAAGAGAAATATTATGACATAGTAATTTCAATTGATTAATCAATGCTTTATTAATCTGGAGAGCTTCGGATCTGAACTCTGCTGCTTGAGGAAAACTTTTGAACTTTTCTATCTGTTGTGATAGTTGAGCGATTTGCTCATCTTTTGTTTTGCTCATTTGTTCATTCATTGATTTCAGCTTGGCCAGAGCTAGGGATAATTATTTTTGTTTCTGAACTGCACTTTGGTCTATTCTCTACTTCTCCTTAAGCAATTGCTCATTTAGCTAGTTATTTGATTGCTGTTGCGCTGCTAACTGCTGCTCTAACTGCTCTATCCTCTGTTGTCTTTCGGATACCTGTGCCTCCAATGAACTAATTGTCTGATCTTTTTCTTTGAGTAAATTGCTAACTTCTGATGCTTTATCCATAGTAGCTGCCGAGTAGGCCCCAGCATATTGAGAGAGTTTTGTGAGGTCTTCGGAAGGATTGAATTCTTCTTTTCATACCACATTAGCCATCTCTGTCTCGGCAGGTAAAAGGGAAGATTGATCAAGCCTTCTCTTTTCCTTTGTCTTTTTACTACAGCCCTATGCTTAGGGTTGTAGAAGACATCTAAAGGTGGTATTTCTTCTATATGCAAAACGATTTCATCCGATGGATCCTTAGGAATTATCTCTAAATCTTAACTTATGGGTGGGTTGTTGGTTCCTTCAGTTGGAACCGTTTTTTTTGTTGTCTTATGACCAATTATCACTTCAGGCGTGTTAAAATCCTGTAAATTCTCAGGATTTCTTATAATGGAATCGAACTGTTGCCATTCTTTAAGAAGCTTGGGATCAATCTGCGTATCTGTATCCATGTGCTCACTGCCTTTTCCCTGTTCTTTCTCCTGTTCTGACGCTTTTTCTTTCTCAGGAACTTTTTCCACCGCAGGAGATTTGTCAATAGTTTGTTGTTCAGACTCGCTTGGCTGGATTGTTGGGGTGGTGGCTAATAGGTCAAGAGGCAGAGTTTGCAACCTCTGTTCTCTAAGCATATTAAACTTTTCTAGCCCTTCATCTTGATACTTGATCCTGGCCAATGTTTTTACCTGAAATAATGATTCAGCTGAGGAAAATAGGTCATCGAAGTCATCTTTTTCATGATCAAACTTTGTAAGTTTGGCTTGTTCAAGAACATTATAGGCAACTTTTCTTGGATCATATTGTCTGTTGGGAATTGTTGCAAGATTCAGCATTTGTATTTTTTCTGCCTCCTTTTCTGCATGTTTGTAATCATGAAGAGTGAAAACATTGCATCTTAAAGGGAATGTAGGCCATACCTGTTTCTTGGAATTTCTAAGGGTTTTGGATGTCCCTTCTACCGTTATTTGGTAAGCCAGTTCCCGAGCTAACAGTTTATCGGGCACATACAGGGGAAGGACATGGGGTTTTGTAAGGCTACCAAAAAGCCTTATATAAGTGAACTTTTCTTCTCCGAACCAATTGCCTGATGTAGTCAAGTCAATCCCTGCTTCCTCGGAAATCTTGGGGGCAGACTTATCAAAAATAACATAATACACAAGCAACATAAAGCCATTGCAGATTCTATACAAATGATTTTTGTAGTGAGCCTTCCATAACATTTGATGATAAATATGTATTGGCTTGGGGTCTTGGGGAGTCCATCTCCATCCAAGTACTAGATATTCAGAATTAAAGCAAAGAGTATCCAAATATAAGCACTGAAATAAAAAGGGGGAATGGTCCTGGTAGTTTTACGTGCATTTGATCTGTATTTAAGAATTGTTGTGGCTAATTTGTCGGATAAAACAATTGCCCAATCCATCACATATCCATTTATTGTTGCTTCCATTAGGGGGACCATTTCTATGGTGAATTTAGTAGAGTCATGTATTCCCCATATCCTACACATCATAGCTCTGGCATAACAGTAAGGAGAAGCCAAAGAGTCTACAGAGTACTTACCCAATGATTCGTGTTTGTGCTTCTCAGGGAAATGTCTCCATTGCTTAATTGGGGCTGATTCCAACTCGTTTTCCTTTGCAAATGCCTCTAGGAACGCTTTGTTGTATCGCTTCTCAGGCTCAGGAAAGTGATACATTTTCCTTAGATCATCAGGCTGAAACGAGCCGAATATCCTCCCGTCAGCTGTGCAAAATGTTCTGTTCGAGACTGGAATTTCTTCAACCACCCATCTCACTACGTCAGTATATGGCAGGATTTTTTCTCGGGCTGCTATTCTGTGCAGGTAGGAACAAGCTAATTCTTTGAGGGTTGCTTCCGATTTGTTACTTGAGTCAGTTGTAGCTTCCTCTGATACTTCCTCAGGCTCCTCTGCTTCTATTAAATTGTAAATGCTCTCCCAGCTAGTGTTTCCTAGACCGAGGCACGTAGTGTCTGAGATTAACCCTTTTTTGCTTGGTCCGGGATCCTTGGCTGGCTGTGTTGTTGCTGTAGGAGCCGCTGCTACGGATTTCTTTGATTTCTTTCCCATTTGTTTCAAATTTCTGGTTTCAGCGGAATTCTGCACAAGCGATTGAAAAACCATGATACAGAGAAATGTTGTTGCGGACCAATATGATAATGAAAAAGAGTTACGTCGATCAACAGGTGATAATGGACTATAGTAAAAGATTGTCGTGGATAAAATCTAAAGAAAAGATCTACCCTTAACTGCTTCATTGATTAGCCGTTTAACCTGTCAATCATGGTAAAGAAGGTTTTAAATGCCCATCATGTCGTTTATATGCCGAATGATTCATTCAAGCGTGGCTTAGATTTCTTTGATGGATGATCAGTGATAATTCGCAAATCGGCGATCGGTAACGTGAAGAGAAAGGCTTTAATGCTTGTTTTAAATATCTTCGATCACCGAAAGGTGATACAATGCATGCAAACCTTTTAAATATATTCTCGAGATGTGCGCCTCATTAATACATCGCAATCGGGAATGGACTCGGGCTTTATTGTTCTGTCAATGTGATTTCGCTGATTGCCGATTGCGATATGCTTTATCGCATCGGAGGATTTGAGCCTTACTTCAATTATGTGTTGGCTTGTTGTTGTCATCGCCGATTTGCCGATTGCGATATACACTATCGCATCGAAGGAATTAAGGGGCTGCATTATATTGTGTTTGGCATTTGGGCTTCTCCGATATCCGATTGCGATTGCCTTTTCGGATCGGAGAGAATGAATGTGGCTTTGCGTATGTTCCCTTTGTTATTGCGATATGCGATCTTCCGATCGCTTTATCGCAATAACGAAGAGTTTATAATATTTTAAAGTCACAAAAAGGCTTTTCAAATGATTCGTTTACCTAAAGCCTTTTAATAAGGGTTTTTCTTATGATGGGTTAATACGAATTTTATTTATGGACACACAAATCTTATTAAGGGACCCATTTCTTATTATGATTTTGTATAAAAATTTTATGAAATGGGGGGTTGTTGTATAGCACAACAATTGGCGATTCACTGGGAGAAACAATTATCTCTGAGAAAATAAAATAATACTTGACTTCCTTAATCTGGAAACCTCAATTGATAGAGAAAATCTAATATAACTAGGTAATCATAGATCCTGAAGTAATGATAACTATCTTTGCTATTTCTTTTCTCTTCTTAAAATTAAATACATTCTAAGCTTTAAATAAACCTTAATTGGTTGATAATGATAAAACAAAAGACTTTTCTCACCTTGCTTGTATAATGACTCCTTTATCACAGGTAGAGCCACTGCTGCTAGCAAATGTCCATAGTCTCGGCAGGGTTACCTTTTAACCATTTAATCATTCATTGTCCCATCCATTTTTAGAGTATAATTTAAAAGAATGAATCCAAAAGATATGTTTCCACATTTTTTGTATTTCATTTTCTTTTTCCTTTGTTTTGTAAGATAAAAAGCCATTGTCCTGGTTTGGTGGCCAGCTGTTGACAATGCCATTCACCAGTTATAATTTAACTGAACAAGCTGGCTCGTGATGAGACCCCTTGTCTTATAATAATAAGTCATTACCCTGTTTTGGTATGCAGTATTGGTAATGTCAGTTGAACTAGTCCCCTATGAACATGGTAAGCAGGCTTATGATAAGACCTCTTATCTTTTATATCAAATATATTTTAGAATTACACTCTAAAAAATTATAAACTTTGATGGATGGGGTGAATAATTTTCTCCTTAAGAGAACATGGATGACAATTCTAAGAGTTAAAGATGCTAGGCTTGATTCAGTCTTTGCTTTGTATTGATAACCGTTTTTAGGCTTCTTAAACTTTAGAATGATTTACAGTATTTCTAAGTTTTGAGAAGATTTCACAAAAATAAAATGGGGTTTTCAGAATCTAATTATACCTAATTTCCTAGAATTTTCCTTTTCCTTCAAAGCTTCCATTTCTTAAAAGTAAATATTTGAAACTATTTTCTTTTGAGTAACTTATTCAATATAGTAAAGACCAATGGAAGGCTTTTCACAACTTTATTTCCTAAGATTTTAAACAAACTAATTTATTCACACAAATTCTGCTAAAAATTGAATATTTACAAAGGGAGAAGGGGTTACCTCCTCAATTGAAGAATTTTTTGAGAATAAGGCCATTGACAGGAAGAGAATCTCTCTTACCTGATAGATCTTGCAATATAAATGTAGAAGGGCCTATCTTATCGCTGATTTGGAATGGTCCAAGCCACATTTTCTGGAACTTAGTGTGTTTTCCTTTATCCTCATGGGCTTTGTCCCACTTCAAAACTAGATCACCAACTTGTAAATGTTTTGAACCGGTTGAAGTTGCATCAAAAGATGACTTAATAATCTGCTGATGTTTTGCATGTATAATTCGGGCTTTCTCTCTTTCTTCTTCTAATTTCAAGATCTGATCATGTCTTAGTTGAATAGAAGATGAGGGACTTTCTTCAATAAACTGCACTAAAGCTAGTGATGGAAGTACTAAATTTGCTGGTATGACAACTTCTTTTCCATACACTAGATTAAATGGAGAAGTGCCTATGGAGGCCTTCTATGTTATTTGGTCAGCCCATAGTGCAAATATCAAAGATTTATGCCAGTTTTTATGATTCTGCTCGATAGTTTTCTTAATGATTTTGATCAGATTTTTATTGGTAGATTCTGCTAAACCATTACCCTGAGGGTAGTAGTTTGCAAAATATTTCAACTTAAATCCACTTTTGATAGCAAACTCAAATATAGAATTTCCAGAGAAGTAAGATGCATTATAAAAAATAAGAGCGTTTGGGACACCAAACCTGGTAATGATGAACTGATCTATGAATTCAATGATTGCCTCAGAGTTTGTTGTCTTCAAAGGAACTGCTTCGACCCACTTAGTAAAGTAGTCAGTGGCTGTGAGGATATACCTATGTTGTTTGGACGAATGTGGAGTGATTTCTCCAATGATGTCCAATCCCCATTGTTCAAAAGGTTGTTCAATGTTGACTGGCTGCAAAGGAAAAGCTGGCTTCCTTTGTCTTCCACTGGTAGTTTGACATATTTGGCATTTCCTCACATATTCATGAGTATCTCTGAACAAGGTGGGCCAGTAATACCCAGCATGAATGATTTTGTGAGTTGTTGTATCAGCTCCAAAATGTCCTCCTGCTGGTCCATCATGTAGCTCCTGCAAGACCTTTTGCGCTTCAGGTTTTTCTAAGCATCTTAACAAGATTGAATCATAATTCCATCTAAACAATACATCATCTACAATTATGAAGTTTTTTTCTTTTAGTCGTATGGCGTGTTTGTTTTTATAGGAAAGATTAGAAGGAGCATATCCATTTTTTAAATAGAAAATCAGATCTGCGTATTGGGATTCAGGATTAGTGGTACTTATCTGATTGATTTCTTCAGTATCTTTTGTACCTTCAGGTTCTTGAATATTAGAAGCTCCTGCTAACAACCTGCAAAAACCTTGGCCTTTGACAATCTTTGCTGGTTTGATTTCCAAGTCATATTCTTGTAATGTTGTGACCCAATTTGCTCTCTTTTCTCCTAATTCCCTTTGAACTAGTAACTGTCTTACTGCTAAAAAAGGAACTATAACTTTTGTGTGAGCTTTTAAGAGAAAGGGTCTGTAATGTTTAATGGCTTTGTATACAACAAATGCTTGTTTTTCAACTTCTGAGTAATTAAGTTCAACACCTTGAAGGTTTGAACTATAAAATGAGATTGGTGCTTCCAAGTTTTGGTCATTAATTTGAGTCAGCACTGCTGCGTAAGATGAATCAGATGCAAGAGTATATAAAATGAAATGATTTGAAAAATTAGGAGTGCTTAAAGCAGGGGCATTTATGATTGATTGTTTGATAGAATCAAATGCCTCTTTTTCTATAGGCCCCCATTTAAACACTGAATTTTTCTTGATCATGGTTTGTAATGGCAAAACAATCTGTGAGAAATCTGGTACAAATCTTTTTACAAAGTTAATTTGACCTAAAAATGATTGCATGGATTTTTTATTATGAGGGAATGGAATATCAGAAATCTCTTTGATTCTATCTGGATCAATATAAATACCATCCTTTGAAACAATGAAGCCCAAGAGTTTACCTTGGTCAAGAGTGAAAAAGGACTTCTTTGGATTGAGTGAGATACCATACCTTTTGCAGCGTTCAAAGATTTGTTTCAGATCATGCAAATGATTTGATCTTTTCTTGGAGAACATAGTAATATCATCTAAATAGACAACTACTGATTTATTGATCAGTCCTTTGAATGCTATGTCCATCGCTCTTTGGAATGTAGCTCCAGCATTGATTAATCCAAAAGGCATTTTTTGGTAGGCGTAAGTTCCCCACTTGGTTCTAAAGGTAGTCTTAAGTCTGTCATTAGGGTGGACCAAGATTTGATTATACCCTGAAAAACCGTCTAAGAAGGACATTAGTTCAGAACCAGCTACTGAATGGAGAGTTTGCTCCATGGTAGGTAAAGGGAAGTTATCCTTTTGACTTGCTTTATTAAGATTTTTGAAATCAATACAAATTCTAATGTCACCATTTTTCTTCCTTACTGGGACCATATTGGACACCCAGTTTGAATGTCTAATAGGAAAAATTATCTTAGCTTTCAAGAGTTTGTTTAATTCAACTTTTATTTGATTCTCTAAGTTAGGAAAACAATTACAACACACATTTAATAAGATGAGCACCAAAGCCAATGAAATAGTTCAGTTTCTTTAGTACATGACAACACAAACATATACCAAAAACATCTAAAGAATAGTCTTACAACATTTACAATATACACATGAAAGTGTGTTGGCTCAATGAGCTTCAAATATTAAGTGAAAGTTCCAAAATACATTGATACAATGAACACCACTAGCTCCAATAGCGGAGCGATAAACCACTACTCGCTCTCCAAAAGAACTATCTTCCCCTCTAATGCCTAGTTGGAGAAGCCAAGGTGAAAAGTCCCTTCTTTGAGTAATGAGGCTTATTTTATAATAAGAAGAATGACCTTTCATATTCCCATGAATCTTGAACTTCCCTCATGACTCGTATACTTCTAATGTGACCTTTGGAATTCTATACGACTTTTTGACTTTTACATGTGACTCTTTTGTCCATATGTCACATTTGGACTTCCACATATTTACATTTACAATATTTTCTAAAATTACATCATCATGTGACGACAACAAGACAAGTCATTTACATTGATGACTTGGACCCATGGTGACTTGTACATATAGCTCTTTAAGAAGTGACGACATAGCCACTATGTCTTTAATACTTTTAATAGATCTTGCATTGTGATTTTCTTCTACCTTCCAAAGGGTCTCTTGAGATTATGGAGTCTTCATGAGTCACTTTGATCATCAAAATTGTTTGTTCTTTCAATTTTTGCAACATGGTAGCTTTGTGCCTTTTGTCTTCAATATGCTCCCTCAGGCAACCTTTCTTGACAAATATCCCCACACATATTTTTCAAGATTTATTGAACACCTACAGAGATATATCACTCATGGCAGACAACATCAACCCAAAAATATTCTATTTTATCATGCTTCATGTAAATTTTCTGACTGTGGATCAAAAGTACACAAGGGAGAGAGGGAGAGGATTTATAAGTGCAGGGCACACTTGCAAGAGACAAGAGAGGGCTTCACTACTCACTGATACTACACCATGCATAGCACTGAAGGAAGAGGAGGCATGATGGGCGTAGGGCGCACTTACAAGAGGCAAGGCACCATATTACTCACTAAAAAGTGCACCATACGTTAGGGAGGAGATCCAGGGGCATAAGGAGGGTGCAAGGAAAACTTTAAAGGCACAAAGGAAGGCATCACAATCCACTAGAATTTCATAGCGTGCTCAACTAAAAGACAAAGGCTTGCGCTGGCGCAAGGCGCAGAGATAAGAAACAGGAAGGAGGGTCTGCTGACTAGAAATGTGTTGTGTACAATAGAGAAAGGAAAGGGTTAGGATGGCACAAGGAGAAGTTCTATATGACAAGGAGGGTCTCCGCTAGGAATTAGAAGTGCACAATACTCTCTTCCTATCCTAGAGGGAAGGCTTACAAGGTCAGAAAAATGTCTAATTCTAGAAGGGTGAAACATGGAAAACATAATGAGTTAGGGGTATAACCAAACATGACACATCTCAAACCATTAGTAAAACTTAGACAGGACCAAATACTGAGAAATATATGTCAAAAATATAGTTCAAAAACACTTTCCAAGTGTAATAAACAAAGTATGTGCAGTTGTACCCAAAAGTTTCATTTTGTGGCTAAAAAGTGCACTATGAATCCAAAATGTCAATTTCCATTCCCAATGATTTGACGACACTTAGGAAGGAACATGGACACTTAAAACATGTGTGAAAACATAAAACAACACTTGACGACCAAAAGCAGCATTTCACATGATAGAAGATAGGCTCCAAAATTCGAATATAGCAAAAATTTTGGAGGTTGTTGTAGCATCAACAATATATATTAATGTTGCCCCTAAGTCTAGGAATGTGGTAAGAAATAGGGATTTTTTTTGTATGCACAAGGATTGTGAAATGGCTACTCGAGCATAGAATAAATGTCCATTTCAGAGGAAAACCTAGAAACCAAGTGGTCACTCTACTCTCGTACCTCTGAATTCTTAACATATCTATACCTATGGAGGTGCTAAACACAACCACCACATTACAGAAGGGGATGCTAAGACTTATTCTCAAGTATTTCCATTCCATCGAAAAGGATGAGAAGAGCGAGGGAATTAAATAGAGGATAAGGGAAATCCCTCACCTAATAAAGGAAAACCATGGAAGAAAAGGACCATGGCAAAGAAAAACTTACCACAATTATAATTATATATATAATTAGGTTCACCGTCGTTGAAATTAACTTGATTGTTGGTTGAGAAAATATATCAAAATAGGAAAAACAAGAATGAAAAAATATTCCGGTAAACAACAATCAAAATAAGAATGACTTTGAACCACTATATTGGATGATAAGAGAAATATTGTGAATCTTATCCCAAATGCTATAGAATTTGATTGAGTTATTGTTGTGATCACATTGTTAATTCCCTCAAAAAATCATTGAGCCGCCTAGGAAGATGACAGTGTACATAATGAGAAAGAGTCTTATGTTTTATTTGGGTTTTGCATCCCAACTAATTGTCTGAAGGATTCAAAATAAATAGTGTTTATTTGGAATTGGATAATCTATCACTCACCGTGTGCTCTGTGACCTGTGCTTAACCACCTCTCAATGATCCAGGTGGATCTCTAGACACCAGTGGCATGGAAAAGGCTCAAAATTCAAAGTGGTGGAAAGTCGATTAACTTGACATCAGATCAAATTGCTCGTCGCCTTGATTCCAACGATGTGAACGACACTCCAATCTGAGTCCGGATGAGGAAGATAGAGGTAGCCAAAGTTGTGGGTTGACTTACCCATGTGGCAGGTTTAAGGAGGGTGCAATTTGGCAAGAACCTGGCACTAGAATCCGAACAATTTTCCGGGCGAATTTGTGGGTCTGTTAATTTGTCTCCTAATGCATAAGGTTCTGGAAAATCCCCAAAAAGGGTAGTGTTTATAAAAATATTAATAAAAAATGGGGTAGGCGGCCATGACCCCGCCACCCTCAGAACTACCACATAACAATATTAAAAAATTAGTGGGGCAGGCGGCCATGATCTTGCCACCCCTGGTACCCACCGGAGCCACAATATAAATTAAGTGGGGTGGGCGGCCATGACCCTGCCACCCTGGAACCTATACCTAACGACCATGTAATAATGGTGGTGGGCATGGGTTGTCAACCCTGCTGCCCCTCCACCTCACCCAAATATAACAACGCAATGGAAATGGGGGGAGTGGGCCACCGAGACTAGTGGACCCGCCCCCCAAATAAACTATGTAACATATTATGGTTAAAAGGGGAGGGGTAGGATTTGATCCCTCGACCCCTCCTCAACAACTTTGCTATTATTGCCATTGCGCCAAACCATCTTCTTGGTGAATCCGCCCTCCAAACATTAAATGAACCTATTTTCTCAATGAGTAGGAGAGGGGGAGCGCACTCGCAGTTCGAGGCAGACCAATTGCAGGTGGCAGAACCATGAGCAGTGCAGAGAGGGGGCCAGAACCAAGATCTAAGAAATTTCTCAAGGGGGCCAGATTTTCACTTTGTCAGATTTCGAATTTTTTTTATATGGTTTCAGCATTTCTCAACGCCACGAACTCAACAGTGCTATCCATTTCTCCAACAGAGCTCTCCATCTTTCGGCCATTTTCCAGAATGGAGGTATAAGACTCCTTTTTGTAAATGATGATTGTACTCTTCTTTCTCATGCCACTTAATGAATGAAGGCCTCCCCATTGATTAAGCAGGGCCCAGAGACGTAGTCCAAATTGGACGAACTCCGTTATCAAGTCTCTTGTCTTCTTTCATTCATTTATGTGTTTCTCCTCTTCTCTCATGTGCACATTAAATTTCTATGGTTAAGCTGCAATTTATGCATGTAATTCTTTAATACATCTATAAGCCAAAGATATTGGATCAAGTGGTATCAGATCGGGTCTTTGTAGATGTGAGTTGCATGTTTGTATGCTAACAAGAAACAGGCTCTAAAGAGGCGAAGGGAACTAATGTATTTCAATCTCGAAGAGGGGCGTGCACATCGACGGAGAAACATGGCAGATGAAGAGGCTCGTTATGAAGAGGAGCTCAATTTCCGCAAAACCTTTTATACAATGGTAGAAAGTGTTGGTCAATTTCTTTCAAGGCTGGAGAAAGCAGAAGGGAAAAGGGCAAAAGAACAAGGTTCAGCGCATGAAAATGGTGGAGAAGAACCCCCTCCTTCTCCTTACATGAGTGAAAGTTCTTCTTCCTCTCATCACCATCATCATAGAAATTCAAGGGATGCATCTAAGAAACCTTTCTTTAATTTAGATGTCAAATTTTATCTTCCCATGTTTAACGGTGAAAGTAATGCATAAAAGCTTAATAACTAGATTAGTAAGATTCAAATGTACTGCATGATTCAACAGATCGAAGAGGATGAGGAAAAGATTTAGCTAGCCTCTCTTTGGCTAAGTAGCACCATTCTCGTTTGGTGGGAGAGAAAATTGCGAAGCAGTAAGAGTGTGGGTAATCTTCTTTCCTCATGGCCTAGTTTCATTTCTGCATTAAAGAAACAATTTTATTCCTTGGGTTATAAGCAAAAAGCCTTAATCGATTGGCAATACTTAAGGCAAGGTAGAGGTCAGGATGTTCAAAGCTTTACATAGGAGTTTAGAAAACAAGCACTTAATTTGGGCATTGCACTTGACTCACCTGAAGTAGTAACTAAGTATATTGGATCATTACATAGTTACATTAGAAATTCGTTATTGTTGTTTGAAACAACTACTATTGACTTGGCTAGTGTAAAGGCCATCCATCTTGAGAACAGGGGAAAAAATGAAAGAGATGATCATTTCAAGAAACCACCTTTCAAACCTCCAAATGGAAAACCCAAAGTGAAAGGAAAAGGAAAGGAGAAGAGGACGACATCAACCAAGAAAGATGAAGGAGAAAGGCCTTATTGCACTCACTACAAAAAGGAAGGTCATGACGACGATCATTGTTGGAAACTGTACCCAGAAAAGAGACCAAAGAAGTATGGAGGAAAAGGCAAGCAAAAGACAGTGGAAACTGTGCAACAAGACCTTGGATCCGATTCCGGAGATGAAGCATTGATCACAACAGCAGGAACAAAAGGTACTCTTACACCTCATGTTAATTCTAAATCACATGAAGGCACTAGTTCAATAGATGAGTCTCTTCCTAATGAATGAAAGAGAATTGAGTTATTTCATATTAGAGTTGTCATAAATCATACAAAAGTGGAAACTCTATTTGATACCAGATCCCAAGAAAATTTAATTTCAGAGTCCTTGGTAAAGAAGCTAGGCTTAGAAACCAAACCACATCCAAAACCTTACCCACTTGGATGGATACATGATAAAGCAAAATTTAATGTAACTAAGCAATGCAAGGTTAAATTTGTGATAGCTTCTAAGTTAGTGGATGAGGTAAAACTTGATGTGATACCATTGGATATCTGTGGCATGGTGTTAGGGAGTCCATATATATAAGATAGAAAAGCAATATTCTTTCGTCATGAAAACAAATACCAAATCACAAAAGATGGGGTAGAATATATTGTAAGGGCTCATCAAACTAAAATCAATGCCAGCCTTGTAAGTGCAGGACAAATAAAGAGGTTGGTGAATTCCAGTAAGGGTTGCATGCTTATGGTTGTAAGGGGAAAGATGCAAAATTATCTGATGCTTTCCAGGGTTGTGATCATCTGCATAAAAAGGAATTATGTGAATTAATTTCTAACTATGATGAGATGTTTCAGGAACCAAGGGGATTATCTCTGTAGTGTCCTATCTAGGGTGCTAGACTAGGCTATATTTATTATCGACCAGGATGCGTAGACTTAGAGGCATGCGTCTAAAGTATATAGACATAAAGGATTATTAGCTAAGTGGTTATGATGGTAGGTCACATGACTTCTTTACGGAAGATTGAGGTATGTTACCTATCACCCAAACACTTAGGTCACTCAGTTAATCTACTTAATTACAACATTGTCACTCAATGCATTTACCAAATTAAAACACTGTGTATCACTTCAAACCAAGATTTCAATCTCCTTACAGAGACACCATGCATAAAACCCCTGTTCAGCAAATACTCAGCATTCCCTAATATTCATGCAAGATAAAGACATATGGAAATCATAAACATACTTTGAAATGAAAGCAGAGTTCATGACATTGCTCTAAAAGACAACAAAGGATCGAATCCCTTACAGGATACGACTCACGATCCCAGTGATGAACTGTTCAAGCGCTATCATAAACATAAACCATACGCATTTTATTGAAATCAACAACCAATTCTAACTACTGTGCATGTCATGTAATACCCTAAGTTGCGAATGAAAAGGAAATAACAGTTTACCAGTTTAACGCAGGGCCCGTCCGCGTTCCAGAGGTATACTAGACTGTGGTCAACCGATTATAAGATCAACGCAACAAGACAAAGATCGTAACTGCAACTGTGTTCTTGATATTAAGTTCAAACTCTGTTTTCAAACGATACAACGATAACCAAACATTGACTACACAGAACTGTCTTTACATATGCTTTTACAGCCCTTACATTCCGAAAACGAATATACATTCATGATATGGCTGTTGCCGCTTTTACCATGTCGAGATTTTAAAAAATGTTTCTATCCTAAACTGATTTCAAAAAGGAACAAAACTAAATCAATTTAGAATGCTTTGTTGTTGCTGCCTTTGTCGCCAACATGCTATACTTTGACCATTGTTGACCGCGCATGTAGGAGGGTCGATTCTGCTGTAGGATAGGTATTCGTCCATGCTTGGACATTCTACTTTTCATCCCTACCCTTCGCTCTAGCCTAGCTATCATGCCACATGTCAAACAATGAACCAATTACAGGATGTTGGAACTTCCTGTAGCCATTTTACCAAAAATTCCTAATTCTTTAACATAAAACTCCTAAATCAATTTCAATGCATTTTAATAACTATAGGACTATTAACTAATCAATTTTCAAGGGATCTAAGAGATATATGATGGAAAGAAGTAGGCAAATGATATGTTTTAGGAGGAAAAAGGAGGTCATAGGATGGTACCAACATCTCTCCCCGACTTAATGAATTAGCATGTCCTCATGCTAACCCCAAAGTGCTTCCCTTGAACTCTGTCCCTGCCTGTATCTCTGCTGCCTTTAGTAATGTATCCACATTCTTTTTCACCTGGGCATCTTTTTGACCATGGAGCTTCTGCTTTAATCTTTTGTATTTTTCTTTGAGGGTCTTCTTTTGGTTGTACCACTTAGTGGCCCATTTACAAATATCCGTTTGCTCAGCCTCAAGTTCACTGATTCGCTCCCTTAACTTTTCATTCTTCTGTTGAGTCTCTTTACTCTGCGCTCGGAGCATCTCATTTTCTTTCTTGATAACCTTTTCTAACATATTAGCCTCCATGAGTTCTTCCTTTAATTTCTCAATTTGTTTCTCCAGTTTCTTCTGTTTCTTAATGGGAGGTGGTGAACCTTTTTCCTGCCTGTTATGGCTTTCAACCTCTATATCAGCTCCTGGTCCTAGTGGTGAGTGGTCACTACTCTCAATATCCATTGGTATAGGTGCATTGGATTCAAGCTGGTCTTCTTGTAACTGGGCTTTTGGTGCTCTCCTTGTTCTTCTTGAATAAGTGGTGAAAATTTTATCTTGCTCTGCCTTCTGAGCATCTTCTTTTCTCATTTTCCTAGTCCTTATGCTGCTCACAGGTGGAGGTACCTTGCTTGCTTTGGATACTGGGATCTCTTCATCGATACCCTTCATGAAACCTGAGTTCTCCTGCAGTTCTTCTTTGTCTTCCTCATCTTTAATTTGATTAGCAGCTAAGAACTCCTTCCATGGTTTCCCTCTTCTCTGCAATTCATGCTCAATAAGAATTTTAATTAAGCCAAAGTGATATAGGCTCTTGTCTTCATTTCCCTTATGCTTTTGAATGGTCTTCGACATCTTGGTTAGGCTTTGTAACAGAAAATATGGTAGACTGATAACACATTGTCTTTTCAAGTGTAGCAGTAATTTAATATGGTATAGATAGATAATACTGTAACGGCCTTCGCAGGTTATGAATTTTTGGAGAATATAGACCATCTCGTCCCAGGGATGCATCAACCAACTCCTTGGGACGCCTTTATTCCAGTTAACTGATGAGACTCTGGATCTAGACATAAATTGAGTCCACGACTTCTCTTTAAATTGCTTTGTCTTAAAGTACTTCTCCCCTTCTGGGCTAATCCCTATTGACTAGGCTATGGTGTCCTCCGAAACCCTGAATGAGAAGTTACCTATCAGGGCTTTCTCTCCATTGAATGTGAAGGCGAATTGTTTGGTAACCTCTTCATTACTTCCATGAAATTTCTCTAAAAAGGGCAACCACTGTATCTCTCTGAGAATCGAAATGCAATCTTCATGATATTGAGAACTATCGAACATGCTCGGCTCGACCCTATTGGTCATTTTGGCAGAGGGTCGTGCTCTAGCAATTTCAACAAAGAAATTTCAATTTGTTACCTGGTGGTGTCGCTCCCTTAATATCCAGTATGATGCTCGGTTGACTGTCTTGTGACTTTGGTGGGAGTCGAAACCGAATGGTTATATTTCCCCCTTGTGGCGCTCACTGCTTTCAATCCTTACTGTGGAAGTCACGGGAGTAAAATGCTAGCGTAAAATAACTGAGAATGATGGTGGGATAATCACTACACTTACTTCATAGCGTATTCATCTTTTGAAACAGAGGAATGGCTGTACCGCTTGTATAGATGTCATCATAGGAGCGCTGGAAGCGTATATGCAATACTGGGGTATGATTTCAGGGAGTCCTCTGAATCATTTGGCTACGTCGGGTGGTGGAATCATAATTCGGCCGTGTGGAATACAATGAATAGGCCCGCTTTAACATTTGTTTCTTTCCCTTTTTTTTTTAAACACAATCCACCATGTGTCCTGTTTCTATTGGTACTCGGCCAAATGGAAGATGTTGGTATGACTGTAGGGTGCGATTGGCATAACAAGGTTGATATGAAAAGGGGTAATGGATTTAGAAGTATGAAATAGGTTGGGGTATGAAGGATGATAAGAATTAACAGTGAGATAAGGGATGATGGAAAATGTAGTGCCCTTGAAATCGATCATAACAGTCACAGTCATTAAAATTAACATTAAAAATTAATCTAAGAAATTAAATGTCAAGAATAAGGAACATATTACACTTTTGTTGGTTATTGTTGCATTGGCATGCTGAGTAGGATTGGCATTGGCATTGGCATTGCTGACTATTCTTTGTTGTTCATCACAGGTCCCCTGAGATAGATTCGAATGCAACAGGTCCCTCTGAAATCTTGAAGATGTTCATGTAGCTCCTTATATGTATACAGGTTCCTTGAGCTTGGGTATTTGATGGAGTCTTGGTGCCCAGCAACCTGTGAATCCTTGTAGAAACTTGATGAAACTTTGTTGAAGTAGCCCTGAAGCAACAGTCTCTTAACAGGTCCCTTCTATGTGTCTTAAACAAGTCCCATTACTGCTGGTGTTGGTAGCATGGTCCTCTGGACAGAACAGGCCCCCCTGCATAATGTTTATAACCAGGTCCCTCTGAGATAAAACAATGACAAAACAACTTATTTATTGAAATCTGGAATGCTGGAACAAACTGCTTTGAAGATGTACAGTGAGGAGATGAGATAAGAAATCTTTAAGAATTTACAATGGAGAGATAAGAGAACAAAATGCTAATGCTTCTCTCCCTGACTAAAGTGACTTGTCCTCAAGTCATTACTCAGTTGATAAATCAAACAGTGAACAAAAGAAAGAGAATTCTTACCCGCCAATGAATTGGTTTTCAAGTAAGAATTCGGGGTTAGAGTGTGCCAGAGACTGGTTTTCACATCTAACCCATTGTTATATATATATATATATATATTTTTTTTTTTAGTTTTTGTTTTTTTTTTTTTTTTTAATTTTCTTTTTGAATTTCTAAATTGAAAGGAAATGAACTAAGGCAGGGATACTGTAGCTAAGGGCTGCAGTATCTCAACCTCTCTTTGTTGAGATACTGTTTGGAGAAAATCTTGCTTGCTGATGGGCTTGGTGTATAGTTTCAGGTGATGACCATTGACAGTAAAGGAATGACCTTCTCCATCAATAGTTTTGAGCTTGACTGAACCATTGTCGTAAGCCTGAATAATTTGGTATGGGCCCATCCAATGGGTGGTAAACTTGGCTTTATGATCTCTGAATTTAGAGTCAAAAAGTAAAGCCCAGTCACCTTCCTTGAACTGCTTCTTCTTGATATGTGCATCATGCCACTGCTTCCTTTGTTTTTGCCTGAGGATTGTGGTTTCCTCTGCTTGCTGCCTCATTTCATCCAGCTGGTTTAACTGCTGAATTCTTTCTTGTTGTGCTTGGTCCAAGTCAATTTGCAAATCTGCAGCCAGTTTAAAAGTATGTATTTGAAACTCAATAGGAAGCATTACCTCTTTGCCGTACACCAACTGATATGGTGTAAATCCTGTAGTATCCTTCCAAGTAATTATGTAATCCCAGAGTGCATCTTTGAGCTTCTCTTCCCAATTCTTCCTGTTCATTGCCACAGTTTTAGTAATGATCCCTTCCAAAGTTTTGTTTGTGGATTCCACCTGCCCATTGGCTTGTGGATGGTAAGGGGTACTTTTCCTATGCTTGATTTGGTATTTGTCTGTAATGTCCTTCACTAGCTTTGAGGTGAATTGAGTACCTTGATCAGTCACTATTTCCCTTGGTACTCCATACCTTACAAAAATCTCCTCAAAAAGGAAATTTACCACTGTGTGTTCGGTGGCTCTAACCAGTGCTTTTGCTTCAGCCCACTTTGTGACGTAATCAGTACATACTAAGATGTACTTCTTACCATTGGAGGTTGGGTTAATGGGTCCTATAAAGTCTAGAGCCCATTTGTCAAATGGCTCTAGGTGAACTTGGGGCTGAAGGGGCATCTCGTCTGTAGCTGTTGGCCTGCCTATTCTTTGGCAGTTGTCACAACTCTTCACATACTTCTTGGCATCCTTGAAAATGGATGGCCAGTAGTATCCAAGAGTAAGAACTTTGAATGCTGTCCGCTTAGCTGCAAAATGCCCACCCCACGGTTCATCATGGCAAGATTTTAAAATATCAATTATCTCATCATTTCTTACACATCTTCTAATGATCATATCATAACCAGTGTAAAATAAATCGCCATTAAGCCATGAATATCTAGCACTTTGTTTGACTAGTCTCTTCTTTTCCTTTGCAGTAAAGTGTGGAGGTGTCCTTCCTGTAGACAAATAATTGGCCAAATCAGCATACCGAGGATTTTCTATGGAAATTGCAAATAAATTTTCATCTGGAAAAGAATCTTCAACCGGAACAACCTCACCTGGATTTTGCAGTCTAGAGAGAAAATCTGCCACCTGGTTCTCTTTGCTTGGTCTATCTAACACTGTGATGTTAAATTCCTGTAACAATAATAACCATCTGGTAACTCTGCCACTAGTTATTGGTTTATTCATTAAATGTCTAATGGTAGAATGATCAGTATGTACAAAGACCTCATAACCAGTTATATAATGTCGGAATTTATTCACAGCATATATGATGGCAAGTGTTTCCTTTTCTGTGACTGTTTAGTTTAACTCTGCAGGTGTTAGATTTTTGCTAATGAAATAAATGGCATAATTACAAGATTCATCTTTTTGGCCTAATGAGGCGCCCACTGCAGTGTTAGATGCATCTGTAAAGATATGAAATGGTAGGCTCCAATTAGGCCCTCTCAAGACTGGTGCGGTTGATAACTTCTTTTTGAGTAGTTCGAATACTTGTTGGCAGTTCTCATTCCAGTTGAAAAGTACATCTTTTGTTAGAAGTTTAAACAAAGGTAAAGCTATTTTACTAAAATGTTCAATAAACCTTCTGTAATAGCTTGTATACCCAAGGAAACTTCTTACCTCTCTTTGATTCTGTGGAATTGGCAAATCAACAATGATCTGGATCTTTGCTGGGTCAACCTTGATGCCCTGAAAAGAAATATAGTGGCCTAACACTATCCCTTCGTTTAACATCATAAAGCACTTTTCATTGCTGAGGGACAGATTAGCTTCAATACATCTTTTCAAAACTCTCTCAAGGTTCTCTAATGCTTGTTCAAATGAATTTTCGTACACTGAAAAATCATCCATGTAAACTTCAACACAATCATGAATTAAATCAGCGAAAATAGCTAACACAGCTCTCTGAAATGTAGCTGGAGCATTGCAAAGTCCAAATGACAAAACATTGTAAGCATAAGTGCCCTAAGGATAGGTGAATGTGGTTTTGTCCTGGTCTTCTGAGGCTATCCTGATCTGGTTGTAGCCACTAAAACCATCAAGAAAAGAAAATGATGATTTCCCAGCTAGGGTGTCTAACACTTGGTCAATAAATGGTAGTGGGAAATAATCTTTGAGTGTTGCTTTGTTCAGTTGTCTGTAATCAACACAAATGCGCCACTTACCATTTTTCTTGGGCACTATAACCAATGGGGATACCCACTGACTGTCAGAAATAGGATATATAAAATTAACTCTCAACAGTTTTTGCAATTCTTCTCTGACAATATCTTGGAGCATGGGGTTCATTCTTCTCTGTGGTTGCCTCACTGGTTTAATGGTGCTATCTGTATAAATATGGTGAGTGCATGTGTCGAGGTGAATCCCATGCATATCGGTGTAGTCCCAAGCAAAGGCTTTCTGGTATTTTCTCAATAGTCGAATCAATTTCTCTTGCTGAGATGAGTCTAGGTGATTGCCTATGTTCAGAGTTTTCCCTGGACTAATCTCTATGATCTGACTCTGTGTGTTGGTGATGGATTGAACTGGAAAAATATCGTGAAATGTGGTTTGCAAAGATTGGATGGTGCATGTTTCCTGAAAGTTTTGGGCCAAAAGTACATCTGCAGCATGATATTGGTCATTTCTCAATTTTTCGGAAATATCAGGTTGAGAAAGGAATAATTCTACCAAATCATTATTGTCTTGTTCTTGGAAATCATAGATTTGGTCAATGCTAAAAACAGATTGTACTTCTTCTTTATCATTGAATTTATCATCAAGCCACAAATTGTGTGTTATTGCTGGTGATTGTGCCGATGGATAAAGAGTGAGTTGTTTTCTTTCGGTCCCTCTTGAAATAATCATGTTGCCCGATCGACATCCTATGAATGCATCAGCAGTCGCTAACCATGGTCTACCAAGGATGATAGGGTGCCCTCCTAAATTGGATTTGGGTTGAAGAACTAAGAAATCCACTGGATACTCCCAAGAGTCCAGTGAGACAATTATATCCTCCAAAATCCCTTCAGGAATCACTTTAGACCTATCAGCTAGTTCTAGAACAATCGTTGTATGTTGCAAATTTATGAGCTGGAGTGTTCTCATGGTTTCAAGAGTCATGACATTGATTGCGGCCCCAAGATCTATCAAAGTGTTTGGAATTTGTATGTTGTTAATGATGGTGGTCACTTTGGGAATGCCAGGATCAACATACTTTTCCATGGAGATGGTATTGGTCATAAGGCCTGCTAAATGTCCTATAACGTGAATGGTTTGAGGATCAATCCTTTTTCTAGTAGGATTTTTGAGGCATATGTCTTTGATGGCTTTAGTATATATGGGAATGTCTTTTATAGCTTGCAGCAGTGGAATTTTTATGTAGACATTCTTGAGTTCATCTAAGACATCTGTGGTATAGACAGTGGAGGTTTTATTTGGACCAATCGGTCTGGAAAAGGTGGATGCAGTGGTTGCATCTGTTTATCTTTGGTATCATCGTTTGGTTTTCTTTGATTTGTCATTTCATTTTCATTTTCTGTGTTTTCTTCTTGCTTATCTGTTATTGGAGAATCTTTGTGGAGTACCCTACCAGACCTCAAGTTGATATTTTGCAAGGGTAGTGTAGGATATGAGGTTCCCTCTTCTACATTGTAGGCTGGCCTCTCTGCTCTATTATTTGGATTTGGGACAGTTTGAGCAGGAATTTGAGTGGGTCTAGGAGGTTGTGAGTTAGCTGGAGATTGCAGTTGTGGTGGATTTATTGGTGGAGGAGCAGGCAGTGCTTGTTGAGTAGGTTGAGGCTGATAAACAACTTGCTGAGGATACTGCTGATATGGTTGAGGATGTGATGAATATGGCTGATGGTATTGTTGATATGGTTGTGAATATGGTGGGTATGATTGAGGATATGTATGATAGGATTGAGAGTACTGTTGAGATGGTCTCCATTGTTGCTGTGGTTGGTTTTGGTGCTGCCATGGCATGGGTACATTCCATGAGTTCTGTGCATACATTTGATCATTTATAGGAAATTGCAAATTTTGATTTGGAAACATACCTTGAGGTGCTGGCCTTGGCTGCCATGGTCTCTTTGTGCCCATGTAATACACGTTTTCCATCTCTGCATTAGCTGCCATATTACAGTTCTGCAAAACCTTAACTTTAGGACAGTTAAACATATCATGATGTTCAGTACAGAAAGCACAAACTTGGATGTTTTCTAGTGGGCAGTCTTTTAATGCATGTTTCTTCCGGCATTTTGGGCAGAAGATAGCCATTATCTGATCTTCATCTTCTTGTTTCTTCTTAGCTTTTAAAGTGTCAATTTGGTTCCCTAGGGTGCTTAACAGATCTGTTTTAAACTCTTCTAACAGATTCCCTATTTCAGCCCTTATGACACTTGTAGAGGCAGATTTTGTGACTTTGGATGACAGGGTTCTTTTTCCCATTTTAGCTTTGCTCCTTGAATACTTTTCGCATAACTCAGCGATTTCTTCAAAGGGTAAGGCAGAAATGTCACCTTTGCCCATCAAGTTAAGATCATCCATGTATTCCTCTCGGATACCTTTCAAGAATATTATGCGGATCAGATCAAGAGGCATAGTTCGGTGTTTGGATTTTTGTAAGTTGTAGACAAACCGTTCTAAGTATTCCTCTAAGGTTTCATCCTCTTGCTGGCTCATTCTAAAGATATCATCTTTAGAATCTTTGGATCTACAATAAGGCTGATATTTCCTTAGAAATATTCTTCTCATGCCATCCCAATCAACTATAGCATGCTCACCAAGCCTCATGAACCATCTTAAGGCTGATGCCTTTAATGTCGCTGGGAAGAGTCTAAGCCTATGGGCATCATCTGTATAGCCATATGTTCGACATACAATGTCAAACTCGAACAAGAATGAGTCTGGATCTTCCGAAGCCATACCATAAAAGTTTGGTAGCACGGATGGTGGTATGTTTTTCATTTTGATCTCATCATCTTCCTGTGGTTCATGTATAGGAAACTTAAAAGTTGACTCCTCTTCATCTCCCTGTTCTTGATGTGGTACTGATCCAGCTCCTTCCTCAGCCATTCTAATAGGTCTCTCTGTGTCAGTGTCACTTGTTTGAAAGAGGAGATTAAAGAAAGATTGTTCGGTCACTGTGCTACTTTCTCCTTGTGTGGAAGATCTAGGAAAGTGCTTCTTCTGCAATTTATGTGTGAATAAAGTTTGCCTTTCGATGAGAGTAAGTCTGTGTCCTGACTTTTGTTTTTCTTCTAATGCGTGGATGACTTAAAGAGTCTGCTCCTGATGATGATGGGTTAGTTTTTAGATGGTGGGGGGTTTTTACGAATCTACCCTGACTGTCTCTAAATCTAGGCATAAATGAACATGATTTCTAACTGTGTTTTTGTTTGTTTTTGTTTATTGATTTTTTTTTCTTTTTAAATCCTTTAAGTACGCCTCCCCGGCAACGGCGCCAAAATGTAGTGTCCTATCTAGGGTGCTAGACTAGGCTATATTTATGATCGACCAGGATGCGTAGACTTAGAGGCATGCGTCTAAAGTATATAGACATAAAGGATTATTAGCTAAGTGGTTATGATGGTAGGTCACATGACTTCTTTACGGAAGATTGAGGTATGTTACCTATCACCCAAACACTTAGGTTACTCAGTTAATCTACTTAATTACAACACTGTCACTCAATGCATTTACCAAATTAAAACACTGTGTATCACTTCAAACCAAGATTTCAATCTCCTTACAGAGACACCATGCATAAAACCCCTGTTCAGCAAATACTCAGCATTCACTAATATTCATGCAAGATAAAGACATATGGAAATCATAAACATACTTTGAAATGAAAGCAGAGTTCATGACATTGCTCTAAAAGACAACAAAGGATCGAATCCCTTACAGGATACGACTCACGATCCCAGTGATGAACTGTTCAAGCGCTATCATAAACATAAACCATACGCATTCTATTGAAATCAACAACCAGTTCTAACTACTATGCATGTCATGTAATACCCTAAGTTGCGAATGAAAAGGAAATAACAGTATACCAGTTTAACGCAGGGCCCGTCCTCGTTCCAGAGGTATACTGGACTGTGGTCAACCGATTATAAGATCAACGCAACAAGACAAAGATCGTAACTGCAACTGTGTTCTTGGTATTAAGTTCAAACTCTGTTTTCAAACGATACAACGATAACCAAACATTGACTACACAAAACTGTCTTTACATATGCTTTTACAACCCTTACATTTCGAAAACGAATATACATTCATGATATGGCTGTTGCCGCTTTTACCATGTTGAGATTTTAAAAAATGTTTCTATCCTAAACTGATTTCAAAAAGGAACAAAACTAAATCAATTTAGAATGCTTTGCTGTTGCTTCCTTTGTCGCCAACATGCTATACTTTGACCATTGTTGACCGCGCATGTAGGAGGGTCGATTCTGCTGTAGGATAGGTATTCGTCCATGCTTGAACATTCTACTTTTCATCCCTACCCTTCGCTCTAGCCTAGTTGTCATGCCACATGTCAAACAATGAACCAATTACAGGATGTTGGAACTTCCTGTAGCCATTTTACCAAAAATTCCTAATTCTTTAACATAAAACTCCTAAATCAATTTCAATGCATTTTAATAACTATAGGACTATTAACTAATAAATTTTCAAGGGATCTAAGAGATATATGATGGAAAGAAGTAGGCAAATGATATGTTTTAGGAGGAAAAAGGAGGTCATAGGATGGTACCAACAACCTCCGAAGAGGGAAATCCAACATGAGATCCATTTGCAACATAACGCTCCTTTACTGAATATTGGCATGTACAGGATGTCGACCATTGAGATGGAGGAGATAAAAAAGAAGGTGCAGGAACTATTGAACCAAGGGGTCATCATACCAAGTAATTCTCCATGCGGCTCATTGATTGTCTTGGTTCTCAAGAAAGATGACACATGGAGGATGTGTGTGGATTATCGAGCACTAAACAAAATCACGGTGAAAAATCATTACCCTCTCTCGCTCATAGATGATTTATTAGATCAGTTAAAGAATGCTATCTATTTCACCAAATTGGATTTGCGTAGTGGTTATCACCAGGTCCGAATTGCAGAGCGAGATGTGTGGAAAACAACCTTCAAGACCAAACAGGGGTTGTTCGAATGGATGGTGATGCCATTCAGACTTTGCAACACTCCATCCACTTTCATGAGGGTCATGAATGATCTCTTTAGGCCTTTCATTGATGAATTTGTTCTTGTATATCTAGATGATATTCTTGTCTTAAGGAAAAGTTAGAATGAACATGTATGCCATGTGAAGAAAGTGCTTGATGTATTGAAAAAAGAAAAACTCTATGTAAAATTGTCAAAGTGTGAGTTTGAGAAAACCTCTTTGGTTTACCTAGGTCATATTGTTGGTCATGGTCAGTTAAAAATTGATCCTTCTAAAGTTGAAGCAATTGTAAATTGGCCTAAGCCTACTAGTGTAACCGAGGTTTGCAGCTTTTTGGGTGCAATATAGTATTGGAGGAGATTTATTGCCAATTTCTCTATTATTGCAACACCTTTACACACATTGACAAGTGTAAAGCAAGTATTTGAACGGGGAGGAAAGAAGCATAATTCCTTAGAAACATTGAAAGAAAAGATCAGCACCGCACCGGTCTTGGCCTTACCAGATCTCCAACATCCATTTGAGATCGAGACAGACGCCAGCGGATATGCCATGGGAGTTAACTTGATGCAGAAAAAGAAGCCGATATGTTACCATTTAGAGAAGTTCTCTCAGGTTGTGATAAAATATCCCACTTATGAAAAGGAGTTATATGCATTGATCAAGAGTGTGAAAAAGTGGAAACACTACTTGATCGGCAAGGAGACCATCATCCATACGGATCATCAGCCCTTGCAGTATCTCCAATCACAAACCAAGTTGCAACAATCTCGTCATTTCACGTGGATGGGTTTTCTTCAGCAATTTCATCTGGTAATAAAGTATGAGAAGGGAACTAGCAGCAAAGTGGACGATATGATATCCCACCCTCCTATTTCTGATTTTGTTATTTTTCATAATGCTTCGTTATCTTTTGAAAGTTATTCTGAACAATATGCTAACAATGATGACTTTAAGGAGATTTATGCAAAACTAACCCATGGTTCACAGGTGGACAACTATCACTTGCAGGGGAAATTGTTGTATCACCTTGGCAAATTGTGCATACCCACGGGGGAAAGGGTACATGTAATCCAGGGGCCCACATCTCCCTTGTGTTTGGTCATTATGGTGTTGAAAAAACTTTGTGTCATGTACAAATATTTTGTTTTTGGCCTCATATGAAGAAAATTTTGGCTCACTATGTAAAGGGATGTGTGATGTGTTCTGTTTCAAAGCCCTCTAATAGAAAGCTTGGGCTCTACACACCACTCCCTATTCTGAGTCGTCCATGGGAAAGTGTGTCGATGGCTTTTGTAGGAGGTTTGCCTTTGTCTAGGAAAAGTTGCGACTATTTGTATGTCGTCGTTGACAGTTTTAGTAAGATGTGTATTTTAATGCCTTGTAAAATGCAGATCACTGCAGAGAAGACTGCTTATCTTTTCTTTCAGCATTTTTGGGTCCATTTTGGGTTACCCACATTGATTGTGTCAGATTGAGACTCTCGCTTTCTCGGATTTTTGGACCAGCTTGTGGAAGATGATGGACACCGAGTTAAAAAGAAGCACAACATTTCGTCCTCAAACTGATGGACAGACAAAGGTGGTCAACTACACAGCGGTACACTTGTTGCGAGGCTATTTTTGGAAACATCCTAAGTTGTGGGATGAGCATCATCCATATGTGCAACATTCCTACAATCGAGCAGTGCACTCATCTACGTATCGTTCACTATTTGAGACATGTTTTGGCTACCTACCCAAAGATCCTTTTGATATGGTCTTTGGAAGGGAAGATGACTCCAGTGGACATGATGTCAGGGACAAAGCACAACGGTTCATTCAGTGGATCCAGTTGATTCACCAAGCAGTATAGGAGTAGTTGGAGAAAAGTCAAACTCGGTACAAGGCTCGACATGACAAACATCGAGTCGACCATCAATTTCAAGTGGGCGACAAAGTGTGGTTCCATATCAGCAAGGACAAGATGAAGGGAGATGGGAAGAAGTTGCAACCAATCTGGTATGGTTCATTCATCATCTTGGAAAAGATTGGAAACAATGCCTTCCGTCTCAATTTTCCGACATATATGAAAATGTACTCCATAGTGAATGTGGAAAACTTAAAGCTCTATGAGCCACCATTGATTATGGACACTGAAGAGGTGGGATTAGTTCCTACAGTTGATGATTTTGCATCAAAGTATCTTGATTAGTTTCCTCAAGATATTATCCTTGACAGAAGAACTAGGACTCCGCTACGGGGAGATGTAGAATACCTTCAACTTGGTTTCAAATGGATGCACCCTAGCAAGGTAAAATGGATGGAAAAGGAAAGAGTGAGGGAAAATTTCCCTCACTTTCCAATTGATTGATAAAGCTTTTGGCGGTCCAAAAGCTCCTCAATGGGGAGGATTGATCCAAGCGGATCTCTAGACACCAGTGGCATGGAAAAGGCTCAAAATTCAAATTGGAAGAAAGCTGATTAACTTGACATCAGATTGAAGTGCTCATTGCCATGATTCCAACGGTGTGAAGGACTCTCCAATCCAAGTCCAGATGAGGAATATAGAGGCATTCAAAGTTGTGGGTTGACTTACCCATGTGGCAGGCTTAAGGAGGGCGCAATTTGGCAAGAACCCGACACTAGAATCCGGACAATTTTCTGGGTGAATTTGTGGGTCCGTTAATTTGTCTGCTAATGCCCAAGGTTCTCGAAAATCCCCAAAAAGGGCGATGTTTATAAAATATTAATAAAAAAATGGGGTGGGTGGCCATGACCCTGCCGCCCCCAGAACTACCACACAACAATATTAACTGGCACCCACCGAAACCACAATATAAATTAAGTGGAGTGGGTAGCCATAACCTTGCCACACTGGAACCTATACCTAATGGCCATTTAATAATGGTTGGGGGCATGGGCTGTCAACCCCGCCTCCCCTCCACCTCACCCAAATATAACGGCGCAGTGGAAATGGGGGGAGCGGGCCACCAAGATCGGCAGACCTGCCCCCCAAATAAACTATGTAACGTGTTATGGTTAAAAGGGGAGGGGCTGAATTTAATCCCCCGACCCCTCCTCAACAACTTTGTTATTATTGCCATTGTGCCAAACCACCTTCTTAGTGAATCCGCCCTCCAAACATTAAATGAACCTATTTGCTTAGTGTGTCGGAGAGGGGGAGCATGCATGCGGTTCGAGGAAGACCAATTTCAGGTGGCAGAATCATGAGCAGTGCAAAGAGGGGGTCGGAACCATGATCTGAGCAATTTCTCCAGGGGCCCAGATTTTCACTTTGTCATATTTCGACAAATTTTATATGGTTTTAGCATTTCTCGACACCACGAACTCAACGGTGTTGTCCGTTTCTCCAACAGAGCTCTCCATCTTTCAGCCATTTTCCAAAATGGAGGTATAAGACTCCTTTTTGTAAATGATGATTGTACTCTTCTTTCTCATGCCACTTAATGAATGAAGGCCTCCCCATTGATTAAGTAGGGCCCGGAGACGTAGTCCAAATCAGACAAACTCCATTATCAAGTCTCTTGTCTTCTTTCATGCATTTATGTGTTTCTCCTCTTCTCTCATGTGCGCATTAAATTTCTATGGTTAAGCTACAATTTATGCATGTAATTGTTTAATACATTTATAAGAAAAAGATCTTGGATCACTCAAAGATCTATTAACTCTGGTGATGCATCTGTTTACTAATAATTGAATTTTGGTGTAATGGAAATCATGGTTCCAACAAGTGGTATAAGATCCAAAAGTCTCGAGTTCATATTATCCCCCACTTGTCCTAGGGGAGATTGTTGGGCATTAGACAATTGAGTTCTTCCTCGATGTTTCACGTCATGTGCTTAACCCCCTCTTGAGGATCCGTTAACTCTGGTGATGTGTTCATTTACAATTTAATTTATTTGAAAATGTGTGATTGATTGCATTGTAAGTGATAATAGAGGCTAGGTGAGATTTGAATGACAAAACAAGGAAAGACTCATATTTTGGAACCATCACACCATGTTGCATGTTGTAGGTAGTTTACACTACATCATTTGGTATCATGGTATGAAAGAACCTCACTAGAAGGGAAGGCGATGCAATCAAGGGGTTGTTTTGAGAACATAATATTTCGATCGACACTATTATGTGGTTGAATGAACATGGTCTATTCTCCTTATCCCACTTTGGTTCTTGTCGCATCACTCCACTCTATTTCTAAATTGCCTTACTCTTGGGAACTAGGCATCCCATAGGGTTCAGTGGTCGAATAGGAGTTATATCATTCGAATTTGAACTATGTAGGGATCTCTCTACTTGACAAGGATGTCATATTAGTGTAGGGAGGCTACGCATAAGGGGGAACATATCTGCCAAAGAAATATAATATTACATATCCATGAAAAATCAACCTGGTATTTATGTGGATTGGTTGTGCCAAATGTGGAAGTGGGAAGCACCTTTAAAGTTCAAATTCTTTACTTGGATGGTTAATCATAACAATGTGCTCATGTCGGAAAATTTCATAAAGAGAGGTTACCAAGGCTTAGGGAGATGCCCACTATGTGGATGTGCAGAAGAAACAATAGAGCACTTGTTTTTAAACTACCCATTTACGTCAACCAATTGGGAGGAGGTCTCCATGAATCTTAAGATCCCTACGATGGTGGAGTGGTCCTCTATTGGATCATATTTGGCCAACTAGTCTATGAGGTAGAAGGAATATAAAACATTACCACTATACATTTTTTAGGGAACATGGTGGTGCAAAAACACTTGTATTTTTTATAACAAATTCCCTGATGTGCTGGCTACTAACATCAAAATCGTGGCATATTTTCGGGATATCGGTCCTTGGATACCAATATCCACATACATTGTGTTAGATTCAAGGATCTAGGGAGCTCATATCCTATTAGTTTCTTCAATACGACTGCTCCTCGTGGTAAATGTGGATGCAGTGCCAATATTGAGCTTAGTCCTACTTAAGCATTCCACTTTTATTGTTCTGGTGGATTAGGTTCTAACTGAAAGCTTGAGATGTTGGCTCTATGGGGGGTGCTTCAATGTGCGTCTTGCATTGTTATTGAGGAAATTTTAATTGTTGGTGATTCTAAAACAATCATTCAATGGGTATAGGGTCAAAATTCTTTCGAAGTGTCAAGATTACACCATTGGATGTAGAATATCAAAGTCCTGTTGTCCTCCTTCAATAACATCTCCTTCTCTCATGTATATCATGAGAAGAACTCCACAACAACTTCCCTTTCTAAGCGCAGGACTTCCTTATAGAAAAATTTGATTTATGTTCTTGTGCTCTCACATGTTTGCATTAGAGAGTGTTTGGAGTCCTACGTGGTCCATTATTTTTATCCATGTTTCGAGCTAAGTATCACAACCCACCATCAAGAGATCTACAAAATAATCCTAAAGTTTGATATATTTTTACTATCTTGTGAACGATGTCGTAAGTGGATCAAGGTATTTTTATTTCTAGCACAATTTTTTTCATGGTCATCTTTCTCTGGGTCTATTTTTATCTTTTCTGGTTCTCTATTATGTCAACGACATTTTTGTTTCCTACATGGCATAGGATTTTTATTATTTTTCCTTTATTATTATGGCTTGAGGACCTTTTGGGCTAGAGGCCTTCTACATATGATTAAGTGATTTGAGTCGACTATCCTGTATTTTTTTCCTCTCTCATTTCCCAGTTTCTTTTTTAACCTCATTATCAAAACTCTTTAGTTTTTAAGCGACAGACATATTAAATCCATGTTTTGTCATTGCCATTTGATGATTTAGATCAGAAATCAAGACTAGTCGGCTAGGTGTAAGCAATTTCTTGACACAATTTCTGGAATATGTGGATACAATCATTTGAATATGTAACTCCTTATATTTCAATGAAAGAAGTATTTTTTTTTCTATTGAAAAAAAGAAGAAGAAGACCATAGTATGAAAATAATCTGTGCTATAGGTAGTTTATACTACATCATTTGCTATCATAGCATGAAACTAACCTAACCATAATATGTGAATAACCTCTTTAGAAGGGAAGGGTAATAAGAACATAGTATGAAAATAACCTCACCAAAAGGGAAGGGTAACAAAAAAGGAAATTCGACAAAGGTGTCCGGAAAGAAAAGGAATATTTATGTTGTGTGTTGTAGGTAGCTTTATATTATGTTATTCAGTGCATAACAAGAAAACAACTTGAAGTGATTAAGATTGGATCACTATATCATTTGCATATATCTAGAATTCTTCAAAGTGGAAAATTGAAGGAATTAGCTTACAGTTGCAGTTTTATTAACGAGACTTGGTTTGAAAAATTAGGGTCTAAAATCTTCCAAGGCCAATTTAAGGCCTTGTTTGATCATTTTTGGGCACTAAAAAACTTAATTACTTAAGAACATGACCCAATAATGCTAGTCTACACTTAGAGACGTTCCCTATGGTGCAAGAATCACGTCAATTAGAGTTTGGATGCAAAAGTTATGTCTCCCAAAAATTGAGCTATCATGATGGACCACCATAATTCAAGATGATGCCATGTTAGCCCTCGCTACTCATAGAAAATTGGCTAGCCACATGGGAACTATGAAGAATAATCTAGATGGTTCAAAGTTTCAAATCTAATTAAGAGTTGAATGAGTCAAACTTCACCTCTAACCAGTTATCAAGTTGTATTATAACCATGCCACTAGGAGGAAAAGGGGTTCCATTTTATTTGAGTGAATTTTGTTCCATAGTAGAGTAGAGTAGCTGAAAGTGGATAGAGAGAGAGAGAGAGAGTAGAAAATAAGGAGGTTTGTTTTTTGTAGCAACCCATGAGCCACCGGTAACTCCATAGAGAGTGTCTTCTCCTTTGTATTTGCACCATTTCCATTCCATACAAAAAGAGCAGGACAAACTCACCTTCTAGCCGATTTTTCTCCCATAAGGGTTTCCTATAGAATATGTTGGTGTTTATTATGATTGGTGTGCCTTTGAATTTTATTATACCTTGTTTTCCCTATTTTATCTATTGCATGTATAAACAACAAAAATCAATAATAATAAATTTGGAATTTAAAAGAAACTAACCCCTCATAGCATAGATTTCAGTTTATTTTAATATTTTTGTTGCGATGAACTGTCTACTGGGATATCCATGAAAGTTTATAGATCATGATCAGAAGGAAAATATAGTTGATTTTTTTTTTGAGAGAGAACATGAGGAAAACTATAAAAAGAGATAATGTAAACATGTTATGTGTAAAGAAAATTTTGGTAAGAAAATATTATTGGGTTGATTTATTAGAAAAGAATAAAGTTCTAGGAGAATCATGGGATATAATTGTGAAAAGAGTTCCAGGAGAATTACTAATAGAAATATGAAAAGAATCTATAAGATAAGTTTGAAAACAAAAAAGTGGAAAAATAGTCTTGATATGTAGAAGATGGGGGTTATTTATGGCTAAAATTATTATTTTTTTGTTATTAATACTTTAACGAATTACACATCTCTACCATGCTTTGAAAGTATAAAGCACCCATACATGGATTAAGAACTTTTTTTACTTTCAATTTTTACTTTCAATTACTTTATCTTTATGTCTTTATTTGTAAAGTTGATTGCGTAATTCCTTAAAGTACTAATAACACACACACACACATATAATTTTAAAAATTTCATATGTCAACTCCATGTTGAGTATGGAAGTAAATACACATCTCGTTCATACTAAGTTATATAAAGCATTGTTCAACTCAATAAGATAATCAATATTTTTTGTATACTTATCTTACTACTTTAGTCATCTCTGTAGATTTTTACTTGTAGATTCAACAACTTATGTGATATGCTAAAACATAAGACAAGAATCTACTCTACTCTTCAGTGGAAACAAAAATTGATCGATGAAAACACTAAGCAGAAAAGGAAGAATTTCAATCGCACATAACAAAATATTTCTTTGTAGAAAGAAACTGCTCAAAACCCTGACTATCTATATTGCATTAACTAGAAGACCTAATAAGAAAATACAATGCTTGTTCAACCCAAACAATTCCTACACAAGCACAATCTATCTCTCTACTTCACAAACTAGCTCAAGCCAACACTTAGCCAATTTTGTTGCCTTCCAAGCCCCTACTTCCTTGTGCAATTCCTTAGGGAATTAGCCCATATTTAATTGGGAAATTCTCTCTCCATAACTATGCAATCCATCATAGGTCCTCAACTGATTGCATGCACCATTTGTACAACTTGCACTACAAGAAAAAAGACATTGGTGAGAGCCGAAAAATGTCACCATAAGCTCATTGGTGACGGTCAAAAGAGCCTTCGTCACCAAAAACTGAATGTTGCCAAAGGTGGCGTCGCCAAAAGTATAGGTGTTGTAGTGACATTCAAATTATGTCACCAATAATGACTTACAATGACGGATAGTGACCGTCACCATTTCATATGAGCAATGGTGATGGACCATAGCCTCTGTCACCAAAAACTGAACATCACCAAAGGTGGCGTCACCAAAAGTATAGGTGTTATAGTGACATTCAATGTTCATCACCAATAATGATTTATAATGACAGATAACAACTGTTACCATTTCATATGAGCAATGGTGATGGAACATAGCCTGCATCACCAAAAACTGAACGTCACCAAAGGTGGCGTCGCCAAAAGTATAGGTGTTATGGTGACATTCAAGGTCTGTCATGAATATTGATTATAATGACAGATAGTGACAGTCACCATTTCATATGAACAAAAACGATTTATTGTGATGGATCTTTCATAGCCGACGCTATTGGTGTATATATATGGTGATGTTTCATGATCGTCACCAAAAGCCACATTTCCAAAAGTATAAGTGTTGTGGTGACATTCAAGGTCCATCACGAATAATGACTATAATGATGAACAATGACCGTCACCATTTCATATCAATAATAACGATTTATGGTTACGGGCCTTTGAAGGTCGTCACTATTGATGCATATATATGGTGGTGTTTGTTGACCGTCACCATTTCATATTTTGGTGAGGGTCGAAAAATGTCACCAAAGCTCATTGGTGATGGTCAAAAGAGCCTTCGTCACCAAAAATTGATCGTCGCCATTCCATATGGATGTCAAGGCACGATGGAATTGAACCACCAACCTCTTGCCTCTTGCTTGTAAAGCAGGTGCTCTTCCATTGAGCTAGCACCCTTTAGAGAATTAGACTTTTAAAAATTAGACCTTGAAACTTCATAAATTGTAAATTCTACAATTTTCAATAAATTAAAGTCTTGGCAATATTTTAATAAACAAGCAAAGAAACATCGAAGCTGCAGGTGGACCTAATGGTTATGGAAGTTATGAAAAGTGGGTGGAGAGAAAAATAATTATGTATAAGAGAATCAATATGTTCAGTTGAATACTCAATTAGAAGTGAAACTCTGAAGACATTTATAATCTATAAATGACCTATAACTAGAAAATGCACCAAATATTGCAAATGAAATGTCATAAGTGGATAGCATAAGGAAGAAAAACATTGATGAAGACAGATGCAATATGTTATAGGTTGAGTGAAAGAAAAATCTCAATGTTGTTGTTTGGTGTTTAGATATCTGAATGATATCTAAACTTCTGTGAAATGTAACACGGATCTCCAGAAACCATGAATGACATATGATAAAAAAAAGTTATATATATATATATATACCCTTTACATAAACCAACATGTAATTTATAATTTCACAAGTCCGCACTCAAAACATGTCAACAACCAACAAATAAAAGAAATTGACTTGGACATAAAGAAATAGCTTCACCTTCATTCTTGAGCTACTTCTGTTTATTTGAATTTGACTCATGACATTCTTTATCTGAAAAGGAATCGAAATCATCATTAGTATTAAATTCATCCAACACAAAATTTGAATATCCCACTAACATCTATGTTTTTGTTGCCATGCCTGAAAACCATGGAGTTTCATGTCGATAGTAGAATAAAATGTGTGTTTGCTACTTAAGAACACATTCCTTATTAACGATTGTTACCTGACAGAAACCAAAGAGACAACACAATATCATCATACACAAAATCCCCTACAGAAATGTAATCATAACTTAGCAAAGAAGTCTAAAAGATGTTCTTAATTAATAAACTTTGTATTTGGAAATATTGTTTCTTTAGATATAAAAAAGACTATCTTGTACAACACTTTTTTCTATTTATCCAAGCAATTATATCATAACATATGTCACACAGTAGCAATCTACAATACCTAAAGTAAAAAGACAAATTTGCTCAAGAAAATAGATTTAGAAAAGAGCTTTGAAAACTATAAGTTTGTCATCATGCAAGTTGTGTAGGCTATGCAAGTAGCCATTATTTCATAAAGGTTGATGTTTCAGCCCTAACAGTTATTGTGACAACCACAATGAGCTAATCAATATAGCATCTAATTATGTATTCAAGTGTGTACGATTATAGCGAAAACAAGGTTAAAATACCAACACTTGAAAGGATATGTCAAATACTTAAGAAGTTTTTAGTTTACATATAAATAGAAAGGTATAAAATCATGTTTATACAGAAAGGGATTAATAAATATGGGAGATATTGTAGTCAAAGCAGTGAGACTTTTGTAAAGGTAATTTAATTTGCAAGGCTAAAAAAGGATGTCTACCTGTAACAGCACAACACCAGCTCCATCCCCAAAAAGAACGCAAGAGCTCCGGTCTGTCCAATCAACATATCTAGAAAGAGCATCTGCTCCAATAACCAAAACATTTTTAAATCCACCACCTATCATTGTTCCAAGAATACTAACCATAAGTAAATGAATTATACAAAAAAAATTGGATTTATCAACAATCAGAATAGACACAACAACTCACCTTTTAGGAAACATGTAGTTGTTACAAGACCCAACACAAAGCCATTACAAGAAGCTGTAATGTCAAAAGCTGAGGCTTTTATACAATCCAACTCACTTTGCACCTAATATCAAAATTGCATTTGTTTCTAATATAGAATCATGAGTATAAATTATTTCAAAACTTTACAGAAAAATATCTAAAATCTACACGTAGCAAATTGTATTTGTTAAAATTATACAAATTGACACAAAAAATACCATTTTAATATGTTTAAGGGGAAAAAGGTTATGTCCTAAAGACGTAGGTTGTTAGCATGCAAAAACTTAATCCTAACAATAACATGAAATCCAAAAAAATTGGAACTTTTGAGAGTTGAAAACAAAATATTTTATAGACCCTTGGTTGGATCCCATTTAAAAACTGGAAAAATTATATATTTCCATAAAATCAACACATGCACAATCATTAATATCAATTAATTTTCAGTTGGATATCACGAGACAATCCACTTTGTGGTGCCTACTGCATGCAATTTTCATTTAAACCCAATAGGAGTGTAGTTGCAGAAAGATGTTCATATACCAACATAATTATCAATATAGATGGAATACTTTATGGTACCATTTTATTACATATGTGAGAAGAAAATACTACTAACAAAGAACTGGCAATTTTTTAAAAACCTAATACACACATGCACACAAGAACAAGTTTTGAAGGCTCCAAATCATGCAAGTAATTGCAAAAATGTATCCCAATGGGAAACTCTTACAGTGAAGTTCTTTGATTAAGTCTGTGTAAATACATTTGAAATTGGTTGCTACCTTGCATACGTAACAAATGTAGCCTCGGTCACAAGGCCGACAACATTGAAGGAAGCTCACTTGTTGAAAATTCAAAACATTAAACCTAACTATTGACTAAAGTGTGGTTTACTGACCATGGGACATGTGGGTTAGAGGACCATCAAATTTTGCTGAATGATTAAAATAGAATCTACTTAACTGTGATATTTCATACGTTGCGTCGGTTAGTCTAGTTAGTCATATGAAAAATATGCTCACTTTCTCGTCTTGGTTATGGTTTGCTTCTAGTTTGCATGTGTTCTAACCTCCATCTAATATCAATTGTTTCTACCATTTGTAATTTATTTATTTATATTTTTTTTTTGAATTGGAAGCCAGAGAACCCACAGTATTAACCATTTCTTTAATCAACATTTCAAATCCCAATCGGGATCCATCATCAGGACAAACTTGAATTTTTTGTCTTTATGCAATATGCAAAGAGGTTTTCAATACCTTTGCAGATGAAATAGGGCATGTCTAAATCACCATATATAAAATTCTATAATTTTTATAGAATTTTATATATGGTGATATAAACATGTCCTATTTGATCTCCAAAGGTATTGAAAACCTCTTTTGATATGTTGGCAAGTGGTAACTCTCAGCTATGAGGGTTTCACTGTCTAAGCAAAAATTCAACTTTAAAAAAGGGAACAACAAAGTCTCCTTCAGGAATGAAAAAACAATTACATGCTTCTTTTCTATACATCTTATATGTTATTTCCTTAATGATTTTTTCATCGGATTTTGAACTGCTGTGAGACTCAACTCAAACAAATTCAAGAATATGTGGCTAAATGGTAAATACAGGTATGCTCCAAAAAGATAGACGATATTGACAGTGATGTTTTTATAAAAAATTCTCTTCAGTCACTAAGAAGAAATCTAATAAAATAAGGAAAATAGGGATGCTTAGCATGTGGAAAATAAGTATGCTTTGCATATATTATGACAAGGCACCATAAACTAATTGCAAGGAATAACATACTAAAATATGATAGAATGATCATCTTTGACTCATAGATTTGCCAACAAGAGGCACAAGTTCATTCAGAAAGCAGAAGGATTTTCACAAGGCAATACAAACTATTTGTGAGAAGCAACAAACTAAACTAGGATAACAATCATATGCTAAAAAGTTAGGAATTTACACAACATGTACAGATTCCTCCACATGCAACAAAATTTTTTTGATAAGAGAAATTATATACAAGACCTACCCTATATAAGAGAAATTATATACAAGAACGTCCTTGAAATTTTCCAGGAATGTCTCGAGTATGGCCAGCAAGTCCCTTCCTCCCCAATGAAATCCATCGCACAAAGGGACATTTCCTTACTCCCCAAAAAACCAGAACAATGGGTATGACATTTTCTTTTTTCTTTTCTTTTGGTGGGGGTGCAAGAATAGCAAAGGATAATGTCAACCATTTTATCATCAAATTGTAGTAAACATCTTTAGATCCATGTTCAGCTCAGTTTTACTGAAATTTGAAAATGGACAATCCAAACTAGAAGAAACTAGTTCTAGTACTGCTTTGAGCATTTCCAGTCAGAACCCACCCATGAAACTAGAATTGATTAGTTTTTCCCAAAACTTCTAGTTCAGGAAAAAAACGATCAAACTGGACAGTTTGACCAATTTTGTACCATTGCAACCCCAAACCCAGAAAAAGGAAAATAAACCTACAAAAAAATCCTAAAATTGCCATAAACCTCATTTCCCATCTGTTTAATCATTCCCCCTATATTTTCTTCACAACCTTCTCATTGATCATTTGTTTAGCAAAGAGCATTGATTCAACAATATTCTTGTGTTGATACATAGTTCTTCTTAGTTTGATTCAGAGAGTTTCATCCAATGATTTGGAGCACTCAAGATTTGATTGGGGAGTTTCTTGGATCTATTACTAAACCTAATTTGGATTAAGACTTGGAGTATTGATTTGAAGATTTGATTGGGGTACTTCTTGTGCTTTTGGTAATGTTGTAAACATCATGTCAACAAAAATATCACCAAGAATCAGGACAAAAAAATATCTACAACATCAAGAAAATATGACAAAATATAGGCAAATTAAAAAAAAAACAAAATTATTCAAAGACAAATAATTGACTTTATGCCCCTCCATCTATGAGTAGGGAAAATAATTTCATGCATCTCATAATAATATCGAGATATTTACAATATTCTCATACTATTTTCGAGAATGAAAACACTGCACAGTTTATCGGCAATAATATCGTTCTTGGGTAAAATTTGTGACATTGCAATAATACCAGGACCATGATAATCACAATGTTTGCAATAGTGGTTTTTGGAGATACTCTTTTTCCAATTCCAGATGTTGATTCAATTTGTTCCTGCAATTGATTTAGATATGCTCCTGGAACTGATTCAGAGTGAAGACTTGGAACTTGTAAAGGTATTTACAAATATTCTTCAAACCCTATTTCTCTTAAGAGAGTTTGTTAAAAAAATCTAGAAATTAAATGTAAGGCTTTATTTGCAAATTATTTATGTGGTAGAAAAAATACAATGTCTCCCAAACATCAAAAGGATCCTACATGGAACCATTACCAACTAGTTGGGGATGAAATGGTATGCAACTATTGTCCCATGGAAATTGGTGGGGTGGTGGTTATACATAGACTGAGAGTCGAAACAACACCTAGAAAATATACTAGGGAAAATTCAATATTTATCTAAAAACTCGGCCAAATTATAATCTGACATGCAAGCTGATATTGAAAGCTATAACATGAGGAAAAATATATGCAAGAAGAAATAGGAAGAAATGGAAGTGAACATGATAATGAAAACTATATTTCTGAAGACTCCACTACTCATCCTGCTAGGGATACCTTTAGAATCCCAATCCATCCAAAACATGACGGTGATTATGGCACAAAGAACACAATCCTCACAGGCAAAGAATTGAATCAATCTTTGTATCCAACAGGCAACAACACCCTTAGTTCTTAGCCTACCATTGATAACAAATGGAGGAAGTTGCTTAGGAATGCATGGCTAGATGGTGACATGATGCAAAGATAAATTACAGTCTAAGTTTAGCAGGATACAGATAGGGATCTGGACACAGATTTGCCAAAAATTTTAAAAGCCAGGATCCAGATATAGTAGGAAAATAGCAAGTACAAAAATATTTTGTAATATATATAAAGAGAGACAATTAAAAAAAAGTAGTCAATAATCAAAACCATTCAGGAATGACAAGAGTAAAACTACAAGTTTATAACCAAAACCAAAAAAGAAAATTCTAATGCATGTTACTATTAGCCATCCATGTATTATAACTCATAATTTGATAAGTCATAACCACCATTGACTATTGATAATTTTGAAGACCATCTCTGCATGAGAACATTGCAATTCATAACAATATTTTTGTAAGAAGCATCCACATGTCCATATCAACAATGAATAAAGGGGTGTCTTGAAGACAATGGGAAGACTAAATAACTGTGTTAGTGAAGTGACCAACATCGTAGCACATAAGGGTAGAATAGACATTGAGAAAACCTTGAACATGATGATAGATCAAACCTTGACATTGTACAAAACATTAAGTAAAATGATTGGCCTCTAGTTTCTCACCATATCCCTTTCTATTCCTTTAAGAATAAGCTTGATCAAATCTACATTTACCTGCTCCCCCATTTGCATATTTCCAAGAATTTTCAACACACCCCAAGGAAACACTTACATGAATTCAAGACACATTTCTAGCCATTGAAATGGTAATTATAACAAAACAACCCAACATCAAAGCGATTCCCTACAACATAAACTAACATTAACAAGTTAACGAATAAATGCACGCAGAACTTCACATTTAACTTCAATGTCACTACAGTTCACTTTTAGGTTAAGCAGATTCTTCTCTTTTAATCAATGCAACAAAGATAATGAGTTTAAACTTTAAAGGCATACCCTTATATCAAATTATACACAAAAATTGTCACAACAAAGCCCAAATGTTGGCTACAAAAATCATCTCAAAACAAAAAACATAGCAATACAAGGAATTTTGATATCAACAAAATTGTGAATTGTATAATTTGAAAATCCAACACTTCTAAATTGAGATTAGCCTAGACAAACACAATTTCTCACCAAGCCAATCAATACATGATAAAAAAGAATTGCTTTCCACTTAATGAAATTCATCTAAACTCCATGTTAACTGCTATAACATCAATAAAATATGATACCATCATGATATAGATTCTATAACTAATAAATTCCCATAAAAATGCTAATGATAGAGCATAATATCTCTAGTCCAAGGAGCTCCCATATTATGGAAAACATTAACTCAAACAATTTGAACCAAATAGAAACATGGGAAAACAAAAAAAATATGGAGTACAAATACATTAAAGTGTCATAGCAAAGTTAATGATAATTATTCAGCTATACATCGAATAAATATCATATGATACTTACTTAGGAAGCACTAGCAAAAAGATCATCTGGAGTAGACGTACACATCAAAACCAAGTCAACATCCTCTTGCTTGACTTTCACCATTTCAAGGGCTCTTCTATATGACTCTATAGCTAAATCAATTAGTGTTTCATCACTTGCAAAACAAAGTGAGCTTAATGACATTTATTCCATGTAAGTGAGGACGTTTTGGCAAACCATTTTTTAGTATCCATAAAAAAATATCAATTCTAGACTTTCCTTCATCTATTCCTTCCTTTGAGTACAATTATTCAATCCCCATTCTTACACAGTAAGCCTTATTTCCTTCCATATGCAATGGTTCCTAATTAAGTGTTCCTTGTAATGATGCTCCCTAATTATTCATTAAATATAAGATATAGTACTACTCGGAGTCTCAATATGCGGGGAAAATATGTTTTCAACTTATAGAACTTTAAATGGTCATTCCAGTTAAAATGCCTTCAACAACTTTGTGGTCTTTATTGTTTCTAAGGCCTTTGGGATTTCACATACAATACCAAGCCCTGTTGGCTAGGGATAAGCTTTCTTAATATCCTGTTAGTGCTACATCCACTCATGTTCCCAACATCAACATCAAAGTTGAGGTGCCTCGTTTGATTAATCCACAAAAACTGAAATGATTCGATTTCTTGGTGACAATGTGTTTGTAACAACACTTTCCTAATAACTATAAAACCTGAATATATAATTTTGGTAGCTACCTCACATAGAACTTGTTAGCAATTTGGAATTCCAACATCTCTATCCACTTTCTTAATCTAACAAATAAGATTTTCTAGCAAGCAATCACAAAAAATGTATATTTACATAAAACCTTTGGAGGCTTTCTAGCATTAGTTGCAAAAGTAATCAACAAAAAATATTTTACAATAGCTCTAGTCATCATCAAATAAGTAAATGACACTTGGAGTGTTACTAATAACTATAGCGATCCATAGAATTAGAATTTGGTTGTGTTGTAACTAGAAGGAGTGAAGGTGGCACTTAAAATTTTGGAGCACAAGAAGTTGCTTCTGTTATAAAAAAAAGATGCTTAGATGCATTATTTCCATAATTAGATGATCCTCAAACATCACCATTATTTTCAAACAAAACACCTTCCATTTTGCCTGCTGCATGTTAGTGCTAATGACATTTTCTACAAGACCACTGCTACTGATTTGTTGCAAATTAGAAGATGAAATATGGGGCATTCCTAGTGTTTTTTTAGGCATGCCACCAATGGGAATGGAAATGGAGACTGTAAATTTCCCATTGCAATATTAGTAGCACCTTCTGTGCCTACTTCCATGACACCACTAGCACTAACTGTAGTCAAGTTTGTACACTGAGCATTTTCCAAAGAAAATCAATTGCTTCCTTTGCCCTGGACCTTGGAAATCCCATTTCAACCATCATAGAAATGGAAGCCTCATTAGGTGGATGACGTCTAAATCATTGACCTATGCTTCCAAGAATACTATTTCTGCTTCCTTTAACATCACCTATGGCGGTGTATACATGGGTAATAATGGAAACAACAAAGGTAATCAAAGATGGACTACAACGACAAAACATTGAATTGCTCCAAATAGGTAGAACAACATTGAGAACTTGAGCTTGTAGAGTGCGGAAAAAAACCTTTGGATCCCGTGGAACAGTGACAGAGCCTCCAACAAATGGTTGCACTAACTATGATGCAGAGGGCACAATTAACAGTGAAGAATAATTCACAAGTTACTCCAAAAGCATACAATAGCTTTGTCATGCCTCTAACAACCAAGGTACATGCTCTAGCTTGTCATTTTCTATTTCCATTTCTTGGTGTGACATAAATGGCACTGTCCACAGAGAATGACCTGTTGCTTCAAAAGTAGTCAAAAGACTTTTAATTTTACCATGAGCTGTATTGCACATTCGCTTATGGTTGTCATATATAACTGTTGTCATGTCATCCACAACTTTCCTAGGGTAGTGACACTTTGAAGAAAGTGATGACTCAAACTCAAATGAGCTACAGTTCTCTTCCACATCAAGACTATCATGAATTTTTTTTACCAAAGTAACCACCACACTTCAAGCTTCAAGCGTTCTATAGTACTATCCAAGCCTCCTAAATCCCTAAAGGAGGTTGCAGCAAGAATTTGTCCATGATCTCTATGCTATGAACAAGGGTGAGGGGTAGTCCCTTTATGCCATATGCAGAGAGCAATAGGATGAAGTGGTTCCCTGATATCTCATGTTGATGGCCTCTATTTCAGCAATCTGTCATTGTTCATGCTAGTGACACCCTGTATGTAGTCTCTTCATTCCTTTGATGTTTAAGAGGTGGAGTTGTCAACCAAGTAGGCCTTGAAGGTCCTTGTAGGGAACATTGTCTATTAGTAACTACAACTTGCATTATTGAGGTAAGCATCTATGGTTTGGGTTTTAAAAAAGAGGTCGCAAGGGACTTGCTAGAGTCTCTATAGAAGCAGTGCAATATCCCTAGTATCTTGTATTAGATGGGGCACTTGAAACATGAAGTGCTCTTTAGTCTCCACCTCCTAGAAGGAGGAGTGTCGACAAATCTTGTCCTCTTAGGGAATCTAATGATACATATCTTGACACGTAAATGGTGAGAGCATGATCTTAGTTGATGATGGGAATCTTGAGTCCATGGGATTAGTGCCTTCATATGTATTTGGACAAACAATTGACTTTTAAGTTGCAAAAAATGCTTAGCATAAAATGCTAGCTTAGATCTAAGACATCGTGAGGGAGGAAACTAGGTGATTAGAATGTACTGCCATTAGATGTCCTCCTTGATTGATTCATTATTCTACGCCTTGGGGGGGGGGGGGGGGGATTCAAGGGAACCTATAAAGTAGGGAGTCAATAAATGGAGATAATGGAAAAATGAAGAAAAAAAGTGGCCTCAAAGTCTCAATATTTCCTTCGACCAGAATGACCCAAGGAGACCAGATTTTTATAGGAAAGGAATGGAGAGCCAGATATGGATCTCTCTCCCAACTCAAGGTAGAGTCTCAAAGGGCCCAAAATATAATCTCTACACAAAATTATTTTGTGGGTTGTTCCCTAGTATTAGAAATAAGTTAGAGTTTCTTCTATTTCCTCCTCGAAACATTTTATGCAAAATTGCAAATTGGTTCCAATATCGAAGCCAAGTTACATAAGACCATTCAATTCTTTTAGATGAAAGGAAATTTCGTACTCATTTTCTTTCTACTAATTACTCAGCCCAATAATATTGGGTAGAACAATGGAGAAAAATTATGTATCCTCTACCCATTGTGGGAAGAAGAAATATGGCACCTATCATAGGAAGCTTGCCCATTCCAACGAGGAATGTCAAAAATTTAGGCCAAAGAGCTCTGAAAGGAAAAATACTTCCTTTCTAAGCATTATTGAGAGGTTGGAGACTTAGAGGTTGATGTCAACAATCCCAGCTACATTGATCCAAACTTGATGCTAATGTCCAAAGTGTTACACTAAAAAATGTCACCATGACTATTTACAATTAGTATGGCTCAATCAACAGTCATGCTACCCTCTTAGGCAAGTCTTATGCCTCTGCTCTCCATGTCAAACTCCAAAAAAGAGAGAAAGTCTTGTATAAATGTATTTATCTCTGGGGACGCAGGTTCTCTCAACCTTACCTGCGGGGACGCTCCCAACGTTCACAAAAGCTGCGTCCAAAGACGCTCTGTATGTAAAGGGACAGGTGCGTCCCCCTGTAAAGGTTAGAATGCGCAAGTTTCATCTTTAAAAAGTTACTTGTGGTCATTTCTAGAGCATTCTAGAAGGTTGTTCGACGTGTATTGGGCGCCTCCAGATGGTTCATGCACTCCTATCAAAGAGGAACTTATCCCATCAATAAGGGAGCTATCCCACCCAAAGAGGGGATTATCCCATTGATGGTGGACCTGATTAACCTCCTCTTGAGTACTATAAATACAGGCATTGGGCCAGAAGGAGGAGAGGTTGAAGCTATACATTTTCTAAGGGTAAATGCTGCAGGAATTAGGACTCCCATTTAGAAGCTTGTGAGGAGAGATTGCCATCTTTGCTTGTTCTATTTGGAAGTGGGTGAGCTTTGTCAAAGTAGAGGAAGACTCTTGTGGACCCTGGAAGGAGCTTGCACAACACCAAGGCTCAGGTTGTAATGGTTCCTTTTGATTACCTTTAATGCAAATTGGTCCATTCTTCTCAATAACTTGTTGTTTATGGGTTATTTCATGTACTCCTTGGTCTATATGTTGAATATGCTTTGTTTTATGTTATAATCAGGTGCTATTTAATTGTTTGACTGTTGGTGATTGTAGGTTTTGGAGAAAAGTAGGAGCTCATCCAGATCAACAAAGCTTGGACTTCTACAACAGCGTTTGGACAAAGGTAAGAACGAAACACTTGATTTCTCATATCATAATGCATGTTTAGAGAAGGATAGCTCCAGTTTGTTTTGTTTGTCATTAGAATGTCTTAGACTTCTAGGAAGGTCGGTTGTGTCCGCACTCTTGACTGATTCCGTGTGACAAATTGGCGACTCCGCTGGGGAATCCATTGATGAGAAGAGTCTTTTCTTTTGTGTGAACTTTGCTTTGAGAAAATTGGTTTATTTTTCTGGTTTTGGCTCTGTGATTCTGTCTCTGGGTGGGTTAGCTTAGGATTAGTTTTATTTTGCTTTTTCTTGAGTTTTTCAGTAGGACGCACCCTCTGAGTGCTGCACAGTGCGTCCCTGGACGCACTTTTGCTGTGTGCACAGAGCGGGCCCGCACCTGTGCTAACGGGTTGCCTGTGTCCCCTGCCAAAATTTGAGAAAATTCCATTTTTTGCATTTTTGCTCTTAGATTTTGTTTTTTCTTAGTTTTTTCTGCCTAGATTCATTAGTCCCTTGCCAAGAATCTTCACCTGAACTTGTTTTCATAGCATTAAGTGTTTTAGTGGATTTCATTGAAATTTAAGCCTAGGGTTTGATTTTTGAGTAGATCCTGTAGTGACTTTAATGGTGGAAGTTGTCAAGCCTTAGATCTCTCTGGTTTGGTCAACCTTCTTGAGAGTCGGATCTGTCACAAGTCTACCCGTGTGAGCAACCAACCTGTTGAGTTGTCTCTTTGGTCAAATTTCAAAGTGCTTGTTGATTAAGTCTTGAATTCCATTTTACAAAAAGAACAAATAGATTTGAGTTTTGTTTTGATCAGCTCTTGATTCTGCAACAGCTGGTCCTTGATTTGATTTTGGTCAAGTAAAACAACCTAGAAACATCCTTGTAGGTTTTGGCCTCGTTAAGATTGCTTAGAGTAAATTTACCTTTTAGTTTGCTTGTGAATGAATTTTCGTAGATTTTAATAGTTGTTAAGATTGATTTTTGTTAAATTAGATTTATTTGCTTTATTAAAAGAAAAATACAAAAACATCTTCTTTAAAAGTCTTGTTTCAAGTAGCTTTGAAAGTTTTGAAAGAAAAATAGTTTTTCATGCAAGTAAAGAGTGGTCATGTGTGTGTGCTTGAAAAGAAAAAGAGAATTGTTTCTTTGATTGTCTTTTCTAAGGAAGTTGTTTTCTCTAAAATTTGCATTCTCTCAACTCTCTTAGTTAAGAATTTCATTGAAAAAGGAAAAGTAGAGTAAATCATCTTAGGTGCATCTTTGTAGTGGTTGGAGTCGAGTCTACACACCATTGGTTTCACTTCCACTACCTTGTGACTTTAAAGAACAACCATAAAAGTAACGCTTAAAGTAAAATCGAAATAGTAACTTTTATTTACTAGGGCTCTGAAGCACCAATTTAGATCAGGTTAGTGTCTTGGAGTAGGTAAGTAATTAACTCTCCAAGACAACAAAACCAAACAAGTAGCTTATCTTGTGATAGATTAAATCCAATTGTCTCATTTGTACTCTGGGAAAGCTCCTCTTAAAGGAGAAGCACGAGCTCGTGTCCGAACCAGTGAGGGGATCATTCCCCCCTCGTTGGGAACGACGCCAGACACGCACGTATTACAAACGGTAAACCTCGGATTAACCATTGTCGAGGAGCCAGGGGTCACTTGTCGGTAAACCTTGGATTATTGTCAAGGAGCCGGCAAGGGGATTGAGCTTGCTACTCTGCCCTTGCGTGCTGTCGGAGTTTAGACTGTTCCCCCAGGTGCATTTGTTGCGGTTGGTAACCTTAGTGACCATTATCTTTAGGATTCTACCGAGGTGACGGTGGAGGGAAGGTCCCACTGTACCTGGAGCAGACGTCGGTTATACTCACTTGGATTTTCTGGGGGGTTCACTTCACTCGAGACGGTTAAAGTGGGGGAACTTGGTCCAGTCTATTCATTAAGCAGGTTGCAGGGGTAACTGTTCCACCCGCCATTTCTGTACTGAATCCAGCGAGGTTGGGCTTCATCACCAACTAGCACTTTTGGTCCGGAAGACTACTATTTGTGTTTGGTTTGACGCCCTAGATTCTTTAGGCGTGTGATTCAAATTTGTTTGGTTCTTTAGAGACTTTAGGTGGTTTGATTTGAAATTTTATTTTGTTTTCGTGTGTAGTAGTTAAAAGTTTTTAGCTGTGGCGGAATTACCGAGACAGTCCCGTAGACTGCGGGGCCAGTCTCCTGAAGTTGTTTCTGTGGCCGAATTGTTGAGAAGATCCCGTAGACTTAGGGCTGAACCTCCTCAAGACGAGTCCAGTCATTTAGAAGGTTTAAAGGTCCTTGTAACTCCTCCTAGTGGCAGTAGAGTAGGTTCACCTGAAGAAGGAGAATCTTCCTTGGTGGTCCATCCAGATTACCAAAGTTTAGAGACAGGTTATAATCTCGAAGCTGTTACAGTTTCTGAGCTTGTTGGTAGTTTTTCGTCTGCTAGTGATACAGGCGAAGAACCAGAAATATCCGAACCTGTTACTCCGACTCCTAGTGTTCCTGATTCACCGAGAATAGAAAGAATTATCACCGAAAATCTTCCTGTTGGTTTGATTGCTATTGAAGAACTTGTTCCAGAGGAAGAAATAGGCGTCTCTGATCCTGAAGATCAAATTACCCTTGATCTAAGGGAGCGTGAATCTATCTTTTACAGTCCTCCTAGAAGTACTACTTGGTACCTTTCGTTAACCAATTATTAGACAACTTTGGGCTAGGTTTTTCTACACCTCGTACTCCTTTTCCACCTGGAGGTATTCATACTCCTGTAAATATGTCTGGTCAGTCGTCCGTGTTTACACAAAGTCCTGAATCTTTTTTACATGGCGGTCCTTCTGTTCCTACTGGGTATCAATCTCTTTCTGGTACCTTTGCGGGAGCATCTCCTCAACCCGTTGATCATGGGTTATTAGTTGGAAACAGTGGTAATATACCATTGGGTGTAGGAGACATTTACATGATGTCAGGTTCAGTTCCCGTTTCCCAACCTCAAGGTGGCCAATTACCGCCTGGGGGGCAGCCTCCGTTAATGCCTGGGGGGCAACCTCAAGGTACTTCATTCGTGTCTGGGGGGCAACCTCAAGGTCAGTACGCTCCTATGGGGCAATACATACCTCAAGGTCAACCCCAGCCTCAATATGTACCCCAAGGTCAACCTCAGTATCAATATCAACCTCAAGGATGGCAACCTCAAGGATGGCAACCTCAAGGATGGCAACCCCAAGGGTATCAACCTCAAGGGTACCAACCTCAAGGTCAAGGTCAACCCCAGTATCCGTATTTACCTCAAGGTTATCAACCTCAAGGTCAATACTCAAATCAAGGTTATCAACCACCTCAAGGTCAATCATATGGTCAAAGTATGGGAACTGCACCTTACAATTATCAATCCTATCCTCAATCCGGCTATGGATCTCAGTATCCTCAACCTGTTATGGGTCAATACCCTGGAATGTTAGTGTGGGATCCTTCACAGGGTCAACAGATGTTGCAGCCAAGTATGCAGTCGGTACCTCAAGCCGGACAACCTGTAGTTTCTGGTCCACCCCAGCAACCGCAACCTGTCCAGTCAAGTGTTCAAACCTCTGTAACTTCGGTAGTTACTCAGCCGCCAATTGCACCTAGTACTCCATCTCAAACGGCTGCTGCAACTACCGCCACATCTACCATACTTACTTCTGGAGTATCGACGGCTCCGGTTTCTACTGTCTCTGTAACCACTCCTCAGACATCTGTACCGTTGTCTGGATCTACGATTCAAACCACGGTCCAGATGCCTGTAGGCCAGCCTGGTATAAGTACGGTTGTCACTACTCAACCTCAATTTGTTCAACCTCCGTACCAGGGACAGTATCAACCTGGGCAAGCTGTCCAACAACCGGTTTACCAGTATCAACCGTATCCTGGGTACACTTATCAACAACCTCAGCAACCCCAGTACGGTCCGGTTAATCCTGGTTTTCCAGGAGGATATAATATCCCAAATGCGACTCCTGTTCCTAGTTATCCTGGATATCCTCCTCCTGGGGCCGGTATTGTGACCCAGAGTTTTAGAGATCCTAACCGGCAGTTACCGTTTATCGCAACTTTGGATTTACCAGACTTGACGCGCCTAACGAACGATCCAATTCAATATCTTCCGTTCTGGCCGCCAATGCCAAATAAGTTGCCCAGCGATATACCCAAGTTCGAAGGTAAGTCTGGAGAGGATCCGTCCAATCACGTGATGACTTACCACCTCTGGTGTGCTTCAAATTCTATCTCGGATGATTCGATCCGCTTACGTCTTTTCCAGCGTACACTCATTGGTCTCGCGGCCAAGTGGTACATTGAGTTACCACGGGCCTCTTTTTACAATTTTAGCCAGTTAGCTACCTCGTTCTTAACTCACTTTCAGTTACCAGTCAGATACGATAACGGTACGGAGTTATTAACTTCACTAAAACAATCAACCTCCACGTATATTTCTGATCACATTCATGAGTGGAGACGTCGAAGAAGGCTAGTGAAAGTTTTTATCCCAGACCAAATCTTAGCTGAATGGTTTGTTAAATCATTATTACCAAGGATTACTGAAGATGTAGCTAAGGCCGGAGTAGTTACTGAGGAGCAAGTCATTGCTCAGGCGCAATACCTTGACTTAGTTTACACTCAGTCGGGTACATTACACGAGAAGATTTCGGATCTTCCAAAGTCGAATCAAATCGCTGCTGCTCCTTCGGGATCTCATGCCGCTGATGGTATGATTGGTATCGTGAATACAAAGAGCAAGAAGAAGTCTTCCAAGGCTTCAACTACTCCTATTATCACTTTGCCCGATTCCCCGACAGGAGAGTCTTCTCCTGAACTTACCGCCGATATTCACGCTGTAGAGTCATCTACGGCCAAATCAAAAAACGGTGGAAAGAAGAAAGGAAAGAAGAAGGCTAAAGCAGACAAGGCTCCGAAGGAGAAAACAGAAAAGTCGGAAACCAATGACGAAAAGCGCAAACCTCGATATCCTTGTCTTATTTGTGAAGAGGATCATTTTACGAGAGATTGCCCTCATCGGGCCGAGGTAGTGAAAATAGTCAAAGGTTCTCCCACTCCTGCTGTGTTAAAAAATCCATTTCCGGAGCAGGAGAATAAGATGATAGGTTCTTCCTCGAATGCCAGTGAAGAACCCATTTTGATGATGTCTCATGTGAGGATTGCGACTCGATCGCAAGATTATGGTAGTAAGAATCCTGTTGATGGTAAGGAAGCAGAATCTTCTCATTCTAATCCATCAACCTCAGCTCCTGGTTCCGATCCACTACAGATCGAGAAACCTAACCCAGACTTAGTAATTAAACCGCCCGCCAAGGGTGTACTTCGAAGGTCTGCTTTCAATCCACATGCGAGAGCAGCCCAGAATTACAACATTGTTGAGGACTTAGCTGTTTCACCCTCAGCAATGTCGGCGTTAGAAGTGCTGCAATCATGTCCAGCACAACGAAAATTGCTTTTGTCGGCTATAGGAGCTGTTGATGTTCAGGATCCGAATCTAATGATCTTCGATCTAGAAAATAGTACACCGCGTCTCCCCCATCAAATGGCTTTCCAAATTCCAGTGATAGTCAAAAACAGGCCTATTCATAGGACTGTGATTGATGAGGGAGCTTCTACGTGTATTATGTCGATTCAATGTTGGAGATCCCTTGGTTCTCCTTCGTTGAACCAATCCCCCACCATCCTTAAGGCCTTTGATGGCCGTGGGTTCCGTCCGTTTGGTATTCTACAGGAATTGCCTATAGGGGTAGAAGGTAAAACCGTTAGTCTGGATGTGGAAGTGGTTGATGCCCCTCTAGACTACAACCTTCTTTTGGGTCGAAGTTGGTCATATGCTATGACAGCGGTCGTTTCATCGGTCTTCAGAGTAATTAAATTTCCACATAACGGTAAGATCGTGACTATTGATCAGCTGACATACTTTTCATCCGACCCAGCCTCTTCAGAGAGTATCCAGCATGTCGGTAAGACGACAATCCCTTATAGGGACGTTGGTGTAGGTTTAGTTAAGGATTCCGGTTTACTGGGAACTTTTCCTCTCCCTCCACTCAGCGTAGAACCTTCGTTTGCAACAATTCATATGATTACATCAGAAAACATTATTTATGATGATCCTTGGTTTGTCCCATCTGACTCTGAGATAGACTCATTCGGTAATGCTATGCCCTTGAGTCCATATGAAATTGCTTATGAAGCTCTCATGTCTTTTACCGACTTTCATTCAACCAAGGTCGACCAAATGAATGTGGTCAGTGAAGAGTCACTTTTCACCTCACCCTTAGAACGGATAGCGTTTCCCGAAGTCGTGTCATCTGACGAACAACTTCGCGAAATCCTAAGTGTAGACGATCTACCATGGGAGGATCTCCATCACAGATCTTCGTTTTTACCTAAGGATGATGCATTTGAAAATGATTTTTCATCTATCTTTACCGCTGAATATGTCAAAGACGCTCAGGATCCAACGAAACATTCTGATTCAGAGTTGAATTTAGGGAATATTTCTCGTACTATTCCCATTGATATTTCAGTGAAGCCCGGAATTGAGGAGAACATTCATATAGGTGCCGCATGTACAGAAGAAGAAATCCAAACTTACAAGGCCCTATTCCAAGAATTCCGCGATGTGTTTGCCTGGTCTTACGAGGAAATGCCGGGAATCGATCCTGCCATTGTTGTTCATGAAATAAAGACCTACCCGGATGCTAAACCCGTCCGGCAACGGTTGCGTCAGATTCACCCTCGAAAAGCGGCTGCGATTAAAGCAGAAGTCGAAAAGCTGTTGAAAGCAGGTTTCATTTATCCGATCCCGTTAACGGATTGGGTATCGAATATTGTTCCGGTCAACAAGAAACAAGGAACAATAAGAATCTGTATCGACTATAGGGATATAAATCGAGCTTGTCCAAAAGACAACTATCCTACGCCTTATATCGATCAAATTATTGATGATTGTGCCGGAAGTGAAATGTTTTCCTTTATGGATGGTTTTTCGGGCTATAATCAAATCAATATTCTACCTGCCGACCAACCAAAAACGGCATTCATTTGTCCATGGGGGACATTTGCTTATTGCAAATTACCTTTTGGGCTTAAGAATGCCGGGGCCACTTTTCAACGGGCGATGTCTTATGCATTTCATGACATCAAGCACATTGTGCAACCGTATCTCGATGATTTGCCTGCTCATTCTTTACATCGAGCTGATCACCTTGTCCACCTACGAGCAATCTTTATGAGGTGTAGGCATTATCGAATTCGTTGAATCCCCACAAGTGTGTTTTCTGTATAGAAACAGGTCGATTGCTGGGATTTGTTGTTTCAAAAGCCGGCATTCGCGTCGATCCCTCGAAAGTCGAGGCTATCATCAAATTGCCTCCTCCTTCGAGTTTGCGCCAACTCCAAAGTTTGCAAGGGAAAGCGAACTTTTTACGCCGATTCATCCCAAACTACGCCGAGGTCACTAAAGGTTTTACACGGTTGTTGAAACAGAACGCACAATTCTTTTGGGACGAGATTGCCCAACAATCTTTTGATGCACTTAAACACGCGTTGACCCATGCACCGTTGTTGCATCCTCCCAACTACAACCAGGACTACTTCTTATACCTCGCAGCTTCGCATTCCACCATTGGAATGGTGTTAGTTCAAGAAGATGAATTCGGAGCGGAGCATGTGATATATTATCTTAGTAGGACCTTAAATCCCACTGAGCTAAAATATTCGCATGTGGAGAAATTGGCCCTGGCAGCCGTTCAAGCTGTCCAGCGTTTTCGTCACTACATTCTTCTCCGTAAAACTACAGTTATTTCGGATTGCAACCCTATGATTTATATTTTGACAAAACAACTGCTAGGGGGCAAGTACTCTAAATGGATCGTTATCCTGCAAGAGTTCGACTTGGAGTTCGAGAAGTCCAAGTCTAAGAAATCCTTAGTTTTTGCGGAATTGATGTGTGATTTCCCGAGTACTGACACAGAGACTGTGGCAGAAGAGTCCATTGCGGACGAATCTTTGTTTCTTATCAGTACTGTAGATCCGTGGTACGGGGATATAATCATCTATCTCCAAACCCAAACCTTTCGGCCTGAAGCTTCAAAGGCGGAACGTCGAAAAATTCGGTTTCAATCCCAGCCATACAAAATTATTGGAGATACACTTTATCGCCGGGGGGCAGACTTAGTTTTTCGACGTTGTCTAACTCACGAAGAGGCTGAGAGAGTTTTGAATGATTGTCACTCTGGAGCATGTGGCGGTCATATGTCTGGGTATGCCACAGCTCAGAAGGTGTTGCGCGCTGGTTACTTCTGGCCATCTATGTTTAAAGATTGTATCATTGCAGTCCGGAAGTGCCACAACTGCCAAGTGTTTGATCGAAAGATGCGCGCACCACCTGCTCCTCTCCACCCTATAATTGCCGTTGGTCCATTCGCCAAATGGGGTATCGACTTTATTACTTGTAACCCTCACTCGGCCGGGGGGCATGCGTATATCATCCTCGCGGTTGATTATTTCACTAAATGGGCCGAGGCGATGCCTACATTCGACGCAAGCGGCAAAACAGCTGCAGTTTTCATATTCAATCATATAATAACTAGGTTTGGTGTCCCACAAGCAATCATTACTGACCATGGGAGCCATTTTCGAAACACCATGATGACTGAACTTACAAGCCAGCTTGGTTTGCGCCACGACAGCTCTACTCCTTATTATCCGCAAGCCAACGGTTTGGTTGAGTCTATCAACAAAGTTCTGGTTATCATGATCCGACGAACCATTGGTATTCATCGGTCGAATTGGCACAACATGTTATTTTCGGCGCTATGGGCATACCGAACCTCAGTGAAAACCTCAACAGGGTTCACTCCTTTCCAGCTAGTTTATGGCTTGGAAGCAGTGTTACCCATTGAATGTGAAATCCCATCACTTCAAATGGCTGTCGAATTACTCCCAGCTACTTCCGAAGAGGAGAAACGTTTATTGTACTTAGCTAAATTAGATGAGACTCGACGTGACGCTGCATTGGCAATCGAGACTCACGCGAAGCGAATGAAAGCTCAGTATGATAGAAATGTGACCCCTCGAAGTTTTTCGGAGGGAGACCTAGTGCTTTTATATGATCAAGCTAACGATAAGCTAGGTGCTGGAAAATTCGTTCCTATGTGGCATGGACCCTATATTGTAAAGCGAAAGCTAGCAAAAGGGGCTTATGAGCTGGTAGATTTTGATGGGGACTCTTTGGGTAAACCCAGAAATGGACTTTACCTAAAGAGGTATTATGCTTAAATGGTGGGTATGGAGAATTTTTAGTTAGGTTAGGTTTTCTTTCTAGCTAGTATGATTGTTAGTTAGTCAGTGTGCTTAGCTTAGTGAGTGTGTTTTTTGTCGTTATTCTGGCTTATCTTGGTTTTACTCTTGATATTACAGATGTCGACGCCTCTCCAAACATACATTGGATTTGCTGATGGTGCTTGTCGTAGTACACGGAATATCTCTTCCGCAGCTTGGGTTATCTATTCACCCTCTGACGAGTTAGTTTCTATGCATGGGGTAAGCCTCGGTCAAACAACGAATAACATTGCAGAATACAGTGCAGTGGTTGAATTATTATCCGAATCTATTTCATTTGGAATTCGACGTTTGATAGTGAGGTTAGATTCTGAACTTGTTGTATTACAGCTTAATAGAGTTTATGCCATTAGAAATCCTGTGTTATTAAGGTTGTTTTTGAGAGTGCGTCTCTTGGAACGTGAATTTGATTACATTGAATATCAGCATATTCCAAGGTCCTTAAATACATTAGCAGATGCAATTGCTTCTCGAGTGTTGGACAGACATTTACGATAATCATGCAAGTAAATTTAAAAACATTTCATCATACATGTTAAACAAGATAAGCCGGTAATAGTGATATATATATAGATAGGAGTGTGTCAAAAAATATATCGTCTTCGATCATAGGTTGAAAAACACCTTATGATCGGCAAAAATGATAGAGTACAAAAAGTCAAAAATGTCACATGTGTCTACAAAGTGACTAGCCAATCACTGGTGGTGCTCCCTATACGACACCACTGCACGGGCTACCTTACGCAAAAATCTCCTAAACGGTCCAGGGACTGCGACTACAAAGCGCTGAAGCCTGATAGGAATGTCATCCATAGTAGTCTCAGGCATATCTGCCGTCAGACGCTCTAGATCATGCTCCAACTCAGCTAGTACTTCTGCAGCCGCGTCCTGTGGGGCCGGTACCGGTGCAGCTGGATGTCTCCTCTCAAAAGGCCGGAGGTTGGCTGGACGCTGTGGACCAACATCTGCATTTTGAAAATTTTACTGTCAGTTTTGAGACGATATATATAAAAACAAAAAAAAAAAATACATAATTTGAAAACTTGTGAAAAATAAAGTACCTCTGTCATCCCATTGTTCTCCCTGTGGAAGAACCATGTCCGGATCATGTCGAAAATCTACTCCGGCGTACGGAAAGTCCTGGATCGAGAAAACCTGGTCCTCCAACCAGTGAAAGTAACTATCAGAAAATCGAACAACTGCCGCGCCCTCGTCAGGATGCCGGGCCATCACCGCAACCCATCGTACCAGCTTTGGCTCCCGAGGACCCAAGATATCAACAGTGAGTTGCTGAGGGATCAGCATCAGAACTCTCTCTAAGGCAAAGCTCACGACTAAAGGCCCATATCCAAAAGTTTTCAGTCGTCCGTTCTTTGCCCTAGTCAGTTGGCTCTTCATATTAGCCGACACAGCATCACACCAGTTGAAAATGGTGCCTTGGTAACAGTCAATTGCCATCCGCATTTGGGACCCAGAAGCAATGTGTAAAGCGGCTGCGCCGCAAATTCTGGTAACCGTGAACGCTATAACTTTGAGTTCACGCAGAGAGATGTGTTTGATCTCCACGCCTTTCGAATGGTGTGCCCCAGGTGTGCACCAATCTTCCCGGAGACTAACAAGGGATTGGCCACCCGGCCTAGTCCCGGCTAGATTGAGTTGCTCGCCTCTGTTTGGCAAGCCAGTGAGAAAGTATACATCCGAGGGCTCTATCTCGAGCTGGTGCCCTCCTATGTAAAAGCATTGCTCTTGAACGTTCCATCTCTCAACCAGCCATTCTAAGAATCTTACCTGAGCCCTCATGCCCGGTATGGCCCAGTATTTGTATAACCCGCATGCTTTTAGGGCATCCAGGGAAGGTTGGTGTTCTATTGCAGCTTCATCAACCTCTTCGTGCTCTCTTTCTCTCCAATCCAACATGGTGAGTGCCCTACACACCAAGAAATGATGATTAGAATTAATTTGGGGAATTTTGAATGGTTATTTGTGAGGATTGGGGTTTCAATTTCCGCGTTCCACGGAGGACGCACCCCGCGTTTGGAACACAGGGCGTCGGGACGCAGCTGGCCTGAAGGTGGGCTGCGTCCCCCGACCATTTTCCTGTATAGGAAAAAGTCGGGGGACGCAGGTCACCCGAAGGGCACCTGCGTCCACCGAGGAGCGCATTTTGAAACCTAAACCCTCCCAAAAAACAAAACTAAAACCTAAAAAACAATTTTAATCGGATAGAAATGAAGAGTGGGATGTTGTAAAATACCTGGAAGAGACGGCGTTCGATTCTGACGGTCGGATTTTCCGCAGCGACCACGGGAAGTTTCTTGTCAAAAGCTCCTTTTTCAACCTCAACAGTCAAACGGTAAAAATGACATGGTAAAAAGTCTTTTTATAGGTTTTTTGGATGAATTTGTTCATTTTTCACCATGGAAAGATATTTTTCGATGTATTTTTGCCTATCTTAAACAGGTATGAGTAATGTGTCGCTTTTGTGCAGGACAAAGGGACTTAGAGGGAAAATTGTCATTTTTTCACGAACAAAATATCAGAGTCATCTTTTAAGCCCTTTTCTGACTCCTAAAATATGAAAAGATTGTCGAGCGTTTCTTTTACACTCGTTAAAACGGAATTAAAAGACGGTCCCCTTATAGCTCTTTTCTGACCGTAAAATCAGGAAAAGATTGCCGGGTTTTTGTCGTTTCAAACTCGATACGGAAATAAAACGACGTGTCCTTGATCGCTTTTTACTTTTCAGGTCAGTGGCACTAATTATGAAAGTACTCCTTGGTCGCAAGATCAAGCGGTTCCCCCAGGTATTATTTTATACTTTTTCGGGCTTGAGGGACACAAATCTACGAAAAAGTTCAACTTGGAGTCTTCTTAAGTTTTTCAGACTCTCTAAAATTGAAAAACACCGAGTTTCTCCTATACTGGGCTCGTTAAACATTTCACAGTAAAGGACCTGTTCAATTACAAACAGGAACGAACCACTCCTTCCTAGGGTTCGAATCAAAACTAGGTTGGACTCATCCGAAGGATGAGCTTATAATCAAGCACATGTTATCCTCCTCAAGCTTGTTAAAAATAAAGAGGTACTTGCCAGAAATGGTGGGGGAAAAGAGAGAAGAATGAACCTGTTTGTTACCTTTTGTCTCAAAAGAAACTTTATTACCACTCTTGAACACGACACTTTTCATTCACCTGGGTTGGGAAATCTTTTACCTCACAGTTGATCAAACCACTTTGAAAGTCTTTAACCGGGTTCCGGGGATTAACTTTGAGTTATTCGTCACCAAGCCATTTGTCGTGTCGTTATGTGTTCAAGAGGTCTGCAAAGCAAAACTTTCATCTGCAAAATACTTGTCATCCATTTGACCATCCCTGAGTCAGTCCTTACAGCAACATTTCTTCAACTTGAACAATGATTTCGTGTTGCGGGCTTGCCTGCAACGGGTCGCTTTCTATCGACATCAGCACATTATCTAGAGAGATGACTTAGAAATCGTCAGTACCTTGAAGTCTGCATGCATCAATGGCAGGTTTCTCGCCTTTGACGTCAGTTTACATCATTGACTTTCGATCGAAGGATTCCGTGAAATGTTCGACATCAACTCATTCATTCACATCTCATGGATTGTACTGGGTACTTTGAGAACCATTGACATTACTGGTGGTCTCTCTCACGCTTGTTAACAGTTTACATCATTGACTGGTAATCAAGTGGTTTCTACCATGTTCGACATCAACTCATTTATTCGCATGGCTAGAATCGTACCAATTCGGGAAGTAGAAATGAAGACCCTGGATCTAGTTTCCACCATCCAGGCTGCGAGGAGTTTTGTATTCATTATCTAAGTAGACTAATCATAAACAGATGGCTGCGTCCATACTGTGTCTACAAAAGTCTATGATTGTGATGTACTGCAAAATCATTCCTGTATCAGAGTAGTTAGTCTGTTAGTTAAAGTTTTGATCTGAGTATGGGAATGCCTACCTCAGTGATGATATAATCTTATACATGTATTTTGTGTTGAAAATTGCAGGTTCTGACCAGGCTCTCCACGGGATAATCCTTGAAATGATAAAGCGCTTCACCCTTCCTAGATATTACAAACCCTAATCTATTCCAGGCTTCGCACTTTAGGGGGCAATCTGTTACACTAAAAAATGTCACCATGACTATTTACAGTTAGTATGGCTCAATCAACAGTCATGCTACCCTCTTAGGCAAGTCTTATGCCTCTGCTCTCCATGTCAAACTCCAAAAAAGAGAGAAAGTCTTGTATAAATGTATTTATCTCTGGGGACGCAGGTTCTCTCAACCTTACCTGCGGGGACGCTCCCAACGTTCACAAAAGCTGCGTCCAAAGACGCTCTGTATGTAAAGGGACAGGTGCGTCCCCCTGTAAAGGTTAGAATGCGCAAGTTTCATCTTTAAAAAGTTACTTGTGGTCATTTCTAGAGCATTCTAGAAGGTTGTTCGACGTGTATTGGGCCTCCAGATGGTTCATGCACTCCTATCAAAGAGGAACTTATCCCATCAATAAGGGAGCTATCCCACCCAAAGAGGGGATTATCCCATTGATGGTGGACCTGATTAACCTCCTCTTGAGTACTATAAATACAGGCATTGGGCCAGAAGGAGGAGAGGTTGAAGCTATACATTTTCTAAGGGTAAATGCTGCAGGAATTAGGACTCCCATTTAGAAGCTTGTGAGGAGAGATTGCCATCTTTGCTTGTTCTATTTGGAAGTGGGTGAGCTTTGTCAAAGTAGAGGAAGACTCTTGTGGACCCTGGAAGGAGCTTGCACAACACCAAGGCTCAGGTTGTAATGGTTCCTTTTGATTACCTTTAATGCAAATTGGTCCATTCTTCTCAATAACTTGTTGTTTATGGGTTATTTCATGTACTCCTTGGTCTATATGTTGAATATGCTTTGTTTTATGTTATAATCAGGTGCTATTTAATTGTTTGACTGTTGGTGATTGTAGGTTTTGGAGAAAAGGAGGAGCTCATCCAGATCAACAAAGCTTGGACTTCTACAACAACGTTTGGACAAAGGTAAGAACGAAACACTTGATTTCTCATATCATAATGCATGTTTAGAGAAGGATAGCTCCAGTTTGTTTTGTTTGTCATTAGAATGTCTTAGACTTCTAGGAAGGTCGGTTGTGTCCGCACTCTTGACTGATTCCGTTTGTCACACGGAATCAGTCAAGAGTGCGGACACAACCGACCTTCCTAGAAGTCTAAGACATTCTAATGACACAAAGATAGCCTTACTAGCAACAAAGAAGCTCTTTGTACATAGAACTGTCAAATCAAGCACAAACTAGCATATATGGTAATTGATAATGGCAACCAAAATAAACTTCTCTTGCTTCAATTGGAAAAGGAACTCAAGTTACCAATCTCAACTCATCCCAACTCACATTAGCTTGGATGGGTCAAAGATGCACATTAGCTTGTGCTAATCACTTGATTTCATACATGTAGATTTCACTATACATCCAATGTAGAATGAGTAGTCTCCTCTAGTCCAAGAGTTTTTCAACATAAATCTTGATCAAGACTCAGTTCCCAGTAAGACCATCTCAAATTTTAGCTCTCCAAGGACATGAATACTGAGCAGTAACATCTCTAGAACTTTGAATCTACATAGTGACAAGGCAGAAAGCATACATCATCAGGACATCAGAGGTACATCAGCTTAGCTTGATTTCTGTTTTTTCTTAGTTGAAGGAATTGTCATCAATCGAAGTTAGTGTGTAGCTTTATCATTATCAATTACTTAATTAGAGAGTAGAATGACTTTATTGTAACAATTGAGACAGTGTAAGGATGGGTACAAGTCAAAATTGTGACATCCAAGTCACAGATCTATTTCAAGAATAAAAGTATCACATTCATTCTCATCACAATACATTCATCCTATAAAAGGCAGAAAAAGCTAAGATATTGAACAACATTCAAAATCCATCATGACCATTACAATCTAGTCAAGGATCTCTCCTTCAAAATTTGTAGGGTTTCTGGAGCAGCACATTTGCCTCAAAAAGGAGCAACATGCAAAAGTAGCGGTAGCAGCACCTTCAGACATCGTGGGTATTGAAGATTGTGTAAGTTTGCAACGAAAGCACCCTTATTCAAGATTGACTATGAATCAAGAACTCTTGATTCTTAAAGCAAATATAAGGTTGAAACACCTTGTGATTCAAATCAATATTTGTTGTGGCTCTGACCTCCCGGATTATTGTCATAATAGCATCATTGGTATGGAAAAACCTTGCATGGCTTAGATGGTAGTAATATTCAACCATGTAATCCTATCTTTATGTCCTACATCATATGGTCTATTAGTTGATTGGGTAGACCACGTAAGAGAGACTGCCCATGCATGTGATTTGGTAATTGGAAGTTTGTTTCTTAATAAATCTTAAAAATAAGGATCAGATTTATGAAGGCCAGACTTATGAATGTGGAACTAAATTGTAATGTCGCCGCAATTTATGAACACGCTGAGATCACACTTCTTGTCCTCTGTTTAGATTTGGTTCAATAACTGGTTTTTGGGGTTGTTTGCTTATGGTGCCAAGATCACATTCCAGCAGAGAATTGAAGTCCAATTCTATCCTTACAGTTATGTTCACCAAATTTTTATATGCCAACATTGATAGCAACACTCTGTATCTTTCAATGTGCATACACAACATTCTGTGAACAAACCTCTTTCATTCATGCAATATATTTACATATGTGCAAGCAATATGCAAGTACTTTTCACTATCAAAGTATTGACTGCCACATTGAGACTTAAAGCAGTAAAATAAGGCATGATATATAAAGCAGTAAAATATGGTAATAAATAAGGCATCAAAGCAGTAAAATTAAAGAAAAATACTCCCTCTCAAAGATTTGCAGAAAATTAACTGAAGATTTTAAGGGCTATTTGGACTAGTTATAGACCTAGCATACCATTATTATGAATTTGAGGGTCATTTCAAAAGGTTTTCCTCTCCCCTTGCATAGAATTATATCACCTTTACCTATTTCTAACAAAGTAACTTAGGAAATACCTTGTGTCCTACAAAAATGACACATGTAATGAGGGTACAATTGTACCACCATGGTGAACTTAGGTAAACTTGTAAAATTAACGTATGTTATGAATGTCAAGGGAGGTTACCTATATTATGTGCCTAATGGATCTTTGGAATGATCCTTCATTATAGGTTGGGCACCACACATTGGAACGTGAGCACTATGCATTGGGATGCATGTACCTACATTAGGATTTGTGACAACTTACTTGGATGATGATATGGACACCATATCATCACAACAGGTGTGCATCAACATCATGTACAATGGAATCACAGGGAGTACTTTACGACATTATATTTTGTTTTATCTAGCACATGTGAGCCCATTTTTCAAACATGGGACTTGTATGATGTATTATTGAGCTAGTATGTCTCAATCACACATGTGAACATTACTAGGCTCCACTTTCTCTCTCATCATGTGCCTCTAGATGTTTCTATAAGGGGAGCTTTGATTGTTTGGCCCACTTTTCATGCATGAGATCTCTTTGAGCTTCTAGAGAGGGCACACTTTCTCTCATCTATCCAATGTGGGAGACTATTTGTAAACATTTATGAGCTAGTTATGAGCTAGTTAGTGGAGGCACTAATGCTTTGACCCTTTCTTGACCCTCACATGTGGGAAAGGATAGGGTTTGTTGGCCAAAAGGAGTAAGACACTTTTGTGTTTGACTATTTTGACCTTCACGTGTGGGAAAGGGTTAGAGTGCACCACCTAGCATATAAGAGAGGTCCACATATGTGAGGAAGTTAGTTGGGAGTCAGTTATTTACCACTTGTATTGAGCACACCATTTCATGATGGCACATGGTTTTGTAATGATGGCTTAGGAGGCCTCTCTTCCTATAATAGGATGGCACCCCTCTCATTTGTACATGGTTGGAAATGGAATAAAACTCTCGTTTGTACATGGTTGGAAATGGAATAAAACTCTCGTTTGTACATGGTTGGAAATGGAATAAAACTCTCATTTGCTCACTATTGGTATGAAATTTTTCTTGTCTCTTAAGCATTTAGTCCCAAGTTATAAATAGAAAAGATTTTGGGCATGCACATTACATTGAAGGAAGAAGCCAGTGCAACATCAACAAATGCAAGTAAGATATGGAGTGTTCCTATGTTATTTCATTGTGAAAATGTTTAAGCTAAATTTTGAGTATCGGGGTTGACTATTTTCAGAATTTTAATTCTTTACTTCATATTTGAGCTTAGAAATTTTAATTTTTTTTAGTTATATTACTTAGGCTAGATCTAATACTAGTCTATCCTCTCTTTGATTTCTATACAATCCAGCTTCCTAGAGTGATGTTTTCCAAGCATTCACCAGGGAATGTGTAGAAACTTCAGAAATACAAGGCAAAAGGGATTTTGCTTGAGGGTCAAGATAAGACTCCATGCCCAATGGAGGAATTTAGGGCCTTTTCTTTTCTTTTCCAATTGTCTCTTTGAGTTTTTCCTTTAACTTCTGTTTACATGCAGCCTAGGACTTGTAGACCTTTACCTTTATAACTAAGTTGTTCCTGTTTCAATGAGTTAATTTCTTCATCTTTTGCTACAAACAGATTTTTTTCTACAAATCGGCCATAAGAGATAACATAATCTCTAGATTGATTTGTTTTTTGTATGATACTCTCTATAGACCGTCCATTTAAAAGGGGCTCATTCCAAATTGGCTTGCATTCCATTTCTTTAATCTAATGATTTATTGCATTTGCTCAATTTTTTTAACTTAAGTCCTATCATGCTAATAGTTTTTATCAAGGTTTATCATATGAATTTAGCATAAATGAGGTTTTGATTTGGTTTCCTTGCACATAGCTTTGCATCTAACCCTAAGCATAAATAAACTCAAGCAATTTAAAGTTCAAACATCTATTGAGTTTTCATGCCTGGAAATGAATGGCCAACATTACCACTTGCTCTCTGATCTGAGGTTATATGCTAACATTACACCATTGACAGGTGGAAAATCAATTTGAAAGGGGACAATGATCTAACTGTTGAGAGCTATAATTTACACATTGGTATAGAATTTTCAAGATTTGACTTTGCATTCTCATATTTCAATTTTTCATGGTATACTTGGCATAATGAACAATATGATGTCTATCTAAAATCCACATATGAATGCCTAGGTGTCTTGATCTCAGGCAATGGACCATCATACACAATTATGTGTACTTTGGAAAAATCAAGAGCTACGTAAATTATGTAAGATATCACAAGGCCAAAATAAAAAAAAATAACATGAAAATGCTTGCAAAATAGAAAGCAACCAAATTCAATGGCATACCTATAAAAGTGAAGGCAGTCTTGGTGTAATGAATGACTACACAACTCTACTTACTGCAACATGATTAGAGAAACTAAGCTCTAGGAATTTTCCAAAGGATAAACCCCATGCAACATCCAGACATGACTACCCGTCGGGTTGCTTCTAGAACTCCATCTTTCCTTTCACATTTTAAGCACCTATGCCACATTCATAATTTCCCTTCACTTTCATCGAGTAATGTCAACAGTAAAGGGTACATGAGATATAGAGTATGAGATGATGACATGGACACCATATCATCACAACAGGTGTACATCAACATCATGTACACTGGAACCATAGGGAGTACTTTACGACATTATATTTTGGTTTATCTAGCACATGTGAGGGGTGTCACCCTTCTTGAGCCCATTTTTTAGACATGGGACTTATATGATGTATTATTGAGCTAGTATGTCTTAATCACACATATGAACATTACTAGGCTCCACTTTCTCTCTCATCAAGTGCCTCTAGATGTTTCTAGAAGGGGAGCTTTGATTGTTTGTCCCACTTTTCATGCATGAGATCTCTTTGAGCTTCTAGAGGGCGCACTTTTCTGTTGATTTTTGTGTAGCTTGGTAGGTACTCCAAGCCCTAGTGTTCAAGGGTTGGAGGTCAAAGCACCACAAGTAGACTTGTGGGCTTAGAACCCAAGCCTGGGGTTTTTCACCCATAGATGTTTGGTCCAAAACCGTGACAATTCTTTGACATGTGATGGATGAGGATGATAGCTCTTAGCGAGACGATTCTAAGGTAATGAGAATCATCCGATTCTGAGTTATCGTTGAGGAGTTATGAATTTTGGAAGTCTAATGTTGGGTTGGCACCATATGAGTTAAGGTTGGCTTAAGTTTAGAAAGCCTTCTTGACAGCTAGACAGCCCTAGAGTGAAGTTGGAAGGAACCCCTCTTTTGGATATAAATAGAGGGTGATATGTCAGGTTATTACACATCCAAAGAGAGCAACATTAAGGCAGTGTTAAGAAGGAGGGAAAACAACTCAGTGAAGAGGGAGATACCTCTATTTTTCTACAGGAGAAGAGGACATAACAGCATGAGGGCTTAGGGCTGGTTTGGGTTCCTCTTTGACTGCATGGAGGGTTGTCTCATGCCATAGCGAGGCCGAGTAAGGCAAGGTGTGAATTCAGGTGAAAGGAGAACGGATTGGGCCTGTTTGAAGGTTCGATTGAGGGTGGACATTACTAAATCTAGGCTGTTGCATACCTATAGGTGGAGATCTAGGGCAGTCGTAATACTTGAAGGAAGACTGAGGCTTGTTTGGAGGCTAGGACAGCAGAAATTGCTGCGACCTCTCAAGGAGGGACAACCGCACTCAAGGGAAGTTGTTCTGGGCTAGTTGACATGGGTTATCATGCTAGAATAGGCCGTGGAGATCACAGACCCATGGAGACTGTTGGAGAATATGTAACTAGGTTTGGTCTTCATATATGTAATTTTGAATTTGTACTTATCCATTAAAAGAAAAATTATTTTGACATTATTTGTCAATGAGTTTCTTACTCATTGAAAATAGGTCAAGCACATTTTGAAGTGCTTCTAGGGAGTTAAAGTCAAACGTTATTATGATGAGACCCTTTGAGGGCATGTTACATCATGTATGATGTCATACAAGGCCATGGGAACACCTCCAAGGCAAGTCAAATCCTCTCCTAAGCAAAAAATAATGAAGAAAAATGAATTTAAAAGCTAAACTGTCAAGTCGGCTTTAGGGACAGTCAAGTCAGGGCATGTTACATCATGTATGATGTTATACAAGGTCACGGGAACACCTCCAAGGTAAGTCAAATCCTCTCCTAAGCAAAAAATACTGAAGAAAAATGAATTTAAAAGCTAAACTGTCAAGTCGGCTTTAGGGACAGTCATGTCGGCTTGAAGGAGGGACAAACCTCTATCAATAGAGGTTGTCTACTCCTTATTTGAAAACACCATCTTAGCTCAAATCCGCATACATGAAAGTGTTATAACGACGAAGAAAAGAGGAAATAAAGGGTCTGAAAGGGTAGCGTAGCAAGGAGACCAAACAACGAAGGAGGACAGGGCTAATTCAGGCCTAGTTCAGGAATCCGAGAGCTAGAAGGAGGGTCGAGTTCCCTTGCTAGAGGGCCGAAGCTTCAGGGGTTGTTTGCAAACTATTTGAGGGTAGAAAAGAGGTGAGGTATGACTATTTTGGAGGGTTATTAGGGTGCCGCAGAGACTTGTGGTAGGCCGCAAGCCTAGCCACACCAAAACAAGGCTGCATGGAGGCTTGAGAGGCTGTTATATGCCCAAAATGACAACACATAGAAGCAACGCCTTACCTTGACTAAGCCGCAATTATTTGAAGGGTGTTTTGTGGGTTTATGAAGGGTTGTTGCAGCATGCACTTGCCCTAACTAGGGACAATAGTACAACAGTTTAGGGCAGCAACATAAGAGACCTAATTATATGAGCAGTTGGGTCTACAAGGTCTCCTAAGGACATCAAAGAAGGATCTCTTTATAGAGAAGAAGAGAAGCCCTAATATTCTAGGGTTTCCTAACCTAGAAGATAAAGTGTTGGAAGACAAAGTGCCGAAAGAAGTGTCAGAAGATGTGCCGGAAGTGACAGTGCAGAAAGAGGAAGGATTTGACTCATGCTTGGAGGATATCCAAGTCAAGGGTCTAGGGTTTGGCAATTTTTCAAATAAGAAGCTTCAATAAGAGAAAACTTACAAAGGGTTTCCCTCTCAAGAGTGGAGAGGGTTTGTCCCTAGAAAAGAGCCAAATTTTGTGTTCTTGTTATTTTGTTTGGGTAGCAGTTTGATGAAGCACACACATATGCACTAATAAGAACAAGAAGAAGTATAAGTTAACTAAGAAAAAGTAAAAAGACTTCACAAATTGTTATCAAGTCTCGGAGAATCACCACAACACTACTTTTCCCTAGATTCTCTAACAAAGACTAGGTCGTAGACCTATGGAGACTAGGCCACAGACCTATGGTGGCTATTTGGAGGGCTAAACAAACCAAATCTGGGTGCTCTAGGTGCCTATCAAGACAACGAGTGGCAGAGGCTTGTAGATTTGAGGAGGTCGCAGTCTTTGGTGGAGGTTTTGATCTCAGATGGTAGCTTGTTGTGGGCTGCAAGGATGCCCTAACCAGTGACCAAACTTCAGTCCATGAACAACAAATGAATGGTATACTATTTCTCTAGTTTTACCATGTGTTGGGTCACAATTTGTGACCAGTATTGGATCGGCTAGTTTACAGCCCGTGGGAGCCATTTGTTGGAGTTGCCTCGGGCATGAAGGAACTCCAACTAGGAGCAGATCGCACAGTTGATGGTGTCCTAGGAGAGGACAAATTTTTGATGCCCATATTTGTGCAATAGCTCCTTTATTACAGAGCAAAGGGTGGAATGGTGGAGTTTATGGGTAGCCACGTGTAAGGGTCTTCCAAGTGTGGGGATGCTCTAACAAAGTGCAGATGCTACAACGTGGACTTCGTCTCTCGTGGCTTGGATGGCAGCGTGAGAGAAGACCAATTGTGGACATGTTTGGGCACTTATGGTCTGCTAGAGGACATCATGATAGTGTCCAAGTTGGAGCCTAGTGAGAAACACCTTGATGGACAATGGTGGTTGTAAGAGAGGCAGTGGTTGAGCTCAAGGGTTTGACCAACTAGGAGCAGTTTGTGGAGCTTGAGACTTGTGTGTAGAGAAGGACTTCTACAATAGATGATGGGCAGTCCTCCTAGCCCATGTTCATTTTGGGAGATGGAAATCTTGCAGTGATAGGTGGCAGCCCTCTGTGCCATATGTTGGTCTACATCGGTGTAGCTTAAGAATACTGTAGTGGGCTGAAGTCCCTGAGTAGCTGAGGAGCAGGAGTGGGCAGATTGAGAGTTTTCACAAGTGGAGCTATGAACAACTCGACGGGAGTCTTGATGTGTTGTGGCCTTGATGGATGAAGGCGCAAGTAGTGAACAGATTGGATAGTTGAGATTTAGTGGTCAAATGGACTTGGATCCTTTATAGAGGCAAAAGATGCAGATTAGGAGCTAAAGGACCGAGAAGGTATAGGGTACAACTGAGATGAGTTGAGAAAGAATGCGATCGCTAGATGGTTAGAGTATCTTGTTCAGGACAAATTGGTTGTTGATGGACTGATACCAAGTCCTAATTTTGTATCTTGTACTAGTGGAAGTATGAGGGTCATTATCCCTGGTATGGGAGCCCTAGACTAGTGTATTATATGTTGTTTAATATAATGAAGTTGGGTTATTCTACAAAATTGTAAAAAGTTGTCCATATTTTGTGCATGTGTGATTTACTATTGTTTATATTCCATTGTGCAAAGTAATATCGTTGAGATTCTTGGTTTGGTAGCGTCAGAGATTTTAAGACTCTATCCTAGACCCAAGATCATGGAAATTCAACATGATATCAAAGCATATCTGAGCTACTTTGAGGGACAGTGAATAAGAGTTTGCATAGCGAAGCAACTCAGAGGGAGTTGTGGGTGTCCAGATCATGGAACAGAGGATTCAGCTGAAGACATGGAGATGTGGTCTCGATAGACTACATGATGAGATGGGATGGGAGTTCTAGTGGATCAGTGGTGAACCTGGTGCAATTCAATGTGTCGTGTGGTGGTTTGTATATCGTGGACTTCCTATGTCTTGTCATGGATTTTTACACGAAATATTGTCACCATGACTATTTGCAGTTAGTGTGAGTCTATCATCATTCATACTGTCCTCCTTTGCAAGTATCAAACCTAAGTTCTTCATGTCAAGCTTTAAAAATGAGAGAAAGTCCTTGAAAATCAATAAAGCTCTGGTTCCGCACTTTCTCTTACTGTTACCTGCGGTCCTGCATCCCTTGGTCATGTTACCTGTGGACCTGCCCGCTCTGTCTCTAAAGGAGTGGGTGCAGACCCCTATGAAAGTAAAAAAGGCGTAAGTTTATTCTTAAAAAATCACTTGTGGTTAATTCTGGATGCTTCTAGAAGGAATCTTGACGTGGATGGTTCGCTCCTAGGTGGTTCATGCATCCCATAACTAAAGGAGCTAATCCCTTGATGAGAGGAGCTTATCCCTTTGAAGGAGGGCTTTATCCCTTTGAAGGTGGACCTAGTAACTTCCATCCATTGCACTATAAATTAAGGCATTGGGCTGGTTGCTAGGGAGGTTGAAAGCTGAACATTTTTTAGGCTAAATGTTGTTGGAATTAAGACTTCCTAGTTAAGCTTGAGAGGAGAGATTACATACCTTTTGACTTCTTTGGGAAGAGAGTGAAACTTGTCAAAGTAGAGGAGATTCTTGCTGGAACCTAGGAGGAGCTTGTACAACATCAAGGCACCAAGGTTGTAAAGTTCTTCTTTGATTAAAGTTAATACAATCAGATTCATTTTTCTCAATAAATTGTCTTATATGGTTTATTTCATGAATTCCTTGATCATCATGATAAATATGTTTTATTATATTGGCTTTTTAGGTGCTATTTAATGTGTGTGCTTGTTTGTGTTTGCAGATTCTTTACAAGGGAGCTCATTTGGATCAACGGAGCGTGGCTTCCTATTACACTAAAATTTGTCACCATGACTATTTGCAGTTAGTATGGCTCCATCAATTGTCATACTATCCTCCTTGGCAAGTCTCATACCTCTGCTCTTCATGTCAAACTCCAAGAAAGAGAGAAAGTCTTTAAAAATCTATATAACTCTCGGTACGTAGTTTCTCTTAGCCTTACCTGCGTGTACGCACCCCAAGTTCACAATACCTGTGTACTTGTACGCTCTGTCTGTAAAGGGGTGGGTGCGTACTCCTGTAAAGGTCAAAAGGTGCAAGTTTCACTTCAAAAAAGTTACTTGTGGTCATTTCTAGAGCATTCTAGAAGTTTGTTTGACGTGTATTGAGCGCCTCCAGATGGTTCATGTATCCCTATGAAAGAGGAACTTATCCCATCAAGAGGGGAGCTATCCCATTCAAAGAGGGGCTTATCCCATTAATGGTGGACCTGATTAACTTCCTCTAAAGCACTATAAATACAGGCATTGGGCCAGAGGGAGGGGAGGTTGAAAGCTGAACATTCCTAAGGGTAGATGCTGCTGGAATTAGGACTCCCTCATAGAGCTTGAGAGGAGAGATTCCCATCCTTTCCTAGCCTTATTTGGAAGTGGGTGAGCTAATCAAAGTAAAGGAGAACTCTTGCTGGACCCTAGGATGGACCTGCACAACACCAAGGCTCAGGTTGTAATGGTTTCTTTTGTTTCCACTTAATACAATAAACTCATTTTTCTCAACACATTGTTATACATGATTTGTTTCATATACTCCTTGGTCTGTATGATGAATATGTTTTATTTTATAAGTTTTTCAGGTGCTATGTAATCTTTTGGCTTGTTAGTGAATGCAGGTTTCGAAGAGAAGGAGGAGCTCATCCGGATCGGCGAGGCTGGACTACTACAAAGCGTTGGACTAAAGGTATGTTATAAACATCCGATTACTTGTATTCTAAATGCATATTTAGAGAAAGGTAGTGTTTAATTGTCTTGTTTGTCACTAGAAAGCCTTAGCTTCTAGGGAGGTCGGTTTTGTCCACAAAATTGACTCTTTCTGCATGACAAAAAGGCGACTCCGCTGGGGAACTCCATTGATGTGAATGATTTTTCCTTTGTGTGAAACTTTGATTTGAGAAAAGTCGTTTGTTTTCTGATTTTTGGCTGTTTGACTGTGCATTTGGGTGGGATAGCTTAGGGTTAAATTAGATTTTAGTTTTTCTTGGTTTTGCTAGAATTACGCACCCTCTGAGTTAAGCACAGTGCGTACCTGTACGCACTGCAGCTTTGTGCACAGAGCGTACACGCACCTGTGCAAACAGGTTGCCTGCGTACCCTGTCAAAATTGAGAAAATTTCAATTTTTTCCTTTTTGCCTCTTAGATTTTGTTTTTAATTTGTTTTTACTGCCCAAATCCACTGGTTACCTGCCATAAGTCTTCACCTAAGCTTGTTTCATCAGTGTCAAGAGTTTTAGTGAAATTCATAGAGGTTCTAGCCCTAGGGTTTGATTTTTGCATTGGTCCTGTAGTGACTTTGGCTTTAGAAGTTGTAAAACCTTGGATCTCCCTGGTCTTTTCAGTCTTCTTAGGAGTCGGACCTTTCATAGAATCCACCCTTGTGAGAAACCTACCTTTGTGTTGTCTCTTTTCCGAATCTCGAAAAAGTTTGTTGATTAAACTTTGAATTTTATTCTTAAGAAAAAGAACAAAAGATTTTGATTTTTGTTTTTGACTGGTTTTTGATTCTGCATTAACTAGTCCTTGGTTAAATCATGACTCAGTAAAACATCCTGGAATCATACTTGGTAGGCTTTTGCCTCATTAGATTTACTTTTAGGTGAATTTTCTCTTAGATTTGCTTTTGGGTGAAATTGAGTTGATTTGATTGCCATAGATTTTTTAACTTTGATTTTTGTTAAAGTAGTTTTACATGCTTTGTTAATATAGGGAAAAATACAAAAAATCTCTTTTGAAAAAAAAAGTTTGCTTTAGTAGTATTTGAGTCTTTGAAAAGAAAAGGAATTTTCATCAAATAATTAGTGGTCATGTGTTGTATGCTTTGGAAAAGATAAAGAGATTGTTTCTTTGATTTTCATTGCCAAGAAAGTTGTCTTTATATCAATTTTGCATTTTCCAACTCTCTTAGTTAGGGAATTCATTGAAAAAGAAAATTATTATAAATCATCCTAAGTGCATCTTTTTAGTGGATTTGAGTCGAGTCTACACACCATCAGTTTCATCTCCGCTACCTTTTGTCCTAAAGAAAAGCCATAAAAATTAACGCTTAAAGTAAAATCAACTTAGTAACTTTTTATTTACTAGGGCTCTGAAACACCAATATAGAGCAGGCTAGTGTCTTGGAGTAGGAGAGTAATTAACTCTCCAAGACAGTAAAACCAAACAAGTAGCTCATCTTGTGGTAGGATAAATCCAACTGTTTCATTTGTACTCTGGGAAAGCTCCTCTTAAAGGAGAAGCACGAGACCGTGTCCGAACCAGTGAGGGGATCAATCCTCCTTCATTGGGAAAGACGCCAGATACGCACGTACTACAAACGGTAAACCTTGGATTATTGTCGAGGAGCCTCGGGTCACTTGTCGGTAAACCTTGGATTATTGTCAAGGAGCCGGCAAGGGGATTGAGCTTGTTACTCTGCCCTTGCGTGCTATCGGGTCGTAGACTGTTCCCCCAGGTATATTTGTTGCTGTTTGTAACCTTAGTGACCATTATCTTTAGGATTCTACCCGAGGTGACGGTGGAGGGAAGATCTTACTGTACCTGGAGCAGACGTCGGCTAGACTCACTTGGATTTTCCGGGGGGTTCACTTCACTCGAGACGGTTAAAGTGGAAGAACTTGTGCCGGTCTATTCATTAAGCAGGTTGCCGGGGTAACTGTTCCACCCACCACTTCTGTACTGAATTCGGTGATGTTGGGTTTCATCACCAACTAGTGTTTTCGGTCCGGAAGGCTACTGTTTGTGTATGGTTTGACGCCCTAGATTCTTTAGGCGTGTGATTCGAATTTGTTTGGTTCTTTAGAGACTTTAGGCGGTTTGCTTTGAGATTTTACTTTGTTTGCGTGTGCAGTAGTTAAAAGTTTTTAACTGTGGCTGAATTACCGAGACAGTCCCGTAGACTTCGGGGCCAGTCTCCTGAGATTGTTACCGTGGCCGATTTGTTGAGGAAGTCCCGTAGACTTCGGGGCGAACCTCCTGAAGACGTCCCGGGTCATTACGAAGGTTTGAAAGTCCTTGTAACTCCTAGTGGTAGTAAAGTAGGTTCACCTGAAGAAGGAGAGTCGTCATTGGTAGTCCATCCAGATTACCAAGGTCTAGAAACAGGTTATAATCCCGAAGCTGTTGCAGTTTCCGAGCTTGCTGGTAGTTTTTCATCTACTAGTGATATAGGCGAAGAACCTGAGATCTCTGAACCTGTTACTCCAACTTCTAGTGCTCCTGATTCACCTAGGGTAGAAAGAGTCATCACCGAAAATCTTCCTTCTGGTTTGATAGCTATTGAAGAACTTGCTCCAGAAGAAGAAATAGGTGTCTCTATCCTTGAAGATCAACCTACTATTGATCTAAGGGAGCGTGAATCCATTTTTTACAGTCCACCTAGAAGTACTACTTGGTATCTTTCATTAACTAATTATTTGGACAACTCAGGGTCAAGTTTTTCTCCACCTCGTACTCCTTATCCACCCGGAGGTATTTATACTCCTGTAAATATGTCTGGTCAGTCGTCCGTGTTCACTCAATCTCCTGAATATTTCTTGTACGGCGGTCCTTCTGTTCCCTCTGGGTATCAGTCGTTTTCTGGTACTTTTGCGGGAGCATCTCCTCAACCCATTGAACATGGGTTATTAACTGGAAACAATGGTAATAAACCGTTGGGTGTAGGAGAAGTTTATATGATGTCAGGTTCAATTCCCGGTTCTCAACCTCAAGGTGGCCAGTTACCGCCTGGGGGGCAGCCTCAATTAACGCCTGGGGGGCAACCTCAAGGTACACAAATTGCGTCTGGGGGGCAACTTCAAGGACAGTATGTACCCATAGTACAATACATTCCTCAAGGTCAACCCCAGCCTCAATATGTACCCCAAGGTCAACCTCAGTATCAATTTATGCCTCAAGGTCAACCCCAGTATCAGTACTTACCTCAAGGGTATCCACCTCAAGGTCAGTACTCGAGATAAGGTTATCAACCACCCCAAGGTCAATCTTATGTTCAAGGTACGGGAAATGTACCTTTCAATTATCAATCCTACCCTCAATCCGGTTATGGATCTCAATATCCTCAACCTGTCATGGGTCAATACCCCGGAATGAACATAGTGTGGGATCCATCGCAAGTTCAACAGGTGTTGCAGCCAAGCGTACAGTTGTCATCTCAAACTGGACAACCTTTAGTTTCTGGTTCACCCCAGTAACCAGTCCAGTCTAATGTTCAAACTTCTGTACCTTCGGTAGTTACTCAGTCGCCCATTGCTCCTAGTACTCCATCTCAAACGACTGCTGCAACTACCGCAACATCTGTTCCATCCACCACACTTACTTCCGGAGTATCGACAGCTCCGTTTTCTACTGTCTCTGCCACTACTCCTCAGACATCTTTACCATTGTCTGGATCCACGATTCAAACTACGGTTCAGATGCCTGTAGGACAACCTGGTTTAAGTACGGTTGTCACTAGTCAACCACAATTCACTTATCAACCATACCAGGGACAGTACCAATACGGGCCTGCTGTCTAGCAGCCAGTTTACCAGTATCAACTGTATCTTGGGTACACTTATCAACAACCTCAGCAACCCCAATACGGTCCGGTTAATCCTGGTTTTCCAGGAGGATACAATATCCCGAATGCGATTCCTATTCCAAGTTATCCTGGATATCCTCCTCCTGGGATTGGTCTTGTGACCCAGAGTTTTAGGGATCCTAATCGGCAGTTACCGTTTATCGCAACTTTGGATTTACCAGACTTGTCGCGCCTAACGAACGATCCGATCAATTATATTCCGTTTTGGCCGCCAATGCCGAATAAGTTGCCCAGTGACATTCCCAAGTTCGAGGGTAAGTCTGGAGAGGATCCGTCAAATCATGTGATGACTTACCACCTCTGGTGTGCTTCAAATTCCATCTCGGATGATTCGATCCGCTTACGTCTTTTCCAGCGTACACTCATTGGTCTCGCGGCCAAGTGGTACATTGAGTTACCACGGGCCTCTTTTTATAATTTTAGCCAGTTAGCTACCTCATTCTTAACTCATTTTCAGTTGCCGGTCAGATATGATAATGGCACGGAGTTACTAACTTCATTAAAACAATTGACGTCTACTTATATTTCCGATCATATCCATGAATGGAGACGTCGAAGGCGATTAGTGAAAGTTTTTATCCCGGACCAAATCTTAGCTGAATGGTTTGTTAAATCATTGTTACCGAAGATTACTGAAGATGTAGCTAAGGCCGGAGTAGTTACTGAGGAGCAAGTGATTGCTCAAGCGCAGTACCTTGACTTAGTTTACACTTAGTCAGGTACGTTACACGAAAAGATCCCAGATCTTCCAAAGTCAAATCAAATCGCTGTTGCTCCTTCGGGGTCTCATGCCGCTGATGGCATGATTGGTACAGTAAATACTAAAAGCAAGAAGAAGTCTTCAAAGAATTCTTCGCCCATTATAACCTTACCAGACTCCCCGACAGGAGAATCTTCTGCTAAAGTTTCCGCTGATATTCACGCTGTAGAGTCATCTACGGCTAAATCAAAAAACGGTGGGAAGAAGAAAGGTAAGAAGAATAAAGCAGACAAGACTCCAAAGGAGAAAACAGAAAAGTCGGAAACCAATGACGAAAAGCGCAAACCTCGATATCCTTGTCTTATTTGTGAAGAGGATCATTTTACAAGAGATTGCCCTCATCGGGCCGAGGTTGTGAAAATCGTCAAGGGTTCCCCAACTCCTGTTGTTTTGAAAGATCCATTTCCAAAGCAGGAGAGTAAGATGATAGGTTCTTCCTCGAGTGCCAGTGAAGAACCCATATTGATGATGTCTCATGTAAGGATTGCGACTCGATCGCAAGATTATGGTAGTAAAAGTCCTGTTGATGGATCAAAAGAAGCAGAATCTTCTCATTCAAATCCATCAACCTCAGCTCCCGGTTCCGATCCACTACAGATCGAGAAACCTAACCCTGACTTAGTAATCAAACCGCCCGCCAAGGGTGTACTTCGAAGGTCTGCTTTCAATCCACATGCGAGAGCGGCCCAGAATTACAACATTGTTGAGGATTTAGCTGTTTCACCCTCAGCAATGTCGGCTTTGGAAGTGCTGCAATCATGCCCAGCACAACGCAAATTATTTTTGTCGGCTATAGGAGCTGTTGATGTTCAGGACCCGAACCTAATAATCTTTGATCTAGAAAATAGTACACCGCGTTTGCCTCATCAGATGGCTTTCCAGATCCCAGTGATAGTAAAAAACAGGCCTATTCATCGGACTGTAATTGATGAGGGAGCTTCCACGTGTATTATGTCGATACAGTGCTGGAGATCGCTTGGTTCTCCTTCACTAAATCAATCCCCGACAATTCTTAAGGCCTTTGATGGTCGTGGGTTTCATCCGTTTGGCATTCTACAGGATTTGCCTATAGGGGTTGAAGGAAAAACCGTTAGTCTGGATGTGGAGGTGGTTGATGCCCCTCTAGACTACAACCTTCTCTTGGGTCGAAGTTGGTCTTACGCTATGACAACGGTCGTTTCATCGGTCTTCAGAGTAATAAAGTTTCCACATAATGGCAAGATCGTAACCATAGACCAGCTGGCTTACTTTTCATCCGACCCAGCCTCTTCAGAGAGTATCCAGCATGTCGGTAAAACGACTATCCCTTATAAGGATGTTGGCGTAGGATTAGTTAAAGATGCCGGTTTACTGGGAACTTTTCCTTTTCCTCCAATCAAAGCCGTATCTTCATTTGCATCTATTCATATGATTACTTCAGACACCATTGTTTATGACGATCCTTGGATCGTTCCTTCTGAATCTGAGATAGACTCATTTGGTGATGCAATGCCTTTGAGTCCATATGAAATTGCCTATGAAGCCGTGCAGTCTTTTACCGACCCAAGTTCAACCAAAATCGACCAAATGAATGTGGTCCATGAGGAATCACTTTTCACCTCAACCTCGGAGTTAATAGCGTTTCCCGAAGTTGTGTCATCTGACGAACAACTTTGTGAAGTGCTGTGTGTAGACGATTTACCATGGGAAGATCTCCATCATAGATCTTCGTTTTTACCTGAGGATGATCGTTTTGAAAACGATTTCTCATCAATCTTTACAGCTAAATATGTCAAAGAAGCTCAGAGTCCAATGAAACATCCTGATTCAGAGCTGAATTTGGGAAACATTTCTCGCACTATTCCCATTGACATTTCAGTCAAGCCCGGAATTGTTGAGCACATTCATATAGGTGCCTCGTGTTCAGATGATGAAATTCAGACATACAAGGCCCTATTTCAAGAATTCCGCGACGTGTTTGCCTGGTCCTATGAGGAAATGCCAGGAATTGATCCCGCAATTGTTGTCCATGAGATCAAGACTTACCCGGACGCTAAACCCGTCCGGCAATATTTGCGTCAAATTCACCCACGAAAAGCGGCTGCGATTAAAGCAGAAGTTGAGAAGCTGTTGAAAGCAGGTTTCATTTATCCGATCCCGTTAACGGATTGGGTATCAAATATTGTTCCGGTTAACAAAAAAAAGGGAACAATAAGAATATGCATCAACTATAGGGATATCAATCGTGCTTTTCCCAAGGACAACTATCCAACACCCTATATCGATCAAATAATTGATGATTGTGCCGGCAGTGAAATATTTTCCTTTATGGACGGTTTTTCCGGTTACAACCCAATCAATATTCGACCTGCCGATCAACCAAAAACGGCTTTCATTTGTCCATGGGCGACATTTGCTTATTGCAAATTACCTTTTGGGCTTAAGAATGCCGGAGCCACTTTTCAAAGGGCGATGTCTTATGCGTTTCATGACATCAAACACAATGTGCAACCGTATCTCGATGATTTGCCCGCTCACTCCTTACATCGAGCTGATCACCTTGTCCATTTACGAGCAATCTTCATGAGGTGTAGGCATTATCGGATTCGGTTGAACCCACACAAATGTGTCTTCTGTATAGAAGTGGGGCGATTTCTAGGATTTGTAGTTTCAAAAGCCGGCATCCGCGTCGATCCCTCGAAGGTAGAAGCTATCATCAAATTGCCTCCTCCTTCGAGTCTTCGCCAACTCCAAGGTTTGCAGGGGAAAGCAAACTTTTTACGCCGATTTATTCCTAACTACGCCGAGATTACAAAGGGTTTTACCCGGTTGTTGAAACAGAACGCTCAATTCTCTTGGGATGAGATAGCTCATAAATCTTTTGATGCACTCAAGCACGCGTTAACCCATGCACCGTTGCTGCATCCTCCCAACTACAACCAGGATTACTTTTTGTACCTCGCCGCCGTTCATTCCACCATTGGAATGGTCTTAGTACAGGAAGACGAATTCAGAACGGAACATGTGATATATTACCTTAGTCGGACCTTAAATCCAACTGAGATCAAGTATTCACATGTGGAGAATTTGGCATTGGCAGCCGTTCAAGCTGTCCAACATTTTCGTCACTACATTCTACTCCGTAAAACTACAGTCATTTCGGATTGCAACCCTATGATCTACATTTTAACTAAACAATTGCTAGGGGGCAAGTACTCCAAATGGATTGTTATCCTGCAGGAGTTCGACTTGGAATTTGAAAAATCTAAGTCTAAGAAATCTTTAGTTTTTGCCGAGTTAATGTGTGACTTCCCGCGTGCTGACACAGAAACTGTGGCAGAAGAGCCCATTGCGGACGAATCTTTGTTTCTCATCAGCACTTTAGATCCGTGGTATGGGGATATAATCGTCTATCTCCAGACCCAATTCTTTCGGCCCGAAGTCTCAAAGTCGGAACGTCGGAAAATTCGATTCCAGTCCCAACAGTACAAAATTATTGGAGATACACTTTATCGCCGTGGGGCAGACTTGGTTTTTCGCCGTTGCTTAACTCACGAGGAAGCTGAAAGGGTTTTGAATGACTGTCACTACAGAGCGTGTGGCGGTCATATGTCTGGGTATGCCACAGCCCAAAAGATATTGCACGCTGGCTACTTCTGGCCGTCCTTGTTTAAAGACTGTATTATTGCGGTCCGGAAATGCCACAACTGTCAAGTGTTTGATCGCAAGATGCACGCACCACCTGCTCCTCTCCACCCTATAATTGCCGTTGGTCCTTTTGCCAAATGGGGTATCAATTTTATTACATGTAACCCTCACCCGGCCAGGGGGCATGCGTATATCATCCTTGCGGTTGGTTATTTTACTAAGTGGGCCGAGGCGATGCCTACATTCGAGGCAGACGGCAAGACAGCTGCAATTTTCGTATTCAATCACATTATTGCTAGGTTTGGTGTCCCACAAGCGATAATCACTGACCATGAGCGCCATTTTCGAAACGTTATGATGACAGAACTTACAGGCCAGCTTGGTTTGCGTCACGATAGCTCAACTCCTTATTATCCACAAGCGAATAGTTTGGTTGAGTCCATCAACAAAGTTTTAGTTATCATGATTCGACGAATTATTGGTATTCATCGGTCGAATTGGCACAACATGTTATTTTCTGCGCTTTGGGCGTACCGAACCTCAGTGAAAACATCAACAGGGTTCACTCCTTGCGGTTGATTATTTTACTAAATGGGCCGAGGCGATGCCTACATTCGAGGCAGACGGCAAGACAACTGCAATTTTCTTATTCAATCACATTATTGCTAGGTTTGGTGTCCCACAAGCGATAATCACTGACCATGGGTGCCATTTTCGAAACGTTATGATGACAGAACTTACAGGCCAGCTTGGTTTGCGTCACGATAGCTCAACTCCTTATTATCCACAAGCGAATGGTCTGGTTGAGTCCATCAACAAAGTTTTAGTTATCATGATCCGACGAATCATTGGTATTCATCAGTCGAATTGGCACAACATGTTATTTTTCTCGCTTTGGGCGTACCGAACCTCAGTGAAAACATCAACAGGGTTCACTCCTTTCCAACTAGTTTATGGTTTTGAAGCTGTGCTGCCCATTGAATGCGAAATCCCGTCACTTCAAATGGCTGTCGAATTACTTCCAGCTACTTCCGAAGAGGAGAAGCGTTTATTATACTTAGCTCAATTAGATGAGACTCGACGTGACGCTGCATTGGCAATCGAGACTCATGCAAAACGTATGAAAGCTCAGTATGATCGAAATGTGACCCCTCGAAATTTTTCGGAAGGAGACCTAGTGCTATTATATGATCAAGCTAACGATAAATTAGGTGCTGGAAAATTCGTTCCTATGTGGCATGGGCCCTACATTATCAAGCGAAAGCTAGCAAAAGGGGCCTATGAGCTGGTAGATTTTGACGGGGACTCTTTGGGTAAACCCAGAAATGGACTTTACCTAAAGAGGTATTATGCTTAAATGATGGGTATGGAGATTTTAGTTAGGTTAGGTTTTTCTTTCTAGCTAGTGTGTTTGTTAGTATAGACAGTGTGCTTAGCTTAGAAAGTGTGTTTTTCGTCGTTATTCTGGCTTATCTTGGTTTTACTCTTGATATTGCAGATGTCGACGCCTCTCCAAACGTACATTGGATTCGCTGATGGTGCTTGTCGTAGTACACGGAATATCTCTTCCACAGCTTGGGTTATCTATTCGCCCTCTGACGAGTTAGTTTCTATGCATGGGGTGAGCCTCGGTCAAACAACAAACAACATTGCAGAATACAGTGCAGTGATTGAGTTATTGTCTGAATCTATTTCGTTTGGGATTCGGAGTTTGATAGTGAGGTTAGATTCTGAACTCGTTGTATTACAGCTTAATAGAGTATATGCCATTAGAAATCCAGTGTTATTAAGGTTATTTTTGAGAGTGCGTCTCTTGGAACGTGAATTTGATTACATTGAATATTAGCATATTCCAAGGTCTTTAAATACATTAGCGGATGCAATTGCTTCTCGAATGTTAGACAGACATTTGCGATAATCATACATGTAAATTTAAAAACATTTAATCACACATGTTTAACAAGATAAGCCGGTAATAATGATATATATAGATATGAGTGTGTAAAAAATACATCGTCTTCGATCATAGGTTGAAAAACACCTAATGATCGACAAAAATGATAAGTACAAAAAACCAAAATGTCACATGTGTCTACAAAAGCGACCATCCAATCACTGGTGATGCTCTCTATACGACACCACTGCACGAGCCACCCTACACAAGAACCTCCTAAAAGGTCCTGGGACTGCGACGACATAGCGCTGAAGTCTGATAGGAATATCATCTATAGTAGTCTCTGGTATGTCTGCCGTAAGACGCTCTAGGTCTTGTTCCAACTTAGCTAAGGTCTCTGCAGCCGCATCCTGTGGGGCCGGTGCCGGTGCAACTGGTACTCTCCTCTCGAAAGGCCGGAGATTGGCTGGACGCCGTGGGCCTACATCTGCATTTTGAAAATTGTCACTGTCAGTTTTGAGACGATATAAAAACAAAAAAATAGATAGTTTAAAAACTTGTGAAAAATGAAGTACCTGTGTCATCCCACTGCTCTCCCGGTGGAAGAATCATGTCTGGATCTCCACGAAAATCAACTCCGTCATAAGGAAAATCCTGTATCGAGAAGATCTGGTTCTCCAACCAGTGAAAATACTCCGGTCTAAATCGGACAACCTCCGTGCCCTCGTCAGGATGACGGGCCATCACCGCAACCCATCGAGTCAACTTAGGCTCTCAGGGAGGCCCAACCTCAACAGTGAGCTGCTGTGGGATCAGCATCGGAACCCTCTCTAGGGCAAAACTCACAACTAAAGGCCCATAACCAAAAGTCTTCAGCTGTTCGTTTTTGGTCCTAGTCAGTTGGCCCTTTAAGTTGGCCAACACAGCATCGCACCAGTTGAAAATGGTGCCCCGATAGCAATCAATCGCCATCCGCATCTGGGATCCAGTGGCAATGTGCAAAGCGGCAGCCCCACAAAGTTTGGTAACTTTAAAGGCAATTACCATAAGTTTAGGTCAGGATATCTTTTTAATCTCTATCCCCTTATCCTGGTTCTGATTATTGCACCACTCTAGTCGGAGACTAGCAATGGACTGGCCACCCGGCCTAGTCCCGGATAGAGTCAATTATTCGCCCCTCTTGGGCAAACCAGTGAGAAAGTAAATATCTGAGGGCTCTATCTCGAGCTGGTGCCCTCCAATGTAAAAGCACTGATCCTAAATGTTCCACCTTTCAACCAGCCACTCTAGAAAGCACACCTGGGCCCTCATGCCAGGTATGGCCCAGTATTTGTAAAGGCCGCATGCCTTCAAAGCATCAATGGAAGGTTGGTGATTAATGGCGGCCAAATCAACATCTTCGTGTTCTCTCTCGCGCCAATCAAGCATGGTGGGCAGTCTACACACCATAAAACATCTGTTAGAGTCCATAAAGTTAAAAGTTTTTGGTTCGTTTTGGAGAAATGGGGGTTTGAAAATCCTCTCCGCGGTGTACGCAGCCCGCCTTTAGAGACAGAGCGTGTGTACGCAGGTTTTCTTAAGGCAAGCTGCGTACGCCCGACATTTTCCCAACTGAGAAAATGTCGGGGTACGTAGGTCACCAATGGAGCACCTACGTACCCCGAAAAGCGGACCTTGAAACCCCAAGGCCTCCAAAAAATGAAACTAAAGCTTAAAAACAAATTCTAAACGGATGGAAATGCAAGGGAGGATGTTGTAGAATACCTGATGAGACGACGTTCGGTTTCGACGGTTGGATTCTCCGTAGTGTCCACGGGAAGTTTCTTGCCAAAAGCCCTTTTTCTCTCCTCAACAGTAAAATGGTAAAAATGAAATGGTAAAAGCCCTTTTTATAGGTTTTTTGAGTTAATAAATGTTAAATTTGTTTATTTTCCACCATGAAAAGGTATTTTCCAAAGTATTTTTATCTATCTTTAAACATGTATGAGTAATGTGTTGGTTTTTGTGCAGGATAAAAGGATTTTCAGGGAAAATTGTCATTTTTCACAAACAAAAACATCAAAGTCATCTTTTAAGCCCTTTTCTGACTCCTAAAACATGAAAAGATTGCTGAGCGTTTCTTTTACACTCGTTAAAACGGAATTAAAAGATGGTCCCCTTATAGCTCTTTTCTGACCGTAAAAACAGGAAAAGATTGCCGGATTTTTGTCGTTTCAAATTCGATACTGGAAATAAAACGACGTGTCCTTGATCACTTTTTACTTTTTAGGTCAAAGACACTAATCATGAAAGTACTCCTTGGTCGCAAGATTAAGCGGTTCTCTCAAGTATTATTTTATACTTTTTCGGGCTTGGGAGACACAAATTTACGAAAAAAGTTCAACCTTGGAGTCTTCTTAAGTTTTTCAGACTCTCTAAAATTGAAAAACGCCGAGTTTCTCCTATACTGGACTCGTTAAAATTTCACAGTAAAGGACCTGTTCGATTACAAACAGGAAAGGACCACTCCTTCTTAGGGTTTGAATCAAAACTAAGTTGGACTCATCCGAAGGATGAGCTTATAATCAAGCATATGTTATCCTCCTCAAAGCTTGTAAAAAATAAAGAGGTACTTGCCAGCAATGGTGGGGGAAAAGAGAGAAAAATGAGCCTATTTGTTATCCTTTGTCTCAGAAGAAGCCTTATCACCACTCTTGAACGCGACACTTTTCATTCACCTGGGTTGGGAAATCCTTTGCCTAACAGTTGATCAAACCACATTGAAAATCTTCAACCGGTTCCGGGTATTAACTATTGGGTCAATTGTCACCAAGCCATCTGTCGTGTCATTATGTCTTCAAGAGGTCACTGCAAATAAACCATTCATCTGCAAAATACCCATCATCCATCTCGACCATCCCTGAGTCAGTCCTTACATCTACATTTCTTCAACTTGATCTATGATTTCGTGTTGTGGGCTTGCCTGCAACGGGTCGCTTTCTATCGACATCAACACATTATCTAGAAAGATGACCTAGAAATAGTCAGTACCTTGAAATCTGCATGCATCAATGGCAGGTTTCTCGCCTTTGACGACGGTTTACATCATTGACTTTCGATCGAAGGATTCCGTGAAATGTTCGACATCAACTCATTCATTCACATCTCATGGATTGTACTGGGTACTTTGAGAACCATTGACATCACTGGTGGTTTCTCTCACACTTGTTAACAGTTTACATCACCGACTGGTAATCAAGTGGTTTCTACCATGTTCGACATCAACTCATTTATTCGCATGGATAGAATCGTACCTTTTCGGGAAGTAGAAATGAAGACCCTGGATCTAGTTTCCACCATCCAGGCTGCGAGGAGTTTTGTATTCATTATACAGTAGACTAATCATAAACAGATGGCTGCATCCATACTGTGTCTACATGAGTCTATGATTATGATGTACTACGAAATCATTCCTGTATCAGAGCAGTAGTTAGTCTGTTAGTTAAAGTTTTTGATCTGAGTATGGGAATGCCTACCTCAGCGATGATATGATCTTATATATGTATTTTGTGTTGAATATTTGCAGGTTCCGACTGGGCTCTCCACAAGATAATCCTTGAAATGATAAAGTACTTCACCCTTCCTAGATGATATGAAACCCTAATCTACTACAGGCTTCGCACTTTAGGGGGCAATCTGTTACACTAAAATTTGTCACCATGACTATTTGCAGTTAATATGGCTCCATCAACTGTCATACTATCCTCCTTGGCAAGTCTCATACCTCTGCTCTTCATGTCAAACTCCAAGAAAGAGAGAAAGTCTTTAAAAATCTATATAACTCTGGGTACGCAGTTTCTCTTAGCCTTACCTGCGTGTACGCACCCCAAGTTCACAATACCTGAGTACTTGTACGCTCTGTCTGTAAAGGGGTGGGTGCGTACTCCTGTAAAGGTCAAAAGGCGCAAGTTTCACTTCAAAAAAGTTACTTGTGGTCATTTCTAGAGCATTCTAGAAGTTTGTTTGACGTGTATTGAGCGCCTCCAGATGGTTCATGTATCCCTATGAAAGAGGAACTTATCCCATCAGGAGGGGAGCTATCCCATTCAAAGAGGGGCTTATCCCATTGATGGTGGACCTGATTAACTTCCTCTAAAGCACTATAAATACAGGCATTGGTCCAGAGGGAGGGGAGGTTGAAAGCTGAACATTCCTAAGGGTAGATGCTGCTGGAATTAGGACTCCCTTATAGAGCTTGAGAGGAGAGATTCCCATCATTTCCTAGCCTTATTAGGAAGTGGGTGAGCTGATCAAAGTAAAGGAGAACTCTTGCTGGACCCTAGGAGGGACCTGCACAACACCAAGGCTCAGGTTGTAATGGTTTCTTTTGTTTCCACTTAATACAATAAACTCATTTTTCTCAACAGATTGTTATACATGATTTGTTTCATATACTCCTTGGTCTGTATGATGAATATGTTTTATTTTATAAGTTTTTCAGGTGCTATGTAATCTTTTGGCTTGTTAGTGAATGCAGGTTTCGAAGAGAAGGAGGAGCTCATCCGGATCGGCGAGGCTGGACTACTACAAAGCGTTGGACTAAAGGTATGTTATAAACATCTGATTACTTGTATTCTAAATGCATATTTAGAGAAAGGTAGTGTTTAATTGTCTTGTTTGTCACTAGAAAGCCTTAGCTTCTAGGGAGGTCGGTTTTGTCCCAAAGAGTCAAGGGATCTCTACTTGAATGGTTCATGAGGCACAATACTTGCTAAGGTTTTGCAAATGGGGTAGCAAGCTAAGTGGGCTTGATTGTGGGGAAAACTCCACAGTTAAGCGCGCTTGAGCCAGAGGAGTTCTGGGATGGGTGACCTCCTGGGAAGTCCTGGTTACCGGGTGCAAGCCCCGGAAGTGATGATTGATGCTATGTGATTCGTTCTCCACATTTCACTAGTTTCAATCCCACTTCTTCACCCCTGTGAGCATCACCCGATGCAATGAGTGCTAAGTGAACTATTCAAAAATCATGAGAAATTAGTCAGTTACGACTACCTCTCATGGAAATGGTCATACGTTTGAATGACTTACTTAACGCAGTTGAATCCCAAAAATGATATCTAAAATTGACTTTTTCCGCATGACACTTCCAAAAACCAGCACTAGACCCGAGGTAGGCCTAAAACACCTGTTTTCCTTTATTTATAAATTGCATATTTAGAGAAAGATAGAATTTGTTTGGTTTGCTTGTCGCTAGATATCATTAGATACTAGGGAGGTCTGTCTTGTCCACAAGAACGACTTATCCGGCCGACAAAATGGCGACTCCGCTGGGGACTTGAATTTTTGATTTTTTCCTTTGCTTTTACTTTGACTTGAGAAACTGTGTCTTTGTTTCTGGTTTTTAACTTGATGTATGTGGGATTGGGTAGGTTCAGTAGATCTTGAATTATTTTTTTGTTTTTCGTACTTTTGGAACAGGACCGCACCCTCTGCTTGTAACACAGCGCGGACATCCCCGCACTTTTGTTTTAAACACAGAGCGGTACTTCACCTGGGTATACTGGGGGCCTGCGGACACTGTCAAAATTTTGAAAAACTTAAAATTTTCTCATTCAGTCAACTTAGGATTTGTTTATGTGTTTTTAGCCTCTGCCCAAATCTGCACGTGACTTGTCAGAAACTTTTCGTAGGTTAATTCCATTGGCATTAGGGTTTTAAGTGAAATTCCTAGAAGTTTTGTGTGCCGGGCTTGATTTTCGTTTGGTCTTGTAGTAACTCAGAGCTTGGAAGCCTTAGAAACCTCAGATCACCTTGGTTTTTGCTGGCCTTCTTATGAGTCTGACCATTTTCTAAATCTGCCTTTGTTGAGGAATCCATCTTGTTTTTCTCTTTGCGAAACTTCGAAAGAACTTGTGTTGAAAGTTTTGGATTTCATTTTTAGAGAAGAAAACAAAAGCTGGTTGTTTTTTGATTAATTTGTGATTCTGGACAAATTAGTCCTTAGTTTGAAATTCATTGAAGAAAAAGGATTGTTTTTCATCTTAAGTGCATTTCTAGTGATTTGGAGTCGAGTCTTCACACCATAAAGTTTCATGTCCGCACCTTTTGACTTAAGAAAAAACCAATAAAAATAACGCTTAAAGTAAAATCTATCTAGTAATCTTTTTATTTCTAGGGTTCTTTATCACCAACATAGCTTATGCTAGTATCTTGGAGTAGGGAGTAATTAACTCTCCAAGATAGTAAAACAAACAAGTAGCTGTATCTTGCAGTAGGAGATAAATTCCAATTGTTACATCTATGCTCTGGGAAGCTCCTCTTATAGGAGTCAAGCATGAGATCGTGTCCGAACTAGTGGGGTAATCAATTCTTCCTCATTGGGAACGATACTAGATATACACGTATTAAAAGTGGTAGACCTCAGATTAACCATTGTCAAGGAGCCTGGGGTCACTTGTTGGTAAACCTTGGATTATGTCAAGGAGCCTTCAAGGGGATTGAGCTTGCTACTCTGCCCTTGCGTGTGTATCGGATCACAGACTGTTCCCCCAGGTATATTTGTTTCCGTTGGTAACCATAGTGACCATATTCTATAGGATTCTTTCCTAAGGTGACGGTGGAGGGAAGATCCCACTGTACCTGGAGCAGAAGTCGGCTACACTCACTTGGATTTTCTGGGGGGTTCTCTTCACTCGAGACGGTTTAGTGGAGAAACTTGTGTCAGTCTATTCATTAAGCAGGTTGCCGGGGTAACTGTTCCAACCGCCATTTCTGTATTGAATTCTGCGACGTTGGATATTATCACCAACTAGTGTTTTCGGTACGGAAAGTTACTGTTTGTGTGTGGTTTGACCTCCTATATTCTTTAGGCGTGTGATTCAAAATTGTTTGGTTCTTTAGACACTTTAGGTGGTTTTCATTGAGATTTTTCTTTGTTTGCGTGTGAAGTAGTTAAAATATTTAATCGTGGCTGAATTACCGAGGAAGTCCCATAGACTTCGGGGCCAACCTCCTGAGTTTTCATCGAGCCAGCTTGAAGGGTTACGAACCCTTGTAACTCCTAGTGACAGTAGAGTTGGGTCACCTGAAGAAGGAGTCTTCTTTAGTTGTACATCCTGATTATCAAGTTCAAGCACCAGAGTATATTTTAGAACCTGTTTCTTTTTCCGAAATTACTAGTAGTTTTTATTCTACTAGTGAATTAGTCGAGGAACCTGAAATATCTGAACCTGAAACTAAACCTGCAGCTACTCCAACATTAGGATTTGCCTCTCCAACTTCTAGTGGTCCTGGTTCACCCAGGGTAGAAAGAGTCATTACCCAAAATCTTCCTTCTGGACTTATTGCTATTGAAGAACTTGTTACTCCGGAAGAAGGTATACCTATCCCTGAAAATCAACCAGCTATAGAACTTAGGGAGCGTGAATCGATCTTTTACAGTCCACCTAGGAGGGACGCTTGGTATCTTTCATTGACCAATTTTTTGGAAAACCCGGGACTAAGTTTTTCACCACCTCGTATTCCTTTTCATCCAACACCTAGGGGTTATTATCCTCCTTTGAATATGTCGAGACAGTCGTCCATGTTTTCTCAATCTCCAAAAACCTTTTTATATGGCGGTCCTTCTGTTCCCTCTAGGTATCAGTCACTTACTGGTACTTTTTCGGGAGCATCTCCTCAACCTATTGAACAAGGGTTATTAACTGGTAATAACGGAACTAAGCCGTTGAGTGTAGAAGATATTCTTATGATGTCAGGAGCCATTCCAAATCCATAACCTCAAGGTGGCCTGTTACCGCCTGGGGGGCAGCCTCAAGGTACTCAATTATCACTTGGGGGGCAACCTCAAGGTACCCAATTACCGCCTGGGGGGCAACCTCAAGGACAGTACATACCTACGGGACAGTACATTCCTCAAGGTCAACCCTAGACTCAGTATGTACCTCAAGGTCAACCCCAGTATCAATATGTACCTCAAGGTCAACCCCAGTATCAGTACGTGCCTCAAGGTTATCAACCTCAAGGTCAGTACTCATCCCAAGGTTTCCACCCACCTTCCGGTCATCCAAGGAACTGGAAACGTACCTTTGAATTATCAACCCTACCCTCAACCTGGTTATGGTCCTCAATTTGCTCAACCTTTTATGGGTCCATACCCTGGAATGAACTTAGTGTGGGATCCATCTCAATCTCAACAGATCTTACAACTCAATGTGCAGTTGTCATCTCAATCTGGACAACCCTTGGTTTCTGGTTCAACCCAGCAACCTGTCCAGTCTACTATTCAAACTTCTGCACCTTCTGTAGTTTCTCAGCCTGGGCCTAGTTCGCCTCGAACTCTGCCTCAAACGACTGCTGCAACTACTGCAACATATGTTCAATCTACCCCACCTACTTTTGGAGTATCGACAACTCCGGTTTCTACTGTTCCTGTATCAACTCCTCAAGCATATTTACCTCAGTCTGGACCCACAATTCAGACTTCGGTTCAAATGCCTGTAGGACAACTTGGTCCAAGTACGGTTGTCACAAGTCAACCTCAGTTTAATTATCAACCGTACCAGGGACAGTACCAATTCGGTCTTGCTGTGCAGCAGCTAGTCTATCAGTATCAACCGTACCCTGGATACACGTATCAACAACCTCAACAACCCCAGTACGGTCCGGTTAATCCTGGTTTTCCGGGAGGATATAATATCCCAAATGCAATTCCAATTCCTAGTTATCTTGGATATCCTCCTCCTGGGGTTGGTCTCATGACCCAGGGTTTCAGGGACCCTAATCGTCAGTTACCGTTCATTGCAACTTTGGACTTGCCTGACTTGTCGCGCCTTACAAACGATCTGATTAATTATCTTCCGTTGGCCACAAATGCCGAATAAGTTGCCTAGTGATATTCCTAAGTTTGAAGGTAAATCGGGAGAGGACCCGTCGAACCATGTGATGACTTATCACCTCTGGTGTGCGTCTAAATCCATTTCAGATGATTCAATTCGTTTAAGGCTTTTTCAATGCACTCTAATTGGTCTTGCGGCCAAGTGGTACATTGAGTTACCGTGAGCCACTTTTTATAACTTTAGTCAGTTAGCTACTTCGTTTTTAACTCATTTTCAGTTGCCAGTCAGATATGAAAATGGCACGGAATTATTAACTTCATTAAAACAGTCAACGTCCACTTACATTTCAGATCACATTCATGAATGGAGGTGTCAACGACGTTTAGTGAAAGTTTTAATCCCGGATCAAATTTTAGCATAATGGTTTGTCAAATCTTTATTACCGAAAATCATTGAGGATGTAGCTAAGGCAGGAGTCATTACTGAAGAGCAAGTAATTGCTCAAGCTCAGTACCTTGACTTAGTTTATACGTAGTCAGGTACGTTACACGAGAAAATCCCTGACCTTCCTAAACAAAATCAAATAACTGCAACTCCTTCAGGGTCTCATGTCGCTGATGGTATGATTGGTACGGTTAATACCAAAAGTAAGAAGAAATCTTCCAAGAATTCTTCTCCTATCATAACTTTACTAGATTCCTCGACAGGAGATTCTTTCGCGGAAATTTCTGCCGATATTCATGTTGTAGAGTCATCTACAGCCAAATCAAAATCTGGCGGTAAAAAGAAAGGGAAGAAGAAAAATAAAACAGATAAAAATTCGAAAGAGAAAACAGAAAAAACATAATCTACTGATGAGAAATGCAAACCTCGTTATCCTTGTCTCATTTGTGACGAAGATCATTTTACAAGAGACTGCCCTCATCGCGCTGAGGTTGCGAAAATCGTCAAAGGTTCCCAAACGCCTGCTGTTTTGAAGGATCCTTTTCCTAGTCAAGACAGTAAGATGATAGGTTCTTCCTCAAATGCCTCTGAAGAACCCATAATGATGATGTCCCATGTTAGGATTGCGACACGATCGCAAGATTATGGAAGTAAAAGTCCTGTTGGTGGTAAGGAAGCAGAATCTTCTAATTCGAACCCATCAACTTCAACTCCTGGTTCCGATCCACTAGAAATTGAGAAACCTAACGCAGACTTAGTAATCAAACCGCCCGCCAAGGGTATACTTCGAAAGTCATCTTTCAATCCACATGCGAGAGCTGCTCAGAACTATAACATTGTTGAAGATTTGGCTATTTCACCTTGAGCAATGTTGGCTTTGGAGGTGCTGCAATCATGTCCAGCACAACGTAAATTGCTATTGTCGTTGTTGACATTCAGGACTCGAACCTTATAATTTTCGATCTAGAAAATAGTACACCTCGCTTACCTCATCAAATGGCTTTCTAGATTCCAGTGTTAGTCAAAAACAAACCTTGCTATAGGACTGTGATTGATGAGGGAGCGTCAACGTGTATTATGTCGATCCAGTGTTGGAGATCGCTTGGTTCTCCTACACTTAATCAATCCCCGACGATTCTAAAGGCCTTTGATGGCCGTGGGTTCCATCCTTTTGGCATTCTACAGGATTTACCTATAGGGGTTGAAGGCAAAACTGTTAATCTAGATGTGGAGGTGGTTGATGCCCCTCTAGATTACAAACTTCTCTTGGGTCGTAGTTGGTCTTACGCTATGACTGCTGTTGTTTCATCGGTCTTTCGGCTTATAAAGTTTCCTCATAATGGAAAGATCGTAATTATAGACCAGCTAACTTAATTTTCATCTGACCCAGCCTCTTCTGAATGTATCCAGCATGTCGGCAAAACAACTATCCCTTATAAGGATGTTGGAGTAGGATTAGTTAAAGATTCTGGTTTACTAGGAACATTTCCCTTTCCTCCTCTCAACGTATCACCTTCTACTGCAACCATTCATATGATTTCATCAGACACTATTGTTTATGATGATCCTTGGATCATACCTTCTGAATCTGAGATAGATTCATTTGGTGATGCTATGCCTTTGAGTCCATATGAAATTGCGTATTAGGCTATACAGTCGTTTTCTGACCCTTCTTCAACCAAAATTGAATTAATGAATGTGGTCCATGAAGAATCACTTTCAACATCAAACTCAGATTCAACAACTTTTTCCAAACTTGTTCACACTGATGAGCAAATTCGTGAAATCTGTGTGTTGATGATTTACCATGGGAAGATCTTCATCATAGATCTTCATTTTTACCTGAGATTGATCACTTTGAAAATGATTTTTCATCTATTTTTAAGACTGATTATGTCAAGGAACCTCAGAATCCAATGAAAAATCCTGATTCTGAGTTAAATTTGGGAAATATTTCTCGAACTATTCCTATGGACATTTCAGTTAAGCCTGGAATTGTTGAAAATATTCATATAGGTGCCTCTTGTACGGAAAATGAAATTCAAACATATAAGGCCCTATTTCAAGAATTTCGTGACGTGTTTGCCTGGTCATATGAGGAAATGCCAGGAATTGACACAACAATTGTTGTTCAAGAAATCAAAACTTACTCGGATGCTAAACCCGTCTGACAACGTTTGCGTTAGATCCACCCGCGAAAAGTTGCTGCTATTAAAGCAGAAGTTGAAAAAATACTTAAAGCAGGTTTCATTTATCCAATTCCGTTAATGGATTGGGTATCAAATATTGTTCCTATTAACAAAAAGCAAGGAACAATAAGAATATGTATTGATTATAGGGATATTAAACGAGCCTGTCCAAAAGACAATTACCCAACTCCCTATATCGATCAAATCATTGATGAATGTGCCGGTAGTGAAATATTCTCCTTCATGGATGGTTTTTCCAGATACAATCAAATAAATATTCTACCTGCTGATAAACCAAAAACGACTTTCATTTGTCCATGGGGGACATTTTCTTATTGCAAATTACCTTTTGGGCTCAAGAACACCGGGGAAAATTTTCAAAGAGCCATGTCTTACGGGTTTCATGACATCAAGCACATTGTGTAACCCTATCTGGATGATTTACCTTCTCATTCATTACATCGAGCCGATCATCTCATCCATTTACGAGTAATTTTTATGAGGTGCAGGCATTATCGAATTAGGTTGAATCCACATAAGTGTGTTTTCTGTATAGAAACGGGTCGGTTACTGGGGTTTGTTGTTTCGAAAGCCGGCATTCACGTCGATCCCTCGAAGGTTGAAGCTATTGTCAAATTGCCTCCTCCTTCGAGTCTTCGCCAACTCCAAAGTTTGCAAGGGAAAGCAAACTTTTTACGTCGATTCATTCCTAACTACGCCGAGATCACAGAGGGTTTTACCAGGTTTTTGAAATAGAATACTCCATTCTTTTGGGATGAGACAGATGAAAAATCTTTTGATGCACTAAAACACACGTTGACCCATGCACCATTATTGCATCCTCCCAACTACAACCAGGACTACTTCTTATATCTCGCCGCCTCGCATTCCACCATTGGAATGGTGTTAGTTCAGGAAGATGAATTAGGTAGTGAACATGTGATATATTACCTTAGTCGAACCTTAAATCCAACGGAGCTAGAATATTCACATGTGGAGAAATTGGCCTTGGCAGCTGTTCAAGCTGTCCAACGTTTTCGTCATTACATTTTACTACGCAAAACTACAGTAATTTCCGATTGCAACCCTATGATCTATATTTTGACCAAACAATTGCTAGGGGGCAAGTACTCCAAATGGATTGTGATCTTGCAGGAGTTTGACTTGGAATTTGAAAAGTCTAAGTCAAAGAAATCTTTAGTTTTTGCGGAGTTGATGTGTGACTTCCTGCGTGCTGACACTGAAACTGTGGTGGAAGAGCCCATTGTGGACAAATCCTTGTTTCTAATCAGCACTTTAGATCCATGGTATGGGGACCATAGTTTATCTCCAAACCCAATCCTTTCGGCCAGAAATTTCAAGATCAGAGCGTCGGAAAATACGATTCCAGTCCTAACGATTCAAAATTATTGGAGATACACTTTATCGTCATGGGGCGGACTCTGTTTTCCGACGTTGTTTAACTCATGAGGAAGCTAAAAGGGTTCTAAATGACTGTCACTCTGGATCGTGTGGCGGTCATATGTCTGGGTTTGCCACAGCCCAAAAGATATTGCGCACTGGCTATTTCTGGCCGTCTTTGTTTAAAGACTGTATTAACGCGGTCCGAAAATGCCACAACTGCCAAATTTTTGATCGAAAGATGCGCGCTCCACCTGCTCCTCTCCACCCTATAATTGCCGTCGGTTCTTTTGCAAAATGGGGTATCGATTTTATTACATGTAACCCTCACCTGGCCGGGGGGCATGCGTATATCATCATTGCGGTAGATTATTTTACCAAGTGGGCTGAGGCGATGCCTACATTTGAGGCAGACGGCAAAACTGCTGCGATTTTTGTGTTCAATCATATAATTGCTAGGTTCGGTGTTCCACAAGCGATTATCACTGATCATGGGCGTCATTTTCGAAACATTATGATGACTGAACTAACAGACCAACTTGGTCTGCGTCACGATAGTTCAACTCCATATTATCCACAGGCTAATGGTCTGGTTGAAGCCATCAACAAAGTTATAGTCATCATGATCTGACGAATCATTGGGATTCATAGGTCGAATTGGCATAACATGCTATTTTCAGCACTTTGGGCGTATCGAACCTCAGTCAAAACATCAACCAGTTTCACTCCTTTCCAACTAGTTTACGGTTTGGAAGCTGTGTTACCCATTGAATGCGAAATCCTGTCATTGCAAATGGCCATAGAATTACTTCCAGCTACTTCCGAAGAGGAAAAACATTTGTTGTACTTGGCTCAGCTAGATGAGAATCGACGTGATGCTGCACTGGCAATCGAAGCTCATGCCAAACGTATTAAAGCTCAGTATGATGGAAATGTTACACCTCGTAATTTTTCGGAAGGAGACCTAGTCTTACTGTACGATCAAACAAATGATAAATTAGGCGTTGGAAAATTCGTACCCATGTGGCATGGTCCTTATGTTGTTAAGCGAAAGCTGGCAAAAGGGGCCTATGAATTGGTAGACTTTGATGGGGTCTCTTTAGGTAAGACTAGAAATGGTCTTTACCTGAAGAGATATTATGCTTAAATCTGGATGTGGAGATTTTAGTTAGGTTAGTTTTCTTTCTACCTGGTGTGTTTTAGATTAAAAAGTGTGCTTAGCTTAGAGAGTGTTTTTGTCATTATTCCTGCTTATCTTGATTTTACTCTTGATATTGCAGATGTCGACGTATCTCCAAACATACATTGGTTTTGCTGATGGTGCTTGTCGTAATACACAGAACATTTCTTCTGCAACTTGGGTTATCTATTCGCCCTCTGATGAGTTGGTATCTATGCATGGGGTAAGCCTCGGTAAAACAACGAACAACATTGCAGAGTATAGTGTAGTGATTGAGTTATTATCTGAATCCATCTCATTTGGGATTCAGAGTTTGATTGTGAGGTTAGATTCTGAACTCGTTGTGTTACAGCTTAATAGAGTATATGCCATTAGAAATCTAGTATTATTGAGATTATTTTTGAGAGTTCGTCTCTTGGAACGTGAGTTTGACTATATTGAATATTAGAATATTCCAAGATATTTAAATACATTAGCAGATGCAATTGCTTCTCGAATGTTAAGTAGAAATTTGCAATAATCATACAAGTAAATTTAAAAACATTCCATAATATGTTTTACAAGATAAGCCGGTAATAGTGATATAGCATAGCATAGAAGTGTGTCAAATATACATCGTCTTCGATCATAGGTTGAAAAACACCTTATGATCAGCAAAAATGATAGTACAAAAAGCAAAAATGTCATATGAGTCTACAACAGGCGACCATCCTATCACTGGTGATGATCACGATAAGAAACCACTGTATGGGCCACCCTACAAAGGAACCTCCTGAAAGGTCCCGGGACCCCAATCACATAGCGCTGTAGCCTAAGAGGAATGTCATCTATGTTGGTATCTGGAATTTCTGCTGTCAAACGCTCTAGATGGTTTTCCAATTCGGCCAAGGTCTCTTTAGATTCGTCCTGTGGGGCTGGTGCTGCTGCAACTGGCTGTTTCCTCTCATAGAGTCGGAGAGTGGCTGGTCGCCGTGGACCTACATCTGCATTTGAAACTTTTTACTATCAATTTTGGGACAATTTAAAAACAAAAAAAAATTAAATTAGAAAATGTTGAAAATGATTTTACCTGAGTCATCCCATTGCTCTCCTGGTGGAAAAGCCATGTCTGGGTCACCACGATAATCCATCCCAGCATAAGGAAAATCCTGAATAGAAAAAACTTGGTTCTCCCACCAATGAAAATACTCAGGAGGAAATTGAACGACTTCTGTTCCCTCCTTAGGATGACGGGCCATAACTGCAACCCAACGCATCAGTTTGGGCTCTCGGGGAAGTCTAGCTCCAACGGTAAGATGCTGTGGAACCAACTTTGGGACCATATCTAGACCAAAGCTCACAACTAAAGCACCGTATCCAAAGTTCTTCAGTTGTCCGTTCTTTGCTCTAGTCAGTTGGCCTTTTACATTAGCCAACACAGCCTCACACCAGTTGAAGATGGTGCCTCGAAAGCAGTCTACTGCCATCCGCATTTGGGATCCAGTGGCCACATGTAGTGTTGCGCTTCCGTAGAGCCTGGTAACAGTAAATGCAATCACTTTGAGTTCAGGACGGGAGATGGTTTTGATATCAATCCCTTTGTCTCTAGTTTGGTCGTTACAAAACTCTAGCCGGAGGCTATCGACAGACTGGCCACCTGGCCTAGTCCCGAATAGAGTCAAATGTTCACCTCTCTTAGGCAAACCAGTCAGAAAGTAAATGTCTTCCGGCTCCATTTCGAGTTGGTGGCCACCAATAAAGAAACACTGGTCCTGTATATTCCACCTGTCTACCAGCCACTGCAAAAAGTCCACTTGGGCCCTCATGCCAGGTATGGCCCAGAATTTGAATAAACTGCATGCCTTCAATGCATCAATCGAAGGTTGATGATTAATTGTGGTGATATCCACATCCTCGTGCTCCTGTTCCCACTAGTCAAGCATGATGTATACCCTACATTCAATAAAAAGGCGGATTAAAACATGTAAATCAAAATTTTTGGGGCGGAATTTGAAAAATTTAAGTTTAAAAACCTATGTTGCGGGGACCGCACCCTCTATGTTAGAGACAATGCGTAGGTCCACACTCTGCCTTAGCGGCAGGTGCAGGCCCCTGACTTTTTTCCTTTTACGAAAAAGTCGGGGTCCGCAGGTTCCCTATGCTATGCCTGCGGACCCCCGCGCGCAGGTTTTTAACCTAAATATTTCCTAAAAAACAAAATAAAACCCTAAAAACAAATTTCAAACAGATGAAATGCAAGAGTAAGATGATGTGGATTACCTGGAGGTGACGTCGTTCGATTCCAACAGATGGATTTTCCGCAATCTTCATGGGAAGATTTTGACCAAAATCTCTCTTTTCTCACTCTGAAGTCAAACGGTAAAAATGAAGTCACAAAAGCCCTTTTTATAAGATTTTTTGAATAAATGAATTTTTAATTTGTTTATTTTTCACTTTAAAGAGGTAACTTTTGAAGCATTTCTATCTATTTTAAACAGGAATGAGTAATGTTTGAGTTTTTGTGCAGGATAGCGGATTTTTCAGGCAAAATTGGTCATTTTTGACAAAAAACATTAGAGTCACCTTTAAGCTCTTTTCTGACTCCTAAAATATGAAAAGATTGCCGAGTTTTTATTTTTAAGCTCGTTAAAACGAAACTAAAAAGACGGTCCACTTACAACCCTTTTATGACCGTAAAAACATGAAAATATTGCTGGATTTTTGTCGTTTCAAATTCGATATTGGTTATAAAACGACGTGTCATTGATCGCTTTTTTACTTTTTCGGATCAGAGACACTAATTATGAAAAGTACTCCTTGGTCGTAATGATCAAGCGGTTCTCTCAAGTATTATTTTATACTTTTTCGGGCTTGGGAGACACAAATTTATGAAAAAGGACAACCATGGAGTTTTCTTAAGTTTTTTCAGACTCCCTAAAATTGAAAAACGCCGAGTTTCTCCTATACTGGACTCGTTAAAATTTAACAGTAAAGGACCTGTTCAATTACAAACAGGAACGGACCACTCCTTCTTAGGGTTCGAATTTAAACTAAGTTGGACTCATCCGAAGGATGAGCTTATAATCAAGCAAATGTTATCCTCCTCAAGCTTGTTAAAAATAAAGAGGTACTTGCCAGAAATGGTGGGGGAAAGAGAGAAAAATGAGCCTGTTTGTCATACTTTGTGTCTCAGAAAAACATTTAACCACTCTTGAACACGACACTTTTTATTCACTTGGGTTGGGAAATCCTTTGCCTAACAGTTGATCAAACCATATTGAAAGTCTTCAGCTGGTTTCTGGGTATTAACTTTGGGTCAATTGTCACCAAACCATCTGCTATGTCGTTATGTGTTCAAGAGGTCAGTGCAAATAAACTATTCATCTGCAAAATATCTGTCATCCATCTTGACCATCCCTGAGTCAGTCCTTGCAACTATATTTCTTCAAACTTGATCTATGATTTCGTGTTGTGGGCTTGCCTACGACGGATCGCTTTCTATCGACTTCAGCTCATTATCTAGAAAGATGATCTAGAAATCGTCAGTACCTTGGGATCTGCATGCCTCAATGGCAAGTTTCTCGCCTTCGACGATAGGTTGCATCATTGACCTTCGATCAAAGGATTCCGTGACATGTTCGACATCAACACATCTATTCACATTTCATGGATTGTACTGAGTACTTTGAGAGCCATTGACATTAATGGTGGTTTCTCTCACACTTGTTAACAGTTTACATCATTGACTGGTAATCAAGTGGTTTCTACCATGTTCGACTTCGACAAATTCATTCACATGGATAGAATCGTACTATTTCGGGAAGTAGAAATCAAGACCCTGGATCTAGTTTCCACCATCCAGGCTGCGAGGAATTTTGTATTCATTATACGGTGGACTATTCATAAACAGATGGCTGCGTCCATACTATGTCTACATGTGTCTATACTTGTGATGTATTGCAAGATCATTCCTATGTCAGAGCAGTTTAGTTACTTTTCTAGTCAGTTTTGATCTGAGTACGAGAATTCCTACCTCAGCGATGATATGATCTCATATATATATTTTGTATTGAATGTTTTTACAGGTTCCAACCGAGCTCTCCACAAGATGATCCTCGAAATGATAAAGTACTTCGCTCTTCTTTAAATGAAATGCTCATCTACTACAGACTTCGCACTTTAGGGGGCAATCTGTTACACGAAATATTGTCACCATGACTATTTGCAGCCAGTGTGAGTCTATCATCACTCACACTGTCCTCCTTTTCATGTCTCAAACCTAAGATCTTCATGTCAAGATTTAAAAATGAGAGAAAGTCCTTGAAAATCAATAAAGCTCTGGTTCCGCACTTTCTCTTAGTGTTACCTGAGGTCCCGCACCCCTTGGTCATGTTACCTGTGGACTTGCCCGCTCTGTCTCTAAAGGAGTGGGTGCGGACCCCTGTGAAAGTCAAAAAGGCGCAAGTTTATTCTTAAAAACTCACTTGTGGTTAATTCTGGATGCTTTTAGAAGGAATCTTGAAGTGGATGGTTTGCTCCTAGGTGGTTCATGCATCCCATAACTAAAGGAGCTAATCCCTTGATGAGAGGAGCTTATCCCTTTGAATGAGGGCTTTATCCCTTTGAAGGTGGACCTAGTAACTTCCCTCCATTGCACTATAAATTAAGGCATTGGGCTAGTTGCTAGGGAGGTTGAAAGCTGAACATTTTTGAGGGTAAATGCTGTTGGAATTAAGACTTCCTAGTTAAGCTTGAGAGGAGAGATTACATACCTTTTGACTTCTTTGGGAAGAGAGTGAAACTTGTCAAATTAGAGGAGATTCTTGCTGGACCCTGGGAGGAGCTTGTACGGCATCAAGGCACCAAGGTTGTAAAGTTCTTCTTTGATTAAAGTTAATACAATCAGATTCATTTTTCTCAATAAATTGTCTTATATGGTTTATTTCATGAATTCCTTGATCGTCATGATAAATATGCTTTATTATATTGGCTTTTTAGGTGCTATTTAATGTGTGTGCTTGTTTGTGTTTGCAGATTCTTTACAAGGGAGCTCATTTGGATCAATGGAGCGTGGCTTCCACAAACTAGCACTGGACCTGAGGTAGGCCTAAAACACCTGTTTGCCTTTATTTATAAATTGCATATTTAGAGAAAGATAGAATTTGTTTGGTTTGCTTGTTGCTAGATATCATTAGATACTAGGGAGGTCGGTCTTGTCCGCAAGAACGACTTATCCGGCCGACATGGATGGTTGGGACAAGTCAAGGATTTCTTTGGCATGGACAAGATCAGGTTGATCAAGATGGCTTCATGTGACGAACTACAGGTTTGCAGGATAGAGTCTTCATCGGATCGTGATGTTGCATTTCTGAGACTGGTGGGATTTTCACGAGTGGTATTTGATCTAAGGGGATGAGTGCTTGTAGGATTGAGCTAGTGGAGATCGTGTAGGATCAGAGGGAGTCTAGCCGCAGAGGGAGCAGCCCCTATGGAGGTTTGGGATCTTCAGGTTTGGATGTGATGAGGCAGAGGCACTAATGAGAGTGGCAGATTCATTTTACAAGGTATGTTATAGTGATGGATGCTAGATGGGCTAGTGTCACCGCATGACGATGGTTACTTCCTAGTCTTGGAAGTACGTGTAGCTTTAGAGGTACTCCAAGCCCTAGTGTTTGAGGGTTGGAGGTCAAAGCGCCACAAGTAGACTTGTGGACTTAGAACCCAAGCCTGGGGATTTGCACCCATAGATATTTGGGCCAAAACTATGAACATTCTTCGACATGTGATGGATGAGGATCATAGCTCTAGGCGACATGATTCTAGCACAACAAGAATCATCTGATTTTGTTAGGCCCCTATACTACTAGTGTAACCCCTTATTGTTATTAGTATAACCCACTTATTATATTGACATACCCATCTAGTGCCCATATTGTTACTATTGTGCCCCATAGAAGCCCACTATTGTTATTGTTGTGCCCTACAATATTATTGTTATGTAGGCTTTGATTGTATTGGGACCACTTAGACTCCTATATATAGAAAGGAGGTATTTTCATTTGTATCATCCAAGAATTGTTCATTTATGTAATGTAAAGGAGGTTGCCCCCTCGAAGAGGCTGAATTCTAAGGCGTGGATCTCTCTTTTCTATTTTTTTGTGAGCTGGTTTCATAACATTTGGTATCAGAGCTTTGGATTCTAGGGTTTCGCTGCTCCAAACAGGTCATCGTGGAATTTTCGCTATAACTTTTTTTCTGTGACGTTTCAGAAGTCGAAAAAAAAACCCATTTGAGAAGAAATCGCGCTGAACTTTGGGTCCGAATTTCAGAGCTTTTCGCGTGATATTTTCGGAGATATGATTTGAGGAAGTTGGTCTTTCTGTAGACTCCTGAATTACACTTAAAACAGGTGACCTGGGGAAAATCGTCATAACTTTCTTTCTGAGCATCGGATTGAAATTTTGTAAGAAGATACAGAAAGAGGACGGACTGTAGTTTTCTTTTATATATTTTTCAGATCCAAAGGTTGAAACAGTGACACGTGGCACTTCATACAATTTTGCTCTTCTGGAAAGGTCTATAATCAGGTCATCTTGGGAGATTGTGCATAACTCTTTCTTGGAGAATCCAATTTGGATCAGACTGGTGGCATTGGAAAGAGGACACAGAGGGCTACTATACTTCACAATTTCAGAACTTAAAGATCTGAAAGTACAGAGTTACATTCATTTCAAGGTCGAGCTCCTAAAATCAAGAAAAAGCAAGATGAGGAAGTTTGATGGCAAGGATCCGGTAAATTGGATACTTCAGATGGAGCAATATTTTGATCTACATGGTGTACAACTGTTACAAAAGGTATGTATTGCATCTTCATATTTAGAACCAGATCAATTTTTATGGTATGAAGGGCTTTGTTCTCGTAAAAAACTTGTTACGTGGTCAATTTTCACGGAGGAAATGATAGCACATTATGAGGATACAAAGAGCAACACCTTCTTTAGAGCAACACCACAACAATTGGAAAGAGTAAAAGGGCTTTGTGACATAATGGAAAGCAAAATTATGGAAACCAGGAACCATATCCTTCACAGCTATAAAGATGAAAGTGTTGTTTCTCCCAGCCTTCCACAACCTACAAGGGTTACACCACAACAATTGGAAGAAAAAAGAGAAAAAGGGCTTTGTTACAATTGTGATAGCAAATGCACTAAAGGTCATAGGTGTGCTGAGAAGAAATTATTTTACATAGAATATGAAGAGGAGGAAGAAAAGGATCAAGAAACATCAAAAGAAGAGGATATACGCCAGGACACCACCCCAGAGAAAGAAGAAATGAATCCGACCATATCTTGTAAAGGACTGGAAGAAATTACCACTCCTCAAAAGATAGAAGGACATATCAAGAAGAAAAAGGTTCAAGCAGAGAGAGATCACATCGAGCATCAACAACAAGTTCTCCAACTTTTAAAGGATAACGCCACTTCGGTGCAAAATCAAATGAAACAACAGGTAAATCAACATCATAGTGAAAAATGTTTTGATGTAGGTGATTGGGTATTGTTACTGCTACATCTCAAGCAAGCTATTTATGAGAAGGAAATGTTGGCAATACTACATGCACTTAAAAAATGGAGACCTTACCGAATGGGAAGACTCTTCAAGGATGAGGATGTGGAAGCATTGTTTTGTGCTATTTATATTATCCAACCAAATTGGATAAACGAAGCAAGGGATGAATGGAAGAAGGACGAAGAAGTATGGCCACTAATTCAAAAGTTGCAAAAGGTCCCAATTCAAGCAATATTGCCAGAAATTGAAGAGGAAGGAAAAATCATATTGGAACCTGGAGCAGTCACAGAAACAAGAACCCGAAAGCTACGAAATAGATCAATTTCAGAGTATCTAATCAAGTGGAAGAACTTACCCGTTGAATATTCCACATGGGAGGACAAGAATTTTATACAGAAGCATCAAGAACTACTCAAGCGTTGAGGACAACACTTTTTGAAGGAGAGGGGCATGTTAGGCCCCTATACTACTAGTGTAACCCCTTATTGTTATTAGTATAACCCACTTATTATATTGACATACCCATCTAGTGCCCATATTGTTACTATTGTGCCCCATAGAAGCCCACTATTGTTATTGTTGTGCCCTACAATATTATTGTTATGTAGGCTTTGATTGTATTGGGACCACTTAGACTCCTATATATAGAAAGGAGGTATTTTCATTTGTATCATCCAAGAATTGTTCATTTATGTAATGTAAAGGAGGTTGCCCCCTCGAAGAGGCTGAATTCTAAGGCGTGGATCTCTCTTTTCTATTTTTTTGTGAGCTGGTTTCATAACAGATTTTGAGTTGTCATTGAGTAGTTATGAATTTTTTGCTAAGTTTAGGTATGTTCTATGCTAAGAGAAAATTTACTTCAATTTTCCATATTAGCTCAATATCAATTCCAAATTAGTAATCACATTTAGCATGATAGTAAAATGCAGATAGAACATAAACATAAATCGTAGAAAATAAGCCAAGACAAGGGGACACAAGATGTGGCACCAGCTAGGGACAAACCCCAATGTGAGGAAACCCTTGATCAATTCTTCTTATGTTCTTCAATAGTTTAGCAAATGGAGAGATAGTACATATACATCATAAGTCAACACTTTGACTTGACAAGATAAGAGCAGAGATCTTCACCATGAAGATAACATAATGAGGTAGTTGATTTGAACTCAGGTGAAGGGATACTGCTTCAACTAATCCTCCAAGGTGACTCCATCACCATGCTGCACCAATCACTATGTTGCACCTCATCATCATGTTGCACCCAATCACTGAGCTGCTCTCATCACTATGATGCTCCCATCACTGAGTAGTACCTCACCATCATGTTGTACCCATCATCAACAAGCTCTTGCAATGCATTGTGTCACTGCTATACATCCATGCCCATCATCATTATGTTGCACCATGTTGTGCCATCATGTTGTCACCTATCACGTCATTAAGCTGCACCACTGTTATTATGTTGCACTTCATTATATCACCCAATATATTGCATATATGATACAACTATTTATACTACCAACCTTAGCTGCTTGCTATGGCTTACAACCTAGCATAGCAGCTAGGCTATAGTTGCAGACTCCTTCAATAGGTCCATGTAAAAATCTTTGCCCTTAGTCCTTAATATAGAGACAGCTGCTCTCAAACATGCCTAATTCATGCCTTAGAAGAACAATCTTTACTATTGCTTCCAAGCTTCCTTTGCTATGACTTAGGGCAGTATATATATCCTTGATTGTGGCATATCCTCACATTATGACTGTGTCCTTTCTGGAGCATCCATTGACAACATAGATATGCTTCTCCTTGCTGGGTATAGAGGACTCATGTAGGACAACATGAAGGGTCCTTAATCTGTGTTAGGGTTGTCCTCCTTCATGACTGTGTTAAGGTTAGGGTCATCCCATAATAGTTAGTCCTTTGATCTGCAACCATGATTCTTCTAGGACTGCAGCTATAGTCCTCCCAATAGGATTGTGGCTAGGGCTTGTACTCACAGCAGTTAGGGAACATAAAAATTCTCTTTAAACTATGGCTTAGAATAGTTTGATAGGGTAGAGTTAGGGCTGTGTTCTTTCCAACATATGAGTGGAATAAGACCAGCAGATAAGACCTGCATTTAACCTCCTTCCATGACTATGTAGAGCCTTCTTGATCACAACTTCTAGAGCATCTTCTATTAGGGCAATGTATCACCTAGGGCACTCCCTCTAGATCTCATCTTCATCAAACCCAAAACAGAATGAAGAGAGATCACAAGAGTGAGTGTGTGTCAAATGACTTAAAGTCCTCTTCTATTTATATTAAAACATGGAGGATTAGTGGGGGAAATTTGGTTGCTGGCTGACCTTGACGAATTGTCCCATAACACAAATAAATTCATATCTCCATGAATACATGTCGGAGTAGGATGATCTTTAGATTAATCCTACACCTCTCGATGAGAGGAATCTAAGAAAAATATCAGTTGCCATAAATAATATGACCCACATGGATTTTGGCCCTAGTTGCCAATTTTTGTGTAGCTTGGGAGGTACTCCAAGCTCTACTTCTTTGAGGGTTGAAGGTCAACAAGCCACAAGTATACTTTTGGGCTTCGAACCCAATCCTGGGGTTTTGCATCCATAGATATTTGGGCCAAAACTATGATGATTCTTCGACATGTGATGGATTAGGATGACAGTCTAATGTTGGGTTGGCACCTATGTTGCAGGAAACGTGGGTGTAGGGTCTGTTTTCATATGGAAATGAAACAAGAACGAGGAAATTCATACCGTATGGCCTGGAAACTCGTTTCCGGCCATATTGACCCATTTCTCGAGGAGGAAACGTGGCCATTACGACTGGGAATGAGTTTCTGGACCATACGATGGAGTTTCCTCACGCAACTTGACTTTTTCTTATGGTTTTTTTTATTATTTTGTTTTCTATTTTTTGATTGGGCACCTAAAGTGGCTTCTAGTTGCCAGTGGTCCTTCTAAAGAATGGGATGTGGATGCAGAAAGTCCTAATTTGGATCTCTCTCTTGCTGCCTTGAATATTGAGGTCCAGCCTGGAAGTGGAATTGGCCCATCATCTTCTTCACCACCATTTTTGATGAGGATTATGATGATGAGGATTATTCTTTTATCTCTATATTTCTTGTAGCCTTATAGTCTTTATTGTACTTGCAGCCTCATATATATAATAAAGGTTGATTTTGAGATTTGGATATATAATAAAGGTTGCTTTTGAATATTCTGATATTTTTATTTTCATTATGTGATCATTCATGAGTAAATGTGATGTAAATTTAATCATAACGTTTAAATGTAATAAATTAGAAGGTATCATGTATGCTCTATGATTGCACATAACATTTCTTAAATGTCCTAACTTCTAATATATGTATATATATATATATATATATATATATATATATATATATATATATATATATATATATATATATATATATATATATATATATATATTCATATATTCTCGTTTCCCTGTTTCCAAACTTTGGGGAGGTCACATTTCATACATGTTTCCCCATTTCGTGCAACTTAGGTTGGCACCATATGAGTTAAGGTCAGCTTAAGTTTAGTAAGCCTCCTTGACAGCTGGACAACCCTAGAGTGACATTGGAAGGAGACCCTCTTCTGGATATAAACATAGGGTGATATGTGAGGTTATTACACACACAAAGAGAGCAACATTAAGGCAATGTTAAGAAGGAGGAACAACAACTCAATGAAGGGGGAGATACCTCTATTTTGCCTCAGGAGAACAGGACAAAATAACGTGAGAGATTAGGGCTAGTTTGGGTGCCTCTTTGACTGAGTGGAGGGTTGTCTCATGCCATAACAAGGTCGAGTAAGGCAATGTGTGAACACAAGTGAAAGGAGAAGAGATTGGGCCTATTTGAAGGTTTGATTGAGGGTGGACAATCCCAAATCTACGCTATCGCAAACCTATAGGTGGATATCTAGGGCGGCCGCAATACTTGAAGGAACACCAAGGCTTGTTTGGAGGCTAGGACAACAACAAACTTCCTCGGCCTCTCAAGGAGGGACAGTCACACTCAAGGGAAGTTGTTCTAGGCTAGTTGACGTGGGTTCTCATGTTAGAACAGGCTGAGGAGATCACAAACGATGGAGACTAGGCCACAGACCTATGTTGGTTGTTTGGAGGGATAAACAAGCCTAATATGGGTGTTGTAATTGCCTATCAAGACAACGAGTGGCAGAGGCTTGTAGATTTGAGGAGGCCACAGTCTTTGGTGAAGGTTTTGATCTCAGATGGTAGGTTGTTGTGGGCTACAAGGATGCCCTAACCAGTGACCAGACTTTAGTCCATGAACAACAAATGAAAGGTATGTTATTTATCTAGTTTTTCCTTGTGTTGGGTCACAATTTGTGACCAGTATTGGATCAGCTAGTTTGCAGCCCATCAGAGCCATTTGTTGGAGTTGCCTCGGGCATGAAGGAACTCCAACTAGGATAATATCGCACAGTTGATGGTGTCATATGAGAGGACAAGTTGTTGATGCCCAGATTTATGCAATAGCTCATCTATTGCAGAGAAAAGGGAGGAATGGTGGAGTTTGTGGGCAGTCATGTGTAAGGATCTTCCAAGTGTGAGGATGCCCTAACTAAGTGCAGATGCTACAGTGTGGACTTGGTCTCTCATGGACTTTTGGAGGGCAGCATGAGAGAAGACCAAGTGTTTACATGATTGGGCACTTATGGTCTGCTAGAGGACAATGTGATAGTGTCCAAGTTGGAGCCCGGTGAGCAACACCTTAATGGACAAAGGTGGTTGTAAGAGAGGTAGTTGTTGAGCTCAAGGGTATGATCAACTAGGAGAAGTTTGTGGAGCCCGAGACATGTGTGTGGAGAAATACTTCTACAATAGATGATGGGAAAACATCCTAGCCTGTGTTCATTGTGGGAGATCGACATCTTGTAGTGATAGGTGATAGCCCTCTGTGCCCTATGTTGGTCTTCATTGGTACAGCACAGGAAGACCATAGTGGGCTGAAGTCTCTGAATAGATGAGGAGCAGCAGTGGGTAGATTGAGAGTTGTTCACAAGTGGAGCTGTGAACAACTCGATAGGAGACTCGATGTGTTGTGGCCTTGATGGATGAAGGCACAACTAGTGAGCATATTGGATAGCTGAGATTCAGTGGCCAAATGGTCTTGGAGAATTGATAGAGGGAGGAGCTACAAATTGGGAGTTGAAGGACCGAGTAGGTATAGGGTATGATCAAGATGAGTTGAGAGAGCATGCAACAACTAGATGGTTAGAGTATCTTGTTGAGGACAGATTGGTTGTCGATGGACTGACACCAAGTCCCAATTTTGTATCTTGTACTAGTGGATGTATGAGGATCATTATCCCTGGTACGGGAGCCCTAGACTGTTGTACAATATGAGGTTGTCCATATTCTATGCATGTGTGATTTACTATTGTTTATATTTTGTTGTGCAAAGTAGTATCGTTGAGATTCTTGGTTTGGTAGTGTCGGAGATTTTAGGACTCTATCCTAGACCCAAGATCATGGAAATTCAACATTTCTCTCTCCTCTCTCTCCAATTTGGGATACTATTTGTACACATTTATGAGCTCTTTAGTGGAGGCACTAATGCTTTGACCCTTTCTTGACCCTCACATGTGGGAAAAAATAGGGTTTGTTGGCCAAAAGGAGTAAGACACTCTTGTGTTTGGCTCTTTTGACCCTCAAGTGTGGGAAAGGGTTGGAGTGCACCACTTAACATCTAAGAGAGGGCCCTACATGTGAGGAAGTTATTTGGGAGTTAGTTATTTACCGCTTGTATTAAGCACACAATTTCATGATGGCACATAGTTTTGTAATGATGCTTAGGAGGCCTCTCTTCCCATAATAGGATGGCACTCCTCTCATTTGTACATGGTTGGAAATGGAATAAAACTCTCATTTTCTCACTACTGGCATGAAATTTTTCTTGTCTCTTAAGCATTTAGTCCCAAGTTAGAAATAGAAAGGAATTTGGGCATGCACATTACATTGAAGGAAGGAGCTAGTGCAACATCAACAAATGCAAGTAAGATATGAAGTGTTCCTATGTTGTTTCATTGTGAAAATATTTAAGCTAAATTTTGAGTATTGGGGTTGACTATTTTCAGAATTTATTTCTTTACTTCAGATTTGAACTTAGAAATTTTAATTTTTTTAGTTGTATTACTTATGCTAGATCTAATACTAGTCTAGCCTCTCTTCGATTTCTATACAATCCAGCTTCCTAGAGTGACGTTTTCCAAGAATTCACCAAGGAATGTGTAGAAACTTTAGAAATACAAGGCAAAAAGACTTTTTCTTGAGGGTCAAGATAAGACTCCATGCCCAGTGGAGGCATTTAGTGATCTGAAAATGAGATCTTAGACTAATATTAAGGTATTACAGACTCATGTGCATGGATTTGCCTATATTACTTAGTGCAATGGATTGATAAGATTGCGAATAATATAGACAATGAGCAGTTAGAGAAACATAATAGACAAACACACATAACACAACAAGTTTAATATGGAGTTCACCCAAAACTCTTGGGATACGTCTCCTGGTCCAACCTTTAGTGGTGACCTCTCTATTATGTCTTCAAGAGCAGAGTTTTACAAAAGTGAGCTCAATTTGAGTCTCAACACAACAGATACAAAATAGCAGGAGTTTACTTGAATCCCTCAAGTCTCTTTGAGTACATAGACTCTCCCTCTCCTTCTTTATCACTGTTTTCTCTCTGTCTCAGCACCGCTTTCCTCTGTCTCTGTCATTCTGTGGCTTTTAAGCCAATCTGCGTTGTCCATTTGTTTCCTCTTCTGGGCTCTCTGGCTTTCGGCCTCTGTCTGCTCAAATTCCCTCTGAGCATTAAATAATCACTGTTAAACATCGTTGGGTATGGTGGCCACCTGTTTTGTAACAGAATGGACCATCGGCACCTTTGAAATCCCCAGAATAGTTGTTCTCTATTTACATAAAGAAATACACTAAAACACAGGAAAATTCGCCAAACTGCCATTTATCGGACCTGAAATATTATCAATTTTGCCTTAGAACTCCATCGGGTCTGCCTTTATATTGCTATCGCATATCCACCGTTGATCCAACGGTTGAGATTCATTTCGGATGGCTTCTGCATACGGGGATTAACCGCCCGAAAAGGGTGGTTTTCTCTCTCCGATGCCTGGCCATGTGGCGGCCAGTGTATGGGCTCGGGCAGAGCCCGTCCAATACCGCTTACTGCCTAAGGCCCGCCTAAAATCCCGCTCATTTTGGAACTCAAAACACATATCGCTGCATATAAAAACCCTTTCAGGTCCATTTTATCGCCCAGTTCACATTTCCTTTATTTTTCGTTTATTTAACGAAAACACGAATTTACATTGAAAAATTCCTTTTTACAAAACTCAAAATATATTAAATTCCATTCATAATCTCCATCGGGTCCAGCTATCGCAAGTCGCAAGTGTATTGGCCCCACTCCTTTATATTGCTCCGCTGAGATAATGCAATGTGATGTATCGCAATCGCATGTCGCACAGTCTTCGATTCTCTGTAAGCCTTCCCTTTGTGTTTTGTCGATGCGATATCATGAGCTAACCTAGGTCGTCGATCTGCACGCTTGATCGACGGTCCTCATTGACTCATGCTGATCATTTTCGCAACATTCATAGGGCCACCTTCGATAACCTTCGCTTGCCACCATCGATTGCGATATGATGATCGGATCTGGACTGTTGATCGGCCAGATTTGATGGCTCCTGTGCAAAGTTGTTTAAGCCCCCGATAACTTTGTTTTTCGCTGTTTCTTCTTGTTTTTCCTTTGCGATAGTGTTTTCCACCTTTTTTTAAGGTTTTTCTTTTGTGATAGTTTTTGATCTTATGAAGACTTAGAGTGTTTTAGGATCCATTTTGGATCATGCCTTCCCACTGAAAAAAGCTTTTGGACCACCAAAAGTTGGTTCTTAAGCATCGATCAAGTGAGGATACAACTTCCTCACTTGTCCAATCTCTGTCCATCATGCAATGCTTGGTTTTGAACCTTTAAGTCTGATTCTGAGGTACTCAACATCCCCTCTGTGCATAGTTCTCACCTTCCTATCCAGAACTATGTCTTCCTACAACTCATTGGGATATTTAGGCAACATACCATCAATAGAAGGCAACCGACTTTTCTCTTCGGGATCTTCAATCAATGAAGGTTCATATAGTCTCAAGTTCTCTCCAACTGTTCCTGCACTGCCTGGTGAATTTCTTAGATCTGTTCAATGAACTTGGTTGCTTTGTCCACATCACTTTGTCCATCAACTGCCATGTATTTACTAAAGACAAAATCCAAGGGAGACTTTGGCGTAAAACCAAAACAAGTCTCAAAAGGAGATCTCTGAGTAGAAGAGTGCTTGACACGGTTGTAAGCATGTTGCACATAACAAAAATGTTCATCCCAACGCTTGGGATGCTTGCTGCAATAGACTCTAAGCAACTGGATCATTGTCCTATTGACCACCTCTATTTGACCATTTGTTTGTGGATGAAACGTTGTGCTCTTCTTCAATCTGGTGTCCATCAACTCCCATAGACTTGACCAAAACTTCCTAACAAATCGAGAATCTCGATTAGATACAATAGAAGTGGGTAACCCAAAATGAACCCATACATGCTGAAAGAACAACTTCGCTATTTGTTCAGCTGTAATATGCTTGTTACAAGGTATTAAAATACAAATTTTGCTGAACCTATCCACAATAACATATAAATAATCATGACCTTTTCTAGATTTTGGCAATCCCCCAATAAAGTCCATGGAAACACTTTCCCAAGGACGAGAAGGAACTGGAAGTGGAGTGTACAAGCCTAATTTTCTATTGCTGGGCTTGCTTGTAGCACACATGGTACACCCTTTTATATATCTAGAAACTATTTCATGCATTCTTGGCCAATAACAGAACCTTTGCAGCTGTGCAACTGTTTTACTTACACCAAAATTACGTGATATTAGAGAAGTATGTGCTTCTCGGATTATGTTAACTCTTTTAGTTTGAGGAATGCATAACTTTCCCAAATTATATAAGAGTTGGTCCCTAACATGATAATCCAATTCTTCTACTTGTTTTCCCTGACTTAAAGTTGCATATACATCTTTAAAATCTACATCGAGCATATTGTTCAATGTAGCTTTCATGCAATACTGAGTTATGCTTAAGTATAGTAGATTCATTTATGATTGGTCTTGATAACATATCTACAACTTTATTGTGTATGCCCTTCTTATATATAATGAAAAGATGAAACTACCATAGAAAACCCATCCACCTATAGTGTCTTGATTGATGCAATTTAGTTTGTGAGTGCAAATATTAAAGCGGTTGATGATCTGTATGTATCACTGTTTCTTTGCCCATTAGATAATGTTTCCACTTTTTCACACTCTGTACTAATGCATACAATTATTTATCATATGTGGGATAATTAACTATTGCAGAGGTAAATGTCTCAGAATGATAACATATGGGTTTACCGTGTTGCATCAAGACTGCTCCCATGGAAAGTCACTACCATCTGTTTCAATCTCAAATGGTCTTTGCAGATCTGGCAATGCTAGTACTGGTGTTGTAATAATTTTTTCTTTCAAGATGTTGAAGGCTTTCTGCTGTTTGCCTCCCCACTAAAACTCCTTGTTCAATCCTGTTAAAGTATGTAAGGGAGTTGCAATCAAGGAAAAGTTAGCAATAAACTTTCTCCAATATTGTGTTGCTCCTAGGAAACTCCTAACTTCTGTAGAAAATTTGGGTTTAGGCTAGTTCACAATGACTTCAACCTTAGAGGGATCTATCTTCAATTCACCACCCCTTACAATATGACCCAAATAATTTAAAGATGTTTTTCCAAATTCACATTTTGATAACTTCACATAGATATTTTCTTTTTTCAAAACATCTAAAGTCTGCTTTACATGCTTCAAATGTTCTTCCCATGTTTTACTGAAAACAAGAATGTCATCTAAATACACAATTACAAAATCATTAATAAAAGGTCGGAGTACATCATTGATAACTCTCATGAAAGTGGCAGGAGCATTAGTTAAGCCAAAAGGCATAACCAGCCATTCATACAACCCTTGCTTTGTTTTGAAAGCAGTCTTCCATGCATCTTGTTCTGCTACTCTGACCTGATGATAGCCACTACGCAAGTCCAACTTGGAAAAGTAAACAACTTATTTCAGCTGATATAATAGATCATCAATGCGAGGAAGAGGATAACGATTCTTGATTGTTATTTTATTCAGTGCTCGGTAATCAATGCACATCCTCCACAAACCATCTTTCTTTCTCACTAGTACGATTGGAGATCCACATGGTGATGTGCTTAGTCTTATGAACCCTTTATCGAGCAGCTCCTGTACCTGCTTCTTGATCTCTACATTCTCTAAAGTGGATAACCTTTTATACCTATGGTTGTGATTGTTGTTTCATCACCTGAGTCTGACCCCAAGTCTTTTTGAATAGCAACATTAGTTTTCTTCTTCTTACCACCGAACTTCTTACGTTTCAACTCTGGATGCAAAGACTAGCAGTGTTCATCATCGTGTCCATCCTTCTTGCAGTGAGTGCATGAAGGTTTGTCTTTCTGTATAGTGTTTTCCTTCCTCTCCTTCCATTTTTGCTTCTTCTTTTCCTTGTTTTTGCTTGCAGATGGTTTTGATGATCCCCCAATCTCTAGGTTCACATTCTTGCCTCTAGCCTCTAGAAGTGTAGCCTGAACTGATACATCATCTAGGCTAGTGGGGTTAAACATGAGAATGGTGTGCCTCAAATAGCTATGCAGACCACCTATATACTTCTGCAAAGTTTCAGGTGAGTATAGAGAAATGCCTAGAGTTAAAGCTCTTTTTCTAAATTCCTGGGTATATATTTGTACACTTTGGCCCTTTAATTGGTGAAGAGTTTGCCAACTCATCATTGCTTGCTACATATAAACTAGTGGATAGAACTGTTTTTTAATGGCAGAAACAAATTCATTCTAGGTAGAAATTTTTTTACCATGTCTCTTCAGATCAGCTTGTGTCTTGCCTTCCCACCACACTAGTGCAGTTCCTCCAAGGCGAAGGCTAGCCAGCTAAATCTTTCTCCTTTCTGAATTAATGTTCTGCACCCTGCAATATACATCAATCTGTCTAATCCAGTTATCTAGCTTTTCTACATTTAATTCACCATCATAAATTGGTAAATCAAATTTCACATCTAATTTAATCACAACAGTTTTCTTCTTTTTCTTTTCAGGGCTAGTTTTATGTGAAGAAGATGATGAGGATGGTGATGATGGAGTAGATGGTGGAGAAGTCCTCTCTTCTTTTCCTTTGCCTTCTGGATGGGCATCTAGAAGAGGTTCCTCTGTTCCTTTGTCTTGTTTGGAGGTTGAAGTACTTTCACCTCGACCTTTCTTAAATTCTTGATACATCTCTTCCACCATGGCTCTCATGGTCATGAAACTGTCCATGAACTAAGGTTCTACTCCCAAGGGAATTTCTTCTGCCATTTTCCTCTGAGGATAGACTCTTCCAATTTCTAGATTGGCCTCAACAAGTTCTCCTTTTCTCTGTTTGAGCTTTGACCTAGTTAGCATTCAAAAAACTCTAGCACAAGCTTGTCTAACCTTAGCAAACCTAAAGCTCTGATACCACTTGATCTAAAAATGATATCTTAGACTAATATTAAGGTATTATAGACTCATGTGCATGGATTTGCCTATATTACTTAGTGTAACGGATCGATAAGATTGTGAATAATATAGACAATGAGCAGTTAGAGAAACATAATAGACAAACACACATAACACAACAAGTTTAATATGGAGTTCACCCAAAACTCTTGGGCTACGTATCCTGGTCCAACCTTCAGTGGTGACCTCTCTATTATGTCTTCAACAGCAGAGTTTTACAAAAGTGAGCTCAATTTGAGTCTCAACGCAACAGATACAAAACAGCAGGAGTTTACTTGAATCCCTCAAGTCCCTTTGAGTACACAAACTCTCCCTCTCCTTCTCTGTCACTGTTTTCTCTCTGTCTCAACACTGCTTGCCTCTATCTCTGTCATTCTATGGCTTTTAAGCCAATCTATGTTGTCTTTTGGTTTCCTCTTCTGGGCTCTCTGGCTGCTGGACTCTGTCCGCTCAAATTCCCTCTATGTGTTAAACAATCACTGTTAAACGTCTTTGGGTATGGTGGCCACCTGTTTTGTAATGGAATGGACCATCAGCACCTTTGAAATCCCCATAATAGTTGTTCTCTTTTTACACAGAGAAATACACTAAAACACGGGATAATCCACCAAACTGCCATTTATTGAACCTGAAATATTATCAATTCTGCCATCGAATTCCATCGAGTCCGCCTTAATGTCACTATCACATATCCACCGTTGATCTGAGTGATCTTGATCCAACGGTTGAGATTCACTTCGGGTGGCTTCTGCGTACGGGGATTAACTACCCAAAAAGGGTGGTTTTCTCTCTACAGCGCCTGGCCACGTGGCAGCTAGTGTATGGGCTCGGGCGGAGCCTGTCCAATACCGCTTACTGCCTAAGGCCCGCCCGAAATCTCGCTCATTTCAGAACTCAAAACACATATCAATGCATATAAAAACCATTCTGGGTCCGTTTTATCGCCAAATTCGCATTTCCTTTGTTTTTCGTTTATTTAACGAAAATGCAAATTTACATTGAAAAACTCCTTTTTACGAAACTCAAAATATATTAAATTCCATTCATAATCTCTGTCAGGTCTGGCTATTGCAATTCGAAAGTGCATCGACTACACTCCTTTATATTGCTTCGATGCGATAATGCGATGTGATATATCGCAATCGCATGTCGCACAGTCTTCGGTCCTCCGTAAGCCTTTCCCTTTGTGTTTTGCCAATGCAATATCGCGAGCTAACCTGGGTCGTCGATCTGCGCGCTTGATCGACGGTCCTCGTTGACTCGCGCTGATCATTGTCGCAACGTTCATAGGGCCACCTCCAATAATCTTCGCTTGCCACCTCCGATTGCGATATGCCGATCGGATCTAGATCGTTGATTGGCTAGATTCGACGGTGCTTATGCAAAGTTGTTTAAGCCCACGATAACTTTGTTTTTGGCCATTTCTTCTTGTTTTTCCTTTGTGATAGTGTTTTCCGCATTTTTTAAAGGTTTCTATTTTGCGATAGTTTTTTTTATGTTGTAAAGACTTAGATGGTTTTAGGATCCATTTTGGATAATTTAGGGCCTTTTCTTTTCTTTTCAAATCGTCTCTTTGAGTTTTTACTTTAACTTTTGTTTACTTGCAGCCAAGGACTTGTGTATCTTTACCTTTAAAACTAAGTTTCCTTTTTCTTGTTTCAATGAGCTAATTTCTTCATCTTTTGTTACAAACAAATTTTGTTCTGTAGGTCAACCATAAGAGATGGAATAATCTCTAGATTGATTTGTTGTTTGTATGATATTATCTACAGGTCGTCCATTTAAAAGGGGCCCATTCCAAATTGGCTTGCATTCCTTTTCTTTGATATAAGGATTTATTGCGTTTGCTCAATTTTTTTAATTTAGATCCTATCACGCTAATAGTTTTTCTCAAGGTTTATCATTTGAATTTAGCATAATCGAGGTTTTGATTTGGTTTCATTGCACATAGATTGCCTCTAACCCTAAGTATAAATAAACTCAGACACTTCACTGTTCAAACATCTAGTGAGTTTTCATGCCTCAAAATGAATGGCCAACGTTGCCACTTGCTCTCTACTCCGAGGTTTTATGCTAACATTGCACCATTGACAAGTGGAAAATCAATTTGTAATTGGACAACAATCTAACCTTTCAAATGTATCCATACAACTCAAAGTTATCGAAGGTTGTAACTTTATCCTCATATGCAAACGACATGTTTTCTGCTCTGAATTGCAGCGAAAGCCTCCAAATCCAAATCAAGAGAAGAATATGAAATGGGTCATCCAACAAGCTAAGAATTAATTCCCACATATACACCTATAACGAGAGATAAAACTAGTTACCCAGAGTATTGCCTGGGTTATTGCCCGGTAGTCATAGCCTGCCTTAGTCGACCCCAATTACCTTATTATGATTCCTTGAGACCGATTGCCTAGTTGTTACCGATTACCTTCTTGTTACCAATTCCATCCAAATCCAAATCAGGAGAAGGATATCTCAATTAAAGCTCGAGAAAGAGAAAACCCAGATTTGATATAATAAATACACGTGAAAAATCTAGTTGAATTGATAGCACGCCAAAAATTAAATAGCACAGAAGGGCATGGAATTTGCTGCGAAATCATAAATATTATGAGCAGAGAAAGAGCAAACTAAGTCCCAAACCTGGCAAGAAAGAATAGTTGACGGGAAAATAAATTTTAATAGGTCCATTTAGATTTTAGAGTAGCCGCCAAATTAGATTTTAATAGGTAGTAAAATCTTATAGAGCAATTGCTATGGTCTCTTAGGTTTTCATTATGTTTATTTTTATTTGAGCAAAAGGAGGTCATGTCACATAGAAGTGATATCTAATGATGTTGAAGATAAGTAATAATGTAAGCCTAATTAAGGCATCGATAAAAACTATATGATGCATCTTTAATATATGTAAGTATGTTCATATAAGGAGGGAAAATGAATGAGCTTTACACAAGGGAAATATCTATTAATTTTTAAGGAAGTGAAAAATATGCTTAAATTTGTAAATAATGTTATTAATATTTAAATAAGTAGCTCATTATTTTTTAGGAAGTTCACTTGGAGCTTAAAAATACTTTATTAAAAGTTAGCCATAACTTAGAAGGTCTTCGCATGCGTTGTTAAGAGAGTCATGGGATACATTTTGACTAAAGGAAATAAGGGGTACAATAAGATCAATGTATAGCACCTACTCAAATCATGAAAAATATGCCCAAACTATCAAGATGACATACTTCTATGAGAAAAATTATGAAACACCATGGAACAACTTAGATTAAAACTTATAGCTATTGGAATTATGATGAATGTGTTGTACTTGATGGCAACCCACTTGTAGCAGAACAACTCACTTGTATATGGTAACTAGATGAATCTTCAGGAGAGATATCAGATGTGACAGAATGCATGACAATTGTGTTTACAGATGTGACAAAATGCAGGGCTGTTCAAAGGAATCATTTCAGAAGTAATATGGAAAATGACATTATAACAAGTCTATTAAAAGGGAACAAAGTAATGGTACAAAAGAATAGGATGAAGGAACAAAGGATTAAATATCAAAATCAAGAAATTGGAGAAAGAAAGTAGTTTAAGAAGTATACGTAGGTCCACCTTGTCCAAACAACAAATACCCACGGGTTAACAGAACAAAAGGAGCGTATACGTATACATGCACTTTCACAGGAGGAAAAGCGCGTACATGTTGGAAAACCTAGGTTTGGTCTGAGGTATTTAGTCCAAGTATTTTTGTCCAAGGTATTGATCCAAGGTACTTGGTCCGAGGTATTTGGTCCAAGGTATTGACCCTAGGTAGTTGGTCCAATGTATTGGTACTAAGTGGTTTTGGTCTAAGGTATTGAGAAAGGCCTAAAACTATATAAGGAGGAGAAGATCATTAGGCCAAAGTGTGCAAGTATTGAATATATTATGAAGTGTTAGATAAAATATGCAGGTTATGGGCTTCTAATGCTTTGGTTGATCTGAACTAAGGATGGACCTATGTGGTTGATGATGGATGATGGATTAGGATCATAAGGCCTGAAATGAATTATCATGGATAGTCTATATCTGAATACTAACGCATGTTTTATTCTATAAATGTTATGATCTGGATATGTATGAATTCAGGAATTGTAGCGAAGTTATAAGTAAGTATTTGTAGATCTATACGCTGGTTCGCTTTGGCGAAGGTGCATATACACGCTGGTTCGCTTTGGCGAAGGTGCGTATACACGCTAGTTCGGCTCTTCCAAGTAACGTATGCAAAAGAAAAGCTTGATGTTCAGGGATGATTGATCTTTTAGATCAATACTACTATTTTGCTGTTGTATTATTGTTGTTTGTTAATGATGTCTTCTTAGAGCTGAATGTATAAGGAAATTGAGTCTGATTGATTGATTGATTGAGAAGGAAGGGTGATCCTTGTTTAGAACTCTGTAATATGAAAATAGATCTTTAGAATGTCACTGATTGGTACAGTTTGTGGTTCAGAGGTTTTATGATTCAGTATCTTGAGAGGTATACGCAGGTTGGGCAAAAGGAAGTAGCGTATACACACAGTTTTGCTTCATTAAAGGAGCATATACATTCTAACACATGCATTTTGATGTTACAATTTGTTCTGATTGTTGATGCAGTGTTCCGGGTTCATATCTGTGTACTGGTTACAGTGATCTGTCTGTTCCAGTTGATTGGATGAATTTGATTAAGTTTGAATGAATGGTTGATTCAGTTTTGTCAGAGGTTCAGTGATTGTTTGATTTAGTTGTGTCAGAGGTTCAGAGTTGTCAATGATTGATTGTTTCATTTTTATCAGAGATTGATGAAGTCTGGAATAGCTGCAAAATTATGAATTAATATTTGCAGTTCTGTACACTGGTTGGATTTGATAAAAAACACGTATACATGCTGGTTCAACACATCGAAGTAGCGTATACATTATGAAACATGATGTTTGAAGTTGCAGTTGGTTCTGGTTGTTGATACAGAGCTCTGGGTTCTGCTTTGTGTTCTGGTGAATGTGTTCTCATGACAATGGTCTGAATGTTCTGATTGATTGATTGTGATTTTCTTCAGTGATGATGGGTTTTCAATGATTGATTCGGTTGTGGTTGATTCAAATATTGATGATTGAGTTTCATTGATTGGTTGATGTAGATGTATTTTATGGTTGAATTGCAATGGTGATTGATTCTGAGCTTCAATGTTGTTGATGGGTCCAGTATAAAATTTTTATGAAACGATGCCTTCAAATTGTGGTGTTCTGATCTAGGAGTATCCAGTCTGAAAAGTCATGAAACGTGGTCCCTGGAGGAAGAAAGAAGGTCGTAGCCTTCTGTAGGTCGGCGCCCACGTACTAGTAAGAGCTAGGGGGTTGCAGCTCCCTTCCAGTAGAAGCTGGAAAACGAGAGAAGGTTGTAGAATTCTGTAGGTGGGTGCCTGCGTACTGGTATGAGACTGCACCAGTACAAGATTGTAAATAGATTTTCTTATTAATAAAAGAAGACAGAGATGACAGCAGTATGTGGTTTTCACCCACATTTGGTTTCCACCTTAAATCTTGGTGTTCATGTGTGTTTCTTATGTGTGATGGTCTATTCTGTTATTACTGCACATGGTTACTGTTTAATGTTTAATAAAGTACTGATGCACTAATTAAATATCAACATATGATGAATTAACTGAATCATAAGTTCACTATATATACATTGGTTGCCTTAAGAACAGTTGCATGCACATGCGAGTTCCCTTCATTGAAGTAGCGTATATAAATTTTATTATGGAAATGAAAAAGTTATTGATTTGTAAATACTGATTCACACCCCCCCCCTCAGAATTATTTCCGAGAATTGGTATCAGAGTAGGTCCGTTGGCAAAAGCTTGATCACTTGAGGGAGATCCATAGAAACAATGGGAAAGAAGCTAAAGAAGAAGGCATCTCAAAGGAACTGTGACAGTGGGAGAGACGATTGGGGATTATGTGGAAGAAACTCTTGAGATTCATAATCATGTCAGAATGAATATGAACAAGCAAAAGAATTATTTGGTATGAATTTGTTGTCCTCCGGTGATACATTTCTCTGTTCATTTGAACATAATGAGAGTGACAGGGAAACAACTGAATTTACTCTTATGAGTGAAAGAGAAAGATATCAAATAGAGGTAGAATTTAAAAAGCTCACAGACAAAATTATAGATCAAAATGGTCTAATTGATAAAAGGGAATGTGCCTACAAAGAAGAAGTTACCAGGTTAAAAGCCCAGTCAGAGGAAGGAAACGAAGTAAGGAAGTAGTACAAGGAAAAGGAAGATCAATGTCAAAAGCTGTAGGACGAAGTGACATCATTAAGAAATGAAGTAAATGTAAAGAGTACAGCAATCAAGAAACTTAAAGATAGATCTAGTTACTATGAAAGTCTTGAAGCTAAGATCCTCTCTCTAAAAGAAGATCTTGAAAAATCAAATAAGCAGAATGAAGAACTACCTCAAGCAGATGAAGAACAAGAACATGAGATTCTCAAATTAAGGCAACAAGTGGAAGAAGGAAGAAAGGTTGAAGAAATCTTGAAGAACCAATATCTGGAAAAGGAAGAGAAATATAAGTTTGAGGTAAATATCTTAAAAGTTAAATTAGAAGAAAAGGATAAACTATTACGATTTCAAGACGGTACTAAGATTTTGGATAATATTCTTAGTAGTCAAAGGTCTCCTACCATCAAAACTAGTCTTGGTTTTCGTGAATATATTGAAGGTGAATCTAACTCACAAGATGAGGCAAGGAACTCTAATGCAAAATCTGAAATTCTCAACAAGGAGATAAAAGGTCAACCCCATCAACAACCAAGGAAAGAAAGTCCTCAAAGAAAATCATTCACTCCTAACTATGGTAGTGTTAATCAATTCTTTCCTCTGATGAATAATGTTGAATGTTTTATATGTCATAATTTTGGACATGTTGTAGCAAGATGCATAAGTAGAATGGTTCAAGCTAATAATCGTCACTCAGAAAGATCATCAGCTTCCAGGTACTTCAAGGGATATTGTTTCTCTTGCAATATGTTTGGTTACAAAGCCATTGATTGCTATAGAAGGAATATGAAACATATAAGATGTTATGCTTGTAACAAGTTTGGGCATATAGCAAAAGAATGCAGGAGAAAATCTCGGCCAACATACCAAAAGGAACAAACATCATCACACTCCAAGGTATGGAAGAAGAAGGAATTACAGTCGAAAAGATGTGGCATAGCTCAGTATATAGACAGAACATACTCAAAAGGAACTGAAAGTATGAAATTTCAGTGCCCTAATTCTCATACGTAGTTATCATGAAGACAAATCACGTATATACGCGAGTTAGAAGCTGCACAGTAGTGTATATGTTGGTTTAATGAAGAAGCAATGGGACAAACTCAGAAAAATAATCTGATATGATTCAGACAATTATCAATTATATTTTCTGTCTTAATGATAGATGACTACAGTCTGTGGTTGTTCTTTAGAAGTGCTTTTGATCCTCTTAAGTTGTTGATAACTTGATGTATATATGATTGATGATGATGCCTTGATATTTCTTACTGATATATGCAATGATCATATCTGACAGTGAACAAGTGGCACAGGTTCAGGGGGAGAATATGCTAGGCTTCTAATATTGCATTGTTGGCATTATGTTTAGAAGTCTTTGGTACCAAATGATTCTTATCAATGGTGATGATGCTTATGTGGTTAAAGTGTGTTGATACATCATGCTATGTTGCGGTTATAAGTTGCCTATGATGACGATACTTGTATTACTTGGGGTTACATAGTTGTTATTCAGATCATATTTATGGATGATTGTGGATGACTTTTTGATGATGCATACAGTACATATATGTTGCTTACATGGTGATCTTCATAAGGACAGGAGAAGTACAAAACTTGAGTACACAACTTCATTATTTGATGATGAGCCATTTGTTTCTTTTATGTTGTTGTCGTCATGCCTTCAAAGATGCATAAAAGTTCATATGGTGCAGTTATGATGCAGGATTCCTATAGTTCTTGGCTCTCACATGGTTGAGGATTGTTGTTGTTGATGGTATCAAGAAAGCTTGACTATGAGCTCCTGGTTTGCTAGATACATATCGCTATCTCTTTGATGGATATACAATATGCTAGATTCATGGATGATTACTTGCATATTGATAAATATTGTTGGTTGGTCAAGGGAATGGTGTTATTGCAGGCATATCAATTTGAAGACATGGATATTCGGAGACATGGCTTACTTATTCACATAATGATGACGACTTCTTACTTTATGATGATAGGTTTGATACTCACATATGTTGGTTATCATGGTTAATGCTTATCAGATGTGGGATGATTCCCTAGTGATGATACATGGTTGATATATTGAGGGTTCCTGTGGAAAGACCATGTAGTTCTTGATAATGATGTTATGATCATAGATGATGACTATGGTGTTTTCACATACATATGATCTGAATGATTTTGTGTTACTACTTAGAGATATGACATATAAGGTTATGATAAGGCTCTTTCTACTAAGGAAACAGAGCAAGTTGATCTTGATGAGATCAAGAGGATGAGTTGATATCTATATGCAACATACTTTGTCACTAGTTGATGATAATTACATGGTCATATCTTGGGAACTAATGATGGACATATATAGGTTGTTGGTCTGGATGTTGTTGACAGATGCTTGTGGTGCAGATCATACATGGTGTATGATATTTGATGATGGATATCATGGTCTTGTTTGGATCTTTGGTCTATATTATAAATATCATTCGATGTAAAGGTCATATAAAGACCCATGATGTAATATGTCTCTATCTATCATAGTCTTTTAGTGAGTCCCTCTTGGTCATATGATGTAATTTGTGCCCCCACTATGCATGGGAAGGAAGATGTGATAATTTTTATATTTTAGTCATGTATAAACAATTGGTATATCCCCACTTGGTTGGGTCAATGAGTCAAATTTGGTATATCCTCACTTGGTTGGGAGACTGATGTATGTATGAGTCATTGGTGATAGGAAGGTCAAACTCACATAGTTGAGTTATAGAGTCATGTTATTCTTTTGGAAAATATTTTTGCAGAATCTGCATGTGCTTAGGGGGAGCATGGATGGATTAGTGCGTCACAACATGTACAAAGGGGGAGTTTAATCAGCGAATTCATCATGTGCTTAGGGGGAGCATGATCAATGTTTATAGTCAATTGTTTAGATATGAAAGCCTTCACTTTGGTCAACCCTTTTTTTCCCTTGATACCAAAGGGGGAGAATATCTTGGTCTGCCCTTTGCCCTTGATGTCAAAGGGGGATAGTATTTTGGTGTTGTTTGTAATCTCTAACAGTTTCTACAGGTTGCAGTAATCAACACCAACATGGTTGCCATCAAGTCAAAATGGGGAGATTGTTGGCATTATGATGAATGTGTTGTACTTGATGGAAATCTACTTGTAGCAGAACAACTCACTATTATATGGTAACTAGATGAATCTACGTAACTAGATGAATCTTCAGGAGAGATATTAGATGTGATAGAATGCATGACAATTATGTTTACAGATGTGACAAAATACAGGGCAGTTCAAAGGAATCATTTTAGAAGTAATATGGAAAATCACATTATAACAAGTCTATTCAAAGGGAATAAAGTAATGGTACAAAAGAATAGGATGAAGGAACAAAGGGTTACAGATCAGAATCAAGAAATTGAAGAAAGAAAGTAGTTTAAGAAGTATACATAGGTCCACCTTCTCCAAGCATTGTATACACGTGGGTTAACAGAACAAAAGGAGCGTATACATATACACACACTTTCACAGGAGGAAAAGCGCGTACATGTTGGAAAACCTAGGTTTGGTTCGAGGTATTTAGTCCAAGGTATTGATCCAAGGTACTTGGTCCAAGGTATTTGGTCCGAGGTATTGACCCTAGGTATTTGGTCCAAGGTATTGGTCCTAAGTGGTTTTGGTCCAAGGTATTGATCCAAGGTACTTGGTACGAGGTATTTGGTCCGAGGTATTGACCCTAGGTATTTGGTCCAAGGTATTGTTCCTAAGTGGTTTTGGTCCAAGGTATTGAGAAAGGCCTAAAAATATATAGGGAGGAGAAGATCATTAGGCCAAAGTGTGCAAGTATTGAATATCTTATGAAGTGTTAGATCAAATATGTAGGTTATGGGCTTCTGATGCTTTGGTTGATCTGAACTAAGGATGGACCTATGTGGTTGATGATGGATGATGGATCGGGATCATAAGGCCTGAAATGAATTATCATGGATAGTCTAGATCTGAATACTGACACATGTTTTATTCTGTAAATGTTATGATTTGGATATGTCTGAAGTCGGGAATTGCAGTGAAGTTATAAGTAAGTATTTGTAGATCTATATGCTGGTTCGCTTTGCAAAGGTGTGTATACACGATGGTTCGGCTCTTCCAAGTAGTGTATGCAAAAGAAAAGCTTGATGTTCAGGGATGATTGATCTATCAGATCAATATTGTTGTTTTGCTGTTGTATTAATGTTGTTTGTCAATGATGTCTTCTTAGAACTGAATGTATAAGGAAATTGAGTCTGATTGAGAAGGAAGGGTGATCCTTGTTTAGAACTCTGTAATATGACAATATATCTTTAGAATGTCACTGATTGGTATAGTTTGTGGTTCAAAGGTTTTATGATTCAATATCTTTAGAGGTATACGTAGGTTGGGCAAAAGGAATTAGCGTATACATGCATGTTTGCTTCATTAAAGGAGCGTATACATTCTGACACATGCATTTTGAGGTAACAGTTTGTTCTGATTGTTGTGCGGCGTTCTTGGTTCATATCTGTGTACTAGTTACAGTGATCTGTCTATTCCAGTTGATTGGATGAATTTGATTAAGTTTGAATGAATGGTTGATTCAATTGTGTGAAAGGTTCAATGATTGTTTGATTCAGTTGTGTCAGAGGTTTAGAGGTGTCAGTGATTGATTGTTTCAGTTATATCAGAGATTGATGAAGTCTAGAATCACTGCAAAATTATGAGTTAATATTTACAGATCTATATGCTGGTTGGATTTGATAAAAGCGCGTATACACTCTAGTTCAGCACATTGAAGTAGCATATACATTATGAAATATGATGTTTGAAGTTGCAGTTGGTTTTGGTTGTTGATACAAAGCTCTGGGTTCTGCTTTGTGTTCTGGTGACTGTGTTCTAGTGAAAGTGGTCTAAATGTTCAGATTGATTGATTGCGATTTGCTTCAATGATGATGGGTTTTCAATGATTGATTCAGTTGTGGTTGATTCAGATATTGATGATTGAGTTTCAGTGATTGGCTGATGCAGATGTATTTGATGGTTGTATTGCAATGGTGATTGATTCTAAGCTTCAATGTTGTTAATGGGTCCAGTATGAAAATTTGATGAAATGAGGCCTTCAGATTGTGGTGTTGTGATCCAGGAGTATCCAGTCTGAAAATTCATGAAACATGGTCCCTGGAGGAAGAAAGAAGGCCGTAACCTTCTGTAGGTCAGCGCCTACGTACTAGTAAACATATTGGCTAGTACAAGAGCTAAGGGGTTGTAGCTCCCTTCCAGTAGAAGCTAGAAAACGAGAGAAGGTTGTAGCCTTCTGCAGGTGGGTGCTTGCGTACTAGTATGAGTTTGCACCAGTACAAGATTGTAAACAGATTTTCTTATTAATAAAAGAAGACAAAGACAACAGCAGCAGGTGGATTTCACCCACATTAGGTTTCCACCTTAAATCTTAGTATTCATGTGTGTTGCTTATGTGTGATGGTTTATTCTGTTATTACTACACATGGTTACTGTTTAATGTTTAATAAAGTACTGATGCACTAATTAAATATCAACATATGATGAATTAATTGAATCATAAGTTCATTGGATATACGTTGGTTGCCTTAAGAACAATTCTGTGTAGACGCGAGTTCCCTTCATTGATGTAGTGTATATAAATTTGATTATGGAAATGAAAAAGTTATTGATTTGTAAATACTGATTCACCCCCCCCAGTATTATTTCCAACAATAGCCAAAGCATTAAGAGTTAGAATAGAGTGTTTAAGTGAATACAATAAAAATAGTACACATTGGACATAATATCATATACACATGGATCATACATATCCAGCTAAATGTGGTAGCTAAAGGAAGCTCTTCCTACACCTAGTGTCCTAGATGGCTAAGGCAAGGTGTGATCAAACCAATGATACATACATTAATTACATATAGATTTGTATACCTTAGATGGAAAATGACCAATGTGACAAGAATCGTAGGGGTTGAGATGATAATCTATTAATTTTAGTTAACAATGGTATGTTGTATGCTTAACACAATTACTTCAATGTTCCTTAAGTAGCCCAATAGCAATTTCAATTTAGATTTCCAGTAGCAATCACATTAACCGTTAATCACATTGATAGTAAAAGTAGATAGAATATAAAATAATACGGAGAAGACAAGAGGACACCAGATTTGGCGAATGCTAGGGAAAAACCCCAATGTTGGGAAAACCCTTTGATCAATTCTTCTTATTATTATATCAAAATTTCAGCAGAGAGAGAGAGTACAAAAGTCAAATTGACTTTCCCAATTCAAAGTCAAAACAATCCTGTCAATTTATGCAGTCAAACTTCAGCCATAACCAGAAAGTCAACATTGGTCAAATCAGCAATCAATCATCCTCATTCAAAACTAAACTTGATCAGGAGGTCAAATTCAGCCTAAAATAGCTTGGTCAAACTCGGTGAAATGAGAGAGAAAATTTATTATAATATTTTACGGTCAAACTGCAGTCAACCATGAAGTTATCGATGGTCAAACTACCCATATTCCCTCAATTTTTGTGCCCAAAAATGCGGCGTAAAGAGACAGAAAAGATCCTCCAAAAATCACAGTCAAAGCTGGTCAATAATTCCTTGGTCAATGCTAGTCAAACTTGGTCTACTGCCTAAAATTTCAGTCCTACAATTCAGCCCAGAAAACTCGTCCTTCTTCCACACGTGTGAGAGAGACAAGTTGCCCAATAGTTGTATGAACCAATGAGAGAAGGAGAGAGAAGAATGTGTGAGTGATGATGATGCCAAATGAGGTGTGAGGTCACTTGTATTTATACAATTCATTGTGGGTGAAGAGACACATCCATTGGGCTTCTTGAGCCTACATGTTGATGTAGCTGACCTAAACAATTTGTACATGTGTTCAAAAATCACACTTCTGCTTGTCTAAATGAGATGATATTTATATCAATTTTGGTCCTCTCGAAAAGAGGAATTTAATGAAATCATCATCTCCATCAAATGATCTATCCCATGGTGGAATTTGGCCCTAGTTTCCAATTTTAACACAATCAAAATTTTAAAATATCCTCTAAAAGCCCAAATAGAAAATGGGGTAACAGATCCCAAGACATCCAACTTGTGATCTATGTTCGGAAATACTCAAAGTATCTCTGAAGAAATATGTCTCATTGAGGCTGAGGTCAAGAAGAGGTACGATGCCTCACTAATTTGGTATTTGAAGAAGTTTGAATCTTGGTTTGTCAATTTGGCCCTAGGTAGGCAAGGCAACATGGAAGGAGGTGACCCCCTTGGTAGAGTTTTATAGGGGAAGGCCACATAAGGCCTTATATAAAGATCTAAATCAAATGACCTCCCTCATAAAAATTCTAAACATGTATTTAAAGAATGTAGATAATGACCCATCCAAATGTTGATAAAAACAATAGAACATCCCTTGAATCTCATAATAAATGGGGGCATCTATAGATGAGTTGATCCTTTAATTCTAACTCATATATATGGAAAAGCTAGCAGATGTTATTAACAAGATCTAGGAAGGTCATTATGATACGTTTCAACTCGATGTGAATCTAGACCCACTTTGAATGCACCAAGGGGAGTCTGAAGCGCAACATCAAGTGCTCTTGTGTGTATTTGGTTAAACAAAAAGGCCCCCTTTCATTTGCATGAAGTGTTCTTGGTACAAATCGATGTTAGAGTCAAGGCCCTGAAAAGATGAAGTCTAAGTACATTGAATGTATTGTCTATAAATAAACTCTATAACAACCTGGCACATGCATATAATGATGTCATTTACATTGAAGGTGTAGATCACTTTAATTGTGTTACAACTTTAATCGCTCCCCCACAAAAATGTGTCATGCTTCCTTGTGATGATGCTTCAACCCTATTGGAGAACAACCTCACAATGTAAAAGGAATTTAAACATGATGTAACTTTAATAGTGCCCCACATTGAACCCCTAGCTCACCACTCATGGATACTTTAAGGTTATTTCAATCATTGATGTGGATAATATCATTTTATTTTATCTTATGTATAGTATTCTACATTGACACAGTTGAGTTTAGCGGTTAAGGACTTAAGATTTAGGGGATTTAGGTGTTACTGGTTAAGGTGTTAGCAGTTAAGGTGTTTAGGCAGTGAAGGGTTTGGAGTTAAGGGTCACAGTTTAAGAGGATAAGGAGTTATGGCTTAGGAGTTGGTTCATGAATTATAGGTTAGGGGTTAGTGTCTTAAGATTTAATGAGTCAAGGGGTTTATGGGTTATGAGTTATGAGTGTAGGGGTTAAGGGATTATTGATTGGGGGTTAAGGGGATAGGGGATTTAGTGGTTATGGGTTAAGGGCTTGTTGTTTGTGATAATTTAACTCCTAATCCCCTTATCACCACTATTGGGGGTTCCCCAATCAATTGCTTTTGCTACCTTCCCTCTAGGTCCCCTAGACCCTATTAAATTAAGTCCTAAAGGAATAGGACAATCCATGTCACTTAAAAGGCTCTCCATTTCATAATATGCATCTCAAATATGAAGAAGGAGACCTCAACCATGTCAACATATTTTTAATAGACCTCCCATATTAATGTGTTTGAGCGAGCAAGTTGGAGAATCTTCACTTGTTAGTGTCCAACAAGCAGATAAAAAATCAAAAACTCAACTTACTCAGTTTCCAATTCTTCAACAACCTAAGCAGGTAAAATTACTAATCAATTACATATCTTAAAATGCATTTCACACTTTCTGTGCCTCTTTAGACATCGTGTGTGTGATAGGGAGTGAGTGTGTAAGAATGCACCAAAAAATTTGTTTAGATTTCATATCTCAACCTTTCTAGCAATTTCTTGAGCATAATAAAATTCCCATCAAATGATGGTTTCCCATTTGGAATTTCACAGTAGCATCCTTATGTCTATTATGTGTCCATCTAAATGTTGTGTGCTTGCTTTGGTTGGTGAATTTATATGTGTAAATTGTATAGTAGAATGCAATTTGTGGGTTACAAACATAAACCCATTTGCTTTTCCAAATAATCCAACTGATATTTAAATGCCAATGCCACATTCCCAATCTTATTTTGTTTCAATACAACACTAAAATTCATTTATTGGCTTCTTTATTAGATTGTTTCCAAGGAAGATATGCATGTGCATTGTGTTGGTGTCAGTGAGTAATTACAGTGCTATTGTTACAAGTTCCTTGACAAGAAAATTCATTCATATCCATGTGAGATGGTAACAACCACCATTTTTCCCTTTTAAAGGATCCTTATTTATGTTTCATTTCATTGTAGTAGTGACAAGGAAGTTACCTTATTTGCAACAAGAAGAATTGCTCATTGATGATACATTGACAAAGATTTTTCACTTGAGAGATGTCCTCTTGCACGCATAGCATGTTATAGAAATAGTCTTCTAGCAGGAAAGGATCACAAGGATCCTTGATGAGAAGGTTATTCAATATATGGAAGAATCTTGGAAAGAATATATTCCACTAGAAGTTTATGGATGCAGTCTGGAATATTATGGAAACAAGCATCAAAGAAGTTTACTAGTTTAGTTGCAGCATGAAGGAATAATTGAAGTATTTTATAATATTGAGAAAGGAGCCTCATCATAGACATTTTCTTCAAAGAAAGAGGCAGTTCGTGAAAGAAGTTGACTAGATGAAAAAGTCAAGGAAAGAGGTATGCACATATTTAGATAAGAGCTCTTCTTTAGAAAGTAAAAATCATGTATAAAGAGATATGGTAGGAAGAGTTGGATGCAGAAATATATTCGAAATCATGTGCATGGTATGTCTTGGTTAAATACTAGATGAAATAAGGACTCTTCCATATGGGTACTCGATGTATAGAAGCATGATGGTTGTGCATAAAACCTGGTGATATTGATCAACATTTGATATGGTCTCTTGAAAAATGAAAATGAGCCATGATAACTTCATATGGAGATGCAAAGACCTTGATGGATACGATGTTGAAGCTTGCTGATTGATTTGTTTCAGGAACATATTGATTGATGTTTGCAAGTTGAAGAGCATGGAAAAGGGAACTCTGAGTATTATGGGAAAATAAACCAAGTAAAAGGATGTTGATCTAAGAGGAAGCAAGTAGTAGTATTTGATATCATGACTAAAGGTTTTTATGATTTGGTAACTCTAATATTGATGGTTTTTTTGAGATGTGATTTGGCTACATGTTGTAGGAGTACATGCTAGAAAGATAACAATTGAGATAATATATCTGCAGTTGTTTGGATTAACTCGTAAAAAAGGCAAACTCAAGTCTTGGAAAATCAGAAACCTTGGATGCTTGAGCTAATTCATAACCATATTCAGGAGAAACAAATGACTGAAATTATGCTATGATTGGATGGGTTTGTGGAGTAGTGTAAATTGGAGCAAAATTCTCTTACTCCTACCCATACAAATTCATGCTATGTAACATAGTCCATGACATATCTTCAATCTAATATGTTCAAAGCCATGTATGATGTAATTGTCCAGCATAACAGAACTATCATTTCCAAGGACTGAAACAAGAAAACTTGTTGATTTCTTAATTGACATAGCTTGCACAACTTAAATAACCAGTTGTCTCTGTTAATGAAATGATGTTTTTCTTTAATTACAAGTGAAGTACTAACAAATTCTAGATAGTTCCAAGGCATGATAGGCACTCCAAGATGTGTTAGGTGCCAAGGTGTGGAGTGAATGCATGCTAGGGAGTGTGACGGCCAAGTGCCAAGGAAACACAAGGGGTCACTCATTTCAAATGCATGGAAATGAAGTGTTAGCGAGTTCCAGGAGTGCTAAGGAGGGAGTGAAAAGGTATTTTAGCCAGTGCCAAGTTATCACAAGGGAGAACTAGGTCAAAATTCTTGGAAATGAACTAATAAGAGTGTGTGCCAAGGAGTGACAATGAATTCCAGGTGTCCCAAGGACGAAGTGTGTTAGGAGAAGTTTAGAATAGGACTTGCAGGAGGCAAGCCTATGGTTGTGATAAGGCGTGTACAAAGTAGTTTCAGACAAAGGGAGAATTTGGGTTGGGCACAACATTGTTTTGTCAATGACTTGGTTGGGTTCCCAAGTCACAAAAAAAGTAAGGCTATCTATGAGGGCATGACAACTCGGGAGTGCCAAGGTGTTCCAGGGAATGTCAGGAAGTACTAACACATGCTAGACAGTTCCAAGGCATTTTAGGCATGCCAAGACATGCCAAGTGCTAAGGCATGCCAAAAAGTTCCAAGCACCAGGATGTGGCACCAACACATGCTAGGGAGTGTTAGGGCCAAGTTCTAGGGAAACACAAGGGAGCACTAGTTTCAAATGCATGGAAATGAATGAATAAGAGTGTGACAGAGAGTGTTATTGAGTACGAGGTGTTCTAAGTGTCAGGGAGTGCTAGGATGTGCTAGGGAGTGCCAAATCATGCCAAGAAATGCAGGGGATGCTAACACGTGCTACATAGTGCCAAGGGATTTTTAGGCATGCTAGGTGTTATGGCATGTCAAGATGTAAACTTTGTTTCTTAGTTGTTTTACGACCACAGTTGGATGTGAGCCTTGTATTCGTAACTTGTTAAGTCGTATGAGTTGATATTCAACATGAGTAGCCTAAGATGAGTTATAAGAAGTTCTTAGGTGAACAAGGCATAGTCTAGTTGTAGTAATTGTAAATTGGTCAAGTTGTTGTTATAGTAAAGTTGTTGTTATAGTTGACGCATGATTTGGTTGGGTTCCCATGTTCCAAAAAATTTAAGGGTAGTTGTGAGGGCATGATAGCTAGGGAGTGTCAGAGCATGCTAAGGAATGAAAAGGCGTGCTAACACATGCCAGACAATGTGAATGCATGCCAAGGAGTGTTGGGGAGTGTTAGGGCTAGGCGCAACATTAAGTTTTCAATGACTTGGTTGGTTTCCCAAGTCGTAAAAAAGGTAAGTCTATCCATAAGGGCATGACAACTAGGGAGTGCCAACATGTGCCAGGAAATGCAAGAAGTGCTGACACATGCTAGATAGTTCCAAGGCATGTTAGAAATCTTGTTAGGGCCTTCGTTTTGAGTTTTTGCAGGAAGACAAGACAAGAACAGGTGGCAAGGACGACCGGTTGAGTTGCGGAGCTAACAGTCGAGGGGGGGAACAGGAACCAAGAGTGGTCTGGCAGTTGCGAAAAGGTGGCGGGGGAGAACAAGAGCAACTGAGCAAGTAGAGAGAAAAGGCAACCAAAGGTAGAGTCATCCGAGAAGGAAATAAGTGGAACTGATAGTCTAGGTATGAAGAAGAGGATAAAAGGCAAAAGAAATGATGGGAAAGGGTTAGTGATTAATAGTTGTTGATGAACCATGCGAGCCAGGAATCAATGCAGCCTTCCTGAGTTGTGGAAGGTGGGTACACCCTTGCTCTATTCGTCTCTGATCTATGGGTTGGGTCATTCTTGTTGTTGATGATCAAGCTTCGAGCCTTATGTACTTATTTATGTATTTCTTTCTATGAAGCGTAATGAAAGAGACAGTTTGCACTTATGATGTATTGTTGAGTTCTATACTGGTTCTTTAAAATTTTAAAATATTTGTCTATATGTTGTATGATTTCCTAAGGTAATGTGAGTAGAATAGTATGGTTGGATTACAGTAGGTGCTTGATTGTTATGAGTTAAGATTAGTTGCAGGTTGTGGTTCACTTGATGCCTCATTCTACCCCCTCAAACTTCAGTCATGACACACCTTGGGTAAGACTCTTTACCCTCTCCGGGTAAGGTGAAAATATTGATGTTGTTCTAGACTACAACGGAGCCTTGTTGGCCCCTTGTGCCTGAACCCAAGGTCTCTTCCCTGTTCCCATTTCCATGCCAACACATGCCAAGTGCTAAGGCATGCCAAGATGTGTCAGGTGTTAGGGTGTGGCACCAACACATGCTAGGGAGTGCCAGAAACATAAGGGAACACTAGTTTCAATTGCATGGAAATGAATGAATAAGAATGTGTGATAGGGAGTGTTAGTGAGTTCCAAGTGTGCTAAGGAGGGAGTGACAAGGTATGTTAGGTAGTGCCAAGGCATGATATAATGCTAGGGAAGCATGCCAAGATGTACCAAGTTCTGAGGTGTGCCAATGTGTGCTAAGGAGTGTTAGTGAGTGCTAGGGAAACACAAGGGAGCACTAGGTCAAAATGCATGGAAATGAATGAATAAGAGTGTGTGACAGGGAGTGCAGTGAGTTCCAGGTGTGTTAAGGAGGGAGTGACATGGTACGATAGACAATGTTAAGGCATGCTAGAGTGTGAGGGCAACATCCAACTGAGATGTGTCAGGTTCCAGGATGTGCCAACGTGTGCTAGGAAGTGTTACAGAGTGCCATAGAAACACAGGGGACCATTAGGTCAAAATAATACATGGAAATGATTGAATAATATTTTGTGACAAGAAGTGTTAGTGAGTTCCAGGTGTGTTGAGGGAGTGACAAGATATTCTTTGTAGTGCTAAGGCATGCTAGAGGCTAGGGAAACGATATGCTAAGATGTGCCAAGTCCTAGGGACGTGTGCCAATGCATGCCAGGGAGCATTAGGGAGTGTCATGGAAACACAAGGGAGCGCTAGTTTACAATGCATGGAAATGAATGAATAAGAGTATGTGACAAGGAGTGTCAGTGAGTTCTAGGTGTGTTAAGGAGTGAGTGACAAGTTATGCTAGGTAGTGCCAAGGAATGCTAGAGTGCAAGGGCGACATGCCAAGATGTGCTAGGTGTCAAGGAATGTTAGGGAGTGCCATGGAAACACAAGGGAGAACTAGCTCAAAATGCATGGAAATGAACGAATAAGAATGTGTGATAGGGAGTGTTAGTGAGTTTCGGGTATGTTAAGGAGGGAGTGGCAAGGTTATATGCTAGGAAGTGCCAAGGAAAGCTAGATTTCCAGGGCATGTCAAGGAGTGCTAAGGAGTGCTAGGGAGTGCCAAATCATACCAAGGAATGTAGAGGGTGCTAACACGTGCCACATAGTGCCAAGGGATTGTTAGATGTGCCAGGTTCTATGGTAGGTCAATATGTAAACTATGTTGCTTATTTTTTTTATGGCCACGATTGGATGTGAGCCCTGACATGGTAACTTGTAGCTTGTTAAGTTGGATAAGTTGAAATTTTACATGAGTAGCTGTAACACTAAAAATTGTCACCTTGACATTCTACATTATGTGTGAGTCCATTACTACTCATACTTTCCTCCTTTGCAAGTCTTAAGCCTCAGTTCTTCATATCAAACCTTGAAAATAAGAGAAAGTCCTCAAAAAGTCTCTAAAACTCTGGTTCCACACTTTCTCTTAGCATTACCTGCGGTCCCGCACCTGAAGCTCATTTCCCCTGCGCACCTGACTGCTCTGTCTCTATGTTATGGGTGCAGACCCCTGTAAAAGTTAAAAAGGTGCAAGTATATTAATAAAAACTCACTTTGAGTCATTTCTAGAAGCTTTTGGAAGGAATCTTGAGGTGGCAAGTTCGCTCCCTTAAGGTTCATGCATCCCATACCTTAAGGAGCTAACCCCTTGATGTGAGGAGCCTATCCCTTTGAAGGAGGACTCTATCCCTTCATAGGTGGACCTATAACCTCATTCCTCTGCACTATAAAATGAAGCAATGGGTTGGTTACTGGGGAGGTTGAAAGCTGAATATTTTTGAGGTGAAATGCTGCTGGAACTTAGTCCTCCTAATTGAGATTTTATGAAGAGAGATTACATACCTCTTTGATCTCATTTGGAAGAGTGTAAGGCTTGTCAAAGTAGAGGAGATTCCTGTTTCGAACCCTGGGAAGAGCTTGTTCAACATCAAGGTTGAAAAGGTTGTAAGGTTCTTCTATTTCAAAGTTAATACAAATAAGTTTGTTTTTCTCAATAAGCTGTGTTTTATGCTTTATTTTGTGGATTCCTTGATCACCACAATGAACATGATTTATGATATTAGCTATGCAGGTGTTATTTGATGTTTGCTTGTTTGTGTTTCCAGGTTCTCAAAAGGAAACTCTTTCGGATGGTTGAAGGATGGTTGCTACAAACTAGTGTTGGACTTAAGGTAGGGTCTAAACACCTCTATAGCTTTTATTAATGAATCACAATATGTTTAGAGAAACATAGATTTGCTTGTCTTCTTGTTGCTAGATATATTTTGATACTAGGGAGATCAGCCTTGTTCGCAAGATCGATTTATCCGGCCAACAAATTGGCGACTCCACCGGGGACTTGAATTTGGTTTTTGGTTTTCCTTTGTCTTTGACTTGAGAAGCTTGTTTGCATTTATGGTTTTTGATTGATGTATGTTGACTTGGGTAGTTTTTAGAATCTAGATTATTTTTTGTTTTTCCAAAGTTTTCAGGGGACTGCACTTTTATTTTTATAGACAGTGCGGGCATATCCGCACTTTTCCTTTAGTAAATAGAGTGGTACCGCGCCCGTTTCTTCTGGAAGCCTGCGGACCCTGTAATTTTTTTTGAAAAACCTAAAATGTTTTCTTCCAGTTAAGTTTAGGTTTTATTTACGGCTTTTAGTGTCTACCCAGATATGCATTCTTTCTATCAAAAATATCTTGTGAGTAAGTTCCATTGGTATTTTTGTTTTAGATGATTTTCTAGAAGTTTTGCATGCCTGGAGTGGTTTTCACATGGTCTCTGTAGTGACTCAAAGATCAGAAGCTTGAGAAACCTTAGATTACCCTGGTGTCTTTTTGTCTTCTTGATGAGCCTGACTGAATTGTGAAATCTGTCCTTTATGAGAAATATATTTGCTTTTCTCCTTGCAAATCTTTGAACAAACTTGGTTATAAGTTTTGAATTTCATTTTTACAAAAGAAAACATATTTGGATGTTTTTTGATTGATTTGTTATTCTGAACGAATGAATCCTTAGTTTACTAAACAACTAAGTAAAACGTCCTAAAAAAGAATTGAAGCTTTTATACAATTAGGTTTTAGAAGTTTTTAGATCTCAAAATTATTTTTGTAGTTTTGAGTGTTTTCTTGAACTTCTAGATATCTTTTGAAGAAAATTGTTTTTTGTAGTTTCGAGTTTTGAAAAATAAAAGGGATTTATTGTGAACTTTAATTAGTAGTCTCGTTTTGAGTTCTTATTGAAAAATACAAAATATTTTCTTTCCATTTCCATGTTGAAAGAAAGATTTGTTTCTTAAAGAATTGCATTTTCGAACTCTTTCTTTTAGCTAGAATTTCATTGAAAGAAAAACAAATTGTTTATCATTTTAGGTGCATATTTTTAGTGTTTTTGGAGTCGAGTCTTCACACCATCAAAGTTTCATTTCCATACCTATTGAATTAAAGAACAACCCATAAAAATAACGCTTAATTAAAATTGATCTAGCAATCTTTTTTATTTATAGGGCTCTTATCACCAATATAGCTTAGGCTAGTATCTTGGAGTAGGGAGTAATTAACTCTCCAAGATAGTTAAAACAAACAAGTAGCTATATCTTGCAATAGGTAATCTAATTGTAATTGATACATTATGGGAAGCTTCTCTTAAAGGAGTTAATCACGAAATCATGTCCGAACCTTTGAGATGGGAAAGATAGAAGATTTGCGCGTATTATAAAAGGTAAACCCCGGATTAACCATTGTCGAGGAGCCTGGGGTCACTTGTTGGTAAACCTCGGATTGATCATGTCGAGGAGCCTTCAAGGGATTGAGCTTTGTTACTTTTCCCTTGCACGTAGACCGGATCATAGACTGTTCCCCCAATTGTATTTGTTGTTATTGGTAACCTTAGTGTCCATAAACTTAAGATTATTTCTTAAGGTGACGGTGAAGGAAGGGTCTCACTGTACCTGGAGCAGATGTTGACTAGACTCACTTGGACTCTCTGGGGGGTTCTCTTCACTCGATATGGTTTTGTGAAGAAACTTGTGCCAGTTTGTTTCATTAAGCAAGTTGTCAGGGTAACTATTCCAACCACCCTTTCTGTATTAAAATTCTACGACGTTGGATTTCATCACCAACTAGTGTTTTTAGTATAGGAAGTTACTGTTTGTGTGTGGTTTGAACTCTTAGATTTTTTAGGCGTGTGATTCAGTTGTTTGTTTCTTTAGAGACTTTAGATGCTTTTATTGAAATTTTCTTTATTTGCGTGTGATTATTTTCATCCTACACCCATAGATTATTATCCTTGATCAATCATGTCAAGACAGTCATCTATGTTTTCCCAATCACCGTAAACATTTCTATATGGCGGTCCTACTATTACTTTGGGGTACCAGTCACTTTCTGGTACTTTTTCAGGAGCAACTCCTCGACAAACTGAACATCAGTTATCACCTGGTAATAATGGAACTAAAACGTTGAACACAGAGCAGATTTTTATTATGTAAGGTAATATTCCAAATCCTCAACCTCCAGATAGTTAGTTATCACCTTGGGGGCAAGGTAGTTAGTTACCGCCTGGGGGGCAACCTCAAGGTAGTCAGTTATCACCTAGGGGGTAACCCCAAGGTAGTCAGTTTCCACCTGGAGGGCTACCTCAAGGTTTTCAACCTTCAGGACAGTACATACCCCAAGGTCAACCCTAAACTCAGTATATTCCTCAAGATGCTTATCAACCCCAGATTCAGTACGTGTCTGAGGGTTATCAATCTCAAGGTTAGTACCCAGCTCAAGGTTTCCAACCGCCTTCTAGTCAATCATTTTTACAAGGAACTGGAAATATACCTCCTAATTATCAGCCCTACGTTCAACCAGGTTATGGTCCTCCATACGTACAACCTTTTATGGGTCCCGGAATGAATATGGTGTGGGATCCGTCTCAAACTCAACTGACTTTGCAACCTAATGTGCAGTTACCTTATCAAGTTGGACAAACTTTGGTTTCTGGTCCAATCCACCAACCTGTCCAACCTACGGTTTAAACCTCTGCACCTGGTTTAGTTCAGCAGCTTGGGCCTAGCTCACCTTAGAATCCGCCTCGAACTACTGCTGCAACTACTACTTTTTCTGTTCAACCTACTACACCTGTTTCTGGAGTATCTGTATCTCTGGTTTCTACTATCCCTGCATCAGTGCAAACTCCTCAAGTCTCTGTGCCCCAGTCAGGACCTCTGGTTCAGACTTCGGTCCAGATGCCTACAGGAGAAGTTGGTCCAAGTACAATTGCCACGAGTCAACCGTACCAGGGATGGTATCAATCCGGTCCTAGTATACAAAATCCAGTTTATCAGTATCAACCGTATCCTGGCTATACTTATCAACAGCCTCAACAACCCCAGTTTGGTCTGGTTAATCATGGTTTTCTAGGAGGTTATAACATTCCTAATGCAATCCAATTCCAGGTTATCCAAGATATCCTCCTCCTGGAACTGGTCTCATTACTCAAGGTTTTCATGAACCTAATCGTTAGTTACCATTTATTGCAACTTTGGATTTACCTGATTTTTCGCACCTTATGAACGATCCGATTTACTATCTTTCGTATTGGCTGCCAATGCCTAGTAAGTTGCCCAGTGATATCCTGAAATTTGAGGGTAATTCAGGTGAGGATCCGTCAAATCATGTTATGACTTATCACCTCTGGTGTGCATATAAGTCAATCGTTGATGATTCAATTCGATTGCGTATTTTTCAAAGAACTCTTATTGGTCTTGTCGCCAAATGGTACATTGAGTTACCACGAGGCTCTTTTTATAATTTTAGTCAGTTAGCTACTTCTTTCTTAACTCATTTTGAGTTGCCTGTCAGATACGACAATGGCATGGAATTGTTAACTTCATTAAAACAATCCACGTCCACATATAATTCTAATCATATTCATGAATGGCGATGTAGAAGGCGTTTAGTGAAAGTTTACATTCCAGATCAAATTTTAGCGGAATGGTTCATAAAATCATTGTTACCTAAAATCACTGAAGATGTAGCTAAGGCAGGAGTTGTCACTGAAGAGCAAGTCATTGCTTAGGCTCAGTACCTTGACCTCTTTTATACGCAGTCAGGTACTTTACACGAAAAAATCCTGATCTTCCAAAAACTACAACTCCTTCAGGGTCTCATGCCACTGCTGGTATGATTGGTTCAGTTAGTATTAAAAGCAAGAAGAAATATTCAAAGAATTCTTCTCCTATAATAACTTTACCTGATTCCCCGAAAGGATATTCTTCCACTGAAGTTTCTGCCGACGTCCATGTCGTAGATTCATCTACAACCAAATCTGGTAGTAAAGAGAAGGGGAAGAACAAAAACAATTAAAATTCAAAAGATAAAACAAATAAAAATGAATCTATTGACAAAAAACGAAAACCTCGCTATCCTTGTTTCATTTGCGACGAGGATCATTTTACCAAAGAATGCCCATATCAAGCAGAGTTTTCAAAATTTGTTAAAGGTTCTCAAACGCCTACTGTCTTGAAGGATCCTTTTCCTACTCAAGATAGTAAGATGGTTGCTTCTTCCTCGAATACCTCAGAAGAACCCATTATGATGATGTCTCATGTCAGGATTGCGACGCGATCACAAGATTATGGTAGTAAAAATCCTATTGATGGTATAGAAGCAAAATCTTCTAATTTAAACACATCAATGACACTTCCTCCTGGGCCTGCTCCACTACAGATTGAGAAATCCAACCCAGAATTAGTAACCAAACTGCCTGTTAAAGGTATATTTTGGAAATCAGCTTTCAATCCACATGCGAGAGCTACTCAGAATTATAATATTGTTGAAGACTTAGCCATTTCCCCTTCAACAATGTCGGCTTTGGAAGTGCTACAATCATGCCCAACACAACGTAAATTACTATTGTCTGCTATAGGAGCTGTCGATATTTAGGATTCGAACCTAATAATATTTTATTTAGAGAATAGTACACCCCGCCTCCCTCATCAAATGGCTTTCCAGATTCCAGTGTTAGTAAAAAACAGACCTTTCTTTCGGACTGTGATTGATGAAGGGGCTTCTACGTGTATTATGTCGATCCAGTGTTGGAAATCACTTGGTTATCCCACACTCAATCAATCTCCAACAATTCTAAAGGCTTTTGATGGCCGAGGGTTCCATAGGGGTTAAAGGCAAAACTGTAAATCTAGATGTGGAAGTAGTTGATACCCCTCTAGATTACAACCTTCTCTTGGGTCGCAATTGTTCTTATGCTATGACTGCTATTGTTTCATCGGTATTTCGGCTTATTAAGTTTCCTCATAACGGGAAGATCGTTACGATAGACCACTTGACTTATTTTTCATCTGATCCACCCTCTTCAGATAGTGTTCAGCACTTCGGTAAAACAACTATCCCTTACATGGATGTTGGGGTAGGTTTGATTAAAGATTCTGGTTTACTAGGAACTCTTTCCTTCCCTCCTCCTAACGTATCACCTTCTATTGCATATTAATATGATTTCATCGAACCCTATTGCTTTTGATGATCCTCAAATCGTACCTTCCGATTCTGAGGTGGATTCATTTGATGGCGCGATGCCTTTGAATCCATTTGAAATTGCATGTCAGGCTGTACTGTTGTTTTCTGATTCCTGACCTATCGCGAGGATAGTTTCTTCCTGTCTCAACCTCGTTAAAAAATGAAACTGGATGTTGCGAGGATAGTTTTTTCCTGTCTCAACCTCATTAAAAAATGAAACTGGATGTCGTGAGGATAGTTTCTTCTTGTCTCAACCTCGTTAAAAAATGAAACCAGATGTTGCGAGGATAGTTTCTTCCTGTCTCAACCTCGTTAAAAAATGAAACTAAATGTTGCGAGGATAGTTTGTTCCTATCTCAACCTCATTAAAAAATGAAATTGGATGTTATGAGCATAGTTCCTGGTCTTGTGTCAAGCTCATTAAAAAATGAATCAAGGGTCATGAGCATAGTTTCTTGTCTTGTGTCAAGCTCATTTAAAAAACGAAACAAGGGTTATGAGGATAGTTCTTTTCCTGTGTCAACCTCATTAAAAAATGAAACAACTCCCTCGAAAGTGAACCTTCATTCCATCCACTTGGTTGAATGCAATGAAGCTTGGGGGGCATGTACCTTGATTTGCATCATTATGCCAGGGCATGCGAACTTATAGCAAGTATAGTTTTTCATTTCAAGCTTGTGTAAACATGAAACCGAATCCAAGTAGAGTTCTCTATGGTTCAAGCTTGTGTAAAAATGAACCCATACCCGATCTACATCTCGTGATTGTCGTTTTCATCCTCTATATTCTGTTAGATGAGCCTTGGTTGTTTTCATTCCATCGCCACCATCTCTTTGGCTGATCATATGCTTTCACTTGCTTGTTTTTCCTTTCTTGAGGTACCGCAACTATGATTGGTTTTGTTAGCCAGCCTCTTAACCATTACATGTTTTGAGCAGTTCCACCATTTCCGGAACCAATTGCTACCCTTTATACCACTCGTTCCTCTAGGACGAGTCTTCTTTAAGCTCTTTTCTGACTCCTAAAATATGAAAAGATTGCCTAGATTTTGCCTTTTTGAACTCGTTAAACGAAATTAAAAAGGCAGTCCACTTACAGCTCTTTTCTGACCGTACAAACATGAAAGATTGTCGGAATTTTGTCGTTTCGAGTTTGATACTGGTTATGAAATGACGTGTATTTGATCACTTTTTTACTTTTTCAGATTGAGGCCACTAATTATGAAAAGTACTCCTTGATCGTAATGGTCAAGTGGTTCTCTCAAGTATTATTTTATACTTTTTTGGGCTTGGGGGACACAAATTTACGAAAAATGACACCCATGGAGTTTTCTTAAGTTTTTCTTCTGACTCCCTAAAATTGAAAAACACCGAGTTTTTCCTATCCTGGACTCATTAAAATTTAACAGTAAAGGACTTGTTCAATTTTAAACAGGAACGAACCACTCCTTCTTAGGGTTCGAATTTTAAACCAAGTTGGACTCATCCAAAGGATGAGCTTATAAACAAGCAAATGTTATCCTCCTCAAGCTTGTCAAAAATAAAGAGGTACTTGCCAGAAATGGTGGGGGAAAAGAGAGAAAAATGAACCTGTTTGTCACATTTTGTGTTTTAGAAAAGTAGTTAACCACTCTTGAACACGACACTTTATGTTCACCTGGGTTGGGAAATCCTTTGCCTAACAGTTAATCAAACCATATTGAAAGTCTTCAGTCGGTTTCTGGGTATTCGCTTTGGGTCAATTGTCACCAAAACATCTACAGTGTCGTTATGTGTTCAAGAAGTCAGTTCAAACAAACCATTAATCTGCAAAATATCTGTCATCCATTTTGACCATCCCTGAGTTAGTCCTTTCCAAATATATTTCTTCAAATCTTGATCTATGATTTCGTGTTGTGGGCTTGCCTACGACAGATCGCTTTCTATCTACTTCAGCTCATTATCTAGAAAGATGATTTAGAAATCATCAGTACCTTGGAATCTGCATGCCCTAATGGCAGGTTTCTCGCCTTCGATGATAGGTTACATCATTGACCTTCGATCAAAGGACTCTATGACATGTTTGATATCAGCGCATTTATTCACATTTCATGGATTGTACTGAGTACTCTGAGAGCCATTGAAATTACTGGTGGCTTCTCTCGCACTTGTTAACAGTTCACGTCATTGACTGGTAATCAAGTGGTTTCTACCATGTTTGACTTCGACACATTCATTCACATGGATATAATCGTACTAGTTCGGGAAGCAGAAATCAAGACCCTGGATCTAGTTTCTACCATCCAGGCTGCGAGGAATTTTGTTATTCATTATACAGTGGACTATTCATAAATAGATGGTTGCGCCCATACTGTGTCTACATATGTCTATACTCTTGGTGTATTACAAAATCATTCCTGTATCAGAACAGTTTAGTTAGTTTTCTAGTTAGTTTTAATCTGAGTATGGGAATGCCTACCTTAGTGATGATATGTTCACATATATATATTTTGCATTGAATGTTTTTACAGGTTCCGACTGGGGTGTCCGCAAGATGATCCTTGAAATGATAAAGTACTTCACTCTTCATACATGAAATACTTCATCTTCATCTATTATAGACTTCGCACTTTAGGGAGTAATCTGTTGCACTAAAAATTGTCACCTTGACATTCTGCAATCTGTGTGATTCCATTACCACTCATACTTTCCTCCTTTGAAAGTCTTAAGCCTCATTTCTTCACATCAATCCTTGAAAATAAGAGAAAGTCCTCAAAAAGTCTAGACTCTGGTTCCACACTTTCTCTTAGCATTACCTGCGGTCCTGCACCTGAAGCTCATTTCCCCTACGCACCTGACCGCTCTGTCTCTGTGTTATGGGTGCGGACCCCTGTAAAAGTTAAAAAGGTGCAAGTATATTCTTAAAAACTCACTTTGAGTCATTTCTAGAAGCTTCTAGAAGGAATCTTGAGGTGGCAAGTTCGCTCCCTTAAGGTTCATGCATCCCATACCTTAAGGAGCTAACCCCTTGATGTGAGGAGCTTATCCCTTTGAAGGAGGACTCTATCCCTTCATAGGTGGACCTATAACCTCATTCCTCTGCACTATAAAATGAAGCATTGGGCTGGTTACTGGGGAGGTTGAAAGCTGAATATTTTTGAGGTGAAATGTTACTAGAACTTAGTCTTCCTAATTGAGCTTTTATGAGGAGAGATTACATACCTCTTTGATCTCATTTGGAAGAGTGTAAGGCTTGTCAAAGTAGAGGAGATTCCTATTTCGGACCCTAGGAAGAGCTTGTTTAACATCAAGGCTGAAAAGGTTGTAAGGTTCTTCTATGTCAAAGTTAATACAAATAAGTTTGTTTTTCTCAATAAGCTGTGTTTTATGGTTTATTTTGTGGATTCCTTGATCACCACAATGAACATGATTTATGATATTATCTATGCAGGTGTTATTTGATGTTTTCTTGTTTGTGTTTGCAGGTTCTCAAAAGGAAACTCTTTCGGACGGTTGAAGGATGGCTGCTACAAACTAGTGTTGGACTTAAGGTAGGGTCTAAACACCTCTATAGCTTTTATTGATGAATCACAATATGTTTAGAGAAAGATAGATGCTTGTCTGCTTGTTGTTAGATATCTTTTGATACTAGGGAGATTGGCCTTGTCCACAAGATTGATTTATCCGACCAACAATAGCCTAAGATGATTTATATTCAATCTCAAGTGAATAAGGCATAGTCTAGTTGTAGTAACTGTAACTTGGTCAAGTTGTTGTAGTCAAGGTAAGACTTAGTTGGGTTCCTAAGTCCCAAAAAAAGTAAGGGTAGTTGTGAGGGAATTATAGATAAGGAGTGCTAGGGTATTCCAAGGAATGAAAAGGCATGCTAACACATGTAGAACATTGCCAATGCATGTTGAGGAATGTTAAGGAGTGTTAGGGCATCACAAGGGAGAACTAGGTCAAAATACATGGAATCGAACAAATAAGTGTGTGTGCCATGGAGTGTCAATGAATTCCAAGTGTCTCAAGGAAAAAGTGTGTTAGGATAAGGTCAAAATAGGAATTGTAGGAGGCAAGCATATGATTACAATTATAAGTGGTTGGTCAAACCAATTTCAGACAAAGGGAGACTTTGGGTTGGGCACAACATTGTTTTTCCAATGACTTGGTTGGGTTCCCAAGTCGCAAAAATATTAAAGCTATCTATGAGGCAATGAAAATTAGGGAGTGCCAAGGTGTGCATGGATTCTAGTCAAAGTAGATATCAAAGATATTTTATTCAAGGCCATTGAATTGATTTACGAGGCAAAAGTTTAGACCCATAACATTGATTATTGGAAAATATCATTTCATTATTTCAATTGTTACAAAGTTGGACATGTTCAGACCTAGTGGTTAGAGTTGAAGGCACTTTTCTTCGACAACAAGTAAAGTGTGTGTACTCTCTTTCTTTTTCCCAAGGGTTTTCACTGTCTTGGTTGCCAGACAGTGGATCTTGTCAATAATTAATCACATCCCGCCACAATTTTGAATGGAATTTGATATTGTTAATTGTGAGCCCAATCATGTCCATAGGAGGCATTCAAATTCTAGTATGAATTTATAGGTGACACTTCATTGTCTTAACAGATCCTCTCCAACCAAATCACGAGGTGTTTCCAAGATGGATGGTGTTCTAAGGTAGATATTTAATTTAAGCATGAGTTGTCTAAGGTTGTTTTCATTTTGAGCAAAAATAGTAGTGCAAAAGAGCTAAGCTCTCATTCTAGCTTTGAGGTAGTAACTATCCCTAAGTCTCAGCCAAACTCCCTTTCATTTAAGCTTTTTAAGCCTCTTTTGGTCCCCCATGGTTCCAGAGCTTTGTCTAAGCCAAAGCTCTATGTTAGAGTGAAACAAGATAAGTTTTCAATGGTCATTGGTAAGGATATTAGGTTCGAGGATATCCCAAACTTGTTAGAAACTACTTTGGTAGGAAGATTTTATGGTAAGACAATGCAAAAGGAATCTCTCACGGCATGGGTTTTGGACAATTGGATGTCAACCCTGGGTTATATGTCAGTTTTCCATGGATTTGTTTGTGGTTGGATAGGCTTTCAATTTTGGTTGAGGGTGGACTATAATAAGATGAAGGAGACAGAATGGGATTGGGGGCCATCGAGCCTAGTCCTGGAAACATGGTTGGTGGATTTTGATCTCGCTCACAAACATATCTCGATGCAACAACTTTGGGCTATATTGTCGAGCCCTCCCCTTGTCTTCTAGATAGAGGAGGCCCTTCACACTATTGGCAAGAAGCTTGGTAGATTTATTTCTATGGACCCTAATTGGTATGTTTCGATTAATAGGCATTAGGTTTGGATTCTAGTCAAAGTAGATATCAAAGAGTGTTTATTCAAGGCCATTGAATTAGTTTACAAGGAAAAAGTCTAGACCCATAAGATTGATTATTGGAAAATCTCATTTCATTATTTCAATCATTACAAAGTTGGACATGTTTAGATCCAATGGTTAGAGTTGAAGGCTCCCATTTTGAGGAAAAAGAGAATTTGGAAGAAAGTTAGAAGCAAGTTTGAACCAAAATCTACATTTTCAAATAATCAAAAAAGTTCATGTCATGTTGGAACCTATCCTTAAGGTTTATTGAGAAGTTCAAGTAAACATTATGCCTCCTTCTGCTAAGATTAATTCCCATTCATATTCTTCTTTGGTTTTATCTCTTCATATAAATTATTTTACTTTGATGGATTTCCCTATTATCTTGCATTCTCCTCTCCATCTTCCCTCTCTTGTCCTTGCCCCTTCTATTCCTAATCGTATCTCCCCCCCTTTGACCTTGAATTGTCAAGCCTCCCTAAAGAGGTTCAATTGTAGTGAATAAGCCTAAACATTCGAATTTCCCCAGCACTCTCAAGCCTAAGGTTAGACTAACGGAAGAATGTTTATCGAAAGGAGGATTAGCCTCAGATCTGCAAATCTAAAATGTAGCAAGTTGAAAATCTCACCCTCTTAGCAAACAACAAAAATCATGACAAAATATTAAAAGGGGAAAAGGAAAAGGTAAATGAAAGACCTTTCAAAGAGGTTGGGAAAAAATAGGACTTGCAGGAGGCAAACCTACAATTGCAATAAGGGGTTGGGAAAAAGTAGTTTCAGATAAAGGGAGACTTTGGGCTATGCACAACACTATTTTTTCAATGACTTGGTTGGGTTCCCAAATTGCAGAAAAAAGTAATGCTATCTATAAGGGCATGATAACTAGGGAGTGCCAAGGTGTGCTAAGGAATGACAATAAGTGCTAACACATGTGAGACAGTTCCAAGACATGTTAGGCATGCCAAGACATGCCAAGATGTGCTAAGTTATAGGGTGCGGCACCAATGCATGTTAGGGAGTGCTAGGGAAACACAAGGGAGCACTAGTTTCAATTGCATGGAAATGAATGAATAAGAGTGTGTAATAGCGAGTGTTAGCGAGTTCCAAGTGTGCTAAGGAGGATCAACCCCACCAAAATTAAGCACACTAACCCAAGGTTCCAGTGACCCAAATTGAAACTAGATACAAAACCCATTTCAAAATACTCAACCCAGATGATTTCTAAGGAAATACATGTGTCATATACTGAATTCAACAAAACCCATTCCAAAAAAAAGAAACAACTCGGTTTAATTCTAAGGAAAATATGCGTTGGAGCTACATGCCTATATTTCTGTCGACCCCTGGCATAAACCTCCGCCTATTACTTGGTATTACATGTATCTAAGGGATACAATATGGTAATGTTGATGAGCCCTGCTATGGATCCTGAAGTTGTGTTTGTCAAATATTCAAAATAAACCCCCATTGCATATAAATTCCACCGAATAACATCTCTAATATGCTATATATAGATGTCTACTATGGGGTACAAAATTAGGTATTCAGAACCCCAAGTGCGAATACAGAAAATTGATGATTGATGCTAGAAGTCCAATAATAAGAAGTTGGGTTTCTCGCGACCGAGATTCAAAATCAAAACAAAAAATCTCCCTGAGGGATTAGAATAGAGAAAAATCAGCATGGTTAACTAATCCAATATATGGGAGTTTAATGCAAGTGATGATGTCAGCCCTTGACTTACCTAGCTATCAATTACAATGAAGTTCAGATTGCAGCCGTTGTTGATGATTTTGACAGTGTGGTACATGATAGCATTGGATGTTTGGTGTCTCAATTAACCAAGCTGCAAAAAGTTCGACTGGATCCTTGTGCTGGTCTGGATTGAAGTTAGAGTTTTTTTATGAAGCTAATTTTAAAATTGGGCGGGACTGTTTTATGTAACTACATGTAATGGTTCACAACACTATTGAATGAGGTACTGTGCACTAGTCGAGTAGACTTGGAATTGGAATTCAACATTGTTATTAGATTTATTTTAGATTTGGATTAATCAAGTATTCAAGAATTTAGATAGATTAAATTTCTTTTTATTTTTAATAAGGAAAAAATTATTGATTTTCATTAATAAAAAGTAGATATATAATTTGGTATTTCATTGTTAATGTTTTTGCATTAAAATAAAATGGTTAAATTTCTAAGTATCTTATTACTCTAAATTATAGTTCTTTTATTTCTGAAAATTGTCTACTATATCAATTTTCACAAAAAAGCTTAAAGTTTTTTATGATGACAAATATAACATATATGATTCAAACATGACAAAAACATATCATGATCTATGAAAATTTTCATGGACGGATGACAAATAAATGAGATGAAGGAAAAAATTTCAAGGGCATCCCTTTATAAGTTAAAACTCCCTGAGTTGCAAAAGGATTCCTTTGTCGAAAACTGAGTAGAAAATCCTCCTTGGCACATAGTTGCATCCCTTCTTTGATAGGAGATCTGCTACTTGATTCTACTCTCTATAGACATTATTAGAAGCGAGTCTTTGAAAGGTATTCATCAAAGATCTTATGGATTACATCCAAAAAGTAAGGGAAGGTAGTCCAAATTTTGTTCTCAATTGTACCCAATCTAGGATCATCTTGGAATCTCCAAACATAGGTAAATATTCAATTGCAATCCAGTTAGCACGTAAAAGATTCCCCAAGAGTATGATTAGCTCAACTCTATTATTTGACCCTGTGCCACTATACCAACTGATATGGAAGGTGTTGTCTGGCTTCAAAACCAAATGTGCCCCACTTCCACAAATACATAAAAAATAAATAAATAAATAAATAAATAAATAAATAAATAAAAAAATAAGTATGACCATAGCTCCATGAGTTGAAAATGTCTTCTAGGTTGTTCCTCCTTCATTAGCCATATCTCCATAAGATATGCAAAGATATTTAAATAGTAGTCTCTAGTATCTGGTTTCGTTTGTTAAAAAATCTTCTCATTCCTGCTTCTCCATTGCCCCACAAAATATAGAAAGGCATGGAATGATATGTCTCGAAACCTTCAAACCATTGAGTGATACATCTCTAAATGGAAACCATCTTCCAAATTACATGTATTTTAAGTGTTTGAAGAACCCCACTCCATATCGAGATCGCAAAAGGACATGTTAGAAATAGATGTTCCACGTCTTCTAAATATTCTTTGCATAAAGAGCATCTTCCAAGATCCTAAAAGCCCCTTTTATGGATATTATCCCAACTTAAAATATTATTGTGTACCACCAGCCACGTAAAACATTTTAATTTGAGACGTATATCTCATCTCCACGTGTTATGAAACCAAAAAGCATTATCATTCAAGCCACATCCATGAGAAATACATTTATAAATCTCTTTAATCGAGATCTGCTCATTATACATAACACCTTCCCATTTTAGCTTTTCTTTTTTCTCAGTGAGTTTTAAACCTGTTAGACTTAATTGCGTTGTGAAACGTGCCCATTCTACAAATAGATCCTCTGGAAATCCAAGTTCAAATGTATTAAGCCAATAACTTGTAACAGAAGAAGATCCTCAATCATAAGAGATTTAGTTCATAAAGTAAAGCCTTTTCTTATGTAAATGCTCAAGGATGTGAATAGAAAGAGTATGTATTCCCTCCACTCCTTTGATATCATCTAGTCCTATTTCTATCCTATTCCCCCTTCCAACCTCCCATCTCAGATTTCATAGTAGCCAATATTTGTTTCTCATCATGCTTCTCCATATATAAGATGCCACCTTCTTCTTTGGAGCCGCCTCTTTAATCCATTCCTTAAGCTATCTATTTTTTAGATATTTCTCTTTAATAACCTATTACCAAATACCTTTGCCCTAGAAAATTTTCCATAATTTCTTGACAATTAAAGCCTTACTAAAACATTATGTGTCCTTTATACCCCACCCTCAATCCTTCTCATGTCTCGCAAGCACCTCTAAATAGACCAAAAGTATCTTATTTGTGGATTTAGGCCTAGCCCAAAGGCACCTAGCTATAATAGCATCAATTCTTTTGGTCTAAAGATACTGAGGGGGGAAAGATATTGAGGCTTGAGCCCTCTAATTGCAATGAAATCACCTCCTCCCCATTTGTCATGAAATGCTTTGAAGATGTCAATTGTTTAGGGTTTTGTCAAAGAGTGCAGGAAGTAGGTTACCATGAGCATCTCACAGGTATATTTTCCCTCACCTTGAAGGAAGACAAGATCACCATTGCAGGGACTAATTCCATGCTTTTAGTGGATGCCATCTCTCAAGCTATATGCATACCAAACCATGGCGAAAACTCGTTCAAGGCATGAACCTAGACCTAGAAGAGTACAAACCCTACTTGAAATCACAATACAAAGGAGATCACTCACATGTTTTCCCATTCAGATACTTGTTGGAGAGATATGCACCATTGATGAAGGTTGTCATGAAGTTCTTCACATGTGAGGGCAGATTTTTTAGGCTATATCAATACCACATAAGACTGCTCATGCACTTTATAGCTGCCAAGTCTCTAAATTTGTCCAGTTACTTGTATAGGAGCTTAACCAAAATGTTTGAAAGGGTGCAATTGAAAGGCGAAGTGCATTATCCCAACCTCTTTCACCATAGCCTGATAAAGGTTATAGTACTCCATCAGTTGAAATAGAAGAACATGACATGGAACACCTTCATTGAGGCAACCTTGAAAACACATATAACCACTTCACCAAACCATGTCAATACAACCCATGGAGGTGGGGTCATCAAGAAAACATGATGAGCCTAAATTTTCCATAAACCACCTAAGCCTAGCTATCTAGACTTAAATCCTTTACATTCCAGTCATTTCTTGGCTATGATTTCATAGAGAGAGCCCTCTCTGGTTTGGCAGGGCTAGCTACCAAACTAAAATCTTGTTTTATGGTTTCCTCCATCAATCTCCTCATCAGCCTAGGACATTATGGAGGATAACAGAGGGCATGAAAACTAGGGAGTGCCAAGGTGTTCTAGTGAATGTAAGGTTCCCAAGTCATGGAAAAATGTAATGCTAGTCGTGATGTCATGACTGCCAAGGTGTGTTAGGGATTTTTAGGGCATGCTAACATGTGCCAGATAGTACGAAGACATGTCAAACAAGCTAAGATGTGCTAAGTGCTAAGTCATGCCAAGATGTACAAGGGTGTGACAATGCATGCCAGGGACTGTCAAGGCAACAAAAGGGAGGAACAAGTTAAAATACAAGGAAATGAGCACATAATAGGGTTAATAAGTCATCAATTTAACTTTTCCATGAGGGGCATGCCAGGCACACCAACACTAGGTGCCAATAGGTGCCAAGTGCCAAGTGTCAATGCATTCTAAGTGCCAAATCTTCCTTTGTTTCTTCTCATCTAGTTTCCAATAATTGATCTCAAATAAATTTAATAATAAATGATGCAAAAGCATACCAGGTCATCTCAACACATCCCAAGTGCCAATGTGCATCAAGAAGCGTGATGCGTGCTATGAAGTGGCAGATCATATTGAAGAGTGCTAAGGTGTGCTAGAGAGTGCCAATGCATGTTGAGTGTTAGGGAGTACTAGGACAACACAAGGGAGAACTAGGTCAAAATGCATGGAAGTGAATGAATATGAGGGTGTGTCAGGGAGTGTCAATGAGTGTTAGCTGTCATGCCAAGGAGAGAGTGACAAGGTATGCTAAGCATGGGTAAGGCATGCTAGGGAATATCAGGGAATGTCAATAAGTTCTAGAGTGTGCTAGGTAGTTCTGGGGTGTGCTAACATGTGCCAAATAGTGCCAAGGCATGGCAGGTGCTAAGACATGCTAGGATGTGCATGGTGCCAGAGTATGCCAATATGCGTCAAGGAGTTTCAAGGCAACAAAAGGAATAACTAAGCTAAAATGCAAGGAAATGAACACATAAGAGGGTTAATAAGTCGGGACTTTATCTTTTTCAAAAGGGGCATGCTAGGCACACTAATAATATGTTCCAATACATGCCAAGTGCCAATGTGTGCCAAGTGCTAATGTTTGTCAATGCAATATTATGCCAAGGTGTTCCAAGGCATGCTAGGAACTATAGGGAATGCCAACACATGATAGGGGAGTTCTATGTTATGCTAGGGCATGCCAACATGTGCTTGGGCATCCTACTCATGGCAAGATGTTCTAGGTACAAAGATGTTCCAAGACATGGGAGGTGCCAAGGAATGTTAGTGTACTGCTCCAAAGCATGTTAAGGTGTGCCATGAGTGTTGATGAGTGCTAGGTCTCTCTCATTAATAGAGTTGACAGAGCTTGATTATGTATTAAATAATATAGTTCCTACACACACTAGTGGAACTTTATTTAAAGGAAATTTGCTAGACAATAAACCTAATAGAGATGAATCATGTGTTGACTCATAGGAAAACTATATTCTTATGACTTGAGGGAAATGATACACACTAATTACTTCTTAACAAATTGAATAACTATTATAACCACTATGACCTTGAACACATAATGAAAAATATTCCACAACAATGGTCTTAAATCATTATCTTTTGACAAAAAATATAGTAACAGGTACATAGTGTCATAAAAAACTCATTGGAATGATCAATGATGACGAACATTTTTTGATCGTCACCAAAATTAACCAAAAAGAGCATTGGTGAGGGTCAATAAAACATCGTCACTAGAAGTGTCACCAAAGAGAGAATTGGTGATGGGCCTTTAATGACCCTCACCAAAAGTGTCACCAAAGAGATAATTACAGATGGGACTTTAATGACCCTCGCTAAAAGTGTCATTGAAAATGGATTTGATGACAAACCTTAAAGGACCATCACTATATACACTTACAAAAACAATTTTTTAAAGATCGTCACCATATGTAACATTGGTGACAGACCTTAAAGGTTTGTCACAGGCATGAAGCATCATCAAAAACTCATTGGAATGATCAATGATGACGAACATTTATTGACCGTCACCAAAAGTAACCAAAAATATCATTGGTGATGGTCAATAAAAGATAATCACTAGAAGTGTCACCAAAGAGACAATTAGTGATGGGCCTTTAACGACCCTCACCAAAAGTGTCACCAAAGAGAGAATTAGTGACGGGCCTTTAACGACCCTCACCAAAAGTGTCATTGAAAATGTCTTTGGTGACAAACCTCAAAGGGCCATCACTATATACAATTACAATAACTCTTTTTTAAAGACCGTCACCATATGCGACATTGGTGACGATCCTTAAAGGTCCGTCACAGGCATGACCCTCACCAATGACCTTTTTTCTTGTAGTGTCGAAAAATTATACAACTGATAGTACATTGTCCCTAAACTCTAATCTCAACTAGGTCTTCATATGAAGTGACATGCATGAGTTATTTATGATTGAATCTTCAGTTAACTGGTGAAGCAGTGAAGCTACATTGGTGCCTATCCCCCCTACTAGACCTCCTACTAGTTCCTCTAATAGTTGGAACTAGTTTAAATGACTATCACTCAATTAGATTGAGTTAACTAATTACAACTCAAAAGAACTTAACCTGAGCCCCTAAAATTTAGGGATCACTCTACATTACTCTAGATAGACTTCCAACTTGAATTTCCTAAGACAACTAAGTCAAATTAACTTAGTTAACTATTACAAGTTGCTATGAGAATAGAATTTCGATTTAATTCAAGGACAAATTAAATTAGGATTTCTTGTTGCTATTTTTAACACTCCCTCTCAACAAGAAAGGGATTAGCTTCTACTCTGATCCTCCATTGTGAAACTCAAATTTGCATCTTGACAAAGTCTTTGTCAAAATATCTCCATCCTACTCCTCTGTAGGAATGTACTCCAACAACATATATCCTCTGCACACAATCTCGAAGATGATGATACCAAATATAAATATACTTATACCGATCATGAAAATTGGATTCTTATAGAGTTTGATATTGTGGAGTACTAAAAAAGGTATGTTTTTGGTGATTATTTTGACATCTTTTCATTCAAACTTACAAACCCTTTGTATCATGAACTAGGTAGATAATAAGAAATTATGACAAAATCTGTAAGATTAATGTGCAAAACAAAAACACTGACAACTGTCATTTCTTATGCAGGAAAAGGGAAAAACGAAATACTGTCATTCCAAAGAAAAAGATAGGGCCAAGTTAACCGCTGTCCCTTTGGAAGGGAACCACATGCAAACAAGGCAAACCAAATTAAAATGTATCAGCCAGGGAAAGGAAATGGAGATAGCGGCTCGACGCAAGAAAGTAAAGAGATAACTGAGAGTCAACAGTTTAACGACCTAGACATCTCCGCCTCCGCCAGGGGCAGCACCGTTAGCCTGGGGGAGGATCTGTGATGTTTCTATGTAACTTTTCTTTAATTTAAGACTTTGATCATCGACTCTCGTTGAGAAGTGATCTGTTGTAATTCTGTTTAAATGCATTAATACAAACTTGGTTACTATTTCATCTTTGATCCTAGAATAATTTCAAGTGGTGTGCCCTTGGAGGCTAAGGTCCTGGCCCTGGTGGAACACTTGCTCTTGTATTATTATTTTTGGTTTATGCATGGTTTTGCTTATCAGCTTTATTCAGTAATCTGGTATGTTCTGTTATTTTACATCATAGCTCTGTTATGTTTGATCTATTGAGTAATATCACGTTCTAAGACAGAAGTATCATATCGACTCTGCAACGCATTGCTACTTCTTTAAGTGCTGATATAACTGGTTTCTACAGAATACTGTTGATGTTCAACTACAGAGTATCTGTGTTGTAACACTTATTAACTGGTATTACTGAATTCATCTTAGAGATCATATTTCCTTGCGATTGTTGAATCTATTGATGTTTCCGTTCCATTACAAAATACAGTCATTTTCATTATAACTAAGACTGATAATTGGATTACCAAGATCAGATTACTATTAAGGTGTGCCGTGTGTTAAGTTGTTGTGCCTTTGTATTTAGCTTTCAAGTGCCATTTCATATTCCATCACTAATTAGTGTTGTTCTATTTCCGTGTGCTGTTCGATTTATCCTTAAAGGTAGGAGATTGTCGTTCGATCTCTGTAGGACACGATTGTTGCATTTATTCTTGTAGACTTAGGTGTTGCTACTTATTAAACTCAGTTGTTGTTGCATTCCTTAGTTGCTGTTCCATTCCTTATTTGTTGTTCAATTCCTTATTTGTTGTTCCATTTCTTGTTATTTGCGTTATGATTGCTTCAGTGTGTAGAACGATCAGAGACTGTAGTGGGCATTGACATTTACTGTCTGGTTCCCAGATCGATGATATTTTCCCTGATTTCCTTTGATTCCATCAGTTTACAAAGGGATGAGTTATTGTTACTGAACCCTTAACTGATAAATTGCTTAGTTTCCTGAATGCATGGTTTAGTCTTTAAAAGTAGTTTGCTGTAAACAAGCATTCGTTTACTCTTGTATTTCTGAGCACTATACTACTAGCATTACTCTGGAAAATGATAGCCTCAAACTGAGACACTCTTTGAAATAAAAAAACGTTCCTGGATTGAAAAATTAATGTGAGGTAATTAGAGGTGAAAGAGACCCTTTTTACGACTCGACATTTTGGCGCCGTTGCCAGGGAAAGAGTGTAGCCATTTGTCTCTTTTTCAGAGTAGTGTAAGAGCCTGCTAGGGAAGAATTGGGTTTTAAAAATGGAAGGTAAGAACCTACGTGTGGAGCATGTAAAATCCCTTCTCCCTTGCCCACTTTCCTGCAGATTTGTTGTTGTTTTGTTTGGGTAGAATCTAGCAGTTGATTTGTGTGCATGACTAAGCAGAAAAAGCCAGAAAAGAATTCCAAACCTCTACCCAAGCCCGAAAAAGCTAAGGGGCCGGTGACCCTTGGCCGATCAACCTTTATAGACGAAATCTTCAAGAAAGCAGAATCTCAGCCTTCAGTAGGACCCAGAAAAGTTATTTCTAGACAGCCTACTAGTTCCCTTCAGGCCACAGGATCACCATCTGTAGCCTTTGCTGAGGTGCATAGTCAAACCGAAGAGCAAGATTTTCAAGAAATTGAAAATTCTAGCCCAGAACTATTGCAAGAAGGGAATTTTAGCAACCTTTGTGAAGGAAGAGGAGAGACAGGAGAAACTGAGGAACCAAGGTCTCCTCTTGGGGCAATTCAACCATTAAGCAGCCTAGACAAGGGAAGTGCTGCAAAAATCATTTATAACGAAGTTGAAGAAACTCAATCTCCTCAGACATTAGGCACCCTCAATATCCCAGATAAGGGAAGCGCTACTAAAACCATTCCTGTTAAAGCCATTCCCTCTCAACCTAGGAATACCCTCCTGGATATCCCAGAAGGTTATTGGCATATATTTGACCAAATGGCCCAAAACCAGCCAAACAACCAAACCTCTACATTGCAATACCCCATCGTGGATACTGTAGCAAATGAACCTATGAAAGAAATTCCTCCTCAGCATATCCCCACATTCCACGATCTTACATTAGAGGATCCAGATGCATTCCTATTTTAGTTCGATGTGCTGTGTAGGGGATATGACTATATCACCGACTCCCCGAAACTGAAATTATTTCCCTCTACATTAAAAGGGGCTGCTTTAAGATGGTTCATGGGATTAGGTGGTGGTGTTATAAATAACTGGGATCAAATGAAGGAATCTTTTCGAAGAAAATATGAGGACTATTGCAGGTCTAGAGAACTAAAAGACGAAATATTCCAAATGGTAGCTAGACCAAATGAAACATTAGAGGAGTATGTGGAACGTTTTCAGTATAATCTTCAAAGATCTCCTTATGCATCACTACCTTTACCTGATAATGTGTTAAAAACAACATTAATAAGGGGAATGAAGGAACAATGGATTGAAACATTAAACATTATGGGAAAAGGAGATATTTATCAGGAAAATTTTGCTGACATTATTGATTTATGTATCAGGAGCTCGAGAGGCAGTACAAGACTAAAACCGACAGAACATGATCGATTTGTAAGAGATAATAGAATTTCGGTAGAAGGAGTAACGCGTGCAAAAATTGGAAATTTATTGGAAAATTTCAAAACTGATATACTAGGGACACTAACAACACAAATTGATATTGTGCAGGCCAAACAAAAGCAAGTGGAGACATAACAGAATTTGGAAATCTTCTGTCCCCGATGCAGGAAGAAACACAGCCATAAGGAGTGTCCACTAGATGCAGTCCAAATTTGCACCATTTGCACAAAAGACCACCTTACGGAAAGCTGTCCCTCACTTCCTGGATTAAAAGAAGTATAAAAGGAAGCAGAAGAGGAGCCAGAGTCAGTGTATCTGATCAATTAGCGCCGTCAATGGTAGCCACGATGATCTGGTATGTTCTCAGACCCAACTTCTTCTTTTCAGCCTCCACAGTATCATGCTCAATAATATAATATGTGACAAAATCAACCCCCCTTCTCGAATTGGTCATAGCAGTCATTTCCTTCATCAACCCCGTGGTCGAATCAAGCAAGCCAATCCAATTGGCCGAATTTTCCCTATGCCCCACCATATTGGCAAAGTAATGCATATCCAGCACAATGGACCCCTCCTACTTCACAAAATCAAGCCTGGCAGACAAACTAGCAAAGACCGATGCATCAGCCAGTAGGAACCATTCCGCTCCCTCAACCTACACTGCCAGCCTTACAACAAAACTCCCAGTCTAACCTGAGACCGCAACTCCTAGCCTAGCCCAACCCTAATCCAAATAACAAATCGGTCCAATCTGTACAAATAGTAGAAACACCAGAAATAGGAGCCGATCTAAGGGAGTGTAATGATCTTCAGCTAAGATCTGGGCTATTATTGAAACTGAGGGAGATAAGACAGTTCATGTTGAAAATCAGTTACCGATATAACAACCGTCACAAGAAAAGGATGTGAATAGACAACAAATTCATCATCAAGCAACCACATCCTCTCCTCCATTCCCAGAATGATTAATCATACCTCGACCTACACAATATCCCGATTTTGACATTCTGGGAGAATTAAAAAACTTGTACATAAAAATTCCATTCCTCCAAGCCATTCAAGATATCCCGATATATGCAAAGACTATCAAAGAATTATGTGTAAAGAAACCAAGGAGGAATATAACAAACAATCCAAGAGTCCAAGTAGTTGGCACTCTATCTGACTTATTATCAGGAAAAGAAACACCCATTAAATACGAAGACCCAGGAAATCTAATAGTAACCGTACAAATTTATGGTCAAACCTTCTCCAATGCCTTAGTTGATCTAGGAGCTGCAATCAATATCTTAACAACTACTACTTGCCAAAAGCTAGGCATTACATCTGTAGAACCTACCTCTACTTTACTAGAACTGGCTGACCGATCTGTGGTTAGGCCAGAAGGCACACTACATGATATTATGGTATCTGTTGACTCCTGGGAGTATCTGACCGATTTTCTGATAATAAATCCCAAAAACTGACTTGATGGACATCCATTGATTTTAGGTAGACCTTGGCTTGCAACTGCTGATGCTTATATTGGTTGCCGACAAGGAAATATGACCATAACCAGAGGAGCAAATATCAAGAACTTAGCTTTATATCCTCCAGCGCAGCCAAGTGTCACAATAATGAAAACTAATAAGCACCATGTATCATACCTTACTGACAACATTAGATCTCCATTAACTATACAAGAGGCACTTGATTTCAAAGACCAAACAGAAGATGATGCCATTAATAATTTTATTAGTCAAACTAAACTCAGATCCCACACACAATGTCACATGATAGAGGCAGCATTCGATAATGAATTAGAAGAAGATCCTCTTAAAGATATTAATTATCAAACAATACCTATTACCTCTGTTGCAAACAGTAAAATTGTGGAAATTGAACCGGGAAAGACCTTAAACATTAATGCCAACCTCAACTCCGAACAATAAAGGAAGCTCATCCAATTATTGAAGAGATATAAAGAAGAATTTGCATGGGACTACCTTGATATGAAAGGAATTGATGTTGGCATTATGAGACAAGTGTTGTCCTTGATGGCAAATCACACTAATGACAAATCATAGTGCAGAAGGATAGCAACAAGGAATTGATGATCAGACTACAAGTATGAAGAGAAAATATATATACGCAGGTTCACTATATACCAAGTAGGGTATACACGCAGGTTCACTATATACCAAGTCGCGTATACGCAGGTTCGCTATATACCAAGTAGGGTATACAAGAAGGTTCACTATATACCAAGTCGCGTATACGTAGGTTCGCTATATACCAAGTAGGGTATACAAGCAGGTTCATTATATACCAAGTTGCATATACGCAGGTTCGCTATATACCAAGTAGGGTATACACGCAGTTTTATGCACGGAAAAGAGCGTACATGTCGGAAAGCTTACTTTTGGTCCGTGGTAGTTAGTCCTCGGTATTTGAACCTATGGTTTTGGACCATGGTATCTCGACAAGTGTGTTGATCCCAAGTATTGGGCTCTTGGTATTGATTTATTATGGTTTTGGACCGTGGTATTGAGCAAGGCCTAAGACTATAAAAGGAGAAGAAGATCATTAGGCAAGGGCATCCGAAAAGTCTTGAATATCTGAGGAAGTATGAGATCCAGTATGCAGGTTATGGGTTGATGATGCATTGCTTGATCTGAGCTAAGGAGGGATCTCACCGGTGGATGGAGAACAAGATCTAAGGATAGATCGGGATCAAATGGTTCGAAATGAACTATCTCTATATGATTGATTATGTTTATTCTAGATCTGTATATTGACGCATGTGATGATCTGAACTGGGTATAACTTAAGTTTGAAATCGCTGCAAGTCATGATTGAATATTTATAGATCTGTACGCGGGTTGGCTTTGGTGTATACGCGTATGTACGCAGGTTGAGTTCATTTTAGTAGCGTATACCTTTTGAGCTATGATATTTGCAGTTACAGGTGGTTGAAGGGTTCTAATGACAGTTTAAAGGTGTCAGTATTTTGCATATCTTGTTTGGCTGATGGTGTTTAGCTTCAGTATTGATGGATGAGAACTAATATTGGATCAGGATCATAATGACTCATATTTATGAGATCTGACGGACTAGATCTGGGTGCTAACGCATATATTATCCTTGTATATGTCATGATTTGGTTATGTCTGAAGTTAGGGAGTGCAGCGAAGTTATGAATAAGTGATTAATGACATATACGCTAGTTCATCTTGATGAAGTTGCGTATACACGTAGGTTCGACACTTCCAAGTAGCGTATGCACTCTGATGCATGATTTTGACGGTACAGTTGGTTCTGATTGTTATTGCAGAGCTCTGCTATGTGTTCTGGTGACTGTGTTGTTGACAGGGCTTCAGTGTTTCAGTGATTCAGAGATTGATGATGTGAGTATTGATTGTTTTGTGCTTCAATGATATTTATGGGTCCAGTATGAAAATTTGATGAAACGTGGCCTTCAGATTATGTGTTGTGCTTCAGGAGTATCCAGTCTGAAAATTTATGAAACGTGGTACCCGGAAGAGAGAAGATTGTAGGCCGGCGCCTACGTACTAGTATCTTAGCTAGTACAAGAGCAAAGGGGGTTGGAGCTCCCTTCTAGGAGAGTCTGGAGAACGAGAGAAGGTTGTAGCCTTCTGCAGGTTGTAGCCTGCGTGCTGGTAAAGGACTGCACCAGTACATTGTAAAAGAAGTTTCTTAATAAAGGAAGATAGAAACGAATTGCAGCAGGTGGTTTTCACCCACATTGGGTTTCCACCTTATATCATGGTGTTCATGTGTGCTTCTTGTGTGTGATGATCTGTTCTATTTTATTGCACCTGCTTACTGTTCATATGGTTAATGAAGTTCTGATACACTAACTAAAGATCAACATTTAATGGATTAACTGAATCATAAGTATTTTGGATATACGCTGGTTGCTTTAGACACAGTTGCGTATACACGCGGTTTCCCTTGAATGAAGTAGCGTATATGTATCTAAGTATGGAAATGAAAAAGTTTTATTGATCTGATAATACTGATTCACCCCCCCCTCTCAGTATTATTTCCAACAATTGGTATCAGAGCAGGTCCTTTGGTAGAAGCTTGATCGCTTGAAGGAGATCTATGGAATGATGGGAAAGAAGCTTAAGAAGAAAGCACCTAAGAAGAAGAAGACATCTCAGAAGAACTATGACAGTGGGAGAATCGATTGGGGATTAGGTATAAGAAGCTCTTCAGATTCAGATTCAGATTCGGAATCATTTCAGAATGAAGATGAACTATCAGGTATGAATTTGCTATCCTCTGATGCTCCAGCTATCTATCCATTTGGAAAAGATGGAAGTGATAACGAAACAACTGAATGTGCTCTTATGGGTGAGGAAGAAGGATATCAAATAGAGGCAGAATTTAACAGGCTGACAAACAAAATTAGTGAACAAGAGACACTTCTGAACATAAAGGATGGTGCCCTCGAAGAAGCTGTTACTAGACTAAAGGGCCAACGAGAGTTATTCAAGGACAAATATCAAAAGTTACAGGATGAAGTAACATCTCTAAGAAATGAAGTCATTGAAAAGAACACAACAATAAAGGAGCTTAGAGGTCAATCCAGTTATTATGAAAGTCTTGAAGCTACGACCCTCTCGCTAAAGGAAGAACTTGAAGAAACAAAGAAGCAGAATAAAGATCTACTCCAAGCTATTGAAAAACAGGAAAACGAAGTTATCAACTTAAAATCTCAACTGGAATGTGCCTCCAGAATTCGTCAAATGCAGCAGAATGTGAATGAAGAACAAGAAAAGGAGATTCTCAAACTGAGGCATCAGTTGGAAGAAGGAAGGAAAGCGGAAGAAGACATGAAGAAGCAATGTCTAGAAAAGGAAGAACAACTTCAAGTTGAGGTAAATATCTTGAGAGGTAAATTAGAAGAAAAGGATAAACTATTACGATTTCAAGATAGTACTAAATCCTTGGATGATATTCTTAGTAGTCAAAGGTCTCCTGCTATCAAGACTGGTCTTGGTTTTCATGAATCTACTGAAGGTGAATCTAGTTCACAAGGTGAGGCAAGGAACTCTAAAGAGAAATCTAAAATGTTCAACAAGGAGATGAAAGGTCAACCCCATCAACAATCAGGGAAAGAGACTCCTCAAAGAAAATCTTTTACTCCTCCTATGAAAAATGTTGAATGTTATGTATGTCATAATCTTGGACATGTTGCAGCTAGATGTGGAAGAAGAAAGGTTCAAGACCATCATGTAGAAAGATCATCACATTCAAGGTACTTTAATGGATATTGCTTTGCTTGCAACGTGTTTGGTCACAAAGCTACTGATTGCTACAGGAGAAATATGAAACATGTAAGATGTTATGCATGTAACAAGCTTGGACATATAGCAAAGGAATGCAGGAACAAAATACGGACATCACACCAAAAGGAGAAAACAACATCACACTTGAAGATATGGAAGAAGAAGGAAGTACAGTCAGAAAGATGTGGCACATCACAATGTACTCAGACACAGTACAACACTGACATAACAGACTCAGAGGGAGCTGAAAGTATAAAACTTCAGTATCCTGAATCTCATACGCAAGTTCCATAAAGGGAAGTCGCGTATATACGCGAGTTGGATGTTGCACAGTCGCGTATATGATTATCTGAAGAAATGCAGTAGGGACAGGTTCAGGAAAAGGATTTGTTATGTTTCAGTCCATTATTTTCTCTGTTTAATAATATTTACAGTCTGCTGAGGATGTGTGGAAATATCTTGATACTTGTAAGATGTTTAGAAGGGTTTGATCCTAACTTGATGATGATGTCTTGATGATTATTACTGATATATGCATGATCAGATCTAACAGTAAACAAATGGCTCAGGTTGAGGGGGAGCATATGCCTTTAATAATGCATTGTTGGCATTATGGATTACTAGTCCTTGGTGATGATACTAATATGGCTAAATGATATATCTTTCTATGATGTGAGTTGTCTATGATAAAATCTCATATGATTCTTGAAGTTACATAGTACATGTTCAGATCAGATTTATGGTTGATTCTTTGATGATGCATATATGGTGCTTACATGGTGATCTTCATAAGGATAAGGAGAAGTACAAAGCTTGAATACACATCTTCCTCACTTGATGATGAGTCACTCATATACTGCTATTGTCATATGCATAAAGATCATACAGTTATGATGTAGGCACTCATGTCGATAAGGATTGTTGCTGTTGATGATATCAAGAAGTTTTGTCAAAAGAGCTTGAGCTCAAGATACATAGTGCTGATACATGGATGACTACTCAAAGTCGTTGAGTTCGTATCTATATGATGATAGGTTGATACTTACATATGTTGATTGATGCAGATGTTCCCAAGTAATGATACTTGGATCATGTAGAGCTTGATGTTGATGAAATGGCTATGGTGGTTTCACATATGATATAATGTGAATGATTTCATGATGATGATTTAAAAGGATGAGTTGCTATCTAGGTTCAAACATACCTTGTTACAGGACATTTACAGGCTGTTGATATGGAAATTAGTGTACGCGAGTTGGATGAGGGGTATCCGCGTACATACGCCGATTTATGCAGATGCAGACGCGTATATGATAATTTGAAGGAAATCAATGGGTCAATCTCAGAATGGGAAGATTCTGATATGGGTCTGATAGAGACCATCTGGCACAGGTTCAGGGGGAGCAGATAAACTTCCAATGATGCATTGTTGGCATTATCTTAGAAGCTTTTGTTCTAGTTCACAGTTGTTGTTGGTTTCAGGTGGAACAGAGGCAAATGGAGAACAGAAGGAGATCATGGTTGTTGCTGCTATTAGTTATTGGTGACTTTCATAAGTCTTGCTCTAGATATTTCGTCTCTATGTCATGTATCTCTTTTATGGTGTCAAGGTCATGTAACGGCCTATATTGGTTTCCCCACTATGCTTGGGATGAAGATGTAATGTTCTTGTTTTATCATGTGTAAACTTTTGATGTATCCCCACTTGGTTGGGTGGATGAGTCAATTTTTGTATATCCTCACTTGGTTGAGAGATGGATGTATGTATGAGTCTTTGGTGATAGGAAGGTCTTTTATGATGTATAGAGTCATGTTCTTCTTGAAGAACATCTTTTTGCAGATCTTGCCTACAGTCAGGAAGAGCATGAACAACACACCTCAGCAGTATAGAGACTCGGCATGTACTCAGGGGGAGCGTGGACAGATTAGTACACCTTGGCATATACAAAGGGAGAGCTCATTCAGAGATTTCAACAGATACTCAGGGGGAGTATGGACAGCGGAATGTTCAACAAAGGAAGAGAATATCTTGGTCCACCCTTTGCCCTTGATGTCAAAGGGGGAGAGTGATTTGGTGTTGTTGCCATCAAGTCCAAAGGGGGAGATTGTTGGCATTATGAGACAAGTGTTGTCCTTGATGGCAAATCACACTAATGACAAATCATAGTGCAGAAGGATAGCAGCAAGGAATTGATGATCAGACTACAAGTATGAAGAGAAAATATATATACGCAGGTTCACTATATACCAAGTAGGGTATACACGCAGGTTCACTATATACCAAGTCGCGTATACGCAGGTTCGCTATATACCAAGTAGGGTATACAAGCAGGTTCACTATATACCAAGTCGCGTATACGCAGGTTCGCTATATACCAAGTAGGGTATACAAGCAGGTTCACTATATACCAAGTCGCGTATACGTAGGTTCGCTATATACCAAGTAGGGTATACATGCAGTTTTATGCACGGAAAAGCGCGTACATGTCAGAAAGCTTACTTTTGGTCCGTGGTAGTTAGTCCTCGGTATTTGAACCTATGGTTTTGGACCATGGTATCTCGACAAGTGTGTTGATCCCAAGTATTGGGCTCTTGGTATTGATTTATTATGGTTTTGGACCGTGGTATTGAGCAAGGCCTAAGACTATAAAAGGAGAAGAAGATCATTAGGCAAGGGCATCCGAAAAGTCTTGAATATCTGAGGAAGTATGAGATCCAGTATGCAGGTTATGGGTTGATGATGCATTGCTTGATCTGAGCTAAGGAGGGATCTCAACGGTGGATGGAGAACAAGATCTAAGGATAGATCGGGATCAAATGGTTTGAAATGAACTATCTCTATATGATTGATTATGTTTATTCTAGATCTGTATATTGACGCATGTAATGATCTGAACTGGGTATAACTTAAGTTTGAAATCGCTGCAAGTCATGATTGAATATTTATAGATCTGTACGCGGGTTGGCTTTGGTGTATGCGCGTATGTACGCAGGTTGAGTTCATTGTAGTAGCGTATACCTTTTGAGCTATGATATTTGCAGTTACAGGTGGTTGAAGGGTTCTGATGACAGTTTAAAGGTGTCAGTATTCTGCATATCTTGTTTGGCTGATTGTGTTTAGCTTCAGTATTGATGGATGAGAACTAATATTGGATTAGGATCATAATGACTCATATTTATGAGATCTGATGGACTAGATCTGGGTGCTAATGCATATATTATCCTTGTATATGTCATGATCTGGTTATGTCTGAAGTCAGGGAGTGCAGCGAAGTTATGAATAAGTGATTAATGACATATACGCTAGTTCATCTTGATGAAGTTGCATATACACGCATGTTCGGCACTTCCAAGTAGCGTATGCACTCTGATGCATGATTTTGATGGTACAGTTGGTTCTGATTGTTATTGCAGAGTTCTGCTCTGTGTTCTGGTGACTGTGTTGTTGACAGGGCTTCAATGTTTCAGTGATTCAGAGATTGATGATGCGAGTATTGATTGTTTTGTGCTTCAATGATATTTATGGGTCCAGTATGAAAATTTGATGAAACGTGGCCTTCAGATTATGTGTTGTGTTTCAGGAGTATCCAATCTGAAAAATTATGAAACGTGGTACCCGGAAGAGAGAAGATTGTAGGCCGGCACCTACGTACTAGTATCTTAGCTAGTACAAGAGCAAAGGGGGTTGGAGCTCCCTTCCAGGAGAGTCTGGAGAACAAGAGAAGGTTGTAGCCTTCCGCAGGTTGTAGCCTGCGTGCTGGTAAAGGACTGCACCAATACATTGTAAAAGAAGTTTCTTAATAAAGGAAGATAGAAACGAATTGTAGCAGGTGGTTTTCACCCACATTGGGTTTCCACCTTATATCATGGTGTTCATGTGTGCTTCTTGTGTGTGATGATCTATTCTGTTTTACTACACCTACTTACTGTTCATATGGTTAATGAAGTTCTGATACACTAACTAAAGATCAACATTTAATGGATTAACTGAATCATAAGTATTTTGGATATACGCTGGTTGCTTTAGACACAGTTGCGTATACACGCGGTTTCCCTTGAATGAAGTAGCGTATATGTATCTAAGTATGGAAATGAAAAAGTTTTATTGATCTGATAATACTGATTCACTCCCCCTCCCAGTATTATTTCCAACAATTGATCCCCAATTACGTACACACCACATTTACATAGAAAAAGATGCGAGACCTGTTCGCCAGCCTCAAAGGAGACTTAATCCTCATCTAAAAGATGTGGTAAAAGCTGAACTTCAAAAACTTTTAGATGTCAATTTCATCTACCCTATCTCCGATAGTAAATGGGTCTCTCCACTTGTGGTGGTACCAAAAAAGAATGGGAAGTGGAGAATTTGTGTGGAATACAAAGAGCTAAATAAAGCAACACAAAAATACCACTTCCGTCTTCCATTCATTGATCAAGTATTAGACACTTTGGCAGGAAAGAAATTCTTTTCCTTCCTAGATGGCTTCAGTGGATACAATCAGATCCAGATTGCCCTTGAAGACCAAGACAAAACCACTTTTACTTGTCCTTGGGGAACATTTGCCTACAGAGTTCTACCTTTTGGCTTATGCAATGCTCCTGCCAAAGGGCTATCCTCAGCATTTTTGCAGACTTAATAAATGAAGGACTTGAAGTATATATGGATGAATTTACACCGTACGAAGATGATTTTGACCCAGCACTACATACACTGGAAAAAGTCCTACAACGCTGCATTGCTACCAGGCTTTGTTTAAGTCATGAAAAATGTTATATGATGATGACTGAAGGACTTATTCTAGGACACTATATCTCAGCAGCTAGCATTCAGGTAGACCCAACCAAAATCCAAATAATTTTGCTAATTCCCACTCCTATCACTCAAACGGAGGTACACAGTTTTCTTGGATTTTCTAGTTATTATAGGAGGTTTATAGAACATTTTTCACATATTGCTGCACCTCTGTATGCACTAATAGGGAATGTTGACTTTCTTTGGACAGAAAAATGTGAACGTGCTTTCCAGGATCTGAAGAAACTTGTGTCCACAACCCTAGTCCTTCGAGGACCAAATTGGGAGTTTCCATTTCAAATATCATCAGATGCCTCAGATACAGCCATTGGAGTAGTCCTTAGGCAGGAAGAGGATAAGAAACCATATGCAATTTATTATATTAGCAAAAATTTATCCCCTGCTAAATTGAATTATACTATTACTGAAAGAGAATTTCTAGTTGTAATACATGTTGTCAATAAGTTCAGGCATTACATTACTGGATATCCTGTTATCTTGTATACAGATCATTCTGCCGTAAAATATTTAGCAAACAAGCCTATCACAAATGGAAGAATAACTCGATGGCTGATTTTGTTGCAAGAATTTGATATTACAATCAAGGATCGACCTGGAAAAGAAATTCCTGTAGCTGATTTTCTCTCGCGAATGCCAAAGCCAATCGACGCAGCAACAGTTGAAGATAAATTTCCAGATGAGCATTTGTTTGCTGTTGTCGTTAGAACGCCCTGGTATGATGATGTTGCCAATTACCTAGCAGTAGGTAAATTACCAAAACATCTAACCCCCAATGAGCAGAAACAGATTGTTCAGTGGAGTGCTCGATTTTCTTGGATTGGGGGCTACCTGTTCCACACAGGGGCAGATATGCACATCAGGAGATGCGTCCGTGAGGATGAAATCTTTGATATTTTAAAAGCTTGTCATGACGGACCATGCAACATACATTTCGTCGATCGCAGAACTGGACATAAGGTGCTGCAAATAGGGTATTATTGGCCCACGATTTTCAAAGATGAAAATAAATTCGTCCAAGCCTGTGAGAGTTGCCAGAGAGTAGGATGCCCTGGTCAGTCTGATGAAATGCCCCTGAACCCACAGCTAGTCATTAAGCCATTCGAGCGATGGACCCTCGATTTCATTGGACCAATTAACCCATCCTCGAACCAGAAAACATATATTTTAGTGGCAACAAAATATGTCACCAAATGGGTTGAAGCAGAGGCATTATCGAGAGATACAGAGGATTCCGTTATACAGTTCTTGTTCCATATATTTGTGCGCTATGGCCTTCCAAGAGATATAATTATAGAAGGTGGACCACAGTTTGCTGGTAACAAAATAGTTGCAACACTCAAAAACTATCATATCCAGCATAAAATCACTACTCCATACCACCCACAAGCAAATGGTAAGGTAGAAAGCAGAAATAAAATAATAGAAGCAATCCTAACAAAAACCATTGCATCACATCGACGTGATTGGGATGTAAGACTACCAAAAGCCTTGTGGGCTTACAGAACAACATGGAGAAGCACCATCGGCTACTCACCTTATCAATTAGTGTTTGGAAAGCAACCCATTTTTCCCATAGAATTCAAAATCCAAACATTGCGAATAGCACAAGAAATTGGCTTAGATCTAACCGAGGCACAGATTAATCGATTATAGCAGATCAATGAGCTGGATGAAATCAGGCTCTCTGCACTTCAAAACACCGCACTAATCCAACAACAACGAGCTAAATGGCATGATGCTCTCATTAAAAACAAAGTCTTTCGCAAAGGAGACTGGGCACTCTTGTACGATTCCAGGTTTCAGGACTTTCCCGGGAAACTTCAAACTCGTTGGCTGGGGCCATACGAAATCCAGAAGGTACATGACAATGGTACTCTTACTCTAATCACTATTGACGGTTCTGGATATGCCTTCAAGGCAAATGGCCACCGCGTTCGACTTTATCGCAAACCACTTACTCGAGAGTCATTTTGCCAGCAACTATGCGAAGACTCTGATATGGAAATTTTGGTGGAGGGAGAGAAGTCCTCCTCACCTATGATTCATTAAGTAATTCATCTCTTTTTACACTTTGTACATAATTTCTTTGTTAAATCATTTTTTGTACATATTTTTGTATTAGCACTTTGCTGTTACTTTTCAAAGCAGCAGCAATTCTATTATTTTTTGCTGTTCCTTTTTCCAAAGGGACAACATTTTCGTTTTGCTATTCCTTTTCTAAAGGGACAACACCTGTTGGATCAGCTGTTCATTTTGCTTTAATTTTGCTGTTGTTTTTATCTCGCGTTTTTTGTTGTTCCTTTTCCAAAGGAACGACATTTTGATTGTTTTCTGTTCCTTTTCCAAAGAAACAACATTTTTCCTTTTTGCTGTTCCTTTTCCAAAGGAACGTCACCTTTCCTTTTTGTTGTTCTTTTTCCAAAGGAACGACATTTTGATTGTTTGCTGTTCCTTTTCCAAAGGAACAACATTTTTGATTTTTGCTGTTCCTTTTCCAAAGGAACGACATTTCGATTGTTTGCTGTTCCTTTTCCAAAGGAATATCATTTTTTATTTTTGCTGTTCCTTTTCCAAAGGAACAACATTTTGATTGTTTGCTATTCCTTTTCCAAAGGAACAACATTTTTTATTTTTGCTGTTCCTTTTCCAAAGGAACGACATTTCAATTGTTTGCTGTTCCTTTTCTAAAGGAACAACATTTTTTATTTTTTTGCTGTTCCTTTTCCAAAGGAACGACACCTTTCCTTTTTGCTGTTCCTTTTCCAAAGGAATGACATTTTGATTGTTAGCTGTTCCTTTTTCAAAGGAACAACATTTTTGATTTTTGCTGTTCCTTTTCCAAAGGAACGACATTTCAATTATTTGTTGTTCCTTTTCTAAAGGAACAACATTTTTGATTTTTTGTTGTTCCTTTTCCAAAGGAACGACATTTTGGTTGTTTGTTGTTCCTTTTCCAAAGGAACAACATTTTTGATTTGTGTTGTTCCTTTTCCAAAGGAACGACATTAATGTGTCCTGCTGTTCCTTTTCCAAAGGAACAACATTTTTGATTTTTGTTGTTCCTTTTCCAAAGTAACAATACTTTCGGTTCTTGCTGTTCCTTTTCCAAAGGAACGACACTTGCATTTTTTCTGCCGTTCCTTGTTCAAAAGGAACACCACTTGTATTTTTTTGCTCTTCCTTTTTGAAATAACAACACCCTCATATTCCCTTTACTTATGCTTTCTCCCCTTGCTGTTCTAATTTAAGGATGCCTACTGTTCCTGCTATTTCAAGTCTTTTGGAAAACAGTTATGCACTTATGCAATGGATACAAAACGACAACATACTGAAATCAGTAAATTATAAAATCACTATTTTTACAAGAAATTGCTCTGAATTGGTAAGAGGACAGAGGGAAGGACACACTTACCTATTACTTTTGCTGTCATTGTTCCACTAATTCTGATCTGATTGGTTATCTTTATCATGTTGGTTCCTTTTAAATTTTCACAATCTTCTTTGATTATTATTCAGGAATAAGAACAAAGGGTTTATATGTTCCTATTGAGATGTTAAGACTTCTTCCACCATTCCTACTCTTAAGGAGTGTTGAACCACCCTTTGTGTATAAATGGGAAAGTACTTTATGAAAGAGAAAAAAAAAAAACGGAAAAGACGTTTTAATGACTTGTTTATATAAGTTGTCAAATGCAGGATAGGGGGTCTCATCAAGAGCCAGCCTACCATGATCATGGGGAAGAAAGTGAAGTGGCATTCCCACTATGGCCACCACACCAGGGATATGGTCCAAAAGGTACATCAAATAAAGAGCCCTTGGAACAGGAGGTCTCATCATGAGCCGGCCTGCCCACCTTTCACTCCTTCCTCGTGAATGGAATTATGGCTAACTGGTCACCAAGCCAACATAATGGCCTACATTTTGGCATTGCACAACATTTCCTAAGCATACACAAAGGATCATGGTTCCACGGGTGAAACAAACAACTCTACCAAGGTCATGGACACCTGTCGGCAGCAGAGCTCTGTTAATGGTATTGAAGTCACATTACTTATACACCAATAGGTAATTATTAACACCCTTCTGTCTCTTATACCTTTGTAATAAATCACATAAGAGTATGTATATTATTTCCCGAACCATTAAAACACATGTAAATCTATTATTACCAATCATGACAGAAAAGTTGACAATGACCGCATGAGACTCTGTGTGCACGGCAGTTGTCCTATCCTCCCAGCATCGCATCATATCACAGCAGTCCCTTATTTGTCAAGCGATCTGACTATATACCTCGATTTCAGTAACCTGCTACTTTTGTAAACATGGCATGTTGCCATACGTTGTTCCTTTATGACTCTGTTCTAGGGCAGATCGACACGTCACTCCTTTATTTGACGGCCGGGGATGGCCTATCACATTGCGGGGGGGAGATTAACCTCATTATTCTCTGGTTTACGTGTCAGAGCGCTATTCGGGAAATTGTGTACTTGGGAATAACAGGGCTCAACGGTATACTATTTTTTATTTTTGCATGGCTTGCTGTTCCTAAGTCATTTTCATAGTATGCTCTGTGCCATTAGTAAAGTTCTTTAGGATTTGAGCGAGTCCTACGTTTGTTAGTTTCTCTGTGTCTTAACAGTTTGAACAACTTGCTGTTCCATTGTCATTTCTAAGATTTTACAGGGAAACCAAAAACATGGGAGGAAGATCGATTCGAAGACAACCACAGGTATTCACAGTCTCAGATGCTGCATGGGAAATCCTGGCAAGAGCAGGATGGTTAACTTATCTCAATCGTTTACAAGAGTCCTATGAGACAGTAGCAATAGAATTCTTGCAGAACTTGCAAGAAGATCACTCCATAGTAAGGGGGAGATGCATAGCAGTTATCAATGACATAATTGCAAAGGTCTCGGGACTGCCAGCCGTTGGACCTGTGTGGACGTTAAAGAAGGAGAGACTGCAAAAGATCATAGAAACCTTCCAGGACGAAGGCCAGAACCTGACAGTTAGAAGAAAGGGGGTTCTACCAGCAGCATTGGGAGAGCTGTGGATGGAATTGGCGAAGACTGTTTAGAGCTACATCACCTGCGAAGGTAGGAAAGACGTGGTAAGACCATGACACCTTAAACTTTTAGCCATATTAAAGCAGAAATGATCTGTAAACTTACCTACATTTTTAAATTCATTACTTCATGATGTTTCCCGAAGCATGAAAAAGGCACAACATGTAGAATCAGTTGTAAGTCACCATGGATTGATACAGTTAATAGTTAGCCATAGCCTCACCTAGCAGCAGATAGCTGGGAAGAGCTAATTTCCATAATAGACAGGGGATTGACCGCGCCATCCCCAAAGCGTAAGCATGCCACCAGTACACCAGATCACCCATTAAAACGAAGGAAATCAGTCTGATTAGCACGGATTAAGGGGAGGCTGGAAAATTCCCAAGGGGATACCAGCCAACCAGTAGAGATAGACGATTCAGGGGATGAGCAACCCCCACAATTAGAAGGAGAATAAAATGAGAAAGGAATGCAAGGAAATGAGGAAGGGGAAATGGAGGAAGAAACAGAGAAACCTGAGCAGGAGGAGGAAACAGACAGTGTGAGGGCAACCCATTGCAAAATCCATTGAGAGAAGATGAATTGGCCAAAATTTTGGCCAATATGGGCGAATATGCCCAACCTCTCAGCCCACCAGACCTCCATGTTCAAGAAGAACCGAAAGAACACCATGCTCAGGATAAAAATGCACCCGAAGAATTACATGATGAGGAAGTAGAAAAGGAGAGTCAGCCTATTCATGATGAAAGTATGATAGGAGAGAAAAGTGGTACAGAGGAGGAACAATCGGTTCCTAGCCAGACTACACCAGAAGAAATTCTGGAAGAAGAGGAGGCGGAAAAAGAAGTCACCCAGGAAATAACAGAACCAACTAAGGTTCTTACCTCTGAGCAACCCGAGCAGAGCAACGAAGAAGCACCCCAAGAAGAAAACCAGGGAATTGACCGAGATAACAGTCCAGGCCTAAGTAAACAGGCAGTTGTTCCTTCTAAGGAAATAGAAGAAATTAAGAGATTACGGAAAGAACAACAAAGACTACTGAATGTGATAGTTTGACTTCGACAACAGATCAAGATTTTGAAAATGAGGAAGAAGGTAAAAAGGACTTCGGGGGGGAGACATGCAACCACTCCAGCAAAAACCCTCACGAAAAAGGTTCGGAGGACTCGAGTCCATCTTACTATTCAAAACCCTGTTGAAGAGCACCCTGCTGTTCCCAAACCTGTCGAGAAGTAGTCTACTGTTCCAAACCTGGGGGAGGAGCAGTTTGCCATTCAAAATTTGGTTGACAAGCGGTCTACTGTTTTAAACCCCGTTGAGGAGTAGTCTACTGTTCAAAATCAAAAGGAACAACATTTAACTGTTACCCATGTTGAAGTACAAACGGATGGTATATTGGCCTGTGACAAAGAAGTACAGACAGAGGCACAGTCCCCTAAAGAAATATGAGCCACAAACACGAGATGACGCAATAGGAAGATTAAGGTGAACCTCCCGCTCACCACTACCATGTGGGATAGTGATCCGAGGATGGTAACCCTACGAGAGGGTTTGATGCAAGCTCAACAAGCAACAGAGAAACTCATAGAACAAATGGTTCCTTGAGAAAGGTATGAAGAATTACAGCAACAACTAAGGAATGTCAATTTATCCAAAAGCTAGGCCTTTGAAGGGTGGCAAAAGGAAGAAGAACAAGTCGCAAAGGTAACTCATAGGTTAGTTATCAAGTAGATGGATACCTTATGCTCTTTGTACACTGACGTCCTAGCATGTAGAGCCCCTGCTAAGAATTATGCTTTGTTTTTAATGGAACGATATTTGCAATTGAAAATAAAGGTTGTCAAAGCAGGCGCCCCTATACAAATTAATACTATTGATGATTTTATAAATTGTTGTAAGCACTACGGGGTAAAGGTTCAAAGATTACTGTGTGAATTCTATCAGCATAACCTTGTGTTAGACCAGGAGACTGAATCGAACCCTGACCCTTTTGTTGGGGATATCCAATTGCAGACATTTATTTCGTTTGGGGTTAATCAAATTAAATGGCTTAAAGCCTATAATGCTTTCCAAAGACAAGAAAACGGATTAGACTTGTGGGTAAGAGCTAAGCCTAGGAATCTAGTGCAGTTGTGGAGGGAACATAGGAACCTCATGGGGACTCCAGGTGTGATTGAAGCATTAGGATCCATTCATACAACAATCAATCGACAGAGAATAGAATACTTTTTCAGTATCAAAGACCTTGCCATTGATGCGGCTAAATTTCAATATCAGATCTCTAATCCGAATATCCAACTCAGGGAACCATTTAATTATGAAAATTTTAAGTTAGCCGTCAACCTCTTGCACCTCTATGGCGAAGTCATTTTGAGGGCAGGGCCATTCTGGTTAGGATATAGGTTCTGGAGTCCAATTATTTGGCACCCTGCACCTGGATACCAAGCCCTGTATGGGATGCTTGAGGGTCAGACAAGCCATTTTTTTGAACACCTAGTTATGCATCATGGCTGTAGACCACCACATGAGATCCCATCTCCAGCTTACTCTCTCACTGCCTTACATGTCAACTATAATGTTTTCATGAGGGCATGAAAAAGGGTAAGCAGGGGGGTGTGTGGAGTACTAAAAAAGGTATGTTTTTGATGATTATTTTGACATCTTTTCGTTCAAACTTACAGACCCTTTGTATCATGAACTAGGTAGATAATAAGAAATTATGACAAAATCTGTAAGATTAATGTGCAAAACAAAAACACTGACAACTGTCATTTCTTATGCTGGGAAAGGGAAAAACGAAAGACTGTCGTTCCAAAGAAAAAGATAGGGCCAAGTTAACCGCTGTCCCTTTGGAAGGGAACCACATGCAAACAAGGCGAACCAAATTAAAACATATCAGCCAGGGAAAGGAAATGGAGATAGCGGTTCGGTGCAAGAAAGTAAAGAGATAACTGAGAGTCAACAGTTTGGCGAATATTTTTTCACCTAGACATCTCTGCCTCCGCCATTATAAAAAGGGGCAGCACTGTTAGCCTGGGGGAGGATCTGTGATGTTTCTATGTAACTTTTCTTGAATTTAAGACTTTTATCATCGACTCTCGTTGAGAAGTGATCTGTTGTAATTCTGTTTAAATGCATTAATACAAACTTGGTTACTATTTCATCTTTGATCCTGGAATAACCTCAAGCGGTGTGCCCCTGGAGGATAAGGGCCTGGCCCTGGTAGAACACTTGCTCTTGTATTATTATTTTTGGTTTATGCGTGGTTTTTCTTATCAGCTTTATTCAGTAATCTAGTATGTTTTGTTATTTTACATCACAACTCTGTTATGTTTGATCTATTGAGTAATCTCACGTTCTGAGACAGAAGTATCATATCGACTTTGCAACGCATTGTTATTTCTTTAAGTGCTGATATAACTGGTTTCTATAGGATAATGTTGTTGTTCAACTATAGAGTATCTGTGTTGTAACACTTATTAACTGGTATTACTGAATTCATCTTCGAGATCATATTTCCTTGCGATTGTTGAATCCATTGACGTTGTTGTTCCATTACAAAATATAGTCGTATTGCTTATAACTAAGACTGATAATTGGATTACCAAGATCAGATTACTATTAAGGTGTGCCGTGTGTTAAGTTGTTGTGCCTTTGTATTTAGCTTTCAAGCGCTGTTTCATATTCCATCACTAATCAGTGCTGTTCTATTTCCATGTGTTGTTCGATTCATCCTTAAAGGTAGGAGATTGCCGTTCGATTTCTGTAGGACACGATTGTTACATTTATTCTTGTAGACTTAGGTGTTGTTGCTTATTAAACTTAGTTGCTGTTCCATTCCTTAGTTGTAGTTCCATTCCTTATTTGCTGTTCCATTCCTTATTTGCTGTTCCATTTCATGTTATTTGCGTTATGATTGCTTCAGTGTGTAGAACGATTAGAGACTATAGTGGGCATTGACATTTACTGTCTGGTTCCTAGATCGATGATCTGTTCCCTGATTTCCTTTGGTTCCATCAGTTTACAAAGGGATGAGTTACTGTTACTGAACCCTTGATTGATAAATTGCTTAGTTTCCTGAATGCATGGTTTAGTCTTTAAAAGTAGTTTGCTGTAAACAAGCATCCATTTACTCTTGTATTTCTGAGCACTATACTACTAGCATTACTCTGGAAAATGATAGCCTCAAACTAAGACACTCTTTGAAATAACAAAACGTTCCTGGATTGACAAATTAATGTGAGGTAATTAAAGGTGAAAGAGATCCTTTTACGACTCGACAGATACAACTATGATTATCACAGTAAATCACAGTTGAATCCATCTACTGACCAAACAAACCAACAAGCCTTCTTCCTCATCTAGATAGCCTCACAAGCTGCTTGACTACCAACCATGTACTCTACTTCTGTTGAACTGAGTGCAACTGATCTCTGTTTCCTGTTGTATCAAGAAAAAACTATTGACCCAATACTGAATATCCCACCTAATGTGCTCTTCCTATCGGATGGAATCCATGCCTAATCTGCATCGGTGAAGCCTTGAAGCTTCACTCCCTCTGTCTATCTATACCAAATACCATACTGAGTAGTGCCTCTGAGGTATATCAACACATGTTCGGATGCTTTCCAATATAGATTGGTCATCTTAACCATTGATTGACTAAGTTGGTTAACTACATAACACATGTTCGGCTGTGTGTTCACCAAATACATGAGTGAACCCACAAGCTACCTGTAAATAGTAGCCTCCACTACTTCACCAGAAGTAGCATCCTCCTTCCTCCAGTTACCATCTAGAGGAGTCTCCATGGGTTTACTACTATCCATGTGGAACTTATTCAGTATCTCATTGGCATACTTTCCCTAAGAGACAAAAAGTTCCTGATCACCTTGACATACTTCCATCCCCAGAAAGTAGTGCATGAGCCCCAAGTCTTTCATTTCAAACTCTTTTGCAAGATCCTCTTTGCAAGACTTGATAATCTTATCATCACCTGTCAGAATCAAATCATAAATACATATAAAAATAATCAACAATTTACCTTCAACCACAATATGGTAAAGGTTAGCATCTACTTCACTTTTGGTGAAGCCCAACTCAGTGAAATAGCTATCGATCTTGGTGTACCAAGCACGAGGTGCTTATTTGAGTCCATAAAGTGCTCACTTGATTCTACACACATGCGAATCTTTGTTGAAGGTCTCAAATCCTTTAGGCTACTCAATATACACCTCTTCCTAAATCATGTCGTTGAGGAATGTTGTCTTTACATCCATCTGATGTATCTTCCATCCCATCTGTACTGATAGTGCTAGAATGGATCTAATTTATGCATACCTTGCAATAGGAGCAAAATTATCATCGTAATCAATCCCCTCCACCTGAGAAAACCCTCTAGTCACAAACCTGGCCTTGTGTTTCTCCACACTATCATCCGTTGCTTGTGTTAACTTGTAAAGCCATCTGGAACTCACCACTAACTTGTCTGTCAGTCTTGGGACCTGTTGTAATGGCTGGAACACCCTCCAAAATTTTGTCTTACACTGAAATTTCAGAGCCTTCCTTGGTCTTTCCTTTTATTGTTGCAAACACTTGAGCTCATTTCATGAGTTTCCTTAGAGTCTTTTCACCCCTTTTGCTTGTTTTATCAATTGTTGTCTTTTGGCATGTTGGAGTGTTTTATCATGCTCACGGTCTTTTTCTTGTGATTTCGAAGTTTTTTTTTGTATTAGAGTTTTCCTAGCGATGTAAACATTGATCACACTCATACACAAGGTTTTAAGAAATGGTGTACAAGTGTCGTCACAATCGCCCTAAGGTCTATCTCAAGTGTCGCACTTGTCTCTTTTTGTTCTAGACAATCTCATAGAGGGTAAGGCTTTGTCTTGTCATTTTGGTGCTCTATGTTGTCGTGTCGTCAAAGTATGCTAAGTGTGTGATCACAATTTCAAGTTCCTCACAGGTTCACTTTCCTCCCACACTTAGCCATTTTTATGAAAATCCTCCCAACCAAGCAGCTCTCTTTCACTGGACCCCGACTGAACTACGCACTATGCAGTCTCAGCCCTTAGTGATGCAACCTTACTGCCTAGAATTGTGCAATGTGTAGTCACTATCCCTCAAGGAATTTTCACTATGAAATTCCAGAGTTGAGCAACATGCCTTATTCCCTAGAATTTCAAAGTAACTTCTCCCATCCTAACATGAACTCTGAATTTTGCAAGATCAGTCATCAAGATTCCTCCCTGCTTGCTGGAACCCCACAATGTGTAGAAGACAAAAAATACCTTACCTCCCAAAATTGTGCAAAAGTCTCTCCTCAATGTCCTCCTTCAACCGAGATTCACTAATCTCAAGAAATGTGCAGACCTGTCCTCCCAGACCCCTCTATTTCCCAGTCCTGCCTTGCATATGAAAACTGGGCAAACATGCCTCTCAGATGGAAAAAGAGGCTTATCAAGAACAATAGAAGGGAATATATGCATGAAACCACCTCTCAAGACCGAAGATCATTGAAGACCTAACATCATCAAGCCATGTAGATGAGGGTATAAAGCACATCCAAGAACACATCTATCACTCAGCAGTAGCAATAGCTTGACATTGCCACTTCAACAAGTTAGTCCATGTCAGTAGTGTCATGTCAAGTTGTGTCGTGGGTTTTCAAAGGCCACATCACTATTATGAGACATGTATATTTTAAATCAAATGCAATGTAAAGTGGAACTCCAATGGACACACAATAATATGAAGAGTCTTGTCAGTTGAAAAGTCATAGGAAGTTGAACAATCATGAGGGTAGTCAAAGAGTCACAAGGGGTCAAGAATCACCCCTTGGTTATATATACCCTCTCATTGTATGAGAAAATGGCATTTTTCACCTTGGCTCCTCCTGTAAATCATAAATATTTTTAGTAACTCCTTTGAGGAGCAAGGAGTGGCTCCAATGTCCCACTACTGGGGCTAGTGATGTATGATGTAAATATATGTCTTGGAAATTTTTCTTAATACAAAAGTCTTCTCAAGCCAACATGTTTCCTTGCATGACTTATGGATGTTTGTAAGGCTATTCTATGAGAATTTATATTTCATGTTTGTTTCACATGTACTAAGGTAGTTGAATTAGTTCAATTGTTTTAGTGCTTACCTCGTTGGGAATGTGTTTTTATGGTTGTCACTATTGTCTCATCCTTGTGGACTACTCCGCAGGATACTAGACAAACCCTTCACCGGTCATTAGTTATAACGAATGTCACATGTGTTGCAACCTATTCCACTAGATGGTAGATGAACCTTTCCTTGTTCTTTGGTTTTAACAATTGCCACATCCACTATGGACTATTCCGCTGGATGTTGGACAAACCTTCCTATTTCTCGTGTATCCCTTCCTGGGTGGTACTACTACCTCTCACTTAGAGGCTCACTTTTTCCATTTTTGTAGTAAGAGAACCCAGACACAGTTATGCTGCACACTCACATTACCTTTTTAAGGTACCCTTGCAACACTCTCATGTGCTGAAATTTAGAGCCGAGGAAAATATTTAGGTATATGGAAACTGAGCCATCATATTGGATGGGACTCCTACACCAAATGGTGTGAGGTCTAATTGGGACCTCATATTAGGGAGATCCCCTAAATTTTGTTGGATCCAGCATTGTCAACATTTCTAGCACTAGAAGGAGGGCCACCAGTAGTTTATGGATGATTGTCCCACTGACCCCACTCATCCATTTTCTGGTCAAGGAAGTAACATTCACTCCCTCTCCCCTACCCACAATTATGAAGTTGGTAATTCCTCACCTCCCAGACCTAAACGTGAAATCCTGTAGCATCAAATATGGGTTCTCTGTCTCATCACTCGTCAATTTGCAAAAGTTGTTGGACTGATTCTGGGAGTGTACACTCTTCCATATTCTCAAAAGAAGCACAAGACTACCCCCATAGGAGTAGTAGTTACATATGTTGAAGAAGCGATACTTTCCACTCTTGAGGAGCTGGCAGAAGAAGTAGAAAAAGAGGAGGAACCCCCTCTCTTTCAAAAGGAAGAAAAAGGCAACCTCTTACTCTCTGGTTCAAGTTCCAACAGAGGAGGCAGAGCAGAAGGAAACGAAGGAGGAGGAGAATAATAGGAGGAACCAATAGATTCAGAAGAGGAATCATAAGATTCAAAAGAGGAAGAGGAGGATAGTGAGGAAGACAACATGGAAGACCAAAATATAGACTAGATGACTCAGGGCCCACTGGCACTTCTAGGTGTCCTGCACATGATGTCAAGGCATGTGGAATCTCTTAACGAAATATGACCCTGACAAGATAATGAAGGCAGAAGATCACGTAGACACTTTCTACCTACATCTATAGACACCTGAGGTACATTATGATGACATTCCATGTATATTGTTTCCATGTACCTTCGAAGGCAAACCAAATGTATGGTACCACAACCTTCCTCCAAACTCCATCAAGAATTGGAGGATATTCAAAAGGATATTTCTTGAGAAATTTGTTGAAGACAAGACCCTTGCCATGTTACTAAAGGTGTTGGGTAGTCTCAGGATGGAAAAAAGAAAAGGTCAAAGATTTTAATCATAGGTTCAACTGTATTTTGAATAAGTTCTCAGATGACACCAAACCTCATGGCTCCATCATTGTCGACTACTACACTTTTTCCCTGCCGACCAGTATTGTGCAGTTCATCAAGAGAGATGTGAAACTATCGTTAAAAAATTTTTATGAAGAGACTATTGTCGTAGAGAAATAACTGTGTGCTATTGGAATCATTGCAGATGATGAACCCACTAATGACTCCAAAGACATGGGTAAGAGGTCTCAAACCTCTATCAGCAAGGCTAAGGAAAAGGAAGCAAATAATATCTAGAACCTTACTCGTCTTGTCAAGTCCCTGACTACCGAAGTGGTCGAACTTAAACAAAGGAAAAGAAAGACTACCATGAGAAACAGGTCCCCTAGGTACCCACAAAAGAATAATGTAGCTTCCAGTAGCAGCAACAGAAACATCCCGCCGACCAAATCTGCGCAGAGCTCTAACATGGTTCTGAACCTTGAGAAAATCACTAGAGATTCATATTGCATGTTCCACTGCGAACATCATTCGAAAAAAAAAAAAATAGAGTACCCAAAATGGAACCATGGAATGTGTAGTATGGCTACACAGCTGATGGAAAAACTCATGGTTAATGAGAAAACTAAGCCTAATGAAGAAGAAGAAGAAGAAGTTGCTACACCTGATGAAGCTCCAAGCACTAGGGATGTAGTAAACATGTATTAGTATGCTCTTGCAGCCCAGAAGACCACCACCGATAAGGAGCCTCTGAGTGACAGTCCGGCCCCAAAGAAAAATAATCGATACAACTTGAGAAGTCAAGGGGCCACCACTGTGATTGAGATATCAAAGAAGAAAATAAGACAAGATATGTTAAGGAAAGTGGATCCTCTGTCGACTCAACACAAAACACTCAGAGCAAGTCCAGGAAGATAGCTTCAATGAAAAGTGTTTTTGCAAGCAGCAAAGACAGAACCATGCCACTAGAAATGATGACCTCAGTTCCACCCCTAGACACCTCAGTGAGTCTTCCTACAATAGACTATAACATTGTAGAATATATGAATAAGACTCGTGAAAATATTTCTCTATTTGAGCTTAAAAAAATCATGAGTCAGTGGGACATTCTTCTATGGGCACTTGGGGAAACCTCTACTATTCAAGCCACATCTTCAAACAAGGGATATAGTAAGTCTCTTTACGCTCTTTCATATGTGCTTAATGTGCTCCGGATGGAGGAGGAAAATTCTCTCTACCCACCATTCTTGTTATCATTTGAAATATTTAACTTCAATGTTCACAACTACTTGGTTGATTCTGGTGCATCGGTCAATGTCATGCCACCCTCCATCACCAAGAAGATAAATGCTCAATGGAGTAATACAACTGCATAGATCATCCAATTGGACAAAGATTGTGTGCCAGCAATTCGTGAACTCAGGGATGTGATCATCTGTCTATCATCTAATGGACAAGTTCATCAGTGCATCAATGTTGTAATTGTGTACATCCCAAAAGAATACATGGTATTGCTCAGCAAAGACTAGTCAAGCAAGATACAAGGATACTTTTCCACTGCCTGGTCACACTTATGGATTTCGTATAAGGGTAGGAAAAACCAAATTGGAGTGTTGTCAGAAAGATACATGAAGCACAACATGACTCCATTGAATGGAGAAAACGAGCCGTTGGCTTTCGCAAAACTTGTGTTTAGAAATTTCTTTTTAGAGACACAGTTGGGGTGCTATCTTGCAGATCCATCCCCTATCCCACCAGACACACATTTGGGCCTCCTTCCATGCCCAACTAGTGAAAACGAAACTTGTACAGTAAGTAGTAGTAGCAGTAGTGGAAGTAGTACTAGTGTTGTAAGTGGTCCCTGTACAGATGATATGTGGACGATATACTTTGATGGATCCAAAACACAGGAAGGATCTAGAGTTGGTTGTGTTTTAATAGACCCACTAAAAAGGAAATATCTACTCTCTAGTCTCTTGGAGTTTGAGTGCACAAACAACATTGCAGAGTATGAAGCACTCGTCTTCAGCTTACATAAAGTCATTGACCTCAAGTTTGTTGTTTTGAAAGTTGTAGGTGACTCTGAAATCATGATGTGTTAGGTACATAACACTATACATTGTGTGTCACCTCATATTAAGAGTTATCAACAAGAGGCATGGTGACTCATTTCTCATTTCCAAGATTTCGATATTGTTTCAGTGCCAAGAATGCGTAATGCAGCTGCGAATGCCCTAGAAAAATCAACTACTAAGATGTTACCGTTAAGGGACATTTTTTCTATCGAGATTTTGTATAAACCATTCGTCCTAGAAAACATCACTAACTTACGCGTTTTTTATCATGATCAATAGATACTGCATTTCATGGCCAACATTGATGTCTTCAAGGACACAACAATAGACGAGGACAAGCATGAGAAGACTCTGCAGGATGCAGCTAGTGAAAGAAAAGGAAACCTCATCCCCAAGGGTGTGGTATCAATGGAGAAGTTGTATGACCTATAGAACCATTTTCAGGGACCTATGAATGCTAAGACCTACAACTCTACATTGTCACATGAACAAATCAATTTGGGAATAGAAGAAGATCTGAAGTATGTGAATCTCGGTACTTGTTGTACACCACAAGAGACGCAAGCTTTTATCTGCTTTTTCAAGAAATACCATGATGTATTTGTGTGGAAATACGATGATATTAAGACATATGACACAAGGATTATCCATCACATTATACCGATCAAATAAGGGGCCAAGCCTTTTCAGCAAACACTAAGGAAAGTTCATCCAACACTTGAGCCCTTTATACAAAAAGAACTGACCAAGTTGTTGGATGCTCGGCCTGTCTATAAATTGCGAAATTCGACATGGGTGTCTAACTTAGTCCCTATCAGGAAGAAATCCAGGGAGATCTGCTTATGTGTAGATGTCCGCAACCTCAATCGCGCCTTGAACAAGGACAACTACCTGGTGTCATCCATGGAGCATATATTGCAGACAGTGTCTAGAGTAGATATGTTTCTTTGCCTAGCAATTTTTCAAGTTATAACCAATTTCTGGTAGCAGAGCTTGACAAAGTCAAGACTACTTTTCGTACCAAGTGGGGTACGTTCACGTTTCGAAAAATTTCATTTGGGTTAGTTAACACAGGTGCACCATTTCAGCATGCAATGGACATCACCTTCCATGGGCTTACCGGACAGAGTGTAGTGGTCTACCTTGATGATGTAACAATTTTCTCAAGACAACGATTAGACCACCTGCACCACCTCAAGAAAATTTTTGAGCGATGTTGGAAATACGAGATATCCTTGAATCCCAAGAAGAGCATCTTTGTAGTGGCTGAGGATAACCTACTTGGACACATTATCGCTAAAAGTGGGATCAAGGTAGATGAGGACAGAGTTTGGAAAATCATGCAGATTCCCCACTCCATGAACAAGAAAGACATGCAGTCTTTCTTGGGGAAGAACAACTTGCTAAGAAATTTCATCTCCGACTATGCTTAGATCGTCAAGCCTATACAGGAGATGATTAAGAAGGATGTAGTCTACAGTTGGGGAAAAAGGGAAAAGGATGTGTTTGCCCGTATAAAGCAAACAATAACAGAAGCACCGTCATTGTACAACCTAGACTTCAGCAAAGATTTCTTGCTCTACACTTTCACTTCCAACACTTCTCTTGTTGTTGTACTCACTCAAAAGGATGAGTTGAACAATGAGCAACCCATCTCCTTCATGAGCGTGACCCTACAAAGACAAGAGATCAACTATCCCACCGTGGAAAAAAAGAAAAAAAAACTTATGTAGTATACAAGGCGGTGAAGCACTTTAGGCCTTATTTATTGAAAAATCATTGTATTATCTTTGTTCCACGCCTAGCAGTCATATCACTTATTTTTCAGTAGGAACTGGGTCAGAGAAGGGCGAACTAGATGACAAGACTACAAGAGTATGATATTGACATTAAAATAGTTCACACCATCAAGGGTCATGGTCTTTGTAAGTTAGCAGTGGAAGCAGTACATGCACAAGATGAAGAAGAACAACTCGTAGGCTTGGAGAAAGAAATAGAAATGTACAATGTTGAGTGAGCCTCTCCCACTTAAGAGGAAACCCTTGGTACATAGACATGCACCGATACCTTGAGCATGGCACTGTTTCCTCTCATTTCTCTTTTCAGTAGAAGAGGGAACTCCGAATCAAAGCTCTGTCATACCAACTAGTGCATGGGGTGCTATACAGAAAGAACCATAATGGGATTTTTCTCAGGTGTGTTGAAAATGGAAACAAGAAATTGCTAAAAATAGAAGTGCTAAAAATAGCAGCTTGGGTACCAGTGCTGGATTGGGCAACAGGGAATGAAAAATGGAAGTGCTAAAGTTAGAAGTTATATTTTTAGCAGTTCAGTGTGGATTCCTATTTTAGTCAGTCCCTGGACTAGAAATAGGAAGTAAAATTCGAATTTGATATTAACGACAGTTTGTAAATTAATTAATTAATTAAGTTTGAGTTAGTTAGTTAAGGAATTATGAACTTGAAGTCTATGTGAGGACATGCAATAATTTATCCTTTGGTTGAGGGATTTAACCATCAGCTAAAGGATGAGGATGAGTTGTAATTAGTTGGCTCAGTTAACTGAGTCAAGTCAAGTTAGATTAATTTAACAAGTTGTTAAATTAACGAGATTCAGTTTGTTAATGCTTGCATGCATGTAACAATTGGTATTTTCAGATAACTGAAGATTCACTCATGGATAACTCATGCATGTCAGTTCAGACATAGACCCAGTTGAGATTAGATGGAGGGACAGTGTACTATCAGTTGCTAGGATATTCCTTGCATGCAGAAGGAATATTATTCCTTATGGATTGCGTAGTTGGACCTGAGGTCATAGCAGGTATGATGTGGCCAATTCACACATGTTATGACATTGGACCCCAATCAAAACTGTACAAGGAAATAGGAGCTTGGATGAATTGTGTAGCCTATATATTCAGGCCTAGGTAGTCCATGAGCATTATCATCAGAGTACAGAGAGAGCAAGATAGCTTTTGAGCTGATTCTTTTTGTATGTTGTTGAGGATTTCCACTTGATTGATAATACAGAGATGGGGTTTTAGGCTAGTGCTTTCCCCAGGTTATATCTTCTGTGTTATGGTTGATTACTTCTCATTCTCAGTTATATTTGTTCATGCTTGATGTTGCTCATGTTTAATTAAGCTTTCACAAATTTTATGGTAGATGTAGATCTAGTATTATGCTTTAGTACATTGCATATATCAGTTTGATCTGTAGGTGAAATTTCTACATGATATCAGTGAGCTAGCTGATTTGTAGAGAAAATTCTACATGGTATCAGAGCACAGGTGATCAAGGAAGAACAGTATACAAGAAGGGAGAAGTTGAAGTTTGTGGTTTCTGAATATTGAATTGAGTTCTTATCACATCTATTTCACTGATGGCATTCTATGGTTTGAGACTTGAATATGCCCTTAATGGCAGTTTGAAGTATATAGCATGGAAGCATCGCATGGAGGCATTATTAGAAGATAATGGCCTTAAGGACTTCATTGATCAAGAATTCCTGAAGCTGACTGATGCTACTCAATTGGTAGAATGGAAGAAGTGTGTGGCTGTTATAGACATTTTTGTGCCTTGCAGCATGAAGCATGAAATGTCGATAATCTAAGGGATCCAAAGTCCCTAAACATGTTGTTCCTACCCCTAGAGGAACAAGGTCAGCAAACCACAGCACTAAATATCAGTTCTCCACCTGAAAACACTAAAAAACAAGCTAATTCTGGATCATGTCAACTGCTCCACTGAGCATCTGCGCTGAATGTCAACTGCTCCACTCTGTACCTGCGCTGAATGTCAACTGTAAAGAAGGCTACCTGCGCTGGGCGAGTTTGGCCAAGTGGCACAGTCATTCCTCAAGGTGTCAATGCCCAGGAAGCTTCCAAAATGACACTTGGATCAGGGAATTCGCCTAGTGATGAGTAAGAGGGTCTAGATCTCCAAGTGGAAGCAAGAACCTCCAAGTGGACTCAAGAACTGAAGAATAACTGAAGTGGGAGAGGACACTAGTCAGCTCCATGCCAAGCTCAAGCTGACTCATCCTTTCTCCAAATCTCCTATATATAGAGCTCTCTCATGAGGTCTAGGAAGGCTGGAATCTTGTGAATGTAAGGAAGTGCTGTTGGTTTGAGTATAGAATTATTGGGTGATTTGCTTGAAGGAGGTGAAGAGGAGATTTCTTTCTGCTGGGAGGTGATGCTGGATTGGGCCTTTTATGGTTGTATCACTTCCTGAACTTTACTTCTTCCATTAATAAAGCATTTGAGATTCTTCTATATGCATGTGTCTCAATGGCATATTGATACTTGTATATTTGATTTATTCTAATCCTTGAATCAATTATGAATGTATGCTTCTTGTAGTTTCCCTCTCTTGTCATTTTGCAGGATCTTGGTGTAGCTGGGCCAGTGAAAGAGCAAGGAGCTGGGAGAAAGCAGCAAAGAGAGAAGATTGGATCAATCATTAGCGGAAGACAACGGTTAGTGGATCTCTTTCTCCCCTCTCTTACATCTCATAAAGAAGTAATCTCGAATAGCTTTGCTTTGATTGTTGCTGAGGTACTATCACCCTTAGAGTGGGATAGGGTCATTCCGTATTGGATACTTTTCCCAACAACAAATTGGCGACTCCGCTGGGGATCGTATCTTGTTGGTTGTTTGTGTTTTTTGCTATTCATTTCATAAACACAGGGAGTACCGAATCGAACTGCATTTGGATCTTTCAAATGCAAAGTAGAGGGCAGCTACTCTAGCTCGGTTTCTGGGCAAGTTTATGATTTGAAGAGCTGATCCACAAGGACTCTAAATAGCTCTTAGTGATAGATTTTCATCCTCCTTTTCATCCCTTAGTGTGTACTTGACTGATAGCTTCTGATTTGGCCAAAAACTGTGAATTTTTGAGCAATCTGTGACCCGGAAACTGAGAAAAACGAAAGTTTGAATCTTCAGTGCAGGCACTGTGAAGGCAGTCTGCATTTCAGCGCAGTTCCCGAAGGGGCTACCTGCGCTGAAAGTCAAACTGCCAGTGTACTACCTGCGCTGAACCATTTTTTCCTAGTGCTACTGGGGTTCCCTCCTGTTTATTGCCCTATTTTCACCCTTGTTTTTGCAGCCTGTTACCAGTCAATGTACCTATCTGAAACCAACTTTCCTTGCCACTATTCCGCCTCGGTTGTATAAAGAAACTGTGTTTGTTCTTTGTGTATTTCTTATATCATTTACAGTTTCCCATAACGAAAGTGAACTAGTCTTGCTGTGGCCTCTTAGATCTAGACCTGTGTAAAGTGTCGTTTTGATCTTAAGAGTTAGTTTGTTTGCTGTTCATAGCTGATTGAGCTTTTGCTTTCGTCATATGGTTTGAATTTATATATTTCTAGTGTCAAAACAAGTAAATCTTAAGGTGTCTTTTGATTTTGGACAAGCTTGTTTGCTTTCACTTGAAATTGAATTCGAATTTATACAACAGCTTTCTTTTTGTATTGCACAAACATTAAGAAAGAGAAAAGAAATACCTGCATTGTGCATGTGCATCTTTGACAGTTTGTATGTTGATTTAGGAAAAAGGGCATTAGTGTGTGCTCTATGATCTGTGTGAAAAGATGTTGTCTTTCTTTTCCCTCAGTAGTTAAGATTTTCAAAGTTGAAAGATTGAAAAGCTTGCTTATCATCTTAGACTGCATTTAGGAGTGTTACTATACATCTCGTGGTGATCCATAAAGGCAAACTGCTAAACAAGATCAACCTTAAAATAAATTGAATTTACATAACAACGCATTGAAACATAACGCAAACACATAGAGGTCTAAGCTAGAGACGTGTTCCGGCGTCGTTAAACGTGATATCTTAGCGTTGAGTGGTTGGGTGATTCCTCCACGGTGAAGCGATAAGTATCAATACGGACTTGTGCTCCCACGTACCGTCGCGTATATATTGGGAGACCCCTATAGGAACAAAGCCTTTATCCATAGGAAACCGTGTCGGCCGCCCTACTGATCGCAATGCAGTGAACACAGCATTCACGAAGATCGACCACTCGTACCGTAAAACGTATTCTGTGGTTTTGCGAAAGGTTTGGCACACCCTCTGCCTAGATCTCCAGAGCAGTTTCTTTTGGACTTTTTCAAACTCTATAACTGAAAAAGTCCATCCGAGCATTTGTCACTTCGGGCTCGTTAAAACATCGAAGGAGACTAGAGTCATCTTTATCTTTTTCTCGACTCTTAAAAAGTGAAAAAGCAAGTTGTGTCTAAAGCGTCGTTATAAAATTTATTTTAAACGGAACATAATCACCTCCTATTCCTGCGTTGATCTGTAGGTTGAGAACATGGAACGCCCCAACCAAGGAATTCCACATGATGGAAATCCTAGTCCTTTCTCCTCTTGGGGAGAAGTTGGTGCGCCCCACATGGCCACATTGTCGCTTCCAGGACTGACAATTGGCCTGCCTATTTGGCTATTCTCAACCAATGTAGTTCAGAACACCATGGTTCCTGAACAGTCGAGTCAACAGTTAGATGAGTCTAGAGCTGCCCACCAGCCTTCTACTTCCTATAACTCTTCCTCTAATCCTTCATCTTCGCAAGGTAGAGCCGGCAAAAGCCAAGCTCCCATGGAGAAGAAGGAGAAGAAGAAGAGAGAGAAGAAGAAGAAGGAGCCTAAGGCGACTGGGGGCAAGCAAAAGACATCTGACAAAAATCCACACACAGCACAGACCGGGCCTAAATCGCCATGTGTCATATGTAGAGGAGACCACTTCCATAGAGATTGTCCCTGTATTCCCCGGATACTAAGGGACTGGTCCCCTCGGTTGCACAATTCGGGAGCATCAACCTCTGATAGCCATGTTGAATGCTTACCGTCAACCAGCGAATGTGAAGGTTCAAGACAAAGAGGGGGAGCAAGATCCCCCTACAAACTGTGTGAAGGCGATCACGCCATCCACCATTGTCCCTTCTTAGACGAAGCGAAGAGAGTTTTGGAAGATCGCCCGGTTTCACCGTTGAGACTTCCTCCTGGATACAAAAAATTCGTGCCAAGTCCTTCGTTGGTTGAAAATACAGCTGGCCCGCTCAAGTGGTCAGCTGAAGCGTCAGTCATTGAAAATGAACCTACTGAATCCAGACCAGACGAAAGTCTAAAGGTCGATACGGCAGTTGACCCGGTTCTACCTTCAGAGGTTTCATCTTCAAATGACACTGTCAATGAAGATTCATCTTCAAATGACACCCTCACTGAAGAGAATAAGGATGACACCATCCAGATTCTTTTCATCAACACCGACTCTGATGAGCATCAGGGCAATGCGCCCATTCCTTTATCGCAGGAAGGAACATCGTCAGGGTCATATCCGGCCGTGTATTCGGTCCCACCACCAAGCAACCTCGTTGTGTCCTTTGATTGGAACCAACTAGGCAGACCCCGGTTGCCAGCCAGTATACCATTCAGAATCATAGTCCAAATTTACAGAATGGTAATGGCTGGCACTATCATTGATGAAGGGGCATCTGTGAGTATCCTTTCCTCTATTGCTTGGAAAGCACTGGGTTCCCCGGCGCTTTTGCCTGAGATAAGAAATCTCTCGGGTTTTGATAAAGGAACCAGTTGACCATTAGGGATCCTCCCCAATGTGCCTGTTACATTGAAAGGGAAGACCGTTCAAATGAACGTGATGGTCGTTCAAGGACCCTTGGATTATAACCTACTCCTTGGACGAGACTATATATATTGCATGGGAGCTATAGTCTCCTCACTCTTTAAAGTAATGTGTTTTCCACACGAAGGAAGAATGGTCAAGCTCGTAGACCAACTTTCATTTCCGGGATCACGCATCGCAAATAGTCAAATACCAACCCTGAATGGTCTATTCAATCAAGAAATGTCTCCACCCCCAGTCCTCCTTCCCGATGAGTGCGAGTGATTCGGAAAGATGGGACTGGAACCCAGGGGGCATGCATCCTGGTCTGCTTCGGGCAGAGGAAACCTTGGGTATAAGGTAGAATTTCCGTGAAAGAATATGACTAGTCCGTACCCCGTCCATGGATGGAAGAGGGGTTGTTCTAGAACAGGATTCTTTTGTTAAGGTTACTTGTTTGACAAAGGTCATTCACCATTGTCTACTTCGGTAGACAGTGCCGAGGAAATGTTTTCGTTTGATGGTGTTAACAAAACAATCTTTGGGTAACCAGAAAGAGGTATGCCTCTCTCGGTGAAACGAAAGTTTTGGCGGAAAGAAGTAGGGGTAACCTTGAAACTTTGTCTTATACCTGGGGGCATGCAACCTTTTGGAGTGCAAGCGAGGGGCGACTATTTATTTTTTAAATTTTTAGGTCCTCCCTTTAAACCTGTAGGTCTAACCCTTTAAACTCGTAGGATTAGCCGTTTCCAAACTTGCATAAAGAAAGGATGAGAAGGAGCATAGCTTCGTGAGATAAAGCTCCATAAAAAATAGCTATCTCACAGGAGACATTCTTATCTTATGACTGGTATTTCGAGCAGTTTTACCGCGGAATTTATGCTCGTTAAAAAATAGAAAAGCGAGATCCGAGCAATTTTAGCACATAGTTCATGCTCGTTAAAAAATAAACATAAGATTGAGCAGTGTTCTGGTGCATTCAAGCTCTTTAAAAAATGAACCCAGTACCGGTAAATAACCATTGTGATCGTAAATTTATTAGCCATAAAAAGCCTTGGTCGTGTTTGCACCTGCCACCTCCATTCCATTTGGCCGATCGTTCACCCCCATATGATTGTTTACCTATTTTGAGGAACAGCTGCGAAGAGTGATTTCACCTAGCCATCCTTGTGACACTGCCGTGATTGGAAAATTCCAACCTGTACCTGGAATCTGCTGCTATCCCTGTTTATCACTCGTTCCTCAAAAGACGAGTCTTCTTTGAGCTCTTTTCTCCTGACTCGTAAAATATGAAAAGTTTGCCGAGTTTTGGCCTTCCAGCTCGTTAAAGTGACCGGAAGAGCTATCCCTCCTCTAGATTTTAATCTTTTTGGACCTGAGGGATTATTACACAAAAAGGTCGAGCGCTTGTTTTATTCGGCTCGTTAAAATTATCGAAAACTCATCCCTTCTGTATTGTTTTATACTTTTTCGGACTTAAGGGATTAGATGACGAAAAAGGAATTTTGGAGTTAACTTTCTGTACCTTTTCAGACTCTCTAAAAATGAAAAGGACCGAGTTTTCCTTGTCGTTAGACTCGTTAAAATGATTAAATAGCAACAAACTTGTCTTTAGACGAGAACGAGTTTCCCTATCGCTAGGCTCGTTAAAACATAGCGATGGGCTTGCCCGAAGGGCAGGTTATAGAACAAGCATATGTTATCCTCCTCAAGCTTGACAAAAATAAAGAGGTACTGGTTAGAAATGATTGGGGAAAAATTGGGAGAACCTCAAAGCTTTAATGGTAGCAAGTCGCTCTTGAACATGACACTTTTCCTCCGTATCACATCGGGTTGGGTTGTTTCATTCACCGGTCTCATCACCATGGTCTTTGCCAAACCATCCACATTTGGGGTAATGCTACCGATCCATCGCATCAGTGTCGTTATATGTTCAAGAGATGTTGTTCAGAAAGAGTCAACCGTGTCCCATCCACTGCCATACATTATCCTTCATCCACCCATGATCGCCACCCTGAATCATATTTCACAGATTGTTTTCACCTCCACTAAAATCATTAGCTCCGTTCCATGTCACTGATGTGGGATTCATTAAGGCCCTCCTTTGACGGATCGCTTCTTGTCGACTTCAGCTCATTATCCAAGAAGTTGATCTAGGAACACCCTCCCCAATACTTTGAAGCTTGCATGCCTCAATGGCAAGTTTCTCACTTCCGGCGACAGGTATACATCAATAACCTTCGACCAGAAGATTTTGCGTGGTGTTCGACGCCAAGTCCTTTATTCACACCACGTGAATTGTACTGCAGTACCTTGAGGATCATTATCATTACCGGTGATTCCTCTCGCGCTTGTTAACGGTTTACATTATTGACCGGTAATCAAGCGATGTCTTTCCATGTTCGACTTCAGCGCAATTCTCACATGGATCGACTTGTATTTAGAGTGAAGATCGAACGAGTTTGAAGACCCCGGATCTAGTTTCATCCATCCGGGCTGCGATATATATTCAGGAAAAATAAAGACATTTGACATGTACATCATTGCAGCAGATGATCATCCTACTCAAAGGATGATAATTTCAGCAGAGAATTACCAGTCTACCATCAGACGATCGTCTGTTCTATGTACCAAAATGAATTTATAAAGCTGAGCATGGGAATGCCCGCCTCAGCTAGATCATGAAAGCAGAATGAAAAAATAATGTATTGTATTGTATTTTATTACAGGTCACCTCTCAGCGATTGAATGAACTTCGGATACTCCTGATAAAGCATTTCACCCGATAAATGACCTCATACTTTAGGGGGCAACTGTTATAGACATTTTTGTGCCTTACAACATGAAGCATGAAATGTCGATAATCTAAGGGATCCAAAGTCCCTAAACATGTTGTTCCTACCCCTAGAGGAACAAGGTCAGCAAACCACAGCACTAAATATCAGTTCTCCACCTGAAAACACTAAAAAACAAGCTAATTCTGGATCATGTCAACTGCTCCACTGAGCATCTGCGTTGAATGTCAACTGCTCCACTCTGTACCTGCGCTGAATGTCAACTGTAAAGAAGGCTACCTGTGCTGGGCGAGTTTGGCCAAGTGGCACAGTCATTCCTCAAGGTGTCAATGCCCAGGAAGCTTCCAAAATGACACTTGGATCAGGGAATTCGCCTAGTGATGAGTAAGAGGGTCTAGATCTCCAAGTGGAAGCAAGAACCTCCAAGTGGACTCAAGAACTGAAGAATAACTGAAGTGGGAGAGGACACTAGTCAGCTCCATGCCAAGCTCAAGCTGACTCATCCTTTCTCCAAATCTCCTATATATATAGCTCTCTCATGAGGTCTAGGAAGGCTGGAATCTTGTGAATGTAAGGAAGTGCTGTTGGTTTGAGTATGGAATTATTGGGTGATTTGCTTGAAGGAGGTGAAGAGGAGATTTCTTTCTGCTGGGAGGTGATGCTGGATTGGGCCTTTTATGGTTGTATCACTTCCTGAACTTTAATTCTTCCATTAATAAAGCATTTGAGGTTCTTCTATATGCATGTGTCTCAATGGCGTATTGATACTTGTATATTTGATTTATTCTAATCCTTGAATCAATTATGAATGTATGCTTCTTGTAGTTTCCCTCTCTTGTCATTTTGCAGGATCTTGGTGTAGCTGGGCCAGTGAAAGAGCAAGGAGCTGGGAGCAAGCAGCAAAGAGAGAAGATTGGATCAATCATTAGCGGAAGACAACGGTTAGTGGATCTCTTTCTCCCCTCTCTTACATCTCATAAAGAAGTAATCTCGAATAGCTTTGCTTTGATTGTTGCTGAGGTACTATCACCCTTAGAGTGGGATAGGGTCATTCCGTATTGGATACTTTTCCCAACAACAGTGGCTAGAGCAAGGAGAATCCTTCTGGAGGGAGTTCGAGATCACATTGTCTTGAGGCTCCATGGGAAGGAGACTTCATTTTCGATGTGGAAAACATTGAAAGATCTTTATCAGAATAGCAGCAATCAAAGGAAGCTGGCACTGAAGGACAAACTTCGAAAGATCAAGTGTGAAAAGGATGACATGATCTCTATGTATCTGAACAAGCTCACCTCATGCAGGGATGAGCTTGGAAGTGTAGGGATCATGACAGCTGATGATGACATGGTGAGTCTTGCACTCCTTAGTCTTCCTAAGAGTTGGCATAGCTACCAGGACTCGGTTAATGGAAGAGAGAAATTTCCATATTGGGAATGACTTTGGTCGGATTTGATGCAGGAGGAGATAAGAAGAAGCACCAAAGATGGTTCTTCATCAATGGAGGATGAAGAAAACTGTGCCTTAGCGAGTAAGGCGAAGAAGGGGAAGGAGAAGCTTTCTCTTTTCGAATCTAGTTCTTCCCATGGTGGGAAGAAGTTTGACAAATCGAAAGTGCGATGCTTTCATTGTCATGAGGTGGGCCATTTTGTTACAAATTGTCCACTGAGGAAATCCAAGAAGGGATCCGAGGAAGGATCTGAGGGTGAGGCACTTGTTTCACAGTTCGAGTTGGATTTCACACTCTTCACATGCATGGTTTCATCCATGGTGGGAAGTGGTTGGTTTCTTAACAGTGGAGCTTCTTTCCACATGACCAACAACAAGAGTTTGTTCAATACTTTGGAGGAGAAATATCTCTAGATACTCATAGCGATGGGTAATGATGAAAAGTACAGTGTCTCAGGTGTAGGAATAGTTATTTTTCAGAGGGAGCATGGAGTTCGCCTTACCTTGACTGATGTCAAGTATGTACCAGGACTGAAGAGAAACTTGGTGTCGATTGCGATGTTGGAAGACAGAGGCTATGATGTAGTCTTCAGTAAGGGAAAGGTCTTCCTTAGACACATCATCACTAGACAGGTGAAGCAGATCGGTTCACGGGTAAAGCACTTGTATGCTCTTGAGGTTCAAGATGCATGCAAAGCCTTAAGCAACAAGGCAAATGATGTAGACTTGGTGGTTGAGAGGGAGAGTATATTACCTCTCAACATGCAGCGCCAGAAGAAGTCTCAAACGATTGTGGAGGAGCCATAATTGGTGCAACAACTTCAGGAGGTTGTGGAGCAGCCACAACAGGGGAAGCTGAGTGGAGATCGAGTAGAGACATCTACTCATGCAGAGACCTCCAGTAGGGGGAAACTTCGAGCCAGGTGGGCAGAGGGATCACATGCAGCGATACCTCCAGGTAGGAGGTGGGGCAATGTGGAGTGATCGTCCAAAGAAGGCTGGAATAGGGGCATGATCCTTGAGGTACCCAATCTCTTTGATTAGACTTTGCTACGAGAGCCCTGATGAGGAGTAGCAGAATTGACTGATTGGGTAGAGACAGATGTAGATGGAGCAGCAGAGAGAGCTACAGTGCAGGGAATCCCAGGACAATGTAGAGCTAGCAGGTTGCAATAATGCGAGAGGCGCAAGTGTGTTGCACCAGTGCAGGGTAGTATAGAGAGGTGTGCAGCGGTGCGAGATGCATGGAGATGTTGTAGTAGCACAGAGGTCAGAGAGGGAGCACTTGTCAACAGCAGGTAGAGCTTCAGCATCAGAGTATGTTTCTAGCCCAACAGAGAGGTCAGTTGGGAGTTTTTTTTTTTTTTTTTTCCCGAGAGTTGTTGGAGCAACCACACTTGGTAGATGTGTTGCATGCAGAACATTCTGAAGGTACAAGATCATGTTCGAGAGGAAGCCTTTCTTGTTGAGAGGGAGTGTTGAAAATGGCAACAAGAAATTTCTAAAAATAGAAGTGCTAAAAAAGCAGTTTGGGTACCAGTGCTGGATTGGGCAACAGGGAATGAAAAATGGAAGTGATAAAAATAAAAGTTCTATTTTTAGAAATTCATTGTGGATTCCTATCTTAGTCAGTCCCTGGACTAGAAATAGGAAGTAAAAATTCGAATTTGATATTAACAACAGTTTGTAAATTAATAATTAATTCAGTTTGAGTTAATTAGTTAAGTAATTATGAACTTGAAGTCTATGTGAGGACATGCAACAATTTCTCCTTTGATTGAGGGATTTAACCATCAGTTAAAGGATGAGGATGAGGATGAGTTGTAATTAGTTGGCTCAGTTAACTGAGTCAAGTCTAGTTAGATTAATTTAACAAGTTGTTAAATTAATGAGATTCAGTTTGTTAATGCTTGAATGCATGTAACAACTGGTATTTTCAGATAACTGAAGATTCACTCATGGATAACTCATGCATGTCAGTTTATAAAGAGACCCAATTGAGATCAGATGGAGGGATAGTGTACTGTCAGTTGCAGGATATTCCTTATGAATATTACTTGCATGTAGAAGGAATATTATTCCTTATGGATTGTGTAGTTGGACCTGAGCTTACAACAGGTATGATGTGGCCAATTCAAACATGTTATGACATTGGACCCCAATCAAAACTGTGCAAGGAAATAGGATCTTGGAGGACTTGTGTAGCCTATATATTCAGGCCTAGGTAGTCCATGAGCATTATCATCAGAGTACAGAGAGAGCATGATAGCTTTTGAGCTAATTCTTTTTGTATGTTGTTGAGGATTTCCACTTGATTGATAATATAGAGATGGGGTTTTAGGCTGGTGCTTTCCCCAGGTGATATCTTTTGTGTTATGGTTGATTACTTCTCATTCTCAGTTATATCTGTTCATGCTTGATGTTGCTCATGTTCAATTAAGCTTCCACAAAGTTTATGGTAGATGTAGATCTAGTATTATGCTTTAGTACATTTCATACATTAGTTTGATCTACAGGTGAAATTTCTGCATGATATCAGTGAGCTAGTTGATTTGTAGAGAAAATTCTACAAGGTGCCTGGGGGCACAAGATTCAGAAAAGGTTTTACGTGATCTCCACAATAGACCAGCCGAGGGACACTTTACGAGTAACACCGAAACATAAAAAGTCGTGTGACCGGTTTCTACTAGCCTACATTATTCAAGGATGCTCATGCCTACGCTCGTAAGTGTCCGGTCTATCAAAGGTGCACCGACAGAAATCAAAAGTCAGTAGCCCTATTGCAGCCTGTTGTAGTGGAAGAACCATTCCAATAGTGGGGCTTATATATCATTGGGGAATTTTTCCCTCATTCATTGAAGCAACACCGCTATATCCTGACTGCTATAGATTACTTCAGGCGGTGGATAGAGGCAATTCTACTCAAACAAGTGAACGATTAGGAAGTCATCAACTTTCTATAGCAGAATATCATTTCTAGGTTTGGCTTTCCTATGTCAGTTTTTTTTTACAATGCAACGTACTTTTCTTTGCTAAATCTTTATGAGTTTTCATTAGAAAATGATATTGTCTTGAAGCATTTTGCTAACTATTATCCACATGGGAATGGTCTTGTCGAATCCACAAATAAGAACCTCGTTCACATCATCAAAAGGACCATATTCTATGAGCAGTGAAATTGGCACTCCAATTTGGTGAATAATTTATGGGCTGACTGAGTTACACCTAAGCCTTCTCTGATTACCTCCCCTTAATTCTTGGTGTACGGAAAGGAAGCCATCCTTCCACCAAACATATACTTACCCGCTCTCCAATTTTCCTAAGACTCCCAGGACAAACCATGTCTTTTAGTTCAGCGTAGGATGGACACTTTGCACAAGTTACAGGAAGAAAGTTTGAAAGCAAAAGAAAAGTTTTCACTGCATCAAAACCGTATCAAGAGATGGTTTGACAGAAAGTCTGCAGGGAAGACTAGCTTTAGTGTAGGCAACTTAGTCTTGAAGTGGGATAAAGCCCATGAAGACAAAGGAAATCACACTAAATTTCAATCCCTGTGGATTGGTCCATACATAGTCCACGAAAATCTTGGCCAATACACATATCATCTTCAATCACTTGACAGGAAGATTTACTCTCTCCCTATCAATGGCCAAGACTTAAAATATTATTTTCAATGAATATTTGGGGTTGTGCCCCACATTATGTACATAGTCTTTTGTTGTTTGTTGTTTTATTTTTCATTGTTTTTTTGTTGTTTTTCTTATGTAAATAAGTGTTGTGCCTTACTACGCTCCGACTTCCAAGTGTGTCTGTGGCTAAATTTCAAAAATATTGTGACGCTACAACCCTTGGCCAATCTTGTGTCCATCTTCTTTGTATTTGGTTGTAAATTTTGGCGGACGAAGTCTTGACGAAAAACACAATCCATTTGTAAGGAGTTTTTTTTCAAACCATGAATTTTTGTCCAGTCTGGGAACCTCATGCCTATACTTAGTTTTCTACTTTGGTGTTTTCAAGCTTATCCAACTAGCAGAAATGGAGAAGGGGGAAATATAAATGAGAAAACCTAAATCATAGGTCTTCATATGCTTCTCTGAAGGAACAAACTCTCCTACTCTCAATAAGTTGAGATCCATCTTCCACCCCAAAAATAAATAAGTGCCTATGCACAATTCTCTTTAAAAATAATAAAGGTGAAAGAAGAGAAAAGATTCCCGGGCAGAGAGGTAAAGTAGACAAATCTACCTGGGTATTGTCCAGGCTTGTTTGTAGTGGAGGAATGCTTGTGTTCCTACGTGACTCCCTCAGGGTACTGACCAGGCCTACTGGCATCAGAGCAACACTGGAGATGAAAAACTATACTTTGAAAATCTTAAGCTCGTGAGCTAAACTACCCTTCCCGATTCGAAACACTATGATCTAGATGAATCTTATGTTCTGTTCAACTGAGAAGTACAAAGGGAAAATGTTTCCCCATTGGGTAAGTGGAGAAACCAAATTAATCTACATGATGAATCAATACTCCCTCAAGGACCAAGGCCCTGCACTAAAATGAACCAAGATAAAGAAGCTGGTATTCAACCAATGTGTCACCAAGTGTTATAGTTGTTGCAACACCCTCCAAAATTTTGGCTTAAACTAAAATTTCATAGCCTTCCTTGGTCTTTCCCCTTATTTTTGCAAACACTCGAGCTCATTGCATGAGCTTCTTCAAAGTCTTTTCACCCCTTTTGCTTGTTTGATCAACTGTCGTATTTTGGCATGTTGGAGTGTTTTATCACGCTTGCGGTCCTTTTCTGGTGATTTTGAAGGTATTTTTTGTGTATTTGAGTTTTCCTAACTATGTAAAAATTTATCACACTCATACACAAAGTTTTAAGAATTGTTGTACAAGTGTCGTCACGATCGTCCTAAGGTCTGTCTCAAGTGTCACACTTGTCTCTTTTTGTTATAGACAGTCTCATAGAGGGTAATGATTTTTCTTGTTTTTTCGAGTGATCTATGTCGTCGTGTCATCAAATTATGATAAGTGTGTGATCACAATTTCAAGTTCCTCACAAGTTCACTTGCCTCCCACACGTAGCCATTTTTCCGAAAATCCTCCTGATCAAGAAACTCTCTTTCACCGAACCCCGAATGAACTTTGCACTGCATAGTCTCAGCCCTCAATGATGCAACCTTGCTACCTGGAACTGCACAATGTGCAGTCACTGTCCTTCAGGGAAGTTGAAATATGCAATTCCAGAGTTGAGCAACATGCCTTTATCCCCAAAATTGCATAGTAACTTCTCCCAGCCTGACTTGAAATACACATTTCACAAGATAAGTCATCAAACTTCTTCCATGCCTACTGGAACCTTGAAATGTACAAAATACCAAGCCTAGCTTACCTCCTAGAACTATGCATAGGTGTCTCCTTAGTGTCCTCCCTCAGCCAGGACTCACTAATCTCAAGAACGTCTACGTAGAACTGTCCTCCTAGACCCCTCTGCTGCCTAGTCCTGGCTTGCCTCTGAAAACTGTGCATACGTGCCTCCCAGGGTCCCATCTTACATCAGTCACTAGTTGTCGTAGCTGTGCAATCCTACCTCTCAATGGCTTCTGTTCAATGTTCCCCAACAATAAGGATTGTGCTCCAGATTTCCTCAACCAAGCCCGAGTTGCGCTTTGTATAGTCTAAGTGACCAATCTCCCAGCCTGTGACCTAGAAATACGTAATGAACAGTTATTGGGCCTTCTTTCCCAACCTATCACCTATCTCGGGCCCATTCCATGGATAATAATGCTTAAACTTAGACTAGGAGGTTTTGGATTTGATGTTGTCCCATCATGAGTGAATTGCAAGAACATGTACACTATTAGATCATGGTGAGACGATGAATAAGGAGAAGAAGGAGCGAGCATGCTTGAAGACTCACATGCAGTCAGATGGACAAAGAGGCTTATCAAGAACAAGTGAAGGGAGTACATGCATGCAACCACCTCTCAAGACCGAAGATCATTAAAGACCCCACATCATCAAGCCATGCAGAGGAGATGATAAAGCACATCCAAGAACACATCTATCACTAAGCAACAACAACAACTTGACATTGCCACCTCAGCAAGCTAGTCCATGTCAATAGTGTCATGTCAAGTCGTGTCATGAGTTGTCAAACACCACATCACTATTTGTTACCGGGAAAAGTGTCTATTTAGAACTGCTCTATCCCACTAAGGTGTGACAGCTGCCTTAGAAACAAACAGAGAAAACTACTTTTGTATTTCCTTTATGAACTATAGATAGAGAGGAATGGAAAGAACCAACCTGTGTCTTGCGCTAATCCTTTGATTCAATCCCTCTCTTCTTTGACAGCTTCCAGCTACCTGCTCCCTTACTTGCCCAGCTTCACCAAGTACCTATAAGATCATAGAAGAAGACAACTATACAAAGACATGGATCTATATTCATAAACAACTTAGGATCAGATTTAAGTTAACCATACAAATGTAACAAGCATCAATGATACAAAAGCATGGAAGAGAAACTCAAATAGTTTTTATTGATAAACAAGAAGATCCAGGAGGAGTTACAACCGATGATTCCTGACCCAGCATCAACCTCCCAGCAAATAAGCCCCTCTTCACCTCCAACAAAGCATAGATCACCCAATTCTCTGATGTTTGTCTCAAAACCAACAGCAATTCCTTACAATGTGCAAAATTCCAGCCTCCGGATCTCTGGGATGAGGGATCCATATATAGATGTATGTAAGGAGGATGATTCAGCTTGTGATTTGATTAGTGTCTTCTCTCTGTCAGTTCTTGCTTCCACTTGGAGACTGAAGGCCTCTTACTCATCCTTGGTCGAATTCAGTGAGGCAAGTGTCACAGGAGAAGATTCTGGAAGCTTCCATTGTCTCTCCACCTCGCGGAATGACATTTCCATTTGTCATTTCTCGCCCAACGCACCCTCATAGTGCATTTAGGTGCGTTGCAACGCACCTAGCCAGTGGATTTAGGTGCTATGCAACGCACTTAGCTAGTGGAGCAGCTGAAATGATCCTGTTTTGACTTATTCTGAGCAGTTTCTCGTGGAGAACTTCTGGGAGAAGCTGTAATTTGTTGACCTTGTTCCTTTCGGGGTTAGAACAACACTTTTAGGGACTTAGGAGCCCTTGGTTTATGGACATTTCATGCTTGGAGTTGTAAGGCACAAAAATGTCTATAACAGTTGCCCCCTAAAGTATGAGGCCGTTAATTGGGTGAAATGCTTTATTATGAGGATCCGAAGTTCTTTCAATGCTGGGAGGAGACCTGTAATAAGATACAATACAATACATTATCTTCATACTGTTTTCATGATCTAGCTGAGGCGGGCATTCCCATGCTCAGCTTTATAAATTCATTTTCATGTACATAGGACAGACAATCGTCTGATTGTAGACTGATGATTCTGATAGAGCCATCATCCTTTTGGTAGGATGATTATTTGTGCTGCAATGTTGTACATTTTAATGTCTTTATTTTCCTGAATATATATCGCAGCCCGGATGGATGAAACTAGATCCGGGGTCTTCAATCTCGTCCGATCTTCACTCGAAGTACAAGTCGATCCATGTGAGAAATGTTTTGAAGTTGAACATGGAAAGACATCGCTTGATTACCAGTCAATGATGTAAACTGTTAACAAGTGCGAGAGGAATCACCGATAATGATAATGATCCTCAAGGTACTGCAGTACAATTCACGTGGTGTGAATAAAGGACTTGGCGTCGAACACCACGCAAAATCTTTCGATCGAAGGTCATTGATGTGAACCTATCGCCGGAAGTGAGAAACTTGCCATTGAGGCATGCAAGCTTCAAAGTACTGAATGTGGCGTTCCTAGACCAACTTCTTGGATAATGAGTTGATGTCGACAAGAAGTGATCCGTCATAGGAGGGCCTTAATGAATCCCACATCAATGACACGGAACGGAGCAAATGATTTTGATGGAGGTGAAAACGATATGATGATATACGGTTCAGGGTGGCAGTCATGAAAGAATGGAGTATAATGTATGGTAGTGGGTGGGACACAGGTGGCCTTTCTGGATGACTTCTCTTGAACATGTCGGCGACACTGATGTGATGGATTGGTAGCATTAACCCCAAATGTGGATGGTATGGTGTGACCATGGCGATGTGACCGGTGAATCAAACAACCCAACCCGACTCAGACACGGAGTGGAAGTGTCATGTTCAAGAGCGAATTGCTACCAATAAAGATTCTTTGAGTTTTCTTCCCAATTTTTCCCCAGTCATTGCTGACCAGTACCTCTTTATTTTTGTCAAGCTTGAGGAGGATAACATATGCTTGTTCTATAATTTGCCCTTCGGGCAAACCCATCGCTATGTTTTAATGAGCCTAGCGATAGTGAAACTCGTTCTCGTCTAAAGACAAGTTTGTCGCTATTAATCTTTTTAACGAGTTTAACGACAAAGATAACTCGGTCCTTTTCATTTTTAGAGAGTCTGAAAAGGTACGTAAAGGTAACTCCAAAATTCCTTTTTCGTCATCTAATCCCTTAAGTCCGAAAAAGTATAAAAAAATACAAAAGGGATGAAGTTTCGATAGTTTTAACGAGCCGAACAAAACAAGCGCTCGATCTTTTTGTGCAATAATCCCTCAGGTCCGAAAATATTAAAATCTAGATGAGGGATAGCACTTCCTGTCCCTTTAACGAGCTGGAAGGCCAAGAACTCGACAATCTTTTCATATTTTACGAGTCAGTTGAAAAGAGCTTAAAGAAGACTCGTCTTTTGAGGAACGAGTGATAAAATGGGTAGCAGCTGGTTCCCGGTAAGGTTTGGAATTTTCCAATCACGGCAGTGTCACAAGGATGGCTAGTGAAATCACTCTTCGCAGCTGTTCCTCAAAATGGGTAAACAATCAAATGGAGGTGAATGATCGGCCAATGAAAAAGTGGAGGTGACGATGCAAACACGACCAAGGCTTTAATGGCTGAAGTACTACATTCACGGTGGTTATTTACCAGGGGGTAGTTCATTTTTTAACGAGCTTAAACGCGGGTGGAAACATTTGCTCGGTGCGGGTTTATTTTTTAACGAGCTTGAACCTTGCGGTAACACTGCTCGATTAATCCAATCATATGATAAGAATGTCTCATATAAAAACGACAACTTTTAGAGTTTTGCCCCACATCCTTTCTTTATGCAAGTTAGGAAACGACCAATCCTACGGGTTTAAAGGGTTAGAGGTCCTAAAAATTTAAAAAAAATAAATAGTCGCTCTTCGCTTGCACTCCAAAAGGTTTGCATGCCCCCAGGTATAAAACAGAGTTTCAAGGTTACCTCTACTTCTATCCGCCAAAACATTTGTTTTACCGAGAGAGGCCTACCTCTTACAGGTTACCCAAAGATTGTTCTATTCGCGGCGCAAATAAAACACTTCTTTGGCAATGTCTACCGAAATAAACAAAGGTGAGTGGCGGCGCTCGCCAACTCACATAACTTTGACAAGAGAATCTTGTTCTAGAATAACCTTCTTTTCCACTCATGGACGGGGTACAGACTAGTCATATTCTCCCGCGGAAACCTATTCTATACCCGAAGTTTTCCTGCCGAAGTAGACTAGGATGCATGCCCCCTGGGTTTCAGTCATATCCCTCCGAATTACTCGCATTCATCGGGAGGACGGACTGGAGATTGAGACATTTCTTGCGTGAAAAGACCATTCAGGGATGGTATATGACTATTTGCTCTGTATGATATGGGAAATGAAAGCTGGTCCATGAGCTTGACCACTCTTCCTTCGTGCGGAAAACTCATTACTCTAAAGAGTGAGGAGATGATTGCCTCCATGCAATAAATATAGTCTCGTCCAAGGAGTAGATTGTAATCCAGGGGTCCTTGAACTACCATTACGTTCATGCGAACTGTTTTCCTTCTCAATGTTATGGGCACATCGGGAAGGATCCCTAAAGGTCGACTGGTTCCTTTATCAAAGCCCGTCAGATTTCTCATCTCAGGCAAAAGCGATGGCGAACCAAGCGCTTTCCAAGCAGTTGAGGAAAGGATACTCACAGAAGCCCCCTCATCTATGATGGTACCAGCCATAACCATTCTATATATTTGAACGATGATTCGGAATGGTACACTTGCTAGTAAACGGGGTCTGCCTAGTTGATTCCAGTCGAAGGAGACAACTAGGTTGCTTGGAGGTGGGACCGAATAGACGACCGGGTACGGCTTTAACGAACTTCCTTCCTGCGGTAAAGGAATGGGTAAATTGCCCCCATGTTCGTCGGAGTCTGTGTTTATGAAGGGAATTTGGATGGTGTCATCCTTGTTCTCTTCAGTGACTGTATCATCTGAAGATGAAACCTCTAAAGGCAAGACCGGGTCGACTGCCGCCTCGACCTTTTGACTTTTGTCTGGTATGGATCCAGATGGTTTATCTTCAATGATAGGTGCTTCAGCCGACCACCTGAGCGGGCCAGCCGGATTTTCAACTAGTGACGGACTAGGCAAGAGTTCTTTATATCCAGGAGGAAGTCGTAACAGTGAAACCGGACGATCATCCAAAACTCTTTTAGCTTCGTCTAAGAAGGGACAACGGTGAACGACATGATCGCCTTCACAAAGTTTACAAGGAAATCTACATTTCCCTTTTTGTCCTGGGGCTTCACTTTCACTAGTTGATGGTGTGCTTTCAACATGTTCATCAGAGGTTGACGACACCAGGTTGTGCAAAAGAGGAGACCAGTCCCTTAATATCCGAGGGATGCAAGGACAATCTCTGTGAAAGTGGTCTCCTTTGCAAATGACACATGGCAATTTAGGCCTGGTCGGTGCAGTGTGTGGATTTTCGTTAGACGACACTCGTTTTCCCCCATTCGCCTTTGGCTCCTTTTTCTTCTTCTCTTTCTTCTTCTTTTCCTTCTTCTCCTTAGGAACTTGACCTTTGGCTTTACCAGCCCCATCAAGCGAAGAGGAAGGAGGAGAGGAAGAATTAGAGGAAGTAGAAGGCTGGTGGGCAACTCTGGACTCGTCTAATTGCTGATTCGATTGTTCAGGAATAGTGGTGTTCTGAACGACAGAGGTTGAGAAGAGCCATACAGGCAAACCAATTGTCAGCCTTGGAAGCGACAATGTGGCCATATGGGGCGCACCAACATCTCCCCAAGAGGAGAAGGGACTAGGATTTCCTCCAAGGGGAATTCCTTGGTTGGTAGACTCCATTTTCTCAACCCAAGATCAACGTAGGAAAGGGTAATGAATATTCCGTTTAAAATAAATTTTTATACGCTTTGACACAACTTGTTTTTTCAGTTTTTAAGAGTCGAGAAAAAACAAAAGATGACTCTAGTCTCCTTCGATTTTTAATGAGCCTGAAGTGACAAGTGCTCAGATGGACCTTTTCCGTTAAGGAGTCTGAAAAGGAATGAAAGGGACTGCTCTGGAGGTCTAGGTAGAGGGAGTACCAAACCAATCACAAAACTGTAGAATACTTTTTACGGTACAACAGTCAATCTTCCCGAATGCTGTGTTCAGTGCATTGCGATTGATAAGGCGGCAGACACAACTTCCTATGGATAAATAATTTAACCCTATAGGGGTCTCCCAAAATATACTCGACGGTACGTGGGAGCACAAGTCCGTACTGGCACTTATCGTCTCAAAGTGGAGGAATCACCCAACCATCAGTGAGGACAACAGTTACCAGGTTTTACGACGCCGGAATACGTCTCTAGCCTAGACCTCTAAATGTTGTGCGTTAAGTTCCAAAGCGTTATTAGATTCATTGAATTTATTTTAAGTTGATCTTGCTTATGAAGTTTGCCTTTTGGGTTCACCACGAGATGTAGATGTAATTCCTAAAATGCAATCTAAAGATGATAAACAAACTTTTATCTCTTTTCTGCAATGAAAATCCTAGCTACTAGGGGAAAAGAAAGACACAATCTTTTCACAAAGAGCAAAGAGCACACTGTAAATGCACTTTCCTAAATCAAGCCAAACAGACTATCTATATGCAAATGCACATGCATGTATTTGTTTTCCACTTTCTTAGTATTGATGCTAAAAAGAAAGTTGATGTACAAATCTGAATTTGCTTTCAAGCGACAAACACAAACAAGCTTCTTTTCGAAATCCAAAGATAGAGATGATTACGACACTTTACGATTTTGAAATGAATACTCGTTTTGACACTAGAAAATCACAAATTCAGACCAAAGGCAATAGTAAAAGTATAATCGACCATCAACAACAATTAAAATTTCTCCTATGATAAAAATCGACACTTGCGACATATCTAAATCAAAGGACGACAGTACGACTATCCTAGTTTTGCAATGGAAAACTGTAAACGACTCAACAAACACACAAAAACATCTACAATTCTTTTGTACAAATGAGGCGGAATATCAGTAAGGAAAAGGGGTTTTAAACAAACATATACTGATCACAGGCTGCAAAATTCAGAGACAAAACTGGAAAGAATGAAGCACAAGAACCTCAGCTGCACAGGGCTAGGCTGATCAGCGCACCTGTAACACAGAGAAACTGCATTGCAGCGCAGGTTTCCCTTTCGGGAAGTGCGTTGAAATGCAGGATCTCTTCACAGTACCTGCGCTGGGCCAGAAACGAGAATCTGTCCGGGTTCTGGGTCACAGTTTGCAGTTTAGTCTTTGGTTTTTGGCCGAGTAAAAGCAATCAGTAATGCACAATCAGGGGTAGATCTAAGGAGGGTCTAAGAGCTATCACAAGGGAAATCAGATAGTCTGTGAATCAGCTGTTCAAATCATAAACAGATCCAGTGAATGGATTGAAGCAACAGATGTCTACTTTGCATTTGTTATGGCAAATGCAGTTCGAATGCTACTTATAAGTTTATGAAACAAACAACAAGAGATACACAAACAAACTAATTAGACATTCTCCCCAGCGGAGTCGCCATTTTGTTACCGGGAAAAGTGTCTATTTAGAACTGCTCTATCCCACTAAGGTGTGACAGCTGCCTTAGAAACAAATAGAGAAAACTACTTTTGTATTTCCTTTATGAACTATAGATAGAGAGGAATGGAAAGAACCAACCTGTGTCTTGTGCTAATCCTTTGATTCAATCCCTCTCTTGTTTGACAGCTTCCAGCTACCTGCTCACTTACTTGCCCAGCTTCACCAAGTACCTGTAAGATCACAGAAGAAGAAAACTATACAAAGACATGGATCTATATTCATAAACAACTTAGGATCAGATTTAAGTTAACCATACAAATGTAACAAGCATCAATGGTACAAAAGCATGGAGGAGAAACTCAAATAGTTTTTATTGATAAACAAGAAGATCCAGGAGGAGTTACAACTGATGATTCCTGACCCAGCATCAACCTCCCAGCAAAGAAGCCCCTCTTCACCTCCAACAAAGCATAGATCACCCAATTCTCTAATGTTTGTCTCAAAACCAACAGAAATTCCTTACAATGTGCAAAATTCCAGCCTCCGGATCTCTGGGATGAGGGATCCATATATAGATGTGTGTAAGGAGGATGAGTCAGCTTGTGATTTGATTAGTGTCTTCTCTCTGTCAGTTCTTGCTTCCACTTGGAGACTGAAGGCCTCTTACTCATCCTTGGTCGAATTCAGTGAGGCAAGTGTCATAGGAGAAGATTCTGGAAGCTTCCATTGTCTCTCCACCTCGCGGAATGACACTGCCATTTGTCATTTCTCGCCCAATGCACCGTCATAGTGCATTTAGGTGCGTTGCAACACACCTAGCCAGTGGATTTAGGTGCTATGCAACGCACTTAGCTAGTGGAGCAGCTGAAATGATCATGTTTTGACTTATTCTGAGCAGTTTCTGGTGGAGAACTTCTGGGAGAAGCTGTAATTTGTTGACCTTGTTCCTTTAGGGGTTAGAACAACACTTTTAGGGACTTAGGAGCCCTTGGTTTATGGACATTTCATGCTTGGAGTTGTAAAGCACAAAAATGTCTATAACACTATTATGATCCATGTATATTATAAATCAAATGTAATGTAAAGTGTAAGTCAAATGGACACATAATAATATGAAGAGTCATGTCAATTCAGAATTCATACGAAGTTGAACAGTCATGAGGGTAGTAAAAGAGTCACAAGGGGTAAAGCATCACCCCTTGGTTATATATACCCCCTCATTGTATGAGAAAATGACTGTTTTCACCTTGGCTCCTCCCGCAAAGCATATAGAGTTTCATTCAGTTCTTTAAGGAGAAAGGAGTGGCTCGAATGTCCCACTACCCAGGCTAGTAATGTATGATGTAAATATGTGTCTTGGAACTTTTGCTTAATATAGAAGCCTTCTCGGTCCATCATGTTTTTGTTAGGCCCCTATAGTACTAGTGTATTCCCTTATTATTATTGTCATTGTATCCCCTTATTATTATTGTTGTGCCCATGTTGTCCCCATATTGTTATTATTTTCCCCATAGAAGCCCACTATTGTTATTGTTGTGCCCTTACATTATTATTGTTATGTCGGTTTTGGCTATATTGTGACCCCTTAGACTCCTATATATAGAAAGGAGGTCTTGTCATTTGTATCATCCAAGAATTTCTCATTTGTGTAATGTAAAGGAGTTTTCCCCCTCAAAGAGGTTGACTTGAAGTTGTTTCTCTATATTTTCTTCTATTTTGTGCGTTGGTTGCATAACAATTGGTATCAGAGCTCTGTATTCTAGGGTTTCACTGCTTCAAATAAGTCATCGTGGAATTTTCGCTATAACTTTTTTTCTACAACGATTCAGAAGCTAAAATTAAAATCCATTTGAGCTGAAATCTTGATGAACCTCGGGTACAAATTTCAGATCTTTTCTAGCTATATTTTAGGATATATGATCCAACAAAGTTAGGTTTTTTGTTTTTTGTTTTTGTTTTTTTGTTTTTGTTTTGTTTTGTTTTGTTTTGTTTTTTTTTTGTTTTGTTTTGTTTTTTTTTTTTTTTTTTCAGGCTCCCGAATTATATCTCAAACAGGTGACCTGGGGAAAATCGTCATAAATTTCTCTCTAAGCATCGGATTGAAATTTCGTAAAAAGGCATAGAACAAGACCAAAATTTAGTTTTTTGTGTATTGGTTTCAGGTCCGAAGGTTGAAATAGTGACACATGGAACTTCATACAAGTTCGCTCTATTGAACCAGTCTATAATCGGTCATCATGGGGGATTTGGAATAACTATTTCTTGGAGAATCCAATCTTCATCAGACTTGCGAGGTTAGAATGAGGACTTAGATGGATACCACAGGACGAAATTTTAGACCTTGGAGATCCACAATTACAGAGATACAACCGATTCAATATCAAGCTTCTACAAAGACAAAAAAGGTTTGTAGTCTTTTTAAAATTTTGCATAAGTTTGGTTTGAAAAATTAGTTTGAAGGAATTCAAAGGAAATAGTGAAGCATAATTATCATTAATTGATTCCCCGAAGAAAGAAAATGGAAACACCTAGTAAGAAAATTGAAATCTCTAGCATGAATCATGAAGAAGAGGAAGAAATGCAACATGACTTATCAAAATTACAAGACCAAGTGCAACAAATTTCACTCTCACAAAAAGTAGCAAACGCTAAGATGGATGGTTTAAAGAAAGGAGTGGAAACTAATTTGGATGGTTTAAAGAATGGCATGGAAGCTAAGATGGATGGTATAGAAAAAAAAATTAAAGGAAACATGGAATATTTGAAGATAGATTTGACAAGGTTGCTACAAGAAATGCTTACTAATGGCAAAAGGGAAGTAAAGGAAACTCATGATGAGAAAAAAAGAAATGTTAATCATGATTCCATAGACTCTAATGTTGGATTGAAGACCCACCATGTTCCAAATATCGATATGAGGAAATTTGATGGGGCAATATTTTGATCTCCATAATGTGAAAAAAACACAAAAGGTATGCATTGCAAATTTATATTTGGAACCCAATCAGTTCATATGGTATTGATGGATTTTCTCTCATAAACAAATTGTCACTTGGGAAATTTTTAAGGAAGAAATGATAGCACATTATGAGGATACAAAAAGCAACGCCTTTTTTAGCCAATTGATAAATCTCAAATAAAAAGGTTCAATGGTGGAGCACATTGAGGACTTCCAAAAATTGAATATAAGGGTAAAATATATTCCAGAGGAGCATAGGATTGATGTCTTCATAGGGACATTAAAGGATAACGTCCAACATGAGGTTCGCATTTGGGAACCTGATTCATTAGAGAAGCCATTCAAGTTGGCAAGAAAAATTGAAAGCAAAATTATGGCAACAAGGAAGCCTACCAATCACAACTATAAGTATGGAAGTGTTTTTTCCCCTAGCTTTCCACAAACTACAATTTTGACACCACAAAAATTGGAAGAAAAAGGATCAAAAGGACTTTGTTACATTTGTGGTAGCAAATACACTAAAGGTCATAAGTGTGCTGAGAAGAAATTATTTTACATAGATTTTGAAGAGGAAGAAGAAAAGGAACAAGAAACATCAAAAGAAGAGGATACACACCAGGAACAAAGCCTAGAGAAAGAAGAAATTAACCTGACCATATCTTGTAGTGCATTGGCCGAAATAACCACTCCTCAAAATATCAAGATAGAAGGACATATGAAGAAGAAAAAGGTAATAGTGTTGATTGATTCAGGCAATACCCATAATTGTATTCATTGTAAGATAGTGAAGGAATTGAATTGCTTCCTATATCCAGCACTAGAGTGTCAAGTGATGGTTGCAAATGGAAGAACCATAAATTTCTCTGGAAAGTGCCATAATATCAATCTATCCATGGGAGAATATGTGTTGAATAGTCCAATGCTTTCCATTCCAATGGGTGGTGCTGATGTTGTACTAGGAGTCCAATGCCTACAATATTTGGGTACAATAGATTTTAATTTTCAAGACCTTTTCTTGAAAAAATTTTCAGAAGGAAAGGAAGTTTAATTAAGGGGTATCGCAAGGAAATCAAGAAAGATAATCAGATCTAATGGCGTGACAAAGGTTCTAAAGAAATAAAAACGTGGCGTAGTTGCACAATTATGTTCACTAGAGGTTCCGACGTCGAAATCATCTATTTCTTAAGATCTCCAAAAAGTCTTGGACAATCATTCTAAGGTATTTGAGACTTCCAAAGGCCTCCCACCTATTCGTGATCATGATCATGCTATCCATTTGATTCCAAGAAGTGTTCCTCCAAACATCAGGCCTTACAGATATCCATATGCCCAAAATAGTGAAATTGAATGTATTGTTGCAGAAATGCTAGAGGTTGGTATAATTCAACCTAGTCAAAGTTCTTTCTCTGCTCCAATAGTATTGGTGCACAAGAAGGATGGATCATGGTGCATGTGTCCAGATTATAGGGAGCTCAACAAGCTTACTATTAAAGATAAATTTCCCATTCCTGTCATTGATGAATTATTGGATGAATTGCATGGAGCAATTTACTTCACCAAGTTGGACCTTCATTCAGGATATCATCAAATCAGAATGAAGACTCAAGACATTCTAGAAACAACATTTATACCTCATGAGGGTCATTATGAATTTTTGGTCATGCCTTTTGGCCTTAGCAATGCACCTAATACATTTCAAGGTTTGATGAATTCCATTTTCAAACCCTTCCTTAGAAATTTTGTGTTAGTATTTTTTGTTGATATACTAATCTATAGCAAGTCTTGGAAGGATCATGTTCAAAATGTTGATAGAGTACTCAAAATATTAGAGGAGAAACAATTATATGCAAAAACCTCCAAATGTTTCTTTGGAGTACAAGAGGTGGAATATTTGGGTCATATTGTATCTCATGAAGGTGTTAAGGTAGACCCTAGAAAAATTAAATCCATTAAGGAATTGAAAACCCTCACATCCATAAAGCATCTCCGAGGATTTCTCGGTTGACAGGGTATTATCGCAAGTTTGATAAGAATTATGGGAGAATAGAAGCACCTCTAACAACATTACTGAATAAATATGAATTTTCTTGGACTCCAGAAGCAACGAAAGCCTTTGAACATCTTAAAGAGGCAATGTGCCAAGCACGGTCTTAGCTATGCCAGACTTCACAAAAACCTTTATTATGGAATGTGATGCCTTAGGAAATGGAATTGGTGTTGTTTTAATGCAAGACGAAAGACCCATTGCTTTGAAAAGTCGTCTAATCAAAGGAAAGTATTTACACAAATCTATTTATGAGAAGGAAATGTTGGCAATACTACATGCACTTAAGAAATGGCGACCTTACCTAATGGGAAGACAGTTCAAAGTAAAACTAGATCATGATAGTCTTAAATAATTTTTAGAATAAATATTATCTTCAGAAGAACAGAAAAAATGGATCACAAAGATGTTGGGTTATGACTTTGAAATAATCTACAAACAAGGGAATAAAAATGTTGTTGCAGATGCACTCTCAAGAAAGGATGAGGATGTGGAAGCATTGCTTTGCGCCATTTCTATTATCCAACCAGATTGGATAAACAAAGAAACATATGAATGGAAGAATGATGAAGAAGTGTGGGCACGCATTCAAAAGATACAACAAGACCCCAGTACATCTGATACATTTAGCTGGAAAAAGGATTTGTTATGGTACAAAGATCGCTTATACCTATGTAAGAATTCCCAACTCAAACAAAATATTATTATGGAATTGCACACCTCTCCCTTAGGAGGGAACTCGGGATTTTTAAAAACTTACCACAGGGTTAAGAAGGAATTTTTTTGGGATGGCCTTAAATCTAATATTCAAAAGTTTATGGCAAAATGTTTTGTTTTCCAACAAAATAAAGTTGAAACAATTAAGACCCCAGGTCTATTACAACCTTTAGCCATTCCAAGTCAATGTTGGGAGGAGGTTTCAATGGATTTTATCATAGGTTTACCCAAGTCCGAAGGAAAGAGTGTCATCATGGTGGTAGTTGATAGACTTACCAAGTATGCACACTTTTGTGCATTATCTCATCCCTTTAAAGCCAATATAGTTGCTACTACATTTATGGAAACAATTCAAAAGCTACATGGAAACCCAAAGACTATTGTAAGTGACAGATTCCATTTTCACCAGAAATTTTTGGACATAATTATTTTCTTGTTTGGGTACTCAGTTAGCTCATAGTTCATCGTAACATCCTCAATCTGACGGGAAAACTGAGATAGTGAACAAATGTTTGGAAGGATATCTTCATTTCTTTGTATCTAATAAACATACACAATGGGTCAAATGGTTGCCTCTAGCTGAATGGTGGTATAACAGTTCCTTCCATACTGCAGCAAAAATGACCCCATTTATGGAACTTTATGGATATCATCCACCATCCATCACATCATATTTAAGAGAAAATTCTAAGGTTCAAGCAGTGGAAGATAACATCGAGCATCAACAACAAGTTCTCCAACTCTTAAAGGATAACCTCACTTTGGCACATAATAGAATGAAACAACAATCAACATCGCAACGAAATAATTTTGATGTAGGTGACTGGGTATTTCCACGGCTACAACCATACAAACAAATGTCCCACAAGCAAGCTAAGAAGGGTAATAAATTATCACCAAAGTATTATGGTCCATACAAGGTGTTGCAAAAGATTGGTACTATGGTATACAAATTGGAGCTTCCTACAGCATCCCGAGTGCACCCAATTTTCCATGTTTCATGCTTAAAGAAGGTTATAGGTGACAAGCTTCCATTTCAAACAATATTGCCAGAACTTGACGAGGAAGGAAAAATCATATTGGAACTTGAAGCAATCATAGAAACAAGAAATCGACAACTACGAAATCGATCAATTATAGACTATCTCATCAAGTGGACGAACTTACACGCTGAAGATTCCACATGGGAGGATGAGAATTTTATACAGAATCATCCATAACTACTCAAGTGTTGATGACAAAACTTTTCTGAAGGAGAGGGCATGTTATGCCCCAATAATACTAGTGTATTCCCTTATTATTATTGTCATTGTAGCCCCTTATTGTGATTGTTCTCCCCATGCTGTCCCAATATTGTTATTATTGTGCCCCATAGAATCCCACTATTGTTATTGTTGCGCCCTTACATTATTATTGTTATGTCATCTTTGACACCTATATATATAAAGGAGGTCTTGTCATTTGTATCATCCAATAATTGTTCATTTGTGTAATTTAAAGGAGGTTTCCCCCTTGAAGAGGCTGATTTGAAGTTGTTTCCCTATATTTTCTTCTATTTTGTGAGCTGCTTGCATAATAGTTTCCATGCATGACTTATGGATGTTTGTAAGACTATTATGTGAGCATTTATATTTCATGTTTGTTTCACATGTACTAAGATAGTTGAACTATTTTGGTTGTTTTAGTGCTTTCCTTGTTGGGAATGTGTTGTTATGGCTGTCACTATTGTCTCATCCTTGTGGACTACTCTGCAGGATACTAGAAAAAACCTTCCCCGCTCATTGGTTATAACAATAGTCGCATCCGATGTGGACTATTCTGCAGGATGGTAGATAGACCTTTCCCTATTTTTTGGTTTTAACGATGACCACATCTGCTGTGGAATATTCCACTGGATGTTGGACAAACCTTCCTGGTTCGCGTGTGTCTCTTCCTGGGTGGTACTATTACCTCTCACTTAGAGGCTCACTTTTTCCCTTTTTGCAGTAAGAAAACCTAGACACAGTTACGCTGCACACTCACCTTTCTTTTTGAAAGTTCCATTGCAACACTCTTATGTGCTGAAAGTTCGAGATGAGGCAAATATCTAAGTATATGGCATTTGGTCCGTCATACTAGATGGGACTCCTAAACCAAATGACGTGCGGTATAATGGGGACCTTATGTTGGGGAGATCCCTTGAATGTTGGCAGATCCAGCACCGTCAACATGACCACATCCCAAAATTTTTTCGTGACAATGGATTCATACTCCTCAACCATGAGATCAACCCAAACTAGTTTCTGCACTACTTCCTCAAAAGAGGATGGCTCAATCTCTACACATCCACTCATCAAATCCATGTAGCTATTGTACCTCTCTTGTGACCTCCTCTTCCTGTGCTATGATGTGGGTGCTCCAACATTCTCTCTAGCATCATGCAATAAGTTGTTAGCCTCTCTGGTGCACTTTCTACCATCTCTGGAAGGCTCTGGATGAGTGGGTGTTTCCACTCCCTTCTCCTCAGCATGTGGCTGCTCCACATCATCATGAGGTTCCTATTTAGGAGCTAAAATCTCCTCAACCACATGTAGCTGAATATCCCTCTCAAGGGAACATCTCATGGCCTTCTCTTCAGCGATTTTTACATCTTTGCAAACCATTGCCATGCTGTTGGTTGGAAGGTACACCCAATAGTTGTGAGGTGTATCAGTGTACCCCTCAAATATGCCCAACTTTGTTGTTGGTTCAAGATTTTTCCATGCATCTTTGGTTACATGGCAGCAGATTGATGAACCAAAAATATTGAAGTGTGCAACATCTGGTTTCTTCCTTGAAAAAACCTCTTCTAGTGTACTCATCCCAAGAATTTTATGAGGGCTTCGGTTCTGCAAATAATCAGTTGTGTTGCATGCTTCAACCCACAAGTGTAATGGTAGGCCCTGCTCATGCAACATCACCTGTGCTGCTTCCACAATACTCTTGTTCTTCCTTTCAACCACCCCATTTTTTTGTGGGTTATGAGGTGCTATCAAATCCCGTTGAATGCCTTCTGATGCATAGAATTTTTTGAACTCATTCGACACATACTCTCCACCGTTATCACTCCTGAGAGCTTTAAATTTCTTACCAGTATCTTTCTCTACAAGTGCTTTAAATTCACAAAACTTAGCAAAAGTATTATCTTTCTTTTGCATGAAGAAGATCCAACACTTACGAGAAAAATCATCAACAAATATCACATAATACATGTACTTGGTTGTGGACGCTGTCGAGAATGGTCCACACACATCTGAATGAAATCGATCAAGGATTGCTTGTGCTTGAATATATTTGTCATGAAAGGAATATTTGGTGTACTTCCCCAATGTACACCCTTTGCATGTGTATACCTACTCAAGTGTACCCTTGGGAAGACTGGTAGATATTTGTTGCATGATCTTCAAATCGCGATGGTGCAAGTGACCCAACCTCCTGTGCCAAAACTCACAGATGTCTCAGCTCTGCACCTTCTCTGCTTTAGTGCTCAAGGTAGCACAATATTCTACCCTCAACTTGTAGAGGTTCACCACTCGAACCCCTATCCTCTTCACTTGAGTTGTGGCTATTGGACGAAGGAATGCCTTTCCCTTACTAAATATCACATCATAGCCTTTATTCTCCAACATGGAAACATAAAACAAGAACATACATAACATCTCACAAAGTGAGGGGAGAACCAAAATCCCTATGAAGGATAACTGTACCAATCCCAATTTTTCTATACCTCCCATCATCACCCATCTTGATATGCGTCGGGAGATCCTTCTCCTCCAAGTTACTGAAGATCACTTTGTTACCTGTCATGTGGAAAGAAGCTCCACTGTCTAGGTACCATACACTACACATCATTGATGACACCATACAAGTTGTTAGTTTCAGTCTTTCCATCCTTCCACCAGTGATCAAATATGATCTTATAAAGTGGTCTTGGGGTGTCAAAGTCAATCTTTTGTCATTTCAGTGAGTCTTCAAGTAAAATTTGGTCACTAGGTATTAGGTCTAGGATTGTTTTCACTCCTTCCAAAGTTTTCCAAGTATTGATCCATGTCACCATTCGGCTGAGTGTACCATCATTCAAAGAGTTGTCATCATTATTTCAGGTTCCAATGGGTCATTTTACACCTTATTTGTGCTTAAGTTGTGCTTAGGTAAGGCTCATTTCCCTCTCCTAGGGTTTTGAAGGTAATATTTCTTGGATGGTCAAATCATCAAAAAAATTTGTATCTTGATGCTCATACACCTTCCCCTATCCTTAATATACCTTCTTAAACACTTCCCATTACTGATATTCCTCAAATTCATTATTTTCCCATAAACCCCAGCCTATTGCTACAATTTGACACTTTTCTAGGTTAGGCATGTGTTTTTCCCTTTTCGACCCCTTCCCCTCACTAAATCCTTGAAATTCCACTTTCCCCTACTTTCTAACATCCCTCCCTACTTCCCAAAATTTTCTCAAGAATTTAGAAGCCCTTCATCCCCTTCATTTCCCTTCATTTCTACAAATCCCTTGTTCCACATATCGGGATAGTTTTTATTCAAATGATGTTTCTGACCAAGAAAATATGAATTTGACAAAAGAGAGGTTTTTTTTCTATCATAGACCAAAGAAGAAAAACCTCCTTCAGTTTTTACATAGGTCTCATGGTTTGGGAGAAATTTCCAAACCATCATTTGCCTTAGGAGAGTTGATGCACTTCTAAAATGACCTTGGGAAAAACCATTTTTCTCCTAGATGGAATATCCAAATGACTTTCTTGATGAATCAATTGATAACTAGACATAGAGAGATTTCCAATGAGCTATCATGAGCTCAATTTTGAGTTGGGGAAGGCCTCCAAAAGTTGACTGCAATAGCACTCTGCATTTTGGCAGCCTCATTCTGTACATTTTGACCAGTCTTGGGAGATTGAGTTTTTGACAAGGAAAATGAGCTCCAAATTGAAAAATTCAAGATGTTATGGAAGGTAGACAGGGATAGCTTTCCCACTAGCTATCATGGACTCAATTTGGACACCAAGAAAGCCTCCAAAAGTGGTCTGTAAAAATGCATTGCGCATAGAGGAGGGAGCGTTGCGCATAGGGCAGTTTCCCCCAGTGTAAAGCTAAACGACGCTGTGCATAAGAAGAGGTGATGTGCACCTGTAGGTGGAACTACGCTTAGGGCCAAAAAGGGACAAAACGCTCTCCTACCACCAAAAATCATTGTGTTTTCCTTCTTTGGCCCTCAAGCAAGTAAGTGTTACCCCTAAGCTTCACTCTTGGCATTCAATTCATTTACTCGAGGTTAATTTGCTATGCCAAAATTAAAACCCTAAAATTATTCCATTTATTCCTTAAAAACCCTAACCCTTTCTATACCTCCTTTCACTTATTCCTAAAAACCCTAATCCCTCCCATATCTCCTTTCACCTATTTTCAAAACCCTAACCCCTCCTCCAAATCCCTCCATATCCCTTTTACCCTAATCCCCTCAAACAAATCCCTCCATATCCATTATTCCCTAAATCCCCAAAAGCAAAAATCCTAAAACCTTATTTACTAAAAAAACCCCTATCAAAGAATAAACCCTCCTTATTCTCATATTATATATATTTCGTCCTACACCACATAAGTTCATCTCTCCTTCCCCTATCCCTAATCACCAATACTAACTCCTTCATTACCTTCTCTAAGGTTACACAACTTCAAAATTTGACAAAAATGGAAAAAGAGGATAGAGAAACTTGGCTTGACAGGGTCAATTTGCATTTAGAGAAGCTGTTACAAAGGGCCAACAGGGACAACCAAATCATCAGGCATATGGCTTACCATTACAGGCCCCAGAACAAAATTTGTAATATAAGGGTCAAGTAAATGAAAGCAAGGCTAAGACGAGCACTCAAAGGCAAAAAGGAGGTGGATAGGCTTAGGTTTCTTGCTGAAGCTTCCTTGTCTTATCAAGATACTTGATGGTAGTATTTTTCACAAATTTTGAAGAATTTTTCCTTTTGACACATGAATTTTGGCTCTGTGCGCAGCACCACTGGCGCTACGCTTTTCCTAGGGACACCCAATGGAAAAATGGTTTGCATTTTTGGATTCAAAGCAATGAGTACATGCACCCTATGCATTTTCTAAGCTTTTGGAGCAGAACTAGTCTACCAAAAGGTCAAAAAACACTCCAAAAATGACCTTTCTGCCCCTTTTTGGACACACAAAAGAAGTCTTGGAAGAATCCGCTTTTGAGGGGTCAAATGAGCTTCAAATGAAGAAATTAAAGATGTTTTGGAAAGAATACTTGAATATATTTCCAATGAGCTATCATGAGCTCAATTTGGATACCAGGAAGGCCTCCAAAATGGACCTGCAAAAAGTGTTGCGCATAGGACAAAAATTGCACTGAATTGCCATTTCACTGTGCTTTGACTGTAATTTTGGATTTTCTCTCATGGAGGGTGTTTTACTAATGTAAATGATGACTAGGCTTGTAAATATGATGGGTAATAAGTATTATAAGGTAGATTCATTAGATTAAAAGTCATTTTGAGCACAAATGAATCAGTTTCCTCACTTTTAGAGGCAAGTTGTTAGGATGCCTAGATTCCAGTTTCTTGTTCAGTGTTGGTTAGATTAGCTCCTCATCTTAGGGATTCAACCCCTAAGGATGGGAGGAGGTTGAATCAATGTCTATATCTTCTTCTTCTTTCTCATTGTAAAGGGTTGGACTTAGCTAGAAGCTTATGCTTTGATTGGACATCATTTTGTATCAGTTTAGCAAGAGATTAATGAAAAATTGCAGCTATTTCTCTGGGATCCATGTGGTATGATGTTTAGTTCAGTTTCATCTCTTGTGATCATATGTTAAAATGTTTTGTGTACTTCATTAATCATTTCATTGCTTCTAAGTGGATGTTTTCAAGTTGATAGGCAGAACCCATAACATTAATGCTCTGCTTTGGGAAAATATTCACAGTTTATGTTTTCTTCAGTTTAGGAAGGATCCATGGTGATCACATGCTCTTCCTAGCTTCTCACCGGTCTTGAAACACCTCACCCATCAAAACCCTAGAGTGCTAATCTTTATACCTACCTTGCCCCATCAAACACCCTACAATTTTGACCTAATTTCCTTGCCCTAACTGTTTGGCTCCTCCTGATCCAGCAAAACCCTTTAAAATAAAATCAAACCTTGTGCTACTATACCTAGCCTAATATCATTTTCTTGATCCAGTCATCTTGACTGAGATCCTTATGGAGAGAGACCTCTCCTGGCCTAGTAGGGCTAGCTACTTGGCTAAGTGTGGTTTGTGGTTACCCTGGCATTGCCTTCCTTCAGCCTGAGGTTCAATCCAGGTGATAACATAGTGGTGACCATACTAGGGAACGTAGTTTTATGTTCCTCAGCAAAATGTATCAAGTTCAGATCTGATTGTTGATGGTGGACAGGGATCAGACACCAGAAGGCTGAAATCATTCTCCTGGCAGCTCTAAATCAGTTTCGAGATCAGATCGAAGGACTCCACTGGAGGATGAACCCGACCAGCAGAAAAATGAAAGGACAATATGGAAAGATCAGGTGTTCAAGTTGGAATTTCATCCAAGACATTATGTTCTTTGTTATAAATTATTTCTTCTCTTTTCCAGAGAATGTCAAGAAGTTTTTACAAAGTATATTGTATTTGAGAAAATATCCTAGACCTGCATGTGATTCCTTCCCTTTAAAGATTGTGAAAACAAATTATTTGTATGCCTTTGATCTTGATCAAGACCCTTCTTTTGAATCTTATGATGACCGTCTTCAAACTGATGAGCCTCAACAAATAAATAATAATTCTATAGCTTCTGTATATATTCCTATACCTTGTAAAATTCCAAATAGATACAAGCCTCTGCTTTTACCTCCTATATCCCATGCTTTCCCTAAAAATCATTACCTATATCTACCAAGATGGTGAATGTGACAACATCACTACTATAATACATGTACTAAATTTTGAGTCTTTTCTTGACCTTTTTGAAGTTGATGAAGAGGATGTTAGTATTAGGCTTTTTTATCATTCTTTGCAAGGAAAAGTCAAGAGTTGGTTCAAAACCCTGCCTGATGTGAGCATCTCAGATTTCCAGCAGTTCGTCAAAATTTTCCTCGATAAGTGGGTGGTCAAACAAAACCCTTTCTTGATTCTAGAAGAGTATAACTAGCTGAAAAGACAGCCAGGGGAGACAATACAATAATTTTCTGCCAGATTTGACCAAGCTTATTGTTCGATGCCTATTAATATAATACCTCCTCCTCATTCATCTCTCTTGCATTATCTGGAAGCCTTTGATCTGCAAATGGAGTTTCAGTTGAGAGAAAGGAACCTATTGAAGCCCCGAAAATTGGGTCTACAACAAGGGGAATACCCACCCCGTCTAGACCTTCGTAAACAACTCCTTTTCTGTTTGGGATGGTGGGTCCAACTAGGGATATGGGACCAGTTTCCCAATTTATGTGTGTGTGTGTGTGTTGAGAATTGATATTTTTTTCCTAATAATTCCTAAGTAAAATGATTTTATTCTAAATCTAATCTAATAACACTCAATTTGTATTCTAATAAACAACAATATCTAATTCTAAAACTAACCTGTGATTTAATCTTTCGATTATGTGATCTAAAATAGTTTCTGACAACAATTGGTAATAAAGATCATTCAATCGCTATAAGAAAAGAATTCAATGAAGATGAACTGTTTCGTATAAAAAGTTAGCCGAACAGTTGTGAAAAACATATTTCATGATAAGTCATTCATATATTAAGCATAAATAGAATAGCCATCACCGTACAAAAGTGCCAAATGATGACTCAAGCATTCAGGCATTCATATATAAATAACTGAACATAAATATCACTTAAACACATAGGCAGAAATCGTTAAGAGATAAAAGTACCATTGATAACAAGTTCTACTCAAGAGCTTCAGCAATAATGATCTATCTCTTCTTAGTCCAATATCTACTAAGAGTACAAAAGTGCAATTTCAGTAGCAGATGCTAAACACAAATATCAATAAACCTTGTTCCATTCATTCATCAAAACCTCCTTTGAGGTGCAGAAGTGCATGTTCTGAGGAAACGTTTTTGACAAATTTCAGGACCCTTCTCTAAATGCGTGAGAAGGGTTGAAATGCTACTAGCTAAATCCTAAAAATAGTTTATTACAAAAATATAGGAGGCAGTTTAAATGACCGTCCTCATCTAAGGCAAAAATAAAACTAAAACTAAACTAAAACTGAATCTGGAAATTACTATCTATGTATCTGTTCTCTGTGGTTGCAAGCATTTAGCATCGGCTTGAGGAGAGTTGGTTGGCCAACCTTCAACTTTAGTTGTCCTACAAAAATAGAATTGGCAAGCGCTGGCGCTATCTTCTCGACAGAGTTAGTGAGGCATTTGAGAGTCATGCCTTGACTATGTGGTTTAACCAAGTACTGCCAGTAAGAATCCCAATTCAACTTGGTTAACCTCTTGATGGAATTTATTCTTTCTTCAGCCTTTTGCCTCCAGCTGGTCTGTAGATGTTGTGCATTCTGGAGAATTTTACATACCATAAATATCACTGTTTTTGAGAACTCGAGTTTTTCTTTTAGCCTTTAGCACTTTTGCCTACAATTTTTTGGGCTTTTAGGCGACTGAGCATTCACAGGCTTTCCTTCTCGAAAAATGCCTCCATTTCTTGATCCGGGCTTCCCTAGTGCCAGTTTTCGCCTCTTGCACGTTTTGTTAGATGACTTCGGAAATCTAAATTTCTCCTTCTTTTCCCATTACACTCTGAACATTGCTATGTATATCTTTTTGTTTTCTGCTCCTGCAATTTACAAAATCAGGAAAGAGTAATGATATGAATAAGGTGACGGGAAAGCTTTAAATGTTGAAATCACATAAAAATATACCACCCTATGTGAACTGACCTCTTGATCAGATCAAAACCTTATCTCATAAATGATCATCAACTAACTTATTAAATTAACATTAATGTGCATGACTTGACATCGGATTACGAAAAACTTTTTTGGAACGATGTGCCTTGCAGATTTGTGATAAAGCGATTTTGCGATTTGCTTCGCAATATCGCAGATTGCAATATCGCTAATCCATTATGTTTTGACAATCATTCATTACCACGTGTTTCTGCGAAATGCAATTTGCGAGACGTGTTATCGCATACTGCCAACTTTGAAGTATTTCACCTTAAGTGATATTTGAAGCATATGAAAACTGCGATGTGATGAGTTCCTTCGGTGTATGATCTCGCATTGCGATTTTGAATTTGTAGGAGTTTGCTTATATGATGTCGTTATTTCCTTTTTGCAATGCAATGCTTTTTGAGAGAAAGATTTTATTCAAACTCATCATAAAACTTAAGTCTTTTTTGGATTTTGCGAGTATTCTCCTAAGTTTATGATAGTAAGATTTATTCAAAAAGGAAATATAAGCTCTAATTTATTGTTATTTTCAAGATGAAGGATCCCCACTTATTTATTATTAATATCAAAACTAAAATAAGAAGGGGGGTTGTTGTTGGCCACAATAGAACCTTACAACACTTGAAGAGATGCAAAATAGTGCAATAGATGTAGAGGCTAATTTGTTGATCAGAAGGGCAAAGTTGAAGGAAGAAGAGATGAAGAACATAGATCCAGAGGAATCGACATCTTTAGAGGTAAAGTTTGATATTTTGGTAAGTGCAATGGAAGAGATGATGCAAAAGATCACCACAAGGAATGAGTATGATGTTCAAGGCCATGGCTCGCTGATTGAAGAAAAACAAGTGGTTGATCCAAATCATTTTCTTTCTTATCCTAGTTGTCATAGATCTAATAATGATTGTTTTATAGATCATCTTAGAGAAGAGAGATCTGTTGATCTGACATGTATGCTTGATGATGTGTTTTATACTGATGATTTGCCTAAGTTTGATCAATATGATGATGATTATGTTCTCCAAATAGAAGCTAGTCTTGCAGACAAATCAACAGCTAGTTTGTGGAAGGAGGAAGTTCACTTTTAGCAGCTCAAATACAGTGATCAGCCAATGCATATCAGCTATGGAAGTGAGGAGGAAAGTGCAGAAAATTTTGAAGTAAGTGAAGGATCTTTGCCTCTTTGTTTTACTTCGTTTCAGTTCATCAGAGACAACTTTCGTGCAATCATAAATCAACCATTGATAAGTTTTGATCTTGACCATCTAGAGGGCAATGAAATCCTTGTTCAAGACTTCTCATATCTAGATTTGTAGCCCCCGAATGCCATTGAATGTCAGGTTGTAGATGAAGACTTGGAAGCTGGAACATATGATCAAATGATGCAAGATGATTTCATACCATTATGTTTTGAATGTGTTGGATGATATCTGATGTGTTGGATGATATCTGCAGTCAAAGTCCTTCTCCATTAGCTAACTTTGAGCTTGAAAAAAATATTCATACAAACTTGATCCGGCAGTCGGTTTCTTTGTCATTTTCAGCCGGAGTCTCGTCACAAAAATCATATTAAAGTTTGCATTCATGGTATGAGGAGAAGCAAAGTAATCCATTGGATGAGTTAAGTCCTAGTGCACATGAATTTCAAGATCCTTATACAGTATTTTTGGAGTCAGATAGAGAATCGATATTATTCAATCTGGGAAAATTTGGATCTATTTACAAGTTTTCATGGGAGTTGCATTTTAGTAGTTCTCTCTTGTTTCTCATAAGCAAGTACTTACGGAGAATTCAAACAACAGCTAAAATGCTTACTTGGTTGCATTGGTTGTTTCATTTCACTTGATCAGGTGAGGAATGGATCACTTAGAGTAGGGGTGATTAATAAGCTCACAGAAGTGAGCATGGTTCAATTAGTTTCAGAGTCAGTTTGTGTCATCAAGTCGTCAGTTTTCAGTCATGCATTTTAATTTGCGTTTTTGACCATATTGGCCCACATGGTTAGGCACTTGGTCTACGATGTTCTTGACACCTCCAAGGAGTTGTCATCCCCAATAAGGCCAATGTTAGTGTTAGTCTTTGCAGCCTTCCACCAGTGATCAAATATGATCTTATAAAGTCGTCTTGGGGTGTCAAAGTCAAATTTTTGTCATTTCAGTGAGTCTTCAAGTAAAATTTGGTCACTAGTTTAGGTCTAGGATTGTTTTCAATCCTTCCAAAGTTTTCCAAGTATTGGTCCATGTCACCATTCGGCTGAGTGTACCATCATTCAAAGAGTTGTCATCATTATTTTAGGTTCCAATGGGTCATTTTACACCTTGTTTGTGCTTCAGTTGTGCTTAGGTAAGGCACATTTCACTTTCCTAGGGTTTTGAAGGTAATTTTCCTTGGATGGTCAAATCATCAACAAAAATTGTATCTTGATGCTCATACACCTTCCCCTATCCTTAATATACCTTCTCAAATACTTCCCATCACTAATATCCCTGAAATTCATCATTTTCCCACAAACCCTAGCCTATTGCTACAATTTGACACTTTTCTAGGTTAGGCCTATGTTTTTCCCTTTTGGACCCCTTCCCCTCACTTAATCCTTGAAATTCCACTTTCTCCTACTTCCTAACATCCCTCCCTACTTCCCAAAATTTTCTTAATAATTTAGAAGCCCCTCATCCCCTTCATTTCCCTTCATTTCTACAAATCCCTTGTTCCACATATTGGGATATTTTTTATTCAAATGATGTTCCTAACCAAGAAAATATGAATTTGAAAAAACATCATTTTTTACACAAGCCTCATGGTTTGGGAGAAATGTCCAAAACATCATTTGCCTCAGGAGAGTTGATGCACTTCTGAAATGACCTTGGGAAAATAAATTTTTATCCTAGATGGAATGTCCAAAAGACTTTCTTGATAAATCAAATGATAACTAGACACAAAGAGCTTTCCAATGAGCTATCATGAACTCAATTTGGAGTTGAGGAAGACCTCCAAAAGTTGACTGCAACAACACTCTGCATTTTGGCAGCCTCATTCTGCACATTTTGACTAGTCTTGGGAGATTGAGCTTTTGACAAGGCAAATGAGCTCCAAATTGAAACATTCAAGATGTTATGGAAAGTAGATAGGAAGATATTTCCAACAAGCTACCATGGGCTCAATTGGGACACCGGGAAAGCCCCCAAAAGTGGCCTGAAAAAAGGCGTTGTGCATAGAGAAGGGAGCGCTGCGCATAGGGCAGTTTCCCCCAGTGTAAAACTGAACAACGCTGTGCATAGGAAGAGGAGCCGCGCACCTGTAGGTGGCACTATGCATAGGGACAACAAGGGCCAAAATGCTCTCCTGCCACCCAAAAGCATTGTGTTTTCCTTCTTTGGCCCTCAATCAAGTAAGTGTTACCCCTAAGCTTCACTCTTGGCATTCAATTCATTTACTTGAGGTTAATTTGCTATGCCAAAATTAAAACCCTAAAATTATTCCATTTATTCCTTAAAAACCCTAACCCTTTCTATACCTCCTTTCACTTATTCCTAAAAAACCTAATCCCTCCCATATCTCCTTTCACCTATTTTCAAAACGCTAACCCCTCCTACAAATCCCTCCATATCCCTTATTCCCTAAATCCCCGAAAGCAAAAATCCTAAAACCATATTTACTAAACAACCCCTATCAAAGAAGAATACCCTCCTTCTTATTCTCATATTATATATATTCCATCCTACACCACATAAGTTCATCTCCCCTTCCCCTATCCCTAATCACCAATACTCACTCCTTCATTACCTTCTCTAGGGTTACACAACTTCAAAATTCGACAAACATGGACAAAGAGGATAGAGAAACTTGGCTTGACAGGGTCAATTTTCATTTAGAGAAGTTGTTACAAAGGGCCAATAGGGACAACCAAATCATTAGACATATGGCTTACCATTACAGGACCCGGAACAAAATTTGTAATCTATGACTTACCATTACAGGACTCGGAACAAAATTTGTAATTCCAGTTTCTTATTCAGTGTTAGTTAGATTAGCTCCTCATCTTATGGATTCGACCCCTGAGGATGGGAGGAGGTTGAATCAATGTCTATATCTTCTTCTTCTTTCTCATTGTAAAGGGTTGGACTCAGCTAGATGCTTATGCTTTGATTGAACATCATTTTGTATCAGTTTAGCAGGAGATTAATGAAAAATTGCAGCTATTTCTTTGGGATCCATGTGGTATGATGTTTATTTTAGTTTCCTCTCTTGTGATCATATGTTAAAATGTTTTGTGTACTTCATTAATCATTTCATTTCTTTTAAGTGGATTTTTTCAAGTTGATAGGAAAAACCCATAACATTAATGCTCTTCTTTGGGAAAATATTCAGATTTTATGTTTTCTTCAGTTTAGGAAGGATCCATGGTGATCACATGCTCTTCCTAGCTTCTCACCGGTCTTGAAACACCTCACCCATCAAAACCCTAAAGTGATAAGCTTTATACCTACCTTGCCCCATCAAACACCTGGCAATTTTGACCTAATTTCCTTGCCCTAAACTGTTTGGCTCCTCCTGATCTAGCAAAACCCTTTAAAATGAAATCAAACCTTGTGCTAGTATACCTAGCCTAATATCATTTTCTTGATCTAGTCATCTTGACTTAGATCCTTATGGAGAAAGCCATCTCCTGGCCTAGTAGGGCTAGCTACTTGGCTAAGAGTGGTTTGTGGTTACCCTAGCATTGCCTTCCTTCAGCCTGAGATTCAATCTAGGTGATAACACAAGCGATGAGGGTAAAGTCCAATTCGAACTGTGAAGCAAGAGCTTCACCTATTGCTCCTCCTGAGGGCTTCTTACCGACCTTCTTGAGTAGGAAATTTGTGGAAAAGTTTCCTAGCTCATGACAGTGAAAGCATTTGACTTTTTGACATTTCCTTCTTCTTTCTTCCTTGACAAGAATCTGATCTAGAATGGGATGAATTTTCCTTCCCTTTCATTGCCTTATCCAAAAGGCACAATTCTCCTCATCATCATGCTTTGATGAGGATCCATCTCTATTGTTTCGCCAAATCTCTTCCTGTACCAAGTCGAACCACAATCGCTCCCACTCTCATAAATTCTCCCTCCCATTAACTGAGTCCTAGTAGTTGTGCTAGCTCTTGGGAAGTCCTAGAAGTGCTAGGCTCACCAGATCATCTTCAATAACAGTAATCCCAACACTTCCAAGCTCATCCTGACATTGGGTGAACTTAGTCAAGTACTTCGGAATAAAGTCGCCCTTCTCCATCTTGATATTTCTGAGTTTGTCTTTCAGTGCCAACTTCCTGTGGTCACTACTATTTTGAAATAGGTTTGTCAATGCCTTCCACATTGCAAATGGAGTTTCCTTACTGTGGAGATTCAAGACAATGTGATCTCGAACTCCTTCTAGGATAATCCTTCTCGCTTTTGCCACACACTTTCTCCATTTAGCCAGATCTTTAGCATCAGATGTTGGAGGCTTCAGAATATCATGATCTATGAATTCCTTGAGCCCGTTGTCTTCCAACACTACCTCCATCCTATCCTTCCAAGCTATGTAAATCAAGTTGCCCTCCAAGGCATACTCAAGCCTCAAACTATAGAATGACTTATTACTAACTCTGAAGTACGAACCTGCAAATTCGATTTCACCTGCATAACAACCTCGAATTCTCCTCTTTTGTAATGTCTTCAGCTAATATATCATGTAGATTTTTACTTGTAGATTCAACAACTTATGTGATATGCTAAAGCATAAGACAAGAATCTACTCTACTCATTAGTGGAAACAAAAATTGATCGATGAAAACACTAAGTAGAAAAGGAAGAATTTCATTCGCACATAACACAATATTTCTTTGGGGAATGAATCTGCTCAAAATGCCGACTATATATATTGCATTAACCATAAGATTTGAGAAGAAAATACAATGCTTTTTCAACCTGAAAAATTCCTGCACAAGTACAATGTTGGGTCCCTATAATACTAGTGATTACCCCATTACTATTGTATTTATACCCCTTATTTATATTGTTGTGCCCCTATTACCCCCATATTGTTATTTCTGTGCCCCTTAGAATCCCTTTATTGTTATTTTTGTGGCTTTATATTATTATTGTTAGGTCGGCTGGATTATATTGTGACTCCTTAGACTCCTATATATAGAAAGGAGGTTTTGTCATTTATATCATCCAAGAATTGTTCATTTATGTAATGTAAAGGAGGTTGCCCCCTCGAAGAGGCTGAATTCTAAGGCGTTGATCTTTCTTTTCTATCTTTTCTTGAGCTGGTTTCATAACATTTGGTATCAGAGCTTTGGATTCTAGGGTTTCGCTGCTCCAAACAGGTCATCGTGGCATTTTCGCTATAAATTTTTTTCTGTGATGTTTCAGAAGTCGCAAAAAAAAACCATTTGAGAAGACATCGCGCTGAACCTTGGGTCCAAATTTCAGAGCATTTCACGCGATATTTTCGGAGATATGATCTGAGGAAGTTGGTCTTTTTGCAGACTCCTGAATTACATTCCAAACAGGTGACCTGGGGAAAATCGTCATAACTTTCTTTCTGAGCATCGGATTGAAATTTCGTAAGAAGGTACAGAAAGAGGATGGACTGTAGTTTTCTTGTATATATTTTTTAGAGTCAAAGGTTGGAACAGTGACACGTGGCACTTCATACAAGTTCGCTCTACTGAACTAGTCTATAATCAGGTCACTGCGGGAGATTGTGCATAACTCTTTCTTGGAGAATCCAATTTGGATCAGACTAGTGGCATTGGAAAGAGGACATAGAAGGCTACTACAGGTCATAGTTTCAGAACTGGATGATTCGAAATTACAGAGATACATCAGATTCAATATCAGGCTTCTACAAAGTAAAAAAAAGGTGTGTAGTTTTTTTTTAATTTTTGCATAAGCTTGGTTTGAAGGAATTCAAAGGGCATAGTAAAGCATTATTATCGGTAACTGATGCCCCGAGGAAAGAAAATGCAAACACCTAGTAAGGAACCTGAAAGCTCTAGCATGACTCATGAAGAAGAGGAAGAAATGCTACATGATATATCAAAATTACAAGAACAAGTGCAACAAATGTCACGCTCACAAAAGCTAACAGATGCTAAGATAAATGGCGTGGAATCTAAGATAAAGGGCATGGAAGCTAAGATGGATGATCTGAAGACAGATTTGAGGACAGATTTGAAGATAGACATGGCATATTTGAAGACAGATTTGACAAATTTTCTACAAGAAATACTTACTAATGGTGAAAAGGTAGTAAAGGAAACTCATGATGAGAACAAAAGAAATGTTAATCATGATTCCATAGACTCTAATGTTGGATCGAAGACCCACCATGTTCCAAAAATCGATATGAGGAAGTTTGATGGCAAGGATCCCGCCACATGGATATTACAGATGGAGCAATTCTTCGATCTCAATAATGTGCAAAACACACAAAAGGTACGTATGGCAACTTTATATTTGGAACCAAATCAGTTTGTATGGTATCAATGGCTTTGCTCTCGTAAAAAATTTATCACTTGGGCAATTTTTACGGAAGAATTGATAGCACATTATGAGGATACAAAAAGCAACACTTTTTTTAGCCAATTGATAAGTCTCAAACAAAAGGGTTCAATAATGGAGCACATTGAGGAGTTCCAAAAATTGAACATAAGGGTAAAAGATATTCCAGAGGAGCATAGGATTGATGTGTTCATAGGGTCTTTAAAGGATAATATCCAACATGATGTGCGCCTTTGGGAACCTGATTCATTAGAGAAGGCATTCAGGTTAGCAAGAAAAATGGAAAGCAAAATTATGGCAACTAGGAAGCATACCATTCACAACTATAAAGACGGAAGTGTTGTTGCCCATAGTCTTCCACAACCTACAAGGTTGACACCACAACAATTGGAAGAAAAAAGAGCAAAAGGGCTTTGTTACAATTGTGATAGCAAATACACAAAAGGTCATAAGTGTGCTGAGAAGAAATTATTCTACATAGATTGTGAAGAGGAAGAAGAAAAGGAGCAAGAAAGGTCAAAAGAAGAGGATATATTCCAGGAACAAAGCCTAGATGAAGAACAAATAAATCCGACCATATCTTGTAATGCATTGGCGGGAATTACCACTCCTCAAACCATCAAGATAGAAGGACAAATCAAGAAGAAAAAGGTAATAGTGTTGATTGATTCAGGAAGCACCCACAATTTTATTCATTGTAGGGTAGCAAAAGAATTGAATTGCTTCCTATATCCAGCACCAGAGTGTCAAGTGATGATTGCAAATGGAGGAACAATAAATTGTTCTGGAAAGTGCCATAATATCAAGCTATCCATGGGAGAATATGTATTGACTAGCCCAATGCTTTCCATTCCAATGGGAGGTGCTGATGTTGTACTAGGAGTCCAATGGCTACAATCCTTGGGTACAATAGCTTTTAATTTTCAAGAACTTTTCATGAAATTTTCTGTGGAAGGAAAGGAAGTTGAATTAAGGGGTATTGCAGGGAAACCAGGAAAGATAATCAGCTCTAATGGCATGACAAAGCTTCTAAAAAAGGAGCAAAGAGGTGTAATTGCACAATTATGTTCGCTAGATGTTTCCACATTGGAATCATCTATTTCTCCAGATCTCCAAAAAGTCCTGGACAATCATTCCAAGGTATTTGAGACTCCCAAAGGTCTCCCACCTATGCGTGATCATGATCATGCTATTCATCTGATTCCAGGAAGTGTTCCTCCAAACATCAGGCCGTACAGATATCCCTATGTCCAAAAAAGTGAAATTGAACGTATGGTTGCAGAAATGCTAGAGGCTGGTATAATTCAACCGAGTCAAAGTTCTTTCTCAGCTCCAGTAGTATTGGTGCACAAGAAGGATGGATCATGGCGCATGTGTCCAGATTATAGGGAGCTCAACAAGCTCACTATTAAAGATAAGTTCCCCATTCCTGTCATTGATGAATTACTGGATGAATTGCATGGATCAATTTACTTCACCAAGTTGGATCTTCGTTCGGGATATCATCAAATCAGAATGAAGATTGAAGACATTCCGAAAACGGCATTTAGAACTCATGAGGGTCATTATGAATTTTTGGTCATGCCTTTTGGCCTTACCAATGCACCTTCAACATTTCAAGGTTTGATGAATTCAATTTTCAAACCATTCCTTAGAAAATTTGTGTTAGTATTTTTTGATGATATACTAATCTACAGCAAGTCTTGGAAGGATCATGTTGAACATGTTGACAGGTGCTACAACTATTGGAGGAGAAACAATTATATGCAAAAAGATCCAAATGTTTCTTTGGAGTCCAGGAGGTGGAATATTTGGGTCATATTGTATCTCATGAAGGAGTTAAGGTAGACCCTAGCAAAATTAAAGCCATTAAGGAATGGAAAATCCCCACATCCATAAAGCATCTGCGAGGATTTCTTGGGTTGACAGGGTATTATCGCAAGTTTGTTAAGAATTATGGGAGAATAGCAGCACCTCTAACAACATTATTGAAGAAAGATTCATTTTCATGGACTCCGGAAGCAACAAAGGCCTTTGAACATCTTAAAGAGGCAATGTGCCAAGCACCGGTCTTAGCTACACCGGACTTCACAAAAACCTTTATTGTGGAATGTGATGCTTCAGGAAATGGAATTGGTGCTGTTCTAATGCAAGATGAAAGACCCATTGCTTTTGAAAGTCGTCCAATCAAGGGAAAGTTTTTAAGCAAAGCTATTTATGAGAAGGAAATGTTGGCAATACTCCATGCACTTAAGAAATGGCGACCCTACCTAATGGGAAGACACTTCAAGGTAAAAACGGATCATGATAGCCTTAAATACTTTTTAGAACAAAGATTATCCTCTGAAGAGCAACAAAAGTGGGTCACAAAGATGTTGGGTTATGACTTTGAAATCATCTACAAAAAAGGGAAGCAAAATGTGGTGGCAGATGCACTCTCAAGAAAGGATGAGGATGTGGAAGCATTGTTGTGTGCCATTTCTATTATCCAACCAGATTGGATAAACGAAGCAAAGGAGGAATGGAAGAATGACGAAGAAGTGTGGGCACTTATTCGAAAGCTACAACAAGATTCCAGTACTTCTGATACATTTAGCTGGCAAAATGATTCGTTATGGTACAAAGATCGCTTATACCTCTGTAAGAATTCCCAGCTAAAACAAAAGATTCTTATGGAATTGCACACTTCTCCCTTAGGAGGGCACTCAGGATTTTTAAAAACTTACCACAGGGTTAAGAAGGAATTTTTTTGGGATGGCCTTAAATCAGATATTCAAAAGTTTGTGGCGGAATGTTTGGTTTGCCAACAAAATAAAGTTGAAACAATTAAGACACCGGGTCTATTACAACCTTTATCCATTCCAAGCCAACGTTGGGAGGAGGTTTCAATGGATTTTATCACAGGTTTACCCAAGTCTGAGGGAAAGAGTGTCATCATGGTGGTAGTTGACAGACTTACCAAGTATGCACACTTTTGTGCATTATCACATCCATTTAAAGCCAGTACAGTTTCTACTGCATTTATGGAAACAGTTCAAAAGCTACATGGAAACCCAAAGATTATTGTAAGTGACAGAGATCCCATTTTCACTGGAAATTTTTGGACAGAATTATTTTCTTGTCTTGGTACTCAGTTAGCTCATAGCTCATCTTATCATCCTCAATCTGATGGGCAAACTGAGATAGTAAACAAATGTTTGGAAGGATATCTTCGTTGCTTTGTATCTGATAAACAGACACAATGGGTCAAATGGTTGCCTCTGGCTGAATGGTGGTATAACACTTCCTTCCATACAACAACAAAAATGACCCCATTTATGGCACTTTATGGGTATCAACCACCATCCATCACATCATATTTAAGAGAAAATTCTAAGGTTCAGGCAGTGGAACATCACATCGAACATCAACAACAAGTCCTCCAACTCTTAAAGGATAACCTCGTGTTGGCACAAAATAGAATGAAACAACAGGCAGATCAACATCGCAGTGAAAGAAGTTTTGATGTAGGTGATTGGGTATTCCTACGGCTACAACCATATAAGCAAATGTCCCTAAAGCAAGCTAAGAAGGATAATAAATTATCACCAAAGTATTATGGTCCGTACAAGGTGTTGGAAAAGATTGGTACTATGGCATACAAATTGGAGCTTCCTGCAGCTTCTCGATTGCACCCAGTTTTCCATGTTTCATGTTTAAAGAAGGTTATAGGCGACAAGCTCCCAGTTCAAACAATATTGCCAGAACTTGACGAGGAAGGAAAAATTATATTGGAACCGGAAGCAGTCACAGAAACAAGAACTCGACAGCTACGAAATCGATCAATTTCAGAGTATCTTATCAAGTGGAAGAACTTATCCGCTGAAGATTCCACATGGGAGGATGAGAATTTTATGCAGAAGTATCCAGAACTGCTCAAGCGTTGAGGACAACACTTTTTTGAAGGAGAGGGGCATGTTGGGTCCCTATAATACTAGTGATTACCCCATTACTATTGTAGTTATACCCCTTATTTATATTGTTGTGCCCCTATTACCCCCATATTGTTATTTATGTGCCCCATAGAATCCCTCTATTGTTATTTTTGTGGCTTTATATTATTATTGTTAGGTCGGCTGGATTATATTGTGACTCCTTAGACTCCTATATATAGAAAGGAGGTTTTGTCATTTGTATCATCCAAGAATTGTTCATTTATGTAATGTAAAGGAGGTTTCCCCCTCGAAGAGGCTGAATTCTAAGGCGTTGATCTTTCTTTTCTATCTTTTCTTGAGCTGGTTTCATAACATACAATCTATCTCTCTACTTCACAAACCAGCTCAAGCCAACACTTAACCAATTTTGCTACCTGCCAAGCCCCTACTTCCTTGCGCAATTCCTAAGGGAATTAGCCCATATTTAATTGGGAAATTCTCTCTCCATAATTGCGCAATCCATCATAGGTCCTCAACTGATTGCATGCACCATCTGTACAACTCAGAAAATTATACAAAAGATAGTACATTTTCCTTGAACTCTAATCTCAATTGGGTCTTCATCTGAAATGACATGCATGAGTTATTTATGATTGAATCTTTAGTTAATTGGTGGAGTAGTAAAGTTGCACTAGTGCCCGTCCCCACTACTAGACCTCCTACTAGTTCCTCCAACAATTGGAACTAGTTTAACTTACTATAACTCAGTTAGACTGAGTTAATTAATTACAACTCAAAAGAACTCAACCTAGGCCCCTAAAATTTAGAGATCACTCTACATGACTCTAGTTAGACTTCCGACTCGAATTTCCTAAGCCAACAAAGTAAAATTAACTTAGTTAACTATTACAAGTTGCTATGAGAATAGAATTTCGATTTAATTCCTAATTTAATTCAAGGACAAATTAAATTATTATTTCTTGTTGCTATTTTTAACAATCTCTTTAGTCCTCTAGTAATAATTTTTTTTGTGATTATTATTATTATTATTATTAACCCTTTTTTAATTATAGTTTCAAAAATTAAAAATTATGTAGTTGAGTATAATTTTACTATCCACCATCCCAATTTATCATTATAACAAAATATATATTGAAAATTGAATACTCCTTATAATAACTAATGTGGTATTAACATCATTACTAGAGTTATGCTCCCATGTGAATTATTAGCCATGTGAGCCATGAAAGGGGAGGAGAAGATAGTGTGAATGTAGCAATGAGAGAGGAATTTATTGTCGTATGGTTTTGAGATGAGTAGGGAAGGAGAAGATAGTGTGAATGTATCAATGAGAGAGGAATTTATTGTCATATGGTTTTGAGATGAGTAGATGACTTAGTAGCATTGCCAAAGGGTAACACTAGTGAGGACTTTATTGTCTGGTTTTGAGGTGAGTATATTACTCACTAGTGTTATATTTTGTTCAAATATAACTAAGTTAACGGAAAATTCAGCTTGACACATCCTCACTTCTTGTGTCTTACAATAAAGGATTTCAAGCCTATTTATAGGCTTCATTACATTAAAACTATGGGAAACATACTATGGGTCTTAAAAGCCATGTGTTTGAAAACCATGATTGTAAGCTAAACCCATTTAAGTCATTCCCAAGTTAAATTTACCTAATAATCCCCCTTTTAAACTTGAATTGGGGAAATTCTTTAGATCCAATCCCAGAAACCTACATACCCCCCTCCCCATCCTTCTTGTTCCCAATCACTCTAGACTTTACCAGGGGTATGTATGCCTCACTAGGCTTTATATTTGTATGCCATTTAGTGTTTAAAAAAAATATAATAAAATTCTTCAAAGTATTAAAAAATATATTACTATTTAGGCACTTACAAATGTCACCATCATCTTTCCTTGCTACTAATTTGACCTCAAATAATAGCCACATTTTCATGTCCATGCAACTATGCAGCCTCCATGAATACACTAATGGGTTTTATCATCCATTACTTTCCAATCCAACCCATCATGCCAGTTGATCCATCCATGCTCAATTCATTCCACTAGACCATCTTCATGTTAGTCTCATGCTGTTAGGGTCCAACCCTAACCCCTTTATTTATGTAATAGGGTCGAGTCATAGTTATAGTTATTTAAAGAGTCAATAAAGCCCGTATTAATAATTGTAAGTGGTTGACCCGCATTTAAATAAAGGGACCATAATTAGTTGCAAACGGGCCATGGTATTAGATAGATGGTATTGGGAGAACCATGGTACTGACCCATGGTATTGCATGTATGAATCCTATATAAAGGATAGAGACTCCCCATTGAGGAGCGTCATGTCTTATTTTGTAATCGAGCTTTGCTCTGTTGGAGGTTTCCCCCTCGAAGAGGAAAGTGAACATTGCTTTCATCTCTGAATAATAAAATACTTGTTGTTTTCTCATTTTGTTCTGTGTTCTGGGTTGTATTTCTTTGTATATTTGGTATTCTGGCATCTTCTCGCAGGTCAAGAGCATAAAAAGTGGTATCTGAGTGCTTTCTAGGCCCGATGGTATATCCATTTTTAGCAGAATTTTTTTAGGCTAGAGACGTGTTCTGGCGTCTTTAAACCATGAGATCTATCGTTGAGCGCATAAACCTGTAGATTTGGAGAGGCATGCACGTAGGAAATACAAGAGGTGGTCACGCTTGTTTGACTCCTTTGTAACCCTCGTGGGTACCCCTTTGAGTAGTAGCACATTAAACAGAACTGTGCACAGACTGTCTTCCATGTACCCTCTGGGTATATCGAAAGCCCCCTAGGCTCACCTGAAACCTCGCCTTAGATAAACCGTCAGTCATCTTGTTGCTATAGTACACCGAGAACAAAACTCGGGGAGATTACTTGCGCGTACGATAAGGTAGTTAGGTAGTACGGCTAAGGGTACAGTTGATCCTCCTTAGTTAGTGCCCTGAAAGATTGAGCCAAGTACTACTATTGGACCCTTATGTATATTGTGATCTGTAGCACCTGACACTCCTTGAGACCATAGTTCCCTCGTCTCTCTAAAGGCCTTCCCGGGACGCTTATAAGAGACTTAGTCCATAAGAATTAGGATGACAAGCTGATCGAGGTGGTACCATTCACTTGTCAACTTCAATTTTCGGGTGGTCCCAATTTTTTTCAAAGTGACGACAAGTGACCAGGATCTGTGTATGGTAGAAACCAGAGCTCAAGCTATGGAAAAAGAGAAGGTCAAGAGCCTTGAAAAAAGGTTGGCTTCTTTCAAGAGCCTAGCAGACCAGATGCAACAATTCATGGACACATTCACAAGGGGCAAGTTGGGGTTGCAATCAGAGGCATATGGGTTTAATGAAGACCTTGAAGGAAAATCTAGCCATCATATTCACTTCCATGGAAATCACTAACATTCCCACCCTCGACCACCCAAGTTGGATATGTACAAATTTGATGGCTCTAATCTGGCAGTATGGGTAGCACAAATGGACCAATATTTCACTCTAAATGATATCGTAGATGATGAAACTAAACTACGTGTGGGAGGCCTTTACTTGGACCAAGAGAGATCTCAATGGTGGCAATGGCATGAGAAATGCTATCCTCGGAAAATTACTTGGCAGGTGTTCTCAAAATCCATTTGTGACCACTTTGACCACGAATCTAATTTTTTGGGTCGGCTTACTAAGCTCCGATAGACAAGCACAGTAAAAGACTACATTACAGCCTTTAAGACATTGGCCATCCGCATAGAAGGTCTAAGAGATAAATTCTAGTTGGAATGTTTTATAAGTGGTCTCAAAGAAGCCATCCAAGCCCATGTCTGGATGCACCACCCACCCACATGGATGGATGCTTGCAAAAAGGCTATTGAAGTGGAACATGCTTTAGCTTCCCAGTCGCCTCGTCCAAATTTCATAGCCAAGGGATGCCCCACCCAGGCTCAGGACACTACCCAAACATTTAAGGTTCAAAAGGTGTCCCCCGCAGAAATGGCTAAGAGAAGAAAACAAGGATTGCGTTACTACTGTGATGAAAAATACTCTCGGGGGCATAAATGAAAGGAACCCAAATTATTCCAAATTGATGTTACTGATCACAACTCATCTGAGGAAGCCCCACCACTTGAGGGACCAGAGGAGGAAGATGAGGACACCCAACAGGACAATGAGCTCCCAGCTATGTCGGAAGAACCAATTATCTCGCTACATGCTTCGGTAGGCATTTATGGGCCCCAAACTCTCAAAATCAGAGGTTTTATTAAACATCATCCTGTAGTAGTATTGATTGATAGTGGTAGCACTCATAACTTTATCCATCAGAGAGTCGCCAAATATGTTAATTATTTTGTCAGGGTAGTCTCTAATTTCCAGGTCTAGATTGCTGATGGGGGGACAATGAAATGTGAAGGCCGCTGCGAAAATATCAAACTTCAAATGGGAGATTACCACCTAAAGACCCACATGTTTGCCATCAACATGGGTGGTTGTGACATTGTCTTGGGTGTTGAATGGCTTCGCACACTAGGCCCAATCACAATGGATTTCTAGGAGTTATATATGAGTTTTAAGCAGAATGACCACATGCATACCCTCTGTGGACTCCAGGCAAGTGCTCCTTCTATCATCAACTCACATCGAATGGAAAAGTTGTTGAAAAAGGGCCATCATGGAGTTATCGCCCAATTTAATGCCATCCAAGCCATCGATCCCACTACTCTTCATATTCATCCTGAGATGCAACAGGTCTTAAACCGCCACCAACAGGTCTTTGACAAACCTAAAGAGCTTCCACCCTCTAGAGGGGAACATGATCATAGCATCACTTTGGTCCTAGGGGCACAACTGCTGAATGTGCGCCCATATAGATATCCTTTCACCCAAAAGAATGAAATTGAAAAAATCATCAAGAAACTCCTGGAAGTCGGTGTCATTCATCCTAGCATCAGTCCTTATTCATCAACAGTGGTCATGATGCTCAAGAAAGATAGGGAATGGTGCATGTGTCCAGACTTCACGACCCTCAACAAGCTCACGGTCAAAGATAAATTCCCTATCCCAGTTGTTGATGATTTGATGGATGAACTAAATGGTGCTCAATTCTTTACTAAGCTAGATCTTCACTCGGGCTATCACCAAATATGCATGAAAGAAGTAAACATTCCCAAGACTGTTTTCCAAACTCATGAAGGCCATTATGAATTATTGGTCATGCCATTTGGTCTCTATAATGCCCCATCCACTTTTCAGAGCCTCATGAATCACCTGCTCAAACCATATCTCAGAAAATTTATCCTTGTTTTCTTTGATGACATTCTCATCTACGGCCTCACCTGGGAAAAACATCTTCAACATGTATACCTGCTCTTGCAACTGCTCCAGAATCATAAATTATTTTTCAAACTGTCCAAGTGCTCCTTTGCCATGGAATAAGTTGAGTATTTGGGCCACATTGTGGGTCGTCAAGGTGTCAGGGTGGATCCCAAAAAGATCCAGGCAATGCAAGAGTGGCCCCAACCAAAGATCTTGAAGATTTTGAGGGGATTCTTGGGTCTCACAGGCTACTATCGCAAATTTATCTGCAATTATGGTCGCATTGCTAGACCCCTCACTAACCTTCTAAAAAAAAATCCATTCCTCTTGACTGATGAAGCACAACAGGTGTTTATGGCTCTCAAACAGGCCATGTGTTCCACTCATGTATTGGCACTACCCGACTTCACCAAATATTTTGTGATTGAATGTGATGCTTCAGGTACTGGTATTGGGGTTGTCTTAATGCAAGAAGGTCAACCCTTGGTATTCACCAGCCAACAAATAAGTGGGAAACATCTGGGACAATCTACCTATGAGAAGGAGATGATGGCCATCTTACATGTAGTAGACACCTAGCGACCATAATTATTGGGGCGATTTTTCCAAATCCGCACATACCATCAAAGCCTCAAATATTTTTTGGAGCAATGTCTATCCTCGCCCCAGCAAAATAAATGGCTGGCCAAAATGCTGGGATATGATTATGAGATAATTTACAAGAAAGGGAACAAAAATATACTAGCGGAAGCTTTATCATGCCAATTTGAGGATGAAAGCACCCTGCTATCAATCTCTCTTCCCATTCCAGATTGGATCGAAGAAGCCCGCATGGAATGGTTTTCACATCCTTCTCTCTCCCAACTCATTAATAACTTTAGAGTAGATCCTAATTCCACAGTGGGCTACTCTTGGAAGGATGAGATTCTTCGCTACAAGGATAGAGTAGTGATATCGCCAACATCCACCCTCAAAATGTGCATTTTGGCAGAGTTGCACTCATCTCCGACTACAGGCCATGCACACTTTCAAAAGACTTATGCTCGCACTCATCGTTCCTTCTTTTGGGACAGGCATGAAAACTGACATTCTTACTTTTGTAGTTGAATGTGATGTGTGTCAATGCCACAAAGGAGAAACAGTCAAGCCCTCAAGCACCTTACAACCATTTCCCATCCCTACCTCAATCTGGACAGATGTTTCTATGGATTTCATTATTGGTCTTCCGAAGTCAGACAACAAGTCAGTCATCATGGTGGTTGTGGACAGACTTTCTAAATATGCTCATTTTTGCACCCTACCTCACCCATTTACCCCCACTTTGGTGGCTCAAGCTTTCATGGACCAGATCTTCAAACTGCATGGCATGCCCACTTCCATTGTGTCTGATCATGACCCAATCTTCACCATTAACTTTTGGCAAGAAATTTTCAAGCTACAAGGCACCCAAATCCAACTAAGTACTTCCTATCATCCCCAAATTGATGGTCAAATTGAAGCAGTCAAAAAATGTTTGGAGACCTACCTAGGGTGCCTCACTTTAGAAAAGAAACATCAATGGGTACAATGGTTACCTCTAGTTGAATGGTGGTATAATATTAACTATCATGCCGCCACCAAGATGACTCTATATGAAGTAGTGTATGCTCAACTTCCACCTTCACCTACTTCTTATATCCATATATGCTCTAAGGTGCAAGCATTGGATCAACTCCTACATAACCGTATAACCATGCTAGCCCGTCTCAAAGATAATCTCCATCAAGCTCAAAATCGGATGAAGCAACAAGTATACCAACATCGTTCAAAGCACACATTTCAAGAAGGGGATCAAGCATTCTTGAGGCTGCAACCATACAAGCAAACATCACTCAAAGACAAGGGCTGTCAGAAATTAGCTCCAAAATTCTATGGACCTTATCAAATAATTCAGTGCATTGGAGAAGTTGTCTACAAGCTAGCCTTGCCACCAACTGCAAAAATCCATCCCATCTTCCATGTATCATGCCTCAAGAAAGTGGTGGGGAACAATTGCAAAATTCAAACCAATCTACCTCAATTGGATGAAGAAGGTTCACTATGGCTCCAACTTGAACAGGTCCTCGACACGTGAGAATGACATCTCCGTGGTTGCACGATCAAGGAAGTCCTTGTCAAGTGGAAAGACACCTCTCTAGAAGATGCGACATGGGAACCAGCCACTATTCTTCAGTAGTTCCCGCAGCTTCAGCCTTAAGGGCAAGGCTATTTTTTATGGGGGAGGGCATGTTAGGTTCCAACCCTAACCCCTTTATTTAGATAATAGGTTAGAGTCATAATTATAGTTAGTTAAAGAGTCAATAAATCTCGTATTAATAATTGTAAGTGGTTGACCCACATTTAAAGAAAGGGACCACAATTAGTTGCAAACGGGCCATGGTATTAGATAGATGGCATTGAGAGAACCATGGTACTAACCCATAGTATTGCATGTATGAATCCTATATAAAGGATAGAGACTCCCTATTGAGGAGTGTTTTGTCTTATTTTATAATCAAGCTATGCTCTGTTGTAGGTTTCCCCCTTGAAGAGGCAAGTTAACATTGCTTTCATCTCTGAATAATAAAATACTTGCTATTTTTCTCATTTTGTTCTCTGTTCTGGGATGTATTTCTTTGTATATTTGGTATTCTGGCATATTCTCATAGGTCAAGAACATAACATGTGCAACAACTCACAACCATGTCTTTGATGCCATATGTTAGGATTGAACATGCGAGAAAGATAAATAAAATTAATTATAACATAGCAACAACACTACACATTTTTTTTGGAAAACACCTATAGGGGAAAACCAACCATGAAGCTTCGATTACCCTTTGGAAAAATCTGGCCAAACTAAAGACAAAGTGAGTGTAATAGCCACTCACTTACGACACTTTACAATGGAGGATTCCAAGCCTATTTATAGGCTTCAATATAGGAAATACTATGGGAAAAGTACCATAGGTCACCAAAACCATGTGCCTGAAAACCACAACTATATATTAAACTCATTTGACTCATTCACTGTGATGGGTCCCATCAATAGGTATATTTTGAGGCTCATTGTGCTAATCCTCCAACCCTTAAAAATTTCCTTTTCTCACATTAATTTGCATTTTTAGCCATAATATGATTAGTAGGAAGACTAAAGGGTGCTTGTCGTATTTCATGGCCTAATGTGATTAATATGCAGGCAAAAGAAGCATTTTTGGAGATATTTACTATGCAGGGGCTTGTTGGAGACATTTAGAGAGAATATAGGAGGCTTGTCCACTACATTAACTCTCCAACTCGGCTTGAGATCAAAGATTCCTCACCAATAGCTCAAATTCACTAGCAGCCGAGGAACTCAAGTGCATGTGAAGATCCAAGGGAACCAAATCCACCAATTTCAAGATTTTGGAGGGAAGCAATCCTCCTTTCAAGGGAGCTTCCCCTCAACTAATTTTTGTATAAATAAACAATCCTAAAGGCTCATTAGGATTCAAACTTTTGTTGGATATAGGAGTATCTACTGAGAGCTTGATGCTTGATATTATTATTTTCATCTTTCATGTGATGTATGTGAATCTTAGTTTCTTTCAATGAAAAGCTTACTGTTGGCCTACATCTAAGTTAACTTTCGAGGGTTGAAACCCTTGGGTTTGGGCCCAACCCAGAGGCTTTATTCCCTCTCATGTATTCTTTCCTTGTTCTTGTTCAAGTTATTGTATTTCTTTCCTTGTTTAAGTATGGATTATATTACAAAAAATGTAGTTGTAGGTTTGACCACCACCTCTCTTGTGGGAAGTGTGGTTGGAGCATCTAAAACCACAAGCCAAAAACATGTGTTTATGATTTCATGGAAATTGTTAAGTTTTGGATTGTAAATCTTTTGCATGATTGATTTCTGCAACTTAGCAGTTAGTAGAATTAATTTGGAAATTAGAGTAGGTATATGTTGTAGGGTAGCGTATATATTAAATAAATAAAATTCAATTCATTCTTTCCACTTTGATTCATTTTGCTGTAATATTGATCATTTAATGCATGTACTTGATTAGTATGCATGGATTGTTGTTGACTTGCAGGAGTTGGAACACTCATCCACATCCACTTAGGCCATTCCACCTTCTCCCTAGACACCACATACTTCTCTCAAACTTTGCCACCGAGATCACCCTTACAAGGCCAATGAAGGACACCGTGGGCATGAAATTTTGTGCAAGATAGGCCTCCAAGGGGTACTAGGTTTGGAAAAATGGCTCCCACACCCTTAATTTACCTTCATCTACCTTCCTCCACCTTTAAGACCCTCAGAAAGTTCTTGGACCCACTCCTGTAGCAAAACAAGGCCTCTTGTAGCACTTCTTGTTGTGATCCTATAGCATTGCCTAAATCCAACTAGATTTGCTCCAAACCTTGCATCTTGTATTTTAAAGTTGGATAATGGCCCCTGGACTTTGATTTAATGATTAAGGAGACTCCAAGACCACTCCAACCCTATCTTTTCCTCACTGCAAACAAAAAACAACAAGCAGAATTAGACTTAGTATTTTTTAATTCCATAGTTGTGTTAAAGATTGAATTCCTCCTTTTCAAGCAAGTTGCAATTAGATAAATGATTCATGCAAGTAGAATATTAATTTGATTGGTGTGAAAGTAGAATAGCATGGTTTACTTCTGCTACTAGACTAGTCTATTCTTTTCATGCAGTTACAACTAGCTTTTACATTTAATGAATGGCATTTTCATTTATGTAGTTAGAGTCATGTTCATTTTCCTTGAAATCGTGATATGATTTCATAGGAAATTTGTTGAAAATAACAACAAGAAATGCTAAAAATAGAAGTTCTAAAAATAGCACTGCTATAAATAGCAGTTCAAGTACCAGTGTTGGACATAGCAACAAGGAATGAAAAATGGAAGTGCTAAAAATAACATTTCTATAAATAGAATTTCCCGTTAGATTCCAATTTTAGCCCTGAACTAAAATTGAGAAGTAAAATTCGAATTTGATCTTAGCAGTTGTTTGTAAAATAAATAATTAATTCATCTTGAGTTAATTAGTTGTAGAAAATCAAACATGAAGGCTATGTGGGGACATGCAACAAATATCCCATTAATTGAGGAATTTATCCCTTAGTTAAAGAGATAAGGATGACTTGTAATTTGAGTTGTAATTAGTTAGCTCAGTTAACTGAGTTAAGTACAGTTAGATTAGTTCCAACAATTTGTGGAAATAATTGTGAGTTCAGTTAGTTAATGCATGCATGCATGTAATTACTACACTTCAGATAACTAAATATTCTCTCATAAATAATTCATGCATGTCAGTTCAGTCAGAGACCTAGTTGAGATTAGATGATGGGACAATGTACTATTAGTTGGAGGATTTTTCCTATATAGGAAACTCATCCATGCAGAAGGAATTATCTCCTTTAGGATTGCGCAGTTAAATCAGAGGTTAGTCAGTGTGTGAAGAGGCCAATTCACACAGGTGGAAGCACTGGACCCCAAGGAAAATTGCGCAAGGAAATAGGAGGCTTGGAGGGTAGAGGAGAAGGTTTGGAGAAGCCTTTGACTGTCTATGAGCAACATTCTTTGATTGCAGAGAGAGAAAGATAGTTTATGAGCTGATTCATTTTGTACCTTGAACATATTTCCACTTGTATGATAATACAGAGATTAGGGTTTTAGGCTAAGACTTTCCCCGGGTTATTCTTCTGTGTTCATGTGTGATTGATTTCTCATTCTCAGTTATATGTGTTCTAATTGATCTTGCTCATATTCGATTAAGCTTCCGCAAAGTTTGTTGTAGAAGTAGATCTTGTATTTTGCCTTAGTATATTGTATAATCTGTCGAACTATAGTGGGAATTTCTACATGGTATAGAGCTAGCTGATTTGTAGAAAAATTCTACATGGTATCAGATCAAAGGTGATTAAAATGAAGAACAATATACAAGAAGGGAGAAGTTCGAAGTTTGAGGTTCCTGAATATAGAAATCGAATTCTTATCACATCTCAATTTCACCAATGGCATTCAACGGTTTAAGACTCAAGTATGCCCTTGATGGCAGCTCAAATTATATAGCGTGGAAGGATTGCATGGAAGCAATGTTAGAGGATAATAGTTTAAAGGACTTCACTGATCAAGAAGTCCCCAAGCCAGCAACATCTGATGCTACAGAATTGGCAGAATGGAAGAAATGTGTGGCTAGAGCAAGGAGAATCCTCCTGGAGGGAGTTTGAGACCACATTGTCTCGAGCCTCCATGGGAAGGAGACATCATTTTCAATGTGGAAAACATTGAAATATCTATATTAGAACAACAACGATCAGAGGAAGCTAGCGCTGAAAGACAAGCTTCACAAAATCAAGTGGGAAAAGGGAAACACGATCTCTACATATCTGAATAAGCTCACCACCTGCAGGGATGAGCTTGGAAGTGTAGGGATCATGACTTCTGATGATGACATGGTGAGCCTTGCACTCCTCGGTCTTCCTAAGAGCTGGCATAGCTACCAAGACTCGGTTAATGGAAGAGAAAAATTGCCAGATTAGGAACAACTTTGGTTGGATCTGATGCAGGAGGAGATAAGAAGAAGCACCAAAGATGGATCCTCATCAAAGCAAGATGATGAGGAAAATCTAGCCTTAGTAAGTAAGGCGAGGAAAGGGAAAGGGAAGGCATCCCATCCCAAATCCGGTTCTTCCCATGGTGGGAAGAAGCTTGACAAATCGAAAGTGCGACACTTTCATTGTCATGAAGTGGGCCATTATGCTACGAATTGTCCATAGAAGAAATCCAAGAAGGGTTCCTCGAAGGGCTCTGATGGTGAGGCACTGGCCTCATAGTTTGAGTTGGATTTCTCGCTTATCGCATGCATGGTTTCATCCATGGTGGGATGTGTGTGATACCTGGACAGTGGAGCTTCATTCCAAATGTCAGGTGACAAGAATCTTTTCAGTACCTTGGAGGAGAAGGATCTCCAGATGCGAATCGAGATGGGCAATGATGGAAATTACCGTGTTTCAGGTGAAGGTATGGTTGTGTTTCAAAGGGAGCATGGAGCTCCCCTCACCCTGACTGATGTAAAGTATGTACCAAGACTGAGGAGAAATTTGGTGTCAACCGCAATGCTGGAAGACAAAGGCTATGATGTAGTCTTCAGTAAGGGAAAGGTTTTCCTTCGACACATCACCACGAGACAGGTGAAGCAGATCGATTCATGAGTCAAGAACCTGTATTCTCTTAAGGCTCAAGATGCATGCAAAGCCTTGAGGAGCAAGGCAACTGATGGAGACTTGGTGGTTGAGAGGGAGAGTAAATTACCTCTCAACATGTAGCGCCAGAAAAAGTCTCAGACAATTATGGAGGAGCCATAATTGGTGAAGCAGCTTCAGGAGGTTGTGGAGTAGCCACAACTGGAGAAGCGGAGAGGAGACCGAGTGGAGGCATCCACTCATACAGAGACCTCCAGTAGGGGCAAAATTTCAAGCCAAGTGGGCAAAAGGATCACATGCATCCATACCTCCAGGTAGGAGGTGGGGCGATATGGAGTGACAGTCCCAAGAAGGCTGGAATAGGAGTAGGATCATTGAGGTACCCAACCTATTTGATTAGACCTTGCTATGAGAGCCCCGACAAGGAGTAGCAGGACTGGTTGAGTGGGTAGAGATAGATGCGGATGGAGCGGCAGAGAGAGCTGTAGTGCAAGAATCCCAAGACAGTGCAGAGATAACAAGCTACAACAATGTGAGAGGCACATGAGTGTTGCACCAATGCAGGATGACACAAAGAGGTATGCAACGGTGTGAGATGCATGGAATGTTGCAACATCTCAGAGGTCACATAGGAAGCACTTGTTAGCATTAGAGGACATTTCTAGCCCAACAGGGAGGCCAGTTGGGAGAATTGTTGCATGCAAAACATTCCAAAGGTTTAGGATCAGGTTCGAGTTGAATGCCTTTCTTGTTGAGAGGGAGTGTTGAAAATAGCAACAAGAAATGTTAAAAATAGAAGTGCTAAAAATAGCACTGCTATAAATAGCAGTTCGGGTACTAGTGTTGGACATAACAACAAGGAATGAAAAATGGAAGTGCTAAAAATAGCATTTTTTTTTTCTCGATTAAGACTAATTCTATTAAGGAAACAATATTGTACAAGAGGATACATTCCAGAGATGCAAAAAACCGGCCACCGGAAATGATAGGACTATCAACCTCGGTTCCGGAGAAGGAAAACAGCAAGCAAGGAGCTACAACGAGTCACTGGTGAGCTAAAGGAGCAGTGATTCCTACCCAGAAAGGGTAGAGGGATCAACACGAATCTTTTTACCCTTCCTTTTTTTGACTTCAACCCACCCATTTTGGGGTGGATGAGCAACAATAACTTGAAGATTGGGAACCTCCCCAGGAGAACCTTCCTTTTCTGAATCAGAGGAGGAGGACAAATGGACACGTTTCTGAGCAATGGCTGAGTCAGTGGAAGGCGCCAGACCATCTGTGGGAGGGGCCTCGAAATGAGGCGATTGAAGCAACTCTTCATCACTGTTTTCATCTTCATCTTCAGAGCTGGAAGAATCAGAGTTCTCGACAGGAGGAGGAGAACAAGGAGCCCATCGTTTTGCCTTGGGCTTGGAGACATTGGCCTTGTTCTTTCTTGCTGGGCGAGATGGGCATGTATCTTGCAAATGCCCAGATTGGTGGCAATGTCGGCACCGGAAAGCAGTATTCTCGTAGTCCAGTGTCTGGGTCCATACGAAGTCGTTGATCTTGAGATTGATCTGTTCTGGAAGTCCTTTGCTCAGATCTAATTCTGCACATATTCTTGCAAATGAGTAGAGACCTTTGGATTCCCTCCAAAGATCACCATGAATGAATCTACCCAATGAGTCTCCTATGACTCTGAAGACGCGAGTGCTCCACAGGTGGGCAGGGAAGTTTGGGAGCCGGATCCATACAGGCGTCTTAGTAATGACTGCGGTAGCTGGATCAAAATCTGGGAACCAAGGAGTCAAGAAAAGTCCTGCAGTTCCCATGAACCAAGGGCCTTCTTCTAAGGCCTTTTCATAGTGCTTACTATTGTCAAATAAAACAATGAAATAACCTTTGGAGCAAAAAAAGACCTTACAATGATGTGTCCAGTTTGCATGGATCCATGCATAAAGATCCTGAGATCGCGGCCACAATCCATTGAATCTGCAAATGATGGCTCTTTCTGCAAAATTTTGAAGCTGGGAAGCCAGTTCATCATGCCTGAGTTCAATAAAGGGAATATCTTCAGCCTTGTCAACCAAGAAGGCCTTAGATTTAAGGGCTTCCGGGGGATTGGGGAGCTCAGAGTGAACAACATCTTTGTATGAAAAAGGCCGAGAGGAGGAAGGCTGTCCCGCTGCCCCTCCTCTCAAACGAAGGGTTACCACTACAGAACTGTTCCTTAAAATGCTGTAGGCAGAGAGGGAAACAGGGTCTTCAAGTTGTTTACCTTGAAAGAGGAGTCGCTGAATGCCTGCAGGGATCCCCGTTCTGCTCTCCAGTTTCAGTTTAAGATCCAGCACCAGATCTGAAGGGCTAACCCATTGCATGATAGTGCTGCCTGAAGGCTGAGAGATCTGGATCTGAAAAGTGTCAGGTGATGGCTTTGAGCTTCCTTGAGCAGATCTGCCATGGCCATTTCCCGTCCAGGGGAGCAGATCTGCAAGATCTTGGCCATGATGTGAACAGAACTTTGGATCTGGCCTGAGCGGGGGCAGTTCCTCCTTCTGGGTGACCGGATCTGGCTGATCTTTGTCAGATCTGAAGCCTAGACTGTGCTTCGGAGGGCGCGTGTTTTCCCCAGATCTAAACACAGACCAAGCTGACTTTGAAATCTCCTGCTCTGGTTTGTGGCCACATCGCATGGTTAACTGACCGGTCGATGCCATAGTGGCGTGTGCAGATCTGCTATGAGGGCATACTGAACCCGCGTTGAGCTTGCCGCAGCTGCCCCAAAAGCTGGATCGGAACGTTTCTTGACGGCTTTCTGCAAGATCCCGCTTTGATTCAGTTTGATTACAGAGTTTATTACGGGATAACACATGGGCCCTCTGTCCTTCATGGCCATCTTGAGCACCGAGATGGGCCCTAACCTGAGCGGCCGAAGGCAAGAACGAAGAACTCAAACCCTGCGTCACTGCTGCTGCGTCCATCTTTCTCCGTATATACATTTCATTATTATGATACACATATGTGCTAAAAATAGCATTGCTATAAATAGCATTTCGGATTAGATTCCAATTTTAGTTAGTCCCTGAACTAAAATTGAGAAGTAAAATTCGAATTTGATCTTAGCAGTTGTTTGTAAAATAATTAATTAATTCATCTTGAGTTAATTAGTTGTAGAAAATCAAACATGAAGTCTATGTGGGGACATGAAACAATTATCCCATTAATTGAGGAATTTATCCCTTAGTTAAAGAGATAAGGATGAGTTGTAATTTGAGTTGTAATTAGTTAGCTCAGTTAACTGAGTTCTAATGGTTTGTGGAATTAATTGTGAGTTCAGCTAGTTAATGCATGCGTGCATGTAACTGTTGCACTTCAGATAACTGAATATTCTGTCATAAATAACTCATGCATGTCAGTTCATTCAGAGACCCAGTTGAGATCAGATGATGGGACAACGTACTATCAATTGGAGGATTTTTCCTATATAGGAAACTCATCCATGCAGAAGGAATTATATCCTTCAGGATTGCACAGTTAGATCAGAGGTTAGTGAGTGTGTGAAGAGGCCAATTCACACAGGTGGCAACACTGGATCCCAAGGAAAACTACGCAAGGAAATAGGAGGCTTGGAGGGCAGAGGAGAAGGTTTGGAGAAGCCTTTGACTGTCTATGAGCAACATTGCTTGATTGCAGAGAGAGCAGGATAGCTTGTGAGTTGATTCTTTATGTAACTTGAACATATTTCCACTTGTATGATAATATAGAGATTGGGGTTTTAGGCTGAGGCTTTCCCTTGTTATTCTTCTGTATTCATGTGTGATTGATTTCTCATTCTCAGTTAAATGTGTTCTAATTGATCTTGCTCATATTTGATTAAGCTTCAGCAAGTTTGTTGTAGAAGTAGATCTTGTATTTTGCCTTAGTATATTACATAATCTGTTGATCTACAGTCGGAATTTCTACATGGTATCAGAGCTAGCTGATTTGTAGAAAAATTCTACAAAATTCTCTTTGTAGTTAGCTGAAGGAGTAGTCTCTGAATACCTTGATTTGATCTAATGACATGTAGAAATTTTGAATAATTTAACACATATTCAATGGAGATTATCCTGATCATGTACTATTGCGGAAAACATACACAATACATAAGCTCCTCTACGTTGATCATCAATATAGCAGCATCAATAACAATAAAACATCAAGAGCATTCACACATTAACACAGTATGTATCCCGGGGAAAGCATCTCGCTAAAAACCCCACACTATCTGTATATTAATGATTGAGTCATGTAACATTACACAGCATAATACTTCTCACAAGTATCTCCACCTCTGTTACACACAATACAACTCAGATCTGATCTCCAAATCTCTTCCACTGCTTGCCTGCCTCCACTGTTCAATACCTGCTCAAGAACTGATGAGAATGGCGCACCAAACTCATTTTTCTCCTGCAAAATAGTCACTCACACTTTTTTGGACGTGAGCACAAGCTATAATGTGGGCAAATACGTGAGCAAACTCATTGGCATACTCAATCCCTTGATTGTGCAAGATCTGGTGCACAACTATAGTCACAACTGATAGCAATCTGATTCTCTACCACCTGTCCCTGTTGAACTGAACATGCACTGACATGCAACTGAGTTAACTGATGTATTCATTAGTTGTATTATGAGTTAATAACTTGTGAATTAATTAATAACTAATTCACCCAATTCATCTCTAGTCTATTTTCCAGTTAGACTAAATACAACTAGTTTAACAAAGCTAAACTGAACACAACTCCATTAACTCCACAATCAACTCCACCAAACTCAACTGATTGAGTTCTAACTGAAGTCATGCATGCAACAACTCAACTGACTCATAAGAAAAGCATATTTCCTTCTGACAGCTGCATGTGCCACCTCTGTAGCTCAAACTGAAGTGCTCCAAGAGAATAAGATTAAGTTTATAGTCCAAATATTATTGTGAGATAATAATATTTGACTTTTCTATTTTTGACAGCCAGTCTAAAAATAGACTTTGATCACTCACACTGTGATCACTCACACTTTCATCAAAAATAGAAGTCCATCTATTTTTCCCAACTTGATCAATCATCCATAAACAACAACCTGCAATCCATAGACATGATCCATATGTCTAAAAATAGACATAGTCTAAAAATAGACTTGCGCCAAAAATAGCCTGCGGGCCCACTTAGTGAAGGCGACTCTTTTCACTAAGCTCCATCATCTTGTTGCAATCTCAACACTCCCTCTCGACAAGATATGGATCATCAACAACCCCTATCCTGCCTCTGTGGTACTCGAATTTGCTCCTGGTGAGAGCCTTCGTCAGAATATCAACATCCTGATCCTCCGTTGGAATGTACGAAAGTAACATGATCCTCCGCTACACACAATCTCTGATATGATGGTACCTGATGTCAATATGTTTAGATCTATCATGAAATACAGGATTATCCGAGAGTTTAATGCAACTTTGGTTATCGCAGTAAATCACAGTAGGATCCAAATGAGAACCGAACAAACCAACTAGGATCTTCCTCATCCATATAGCCTCGCATGCAGCCAAACTTGCTGCCATATACTCGGCCTCCGCTGAATTGAGTGCCACGGATCTCTGTTTCCTGCTGTACCAAGAAACTGTTGTCGATCCAATACTGAAGACCCCTCCTGATGTGCTCTTTCTGTCTGTTGGGCTCCCTGCCCAATCTGCATCCGTGAAGCCACATAGCTTCACCTCATCCTCCTGTGTGTACCACAAACCATATCCCGATGTGCCTCTCAAGTAGCACAATACATGCTTGCCCGCCTTCTAGAAGAGCTTGGTAGGCTTAACCATAGCTTGTGAAAGCTGGTTAACTGCATAGCATATATCAGGTCGTGTATTGACCAAATACATCAGCGACCTCACCAACTGTCGATAAACAGTGGCATCCACTTCTTCTCCCGAAGTGGCATCCTCCTTCCTCCAACCTCCAGGAAGAGGAGTATCAACAGGCTTGCAGCCATGCATGTTGAACTTCTCCAGTATCTCCCGAGCATACTTGCCCTGAGAAACAAACAGTCCACCACTGCGCTGCCATATTTCCAATCCCAGGAAATAGTGAAGGAGGCCCAAATCCTTCATCTCAAACTCTGTAGCAAGATCCTTCTTGCATGACAGTATCAACAACTCATCACCCGTTAGAATCAAATCATCAACATACAGTACAATGATAAGCAACTTACCCTCCACCACAATCTGGTATAGGTTTGGATCCACCTCGCTCTTGGAGAATCCAAGTCCTGTGAAATAGCTGTCTATCCGTGTGTACCAAGCACGTGGTGCTTGCTTCAACCCATACATCGCTCTCTTGAGCCTGCACACATGCGACTCGCTGCTGAAGACTTCAAAGCCTTCGGGTTGCTCAATGTACACCTCCTCATCAATGACTCCGTTGAGGAACGCAGTCTTCACATCCATATGATGAATGTGCCATCCCATCTGCGCTGAGAGAGCAAGAATCGTCCGTATGGAAGAATACCTTGCGACAGGTGCAAAGGTCTCCTCATAATCGATCCCCTCAATCTGTGAAAAGCCTCGGGCAACAAATTTTGCCTTGTACTTCTCCACACTCCCGTCCGCTGCCTGCTTAACTTTGTAGATCCATCTCGAACCCACCACTGATTTTCCTTTCGGTCTAGGAACAATCTCCCATGCACTGTTTCTGACAATAGAATCATACTCTTCCACCATGGCGTCTACCCATGCGGGATCCTCCATAGCTTCCTCGAAAGAGGATGGCTCAGTCACAACACACTTGCTCATAAAAGCCATGTATCCAGTGTACCGATCAGGTGACTGTCTCTGTCTGCGTTGGGCTGTAGGTGGTCCTACAACTTTCTCTGCATCTTGAGCCAGTCGCTCAGCTTCTGTCAAGCGCTTTCGCCCTCTGATGGTTGGCGCTGCATGAGTGGTCTCTTCCACTCCATGAACCTCTTCCTGTGGCTGATCCACATCCTGAAGCTCATCCTTAGGAACTAATAGCTTTTCATCTGCATGCAAGTGTAGCTCCCTCTCAAGCGAACACTTCATGGCTTTCTCTTCCTGAAATTTTATATCCCGTCGCACAACAGTTTTACCACTGTCTGGCAAATACACACGATAGTTGTGGGGTGTATCAGTGTACCCCACAAATATCCCAACCTCTGCGGTCGGCTCCAACTTCTTCTTGGCATACTTCATCACATGCATGTAAACGTTAGCACCAAAAATCCTCAAATGAGAAAGATCAGGCTTCTTACCAGAATAAGCCTCCTCGGGTGTACTCATGCCAAGTATCCTGTGAGGACAACGGTTTTGCACATAAACTGCTATATTGCATGCTTCCGCCCACAAGTGAAGGGGTAGGCCTTGATCATGCAACATTGCCCGTGCAGCACCCACAATCGTTCTGTTCTTCCGCTCAGCTACCCCGTTCTGCTTTGGGTTATGGGGAGCTATGAGCTCTCTACGAATCCCTTCTGCCTTGCAGAAATCCTTGAACTAATCCGAGATGTATTCACCACCATTATCGCTCCTAAGAGCCTTCACCTTCTTCCCCGACTCCTTCTCGACCAGTGCTTTGAATTCACAGAACTTTGAATATGTCTCACTCTTCTTCTGCATGAATAAGATCCAGCACTTACGAGAGAAATCATCAACAAAAATCACATAATACCTGTGTTTTGCTGTCGAAGCAACTGAGAAAGGTCCACACACGTCTGTGTGAATTCTCTCAAGGATCGTCGTGGCGCGACTATCCTTCTCGTGAAAGGTGGCTTTCACAAACTTCCCCAAAGTACACCCATTGCACTGATCTGACTACGCAAGTGTACCTTTAGGAAGCCCTGTAGTGATCTGCTGCAGTATCTTCAAGGCTCCATGGTGAAGGTGACCCAATCTCCTGTGCCACAACTCGCCATCATCCCGACTCACCAATCCTTCTGCCTTGCCTGCCATTGCTGCGCATCCATCTACATGCAACTGATAAAGGTTCCTCACTCGAACCCCTATCTTCCGGGTCTCACCAGTTGTCTTGTTGCGCAGGAAAGCCTTCCCTCGCTGAAAACAACATCATACCCCTTGTCTTCTAACATCGCCACTGAGATGAGATTCTTCGTCAATCCTGGAACATGCATGACTTCCTTCAATACGAAGGGTTTACCAGACTCCCTCTCACAGGAAATGGTACCGATACCGGTCGCACTGTATCTACCATCATCGCCCATCTCGATGTGCACTCCAAGATCTTTGTCCTCCAGATCAGAGAACAAATCTCTATCTCCCGTCATGTGAAAAGACGCACCACTGTCCAAGAACCACACTGATCCCATCACACTTGAAACCAAGCATGCGATCAATGAAAAATCAAGCTCAAACTGAGAAGCTAAGGCCTCTCCCCCTGCAGATCCAACAGCTTGCTTGTTCTTCTTCTTCTGCGGACAATTAGTGGCATAGTGTCCGTGCTGGTGACAGTGAAAACACTTCACCTTGGACATATCCTGCTTCTTGCCTTTCGCACCAGACTGAGAAGCTTTCTTGTTCTTCCCCTTCTTTGCTTTGGCAGCCAAAGCGCAATTCTCTTCATCAGATACCTTTGATGAAGATCCATTCTCACCTTTATTGTTACTGAGTTTATCCTTGAGCGCTAGTTCGCTCTTGCTTTGGAATAACATTCGCAATCTGTTGAAAGACATTTCAACAACACTGCTGCAAATTCGAATTCCACCAGCTCCAACTCAACTGCCTCGAATCTAAGATTCGTGAGAACACAATATTTCTCGTACAGAGATTGACTGTATGGGCATTCACTGGATATCTCACTTTCCAAAGGAAGGATGAATCCAAAGGCTACCTGGCCCGATTACAGACTCTGCCTGAAGAAATAGAATGTAAACACTTCCTGAATAGTAGATCTGATGATCAACAACTCTGATACCATGTAGAAACTTTTTCTACAATTATCTAGCTTGCTCTGATACCATGTAGAAATTTTGAATAATTTAACACATATTCAATGGAGATTATCCTGATCATGTACTATTGCGGAAAACATACACAATACATAAGCTCCTCTACGTTGATCATCAATATAGCAACATCAATAACAATAAAACATCAAGAGCATTCACACATTAACACAGTATGTATCCCGGGGAAAGCATCTCGCTAAAAACCCCACACTATCTGTATATTAATGATTGAGTCATGTAACATTACACAGCATAATACTTCTCACAAGTACCTCCACCTCTGTTACACACAATACAGCTCAGATCTGATCTCCAAATCTCTTCCACTGCTTGCCTGCCTCCACTGCTCAATACTTGCTCAAGAACTGATGAGAATGGCGCACCAAACTCGTTTTTCACTTGCAAAATAGTCACTCACACATTGTTGGACGTGAGCACAAGCTATAATGTGGGCAAATACGTGAGCAAACTCATTGGCATACTCAATCCCTTGATTGTGCAAGATTTGGTGCACAACTATAGTCACAACTGATAGCAATCTGATTCTCTACCACCTGTCCCTGTTGAACTGAACATGCACTGACATGCAACTGAGTTAACTGATGTATTCATTAGTTGTATTATGAGTTAATAACTTGTGAATTAATTAATAACTAATTCACCCAACTCATCTCTAGTCTATTTTCCAGTTAGACTAAATACAACTAGTTTAACAAAGCTAAACTGAACACAACTCCATCAACTCCACAATCAACTCCACCAAACTCAACTGATTGAGTTCTAACTGAAGTCATGCATGCAACAACTCAACTGACTCATAAGAAAAGCGTATTTCCTTCTGACAGCTGCATGTGTCACCTCTGTAGCTCAAACTGAAGTGCTCCAAGAGAATAAGATTAAGTTTATAGTCCAAATATTATTGTGAGATAATAATATTTGACTTTTCTATTTTTGACAGCCAGTCTAAAAATAGACTTTGATCATTCACACTGTGATCACTCACACTTTCATCAAAAATAGAAGTCCATCTATTTTTTCCCAACTTGATCAATCATCCATAAACAACAACCTGCAATCCATAGACATGATCCATATGTCTAAAAATAGACATAGTCTAAAAATAGACTTGCGCCAAAAATAGCCTGCGGGCCCACTTAGTGAAGGCGACTCTTTTCACTAAGCTCCATCATCTTGTTGCAATCTCAACATGACAGAGGGTAACATGAGTAGAACTTAACCTACTTTGCATATAGCACTTTCACCTCTAAGCTTGTACAAACCACGAGTTGATAATTTAAGTTGAGAGCCTTAGAAGTTGCAATATCCTTGATGCAATACCAGGTCTCATCACACTGATCAAGTTTAATCTAACTACTAGATACATCAGGGCATTAGAGATATGGATGGTGTAACATTTGAGAAATCAATACCTCTATGTTATGTGGTTTTGAGTAGAAAAATGGATGCACTAAGGTACCATGTAAAATTCCAAAAGAGATGAAGGAATAAATCATATTTATGATATAATAAAATCATTATAATATATTATTGAAAGTTTACTATGTAATAAAATTCTATGTATTGATCAAAGATGAGGACATTAATGAGGGAAGTTAGAGATAGAGATCACATAAAATCAACTGAAATTTTTATGGAGATATTGTGGAGATAGTTGTGAAGATGGTTGAACCAATTAGTTATATTGGAAATCTTGTTATGAGCACCTCAATGCTATATGACAAGGCCTCATGTATTGTATTAATGTAAGTGAAGGTATGATGTATCATTATTTTAATTAATAAAATGTGATATATTATCATTATTATGTGTAAGTTTTTGTGTAAATGTATCTCTATGGTTGTTCATATACCAACATTTAGCATTGAAGTTTTGGTTTCCAAAGCCTTTGTGATATATAAGAGGTCTGAGATAAAGATGAATCTACAATTATATTGTAAATTGATGTGAATCACTATGAGGGAAGACTAAAGGACTCAACTATCACACTGTTTAGGAGTTGAAGCTTATCTTTAAATGGAGAAAAGAGAAAATCTTGGTCATTAAATCCTATAATTGTTGGGATTTATTTCTGAAGTGAAATAAAGGATATTTTTACCCATCTAAAACAAGACATAGGGTGAGTTTGAGGTTAAGAAAGTAAATTTCAAGGTTGTATTTAGTGTGTAGATCACATGGAGGTAAATGATTGATGTATGAATTTGTAATGTCATTGAAATTGCTATCCAAATTTTTGATTTGTTACCAAAAGAAAGAGAAACCTTTGGTTAGCATAGAGCCTACAATTTGTTTCCTTAGAAAAAACACATATTTCTAGAATTACTAGTGTGAGGGTCAATCTCGAGTCCAGCCTCTATTACAATGATACACTCTAAGTGTTGCTATCAAATTTAAGTTTTAGAGGAGGTTTCTATCATGGCCTTGTAGTAGACCAAGTAGCCTATAACTTGTCCATCAGATTCTTGGTTTTTCATATAGATTGGACCCTAGAAGCCACTTTCACCAAACAATTGATTGGAACTCAAGGTGATCTAGAGTAAAAATGATATTATTGAATGAAGAAAAGGTTTGATGATTCTCTTGTTGGAAATTTTGAAGCATGGGGTGGAAAGTATGGAATATGAAAATGTTTTAGGAATGGCATGATTTGGTCATGAGGAACTTGAACTTACCCTCAAGATTCTTCATCATTAGTTATAAGTTTATCAATTTAAGATTGTTGTGGGGAATATCACAAATGGTTACACTTTAGGATATATTTTTGAATATTATGAAGAAATATGTCGGAGGCTCATTTTAAAAATCTCCAATGAGAAAAACTAGACATTGATGTTGCTACTTATATCCATATCGAGGATGATGGTCTAAGGAGGAGAGTGACTAGTAAAAGTGATGTTGGTGTGAGGGAAACCACCAATTGTATTAATTGTTTTTTGTTTGCTTGAAAATAATACTAATAGATGCATAAAGAAGGGGTTAGAAAAATAAATAAGCATAAATGAATTGTAGAGTAACAGAGATAAAGGTAAGATTGCACATCAAGGAGGTATAGAAGAGATAAGTGTAAAAGATTAAAAAAATGTCATGCTCTATAATTTTCTTGGGTAAATTGTTGCAATTTTGGAAACATTTGAATTTGTTGTCTTACCATGTTTTTAAGAAAGTAAGGAAGAGAGTATTTCTGTAGTGATGTCCAAAATTGCCAAAAGGGTCAAAGAGGTTCATATTAGTGAAGATAATGAAGACTATAATACAAATGATCAAGATTCAAAGTCAAAATAAATAATTTGAGGGTTGAGTCATAGTTGAAGTTACAATGTTTATAAATTTTCATTAAACTTTAAAGTGAAATACCTTTGAGTGCATGTTGGGTGGTACCCAACAACTTTACCTTGTATTTGAGATATGAGTACATGATAAATTGTACTTAACGCCTTGTGTTTATTGTGTTCATTCTTTGACAAGTGTGTGAATCATTAACATTTTTAAAATCGGCAAAGGAGAAAAAAGTTACAAACTATTAATCATGAAATCGAACTACTACAACAAGATCTTGATGATGCTTTACAAGAAATAGATATATCATAGAAGCTAAATAATTCTATAATGGGAAAAGTTGTAAAATATAGATCACAAGATAATGAACTCTATCATGAATTTGTTGGTTTCACTACATAATGCACCAACATGTTAAAGGAAAGATTGAAATCACTAAATCATTTGGTGGATGATCTTTTAAAAAATCTAGATCAAAAGGATAAATTGATATAGTCATTGTAGTAAGAACTATTAGCAAATTAAAATGTGTTGTTAGCATTTGAAAATGAAACAAAATATTAAATCAAGAGAAAATAAAGTGTAATGCAATTTGTGATACAAGTGACTTGATTTAGAATATTAATAGTTCCACTTGTTATTTGGTTGATGATAATAATATTGATGTACATATATCTCTCTCTTGTTTTGAGGCTCCAAGTGATGATCTTGATGATATTTCTAGAGATGAATTTCTTATTAAAGATGATGAACTAGGTTGTTTTGTGATGCACACAAAAGGAATAGTTCCAAAATTTTGAAAATGAGTTTTGATGGAAAGGGTTTAGGAAAAGGTGGTCAAGGTATTAAGAAGCTCATACAAATATGTGTAAGGCCAACAAAGGCCTTGGTTATTAAGTTCAAACAAGAAATTCAAATCTCAAGTTCACGAAAGCGAAAATATTTGAGCCATCTCCAAGTAGTAGTGCAACAAATTAGGTAAACAAGCAAGATCAAAATTGCAACCATTGTCATAGAAAAGGACATGTATAAGCTAAATGTTGGAATTTATATCCTTACAATGTTTTTGTTCTTATAAATCATGGTCATCACAAGTGTTGGAATATAGAAATATTAGAGCCTCACATATAGGTACATTATGGTTGGATAGATGTGAATGGATGGCATAAAGTCTATTTTATGTTGAAAGGATTTTATAGGATTGTCTACCAATGTACAAAAATATCTCCCATACAAAGTTCATAAGTTAGTTGGTATTCCAAAATTTAGTTGCCATTAAGGTAAGTTAAACATGTTTAGGAAAGAGTTGTCAATTTGTCGAGTCATTTCTTGAATCAAATGAATCATGAGTATTTTTCTTGTAATGGTTTGTGGTAAACCAAAAACCACTTTGTAAGGATAGATGGAGGTTTACGATAAGCTGAAACCACTTCAAAATTGTATTGGTTAAGGGTGAGCCAAGAAAACCTTGCCTGTGATGTAATGGTTGAAGGGTAAGCCATAGAAAACCCATGAGAAGCTCAATGATAAGTTGAAGAAATCCTTGAATTGAAGATGATGCAATTTAGATAATTGACTCAAGATCCATAATTATCCAAGAAAATTATAACGAATATTGATACAAAAATACAATAAAAACTAAAGACACAAACGAAGATGACGAAGATTGAAGATGGTGTAGAGTGTAGAAGACTAAAGATGAAGACAACTCAAGACATCCAAATTAAATCATAAGTATTCATTAAGGGGGAATATGAAGGAATAATTCATACTTATGATATAATGAAATCATCCTAACATATTGATGAATGTAAATTGTGTAACAAGTCCATGTATAGATCAAAGACGAGGACAACGAGAGAAGTTAGGGATAGAGATCACATAGAATTGAGAGATTTATGGAGATATTCACAGAGATATTTATGGATATGGTTGAATAAATTAACTATATTGAAAATATTGTTATGAGCACCTCAATTATATATAATAAGACCTCATATATTATATTATACTATATTATATTTTGGTTATGCATGTGAAATGTCACATAGAGAATTGACATTATGTTTTTCGCTTAGAGGATGTGGCATAGAGAATTGGCACTATTATTATCTCCAAAAGGCTAGAGAAGGTTGATGAAGGATGATATGTATAATGGTCATTTGAATGCAAAGGGTTGCAAGGCCCAATTGAAGTGAGAAAGTGAGAGAATGTAGTGGAGAGAAGAGGATTGCCATAAAAGAGCACAATAGATATTGCAAAAGAGGATGCAACAACAAAAAAGGATGTGGAAGATTAGCAAGATGACTGGGGCATATGTGGCACTTGAGCATGCTCATTTTCTAAGATAGGAATTTGATGTAGGAGCATCATTAGCTACATGTACATGAAAATATTGGTGACATGGATAACAAGGACCATTGATTTAATAATGGGTTAGATATTGGAAATTTCTTGACTAGGACTCCAGTAGGAGATTGGTGCTAGGGAAATAGTAGCACATCAAGGTCTTGTGATCTTTTTAAATAAGAGATGGAAGAGCCATGTGAAGAGACATTATGCATTGGATTAATTGCATACATGAAGAAGAAGCAATGAGATGAAGTATAGAGATAAAAAGGGGCATTTTGCAATTATACTTAGGGAAGGCCATGTGACTAAAGGTCGATGGACATTTACATGATAGGTCATAAAACACTTAGAAATGAAAGGTTGAAATTTCATAGCATAAGGAAGCCAAGAAGGACAAATTTGTGAGAAGGCAGGATGTGCTAATGGTTTTCTCATAGGATTAAGGCAATATTGGGAGGTTGTCGTCCATTTCCTACCATCATAATAGCCATGAGAGGGTCTCAAGTTATAATAGGGATAACATAGTGTAAGAGAGAGTGGATTTAATAAATATTTTATAGAGGTTGTTTTCCATATGTTATGGAAGTTAAAAAGAGCATTAAGGTATTGATCTATACACATCAACATTTATTATGTATTAATAAGATAAGTAGATTGTGTTCTATGCATTATTGTGCATATGATGTTTATTGTGAAAAGTTATGTGAATGACTTTGATGGAATTAGGAAAATATATTTTCCACGCAAGTAACTGAAGAAGGGGAGGGTGGATCTCCCAAAGGTAAGGATGAGATGATATTGACCTAAAGAAATTGCCTCTTTGAGGGTTTGAGTGTTGCAAATACTTTAGAGAAAGCTTAGCCTCAACGAATTTAAGGTGCCAGAAAATTCTATAGAAATTTTCTTTGGATGTTCAAATTATTTATTTTGAAAATAATTTTTTATATAATTCTTCTTCTTTAATATCTACAATATTAATGAAAACAAATATAATTATAATTTTTCCTTATTTTAATATAAATTAATAAAAATATTAAAGTATTGTATGTGAATAAATATAATATGCATTCACATAAATATAACCATTACAATGCCATAATAAAACATCTCACTAATACTATAGTTTCAAATTTAAGAAAGTGTGTTTATTTTTTGTATTTTAGACTGTTACAAGTATAGTACATGTAACTCTAAAGAACTTTAGAACTTGAATGTTACAAGGATAATTATACAACTAAATTAGAGGAATTTTAGCGCCGTGACTTTAACATAATGCTTTTAAGAAAAGCCTATGTTTAGAGGTTTTCAATGGTCCGTTTAGCTGTGTCATGGTTTTATGCGATGTTACCAGATTATTAACAAGGATGCATAGGTTATTGATATTTGATGTGATATTAATTCTTCATGTGAAAGAATTAAAATGAGATAACTGGATCTAACATATATATATATTATTTATTACAGAAAACAAGCAGCCATGCTACAGTCATCCAGTAAAAATTGAATGCTGAATTATAAGATATGTCTTAATATTTTAAATTAAAATTATCTGGATTCAAATGCAACATCATCAAAACCAAATCAGTAATTGTAATGCAATGCACTATTAATCTATTCTTTATTTTCCAAATTCAATCAGTTTCCTCTCTGTATCAAAGAGAGGAAACCTCATAATCAGTAATCATGATACAATGCAGTATTAAACTATTCTATTTTTCAAATTTAATCAGTTTTTTCTTTATCAAAGAGAGGAACTTCAAATAATATAGTGAAGTTTACAATAAATATTTCATTGGCCATCATTACTAAATAGCTGCCTTTATTTAAGTATGTATTCAAGTACCACTGAAACTAAACACTATTTAAGGATGTGCTCTTCCTTGAGCTCTGGGGAAAGGAATGGCATCTTTTATGCTATCTAAACCGGTGGCGAAAAGCACTGTGCGTTCAAAGCCGAGGCCAAATCCTGTATGTTTAACAGTCCCAAATCTGCGTAGGTCCAGATACCATTCATATGGCTCTTTTGACAATCCTAGCTCTTGAATCCTGTGTAAATTTAAAAAACCCGTCAACATTAGCATATTTCTAACAGTATTAAGATATGTTTCACTAAATTTGTAGTTTAATGATTGCAGTATTAAGATATGTTTCACTAAATTTGTAGTTTAATGATTGCAGTAGAGAACATTTAAATTTGAGTGAACATAAAGCACGTAGGGCTTTTTAAGGAAATTTTTAGTTAACAAAAAACCTTTTATATGGAAGGTGGTGTTTGATCTCCCTTCCAATAAAATTTACTTAATACAGATTATAACAACAAATTCTTAATCAATGTATTAGCAGAAAAAAAAAAAAAAAAAACAATCTAAAGATCATAACAACAAAATCTTGATCATTGTATTATTTACACAAGAAAATGAAAGCAATTTAATTAAACATTTTTATTTTGATTGGAGTATGAATTTCTAGTATTTTAGGGTATAAATGTTAATGGTAGATTTTGGGAATATTTTAGAATTTGCTGGTATTATTGAGAACAGAAAATGAAAATAATCTAATTACACATTCTTATTCTGAGTGGAGTACGAATCTCTAGTATTTTAAGGCATCATAAATGTTGATGGTAAATTTTGAGAATATTTCAGAACCCGATAGACAGAAACGAGATCAAACAATTGACCTGGCTGCTAGATCAAACAATTAACTTTGCTGCTAGATCTAGCAAACAATTGACCTTACTACTATTCATTAGATTCCAAAATATTTCTAAAATCTACAATCAAATTTGAAAAAGAATTAATGCTAATCATCCTTCTATCTTATAGAAAACAAAATTTAATACATGCCTTTTTTCAATGACTTCATAACGCTCCTCTCTTTGACTCCCACTTATAATTCCTCCAATCTGTTGGAAAAAAGGTCGAACAGATTAAAATTCATTCAAAACCCAAAGATTGGAATTAAAAATAGTATCAGTGAAATTCACAGTTGCGGAGTAAGACTGTGACAGAGGTATGTATAATTTTCAGGGTGGATGCATTCATTAGTGATTTCCAAGCAAGTAGCCATGACTGAGAAAAGGATAAATGAATACCTTTGGTACAAGCACCTCCATGGAAGCAACTGTTTTACCATCATCATTTAGACGCACGTAGAACGGCTTGTTTTCTTTTGGATAATTATAGACAATTACTGGTTTTTTGAAAATTTCCTCAGGTAAATATCTGATAAAAATTTAGAACATAATGAGAATTCAAGTCATTCTTTAGATATGGAAAAATTGGAATAAACTCCAGAAAAATTCAAAATTTTAGGAATTTGTGCTACTTTTATTTGATAACTATACCTCTCATGCTCTGGGGCTAAATCCATACCCATCTCAACTTTGATCTCAAACTTTTTCTCTGGAACCTGTCCATGTTCAACACAGTCAAAATCTTCTATGACTAGAAATATAGTAAAATTCATGGTGATCTAGACTCCTATGAAAACCTGAAGTACCAAACCCCCAGGTTTTAGAGACCATTGTCTACCTTCTTGAGGAGTTCAATTGCTTCGTTGTAGGTAATCCTTGCAAAAGGTGTTGAGGCCACCTGACGAAGACGATCAATTGCATTCTTGTCAAACTGTTTTGACATGAATTTCATATCATCGATGCAGTTCTCCAGAAGCCATTGACATGTGAATTTCAGGTAGTCCTCAGCACAGTTCATGCCATCCTGCAAGTAATAAATTTTCCAAAAATGGGTATAATTATGGGTGAATCAAATTTCAGAAATTTGAGAATTAACATCAAACAGGAATTTGGAAGTATTATATAAATAATTATTCTGATCATGGATGAAGTGTCTACTGAAAATGTTAAATGTTTCTAAAAAATCTATGAAACTTTTTAATGGATAAAAGTTGATAGTTATGTGCCATTGAATTTATGTGAAGTTGAAAATTTTTAAGGCCAGGACAGAGTGGATGTCTCAAACTCACAGGGTATAAGTTTTGAAATTGAAAAATGGTTTAGGAACTTTTGATTTCATCTGTTAGATGGTGTTAGATGGTGCATAATATGAAGAATATTTTCAGATTATTAAATTTGTATTGTCTATTTATTAGATGTTTTGGGGTTTTTGGCCAGAATTCAGTAGATTCTTTTTTGTTAAATCTTGATTTGTGTGGTTTAAACTTGGGTTTTAACTATATATGAATTCAGCACCCTGAAAACACCTAAAACACTTAGATTGTGAAGAATTCACAACTCAAATTTTGTAATTCCAACAAATTAAACAAAAAAAACCTCCTATAAATAAAGTACAACTTATTAAATCTAAATTATCGGTACATTTTTATTTAAAAAAATAAATCTAAAACCCTATTTCGAAAAAAAACCATTCCTATCAGCTTCATTAACAATTTCACAATTTTTTCAAACATCTTACAATATTTATAACAGGAAAAATACCTACTATCAAATTAACATGGAAAAAATGATATGCTTACTGAGATGGACCAGGACCAATTAGTGAATTAAAAATAGTGGGCAAACTACAATATGAAAGAGAAAACAATCTTACATACCTCTAAGTCTGCAAAGGCAATTTCAGGCTCAACTGTCCAGTACTCAGCAAGATGCCTTGTGCTCTGAGATAGTTCAGGTCGGAAGGTTGGTCCAAATGTGTAAACGCTACTGAGGGCACAGGCATAGCTCTCCACATGAAACTGACCTGATACTGTCAAATAGGCCTGACGAGAAAAGAAATCTCGGGAGTAATCAATCCTCCCATCCTTTTCCGGAACCTTGACTGGCTTCGATCTGAATTTTTCTTCCAACTTGGACAGCAAGTCCTTGGTCTTCTCAAGGTCTTCAATGGCTGCATCTATGGTAGCTTTAGACTCCTTGTTAGTTTTCTTGAGATCCAATACCTTTTTAGTTTTCTGTGTTACTGCATTCCTGGTCTCTAGCAGATCCGCGTCAGTAGGTTGTCTAAGAGCCCTGAGCTCCCATTCTGCCCTGTCTGCTTCACTAAACAGTGTTGTGACTTGAAAAGCCTCGCCTGTACCCGGGAAATTACTGGTCGTGATGATAGGTGTGTGAACATACAGAAACCCGTGGTTTTGAAAGAAAGTATGCGTTGCATATGCAAGAGCATTACGAATTCGGGCAACAGAGGAAAACTGCAAATTAAATTACAACAAACAGTCACTGCACATATATATGTCATAGTTCAAGATACTTCATGCACATTGTCAATTTTTAAATTGATTTCAGGTTTTGGAATATTTCGAAAATATAATGAGTATGAATGAAATGAAACAATTTTATTCATTTCTATTGGATTTCTGAAATATTCCAAAATGAATGGTAATATCTTTGTATAAACAATAATGTTTATGAAAAAGGACATTATCAGAATTTCCGGAATATCGGTCTGTCCTTAATTATATTAAATTTAACTAGATTGATGATTCTGAAAATAAGGAATGTATGGAATTTTTATGAATCGAACTGACAGATTACAGAGTAAATTGAGCTCACTCTTATCCATCTAATTTCTAAAAATTTCGAAAAGCAAGATAAAGATAACTCCTTAATCCTATTAATTTGTTCACAATAAATCAAAACCCTACCGTGTTTGTTCTAGGGTGGAGGTGAACATAGTTTCTGAGGAATTCCAGTGGCAGCCGCGTCCTTGAAATTGGATACTTGGCAGGATCCACCGTTCCAACTTGCAAAACCTTCTCAACTTTTAGTTCCACCTTATTCTTTGTTCCTTCTGCTGCTTTTCTCAGGACCCCTTCCACTAGAATACTCGTTCCAGTAGGTGTTAGCTGGCCGAGAGTGGCAACCGAAGCGTCAACTACAACCTGCACCACAATCCGTATCAAATTGTAAATTGTTATTTTCTTTATAATTGGAAATTGAATAAATGACTTTACATAATATCAACGCACATAATACAAACTCTTTTCATATCCTGTCATGTTAGAGTTTTCCTATCACTTTACTATAAATGATTTATTTTAAGAAAAAAATGTAAATTATATTTAATTTAATATTTTTTTATTAAAGTATAAATATAATTGAAAATGTTTGTATAATATATTAATGAATTTAATCATATAAATTAAGTGGATTTAATGATTAATAATATATTTTTTTCAAAGTTACACATTTAAATTTTGAGGGTAGAGTATGTACATCTTTGTAAAAATACGCTAGATATACTAATAATTTAGCAAGAGCCAAAATAACATATGAGTAAGGTATTTCCCCTTTTATCTTTATCACAATGAGCCAAACATATCTCTCCGTAAATCTTTTAGCAATCAAATCATTAAGAAACTAATCCCTTATCTTATAAATAAAAAAATATCATACAACAATTTAGTAAATAACTTCACTATAATTTTAAATTAAATTATTCCTATTATTTTAATAAAAAATAATTATTAGTTATATTAAATTTATTATAAAATATCTTTAATTTACAATTAATTAAATAATCACATCAACCATAATAATAAAATTATATCAATTAATTAAGAAAATAAATAAATTTATGAAATAAGAATGATAATATATAATAATAAAAAAATGTTATATTTATATATACATATATGTACGGTGAGATTATTTGCAAATCAATTCCAAACACCAAAACTCTAGAGCCTTGAATTAGTGATGAGACTTGCATTCATCTTGCTTGTACGTTTTTACACTATGAATCAATTGGGGTGGGGCTCTTTTGAGTAAACGACATAGTTATTAAAAAATGAATTATTTATTTCAACTTAAAAATCTGATAGAAAACTAAGGCTTTTCCTATTTCCACCTCTATAGGTTTATAAATGCCCTCTGACATACGAGGGAAATACCGCTAGCCCTCTGAATGACAGCATGCGAACCAATGAATGGAGCGTGGAGAGAGAGGGCGAGCGGTATTTCCCTCGCATGTCGAAAGGCATTTATAAACCTATAGAAGTGGAAATAGGAGTTTCCGAAAACTAATGACTTCTTCACATATACATAACAATCAGCAAGTCACATCCATCAAAAACTCCTCATTCAATTTAAAGTCCAAAAACCACTCCCACTAAAAGTGAAGCCAAATCCTAAACTCCAACATTTTTGTACTTAAATTTAAAGTAAAGGACAAAAAAGCTGTACTATCATTTCTAAATCTTGATATTGAAATAAAAGGGCATTGCATACATGGAGATTTGTAGAGCAAGAACCATCATTGAGCTGCAAATGTGCTTGACCAGCAATGGTCCTTCCAGGTGTTGGGTTGGGTGCAGCTTCTGCAGCGGCACTGCCATGATTCCCATTCCCATTGGGCTTGGGCTCAGCTCCTCCATTGGTGGCACCGGGAGTGGGGTTGCCATTGGTATTTCCCACCACCAGTCTCATGAGCGAACGCAGGCAGAGCGGAACGCGCGCCTGCACATTGGGTGGGCAGGAGCCTTCGTTCATATCCAAGAAAGCAAAACTGGTCTTCCCCACTTCCCGCCCGCTCTTCACCCAACCACCCACTGTCACTGCCGCTCCCACCAGCCCAGCCCCACCGTCAGGCCGCCCAACGATTTTCTTGATGACCACCCTCTTGGAATAGTTTGCCCAGTCCACGCGGGGAGCCTGCTGGGCCTTGGTGGGCGTGGGGGCCGCCATGAGCTCCTGGTGCTGCTCTCCAGTGCTCTCCACCACGTTGCCCGAGGGTGTTATCATCAGCTTTTCTGGATTAGTCTCAGTAATGGGGTTCCCCGTTGGGTTTATTGTCATTCTTTCCAAATCTCTTGCGACTTCTTCGCTCATTTTCTCTATAAAATAAAAACAAACTTCTTGATCAGACAAAACCCAATACAACAATGTCACTCACAGAGTCACAGCCAGTAAACTACAGGCATTGTTCGAGTTTGTGTGAGTTGGGGGAATTTATAGTTTGCAATCCAGGATGTGTCTCAGGCCCCTCCAAAAACCAAAGTGCAGATTCCTTAATTTGTTCTCTGGCCTGCAAATTCTTGATAAACCAAAACACACAAAAAAGCATTGGTCGATTCTTGCCCGAGAAAGACGCCAGTGGGTACCGTTGGAATGGCGGATTCTGATTGTTATTGAGAGCATTTTCACTTTGGTCACGATCACTAAGGACTCTCTCATGGGGAATAAGTTCTCTGGCTCTGGCTTTTCCCACTCATCTTCTCACTTATAATTATTCTGATACTTTGTTTCAAATGCAAGGGACGTTTTCTCAGAGTTGGTGTTTTCATTGATTGTGTCCGATCTTTTTAACTTCACAACGTCACAAATGCTAAGGACTTCACAGTCTATTTGATTATGAACACACTAAAATAAATTCATGACTAGGTAATTTGATTGTGAGAAGTATCTGAGACATGTAAGACTAATTTATGATTGAAACCTACAAATTATATAATATTTCTTCAGCATTAAAAACATATAATTTATGTGGAATAGATGTCTTTCAAATCAATCACATAATTTGAATTTATGACTAGAATATACATATTATACCATTAAGAGCACACAAATTTTGTATTTCAATGTCTCATAAATAAATATGGGGTTTGTTTTGAGAATCAAGAAGAACATAGACATGTAAATAAATGTGGGGTTTGTCTTGAGAATCAAGAAGAACAACTTTGTTGAAGCTTGTGCCTTATATTAGGGTTTGAGGCAAAACGTGAATTTGGGAATTCAGAGGGTGATTGTTTTTTATAATTCATTGAATATAATTCACTTTTACCTCTTATATACAAAGTTAAGTCATATTTTCAAGCAAATTTATCAGTTGTATCAATATATCCCCAGGAAGAAATGTCTCCATGTTCTCACCTTAAACAACTCCATGGCTAATTTGTGGTCAAGGCTAAATTAAGGTGAACTTTGGTGGCAAGAGAAAATGCCCCCTTTCCTTAATTGTTAATCATGATATTTAGAAATCAAAGTGGAGCAATTATTCTTGATGGTTTAATGTAACATTTTGATGCTTTGTAAATTTTGGTTTTTGTTAAGCTAATTTTGACGAATGTACAAGTGGAATATTGTAAATACTGCAACATTTTGTTCAAAAGCTTCAAGGCTAAAATTTTGTAGATGGCCATTGATACATATTCCATTCTGACCATGTCCATTGGTTTCAACTTTAACAGAGTTGCCCTTGTTCCTTTGGCTAGCTATAAGACCCGAGTTTCCTGAGGGTACAAGGTTGTACAGGGTTTCCTAAGGTCTGGCAAGCCCAGGGTCAAGAATTCAAGCAATTTGGGCATCCACTTCTTCATCGTCAGTGCACCGCCTAATTTCCCTAACTTTTTCCTCAAGCTGCTCAATTTCTTCCATGTTCTCAAGTGGAATTGTGCGATGGTAGGTGAGAGTGACTTGATGAGCTTTGCTTTCTTCTTTCGTTGTAGGTTGCGCATGGCCTTGCCTCCATTTTCCTTTTCCACGACCCTTCCCCTTTGGCTAGAGTTGGAATCTCTGCTGGTATGAGCGAAGCAAGCCATCTTGCAAACACATGTTGAAGGAGAACAATAGGTGGTGAGACAGAATGAAAGGGGAACTCCTGAGAGAGATAGAAGGAAAGGGATACTTTGGCCTCGCAATCTAATATTGTGGCTTGTGTTGGGCACCCTTTCCTTTTGATAAGCCACATTCGCTTATGGAAACACCTTGTCACCTTCCCATCACTCATACGATGAAGTTTTCACAGGCATCAGAGCATTACGTGATACGTTCATCTCTAGAGGAATGGTGGTGATGTTGGAATCTTCTTGAATGACTCATCTTTCCTTTGTCCGAGATCACATCAAGATCCCTGAGTGGGAGGGGGTTTGTGAGAGTTTTGAAAATACCCCCCATCATTTCCATTATCCTAGAAAATCATGAGAAATTTTGCTAGAGGGAGTGTTGTTGGATTTGCTCCTGGTTGGAAATATTTGATCAGTCCTTATGATTGATGTCCTCGCCATCATTGCGCAATGTGTTTGCTAGTATAGCATGCCATACAGTGGAATATAGTACCTCTTGTCCATATGTTCCTGCATTTTCCAACCTGTCATCTAGAGAGTTAGCTTTCCTCTTAACCGCTTGAAAGTGGACCACATCAAGGTTACTGATGTGGCCTTTGATGCACTGGAGGAGCTTAGAGAGTCTCCTATTCATGGTGACTTTGTTGACCGAGGTGCCATGCTGGAGTTTTTAGGTTGTGTGTATTGTCACAGTTTCCATCATCAAAGGGAAAAGGTTACAAGTTTTGGCTATTTCGAGACCCTACTCCAGTGCTTGCAGTTCCACAACATTGTTTGTTTTATGCCCAAGTTTGCCGAAATAGATCCATTAGATGTCCTCGACATGATTTCTGAAAACACCTCCAAATCCTGCTTGCCGAGGATTACCCCTTAAGGCTCCGTTGAAGTTGAGCTTATAAACATTTATGTCAGGGGGTGACCATTTCTCTGGAATGCTGGTGGTGGCTGAAGGGGTTCGCGGGGTAGATGTTGGGCTTTGCTCAAGTTGTAAAAGCTAAAGGATTATGACATCTGAAGCTCATGGTAGTCCTTGTCGCAACTGGATATTTGTAACTCAGACATAGCCTTGAATACATCCATTAGATGTCCTCGACATGATTTTTGAAAACACCTCCAAATCCTGCTTGCCGAGGATTACCCCTTAAGGCTCCGTTGAAGTTGAGCTTATAAACATTTATGTCAGGGGGTGACCATTTCTCTGGAATGTTGGTGGTGGCTGAAGGGGTTCACGGGGTAGATGTTGGGCTTTGCTCAAGTTGTAAAAGCTAAAGGATTATGACATCTGAAGCTCATGGTAGTCCTTGTCGCAACTGGATATTTGTAACTCAGACATAGCCTTGAATAATCACCTTCACCCTGGTAATGAGAACTTCCTCTATGACATGCATTTCTTTGAAAAGTGAGGCATTACATTATTTCCAAAGAACATACATATGGCTCCGGGAAGCAATTCCTAGGCTATGTTAACTATCAGATGGTTGGATATTTGAGGTCACAAAGACTTGAGGGTGTCTTGTATGGAGGCTCTCTTCCTATCTGTTGTTTTGAAGATCTTCACACCCCAATACCAAATAGAGGAGGCCACTTTGCAAGTGTTTAACAAATGGTTGGTGGTCTCTTCCTGATCACCACGCATGATGCACCGAGATGGGCCTGTGAAACCTCATTTCAGAAGGTTATCCCATGTGAGGATTTTCCCCTGCATGACCATCCATATAAACAAGGAGATCTTTGGCCAGTGACTTTTGGACCAGAGAGAGTTCAACTTAGGGTGACGTTCCAACTTATTTTGGCCAACAAGGTACCCATAGGCTTCTTTGAGGAGTAATAATTCCCCAGGATTTCTTCCCCATATCAACTTATCTTCGTCCTGGTATATGAAAATTTAGCGATCTTGAAGGAGATGTCGGAAGGCTTCCCAATTAAGGTTCTCTGGGAGGGGTTTCCATTCTTCCCGGTCAATATAGTTTCACCATTTTTTATCCTGGGGGTGATTTTCCAGTACTATGAGACCATGATTTTTCCTTTGGCATGCATCTACTAGTCCTGCAATTTTGTTTGGGTCACTTTGTTTAATTTGGGAAGTTATTGTCATGCATATTCCTAGAATAATGACCTTTGACCATTTAGGATTTGCGAGAAGCAGTGTTGTTGGATGACATGTTTATTGCTCCAAGCTTGGTTCCCAATGGTTGAGCCTGATATTAATCCTTCTAATCTTATGTGGTCATTCTGCTAATAATTGGGAGCATACTTCACTTTCCACAGGGCTACCCAAGGGGTGTCCAAATATTCCAACCACTTCTACCAAGTTTTGGCACCAAGAGAATTTTCAATGATTTTCGGGTCTCAGAGACTAAGAACTCTAGCATATTTAGGTTTGCATAGCTTCTCCCAGCCCAGCAGAGCCCACTTTCTCTTTTCCTATAAACCTCTTCAAACAAATTTTATTTGGAGGTTACAGATGGTATTCATAACATTTTTGGGAGTAACTAATGCAATTAAAAGATAGAGAGGCATGACCTATAAGACTGACTTGACCAGGACAAGCCTCCCTACTAGGTTAAGGGATTGAAAGGTCCAATTGTTGAGTCTAGCTTGTAGTTTCATTAACAAGTCTTCCCAGGTGAATTTTCTTAGAACCTTGTCAGTGAGGGGAACCCTTAGGTACTTGGATGGAAGGGAACATATTTGAAAACCTTGGATCTTGACTATGTTTCTCTAGATGGACTGAGGGGTGTTAAAGAAGAACACCTTGGATTTCAATAAGTTGATGGAGGTTCCTGAAGATTCTGAAAAAGGTTGAGGATCTTCTTGAATTTCCATGCCTCTGCAATAGTGGGAATTCCCATAAGAAGGTTATCATCCACAAATTTTTGGTGGATGGAGGTTGGTCAATGCTCGTGAAGCTAAAGACCATTGAGTTGATTGCTTTACTTGGAAGCAATTACTGTTCTTCCCAATCCTTAAACCATGAGGATGAATAAGAAGGGTGAAAGAGGATCCCCTTGTCTAATTCCCCGAGAGGGTGAGAAGGGATTAGTAGGGGCTCCGTTGACCAAAAAAATTATTTAGTCCATCTATTCCTGATGAAAACCAAAGGCCTTTAGAATTTCTTTCATGTATTTCTAGCTTATTTTGTCAAAGGATTTTTATATGTCAAGCTACATCAACATCCCTGGTTTCTTAGTGATATTGAGAGAGTGAATAATTTCATGTGAGAGGATTATACTATCCAGAATTTGTCTTCCTTCAACATAAATTAATTGACTTTGGGAGACTAGAAGAGGAGGAAAAGGTTTGAGTCTATTTGCAATAACCTTTGAGATAATTTTGTATATGACATTGCATATGGCTATTGGCCAGTACCTCTCTAGAGTGTAGAAATTACAATGTATATTTGCAACTGCTCATGAATTATCAAAATCACAAGATACAAACCTACTCTAATGCTCTGCAGACATTAATTCACAATCTAGAACAAAATATTTTAGACATGCTATAAGAAATAACACACATGCAACAAGTATTTTTCCTCGAGAAAGCAAACTGCTAAAAACCCCAATGTTTTCTTGCATTAAATCAGAAGAATAGAGATGTATTACAATTGCTTTGCTCAACTAAGCACATATCTCTCTCTTCTCACTGAAACGATCTGATGCAAACATAGTCAAATTTTTCCTCTTCTTGAGTTCCTATTTCCTTGCGTTGTTCCTTGAGAAATTAGGCCCATATTATTTAGAAAATTCCTCAAATTTATTGCACAATTCCTTTAGGTTTACCCCCTGATTGCATGCAACACCTATACACTCAAGACTAATATATAATTGATGTTACACTACCTTGGAATCTCAACCTCAAATGGGTAACTTGAATTCTCTGCATGCACTAACTATTTTGGGTTGATTGATTAGTTAACTGGATGATCACTGAGTTTGACTGAAGTCCCACGACTTAACTGACCTTCTACTAGTTCCTCCAAAAGTTGGAACTAGTTTAACTGAAAACAACTAGAGATAATTGACCTTGATTGCTACAAATGAACAATTACACATGATGAACTGAACTCTATCTCCTCCAACTCGAAATTACTGAATAAACTAGGTGATACAAGCCATGTCACACAAGTTAACATCATCCAAGTTGTCTACTGATCTGGAAATTCAAATTTTCTCAATTTAATCAAGGCAAAATCAAATTGAGAATTTATTGTTGCATTTTTCAACATAGAGTAGCAACCCATTCCCCTTTCGAAATCAAAGTGAGGAAAGTCACATTAAGATCTCCAAGAATCAATTTGGATAGTCTTGAGTCCTTGACAATAACATGAACCTCTTTCTTTAGCATGGGCTAGCAAGCTTCGAAGAAGTCTGTGGTGAAACCATCAGGTTCAGGTGCCTTGCCTGAGGGCATGGATATAACAACCTCCTCTACCTCCTGCTCAATTATTTCTTGAAGCAACAGAGTGTTGTGGTCTTCATTAAGAACTTTGGAGATGTTTTAAATGATCTCCTAAATTGATTGGCATATGTTATCATTGGGTTCCTGTAGGAGTTCCCCCAAAAAAGAATTGAGCTCTACTGAGATATATTCATGGGAGGTGATCACGGTGCCATTATATTTCTTTAGAGACAAGATTCTATTGGCCTTTCTATGTTGTATCATTAACTCATGGAAAAATATTGTATTTATTTCACCACATTTGAGCCATTGAATTTGGGACTTTTCCTGCCATAACTTTTCTTCCTACTTGGATCTCATTTCCCATTTCTGATACAATTCTTTCTCTTTTTATTGTTGTTGAGCTGACGTACCATTGAGAATGATGCCTTTTTGGAGCTCCTCCATTTGTTTTTCAAGGTCTTTTTTGTCCTTGAGAATGTCCACAAAAACTTCATTGTTCCATCTCTTGATGTTGTTTTTGATGTGCTTAAGATTTTGTTGGAAGCAATACATTTTCAAGCCTCTCAGATGAAGGTATTCATCCCAACACTCCTTTATTTTTCTCTAGAATTCAGGGTGGTCAAGCCAAAAGGCCTCAAAGAGAAAATGTTTGTTCTTGGGGGTTCCAAGTAGTTGAATCCCTAGAGCTATTGGCCAATGATATGAGCCTACATAGGGGAGAATTATTTCTTCAATTTTATAGTTAGCTAAGAGGATGGATTCTGAGATGAGAAAATGATTCAGTATTGAGGCAATTTTCCTTTCTCCTCCTCTCTTGTTGTTCTAGGTGAAGATGACATTATGGGTTTTCACATCCACCATTTCCAAACTATTTATAGTTTCTTTGAAGGCCTCCACATCTCTGTCCAATTTCTTTAGGCCCCCATTTTTTTCATTCAAGTTGGTGATCATATTGAAGTCATCCCCTATGATCCTATAGGTACTTGGGATGGCTTCTTAGAGTTTTCAACATTCAAAGATTTTCATCTACCCAATGAGGTCCATAGATGTTAGTGACACACATGGTTTCAACTAACTCGATGAGTTGAAAGCCAATAGACAAAATATTGGGTGCAAAGATTGTTGTTTTGAGACTCATCAACATTTCATCCCAGAGGATGATTTTACCTCCTGTTGTTCCTTTGAAAACATTGGAAACATTCCCGTAGCCCTTCCAACATTGTTTCTGTAGGGAAGGAATTATATCTAAACCCAATTTTGTTTCTTGGAGGAAAATTTTTTATGGCTTGTTGATCATTATTTTATGCTTTAGGACTCTTTTTTTAGGGTCCATTAAGACCTCTTATATTCCATGAGATTACCTTCATTGAGAAGTTGTGTGAGTTAGGACTAGGGATCTTACCTTACCTTCATTTATCAATCACACCCAAGCTCTTGTAGTATCTAGTTGGTTGGTTTTCTTCCACGCTTCTGTCCCAATCCCTTAGGATTGTATTGGTCTATGAGAATATTGGATTTAATTCCAATTTGATTGAGATCTCCATACTCCCTTTTTTGTGACTTTCTTTAGTTCCTCATGACATATGTATGCCACCTCTATTTCTTTTAGATATTCCTCTAGAATATCCTCCATCCCTTTCTTCTACCACACCTTAGTTATATTGTTTAGGTCCATGTCTCCCAAAACCTCTTCAATGGCCTCCTCCTCATTTAATCCTTTTCCATCCCCTTCTCTATTTCAACATCCTTTGATCCTAACATATTGGATCTAGGGTTTTCAGTAAGGATTGAATCCCCCTCTTGTGAGGTGGGTTGAATCTGTGCTTCTCTTCCATTCATGATTTCCTCTTTAGGATTTTCCTTTTCTTGATCCTCCTAGCCTTCTCCCAGTATATGGAATTTTTTCTTATTATCTTGGCCAGAAGAGTTATTTTTACCTTGAGTCTTCTTAGTTTGTTTGTTTCTGGAAGTTACCTTGGTAAACCCTTAATCCTCCGTGCCTTGTTGTGGTTGGGTATTAGAAAAAGGCGGAGCGTTCTGAGGGAAATATTGATAGAGACACCTGTGATCGTGGCATTTCCAACAACTAAATGGAATATGCCTGTAACCTATGTTATGTGTCCATGCTTCATCTTGGAAAACACACTTTATTTCCTATGGGAGGGCTCTAAGACATCCATAAAAATGCAAATTCTTGCATAGGAAACATAATTCCCTATCTTGGTTTCATTTGACATTCTGATATATTCCCCAATCTTGTTGCCTATTCCTTTTAGGATTGAAGGTGCCTAGTAGTATGTTGGCAGGGAGTAGAGTCTGATCCAGACTGACACTCTCTTGAAATTTTCCTCCTCCGGGCTGAAATTTTCCTTCTAGTACCACATGTACATGCCTACTGAGTTAAAGAAGTAAGGCCCTCCTTCAAATATGTGATCACGGTCTTCTAGCAGATCAAAGATCAATGAAACCCTTGGATCTGAGCTAGATCCTGATGCTGTCCTTGGGGCACTATTTTTGTTGTATCCACCATTTCAAATAATTTTCCACGGGCCAAAAACCCATGAACTTGCAAATGATGGCATGCTCCTACATGTATTCTCTGTAGCCATCTTAGTGTCTTCTATCTCTAGAGTTGGAATCTTCGCAATTTTTTTCTTGTAAGAGTTTGTTGTGGATGGTTAAGTTGAGTTTTTCCCACTTCTACCCATTGTTTTTCTTGCTTTCTCATGCTATTGCCCTTTCCTACCCATCCCTCTCCCGGATGGGTAGATGAGGATTTATTAAACACACTTTGATCTATCAATTTGGTGAAGAAATAGGCTTCCGATTCCTTACTCTTAACCGTAAACATTTACGCTGAAGTAGTGGGTATCCAAGCCCCCCCCCCCCCCACCCGACAAAACTTTTACTGATGTTAGTGCTAAAACCTAGATTTAATTGTTTGCAAACCTTAGAGATCTTAACCTAAACTACCCCAAATGTTCTAAGAATAGCAAAGGCTGAAAAAAAATACCGAAGCCCCAAATGGTGGGAAGGAGCACAAGGTGATCACTACATGGTATACAAAGAGGAAGAACTTCACGATAAGAAAGAACCAAACGACAAAAGGAAGCATATACGACTCAAGAAAACACAACTGTGCCATCATAATCTAAGCGTGAAAAATCACATGCCAATGTGGATCCTTTAGTTGTTAGTAAGGATTCCCCAGATGTAACGTTAGAGGAAAAGCAACAACCGCTCATGGAATAAGGATACCATTCAGAAACCATAAGGAATATCATTGAACTCAATCTCAAATTTGCAAACCTTGGATATCTCTAAAACATATAAATGGTTCTGACCATGTATCAAATTGTTTTAATATAAATGTTATCTATTCTGATTAAAAAAAAAAAAAACAACTCCATTATTAATATAAGTTGCAACAATATAGTCTCTAAAACAACTCATTTAGAGCTCAAAGAATAAGTCATCCAACATACTCTCCCATAATCAAAGGAAATTAAAGAACCAAATTTAAATATGCAAATAGAGATGCACCCATGTCTAATTGAACTTATAGAGATGCCCTGCATGAATACAACTTAAGCATTATGTATGACACATCATAAATATGTAAAAATATTTTATTTATCACTCTAAACATAGTCTTGCATAGATAAAAATACATATATGTTTATAAGTTTGATAAATATATTGTACTTCATCTTAAATCTTATATACAAATCACCTTTTGTAACACCATGCAAACAACTTTATACCACCAATGTCATATTGGCAACATTTAAGACCAAACGACTCCTATACCACTACGAATTCATCTCATATTGTCATTTATATAATAGAGAATTTCACATTACCTCTTTACACTTCATGTCCACCACTCTCCCAATTTTTTGAAAATGCATAACAATTAGCTACCATGCTTAATCCAAACACATATACATGAATTTGATCTTTCACTATCATATGTAACATCAATCTATTCACACTACTCTAGTAATCTCAATGTTGATTAACAATCCTCTAGACTTTGCTACCCAAGTATCATACTAATATATCAAAAGCCTCACTAACACAAACCACAACATAACATGAAATGGGAAATTCTCCACTACTTTGTGAAAACAAATCATAGCATCCTCCTCATTGGCCAACACCACCACAACCATCGAAAGTCTCGTTAAGTCCAAAATTGACCTACTACTTCACAACCTCCATTCTACTCCAAAGTTGACCTACTACTTACAACCTCCATTCTAATCCAAGGTTGACCTACTACTTTACAACCTCCATTCTATAGGCATTATCTCTGTTAAAATTTACAAGTTCACATTCATAATTCTTTCTCTTCTTCAATCATTATCTTAAACACACCTTAGAGGGACTCAAACTTGGGACAAAATGTTTATGGTTATGCTCACTACCAACAATCACTCGTGTATTCATGTCACACAATAAGTAAGAGTTACATTCTAACAACCTTGCAGTCCCTTTGAAGAGATTAAAAAACTCTTTGACCAATTTCTGAAAAATTTAATATACATGACATTATTTTTTTCTAATTAGTTTTAATTATAATAACATAGAAATAATCAAAATAAAATGTTTTTTCATTTATATATATATATAGAGAGAGAAGAGTATCAATATTGCAATTTTTTTTAATCAAGTTCTAATTTGGGTATATCAAGGCATTCTACTATAAAATGTTTGTGATCTTTAACTCTCTTGGTGTTACAAATATGACAAATTCTTCCATCTCAAAATATTTTGAGAGTTGTCCAATATCCATTTTCTTTATATAACCTAATAAAAATTGATTTATTTTATTTTATTTTATTTCATAAGCCTTTATTATATTTCAAATTCTCTTTAAATTTAAATATAGTAATATCTTTAATATTAATATTTTATATAATAATCTTTTTAATATTAATAATATTATATATAAATAATTTATCTTAAAATATATTAAATTAATATTTTTTAATAAAAATATTAAATAACCATTTAAATAATTATTACACAAATAAAAATATTTAGAAAAAGGATCTCTTAAAACCTTAGAATAAGCCTGATATAGAGATTGCAAAAAGCATGAACCATGTCCCAAAAGAGGGACAAGGATAAACAAAGCATCTTTATCCTTATGAACAATGGCATTATATCTTCATTAAGTAAGCATAGTTTAATAGGGTAAGAATAAAGCATCTTAGCAAAATGCAATATCTACGTACAGGAGCAATCCAAATATGCCATATTTAACTTTTAAAATATGTAGATGTGTCATATTGAATTAATGGTTGTAATGTTCATGCATATGTCAAGTCGGAGAATCACAATATTTGCCTTATTCTTTATTCTTTGAAATATCTTAGAAATCTCAAAGTTAAGGTAAAAAGTTGCTTTAAATAAATTTATTTAAATATTATGATTTAAATTTTATTTTTTTATTTTTATTTTTTTTATTTAAATGAAAATTGAAATTTTATTTTTAGATTATAAAATTTTGTGTGAATTATTATTCAATAAATACTTATGGTTAATATTTTAGTGAATGCTTTTATGATGGGTAGATTTAATTTTATTAATCAAGTTTAGTTTAAATAGTTATATGATGAATGTTATCTTCTTTTTATTTAGAATTTATTTTCATGAGAAACATGATAAAAGTGTTTATAATTTTAACTGTTTTGACCTTATTTAATATAGTGATTATGGTTAATGGTAATGTTATTTATATTAAATGATATTAATCAAAATAATAATGGTTGACCCCCCGATCAAGGTGAGAGAATGGGAAAAGATGTTTAAAAGGACAATGAAGGGGAGAGGCTGGCAAGGCCAACCACTAAACACTCTCATAACACAATGGGACGCGGGGGCATCATGCAGGCCTGATAGAATCCCGAGGCATAGAGGTGACAGGGGAGTGGGGGAAGAGGTAGTAGGAAATGGCGGCAAAAGGGTGATGGGATGCAGGACAGGTGGGAGATGGTTAATAAGGGTGGCGAAGAGCGGAAGTGAGATCATTACACAACGAAGGAAGGAGAAGGTCGGATCTACGCGAGAACTGGTTTCTTTTTTGACTGAGTGAAGGCCCGGGTATGTATTCTCAAAGCCAATTCTTGCATCCCTTTCAACCTTTTGTAGTGTGATGGAGGAGAGGGGGGGGGAGTTAGGAATTGCTGAGAGAGGGAGAAGTCTGCGTGAGTCTGCAACCCTCCCTGTAGCGCGCAGTAAGGAGGTGGAGGGTGGCAAGATGAGGAATGCAGAGGAAGGGTCTAGCATGGTAAGGAACCACAAATACCAGCATAAAGGCCTGCCAGGATTCTGCAAGTGCTGGGTACAGAGGCGGCCCGAGGAGGTCAAACAAGCAGTCTAGGAGGTAGATAAGAATATAGAGAGCATACACTTGCCTTGCCCAAGGGGAGGAAGCCTAGGAGTAGCCAACCATCGGGAGAACCTGGAGTGGGCAGGGAAAAATCTGGGATAGGGATACTCAAGAGATGGGAACAAAAGTAACTGCGGATAATATAACCTTTGTTGTTGGTCATGGTAAACAGGCCGCTGTAAAGAGCAAGATGGCGCGCCCCGGTCAAGGAAGGTGGCGTGGGGGAAGAGGCCGGCAAAGCCAGCCAGGTCATAACGACCCCACAACCTCTACACCTGCACTTTAGAGGCGTAGTCAGAAAACCATGAGGAAAACAATGCAAGAGGCTACAAGGGCATATAGAGAAGGAACTGATGCGGACATTCGCAAGCTCATTCAAGAATTGGAAGAAAATGTAATGGAAGGAGACTCGGAGCCCGAAATGGAGGAATGGGGAGATCTCATTCCTGACCCGGGAAACACCAGGGGACGAATGACTCTATACAAGCAAGCCTTGCACGTTTACTGGGTGCTGAAACATTTACTTGCCAAGGCGCTGGAACAAGTAGCAGGTGAAATGGCAGAGCTGGCCCAGGGCATGCCTAACATGAAGAAAGAGATGAAAAATCTTCAAATCATAATGATTATGCAGGACAACAAGCTGGAGGAAATCTAGCAACAACTGAAGAAGTTAACTCCAGCAACGAGGGACGCGGCAGCAACACCTGAGATCGTGGAAGACTGAAAAGTTTAGTTCTTGCAGTTGTTTATTATGTTTGTTTTTTAGGACAATATTCCCTTTTCTTTTTAGTAGTTTCATGACTGTCTGGAACATGTTTAGCATTTGTTGTTGCAAAGTTTATTTAGCGTGGATTGGTAGAATTATTAATTTTTGCTACTAGATGGCCTATAATAATTTGAGGTGGCCAATAGTTCCGGTTTCCCATCTGGGCGGGTTAAGGTCACCAAAACGATGTATATGGTTCAACCTGTTTTTATATGAATGGAAAAAGAAAGGCACTACCGCAGCTTACAAAAAAAAAATGATAATGGTTGACAATTTTAATTATTGTCAATTATGGTCATTATTACTTAAGGGATAGTGTATAAAGTTGATGGTCTCAAAAGTAACATTCTTAATTTTATAAAACACATTAACATTGTGAACATGAAAAACAAACTTATTTTGTAAATATATTAAAATGATCATAATGTTGATATAAGACATAAATATATTGATGGGATATGGGCACCATTAGGAGGTTTTCCACTCTAAGGAGGGGTCTCAAGGTTTTCACTGTGATCTAAGGAGGAAAATAGGGGCATTAGGCCTTTTTAGCTCATAAATAAAGGTTTTAGAGCTCAAGCTCAAGCATGAGGTTTTCAGCCACCACATAGGCCCTTTAGAGGGTATTTATAGCCTATGAGTAGGTTATGGGCGCCATTAAGATGTTTCACACTAGAGATGGATCTTGGGAATTTAAACATGGTATATGGATGAAAGCATGAACAACATGCCCTAAATGAAACTTCTAAGGCTTAAGGTCAATGAATGAGGTCTTGAACCCCCACACTAACCCTCCAAAGGGAATTGTTGGCTAACAAGTGGGATATGGGTGCCATTAAGATGATTTATGTGCTATAGATGGGTTTTAGGGCCTTGTCCACTTCAATGGGAAAGAACGAGCACCTTAGGTCCTAAATGAAGCTTCTAGGGCTCAAGGGCTATGAATGAGGAGTCAAATCACCACACAAACACCCTAGAGGGGGGATATTTGGCATAAGAGTGTGATATGGGTACTATTATGAGGGTTTGTACACTTAGGATGAGGCTTGGGCTCTTGAAAATGAGACATTGAGGGAAACAAGGAATTAATGCTTTAAATGACATAATTTTTATTTTTATTTTTTGTTTTCATTTTTCTTCTAATTAATCAGGAATGAGGCTCCAAACCACCACACTAACCCTTTTAAGGGAATCTATGGATTCTGAGTGGAACATGTGAACCATTAGGAGGTTTTAGACACAAAGGATAGGTTTAAGGATTTTATCATGGTATGATTAGGAAAGCAATGGAATTATACTCTAAATGAAGCTTAAATGGCTTAAGGGAAACTAATGTGGCATTAGAATACCACACAACCACTCTAGAGGGAAGCTTTGGTTTACATGTGGGATATAGGTGCCATTATGAGATTTTGTGTACAAAATTGGGTCTAGGAGGGCTTTACCATGGTATATGGAGGAAAATAAGGGAATTGTGCCTGTGGATCAAAGGCCGAGAATGAGGCCTTTAATCACCACATATCCCCTCTAAAGTGAATATACAACCTATATGTGGGATATGGGTACCATTGGGAGGTTTTCCATAGAAGGGATGAGTATTAAGACGTTGACCATGTTATAGGAAGGAAAAAAAGGATGTTAGGCCCTAAATGAAGCTTACGACGTTTAAGGTCCATGAACAAAGTGACCCTTTAGAGGAAACATTTAACTTACAAGTTGGATGGAACCATTAATAACATTTGTGAATTAAAGATGGGTTTTGGAGCCTTAGTTATAGTGTAGGAAGGAACAAAATAAATTGGTCCGTAAATTAAGCTTCTACATCTCAAGGGCCATGAATGAGGCCTTAAACCATCACACACTCTCTGGAGGGAATATTTGGCTTAAGAGTAGGCTATAGGTGCCATTACACAACTTTACGCACTCGAGATATGCCTTAGGGAATTTATCGTGATATGAGGAGGAAAACAATGGAATTATTACTGAAATGGATCTTTTGGGGCTTAAGGACTAGGAACTAAGCCATGAACGAATGCATAAGCCCTTTCAAAGATTTTTTGGCCGATAAAATTTTATATATGGGAACCATTATGAAGTTTTACAAATTAGGAATGGGTCTAATTTCCTTGACCATGGTACAATAAGGAAACTATGAGTATTATTCCATAAATGAATCTTTTGGGGCTCGAGGACCATGAATAAGGCCTTATACCACAATAGTCCCTCTAGAGAGAACCTTTGGATTACAAATGGTATAAGGACACCATTATGAGATTTTTTGTAGCAAGAATGGTCCTTAAGTCCTTAACAATGTTCTAGGAAGTAAAACAAGGGAATTTGTACCTAAATGAAGCTTCTAAGGCCCAAGCGTCATGAATGAGGCCTTAAACTACCACACAAACTCTCGAAAGGGAATAATATGTCTCTAAGTATGATAAAAATTCCATTAGGATGTTTTGTGCACCAAAGATTGGTCATAAGACTTAGGAATGGTCAAGGGTTAAAATATAGGGCCATAAGACCTAAATTTAGGCTATGTGGCATAACAAAGGCCTAAAACCACCACACAGAGAAATAGAAGAATTATAAAAAGTATTCAAAGAAATATAAATGCAACAAAGAAAATATAAGAGAATATGAGATTACACTTGTAGAATATAACTCTTACATTTATGATTCCCAATAGAAAGAGAAATGTTCATGTGTCTCTTTGAGGTGGAAAACTCATTTGAACAAAGCTCAAGTACAATAACAATCCTTCACTCAACATTACATAGCCTTCTAGCTCTATGATCATTTTTTTCTAGAAAAACCCAAACTACTTGCAGTCCCATCATTAATGAGTACCAACCACTTAGTGGGCCTTATCTAATAAGGATGACCATTTTACGTTATTTAAGTATCCAATAAGTATCTAATTGGCATTATTCAAAGAACATGGTATCATACATTCATTGACTAACTCCTAACTATCTCAAAGTAAATAGGTTAGGTAGAAGCCTTACATGCCCTTCCTCTTCAAAAGCAATGTTGTATTCAAGGCCAAAGGTGTGGAAGCTACTATAAAATCATTGTTGGTTCCCACGTGGAATTTTCATGTCAGATATCCTTCCACTATATTAAGGCTTCCCAAATAGTGTGTTGTCATTGATGATGCTCTCTTGTGGTCAATACTACTTAAAATTGTAACCAAATGTACCCTTTTGCATCAAATTCGAGAAATCAAGTCTAATCTGGTCAATTTTATTGTTGACCTTCATCAAATAGGACATGTAAAAGAATATATAGATCCTTGAGTGGAAAAGAAGAGTCAATCTATAAGCAACTTGTTTAGTGCATTGAAGGAATTGATTAAAACCATAGAACTTTGTCACTAGCTTATTGTGGTACATGGTTATGAGAGAGGTCTACTTATTGGGATGAAGACAAAGAAAAACATAATCCCCTTCTATAAAATAATGCTTAGAGAGATTATGGTATGCATGTCATTTCATCCTATTTGAGCTCAAACAAGAGCGTCTTTAAATGTGGAGAGAATAGTTTCTCTAGTCACAAGTTTGAGATCCATTCTTGAACATTGCATGTTCTTGGTAAATATCAAGCCACCAAGGGGGGACTTTGGCCATATATAGATTCATATGGTGATATTTTGATAGTTCCATGATAAGTGGTATTGTACCACCATTCTGTGTGGGGATGCCACTAATTACATTAGTGATGTTAGCTAGAGGAAAAGAATCACAAATAGGTTTGCAAGTAGTTGTTGACCACTTCTATTTGACCATTAGTTTGAGCATGAAAAATTGAGTTCATTTTCAGCTAGTTTCCTAAAACTTAAACAAATATTATCAAATTTTTCTAGAGCTAATGAATTGATATGATGGAAGTAGACATTCCATATAACTTAAAATTTGATCTATTAAGACTTGGGGACCATGGAGGGATTAAATGAGTGTGATAAGGAACAAAAGTGAACATATTTAGATATTCAATTGACTAAAACCATGGTGACTAATTATTTACCTACTTTTGGGAGGTAAATTATAAATTACATAGAAATGCTTGTTAGGACCTCATATTGTCCCTTTTTGACCATACATTTTGCCATGATATCATCCTTTTCAACTTACATTTAAAAGTCCTTGTTAGTGTTTTAACCCAATTATCTCAAAGGTATGTAATGATTCTTCTCATCACTATACGTTTAATTATTTAGCATATAATCACGACATCTTCATAGTTAATCTTTGAATTATTAAGTGCTGAACAATTAAAGAATGATGTGTAGTCTGTGTTGTTGAAACATCCTGGAGTTTGCGAGACTATTTTTACAGTTGCTGAAACAGTAAAAACGGCACGCGAATCTTGATGCTGAAATAGTTGAGATTTGCATTATAAATTTGACAGCAGCAAAGGAACCAGATTGATCACCGAGGAAGCCATTACACTGGATGTAACGCCTATAATCTAAAGACAGAATTACTGTAACAACATTTTGTTGACGGGAAATTGATTTCCCTATTTTTGTATAATGGGTTAAAATAATGTAAATCTTTTGTAATATATGTCTCCTCTTTATAAAGAGGAGACATCTACATTAGAAGGGATGAACAAACTGTGGAAAAGGCTTAGCTGAAGGAACAGAGCTGGAATTCTTTTTGTAATATGACATATTGATGGATGAATAAGATTTTGTTTTGAACATCTTTTTCTAGTTCTTGTTTCCTAGGGAATCTTGTGAGAAGGACAGGGCCCACCTTCATCACAAGATTCACCCATTATATTTCTGTAGTGTGTCAAGTGTGTTTTTTTTATTCATGCCTTGTTAACAAGTACTGTTTCCTTAATATTGTTTATACTACCTATTGCTGAAACTTTGTTTCTTTCTCAATTGATTGTTGTGTTATTCAAAGTTAATTCATGAGTGTTTCACCGGTGATTAAGTTACAGAGTGAATTGGAAAGCTATTTAATCAGAGGCAGGTGCTGGAGATTCCTGCTCTGGGGATAGGGTCCTGACTCTCTGTTACAGCACAACCATTTTTTTCCTTTGTAGATTGATTCCTTTTCATTATATGATTCTTTGAATGGAATTAAGCATTCTTTAGTTATCTGCAATAGAGTGTAATTGCTGTAATGCAAAGTGGAGCTTCAATTTGTTAATTTGAGGCGTGATTTGTTTGTAATACAACTTTTGTTGCTTTTAAAATTGAGTGCATATAGTACGCAATTGCCTTTGAAATAACAAGACTTCCCTGGGTTGACAATTAATGTCGCACTTTGTTGTTTAATTCAATAAGCAATTAATGTGACCAACAATGCTAATCTATATCATCATTGATATTGGTAGAAGTTACAAGGCCTTAACAATCTTCATTGTTTCACCCTTGTACCTTTGACAAGTGTCACATTCAACTACATAAGGATTTCCATTTTCATACCTTCCCAAAAGAATGATCACTTAAGCTCGTTCATAAATTTTTAGAAATCCAAAGTGTTCCACTATAAAAGATGAATGCAAATCCCCTAACACCCTTTATTTTTACAGTAAAGCCAAACCAAAAAAAAAAATTCTTTATATCACATTGTATCCTACTGCCAGGTAGAATGATTAAGGGAATCAGGGTCCTCCTTAATACTTTGGATGAGTGGAACCACTATGTCATTTCCCAACCCTTCTTCTCAAGATTTTGAAATATAATCTAGTATAGGTAAAGATTAAAAAAATAGATTTCCTTCCTCCTAATATTTTGTTGAAAAATGCAGCAATAAATTCTCAATTTGATTTTACCTTGATTAAATTGAGAAAATTTGAATTTCCACATCAACATACAACTTGGATGATGTTAAATTGTGTGACATGGCTTGTGTCACCTAGTTTACTCAGTAAATTCGAGTTGGAGGAGTTAGAGTTCAGTTATGCATGTGTGATTGTTAATTTATAGCAATCAAGGTTAGTTATCTCAAACTATTTTCAGTTAAACTAGTTCCAACTTTTGGAGGAACTAGTGGAAGGCTAGTTAAATGGTGGGATTCTAGTCAAACTCAGTGATCATCTAGTTAATTGATCTATCAAGCCAAAATAGCTAGTGCATGCAGAGAGTTCAAGTTACCCAATTGAGGTGGAGATTCCAAGGCAGTGTAACATTAGTTGTAGACTAGTCTTGAGTGTACAGGTGTTACATGCAGTCATATGATCAACCTAAAGGAATTGTGCAATTAAATTGAGGGAAATTTTCCTAAATAATAGGGGCTAATTCCTCAAGGAACAATTCAAGGAAATTGGAGCTCAAACCGAAGTAAAATTGACTAAGTCTGGGTCATAAGCCTTTAGTGAGCCGAGAGATAGGTTGTGCACTTGTAGGGTGAGCTTAGTTGAGCAAAGAAATTGTAATAAATCTCTATTTCATTTTATTAATGCAAGGGGCAATGGGTTTTTTAGCAAATTTCTTTCCCCAGATAAAAATACTAGTTGCACGTGTTATTCCTTCTTGCATGTCTGATTTTTTTTTTTTTATATTTTGAAATAATTTATGTAGAGTAGTAATGTAGATCCGTGTCTTTTGATTTTGATTAGAAATTCATTAGAAGTTGCAAATATACAACCTAATTTCTACATGGTATCAGAGATGGATTCACATTAGAGCAGGAAATTTAAAGTTATTCTTAGAGTTTCGAATTTGAAGATCAAGGTAATAGGATTTCTTCAAAGCTGAGAAGATGAACTTCAATGGACTAAGGCTAGAGTATTCCTCGGAAGAAACCTATAATTTTTTTGCATGGAAGTAACACATGGAGGTAGTATTGGATGACAATGGGTTGCTAGAAGATATAAAGACAGATATTGCAAAACCTCAAGCATTTGATGCCCATAACCTTGCTCAGTGGAAGAACGATGTAGCCAAGGTGAGGAGAATCATATTGGAGGGAGTATAAGATCATATTGTCTCGAATCTACATGGAAAAGAAACTTCATTTACGATGAGGAAATCATTGAAAAAATTGTTCGAGAATAGCAATGACCACAAGAGTTTGGCGCTCAAGGATAAAATTCAAAGTACCAAGATGAAAAACTAATGCCACAATTCCATAGTATCTGAGCAAGATTACATAATGTCATGATGAAATTGGTGGGGTTAATGTTAATGTCCCTGAATAAGATTTGGTAACCTTATCCCTCCTAGGCCTTCCCAAGAGCTGGCACAACTATCAAGATTCAATGAATGGGATGGAGAAAATACCGAGTTGGGAGCACTTATGGTCTGACTTGGTACAAGAGGAAATAAGGTGGAATACCAGAGATGTGACTTCATCCAAGGGTGAGGATGAAGAGAAATTTGCGTTGGATGGAAAGCCAAAGAAGTGAAAAGGGAAGAAATCCCAATCCAAACTAGAATCTAGTTAAGGGGGCAAGAAGAAAGATTTATAAAAAATTAAATGTTTCCATTGTCATGAATTTAGGCACTATGCCACGAAGTTTCCACACAAGAAGGCAAACAAGAAGGCCTCAGGAGGAGAAATAGGTGACGCTTTGGCTTCACAGTTTGAGCCTGACTTTACCATTATTGCATGCATAGCCAACATAATGATGGGGAGCGTGTGGTACTTGGAATCAGGTGCATCATTCCATATGAAGGGCAATAAAGACTTTTTTAGTGACCTGGAGGAGAAATATTTGTAGATGCACATCGAGATGGGGGATGATAGAACGTATAGACTGACCGGGATTGGTATAGTCACCTTTCAAAGGGAGTTACGCTCCCCCCTCAGGCTCAAGGATGTCATGTTCATACTAGCCCTAAAGAAAAATCTCGTCTCTGTTGCAGTTTTGGAAGACTGTTATTATGATGTGATCTTCAGAAAAGGAAAGGAATTCCTACGACACATAGCTACAGGACATGTAAAGAAGATAGGGGTCCATGTGAAGAACCTGTACAAGCTAGATGTGGAGGATTGTGCTGCATTGAGCATAAAGGAAGAGAAGGTGTAAAGCTACGATGCTAGTGAAATTTGGCATATAAGACTTGTACATTTGCATGAAGGCGATTTGAATATAATGCAACAGATAACCACAGGCCTCCCCAAAAGAGCACTTGAGCAACATGATGTATGCAAAGGATGTACTTTGGGGAAATGCACAAAAACCACATACCATGATCAGGACAATAAAGCACATGAAATCCTTGAAAGGATCCACTCGGATGTCTGTGGACCTTTCTCGACAGCATCCACTACCAGGTACAAATATTTTGTCATTTTTATTAATGAATTCTCATGAAAGTGTTGGATTTTATTCATGTGGAAGAAGGATGAGACATTCTACAAATTCGTAGAATTCAAGGCATTGGTTGAGAAAGAAACAAGCAAGAAGGTGAAGGCTCTCTGGAGTGATAATGGAGGTGAGTACGTGTTGAATGAATTTATAATTTTTTGTGCAAGAGAAGGCATTCGATAAGATTTGACAACACCCCACAACCCACAACAGAATGGGGTGGCTGAGAGGAAGAACCGTAGCATTGTGGGAGAAACGAGGGCGATGTTGCATGATCAAGGCCTACCTCTACATTTGTGGGCTAAGGCATGCAACACAACAATCTATTTGTAGAATCAAAGTCCTCATTGGATTCTTGGCATGATTACACTGGAGGAGGCTTTCTCAGGGAGAAAGACGGATGTGTCGCGCTTCAGGATTTTTGGAGCCTCTGTTTACTGCCATGTCTCCAAAGAATAAAGGAAGAAGCTAGATCCAACAAACAAATTGGGGGTATTTGTGGGTTACACAGAAACTCCCCACAATTACCGTGTCTACTTTCCATCCCTTAGAATGATAGTTGTGTGAAGGGATGTAAAATTTGATGAGGGAAAAGTGATGTGATGCTCTCTTGAGAGGGAGCTTCAGATCCCACTAGAAGAGGAGCTTTTAGCTCCAAAGTGGGAGCCTTAGGAAGTTGTGGAGAAACCAATAGTTGAGGAGCAAAGAGTGGAGGCAACCACTCAAGCAAAACCATCTAGAGAAGGCAGGAAAAGGACGAGGGAAGTTGAGATACTTGTGTAGGATGCGAAGTATAATGTGAGTTCTCCTTCAAATCAATGCATGCAAAGAAGGTCACCAGATTGGTAAACTGGCTACATGGATCTAATGACTGAGCTTGTAGAGACTAGGCCATCCTCTTTCGATGAAGCAATGGAGAAACATGTATGGGTTGATGCAATGGTGGAGGAATATGAATTCATTGTAAAGAATAGTGTTTGGGAAGTGTTCCTAAGACCAGAAGATAAATCAGTTGTGGGTTTGAGATGGATCTTCAAACTAAAGCATGTAACAGAGAAAAGCATAGAAAAGTACAAGGCCTGATTTGTGGCCAAGGGGTACTCTTAAGTTGAGGGGATTGAATATGAGGAGACCTTTGCTCTTATAGCAAGGTACTCATCCATTAGATCAATTCTTACTTTGGTTGCATAGATCGAGTGGAAGATCCACCAGATGGATGTGAAAACAACATTCGTTAATGGAGTTATTGAGGAGGAGGTGTATATCAAGAAAACATAAGGCTTCGAGGCTTTTGATTGGGAGTCTCATGTGTGTAGACTCAAGCAAGTGTTGCATGGTCTCAATCAAGCACATCGTGCTTGGTACACCAGGATCGATAGCTATCTCATAGGTTTGGGCTTCAGCAAAAGTGAAGCAGATGAAAACCTTTATCATATCTTGGCAGAAGGTAAATTGTTGATTATTGTCTTATATGTTGATGACTTGATTTTAAATGGTGATGAGAAACTGATTAGAACTTGTGAGGAGGACTTTGTTATGAGCCCCGAATTGGGTAACTTATTGGGCTCATTTTGCCTAATTGTCCTTGTTTAATCCTCCATTTTTCATAGATTATGCATGTTTTTTTAGTATGTTTATGTTATTTGAACGAATAAGGGTGGTCACTCTACCAAGGAGGCTAATACGTGGTCATTTCAGGTTTGTTGGACAAATTTTGGAGCAAAACCAAGCAATTATGGCCCAGGTGACAGCCAAGCTTAAGGTGAGGATTCATAGGAAGGTTGTCTTTGGCATTAAATGGCCCTTCCTCGAAATATCCACCCTCAACTACGAGCTCAACAGGCCACCAAAACTAATTCTAAAGGCAGCCGAGCAGCTTTGGGAAGAGTGATTGTTTACTAGCAGTTGGAATAGCCGAGTCCCTTGAATTTAGGAGGGCTGCTAGGCCCCTCGTAGTGTACAAATACGAAGGCCTCAGCCTTCGTAGTTTACTTTTGGAACTGTTGGTATGTTCACTATAGTGCTGTCCTTTTCTTAGCTCGTTTTCTTAGCTACTGCTGTATAACTTTCTTGTGATGATTATTTTTGAGTAATGAGAAGCAGCTTTACTTGGCATCAGATCTGAGTCCTTTATAGGAGCCTGCAGCTCTTGGGGTTGGGCCCAACCTGAGTGCTAAGGCCTCCTTTATGTATTGTTATTTGTTCTTTATGTATTTGCAAAATCATTTCTGTTAAGTGGATTAAATCTTGCTGATTAACTAGGTAAATGTTGATGATTAGAAAGACTTTTGATGTTCAGATTGAGTTGATAGGTTGTTAACAGGGAAAAGCTCAAAAAAGGACCATCAAACACCTCTGATTTCATCTCTCCCTTAGTGGGATCAGGAGCTGGGGTCAAGGTGACCTTGCTGCCCACAAAAACACTGACTTTGCTTTGCCATGCAATCACTAGTGTTTGATTTTCATTTGCAGAAGTTGGTTACATGTTCAGATTCTTGCTTGCTTAGTTGCATAGTTAGTATACATGGTTTCATTGCAGTTGAAACTTCTGTTCATTCTCTTTACTTTCAGCTAGATCAGATTAGGTCAACGTAACTAGGTCTCTGATTTTACAAGTCTTCGTTGGTTCAGTTGGAAAAACAACTTGCAGAGCACCTGTACCACTTCTCTATCTGTCCATACTCCATCAAACCCATCTGCTCCATCCCTCAACTCAGATTCTTGCCTTACATTTTCCATTTGCTCACATAACCCTAATTTTTGTGCAACAGTGCTTCAGTCCTCCTTGAACAAATCCAGCCATCTACATCTTTCCTCAACTCCATCCACCAAGTCTTGGACCTCCTCACACCCCTGTCCTACCTCCATACTCACTCCTTCACCTTTCTCTCTCCATCCATTCTCCAAAATCCCATTTCTGAACATCCTGTAGAAAATTACAGAACATCTTGTAGAAATCCCAGAACATCCTTAGAAACCCTGCAGACTTCCTGTAGAAGCTCACGAATGAGGTTTATTGATAGCCAAACTCTGTGAAACTCTCTGGAAGGGTGTTAGGGACCCCTTAGGCCCTCTCCGAACCTTCCCGACCTCCTCCAAGCATTTCCTCTCGCCAATCCACCTCTGCACAGTCAAAACTAGTTAAAAGCACATGCATGATAATTCTAACAACTTATTCAAAAATACAAAAAGATGTTTTTTTCAGATGTTAATGTAGAAGTAGCTTAGACACATGCATTTTACCTTCCTAGAAGTCAATGGCATCTCTTTCAGTAGCTTGCATCCTCTTTCTTGCATCAGTAGGGCTAGCTGGTAAAATTAGGGTTTGCTAGGGTTTACATTTCCTTTCAGCTTTCCAGTTTCTTTCTGCAAGTAGATTAGCCTTCTTTGAGTTAGCTTTCGTCCATCAGTTAAAAAGCTTCTTCTAAGAGCTCATAGAAGTTGGCTTAAGCTCCTAGCGGACTTGTGCCAGCTGACCAAGTGACAGCCGCGACAAGAGCTAGTACTTGTGCATACAGCATCGTCGCTTCCAAGTTTGTTACGGACTACCGGGTTGAGAAAAGTAAAGAAGGGAGTCCCAGGAGTTGCAGCATTATTGCTGCAATATTGGGGCCCACCATTCTTTTTGGTGCCATTGTCGGGGAAGTGTCATAGTATTTGTGATTGCTGCTTTTCTTCTATTTTCCTACTCTAATCTTCTGCTAAGTAGTTTATTTCAGTTCCATTCTGCAATTTCATTTCTGCAAAAGTAAAATAGACATTTCCTACTTTCATAGATTGGCCTTTCAATTCCGCAATTTTAATTCTGCAAGCGTAGAATAGAATTTCAATTCTGCAAGCGTAGAATAGAATTTCAATTCTGCAAGCGTAGTCTAGCATTTCATTCTCGCAATTTGGTTTTAGCAAAATAGATTAGTCCTTTCCTGCTTTCATTTCAATTCCACATTTTCATTTCTGCAAGATAGATTTTAGTTAGTTGCAATTCCATCTGTTTCAATTTTGTAGGTACAAGAAAAAAAAGAAGCAAAAGCAACCAAAAATCTTTTCATGCCTCGTAGGAACAAAGATAATACCGAAAATTCCTACCCAACACCCCCACCACTTCTCTGAGTCACCCTTCTCTCTTCTTTGGTGGCAGTGACCCAGAAGAACCTATAGGTGAACCTCTTGAGATATACGAAGATCCTATAACAGAAGAAGAGCAAGAAAAAATTCCTTTTGAGACCATGGCTGAAAATAGAAATGGTAGAGACGATGATGAGAGAATAGAAGGTACCTTCCCCATCCGAGAGACCAACAGGGACATGAAAATGAAGAACATAAGTCCCTCAGCCTTACCTCATTTCCATGGATTGACTACTGAAGACCCTGATACCTTCCTGTTTGAGTTTGTTGTCCTTTGTCGAACTTATGACTATGCAGAAGACGAGCAAAAGTTGGAACTCTTTCCCTCTACCCTTAAGGATGTAGCATTACACTGGTTCATGGGCTACCTGGAAACAATATCACTTCTTGGGCTCAGATGCAGCAAGCCTTTAACAACAAATACCGGGATTACTGTAGGTCAAAGGAAACTAAGGGAGAAATCTTTCAGATGACCATGGGAAATGATGAGTCTTTAGAAGACTACGAGGAAAGGTTACAACTTAGCTATAAACGGGCCAGGTGCACACTTGACCCTGAATCTCTAAAGCCGGTTCTACTCCGAGGAGTCCCTGAAGACCTTCTAGATACCCTTCACATGCTAGCTGGAGGAGACATCTACCAACTACCTTATGAGGACATAAATACTGTGTTTAGAAACCACTCTAGGGCAGCCCGGAAAAGAGGTAGGGGGAATCCACTTTCAGCTAGTACGACCTTCTCCAAGCATGAGTTTGCTAATCAGATGGAAGAACTCAAAAGTGAGATGAGACAGACCATTTCCATGCAACTTGATACTTTCCAAATCCAACAAAAGAAAGAGGAAGCTGAGAGGGCTTTGGCCATTTTTTGTCCCGGATGTACAAGGAAGCACCCTAAGAACAAGTGTCCATTGCACTCAGTAGAGGTATGTTTCGTTTGTGAGGAGAACCACCCCACGAACCAATGCCCAACCTTGCCTGGATTTAAAGCCATGTACCAAGGGACTGAGGCAACCACTGAACCTCTTCACTTCCTCAACCAAAGGAGGCCACATGGGCCCAGACCTTACTAGCAGGGGATGCAAGGGACATCCCAAGCTTATTATAGCCCCAACCAATCTGCTCACATGCCTTCTTGGGGTCCCCCTGCTCATCCTTCCTGGTCTGCACCTCCTCCGTGGTCTTATCCACCTCAATACCATACTCAACCCACTGCTCATTCGTTTCACTCACATGTCCAGCCACAGCCTCAGTGGAATGCACCTCAACTGGGGTGGAGGCCCCAATACAACTCTCCTCCCGCCATTCTGCCTCCACCACCGGCTCAGCCACAACCATTACCTCCTGCTCCTCCAAGACAACCCCAAATGCTTGCTCAATCGAACCCGAACCCCAACAACCGACAGGCCCATCAAGTATATACTGGGGAGACAACATGTCCTACCTATGCTGTGGAGATCCAGGAGATCACCCTACGATCCGGGAAGACCCTTCCAGATCACCAACCTCCTCCCCCAGAGGACGAGGAAGAGAAACAGGAAAGTGAACCCAAAGCCATTCCACCCTTTCCTGAGCGACTAACAGTAACCACGCAACCAAACCCAGAGGAGACTGAACTTCTAGGAGAACTAAAACAGTTGCGTGTGAAAATACCACTTCTCCAGGCCATCAAAGATGTACCAATATACAAAAAATTGATTAAGGATAAGTGTTTCAGGCACCCAGGCAGGTGAAAGAGAGATGCCTCGACTATCAATGTCATCGGACAACTGTCCGATCTAATGTTGGGGCAAGTAATCTGTCCAAAGTATTTGGACCCTGGGAGTCCTGTAGTTGATGTCCACATCAATGGCACCATAATCCCCCATACCTTGATTGATCTAGGGGTTGCCATTAATGTGATGACCAGGGACACCATGCTTAAACTCAACCTTCAAAGTTCCTTAAGGAAGACCTCGAGAGTCCTGCAGTTGGCAGATCGCTCCACTGTGACTCCCGAAGGGATTGTGGAAGATTTCTTGGTCTCTGTTGACTCTTGGGAGTACCCTGTGGACTTCTTGGTCCTTCAGCCAAAGGCAAAGCTCACTGGATACCCCTCATTTTGGCAAGGCCTTGGTTAGCCACTGCGGATGCTTACATCAGTTGCCGAGCTGGAAGCATGACCATCAAGAATGGGCCTATGTCTAAGCAGCTAGTCCTATATCCTCCTGCCCAACCTCTGCTAGAACATGACTTACCACTCTGGTTGGAAGAAGAAGATGAGGATGAGGTCTACTCTGCACCATTGTGCACTGTAGAAACCATTAGAGGAGGCCCTCAAACCGAGGATGATTTGATTGAGACTTTGATTCAAAATCCACCTCCCAGTGCATTGTCCTTAGAGGAATTGGTGGAAGATACCCAAGCCAGCACCTTAGTGGACCTCTGTGTGATTGATCCGACCTCTCCCAGAGTTAAGAACGTGGAGTTTGGTCCCGAAAGAACTTTAAAGATCAGCTCCTCCCTATCTCCCTCTCAGGAGAAGGAGCTGTGCAGCTTACTGAACAATCATTTAGATTCTTTCGCTTGGAGTTATAAGGAAATGAAAGGAGTCCATCCTTCAGTCTGTATCCATCACATCTACATTAAAGAAGATTGTAAACCAGTTAGGCAGCATCAGAGGAGAATGAATCTAGCCCTTAAAGACATTGTCAAAGAAGAATTGCAAAAATTGTTGGATGCAGGATTCATCTACCCTATCTCTGATAGTGAGTGGGTCTCACCTCTAGTGCTTATGCCCAAGAAGAACAAGAAGTGGAGAATCTGTGTAGATTACTGATAACTTAACAAAGCCACGAAGAAAGACCATTTCCCTTTGCCTTTCATAGATCAAGTGTTGGATGGACTGGCAGGGAAGAAGTTCTTCTCTTTCCTAGATGGGTTCAACGGGTATAACCAGATCCAAATAAGCCCGGAAGACCAAGATAAAACCACCTTCACTTGTCCATGGGGTACCTTTGCCTACCGAGTCCTTCCCTTTGGGCTATGCAACACTCCTGCCACTTTCCAGAGAGCAGTATTGAGCATCTTTTCTGAGTTGGTCCATGATTCGGTAGAAATCTATATGAATGACTTTACTCCTTATGGGTCCAACTTCCAAGAAGCATTGACTAATTTGGGAAAAGTTCTAACCAAGTGCATTGAGATGAACCTGTCCCTCAGTCCCGAAAAATGTGAATTCTGATGACTGAAGGGACCGTGCTAGGTCATACCATTTCTCAGCAAGGATTACAAGTGGATCCTAATAAGATTGCTATCATCGAAAAGGTCCCACCTCCTCAAAAGGTAAGAGATGTTCGGAGTTTCCTAGGCTTAGCAGGATATTATCGAAGATTCATTAAAGACTTCAGCAAGCTATCCTCACCATTGTTTGGCCTCTTAGGGAAAGATGTTGAGTTTAAATGGACTGACAATTGTCAAGGGGCACTGGATGAGTTGAAAGATAAGCTGGTGTCCGCCCCAATCTTGAGAGGTCCAAACTGGGCCCTACCTTTCCACATCCACACTGATGCCTCAAACAAAGCCATAGGGGCAGCCTTAGGACAAGTTGAGGAGAAGCTCCCATATGCCATATACTTTGTCAGCAAAAACCTGTCCAAGGCTAAAATGAACTATACTGTAACCGAGAAAGGGTTCCTAGCTGTAGTCCATTCCCTAAACAAGTTCAGACACTACATCACTGGTTATCGAACATTTGTACACACTGATCATGTTGCGATTAGATATTTAATGAATAAGCCTGATGTCAATGCTTGTATCATTAGATGGTTACTTTTGTTGCAGCAATTTGATTTGGCTATTTTCGACAAGCCAGGTAAGGAAAATGTTGTTGTTGACTTCTTGTCTAGATTGGACTTGCCTACAGGTGAAGAAGGAACAGTGGATGACCAGATGCCAGATGAACATCTGTTTGCTATCTCAGTACTCTCTCCATGGTTTGCTAATATAGCAAATTACTTGGTCTCAGCACAGTTCCCTCCGCATCTATCCTCAAAGGAGAAGAGCAGAATTGTAAGGAAGAGTGCCCCGTTCACTTGGATCGGGGGCAACCTGTTCAAACTTGGCCCAGATCAGATCTTGAGGCATTGTGTTAGGGAGGAGGAAGTCTTTGACATCCTCCTAACCTGTCATGATGGACCTTGTGGGGGCCACTTTGCAGCAAAAAGGACTGCCTTCAAAATTCTACAGGCAGGCTACTATTGGCCTACTCTTCATCAAGATGTCAGAAGATACATCAGCCAGTGTGACCGATGTCAGAGGATGGGGAAACCAACTACAAGGAATGAAATGCCTCTCCAACCTCAAGTGACCTTCGAGCCATTTGAGAAGTGGGGCATGAATTTTGTGGGTCCTATCAACCCTCCTTCAAAGCAACAATCTTACATCATTTTGTGCACCGACTATCTGACCAAGTGGGCAGAAACGAAGGCAATCAAAGCAGCAACAGAAGAAAAGGTGGCTGAGTTTTTGAGGGAAAATACTTTCTACAAGTTTGGCTACCCAAGAGAGTTAGTCATAGATCAAGGAAGCCAATTCACCTCCAACCTGATTGAATACTTTCTTGCGCATCACAAGATCAAGCACAAGACTTCCACCCCATATCATCGTCAAGCAAATGGGTAGGTGGAACTCACTAATAGAGCATTGGAAGGGATTTTGACTAAGGTGGTGAGCAAAAACAGAAAGGATTGGGCAGATCGGCTGGTTGAGGCTACTTGGAAGACTACAACAGGTTTCACACCTTATGAGCTGGTCTACGGGAAGAAAGCTTTGCTGTCCATAGAGTTCGAGTACAATACATTGAGGGTGGCAGCTCAGCTGGACCTAGATCTCAACCATGCTCAACGTGAAAGATTATTGCAGCTGAATGGATTAGATGAACACAGAATACAAGCCCTCCTCCACTCAGAAGTAGTTCAACTCCAGAGGAATATATGGCATGACCGACACCTTAATGAAAAGCAATTCCAGCTGGGAGATTGGGCGCTGCTGTATGACTCAAGATACAAGGATTTAAAAGGAAAGCCGAGGACAAGATGGTTAGGACCATATACAGTGGAGAAATGTAATGACAATGGTTCAGTCCTTATTAGGACCATTGATGAAGAAGCCATCCCCATGCTTGTCAATGGGCATCGATTGAAAATCTACAAGAAACCCCTTTCAAGGCAGGAGTTCATTGAAACTGTGGAAAAATTAGTGCTAGTAGTAGAGCAGGGTTCTGCCTCTATTCCGGCCACACCTTGATCATCAAAAAAAAAAAGAAAAAAGAAAAAAAAGGGAATAAAAAGATCCCTGGGTGAAAACCTCTCTTAGGCGCCTAGGGCAGACAGTGAGGGTGAAAACCTCATGGAGGCGTCCTAGCTGTCTCTCAGAAAATAAAGAAATGGAATATAAAAGATCCTTGGGCGAAAACCTCTTTGAGGCGCCCAGGGCAGATAGTGGGGGTGAAAACCTCATGGAGGTGCCCCTACTGTCTCTCAAAAAGAAAAAAGAAAAAATAAAAATAAAAAAGAGAAGAAGAAAAAGAAACAGGTCTAATCTCTGGAATTATTGCAGGTTGCATGGAATACAGTGCAGATAAAGAAGGTCGTGAAAAATGAGGACAGGGGTTCGTACCAAGATATCAGACATCCTCACAAACACCCCCTCCATGGCCACTCACTTTTTCCAGGATTTGAACACATTCGGGTCAAGATTCAACCTCCTACAGGAAGTTCTGAGCTTTCTACAGGAAGTTTTGGGGCTTTCTACAGGAAGTTCCGCATTTCTATAGGAAACATCCTGTAGAGCCTTCGGGCAGGCCAAAATCGATTCTAGAAAGGGATTTAAAGCTTGAAGTCTGTTGATGAGGCCTGCAACCACCCCTCTCTTCCATCCATCATCGGTTTCATCTCTTTCCACTGCCATTACAACAATCTGTTCCTGTATTCCTGCGCAGTCATGCAAAGAGTCCTGTTTTCCTCAGATTGAAATTTCTTTTCCCAAGTGACAAATCAAGTACACAAAGGCTCGCACACTCTACCTGTCAAATCTCCATCAGGACCCTTTATCCATGAATACAACCTTACTCGTTTCAGCATGCATCCCAGGAGGAGAAGCAGCTACAGGATGTCCTACAGGCATCCTGTAGCAGCTGATCCGTCTGGAGCACACACTATGGAGTCAATAGCAGTTGAAATTGACACAGGAGGCATGTAACCAGCTCCGCTTGAACGTGAACACCTCCTCGACAGCTGAGAAAAGACAGAGACGTGCATGCAACGTTCACCACCAGAGAATCGGGTCCCAAAGCCTTGCATGCAGCATCAGCCAATGAACGAAGGAGTTCTAGCGCCTGTGCATGAAGCAGCAGTGAGCAAAGCCATCATTCCACGTCCTGAAGCCTGCAGAACACGTCCACGACCACACAGGTAAGTGTCTAACCTTATTCGTCAAATTGCATAGAAAATACTCTGAAAACTACATGTCTGTGAAATGGTGCGGATTGAACGAATTCGATGGCTAGTCAACTGGCCACCCACAGTTAGTCGAATGGCCTCGTGGGATCCAAACGAGCTCGGTTACGCTCGAATCCGCCAAAGGGACGAAGAGCCGACATGTGGGAAGTGTCCAGTTGGGGAAAATCGACAGATTGGCAGTGATGACAGTGGGTAATGGCAGAGAAAGGAAATGGCGATCAGAGACACGCCGAAGAATGATGGCCGTGATGTTGGCTAACAGATCAGCCTGGACACCTCACCCCCTCGCCATGATTTGCGTCGTAATTCAAAATCGTTCGGCCAGAGAACTCACATTAACCATTGTCATTTACACTTGCAACCGTTTTTCAGCAAAATACGTGTCCTCCTCCTCTGCAGTTCGTTATCTCGAGCTTCTTGGCCCGTTTCAAAATCCTCCCGCGTCCCAGGCTCATTCAGAAGCGCCGTGACGCCCTCCAGAAGCTGGCAAAGCTCTCTACAGGAAGGAGCTCTACAGGAAATGCGGCATAGCCTCTCGGAGCGGAAAAACCTGGACTTTTTGCGTCGAAGTTGGAGTTTCGAAGAGAGGTAGGCTCGAAAACACCATTCCCATGCATGATATTTCAAAAGGTGGTGAATTAAACTGTCCGGAGTAAGAGAATTAAAAACAAGTCTGCCTGTGGGTCAAGAATGGTAGTTTGCCTGTGTGATACATGGAATTTTTTTCAGTTGGTTCTGCGTCACATTCTCCTCCACGGTTCTTGTTAACAAATTCCTCCTGTAGAAACGATAAACCACTGTAAGGGCTAACCTGTGCATGAAGAATGTGACTTGTATGTGGTTGGTGTGAAAATTAAGCTCTGCACTCTATCTGTGAGAGCCTAATTCCCTTTTGACAGTCGAGTTTTGGGCAGCAACAGCATTATAACCAGGGAATTGGTGCAAAGTGAGATACAAACATCTGAGAAACCCTGTCCTGAGAATCAAAGGAGGAAACCATACACAGAATTCCCCTTCTGATCAGAACACAAGCCAAAACAGAGCATTCTCACCATGCTAGGAGGGTTTATCAGAAAGGAACCCTCGGATTCTAGGAAATTGCGAGAAACTCCCGAGGTGGTAGACCTATTTACCCGTGCCAATTGGATGACCTTCTGTGATAGAATTCAAGGTCATGATGATGAAGTAACATAAGAGTTCTTGATGTCTCTGCAGCCTAAATCCAAGATACTGGCCACTGTAAATTTCAGAGGGTTGACCTTAAAGCTTACCCCACAACTCATTAGTCGAGTCACTGATCTGCCATTGGGGATACCCTGGAGCAAAGAGGAGAGGGCATTGGGCCAAAAAGCCAAAAAGGAATTCTCCCTACCAGAGGAACAATTTTCAGAGGATAAAAATAGGGCCCGAAGAGCTAGCCTACATCCATTTTGGAGCGAGGTCAGCCTTCAGATCATGAAATACATTACCTGTGAGGGGCGTTCAATATTGTATATGGTTATCACTTCCGATTGCTAACTGAACTCAGGCATAAGATGGATTTACCCATAGAACAAAAGTTAAGCATCCCATGTTTCCTCCTACAATCATTAATGGAGTGTGGCACAAAATTGAAGGAAGGGACACCGGACCAGCTGGCCCATCATGGGCTTATCAAGCTTCTAGTAGAAGATGCCCTCCATACCTATACTGTCCCTCTCTCCTAGGAGATTTTCCGCAATATGTCCAAGGATGATGATATCCATATTCTGGCCGAGGAACTCACTTCATCCAGCAGTGAGGAAAAGGAGCACATTGAGGCAGAAGAGAAATCCAAGGGTAAGGAAACCCAAGACAGACCACCACAGAAAGAGAAAGAAGAGACACAAGAGAAAGGCCAAGCTGCTGAGCCCAGAATTGTGGGTGAAATAAAGGCACAAACGCCAAGGGAGAAACAGTTATAAATCAGGGCGGAAAGGACTGAAAAAGTCCAAGCAAGTGAGGGCACACCCAAGCCAACCTCAGCAAAATTAAAAGAGAAGGCACCCCCAGCCAAGCAGGCCAAAACAGTGAAGACCATTTCTACAGGAAGCCAGAAAACCGTTTCTACAGGAAGACAAAAAGCAGTCAGCACAGGACTTTCTACAGGAAGTCTGTAAAAAGGGCAATAGAAGGAAAAATCGCCGGAGATTTTAGCCATGGAGGCAGCAGCTGTGCTGGACACCCTAAGCACATCTCCCAAGCAGAAGGGGAAGCGAAAGAGGGAGTCTTCCCTGTATTTTAAGGCAAGAAGGAGCGTGAGATTAAGACTGGCAGACCCCAGCCACCGTCAAAAGAACCAATCACAATTGTAGACACCCCTGCCACACAAAAGGAGAGGTCCCCCTCCAAGGCATCCATCACTTATGAACGGGGAAGCGCGAAGACATGCACCTGGAGAGAAAGAATGAAAATGTTGGACATAAAAGCCTCTCTACAGAATGCTGAGACTATTCTACAGGAAACACTGGCTAGGCTAAAGGAGGCCGAAGCAATGGAAAGTGAGGCAGCTAAATCACCACAGGAGGAAGAAAAGGTGGAGAACATTGTGGAACCTAGCCCCCAGCCCAGCTTGGGCTCCTACTATAACTTCTTAGAGGCCGAAAATATCTTTCCTCAAAAATTTACGGTGCCACTTTTCCTTGCACTAGAAGAAGAGAGAGTGAGTACCCACACTTGGATGAAAAACGCTAAGTCCAAGGGTGTGACAGATATAGGTCCTCTGGAGGAACAACTCAAAGAGGCAAGAAGGGAATTGGCTATGGTACGACATGTGGAGAGCAGCCAATGGGTCAAGCTACAGGAAGAAAATGAGCTGCTTAGACAGTAGCTACAGTTACAAGGAGAGGAAGGAAGACATGCCTCATATCTTGGGAGAACAACAGCAATAGGAGGCCACAACAGCCAAAGATACCCCTGATGAATAGCAGAGAAAGGAAGGGATGCAGGCTGAAATTAAGACACTGAATCAACAACTACAGGAAAAAGAATTGCAAGCAGGCTTGGAGATACAGTCTCTGAAACAACAGGTACAAGAAAAGGAGGCCCAACTGGCTTGCATGGCCAGCTGGGCAATGGAAGCTCTGCAGTGTAGGCAGAGTGCCAAATCCTATGCCCTATACCTCAAGGATCAGTGGTTACAGTTTCAGATCAATACCTTGGCCTAAAGGGGCATCACCCCATTCCAAAATTATCAACAGTTTGCAGCTCTATGTGGCAGTAGTTCATCAGAGGATAGGGCCAAACTATTAGAGTTCTACTTGCATAACTTCGCCCTTCCGAACATGAACGCATGGGATCCCAACACGGTGATAGGAGATGTCCATCTTATGGCCATGGCCTCTTGGATGAGTCATGAGGAGAAGAGAGCAACAGAGGTCCGCAATATCATAGGCAGAGAGCTCAGTGAGCCACTCATGATCAGAGCAGAGCCGAATGACCCCTCGGCAGTGATAAGCGCCCACCAGCACTTGGCCAACAGCCCTCAGGATCTACCAGAATACATTGAGCAACAGGCTCAAGCTATCGCCTACTTTGAGGACATGGAGAGACTGTTGGAGAAAACTGCCTACATGCCTGCATAAGGCGATGGAACACACTGTTTCACAGCTTGAAGATAAAGGAATACCACTCTCCCACCAGGATGAGGGAAGCCTTGGCAAGGGTACCTCTCTACAAACAGTTGATGGAGAATTTGCAGGCCAATTGGATTGGCCTGAAATTCAGTCCTCCTTTACTTTTGTGATTGCTAGAAGGAGTTAAGGAAGAGGAGGAAGGTAGACAATGGGAGGAAGTGGAAAGGAAAGCAGGATTCCACGACCAGGAAGAGGATATCACCGCAGAGGCTTGGGACATGAGGGAGGTGATCAAAGCCATAAAGGATAATGAGCTGGACTAGTTGCTCAGAGGATGAGCAACCCATTTAGCAGGGGGGTGATGATGAGCCCCGAATTAGGTAACTTGTTGGGCTCATTTTGCCTAATTGTCCTTGTTCAACCCTCCATTTTTCATAGATTATGCATGTTTTTTTAGTATGTTTATGTTATTTGAACGAATAAGGTGGTCACTCTACCAAGGAGGCTAATACGTGGTCATTTCAGGTTTTTTGGACAAATTTTGGAGCAAAACCAAGCAATTATGGCCCAGGTGACAGCCAAGCTTGAGGTGAGGATTCGTAGGAAGGTTCTATTTGGCATTAAATGGCCCTTCCTCGAAATCTCCACCCTCAACTCCGAGCTCAACAGGCCACCAAAACGAATTCTAAAGGCAGCCGAGCAGCTTTGGGAAGAGTGACTGTTTACTTGCAGTTGGAATAGTCGAGCCCCTTGAATTTAGGAGGGCTGATAGGCCCCTCGTAGTTTACAAATAGGAAGGCCTCAGCCTTCCTAGTTTACTTTTGGAACTGTTGGTATTTTCACTATAGTGTTGTTCTTTGCTCAACTTGTTTTCTTTGCTACTACTGTATAACTTTCTTGTGATGATTATTTTTGAGTAATGAGAAGCAACTTTACTTGGCATCAGATCTGAGTTCTTTATAGGAGCCTATAGCTCTTGGGGTTGGACCCAACCCGAGTGCTAAGGCCTCCTTTATGTATTGTTATTTGTTCTTTATGTATTTGCAAAATCATTTCTGTTAAGTAGATTAAATCTTACTGATTAACTAGGTCACTGTTGATGATTATAAAGACTTTTGATGTTCAAATTGAGTTGATAGGTTGTTAACAGGGAAAATCTCCAAATAGGGCCATCAAACACCTCTGATTTCACCTCTCCCTCAGTGGGATCAGGAGCTGGGGTCAAGGTGACCTTGCTGCCCACAAAAACAATGACTTTGCTTTGCCATGCAATCACTAGTGTTTTATTTTCATTTGCAGAAGTTGGTTACATGTTCAGATTCTTGCTTGCTTAGTTGCATAGTTAGTATAAATGGTTTCATTGCAGTTCAAACTTCTGTTCATTCTCTTTACTGTTAGCTAGATTAGATTAGGTCAACGTAACTAGGTCTTTGATTTTACAAGTCTTCGTTGGTTCAGTTGGAAAAAAAAACTTGCAGAGCACCTGTACCACTTCTCTATCTGTCCATACTCCATCGAACCCATCTGCTCCATCCCTCAACTCAGATTCTTGCCTTACGTTTGCCATTTGCTCACATAACCCTAATTTTTGTGCAACATTGCTTCAGTACTCCTTGAACAAATCCAGCCATCTACATCTTTCCTCAACTCCATCCACCAAGTCCCGGACCTCCTCACACCCCTGTCCTACCTCCATACTCACTCCTTCACCTTTATCTCTCCATCCATCCTCCAAAATCCCATTTCTGAACATCCTGTAGAAAATTACAAAACATCTTGTAAAAATCCCAGAACATCCTGTAGAACCCCTGTAGACTTCCTGTAGAAGCTCACGAATGAGGTTTCTTGATAGCCAAACTCTGTGAAACTCTCTAGAAGGGTGTTAGGGACCCCTTAGGCCCTCTTTGAACCTTCCCGACCTCCTCCAAGCATTTCCTCTCACCAATCCACCTCTGCACAGTCAAAACCAGTTAAAAGCACATGCATGATAATTCTAACAACTTATTCAAAAATACAAAAAGATGTTTTTTTTTTTTTTTTTTTTTTTTTTTTTTTTTTTTTTTTTTTTTCAGATGTTAACGTAGAAGTAGCTTAGACACATGTATTTTACCTTCCTAGAAGTCAATGGCATCTCTTTCAGTAGCTTGCATCCTCTTTCTTGCATCAGTAGGGCTAGATGGTAAAATTAGGGTTTGCTAGGGTTTACATTTCCTTTCAGCTTTCCAGTTTCTTTCTGCAAGTAGATTAGCCTTCTTTGAGTTAGATTTCATCCATCAGTTAAAAAGCTTCTTCTAAGAGCTCATAGAAGTTGGCTTAAGCTCCTAGTAGACTTGTGCCAGCTGACCAAGTGACAGCCGCGGCAAGAGCTAGTACTTGTGCATACAGCACCGTCACTTCCAAGTTTGTTACGAACTACTGGGTTGATAAAAGTAAAGAAGGGAGTCCCAGGAGTTGCAGCATTATTGCTGCAATACTGGGGCCCACCACCTTGCAAGAGAGTTTGAAATGAAGAACATGGGTCTCATGCACTACTTCATTGGATTAGAAATGATCAGGTGGTCAGTATTTAGCTCAAAAATCAAAGTTCTCAGAATGTCTCAAAACCTGAATGACCACGTTTGTCTCAGAAAAACGATCCTAACGCAACTCGTTTTGTCAAAAATCGAGTTCGTATGAGAAAGTTATTGTGTTCTGATTGCTTTGCTAAATAGACGAAATTTGCAAAAAAAAAGCCCAGTCACTACAAAGTCAGCAGTCCGTACCATTGACGTGGTAGGTGACTAGGCATGGTCAACGGCAAATCAGGGATGGACAAGTGGCATCGTTTGGTTAGGTTGTACAGGTGGTGTGTTGGCGCATTATTATTGGTTTATTTTTGGACCAATGGAAGAATGCCACATGGCAAGCCCGGAGGCCACCACGTGGCACCTCCCAAAGGCCTTGGCAGTCTACATAGTGGAGCAAAATATTATGGTTGGAGGTTGGGTCGAACTTGTAGCCTCTGGCCTACGTCCACGCGACTTTACCAACTCCTCTACACCGTGTTTCTTACCATAACAGTTCTCTGCATCAATTTAACGTGTAATGGTTATGGGGTTGGCTGTTAGGGGAGGGCCATCCTGCAGGATAGCCCTCCCCCATGTGAACATGTTGTTACAAATTGCAAACGGTTGCAGTATACCCTGGTGGAAAGTTCACCATACTCCAAACAGTTACCACATGTGAAAGCAAGGGTTGTAACATAAAACGGTTAGCACGACGGATAGTTCACAAACCTGCAATGGTAATGTTAACTCTACATGTGAACTTGCCACCACAACCCCCTAACGGTTAACCACTTTGATGGCTCCAGCTCCAAAGTTAATGCGATGTTAACCATCGCACGTGACAACCCCACCAAAACCACCGGAAGTTAAGGTTTCAGTTTGTGCTAATCCGAGATTAAAAATTAATTAAGTGCAGTTAACCTTAATTAACTCCGAGTTTAGTCTGGTGGAGAATTTGGTGGTGCCCCAAAATTTAGGCATGCCTACAGATTTAGTAGGGCTAACTGGGGATATTCCAGAATTAGAGGAGAAATTGTAGGAAAAACACTGTCTGAGTCATAGAGAAGTCAATTTTCGACCAAATTGAGCTCAGAAAGAGGTGTTCTTGGCTAATTTGGACATTATGAACACATTGGTGCAGGTATCAGGATCCATAGAGCTTTTTAAAATAAGAATTTCCACATTGAGCTAATACAGAGGCCCAAGCCATGGAAGCTAGACCAAAGAGATGTAGCCCAAGAGGGGTGAACTCCTTCATCAAAACATTGTGTTAAAGTGTCTCTTTGATGGTTTTTTGTACTTTGAATGTTTGTTGTTTATTATTTGTGTTTGAAGCTATTTTTCTCATGAATGTCATTTTAAACTTAAGGAAATTTACCTGATTGTATGCACAAACAACTATGGAAACCCCAGTACAAGAAGCAATAAGCAATCACATGTTTAAAAATATGTAATTGTTATTAACACAACAAAACTAATCATACAAAAACAATTCAAGTTGGTATCAGAGGACAAGGTTGAATTGCTTGATTGCTTGAGTTTGTGCAATTAGGGTTTTAATGGTTGCAAAATTGTGATGTTTATAAGGTTAAAGTTGCAGAAAGGAGAAGGGAAGCTATTGGTTACAACTCCTGAGGTAATTCCCAGAATAAGGAGAGCCACAAGGCCACAATCTCCACCATCCAAAGTTCCAATTCCAACTGCACTTGAAACTCCTCAAAATTTTCCTTCAACTGAGATTGAAGAGGTACAAGTAGTACCAATTTCTAAGCTTGAATCCATAACCATTATGTCTGGAGAAAGAGAGCCTGAAGTTCCCTCTTCAGAAGAGAGAGGAATTCAAGAAATATTTTTTCACTTTAACTGAGATGGTTAAAATCATATATGAAGAGAGGAACACTAGAATGGTTGGAGAGAGTTCTAACCCTCCACATGGAGAAGGAAACTCAGAGGATAAAAAAGATGAGAAGAAGGATTCCAAAGGGAATGGTGGAAAGCCGTCTCCATCTCCACCATCTTCATCATCTTCCTCATCATCATCATCATCTCACACAACATCATCTTCCATTACCACCATTGAAACCGCCCATATTCATTCAAAAACCCCAAAAGGAAAGACTCCATTACTTAAATTGGACATAAAATTCGAACTTCCCATGTATAATGGAGAGGTGAATGTAGAAAAGTTGGACAAATGGATTCGACAGTTGGAGGTATACTGTAGAATTTAGAACCTTAAAGAAGACGACATAAAGATCTAGTTGGCTTCACTGAGGCTAGAAGGAGCTGCACTAGTTTGGTGGGAAGCAAAGACCCAAGAGGAAATGTGAATTCATGGTAAGATATCCATCAATTGGGTTGAATTTGTTTCTTCAATGAAAAGATAGTTTTATCCTTTAGCCTATATGCAAAAATCCATTATGAGTTGGCAGAATTTTAGGTAGCGTAAAGGAAAAACAGTTCAAGATTATACGCAGGAGTTTAGGAAAAGGGCTTTGTTGTTAGGAGTGAATTTTAATTCCCAAGATACACTGTTGAAATATATTGGGGGTTTACATTCCTATTTGAAACATACTATCCTTATGTTTAATCCAAACAATTTAGATGAGGTATGTGTGCAAGCCACACACCTTGAATCTAAAGGAAAGAACATTCAAGAAGAGGGTAGTAAGAGGAATCCATTCAAGGGAAAGGAGAAAGAGATGGGTGGAAAATGGAAGGGAAATAAGAATGAAAGTGTGAAGAAAGAAGGGGAGAAAATCACATGCAAACATTGTTCCAAAGAGGGGCATGATGAAGCCTAATGTTGAAAATTGCTTCCTGAATTAAGGCCTAAGAAACAAAACAATAAGGGAAAACAAAAGACGATTGTTACCACACAACATGACCATGGTTCAGATTTTGGTGATGAGACCAAGATTTCAGCCATGGTTACAAAAGGAAAAGAAATTGTTGCAAGCACTAGTTCATCACATAGCCAAAACAACACTCCAAATGAAGAGTCAATAATAGAGTTGTTTCATGTAAGAGTGATTTCAAATCATAAAAAGATTGATGCATTATTTGATAGTGGGTCACAATCAAACTTGATTTCAGAAGACTTGGTTAAAAAACTAAACCTTGAAACTGCACCTCATCATAATCCATATCCATTGGGTTGGATAGTTAACCATGTAAACTTATAGGTTACAAGGAAGTGTTTATCCAAGTTCGCCATTACTGAAAAGTTCATTGATGAATTTGAGTTAGATGTAGTTCCACTTGACATCTCAGGAATCATTTTGGGTAGTCCTTATTGTACGATAGGAAATAAGTATTTTATTTCCATGACAATAAATACATGTTTCTCAAGAATGGGGTGGAGTACATAGTGAGAGCCCATCGCAAAAATTTGAACATTTCTTTGGTTAATGCAGGGCAGATGAAGAGACTAGTAAATGTAAGTAAAAATTTTGTGCTTCTCATGATCAAGAAAAATAATGATATTGATTATGAATCTTTTGAAGATTGTGATCATAAATTGAAATCTGATTTTTTTGATGTGGTGAGAAAGAATGGAGAGATGTTTCAGGAACCAAAGGGGTTACCTCCCAAGAGGGGAATTTAGCATGAGATTCAGTTGCAACAGGATGTTCCACTTCCGAACATTGGCATGCATCGCATGTCTATTATGGAGAGTTTGGAAATCAAAAAGCAAATTCAAGAATTTCTGAGAAAAGGTAGCATACGCCCATCCACTTCGCCATGCAGATCGCCCATTGTCTTAGTGCCAAAGAAGGATGGAACTTGGTGCATGTGTGTGGATTTCCGTGCACTAAACAAAATCATGATAAAGAATCGCTATCCACTCCCTAGAATTGATGATTTTCTTGGTCAGTTGAGGTATGCAAAGTATTTCACTAAGTTAGAATTACGAAGTGGTTATCATCAAGTTAGGATAGTTGAATAAGACATTAGGAAAACTGCATTTAAAACTAAACAAGGATTGTTTGAGTGGCTTGTTATGACTTTTGGTCTTACAAATTCCCTAGCTACTTTCATGAGGGTAATGAATGATGTATTGAGACCATTTCTGTTATGAAACCAACTCACAAAAAGATAAAAAGAAAGATCAACGCCTTAGAAATTAGCCTCTTTAAGGGGGAAACCTCCTTTACATTACATAAATGAACAATTCTTGGCTAATACAAATGACAAAACCTCCTTTATATATATAGGATTCTAAGGGGTCACAATATAATCAAAGCTAACATAACAATAATAATATAAGGGCACAACAATAACAGTAAGGGCTACGATGACAATAGTAATGGGGGAATCACTAGTATTATAGGGACCTAACATGCCCGTCTCCTTGAAAAAAGTGTTGTCCTCAATGCTTGAGTAGTTCTGGATGATTCTGTATAAATTTCTCATCCCCCCATGTGGAATCTTCAACGAGTAAGTTCTTCCACTTGACAAGATACTCTGAAATTGATCGATTTCGTAGCTGTCAAGTTCTTGTTTCTGTGGCTGCTTCAGGTTCCAATATGGTTTTTCCTTCCTCATCAAGTTCTGACAATATTGTTTGAAATGGGAGCTTGTCACCAATAACCTTCTTTAAGCATGAAACATGGAAAACTGGGTGAACTCGGGAAGTTGCAGGAAGCTCCAATTTGTATGCCATAATACCAATCTTTTGCAACACCTTGTACGGACCATAATACTTTGGTGATAATTTATTATCCTTCTTAGCTTGCTTGAGGGAAATTTGTTTATATGGTTGTAACCGTAGAAATACCCAGTCACCTATATCAAAACTTATTTCGTTTCGATGTTGATATGCCCGTTGTTTCATTCTATTCTGTGCCAAAGTTAGGTTATCCTTTAAGAGTTGGAGAACTTGTTGTTGATGCTCGATGTGATCTTCCACTACTTGAACCTTAGAATTTTCTCTTAAATATGATGTGATGGATGGTGGGTGATATACATAAAGTTCCATAAATAGGGTCATTTTTGCTGCAGTATGGAAGGAAGTGTTATACCACCATTTAGCCAAAGGCAACCATTTGACCCATTATGTTTGTTTATCAGATACAAAGCAACGAATATATCCTTCCAAACATTTGTTTACTATCTCAGTTTGCCCATCATATTAAGGATGATAAGATGGGCTATTGGCTAAATGAGTACCAAGACAAGAAAATAATTTTGTCCAAAAATTTCAAGTGAAAATTGGGTCTTTGTCGCTTACAATAATCTTTGGGTTTCCATGTAGCTTTTGAATTGTTTCCATAGATGCAGTAGAAACTGGGTTGGCTTTAAATGGATGAGATAATGCACAAAAGTGTGCATACATGGTAAGTCTGTCAACTACCACCATGATGACACTCTTTCTTTCAGACTTGGGTAAACCAGTGGTAGAATCCATTGAAACCTCCTCCCAACATTGAATTGGAATGGATAAAGGTTGTAATAGACCTGGGGTCTTAATTGTTTCAATTTTATTTCTTTGGAAAACCAAACATTCCACCACAAACTTTTGAATATCATATTTAAGGTCATCCCAAAAAAATTCCTTCTTAACCCTGTGGTAAGTTTTTAAAAATCATGTGCCCTCCTAAGGGAGAGACGTGCATTTCCATAAGAATATTTTGTTTGAGTTGAGAATTCTGACATAGGTATGAGCGATCTTTGTACCATAACGAATCATTTTTTTAGCTAAGTGTATCAGATGTACTGGGATCTTGTTGTAAATTTTGAATGAGTGCCCACACTTCTTTGTCATTCTTCCATTCATCCCTTGCTTCGTTTATCCAATCTGGTTGGATAATAGAAATGGCACAAAGCAATTCTTCCACATCCTCATCCTTTCTTGAGAGTGCATCTGCCACAACATTTTGCTTCCCTTTTTTGTATATGATTTCAAAGTCATAACCCAACATCTTTGTGACCCATTTTTGCTGCTCTTTTAAAGATAATCATTGTTCTAAAAAATATTTAATACTATCATGATCTATTTTTACCTTGAAGTGTCTTCCCATTAGGTAGGTGTTGAAGCCCCGAAAATCGGGTCTACAACAAGGGGGATACTTGCCCGGTCCGGACCTTGGTTGGCAGCTTCTTATTCGTTTGGTATAGTGGGTCCGACTGGGGATATGGGACCAGTTTCCCAATCTATGAGTGTGTGTGTGTGTGTAGAATTTGATGTTCCTGATCTAACAGTTCCTAATTGAGATATTCTAATTCTAACTTTAATCTAATGCTATGATATTGTAATCTAATAAGCAGCAACATCTAAGTCTATACTAACCCGGGATGTAATTCTTCTATTATGCGATCTAAAAATATTTCAAATAAAAACTGGTAATAAAGATCATTAAGCTATTATGAGAAAAGAAATCAATAAGGATGAACCACTTCGCATAAAAAGTTAGACGAAACAGTTGTGAAAACATATCGCATAATGAGCTATTCATACATTAAGCATAAATAAATAGCTATCACCGTACAAAAGTGTCAAATGATAACTCAGGCATTCATGCAATAATACATAAACAACTAAAAATTGTATATCACTTTAACACATAAGCAGAAATGGTCAAGAGATAAAAGTACCATTTATGACTAGTTTTACTCATGAGCTTCAAGCGACAACGATTTATCTCTCTTTGCTCTAACATCCACTAAAAGTACAGAAGTGCAACATCAGTAGCAGATACCAAATGCAAACATCAACAAATCCTGTTCTGTTCATTCATCAAAACCTCCTCGGAGGGTGCAAAAGTGCATGTTCTGAGGACAAGTTTTTGATAAATTTCTAGACCCTTCTCTAAATGCATGAGAAGGGTTTAAATACTTCTAACTAAATAACTAAATTCCAAAGATTCAGGATGCGGTTTAAATGACTGCCCTTTTTCTAAGCAAAAATAAATCAAAACTATTTCTAAAAATTAAATCTAATATCTAACTATTTCTGCATTTGCTCCTTAACGTTGCAAGCATTCAGTATTTGTTTGAGTAGAGTCGGCTGACTGTCTTCCGCTTTTGGTTGAGCTAAGCAAACAGAATTGGCAAGAGTTGGCACCATCTTCTCAGCAAAATCGATGATATGCTCGAGAGTCATCCACTGACTATGTGGCTTTACCATGTATGCCCAGTAATAATCTCAGTTCAACTTGGTTAACCCTTTGGATTGCTTCTGCCTTTTCTTTAGCTTTATGTTTCCAATTTGTTTTTATCATTACTTTCTTGCAATTTTCAGGCTTACAGGTGATAGAGCAGTTAGAGGCTTTCCTTCTCGAGCAATTTTCTCAGCATCAGAAACTGCCTCCGTTCTTTGATCCGGGCTTCTCTGATGCGTTTTTTTGCCTTTTATGCCTCTTCCTCTTTATCGGGTATAAAGCTCAAAATTTGTAAAAATAATGACCTTGTGAGCTCTTGACCCTGAGCATTAAACTGTCTGTTGATATCAGCATCGCTCAGTGCCCATTTAACCATGGCTATATATGAAAAGTCTGTAATGGATGGCTCAGCAGCATTTTGTGAATCTAAGGCCCTGTCGCATGTGGTATCTGTTTATAAGGGCGTCTTTTCTCTGTCTTTGAACATTGAAGCCTTCCCATTTTTCCCCATAGCTTCCTGCACATTGCTTTGTGTAACTTTTGTTCTTCGTTTCTGCAGTTCACAAGTGAGGAGAGAGTAATGATAATAAATAATGACAGGAAAGCTTTAAATGCCACGGATATGCAAAAACATGCCATCTGACGTGAACTGGCTCTTTGAAAAACACAAAACCATATTTTATTAACAACTGGCATGTAATTCATTAATTATCATTAAAGCGCGTAACCAGTTCTTGGTTCATGAAAAACTTTTTCTTGAATATTGAGCCAGGAAAATCTGCGATGGAATGTTTCTGCGATTTGCATCGCAGTATCGCATTTCGCTGTGTCGCATTATCGCAATTTCATCGTGCTGTTCTACTGCAAGGTTGTTTGGTCGCAACATCACAAAGATCGCAGATCGCGGATCGCTTAATCGTTTAATTGTTACGTGCATTTTATGCGATTTTTCGACATGCGATATGCGATATTGCATATCGGCGATTTTAAGGTTTTTCCAATGTGAGTGTTTATTAATGCATGTGATGCGATGGAGTTCGCGTCGCAATATCGCATTTTATCATTTTGACTCATAAGAAAATGCCCTATCATTCTTGGCGTGATGCAATATTTCTTAAGGAGTGACATATAAGCACTAATTAATTTTTTAAAATTTTTTGACTAAGGGTCCCCACTTACATAGTGTTATTGCTAATACTAAATAAGGAGGGGGGTTGTTGGTGGCCACAACAATTGGCGATTCACTTGGAAGAACCAGTTATCTCTGTTTTTTCTATTGAATTTTCTAAACTTCCAAAACAGAAATTTTTTCAGAAAGTTAAACTTTATTATGGAAAGATAAAGTACATTATGCTCTAACCTGTCAATGAAATTTTGTTTCAACTATTTTCAACTTTGATTATTTGCTTCCTCATGCTAGCCCTTGTATTTACATTAGTAATTACTTGGTCTTTTAAAGATAAAACAAAGTCTTCCCTGTAAACTAGTTTTAAATATGCTCATTTGTCGTAGGTAGAGCCTTTGCTGCTAGCAGGCATTTATAGCCTCGACAGGGTTACCTGTTACCCAACAATGATCCTGTATCCTACTTAAAGCAACCTACAACTCTCAAAGAGGAATCCACATTCACACTTATTGCTTTGATTTTCTTTTTACTCTTAAAGAAAAATGTCTTGGTTTGGTAGCCAATTTATGACACAGTCATTCACTTGATTTATAACTTTGCTGAACAAGCTGGCTTGTGATGAGACCCCTTGTCTTTTGATTGCAACAATCTTGAGTCATTGCCCTGTTGTGGTGTACAGTATTTGGCAAAGTCAGCAAGTTTATAATATCTATGATTATGATAAGCCGGCTCGTGATGAGACCTCTTATTCTTCAAGATGAAGTGTATCCTTGGGTTGTTCCTCTGAAAGTTGTGATCTCTTTAGCAGGGAGGAAGTCATTGTTTCCTTAAGATAGCTCTGGACGACAATAGTAGAGTTTTTGGAAACAGCTGTTCTACAAAGAATCTTTATTTTGTTATTGATACCTTTCATTGTACTGAGATAAAACAATTTCTTCACTAAAGGTTGTTTTCCTCAAACTTTATGAAGTTGAAATTACTATCATATCTAGGCTATAGTCTTTAACTGTATCTATCAATAATAAAGATCAATTTTCCAAAAGATTTGCTATTTATACAAGCGAAAAATCAAAATCTGAAAGAGAATAGGTGTCTTGTTCATAAATTCCTAAAGTAACCACTCACAACTGGTTTTATTATGAAAAGAAAAACAACTACTCTACAAAAATAGAAGAATAATCTTCTATGGAAAATATTTCTTGAGAATTTTTCTGTTAATAGGCAAAGAGTCTCTCTTACCTGCTAAATCCTGTAACATAGACGTTGATGGACCTACGACTTCTACAATTTGAAAAGGACCAAGCCACATTCTTTGAAATTTTGTATGTTTGCCTTTCTCTTCATGAGCCTTGTCCCATTTTAAAACTAATTCTCCCATCTGAAAATCTTTTCTGGTCATTATGTTTGAATCAAAAGAGGATTTTACTATTGCTTGATGATGAGCATGAGTTTTCTTAGCTTGTTCTCGTTGTTCTTCTAATTTGATTATTTCCATTTTTCTTAGCTGTAAGGAGGAAGTCGGTACTTCATCAATGTATTGAACTAGAGACAAAGAGGGAATTGCCAAATGAGTCGGAAGAAACACTTCTTTCCCATAAACTAAATTAAAGGGAAAAGTGCCGATAGAAGCTTTTTGCGTTATTCGGTTTGCCCATAAAGCATATATCAAAGCCTTATGCCAGTTTTTATGATTTTGGTCAACTGTTCTTTTGATAATCCTGATTACGTTTTTATTTGTGGACTCAGCTAGCCCATTGCCTTGCGGGTAATAATTGGCCGAATATTTAAGTTTGAATCCTCTTTTAAGTGCAAATTCAGTCATTGCATTTCCAGAAAAGTATGATGCATTATCAAAGATTAAAGCGGAAGGCAATCCAAACCTAGTGATTATAAATTGATCTATAAACTCAATGATATTTTCAGCATTAGTCGTCTTGAGTGGAACTGCTTCTACCCACTTAGTAAAATAATTTGTAGCTGTAAGGATATATCTATGCTGCTTAGAAGAGTGAGGAACGATCTCACCTATTATGTCCAATCCCCACCGATTGAAAGGTTGCTCGATGTTAACCGGCTGTAGTGGCAAGGATGGCTTCTTTTGTCTTCTAGCAGTAGTTTGGCAGACTTGACATTTCCTCACGTACCTATGCGAGTCTTTAAATAACGTGGGCCAGTAATAGCCAACGCGCAAGATTTTATGTGCAGTAGCATCTCCAGCATAGTCTCCGCCTGCTGGCCCATCGTGGAGTTCCTGCAAAAAATTTTCAGCTTCAGATTTCTCAAGACACCTAAGAAGAACAGAATCATAATTTATTCTAAAAAGAATATCATTTATGAGCTGATATTGTTTGGCTTTCAACCTTAAAGCTATTTTCTTAGTATGATCGAGGTGTGAAGGAGCATACCTGTTCTTAAGATAATAAATGATATCAGCGTATAATGACTCTGCATCGTTTAGGCTTACCTCACACATTTGTACCTCTGCAGATGGAATATCAGAAATGTGCGATGCTCCAGCCAGCATTTTGCAAAAGCCTTGGCCTCTTACAATGTTTTCTGGTTTGATCTCAATGTCATATTCCTGTAAGGCAGTAACCCAATTGGCCCTTTTCTCACCCACATCCTTCTGTACTAGAAGATTCCTTACCGCTAGAAACGGTACTATAATTTTAGTATGGGTTTTGAGAAAAAAAGGTCTGAAGTATTTGACCGCTTTGAAAACAGCATAAGCCTGTTTCTCCATGTCTGAATAATTTAATTTAGCGCCCTGTAAATTTGAACTGAAAAACGCAATTGGGGCTTCCGCTTTTTCTTGATTTGCTTGAGTGAGTATCGCAGCATATGACCTATCTGAGGCAAATGTATATAAAATAAAAGGCTCTGAAAAATTCGGAGTTGCTAAAGATGGAGCATTAATAATAGCTTGTTTGATCAGGTTGAATGCTTCGTGTTCATCTTGGCCCCATTTAAAATTTGAGTTCTTTTTAATCATGGCTTGCAAAGGAGACATGATTCGTGAAAAATCTGGAATGAATCTCTTTACAAAGTTGATCTGACCAAGGAAAGATTGCATGGATTTTTTGTTGTGAGGCAAGGATATTTCAGAAATCTCTTTGATTATGTCGGAATCGATGTGAATTCTGGATTTGGACACTATGAATCCTAGAATTTTCCCTTCACTTAATGCGAAAAAATATTTCTTCGGGTTAAGTGAAATTCCATACCTTAAACACCGTTGGAAGATTTGTTTTAAATCTCTAAGATGGTCACTTCGTTTCTTGGAATACACTGTTATATCATCCAAATAAATTACTACAGATTTATTGACTAAACCTTTGAATGCGATGTCCATGGCTCTCTGAAATGTGGCACTGGCATTAATCAAACCAAATGGCATCTTTGGATATGCGTATGTGCCCCATTTAGTTCTGAATGTGGTTTTTAATTGATCATCAGGATGTACCAACACTTGATTGTATCCTGAAAGTCCATCCAAGAAAGACATTAATTCTGAGCCCGCCACTGCCTGCAATATTTGTTCCATAGGTGGTAAAGGAAAATTATCTTTTTGGTAGGCCTTGTTAAGGTTTCGAAAGTCAATGCAAATCCTAATATCTCCATTTTTCTTTCTAACAGGTACCATATTGGAGATCCATTTAGAATGTCTGACGGGAAAGATTATTCTGGCTTTCAATAACTTATTGAGTTCAGTTTTTATCTGATTTTCTAAATTGGGATGGATCTTTCTCAGCTTTTGTTGGACAGGTTTTTCATTATTGATCATGGGAATAGTATGTTGGATGATGGAAGTGTCATATGTTTTGAGTTCATCATAATTCCAGGCAAAAACATTTTTATATTGTCTCAAAAGACGAATATACGCTAATTTTTCTTCAGGGGCTAGGCCGAGACCTAGATTAATTTTTTGTGGTTTGGCATTGGTTCCTATGTTTACTAATTCGTAGTTCAGAGTTGAACTTTGGAGTTTTGAATTGGTAGACCTTTTAAACCGATCTTTCAAATCGTACAAGTCTTCTAACTTGACTACCGACTTAGGTATAGCATTGTTAGTGCTATCTTGTTGCAATTGTCAATCATGTTGGTCTTCGTCAATTATTTGATTGGAGTAGGATCCTTCAGATGTGAGGAAATTTACAATATCAGGATCGTCGTTGAATACTCTCCAATTTGTGATGTTATTAGGAATGGATGGTCTAAAGATTAATTCTATTGAGAATCTATCTGGACTAAAATCTTCTAAAGGAATAAGCTTAGAAGCTACGTTAGCCAAAAGGTCTGCACTTGCATTTTGGAGTCTAGGAATTGAAGAAATATTAAATGCTATAAAATGCTCAATCAGATCTTGAACTAAGGATTGATAATGTTTTAAATGACCTGATAAGCAATGTATAATATTACGTACCTGTCTGACCACAATCTTAGAGTCTCCGAAAACTTGAAGGTACTTGACGTCTAACTCGATTGCTTTGTACAACCCTTGGACCAAAGCCTCATATTCTGATGTATTGTTGGTGCAATCAAATTCGAGTCTGCATGTTAGCATAATTTTATCTCCTTTTGGACTAATTAGAATGCATCCTGCTCCTGCTCCTTCGTTAGATTTAGAACCATCAAAAAATAATTTCCAAAACAAAGATTTATTTACAGGACTATCTAAAAAATTGATACATTTTGAACTATCAGTTCGAGAAAAATTTTCGACTTGGGACAAAACAAAGTGTTCTAAATAGGGTGACGTATGAGCATTGAAATTGCCGAGGAAAGAATCTACCGAGTAATTGCCAATAATGCTACTGTTATATGCTACTGGTTCATTTTCCCCCTCTAGCTCCGTTACTATGTATTTCTGATGTAGTTCTCGTTCAACTTTTATTTGATTTGGTTTACCATTGTAGGGCAGCCACATGTGCGACCAATCAGTTGCGAAGTATCCATGAAGTTTTTCTGACCAATCCCTGCTAAGAATTAAGCCATAAAATTCTGGGATATCAGCAACTAAAATGTCAATAACTTGACATACCTTTGGGTTGGATGACAGCCTTATGGTTACTTGATTTAGTTCGCCAATCACTTCGACTTGAGATCAATCTAGCTGAACTATGCGCATAGCAGATTTCTGTGGTTGAACATTTAACTTGGCACATATGGACTTTGGTAAAATATTCGATGAAGCACCAGAATCCACCAAACAATTGTGCACATTTTTATTGATAATTTCATAAGTAAGGAGAAATGGGGGAGTATGAGATCTTGATCTTCCTCCAATTAGAGCAATGTCATTTGGATCAACCTTATTGATCGCATTAGTTGGAGGTCTTCCCATGTTATGAGAAGTTTCAGAAAGTACAGCGGCAGGCAAAGGTGCAACTGGCACAACATGTAATTCTTTCAACATTATCTTCTGTTGATGCTTTAACTTGCTCAATTCGTAAAGAGTAATGTTGGCCCTGGTCTTTTTCATGTCTTCTATAATATTGTACTCCATTTCATCCGACACGATCAGTGTTTTATATGGAGTTGATGCATCTGTTTGGATCGGGTTGGTTTGAGTCGCTTTAGATTTCTTTTTCTTTGTTGCGACTTTATCCTTTATTGCAGAGCTTGTGCTCTTTGGCTTAGGGATAGTTTGGGGAGGATCAAGCTGATTTTTACTTCATGTGCTAACTGGGAATACTTCTTGATCTTCTTCTTGTGGGAGGATGAAGTCCCACATTCCTTGTAATTCTATAACTTCTTCTTCATCAGTTTGCCCTTCAGTGGAAATTTCCTCTTCCTCTTCTTCGGATTCAGCATTTGAAATAGTATTGGGTGGCTTTGAATTTGTTGAAGGGCCTCTTTTAAAAGCTCTGTAGGGCTTTTTTGAAGAAGTTTCTGCTACTTGCTTCTTGATGTCGACCATTTCATTGGACATTGTTGGGTCCCTATAATACTAGTGATTACCCCATTACTATTGTAGTTATACCCCTTATTTATATTGTTGTGCCCCTATTACCCCCATATTGTTATTTCTGTGCCCCATAGAATCCCTCTATTGTTATTTTTGTGGTTTTATATTATTATTGTTAGGTTGGCTGGATTATATTGTGGCTCCTTAGACTCCTATATATAGAAAGGAGGTTGTGTCATTTGTATCATCCAAGAATTTTTCATTTATGTAATGTAAAGGAGGTTTCCCCCTCGAAGAGGCTGAATTCTAAGGCGTTGATCTATCTTTTCTTGAGCTGGTTTCATAACATTTGGTATCAGAGCTTTGGATTCTAGGGTTTCGCTGCTCCAAACAGGTCATCGTGGCATTTTCGCTATAACTTTTTTTTTGTGATGTTTCAGAAGTCGCAAAAAAAACCCATTTGAGAAGAATTGGCGCTGAACCTTGGGTCCAAATTTCAGATCTTTTCGCGTGATATTTTCGGAGATATGATCTGAGGAAGTTGGCCTTTTTGCAGACTCCTGAATTACATTCAAAACAGGTGACCTGGGGAAAATCGTCATAACTCTCTCTCTGAGGATCGGATTGAAATTTCGTAAAAAGGTATAGAAAGAGAACGGACTGTAGTTTCTTGTATGTTTGTTTCAGATTCAAAGGTTGAAACAGTGACTCGTGGCACGTCGTACAAGTTCGCTCTACTGAACTAGTCTAAAAGCAAGTCACTGTGGGAGATTTCACATAACTCTTACTTGGAGAATCCAATTTGGCTCAGACTTGTGGCATTGGGAAGAGGACACAGAAGGCTACTATAGGTAGCAATTTCAGAACTGGATGATCCGAAATTACAGAGATACATCAGATTCAATATCAGGCTTCTATAAAGTGAAAAAAGGTGTGTAGTTTTTTTTTAATTTTTTATCTAAGCTTGGTTTAACGGAATTCAAAGGGCATAGTAAAGCATTATTATCGGTAACTGATGCCCCGAGGAAAGAAAATGAAAACACCTAGTAAGGAACCTGAAAGCTCTAGCATGACTCATGAAGAAGAGGAAGAAATGCTACATGATATATCAAAATTACAAGAACAAGTGCAACAAATGTCACGCTCACAAAAGCTAACAGAAGCTAAGATAAGTGGCGTGGAATCTAAGATAAATGGCGTGGAATCTAAGATAAAGGGCATGGAAGCTAAGATGGAGGATTCGATGGTAAATTTGAAGATAGATTTGAAGACAGACATGGAAGAATTGAAGAACTTGCTACAAGAAAGGGTCACTAATGGTGAAAAGGTAGTAAAGGAAACTCATGATGAGAACAAAAGAAATGTTAATCATGATTCCATAGACTCTAATGTTGGATCGAAGACTCACCATGTTCCAAAAATCGATATGAGGAAGTTTGATGGCAAGGATCCCGCCACATGGATATTACAGATGGAGCAATTCTTCGATCTCAATAATGTGCAAAACACACAAAAGGTACGTATGGCAACTTTATATTTGGAACCAAATCAGTTTGTATGGTATCAATGGCTTTGTTCTCGTAAACAATTTATCACTTGGGCAATTTTTACGGAAGAATTGATAGCACATTATGAGGATACAAAAAGCAACACTTTTTTTAGCCAATTGATAAGTCTCAAACAAAAGGGTTCAATAATGGAGCACATTGAGGAGTTCCAAAAATTGAACATAAGGGTAAAAGATATTCCAGAGGAGCATAGGATTGATGTGTTCATAGGGTCTTTAAAGGATAATATCCAACATGATGTGCGCCTTTGGGAACCTGATTCATTAGAGAAGGCATTCAGGTTAGCAAGAAAAATGGAAAGCAAAATTATGGCAACTAGGAAGCATACCATTCACAACTATAAAGATGGAAGTGTTGTTGCCCATAGTCTTCCACAACCTACAAGGTTGACACCACAACAATTGGAAGAAAAAAGAGCAAAAGGGCTTTGTTACAATTGTGATAGCAAATACACAAAAGGTCATAAGTGTGCTGAGAAGAAATTATTCTACATAGATTGTGAAGAGGAAGAAGAAAAGGAGCAAGAAAGGTCAAAAGAAGAGGATATATTCCAGGAACAAAGCCTAGATGAAGAACAAATAAATCCGACCATATCTTGTAATGCATTGGCGGGAATTACCACTCCTCAAACCATCAAGATAGAAGGACAAATCAAGAAGAAAAAGGTAATAGTGTTGATTGATTCAGGAAGCACCCACAATTTTATTCATTGTAGGGTAGCAAAAGAATTGAATTGCTTCCTATATCCAGCACCAGAGTGTCAAGTGATGATTGCAAATGGAGGAACAATAAATTGCTCTGGAAAGTGCCATAATATCAAGCTATCCATGGGAGAATATGTATTGACTAGCCCAATGCTTTCCATTCCAATGGGAGGTGCTGATGTTGTACTAGGAGTCCAATGGCTACAATCCTTGGGTACAATAGCTTTTAATTTTCAAGAACTTTTCATCAAATTTTCTTCGGAAGGAAAGGAAGTTGAATTAAGGGGTATTGCAGGGAAACCAGGAAAGATAATCAGCTCTAATGGTATGACAAAGCTTCTAAAAAAGGAGCAAAGAGGTGTAATTGCACAATTATGTTCGCTAGATGTTTCCACATTGGAATCATCTATTTCTCCAGATCTCCAAAAAGTCTTGGACAATCATTCCAAGGTATTTGAGACTCCCAAGGGTCTCCCACCTATGCGTGATCATGATCATGCTATTCATCTGATTCCAGGAAGTGTTCCTCCAAACATCAGGCCGTACAGATATCCCTATGTCCAAAAAAGTGAAATTGAACGTATGGTTGCAGAAATGCTAGAGGCTGGTATAATTCAACCGAGTCAAAGTTCTTTCTCAGCTCCAGTAGTATTGGTGCACAAGAAGGATGGATCATGGCGCATGTGTCCAGATTATAGGGAGCTCAACAAGCTCACTATTAAAGATAAGTTCCCCATTCCTGTTATTGATGAATTACTGGATGAATTGCATGGATCAATTTACTTCACCAAGTTGGATCTTCGTTCGGGATATCATCAAATCAGAATGAAGATTGAAGACATTCCAAAAACGACATTTAGAACTCATGAGGGTCATTATGAATTTTTGGTCATGCCTTTTGGCCTTACCAATGCACCTTCAACATTTCAAGGTTTGATGAATTCAATTTTCAAACCATTCCTTAGAAAATTTGTGTTAGTATTTTTTGATGATATACTAATCTACAGCAAGTCTTGGAAGGATCATGTTGAACATGTTGACAGGGTGCTACAACTATTGGAGGAGAAACAATTATATGCAAAAAGATCCAAATGTTTCTTTGGAGTCCAGGAGGTGGAATATTTGGGTCATATTGTATCTCATGAAGGAGTTAAGGTAGACCCTAGCAAAATTAAAGCCATTAAGGAATGGAAAATCCCCACATCCATAAAGCATCTGCGAGGATTTCTTGGGTTGACAGGGTATTATCGCAAGTTTGTTAAGAATTATGGGAGAATAGCAGCACCTCTAACAACATTATTGAAGAAAGATTCATTTTCATGGACTTCGGAAGCAACAAAGGCCTTTGAACATCTTAAAGAGGCAATGTGCCAAGCACCGGTCTTAGCTACACCGGACTTCACAAAAACCTTTATTGTGGAATGTGATGCTTCAGGAAATGGAATTGGTGCTGTTCTAATGCAAGATGAAAGACCCATTGCTTTTGAAAGTCGTCCAATCAAGGGAAAGTTTTTAAGCAAAGCTATTTATGAGAAGGAAATGTTGGCAATACTCCATGCACTTAAGAAATGGCGACCCTACCTAATGGGAAGACACTTCAAGGTAAAAACGGATCATGATAGCCTTAAATACTTTTTAGAACAAAGATTATCCTCTGAAGAGCAACAAAAGTGGGTCACAAAGATGTTGGGTTATGACTTTGAAATCATCTACAAAAAAGGGAAGCAAAATGTGGTGGCAGATGCACTCTCAAGAAAGGATGAGGATGTGGAAGCATTGTTGTGTGCCATTTCTATTATCCAACCAGATTGGATAAACGAAGCAAGGGAGGAATGGAAGAATGACGAAGAAGTGTGGGCACTTATTCGAAAGCTACAACAAGATTCCAGTACTTCTGATACATTTAGCTGGAAAAATGATTCGTTATGGTACAAAGATCGCTTATACCTCTGTAAGAATTCCCAGCTAAAACAAAAGATTCTTATGGAATTGCACACTTCTCCCTTAGGAGGGCACTCAGGATTTTTAAAAACTTACCACAGGGTTAAGAAGGAATTTTTTTGGGATGGCCTTAAATCAGATATTCAAAAGTTTGTGGCAGAATGTTTGGTTTGCCAGCAAAATAAAGTTGAAACAATTAAGACACCGGGTCTATTACAACCTTTATCCATTCCAAGCCAACGTTGGGAGGAGGTTTCAATGGATTTTATCACAGGTTTACCCAAGTCTGAGGGAAAGAGTGTCATCATGGTGGTAGTTGACAGACTTACCAAGTATGCACACTTTTGTGCATTATCACATCCATTTAAAGCCAGTACAGTTTCTACTGCATTTATGGAAACAGTTCAAAAGCTACATGGAAACCCAAAGATTATTGTAAGTGACAGAGATCCCATTTTCACTGGAAATTTTTGGACAAAATTATTTTCTTGTCTTGGTACTCAGTTAGCTCATAGCTCATCTTATCATCCTCAATCTGATGGGCAAACTGAGATAGTAAACAAATGTTTGGAAGGATATCTTCGTTGCTTTGTATCTGATAAACAGACACAATGGGTCAAATGGTTGCCTCTGGCTGAATGGTGGTATAACACTTCCTTCCATACAGCAACAAAAATGACCCCATTTATGGCACTTTATGGGTATCAACCACCATCCATCACATCATATTTAAGAGAAAATTCTAAGGTTCAGGCAGTGGAACATCACATCGAACATCAACAACAAGTCCTCCAACTCTTAAAGGATAACCTCGTGTTGGCACAAAATAGAATGAAACAACAGGCAGATCAACATCGCAGTGAAAGAAGTTTTGATGTAGGTGATTGGGTATTCCTACGGCTACAACCATATAAGCAAATGTCCCTAAAGCAAGCTAAGAAGGATAATAAATTATCACCAAAGTATTATGGTCCATACAAGGTGTTGCAAAAGATTGGTACTATGGCATACAAATTGGAGCTTCCTGCAGCTTCTCGATTGCACCCAGTTTTCCATGTTTCATGTTTAAAGAAGGTTATAGGTGACAAGCTCCCAATTCAAACAATATTGCCAAAACTTGATGAGGAAGGAAAAATTATATTGGAACCGGAAGCAGTCACAGAAACAAGAACTCGACAGCTACGAAATCGATCAATTTCAGAGTATCTTATCAAGTGGAAGAACTTATCCGCTGAAGATTCCACATGGGAGGATGAAAATTTTATGCAGAAGTATCCAGAACTACTCAAGCGTTGAGGACAACACTTTTTTGAAGGAGAGGGGCATGTTGGGTCCCTATAATACTAGTGATTACCCCATTACTATTGTAGTTATACCCCTTATTTATATTGTTGTGCCCCTATTACCCCCATATTGTTATTTCTGTGCCCCATAGAATCCCTCTATTGTTATTTTTGTGGCTTTATATTATTATTGTTAGGTCGGCTGGATTATATTGTGACTCCTTAGACTCCTATATATAGAAAGGAGGTTTTGTCATTTGTATCATCCAAGAATTGTTCATTTATGTAATGTAAAGGAGGTTGCCCCCTCGAAGAGGCTGAATTCTAAGGCGTTGATCTATCTTTTCTATCTTTTCTTGAGCTGGTTTCATAACAGACATGGTCTTTAGAACTTTTTGCAATCCTTCGAAATAGAATGGATCTTTTGTTTGTTTCTTCTTGGAGTCTTCCTTGAAGGTGACTTTCTTGGATTTCCGTTCCTCTATTGCGGATTTCTTTTCCAGGGCTATTATACGTTTCTCTATTGCTATTACTTCTTTCATGTTTTCGGCTAAGGTTGTTTTATTAGCCCTGTCCACAAAGATTTCTATGTTTGATGGTAGAGCAGTGATATACCATTCACTTCATACTTCTTCGCTGGGCTGGGAAGCAGTAGGAATTTTGTCTAGGATTTTATTGAAACGTAAATTGAAATCTTTAATAGGCTCTCTAGATTTGGCCCTAAGGTTAGATAGGTCATTGATTAGCATTGCCGTAGACCTATCATCACCAAACTTGGTCAGGAATTGCTGTTGGAAGATGTCCCAACTAGTGATAGATCCGGAGGGTAATGAGAAATACCATGATCCGATTGTTCCTTGCAGAGTATAAGGAAAAAGTCAAACAACAACATCTTCATTAGTGACCCCATTGAGATTAATGGATAGCATAAAGTTGTTTATATGCTCTTCTGTTAGCATGCCTACCTCGGGATTGAACTTAGGCAGCCATTTCTCAGGATGGGTCGATATTTGACTCAAGGGTGCATGCATTAAGACTGCCCCAGGGTTATTCCATGGAGACTGGGCCATTGCTGAACTACTAACAGATGAAAGTGCAGAAGTTGATCCCTGCGGTTGGGAAGATGAGGATACTACGATTGCAGATGATTGAGGAGGAGTTGTGGGGGTTCCAGTGGACGGATGGACAATGATCTGAAGTGGCAGAGTGGATGGTTGATTTCGCGGCAAAGAAGTTGAGATGGATGATGATGATGATAGAGTCTCGCTATTGGACTCCTTAAATGATTTCCTTGCTCTTTTCCTTGTGGGAAGAGGTAATTCGGTTGGTTGAACACCAAACTTTTCACTCTTTAATCTGGTCAGGGGATGAGCAGGGTTATATTGCGAAGTCACGTTGCCTTGAGATTTATTAGACCTTTGAGGAGAAATAGAAAATCGCTGAAGTTTGTGAATCACAGATTCGACTTTAAGAGGTTCAATGGTAGATTGTTCTGAAATGTCAGGGTTTGTAGCAGCAGTTGATACTCCAACGACTTCTAACTCTGGATTTAAGTGTAATGGAGAAGTCGAGGGAGGTGGTGAGGGCGATTTACTCTCAGAATGGTATTCAGATTTAGATTTACTTGCCATTCATAGTTCAGGCCCTCCTTCTAGCGCCAAATATGTTGAAGCCCCAAAAATCGGGTCTACAACAAGGGGGATACCCGCCGGTCCGGACCTTGGTTGGCAGCTCCTTATCCGTTTGGTATAGCGGGTTTGACTGGGGATATTGGACCAGTTTCCCAATCTATGAGTGTGTGTGTGTATAATTTGATGTTCCTGATCTAACAGTTCCTAATTGAGATATTCTAATTCTAACTTTAATATAATGCTATGCTATTGTAATCTAATAAGCAGCAACATCTAAGTCTATACTAACCCGGGATGTAATTCTTCTATTATGCGATCTAAAAAGATTTCAAATAACAACTGGTAATAAATATCATTCAACTATTATGAGAAAAGAAATCAATAAGGATGAACCACTTCGCATAAAAATTTAGACGAAACAGTTGTGAAAACATATCGCATAATGAACTATTCATACATTACGCATAAATAAATAGCTATCACCGTACAAAAGTGCCAAATGATAACTCAGGCATTCATGCAATAATACATAAACAACTAAAAACTGTATATCACTTTAACACATAAGCAGAAATGGTCAAGAGATAAAAGTACCATTTATGACTAGTCCTACTCATGAGCTTCAAGCGATAATGATTTATCTCTCTTTGCTCTAACATCCACTTAGAGTACAGAAGTGCAACATTAGTAGCAGATATCAAATGCAAACATCAACAAATCCTGTTCCATTCATTCATCAAAACCTCCTCGGAGGGTGCAAAAATGCATGTTCTGAGGACAAGTTTTTGCTAAATTTCTGGACCCTTCTCTAAATGCATGAGAAGGGTTTAAATGCTACTAACTAAATAACTAAATTACAAAGATTCAGGATGCGGTTTAAATGACCGCCCTTTTTCTAAGCAAAAATAAATCAAAACTATTTCTAAAAATTAAATCTAATATCTAACTATTTCTACATTTGCTCCTTAACGTTGCAAGCATTCAGTATTTGCTTGAGTAGAGTCGGCTGACTGTCTTCTGCTTTTGGTTGAGCTAAGCAAACAAAATTGGCAAGAGCTAGCACCATCTTCTCAGCAAAATTGATGATATGCTCGAGAGTCATCCACTGACTATGTGGCTTTACCGTGTATGTCCAGTAATAATCTCAGTTCAACTTGGTTAACCCTTTGGATTGCTTCTGCCTTTTCTTTAGCTTTATGTTTCCAGTTTGTTTTTATCATTGCTTTCTTGCAATTTTCGGGCTTACAGGTGACAGAGCAGTTAGAGGCTTTCCTTCTCGAGCAATTTTCTCAGCGATGCGCGATTAGGCGCTAATCGCGCATCGGAAACTGCCTCTGTTCTTTGATCGGGCTTCTTTGATGCATTTTTTCGCCTTTTGCACCTCTTCCTCTTTATCGGGTATAAAGCTCAAAATTTGTAAAAATAATGACCTTGTGAGCTCTTGACCCTGAGCATTAAACTGTCTGTTGATATCAGCATCGCTCAATACCCATTTAACCTTGGCTGTATATGAAAGATCTGTAATGGATGGCTCAATAGCATTTTGTGAATCTGAGGCTCTGTCACATGCGGTATTTGTTTATAAGGGCGTCTTTTCTCTACCTTTGAACATTGAAGCCTTCCCCTTTTTCCCCATAGCTTCCTGCACATTACTTTGTGTAACTTTTGTTCTTCGTTTCTGCAGTTCACAAGTGAGGAGAGAGTAATGATAATAAATAATGATATGAAAGCTTTAAATGCCACAGAGATGCAAAAACATGCCATCTGACGTGAACTGGCTCTTTGAAAAACACAAAACCATATTTTATTAACAACTGGCGTGTAATTCATTAATTATCATTAAAGCGCGTAACCAGTTCTTGGTTCATGAAAAACTTTTTCTTGAATATTGAGCCAGGAAAATCTGCGATGGAATGTTTCTGCAATTTGCATTGCAGTATCACATTTCTCTATGTCGCATTATCGCAATTTCATCGTGCTGTTCTATCGCAAGGTTGTTTGATTGCAACATCGCAAAGATCGCAGATCGCAATATCGCAAGATCGCGGATCGCTTAATCGTTTAATTGTTACGTGCATTTTATGCGATTTTGCGACATGCGATATGCCATATTGCATATCAGGGATTTTAAGGTTTTCCAACGTGAGTGTTTATTAATGCATGCGATGCGATGGAGTTTGCGTCGCAATATCGCATTTTATCATTTTGACTCATAAGAAAATTCCCTATCATTCTTGGCGTGATGCGATATTTCTTAAGGAGTGACATATAAGCACTAATTAATTTTTTAAAATTTTTTGACTAAGAGTCCCCACTTACATAGTGTTATTTCTAATACTAAATAAGGAGGGGGGTTGTTGGTGGCCACAACAGTAGGGTCGCCATTTCTTAAGTGCATGTAGTATTGCCAACATTTCCTTCTCATAAATAGCTTTGTGAAAATACTTTCCTTTGATTGGATGACTTTCGAAAGAAATGGGTCTTTCTTCTTGCATTTAAACAACACCAATTCCATTTCCTGAGGCATCAAATTCCACAATAAAGGTTTTTATAAAGTCTGACGTAGCTAAGACCGATGCTTGGCACATTTCCTCTTTAAGATGTTCAAAGGCCTTTGTTTCTTGTGGAGCCCCTAAAAATGCATCTTTCTTCAATAATGTTGTTAGAGGTGCTTCTATCCTCCTATAATTATTAACAAACTTGCGATAATACCATGTCAACCCGAGAAATCCTCGCAAATTCTTTATGGATGTGGAGATTTTCCATTCCATAATGGCTTTAATTTTTCTAGGGCCTACCTTAACACCTTCATGAGATACAATATGACCGAGATATTCCACCTCTTGTACTCCAAGGAAACATTTGGAGCTTTTTGCATATAATTGTTTGTCCTCCAATAGTTTGAGCACCCCATCAACATGTTGAACATGATGCTTCCAAGACTTGCTATAGATTACTAGTATATCATCAAAAAATACTAACAAAATTTTTCTAAGGAAGGGTTTGAAAATGGAATTCATAAAACCTTGAAATATAGAAGGTGCATTGGTAAGGCCAAAAGGCATGAACAAAAATTCATAACGACCCTCATGAGTTCTAAATATTGTTTTCAGAATGTCTTCAGTCTTCATTTTGATTTGATGATATCTTGAACGAAGATCCACCTTGGTGAAGTAAATTGATCCTTGCAATTCATCCAGCAGTTCATCAATGACAAGAATGAGAAGTTTACCTTTAATAGTGAGCTTGTTTAGCTCCCTATAATCCATACACATGCGCCATGTTCCATCCTTCTTGTGCACCAATGCTACTAGAGTAGAGAAAGAACTTTGACTAGGTTGATTTATACCAGCCTCTAGCATTTCTGCAACCATACGTTCAATTTCACTCTTTTAGGCATAGGAATATCTGTAAGGCCTGATGTTTGGAGGAACACTTCCTGGAATCAAATGAATAACATGATCATGATCACGAATAGGTGGGAGACATTTGGGAGTATCAAATACCTTGGAATGATTTTCCAAGACTTTGTTGGAGATCTAGAGAAATAGATGATTTCGATGTGGGAACCTCTAGCGAACATAATTGTGCAATTACGCCTCGTTGTTATTTCTTTAGAAGCTTTTTCATTCCATTAGATCTCATTATCTTTCCTGGTTTCCTTGCAATACCTCTTAATTCAACTTCCTTTCCTTTCGAAGAAAATTTCATGAAAATTTCTTGAAAATTAAAAGCTATCATACCCAAGGATTATAGCCATTGGACCCCTAGTACAACATTAGCACCACTCATTGGAATAGAAAGCATTGTGCTCTTCAATACATATTCTACCATGGATAGCTTGATATTATGGCACTTTCTAGAGTAATTTATGGTTCCTCCACTTGCAGTCATCACTTGACACTCTGGTGTTGGATATAGGAAGCAATTCAATTCCTTGGCTATCTTACAATGAATAAAATTATGGTTATTGTTTGAATCAATCAACACTATCACCTTTTTCTTTTTGATATGTCCTTCTATCTTGATAGTTTAAGGAGTGGTAATTCCAGCCAATGCATTACAAGATATGGTCAGATTCATTTCTTTTTCTCTAGGGTTTGTTCCTGGTGTATATCCTCTTCTTTTAACGTTTCTTGTTCCTTTTCTTCCTCCTCTTCACAATCTATGTAAAATAATTTCTTCTTAGAACACTTATGACCTTTAGTGTATTTGCTACCACAATTGTAACAAAGACCATTTTCTCTTTTTTCTTCCAATTGTTGCGGTGTCAAACTTGTAGGTTGTGGAAGGCTAGGGGAAACAACACTTCCATCCTTATAGCTGTGAGTGGTAGGCTTCCTTGTTGCCATAATTTTTCTTTCCATTTGTCTTGCTAACCTGAATGCCTTCTCCAATGAGTCAAGTTCCCAAAGGCGAACCTCATGTTGGATGTTATCCTTTAAAGTCCCTATGAAAACATCAATCCTATGCTCCTTTGGAATATCTTTTACCCTTATATTCAATTTTTGGAAGTCCTCAATGTGCTCCATCATTGAATGCTTTTGTTTGAGGTTTATCAATTGACTAAAAAAGTGTTTCTTTTTGTATCCTCATAATGTGCTATCATTTCTCCCGTAAAAATTGCCCAAGTGACAATTTGTTTACAAGAGAAAAACCATCGATACCATACAAATTGATTTGGTTCCAAATATAAAGTTGAAATGTGTACCTTTTGTGTGTTTTTCACATTATGCAGATCGAAATATTGGTCCATCTATAGTATCCATGTTATGTGATCCTTGTCATCAAACTTCCTCATATCGATCTTTGGAACATGGTGTGTCTTCAATCCAATGTTAGAGCCTATAAAATCATGATTAACATTTCTTTTGTTCTCATCATGAATTTCCTTTACTACCCTTTCACCATTAGTAATCGTTTTAGTCAAATCTATCTTCAAATCTTCCATGTCACCTTTCAGTTTTTCTTCTATACCATCCATCTTAGCGTCGATGCCATTCATCTTAGCTTCCATTCCATCCATACTAGCTTCCACGCCATCCATCTTAACTTGCACGCCATTCATATTAGCTTCCACACCATTAATATTAGCTTCCATACCTTTCTTTAAACCATCAATCTTAGCTTCTATTATCTTTTGTGAGAGTGAAATTTGTTGCACTTGGTCTCGTAATTTTGATATATCATGTTGCATTTCTTCCTCTTCTTCATGAGTCATGCTAGATATTTTAGGTTTCTTACTAGGTGTTTCCATTTTATTTCTTCGGGGCATAAATTAATGATAATTATGCTTCACTATGCCCTTTTAACTTCAAACTAATTTTTCAACCAAACTTATGCAAAATTTTAAAAATACTACACACCTTTTTTCGCTTTGTAGAAGCTCGATATTGAATCTGTTGTATCGCTGTAATTGCAGATTGCCAAGGTCTAAAATTTCTTCCCATAGTAGCCCTCTGTGTCCTCTTTCTAATTCCACCAGTCTAATCAAAATTGGATTCTCCAAGAAAGACTTATGCCCAATGTCCCAGGATAACCTGATTATATAATTTTTCAGTAGAGAAAACTTGTACGATGTGCCACGTGTCATTGTTTCAACCTTCGGATCTGAAAAAGCTGCATAGAAAACTACAATTTGTCCTCTTTCTGTAACTTCTTATGAAATTTCAATCTGATGCTCAGCGAGAAATTTATGACGATTGTCCCTAGGTCACCTGTTTGGAATGTAATTCGGGAGTCTGCAAAAACCCTAACTTCCTTAGATCATATCTCCAAAAACTATAGCGATACAAGATCTAAAATTTGGACTTGACATTATGAACAATTTCAGCTCAAATGGGTTTTTTTTTAGCTTCTGAAACTTCACATAAAAAACGTTATAGCGAAAATGCCATGATGACCTGTTTGGAGCAGCGAAACCCTAGAATCCAAAGTTTTGATACCAAATGTAATGAAACTAGTTCACAAAAAGATAGAAAGGAAAGATCAGTGCCTTAAAAATCAACCTCTTCGAGGGGGAAACCTCCTTTACATTACATAAATGAAAAATTCTTGGCTGATACACATGAAAAAACCTCCTTTCTATATATAGGAGTCTAAGGGGTCACAATATAATCAAAGCTGACATAACAATAATAATATAAGTGCAGAACAATAACAATAATGGGCTTCTATGGGGCATAATAATAACAATATGGGGACAATAGGGGCACAACAATAACAATAAGGGCTACAATGCCAATAATAATGGGGGGATCACTAGTATTATAGGGACCTAACAATTTCTAGATGACTTTGTTATTGTGTACTTAGATGATATTCTCATATTCAGCAAGTTAAGAGATGAACATGTCATGCATGTAAACAAAGTCCTAGATGTCTTGAGAAAAGAACATTTCTTTTTAAAGATGTCGAAATGTGAATTTGGAAAGACTTCTTTAGTGTATTTGGGACACACTGTTGGAGGAGGTGAGCTAAAGATCAAACCCTCTAAGTTTGAGGTCATTTTGAATTGGCCCAAGCCCAATACAGTTACAAAGGTAATAAGCTTTTTAGGGGCAACACAATATTGGAGAAAGTTTGTTGCTAATGTTTCTTCCATTGCAGCTCCATTACATGCATTGACAAGTGTCAAGAAAGTCTTCCATTGGGGACATGTACAATAGAAATAATTTGATGCTTTGAAGCAAAAGATAAGTTCAACATCGGTATTGGCACTTCTAGATCTTAGATAGCCATTCGAGATTCAAACGGATGCAAGCAATTATGCCATGGGAGCAGTTCCGTTGTAGCATGGTAAGACCATTTCATTTCATTATGAAATCTTTAATGGATTTGTAACTAACTATCCCACCAATGACAAAGAACTTTATGCATTGGTACAAATTGTTAAGAAATGGAAGCACTATTTGATGGGGAAGGAGACCATCATCCATACCGACCATCAACCATTGCAGTATTTACAGTCACAGTCAAAGTTGCAGCAGTCACGACATTTCATATGGATGGGTTTTCTACAACAATTTCATTTGGTTATCAGGTATAAAAAGGGAATCTACAATAAGGTAGCTTATATGCTTTCAAGGCCTATTTTAAATTCATCTGTTATACTCAATCATAATTATGTTTTGCATGAAAGTTACATAGAACAATATGAAAATGATAGTGACTTTCAAGAAGTATATGCAAGCTTGAGTCAAGGAAACCAAATTGAAGAGTTGGATTATCATGTACATAACAATTTGTTGTATCACTTGGGCAAGTTGTGTATTCCACAGGGAGAAAGAAACAATATCATAAGGGAGGCGCACACTTCATTGATTGTTGGAGACTTTGGTGTAGGCAAGACAATAGAAAATCTTCAAGGGTATTATTATTGGCCACACATGGTGGATATTGTTTCTCGTTTCATAAGAGGATGTTATTTATGTGATACAAGTAAGTCTAGCAATAGGAAACTTGATTTATACACTCCACTTCTGGTACCTTCACGTCCATGGGGGAGTATCTCAATGGATTTTGTAGGAGGTCTTCCATTATCAAGGAAAGGTCATGATTACTTGTATGTAGTTGTAGACAGGTTCAACAAGATGTGCATATTAACACCATGTAAAAATCAAATTACAGCTGAACAAACAACTCATCTTTTCTTCGAAAACATTTGGGTTCATTTTGATCTTCCTACTTCTATTGTAAGTGATCAAGATTCTCGATTTATTGGGAATTTTTGGTCAAATTTGTGGGACATGATGGACACAAAGTTAAAGAAGAGTACAACCTTTCATCCACAAACAGATGGACAAACCAAGGTGGTCAATAGAACAATTATTCATCTTCTTAGAGGATATTGCAACAAACATCCCAAGTTGTGGGATGAAAAATTGCATTACATACATCATGCGTACAACAGGGAAAAACATTCTTCCACAAACACATCACCATTTGCAGCATGTTATGGGTACTTGCCAAGATCACCATTGGACTTCATCTTTGAGAAATATGTCAACATCGATGGTCATAGTGACATTGATAATGCAAATAGGTTCATAAAGCAAATTTAGTTGATACATCATACAGTGTAAGAACAACTTGAGAAAAGTCAAAGCAACTACAAAGCAAGGCATGAAAAACACCAAGTTCATCACAAATTTCAAGTTGGCGACAAAGTTTGTTTATATATTAGCAAAGAGAGACTTTAAGGGGAAGGTAAAAATCTTAATCCAATCCATTATGGTCCTTTTAAAATTCTAGAAAAGATTGGTAACAATGCATTTAAGCTTGATTTTCCTCCTTATATGCAAATATACTCTGCTGTTAATGTTGAGAATATGAGATTGTTTGAGCCTCCTTTGATTGATGATCAAGGAGATCATGTTTAGCTTCCATCAATAGATTATTTCTCGCCAGAATATCTAGATGAGCTTCAACAAGATCTCATACTTGACAAAAGGACTAGGACTTCAAAAAGAGGGGATGTCAAATACCTTAGAGTGGGACTCAAGGGGAAAATGCCTTCTTAGGCCAAATGGTTGCAAACCAAGAAGGTGAGGGAGTTGTACCCTCACCTGTTGAATAATTGATAGTATCTTTTGGGGTCCAAAAGGATTCTAGTGGGGATGAATGATCAAGTGCTCAGTATTTAGCTCAAAAATAAAAGTTCTCAGAATGTCTTGAAACCTAAACGACTGTGTCTGTCTCAGAAAAGCGATCCTAACACAACTCATTTCATTTAAAACAGAGTTCGTATGAGAAAGTTATTGTGTTCTGATCACTTTGCTAAACAGGTGAAATTTGCAAAAAAAATGCTCAGTCACTACAAAGTCAACAGTCTGTACTGCTGACGTGGTAGGTGACTAGGCATGGTCAATGCTGGTCAACAGAAAATCAGGGATGGACAAGTGGCATCGTTTGGTTGGGTTGTACAGGTGGTGTGTTGGCTCATTATTATTGGTTTATTTTTGGACCAATAGAAGAATACCACGTGGCAAGCTCGAAGTTCAAGATGTGGCAACTCCCAAAGGCCTTGGCAGTCTACATAGTGGAGAAAAATATTATGGTTGGAAGTTGGGTTGAACCTGCGACCTCTGGCCTACCATTTGCGTGACTTTACCAACTCCTTTACACCATGTTTCTTACCATAAAAGTTCTTCGCATGAATTTAATGTGTAATGGTTATGGGTTTGGCAGTTAGGGGAGGGACAACCCTCCCCCATGTGAATGCATTGTTACAAACTGCAAACAGTTTCAGTCTACCTCGGCGGACAATTCACCATACTCCAAATGATTACCACATGTGAACGCAAGGGCTGTAACATAAAACGATTAGCATGATGGATAGTTCACAAAATTGCGACGGTAATGTTAACTCCACATGTGAACAGACCACCAAAAACCCCTAATGGTTAACCACTCTGATGGTTTCAGATCCAATGGTTAATGTGATGTTAACCATTGCATGTGACAACAACCACAAAAACCGTCGTAAGTTAAGGTTTTAGTTCACGCTAATCTGGGATTAAAAATTAATTAAGTGCAGTTAACCTTAATTAAATCTGAGGTTAGTCTGGTAGAGAATTTTGTAGTGCCCCCAAATTCAGGTCTACCTCCAAATTTAGCAGGGCTAACTAGAGATATTCCAGAATTAGAGGAGAAATTGTAGGAAAAAAATTGTCTGAGTCATAGAGAAGTCAATTTTCGCCCAAATTGAGCTCAGAAAGAGGTGTTCTTGGCTGATTTGGACATTCTAACCACATTGGTGTAGATATCAGGAGCCATAGAGCTTTTTAAAACATAATTTTTCCACATTGAGATAAAACAGAGGCCCAAGCCATGGAAGTTGGACCAAAGAGATGTAGCCCAGGACGGGTGAACTCCTTCATCAAAACATTGTATTAAAGTGTCTCTTTGATGGTTTGATATACTTTAAATGTATGATGTTCAATATTTGTGTTTGAAGTTATTTTTCTCATGAATTTCATTTTAAACTTAAGGAAATTTACCTGATTGTATGCACGAACAACTAAGGAAACCCCAGTACAAGAAGCAATAAGCAAACACATGTTCAAAAATCTGTAATTGTTATTAGCACAACAAAACTAATCATACAAAAATAGTTTAGGAAGTATGGCATGGTGATGGGGAACTGTTTGTCTCTGAAGGCAAGTATGGCGACGAGATACTTCAGAGGTTACACATGGAGAGTTGCAAACCCATGGAGACACCTTTAGTGATCAAATGGAGGAAGGAATATGCCACTTCAAGTGAGGAAGTGGATGCTACTGTTTACCCACAGTTGGTGGGTTCACTAATGTATCTTGTGAACACACAACCAAATATGTGATATGCAGTCAACCAACTAAGCCAAGCTATGGTTAGGCTAGCCAAATTATTTTGGAGGGCAACTAAGCATGTTCTATGGTACCTCAGAGGCACTACCCAGTTTGGACTATGGTACAAATGGACAGAGGGAGTGAAGATATGTAACTTCATAGATGCAAATTGGGTGGGGAGTCCATCAAATCGAAAGAGTACACTAGGTGGAATTTTCAGTGTTGGGTCCACAATGGTTTCTTGGTACAAAAAGAAGCAAAGATCAATGGCACTCATTTCGACCAAAGCATAATGCATGGCTTCCAGTCAAGCAACATGTGAGGTGATCTGGATGAGAAAGTGATCCAGGTGGATATTGGTGGCCACCCACCAAGTCCACTTTGACCCCCACCATTGTTTCTTCTAGATTTTCAATTTCCTTAATTGTAGCACAATTTACTATTTTTAGCAATTTCGGGTCCTGAACTTCCCAAGCCGTTTTGAGGCCCTAAATGATGTTTTTTGGGAAAACTAGGAGCAACATGAATCCATGGACTAATGTTTCTCTTCCCAAAGTTGTATTTCTCAGATAGATATTTCTAACAAGATATTGTGTGCATCAAACGGAGATCGTATGCCAAAGTTACGACCCTGGGAAGTTGATGTACTAATTTACACAAACGGGGCCCACAGTTTGGCGGTTCATCTTCTAGGGTTAGGTTTTTGGATGTTTAGGGTTTTCTATTGTTTCTCAATAATAAATATACCTTTGAGCCTCATTGTAACACAATTCAAAGGCATGTAGCCACCACATCTCTTCTCAGAGATAAGATACCATCGCCCTAGCTAGTTTATTTCGATTTATGTTTGTAAGCATATTTCAGTATTTTGCAGTAATGAAATGAAGTATTATTTCCATTGCATCTCTGTGTTTATGGTTATCTCTATAATTTTTTGCATTCCTGTTTAAATACGGATCAAGTGGTATCAGAGCAGTCTGCATTTTATTTGTTTTTCTTTGCATGTCCCCAATGAGTTCGGGATATAAGGAGTTAGGGCTTGAACTAGTCTAACCTTTGCAAGACCAACCTTGCAAATCCCGATGGCCTCCCATGGCGGAGGAAAAGAAAGACGAGGGGGTAGGAGATCCTATCAAAATATTTCTCGAAGAGGTCCTCAAGTGACAAAGGAACACGATGATGGACAACTTTGCCCAGATCCTTCAGCGGCTACCCAGGGGTGACACATCTACTTCCAGTAGCCACTCTGGAAGTGCCACACCCTTTAAGGTACAAGTTAACTTTGAAATTCCCATATTTGAGGGTTAGATAGATGTAGACTTCGTAGATAAATGGTTAAATCTGTTAGAAGGGTATTTTTCTGCTCATGATTTTTCCGGTCGGGAAAAGATTACTTTTGCACTTCTCAAAGCCGCCCCCCATGTCAAGGATTGGTGGGAAACCTACTGCGAGCAGAAGGATGAAAGTATGGCCTAACTATTTTTCAATCACACCCACTTGGAATTCATTCCGGACTGCCATCAAGGAGCAGTACTACCCTGTCGAAAGCTATGAGGATCAATACATTAAGTGGACCACGTTGCGGCAGGGAAGGGACCAAGACGTGCCAGAGTTTACCAATATTTTCCATACCCTTCGCACAAAGTTGGGTATCAAAGATTTGGAGTAGCATTTGGTACTCAAATACCTCAGTTGCTTGCACAGGTGCATCTAGGAAGAAATAGAATTCCTGAACATCTCCTCTCTCGGCACGACATACCGACATGTCGTCAAGATAGAGCAAAAGTTTAAATAGAAGAAGCGAGACATTGGATCTATGAATCTGAAGCAAGGGAAAGGTTCCCCCAAACCACAGAACAAAGGACAAAGCCAAGGTGGGGTAGCCCAAGACAACCCACCAAAGCTGCAAGTAAAGAACAATGCCGCGAAGCCGAAAAAGGACACGGGAAAGTGGTGTAAGTTCCATAAGAGCTCCACTCACAACACAAGTGAGTGTTGGGCCAAGCAGTCACTGGTGGCCGAGCTAAAGGTTTCAGAATCATATGCATGTTTCGACTCTCAGTCAGAACCTAACAAGGGGAATGACAAAGGAAAGAAAATTATCAATGCGGAGCCCAACGCCACTATTGCCACCATGAAGATCCAAAAGGAGGAACCCAAAGATCTAGAGGAGGAGGAGCGTCTCTTCCACTCCCAGATGTGGGTAAAGGGCTCCCCGCTACAGTTCATTATCAACAGTGGGATCCAAAAGAACCTCATTTCAGCAGAGGTCGTGAAGTGGCTGGGCTTACCAACCACAACACATCCACAACCATACACCATCGGGTGGCTTCACCAAGGATAAGATCTTTGCATGAGCCAGCAGTGTCGCTTTCCATACAACATCAAGCCCTTCACGGATGAGGTATTGTGTGATGTTGCTCCCCTTGATGTTTGTGATGTATTATTGAGACAACCATACTTGTGGAAATGACATGTTGTGTATGAATCAAGGCCCTGTTCTGTTATTGTTACTTTAGGAAATAAGTTGTACAGAATACTGGAGATAGCACCGGTCATCACCATCTCTTTGGTTACTACAAAGAAATGTAGTAAGCTCATTTAAAAAACTAGGGAATTTGTTTTCCTGATGATACGCCCTCAAGGAAAGAAGAAGACGGTGGCCACGACCTCCATACAGGGCCCCTCCGCACAACAACTATAGATGGACAAGGTCGTGGAGGAGTACGAGGACATCTTCACCTCCCCCGCAGGGGTTCCTTTGCACTGTCAGGTCAAGCACTCCATCAATCTAACCCCAGGTGTGCTGCTGCCTAATGGACCAATCTATCAGCATTCCATTCTGGAGAACGATGAAATCAAGAGGCAGATTTAGGCGCTGATGCAGAAATGTCACATCTGTCCGAGTTCATCGCCCTATGGGAGCCTGATCGTGTTGGTACAAAAGAAAGATGGGACTTGGAGACTCTGTATTGACTATCGGGCGTTGAAAAAGATCACTATCCATAATAGGTACTCGATCCCATGGATTGATGACCTCCTGGACCAACTGAAGGGGGAAAAATATTTTAGCAAGATCGATTTGAAGTCAGGATATCACCAGGTACAAATCGAACCCTCCGATGTGTGGAAGACTGCCTTCAAAGCCAAGGAGGGCCTTTTTGAATGGTTGATTATGCCTTTCAGATTGACAAATGCTCCTGCAACCTTCATGAGGCTAATGGATGACATATTGCAGGCATTCACCCACTCATTTTTAGTGGTATACTTGGATGACATCCTGATCTTCAGCCAAAGTTAGGAAGAGTACCTCCACCACATCCGACGGGTTCTCCAAAAACTGCGGCAACGCAAGTTATGTGCCAGTTCGGAGAAATGCACTTTTGGCATGACCCAGGTTCAGTATCTGGGATACATTATTGATGAATGGGGGGTGCATGTGGATCCAACCAAGATCCAAGTCATTCGGGATTGGCCATCTCCAACCACTCCGATAGAGCTCCACAACTTTCTAGGTCTTACCAACTTCTACTGCAAGTTCGTGTTGGTATTTTCTCATATCGCTTGGCCCTTGAGTCAAGTCACCAAGGGAAGAGAGAAAGCAAAATTCCTTTGGTCTGAATATCAACAGAAGGCATTCACAAAGTTGAAAGATCGCCTCTGCTTGGCACCAGTGCTCGCATTACCAAACTTTCAACAACCATTTGAGGTCGAGATAGATGCCTCTGACTATGCTATTGGGGCAGTCCTTACACAACACGGGCATCCAATGACATATCATAGTGAGACACTTTCAGACATAGTCCGGAAATATCCCACTTATGACAAAGAGATGTATTCCATTGTGGAGGCCTACCAACAATGGAAGCATTAAATTTTGGGGAAGGAAATGACCATCCACATAGACCACTAACCCCTGCAGTTCATACAGACCCAAGGGAAATTGCAGAATGATCGCCATCAGAAATGGTCCACATATGTGCAACAGTTCCATTTGAATATCAAGTATAAGAATGGAAACACCAATAATGTCGCAGATTGCCTCAGTCGACCACCGATCATGGCATTAACCACCGTGCTCAACTCTTGTGGTTACGAGACTTTTGATTGGCCACTTCTCTACAAAAGCAACCTAGAATTTGGCCACACATACCAGAAACCCTTGGAGGGTCAACATGTTCTAGATTTTCACCTCCAGGATGCCCTGTTATGCCACCTGGGTCACCTTTGTGTTCCTTCAAGCGAGCGTGCCAATATGATTTGGGAATCACACTGCAGTCGGGCTGCTAGGCATTTCAGGGTTGAGAAAATGGTGGCAGTACTGCATAAGTATTTCTATTGGCCGAATCTTTGACAAGATGTCGGGAAGTACATCAGATCATGCACTACCTGCGGCATTGCCAAACTAACCATTAATAAGAAAGGCTTGTATATCCCTCTGCCTACCCCTAGTCAACCTTGGGAATCCATCTCCATGGATTACATGTCAGGCCTTCCTTCTACTAAGAATGGAAACGACTGTGATTTTGTGGTCATCGACAGGTTCTCAAAGATGGCCATTATGGCGGCCTGCAAGAAGAATATCACAGCAGAAGCCACTACTAAACTCTTCTTTAAATGAGTTTGGGTACACTTTGGGATCCCACATTCTATCATCTTAGATTGGGACAACAGGTTCCTCAACACATTTTGGTCTAGTCTCTGGTCGATGCTGGACACCAAACTCACTATTTCCACAACCTTCCATCCTCAAATTTATGGCCAGACAAAGGTTGTCAACATGATTATTGTACACATTCTGCACATGTACAACTCAAAGCATCCACACACATGGGATGAGAGCCTCCCCTATGTTCAACATAGCTACAATTGGTCTCTCCACATCTTGACTGGCCATAGCCCTTTTAGGTGGGCTTGGGATTCCATCCACTATGTCCCATTGATGTGGCCATGCCATTTGCAGCTACTCACATAGATTTGGCTCATGTCCAGTTCGAAATAGATAATGCAAACAACTTCATTAAGCACATCCAACATATTTGCCAATAGGTCCATGACATTTTGGAGAAATCAAATGCCAAGTACAAGCAGCGACATGATCAATATCGGGTGCCACACAAATTTTAGGTGGGCGACAAAGTCTGGTTGCATTTGCGAAAGGAAGACCTTATTGGAGCCTATCGGAAACTCAGACCACTCTGATATGGTCCTTGCACCATTACAAGGGCTGTGGGAGACAATGCATTTGAGCTCAACATTCCCCAATTCCTTGGCTGGCACCCAGTGTTCAATGTGACCGCCTTCAACCATACTTTCCACTATTACTAGACACATTCGACATTACAGAACAACTCACACCCATAGAGTTAAATCCAAATTGCATGGAACAAGATGCAACTGATCAGATCATGGACAAACAAATTAAGCACCATCGCTAGCAGAATATCCAACTGTATTGAGTTGTCAAAGCAAGCCAACTCCTTCAAAAGTGCAAGTGGCTCACCAGGGACCAAGTTCAGTAGAAGTTTCCTCATCTCATGAAGGAACTCAACGCAATGGGGACCATTGTTTCCTAAGGGGGGAGGAATGATCTAGGTGAATATTGGTGGCCACCCGCCAAGTCCACTTGGACCCCACCATTGTTTCTTTTAGCTTTTCAGTTTCTTTAATTGTACCACAATTTACTATTTTTAGTAGTTTTTTAGGTCCTGAACTTTTGTATCCGTTTTGAGGCCCTAAATGATATTTTTTGGGAATATTGGGAGAAACATGGTTCCATGGACTGATGTTGCCCTTCCCAAAGTTGTAGTTCTCGGATAGATATTTCTAATGAGATATTGTGCGTGACAAACGAAGATTGTATGCCAAAGTTACGACCCCGGGAAGTTGATGTACCAATTTACCCTAACGGGGCCCACAGTTTGGTGGTTCATCTTCTAGGGTTAAATTTTTGGATTTTTAGGGTTTTCCATTGTTTCTCAACAATAAATAGGCCTTCGAGCCTCATTGTAACACAGTTCAGAGGCATGTAGCCGCCACATCTCTTCTCAGAGATAAGCCACCATCGCCTTAGCTAGTTTATTTCCATTTCTATTTCTAAGCATATTTCAGTGTTTTACAGTAATGAAATGAAGTATTATTTCCACTGCATATCTGTGTTTATGGTTATCTCTATAATTTGTTGCATTCTTGTTTAAATCTGGACTAGAAAGATACTTGTTGGATTGTTTGGTAAGATGATGGATCCAATTGTGATCTACTCTGATAATCCGAGTTTCATCAAGCTCTATGAAAATCCTACTTTTCATGATCGATCCAAGCATATAGATATCAAATATCACCATTAATGGGATAGTGTGCAAAGGCAGATAATGTTGTTGTAGTACATTCCGACAGAGGAAAAAGATCTTGATATTTTGACAAAGGCCTTGTCAAGAGGGAAGTTAGAGTTCCACAGGTGCAATATAGGGGTGGTTGATAATAAATTTCTTACTAAGAGGGAGCGTTGAAAAATGAAGCAATAAATTCTCAATTTGATTTTTCCTTGATTAAATTGAGAAAATTTGAATTTCCACATCAACAGACAACTTGGATGATTTTAACTTGTGTGACATGGATTGTGTCACCCATTTTACTTAGTAAAATAAAGTTGGAGGACTTAGAGTTTAGTTCTGCATGTGTGATTGCTAATTTGTAGCAATCAAGTTTAGTTATCTCAAGTTGTTTTCAGTTAAACTAGTTCCAACCTTTGGAGGAACTAGTGGAAGGCCAATTAAGCAATGGGACTTTAGTCAAACTCAGTGATCATCCAGTTAATTCGTAAATCAACCCAAAATATCTAGTGCATGCAGAGAATTCAAGTTACTCACTTAAGCTGGAGATTCCAAGACAGTGTAGCATCAGTTGTAGACTAGTCTTGAGTGTACAGGTGTTGCAGGCAGTCAGATGATCAACCTAAAGGAATTGCACAAATAAATTGAGGGAATTTTTCCTAAATAATAGGTGCTAATTCCTCAAGGAATAGTGCAAGGAAATAGGAGCTCAAGCCGAGGGAAAATTTGACTAAGTCTGGGTTAGAGGTCTTCTGTGAGCAAAGAGATAGGTTGTGCATTTGTAGGGTGAGCTCAGTTGAGTAAATCAATTGTAATACATCTATATTTCATTTGATTAATGCAAGAGGCATTGGGGTTTTTAGAAAATTTATTTCCCTAGATAAAAATACTTGTTGCATGTGTTTTATTCCTTCTTGCATGTCTGAAATTTTAGTTTTAAATTGTGAAATAATGTCCATAGAGTAGTAGTATAGATCTATGTATTGTGATTTTTATTAAAACTTCGTGAACAATTGCAAATATACAACATAATTTCTACATATTTCCTAAAGAAAGAATCAAGAAAAAAATTCTCTTTTCCTTTATTATAGATATTATAATCATACCAAATAATCTTAGTGACTCACTTGTGTTGCTTCAATGATGGAAAAATATGTTCCAAACAATACTTCAAACTAAGAAGTTTTATCTTTTTCTAGGAGCATCCACCAATTAGTATGGGCACCAAGTATCTATGGCATGAAGAATAACAATAATCTCCATCTCATAGGTGGATTTTCCGAAGTTTTGATCACAGAATTGCTTATTAGCAAATAGCACGGGGTGTCCCTCTCACTTGAGCACAACTCCCAAAATTTTGTCTAAAGCATCACATTTCAATAAAATGTTTTAGTTAAATTAAACATTGATAAGATGGATGTAGTATAGATAGTTTCCTTTAATGATACAAAGGCCTCATCTGTGTCATCATTCTACACAAAGGACTTTTTTTTAGTGAGGTGGTTAAGGGAGCTATAATTCTTCTATACTTTTGTACAAACTTCATGTAGTATCCCATATATCCCAAGAAACCATGTAATATTTTCAAATTATTGGAGTGTGGCCAACCCTGCATACTCTCAATTTTCTTGAGATCCACTCTAAATCAATTTTAATCGATGATGTAACCCAATTACTACACTTTATATGAACCAAACATGTATTAAAAACATTTGAGGAATAACTTCTTATCCTATAGGAGTTTTAGAGGTTTTGAATATGCTCTATATATATGCTTTCCATGTTTTCTTATAAATAAAAATATCATCAAGGAATACAAGCACAAAATTATGTAGGAATGGCCAAAAAAATTGCTCATTATGCTATGAAAGGTGGATGTGTCATTTCAAAGACCAAAATACTTAGTAAAAGCTCATATTGTCCTTCATGTGTGTAGAAATTTGCCTCAGGAATGCCCACCTCGTTCATTCGAATTTGGTGGTACACTGAGTGAAGGTCCAATTTAGTAAATAATTTTTCACCATGAAGCTCATTCCAATAAATCATTAAATAGGGCGGGAAATTTGTCTTTGATGGTTAACCTATTAAGAGCATAATTTTAATTTTCACAATATTCTATAATGTAATAATCACTTAAAACAATCTCATTCACTTTCATTCAGCCCAATAATAATTAAGAAATTATTAATAGAATGGTAAACATTAAATGCACAATAAAAGATAGCCAAGCAAAATGAGACACAAAGATTTTGGTCAAAGACCAGGGGAAAGCCCCACAAGAGGGTAAATCCAAAATCATTTCTTCTTCTTCTATTAGTCAATCAATGTCCAACACGAGATACATAATCCAATTGTACATCTATAAACTAGTCAAAGTCAAAATTTGACTTTCCAAAGTAAACCAAGATAAAAACCAATCCAATGAGAGTGAAATAGTCAAATCAGTTTGCAGCTTTCAGCTTGTGGAAATTCATTAAACCTCCTACAACTCTCGGTTAACTACTACAGTTGAACTCAATGGATGACGTAGGTAAATGAATCATAAATGAGGACATAACTTCGATCAACCCAATTCAAAGTTAATCTGCAATTTTGGCATCCTTCAATAGTCAAAATTCAGTCAAAACAGTCCTACAATTCTTGGTCAAATATGAAATTCAACCCTGCAGTCAAACCCTCGTAAATGGTGCAGTAAACCTGAAAACGTTTGCTCATAAATTTGGTTGAAGTCTCCTGCAATTCGACCTTCCAAAACAAACAATAATTCTGTTAAAGAAGAACTAAATTAGCCTACGTCAAAGAGAGTCAACGCTAGTAAAAATAGAATAGAAAATTAAACTTAGTCAAACATAAGTCTCTATCTCCTCCTTCACACGTGTGGATGTCTTCTTATGATTTTTATATCAGATCGAACTTGTTTTGATATGTGATGTGTGTCAAATGCGGGTCAACAAATGCCTTATTTATATGTGGTTGAGGAGGGCCAATTTCCACTTGAGGCTGACTTTACTTCTTTGGGATGACTTGGTCAAGGGTGAAAAAAGTAAAATATCCATCTATTTTAATGATGAAATTCAGAATAGCTTCTAATTTTCAACACTCCCTCTCAGCTAGGTGTTAGGGCCTAATTCTGCCTCAGACTAAGAAAGGCAGGTCTAGGGTAACATCAAACCATGCTTAACCTGGTAGCTAGCCTTGCCAGGTCGGGAGAGGGCTCTCTCCTTGTCAATCTCAGGAAAATATGGTCAATAAAGCTTGAGATGACTGATGTAAAGACTAATTTTAGGCTAGGTATATGCTCAGAGGAGTTTGATTGAATTTAATGTTGGTTTGTTGGCTCAAATGTGAAAGGCAGATTTGGGTCCAGGGAATGGACACAGTCTTGCAGAGGTTTCTGTGGGGCGAGGTAGGAAAATGGTTTAGTACTTTGAAATAAGTGAGATGGAGAATCTTAAGACTGGTGAGGATTTGGAGAGGGCATGAGCATCTAAGGAATCCTCTTCAAACAGTTGAAAACATGAAAAACTAAACAAACCCTAGGTAGAGCACGACAACATCAATGATTTCTACCTTTATCCTTGATTCATTTAGTTAAGCTAAACATAAAGAGATGATGGCATACATAAACACATGTAGCCTTGCATTACAGAAGAAAAACAATACCAAATCAAGTTGCCACAAGAATCCCACAAAATGGTGCAAACCCTGGTCTATTCCTTTGCCAAATTGCAGAGATGAATGTACAAGCTCAAAACATTCACAAGAGTCCAACCTTTACCAATGACTGAAAAACTACTAGATATAGGCAACAAACAAATCATGCTAGGCTTTAGGGGTCGAATTCATGAGTTTAGGAGCTGTTTCAACAAGATCTAAACTAAGAACTGAAAAGTAGGCAGTGGAATAGCTTGCCTCTAAAACCTAGGAAACTGATTCATTCAGTTTCAAAACTACCTTTTCATGATGTATCTACCTCCATGAGTGAAATTTTAGCATATTTAGATCAAATTCCATTAATTTACATCAAATTACATCATGAGTTTGACTATGAGAGAGATAAAAGTCAAACTGAGGAAAAACTAGGCGAAAAAATAGAGTCTTTTGGCAAAAAAGGGTCAATTTTCCATCCTGTGCGCCATGCCTATGTTCTTGTGCGTCACGCCTTTTTGCAGCTAATTTTGGAGGCCTTCCCGTGCACTAAATTTTATCCAAATGGGCTTTTTGGAAAGGCCTGTCTGTATACTTTCCAGAACAGGTGGAATTTCTAAATTTTGTGTCCATTTTCCCCTCCAAAAATGAGTTCTCCCAACACTGCTTCCTGTGTGGCCAAAAAGGGGCAGAAAGGGCATTTTTGAGGTGTTTTTGACCCTTTTGGAAGCTCAAAATTTGACAAAATTTCTTGGAAATTTGTGGGCATTCATATTTTTGCATGAGGAATCCAAAAATACCGAGTTTTACTGCAAAGGAGGTCCCTAGCAAAAGCGCGCGCCAAGTGGCGCAACACACCAGGCAAAACAATTTGTGTTTTGCTCCACAAATTCAAAATTGACAAAAAGTATCCCAAATTTCTTGAAATTTGGGCTGAGTGTCTTGCATCAAGTGCTATGTTGGGCTAAGGAAGCCTCAGCCAAATTCTTGAGCTTGTCTTTCTTTTTCCTCTTCCTCAAAGCTTTCCTCAACTTGGCCTTCAAAGTCCTAATTCTCGCTTTGCAAACTTTGTTTCTTGCCAAATAGTGATAGGGCATGTGCCTCAACATATTTTTCTCTTTGTTGGTCTTCTCCAGCATCTTTTCCAAGTGCATTTTTCCCTCTCAAGCCAAGATTCACGATCAGCTTCAATTTCTTGCTCAAGTGGTGTCAACTTGACTTTCCTCCTCTTGGCAGCTTGCGGTTTTCTCTTATGTTTTGGAGCTCCATGATAGTTTGCTGGTCCTATAACTGTTTGTTTTCTTTCTTGTTTGTCATCTATATCATCCTCGTGCATCTTCTCTTTGCCTTTGCTTTGCTGCTTATCATAGTCATATTCACTGTCTCTTTCCATTGTTTTCCCTTGATTTTGAAAAATGTGATTATATATGAATGGTTTGTGGATAATAGTATGGAATAGGATGGAGGAATGGAATGGGCAGAGTGTATGGGGAAGGGAGTGTGGAAATGTATGTATGAACAGGGTTTAGGGATGTGAGTAGGGTTTAGGGAGTGAGTAGGATAAGTGTGTAGGGTTTTAGGGAGAGTGTGTAGGGTTTGGTGATGTGAGTAGGGCTTGTAGGGTTTGGGGATAGTAGGAATTAGGTATTAGGGTTTAGAGATGCCAATTAGGGTTTGGGAGTAGTGGGATTAGGTATTAGGGTTTTTAGTTTTGGGGATAGGGGAATAGATGAATGTGAACGAAATAGGTAAGGGGGAAATGAAATGAGTGAAATGTAGTGAAGGGGAATGTAACTGATGCAAGGGGAGCAAACAACAACAATGACAACTTTGAAACCCTAGACAATTTTTTGAATGTGACTGTGCAACAAACTAGTGTTTGAATTTGCACCTATCTAAACACCATCAAGGAGGATGAAAAATCTTGAAAAGGCACTTTAGGATGTTTCACTTACTTGGAAGGAAGAAGTTTGAAATATTTGGAGGCTTTGCAAGATGATTTGAGTGAAATTTGGGCTAAGCAGGCAGGTGCGCCGCGCCTTTTTGCAGACTAGTTTTGGAGGCCTTCCTAGTGTCCAAATTGGGTGCGAGATGGCTCTTTGGAAAGATTATTGAGTATAATTTCTAACACAACTTGAATTTTTCAATTTGGAGTTCATTTTCCCTGTCAAAAATCAAATCTCCCAAGACTGGTCAAAATGTGCAAAATGAGGTTGCCTAAAGGCAGAGTGCTGTTGCAGTCAACTTTTGAAGGTATTCCTCCACCCAAAATTGAGCTCATTATAGCTCATTGGAAATATATTTGTGTCTATTTATCATTTTACTCATCGAGCAAGTCATTAGGTCAACCAAGCTAGGATAAATCTTGATTTTCCTAATGTCACTTCAGAGGTCCATCAATTCTCCTGAGGCAACTGTATTTTTGACATTTCTATAAGCCACGACACCTGTGTAAAACGTGAAGAATATTTTTCTTCCTTGACCTATTTTGGACAAAAACCTCTCTCAGTTTTCCCAAATTCATTTTTTCTGGCTCAGAAACATCATTGGAGTAAAACCTATCCCAATGTGTGGAACAGGGGATTTGTCGAAATGAAGCGAAATGAAGGGGATAAGGGGCTTCTAAATTCTTGAGAAAATTTTGGGAAGTAGGGAGGGATGTTAGGAAGCAGGGGAAAGTGGAATTTCAAATATTGAGTGAGGGGAAGGGGTTCAAAAGGGCAAAACACATGCCTAGCCTAGAAAATTGTCAAATTGTAGCAAGAAACTAGGGTTTGTGTGAAAATGAGGAATTTGAGGGATATAAGTGATGGGAAGTATTTAATAAGATACATTAAGGATAGGGGAATGTGTATGAACATCAGGATACAAGTTTTGCTGATGATTTGACCATCCAAGAGAAATTACCTTCAAAACCCTAGGAGAGGGAAATGAACCTTACCTAGGCACAACTGAAGCATGAACAAGGTGTAAAATGACCCATTGGAACCTGACATGATGATGACAACCCTCTGAATGATGGTACACTCAGTTGAGTGGTGACATGGACTGACATTTGGACAACTTTGAAAGGAGTAAAAGCAAACCCTAGACCTAATACCTAGTGACCAAATTTTATTTGAAGACTCACTAAAATGACAAAATTTGACCTTGACACTTTAAAATCACTTTGTAAGAGCATTTTTGATCACTGGAGGAAGGTTTCAAAGACTAACACTAACACTAGGGAAGAATTTCCGACTACACCATAAGTCTTGTCTTAGATGTACATGCCTCAACATAAGAGAAACCCATCTCATCTCGTCTCAGCTAAACAATGATGTCTCGATCCATAGAAGAATAAGAATGATCTACACGATAATAGGGGAGATGAATTTACCACAACCAAGTCCATGGAAGTCATAAATGACCTTGGTAAAGATCACATACACCCTATGTCCATTGAATAACCCTCACCCGACTTGATCCTCAGTAATCAAGTAGTAGAACACATACATCCAATACTTATGAAGGTCAATTTAGCATAACCAAGTCCATGTAAGTCGCGTCTGACTTTGGTAAAGATCACACACACCTAAGTTTCCTCACCCACTGGCTAGATGGGTGGAAATTCTGGTAAGCTTAACCAAGTCCACGACCTTTGTCAATAAAGACATAAGGTGACTTGTAGGTAGGATGCATACCAGGGAATGTACTCAACCAAGCCCATGGCTGTAAGGAGCACCCTCACACCTAGGATCCACACTACTCATCCCCCCTCACCAATTCCATGGCTAGTCTAAAGACTAGGGGAGAGCATATGCTCAATGTTATTGATTAGTAGTTTTCCCTCTCAAGAGGGGATACATTCTCTTGCACTCCAAGATTATCTCTAAAGAATAAGAAATTCTCTTCTGGAAAAAGCCTTGTGAGAATATTTTCAACCTGCTCATTAGTCAAGATGTGTTGGAGCCTCATTGCTCCTAGTTGTACCATATCTTTGATAAAGTGGTATTTGATATCAATGTGCTTCAACCTGTCATGTAATACTGGATCCTATGAAAGTCTAATCCCGCTTTGATTGTCACAATATATCAGGATCATATCAAACACCTGCTCAAAAAAATTTGCAAAGAGATTCGATAGCCACACTGCCTCATAGCTAGCCATACTAGCTGCAATATACTCTGCCTCAGTTGTACAGAGAGTGGCAAATTTATGCTTCTTGGTCATAGAATAAATCATGGAAATACCAAGCTAAAACAACATCTTGATGTGCTATTCCTGTAAGTAACGCTCCCAGCCCAATCTGATATGTATATCCATTCGGTCTCAACTCATCACAAGAGGCATATCTCGGTCCATAGTTAATCATTCCATGTAGATATCTCAGGACATGTTTTGCATCCACCCAATGACCATGCAAAGATTCCACCATGAACTAAATCAAAGTGTTGATAGAAAATAATATATTAGGTTTTGCGTTCACTAGAAACATCATAACCCCAATCGGTTATCGGTAAATGGAAGGATCTGGTAGATCTAGTCCCGTAGCTTCACCACATAACTTCCTAAATTTTTCCTCTGTTAGTGTGGTCATGGATTTGCAATATTCCATCCCAAATATCTCCAAGAGTTTGACAATATATTTTCCTTGGACAAGGAAAATATACCCAGGTCTCTACCACACTTCTGATACCAGTAAATAGTGCATCAAGCTAGAATATTTCATCTCAAATTTTGGGGCAAGCTCCCTCTTACATTGGAGGATCAGAGGATCTACTCCTGTTAAGAATAAGTCATCAACATCTAAAACCAAAATCAAGGCATACCTTGGAAAACCTTAAAGTAGAGGTTTGGATTGAGATTGCTTCTGTTGGATCCCAGCTTCATTAGGTACCCTTCGATCCGAGCATACTAAGCCCTGGGGGCTTGCTTCAATCCTTAAAGGGATTTATTTAATATAAAAACATGGTTTTCCCTATCATGTTCCTTGAAGCCCTGCAGTTGTTCAAAGTACACCTCTTCCTTGAGAATTCGATGAAGAAAAGTGGTCTTCACATCCAACTGATGAAGACTCCAACCCTGATTAGAAGAAAGAGAAATAATGGATCAGATGGTAGTGTATCGAGAAACAGGTGTGTTGAAAAAAGAAACATGAAATGATAAAAATAGAATCCAAAATATTCTAATTTTAATTTGTCCTTGAATTAAAATTGTGAATTAAATTCGAATTTAGTCTCACTAGCTCCTTGAAAAATAATTAATTAATTCATTATGGATTAATTAGTTGGAGAAATTCAAGTTAGAGGTCTTTCTGAAGTCATGCAAGAGTTATCCCTTAAATTAAGGAGATTATCCCTTAATTAAGGAGATAAGATTGAGTTGTAATTAGTTAGCTCAGGTTACTAAGTCAAGTCCAGTTAAATTAGTTCCAAACTATTTGAGGAACTAATTGTGATTTATTAGTTAGTTGATGCATGCATGCACTCAACCAGTGTACTCCAGATAACTGAAGATTCCGTCATCAGAAACTCATGCATGTCTATTTAGAGAAATACCCAGTTGAGCTAAATTTCAAGGATAGGTTACTATCAGTTGCATGTGTTTTTCTATAAAGGAAACTCATCCATGAAATCAAGGTAAGGTTCCTTGAGGATTGTGCAGTTCTAACAGGGTGTAGGATCAGTGTGAGTGATCATTCTTCCACTTGGTAATAGGAGGATCACCCAGAGAAATTGTGTAAGGAAATAGGAGCTTGGAGTGTAGAGGAGAAGGCTTGTGAGAAGCTTTGATTGCCTGTGAGCATCCAGGAGGATTGTATTGAGAGTTGGCTAGCTGTGAGAGCTAAGGCTTTGTGTAATTCTGATGTATTTCCACCTTGTATGATAATACAAATAATGGGGTTTTTAGCTGAGGCTTTCCCTTGAGTATTTTCTGTGTTCCATGTGTATTGATTCTTCTTCTTATGGTTATATGTGTTCAACTCGATCTTGCTCTATCTTTAAGCTTCCGCAAGTTTGATAATAGAAGTAGATTATAGTATTTTGCTTTGGTATATTTCATTATCGGGTTAATCTACAGTTAGATTTTCTACATAGATCTTAGAGGTAGATTTGTAGAGAATTTTAGGAAATTCTACATGGTATCGGAGCTAATTTTATCGGATCAGTGAACAGTATATGGAGAAGAGAATTTGAAGTTTGAAGTTCGGGACCCGAAAAACTGCTAAAATTATTAAATTGTGCTACAATTAAGGAAATTGAAAAACTGAAAGAGACAGTTGTGGGGGTCCAAATGGGATAGGTGGGTGGCCACCAACATCCACCTAGATTAACAATTCAAGTTAGAAGTCTTTCTGAAGTCATGGAACAGTTATCCCTTAAATTAAGGAGATAAGATGAGTTATATTTGAGTTGTAATTAGTTAGCTCAGTTTACTGAGTTAAGTCCAGTTAAATTAGTTCCAAACTATTTGAGGAACTAATTGTGAGTTATCAGTTAGTTGATGCATGCATGCACTCAACTAGTGTACTCTAGATAACTGAAGATTCCCTCATCAGAAACTCATGCATGTCTATTTAGAGAAAGACCCAGTTGAGCTAAATGTCAAGGGCAAGTTACTATCAGTTGCATGTGTTTTTATATAAAGGAAACTCATCCATGCAGTCAAGTTAAGGTTCCTTGAGGATTGCGTAGTTCTGACTGGGTGTAGGATCAATGTGAGTGATCAGTCTTTCACTTGGTAATAGGAGGATCACCCAGAGAAATTGTGCAAGGAAATAGGAGCTTGGAGGGCAGAGGAGAAGGCTTGTGAGAAGCTTTGAATTCCTATGAGCATCCAGGAGGATTGTACTAAGAGCTGGCTAGCTGTGAGAGCTAAGGATTTGTGTAATTCTAATGTATTTCCACCTTGTATGATAATATAGATAGTGGGGTTTTTAGCTGAGGCTTTCCCCTGAGTATTTTCTGTGTTTCATGTGTAATTTATTCTTCTTCTTATGGTTATATGTGTTCAACTCAATCTTGCTCTATCTTTAAGCTTCCACAAGTTTGATAGTAGAAGTAGAGCATAGTATTTTGCTTTGGTATATTGCATTATTGGGTTAATCTACAGTTAGATTTTCTACATAGATCTCAGAGGTAGATTTATAGAGAATTTGCAAGAAATTCTACAAGGTGCAAATATCTCATCATAATCTTCTCCCTCTTTATGGAAGAATCCTCTAGCCACGAAATTTTCTTTGAACTTCTCAATGCTACCATCAGCTACATGTTTGATTTTGTATATCCACTTGTAAATCACAATATACTTCCCCTCAAGTCTCAAAACAACCTCCCATACATCATTTTTCATGATGGGCTCATATTATTTGGCCATGGCATCTCTCCAAACCCGTTCCTTGATTGCTTCTTCATAGATGCATAGTTCAGATTGTATGATGTCACTCATAAATGAAACATATCTTTAATATATGTGGGTTTTCTTTCTCTCCCTAAAGGTGCCTCTTGGGGTTGAATGTCTCTCTGCATCTTTTAAAGTATCATGTAACACAATGGTCTCTTCATTGAGGGAGGATAACAAGGAGGAGGATCCAAAGGATCCAAAGGTACCATAGGCTCATCTAAAAGGTTAGGCTTTGGCATGAATAGATCTGCATCTACATCCATAAAATCATCTCTTCTCTTAGTGTTGGAAGGGACAAGAGAGTCCCTTGCTTTTCCAAGGGAAACATCTTCATCAAAATTCACATCCTGGCTAAACTCATTGTTCCTCTAACCTGGAATATACATCCTGTAACCTCTATAATTTTCACAATAACTAACAAACCTACCTTTCTTTCCCAACACATCTAGCTTGGACCTCTTCTCCTTCGGTACATGAAAGTGGATAAGGCAACCAAATATTCACAAGTGTCCAGCTTTGGGCTTCACACCTATAAAGAATGATTTAGGAGTCTTCTCGCCCATGGCTTGATGAGGAATCCTATTTTAGACATATACAATAGTATTTGTAGCTTCTACCCACAAAAACATCAGAATTTTTTGATCACGAATCATGGCTTTGGTTGCTTCCATGATGGACTTGTTCTTCCTCTCAACAACTCCATTTTGTTGTGGGTTGTATGGAATAAACACCTCGTTCTTAATCCTGAGATCTCTACAAAAGTATTTGAAATCATTTGAAGCATATTCACCTCCATTATTACTCATTGGGAGCTTGATATTCTTTCCAATTTGATTTTCCACTAGAGATTTGAAGTCCCTAAACATGCTAAAAGTTTGATCCTTTGCATTCAAATATAAGATCCAAGTTTTACGGGAGAAGTTGATGAGCCTCATAAATGGGTAATTATATGGGCTCATTTTACCTCCTAACCTAGTCAAATAAACCATTCTCTTAGCTTATTGTATGATTTTCTAATTATGTTTATGCTTATAGAGTGAGTTGAGTTAGTTATGATGCCATGTGGTCTAATATGTGTTTAATGCAGATTATTTATGAATTTTGTGGTCAAAGTCAAGGATCCAGTGGAAAAATGGCAGCAATAACTCAAAGTGGAAAAAGGAGAGGACTTATAGGAGGTAATCCCCCTCATTTATTACTCCTCACTTCAAATTCCCCTTCATTCAACTCAGAGTACAAACAACCAAGTCATGCATTAGCAGGCAGTCGAGCAAGTGGAGGATAACTGATGACTATCTCGAGTTTTGGGAGCCAAGCCTCCCTAATTTTAAGGAAGATGTTGGTAGCTTCATTTGTATAAGTAGATAGGCCTAGGGCCTCACTAGGGTTGGATTTTTGTTGGATTTTTGCTGCAGTATTGCTTATGTAAACTCTGCTCAACTTCGAGCTTATTATCTTGACAGTTCATGTAATCTTGTTATTGTTTTGAGAATAAAGATGGAATCATTTTTGAGTTAGCACTAAGTTACCTCAGAGGGATAAAGCTCTTGGGTTAGGGCCTAATCCAAGCAGCCAAGCTCCTCTTTATTTTTATTTGTATGTTTCATTTCAGTTTGTAGAATAGGTTATTGTTAGATGTATTTCTTTTATGTTTAAGAATAGGTTGCTTTTGATGATTCAATAGTTTGCTTCCATTTGTGCTTTCTATAGTAGGTTAAGCAGTGATAAAAAGAAGATTCAAAAGGCTAGCAATAGTTTCTTGGCCTCTCTTCCTCCCTTTGGGACCATGATTTGAGGCAAGGATCCTCTTGCTGCCCCCAAAACATAGATTTTCCTCATTCATAGGATCTCTAGTGTTTGTAGCTTCTTAGTTGGTTCATAGTCTAGTTTGGCTTTGCTTTAGAACTTCTTCATCATGCTCATTTCCTTATTTTCAACAATCTTCTTTCATGCTTTATTTTCATGCAATGGTTACCAACATTTACTTTCATAGATCATAGTTTACTTGATGAAAAAACTCTGTTTTTTAGATACACTTATTTCCTTGCTTGCTTAATCTCATTGGTTTCTTGTCAGTTGTTTATGCGGAAGATATATTCTAGCAGCAGGCCAACCTATCATTCATTCCATTCTCCATCTGGCCCATGCCCTACATGTCACCCAAGTCTCCCCTCAATTCTACCTTAGTTTCCTGCATTTTCCATAGAATTCCATCCTCTCTCCTTGAGCAGATCCTATAATCTTTCTCTCTCCTAATGATTCTTGGTATACCCTAGGTGTCCTAACACCTCATTCCAACCTTCACTCACATTTTCCACCTAGTCTCACACCCTCAAAATAGCCAAAACTGCTCTCGGCCTCCTCCTATAGGCCTCTTGTAGAACACTGTTTTTCCCCCTATAGATTTCCTGTGTCCTCCTGTAGATTTTCTTGTAGGCTTTCTTTTGAAGGCCGAATGTGGGAAAAGCCTCCAGAAGGCCACCTGAGACCTCCTAGGACCCATCCACACCATCCTAAATCCTCTCAAGTCCCAAAACTACCCTCCATTGCCACCTATTCACTGCCACATTCACAAACAAATAAATTACATGCATGACACATTCACATGAAAATACATAAAAATCCAAAAAGATGCTTTTTGCTTATTTACTTCCAGAAATAGCTTAGGTAGATGTTGTTTACTTCCTTGAGTAGGTAATGGCATTCTTTTCATGGTTTTCATAGTGCTTTCTACAAAAGTAGGATTAGTGGTTAACTAGGATTTCCTTGGTTTGCTTCACATTTCAGTCTTCCTTTCTGCAAGTAGAATAGCATCAATAGAGTAATATCTCTTTTTCCTTTCATCACATATAGAGCTTCTTCTGGAATCCATATAAGTTGGCTTGAGCTCCTAGTGATCTTGCACTAGCTGACCAAGTGACAACCTGCAGTAAGAACTAGTACTTGTGCATATATAATTGTCGCTTCCAAGTTTGTTACGAACTACCGCATTGATAAGAGTAAAGTAGGTAGCCCAGGAGTTGCAGCATTATTGCTGCAATACTAGTGCTCACCACTTTTTGGCGCCGTTGCTGGGGAAGTGTCAAAGTATTATGTGATTACTACTTTCTTCTTGCAACATTCTGTTAATAGTTTATTTCGGAAAAGTAGAATAGTCATTTCATTTCTTTCAGTTCTGCATTTCTTTTGCTTTCCTTTTCAATTCTACAATTTCCATTTTAGAAAAAGTAGATTAGTCATTTCCTTTCTTTCAATTATGAATTTCCTTGCTTTCCTCTTCAATTCTGCAAATTTCATTTTAGCAAGTTCATTTCAATTAGTTTCAAATTGTTTTGTTCAATCAATTTCAGTTTTTGTAGGTACTATCAGTGTGGGGAAAAAGAAACAAAAACCAACGAAAAATATTTCCTTTCATGCCTCGCAGAAATAGAGATAATTCAGAAAAAAAAATTTCCCAACACCCCCACTACTACACATAGCCAACCTTCTCTCTTCTTTGGTGGTTGCGATCAAGAAAAACCCTTAAGTGAACAACCTGACATATTTGAAGAACTTATAGGGGAAGAAGAAGAAGAAAACATTCCTTTGGAGCCAATGGTTGAACACATAAATGCTATGGGGATTGGAGAAAGAATAAAGGGTACCTTTCCCATTCTGGAGACCAATGGGGATACCAAAATGAAGAATATAAGCCCTTCCGCCCTACCTCATTTCCATGGTCTGACTACAGAAGATCTTGACACCTTCTTGTTTGAGTTTGTTGTTATCTGTCAAACCTATGACTATGCAGAAGATGAGCAAAAGTTGAAACTGTTTCCTTCTACTCTCAAGGATGCAGCCTTGCGCTGATTCATGGGATTACTTGGCAATAGCATCACAACTTGGGCTCAGATGCAACAAGCCTTTAACAACAAGTATCAAGACTATTGTAGGTAAAAAGATACTAAAGAAGAAATTTTCCAAATGACCATAGGAAGTGATGAGTCCCTAGACGACTATGAAGAGAGGTTCCAGCTCAGTCACAAAAGGGTCGGGTGTACACTTGATCCTAAGTCTCTGAAGCTGGTCCTGCTCAGGGAATTCAGGAAGATCTTTTAGACACCCTCCATCTACTGGCTGGGGGAGACATCTACTAACTGTCCTATGAGGACATAAAGAATATTTTTAGAAACCACTCTAGAGCAGCTAGGAAAGGTAGGGGGAGTCAACCCATAGCCAGTACCTCTTCCTCTAGCTCATCCATTGGAGGAGAAATTGTAAACATGTTGGAAGACGTCAAGAGTGAGATGCTGCGGACTCTTGCCATGCAAATGGATACCGTGCATATCAAAAGGAAACAAGAGGAAGCAGAGAGGGCTTTGGCCATTTTTTGTCCTAGATGCACCAGGAGGCATCCTAGGAATGAATTCCCATTGAACTCTATAGAGGTTTGTTCAGTCTGTGAAGAAAATAATTTTACAGATAAGTGCCCTTCCTTACCTGGACTTAAAGCTGTATATCAAGGGGCTGAGGGAGTCACTGAACAGCTCTATTACATAAACCAAAGGAGGCTGCATGGACCTAGACCATACCAGTAGGGGATGCAAGGGACATCTCAGGCATACTACAACTCCAACCAAGTCACTTCCATACCTTCTTGGGCCCCCCTACTCATCCTTCTAGGTCCACACCTCCTCCTTGGTCCTTCACATCTCCATATCATGCCCAACCAGCCACCCATTCATTCCAATCCTATGCTCAGCTACAGCCTCAGTGGAATGCATATCATCAGGGGTGGAGGCCCCAATACAACTCTTCTCCTGCTCTTTTGCCTCCACCACCTGCCCAACCACAACTGTTACCTGCTGCTCCACCAAAGAAACCCCAAATGCCTGCTTAGCCAAATTCGAACCCGAAAAACAGACATGCTCAGCGAGTGTATAGTGGGGAACCATCATGCCCGACTTATGCTGTGGAGATTCAGGAAATTAACTTGTGATCTGGGAAAGTTCTTCCAGATAGCCAGCCTCCACCCAGGGAGGTTGAGGAATATAAAGAGGAAAGTGAACCTAAAGCAATTCCACCCTTTCCTGAGAGACTATCCGCAACAGTCCAGCCTACCCCAAAAGAAACTGAACTCCTGGGAGAATTGAAACATTTATGTGTGAAGATACCACTTCTCAAGCCATAAAAGATGTGCCTATGTACAATAGGTTGATCAAAGATAAGTGTTTTAGGCATCCAGGAAGGCGTAAGAGAGATGCCCCAACCATCAATGTCATAGGGCAGCTGTCCGACCTGATGTTGGGGCAGGTAATCTGTCCAAAATATCTAGACCCTGGAAGCCCAGTAGTTGATGTCCACATCAATGGCACCATGATCCCACACACCTTGATTGATCTAGGAGCTAACATTAATGTGATGACAAAGGGCACAATGCTCAAACTCCACCTTTAAGGCTCCTTGAGGAAGACCAAAACCGTGCTACAGTTAGTAGACTGCTCCACTGTGACCCCTAAGGGGATTGTGGAAGATGTGATGGTCTCCATTGATTCTTGAGGGTACCTTGCTGATTTCTTAATTCTCCAGCCCAAGGCAAAGCTCACTGGGTATCCTCTCATTCTTGAGAATATGTGTCAGGGAGGAGGAAGTCTTTGACATCCTCCTGACCTGTCATGATGGGCCTTGTGGAGGTCATTTTGCAGCAAAAAGAACTGCCTTCAAGATATTGAAAGTAGGCTACTACTGGCCCACTCTTCATCCCGATGTGAGGAGATATACTAGCCAGTGTGATCGATGTCAGAGGATGGGGAAACCTACTCCAAAGGATGAAATGCCCATGCAACCTCAAGTGACCTTTGAGCCATTTGAGAAGTGGGGCATGGACTTTGTGGGTCCTATCAGCGCTCCTTCAAAGCAGAAGAAATACATCATTGTGTGCACCGATTACTTGACAAAGTGGGCAGAGACAAAAGTAATCAAAGCAGCGACAGAGGAAAAAGTAGCTGAATTTTTGAGGGAGAACATATTCTACAAGTTCGGGTATCCAAGAGAGTTGGTCACATATCAAGGAAGCCAGTTCACTTCCAATTTGATTGAAGACCTACTCACACATCATAGAATCAAGCACAAGACTTCAACCCCTTACCATCCACAAGCCAATGGGCAGGTGGAGATCACTAACAGAGCATTGGAAGGGATCTTGATAAAGGTAGTGAGCAGCAGTAGAAAATACTAGGCAGACAGATTAGTTGAGGCCACGTGGGCCTACAACACAACATGGAAGACCACTACAGGGTTCACACCCTATGAGATGGTCTATAGGAAGAATGCTTTGCCATCATCCATGCAAGGAAGAAAGATTACTTCAGCGCAATGGATTGGATGAGCACAGAATGTAGGCCCTTCTCCATACAGAGGTAGTTCAACTTCATAGAAATATATGGCACGACAAAAACTTCAAGGAGAAACAATTCCAAGAGGAATATCGGGCACTACGCCATGATTCAAGATACAAAGATTTCAAGGGTAAGCTAAGGACAAGATGGCTGGGACCCTACACTGTGGAGAAATGCAATGACAATGGTTCAGTTCTGATTAGAACCATTGATAATGAAGCCATCCCCATGCTTGTCAATGGACATCGGTTGAAAGTCTATAAGAAACCCCTCTCCAAGCGAGAGTCCGTTGAAGATTTGAACAAGACAGTGATGGTAGTGGAGCATGCCTTAGCCTCCACTTCATCCACTCTCTGAAGAAAAAGAAAAAATAAAAAATAAGGACTCAAGTGAAAACCTCCATGAGGTGCTTGAGTCCCATCATTGGGTTGAAAACCTCTCCTGAGGCGGCCCAGTGATGTCAAAAAAAAAAAGAGAAGAAAGAAAATAAGATCCCTGGGTGAAAACCTCCCTTGTAGGCGCCTAGGGTAGGCAACTAGGGTGAAAACCTCCTTGAGGTGCCCTGGTTATTTTCAAAAAAAAAAAAAAAAGAGAAAAAGAAAAATTTCCAGTTGCATTGCAGGTTTGCAGGAGGACTACATGAAACAACAGAAGGTGCCAAGGGAGCTCTGAAATCAATACCAGCACCTATCCTACCTTCCCACACCTTTCTCCATCATTCTTGGCATTCCTTTTACCTCAGTGTGCTTCTTTTCCAGAAACTGTGTTTTCTACAGGAGGCTTTGTGTTTTCCACAGGAGGCTCCTGTAGGAATTATAGAGAGCCAAAAATGAATATAAAAGGTAGTTTGAGGGACAGGGAAGCTTCATAAAAGATTTATAAATCCTCCTGCATTCTTCAAACCTCCTTGCCATCACTTCTAGACCTGCATCACATCCCAAGCATCATTCTTCTTCCTGCCCAAGAAAAAACCCAGAAAAAATAGTTTTTTAGAAAAAAAGAAAAAAGAAAAAAATAAGAAAGGAAACAACACCATCCACCTCACCTGAAGCCTACCTATTACCTCTCCATATCTATCTGCATTTTTGGCATCATCCTCACAGCTCCAAGCATAGAAAATAGCTGAGGTTTCAAAGGGAGAAGCAGCTATAGGAGCTCCTGTAGGAATTCCTGTAGCAGCTGATCCCATTAAAATCTAGCATCAGCAGCAAGAGGGTGCAAATATGAAGGTTGAAGTAGACACTTGAAGATCAGATCCAGCCAGAGAGGAACTTGCACAAAGCACAACCACACATCAGCAAGCAGACAAGCATGCATCAAAAAGAAATAAAGGCATGCAGCAGAGGGAGAGAGCCATAACACCTCACAACAAATGCATTCGGATCTCAGGTAAGTAACTAACCCGCTCCTCTGTTTGCATTTGTATAATTAGAAGGCATGCAACAACAATGAGATGGTTGAGGTTGAATGAGGGAAAGGTGGCCAGTTAACTTGGCCACCTTCATCTAGTTGACTTCACTCATCTGAAGATGTCACCCACACGTGCGCACAATCAACTCAAGAGAGATGTCAAGGACAGGAAGTGGAGGCGGTGTGAACTTCGATGCAATCATAAGGGATGATTACGAGGAAAGGGCCATGATGACAAGGCAAGTGGGGACCAACGGTTCGAATATGGCCAACGTACACTTGGCCAGCTCACTCTCCATCACCGGAAATATCCATAAAAAGCATTAAGTACTCCTCCCCAAGCACTGTCACCACCTTTTCCTTCATTCTATCCTCGAAACTCCACTCCTGCAATCTCCTCGTGCCCCCACAGCCTCGTAACCATTGATCTCACCCATATTCCTACTCTCGGCGTTTTTTACAGGAGCACTTACAGGTTCTACAGGAGAACCTACAGGAATTCTATAGGAGGGCTGGTGAGTTGTTTTGAAGGGAGAAAACATGGGTTTTACCACAATTCTCAGGCTGAGGAGGTAGGTTCTATGCATACCCCCATTGAATATCAAAATATGCAAGCAGTGGTTTAATTTTCAGAATGAAATAAAGCCTTTAGGTGGAGGAAATACATAACGTAATTTCTGCTTATTTCTTAAAAAAAACATAGTCTCCCTGTTTCTCTATTTTTCTTCAAAAATTGTTGTCTCCTTCTCCACATTTGGATTCCCAAAGAAGCATAAACAAAATGATAGGAGGTTTTATGAGGAAGGAGCCCACTAATTCCTCCAGGCTCCATGCACATCCCCAAGTAGTGGATATATTCACAAGAGCCAATTGGATGAACTTTTTTGAGAAATTTCGAGGGTTTGATGAGGAAATTGCTCAAGAATTTGCCCACTCTTTGGTCCCTCACACCAGAACACATGCCACTGTCACCTTTAGAGGCCTTTCCATGGAGATAACCCCTGAATTTATCAGTAGGGTCACTACCCTTCCTCTTGGGTTGCCTTGGAGTAAGGATGAAAAACCAATTGGCTAGGCTACCAAGAAAAACTTCTTCCAAAACAATGAAACCCTGTAGAAGATAAAAATGGCATAAGAAGAGCTAGCATACCATACCCTTGGGATGAGGTTAGCTATCAAATAATCAAGTATATTTTCCTATGAGGGGAGGTATAGGATTGTTTATGGTTACCACTTTAGAATTATGCATGAATTAAGGTATGGCATGGACACTCCAGCCCCTCAGAAGCTCAGCATCCCCTAAGGAGGAGAAAAAGGGGCAGAAAAGACAGAAATGTCTGCTGAGACCCTAGAAAGAGAGGCATAAGAGGAAGAGGCAGACCTCAATGTATTTCACGGCTAGGAAGAGCACAAGAATCAAAGCAGGGAAACCCCAACCTTCTTCTAAAGTGCCAATTATTATTGAAGATTCACCCTCTACCGAAGGAAAAGAATCCCCTTCCAAGGCACCGGTCACTTATGAAAGGAGGACTCCTAGATCTCCCACATGGAAAGAAAAAGTAGAACTACAGGACTCAAAAACAGTCCTACAGGAGGCACAGACTATTCTACAGAAGACCTTGTTAAAACTATAGGAGACCCAAAAGCAAGAAAAAAGGGTAAAAGGATAGCCACAGGGAAAGGAGGAAGCAACAGAGGCATAAGAACTTGATCCACAGCCTAGTCTTGGCTCCTAATACAATCTTCTTGAGGGGGGAAGAATAATTCCACAAAAAATTGCAATTCCTCTATTCTTTGAATTAGAGAAAGAAAGGATAAGGACCCATAGGTGGATGCAAATAGCCCAATCCAAATGGGTTGAGGATATTGGCCATATGGAGAACAAACTTAGAGAAATGGGCAGAGAGTTAAGTGCTGTCAGACACAGAGAAGCAGTTGCAAGAAGCCAACTTGAAACAGAAAATGAATTGCTAAGGAGGCAGCTGCAAGAGAAAGAGACCCAACTAGCATGCATGGCCAGCTGGTCCATGGAGGCATTGTAATCTAGGACACCAGAAAAATCCTATGGCATGTATCTCAAGGACTAATGGATGCAATTTCAAATAAAGACTTTGGCATAAAGAGGCACATTGCCTTTCCAAGATTACAGGTAGTTGATGGACCTATGTGATCAAAGCACATCAAAAGATAAGGCAAGGATGGCAAAATTCTATTTGCATAACATGGCCCTCATAGACATGAATGTGTGGGACCCCAATGCTAGGCTAGGGGACCTACAACTAATGGCCATGGCCTCATGGATGAACCATGAAGAGTTAAGGGTAGCAGAAATAAGAAGGTTGATGATAAAGGAACAGAATGAGCCCTTAATGATCAGAGATAAGCCATCAAACCCCATGGCACTCATCAGCCCACATAACCTGCTTGCACATAATCCTCAGATTGCCCCTAGATATAGTAGTGATCAGGCACAAGCCATTGCACATTTTGAGGATATGGAAAGGTTACTTGGGGATGACTGTGTGCATGCATGTATGAGAAGATGGAACAACTTACCGCACAGTCTACAGATCAGGGAGTATCATTACCCAATGAGGATGAAAGAGGCATTAAGGAGAGTGCCAATGTACAAGCGCTCCATGCAGAGGCTGAAGGTCAATTGGATTGGCCTCAAATTGAGTCCCCCACTGCTGTTAGGCATGCTAGAACGCAGAAAAGAAGAAGAAGAGCAACAACAGTGGGAAGAGGTAGACAGAAAGGAAGGATTCTATGACAAGGAAGAGAAGACCACATCAGAATCATGGGATGCTAGGGAGGACACCAGGGCCATAAAAGATGAGGAGATGGACTAAGTTTCTCAGAGGATGAGCAACACTTTCAGTAGGGCATGATGATGAGCCTCATAAATGGGTAATTATATGGGCTCATTTTACCTCCTAACCTAGTCAAATCAACCATTCTCTTAGCTTATTGTATGATTTTCTAATTATATTTTAGCTTATAGAGTGAGTTGAGTTAGTTATGATGCCATGTGGTCTAATATGTGTTTAATGTAGATTATTGATGAATTTTGTGGTCAAAGTCAAGGATCCAATGGACAAATGGTAGCAATATCTCGAAGTGGAAAACTGAGAGGACTTATAGGAGGGAATCCCCCTCATTTATTACTCCTCACTTTGAATTCCCCTTCATTCAACTCAGAGTACAAACAACCAAGTCATGCATTAGGAGGGAACTGAGCAAGTGGAGGATAACTGATGATTATCTCAAGTTTTGGGAGCCAAGCCTCCCTGCTTTTAAGGAAGCTATTGGTAGCTTCATTTTTATAAGTAGAGAGGCATAGGGCCTCACTAGGGTCAGATTTTTGTTGGATTTTTGTTGCGTTATTGCTTATGTAAACTCTGCTCAACTTCGAGCTTATTATCTTGACAATTCATGTAATCTTGTTATTGTTTTGAGAATAAAGATGGAATCCTTTTTGAGTTAACATTGAGTTACCTCGGAGGGCTGAAGCTCTTGGGTTAGGGCCCAATCCAAGTAGCCAAGCTCCTCTTTATTTGTATTTTTATGTTTCATTTCAATTTGTAGAATAGGTTGCTGTTAGATGTATTTCTTTTATGGTTACGAATAGGTTGCTTTTGATGATTCAGTAGTTTGCTTCCATTTGTGCTTTCTATAGTAGGTTAAGCAGTGATAAAAAGAAGATTCAAAAGGCTAGCAACAGTGCCTTGGCCTCTCTTCCTCCCTTTGGGACCATGATTGAGGCAAAGAACCTCTTGTTGCCCCAAAAACACATATTTTCCTCATTCATAGGATCTCTTGTATTTGCAACTTCTTAGTTGGTTCATAGTCTAGTTTGGCTTTGCTTCAAAACTTCTTCATCATGATCATTTCCTTATTTTCAACATTCTTCATTCATGCTTTATTTTCATGCAATGGTTACCAGCATTTCCTTTCATAGATCATAGTTTACTTGATGCAAAACTCTGTTTTTTAGATACACTTATTTCCTTGCTTGCTTAATCTCATTGGTTGCATGTCAGTTGTTTATGCAGTAGATATCTTCTAGCAGTAAGCCAACCTACTATCAGCCATTCCATTCTCCATCTGGCCCATGCCCTACAGGTCGCCCAAGCCTCCCCTCAATTCTGCCTTAGTTTCCTGCATTTTCCATAGAATTCCTTCCTCTCTCCTTGAGTAGATCCTATCATCTTTCTCTCTCCTAATGATTCTTGGTAGACCCTAGGTGCCCTAACACCTCATTCCAACCTTCACTCTCCTTTTCCACCCACTCTCACACCCTCAAAATAGCCAAAACTGCTCTCGGCCTCCTCCTATAGGCCTCCTGTAGAACACTGTTTTTCCTCCTGTAGATTTCCTGTGTCCTCCTATAGATTTTCCTGTAGGATTTCTTTTGAAGGCCAAGTGTGGGAAAAGCCTCCAGAAGGCCACCTGTGACCTCCTAGGACCCATCCACACCATCCTAAATCCTCTCAAGTCCCAAAACCGCCCTCCATCGCCACCTATTGGCTGCCACATTCACAAACAAATAAATTACATGCATGACACATTCACATGAAAATACATAAAAATCCAAAAAGATGCTTTTTGCTCATTTACTTCCAGAAATAGCTTAGGTAGATGTTGCTTACTTCCTTGAGTAAGTAATGGCATTATTTTCATGGTTTTCATAGTGCTTTCTGCAAAAGTAGGATTAGTGATTAACTAGGATTTCCTTGGTTTGCTTTACATTTTAGTCTTCCTTTCTGCAAGTAGAATAACATCAATAGAGTAATCTCTCTTTTTCCTTTCATCACATATAGAGCTTCTTCTGGAATCCATAGAAGTTGGCTTGAGCTGCTAGTGATCTTGTGCCGGCTGACCAAGTGACAACCTGCAGTAAGAACTAGTACTTGTGCATATAGCACTGTCGCTTCCAAGTTTGTTATGAACTACCGGGTTGATAAGAGTAAAGTAGGCAGCCCGGGAGTTGCAACATTATTGCTGCAATACTGGTGCTCACCAGAAGTCATCAATAAAGATAACAAATTATAAGTATCCTCTAAGATACGTAACCAACATGGGCCCACAAAGGTCATAATGAATGAGTTGAAGAATCTATTTAGATATATTGCTGCTAGAAGGGAATGTTCCCTTGATATTATTTCCACTAGCACATCCATGACATACATCTTATTGATCCACCTAAATCCTGGGAATCATGTAACCATCCTACTCAAGTGAAGCAAATATTTATAATTAAGGTTTGAAAATATTTGGTGCTAAATCTCACAATGATTAGTGGTATCATGGGCCAATTCTTGGATTGGTTGTCCACAAACTCTATATAGGATTTCATTTTAGACACCAAGTGTGAAGGTTTCTCTCAACTTAGATATTCTTGGCTAAGCAAGGAATTTTCCATTAACGAATGCAACTCTAAACCCTTTAAAAAATAGAGACAAGATTCATCTTCAAGCTTGACACATACAACACATCTTATAGATGAATGGTTTGACCAAATTCGAAATGAAAAGAAATAGAACCAGACCCTTTGACAGGATGAGTAGAATTATCCCCAAGTATAATTTTCAAATTGGTCTCCCTCTCAACCAAATTTGAGAGGACTTCATGATACCTAGTGAAATTTTTAGACTCTCGACTATCAACCAACCAACTATTGATGCTATCTAAAGATGAGTTAGATAGAGAAACAACAAGATAATATTTAGATTGAGTATTAGCAACATTATTGTCATACCTTGTGTTATTGGACCTATTTTGAGGGTGTTGGGGCTCTTCAACACTTGCATGGGAATCAAGACTTACTCTTATCCTTTTATTGTTGAAGTTTTTGTTTCCATTGTTTTTGTTGTTGTTGTTGGGCCTTTAAGCAATTCTTCTATCAGGACAATCCCATGCAATGTGACCAAATATATCACATATATAATATTTTAATTTAGACAAATCCCTTCTATTGTTGTTAAAAGTTGGTGTTGTCTTCTTTGAATTCCATTTTGAAGATCTTCCTTTCTCCTTTCCTTTCTTGACATTGGCTGCAAGGTTGTAGGTTATCATTGTTCTTGTCTATGGATTCTTCCTCTCGAAATGAGCCTAGATTCTTCTTGAGTGCAGTTGCCCAAAACCTCATTGAATCTAGGGAGCTATTTTCTGCCACTAATGCTTGTAATGAATGTTTCCCAAGACATGGGGAGTCCTCCAAGGATCATCTACACCAACCCTCTATCAGGTATGGATTCTCCAATGGAAAGAAGTTTATCTCTTATTTGAGAGATCCTCATGAAGTAGGTTTTTGTAGATTCAAATTTAGACATCTTGATGTCACAAAGTTGATTCTTCAAAGAGATGACCTAGATAAGATTTTTGACCTCATACATCCCAATAAATTTGTCATATGTCTCCTTTGACTTATTAAACTTGGACACATAAGTGATGAGATGATCCCAGAGAAAATCAATGATGATCTTTTTCACCTTGATCTCACCCTTCTTATACTTGGATTTGACACTGGCATTGACATTCTTAGGAGGTTCAACTGTTTGGCCCTACACATATTAAATCATATCATTCTCTTCAAGAGTAAGATCCAATCTAGTCATCCATGCCACAAAGTTGGATGCATCATTCAACTTCTCTTCAATCTTGAAGTAGGAGGTAGTCATCTTGTCCAAGAGAGAGTTGATCACCAATCAACAAAAAATTGTCTCAAGGGGGTTTTCTTTGGTCTCTGAAGGCTAATCTTCACCTAAACTTTGGTGCCATGTTAATTTTCATAGTGTTCTATGTTGTAATAATCACTTAAAACAATTTCATTCACCCCAGTAATAGTTACTCTTTTATTGATAGAACAATAAGAAATAAGTGCAAAATAGAAGATAGGCAAGCACAATGAGACACAAATATTTTGGTCAAATACCAAGGAAAAACCCCACAAGGGGTAAAACCCATAATCAATTCTTCTTCTTCTATTAGTCAATCAATGCTCAACATAAGATACATAATCTAATTGTACATCCATAAACTAGTCCAACTCAAACCTTGACTTTCTAAATTTGACCAAGACAAAAACCAATCCAATGAGAGAGAGATAGTTAAATATGGTCAAAGATACTAGTCTACAACTTTCGACCTGTAGAAATTCAGTCAACCTCCTTTAAATCTTGGTCAATTGTTATAGCCAAACCCTGTAGTCAATGTAGGTTAACGAATAAGAAATGAGGATAGAAATTTAGTTAGCCCAAGTCAAAGTAAATATGTAATTTCGACCTACTTCAATAGTCAAAATTAAGTCAAAATAGTCCTTCAATTCTTAGTCAAATATGCTAGTCAACCCTATGGTCAAACCCTAGTCAAATGGTGCGGTCAACCTCATAAAGTGTGCCTAGAAATTCGATCAAAGTCTCCTGCAATTCAACCTTCCAAGACACTCAAGAATTCGATCAAAGTAGATTTGAATTAGCCCAAGTCAAAGAGATTCAACACTAGTAAAAACATATAAGAAAAGTCAACTCAGTCAAACAAAAGTTTCTCTCTTCTCCTTCGCACATGTGGACGTCTTCTTGCAATTCTCATAGTAGATCAAACTTGTTTTGATGTGTAATGTGTGTCAAATGAGGGTCAACACATGCCTTTTTTATATGTGGTTGAGGAGGGTCAATTTCCACTTGAGTTCAAATTGACTTCTTTGGGATGCCTTGGTCAATAGTAAAAAATTAAATTTTCTCCATAAATTTTAATGATGAAATTCAAACTATAGTTGTCGATTTTCAACACATATAAATTAGGACATATGTAGCAATTTCCTTGTTTCTTCAATACTATAACTATTGGAAATGAGTAAGGGCTAGTACTAGGATGAATGATGTCAACCTCAAATTGTTCATGAATAGTTTTTTCAATTCCATTCTTTTGTGAACAATAGTTCCTATCAAGATGTACATTGGGTGGTTGACTACTTAGAATTTATTAAATCCCACGGCCATTCTCATAAGGAGTTTCAAATACTTATTGATGCTTAGTTAGGAAAAACTATAAATCAATATGCACATTCTATTAATGGATTTCTATAACTTGAATGGAATTAAATTGGGAAATTATATCAAATTGGTTCTTCTTCAAAATATTTTCCATACCGTGAGAATTGATAACTTCTAGGAAACCAAACTTGATGGTATGTTTATGGGCCTCTTTTGTGAAGCTCACGTATAACTCATTGAAGCCATGATAACTAAGCAAAATGTTCTTAACCATTATGCTCTTAGCACTACATCGTAGCTACCTATTTCAATGGAAAAAAATGTGGGATTTGAGTTCTAGTCTCTTATATGAAGCTAAACATTTTCACACTTTCCACCACATTTCATCATATATGTTGTGGTTATTAAAATTTGAAATTTATGCACTACATGAACATAAAAATGGATTTATTCTACCACTATGTGATGGATAAAATTATGGGTGCTACCAATTTCAAATGAGACAATCACCTTTAGTGCTTGATGTAGCCAACCAACTTTAGGGTTTGTGGATTGGAAATCCTCGATAAATCATGGATAGAAATTGGATATTCCTCCCTAGAATACTCTAGGACAATATTCTTTTGAGAATTTTCCTCTAATTTTGGTTTAGCAGGGACTTCACTAGAAAGGTCCTTGGGATGGTCAAGGGAGGTCACATCAATCTGAAATAATTTATTAAAGCTTAATGATTAAAGGTTGTCTTATTTATTAAATCTTATTATATTTATTAGATTAATATGCATTGGCATTGATGGAAACATAAGTTTACTATAGATTTTGATTTTTAAAAATCTTTGAACTAGTTATGTGTGTTTCACACCAGGAATATACTTGAACCTTATGTAACAACTCCACATTTAAATTTGTAGGGGAATTATAGCAAGGAAAATACAGGATTATGTCACCTCCATTGATGGGGTTGACTAAGTAGGACATCCTTCTCAAGAGATATATTTTAACTACGTAGGGAGTTCAAATCCAAAAAGCCAACTATATTCTTTTTATGAAATATAGATAGAGGAGGCAAGCAATAATCCCCCAAGCTCAATCATGCCTAATTCGAGAGAAAGTATGTAGAAAAATTGTTAGGAATTAGGGATCTTACTGATAGATTTAATTACAAGTCTTCCAATAGGGAATCCAAAGGGCCATGAATGATGCATTGGATTTCCACGTAAACCCTCTAAAGAGAATGTACAACCTACATATGGGATATAGGAACCATTGGGAGGTTTTGCATACAAAATATAGATATTAGGACCTTGATTATGTTATGCATAAAACAAGGGCACTAGGTGATAACTGAAGCTTACAAGGTTCAAGGGCCATGAATGAAACCTCTCACCACTACATAGACCTTTTAGAGGGAATATTTAACCTACAAGTAGGATGCCACCATTAACAATATTTGTGAAAGAAGGATGGTTTTTGTTGCCTTAGTGTTGGGAAAAACATAAGGGAATTAGTCACTAAATAAAGCTTCTACGACTCAAGGGCCATGAGCAAGGCCTTAAAACGCCATACATGCCCTCTAAATGGAATCTTTGGCCTAAATACATGGGTCCCATTATAATATTTATCTTATCATGGATGGGCCTTGGGTCATTAGTCATTGTAGGAGGAGGGAAATAAGGGAATTATTGCGTAAATGGAGATTTTGGGGCTCAAGGATCACGAACTAGGCTTTGAACCAACACATAAGCTATTTTTGGAGATCCTTCGCCTAAAACATATGGTATACGGTTATCATTATGAGGATTTACAAATAAGGATGGGTCTCACTCCCTTAACCATGGTCCAATAAGGAAATCAAGGGTATTATTTCTTAAATGGGCTTTTTGGGGATCAAATACCATGAACAAGGCCTTAGAACACCACAAACCCTCTAGAGAAAACCTTTAGCATATGAATGGGATATGGACATCATTACAATGTTTGGTGTAGCATGCATGGTCCTTAATTCCATAACCATGATAAGGGAGGGAAATAAGGGAATTAGTACCTAAATGAAGCTTCTAAGGCTCAAGGGTCATGAATAAGGCATATGACTCTCACATTGACTCTCTAAAGGGAATAATTGACCTGTAAGTGGGGTATGGATTCCATTAGGATGTTTTGTGCACTAAGTATGGGTCTCAAGAACTCAATCATGGTCAAAGGATAAAATCTAGGGCATTTGAGATCTAAATCTAGCTTATAAGGTTTATGGTGCATAAAAATGACCTAAAACCACCACATGTAGAAATAATAAATTTATGAACAATATTAAAATAATATAAATGCAACAAATAAAATTAAGATACAATGAGATTAAACTTATAGAAAATAACGCGTGTATGAATGATTTCCAAAAGAGAGAACAGTGTTCATATGTATATTTGATGTTTAAATCTCCAATACAATAACAATTCTTCACCCAACATGACATAACCTCTATATCTATAAATAGTTGCTTGTTAGTAAAACCCAAACTACTTATGGTTCCATCATTAATGAGTACCAATCACCTAATAAGAATGACCATTGTACATTAAGTAACTACCCAATAACTATCTAATGACCCTTATTCAAGTAATATGGTATCATACATTGATTTACTAACTAATAAGTACCTTGAAGTAACGAGGTTAGGGTAGAAGCCTAATATTACACCCTCTTCAAAAGAAACATGATCCTCAAGGATAGAGGTGCGGAAACTACTAAAATCATTGTTTGTTCATGAGTGGCTTGTCCAAGTTTCATATACTTCCACTATATTAATAATTCCCAAACAATGCATTGACATATGTAATGCTCTCTTGTGGTTCATACTACTATATCCAAATGGGCCATTCTTCATCAAGTTTTAGAAAGCTAGCTTTAATTTTATCCTTCTTCCCTATGACCTCCTTCAAACAACACATATGGAAGACTAGATTGATCTTGGAGTGGATAAGAAGAGCCCATATATATGAAACTTATGTAGTGCACTAAAGGATCTGATAAGGGCCATAAAACTTGGGACTAGCATTGGGTTTCACATGACTTTGAGAAAGGTATGCTTACAGGGTTTAACACAAAGAAACACATAACCAATTTTACAAATGAATGATTAGAGTGATTCCAGTATGATTTCTATGTCATCTGATTTTATGCAAAAGAGAGGGTTCCCTTAAGTGCGTGGAGAACAATCACTTTGTTGTGATGTGTTCCATCCACTTTCTGAATAGTGGATTTTTCAGGTAAACATGAAGCTACCAAAGGGGGATCTTGGCTATAGATAGATATGGGGACATTTTTGTAGTGCCATGATAAGTGGAAATGTACCACCATTCTATAGGGGAAAAACATTATGCCCATTAGTGATGTCAATTGGAGGAAAACATCTCAAATATGTTCCAAGCACCTCTAGACCATTTATTTTTTATCACCAATTTGGGGATGCTAAGTTGTGCTCACTTTCAACTATTTATCTTATAATTTAAACAACTAATATTAGAATTTTCTAGTGAAAGTAGAGTCATTATTTGATATAATGGAAATGGGCATGCCATGTAATTGAAAAAATATTGTATATGAAAGGGGTGGTATGTGTGGGGGATCATACTTGATACCAAATGAAACATGGAAGTAAACAATGAATAAGGATACATGATCTCTTCAAGTAACCAAGTAAAATCATATTCCTTGTTATAAGGTTTGTGTATTATTTTTGAATGTCATATTTAATCTTTGAATGAGATAGGAGATTCAGGTATAATAATTAGGTTAGTGAGCTCAAGAACCCTTCCACATGACTATTTCTTGATGTCTATCCTTGATTGAGGCTATAAGGAAGTTAATAAATTCAAAGTTCTATTTGAAACACATATGAAAATATTGTATAAGGAATGTAGTAAATTGTGATCTATAACTAACAGTTGGGACATATAGCATATGTAATAATGGTGTTAGCTTAGATATGACTTTTATTATAATATAATTTCCATAGTTTTAGTATTATATATGTATACACACACACACACACACACACACACACATGCACATATACATACACATGTGTGTGTGTGTGTGAAATCCATGAAGACTTGAGTGCTAATGGAGGGCATAAATTGGTTTGCTAAGGAAAAATACTGACCAGATTTGGAAATACATTTGACTACTACAATGATGAATGGTTTGTTTCATACTTTTGGGATGTCTGCGATATATTCCATGGAAATATCAATCTAGATAGTCAATAATATTGGCAATGGTTGGAAGGTGTTAATGTTTCAAATTGTTATATGCTAAATCAATTACTTTAGCCCAATTCACTTCTTCATTTAATAATGCATCCAATTATTAACCAATTATAAACTGTAATTGATGATAGAATATTATATGAAATGACAAAGAAGACAACAACACAACCACAAGAGACAAAAGATTGGACCAAGACTAGGGGAAAACCCCACAAGGGGGAAACCCTTTCAAATCTTCTTCTTTATTAGATCTGTTAACACTCCAAGAAACTCTCCTAGGTTGTATCTTGGAGATGCCCGGTAACATATAATCTTCAATATTGTTCTCTAAACTATTGGAATAAATGAGGGTTTGGATCAAGTTAGATAACCATTTCAACTTTGTTTTCACTCAAGCCATGCATGAACACTCTCACCAATACAAGGCTTTAGACCACTAATGCTCAATAATTTATAAATTCAATGGATTGATGGAGAATACTGACTATATCAAAAGATTGCATACATAAACATAAATGAATGGCTAGCTACAGGCAACAAAAGAGAATACTGACTGTACTGGAAGATGCATACATGACCACATATGGATGGCTAGCTACAGGTAGCAAAGAAGCTTGCAAATCTAATTTATCAAAGCAGAGATAAGATGACAGTTATCTGGCCTTAGACATAAACAAAACATGAACAAACTGTTCAAGTGCAAGCATAAAACAACAAAGAGAATGGAAATTGAACATATAATGGCAAAAGAAGCTTATATTGCTAGAATGAAGATTAGAATCTTGAAGGAACAGAGGAGGAATAATCTCCAGAAGTTGAACCAGTGTTAGCCTTGTTGGAAAAAGGCCCACAAATGGATCCATATAGGCTCTTAAAAGTCTCCAAATTTGGTTAAAAACATGCCAATGGATCCATTAATGCTCTTGAAATCTTCAAGATTTGCCTAAAGATCATCCAATGATCAAAATCAGTGCAAGAGGAGAGCCCTTGGAAGAGTAGAAATGCACTATCGGGAGGCTAAAATGCTTTAAAAACCATGAAAAACCCACAAACGCAGGCTTAAACAATGAAAGAATAGTTGCGGTTAGATTTGGCCTATCAACGGCCCAGATCTAAGTGTCTAATCGCATCAGCAGTGGCCATCGGAAGTAGTCGGAGTAGAGTCGCGATGAGATCAGGTCGAGCAATATGCCGGTCACTGATACCAAAAATATTGCTATTGGCGGGGAGCATATACCATGTTATATGAAGACCCATACATTGAGCGATTAGCGATTGCGATTATCGCATCGCTACAATCACATCAGCACTATACCATGGGGCGGGGCCTATGCACAAGTATAAGGGCGATGCGATAACCGGACTCGATAGTTATATACACCATATTGCATAGATTTTCAAGTCCGAAGAAAGCCATTTTTCAACTTTTCACAATTTTTCGTTATTTTAACGAAATACGAAGGGAACGGAGGACAGCACCGATGCAATAAAACCCGGACCCAAAAGTGTTTTGAAATAAAAATATATATATATTGAAGTCCGCAAAAGCCCATTTTTAATGTATTTTCGTTGTTTTAATGAAATACAAAGGGAAGTAGGGAACGAGCTGAATGCGACTTGCAACGGTGATAAAGCCTGGACCTAAAAGGTTTCAGAATGAAATTGTATACATTTTCAAATCCGAAGAAAGCCATTTTTAATGTTTCTCTATGTTTTTCACGTATTTTAGAAATACAAGGAAAAACACAGGGACATGCCTTTTGTGACTTGCGATGGTGACAAGGGCGGACCCGATGCATAATTAAACCATATTTGGGGACTTTTGAAGTCCAAAATACACAAAGAAGGTGATATTTTTGCAATAATATTGTGTTTTCTGTATATAATAGAAAAAAAGTGATTTAGTAATGTTCAGGGGATTACACAGGCCCAAAGACCCTTTCCATCACCTAAAAAAGGCCGAGAGACAAAGACAGGAGCCCGAAAAGGGAAAGAGAAGGGCCACAACACACTGCAGCCCGAAATAGAAAGATCAGGGAGCACAGATAGTGTAACAACCACACCAACAAACATTATGGGCCATCTCTGGCACAAGAGAGCTCCCAGACATCACAACAAGCTACCCAAAATATCTGAATGCGGTTATTATTCCGTCAGAGGAAGAAACTTAAGAACCATGCTTCCTATCGAGGGAATTAATCAGTTGAAGAGGCAGAGGGATAAATTAAGACCTATCAAGCCTCAAAAGGCTCAGAATCATTGTAAAGAGCTATAAATATTTGAAAGAAAAATGTAATAGGGGTTCAACTTCTGGAGATTATTCCTCCTCTGTTCCTTCAAGCTTCTCATCTTCATTCTAGCAATATAAGCTTTTTTTGCCATTATATGTTCAATATCCATTCTCTTTGTTGTTCTATGCTTGCACTTGAATAGTTTGTTCATGTTTTCTTTGTGTCTAAGGCCAGATAAATGTCATCTTATATCTGCTTTGATAAATTAGATTTGCTAGCCATCCATATGTGGTCATATATGCATCTTCCAGTACAGTCAGTATTCTCTTTTCCTGCCTGTAGCTAGCCATTCATTTATGTTTATATATGCAATATGCTGGTATAGTCAATATTCTCCATCTATCCATTGAATTTGTAAATTATTGAGCATTAGTGCTCTAAAGCCTTGTATTGGTGAGAGCATTCATGCATGCCTTGAGTGAAAACAGAGCTGAAATGTTTATCTAACTTGATACAAACCCTCATTTATTCCAATAGTTTAGAGAACAATATTGAAGATTATATGTTACCGAGCATCTCTGAGACACAACCTAGGAGAGTTTCTTGGAGTGTTAACAAGATCATCATAAAAGGTTATTAGTAGAGAGTACAATGAGCCCAATACATAAACTTGTAGCATATATTTATAGAACGGAAACAAACTACATAACTACAAAACAACAGATAGAAAATCTTTATCCATCAAACCACTGAAGCCAATTGAAGGTGACTATCAAAACCCTGGATGCTCCCAATAAGGCAAATTGCAAGTGACTGAAACTTCCTGAACACTCCCTTAGCTATTGTGCTCGAGCATATGTGTCTAACCCGGATGCTCTGAGGAAGACTCTATTTGTGCATCCAGGGAAAGCATCATCTGATATGCTTCAGAAACCCTGGATGCTCCCTTCAAGTTTTTATGTGAGCATCTGAGACTTCTTGGATGCTCCCTTAGCCACTGTGTGCATTCGTCGAGGGACCAAACTTCCTGATCTGCTTCAGAAACCATGGACGCTCTGTTCAGGCTTCCATGCAAACATTTGAGACTTCCTGGATGCTCCCTTAGCCACTGTGTCTATGATTCCGAGGACCAAAATGCTCAGTTACGTGTGTGCATCCAAGAAACAAAAACCCTAGATCAGTGTGAGCTTCACCCCTGTAATTTTATACCCTTGAGCGAACTTCCTTCTATAGACCTGTGTGAACCAAGACAATAAAAGAGAGTAGAAGATGGCTTGATCAATGTGTACAAAATAGATTGAGGTCTCTTCTAGTTATAGGCTTTCATGAGGGTCCACTTGGTGTTGAGGCCGACTTGTCCAATTTTACATGTGCTTAGGGATGACCTATTCCATTATACATGAGTGGATAAAATATATTCAAAAACCAACTTCTTCTAACCCAAATAGGGTGATATTTAGGTCAATCTTGTTCCTCTTGAAAAGAGGAATTTAATGAAATCATCATCTCAGTTATCTGAGTTGTCCAAGGTGGAATTTGACCCTAGTTGCAAAATTTAACACTCCTCATATAGGAAGAATTCCACCTGCCAATATATGTCTGTTGATCATCACATCATCCTGTCATGTTTTCATCATGCTTTGGCTATCTCTACTCAACTCTATCTGTTGAAACTTTCTCAAATCTAAAAGAAGAAGAATCGGGGAGCAATAATTTCCACCCATACTGAGAAATATGATAACTAATCATACAGGGGGGCACATCTTCGACCTTGGAATCTCATCGGGGAGCTCATTCTTAACCCGAAGTCTCAAAAGGAGAGCAAGTCTCAACCCAATCCTATTGCCTACCGATCTTCCCATCAATGACCCTCAATATTCATGTGGTAGAACACCTACATCATAATCAACTTGGGTTGTACACCCCAAGTACACTCTCAATCTGTTGGCAAAATGAGGAGCGATATTCCAAACAATACTTGCTTGAGGGTAGGATTCCAAATGGGGTATACTCTGCATAGACCAACTAGGGGAGAAACATCTTTGACCCTATGAAGATAGGGGAAAAGAATCTCCAACCCTATGGGTAATAGATAGGGGAGTAATTTATTGTCCATAGATCCCTCAACCCCAGGACCCCTCTATCTCAATTCCTCACCTTGGGAGCTCAAACAGGGTGATAAGAGTTGGCTTAGTGTCCTCGATTAGTGTCGCCCCTTATCCAAAGGGGACACATCCATCAGTCCAAGATTCTCTCTGAAGATTAAGAACTTTCCTTTCGATAATGCCTTGGTGACAATATCTGCAATCTGCTCATTTGTCGATATATGATGGGGTCTAACATATCCTCTTCTCTCCATGCCTTGAATAAAGTGAAATTGAATCTCAATGTGGTTGGACTTGTCATGAAACACAAGATTCTCTGCCAAATAGATCCAACTCTTGTTTTCGCAATATATCACTGTAATGTCTAGGACCTGCTCAAATAGCTTTCCAAAGAGCTTCCTCAACCAAACAACTTCGCAGCTAGCCATGCTAGCGGCAATGTATTCTGCTTCAACGGTGCTCAAAGCTACAACCCTTTTTTTCCTTCTCATCCAGGATATCATGGCAGATCCAAGGCTAAAGAAACATCCAGATGTACTCTTCCTATCGATAACATTTCCTGCCCAGTCAACATAAGTGTATGCATGATTTCGAACATCTCTGGAAGAATATCTCAGACCAAGTGTGATCGACTCATGCAAATATCTCAATACATGTTTGGCAACAATCTAATCTGCATGGAGGGGATCGATCATGAATTGGCTCAATGCATTTACTGCATAGTATACGTCTAGATGGGTGTTCACAAGGAACATCAGAGCCCTAATCAGTATTCTATAGTCAGATGGATTTGACAAATCGGGTCCTGCATATTCTCCACGTAACTTCTTAAAGTTCATTTCCATTGGTGTAGTCATGGATTTGTATTTAATAATTCCAAATCTTTTTGGTATCTTCACAACGTATTTTCCTTGTGAAAGGATAACTCAGCAGGCCTTTGCCACACCTCAAGTCCTAGAAAGTAGTGAACGTGACCAAGGTCCTTGATCTCAAATTGAGAGGCTAACTCCTTCTTACACTCGATCATCATAGGTTCACTAGCTATTAAGAATAGATCATCAACATATAAAACCAGAATCGATGGCATACCTTGGACTACCTTGAAGTAGAGGATGGGATTGAGATTGCTTATTTTGAATCCCAACTTCATTATGTAACTATCAATACATGCATACCAAGCTTGAGAAGCTTGCTTCAAACTATACAATGCCTTCGTCAATCTGAAAACACGTGTTCTTCGATCTTCCACTTCAAATCCCTGTGGTTGTTCAACATATACTTCTTTTGGTAACATGTCATGAAGGAATGTGGTCTTTACATCCATCTGATTAAGAGTCCATCCTTGAGTAGCAGTAAGGGAAACTATCGAACATATGGTTATATATCGAGCCACAGGAGAAAATATGTCATCATAATCTTCTCCCTCTTTCTGAGAGAATCCTCGAGCTAAGAACCTCACTTTGTATTTCTTAATGCTACCATCAATTCCATGCTTTATCTTAAAAGTCCATGTTGAAATCATGACAGACTTCCCATTCGGTCTAGGCACAACATCCCATACATCATTTCTCACAATCGATTTATATTCCTCGGTCATATCATATTTCCAAACTTGATATTTTATAGCTTCTTCAAATGAGGAAGGTTCGAATTCAATCATTGTGCTCATGGTTGCAACATATCCCTGATACCTGCATGGTTGCTTCATTTCTCTAAATGATCTAGTAATAGGAACATTTCTTCCAGCATTCTATAGAGTATCGTGGAGCCAAAGTGGTCTCTTCCTAGTAGGAGGAACACTTGGAGGAGGATCTAAAGGATCCATAGGCTCCATGGGATCATCAACAATATTAGTCTCAGACTCAGGCACTGAAGGAGAATCTAGAATATCCCAGTGATAATTCTCCTCCTTGGGAGGAGGCGGCAGATGAAGATCAAATGTTACATCCATGCTAATTTCAACCTTCCTTTGACCAGGAATATATATATTCTATATGCTTTATAATTTTCAAAATAACCCACAAACATACCTTTTCTTCTTGTAGCTTCCAACTTATTCCTTTTGTCCTTTTGCACATGAAAATATATGGGGCATCCAAATACACAAAGATGGCTATGTTGGCTTATTGGGGCCTGACCTAGGTTTGGAGTTAATTAGGCAAGAAAATCCCTGTACTACTAACCCTTTTAGCAATAGTTTGCAAAGCGCGGACTGAGGTCTCACCCGAATTAGTATGGGGGGCTGCTGGAACCAAGTTTCCGCACCCTTGAGATGTATGAGGGTTTGATTTGGTCCAACTGTTAGTCCCTTCACGCAGGTTACTTCGCACCCTTCCCTACTCTGATATACTTGCCTTCATGCAACCCTACCAGGGGCTAAGGGGCTTCCGCGCTGTTGGAGCAGCGCTTTGCACTATTCCCCTAAGTTGCAATTGAGATCTTACTTATCTTCATATACCGGTTAGTTATCTTTGCATAAATAGAAACCTTGTGTCATATTTATTTATACAACACACACATATAAGTTCGTGCATCAAATAAACAGTACATTTGCAATTTATACCCAATAATGCATTAAACAGGAAAAGATACACAGAAATATAGTAAACTTTTCTTTATTAATTCTTCCAGCGGTTACAGACCTGACCTGCCCTTCACACTCAGCTATAGGGGTCCACGCATTCAGCTGCGGAATACTAGGCCTCTATGCACTCTGTTGTAGAGCCTTCTCCTACTCTACGACCCAAAAACACACTCTACACTTCGACTCAATCTCCTATCCTCCTCATGCTTCTTTTCTTTCTACTAGTTATATATATTATCTTCTACACTTTGAGCCTCACTCTATTTATAAAATTCCATGGTCCATGGACCATGGGTAGGTCTATCAAGCCGACATTATATTACAAAAACAAGGGCAGACAACCCTGTGACTCTATTATGACTTCACGCTCCGCGCACATAATTCATGGATCTTTTACAAAGGATTTGGTCAAAACTTGGGCTTTAAGCCCTAAAAGATGCCTTGGGGGGATTCCATGCCCAACAGGCCCCCAACACAAACATCCTGACTCACCCTCGTGTCACTCTATCAGCGTGGAGATCTTCGCACGGAGTCCCTCCAACTCTGCTTGAACTGCTACAAGGTCGGCAGCGCACTGAGTGACTACCTGTTAGATTTCCTATACGTGTTGTTCCGAGACCGTGGTGTCGGAATTGCTTCCTTGCATCTTTTCCTGTGTCCCCTGCATCTATGCGAGCTTGCCTTCAGTTTTACTGTGATGGTGAAGGCCTCATCGATCCAAGGCTGAACACGTGCGTTCAAGACTGCTTCTTTGTGCCATGCTGCGTCCACCTGTTCTTTTAGCGCTTTGGCCTGTTGCATCCACGCAAGCCTCTGGGTGAGGGCCATCATCTGTGCAGTTCCTTTGACGTTGTCATACTGATTCTTGAGTTCATGCGCCTCTATTTCTTAGCACTAGATGTTGGGGTCCTCCTGCATATTCGTGAGGACCTCAAATAACTCCTCCAACATTCTAGTGCAGTCCCCCACTGCATTACTGATCTTGTCCAATCCTGCTCTAATAGTGTTGGCACACTATTCTCTTACTTCTGGAGGGGTGGACGACTGCACCTTCAACTGTAGCTATGCGATCTGAAGGTTCAACTCCAGCTGAACCTTAGTAATTTCTTCTTGCGCCTCACGCACCCTTGCTGCTAGCCTGTGGATGAGCGCCTCTACTGGTGTATTTGCTGGGATGGCTAGCTCAAGGACGCTTTGACAAGCTTCATCCAGCACCTATACCAACTGCCGATTTTGTGGCACCACTTCATCGTGCTACAAGCTCAACTTCTCCATGTTGATCTTTTTCTCACTTAGTAATTGCAGTGCGTGGCTCTCCCTAGCCCATAGTTCTGCAGTAACCCCATCTTGTAGAACATATACTGTCTCTCATGGGAGAGCAGCCATGTTGATCCCGATATCCTTTAATGCACTAATCGTAGGCCGATCGACCTCATTTGTTGTCACCAGTGCCCCTTACGACAGTACTGTTGTATTTGTCTGCCGAGCACGCAGCGTCTGCTCTGCTGCAGTTGTCCCTATTGCGAGGTTGGTTGAAAGGGTACCAGCGTGAGGAGTGCACACCTACAACTCCTGCAGCTGCGCTCTGAGGGCCCCCAACACAATTTGGTTCTCCTGCACAAAATTCTAGAAGGCCTCGAAGGTGACATCGTGCATTGTCTCGCCAATGTCGTACAAATCACCCTTAGTAATGGTGATCGGGTAGCAAAAATTGATGCCTTGACCTTCTTGCGCGGCCCCATCCGCTTGCTCGAGCGCTAGCACTTCAGTTTTGTTGACACGGTTTGTGGGTCTGCGCCCCCCTCCTATTCCTCTACTCTCTGCCCATGTGAAGGTGACTTTTGGCCCTCGCGCACCTTCTCGGCTGCCCCCTATGTTGTTGTTGCGGCCTTTTTTTGTTCCGCTGCTGTCTGTACAGCGTACTGCGCCTACTGTGCTTTTGCTACCACTACTTCCTTTCTTCTCTTCTCTGCCAACTATGTCATGCTTAGTTTGGCCTCCTCCTTCTTCCTATGTGCTGCAGACTTCTGCATTTCAGCAATGTCTCGAGTGCGCCACTCCGGCGGCCATGTCTCTAGTACATCAAAAATTACATTGTTTGTGGCTATAAAGGGTAGCTCGCTCCATTTCTTAGTCGGGTCCTTGCACACTTTGATGTATATGCTGTGGAGGTCCTCTTTAAACCCTACAAAACTTTGCAAGATTTTGTAAACAGTGGGTGATAACTGCGGCTTACGGTTAATCCCCATTCTAAGGTTCATTTCCATGAACACCCATAATATCTTGTTGTCGTGGATTTGGTTTGCATCCTTTGTGGCCTAGAGCGAAGTGTACTTTGTGGCCTCCGGCAAATCCCTATCAATTGCGGGGAACTGACTATCCTCCAGCAGTTACCCTGCCACGAGCACTATGGACAACAGAAGCCATGCATAGTGGAATGTTTTGCCTTATTCCTAGGCCTCGCGATAATTTTCCAGGAACTCCTTGTAGAGGAAGTTGGACCATTTAAACTGGACCCCCTCCGCACACTACTCAGCAAGTGCTACCACTGATGTGGGTACCTTGTCCGCATGACACTTGCGCATAACCTTACTTGCCAGTATTTGGGTCGCCACTCTTACTACTTTGTTCTTGATGTTGGATATGGCGTAGCCCCTCTTCTTCTTCTCCAGTTTATATTTCTTCTTCATGGCCTCCGCAATGGCCAGGTCACTACTTTTCCCCTCTGAGATATTTGCAGGGTCCTCTCCTTTACACAGAAGCCAGGTAATGTGGTGAATCAAGTGGTCCATGATGGGGATGGGATCCTCCAGCCACAAACACCCACCATGTAGGTCCAGGCATAGCAACTGCTTGATGACGAAAATTGTTATTGGGGCACGATGGAAATGCGGCACCCAGAGCAGGTTTAGTAGCCATGCCTTTTCCACTGATTTGAAAATGAGATCTTAGACTAAGATTAAGGTATTACAGACTCATGTGCATGGATTTGCCTATATTACTTAGTGCAACAGATCGATAATATTGCAAATAATATAGACAATGAAGCAGTGAAAGAAACATAATAGATACACACATAACACAACAAATAACCAAGGAGTTCACCCAAAACTCTTGGGCTACGTCTCTTGGTCCAACCTTTAGTGGTGACCTCTCTATTATGTCTTCAAGAGCATAGTTTTACAAAGTGAGCTCAATTTGAGTCTCAACACAACAGATACAAAACAATAGGAGTTTGCTTGAATCCCCCAAGTATTTCTGAGTACACAGACTCTCCCCACTAACTCTCTGTCTCTATTTTCCTCTGTCTCAACACTGCTTGCCTCTGTCTCTATCATTCTATGGCTTTTAAGTCAATCGGCGCTATCTGTTCATTTCCTCTTCTGAGCTCTCTGGCTCCCATCCTTTGTCCACTCAAATCCCCCTCTGAGCATTAAGTAATCATTTGTTAACGCCTTCAAGGAAGGTGGCCACCTGTTCTTCAACAAAAGGGACCATCGGTGCATAAGAAGTCCCAAAACTGTCATTCTCTATTTACACAAAGAAATACACGTAAAACTATGAAAATCCACAAAACGCCTCTTTCCAGACTTGAAACATTATTAACTCAGTCGTAGACTCTTATTGGGTCCGCCTTTAAATCACTATCGCAATTCGCTTAGTCGCGGGTTCCATTGTATTTACAAAATACATTAAACACTGAAAATCCCGACAAATGCTTTATGGTGGACTTCAAATAATATACAGCTGCATTTATAAACCCTATCAGGTCTGGTTTCATCGCATCGGACGCATTTCCTATGTATTTCGTTTATTTAACGAAAACGCGAAATACAAAGAAAAACCCTATTTTTTGGAACTCAAAATATATGTATTTTCCTTTATAAACCCCATCGGGTCTAGCTATATCACATATCGCATATTGGATTGGCTTCCAATTGTCGATTGCCCGATTGGACTTATCGGTATATTGCATGGTCGCTGGCCTTATCGGCATCATCCCTTTATAGTTCTCCGGTGTGATATTGCGATGAGATATTATCGTAATCGCATATCGCATAGTCCCCGGGCCGTTTGGTAAGCTCTCCTTTGTATGTTGGTGATGCGATATAGCACAGATAGATCTAGACCGTTGGATCTGTGTGCTTGATCGATGGTCCTCGTCTAATCGCACTTGATCGCCATCGCAATTTCCATAATGCTACGCCTGATTGCCTCTACTTGCCACTGCCGATTGTGATATGCTGATCAGATCTGGATCGTTGATCGACCAGATCCAACGGCTCCTGTGTATTGTCGCGATAGACTCCGATAGGCCTATTTTTCACTATTTCTTCAAGTTTTTCTCTCCCGCTAGTTTTATCTGTCATTATTAAAGGTTCATCCTTTGCGATAGCTTTTTATTCTTGAAGACTTAAAAGGTTGTTTGGATCCATTTTGGATCACGCCTTCCCACTGAAAAATATTTTGTACCAACAAAAGTTGGTTTTTAAGCATTGATCAAGTGAAGATATAGCTTCCTCACTTGTCCATTCTCTATCCATCGTGCACTGCTTGGTTTTGAACCTTTGAGTCCGATTCTAAGGTACTCAACATCCCCTCTGCACGTAGTTCTCACCTTCCTGTCCAGAACTGTGTCTTCCTACAACTCATTGAGATATTCAGGCAACATATCATTAATAGAAGGCAACTGACTTTGCTCTTCGGGATCTTCAATCAATGAAGGTTCATATAGTCTCAAGTTCTCTGCATTAATGACTGAATAGATATGCATATAAGCTGGAAAATCAAGGTGAAAAGCATTTTCACCAATTTTCTCAAGTATCTTGAAAGGCCCATACCTTATTGGCTTCAACTTCTTACCTTCACCTTGCATTCTGTCTTTGCTGATGTACAGCCAGACTTGATCACCAACTTGGAAGCTATGCTCAATTCGATGCTTATCATGCCTTGCCTTGTACTTGGCCTGGATTCTTTCCAATTGTTCCTGCACTACCTGGTGAATTTCTTGGATTTGTTCAATGAACTTGGTTGCTTTGTCCACATCACTGTGTCCATCAACTTCTATGTCTTTACCAAAGACAAAATCCAAGGGAGACCTTGGTGTAAAACCAAAACAAGTCTCAAAAGGAGATCTCTGAGTAGAAGTGTTCTTGGCACGGTTGTAAGCATGTTGCACATAACATAAATGTTCATCCCAAAGCTTGGGATGCTTGCTGCAATAGCCTCTGAGCAACTGGATCACTATCCTATTGACTACCTCTATTTGGCCATTTGTTTGTGGATGAAATGTTGTGCTTTTCTTCAATCTGGTGTCCATTAATTACCACAGACTTGACCAAAATTTCCCAACAAATCGGGAATCTCGATCAAATACAATAGAAGTGGGTAACCCAAAATGAACCGATACATGCTGAAAGAACAACTTCATTGTTTGTTCAGCTGTAATCTTCTTGTTACAAGGTATTAAAATACACATTTTACTGAACCTATCCAAAATAACATATAAACAATCATGACCTTTTCTAGATTTTGGCAATCCCCCAACAAAGTCCATGGAAACACTTTCCCAAGGATGAGAAGGAACTGAAAGTGGAGTGTACAAGCCTAATTTTCTATTTCTGGGCTTGCTTGTAGCACACATAGTACACCCTTTAATATCTCTAGAAACTGTTTCATGCATTCTTGGCCAATAACAAAACCTTTGCAACTATGCAACTGTTTTACTTACACCAAAATGACATGATATTATAGAAGTATGTGCTTCTCAGATTATGTTAACTCTTTTAGTTTGTGGAATGCATAACTTTCCCAAATGATACAAGAGTTGGTCCTTAACATAATAATCCAATTCTTCTACTTGTTTTCCATGACTTAAGGTTGCATATACATATTTAAAATCTACATCTTGAGCATATTGTTCAATGTAGCTTTCATACATTACTGAATTATGCTTAAGTATAGTAGATGCATTTATGATTGGTCTTGATAACATATCTGCAACCTTATTGTGTATGCCTTTCTTATATCTGATGACAAGATGAAACTGTTGTAGAAAACCCATCCACCTATAGTGTCTTGATTACTGCAATTTAGTTTGTGAGTGCAAATATTGAAGTGGTTGATGATCTGTATGTATAATTGTTTCTTTGCCCAATAGGTAATGTTTCCACTTTTTCACACTCTGCACTAATGCATACAATTATTTATCATATGTGGGATAATTAACTACTGCAGAATTAAATGTCTCAGAATGATAACATATGGGTTTACCGTGTTGCATCAACACTGCTCCCATGGCATAGTCACTGGCATCCGTTTCAATCTCAAATGGTCATTGAAGATCTGGCAGTGCTAGTACTGGTGCTATACTAATTTTTCTTTCAAGGTGTCGAAGGCTTTCTGTTGTTTGCCTCCCCACTTAAACACCTTGTTCAATCCTGATAAAGCATGTAAGGGAGTTGCAATCAAGGAAAAGTTAGCAATAAACTTTCTCCAATATTGTGTTGCTCCTAGGAAACTCTTAACTTCTGTAGCAGATTTGGGTTTAGGCTAGTTCACAATGACTTTGACCTTAAAGGGATCTATCTTCAATTCACCACCCCCTACAATATGACCCAAATAATTTAAAGATGTTTTGCCAAATTCACATTTTGATAACTTTACATAGAGATTTTCTCTTTTCAAAACATCTAAAGTCTGCTTTACATGCTTCAAATGTTCTTCCCACCTTTTTTCAAAACAAGAATGTCATCTAAATATACAATTACAAAATCATCAATAAAAGGTCTGAGTACATCATTAATAACTCTCATGAAAGTGGCAGGAGCATTAGTTAAGCCAAAAGGCATAACCAACCATTCATACAACCCTTGCTTTGTTTTGAAAGCAGTCTTCCATGCATCTTGTTCTGCAACTCTGACCTGATGATAGCCACTACGCAAGTCCAACTTGGAAAAGTAAATTGCTTCTTTCAACTGATCTAATAGATCATCTATGCGAGGAAGAGGATAATGATTATTGATCGTTATTTTATTCAGTGCTTTGTAATCAATGCACATCCTCCACGAACCATATTTCTTTCTCACCAACACAATTGGAGAGCCACATGGTGATGTGCTTGGTCTTATGAACCCTTTATCAAGCAGCTCATGTACTTGATTCTTGATCTTTGTATTCTCTAAAGAGGATAACCTGTAAATTCTGATGTTAGGCAATGGAGCATCTTGTTGCAAATGAATATCATGTACTATTTCCCTTTTGGATGGCAGAACTTTAGGTTCTTGAAATAGGATATCATATTCTGAAACAAATTTATCTAAATCAGCTAAGTTTTGTTTAACATCACAACCTTCAAATACATTTGTTTTATCAGGGGTATTTTCCTTTACAACCATTAGTAAAAATTGCTTGCATGAATTTACAATTCTTTTCATTTGCCCTAAGTTTATGAGAAAGTAGTTATTTTTGAGTTTATGAGCTCTTACAATATATTCTATTCCATCTTTTGTGAGTTGATAGTTATTTTCAGTTCTATAGAAAATGGCTTTTCTATCATACAAGTAAGGACTTCCTAAAACAATACCACATATATCCAAGGGAACCATAGCCAACTCAACCTCATCTACAAAAGTGGACCCAATAGCAAACCTAAGTTTACATTGTCTAGTCACTTGTAGCTTTGCTTTATCACATACCCAACCTAATGGATATGTCTTCTTGTGAGGTGTTGTTAGTAAGCCCAACTTCTTTACAATTGTTTTAGAAATCAAGTTTACTTGTGATCCACTATAAAATAAAGTATCAATCTTTTGGTGCTTGGAAATAACTCTAATATGAAAAAGCTCATGTCTTTTCCTCTCATTATCTTCATTATCAATAGATTGTGCATAATTACTTGTAGATGCTTCAGAATTTTTACCTTTTATACCTGCGGTTGTGACTGTTTCTTCATCACCTAATTCTGACCCCAAATATTTCTGAATAGCAGCAACAGTATTCTTATTCTTACCACCAAACTTCTTGGGTTTCAGCTCCGGATGTAAAGACCAACAGTGTTCATCATCATTTCCATCCTTCTTGCAGTGAGTGCATGAAGATTTGTCTTTCTGTACAGAGTTTTCCTTCCTCTCCTTTCATTTCTGCTTCTTCTTTTCCCTGTTCTTGCTTGCAGAGGGTTTTGATGATCCCCCAATCTCTGGGTTCACATTCTTGCCTCTAGCCTCTACATGTGTAGCCTACACTGATACATCATCTAGGATATTGGGATTAAATATGAGAGTGGTGTGCCTCAAACAGCTATGTAGACCACCTATATACTTCAACAAAGTTTCAGGTGAGTCTAGAGATATGCCTAGAGTTAAAGCTCTTTTTCTAAATTCCTAGGTATAGCTTTGTACACTTTGGCCCTTTAATTGGCGAAGATTTTGCAAACTCATCATTGCTTGCTACATATAAGCTAGTGGATAGAATTGTTTTTTTAATGGCAGAAACAAATTCATTCCTGGTAGAAAGAATTTTACCATGTCTCTTCAGATCAACTTTTGTCTTGCCTTCCCACCACACTAGTGCAGTTCCTCCAAGGCGAAGGCTAGCCAGCTGAATCTTTTTCCTCTTTGAATCAATGTTCTGCACCCTGCAATATACATCAATCTGTCTAATCTAGTTATCTAGCTTTTCTGCATTTAATTCCCCATCATAAATTGGCAAATCAAACTTCACATCTAATTTAATCACAAATGTTTTCTTCTTTTTCTTTTCAGGGCTAGGAGATGAGGATGATGGAGGTGATGGTGGAGGCGATGATGGAGGAAGATTTTCCCTTTTCCCTCTGGGGCATCTAGAGAAGGTTCCTCTGCTCCTTTGTCTTGTTTAGAGGTTGAAGTACTTTCACCTTGACCTTTCTTAAATTCTCGATACATCTCTTCCACCATGGCTCTCATGCTCATGAAACTGTCCATGAACTAAGATTGTGATTCCAATGGGGTTTGTTCTGCCATTCTCCTCCTAGGATAGACTCTTCCAATTTCTGGATTAGCCTCAACAAGTTCTCCTTCTCCTAGTTTGAGCTTTGACCTAGTTAGCATACAAAAAAAATCCAGCACAAGCTTTCTAACCTTAGCAAACCTAAAGCTATGATACCACTTGATCTGAAAATGAGATCTTAGACTAAGATTAAGGTATTATAGACTCATGTGCATGGATTTGACTATATTACTTAGTGCAATGGATTGATAAGATTGCAAAAAATATAGACAATGAAGCAGTTAAAGAAACATAACAAATACACACATAACACAACAAATAATCAAGGAGTTCACCCAAAACTCTTGGGCTACGTCTCCTGGTCCAACCTTCAATTGTGACCTCTCTGTTATGTCTTCAAGAGCAGAGTTTTACAAATTGAGCTCAATTTGAGTCTCAACACAACAGATACAAAACAACAGGAGTTTGCTTGAATCCCCCAAGTCTTTTTGAGTACACAGACTCTCCCCATTAACTCTCTGTCTTTGTTTTCCTCTGTCTCAGCACCACTTGCCTCTGTCTCTGTCATTTTGTGGCTTTTAAGCCAATCGGTGCTATCTATTCGTTTCCTCTTCTGGGCTCTCTAGCTCCTGGCCTCTGTCCGCTCAAATCCCCCTTTGAGTGTTGAGTAATCATTTGTTAACGCCTTCAGGGAAGGTGGCCACCTGTTCTTCAACGGAAGGGACCATCGGTGCATAAGAAGTCCAAAAACTGTCGTTCTCTATTTACACTGAGAAATACACATAAAACTATGAAAATCTACCAAAGCGCCTCTTTCTGGACTTGAAACAATATTAACTCCACCGTAGACTCTTATCGGGTCTGCCTTTAAATTGCTATCACAAGTTTCTTAGTCACGGGTTTCATTGTATTTACAAAATACATTAAACACTGAAAATCCCGCCAAATGCTTTATGGCGGACTTCAATAATATATTGCTGCATTTATAAACCCTATCATGTCTAGTTTCATCACATCGTGCACATTTCCTATGTATTTCATTTATTTAATGAAAACGTGAAATACAAAGAAAAACCCTATTTTCCAAAACTCAAAATATATGTATTTTCCTTTACAATCCCCATCGGGTCTGGCTATATTGCATATCACATATTGGATTGGCTTTCGATCATCGATTTCCTTGATCGGCCTTATCGGCTATTGGCATATCGCATGGTTGTTGGCCTTTTCGACATCATCCCTTTATATTTCTCTGATGAGATATTGCGATGCGATATTATCATAATCGCATATCGCATAGTCCCCAGGCTGTTTGGTAAGCACTCCTTTGTATGTTGGTGATGCGATATAGCGCGAATGGATCTAGACCATCGGATCTGCGCGCTTGATCAATGGTCCTTGTCTAATCTCATTTGACCGCCATTGCAATTTCCATAATGTCGCGCCAGATTGCCTCTGCTTGCCACCGCCGATTGCGATATCCTGATTAGATCTGGACCATTGATTGACTAGATCCGATGGCTCCTATGTATTGTTGCGATAGACTCCGATAGGCCTGTTTTTGACTGTTTCTTCAAGTTTTTCTCTCCCGATAGTGTTATCCACCATTATTAAAGGTTCATCGTTTGCGATAGTTTTTTATTCTTGAAGACTTAGAGGGTTGTTTGGATCCATTTTGGATCCTCCACTCCGCGCAACCACTTTCATGGCTCTAATTCGATAACCCCTACCGTGGTGTTTTGCTTAGGCTTCATGAGCTGCGTGGTCTCTAGGTGAGGGAACTTCTGGTGGTCAGCGAGATCCCAATCTTCAAATTTCAAGCTAGGCACCCACCCCAGGTGCGCGCCCTCAAAAATGATGTCGTCTAGGAGGAGTAGGGTCTGGAGAGCATTCTTGCGCTTGTCAAGATCCTTGGGCACTTTAGCCTTCCCCTTCCGTAGGTGGATGTAGGCGGGAAACTTTGTTGGAGGGTGTGCAGGCTCAGTTTCTTCCTCCATGCCTTCGTCCTCATCTTCTTTGATGATAAGGTCCTCCAAGTCTTCCTCCTCCTCGTCGGTTTCTATGTTAATGGATTTCCCTTTCTCCACCATTGTTAGCCTGGTGCGCAATGGTTTCATGGGGACACACGTACAAGAACCATCGCCTGTTTGTCTTTCTTTGGTCTTGGCGTGTGCGGTGATTTAGGGATTTCTACCACAATCCCGGTGCCTTCAGGGGCATCCCCCACAGTCAGGGCCTACACAGCCTCTTCGATGGTCATCTATGTAATTTCCATAACTTCCTCAGATGTTGCCATCGTGTCTGACCAGAAATATATCACTCGCGTACTCAGGGGCTCAATCAATGTTCTGCACAAGTCAAACAGGGCTCTGCTCAGGTTACACAGGGTATACAACAGCTCAATTCACAAATGACCAAGTGTTGTTACTGGGCAAACCCTTGTAATTTATAGTGCCTTTTGAATTTGAATCGACCATCCCCCCAAATCTGGTTCATTAATTCTTTCTTGGCAACAGATTTTCCCAAATCTTGCCCATAAATCACGTCTTAAATGCCTGCCGCCCACTCCATTTAGTCTCAAGTCGAGCATCACATCATGAATAGTGACTTCAATGATCACTTTCTGGCCAACCCACGGGGTAGCGCAACCCCCATTGCGCAGTTGCGGACCTTGTGACTCTTTGCTTCTGCACGCAGCTCCACCATCGCGCAGCTCCCAGGCAGAGTGGTTTATAGTCCCGTACCTCCTTTCAACTACCAGGAGCGCTAATACTGTACTTCCCATGGCTAGTCAGGTGGTCGTGCCACCTGTATAAGGTGTCATCCGGTCATCCATTAATTTTCCCAGAAAATACCCATCTTTTATTGTTACTAGTGGCGTCGCGCACTTTATTATCTGTAGTGCACCATCATGGTTGATTCATTTAGTAATGTGTGGTCCAAGCCAAGGCATCAGACTAATCAATTCATGACGATAGTCCCCAAACTTGTTAGAGTGATCGTGCGCACCCAGTTTTATCACCCTGGTCTTCTGATCGAGAAAATCTTCCTCTATCTCGTCCTCCAGCTTCTTGACTTCCGCTTCCACCAGAGCCCTTTTTTCTCTTAATCGCATCATTTCTTTCTTAAGTTCTTGGAGCCCAAAATTACCCTGTTGGATTTCTTCCTTAGGTCCCAAGCGCTCTACTTCATTCGATTGTGCGATCCCTTCTTTCAAGGCTCCACAAATCATCGTATCGGCAGGTCCTATCATGCGTGGACTAGTCATTTCATGCTCTATGAGGATTACAACATTCGCTTCATACTTCAGCTTCAGAGGTGCCTGCGTCGTCAATTTCTTGCACGTGGTCCTATAAGCCCATAGAACTGCTGGTACGCACAGGTCCCAATTAGTCCTTTGCACATTTTGGACCTTGTTCAATGCTTCGCATACTTCATTAAAGGCTTCGGCGTGGATAACCTTCTGCGCACTTGGTCTTTCCATAGTTCGTGGTTCGAACCAGAGGGGTTGTCTGTGCCACTGTGTCACCTGTACCTACTTACTGACTGTTTCTCCTAATGCGAAGACTGTGTGCATATGCATAGGTTTCGTACCATATACCTGTATCCATATGGACAGGTGGGCATGTGGACTGTTTCGTCCAGTAGTCTTGTCTGTTGATCACATCTGAGGCTTCCCAAACCGCATGCACATCCTCCTCCTACATTCACGCTAGTCCTCAAAACTTCTTTGGTGCATACCCCACCACCTTGCGGGCATAGCGTGCAGTACACATTTCAAAGCTTCGAAACGTTGCTATTCTGACACTTCTCTTTCAAATTTTTTTAGGAAATCATCCACCACACCTAACCCATCATACGTAGGCAGCTCCCTTACCTCAGTTGATACACAACGCGGTGATCTCATCATCATGTTATAGTTCAGCGTGGTTACCTCGTGTAACCATTTCTGCCATCGTTTTATCTCTTCATCAGAATCCGTTATGCAGGAGCTTTCGTGCTCCCATGAGATTCATCCATCCACAGTTGGATTCACCCAGTCTTGTTCTCATGCGGTTATCTTGTAGATGCAATCCAAATTGTTGTCACTATCGTAGTCACGCACTGGCTCTGTGTAGCACGATCGTTTTGTAGGGTCCAAAGGTACAATTACGCACAAAGCCTTTTTCTCAAAAATCATCTTGCGCTTCTTCAGATTGATCACCTCATTCATGTCAGTAGCCCAATCTATTCCTAATAGCGTGGGGTAGGGATTTCTACCATCAACAATCTCTATTACTTCGAAATCTGCTAATGCGCTTGCTCCTTCGATATCCACTATGATTCCCTGCAATCTCCCCATAGGTAGGATCTTTTGCTGGTTCGCCATTCACAGCTGGACAAGAGACCATTGCAGTGTAGGCCTTTCTATGCGCTCCTATGTTTTCTTTGGCACGACGTTCACGTCCGATCCTAGATCCAGAATCACTTGGTCCATCTCATATTCCCCAATCTGCGTGGTCAATCTCATCCCTCTTCCTGTTCACGTTGTGTGCTTTCCGAGCTTCCGGACTACACGCGGTTCTCCTGGCGTGGTCCCATCACATCTATTTATGAGTTCCTACAGCCCATTTATAGCTTTACTATAGTGTAGTAGCTTCATGCATGTTTCCAGGAATGTTGTGAGCATCGATGGGTCAATTTCTGGCTTCAATCTGTCTTTACTTCTTGAAGTGGAGGCATCAGCAAAACTCCTCTTGGCCTCCATGAAGGTTTCCGTAGTGCGCTCCAAATCAGCCTCTGGTTCCTTCGTTGGAGCCTTGCGAACCCAAGTACTTTCTTCAGGCTACTTGCCTTTGTAATCCCCTGTCATAATTCCACTTCAGAGCACAATATTCACATTAGGGTCTTCCTCAAACAGCCCAGACCTCATCATTTGTAGGTTTTGAGTGGCGGAGGTTGGAGTGCTCCTTTATCACGCAACCTTGCTATCAATGTGGGACAATCCTCTATCTCGTGATCAAATAATATACAATACAAGCATGATGGCCACGTTGGATTTGTACAATCACCGGCATAATGTCCTAGCCCTCCGCAATTGTAACATATTAGCTATCCGGAACCTCTTCCCGGTCCTCCTCCACCTCGGCCTCGTCCACGCCCCTGAAATCTGGTTAATGCCATCCTTGCGTTCTAGTCAAGGGCCCGCGTTTCAGCCTAAACTTTGTAGGTAGGAGTTTGATCCATCATCATCTCATAACTTCTACAAGTGCGCTCATCATGTCCCACTGATCTACAGAAGTTACAGAACAACTGCTGTGAATTATGTGTGTACTTTTGTAATAAATGGCAGTTATTTGTAGCATGCTTTCCTCCCATCTGACAAATCGCACACCATAATGCAGGCGCTGCGCTCGGTCCTTCTTGTGCCTCCGGTCTCAATGGCATTGGTCCTCCTCTCACAAGGTAATTCACGAACATTGGGCATTGGTCCTTGTCATGTCCCTAACCCTTACACTTTACGCATCATACCTCATCGCGCACCTCTGGGCAAGCTATCTTGTCTTGTTTCAAACTTTGCATCTCAAGGCATAAGTTTTTCAATTGTGCGAGAATCTGCTAAACTCCCAGGTTCGGTTCCTATATCAGAGTCTCGTGCAATCTCATCGTGACCTCCAGGGCCTCGGCTTGAGTTGTTAGCCTTTGTTGTGATAGTGCATTCCTTAGATGTGGTGTTATCAATGACATAAACCATTCACGGTGTTGTCCATCTGTCAACGTCATGTTAGCTTCATGAATTATGCACTTTAGTCTCTGATCCAACTCCCAAGGGGTCTTGCCTGGTAGCCTTGTGATTTCCTTGAATCCAATGATTGACTGTGCCTCTGACTTCGACCTGCTAAATTTTTTATTTAACACAGTTTGAATATCTATGATCCCCGCATTCGGACTGTCGATGGAATTCTTAATGTACTAGGTCAGCGCGTGATCCTACAGAGTACTAACCAACGTCACTTTCTTTATATTGTCATCTGTGACTCCTTGCGCTTCCCATACAACTTTTATCATGAACCAAAACTGGTCCAATCTCTATTCCCTACTCCCTTGAACGTAGGCAACTTTATCGCGCTCACCATATTGATTCGCAGTGGTGGCAAAGGTGGTATGGGTTAAGATGGGGGTGACAACGGTGAAACTTGCAGCGGTGTGGGTGGGGGTGGTATGCACGGAATCCTTTGCCTTATCAAGTTGATCGCACTTCTCGGTGAGACCTTTGCGAGATCTTCTTCACCCCCATGTGAAGGTGAAATCAAGAGGCTAGTTTCTAGTTCTGTACTACCTTTGTTTTTGTAGATTCTCCCACTCTGCATAGCCCTAAACATCAATTTATTCACATAATCTGTTTTTCACATAGTAGCATTTTAATCCAAGTGTTCAAAGATTTAATGTACTTACCTCACAACCCTTTGAGGAAGTGGCGTTCTGCCTCACTATAGTTGATTGAAGTATCTACCACGAACTCGGTGATGAATCCTCCTATAATTTGATTGAGCCAATGATCAACAACACACAGATCTTATCCTCCGACGCTTCTAATATGCGCACCAATTATGGAGTCCACACAATAGGTCTATCGAGCTTACACCTTCCTTGGCTATCTGCTAGCTTCGCGATCCACTCGTATAGCTCAGTAGGGAAAGATGCGAAGACAATTTCATGGATCTCTATGTATAAGTAATAGTCTAACCACTCTTCCTTTGATAGTCACGGGTTCCTGTTCTCCTGTGCCGTGAACTCGTGAATCTTCCTATCCCACCAATCTTCAATTCCTTTCTTTGTCGGATTCCAATGATATGTCATCGGACATCTCTATGCAGATCCCGGTCCCAGAAATAGAACCATTTGTTGGTTTGTTGGGGATTGACCCAGGTTTGGAGTTAATTAGCCAAGAAAATCCCTGTACTAATGGCCATTTTGACAACAATCCATGGAGCGCAGACTGAGGTCTCACCCGAAGTAGTACGAGGGGGTGTTGGAACCAGGTTTCTGCACCCTTGAGATGTCTGAGGGTTTGATTTGGCCTAACTGTTAGTCCCTTTGTGCCCTTCCCTGCCTTTGCGTAGCCCTGCTAAGGGCTGAGGGGCTTCCACGCTCTTAGAGCAGTGCTCTACGCTATTCCCCTAAGTCGCACCTAAGATCTTACTTATCTTCCTATACCAGTTAGTTATCTTCGCGTAAATAGAAGCCTTGTGTTATATTTATTTATACATCACACACGTATAAGTTCGCATAGAAAATAAACAGTACATTTGCAATTTATACCCAATAATGCATTAAACATGAAAAGATACACAGAAATATAGTAAACTTCTCTTTATTAATTCTTCCAGTGGTTACAGACTCGACTTGCCCTGCGCACTCAGCTGCAGGGGTCCGCTCACTTATCTGCAAACTACTAGGCCTTTGTGCACTCAGCTACAGAGCCTTCTCCTACTCTACGACCCAAATACACACTCTACACTTCGACTCAATCTCCTAGCCTCCTCATGCTTCTTTTCTTTCTACCAGCTATATCTTCTATCTTCTACACTTAGAGCCTCGCTCTATTCATACAATCCCATGGTCCACAGACCATGGGTAGGTCTATCAAACCGACATTATATTACAAAAACAAGGGCAGACAACCTTGTGACTCTATTATGACTTCGCGCCCCGTGCCCATAATTCGTGGAGCTTTTACAAAGGACTTGGTCAAAACTTTGGCTTTAAGCCCCAAAACATGCCTTGGGGGGATTTCATGCCCAACAACCCAAGTTCGGATTTAATTAGCCAAGAAAATCCCTGTACTATTGGCCCTTTTAGCAATAGTCCACGGAGCACAGACTAAGGTCTCACCCGAATTAGTATGGGAGGGTGCTGGAACCAGGTTTCCGCACCATTGAGATGTCTGAGGGTTTGATTCAGTCCAACTGTTAGTCCCTTCATGTAGGTTACTTCACACCCTTCCCTTCCCTGATATACTTGCCTTTGCAGCCTTGCTAGGGGCTGAGGGGCTTCCGCGTTGTTGGAGCAGTGCTCTGCGCTATTACCCTAAGTCGCACTTGAGATCTTACTTATCTTCCCATACCAGTTAGTTATCTTTGCTTAAATAGAAGCCTTGTGTTATATTTATTTATATAACACACACATATAAGTTCGCGCAACAAATAAACAGTACATTTGAAATTTATACCCAGTAATGCATTAAAAAAGAAAAGATACACAAAAATATAATAAACTTCTCTTTATTAATTCTTCCAGCGGTTATAGACCTGATCTACCCTGCGCACTCAGCTACAAGGGTCCGCACACTCAGCTGCAGACTACTAGGCCTCTGTGCACTCAGCTACAAAGCCTTCTCCTACTCTACAACCCAAAGACACACTGTACACTTCGACTCAATCTCCTAGCCTCCTCATGCTTCTTTTGTTTCTACCAGCTATATCTATTATCTTCTACACTTAGAGCCTCGCTCTATTTACACAATCCCATGGTCCACGGACCATGGGTAGGTCTATCAAGTCGACATTGTATTACAAAAACAAGGGCAAAAAACCCTGTGACTCTATTATGACTTCGCGCTCCGTGCCCATAATTCACGGAGCTTTTACAAAGGACTTGGTCAAAACTTGGGCTTTAACCCCCAAAACATGCCTTGGGAGGATTCCATGCCCAACACACCCCCAACACAAACATCGTGACTCGCCCTTGAGTCACTTTGTCGGCAAGGAGATCTTTGCGCGGAGTCCCTCCAACTTTGCTTGAACTGCTACAAGGTCCCCAGCACACTGAGCGACCACCTGCTGGATTTCCTGTACGCGTTGTTCCGAGACCGCGTTGTCGGAACTGCTTCCTTTCATTTGTTCCTGCATCCCCTGCATCTGTGTGAGCTTGCCTTCAATTGTTGCTGTGATGGTAAAGGCCTCATTGATCCAAGGTTGAACACACACTTTCAGGACTACTTCTTTGTGTCATTTTGTGTCCACCTATTCCTTCAGCGCTTTGGCATGTTGCATCCGCACAAGCCTCTAGGTGAGGGCCACCATCTACACAGTTCCTTTAACGTTGTCATACTGCTGTTGGAGTTCACGCGCCTCTGTCTCTAAGTACTGGATGTTGGGGTCCTCGTGCAGATTCATGAGGACCTTAAATGACTCCTCCAACATTCTGGTGCAGTCTCTCACTGCACTGCTAATCTCGTCCAATCCTGCTGTAATAGCATTGGCACACTGTTCTCTTACTTTAGGAGGGGTGGACGACTGCAACTTCAACTGTAGCTCTGCGATTTGAAGGTTTAGCTCCAGCTGAACCTTAGTCATTTCTTCTTGCACCTCGAGCACCCTTGCTACTAGCCTGTGGATGTGCACCTCTCCTAGTGTATCTGCTGGGATGGCTAGCTCAGGGATGCTTTGACAAGGTTCGTCCAGTACCTGTATCAATTGCCGATTTTGCGACACCACTTCGTCGCGCTGCAAGCTCAACTGCTCCATGTTGATCTTTTTCTCGCTTAGTACTTGCAGCGTGCAGCTCTCCCTAGCCCGTAGTTATGCAATAACCCCATCCTGTAGAATGTATAATGTCTCTCACGGGAGAGCAACCATGTTGATCCCAATACCCTTTAATGTGATAATCATAGGCCCGTCGGCCTCATTTGTTGTCACCAGTGCCCCTTCCCACAGTACTATTGTATTTTTTCTTCTGAGTGTGCAACATTTTCTCTACTGCAGTTGTCCCTACTGCGAGGCTGGTTGAAAGGGTACCAACCTAAGGAGTGCGCACCTGCAACTCTTGCTGCTATGCTCTGAGGGCCCCCAACACAATCTGGTTCTCGTGCGCAAAATTTTGGAGGGCCTCGGAGGTGACATCGTGCACTGCCTCGCCGATGTCGTGCAGATCACCCTCAGTAATGGTGATCGGGTCAATAGACAACATCGATGCCTTGACCTTCTTGCACAGCCCCATTCACTCGCTCGGGCACTAGCGCTTTAGTTTTGTTGACACGGTTTGTGGATACGCACCACTCTCCTCTTCCTCTGCTCCTTGCCCACGTGAAGGCAACTTTTGACCCTCGTGCACCTTCTCGGCTGCCTCCTGTGCTGTTGTTGCTGCTGTGGCCTTTTTTTGTTCCACTGCTATCTATGTAGCGTCTCGCACCTCCTACGCTTCTACTGCCACTGCCTCCTTCCTTCTCTTCTCTGCTAACTACACCATGTGTAGTTTGGCCTCCTCTTTCTTCCTCTATGCCGCAGACTTCTCCATTGTCGTGATGTCTAAAGCACGCCACTCCAGCAGCCATGTCTCTAGTACATCAAAAATTACATCATCTATGGCTACAAAGGGTAGCTCACTCCATTTCTTAGCTGGGTCCTTGTGCGCTCTAATGTATATGCTGGGGAGGTCTGATTAAAACTCTGAAAAACTTTGCAAGATGTTATAGATAGTGGGTGATAACCACGACTTGCATTTAATCCCCATTCTAAGGGTTCATTTCGATGGACACCCATAATATCTTTCTATCATGGATCCGATTTACATCCTTTGTGGCCCAGAAGGAAGTGTACTTTGCAGCCTCTAACAGATCCCTATCAATTGTGGGGAACTAATTGTCCTCCGGCAATTCCCCTGCCATGAGCACTATGCACAACAGAAGCCATGCATAGTGGAATGTTTTTCCTTGTTCGTGGGCCTCGCGACAATTTTCCATGAACTCCTTGTATAGGAACTCAGACCAGTTAAATTGGACCCCCTCCGTGCACTACTCAGCAAGTGCTACCACTGGAGTGGGTACCTCGTCCGCCCGACACTTGTGTATAACCTTACTTGCCAGTATTTGGGTCGCCACTCTTACTGCTTTGTTTTTGATGTTGGATATGGTGTATCCCATATTATTCTTCTCTAGTTTATATTTCTTCTTCATGGCCTTCGCGATGGCCAGGTCACTACTTTTCCCCTCCGAGATATCTGCGGGGTCCTCTCCTTTACATCATTTTTCACAATCAATTCATATTCCTCGGTCATAGCATATTTCCAAACTTGATATTTTATAGCTTCTTCAAATGAGGAAGGTTAGAATTGAATCATTATGCTCATGGCTACAACATATCCATGATACCTGCATGGTTGTTTCCTTTCTCTAAATGATCTAGGAATAGGAACATTTATTCCAACATTCTGTAGAGTATCGTGAAGCCAAAGTGGTCTCTTCCTAGTAGGAGGATCACTTGGAGGAGGATCTAAAGGATCCATAGGTTCCATGGGATCATCAACAATATCAGTCTCGGACTCGGGCATTGAAGGAGAATCTAGAATATCCCAGTCATCATTCTCCTCCTTGGGAGGAGGCAGATGAAGATCGAATGTTACATCCTTGCTAATTTCAACCTTCCTTTGACTAGGAATATATATATTCTATATGCTTTATAATTTTCAAAATAACCCACAAACGTACCTTTTCTTCCTGTAGCTTCCAACTTATTCCTTTTGTCCTTCTACACATGAAAATATATGGGGCATTCAAATACACGAAGATGGCTAATATCGGGTTCTACACCTGTGAATATTTCTTCGGGCATCTTGTTTTTTAATTCTTGATGAGGCACTAGTTTTGAACATATACAACAACATGTGTGGCTTCTACCCAAACGAATTTTGGCACCTTTTGATCATGGAGCATGGCACAAGCAGCTTATAATATATACACATTCTTCCTTTATGCTAAACCATTATGTTCGAGGGTATACGACACAATTGTTTCCTTCTTGATTCCTTCTTTCTTGTAAAATGATATGAATTTATTTGACATGTATTCCCCTCCATTATAAAACTTGAATACTTTGATTGTCTTCCCTATTTGATTTTCAAACAAGGCTTTGAATTACTTGAACATTTCAAAGGATTCATCCTTGTGCTTTAGGTAGTATATCCATGTCTTTCTTAAGAAGTCGTAAATGAAGGTGATGAAGTAGAGATGACCACTAATAGAATGCAAAGGAATCAAACCACATATATCAGAATGAATGAGATGGAGGATGTCATTTGTCTTGTTCTCACTAGAGGGGAATGGTCCCCTTGTTTTCTTTTCACTTGTGCAACCTAGACCAACTCCACCATGACGAGATTGAACATCGGCAATGCCTGAGACAAATTTCTTCAATTTTAAAAGAGAATCATAGTGTAGATGAGCCAGTCTATGGTGCCACAACTTGCTAACATGATTGGTATTATGAACTAATGCTAGAAGTGGCTTTCCAGTGACTCTATACAGTCCTTCAAATCTTGATCCTAAAGTGAATGCATCTCTCATAGGTGAACCAACATACCAAGTCATAACTTTTCCTTTGATGAAGGCAACCCTGATCCCTTTATCTTCCATTGCAGATATAGATACAAAATTATTCATTAATCCTTGCACATACATAACATCATGTAGCAGAACTGATTCGCCAAAATTCAACTGAAATTTGATGGACCCAAAACCTTTCACAGGATGAGTGGAGTTGTCTCCAAGAATGATCTTCAACTTAGTCTCCCTCTCTACTAGATTAGATAGGACTTCCTTGTATCTAGATAAATGATGAGTGGCCCCACTATAAACCAACCAACTATCCCATGAATACGGTGGAGAAGAAATAGTAGGGGCATAAATAAGAATGTATTCAAATTTATTTACAACATTACTTTCATACCTGGGAACTCTAGACTTCTTTTGAGGAGGATGATCTTCTTCATGATTGCTTGAGGAATCTCTTCTTCTTCTTTCATATATTCTTTCATGGTTATTTCTTTGATTTTCTTTTCATTTTTTATTGTTGTTGTTGCTTCTGGTGTTGTAATGTGGCCTTTTTCTCTTCTCGGGACAATCTCGAGCATAATGACCTTTCTTGTCACAATTATAGCATTCAATATGAGATACATATATGTGATTCCTTCCTTTTACATTTTGAGAAGAAGCTTCCTTGATGGAACTCCTTTTCCCTTCCACTTCTTTTTTTCATGAGTGATATATGCAGTAGGCTCTCCTTCTCATGCTTTTGAATCCTTCCTCTAGTTATCATCCTTGATTCTTCTTGAGTAATATTCCCAACAATTTCATCAAATGATGAGAGGACATTGTTGTTTCTTATTATAGTAATGGAGGTTTCCCACATAGGAGGGAGACCTCTAAGAGTCACAACTACTAGTTCCCTATGAGACACATTTTATCCAACTGTCTGCAATTGATCTCTAAGGCGAGATATCCTCATAATGTAGGATTGAACAACTTCTCCTTTTTTCATCTTGGTTTCTTTGAGTTGATATTTCAAGGTGATGATCTCATTCAATTTTTTGATTTCATACATGTCGGCTATCTTGTCATAAATGTATTTAGACTTTCTTAAATTCCCAACATATGCAAGTAAATGATCTTTTAAACCATCAACTATTGGACTCACCTTTCTTGTACTCATTTTTTAGGGAAGTGGAAGAATTTTCCGGAGGTTCAGGAATCCTTCCTTGAATGTATTCCAACACATCTTTGTTTTTGGTTATGATCTCCAACCTGACTCTCCATGCATAAAATTTTGATGCGTCACCCAACTTTTCATGCTCCTTGAAGGTAGAGGAAGACATATTGACTTTGACTAGACAATCTTCTTTCCAATAAAGATGGCTTCAATGCTTGTATTCTCTTGGGATTGTATTTCACCTTAACTCTGATACCATGTTACTTTTTTCAGATTGTTCTATGCTAAATCAATTACTTTAGCCCAATTCACTTCTTCATTTAGAAAGGCATCCAATTATTAGCAATGTAACCAATCATAAACTGTAAGTGAAGATAAAACAATATATGCAATAAAAAAGAAGACAATAGCACAACCATAAGAGATAGAAGATTGTTCCAAGACCAAGGAAAAACCTCGCAAGGGGGAAAACCATTTCAAATCTTCTTCTTTATTAGATCGTCATAAAAAGTTTTCAACAAAGAGTACAATGAGCCTAATACATAAACTTGTAACAAATATTTAAAGAATAGAAACAAACTGCAGAACTACAAAAAAATAGAGAGAAACCCTTTATCCATCATACCATTGAAGCCAACTAAAGGTGATTGTCAAACCCTAGATCAAAACGTTGGATGCTTCTAGTAAGGCAGACTATGAGTGATTGAAACTTCCTAGACGCTCCCTTAGCTACTGTGTGCAAGTATTTTCGTTTGACCTGGACACTCTCAGGAAGACTATATGCGTACGTCCGCAGACAAACACCACACAACCTTCTTCAAAAACCATGGATGCTCCCTTCAGGCTTATGTGCGAGCATCTGATACTTCTTGGACGCTCCCTTAGCCACTGTGTGCGTGCGTCTGGGGACCAAACTGCCTTATCTACTCCAGAAACCCTAAACACTCCCTTCAGGCTTCTGTGCGAGCATCTGAGACTTCCTGGATGCTAACTTAGTAATTGTGTGCATGCATCCGAAGACCAAACTGCTTAATTATGTGTGTACATCCAACAAACATAAACCCTAGATCAGTGCAAGCTTCACCCCTGTAATTTTAGACCCTTGATCAAACTTCCTTCGTCAGACCTGTGCAAACCAAGACAATAGAAGAGAGTAGAAGATGGCTGCATCAATGTGTACAAATTACCTTGAGGTCTCTTCTATTTATAGATTTTCATGAGGGTCCACTTGGTGTTGAGGCCGACCTGTCCAATTTTACATGTGCTTAGGGCCGACCTATGCCATTATACATGAGTGGATAAACTAAATTCAAAAAAAACACTTTTGCTTATCCAAGTAAGGTGATCTTTAGGTCGATTTTGGTCCTCTCAAAAAGAGGAATTTAATGCAATCATCATCTTAGTCATCTAAGTTTTCCAAGGTGGAATTTTACCCTAGTTGTAAAAATTAATAGAAGGCTTGGAAGGTCTTCCCTATTCGACCTTGTTCCTTTGAAAATCATTATATTCAACTAAAAATTAACGATTTCCATTTTCATACCTTCCCAAAATAATTTAGAGAACTTAATATCATTCATATTTATTTTGAACGGTAAAGTGGCCCACTACAATGGATAAATGCAACTCCTCTAACACCCTTTGTTCTTAAATAATGTGGCACTAGAAAAACATGCCCTTTATTTTGCAAGGTGTCCTACTTCCAATTAGAACCTTTATAGGGATTTGGGTCCTCCTAAGCCTTTAGATGATCCAAATCACTATGTCATTCACTAACCATCCTTGTCGAGCTTCTATAGACAATTTGGTAGAGGTAAGGCTAAAACAAAGAGGTATCATTCCTCCTAATATTTCCTATACAAAGAATCATCTACCACCTTCTATTTTCTCTTGTTATATATGATCTCATAATCATACCCAAGCATATTTATAACCCACTTATGTATCTACCAATGAAAACCTCTATTCTAGAAAATACTTCAAACTATGATGGTTTATGTTTATCTATAAATGTCACCCAATGATATATGGGCATCAAGTATTGATGGCATGAAGGATGACCATAATATCTTTCGCATATGTACATTTTTAGAAATTTCTATCACATAATTGCTTACTAGTGCATACCAAGGGGTGTAGCTCTAGGACCTTTATCTAAAGCGTGGCATTCTAAAGCAAAAATCTTAGTGAATTTGGGAACATCTTAGATGGTCGTAGTAAATATTTTCCTTTTAAAGTGAAAACGGCTTGCTTGGTGGACTCATTCCAAACAAAGGAATTATTTTAGATTAGTGTGACTAAGGTGGCTAAAATTATTCCATAATTATTCACGAATTTCATATAGTATCCAATAAGTCCTAAGAAACGACGTAAGCTTTCTAAAGTCTTAGTGCATGGCTAATTCTATGTAGCCTTAATTTTCTTGGATCCATTTTCACCCCTTCCTAACTAATGATATGATCCAAGTATTCCATTTTAGAAGCACAAAAAATTCATTTGGAACATTTGAGGAACAATTGGTTATCTCATGTGAGATAGGGGAGTTTATTAACATGCTCTATATGTGCTTCCCATGTGTGGCCTTAATTTTCTTGGATCCACTTGTACCCCTTCCTAACCAATGATGTGATCCAAGTATTCCAATTTAGAAGCACCAAAAATGTATTTGGGACACTTGAGGAATAGTTGGTTATCTCATGTGAGACAAGGGAGTTTATTAACATGCTCTATATGTGCTTTCCATGTGTAGCCTTAATTTTCTTGGATCCACTTGCACCCCTTCCAAACCAATGATATGATACAAGTATTCCATTTTAGAAGCACCAACAATGCATTTGGAACATTTGATGAGAAATTGGTTATCTCACGTGAGATGGGGGAATTTATTTACATGCTCTATATGTGCTTCCCATGTTTTATTATAAGACAATATATTATCAAAGAATACAAGCATAAACTTATGTAGGTTGGACCAAAAACCTATTCATGATGCTCTAAAAGGTGTACGGGGCATGCAAAGACCAAAAGGAATCACTACGAACCCATAATGTCCTTCATGTGTGTAGAAAGTTAACTTTGGAATGCCCACCTCCTTCATCCTAATTTGTTGGTACCCTAAACAAAGGTCCAATTTAGTGAACAACATGGCACAATCAAGCTCATTCAAACAGATAATCAATAACTAGGATTGTTATATTATCTTCAATGGTAAAATTATTGAGAGCATATAAACTATGACACATGTCAATTTCTTTATTTTTTCATTATCATCACTATTAGCAATGAGTAAAGTCTACTAATAGGATAGATGATTCCAACCTCAAATTGTTCATGAATAATATTTTAATTTCATTATTTTCATAAATTTAGTACCTATAAGGATGTGGAATGGGTGGTTCACTACCCGGAATTGGAAAATTTCCATGATCATTGTCACTACAAGATGAGGGCAAGCCATGAGGAGTTTCAAATACTTGTTGATGCTTAATCAATACCAATTCAAATCAAGGTCAATGTCCTATGAAAGATTTTCCATAACTTGAATGGAATTGAATAGTGCAATAATATTGGAGTTTCAATTATTTAATATATTTTCCATACCATGAGAGTTGACAACTTCTAGGTACCCATATTAGAGGCCCTTTAGGGTATGATTATGGCCATATTTAGTGAATCTCATGTATAACTCCTTAAAATACATGGTAACTAGGCCAATTTTTTTTAACCATTATGCTCTTGGCACTACATCATACTCACTAATTTTAATGGAAAACATGTGGGATTTGAGTTTATAGTCTCCCATTTGAATTCAACATTCTCACACTTGCCACAAAATTTCATCATATTGCATTAGCTATCATAATTTGAAAATTGTGCATTGCATGGATATAGCAATGGATGGGTAAAATTATAGGAGATGCCACTTTCAATTGAGACAATCACCCTTTAGTGTTTGATGTAGCCAACCAACTTCAGGAGGGGTTCCATTAGAAAGGTTCTTAGGCCAGTTAGAGGAAGTCACATCAATCTAAAATATTTTTTACCCTTTACATTTATGCCTTCTAAAATACTTCTCATCATAATTAGATTATACTTTGAGGCATTGGCATTATGTTTCTTCCCCCACAGTCAACTTGTGGACCCTCAAGTGCTAAGAGGATTGTAAATTCCATAGGATGGTGATGATGGGGAGTGAATTTTTTTTTTTCTAATCTTTGCATTGACCACCATATGTGCTTCTCTATGGACCATAAGAGGCCTCCAACCAAGTAATAGGTTGTTGAATCATGATTTAATCTCTAATATCCTCCTTGAGACCACTAGTGAAACATTATTTAAAAAAATAATTAGTGAAACGCTCCATGAAAATAGCCATTTTCTAGGAAGCAAGAAACAAGTTGTGGGAATGAGATTAACTAAGGGAGAGAATCCAACAAGGAAAGGAAGGGGAAGAGAGTCACAGTGAATGGTATAGAGAATCCTAGTGAGAGGTAGAGATGTATTAGTTCTTTGTGTGTGCACATCTTTGCTCTTGAATTTGGTTTTGAGGTATACTACATCTCACTCTAGTTTGCGACTTGTTCTTAGGATCACTATAAAATATTATGTTATACCTATTTGTTACACCTTAGTTAGATGTCTCAAATAGTGAGTGTATCTTTTGATGAGCCTTATTATTGTCATATATTACTAAACCATTTCATGTGTAATCTTGTTATAACCAATGTTAAAGTAGCCCCATATACCTAAGGCATTGCCCAGATCACCACTTAATGACCAATCTAGTTATTACTTGATATATGTTATTTAAATGGATGTATTTCACTTAATTTTAAAAGAACACAATGAATGCATCATGTATAGTTATTCAAATTTTATTAGGTTGATTAGGTTGATATGCACTGCCATTGATGGTAAACATAAGTTTGGTGTAAATTTTAATTTATGAACCTTGCAAATAATTCCATGTATTTCATATCATGAAGGGAATCAAACCTAATGTAAATAATCCACCTCTAAATTTGCACGAGTATTCTAATAAGGAAACAAAAGGATTAAATTCATGGATCAAGTCACCTCAACTCATGAGGGTGACTAAGCAAGCTATCCATATCAAGATATAACTACTAAATGGAATGACCAAATATACATAGAAGAGGTAAGAAATAATTTTCCAAGCTTAGTTGTTCCTTAGTTTAGAGGAACTAGGTAGATAACCTTCTAAAAATTACATATTTTACTAAAAGAGTTGTTTATAAATATTCCAATAGGGAATCCAAAGTACTTCATTAATTTTATGTATCTCAACATGGAACAACTAGGGTACCTAAAAAATTTCCTTTTTGAATGTGATAAGTTTAGTTCAACTTGTTTAGTTGAAAATATAGATTCATTATTATGATTATCTATGTAATTTCTACTGATTTTTTAATAAAGGTTTCATTTTAGTTTTGTTTCGATACTTCTAGGTAGAGTTCTAGAGCTCCCTAACATAGGACCCAATCAAAACAAGTTCAAAACAAACCTTCCATTATTTACGCATTTATGTTCCGTTAATTTACTTGCATTTCTCTTCATATAGATTAATTGCATTTATGTTTTATTAGTTTACTTGCATTTTCTATTCAACTATTTACTTTATTTTTTATTTATTTAGTTTATTTGTATTCCTATTCATTTCAACATTATTGTACCTCTATTTAGCGTAATAACTTGCAATCTAATTTACTATCTTATTTACATTACTTTTTAACTATAATAATTAGTTATATGGTTGTTAGTTTTGTGACATTCATGACTATGATCATTGTTTCCCTATTCAATTTCATGTTGTGAATGTATAAAGGGAAATCCAATTGTCTTCACTTACATTCTTCATATCATTGGGTAATGGTATCAATATGATCTACTTTCCAACAAATTATAGGAAGAGATGACAATATGAACCATTCCTTTAACATGATGTTAAAGGAAGCTAGTGGCAATTTCTTCCAATAACTCATAATTAATTGCTTTACTACAATATCAAGAATTACAACATTCATTACTTTAGGATACTCAATTCTCAGTGCATTAGATCTATGTAGTTTTATACATCAATACATCGCACCTTTGAATTTTGTACAATACATTGGTTAATGATTAAAATAAGATTAGTAGTCCATTATTTTATTGTTATAATGATGTTTTCCAACACTTTTGGTTATTATTTTCACTAAGATATCAAATTGCCTTGCTATAGAAGAGTCCCATCCACATTATCAAGAATATACTAGTCCTTCCATATCATTTTAGTTACTAATTAATCAAGGTATTTTTTGCATCTAAAGCTTAAAGATGACTTAATATTCCCCCATTTATTATTATAATCCATGAAATAAATTTATATTAAATTATAGGGAAGAAATCCAATAGCATTTTCCCATTATGGTTTTGTTAAGATAATTATCAATGACGCGCTAACAAGATAACAGCATGAAATATCTTGGGATCAATTCTTGAATATAAGTGATAGGGAATTTTGAACTTTGTAGTCTACCATAAATGTGGATGAATCCTTTATAACACATAAAAGGGCGAAAATAAGGTTATCCATAAGGCCCCTAGCTAGGACACCCTAAATCCTCAAGGGCTCAAAGTTTAAATGAAGAGAACAATAGTTCAAAGGAAAGAATTAAAAGAGAAAATATCAAATTATTCAAGGATGGATGATATTACCTAAGAGATTATTGCAACATTTCTAAATATAATAGGTTCAACTACTTATGAAAACCCTAAACTTATTAGTTAAGTGGATACAATACTTGGGACATGAAAGTTGAAGAGCAAGAAGCTTAGATCCAAGACAAGGGTACAAGTAGCTAAGGAATTACACAACCATTCACTAAGAGCTTAACAAAATATTCCAATTATGGAAGAAAATTAGGAACCTACTAATACTAGCATGTGGGAAATAGAGAAATGGATGGACCAACTCAAGAAGGAAAAAGTAGAGATTGTTAAATGGAATTTTAGAATAGAATCTAACAGAGAGGAGGTTATCTCTCTGGAGCAACATGAATAGGTAGTTTCTTCCTTATAATAAAAGGTTCAAATTTTAAAAAAGCAACATATGGATGCCATTAAAGAAGTTGATGCGAATTCTATCTACACAAATCCCTCACCCTTTCAAGTGGCTTCCCATTCCATCTACGGAATATTTCTATCTTAGAACATTTTTCTTGTGCATGTAAAATGAGGAAAGCAAAGGCATAGAGGTTAAAATATATAAAGAATAAGATACTACCATGTACCTTTGGGTGAGGGATAAGACTAATAAAATCAAATAAGTGGTGAGAAACCATTTCCAGATTACTTCAAATTGGAATTAATATCAATTTTGAGAGAAAGGCTACTAGAAGAAATATCTCAAAAGCATAAGATCATGAAAATCTCAGCGGATAATTTTTTTAAGATGTCCCAATCCAAGTGGGGATAACTCACACACGTATCAAAAAGAGAAAAACCACACTTCCTTACTAAACTCAAAACTTCCTTATCTAGGTCACAACTTTATGTTGACACTCTTAGAAGAATGGGTTTAAGTTGGTTTGGCCTATGGTTCAATTTCACACTACTCTTACACCCAAACCCATCAAGGAAGTATTCAAGGGAGGTTCGCATGAACATAGAGAAATAAACATGGAGTGAAGTTGAGAAAAATGTAGGATAACATAGTAGGGATGCCATGACACATTTCATTGCATATGATCTTAAGGTAGTGAGCATGGAGGACTATCCAAATGATGAAGACTAATTATATAACACATTTTCAATTTTTATTTCATTTTGGGATATATTACACATAGGTTTACAACCATCCGATTGGGGTTTATGATAAGAACCATGACATACATATCTTGCTCATCCATTTCATGGGTATTTTTGCTAAAACCATTGGTTATGTAGCCTTAGATACTAAAGACATTGTTAAAAACTCCACTTAATGGCCAATTTTAGAAGAACATGATGAATGCATGGTGTATTAGTTATTTGAAGCTTATTATGTTAGTTAGAGTAACATGTAACATTTATTGGAAACATAATTTTGCTACAAATTTATATTTATCAACCTTGGAACTAGTTCCATATGTTTCGCACCATTAAGAGACCCAACCCTTATGTAAATGCATTTGTAAATCTATAAGAGAATTATAATAAGAAAACAAAGGGATCATGCCATCTCAACTCATGATACTTACTAAGCAAGCTCTAGCTCAAGAGGCAACCACTAAATGCATAGGGAGATTGAACCCTAAATCCCAACTACATTCTACATCAAATCTAGATAAAGGAGATAAGAAATATACCCCATAAGCTTAACTACACCTAATTTAGGAGGAAGCAAGCAGTTAGATTCCTAAGAATCAAGGGTCTTAACGATAAATTTGCTTATAGCTCTTCCAATAGGGAATCCAAATTATTTCACTATTTATATGGCTCTACATGAAAGAGCTAAGGTCCCTGACATTTTTCCTTTCTTAATGTAATAAATATAGTTCAACTTGCTTAGCTTAGAACAAAGTTTCATTTTAACTCTCATTATCCATGTAATCTCTATAGATATTTTGATAAAGGTTTCAAATAAATTTTATTTAATATTTCTTGATAGGGTTATAGACCTATCCTTGATAGGGTGCAGTTAAGGGGAGATTAAAATGTACCTTCTTAAGTTTACTTGCATTTCTATTCAATAGTTTTCCTTCATTTATTTTCAATTACTTTACTTGTGTTTATGCTTAGTTAGCTTACTTTCATTTTATGTTCAGTGATTTTCCTTGCACTTCCATTTAGTTAGTTTATATTTCTATTCATTTCAGCATTATCATACTTTTATTTAACATATAGGCTCACAAATTTATTTCCTATTATGTTTGCATTAGTTTTTAATTACAAATTAGTCATATGGTTGTGAATTATTTTAATTCTTTATGGATATATCAATGTTTCTCTGTTCAATTTTACCAAGTGAAGGTATAGACAACAACCCAACTATATTCACCTAAATCCTTCATTTCATTGGGTAATGGTATCAACACCATCTAGCTTCTAGAAAATAATACGAAGATATAACAATATGAACAATTCCTTTAATATTTTAAGTGAAGCTAATGTAGTTTCTTTCAAATTGCTTATAGTTGGTTTTTTACTTTTTTACAACATCATGAATTAGGACATTTAAGACTTTAGTATACTTAATTTCTTGGTGTACTAGATCTCTATAATATTGTACATATATTAAACACCACCTTGAAAGTTTGTATGACAATGTAGTGAATGATTAAAGTGAGCTAGGGATTTCAATGTTTTATTGTTGTAATTTTGTAGCATAGCATATTTCAGAACAAGCATAGATTTCTTTCATGAACTATCTTTAGAAAATGTATCCCCCATAGAATTTTCTATGCCATTTCCATCATTCTTGATCCAAGTGTAATACCTCCACTCTATGTGTCATCATGTCATTTGTAATACCATGGAGGGAGTAGTCTTCCATCTGGATAGCCATCCCATCAGATTAAAAGGATCAAAGTTATTCAAATCTAGTTTAAGATGAATATGGCACATAATTTGTTGGTTATACTAAAAGTGTGACCCTAAGTGATATTCTTCCCCATTGGAGGAGTCACCCACTTCTAATGACACCTCCAGATATTGTTGAATTCATTTGTCTTTGAGAACTATAGCAAGATAATTAATGAGCATGGAAAACTTATCCTCGAGCTTGGCATCAAGGTGGTAAACCTAGTGGTTGAGGTTGGTGACCATGTTTTCCAAGCCAAGTCCTCAATTTTGTTCACATGTACAATAAGTTGTGCAGCAGTAGTGTCAGTAGTGTCAATCTTGATATTCATTGACGAGTTCTTAGTTATGGACACCACTAGGCTTGGGATTCACCAAAAGGGTTAGTTTAGAATTATACCATTTTGATTAACTCCTTGCAAGGAACCTATTAAGATAGATTGATAATTATAATATGGTCAAGTCCATAGAAAAATGGTTATTGGAGATATACCAGTGCGATCAACATCATACAAGGAGTCTTTTGAGATATGTCTCCCACAATGGTGTTTGCAAGAACTAGACTCATTTATCTAACGATATTATTAGGATCACTCATTTCTAAGTATTATTGTACTCACAAAATTCCAAAATTCCCCATATGCCCAATTATGTAGGAATTTCATTGCTTGTGCTATAAATGTTATGGATCTCTAGGTATTAAGGATGAAACAGTGTTGAGTGCTATAATTTTATGATATACCTGAGTGTTTCCAATAATATCGCTTGGATTAATATTTCATAGAATCAATTATGGAGAATAGACCATACCATTACCCATATGACCCAATTCTCTAGTATGCCAAGAGTGATCTCCCCAAGTGTTGTTCTATGCATACTATTGCAATAAAACAACTAAGGACATGTATAAGGCTAGTTTAGTTACACCTAAAAGACCTTAAATATACCTTAAGTACATGGAAAATTGAATATGTAGGTAGATTATGTTTAATGTAGTGCTACTCAAAGAGGTATTAATGGTGGTTACAAAGGCTTCCAACTAGGAGATGTCACTTGTATTCACTACATGTATTCTTCCTAAACCATAGTTTTACATATTGTTACACAAATGTTTATTTCCAAATATGTCAAAACACATCTCTAACCTAAAAATATTTTTCTAAAATTTAAACATGTTTTCGTAGAAAAAAAGAGTTCTACTGCCACTTATAATGTACTTAACAAATGAAAATAATAAAATAATTAATAATATTTAGATAACTATAAATGTACCAAAGAAAATATAAGATATATTAAGATTAAACTTATAAAATATGTAGTATACCTAAAATAAGATTAATTATTATAAAATAAGTTATTATAGTCCAATGCATGGCCATATGAAGAGTTACCACTCGTAGAATCTTTTGTATATAATGCAAGTTGTGCATCAATATAATAGTAATGAATAAAATAATAAAGTATATATTAATATATTGGGTTCACTCCAAATTGGAATTAGAGCCATTTTTTACCACTACAACATGTCTTTGGAACTAGACTATGAAGAAATTAAGCACTTGATTAGAGAGATTAGGAAAATGTTTGAAAGGAATTTTGAAATGTTTTAAGCATCCAAATGCATGTGATGAAATTTTTTATGAAGAAGATTTTACTAATGATGAAGTTAGAATTGAATTACACAATTCTATCTCGCATTAAAGAGAAGAATTCCAAATAAATATCCAATGATGAAAGGTCCAATGAGAAAATTAATGCAAAAATCAATATTTTTAATATTTCCAACTATGATACAGATGATAATGCAAAAGTTCAAGTAAATTCAAAGGATATTTATAGCGAATATCATGAAGGGTGTTAAGAAAATGTATGGACAATTATTTCTCACAATGCTTATAAGCACGAGAGTTATTCAAACTATTGATAAGGTAATGGTTTATCAATGTAAAAAGCCTAAATATGGTAGGCATAGTTGTGGTGATAGATGATGGAATAATTTATGAATATTGAATGTGTTAGTGGTACACGTCCGTGTAGAGAGTATTTTTCTAACCAATTTTTTGAAAGAGATCATTTATAAATATTGGGTTGTTCCAGTGTGGGGGAGAAAATGTTTTGTTTGCAAGTTTTGGAGGATATTCAACCGTGGGTATTTTATCATATAATACATTGGAGAGGTATTAGATATGAATAAAATTATGGAATGATTACAAGATTATGGTGATAATTTCATTTAAATGAAGGTTCTTACTGAATTGTGTAGTGCTTCATCCATGGCAACAGAGAATAGTCCCATCGACTTCGCAATTGAGTCCTTTATGTTTATGCTTTGAAAAAACTGGAAAGGTGTTCCAAAAGTGATGGTTCCTGAAACAAGTGCTTTAACTCACTTATGAAATCCTATTTCTTCATCTTATTTAGTCACTCTACATCATGGCATAATCATTGCTTTTTATGTGTGCTTAATCACTGGATAGCACATGGATTTGGATAAATAGTCTTGCAAAAGTTTGGAAGAGATTCCTCATAGCCATGCATCTACTTATATTCATGGTAGTGCTTTTATGGAAATATTGTCCTACCTATATTGTTTTCTCCACTAGTGTAAAGAGAGTATATTTGTCAATAACTACAAACATTTCGCAACAAGTAGCATTCAATGTTCAATGATTCTACAATGGAAACAATTCCAACCTTGATTCACTTTCTCTCAGATAATGATACCAAGGTGGTAGATAATGCATCATTTGCTTAGCTTGAAATATGAAAGCTTATACATTCTCTCCAATAAACATGAACAAGATTTATGTTTATAGACTCATTTCACAAGTTGTAAATCTGATATCTATCACTAACTTACGCAATGCCTAAGCATCTCTTAGTTCTTCAACATACATTATTTTAACTAGGCTTATTTTGAATTTTGAAAGAAGTTATACCTTATCTACAAATTTATTAGTTGAAATGGAGATCCTAATCCTTAGAGACACTCTAGCTAGCATTGGCCTCGTTTCACATATTGTTATTCCTTTTTCATTGAATAAGCCTCATGATTAGTTGTATGAAATTGTGTCCTTGGTAAATATTATTCTTCCATTATTAACTCATAAGAAAATACCACTTCCCATTACTCATAGTATCAGTGCAACTCATTCTACAAGAAAGTGGATCTCAAGAGCTAGTAAAAAGAATGTGGATGTTATCAATGAAATTATGGCAGATATTTTTTATCATGAAAAACTATTATGTGATCAACTTGAACTTTTGTTGTAGTTTGGGTCAAATATCTTCCCATTATAGATTCAGGTATATGGATTAAGTGTTAATTTCTCACGAGACACAAATGTGTGAAAGGTATTAGCAATTTATTTTACTTTAGTACAAGTGAAATGTTAAAATCTCTACTGCAAGTAACAAATGTACCAAGATTTTTGGTATGCGTTTTAATTGAAAAACATGTTGAATTTTTTGTTCCATCACTTCAAATGATATAAGTACTAATGCAAAATCTCCATGGAACAATTTCCAAGTTGCTTATCAAAGAAATAATTTCCCATTATTTACACTCTAACACAAACTATAACATGATAATATAGAAAGTACAAAATGAAATCATTTCCCTTTATCAAATGCAACTTCTAGAAAATGAGGATCCCAATTGCCATGCCTTACTAAGGGATCAAAAGAGAGACTATCTTTCTAGGATGTACAATATGTTATCTAAAACACCCAATGGCTTGGAACTAGTTGCAAATATTTTTAAACAACATGTAATTAGTGAAAGGAAAATCTTAATGAAATGGGTAGAAAACATTGTATACAATGATGTAGATAGAACTGATATAACTACAATTCAATAACATACATTTGTGAGGTTTGTGTTGCAGCATGACATAAAACATGAGACCAAAGAAAAAGAGGAGTTGCTTACATGTAATATGTTTGATGAATACAATATTCAATACATGAGGGAACTAAAGAACTTTTGTCAAGAGTGTTGAAGAGGTTATATTTATACATCATAAACAATGACGACTCAAGAAGCCTCAACTTATGATGTACAAATATATATCCATGATGCCATGTTGTCGTGAGTGAAGATATGTTTTTTCCGTTAGGGATATGTGAGGAAGACATAAAACACCATGACAATGAAGTGGAAGGTAAATACAATGATAATGGGTATGAAACAAACAAAAATGTAATCAAAATATTACTAAAACAACAAGTGTTGTGAATAAAGGTAATCAAAATTATATTTATGCATTAAAAATATTATATGTTCATGGATACAAAGAAGCTCTTTTCGCAAGGTTTAATACTTTCATTTAGGATTACCCCCGATCAGGGTGTGAGCTGGCAGACATAGCCATTAAGGTTTTCGTAATGAAAAGGACATGAAGGGATGGTGCCACTACCTCCCACACACTTGACGCGCAAGGTGTGGTGGTCGTCGGCAAGCCTAAGGCAAGTAGGAGGAGGGAAGGTGGCATTTGCATGCAGTTGAGTTTACTGACCACAAAGAGAGAGAACATTTTGGAGGGTGTAAGCACAAAGGTGACGACGGAAAAAGAGGAGCGAAAACGTCAGGAAGGCGAGGAGATACAACTTCTTCAAACACAGATAATCGGGTATGTTAACTGGCTCAGCCTACATTCCATTGTGCTTCCCTACGTCTAGTCTGGTATCTGGGGCTTGCATGGGGGCACGAGGTTTGTGTGGGCGAGTAACTGGGGCGGGGGAATTAGCCTGGAGGAGGCGGTTTGCAGGAACAATCCCAGGTCCAGGGGGTCTTCTTGGGTGTCTCTTAAGTTTGGAATTCTGTTATCTCGCATGGGGATTATAGGGATGGGATGGGAGGGAGTCTGCTCGAGTGAACTATTGTTTATTATATGCCTAGAAAACCCGGGAGTCGAGGGTAAGGAAGTGGAAATTATCATTGCGGTCAGACCACTTCGATTCCTAAAATTCTCTAACGCCAATCCCCTAAGGAGCTTTAGGCGAGGGAAGATTGTTGCAGTTCGGGGTCCTCTGAAATGGGGTAATTGGCACACAGGGATTGTTGGCCAGGGCAGCTTAAGCCAATTACTGGGAAGGGGGTTGGTGAGTAAGATATGGGTAGGATGCTTTGTGGGTGTTGGGGTTCAGATGGCGGGTTGCGGGGAGGATTCGAGTCACGCTAAGCAAAGGCTAAGTCAAGGGGAATGAGGGCAGAGGCAGTCAGCCGGGACCAAAGAAGATGAGGGGTGTGGTTCCTATGGGCTTGACCTCTGGGTTGCAAGTTTGGTGAGTGGCCATGCACCTCACCTCCAAGGCCACGGTCACAACGCGAGCAAGGCAAGGGTCATGCAAGGGCGTCTCGGGAGTCTCAAGTGGATGTCCCTTATGCTCGGGGGTTATGCGCATAAATCATGGGTGACATATTTATTGCATTGTTAGAACAGTGGGATGAAGGTAATTCGGAAATTAGCATTTTGGAAATTATGGTTTCTTGCTCCCACAACAAGTCAGTCGGGAGGTAACTTTCTTGGTCTAAGAAAATCACAAAGGCTTGTTTCGGAACAACTTTTGAAGGTGGCTAGAAGGTACAGGAGTATTGAGGCTATAGGTCGAGCAGTGACTACTGAGGGCCGCGGGAAGAAACCATGGGGGAGCAAGGCCATGGCTAAGTCGACCACTGCGGGAAAATGTCAGGGCAGGAAGACCGTGGTCAACCTGATCCAAGAAGCGGCATCTACGTATGCGGGGGGCACCAAAGGGGAAATCAAACAATTCATAACGGAATGGGAGGAAAATATAAATCATGAAGCTAGTGTATAGGCAACAAACAGGGAGGATTGGAAGATCCTGATTCCGGACCCAGGACACACCAGAGGCCAAGAGACACAATACAAACAATCCATTTATCTGTATTGGCTCATGAAATGCCTCCTGGGCAAGGCCATGGAGAAAATTTGGATGACTATTGTCCAGGACTTTCCAAATTATAAACAAGATTTTCAAAAATTGCAATTTCAATTGCAGAAGCAGGATGACCGCCTGGATCGTATAGAGAAACATTTCCCATGCATTTTTGTGCCGACTGAGTTGCTAGGCTCCAACATGAAAGATCTGACCCCTGTGGCTTCAGCTTCCACCAAACAGGAGGAATAGAATGCTAACTCTTAGTCCTTTTTTTTATTTGTTTTCATGTGGATAACTTTTTATTTACAGTTTGCAGCATATATATGTATAGACAACTAGAATATGGTTGTGGACATGACAATCAAGTTTATTTAGCTTGGATAGATAGAATAATTATTTTTTGCTACTAGACAACTTATAATGCAGTTAGGTGGTCAACATACTTGGTTTCCCGCTAGGCAAGTTGAGACCACCTAACCAGGATCTATATGTGTGTAACTTGCTTACTTATTTTATAATGAAAAAGAAGGATCTACCAAGCTTGCACACAAAAGTGGACTTGGTAATTCAAGTCAATATTCTACATATGATAGTGTTTCATGTCCATTTCTTAAAGAAACATCCTTTAACAAAAAAATAGAAAAGAACTTTTCCAATTAAGGTGGCCCCAACAAAAACAAAAATGAATACACTATATTGCATGAATCTAGGAGGAAACATGTCTCAACTCATCAATATGTTGCAATCTAGTGCAACTAGGAATCACATGAAAATGAGATTCCTAAAAAACAAGTTGAGAAAATTTTGTTAGTGAGGGACGAAGAAATTAATCATATAAAAAAAATAATAATAATTTTTTTACATGAATCAATAAATAAAAATGTAGGAATATGTCGATTTCCCTGGCTAACAAGGAGACATCCATTGGCTCGATTAAATTGAAGAAAACTCTATCATAAAGTCCAACATTAGTTCAACATTACTTGTTATTAGATCCACAAACTCTCCACTCTTCAGATGATAACCAATGCTTTACCAAGTGGAGAAGAAATAATTAAAGGAACCAAAACAAAACTATCTTGGAAAATAAAGTATCCAAATCTCAACACTTAATTTGCCTATACATCGAGAATGAAGCCCCTCAATAGCGGATAGTTTACATTATACCTATAATATGATTAGATGTAAGTGAATAATCAATAAGTTATCAAATTTAAAATATATCATGATTATATGTGGAGTTATGACTCTTACACTTATATAATAGTAAGAGAAATATATATTATACATTATCGCTATATAATATAAGTTGTATATCAATAATAGTAATGTAAAATAATAAAATATATATCTATATAACTCTTACCTTAACTACTTTCATCAAAAATTCTAAAGTAAGATTACTTAAAATTAAATATATTGCTATTTTTTTTATTTATATAAAATATAATAATAATAATAAAATATAGTTTAAGCTTAATAATAGTAGAGGAGATATCTTAAACTTATTATAATAATAATAATAATTACTAAGGGAAAAAAAATTTCTCATGCGAAAAAGGATAAAAGCATTAAATATTAACTTTTTTGAATAGGTATAATAAAGAGATTGCCAAAAGTATGAATAATCCATTTCCTAAATAACAAGCAAAGTATCTTAGCAAAGTTTCAATACGGAAAGGATGACAGAAATAAAGCAATGAAGGAATAAAGTGCAATATCTACATAGACATTTTTGCATAAAGCATCTTGGAGAACTCATATAGTTGCAAACCAACTACGCTATATTTACCTTTTTAAATTGGGCATGATTAACGGTTGCTATCCATATCTTTAGTGGAAGAATCACAATAATTATTTTATTGTGTCCTCGATTTCAGAGTAGTTAAAATTAATATCAATAAGTCATAATGGAGTAAAGTTATAATGAAAAATATTTTATTTTATTTTATTATTATTATTATTTTTTTTTTTAATAGTGTTTTTATAATTATTGAACTAGATTTTAGGATTAAAATTTTATGGGAAGGGGTTGAGGATGAAAGAGAATTTTGGGGGAATTAAATTATTTCAACGAGTGTCTAAGTTTGATCGAGTTTCACATCATCCTAATGATAACATTCCACTATGGGTAGATCATTCCTCCATCCAATAGATGCATTGGCCTCGACCTAGGCTCAACCTAATTAAATAAATAAATAAATTTTCAAAAAAATCTAATTAAATTATAAACTTAAATATAATTTTAACATTATGTCTACATTAAAGTCATATAAATGTATAAAAAAGATGGTAAAGAAATCTATTCTAATTTATATTGAAGTTTAGAAAACAATATTTACAATAATTTAAAATGCACACACACACACACATATAACAACAATTTTTTTATAAAAATAGTTTCTAATAGTATTTAAAGAAATGTCCCTCAGATGGGGTGACTAAGATGGAAAAATGGTGGGGGCAAGGGAGGGGAGCATGTTTCCATCAGCCCACTAGTCCATGCATCTGTGAGATGTGGCAACACCCCCCTCCCCCCACCCCACCCCCTTGCAAAACATCATTTAAGTGATGTACAACATGCCAACCACTGTCACAGCGCACCACCCAACGAACCTGCTCTGCATTCATTACCATAGTCAACAACCTATGTGAATAAGAACTTCGAGTGATTTACAAAGGCATTCTATGGGTAATAGTACAATTCCCATGCACCAATCTGACCACTACAATCATGTCAATCCATTAGCACTTAATGATGAGCCATCAAAAGTTACCTCATTGGGAATCTACCTGTCGCATAAGGTTTTTCTTAGCAAACATGTAGGCAAATTTCATTATCTCTGGTGGCCTTGGATGTTCCTTTCCCTAACTCTTCCATTGAGTCTCCCCTCAAGCTTAACAGGTTGTAAACAATCATCAATGTCACTCTCCATGTTGGGCTTATTGGCTTTTTCCATACAAGCCTAGTTTTATGGCCAACCCTACATGTAGGAAGGAAAGGCTAGCATAGTTATGTTGTTTTCTCTTCCCAGATCAAGGAAGACACTCGTCTGCATGATACTCTAATTCTTATAGAATTTACAAGTCATGCAAGTTTTCACTCTGTTAGTCAGGTCGTGCCAGCAGAGCAACAATGCCCTCTAGGTAAGCCCCCTCTGCAACCCAATGATTGGTACGAGCTTCTGTATGTTTGGATTTATTTGGTTTACAATTTAAACACTAATTTATGGCTTGGTTTCAGTTATCCCTCTTTGAATGGCTCCCCTAGTGCTTCTGCTCAGTCACTAGGAAGCCCAGATATGGATTCAGGATGTTGTTGAGTTCTAGTAACTTGCGCTAGCTCTAGCATGTTTACTCGCCATCTCTCACTCCTCTCACTAGTATCCAAGTTGAGGAAACATGCCAAGGTTCGAGAGGATATTCCTACTATTAGGAGTGAGACCACTCTAGAGCTTACACACAGGTTGAGAAATAGACAACGCGTTACATGGAATTAACCCCTTAGCTAATCCTAGAAGAGATCACTCAGATCAAATGAGATCTCTCCAACGAGAGATGTAATCTCACAAACTTAGAGGTGCTTGTTGAGGTGGCATATTAGGTTCCTAATGCTAATCATATAAGGGGTAAGCACAATTAGAACATGTATACAGTGGATATCTATTGACAACTTAAATTCCTATTGGGCAGAGTGTTGGTAGAACACAAAAAGCTCAAGAATACGGTTATTCTGTCTCTGAATCAGATGCAATGTTTCTTGATGGCATTGGACCATAGGCTCGTAAGAATTAAATGAAAATTGAGACCTCCTCTTGATCTTGGCTACTCTCTTGGAAACAACAAGAAGCCCATACATGCCCGGGCCACAGAGTTTGAAAAATATTTATGACACCTTGTTGTTATTTGTATGACACCTTATTTGGTGATTCCTCCTTCCTCCTGTAAATTAGTTAATGAGTCTTGATTTTAGTCTTGACCTCACGTAGCATATCCATAACAAATTGACATATATATAAACAAAATAAGATTAAAAAGTAAAATGTAAAAGACATAAATAAATATTAATAAATTTTATTAATGCACAATCCTATAAATAGTATTTGCATTGTATCATACATATTTTGTTTGATTTAAAATGTAATATAATGCGAATACGAATATATATATATATATATATATATATATATATTTCATCATTTTAATATGATTCAGCGCAGTAGTGGCTTGAGCGAAGGTCATTGCAAACTTGAACGCAAAGGGTTTTAAAAATATATATCAACGCGAGAACGCGACTGACAGTTGCAATTCCCCTTGAATCTTCGAAGTACTACAGTGTTTCTGCAATTTAAATTAACACATTTATTGTAATCACGAAATAAATCATCGCAACATTAGTATTTATCGATGCAAATGATTAAATTTTCATTACAATCTGAACGTTCATTACTTTGTTTGTAATAATGTTAAGTATAATATTTTCAACACAAAATTAAAAAAATTTCGAATAAAATAAATATTTGTAACAACAAATAATTTTGATCATCTTAACCATGATTACTATGAGTAATTAACATGATTAATGATATTGACCATAATTACTATGAGTATCAATCATAACTATTTATAGGCTGGTGTATAAAGTTCATGGCTTCAAAAAAGTAATAAGCTATGTTTCATAAAACCCATTAATATATATTGTGAAAATCTAGAACACACTCATTTTTTATTTTCTTTGCTTGGTAAGGCATTGAGCCCCAATGCATGTCATTTAAATTTTTTCAAGCATTTTATAGAACTCAAGAGGTGTATGCATTTGGAGTTATTAAAATTATCATAAAGTTGATATAACACATAAATATATTAGTAGGATTTGGGCACCATTAGAAAGTTACCTAATTGGGGCCTTGACCATGATTTGAGGAAGAAAATAAAGACATTGTGCTTTATTATGCATGAAATGAAGGTTTTAAGGCTGAAGGTCCACCAATGAGGCTTTGAACTACCAGCTAGACTTTTAAAGGACATTTATAGCTTATAAGTGGGATATGGGATCCATTAAAGCAATTTTGTAAGTCTTAAACCTTTGCAAGTGAAGTAATGCATACAAATTCTTAAACAAATAGAAAGTGAGTAGTGGCACATATAATACATAAAGATTTACCTAAGAAACTCTTCATTGAAACAACTAGCAAAACATAGAGCCTCACTTCCCTCTTATTCGTTATATTAAATTTACCATTTGTAATAGAATATTTAGGCATTCCATAGCATCCAAAATCCTAAGATGTTAACATGGATTATATTACAATATTAATCCCTTAACCATGATTAGATTACAGTGGGCCAAAAAGCACAAAATGAACACCAAAAAAACTTATGTTAGGGGCCATGGGGGGCAGTGGGGGTGTTGGGATAGGGTCCCCTAGGGTCAAATTTTGGTACTTACTTTTTGTACAAATGTAAAGTCTTGCGATTTGAGGAAGCGAAGCGTGAAGGTAATAAGAGTCAAAGGGGATTTAGTCCCTCAGGTTGTTAGGAAATAGGGAGTTTTGAGAGTCATAACGAGTCTAGAAAAAACCTATTGATAGAAGATCATTGTTTGGGCAAGTAAGGTAAGGCAAGAAAGTTTGTTTCCTATACTTAGGAGAAGGGGAAGACTCTTGCATCTGAGCACGCAGAGACCTTGGTAAGTCCACAAGCTGAGTGCACAGGCCCCTGTAGCTGAGTGCGCAGGGAAGAAGAGTATGTACTTAAAAGAATACATCTAATAAAGATAATTTTGATCCATAAATTGTGTATTTGTGTATCTATACTTACTTCTGCAGTTTTTATATTTTCGCTCTGTATCTAAATTTATATAAATGAATGCTTATCTTATGCATGAAAGTAGTAGATCAGTATGATTTATTGAAATTATGAATGTTTAAAGACCTTCACGAAGGTATAGACGTTGTTTATGTGAATTACTATAATTATATGTGTTGGAAGGATTAGGGTTCGAGAAGACAGAACTAAGCCCTAGAAGCCATAGGTACCCATCACACAGACCTCTGGATGCAAAAACTTGGTTTTTTCATCCCCCAATACTACTTTGGGTGAGACTGCAACCTGTGCTATGTGAATTGTTGCCAAAAGGGCCAGCAGTTTAGGGTTTTGTTGGTTGGCGCAGCTAACTTTAAAACCGGGTTAGGGCACATCAAGCCAACAATTGTTTTCATTGTCGGGACCAAGATCTATATGAGGAATGTGTGATAAGTGGTTCCCCACTAAGAAAGAAATTGAAAAGTGGATAGATCAGAAACTACACACGTTTGCAGCTCAGGAAAACAGGGATTCGCGCCTATCAAAGGAAGAGTGGCTGAATAGATACCTATTCACAGACAAACACGACATATTCTTCTGCTCTTTTCCGTGCGAATTGCACGAGTGGTTGTCAAAATTGGCAAACAGTCAGGGTATGTGGAAGATTTATGGCCCTATTGTGTGGACTGCAAAACTAGTAAAGTGCTTGGAGGATTCAAGAACCAAAATCGCATGGGTTGTCGACCACTAGATCGATAGTATTCTGGGGGGATTCATTACTGAGTTCGCAATCATACGTCCACCATTCATAGTGAAGCAGAGTGCAGGTTTTTCAAGGGACCAAGAGGTAAGTACTTGAAATCCCTTAAGACCTGGATTAAGATGTCACTATGCGAAAAGCGGGTTATGCCTTTAAATTAATGTTTGGGACTATCCAAAGTAGGAGATCATTTAGAAGGAACCTAGATTCAGGCTCTGAATATAGTCTGATGTAAGGATCGTCTGATAGTGACAACAAAGGTAGTATTCTGAGGACACGACGAAGTGCGCCACAAATTGTAAGCCAGGGTATCAAAGGCATACCTCATCCGTCCACTCCACCTCCACCCCACACACCTACACCCTCAGCACCACCTCCACCTCCATCATTTGATAGGGAAAGCACGACGAAGATACCTATATTTAAGGGTCTGGGCACTGAAGACCCTAAGCAATTTTGGTTTGTTTCAGATGACAATAGATCACTAATGACAATATGAAGAAAGTGCAACTAGTCACAGTGCTACAAGACAGGGCTTTGAGTTGGTATATCAAGTTTTTCTCAGGAAAACCCAACTTGACTATGGTGGAAACACAACAAGCGTTGAACAATGAATTTAAGAAACCTAAGTCGTAAGCCAAGTTAGTAACAGAGTTCAAAGAGATACAAAAGAGGGTAAATGAGTCCACGTGGGACTTTGATCAACGATTGAAGTGTCTGATTTAGTAGGCTAACATGAGAATTACAGATGATCAACATAAAGGATGGTACATTACTTTGCTCCTACCTCATCTAAGATTACCATTGTCGCAACAGAAAATAGGAACGCAAGTTGAAGCCTTGGAGATTGCCATGAGGTTGGAAGCTTCACTAGTGTCGGATACAAATCTGGGGGTACAACAAATTCAGTCACAACTAGCCAGCCTGCACATGGCATTACAGAGCCTTAAGAAGGGAAAGGAAGTCCAACCCAAGGTGCATGCGAAAGTTTGGTGCCTGAGTGTAAAGGCCATGGTCATGATAAGGACCATTTCTCAATCTATCAGAATTACCTTATTGGGGGAGGTCCTGTCCCCCTGAAGCTAGAAAACATTGTTGGGTCGAGCACAGGAGTAGCCTTACGATGTGCTATCTGTCAAATATTTGGGAAGCACGTGACTAATAACTGTCATCTCCTGCAAAAGTTTGTGCAAACTCTACAGCAACTGTTTTTCACTTTCTACAAATCAGTTGGGCATGATGAGCACAACTATCGAAGCTATGAACTGGTGATGGAGTATACCCCTACATATAAGATGCAGGGGGAAAATAGGCCTCGGGATCAAGGATTAGGTGCAGCGCGCAGAGGATTCCAAGGTCGAGGAAGAGGGCGAGGAGGAGGAGCTGGAAGGGATCACAGATAGGTTATTTGTTACAATTGTGGAGAGGTAGGTCATTTTGCACGCGACTGCCAGAATCCGACGCACCCCTCCCGTCAGTATTGCCGACAGTTTGACCACGTCATATAATATTTCCTGGTACTTGTAAATAAGATGCAAGAAAAGAAAGCTCAAACACCTATGCAGAATATCTGAATGATGAGAGAAGAGCCTCACGAAGAGGAACATAGCGTGAATATCATGTCACAAAGCAGTATAGCCACGAGACAAGATAAGGGAAAGCAACCAGAGGTTGAAGGATGGGTATGGAAGGCTATTGAGAAGGAAGTTGGGTTCGACCTAAGCCATGGAAAAGAAACTTTTACGGAAGCTAAAAAGAGCTTCACAGAAGATTCTACCTCAGGAAGTCAAGAGAAGCATGGAGGAAACAATAGTGCACAAGACGTAGACCCTTCATTGTTAGCAACATTTTTGAAGAATTGTATGAAGCTTCTACGTGATAGAAGGGTGGTAGAAGGGCTACAGGAGCTTATTGATAATTGTACAAGTAAGATTAAAACTCCTTCACAACAATGTGTAGTGCGTAAAGTTGGAAAAAGCATGAAGCGAACGGGTGGCGAAATGAGACTAACCACCCAAATTGGAGAGTATGAAATGGATCAGGTAATTATCGATCTAGGGTCTGATGCAAATGTTCTACCAAATAAAACATGGGAAAGAATGGGGAGGCCTGCAATGGTCTCCTATCAATCTCCGTATGGAAAATCAACAAAATATCATTCCTATGGGGCGCTTGTATGGGGCCACGGTAGATATTGAAGGAGCGAGTGCCCTAGCTGACTTTGAAGTGATCGAGATAGTTGACGATAGTAACCCGTACCGTGTGCTACTAGGAATTTATTTGGCTTTTTGATATGGACGTAATTATTAATCTCAAAAAGCGCAGAATGACATTCGGAAGAAAGCAGCTCCAAGTCATCATTCCATTGGATTCCACTGAAGGTGCACGATATACAGAACCAGTTCGCGATTATGAAGAAGAGGACGATATTGACCAAATATATAAGATCAATGAACGTGATGAAGACTGGAATAATCCTACAGTGGATGGGCGAATCACATGGGATAAGGATAGCTCCTGCACTTTAGATTCTGATGAAGAGCTTGAGGATTGGCAGAACCGATTACATGAAGTCCCCTCACTACGCTGTAATATGTTGAAAAAATCACTTCGATGCATATCCATTGAGGTATGAAATTTACCTTATTATGATGGGTTAGAAGATGTTAATTTTTTTTGGATAAGTTTGAAAGGGATGTGCGAGAAGTTCATAAGTTCTGAGCGCTAAATCTAGCACTGGAGTTACGCCTGCCCGTTGGTGGGGTATGCATAAGGACAACTTCACTGATTGGAAGGAATATAGGTGAATGATGAAGTTGAGGTTTGGGTATGCTAATACCCATATGATGGAGAAATACACCTAGAAGGACAATCCGCGCGAACATCTAGTGCAATGGAATCAAGCATGGGGAGAGGAACCACAGCCAAAATGGGTTCACATATTTTGTCACACTTTGGATACCATCCCAATGAACTAGTACTTGGAAACTGAGTTGTGACATGGGATGGTTGAATGGGATATCCTGAAGGAAAGCTTCCTATTAACTTTCAACTTTGAAGATGGCTTTGAATGTATTGATGAGGCGCTCCAAGAAATCAAAGCAGCGATCTTCAAAATACCTGAGGAACCAGTAGCATGGGTTCAGCCAGATTGGAATACCCAACTACACCATGTGATGGAATGTTATAATGTAACTGCAAAAGAAGCCAAAGACGACCCTAGAAACATCAATATTCCTGAGTCCGAAGGATAGCGCGAGGTCGAGGGACCCAAAGTAGCAATCCCTGACATATCAAATCCTTTAAAGATGAAGCGGGTAAATATTGGATCGAACGCGCAACTGAAGTTTGCTAAGATAAGTGACTATTGGGATGAAGATACAGTTGATACGGTCGCAGAGCTGTTGTGCGAGTATCAGGACTTGTTTCCCACCATTTTTTCTGATCTAAAGGGGATAGTAGGGGATTTGGGTGTCATGAAGATTAATTTGAAGCCATATGTGAAGCCTATAAAGTAGCGCCCCTACCAATTAAATCCAAAATATAAGGAAAAGGCGTGCAAGGAGTTGGATAAGATGCTAGAATTTGGGATCATTAAACCTATGGAGGAATCAGACTAGGTAAGTCCCATGGTAGTCCAAGAAAATATTAGCAGGATGAAATTCGGATATGTGTAGACTCGAGGAAGTTGAATGAAGCATGTACCCATGACCCATTGCCTACGCCATTTACAAATGAGGCACTGGAGAAACTTGGAGGGCAGGAAGCCTACTCGTTCACTGATAGGTTCTCGGGGTACCATCAGATCAAGATCGCACTAGAGGATTGAAGTAAGACCACCTTTGCGACAAAATGGGGTTGTTTTCAATATACGGTAATGCCTTTTGGGTTGAAGAATGTGCCTGCAATATCTTCAAGAGTGGTAATTGCGGCTTTTAATGAATTCATCCACAAGTTTTTAGAAGTATACTTTGATGATTGAACCGTGTTTCGACTGGTCAAGTGCCATGTTGCTAGTCTGCACCACATGTTTGATACTTGCCGAAGACATTAGATCGCCCTTAATCTGAAAAAGTGCATCTTTTGCATACCTTATGGAATATTGTTGGGTCACGTGGTTTGCAAGCAGGCATTAATGGTAGACCCTACCAAGATAGTTTTCATTGTTAATTTGGAGGCCTCAAAGAATGTAAAATAGTTGCACGCAATGTTGGGTCATACTAGATATTATAGAAAGTTTATCAAGGTGTGTGCACAAATAAATGCGCCAATGGAAAGACTGTTGAAGAAGGATGCAATATTCTGTTGGGATGAAGATTTCCAGAGCAGTTTAGACATTTTGAAGGAAAAATGGTCACCATGACCATTTCGATGTTCCCGGATTGGAAAAAGGAGTTTCATGTTCATGTGGACACATATTGCATTGCACTAGGTGCGGTCCTGAGCCAACTAGTCAAAGGAGACATTGATCATCCTATAGCATTTTCGATTAGGAAATTATCAAAGGCAGAGAAGAACTACTTGACTACAGACCGTGAAGGACTAGAAATGGTGTTCGCACTCTATAAATTTTGGCTCTATCTTTTAGGCGCACACTTCAAAATGTATAGAGACCATTCTTCTCTAAAATATCTAGTCAATAAGCCTATGTTGGGGGGAAAGATTTGCAAATGGTTGCTGCTATTCCATAAGTATGATTTTGAGGTGATCATGAAGCCCAGACGCCTGAAAGTTGGTCCTAATCACCTATCTAGGATTGATACTAGCGATGAGTGTACAAGTTTGGAAGAAGGGTTTCCTAATGTGCAACTCTTTATTATTCATATCACAGACAATCACTTTGCAGATATAATTCAGTTTTTGTCTACAGGGATAGCCCCAGAAGGATAATTGACACAACAGAAGAAGGAATTGATGGTCTGAGCGACTTAATTCTTTGTGATCGTTGAACACTTATACAAAATGGGCTCTGATGAGGTACTGCATAGATATGTCCCAAAGTACGAATGACCAAGCATTCTTGCAGAAGCGCATGTAGGAGTAGCCGGAGGACATTATGCAAGAAAAGCGACTATGCAGAAGATCCTGTGTGCAGGACTTTGGTGGCCAATGGTGTAATTCTCATGGCACGAACTCAACCTCGGACAGAGGAGACCATACAGTACAAAGTAAAATTAAGGGCATGCAACAGACTCAGAGGACCATGGCCCTCGCGGTGGAAGGCCCAATTACCGAAAAATTGGTCGAGGAAGTGCAATAGACTCCTACGCAAGGAACAACTGATCTACAGGTTTTGAAGTTGGAGTTCCGTGAACTCCAAGTTAACATCAAAGTGTCGACCGAGTGACTCGAGGACGAGTCACGAAATTGTGTTGGGGAATTGTTGGGATAGGGTCCCTTCGGGTCAAATTTTGGTACTTACGTTTTGTACAAATGTAAAGTCTACGCGATTTGAGGAAGCGGAGCACGAAGGTAATAAGAGTAAAAGGTGATTTAGTCCCTTAGGTTGTTAGGAAATATGGAGTTTTGAGACCCACCCATGGTCTGCGGACCATGGTGTTGTAAAAGAAAAGGCTATATATAGAAGAGTCATAGTGAGTCTAGAAAAAAACTTATTGATAGAAGATCACTTTTTGGGCAAGTAAGCTAACGCAGGAAAACCTGTTTCCTATACTTAGGCGAAGGGGAAGGTTCATGCAACTAAGTGCACAGAGACCTTGGTAAGTCCACAGATGAAGTACGCCGACCCCTGTAGATGAGGGTGTAGGGAAGAAGAGTCTATACTTAAAAGAATACATATAATAAAGACAGTTTTGATCCATAAATTGTGTATCTGTGTATTTATATCTACATCTGTAGCTTTTGTATTTTCACTCTATATCTGAATTTATATGAATGAATTCTTATCTTATGTGCGAAAGTAGTAGATAAGTATGATTTATTGATGTTATGAATGTTTAAAGACCTTCACGAACGTATTGATGTTGTTTATGTGAATTAGTGTAATTATCTGTGTCGAAAGAGTTAGTGTTCGCGAAGACAAAACTAAACCCTAGAAGTTGCAGGAACCCATCACACAAACCTATGGATGTAGAAATGTAGTTCTATCATCCCCCAATACTGCTTCGGGTGAGACTGTAACTTGTGCTACGTGGGTTGTTGCCAAAAGGGATAGCAATTTAGGGTTTTGTTGGTTGGTGCAACTAATTTTGAACCTAGGTCAGGGCCCATCAAGCCAACAGGGGGCATCCCTCACAACTATAATGATGGGTCCCCCTGGACCCCTTCATTCATGGACCTTCTATTAAACACTTGCCTAGATGTGACTAAATATTCCTGCAAAGGATACAACACATATTTAACATAATACTATCTATTGAATACTTTATAGAAGTGGTATCCAAGGGAAGAAATTCATATAATCAACTACTAATGACAACGATGACCATTCATTCTATAAATTGAGAGAAATTTCCAATGCTAATAGATTCATTAATGAGCCTACAATGTTCTTAAATGTATCAACCTTCTCTCACAACACTTTGTTGTGTTTAACAATCTCTCTAACGAAAGAGTACTTCACACCAATAATATTTTTCTTAAATCATAAGTAGGGTTCTTTGCTAGAAAAAAAAACATTTGAGCTATCACAACCTATCTTCATTTCTCTCTAAACAAAACCAATACTTGAACACAATCTTTGCAACCATATAACTCCCTCACTTCCATGAGTGAATGTCATGTACTCAACCTAAGTAGTAAATAGTGTAATTATGACCTTCCCCTTGATCATCTAATAAAGTACTCCACCAAATAGGTTAAAAGCATGACCATTTGTAGATCTTTTGTAGTTGATATCTCTATCCCAATCACCATTAACAAAGATATTATATCTATTTTTATATGGGGTTTAGATCACCCTTGGTATCATATTTCATAGTTTAAAACATCATGCAAATATCTATGACACTATTTACAATTGCCCAATGTTCCTTCCATAGTTTTGACATTTACCCACACACAAAAATCCCATTGCATGGAAAATATATAGTCTATTACAAATCATAGCATACATCAAATTTCTCATATCAATGCATATAGAACATCAGACATGTCTTCTATGTTTTCTTATGCCTTGGGACACTAATGTACTTTTAAATTTACACCTATATGAATAGGGACCTTGCTTAGTTTCAATTCTTGCATATTAAACCTGTGCAATATTGTCCTAGCATATTTCTTTCGATTCAATTAGAGTTTTATGTTTTCTTGATCCCTATTAATTTCCATGCCTAAGATAATTTTTTTAACACTAAGATATTTCCTATGAAACTCAGAAGATGACTAAGTGTTGGAATTCTTGATGATTTCCTTGTTGTTTCCAAACAACAACATATCATCAACAAACAACATAAACTTTGAAATGGGAACTGATACTGTTACCCGTTTTGTAGAGATAGCAAAAAAGTGACCTGATTTTGAAAAGGGATGATGCAGAACACACGTTTTTTTTAGAGCATAGTTTTTGGCACTATAAATTTTTTTATGTACATTGTGTTTTAGAATGGTAGTGATTTTGATGTCGATTTTAAAAAGTGGTAATTCTACACCATGCCCTTTTTTTAAAAGTTTTTTTTTTTTTTTTTTACTTTTAATTTTATAATGTATGAAATGTAAATAATTATTTTGTAAATTTAATAATTTTGGAAGTGGTCTTCATCTTCATATTTTCTTGTTTTTATTTTACTTTTATTTTTTTTTGTAGTGAGGTTTTTATTGTTTTGCATATTTAAAGAAGAAGGTCGATATTTTGAATTTTCGATATTCTACATATTTATACATCGTTAATTAATTTTTCAATCCACATGAAATAATTGTCTCTAAAAAGCAATATTTTTTAACAATTGACATAAAAATAACCATTTTTAACATAAATATAACTAAAAAACTACACGTTTTGATAATTTTTTTGCTAGAAATGACATGTCAAAATCACAATTTTTATAAAAAAAAATTAACTAAAAATGATTAAATAATAGTTTTTTTAAAAAATTAAATTTTTTTAAAAATAAAATAAAATTTTTTAATGATTTTAATTTTTTTTAAATGAAAAAATAAATTTTTTAAAAAAAATAAATAAATAAATTTTATTTTTTATTTTTATTTTTAAATAAAAAATGTAAGTTTAATAAATTTTTTTTTTTTTTAAATCAAAAATATAAATTTTTTTATAAATTGTAAATGTTTGTTTTTTATTTATTTTATTTGAAAAGACATATATTTTTTTTTTTTTTTAAAACATATATATATATATTTTGAGTTTATTTTTTTTTATTTTTTTTTTTAATATTAATTTATACTATATTTTTTATTTTTTATTTTCGTTAATTTTTTTTTTTTTTAAAACTAGTTTTTTTTTATTTTTTTTTTTTATTTTTTTGCTAATGTTTTTTATTTTTTACTTTTTTGCTAATTTTTATATTTATATATATATATATATATATAAATATATATCTTAATTTTATTTTTATTTTTTTTCCAAATTCTCTTATGGTTTATAAGATAATTTTTTTTAACATTTTTTTTTGTCTTTTTTATATATATTTTTATATTTTTTTTTAAGTAAACAACATTTTAATCTTAATTTTAGTAGTTTTTTATTTTTTTTTTGTTAATTTTCTATTTTTTTTTTAAATCAAGTTTGTTTTGAATTTTTTGTTTTTGTTATTTTTTTTAGTTATATTTTTTTTTTTCCTACTTAATTTTTAGTTTTTTTTTTTTTTGCCAATTTTTTTTTATGATTTACAAGATAAAAAAAAAAAAATTCACCTTTTTTTTAATATTTTTTTTACTGTCTATTTGTTTATAATTTTTATTTTTGTTTTTTAATTTTTATAATTAATTTTTATTTTTTTTAATGATTGATTTTTTTATTTTATGTTTTGTTTTTAGTATATATTTTAATTTATGCTTTGTTATTTTTTTTACCTTTTTTTGGTTTTATGTTTTTTCATTGTTTTAATTTTTAATTTTATTTTATGTTTTCATTATTTTTTTTAAAATTTTAATGCCTTTCGGGGTCATGATAAAATATTTTACCCCATTATTTCGAAATGTTGAAATTTTACTTTTGAAAAGAAAAATGTTTTCCCAGCGTTAACACTTTTCGTTTTGAGGGTGTTTTTTGAGCAATTTTTGCACAATAAATTGGTTTTTACCGCCATTTTAAAACATGTTGAAAATTTACCCAAGAAAAAAAAAAGGTGTTATTCCAGTATCAACACTTTTCGTTTTTAACACTGTTTTGATGTTTTTTTTGTCAGAGTTCCTATTTTGAGTTTATAGTTCCCATTTCAAAGTTTACGTTGTTAACATATAAATACCACATAAATGAAATGATTGCCAAGCATCTTGGAATACACATAGTGATTAGTGTTACTTCTTAAGAAATCAAATCCCAATATTTAAGTATCAAACTTGGATGCCACATTTTAGAAGATTGTTTGAATCCATATAAGGACTTATTCAAGTTGCAAACATACTCATTTATCTTTGTAACAAAACCTTGTATTTATTTTGTGTAGAATTATGCTTTAATATCCCATTGTAAGAATGTTGTCTTCACGTCTTCCGTACTTTACTCATAAATCAAAAGCAACAATGATGGATAGATAGAGAAAAAAGCAACGAAAAAATCAAGGTATATATTTCTAATTTCTTTCTTTCATAAACCAATCCCCTCGAGACTGGTGTCTAAGGTTCTTTCTCTTCTAGTTCATCTTCTTTTGTTGATTAACATTCTACACTTTCCAAATCAAACTCTATTGTATTTAGCTTTATTTCCTTGATTGGAGTTCCTATTTGGGAATAGTTTTAACCTCTATAAATGTCATATCCTCATTATCAATGATCTTCTTTGTTACTGGGTTCTCAAGTTGCAACAACTTATACCATGTTTATAACCAATAAATATACATTTTATAATTTTATACATGCACATAATCATCACAACCTGTAACACCAATTTTCGTCATGATGCTATCATATCAAATTCTATTAAATGATGTAGTGTTTATTTTTATTAATAAAAATGCTAGAGTTGAATAAAGGGGGTAACCAATAGATTGTGATGCCTTGGGGAGGGGTAAACTTGACTTAAGAGAAAAAATATGGTTTTGGTGAATATTTCTCTTTGATGTAATTATTAGTCTTTCCATTTCTAATACTATCTCATACATCCATCTCTCTCTCTCTCACTCACTTAGAAATTTGAATTGGCATGGGAATTGGTGATTACTTATGTAATAAGAATTGAATGTGTTGTAGTGTTTTTTCCTTGGATTGGATGGCTCTGAGGACTGGGAGTTATCTTGTTTGTGTGTGGCATAGAGAGAACAGAAGGGAGGGTTGATGGACTGCATATATAAAAAAAGGACTCCCTTGTGTTGTGGAAACTACGTTGTCATTTGTGACAGTCTATGGGCATGGTCAAGGAATGGAAATGTTAGACACTAAGATTGTTTCTTATGTGTGGAAGAGAGTGGCCTTCACTTTTTGTGTTAGATCAGATCTGAAAATTTGTGTGTTAAATCCCTGAGTTTAATTTTTCCCTCAAGGCATAAAAATATGGCTGGGGTGACCAACTATGAGAAATATTGTAGCATAATTGAGACTACGGTTGGGTGGAGAGTGACTCATCCTTCTTCAATTCCAAATTGAAAAAGAGTTTCCTCAAAATAAGTATCCCTTATGCATTACTTTTTAATTACTCTTTTCAACAAGTTTATTTGCACATGCATCTACCCTTCAACAAATTTATCATGGTTGTAGTGTTGATATTAATTGGTTATAGGTTTTTATAAGCATTAAAGTTTCTAACAAAATTGGCTGAGGAAGATAGGCTTCCTAAATTCTTCTTTAAACATGTAATGTTGGAATTTTTTCTATAAATTTTCTTTTGGGAGGTTCCATAAGTTGAAACTTGGACCATAGGGAGGGGAATTCTACTAATCCTTTGGTCCAATTTTAAGATATTAGGTCACGAAATTCGAATTAGCATGAGAATTGGTGGCCACTTGTGTAATATGAATTGAATGTGTTGTAGTGATTTTTCCTTAGACTATATGGCTCTAAGGACTAGGAGTTGTCATGTTTGTGTGTAGAACAGAGAGCACTAAAGAAGGGAGGGATGAGGGAATACAAACATCAAAGTAGAAATTCCTTGTGTTATGTAGACCACATTGTCGTTTTTGAATGTCTATGGGCTTGGTCAAGGAACATAAAGGCTAAACATTTAGATTCTTTCCTATGTGTGGAGGAGAGTGGCTTTCACCTTTTGTGTTAAATTAGGTCTGAAAATTGTATGCTAAATATCTAAGTTTAGTTTTTCCCTCAAGGCACGAAGATCTAGCTCGGGGTTGGCTAGTTATGAAAAATATTGTAGCATAGTTGAGCCTATGGTTCGGTGGAGAGTGGCTCATCCTTCTTCAGTTCCATATTGCAAAAGATTTAACTCAGGATACATATTTCTTATGCATGATTATTTAATTTCTCTTTTCAACAAATATATATCTACACGCATTTACCCTTCAACAAATCTATCATGGTTGTAGTTGTTAGACTATTCAGTTGTATCTTTTTATAAGCATTAAATTTTGTAACAACATTGGTTGAGGAAGATATGCTTCCTAAATTCTTCTTTAAACATATCATGTAGGAATTTCAACTATAAAGACTCCTATGGAAGGTTCCAGAAGCTAAATCTTGGACCATAGTGAAGGGAAATGTTGTTGATCACCTGGTCCAATTTTTAGATCTTGGGTCGTAAAATTTGAATTGGCATGAGAATTAGTGACACCTTGCATAATAGGAATAGAATGTGTTTTAGTGATTTTTCCTTGGATTAGATGGCTCTGATGACTTGGATTTTTCATGTTTATGTGTGGCACAGAGAACACTAAAGAAGGGAGGGTTGAGGGACTACAAAGATCAGAGAAGGACCCCCTTGCATTATGTAGACTGCATTGTCATTTATTAATGTCTATGGGTCTAGTCAAGGAATGGAAAGGCCGAACATTGAAATTCTTTCCTATCTATGGAGGAGATCGGTGTTTAGTCAATTTAGTGTTCCTAAATTGATGTCATTAATTGTCAACCCGGGGCTCTTAAGCTGATGAAGTGAAGGTGTACTATATGTACTTAAGCAACCTCTTAGAGCTTTTTGTCGTTTGGGGGGTGTTGTTTGTGGTTAATTTATCTTTCTAAAATGGAGTGGTGACTTATAAACAGATGAGTGATGGTGTGTGTAAAGTGAATTCTAGATGAGTGAGAGTGTGTGATTAGTGATTTCTAACTACTTGCTGAAAAGGAAAAGCTTGAAGGAAATAAGTAACTTGAAATATCTTGAAAGCAAAGAACCACTTTCTAATGGCATTAGACACCATTCATGCTGCTGCAAATAAAAGGTAAGAAAATCACTTAAAAGACCAATGATAAAGTTTATCTCTTCCTAACTCTCTGCCTCTAACACATAGTACTGTGTAAGACACGATTAGGAAGTAGCTAAAGATAAGTCTAAGAAATGATAAAAATGAAAAAAATCTACTTTAAAGACTAGTTATGATGTTCAACTCTCTCTAACTCTCTGCCTCTAACACATAGTACTGTGTAAGACACGATTAGAAAGTAGTTAAGGATTAGTCTAAAAAGCACCCAAAGCCAGCTGCAAGTTATTAATATTCTGATCTCTAAAAGATAGACAATTTATGATAAAGAGATCATTCATATGTTAGCAAACCACTTTGAGAAATAAAACTAAAAATCAGCTATGAAAATAAAGTAAAGGCAGCAACTCGAATCTGTCAACTGAAACTACCACTAGATATTTAAGCAAATACACAAACACAAAATCAATCCCGGGCTTAAAAACCTGCAAAAGAACAATGCTGATCAGCTAAAAAGAAAGGCTGGAAATGAAATAACAAGAAAGTAAATTACGCTGTACATGTTTCAACTAAAAGAAATGCTGAATAGAAATAAGGAAATGCTGCACATAAAATACTTTACAAGGCTAACATGAACAGGGGCCCTCCATTCATATCATCCAAAAGAGACTCAAGGAATTGGAAACTTCAAAACAACACTGTTTCTATTACTCCATGTGCAGAGAAATACAGTCCAGAGTGCTAGAACAGCACTATAAAAACAGAGTTTTCGAATGCTCTAAATTAACAACAAGTGTATAAAATGCAGCAACTAAAAAGTAACCTTAAGCGTATGCAAACGCTAGTTTTATAGGCATCTGAAAGACGGCCTAATGCGTACAGCTAAAACTGGAAAACTAACTAACTGTCATGCGTAATTAAGGATCAAAACACGTCATAAGTCTGCGTGGATGAGCTGGAGGTTCTGGTCGTTATGGGCATTGAATCCAGAGTTGGATTATGTCCCCCACGGCCTGCATAAGACGGAAAAGTCACCGTTTGAACTGACGTGACCCAACAGCTTACGTATCACCGTTAGGCTGCCTTTATTGACCGTAACTTGAACCTCGTTGACCGGAGGTACAGATGACGTGGATGGCTGAACAGATAGCACAGGAACCTCGAGCACCTTGATTCCTAAGTGCCCATGTGGCTCATTTGGCAAAATGACACGTGGAACCTTGAGATTAACAAAAAGGCTGCGGGATCATCAGATGGCTGCGGAATCAGCAGATGGCTGTGGAATGCCTGTAAGTATGTCAAAATCTAAACAAAACAGTCACTCATTAGCAAAATCCCTAAATCATGCTTAATGCCATCATATGTAATGATCTGGGTGAGTTTATGCAGCAAAATAGAACAAAAGGGAGAGATGAGTGAGGGAAAACTGTAGGAAATGATGGATAACCAAGTGTAAAGTGGAGACTATACAATCGGCCTTCACTTTTTGAGTTAAATTAGGTCTAAAAATTGTGTTTTAAATCCATAAGTTTAATTTTTCCCTCAAGGCATCAAGATCTAACTCAGGGATGGACAACTATGAGAAACACTACAACATAGTTGAGCCTATGGTTGGGTGAAGAGTGGCTCATCCTTCTTCAGTTCCATATTGCAAAATATTTGACTCAAGATAAGTAGCTCTTATGCATGATTATTTAATTTCTCTTTTAAGCAATTTTATATGTACATTCATTTACCCTTCAATATATTTATCATATTTGTAGTTGTTATATTATTTGGTTGCATCTTTTTATAAGCATTAAATTTTGTAACAACACCAGTTGAGGAAGATAGGCTTCCTAACTTATTCTTTAAACATGTCATGTTGACATTTATGCTATAACTTTTGTTCTGGGAGGTTCCATAAGATGAAACTTGGACCATAGTGAGGGAAAATTCAGCTAATCCTCTAGTCCAATTTTCATATATTGGGTTGCAAAATTCAAATTGGCATGAGAATTGGTGATAGCTTGTGTAACAAGAATTGAATGTTTTGTAAATCTTTTTCCTTTTACTAGATGGCTATGAGGACTGAGAGTTCTCATGTTTGTGTGTGGCACATTGAACACTAATGAAGGGAGGGTTGAGGGACTGTAAAGATCAAAGGAGGTCTCCCTTGTTTTTTATAGATTGCATTGTCATTTGTGAATGCCTATTTGCTTTGTCAAGGAATGGAAAGTTTGAACACTAAGATTATTTTCATTGTGTTGAGGATAGTGGCCTTCACTTTTTGTGTTAAAAAGAGTTTGAAAACTTTATGCTAAATCCATGAGTTTAGTTTTTTCCTCAAGGCATCAATTTAGTGTGGGGTTAGCCAACTATGATAAATAATTCATCATAGTTGAGCCTATGGTTGCGAGGAGAGTGGCTCATCCTTCTTGAGTTCTAGATTGCAAAATATTTGACTAAAGATAAGTATATCTTATGCATGATTATTTAATGCTCGTTTTAGCAAGTTTATATGTACATGCATTTACCCTTCAACAAATTTATCATTGTTGTAGTTGTTGTACTATTTGGTTATAGCTTTTATAAGCATTAATTTTTGTAACAACACTAGTTGAGGAATATAGGATTGCTAAATTCTTCATTAAACAAGTCATGTTCGAATTCTTGCTATAACTTTTCTTCTAGGAGGTTCGAGATAAAACTTGGATCCTAGTGATGGGAAATGCCATTGACCCTTGGTCCAATTTTTAGATCTTCAATCATGAAATTTTGGGAAATATGATTAGAGGAAGTTGGGCTTCCTAAATTCTTCTTTAAAAATGACATGTTTTCAGTTTTGCTATAAATTTTCTTCTAGAATGTTCTAGAAGAAGAAACTTGGACCATAGTGAGGAGAAATCTCATTGATCATTGATCCAAATTTCATATGTTTGGTCACGATATTTTAGGAGATATGATTAGAGGAAGTTGAGTTTCCTAAATGCTCCTAAAATCACACATCAAACAGGTCATGTTGGTATTCTGTTATAACTTCTCTTCTGAAAGGTTCTAGAAGTTGAAACTTGGACCACTGTGAGGAAATGTTTTGTTGATAATATTTTCCAACTTTCAGATCTTGGGTTGCAATATTTTAGGAGATGCAATCAAATGAATTCGATCTTCCTGGATGCTCCTAAAATCATGATTTAAATAGGCCATGTTGGAATTTCTTTTATAAATTTTCTTCTAGGAGGTTCCAAAAGCTTAAACATGGACCAAAGTGAGGGGAAATATCACTAATCATTTGGTCCAAATTTCATATATTATGCTGCAATATTATAGGGGATATCATAAGAGGAATTCGAGCTTCCTGAATTCTCATAAAATCATGCATCAAACAATTCATGTTGGAATTTTTACTATAAATTTTAATCTCGGAGGTTCTAGAGGCTAAAACTTGGACCATAGTGAGGGGAACCCCCATGATAATTTGGTTCATTTTTCAAAACTTGGACAATAATAATTTAGGGGATATTCCCTGAGGAAGTTTCTATATTAGTTTGCATGCAAAGTGTTCAAAGAAATGCTTAAATGGTTTAATGATTCATTGCATACGAACTATTTAATGAAATGCCCAACAAAAATGTTGTTTTGTGGATGGGGATAGTATTAGTGTATGTTAGAATTTTTGTATGATAGTACTTTTATAGTTGATATATGCCTATTTTAATGTCAATCATTGGAATAAATGTGTTAAATATGTTTTATTACTATTTTCATACAAACTATTTGATAATTTACCTCAAATACATAAATCAAAAGTTGCATGATTGAGTGGTATACTTCAGTTAATAGGTTACAAGTGAAATTAGAGAAATGTTTTTTATTTGATTCCATACAAAATTTTTAACACAATGTCTATAAGAAAAACCATACTTAATTGTTTGTATACAAATTATTTGAAGAATGTTTTACATCTAAAGTGTTTGACAACATGTATGAGAGATGAAAACCAAGTTTTTGCAAGAGCGGCTAGGATAAATTTAGTAGGGGTATGTGACAAAGTGGTATCATAGATTATTTTCAAGCAATTAAAAATTACAAAAGAAATTGGATGTCACAAAATCTCTGCAAGTCATTGAGGAAATTGGGTATGTGACAAAGCGACAACATAGCTAAGGTTCAACACTGAACCTAGATGGGCTCAAGTATAGGAAATAATTTAAGTTTCAAATTAATATCTATGCATGAAAGTGTACTTATGTGAAATTATTTTTCTGTATATATGAATACACTGATGTTACTAGAAGACTGACTTGATTTTTATGCAACAATATAAACATACAAGGTGTTGAATAGATTCCCTAGATTCAATAGAATTGAAAAGGTTGATGGAAGAGTGATGCAACCATAACTATGAGGGGGAATATCTGAAATTATTTCTTGTTAGTTTTAATACATTTTTTGATCTTTTAAGAATTTTTCATATGTTAATGAATAAAAGTATAAGCATGATAAAAGTATAAGCATGCTAAAAGCGCAAGAGATGAAATAGTTCAAAGACGCATGTCCATCGAATAGATATTAAATAATGATACGTTAGATGCATGAAGATATGCTAGGTGCATACAATATTGGATGTGCATGAATAAATAATCGGAGTATTCTAATGTGATAGCATGATCCAGATGACTAATAGTGGTTAATGGTGAACATGTAACCAGGAACATGTTGACAACATGATTGGGAAGCCAAGGAAGGTGACAAGTGTAGTCTTCTAGAATCAAGGCTATGGCAGATAAGGTTCTTATGAGAGAACAATGCAAGTGTTAGGTATGCATGTTGATATTCATGTTGTGATAGTGGTGTGAGTGCACTTCGCCTTGGGTTTCCTTGTGGAAGGCTAGAGCCCTAGAAGGAGGAGTGTAAGGACAAATGCTTATGTGTGGGGTCTAGAGAGTACTTGGAGCCCCGAAGGAAAATGAAAATCATATTAGCCACAGGGCTTTGAGACATCCTTGGCCAACCCAAGTTGGATACCATAAAAGGATAGCGGCATGGCCTAAGGGACTGTTGTGATTAGAGTAGTGGTGCACTACCTTGAGTCGAGTGGGATGATAGGGAGATGTGAGATTATTGGTTGGAGGTTGTAGGGGATGGTACCTTTACCTTGTTTGTATTCAATATTGGTTATGTATCATACTTTTCTCTTGGTAAACTAATTTCATTGTGGTGTCATGGCCCAACCTAAGAATGACTCATTGTTGAACATAACATGAGAAATAGAGCCCATGCCTAAGATAAAATAAGAGGTTTGCTTCCAGTTAATGTTTTTTTCCAAATAAGTGTTCTAAGAATGATTGATTATGACTCTTGAATTTTATGCACACTTATTATCTCGGTGGATATTGGTGGCCACCCGCCAATTCCACTTGGACCCCCACCATTGCTTCTTTCAGTTTTTTAGTTTCCTTAATTGTAGCATAGTTTACTATTTTTAGTAGTTTTTCGGCTCCTAAACTTCTGGAGCCGTTTTGAGGCCCTAAACAACGTTTTTTTGGAAATCTACCCAATGATTTTCTATCTAAAATCATCTTTTCCGTTGTAGTCCTTAGAGAAATCTTTCCAATGGGCTATCATGCGCGTCAAACAGAGATAATATGACCAAGTTGCGACCCCCGGAAGTTGGTTGTCCAACTCACCCCAACAGGGCTCATAAACTCTTGGTGTTACATCTCCTCGGGTTAAGGTTTTGGTTGTTTAGGGTTTGATCTTATTGTTCAATAATAAAAAGGCCCTTGAGCCTCATTGGAAGGCAATTCAAAGTTAAGCTACCATCGTCCTAGCTGGTTTATTTCCATTTCTGTTTGTAAGCATATTTGAGTATTTTACATTAATGAAATGAAGTATTATTTCCGCTACATCTTTTTGTTTATGGTTATCTCTGTAATTTGTTGCGTTCCTGTTTAAATCCGGATCAATTTAAAGCATTGTTTGAATGCCTGATTAAGTGCAAGATATGAGTATATGTTTGTGAGATTGCATGAATGAATGATCATGTTCTAAGACAATTGTACTAATATAATATGTTTTGAGACAAATAATATGCACATGAGTGCAAGGGGTAAGAACCCCATAGTTGTTACAAAGAAGAAATTTGTCCTTTGAGCCTACTAAAATTGTAAGACAATGTATTTTTTTGTTTAATAAAATTGCTATTTTTATTCACGTGATAAAATTCCTAATGAGTTTGGAAGCTTGCCTTACAAAATTGCATTTGAGGGAATATTTGGATAAAGGATATGCAAAGAAGTCCTTGAATAGGTCAATATGAACAAGATGGATAGTGAAGTCACAACTACGAAAATGGCTTAAGAAGGGAGTTTCCCTTAACTAAAATTTGTGCTTGGTTGATATATTTTATTTATGAAAATAATATGAATGTGTAATGGTAAGTAAATAGAAATTGGTATTTGTTATGTTTTTGAAAATACAATAATCTTACCTAATGAATTCCATGTCACTTGGAATGTTCATATGGAAAGTGTGCAAGAGTTATAACTTCTTGTTAACCACCACATGAAAGAAAGTAGTGTGTTTATGCTTAAGCTTATGAGACTTGTCATATGAATAATTGAAAACAAGAGAGATTGCAAATTAAATTTAAAAATAAATATGTATGAATAGCATGGAATATGTGCAAGTATGGCACATGCATGACAAGATGTATATCTGCATGTTTGGGTGCATGTTTGAAGGAATTATTTGAATGTGTAAATTAGATAAATAGTGCAAATGTCTTTTATGAGTATTCATTACAACTTGTGTGTAGCAGTGAAATTATAGAGTTGTGACTAATATGTGTGGTTGAGATCATTTCAGGGGTTGTTGAATGTTGCAACATCAATTATGCTAAGAATCTAATTGAACTCCTTGAAAATATCTTAGTTAAGAATGCATGTGATGGTAGCCAAGTAACTAGGGCAAGTAGCAAGCAAAGGTAAAATGGTAAAGGAATTGGGTAAGAATTGATTTTAGCTAAATTTGATATCTTTTATGGATGCCCAAGAAGGGGTATGGTTAAGGAAGAAATTTGTCAACACAACATATTTAGTAAAATCTTAATAATGTGTGCATGCACTGACTTGCCATGTTGAAAAAAGATAAATGAATAAATAAATGCACTCATGAGATAAAATATGTTTGGTAATACATTGAGAGAATGCATAAAAACTGGTTATGTATGAAGCAAATGTTGGGATTGCAATTGTATTCATGAGTCCATGAGTATTGGCGAATAGTTTCTAAGCTTGAAATAAGTGATTCTATCATATAATGTTGAGTATTTTGTTAAGGAACATGTAATTGAAGCATTGGTTTTTTCTAGTTAATGTGAAAATTGTATGGAATTGTTCATATATGAAATCAAGTTTGTCATTAATACCTAGTGGGTTATGAAAAAGGAAAGAAGCCTTCAATGTGTAAATATTTCTAGAATATTTGTGATGCATCCATGAGTTACTATCGCATGATTTAGCCATGACACTCCATTATGAACCATGATGTTACATATGCTTGGTGCATTAAGTGCATGCATGATTGTATGGGACAATAAATTGCATGATTGAAAGTCTTGAAAAGAAATAGCTTCTAATAATTTGAGTAATTGTTGAGTAGTGGAATGAGCGGCATGAATCTCTCATCCTGTAAAGCAAAGTGGAAGCTACTTACTCATGAATTTAGAGATATGTATCTTTTATTTTTGACCCTTTGGTTGTTGGAATAAATGCTTGAATGCATTATGAAATTCTTGGAATGATTGTCATGAAAATAAATAATGCAATGATATCTTAATTTCAATTTATTTTTAAATCAATTGGAAGTGATTGAATTTTTATGTTGTATAATAATTTTGAGATCACTTTAGAGGATGTTATAAATCTTGCAATGAAAATATTTTAGGTATGCACACCTACCACTATTTGGTTAGTTGAAATTATATATTGAAAATGAAATAGATTTGGTTATGATAATTAAGGCCAAGTATCACCATATGCAAGAGTCAAACATCATGAGAAGATTCCCATATTTATGAAATGTGATTCCTATATGAAGCAAGTTTGGAAAAAAAAAAGGGAGAATGTTTGATATAAATTATTATGATTAATCTCATGGAAATTGTATGATTGTGACACAGGTGAGATGATGATCTATCCAATAAGGATAAATGATGGATGTGAAGTTGAAAATACTAGGGACAAGGTCATTGCGATGACACTAGAACCCTATGGCATGTATTTATCACCATGAGTTGTGTTATGACAAATGGATTTTTCTATTTAGAGCCAACTAGAGGGATGCCTTTGTTGTAAGAATCCATAAGTCTTGAGATTCTTCCTGTGAAAGGAATCCTTTCCAAGGAATGGACTCCTCAAGGGGTTAGGGAAGAAGAGAAGGGGATGCCTCAACTTGGAAGGTGTGTGACTACAAGGAATGGGGGACTTGAATGAATTGGTTTTCAAATATTCATACTCATTGGGATTAGGAATGCGTTAGGTGTGTCCAAGAAAAAAAGGAGTTGAACTTGTTCCTAATGAAAGTCTTGTGAAGCAACTAACAACCATCTAGGAATTTGTTGGAATGCCAAGAGGTCTAGAGGTAACTAGATCATGAAAAATGAATGGCATTGCTCGAAGTGGCAACTAAGGACATGGAAAATGTTACTAATATGAAAGTGTAATATTCCTTATTTTGCATATATTGGTTCTAGAGATAGAAAAGCGTCGAGGATGATGTTCCTTAAAGAGAGATAGGATTGTGAAAACAATTTTCACTACCCCAAATTCTGTAATGTAATTAAGAAAATATAATTTTGGGGTGCCAATGCTAATTATATGATGTCAAACTTTATTATATGATATATAATGTTTATTTTTATTAATAAAAAGGCTATAATTGAAGAAAGGGCACAACCAACAAATAATGATGCCTTGGGGAGGGAGAAAACTCGACTTAAGATGAAAAATATATCTTGGATGAATATTTCTTTGTGATGTGATGGTTAGTCTTCCCAAGAAGATAAAAGGTTGGGAAGCTGAAGGGTCAAGGTGTGATTAAAAAAAATAAGAGGGAGGAGAAATCAAGGGGTTCTTCTTCTTGGTTCTTAAGCTTCTAGTTTTTATTTCTTCTATTAATCTCTCATAAATCTCTCTCTCACTTAGAACACTACAACAAAACAGGAAAATAATTCCTAAAATAACATCGAAATTTAGTTTTTTTCAGTTCATGAATTAGACACCTTTCCCGATGCAAAAATGGGTGTGACCATGTATGTTTATCATAGCACCATATTTTGCACCGTAAATTTCTCCATAAATAACATTGTAAATAACGCTTGGATTAGCACCAGAAAAATAGCGCCATAAATCATGCCATAAATAAGGCCTGAAATAACGCCCAAAATATTGCCTGGAGTTGTGTGAGGAATAACGCCATAAGTAGTACCACAAATAACGCCGTAAATAATTCCTGGAATGGCATCGTAAAGAGAACTAGGAATAGAGTTATGAATAGTGCCATTTTAACGATGGAAATAATACCACGATTTGCTTCCAATTTGGATCCGGGTTTGGCTTCTAGTTTAACGTCTAGTTTTTCTTCTTGTTTTGCTTCCAATTTGGCTTCTAGTGTGGCTTCCAATTTTGATTCTAGTTTTGGTGTCTTCCAATTTTGCTTCTAGTGTGCCTTCCAATTTTTCTTCCAGATTTTCTTCTAGTGCAGCTTCCAATTTTTCTTCTATTGTGGCTTCCATTTTTGCTTCTAGTGTGGCTTCCAATTTTTGCTTCTAGTGTAGCTTCCATTTTTGCTTCTAGTGCGGCTTCCATTGTTGCTTCCTTTTTGGCTTCTAAGCGTCAGAAATAGTGCCAGGTTTAGCGCCACGAGATACGTCCAGTTTGGCTTTTGATTTGGCTTCCAGTTTTGCTTCTAGTGTGGCTTATAATTTTGTTTCCAATTTTTCTTCCATTGTTGCTTATTTTTTTTCTTCCAAAAAATGATTATTGTTTAGCATACAGTTAAATTAATATATGTTTTATTTTAATTTAATTAGTTAAATATATCATGTATTTTAAATAAGTTATATGATTATACATCATATGAATGCATTTGAAATATTTTATAGGATAACATTTATAAATATTTTTTAAGGAAACAAACATCCATACAAATTAATAACATCATTATACTTATTAAATCTCCCTCAAACTAGATTATAAAACATCTAGTATATATAAAATAATAAGATAATTATTGTAACGTGATCATCATCTATAATTAAAAAAAGTGAGTCAAATATCTATAATTTAAGTGAATTTGAAAACATCCATCATGAGAAGTAAATCAAAAGCATCATACATAATAAATATGCATCGAAATCATCAACCACTTTCAACATATAAAAATGGACAAGCCAATACTGACAAGATCATCATCATATATAACTAAAACCAGTGAAATTCAAATATACTAGTAGATCAATAACATGTGAAAATGATATATGGGGGCAGGCAAGAGCACGAGGGGTTATCTTTTGCCCCGATGGAAAAGTTGAAAAAAGTTTGCATAGGGTCTAGAATTTGCCTCAAATAATCAAGTAGAAGAATTAGAGCTATGGCAAGGGCTCAAACTAGGAGAAGTTGAAGGAATCCTCCAATTAAGTCTCTTTGGAGAGACTCTCATTACAATTAAAAAATGTATCAAATTGAATCATTGCAAGGACCCAAATACAAGACCAACTCAACAAAAAATCCAATTGATCATGGATAGATTTGAAATTTTGGAGTTATATCATATCAAGAGAGAAAACAACACTTTGGAAGATGATCAAGCCAACAAATGCTTCAATTTGGTTCAAGGCGAGTTAATGGAAGAGGGTGGGAAAACAACTATATGCCACATTGATCCAGGTGGATGTTGGTAGCCACCCACCTATCCCACTTAGACCCCCACAACTATCTCTTTTAGTTTTTTAGTTTCCGTAATTGTAGCACAATTTACTATTTTTAGCAGTTTTTTGGGTCCTGAACTTCTGGAGCCGTTTTAAGGCCCTAAACAACGTTTTTGGGAAATCTGGGAGCAACATGGGTCCATGGACTGATATTTCTCTTCCCAAAGTTATAGTCATCAGACAGATCTTTCTAACGAGCTATTGTACGCGTCAAATGGAGATCGGGTGCCAAAGTTATGACCCCTGGAAGTTGATGTACCAATTTACCCAAACAGGGCCCACAATTTGGCGTTTCATCTTCTAGGGTTAGGTTTTGGGATGTTAAGGGTTTTCCATTGTTTCTCAACAATAAATAGGCCTTCGAGCCTCATTGTAACACAGTTCAGAGGCATGTAGCCGCCACCTCTCTTCTCAGAGATAAGCTACCATCGCCCTAGCTGGTTTATTTCCATTTCTATTTGTAAGCATATTTCAACATTTTACATTAATGAAATGAAGTATTAATTCCACTGCATCTCTGTGTTTATGGTTATCTCTATAATTTTTTGCATTCCTGTTTAAATCCAGATCAGTGGTATCAAAGCAATCTGCTTTTTCTCTGTTTTTCTTTGCATGTCCCCAATGAGGTTGGGATATAAGGAGTTAGGGCTTGAGCTGGTCGAACCTTTGTAAGACCAGCCTCGCAAATCCCGATAGCCTCCCATGGCGGAAGACAAGAAAGACGAGGGGGCAGGAGATCCTATCAAAATCTTGCTTGAAGAAGCCCTCGAACAACAAAGGAACGTGATGATGGAAAACTTTGTGCAGATCCTTCAGCGACTACCCAGAGGTGACGCATCAGCTTCCAACAGCTACTCTGTAAATGCCACACCCTTTAAGGTACAAGTTAATTTTTAAATCCCCATCTTCGAGGGTTAGATAGATTCAGATGCCATAGATAGATGGTTAAATCTACTAGAAGGGTATTTTTCTGTTCATGAATTTTTGAGTTAGGAAAAGATTGTTTTCGCTCTTCTCAAAGCAGCCCCCCACATCAAGGACTGGTGGGAAACATACTGCGAGAAAAATGATGAAAGCACGGGCTCACTCGGCATGTCGTACCGATACACTGTCAAAATTGAGCAAAATTTCAAACAGAAGAAGCGAGACTTTGGATCTGCGAATCTGAAGACCAAAGGACAAAGCCAAGGTGGGGTGACACAAGACAACCCGTTGAAGCCACAAGAAAAGAAAAACACCACAAAGTTGAAGAAGGACATAGGAAAGTGGTGCGAGTTCCATAAAAGCCCCACTCAAAACACAAGTGAGTGTCAGGCCAAGCAGTCGCTGGTGGCCGAACTGAAGGCTTCTGAATCAGATGCATGTTCCGACCCTGAGTCAGAACCCGACAAGGGGAATGGAAAAGGGAAGCAGATCATTGATGCGGAGCCTAGCGCCACTGTTGCCACCGCCAAGATCCAGAAGAATGAGCCCGAAGATCTAGAGGAGGGGGAGCGTCTTTTCCACTCATAGATGTGGGTGAAGGGTTCGTCGTTGCAATTCATTATTGACAGTGGCAACCAAAAGAACCTCATTTCAGTAGAGGTCCTGAAGCGGTTGGGCCTACCAACTACACCACACCTGCAGTCGTACATTATCGGGTGGCTTCACCAAGGACGATATCTCCGAGTCCGCCAGCAGTGTCACCTTCCCTACAGCATCAAACCCTTCACAGACGAGGTATTGTTTGATGTTACACCTCTGGATGTTTGTGATGTATTATTAGGCTAGCCATACTTGTGGAGGCGACATGCTGTGTATGAGTCAAGGCCTCACGCTGTCATTATTTCTTTGAATAACTCATTATACAGGATACTGGAGGTAGCCCCACCGACCACCAGCTCTTTGATCATTGCCAAGAAAGGCAGCAAGCTCATCTCCTAGACTAGGAAATTCATTTTGTCTGGTTCGCTCCCAAAGTAAGGGGAAGATCGTCACCACATCCATGACCCCCACGAAGGGTTCCTCCAGACAGCAATAATAGCAGAGGGATACAGTCATGAAAGAACACAGGAATAACTTCTCCTCACCCATAGGGGTACCACACAAGCTTTAGGTGGGAAACAAATTTTGGTTGCATCGGCAGAAAGAATGCCTTACCAGAACCCATCAGAAGCTCAGACCACTCCGACATGGTCCTTACAGCATTACCAAGGCCGTGGGAAACAATGATTTGGAGCACAACATTCCTCCATTCCTTCACTTGCACTGAGTGTTCAATGTGGAACGCCCTCGACCATGCTTCCCACCAATACTGGACACATCAGATATTGCAGAATAGCTTACCAGGGACTCAGCTCAACAAAAGCTTCCTCATCTCAGGGAGGAACTCAACGCAATGGGGACCATTGCTTCCTAAGGGAGGAGGAATGATCCAGGTGGATGTTGGTGGCCACCCACCTATTCCACATGGACCCCCACAACTATCTCTTTCAGTTTTTCAGTTTCCGTAATTGTAGCACAATTTACTATTTTTAGCAGTTTTTCGGGTCCTGAACTTCCGGAGCCGTTTTGAGGCCCTAAACGACATTTTTTGGGAAATCTGGGAGAAACACAAGTCCATGGACTGACGTTTCTCTTCCCAAAGTTATATTTCTCGGACAGATCTTTCTAACAAGCTATTGTATGCTAAAATGGAGATCGGGTGCCAAAGTTACGACCCCGGGAAGTTGATGTACCAATTTACCCAAACGAGGCTCACAATTTGGCATTTCATCTTCTAGGGTTAGTTTTTGGGATGTTAAGGGTTCTCCATTGTTTCTCAACAATAAATAGGTCTTCGAACCTCATTATAACACAGTTCAGAGGCATGTAGCAGCCACATCTCTTCTCAGAGATAAGCTACCATTGCCCTAGCTGGTTTATTTCCATTTCTATTTGTAAGCATATTTCAGCATTTTACATTAATGAAATGAAGTACTATTTCCATTGCATCTCTGTGTTTATGGTTATCTCTGTAATTTGTTGCGTTCCTGTTTAAATCCGAATCACACATACCATGATTTCTCATAACCTGGGGATCTCGAGATGCTTAAGGCTAATTAAGGAGGATAATCTGACTGACAAGTTGCATAAATTTGGTGGTCATTTCATAATACAAAATCTCGTTGGTGATCACTCCAACATAATGATATCCACTCATCCAACATATGGTTAAACAAGAGGATTAATGTTAAGCATGTGTACTAGGCATATGTCTTCAACAAAGAATTAAGGTAGGTTAGTAGCGAAGGATTTCATATTTTTGTGGCCGAGGAAGAACGTCCCAGTTCGAACGTGTGTGTTTATGGTCTAGACCAAGAAGCAATGAATTCACAATTGATTGCAAGGTATGCAATGAATGTGAACAACATTAAACTTGAAGGGACTCCCCCCACTGTCATTTTGGAGTTAAGTTTGGCTATAAGAGTATGGTTGTACAAAATTCATGCAAAGTGGCTCTCCATACATTCTTTTTGAGCCAAAGAGATGACCTACTAATCTTGCAATGGTGCTAGTGGCTCCCCAGATTAGATTGATTGGGCGTTCAAGTAGGAAATCATGGAGATGATCTCTAGGATAGGTGGGAAAATAATTTATGAGGCTCATTTTAATTTCACCCTAGTAACAAGTCAGTTAGAAGGTCTAAAAAAAGATGTTGAAATTGTGCAAGAGGCAGTGGAGGTAATCATATCAAAGATAGAAAATATTGATTACAATGTGGAGAACTCTAAGGTCAAGGTGGACACTGTAGTTCTTTCAGTGCTAAAATAAATATTTTTCCTCAATGACAGTGATGAATAGGATATGGTGATTGGTGAGGGAGGGGCTCTCCCTTTGGTGTTTCCCTATCAACAGGAGTTGCAGCAAGAGTAGGGGCAATAAGGAGTAGTAGAACCATTCCATCAGGAAGAAGAAGACAAGGTTTCTATGGAGTAACTCAACCATAACAATGTGGAGGGAACCGAGTAGTTAATTTTGTAGTAATAGGTAGATTATGTTATGTAGGTATGTAAGAATTAATAGGGTATTTTGGATAAATTACAAGAAGAATAATGTATTAAATCTGGAAAAAACATTACTGCATACCCAAAGATACTAGTTAGAGAAATTTTGGAGGACTCTGGAAATTTTGATGCTTTTGAATGTGATGGCACTGACCATATTATATTCTAATTAATAGAAATATACTCGTTCCTTCAAAAAAAATTAACACGTGAAAACATTAATCAACATAAGTCAAAATGATACATGATGTACAAATGATATAAATAAAATTGATGAATTATGTAAGACAAAATGATACAAGTCAATATGATACATTATGTCCAAATGATATAAGTCAAAATGATACATGTCAAAAATATACAACTCAATAATATGGCATATGAGGCCATGAAAAGGATACATATGATAGTAACCATGAAAATCAACATCATAACTGATCCAGGTGGACGTTGGTGGCCACCCACCTATCCCATTTGGACCCCCACAACTATCTCTTTCAGTTTTTCAGTTCCCTTAATTATAGCACAGTTTACTATTTTTAGCAGTTTTTCGGGTCCTAAACTTCCGGAGCTGTTTTGAGGCCCTAAACGACGTTTTTTGGGAAATCCACCGGCAGCGATTTTTTTGATAAAAATCGTCTTTTCCGTCGTAGTCCTCGGAGAGATCTTTCCAATGGGCTATCATGCGCGTCAAACGGAGATAATACGACCAATTCGTGACCCTGGGAAGTTGGCTGTCCAACTCAACCCAAAACGGGGCCCACAATTTGGTGTTTCATCTTCTAGGGTTAGGTTTTGGAATGTGAAGGGTTTTCCATTGTTTCTCAATAATAAATAGGCCTTCGAGCCTCATTGTAAAGACACTTCGAAACAGTTCAGAGGCATGTAGCTGACACATCTCTTCTCAGAGATAAGCTACCATCGCCCTAGCTGGGTTATTTCTATTTGTAAGCATATTTCAGTATTCTCCATTAATGGAATGAAGTATTATTTCCGCTGCATCTTTGTTTTTATGGTTATCGCATCTCTGTATTTATGGTTATCTCTGTAATCTATTGTGTTCCTGCTTAAATCCGGATCAATAACAATAGATCAAAAATGATCCATGATGCAATCTATATGATCATGAATGTCACTAGCTGCTACCAACAACTGCATCATGATCATCATCACCATAGTGATGATGATGATCATCATCATCATCTTCTATATTGATATCGACCTTATTGTCATCTCTATTAGTGTCATCATGATCATTATATGCCATCTCAGCATCAGACCCAATGTGATATCAATCTATGTGATGAGGATCATTCAAATATTTTGGAAGATCCTTGTTCTACAAAAAAAAAAAAAAACATTTATAATGAATTTTTTTTATTTATTTCATGAAATAATTGATTTTTTTGTAATATATCTAATATTACAACATATGAAATGAAACAATAATCATATTACATCATATCAAATTGAACATACGATAATAGAATTTCAAATAAGTTTCAACTAAGATGTTGTAACAAAAGATGCTATAAGAATGAATGTTGTAACAACGAGTCATTTCTCTTACTTGTCAGAGCTTGAAAGTGCTTAACCAAAGAAGTGTTTCTCCCACCAAACACTACACCAACACTTGGGCAATCAAGAAAACAATTTGAGACACACAAACATAGGTAACAACGGATTGAGAAACAGATGTTGTAACAGTAGATGTTATAACAAAAAATGTTATAACAACGAATGAATGTTAAATCTTCTGAAAATTTTGTAACAATTGATGTTGTAACACCCATTACTGTTGAAAATGTTGAAACTACTGTAAAAGTTGATGCTATAACAACTACTATTATTGAAACTACTAAAACAATGACCATTACAATAGATGTTGTAACAAAGGATGTTGTAACAGTAGATGTTGTCACAATAGATCAGGGGGTAGAAATCAATTTCATCTTGCTTTTCAAAGCTTGAAAGTGAGAAACCAAAGAGGTGTTTCTGCCACCCAACACTACACTAGCACTTGGGGGATCAAGAAAACAAAATGAGAAGAAAAAAATAGGTAACAATAGATTGAGAAGTAAATGTTGTAACAATAGATGCCATAACATATACTATAACATCAGATGTTGTTATAGAAATCCATTTGATATTGCTTGTCAAAGCTTGAAAGTGGGCAGACAAATAGGTGTTTCAACCACCCAACACTACACCAACACTTGGGGTATGAATAAAATAAACTGAGAAGCACAAACATAGGTAACTGCAGATTGAGAAGTAGATGTAACAAGGATGTTGTAACAAGATATTTTGTAACAACAGATGCCATAACAACATGTCAATGTTAAATATGTTGAAAATGTTGTAGCAGTTGATGTTGTAACACCCATTACTGTTGAAAATGTTGAAATTGTTGTAAAAGTTGATGCTATAACAACTGCTACTATTGAAACTATTGAAACAATGACCATTACAACAGATATTGTAACAATGGATGTTGTAACAACAGATGTTGTAACAATTGAGGGGGTAGAAATCCATTTCATCTTGCTTGTCAAAGCTTGAAAGTGGGTAGCCAAAGAGGTGTTTCTACCACCCAACACTACACCAACACTTGGGGGATCAAGAAAAAAAATTGAGAAGCACAAATGTAGGTAACAATAGGGTGAGAGACAGATGTTGTAATAATGGATGTGTAACATCACCCAACCCCTTATACTATTAGAGGAAGGGGTAAAACATATTTATTTATTTATTTCCTCTGAACTCTACTTGACTTCCCAACTCATCATAAGGGCCTCACAACTATAGTTGTTACTATATATATATATATATATATATATATATATATATATATCAGGCCCTACCAAATGAAACAACCTCTACTCATTGCATCAGCCCATCGTCAACCTGTCAAGAGGGTCGACCTCTAACCAATCATAGGGCTCTCATGCTGGAATGTCAACCAACTCATCCCGACTGATATCATCTCAATCAATCCCATAACTGCACCACACAATCCTCTGGGGTAATATTCCGAGTTTGTACCTTCGAGCCACGTCATCACTTCCTCATCCACTCGCATTAAAGGAAAAATTAGGTTGTGCCAATGAAGAGTCTCCATGTCTAGGGTTTGGATTGGTGCAAGGTTTTACAGAATTTTTGGTATACTTTTAAGGCTTTCCCTCCTTCGTTGCATCGAGCTTGCCTTCAATATTTGCCATGGATCGAATAAGGGATATTTACCCTACCTTAAGAAATGCATCAGACGGGGATCTTTATGACCATTGTAAGAGAAAGTCTCAACCTGGCCATAATTTCCCTAGAGCTGGTTATTTCGACCATGGATTTATCTCAGTGGTCCTGCAGATCTTTGGATTAATGCCAATACTTGGTGTTGATGTTGGTGGCTTATTAAGGTTCCATATTGTTCTACCCTTCCTAATATTGAGCTAATCCAACTCCAAGGATTTCTTGGCCCTTCTGTATTCCTCCTTCTCGGATAGTAAATTCCACTCATGTTGTCATAAGTGTTCCTGCATCCCTTACCTATCACTGACTATGTGTGAACTCATGAAAGGTCTCAACCTTACCTACCACACGCCAAAGGTTTCAAGGTTCAAAGTAGGCTTGTAAGAGGCTCCATGGCGATATGCAAGTACTTTCAAGGCTGGGATAGCTACACCTTGACACAAGCATAATATTTCCAGACTACATATAATGCAAGGATGGTGAAGCCTTCCTGCATGGGTTTCAACTATTTGTACACTTAAAGGGAGGATAACCCTTCCAACATTGAATCAATGCCTTTTGCATAGGTTCAAGGGTTTATAGCCCAGTGAAGGAACATCCATGTATATGTACAGACCCTGCCAAATGGTTGGTCTCTTATGTACTTATTTTATGTTAATAAAAAAGGTCTGTGTGCCCAATTTTCCAAGTTTTTATTCTAGATCCTTATGGATCATTCTGCTGCCTGTGGCATTTCATGACATATTCATATTACTTACATATGCATTGTTAATTAGTATGAATGAAAATTTACCCCAAGATAGGATTATGGTTTAGGATCATGACTCAAGCTAGTTTATTGTATATAACATTGCACATTTTTTTGCAGAGTATATGTTATGAATTGTGGTAATGAGCATTCAACACAACACTTTATTCCATTACAAATGCATACATAGTTCAACTTGTTTATCAACATTATTCATTTTGAAGGTGTGGCATATGATATGAATTTATTTATCATAACTATAAAGATATCTCTACATAGAGAGACATCCACATGCTCATCACATTAACAATGTTGTTACAATCCAAAAATAATCCAAACCATTTCAACCATAAATGCATCATAAATTCATTAATATTTAAGCAACACAAACATATACTTTTCAGGTTGCATGGAAATTGAGTATGGGACAAGGAATCTCCACCCAATCATAGACGATTGCAACCACACTTACTTGCAACTATCACCCCCGTGCTAGGTTCCAGATGCTGAGGGGGGTGCTTTCTTAAGGGATTAGAACACCAACTGTCAATGGAAACAGGGAATCCAGAGGGCCTCTTCCTCAATCCCACCAGTTGACACTGCCATCTTCTCAACACAGGGAGTCTAGAGGTTCTTGCCTCACCCCAAGTGCATACACAGTGATTCACTCCCTTCCATGGACTCCAAGATCCATTATAATAGTAATGCAATAACCAAGGTCTTTAATCAAGTCTTATTTTTATTTTGGTGTAAAATTAACCCCTTCCCAAGATTTCCAATGCTCCAGAGCCTACTATCTCAGCCCACAACCTCCAGGGGACCCCAGCTGTTACAGGGCTCCATAGATTATATCCTAACCCACAACCTCCAGGGACCAAAGCTGTTACAGGGCTCCAGGGATCATATCTCAACCCACAACCTCCAGGGAAACTAAGACCCAATCCCCTTCTCTTCTCTCCTATTCCGCGTTGCCTATTGATCGAACCATATTTTCTATTTTTCTATTGCTCGAATTGTGTCTCCTCTCTCCTTCATCATGAGTTTGAATACCTTACCTTGCCTCCTTTTCTTGGCTCACATTTACTGCTTTGTCCTTGCTTTCTTACACTGTGTAGTTCCCATCTTCATTTCTTGTCCCTTTTCCTTGTGACGGTTCCTAAGTGCATGGGCCTATGTACCTTCCTTGCAATTCATTCAATATTAAGAACCAGTTCATTAATTCATGCACCGACTAGATTTTAATGGTTGTCCCAAACATTTCATATTTTCTCCACAAGAAAACCTCAACCTCCCAAGCAAGCAATCCTCATCCCCATCTCTGGAATCCATGTCAATTTATCTCAATCCCTTTTTATTAATTCCACATACTTGTAAAAAATATTTACAATGCATTTTATGTTAGAACTATGGCCGGGTTGTCACAAGATGTTGTAACAATAAATGCCATAACAACTGTCAATGTGAAATCTGCTCAAAATGTTATAACAATTGATGTTTTAACACCCATTACTATTGAAACTGTTGAAATTGTTGTAAAATTTGATGGTATGATAACTGATACTATTGAAACTACTAGTATAATGACCATTATAGCAGATGTTGTAACAATAGATGCCATAACAATTATCAATGTTAAATCTGCTAAAAATGTTGTAGCAGTTGATGTTGTAACACCCATTCAGGTTCCTTTGACCTAATAGTATCACCAATTTTTAGTAATTTGAAGAAGTCTTTCTTAAAAATGGTGTTGTAGCTATTTTATCATCATATTTAAAATAAAAATAAAAAATTATATATATATATACACACACACACACAAAAATAAAAGGGAGATATAGGGACTCTTTGAGCCAAGATTTTGTAAAATGTTGTGTTATATATACACTACATTTCCACACTCAAGTGAAGGGATGGCCAATACTTCCTTTCAATTTTGAGTAGCTAGATGTAGTAAAGGTGTTGAAGATGAAATGGTTATGGAGAAGGATACTAGAGTCAACTCTAAGTGGAGCAGAAGGATCAACAAGAATTGAACAAGTGCAATTGCAACTGGTAGCGCTAATTCTCGAGTTGCAAGAAGTGGGGATCGTTCCACCCTTGGCTTAGGCTTAGAGGTCAAAACAAGTCAACGACTTGTGACGATGATGAAAGAACTTGACTTTAGTCTAAGAATGAAGGCAAGGAAGGTGACTTAGAGGTAACTTAGGGTTGTCCTAAAGGGCTTCTACAGATCTGCACAAAAACTATAAGTTGATTGTTCATTGAAACTTCTACAAGGTAAACACTTTCCATATAGATAATTGTTGCAAATTATTTGTGCATGCCTAATAGTTTGAGAACATATTTAAGATATAGTTTTCTAGGACTAGTAATTAGGAGTCAAAGTTAAAATCAAGATAATCCATTGAATCAATGAATTATCATCGATCACTTCACAGATTAGGCATGATGAACCTCTATTCACTGGTGAATTTGTGGATTTTAGATGTTGCAACAATTTTCAACTAATTAAATCGAACTTCCTTATGAAATAACCTCTTATTGATGAATTATAATGTTGGAATCCATTTGGAATTAGGCTTGAAACCTAATGCAAACATAGTTGATTATGCCCTTTGTTGATCAAGAGCATTGATCCCAACAAATGTTTCTTTTGGTCAATTGTATACCAGTATAGATCCATCTTAACCACAGATCTAGCAAGAGCTGAGAGGGATCAAATCTTTTGAGGTGAAAACTTCTTTTAGAGTGAAAATTTTGAATAAAATGTTTGAACTTAGACAAATTTGATCATCAAGAGAGAGAGAGAGACCACTTGTAATTTTTCATTGTTTATGTTGCATTTTGAATGTATAAAATGAATCAAATTTACTTGGGCATAAAATAGTGAGACTGTTTAAAATGTTTTAACTATTAATTTTTATTTTTTTTCAATTGCTTTATATAATGTATGTATAGTTCCTTTTTAACTTTTTAACTACTTTATTTCTCTATAAAGTTGATATAAGATTATGTTGTTTCATATGGACATTGAAATATTTTATTTATGGTTGAGAGTGAGTAAAATATTTTTACCACTTCTCTTTAGCATGGTCACTGAGAATGAGAATATTGGAATTGGGCTTGAGGAGTTTCCAATTTTTAAATTATGAATGACCAATATTTGATAATCTCATAATACTCTTTGTTTGATACATGGTCCAACGGATAATATAGAAAATATGTGAATCATTTTTCAGTTTCTTTGGTCTCCTCCTAAGCTTAATTTATTAAAAAATAATTCATGAAATGCTCACATTTTAATTTATTAAAAAAATATTTATCAAACATTGCTTTCACACTTCAATGTATTTATAAAACATTTTATTTTAGGTTTCATGTTTTATTTTTATTAACAATATTTAATGAATAAAATTAATATTATTAATGACATTAACGCTTTTAATATAAATAATATTAAATTATGTTGATTGGACTCATTTACAAATGATTCAAAATGATGCCTTCAACTTATATAAAGCACATTTACTGATACTTTAATTAATGTATATTCATTTTGTTTTTTATTATATCGAAAGTTTTTTTAATAATTTTGTTTTAATTTTAAAAGGGACACGTGTCAACTCTAAGTTGAACACATACATACTTACACATCTCTCTTGTATGGGTTGTAAAATGAGCTTCTCGGCGCAACAAGTTGAAGGTTGAGCATTGGTTACGTCAATTAAAACAATGCATCATGGGTAGGATCCTTTAACTCACTTGGACTAACAAAGGATCCTTGAACTCAACTTGACAAAGCTTTGGTTTTGTAAATGAATTGTGATGAGCCTCGGTATTGCAACAAGAATGCTGCAACTCCCAAGGCTACCAACTTTAATTATCAACTTGGGGTTCATACAAAATTAAGAGGTATCAACACTATATGTGCAGCATACAATGTGTCCTTCCTTTGATGTCATGATGTACTGGAGTGAATGTAAGGAAATCAAATCCTAAACTAATTTCATAAATGGAAATTTTACTTTGGAAAAGAAATTAATCCTAAGCAAGAACAACAAATTGTAATTGAAATCCTAAGAGCATGAATTCAAATAAATAGGCCTAATCTACATTGTAAAAAGGCATGTCCTAATTGGTGTTTATTCTTCCTCAACCATGGATTTAGATCCTACGGGTCAGGCCTGGAATTTGACGTTCCACAGAACGTTTTTTCGATTTTTAAACGTATTTGACGGCACATTTTTTTTTTCAAACGTATAAAATGACAGTTAAAAAAAATCTCAAACCGTAAATTTGACGTTCAGGTATCTAGGTTGCCCGTCATAAATTTTAGGGGGGAATGAGGGAGTACAGGCTCAGTCAACCTCACCTCAGCGGCTCAGCCGTAGATTATTCCATATCCGATCTAGACCATTGAATACTCGCAGAAGAAAGGACGGCTTTGGTGTAAATGTTAAATGATTTCTTTTGTAAAATTAAATAAAGGTCGGTAATTCAATTTTAAGGGCTGAAGGCACAGATTTCTTATTTTCTATGGCGATACATATCTTTTAGCAGAGGAAGAACCGCCAAAGCATAGGACTACTCAATCTCCTCCTCTGATTTTCAAAAATAGTAGAGGTGAGTTTTTCTATTGTTTTTGTTGTTCTTATCGTTAGTTTTACTTTTGAATCTTTGCGAAGTCTGGTATGAATTTAATCTGCAACCCTTTGAAATGTGTGGATTAAGATTTAATTTAAAGGTTAGCAAAGTGTGGATTTAAATTAATTTTATAATTTGGTGAATTCTGGATTTAAATTTAATTTAAAGTTTCATAGGCTAGATTTTGTTTCATGTCTACCTACCGTGACATTTAAGTAGGAACACTTGCATTTAAATTTAGATTTTCATTGTATTTTTGAGTCTTTTTGGTAATGTATTTGAATTGAAACATTTGTTGTCTTTTAGTTTTCAAATGATACAGTACACAAACTTTCTACCTTTAAATGTGTTTACATTGGTCACTTTCATGTTTTTAGAGATGTACAATGGCCGTGTTCAGCTTCATGTGGGAGTTATTTATGGGAGGAACTTGATTTCACGAGTCGGATGATATGCATTGTCTCTGGTTTGAAGCTTGCGTTTCTGCATAAATTGATTTCCACTGTAGTCTAAGATTTTGATTCCTGTTGTTTTCCAGCCAAAATTGTGGCTTCGTTATAGGACAATCCTTAATACTGTCCCTTCGGCCCATCCCATTATTGTGCCATCTCAACATAGTGAAGAAGAAATAGAAATTAAGTGTGCCCTTGCCACTGAGATCTGGTCAATGATATTGACTCACCATCCTATTTGTGGTATAAGGAGATTTAGAGTTGAACGTTAATTAATTACTATAACTTTCCGAGTTTTTTTATTGGTATGAATTTGTACAAACAATTTTGATTCATATTTTCTAATTTTATTACAAAATTTTAAAATATTTATAGTTTAAAATTTAATTTTAAACATATAAATTAATTTGTCTTTTTTTTTAACTTAAATATTTAAATTATGCTAAGTTCATGGTCAAATTTATAATTTGATTTTTTAAATATAATTTCATTAAATTTGAAAAGGAAACCGTAAAAACTTAAAACATTGTTTTTCATTTCACATGGATTGTTGTATTGATGACAAGAAAAAAATTCTAATTATTGAGAGTGGTATGTATAGAGTAGTTTTTTTTTTGTGAAATATATGGTTATAGTTTTTTTGTTTTGAATTATACTATTTCATGTGGTATTTAAGTTGAAATTTTTGTATGATTTTTTGTAGTTAAGCATGATTATATAATTTTTTATTTTAATATTTCTTATTAAAATAATATTTTAAATAGTTTTTTGGGTTAAAATATTGTATATTACTTTATGAAATTAGAGATATATCATATACTAACTAATGCTTAGAGGGAGGAAGCAAATCTCGACCTCTAAAGTAGTATGACTCTGTTATAAACTGACAACACTGGACTCCTTGTCTAAGGATGGGCAGGTTTTATAAACTCTCTTGTGTGGCCTTCTGCTCTCTTGTAACAATACAATTCACAATTCAGAGTTGGTTTCATCTATCAACTTTCAGTCTTGTTGAAAAGAAGGGATTGGACTCTAGACACAACATACATTCCAACTTCCCAAGTCCAACAAATGCTTTAGTCCATAAACTTAGCATTCTCTTCTTTCTTTACTCCTCACATATTGAAGTTCTTTTCTACATTACCCCTAATTCTAGGCCGGGTCGAGACTCAAAGAGGTATTACACTCATGGCCTCCAATATTGACACAGTCACAGACTCACATAGGACACAACTAGGCTCTATTGAATGAACTTCGAGCAAGATTTTTTTTATCCAACGGTATTTTCTGGAACCTTAAATGTTCAACCTTGACAAGCAGTGGCTCATGTAACAATATGCTTTTGACTTTTGGAAAAAAAATAATTTGCTGAATCTTTCCCGTATATTTTCAATCTACTTTCATATCTGCACAAAGTATGACAATTTTCGTCTTTCATATCGGAAAGAGTTTTCTCTGAAGCCCGCCTACCTTTGAAGCATGAAAATGTATTCCTCAGGAGGTCTCAAATTGCAAAAGTTCACCACAATCCATGCGCATGTTCTTAGAAAAAAATTGACTTAGCATTTCTTCACACTATTGTTCATATCTTTAATAAAAGGCTCCTCAATTAGTTGTAAAAATTATCATAATTTTGCCCTTGTCGTCAAAATAAATAACCCACACTGCCTAGAATCATGCTTATCAAAAGTTAGCAATGTTAGTTCAAACATTTCACAATGAGGATGATACTTCTGTCCACTTCATTGTTGTAACAAACTATTTATTCGTCCCATGTTGTAGATGGAACTTACCAAATTTGAGAGAGATCACATGCACAAAGTTTAATACGAAAACCATTAAAAGTATTAGTTTATGTCTTGATGGTTGCATTAACAATATACATAATTATTGTTATTTTAAATACAAGTTATCATAGATTTTAGCTAAAAGATCAAAGGTGTCATGATTGGGCTTAGCCAACAAATCATTTGTGATGGGCAATGGTTCTTCGACAACTAATTACTTCCATTTAGTATTTTTCTCTTGATGCAGGTTTTCCACGTCTAATATGCTTAGAGGGATGCATAACACCATCTCATCCAATGATGGTTGAGGATCCTCATCATCCTAACTATGTGACCTTCTTTAGTGCCTTTCACATATTAAAATTTAAGTATATAATCAAAACTATTAACCCAAAAAGCTGAAAAGCCTTATAAAACCTTAAAAGTGTGGTTGTATGCTATTTCGAAACACATATGCTAACTTAAGAAAAAACAAGGAACTTTACGAGATATTAGAGAAAGTTAAGATGCAAGAGTAGTTGAAAGAGAGTTTCCATAGAACGTATAATGAAAGGCATGAAAAATATAAAAACGTCATTAAATTTTCATTTGACGTGAAAAGGGGATTCGAAATTCCAGGCCTGCTTGGGGTCATGATTCAATCCTAAGGGACCAAAACCAATCCTTTTGAGAAAATTTGGGCAAGTATATACATGCTTGAAGAGTACTACAGGAAACTACAATTAACTGAATGACCAGGAAAATCAAATCCAAATTGGATGGGACAAATTTTTTTATTGACTAGGATATCTTAGGTCTCCATTCCAAATGGAACCACTCAAAAAGGCCTCTATTAACCCATGATAAAAAATAACAGAAAATTACTAGTCTAAAATCTACAAATTCAAGAACTAGTGAGCTAATAAATCTATCAAATGCCTAACCTAATAAAGTGAAAATGCAATGGAGTAATTTTTGTTATTAACTAGAATATTTTTTTTGATCTAATGCAAGTGAAATAAACTTTATTGAAGCTCGTTAGCATGCTCTAAAAAATAAAAGAAATTTATTGTTATTTGCCACAATGGACTTCCAGAGATCTAGATTTGGGAATAAGCAAGCTAATCCAAGTAGCTCAATTATTACTGTGACCTTCCAAAGTTGTTCCAATGATGAAATGATGGTTGTGATCCTATAAAATAACTTAATTCAACTATTTAACCCAATCTTACAACAAGCAATCATTAATACTAAATGCAGAAATAGAAAAAAGACGAGAACAAGAGATGCATGTGAATAAGAAGTGAAAAGAAGAAAAGTGAATCATACAAAAGGGTTCTGAGGCTGCTGGGATGACCATGCCCAAGGAAAATCAGATTCCTATGGAGGAGACCAAGGATTATATGTTGAACATGTCACCAATATTTATTATTTCAATCAATACAATTACATCCCTGTAGAAAATGAAAGTGGAGCTGCAAAAATATCAGTTCTCTCCACAAGAAGACTAATAAAAATCAACCGCTATAGGAAAATTCGACTTGGTACTTATAAAAAATGATTAGGAATCATTCTCCGTGAAAGGAGGAAGCTTTCCCATCAAAATCCCATGATTAGTGGTTCTGGTTCCCAATACTAGGAATCTGCATTAAATGGCAGAGAACACATTCCTAGATTTTCTCAATCATTTGAGTTCCACAATCTATGCCATAATTCCAAAATATCTTGTTGATTTATTATTTAATATTGATCCTCTTGTAGTATGGAGAAAGTCCCTAAATTATCTCCTCCTCCAAATCTTCATAATCTGCCCAATATTATCACAATATTCCACAAAAATAAATAATATTATGCACAAATATGTAATTATCCATAAATATTCCTAATGAACATACTAAAATTAAAAATACATTATCTAATGCAAAAAGAGAGGTTTAATGTGCTGAAGGATGGTGAGATGGGTCTTACTTTATGTCTAATTTAGAGGCCCATCAAATTGCATTGACAACTGATAAATGAATTGCAATGGAAACAATCATTGAGTTTTAGAGACATCATTGTTTTATTTTATATTTATTTTGATAATGATTCATGTTGATGAGATAAACGAACCATAGGCCTATTGTTTATGGATCATGCGTTATCAAAGTAGTTGAATTTGTAGCGTTGAAGGAGATGTAGCACCATGAGGAGAAACTTGAGGGGGTAGAAATCCATTTCAAATTGTTTGTCAAAGCTTGAAAGTGGGCAACCAAAAAGGTGTTTCTACTACCCAACACTACACTAGCACTCGGGGGATCAATAAAAAGAATTGAGAAGCACAAACATAATCAATAGTGGATTGAGAAGCAAATGTTGTGATATCAGATGTTGTAACAACAAGTCATTTCATATTGTTTGTAAGAGCTTAAAAGTGGGAAACCAAAGAGGTGTTTCTACCACCAAACACTACATTAACACTTAGGGGATCAAGGAAACAAATTGAGAAGCACAAACATAGTTAACAGTGGATTGAAAAACATATGATGTAATAATGGATCTTGTAACAACAGATACAATAACAACATGCCAATTTTAAATATGATGAAAATTCTATAGCAGCTGATGTTGTAACACCTATTACTGTCGAAAATGTTGAAATCGCTGTAAAAACGAATGTTATAACAACTTCTACTATTGAAACTGTTAAAATATTTACCATTATAGAGAATGTTGTAACAACATATGTTGTAACAATTGAGGGGGTAGAAACCCATTTCATCTTGTTTGTTAAAGCTTGAAACTTGGAAGGAAAAGAGGTGTTTCTTCCAACCAAAACTACACCAACACTTGGAACGTTGTAACATTTTATTGTTATATTGAAAATTTCAAAATTTTGATTAAATTTAAAAAGTATATATATATATATATATATATATATTATTTCACTTTGTAATAGTTTGCATGTAGATATATAACACGAAAATCTGTTATTTTGTTTTCTTTTAATAAATAAAATGTCAAATCGCCGCACACTAACTATCGTGCATTTTCTATTGGAGGTGATTGACGCTTTGGTGATCGACGACTCTTGTTATATTGTGCATTCCCCCTGCTTTATTGAAATTTAACGAATAGAGGGGGGCACAAAAAGTTGTTTTTCAAAAAAAAAATTGGTAATGTGGCAATGACATATGAACTGCACCCCGCCCCCCACTCATTACCACTTACCACCTACCCCCATGTGGAAAAACCCATTCCCGGTTTTTGGAAATAAATATCTCCCACCACCATTTTATTAATTGTTTGTCATTTAATTCTGAATATCGTTTTCCATTTAATTCTAAATATGCCCCTTATCCAAACATTCATTCCACTACGTTCTCACTCCTTTTCATAATTTAATCACTCCAACCTTTGTTTTGCCCCTCTCGCATTTCCTTCAATCGCCAAACGGAGAATCAAAATGTAGAATTACATAAAGCCCTCAACAACAACTCATAAATACAGCGTGCATTACATTTTATAAGTAATTATGCTCCTTGCTACAAGTTGATAGTTCAAAATGAGTTCAACTTAAGGAACAAAGTCATAGGTTCAGTCTGAAACCCTCTAAAAATTGATGAATTTCGCTTATTTGATAGGGAAAGCAAAATAGAAGATACAAACTCAAATTTTAACCTATATGAGTTGCATAATTGGGCTTCCCAAAGGTTTCAAGATAATAGTGATGATTTTTCGCTATGGGATTCCTTTTTACCCCATTTTATATTTCCTCAAACTCATCCTTTTCCGGAATTTGTAGTATGGTATGCAGACAAGTACTTACCCAATGAGAAAACCATAATTGCTCAAAATGGTGAAACCCCATTTATTGTAACTTCTGAGTCCATTTTAAAATCCCCGTGCATATCTTTTCCCAACTCTTTGCACCCGTTATCTAGTGAAATTCTCCTGGAAATATATCAGAAGTTAACTTTTGAAACAAAAAACTATTTTTTAATTATTCATGCCTGAAGGGACTAGTATTCCCACTCACAGTTTGCCTTACCCTTCATTAATGTTTCCAGAAATTTCAAGACAAATCATATCCATTTTATGTTGTATTTTGAGGTACCAGAGTGATGAGAAAGTGGATGAAGTAGTTCTAGATTTTCTATCAACTTTTTGTCTAGATAAGAAACCACAAATCTTATTTAATTTCAGCCAATTTTTATCTGAGGCCATTCATGACCAATTTCTTAAATTTGGAGTTGAAAAAGCTTTTAAATATCAATCAATCCTGGTGTATTTGTTTTTGCATTATCAATCAGACAGATTCCCAATACAAGTGCACAAGAAGTATCTTCAAGGAAATCAATGGTCCGTGATTCATTAGACATGCTTGGTCAAAAGGAATATGAGGAATTTTCCTTCACTAATTTTGTGAAAAAATTTCTTCACGTATGCTACAGTTTATTGATTAGTGATATTCCTCCCAGAATTTCACCTGAAATTAAAAGGATTAAGTAGCTTAGTGAAAAAAAAAAGGCTTGGTGATTGTTATTTGTACCAAAAATTTTACAGAAATTAGATTGTATGGGTGTGAACTTCCACCCTACTAGTTGCCAGTTTTTTTGCATATGCATATTTTTGCACTTGAATTCATGAGACAAAGCCTCAATATAGATCAAACACATTTATTACCTAGAAGGAAATAGACCTTGTTTAAACTAAAGGCACATGCAGGGCCATTTATAGTGAATCATAGTCAACAGACAAAGAGGTGGAACAATTATTGGAACAAATGAAGTTTAAATTGGGGTTTACTTGGCCACATGACCCCATTGGGAGAATTTCATCCATGAAAGTTCAGCAAAAATCCCGACCTTATTTTCATGTGTCCAAACCTGAGATATAGAAGTTTGCTAATAAGGACACCTGGGAGGAAAACATGTTGGAGGAAGTGACAGAAGAACAAACTGTGGAACAATTAGTAGGACAACAAATTTTGGTTTCACCTCCAATGAAGGAAAAATAACTTAAGAGGACAGATCAAAGCATATCAAAGTTATAAATGGAAGAGTTCATGGTATACAAGAGAGAAAACAAACAACATGGGGGGAGAAGTATCAGAAACTATCTAATCCAACATTTCTTCACCAACTACTATTGGTGTTTCAGGTGAGCTTGTTTTATGAATGCAAGAATTGGATACAGGGACAGAACAATCTTTTCCTTCTTCTTATTCTAACCAAAAAAAATCTGAGTTTTTGGAAATGAAGAAAAAGAATGAGGATTTGAAGGGAGTAACTTATACCAGGTTCTGTAAACAAACTTATTCCACTAAAAATAGGTTGCTTTCAGCTCTTGATACTGAAGAAAGTGAATTTAAGTTAGCATTTCTTGAACCTAATGTTTCTGCTCCTAAATTTGTTGGAGATTATAAGACTTATGTTTTATCTTTCAATACTAAACATATCCATCCTATAGATCAAATTGATCTGCATAAACAAACTGGTGAGATGATCTATTCCTCTCTCACTAGTTCTACTTCAAATGTATCAAAATTGCAGAATTCTTTGAATAATACTATTGCAAAACTTAAAATGGAAAATACTTCTTCTCTGGCGAAGGATGTTGGGATCATATCACTAGAAGACATTGTAATTAAATTACGTTGGAACCCAAAAATGTGGATGCAACTCAAGAAATTTTTGAGAAGAAAAATGAAGATATTCAAGCACTTAGAAGACAGTTGAAGTTGCCCAAAATAGAGCATATCCAAACACAAGAAATTGGGGAATTAGAGAAGGAGAAGGAAACTCTATGATCCTATCTAATTGAATAGAACCTGCAAATTCAGAAAATGCAAGAAAGGTTGGAAGAGTTGTTAAAATAGAAGGCCCAAAATAATAGTGTAGTAATTCTAGCAATAGAAATAGGTTCCATAGAAGATATTACTACAAAAAGTCTATCATGGGAATTATTTTCTCTTAAAAAACAGATGTTGAGGTTGGTAGATTGAAAGAAAAATTAGACAGAGATTATATGAACAAAAATGAATCAAACTATACCTTAGTTGGGGAAATAAAAAAAAATGCAAATTTACAAAAGCAATTAGAACAATATTTGAGGAGTTCTAACAATATTAAATGTTTATCATAAGCCAAAGAACAAATTTGGATAGAAATGATGTCATCTATGTCTGATATTTAGCAATATATGGAGATTATTGTAGAACAAGAGGAGTTGATTGAAAGAGACAAAGAAGTTATAAATGACATCAAAATACAATTGGGAAATAAACTTGGACAAGCAAGTCAGATAATAAAATCTCTAAACACAAGGTCCATATAATAATTTGAAGAATTAGGAATTGTACACAAAACATAATAAGATATTCAAACTATAAAATCTCTCATGAAGAAAACTTTGATGCTGAAGACAAAGGAAAAGTGTGAAAAATATTCAAGTGCAAATCAATAAATTATACAAAAAAAATTATATTCTGCAAGAGAGAGTTCTTCCATCTTTTAAGAATTCATATGACCAGATGGTATCAGAAGACCAATATGAAAGATCATTGAACATAGAGGCAGGGAATATGACAAAGTTCGTTGGAATCAAGGGAGATATAGTGGTCATAATCTACTTCAAATGTTATATGATGACATTTTCGTCTTCCATGAAATAAAACATGTGTTCATAGTAAAACCTGCTTTTGAGAAGTATACTGATGCAAATGAATTATAGATAGATAATGGATCTCAGTTACCCAACAGATGAAGAATGGAAGCATTTGGATAAAGTTTTTCAATAAATTTAGCTTATCAATGCAGTATATTAGCAACGAATCAAAATTATTAAGCATTTCGACCAAGAACTTAGCAGTTTCAAATACTTTGAACCTAAATGCAGAAATCAAGCACAGTTGTAGACATTTTTGGAGCAATTTCTGATCAATTTTCTAAGCAGATTTCTATTTTTAGTTAAAAACAATGTTACGAACATTTCTATTTTATCTCAAAACCACGATTTTTTGGCCTAGCCGATGTTTGTTATTTTTACCAATATTTTGATGGTATCTTTATTTTGTCAATGTTTTCCAATTTTTACCGATATTTTCCCGATTTTCCCGATTTTTTGGTTTTTTGGACCCTTTCCAATTTTATCCTGATGCCAATGTTCACAACATTAGAACTTAAACGTTGTTTAAACATTATCCAAAGATTTGGATAAAGAATACTTTGAATGTGAATATTTTAAGAGATAGGATATTTTGTTAAAAAAAATCTATATACACCTTATTTTTTAATAAGAAAAGGTTGATACCTTGAGCAAGTTTTTGTAAAATTGCCATAATACTTTCATCTTGGATATGATCAAAGGCTTATGGGTTTCATTCATGATAGAAATTGTGTACTTGTGAGTTCTTCTTATAATTTCATAGTTTGTTTTTGTGTATATTTGAGAATAGTATAGGACATTGGGAATGTCTAGATTAAATCTCAATCTAATTGACATCCCTCTGCAAGTTTAAGTTCACAATTGAGTTAGACATTGAACAATCTATTTAATTTACTACCCATAAATATTTAGATTGTTGCTTCTATGTTGTACTTGGATATATTTGTGTTGACTATAGAGGTTCGTCTTGTTATAGGACATTTTATTGCATCTGGCGATGGGCCTCTAAATTAGACATAAATTAAGGCCCATGCCTCTAAATTAAAACATAAATTAAGGCCTATGACCATCCTTCAGCACATTAAACCTCTCTTTCTACATTAGATAATTTATTTTTAACTTTAATATATTCATTAGAAAGGTTTATGAATAATTGGATATTTATGCATAATATTATTTATTTTTGTGGAATATTATGAGAATATTAGGCAGATTATGAAGACTTGGAGGAGGAGATAATTTAGGGACTTGTTCCCTACTACAAGACGATCAATAATAAATAATAAATCAATAATATATTATAGAATTATGGCACAGATTATGGAACTCCAATGATTGAGAAAATCTAGGAATGTGTTCCACTAATCAAGGGACTAGATCCACTAATCAAGGGATTTTGGTGGGGAAAGCTTCCTCAATTCATAGGGAATGATTCCTAATCATTTTGTATAAGTACCAAGTTGAATTTGCCTCTAGATATAGATTTTCATTAGTGTTATTGTGGAGCGAGCTTGTATTTTTGCATCTCCATTGTATTTTCTTGCAGGGATATAATTCTATTGATGAAAATAATGAAGATTGGTGTCATGTTCAGCTTCTAAATCTTGTTCTCCTCTATAGGTATCTAATTTTCCTTGGGCTTGGCCATCCCAGGAGCCTCAGAGCCCTTTTGTCTCATGTTTTTTGCTTCTTTTCATTTCTTATTCACATGCATCTCTAGTTTTTATTTCTACAATTAGTATTAATGATTTCTTGTTGTAGGATTGAGTTAAATGGTTGATGTAAGTGCTTTTGTAGGATCACAAGCACTATTTCATCTTTCGAAAAGTTTTGTAAGTTCATAGTAATCATTGAGCTGCTTGGATTAGTCTTCTTATTTCCAAATCTAGATTGTTGGACCTCCTTTTTAGCAAAGAACAATAAATTTCTGCTATTTTTTAGATCATGCTAACAAGATTCAATCAAGTTGGTTTCACTTGCATTAGATCAAAAAAACATTCTAGTTCATAACAAAAATTACCCCATTTCATTTTCACTTGATTTGGTTAGACATTTTTTAGATTTAGTAACTCACTAGTTCTCGAATTTCTAGATTTTCGACTAGTAATTCTTTTTTTTTTTTGCATGGGTTAACAGAGGTCTTTTTGAGTGATTCCACTTGGAATAGGGACCTAAGACATCCTAGTTAATAAAAAAAAATTTCCATCCAATTTGGATTTGATTTTCTTGGTCATTAAACCCTCACCAATTTCATCATTTCACAAGGAAACTTCTCCAAGCTTTTTTAGAAAATCCATCCATCTCCCAACTTTGGTTTTGAGTTTTGAAGTGGTCCTAGGCACTCTCTTGATTAATTCCATCCAAAAACAACCTTCCCTAATCTTCCATCACCTTCAAAATCCATCCTTTTTCTCTTGGCTGTTTCCTGTAGGTTTTTAGGGGATCTTGTAGGTTTTCCTGTAGTGGCCTGTTTTGACGCCGAATTGAGGAAAAAGCCTCTAGGAAGCTAGAAAAGGGTCCCTACTAGTCTCCCAAGCATTTTGACCATTCACCAACATCTTCAAGCCACCTGCCACATCACCAAAAAAGATTAGATTTCACACTCTAACATGAAAAAAGACAAAAAGAAAAACATATTTATTTTATTCATTTACATGCACAACAGAAGAAGGTTTGATGGTTTGAATCTGCATGCTTAGGACAATAGGATTTCATACATGTTAACTTAGAATTCTTTTGAAGCAAAGCCTCTTAGAAGTTAGTTAGAAAATGGTGTTTTTTAGCATTTGATTTCAGTCTCTTTCCTTGTACTTTCTTTCTTGCAATAGGTTAAGGTTCTATTTCGAACATTTCGTTTTTTGCAATTAGTTTAGGATTTGACTTCAGTACATGCACTCCATTACATCATGACAGCAAAGGAATGACACATTGTATGTTGCACATATAGTGTCTATACCTCTTAAGTTTGTACGAACCCTGGGTTTATAATTAAAGTTGATAGCCTTGGGAGTTGCAGCATTCTTGTTGCAATACCGAGGCTCATCACTTTTTGGCACCGTTTCCAGGGAGGTGTCAAAGTATGAATTGTTTTCTTCCCTAGTTGATTCATTTCTTTCTACTTTTTGAAAAAACAAAAAATAATTGCATTCGGAATATTTCATTTCAAAAGTATAGAATTGCATTGCATTATAGTTTTCATTCAATCATAAAAACAAAAACAAAATTTCTCCAACACCAACCCCCCCCCACCATTTGATCATGTGGTGCAATAAGAGCCACATAACCATTCACTTTTGCAGGTAAAAGAAGAAGGTGGCAAAGAATGTAGAAGAAATTGATGGAAATGATGACAATGAGGAAGATCCTCTTGGATTTCCCATTCAAGATATTGATGGTAGTGTGCACATGAAGAACATCCCTCCATATTTTCTTCCAAAATTCCATGGTCCAAGGTAAAAGGATCTGGAAACCTTTCTCTTTGAATTTGAAATTGTTTGTATATCTTATGGTTACATATTAAAAACTTAAAAACTGAGATTGTTTCCGACAACATTGAAGGATAGAGCTCTTAAATGGTTCATGAGTTTAGGGACTAATTCAATAAGATCATGGAATGATATGAAAAAGATATTTCTAGAAAAATATAAAGATCGGGATCTTAAAAAAGAAATATTTAGAATGAATCAAAGAGAAGATGAGAGTCTAGAAGATCTAATAGAGAGGTTCATGTATAATGTTAAGAGGACAAAACTACATCATTTAGGATACGACACACTAAAAACCCTCTTACTTAGAGAAATTAGGGATGAGTGGATTGATCTCCTTAAACTCATGTGTAGAGGTGATGTATATCAATTATCATTTGAGGAAATTTGTGAAACATGCAAACACATATCAAGAGGAAAAGCAAGAGTAGGTAAATCAGCATCAAGATCGGTAAGTCAAGCTAAACTTGGAAATTTGTTTGATGATTTTAAAATAGAAATTATTAGCAATCTAAAAAAACAAGTAGAAATCTTAAGAATGCAAGATGAAGGAAAAGAAAATGTTGATATTTGTGTTGCAAAATCACATGATGTTAAACATGGTCGATCATTACCAAAGTTGAAGGAAGTTTACCAAGAGGACAATGGACAAAGTCTATCACCATAGCAGCTGTGTTATGTAGCTCCGAGAGGACCATGGAAGCCTATTCATCCTGATATGAGGCAAGACCCTAATTCACAATTTCAAGGTTATGCATATCCACCTCAAAGTAATTGGAACACACCTTTTCCTTTGCAACATTGGCCATCTGAACCCCAATCTTGGCAACAAGGTTGGCAAGGAACTTATGGGGGCCATCCACAATATCCCCAGTATTTTCCTCAATATCCTCCATACCAAACTCCATGTTATCCTTACCATTCATCTCCACCTCAACCACAACCCCAACCACATCCATATCAAATATCCACTCCCACTCAACTACCTGTACCGCCATTTCCAAACCCACACATTGAAGTAGCTCAGCCCACTTACAATGCTGAGGTACAACACTTCCAAACATCTCCTCTTGAGCTCAATGGTATTCACCATAGCTCAAGAAGATTACTAAAAAAAAATTATTCTCTTGATGTCATTGAGGGACAACATGCGGAGAAAGAAGATTTGAAAGAGAAGATCAAATAATCATGCGCTGCACTTGATGAAGAGCAGACAATAAAGTCAAAGATCAAGAGAGCTCTCTTATGGTTACCATCAAATCCTCCATGTATTCAAGAAAAAATCAGCAAAAAGAGGAATATTTAAAGGTCATGGTAGAAGAAGACATGAATAATGATCTAGATCAGCAAGAAAACCAAGGGCATCAAAGTTATATTGAGGTTTGGTTCCATAAAATCAACAAGATGGAGCATCACTCTCTTCTTCAACTATGCTTGACCCTTTCAAAGTCAAATCATTTGGTCTCTGAAATCCAGGTACATGTCAAAGCATACATTTCAAGCCTACACATCATTTTGTCTCACTTCTTGATATGCACATGGCTCCATTGGAAGTATTCTTATACTTGAAAATGATTTTGTTTTTCAAGTAGAGTAGGGTAGAAGAAAAAAATAAATAAATAATTTGAAAAATAAAAATAAAATGAAATAAAAAATCTCAGGTGAAAACCTCCTTGGAGGCGCCTCAGATTGTCTCATTGATTGAAAACCTCCATGAGGTGGTCAATGGCTTGGAAAAAATAAAAAAATAGGAAAAAGGAAAAGTTCCTAGGTGAAAACCTCCTTTGAGGTGCCTAGGCAGACCTACTAGTTGAAAACCTCATTGAGGCAGCTAGTAGGCCTAGAAGAAAAAATAAAAAATAAAAAATAAAAGAAATCCTTGCTCCATGCATCTCTTTGATGAATGCATGTACTCTCCAACATCTACAAGCAACAAGAACAAGTTGGTACCAAAAGGAAAATTGGTCAATCCTAGTCAAAAGAAGTCAAATTTTGACTTTCTCCTCCTTTGCTCAAATGTTCCAACAAGGCCAAGGCCATGCCAATCCATCACCCTCATCTATTTCCACCATCCACCCATCATTCTCAAGCTTCTACCATTCAATTTTATTGTTTTCCTAAAAAACTACAGGATGCACTGTTTTACTACAAGATAGAAAAATATATAGAGCATAAATTTGTTTTTTCCATAACTTGAAAACCATGCATCCATTTGCCAAGTTGTTTCAAGGGGAGATGCATATGGATGATGGTAACATGCTCAAGCAATTTTAGCAAATTCTAGTGCACAGTTTTCGAGAAATCAGCCTCCATCACCTACAACCATTTTTTCATTTTCTCGATATCCATGCATCCATTCAAAAATATGTTTCATAGGGAGATGCATATGGATGATAGTAAAATGCCCAAGCAATTTCAAAAAATTCCAGTGCACATTTTCCAAGAAATTGGCCTCCATCACCTTCAACCATTTTTAGTTTTTTCTCAAGATCCGTGCATCCATTAACCAAATTTGTTTTATGGGGAGGTGCATAATGATGATGGAAACATGATCAGAAAGTTTCAGGTCAATCCATTCTACCATTTGAGAGATATGGACAAAACGAGTCGATGTCCTAAAAACCTATAAGATTCCTTGAGATCCTATAGGATACAAAACAACACCTACAGGATTGGCAGTGAACAGTTTTAAAAGGGAAAAACAGAGGTTGGCTTCATCAAGTAGTGTTAAGGAGGTAGGCTCTACATTTCCCCACATTTTTCCAAGTGAAAAGAACATAAAAAACCCTTATAGTTTGTTGAAAGTGATTGCAGCATAAGGGAATTGTATATACAAAATTTTTAAATTTGGTATCAGACCATCCATCATAGAAAAATGATAGGGGGAACCCATCAACACAGTGAGGATTCATCAGCACCCTCCTATACTAGAGATATTCATAAGGTACAATTGGATGGGTTTCTTTGAAAAATTGAGGGGATATGATGATGAAGTAGCCAAAGATTACAGTCAGCTTCAGCATGGAGATCTAGAAGTCAAAGAAGCTCCTCCAGATCTTAGCAACAACATCAATATTATCACCATCACCATCCAACACCTACACATCAACATCAACTCAGCAGCAACATGCAGGTCTCTCCAACAACCATCAAGTAGGTAGAGGTATGCAATATTCTTGACCTCTTCTATTAAGCATATTATAGTTAGAATTTTTTGTCAATGCATATGAGATGAGGTTTTATAAGCTAAGGATGGGTCAGCAATCTCAGCCGCCTTGAACTAGTTAATTTCAACTCACTCCTTCACTCCTGCGATGTTGAAAAGTCAAATTATGAAGGGTGATGATTTCAAGGAATGAGGGCAGCAGTTAAAAGAAGAAATTTTTGCAAATGCCAAGTCACCACAACACTCTAAACCCTCCATCCACTTCATATTCACTATCTATTCATCATTCATCCATCCCATTTCATTATTAAAAAAAACAAACAAAGCATCTTCTCCATTTTCACAAACCTACACTACTTCCTTTGAGCCCTAGCATAATCATCCAATCCCTCTTCATCATTTCTCATCACTCCCATACAGTTAGAAGCCCCTAAAAGAGGAGGAATGACTACTACAGGAAGGTAGAATGTTGCTACAAGAAGGAAGAAATGAACAAATTATGATAAACCCCAAGATGGCAGAGCCTTTTCAGAGAACTCCAAGGCCATTACGCAGTCATCTAGGCCATAAGAGAGGAGAAGAAGGTAAGCTAATGGTCTTAAGAAACAATGATTTTTCTTTGCACAAATATGTTTTTGGGCTTGTCTTTGCAGAACTTGCAACCAATTTTCTTAATGCACAAGAGAGAGGCCACCAGGGTCATAGGTGAGGCACAATGAGGTCACTAAGTTGCTCAGAGGATGAGAAACACTTTCAGCAGGGGGGTATGATGGGCTTCTAAATTAGACATAAATTAAGGCCCATGCCTCTAAATTAAAACATAAATTAAGGCCTATGATTATCTGTCAACACATTAATCCTCTCTTTCTACATTAGATCATTTATTTTTAACTTTAATATATTCATTAGGAAGGTTTATGAATAATTGGATATTTGTGCATAATATTATTTATTTTTGTGGAATATTATGAGAATACTAGGCAGATTATGAAGATTTGGAGGAGGATATAATTTATGGACTTGTTCCTTACTATAGGAGGATCAATAATGAATAATAAATCAACAAGATATTATGGAATTATGGCACAGATTATGGAACTCCAATGATTGAGAAAATCTAGGAATGTGTTCCACTAATCAAGGGACAAGATCCACTAATCAACGGATTTTGGTGGGAAAAGCTTCCTCCATTCATGAGGAATGATTCCTAATCCGAATTTGCCTCTAGATATAGATTTTCATTAGTGTTATTGTGGAGAGAACTTGTATTTTTGCATCTCCATTGTATTTTCTTGTAGGAATGTAATTCTATTGATGAAAATAACGAAGATTGGTGTCATGTTCAGCTTCTAAATCTTGTTCTCCTCCATAGGTCTCTGATTTTCCTTGAGCTTGGACATCCCAGGAGCCTCAGAGCCCTTTTGTATCATTTTATTTCCTTCTTTTCACTTCTTATTCACATGCATCTCTAGATTTTATTTCTTTCTATGTCTACATTTAGTATTAATTATTTCTTGTTGTAAGATTGAGTTAAATGGTTGATGTAAGTTCTTTTGCAAGATCACAAGCACTACTTCATCCTTCGAAAATATTTTGAAGTTCATAGTAATCATTGAGCTGCTTGGATTAGTCTTCTTCTTCCCAAATCTAGATTGTTGGACCTCCTTTTTAGCAAAGAACAGTAAATTTCTGCTATTTTTTAGATCATGCTAACAAGCTTCAATTGAGTTGGTTCCACTTGCATTAGATCAAAAAAACATTCTAGTTCATAACAAAAATTACCCCATTGCATTTTCACTTGATTTGGTTAGGCATTTTTTAGATTTACTAGCTCACTAGTTCTCGAATTTCTAGATTTTCAACTAGTAATGTTTTTTATTTTTTTTGCATGGGTTAACAGAGATATTTTTGAGTGATTCCAATTGGAATAGGGACCTAAGACATCCTAGTTAATAACAAAATTTTTCCCATTCATTTTGGATTTGATTTTATTGGTCATTAAACCCTCACCAATTTCATCATTTCACAAGGAAACTTCTCCAAGCTTTTTAGCAAATCCATCCATCTCCCAACTTTGGTTTTCAATTCTGAAGTGGTACTAGGCACTCCCTTGCCTCATTCCATCCACCAACCACCTTCCCTAAGCTTTCCATCACCTTCAACATCCATCATTTTTCCCTCGACTATATCCTGTAGGTTTTTAGGGGATCCTATAGGTTTTCCTGTAGTGGCCTGTTTTGAGGCCGAATTGAGGAAAAGGCCTCTAGGAAGCTATCATAGGGTCCCTATTGGTAGCCCAACCCTTCTAACCATTCACCATCATCTCCAAGCCACCTGCCACATCACCAAAAGAGATTAGCTTTCACACTCTCACATGAAAAAAGACAAAAAGAAAAACATATTTATTTTATTCATTTACATGCACAGTAGTAGAAGGTTTGATGGTTTGAATCTGCATGCTTAGGACAATAGGATTTCATACATGTTAACTTAGAATTATTTTGAAGCAAGGCCTCTTAGCAGTTAGTTAGAAAATGGTGTTTTTCAGCATTTGATTTCAATCTCTTTCCTTGTACTTTCTTTCTTGCAATAGGTTAAGGTTCCATTTCAAACATTTCATTTTCTGAAATTAGTTTAGGATTTGAATTCAGTACATGCACTCCATTACATCATGACATCAAAGGAAGGACACATTGTATGCTGCACATATAGTGCCAATACCTCTTAAGTTTGTATGAACCCTGGGTTGATAATTAAAGTTGGTAGCCTTCTGAGTTGCAGCATTCTTATTGCAATACCAAGGCTCATCATCTGGTCAATAGGCCTGTAAACTGGATCAATCCACATCTGTGAACATGTTGTCATCATCCCTATAGACAACCCTAAGCATGAACTTTCCAAAAAGTATAGTTTCTGGGTCTCACTACTCAAAGTCAATATTTTATGCCCTAGTGCACCCTATCCTTTTAGCCATCTGTGTTCAGCGTTGATTGCTCCTTTATACACCAGTGCTACTCGGCATTGGTTGCTCCTTGTTGGGGGTGCATTAATTCTAGAAATTTTGGAAAATTAAAAATATTTCCGAAGCTTCCAGGGGTTGTTTTAACCATTTACTATGGATAAGAAGCTTGAGTCCTATATGATCCTACCTTGAATACTTCAACTCTTATCCATTCAGCTCATCCTCCCATCATAAGTGGATCTCAAGCTTGTTATGGTAAATCCTAAACTACCATCCCTCTCCTATAAATTTACTTCCATCCATAACATCAGGGTTGGCTTTTGGAGACTGGTCATGCCCTCATGTTGTTGCCTTGAATCTAAGAGGGTCATCAGCTTCATACATTAGGGCGACATTGAGGTGTGTTTTGTGACAAGGAAGGACAAGTCAATTTGGGGTAATCTATACAAGATCAGCTATTATTATTGGTTGTAAAATCTCTCCTATTTGTATTAATACAAAAGTATCATGTTTTCTTATATGTGTTATGTTACATTTACATTCATGTATTTCAATGCCTCATTGATTCATTGAGTAGAGTAATTGAATTATGCTACATAGATGTTGTGGATCCTAGGCTTGTTTTGGTTGTATAAGAAGGTTCTTATTATAGCATTTGGAGCTCCGATTAGAGCTTACAAGTTAGGAGAAAAGTAAAGCTTGCGATGGATTCCAAATAAGTCCCTTTCCCATTTTTCAATTTCTTTAAGGGAAACTTTATATTCTTTTCTTTTTGTTATTCTAGACCAGTCCACTAGGTCTAAGGAAGATACTTTTTTTTCTGCAATAATAAATTATGTATAACACATCTATACATCTTTGTTGTCATTAAACTATTAAATGTTTAGGGAGGATGTTTAGCCTTCATAATTCCTCTCAATCCCTCTTTCAATTCCTCTCAATTCCTCACATTGATGCTTTGGCTCAGTGCTTTAGCCAAGGACTGTATACAAATATATACATGGGGAATCAAGAAAACAAATTAAGAAGCACATACATAGGTAATAATGGATTCAGAAGCAAATTTTGTAACAACAGATTCCATAATAGTATGTCAGTGTTAAATCTGCTGAAAATGTTGTAATAGTTGGTGTTGTAACTCTCATTACTATTGAAAATGTTGAAACTGCTATAAAAGTTGATGCTATAACAACTTCTACTATTGAAACTACTGTAAGAATGACCATTACAACGGACGTTGTAACAACAGATGATGTAACAATAGATGTTGTAACGACATATGTCGTAGTAATTGAGGGGGCAGAAAGCCATTTCATCTTGCTTGTCAGAGCTTGAAAGTGGGCATCCAAAGAGGTGTTTTTGCCACCCAACACTACACCGACACTTGGGGGATCAAGAAAAAAAATTGAGAAGCACAAACATAGGTAACAACGGATTGAGAAATAGTTGTTGTAAAAACAGATGCCATAAAATATGTTCTAACAACGGATGTTGTAATAGCAAGCCATTCCATCTTAATTTTCAAAGCTTGAAAGTGGGCGGCTAAAGAGGTGTTTCTTAGTAACTTTGCATTTGTGTTATTCTTCTTCTGAGACCTGTCTAATAAAGCAATTGGTTTCTTTCACTAACAAATTTATCAATGTTGTGTGAATAGTTGAGATACCTATGAATTTTATCTAAGAATCCTTAATGAATCACTCTGCAGTCTCTGCGTCTTATTTTCTTTCATTTCATGCTCTCTATTGTAGATCTAATGCATAGGATTTTGTTTAGCCCTATTCTTTACACCTAAAATTTCTTTTTGTTATTCTCTCCATACTACAACGTCAATTTTAAAGGCTATGATCATAGATAAGTAGGCCAACTAAATCTATTCATTAATTTCTCCAAAAAAAAGTTAACATTGCATCTAAAATTCTATTGTCACCTTCCCCACTCGTCTGATTATTTTAGGATTAATAAGTGTCTAATAGAGCTAGAATAGTGAGAAGACTTGTGTTGTAGTCTAGAATGTAGGACAAATTTTCTTTTGAAAAATCACCAAGTTGTGTGTTAACCATACTCCCCATAGGACTAGAAAGGGAAGTGCCTTGTAGAGTTTTAGGTCCTTTCTTTCAAACCAAGCCTTCAAAGTTCAAACAAGCTCCAACACAGGCCTACATCATAAATGTTCCTATTCTAATAGCCATGTCCCTACATATATGATTAATTCATTCTATATATATATATATATCACTATAAATTAAATGTTTTAGACCTCAATACACCCTTCATCCTACCATATGGATAATAATTTCTAAAACAAGTGCTAAGACTTAAGATCATCCCTAGTGCTAGAAACCATCTTCATTTATTCTCTAGGGTTTACGTCACAAACTCTACATCCTCCTCTATTGCAGCACACATGCATTAAGAACTCTCCATGACAATTATATAGCTTGAATAATGAGTATATTATAGACAAAGACATTTTGTTCCCTCTATACAAAGTAGGCGGGGGAGGCCAACATTGGAAAATTGGACTAATTACACAAGAAATTTAATTTAATGCACAAGATAAGGTCTCCAAGTGAAGTGCTATCTGTACAAGGTATACACGTTAAGAGACCAATCCTCAGGTGGTGCACTCTATAAGCATGGGTTGCAAGTGTGAAGTGCTCTTGATCACAAGTTTTCTTTCTTTCCAAGAATATCATCCCACACTCCTCAACACATGTATCTTGGGTCCATAATCAATCCCATATAATGTGCTCTCAACCCAAGCATATATAATCAATCCCATGTAATGTTTTATCTATGAGCCATGTATTACATGGTCTTGCATCCCTCCTTTGGCCTAGGTTTTTTGGAAAAGGACTTGATAAATCCATGATTGGATATTGATTCCTGGGGACTTGATCATAGTGAAATTTTGGTAATCTATAAGGGTGTTATGACTGATGGGAGCAAAAAATAACTGAGGCTACACATAAATAAACAACTCAACACAAAAAATGCAAATTGAAATTTTAACATAACAATATCCAGCTAAGTTATTGAAAGTCAACTAATGATACCTTATTCTCCATCCAGGTAACAAAATCATACCACTTTTTGTATTGTATCATATCGAATTCAATTTTGATTGATAATGGCCATATCCATCTGTCAAAACATGGAAAATGGACAAGTTAAAGTAATTAATATCCAATCATTTACTTTTTTTGTACAAAATTGAAAATAAAATAAAATTAGATATTAAATATACTTACAAATTTACATGCTAAGGCTTCTAAACCTGTTTGGCCACTGTGATGTGTGGAATGATATTTGGCAAGCCTGGCCTTCGAATCCTTGTCCTAAAACATAGACTAATTCAATTTAATTATGCACTAGCAAAATATAAAAATAATTTAATAATTTTGAAATAATATTATGACCAAATTTAAATATTTGTATGCTCTCCTCGTCGGACTTCCTCCATGCATATGCTCTATCATATGCTTTCACGAGATCTTTCCATACTTTCACGCTTATGTCAATTGGCCTTCTTTTGGTGCTTAGCTCAGGAGGAATTTGTTTTATCTTTATAGTTTGGTTGCAACGTAATCTCTTGCAGTTTTGAGTCATTTGTTTTTTTACTTGCTTTACTTAACGTTGTTGAATCCCAAAAAATGATATCTAACCTGTCCTAAATTTAGTTTTCATGTCATATATGATTGCCTTTTGAAGGTGCATGGGTATCGTCGATAGTGGAAGATGTATCTTTGAAGTGTTGAAGGCATGATTGTAGAAATTTTGAATAATATGACACATATTCACAGAGATTATCCTGATCATACAATTATAAGCGGAACATGTATAATACATAATCTCCTCTACGTTGATCATCAATTTACAGAAGCAGAAACATTCACAGGCGCACATAGAAGCATCAATCAAACTCATAAACACAGTATGTATCCCAGGGAAAGCATCTCGCTAAAAACCCCACACTATCTGTATATTATATTGATTGAATCATGTAACAATACAAAGCATAATACTTCTCACAAGTATCTCCACCTCTGTTACACACAATACAGCTCAGATCTGATCTCCAAATCTCTTCCACTGCTTGCCTGCCTCCACTGCTCAAACCTGCTCGAGAACTGATGAGAATAGCTTCCCAAACTCGTTTTTCACCTGCAAAATAGTCACTCACTCTTTGTGGACGTGAGCAAAGGCTAAAATGTGGGCCAAATACGTGAGCAAACTCATTGGAATACTCAATCCCTTGATTGTGAAAGATCTGATGCACAACTATAGTCACAACTGATAGCAATCTGATTCTCTACCACTTGTCCCTGTTGAACTGAACATGCACTGACATGCAACTGAGTTAACTGATGTATTCTATAGTTGTATTATGAGTTAATAACTTGTGAATTAATTAATAACTAATTCACCCAACTCATCTCTAGTCTATTGATCAGTTAGACTAAATACAACCAGTTTAACAAAGCTAAACTGAACACAACTCCATCAACTGCACCTCCAGTCCACTAAACTCAACTCACTTGAGTTCTAACTGAAGTCCTGCATGCAAATATTAGTCATCCCATAGGTAACCACGTATTTCCTTGTGGGATCTGCATGTACCACATCCGTAGCTCATTCTGAAGTGCTCCAAGAGAATAAGATCAAGTTTATAGTCCAAATATTATTATGAGACAATAATATTTGACTTTTCTATTTTTGACAGCCAGTCTAAAAATAGACTTTGATCACTCACACTGTGATCATTCACATTTTGATAAAAAATAGAAGTCCATCTATTTTTCCCAAGTTGACCAATCATCCATAAACAGCAACCTACAATCCATAGACATGATCCATATGTCTAAAAATAGACATAGTCTAAAAATAGACATAGTCTAAAAATAGACTTGCGCCAAAAAATAGCCTGTGGGCCCACTTAGTGAAGGCGACTCTTTTCACTAAGCTCCATCATCTTGTTCTATTCTCAACAAGCATTTCTTGTTTCACACTTTTCAACAATGATTCCTTCAACCTATGATTCAACACTTTCATGACATCTGTCATTCTGATTTCCCCAAAGACAACATCATATTCTACCTCGATTTGGTATGTACAATGAAATATGCACAAGTACCTATACTTATGGTGGAAGAAATCTATGTCTCAAGAGAGGGTGGGACATTGGACATATTGGTTCCTTGTTTCACATTCTTAGATGTTATTTTGGTTGATTTTTCCTAGATCTTTTGCTAGATCTAGGAGTTGATGGGGAATCAATTGATTCCATTTGACAAGGTTGCTTTGGTTGGTTTATTTCAGTGCCTTTATTATGTGCGTCCACATATTTGGAAAGCATGGAAAAGTCCTAGTTTATTCACTGCTTCTACCCCCGATATAGAGTCATTTCCTCTTTCAGTTTCTCACTTTCATGTCCCTATATATGTACAATAAACTTTTTATTTTAAAATTAGAAATTAATAAATAAACCCTAATGTCTTCTTTTGTAGTTTTGAAACTAAAAACTAAAAAATAAAATTCAAACAAGCAATGAAACATGTGAAAATATATAAATTGAGTATGAAATACCTCATCCTCTCAAAAATCAAATCCCTTTGCTCGCTTCCCTCTACTACCACTTCACATTTTTTACATCCTGGGGGGGATTTGTTTTCCTCCACACTGTGGAAAATCCCTTCTCTTTTATCCATATGCTTTGCTCCCTTCCATCTAACTGTTTTAAACAATAGTAGTGTAAAAGGGATGGATAGGGGTTTGATTTTCATCTTTGGTAGGGGGTGAATGAGATGCACAAATTCATTTCGTGACTGCTAGAGGCTAAATCACATCCACAAATCATTTTTTTTTATTGAAATCCATAATAGGGGAGGACAGGTTTCTCAATATCTCTACCCACCATCAACATAGACCCAATTGATTAATTATTTTCTTTCATAGCCTCAACGCATTTCTCCAACCATGGTTTTCTCCAACTCAACACATAACTTCAAACCTCCCTCGGTTTGAAATTGGTGAGCATGAGAATGGAACTATGGTGAATGTATTACATTGTTTTGGTTGAATAGTCGAGATACACAATAGGTTTATCCATTTTGCACGCCAATTATAGATTGGCGGGTTTTTTTTTCTTTCGATTTGGTCTAATTTATATTCATTTTCATCTTTTCACTTTGCAATGTCGATGAGGGAGGATTCCATGTTATTGTCATTTTTTATGAGGTTTAAGTGAATACCAATATTGGATGTGCAATGTGAATAGGCACATGGGATAAGTTGCAATGTTGGTTGAGGTAAAGCCTTATAAATGGTATTTTGACCCTACAATGAAGAGTGTTTTATGTCATATTTTCCTAACCCACTAATGAATTTGGTGTGATTTCAAAATTTTTAATTTTATTTTAATAATCAATGACTAATAATGTAACATTCCACTATTTATAGTCACATACACACATTTTCACTTTTAAATATTGTGTTGCTTAATGATTATGTATACACGTGACACAAAAAAATTTGATCCGGCCACTCACTCTTTACTCCTTTATAGGGTGGATGGTGGCACTGAAAATATATCTCATCCACAAGTTAAGTTATACTAATTGTTACATTATATATTGAGTTAATTTAGAAGACTTAAAAAACAAAATTTGAAAATAGTATATTTTCTAACTTATAGGGTCAAAGGATTTTTTTTAAATATATAAAAATATAGATATTTGGCAGTTTAAAATTATGGATGAATGGTTTGAATTAAGTTAAATGAAAATATTTAAAAAAGAAAAAGTGGTCCATTAGTTTTCATAATCTTCATCTAAGATTTATAAGAGTCTTGTCATGTCACCATAGTGGGAGTAGAAATTAACAAAAAGGGTATATATTGAAAATAGGGGCATTCTAGTTAGAAAGGTGTAGCGAAAACCAACTGAGCTTAAATCGATTGTGTGTTTAGAAAATTTGATGGAGCAACAACAAAGTGCATAGATGTTATGTGACTAATGTCATTGTTGTGTATTACAGGATCTAGAGGAGGCCATGGACAAATGATATGGACGATGTAGACCTACAAAATAAACGAGAGAAAAGTGGGTGGCCATAGATGTATAATATTAAACAAAATTAACACACATGAAAAAATACCAGAGACATAGAAATGGCGGAAAAGGCCTCAACCTTACTGTATTCCTCTCATAATGCAATATACAAATAATGACAATAATACAAATAAATACATGAGGAATTTTGTCTGAATATAGTACTTCTATCTTGGACACTATGGTTGAACAAATCTCTCAACCAAACATTAATCTAGGAGCCTAACTAGTTGGAGAGAATCTCTCAAAGAACTAGGCCTAAATTGACTCCTAACCATGAGGAACAAACTCAATCTAGAAAGGTAGGATTAAATCCAACTTTCTTTATTTTAATTAATTTAATTATTTTGGACTTATAATTGTTTTAAACACATGAGAGTGAGCTTAACATTCTCCCCTCAATGATAAGTCCAAAATAAGAACTAGGAACCATCTTCCAAGTTCTCATGCTGAAACAGTTGATCCTCAAAAATGCTGCCTGAAAAACCGCCAAAGCTGGATGATGAAAAAAACTCCAATTTGAAGAGAACATGAATCAAATGCAAGTCTCTTTCATCTCTGAATTTTTCTTGATGACTCCATCATGTGCCAAGCTGCAAAAGGATCCATTTGTCCTTTTCTTTCAATCAAAATCCTTTGTCCACTGACAAAATGTTGATGATGCCCACTAGTTGATTTTCTTTGTCCATTGACAAAATATTGAGAACGCCCACTAGAGAATTTGCTAATTTCAAAACTACTCACTGTTGTTTGTTGAAAACTACTCACTATTTCTTTTGTTGTTGAAAGCCCACTGGCGAATTTGTTGATACAAAACTGCCCACTTGCTACTTGATATTGATGATGGAAAAAATTGTTGATGGCCCACTGGCTGATTTGATGAAGATTTCCCACTAGCTAATTTTTCTAATGTTGTCGAGACTTTCAGTCTCACAACCACCTTCAATTCCATTATCATTTCCCCCCTTTTTCAGCTAAAAGGAGAGACAATCATTTGCACTTGATTTCTGAATTCCCCCCATTCAGGTGTAGGAGAGTTTCTTCATTTTACTGTAGAATTGGTCTTCATGTGAGACTGAATCCTTTGATAACACATAGACAATTGTTTGACTATAGATGACCACTTCCAAGGATCAATCCATGCATAATTGATCTTCACTCTGGGTGGTTGATTTCACTTGCAGCATCTTTCAAATGAATGGTTTTTCTTGCCACAATGGTGACAAGGATGGAGGTCAAAGCATTTACTCTCCATATGGCCGTTTACAATGGTTACACTTAACCATATTCTGAGCATTGTCGAGAAAACCAACACTTACAAACTGAACTGGTTTTGAGAAATCTGGAACAAACAAAGTGTTTTCTTTGTTGTATCCTAGGCCATGTCGATATTTGTTGAAAGAGATTTCTTCCCAAGGTCTGTTCACTTTCTTTGAAAGACTATCCTGTAGTTGTTCTTCATACTTGTTGCTGCTGCTAACACTCTGTCCTTGATTTATTAAGCCCTTTGTGTCACACTGGGCATCAATCATTAACAATTCATCGGTTTGACATGTTGCATCAAACTGATCAATTTGATCTTTGGTACTACTTGTTGCATCATTTAGTAGTACAACTGATTGGATGAGATCACTTGTGTCACAACTTATATCAACCTGTTTGCTTAGATCATATATGTTGCAACCTTCATTAATATGCTGAATAAGATCACTTATATCATAACTTTCATTTGTTGTTGTGATGAGGTCTTCTGTGTCACAACTTGCATTTGTCTTCTCTACACATTGTGTATAAAGTAAATCTTGTTTTTCACTTAACTTAATTTGGAGTGCATGAATGAATTTTTCTTTCATTTTGAGCTCAAGTTGAAAGTCTTTGGCTGCTTCTAATGTGTTGGTCATTTGATTGATTAAGGTTTGATTCTGCTTCAATTTCCATTCCAGTATTTCAACTTTGTTATGTAACTCATGATTGCAATCTTGCAAATCTTTAATCTCCAGTTCTGTACTTTGAAGACGTTATCCTCCTTTACCCATTTTGGTTTTTAACACGCTCGCTTGTACTTGCTCGTTTGATCATCACGCTCTCTTGATTTCATGCTCGCTTTCTTTTTGCTTCAATAGGATGAGGGTGTCAAATACCATTGAAAATGCACCCAATGTTTACAATGACAAGTTAAAATGATATTGACTCACTTGAAGAGAATTGACTAATTAACTGAGTTGAGGAGAACTGACCCACTTTACCTCCTATAAATTCACAATTTGGGTGTCGGTTTCTCCCGAGAATGCACCTTTACAATTCAACTCAATTTTATTTGAATTTGTTTACAAGTTAACTTACAAATTATGATTTTGCAAGTTACACAATGACCAAATGTTGATGTACTCTTTTGAAATGCATGAGTTTGTAGTTGCATTAACTTGATTGCCTTGCATGAAATTTCTTATTGATATAGAATGCTAATGTTGCCAACTTTGATTATGTGTTGTAGTTGCGCAAATGCATGTGATTGTTTATGCTTGATTGAATGTTGGTTTCAGCTTCTTAATTTCAAGTGCTTTGATTAATGTGCTTGTTTCATTCACTTTCTTTAGACTCCTTGTGTGTGTTAGATAAGATAATTGTAGTGTCAAAACTAGACACAAAAAATAAGCAACATCAAGAATCATGCACTACACAAGGTGTTCCTAAGATCCCCTTATTCAATTTCGGGCGGATCTAGGACACTTCAACACCACAAAAAATATGTCTTTATTAAGTATTTGAGTACATCAATCTTTCATCTTTACAACATCTTTATTGAAACTTCTCAAGCACAAAGTTTGAGAACTCCTTGGAGGCAAATTGTCTTCAAAAACTAGATGTTCACTAACTCAATCTCTCTCAAAGTAAAATATTACTTTGGATTACAACAATGACTTTCTCTAAAAAAAAATCACTTATCACTCCAAATACAAAACACTTATCGCTCCAAAATTACAAAAAATAATTTCACCTTATCACTCCACAAAATCACACCTTATCTCTCCAAAATAAAAAATAATAATTTTCACTTTCATAAATTTCAACTCCATTCCCTAAACTTAGGAGTCATCTCATACAAAATACTACACCTTATTACACCTCCAAAAAACTTTAGTTTAAAACTATTACACCTTATCTCTCCATCACTTCAAAATATAAGTTACATAAAAAATTACAAACACTACTTATCTCTCCTTGATTTTTTAAATCACTTTGAAAAAAGTGAATTAAGTTTTTTGCTTTTAAACATTCACCATACGTAATGGGGAAATGCATTTGAATAATATTCACCATATGTATCAAAAAGTTTGTATTTTTCTGGGCGCATACCTTTAGCAGCTTTTCCACACTGGATATTTTCACCACAGCAGAAATCCATGTCTTCGCCAGGTGGAATGAGTCCAAATCAGACTCCAAAATTTAAAATCAACACTGCAAAAGTTATAAGAGAAGCATAGTATTTGCAGCTAACAATACTACACAAATGTAAGGTATTTAAAGACAGGATTCAACAATCCAAACAATAATGATACTGGATGTGTTGTTCATAAAAATCAGCAAAGCAGGCCCACGATTTGTGTGATCCACTATCAGCGAAAAGGGAGATCTACATAAATATTGAAAAATCTGGTTTTGAGACCTCAAGGGCAGAATTGAGTGACCTCTGCATCTGATAATATTGGCTTGGATTTTTTTGCAGTCGCTTGGTTGCCAAGAATATCAATATTAACCATGCAGATCTTTTATTCACACACATCAATTCTAGAATGCAGCAACACATACCACACAACAAACACAACAGATATTCACTATTTCGCCTATGCACCAGAAACTGATTGGCCAACAGGGCCTAACAGCTTTGGCTCTAAATCCACTGTTGAGGATGTCACGACTGCTAGATTCATTCTTCAGGACTGAGAAGAAGCTAGATATTCGGCCTCAATATACGTTTTTCTCCTTTGACACCAAGAAAGAGCACTCGACATCTTGATTTCATTTGCAACTCGATTTTCTTGGTTTCTACCTCGAGGATCTGATCAGCTCAAATTTTCTACCAAAAGCCGAACCAAATCAAAAGACACGAGCTTTATGTATTTTTTTTGTTGGTGAGAAAATCAAAATAAATGAACTCAAAGGATATGTCCACCCCATGAGTATTCATGACGCGAATCGAGCAATAATTGCTGTGTAAAATCTACTGCACATCAAATTCTCACGTTGGCAGAGAAGAATTCTTCAACAATATAGTGTTAAAGAAAATCAGCTACCCCGTATGCTAGAGACTTGATACGATTTCATGATACTAAAGCTGATGACACTCCTTTTAATCAAATTTCTAGAAGAGGGGTTTTCTGCTTCGTTACTCCTTGTAACATGATGCTGGAAATTTCATTGGTTGATAACTCAGAAGTTGACAATCATTTCATTGTGAAACTCTATTTTATGTAGCTCGTTCAACAACTTCACACACAGATGTCTCCACACAGCGGCCAACTTCGAAGTCGCAAAATTCGTCCAAGAATTCAATTCAAGAATTTCTGATTATGCTCGGAGCAAATGGGCCGACATGGGAAGCTTGCAGCCGTCGAGGGAACAAATACTCGATGTTGCCAATGCCACATACAAAAGGTCAGCGTCAAACACCACCACTATACGATCTCATGCCATGGCTCTTCAGATTTAACTCGGCCTCCGATGGCTTGTTTAATGTTCCAGCTCGATAAGAAAACAAAAAACGCTCTCGGTTAATTAAACAATGCTCCTTTTTCAAGCTCCTATAGAATGCCACCATCCTCGGAAATCATATTAGCATAATATAACTTCATTCATGGGAACCAATCATATTAGCATAATATAACTTCATTCATGGGAACCAAGCCCTCAGCTCCACACAATCCGCCATGCATAACTCAAAAAAATACATATATTCTTCTTTTCCCTCAGCTTGGTAGGGGCCAAGTCTCAGGCCCGTATGCTCTCATTCCACATGTAGAATATTAAACAAAATTAATACACATGAAAAAATACCAGAGACATAGAAATCGCAGAAAAGGCCTCCGCCTTACTGTATCCCTCTCATAATGCAATATACAAATAATGATAATAGTACAAATAAATACATGAGGAAGTTTGTCTCAATATAGTACTTCTATCTTGGACACTATGGTTGAGAAAATCTCTCAACCAAACACTAATCTAGGAACCTAACTAGTTGGAGAGAATCTCTCAACTAACTAGGCCTAAATTGACTCCTAACCATGAGGAACAAACTCAATATAGAAAGGTAGGATTAAATCCAATTTTCTTTATTTTAATTAATTTAATTATTTTAGACTTATAATTGTTTTAAACACATGAGAGTGAGGCTAACAATAGAATCATATATGGAAATTGCAGATACAATAAAGGTAAGAAGACAAAGAAAACTCAACCAAAGGAGGATGGTGTTTATGAATTCACAAATGCTACAACATTAATGAGATAAAGTTATATGAAATATGTTGTTGTTTTTTTTCAAATCCAAAATATGAGTAAAGTGAGGTTTTGCGTTGGATAGCATATTGGTTGAAATGATATAATTGATTTAATAAACATCATTTACTATGTTTTGTATTATAGGGGAAAGACGAGGCCATAGAAACATATTGTGTCATATCAAATAAGGACACAACGGATGTTGCAAGACATCAATTAATCAAAATTTGATTTAACTTAGGAAGCATTTTGTGATACACCCATCCTTTTTCACGATATATTTATAGTGAATTATTCAACCTTGAAATAAATTAATGCATGTTATTGATATTTCAGATGGATATTGGAACGAGTGCACAACGTAAGCATTCAACTAGCAAAAGAAAAAAAACATATGTACATGGGCATTGACGGATATGGAAATGGATACTTCAGACACAACAAATAATTACACTAAAGAAGAGGTTGGTCAAGGCTATAATAAATGGGATGGGAGTTGTTATCACAATCTAGTTTCAAATTAAAAGGGTGAGTGGTTTTATTTTTTATTAAAAATTTCAGGCATGCTGATAATTAAATTGTCAGCGTTGTTCCAGAGAATTTGAAACATAGGCACTAACCAATAAAATGCCAACACAACTAAAACATAGAATTTAGCATATAGTAGTGAGCACCACCATTTCATCTAGAAACACTCACCATTATAACCTTGGTTGAGTTTCAAAATTCGAATTATTGGTACAGGTTTGGTAAAATGAAGGCCTATGACCATGGGTTCAAATGGTTAAAAAAAAACAAACAAACAAAAACAAAAAACTAAAATTAAAATACATATATTTGGTTTATGTCACTATTTGAGAATTTATTGTTTATTCAAATAAAAGGTATGTTAAGGGCCCCACAGGCCTGATTTCCATATGCCACCGAGAATTCCACCAAGTCGAAACCATCAATCCAAATGCCAAAGTCAATGACCAGTGCCCAAAGAGCAAGCGCCAGGCCATCAAGGAGTATAAAGTTTGTGAACAAGAAGGTTGACATCTATCCAAAATTGAAATTCCCAAAGCAAATCCAAGTATCGAATTCCATTTCAGCTTTCAACGAGTCCAAACCCTCTAAGCCATGTGTTGATCTGTAAAGGTTCCAATTATTAAACTAGTAGTAAAATGGATGGTGCAAAGTGCTGAATCAAGTTGTCAAAGATCACTAGATAAATGTTATATCTCTCCTCGACATTAATGGTGGATACAAAGCATTTCAAGACGAGAAATTTATGGTAAAAAATTGAGGGGCATTGCATATTTTGTTGACTCAACAGTGAATCTTTGACACTACGCCCAACACACAAACTAATATCCCAATCTACCAAGAAAATATGCATAGTGTGTCTATTAGTTAAAGAGATCTTTGAAATCTGTTGAAGAATTCATAAAGGAAGAGCTAGAGGTCTCTAAACACGCCTTACAAAGAAAGATACAATTAAAGGTGCTTTTACGTGAAGATTGTTGAGGAAGATTTTTAGGAAAACGCCCAACCCCTAATTCATCAAAGCCATTGAGAAAACACCCAACCCCAAAAATATATGGCAAAGTTTTGTATATGTAAGATGAAAGTCAAAGTGTTTTGTTAACTAGTTGTTCTTTTGATAGTGTTTGTGTTTTGTTTTGGAACAATATTTTGGAAGATTTAAGATTGAATAATTGCAATGGGGTTGTTTCTTGGTTCTATCTTGTATGTGAGTTTTGACATTGGGGATGAATTTGTCTTGAGTTGTGGCTAGTTGAAAGTTTCTACATTTTCTGAAAGATTTGAAGATGAATAGTGATATATTAACCTCAATTTTCATTAGTTTGGTTGCAGTCTAAAATGGAACCTCTTTCAAAAGATCATCACTTGGGTGATAAATTATCTTGCAATTAAAGATTTTGAACACTTTAAGATATGAAGGCAACCAATAATCGACACTTGGCATTCTAATTGGCAATTGTGGATTTTAAGGACATAAGCTCAATATCAAATTCAAAGGGATACAACTAGCAATTAGATCTAGAATTTCAGGTATTGCTTTCAGTGTTTTGAGCTAGAGTCAATTGGATAAAGACTAGTTCCAGATTTGGTGATAAATCATCTATTGGCTGAAGATTTCATGACAAGCAAACCATTAATGGAACACTGATGGCAAATGTAAGTGGCAAGGTGTTTCAAACATGAAAATCAACATATCAAGGGCTAGTTGGAGACAAATGGCACATTGAATATTTATTCCAAATTATGAAGGAATTATTTGACTCTAACAACGTCAAGAATTCAAGATCTTTTTGCAACCAATCATAGATTTAGTTTTACTATTTATGATTTTTTATTTTGCTATCAATTTGAAAACTTATTTTTATTTTTATTTATGGAAAAAAACATTTTACACTTGGAAAAAAGGCCTTGTAATTTTCCTTTAAATTCCAACAGTGTGTAATAAGCAGGGGTTGGAAATTTTTGCAGAAACCGTGGGATTTTTTTTAAGAGTGGTTCATGGACACTGAGTGGCTACTACATCCATGGGAAAATCCAAGTAGATCAACCTGAAGGGATCTACCTATCGGCCAAACTAGCAAGGCCTAATCCCAAGGGTGTCGAGGAGATTTGACCCGTGACCTCCCGATAAGCAAGGTCCTTAGGAACAAGAACTTGACCAACTAAGATATCCCTTGGGGCTAGAAACCATGTGTATTGTGCATACCTTTGATATTAATATAATTTGTTGTAAACAATGTTACTTGTACAATTTGAAAATATTCCTGTGTGATAAGTTTCATAAGTCTTCTGCATTTGGAAATAAGTGATTAAATTTGAACTCTTTCTGTAATATCATATTTACATTTTCCAAACTTCTCATATGCTTTTTAACTTAAATTTTACTCACAAAAGTCATATGGCTGCTCTGGTTTTTATGTTTACTCCCTACTATCTTCTACCATAACTTGATGATGATTTGTCTAATAAACCTAAATCTATATTGCCTTTGTTAAACTTGTTCATATATCCTATAGCTAGCAATTTTATGTCATAGACTCCATGCCCAATGGTCCCTAAATCTAGCCAGTGAGCTAAAATACCAACTACTAAAGTGTCAGTGTGTAGTAGGGTTTTAAGGAGATATCCCTCTCCAGATTGAAGGACCAACTTTCAATTTAAAGCAGTCAGAGGTTACCTTAGTTTTTTCCCTCTACAACCGGGGTTTTTTTCTAAGTGATAACATTTTTCTACTGTTGTCGGGGAGGTGAAATTTCATGTCAAATCATACCTAGGAGAATGACAAAGATCATATCTGACTTCTGATGGTGAACATAGTATAGACACATAGTAGTTTTGCATCATTCACCTGGCAACTCCATTGTCAGCAGGATCCATAATTCAATTTACCATTGGCAACTCCATGTTCAAGAATCCAGAAAGAAGAACATTCATGGTGATTCCATCAAATAAAGAACTCATAGATTAAAATTCTTATCCAGTTTCCAAATCAACCAAGATGACAAGGTATGCTCCTATGAATAGAGCACATATTCTTGGTTTTCCAACCCACATTCCTCCTACATATTTGCAAACTCATCTGCCAAACTTCAATCATCAAGGAGTAGATGATAATTCCTTTCATTTGGTCAAATTTCACATGCACATACATAGGATAGGGGTTAAATTGCATGAAGACTACTTGATGAAGATGTTTATGGTAACTTTAGAAAAAGAGGCACGATCCTCGTATGAAGGATTGTCATCTACTAGTCTATATTCCCTTCAAGATTTATATTGAGTATTTTGTGTGAGTTATAAGGAAAGTTACCCATCTTTAGTGTTGGTTGAAATTTTTTATGGGAATTTTGACAATCTTATTCAACACATGGGAATTGATATTGATGACGAAGACTTAATGTATGATAAAATTGAAGAAGGTTTTTATGAACTTTATTATTAGGAATAACTAGTAGAGACTAGATGCCTTGGTACACAAGATCATTCCCAACACACAATATATTCTTATTTGCTTGAAGATGAAACATACCTGCATCTTGATAGTCAGGTCACACCCCATGAGATTAATGAAGGTTTACAACCATGTCGATCATTATGCAGTTAAAAGTATGAGGAGAAACATTCAAATTGTTTTTCATCTCATTCAGTTTCTGAGATTTTGTATCATGAAGAAACTTGTCAAAAATAGAATTTTGAAATTACACTAGGCAGTGAACTATTCATGATGATGCTCATCTATTTTTGCAATGAAATGATGAGCAAGAAGTTGTTTTCCTTGATTCTTTTGAAAGTCAGAATGACATTGTTCCTATTGAAGCATATGAAAGTTCATTTTTAGGTAAACCTGAGCTACATGAAAAACTGAATATATAAGTTTTACCTATTCTATTTGAGGATTATCAAAAAGACATGAATTTTGTGTCTGGTGTCGATAAGAGGGAGAACAAGCAAAATGTTGTTTTTCCTTTTGAAAATGATCATGAGGTTTCTTATTTAAAGTTTAAAGACATTAAACGAAGAGCATTAAAGGATGAAGGTGGTCTTTTAACTTTTTCTCAACAACAAAAGCAGATCCTCCATGTTTTTCAAGATCTATTGGCAAACCTGTTGGAATCAACAATGGAGGTGAAATTTGTGTTGTTTATTGATTATGCACATCATTTTTAGCTCAATGATGAGTTGTCATTATAAATACTTTACTTTTTCTTTGAGGAAAGTAAAAGAAAAAGGCAAGAAAAGTCATTTGCATGATAATTGGTTACATTAGAGTTTTGAGTTCACCTGACAATACAGTTATTGAGATTAGAGTAGGATGTTTTTAAATAGGCTCATAATTAGAGAATCCTTTCAGCAATTTTGGTTTTCAGTGTTCAATCAACCTTTTCAATAAGAATTGAACTTAGTTAAAGAGCATGTCACAGTGTGCAGGTTGTAGTTGTTGAGTTGGGATCATCCCAATGGTCCATCCACTTGGTCTACGAGTTAATTGTTGACTCACACAAAGGACATCATCCCCACTGGAGCCAGTTGTTATCATAGTCTAGTTTCAAAGTTAAAGAGCCAGTGGTTTTAATTTTTATTAAAAATTCCTGACGCGTTGACAGTTAAATTGTCAGTGTTTTTCTTGAAAATTTGAAAGAGAGGCACTAACCAATCGAACAACGGCACAACTAAAACATGTAATTTAGCATATAGTAGTGAGAACTGCCATTTCATATGGAAACACTCACCTCTATAGCTTTGATTGAGTTTCAAAATTCAAATTATTGGTTCAAATGGTCACAAAATGAAGGCTTGTTGGTTCAAATGGTTACAACATTAATATATATATATATATATATATATATATATATATATATATATATATATGGGGTTTTATTTCAAAAAAAATAGACATGTATTTGGTTTATGTGACTATTTGACAGTTTATTGTTTATTCAAGAAAAAGGTATGTTAAGGGCCCCACAAGCCTGATTTCCATATGCCACCGAGAAGTCCACCAAGTCGAAACAACCAACCCACATGCCAAGTCAAATACCAACGCCCAAAGACCAAGTGCCAGGCCATTAAGGAGTATAAAGTTTGTGCACAACAATGTTTACATCTATCCAATATTGAAATTTCCAAACGAAATCCAAGTATCGAATTCCATTCCAGTGTTGAACGAGTCCAAACGCTCTACGCCATGTGCAATCTATTAAGGCTCAAATTATTAAATCAGTTGTGAAATGGATGGTGCGAAGTGTTGAATCAAGTTGTTAAAGATCACTAGATAAATTTTATTTTCCGTTGACATTAATCGTGGATACATAGAATTTCAAGATGGGAAATTTATGGTCAAAAATTGAGGTGTATTGCATATTTTGTTGACTCAACAGTCAAGCTTTGACACTAAGCCCAGCACACATAAACTAATATCGAAATCTACTAAGAAAATATGTAGAGTGTATCTATCAGTTAAAGAGATCTTTGAAATTCATAAAGGCATAGCTAGAGGTCTCTAAACACACCTTACAAAGAATGATAAAATTAAAGGTGCTTTATGTGAATAATGTTGAGAAAGAATTGTAGGAAAATGCCCAAACCCTGATTCATCAAAGCTATGGAGATTCGACCAAATGGAAAAATATTTCATGACAAGCAGGCCGTTAATGGAACATCGATGGTAGACATAAGTGGCAAGGTGTTTCAAACATGAAAACAGGTATATCAAGGGCTAGTTGGAGACAAATGGCACATTGAAGATTTATTCTAGATTATGAAGGAATTATTTGACTTTAACAACATCAAGAATTCAAAATATATTTGCAACCAATCATAGATTTAGTTTTATTTTTTATGATTTTTTATTTTGTTATCCGTTTGAAAACTTTTTATTATTATTTTTGTTTACTTCAAAAAAACATTTTACACCTAGAAAAAAGGCCTTATAATTTGCCTTTAAATTCCAATAGTGTGTAATAAGTGGGGGTTGGAAATTTTTGCACAAACCGTGTGTATTGTGTATACCTCTGATATTAATATAATTTGTTGTGAACAATGATACTTGTACAATTTGCAAAGATTTTTGTGTGATAAGTTACTTGTTTGTGTTTCTAGTGTATTCGTTTTCTTCTAAGCCATAAATATGATTCATAAGTTTTTTTGCATTTGGAAATAAGTTAAATTCGAACTCTTTTTGTAAGCCCATATTTACATTTTCCAAATTGCTCATATGTTTTTCAACTTAAATGTCACTCACAAAAATCATATGGTTTCTCTATTTTTGATGTTTACTCCCTATTGTCTTCTACCATAACTTGATGATGATTTGTCTAAGAAACCTAAAGCTATATTGCCTCTATTAAACTTATTCATATAACATGTAGCTAGAAATTTTATGTCAAAGACTCCATGCCCAATGGTCCCTGTCCATCTTCCTTCCAAACAAATTTCATGTGTTACCAACTAAATCTGGCCAATGAGCTAAATTTCCTACTACTAAAGTGACAGTGTGTAGTAAAGTTTTAAGGAGAGATCCCTCTACAGATTGAAGGGCCAACCTTCAATCTAAAGCGGTTAGAGGTTAACTTATTTTTTCCCTCTACATTCGGGGCTTTTTCTAAGTGATAACATGATTTGTTAAGCGATATTTGATTATATTTCTTTGAAATTGATACAGTAATTATGATTATCCAATTCTTTCAAAACATTAAATAATGGTTTCATTTGTCAATAGGTAGAAGATGATTATGAAAGAATGACTACTAATACCCAAGTTGATCCAACTGGGCTATTCAGATTTGGACGGGATGATCTAAACCATACTATAAACCATTATAAGGTGAAAAGAGCATATTTAATGAGGACTCTACCACCTGAGAAATTTGAACAGCTGGTGAGATTCACATACACTCATGACATGCTATTTAGCGACGTTAATGATGATGATCATAACAGTGAAAATGTAGTGCATGAAGAACAATTGAATGAAATGATTACAGGTTTTTTGGGGGATGGAAATAATGATGACAATAATGATCATATGGTTTATAGTAACAATAACAACAGGGGTAATTACCACCAATGTAATGTTGATGATAAAAACTTACTCAAAGACTCCATCAAGCAAGCAACAAAGACACCCACGTTCAAATCGGGTGAAAGTAGAACCTTAAAAATGACATGCACATTAATGTTATTATAAATCAATTCATTATTTGGTTGGTAAGAAAAATGATTCACCACCCTTCTGAAGTGAGTTGAAATCTATTTCTTACAATACATTGTCAATTGGTGTACGTAATTAGTAAGCATTCATCAACTTTTTTTATATTTCTTTAAGGAGATTTTAAAACCATATATTGTATATGAATAGTCATAATATAGAGTGACATATAAACCATGTTCATCATAAGTCAACCATTCAATTGATCTAACCTTTGGAAGTCTTACAAGGCATTAAAAACTAAAATATTTCCTGAAGAGAATGTGTAGCCATCAACTTGTGAAGAGGAGCGCCAGTTGTTGGTTGAGTTGGGGATTGAATATAAGAAAATTAATTCATGTAAAAATGATTTAATTTTACACAGAGATGAATATCAAGACAAGGTAGAATGCCCTGTATGCAAAGAGAAGAGATATCATACAAATGTAAAAGGTCCTACAATTCCAAAGAAATTTTTACGACACATGCTAATTATACATAGACTTAAACGAATGTTTCATTGCAAGTCACTTGCAAAATTTAGGACTATCATGCAAAGAATGGGAGTAAAGACGAATTCATGTGAATTCTAGATGACTCTACAGAATTGAAATACATAGAGGAAAAATGGCCAAAAAAATTCAAAGATGAACCCTGTAGTATTAGGTTTGGTCTTACAATTGATGGAGTGTACCCATTCTCTTTCATGAGCTCAAATTATACTTTTTGGCCAATCGGACTGATAGTATACAATATTCCCCCATGGATGAGTGTTAGAAAGGAGCACCTTATGCTAACTCTGATTGTTCCAAGAAAACATCAAGTTAAAAACATGGATGTTTATCTTGCGCCTTTTATTGATGAGATGAAACAGCTATGGAAAGGCATAAGAATGTATGATATATCACTTCCTTCATCAAATAGGTCCTTCATGTTGTATGGCGTGCTATGTTGGACTATTCATGATTTCCCAGGACTTGATTTTTGTTCCAATAAGATAAAGTAATTTTGCCTATTTACACTCATAGTTTATTGTCATCCCAACTTTCATACTTAGTTTTATATTATTACTTCGATGTTATTAACCTTATTGAATTTTAGGGCTTCAAACGAAGGGGATATTTTCATGTCCAAGATGTGTAGAACAATTTAAAGGGAAATACTCTAAAGATCTTCATAAATTTATTTATGCAAACAACAAGGTTTTTTTACCAACAAATCATAGGTTTAGAAACCTCCACAAGAATCAAATTGATGGAAAAGTTTAAAATAGAGGCCCTCCCATGATTATGGGTCCAGTTGATGGGCTTAAGAAGTATGAAGATGCTGAATTGAAAGCTTGGCAAGATTTTTTGATGGGAGTGATTCTATTGAAGAGCTAGAACAAGTTGTAATTAAGATGCCAGAAGGGATGAAAAGGAAATCCATATTTTATGAGATCCCATATTAGAAGGATCTATTTATATCTCACCTATTAGATCCCATGCACATCTTCAAAAATTTCCCAGATTCAATTTTTATACTTATAACAAGCAAAGAGAAGGACACCTTGTCTTCGAGGAGAGAATTGCTCCTTTGTGAACCAAATTTGATAGAAACTCTTTGTGGCCAAACATGGAAAATTAAAATATGCAGAAGCTCCATGGATTTTGAAAAAGAATAGTCCAACTAAAAAAATGTCATATGTTCAATAAGGACACATATTGGCTATGGGTCATCATTAAATAAAGCTTTTACAATTGATGTACATATCACAAGATTTAAAACACATCATTTTCATAATTTTATGAAGGTATTATATATGATCAATATTTAACATTTATTGGTAAAATTTATTAGGTACTAAATATATTTTGATATTCTATTTTGTGACAAAAATAAGTAATGATGATATTTGATAAATGTGTTTGACAATATGTCATGCCATTGGAAATTAGGGGGGATCCATGTCTTACTGTTGACTTGAGGAACGCCATAAGTCATTTGTTAGCATTAGCAAGGTACGTGGTATGGAATTTTCATGTGTGAGAGGCTTAGATATATTGTATTGCGTTTTAACTTTTCCTAAAGGTTCATACTAATTTAATATTATTATATTAGGTGGGTGACATCCAAGGAGATCCACAAATGTGAAGTGCCAAAATGGAAGAAGAAAATTGTAAAAAATGTATGTGTATTTGAGAAGGAGCTCCTTACAAGTTTTGTGGACCTACAAGTCCATTTAATTATACACCTATTTGATGACATTGAATTGGTGGGTGTCGTATCGACGAGGTGGATGTTTTTCCTTGACATGTATATGAAAACTATAAAAAGATATGTTCGATAAAAGGCACATCCAGAGGGTTGCATGGCTAAATGGTATGTTTTGAATGAAGTATTTTTCTTCCTATATGTATTCCTTGGTAAGGATTTTGAATATGGGCCACTCTTCTAGGATGAAGAATGAGCAGTAGATATTATTGATGGAGAAAACCCACAATATAATTGTGTTCAAGTAGAAATTAGTAAGTAAACTCATGATCATTATGCTTGTTTTTATTGTGATCATTAATTTACACTATAATTTATTTTTCAAATTAACAACATGTCCTTTGGAATTTGAAAGCATGTTGACATGTAATATGTGTATACGAAAGTTCTATACTTGACAAGTTCATCGTGTACCACATGACCTTTATGAACAAATGAATTGATTGTACGATAAAAAGAGAGAAGAAGTGTTAGAAGCAAGGAGACAATTTAAGAGATCGAACCCAAGGAATACCCCATTTCCTATTGATTTGGAAGGGGAATGGGGCAAAGATTGCACACTAGAATTGGTTATTGAACAAATTAAAAATCAAATAGAAGATGCAAGTATAGATTCAAATATAATAGAAGAGGAAATCAACATGTCTAGAGGATGTGAAAGAAAGGTACAGTTGGAATGATACAAAATTTTGTTTCCTTACAGTTTTGACAGTATTAACTATTTTAATATTCGTCATTATTATTATTTGTTTTAATCGAAATAAATGGTCTTTCACAGGTAAGAAAATATCCAACAATGTGGGCATATGGTCGACATTATTGTGTAGAATGTGTAGATGTAAAGATACAATCCTTCGATTGTGGCATCATGGTTGACTTCAAGAAATCTATTCGATCAAGCTCAAAAGATAAGAATATTATTGAAGGGAATCTACAATATGTTGGGAAAATACAAGAAATTATTAAGTTGGATTATTGTTCTTTTAAATGTTGTATTTTTATGTGTAGATGGTATGAAGCATTTGAGAGGACACAAAGACATGATACCCATAGTGGATTTATTTCTAGACATTCCTCAAAGTTCCTACTGGAGGATAAGGAGCCTTATGTTCTACCAATTCATTGTGAGCAGGTACTTCTTTAGCTCAAAGAATTAGAAGTCGTAGTGATCAATAATATATTAATGCATTTTTTATTGTGAATATATACATGTGTTTATTAATCAATAAAATCATTATAACATACATATAATATATGTATATACTCGTTCATGTGCAAGTATTTTTCTATGAAGATATTCTGGAACCGAAATGGATATTTTCCATACATTATGATCCAATATTAAGGCATGTATTTGATCATGCATTAGTGGATACTAAGAAAAACAATGATGGCCAACAAAATGAGAGAGGGATTAGAGAACATTGAAGATATTGACATCCATGATGATGTTGAAGATGGTTATGTTCGGGCACAAGAAGAAAACAATACAGAGTTACATGATGTTATGGAAGACAACAATATGGATGGTCTACAATCAGATTGCAATTATGATGAAGATGATACAATTAAAGATGAGGATGATGATAATATCAACTACTTGAAATGTCATATGAAAATTGACAATGATACAATGGATGGCATTGTTTCAGGCAATGATGTTAATGAACAAGACTTCTAAATTTTTAGAATTATTTGTAATCCATGTTTAAAAAATGATGATTCTTATAGCCTAAAATTTGAAATGCTTCAACGTTATTTGTGTCAATACAAATTACCTATTGCAATATCATTAAAGTTTTCAAGATATGGTATGAATTGTTGGCATAAAAAATTAGGATTACTTGAATGCTTCTTCCATTGATTTGTATCAACATATGTTCATGAAGACATAAAAGTTAATAAAATATTAATGTATGTATCTCACAATGATTTGAATAAGAAACTTTGTTAACTTCATTATTTTTATATTGTTTGCATTTTAATGTTGGTCAACCCGCTCTTACATTTAATTATTGAGCCAAGTAGGCTTTAATTTTTACAAGACTATCACGCAAAGTCTATGCTAAGGCACACGATGACTAATATAAAATAATCTCAACCCAAATTTGTTGCACACACACTCTCTTAATTCAAAAAAGTTGTTACACACTCCACACATATTAAATGAGAAGAAATATTGCAGAATAAGCTACTATATCATTCAGCTACTCTCACAGCACTCCTGAAAACCATCACTCATTCAATATACACACATAAAAGGAAGAGAAATCCAAACTATAACAACAAAGAAAATAATTCACTTCCACACAAAATTGAGGGACCGATCTAGGACTTTAGTTGTCACACCATCCAAATTTTACTGCAATCAATTAAATTACACACAGAATTAACTATAATAGCAACAATAACAACAATCACATAAATGAAAAATATTTATGCAATGTCATTCAATCACTCTCATAACACTACTGAAAACCATCACTCATTCAATTTGCACACATAAAATGAAGTGCAATCCAAATTGTAACATTAAAGCAAATAATTCACTACCACACTAAACTGAGGGACTAGTTCAGGACTTAAGTTTTCACACCATTCAAATCTCATTGCAACTAATTAAATTACACACAAAATTAATTGTAAGAACAACAATCACAAAAAATCCCCAAGGGATAACTCAATTGGTCGAGTTCTCGTTGCTAAGTACCTTTCCTTGACACCCTTGGGTTAGTCCCGACCAGATAAGCCAACGGGTAGATCCCTTTGAGTGGATCTACCTGGATTATTACCTGTGGATGTAGCAGCCACTTAGTGAATGTGAACCACAGCTGAAAATAACAACAACAATAACAGCAGTCACATAACTGAGAAATATTTATGCAATCTTTCATTCAACCACTCTCACAGCACCCCTAAAAACCATAACTCAATCAATCTACACACATAAAAGGAAGTGAAATCCAAACTATAACAAAAAGGCAAATAATTCACTACCACACTAAACTGAGGGATCGGTCCAAGACCTAAGTTGTCACACCATCCAAAGATTACTACAATTAAGCTTTGTTATTTGTTGGGCTCCTCCATCAGGCTTACATGGATAATGGGGTCACCTCCGACCAATGGTGGAGAAGTCGAGCTGGCATGCCTACCACAAGGCTGCACCTATGTCACCCCACCCATTTCATAATGACACTTTCCTTAGGTGCCCCTCTATCACCCCCGTGTGGGGATCGTTGGGCGGAACTAACGAGTAAGGCCTCCTCTTAGCCAATAACATATTCATCAGGCTCACATGACATCTAATGTCATCCTGCTTGTCATTAGAAATTCCAAACAAGGATTTTCAGGATGCATGATTCGTTGGGCACCACCTCGGCTAATGGCATAACTACTGGGATGATATTTCAACCCACTCATTCTGGATAACATCATCCCATGAATCATTTTGTGATGCAATCTAACTCTTATAGGCTAAAGGCTTCAAGCCACATCATCGTCCTTCATCCAATCACTTGAAGGGAAATCTCAGTGTGCCAATCACAAGCTTCCATGACTAAAGTTCTACCTGGATGAAAGATAAGGTTGATCATCTCCCTCTATAAGTATAAAACTTCGCCTCCATCTCTGCAACACTTGCCTACATTCGATTTCTGCCATGGATATATGAGAGAGACCTCTTCGGAACTTGTGCTTTCTACTTGGCCTTAGTCTCAATGGTCACCCAATGAACTCACCTCCTTTCTGCATTTACATCCTTCCATCGATCCATTCCACCATAGCTCTGTAGCGGTGGTTGTGCTGACGTCTGAATATGTGCCAACACATTTCCTAGCCCGCAGGGGTTTGCTAAGGCACAAATGGGTGTTAACCCTCCTAAGAACTTGTTGACAATGCTGGACCCACCAATATTCAGGGGATCACCCCGGTATGAAGTCCCAACTAGACCTCACATCGTTTGGTGTGGGAGTCCCATCCGGTATGATGGCCTGGTTGCCATTGTCTTAAGGATATTCCTCAACTCTTGCTTGTCAGCATAAGAGAGTGGTTCACTTTGTCTTCGAGAAGTGAGGTTCACATACCTGATGAGTGTAAGTGTACTTGTGTCAATGGTTCTTTAACTGTGAGGGGGAAAAGGTGAAGGTGAGTTCCAAGTTGAAAGGGATTTGTTCCAACTTGGCTAGGAACACACAACACAAAGGACATGCACAGCTTCTGGTAGAGAAGTCCACTTGGATGTGGCTATCACAACATATAAGGTAAGATAACAAGTACAACACTCACATATCAATCTAAGACGAGTGTGGCAGTTGTTGCAGTAAGGTTCATGTGAAAGGTCTATCTGATGTCCGGCAGAGAAGTCGACACGAATGGGACAACATATACAACACATTTCCATTAATAGATGATGCATTACAACAAATGAATCAGTTCAGATGTAGAACACATGGTTAAAGAAACATGCATTACAAGTGTTAAAGATCAGTCTTACAACAAATACAATACATGTATGAAAAAGTGTTGGCCTGTTAATAGGCTTTTGAATTAAGTGAAAGTTCCATGACACATCGTTACACCATACATCACTAACCTCGTTAGTGGGGTGTTGGAGCCACTACTTACTCCTCAAAGAAAAGATTACAGACTCTCTTGGCTATGTGGGAGGCGCTGAGGTGAAAAGTCCTTTCATGTACAAATGAGGGGGGTATTTATAGCCAAGGGTGAAACTGACCCTTGTAGTTGTTCGACTACCCTCATGACCGTTTGACTTCCATGACTTTCCAACTTACATGACTCTATGTTTCAAAATCATTTATTTCCATCTTATTTATTTTGTACAAATAATGATCTAATTAGTTTGAATTTGAATGTGTTATATTGCAGTACTAGCTTATGGACAATTACTTTGTGCGACAGAACTCATAGAAGAGTTTTGGTGGTACTTAGAGTGGATAGTTTGTATATTTTTATTCATAGGGCACATTGACATGTGATACAAACTTTGTGTATTTTTATACATGGACAGTTTATGGCTATACATGGACATTATTTTAATTTATGGGTAATTATTATTTCAATTTACGAATGTTCATGTAATATTTGTAATTTGTATATATATTTTCACATGGATAGTTTATTGATACATGTATTCACTATTTTAGTTTAAGGATTTGTATTAATCTTGTTTATGGATGCTCATTAATTTTTGAATTTTATGGATCTGTTAAAATTATTTCGTTAATTTAATATATATATATATATATATATATATATATATATATATATATATATATATTAACTTTTATTAGTAAAATATAACAATTTTGATTTCCAATTTCATAGACTAAGAAAATAAGTACAATTTGAAGTTATGATGCAAGTCACTTTGATACTTAAAATGAACTAAAATATATCATGAATCAATTTAATATTGAACATGGAAATAATTAAAATGATGCTTCATAATGGCTTATAGAAAATGTCTTTTAGTGCAATCAACATGTATGTTATTACAATTCTATATGTGTGTGTGTGTGAATAAATTGTGACCCGCCCATATACCATTGCATGGACAACTTTTTTAAGTATTTCAATCAATTTCTTATCTCAAAGTTCAATTAAAAAACACAAATAGGATTGAAATAAGTTTTATTCAATTTTAAAAGATGGCATGTAAACAACAAATAGGTTTTATTCAGCGTTATTTGTTTTGAGATTATCTACAATAGCTTTGCCATAACATGATATAAGTTAATTGTATTGAAATTTAATATATAGGTCAAAAAACAATATATGGCAACATTTCTATAATTTTATAATGTTATCGACTTTCCTAAATTTAGAAGTAATTATCCAAGTATTTCAATTAATTCTTTATGATTGAAATAAGTTTTATTCAGTTTTTAAAAAATCAAATATGATTGAAATAAGTTATATTCAATTTTAAAAGATGTGGGGATGTAAAAGTTACAAATACAAGTTTTATTCGATTTATTTTGTTTGAGGTTATCTACAAAAGCTTAGTCATAATGCACGCTGTCAATAATTTTATTGTGCTCACACTGAAATCAATGCACAATGTTAAACTAATTACCTTGAAATTAATGTACACCATATATCTAGTTACATCAAATCAGAAATCAACATCTTCACTTAAATCAATGCATCTAATGCAAACATTCAAATAGGATGAGAAATTAACATCTACATTAAAATCAAAGCATCTAATGCAAACAATCAAATAGGATTATAAATCAACATCTACACTGAAATCAATGCACCTAACGCTGCAAGCAATCAAATAGGATTAGAAATCAACATCTACATTGAAATCAATGCATGTAGTGCAAACAATCAAACAGAATTAGGAATCAATATCTACACTTAACATAGTTACTGATCAAACGAGAAAGCAAACTGATACCCGTTTTTTTGACGTAGCAAAAAATCACCCGATTTTGAAAAGTGGTGATGCCAAAATACACTTATTTTTAGCATATTTTTGGCACTTCAAATTTTGTAATATATCAAGTATGAACATTTTTTTTCGATGTTAGTGATTTTCATGCTGATTTTGAAAAGTGTTGATGCAGCATCAACACATTTTTTTAGAGGGCTTGTTTTTTACACTTTAAATTTTTTTATGTATCAAGTGTGAACATTTTTTTTGTTAGTGATTTTCATCTTAATTTTGAAAATGGTTAATGAGCATCAATTCTTTTTGTTTAGAAGGCTTAGTTTTTACACTTTAAATTTTCTAATGAATTAAGTGTGGATAATTTTTTTATAAATTGGTGATTTTCATGTTAGTAATAAACAATAAAAAAATAATAATAAAAACATGACAAAAAATATTAAATACAAAAAATATATAAAAACAAAAAACAAAAAACCTATAAAAATGTAAAAATAAACATAAACATAAAAATAAATAAAAGTAAAAATAATAAAACCATGTTAGTATTAAGATAATTTTTCGGCTAAAATCACATGATAGAATATTTATCGACGCATTTCGAACCAACCAGTGTGGTGGTTTGAAACGCGTCGACAAATATTCTATCATGTGATTTTAGCCGAAGAATTATCTTAATCTTAACATGGATCACAGAAGCCTAAATTTAAATAATAAGCATGTTAGCAATAAAACATAAAAAATATATATATATATAAAAAAATTAAAAAAAACATAACAAAAATAAAAACATAAAACATGTTAGTAATAAACATAAAACATAAAAATAAAAAAGCATGACAAAAACAATCAAATACAAAAAAATCTATATAAAAAAATAAAATAAAAAAACCTATAAAAATGTGAAATAATAATAATAATAATAATAACAAAATAAAATTAAAAAATAAAAAATTAATTTGAATAAAAAATTAATGAAAAATAAATCAAATAATAAATGATTTTTTTTCAAAAAAAATATATATAAAATTTAAAGAAAAACAAATGGATCCACCAAAAAAAATCTAAAAACATTTTTTTCAAGTTAAAAAATAATAATACTAATAATAAAAACCTCATTACGAAGAAAAAAAAAAAAACAAAAAAAAAAAACAAAAAAAAAAAACAAAAACAAAAAACAAAAAAACTTAAAATAATTAAAAAATAATAATAATAATAAATTAATTAATTAAAATTAATATATATATATATATATATATATATAAACAAAATATAATAAAATAAAAATTTAAGAATAATTCTTTTAAATCAAAATTATAAAAATAAAGAAATAACAAAAAACAATTAAAAAAATAATATAAAAAAAAAAAAAACAATTAAAAAATAAAAATAAAAACAATTAAAAAAACCCAAATTAAAAAATAAAAACAATTAAAAAAATAAAAAATAAAAACAATTATATATATATATATAAAGACATGAAAAAAAACTACAATTAAAACATAACCCCCCTCACCCCTAGTCCCTCTTGCCCCTCCACCACCCGATCGAACCCTCCTCCCTCATCGTCGTCTCCTCCCTCACCCCCATCCCTCCCCTCTCCTCTCCTCCACCCGACCCACACCCAACCCCTATTCCTCACCCCCCTACCCTCCTTACCCCCATCCCCTCTCTGCCCCTCCGCCACTTGATCCCTACTGCACCCCATCGTCGTACCCTCCCTCACCCCCCTCTGGCCTCTCTCTCCCACCATTACCCACCTCCCCTCCCCGCTCAGGAATCGGCCTGCAGCCTCTTGGCCGCTAGCTAGGGGCTCTCCCCCGCCCGCCCGAGGCCCCCATCCTGCGGCCTCTTGGCCACTCACTGGGGGCCCGGGTAGGGAGGCGAGGGGGGTTAAGGGGGGTGTAAGGGAGAGGTGAGGGGGGAGAGGGGGAAGGCCGATGCGGGTGAGGGAAGGGGTTGGGGTGTGGGTCAGATGGGGGAGCGGAGAGGGGGGGACGGGGCGAAGAGGCGGGTGAGGGAGCGGACATGGATGGAGTGGGTTTGGTGTCGGGTGGTGGAGGGGCAAAGAGGGGACGGAGGGGTAAGGGGGGCAGGCGGGTGAGGGACGGGGGTGGAGTGTGGGTCGGGTGCAAGAGGGAAGAGAGGAGGGACGAGGGTGAGAGAGGGGATGGGGGTGAGGGAAGGGGGTTGGCTCGAGTAGGGAATGGGTGGGAAGAGACGGGGGTGAGTGGGGTTATGTTTTAATTGTTTTTTTTTTTGTTTTTTCATTGTTTATGTATATATATATATATATATATATATATATATATATATATATATATAATTGTTTTTTTATTTAATTATTTTTGATGATGATGATGATGGTTAACGTCCGCTGAGATCAAAGATTGGTCTATCGGACCTAAAGAAACAAATTATTTATTTTGATTTAAGATTTTATTCCTATGCTTAAAAAGCTTAGAGAGAAGCCTCCCAAGCTCACTATAATTTTGACATTGTAAAAGGCTAGGAAGGTCAGTATTGTAACAAAGATTGTGAAACTGAGATCTAATGTGGTTGTACGCGGGGCACTCTAAGAGGAAGTTGTTTTCATCCTCGATGTTCCTATTCTCACATATATGGCAGATCCTTTCCATCCATAGCGTTTTAAATTGTTTTTATTTTTTATTTTTTTTAATGGTTTATTTTTATTTTTAATTGTTTTTTTTAATTTTTTAATTTTTATTTTAAATTTTAAATTTTTTAATTTCGTTTTTTTTTTTAATAAACCTTTTTTTTAATTTTTTAATTTAAATATGTTTTATTTTAATTTTTAAATTTAAATATTTTTTATTTTAATTTTTAAATTTAAATATTTTATATTTTAAATTTTTTATAATTTAAATTTAAAAATATTTAAAAAATAATAATAATAATAATTAAAATATTTTTAAATTTATTTTTTAATTGTTTTGAATGGAGTTGTCTTAATGCGACTTTTTGGACTTTCCAGTGTTGGAATCCAGTGGAAAAATTTGAGACGAAATCTTGATTTGTGTTATTTAAACTAGTTTTTTAACTGTATATATGGATTCAGCACCCTGAAAATCCCCTAGGGCACTTAGATTGCACAAGATTACCCATCAAGCTTGTGATTTCAATAAATTCCTGCCAGATTTTAGAGAAATTTCACTGGAAAAACCCAACGTAAAATCTTCCAAACAGTCACACTAAAGACAACTCCCTTTTGAATTTTTTTGTTTTTATTTTTATTTTTATTTTTATTTTTATTTTTTTATAATTATTTTTCATTTTTTTAAATGATGTTTTTATTTTTAAATTTTTTCTTTAACTTAAAAAATGGTTTTTCTTTTAATTTTTATTCATTTTTCTTATATTATATATATTTATTTATTTTTATTCTGTTTATTTTTTTATATATTATTTATTTCGTTCTTTCTTATTTAAATTTTTCATTTTTACAAACTCTTTTTTTCTTTTTTCTTTTTTCTTTTTTTTCATTTTTATCATAAAATTTACTTTACTTTTTGTCATGAATCGTCCCCTTCTCACCCCTAGCAGTTGGACCTTGGTGTCGCCGCGGATTTTTTTTTTGTTTTTTATTTTTTTTAATGTTGTATTTTTTTTTTTTTTTTCTTTTTTTTTATTTGGTTTTTATTTTATTTTACTCTCTTTTTTTTCCTTTTTTTTCTTCTTTTCTTTTTTTTACAATATTTTCATTTTTGCATTTCTATATATTTTTTTATATTTGATTTTTTTGTCATTTTTTTAATGTTTTATTACTTTTATTTTTTATTTTTTTTTCAATATTTAAATTTTTTATTTCTATATATATATATATATATATATATATATTTGTAGGGTATGTGTGGATGCTTGTCTAACAACCCGATCTCATTATGTGCAATTTGATAGTTGATTTTAACTTTTTCATTACAATGAATCGAGTCTACCCCACAATGTGTTAATTTCATGGTTGGTCTTTAAGTTTTCATTACAATGGGTTGAACTCACCTACACTGCGTGTCAATTTGATAGTTGATTTTTAAATTTTGTCCGCAATATATCAAGTTGTCTTAGGCTAAGATTTCAAAATCACTATACATTTAGCATTTAAAAAGAATTACTCTTGGTATAATAACTCTTTCATTTAGGTATTTATTTTTTAAGTTTTTTTAGTCAGAAATTTTTTTCCATAATGTCATGCTTAAAATATTTGAAAATTTAAGATTGTTTTGTAGTCATAATCTTTGGTTTTAATTCCATAGTTGAAAAATTGTCAAGATTTTTAATGTTTCTCTAATTTGTGATATTTTATCTTTAATGTTATGGTTGAAACCAATTATAAATATATTTTCTTAGCACCATGCTTGAAAATTGTTGGAATTTTAAGGTTTTTCAAAGAAGTGATATTTTAAATTTAATGTCATGCTTAAAAATCGTTGGAATTTTAAGAGTTTTCAAAGACGTGATATTTTATTGTTAATGTCATGCTTGAAAATCATTGGAAACTTAAAGTTTCTCAAAGTCACGATATTTTGCTTTTAACATCATTACTAAAAAATGTTGAAAATGTACCTTGAAAAGAAAAAGAAAAGCGTTATTCTGGCATCAACATTTTTTGATTTCAAGGTGTTTTTTGCACCAAACAAAGTGGATTTTATTGTTTTTCATTGTTATTTTTAAAAAATATTGAAAATTTACTCTGCAAACAAACAAAAAAAAACCTTATTCTGACATCAACACTTTTCGATTTCAAGGTGTTTTTTCATGTTTTTTTGGGATTTTTTGGCTCGATTACCCATTTTGAGGTAATAGTTTGATCGATAACTATGTTATTTAAATCAATGCATCTAATGCAAGCTCAATCAAAAGAAATTAGAAATTAACATCTTTACTGAAATCAATGCATCAAATGCAAGCAATGAAATAGAATTAAAAATCAACATCTACACAGAAATCAACGCATCTAATGCAAGAAATCAAATATGATTAGAAAGCAGCATATGTACATGGAAATCAATGCATCTAGTGTAAGAAATTTTTGTCCCTTCTCTCGCCCCTCCATCTATATTGATATCTCCCTCTGTCTCGCCTTCTTTGTCTCTCTATCTCACCCCCCCAAACACACACTCTCTCTCTCTCTCCATCTTTATCTATCTCTCCCTCCCTCCCTCTATCTCCCTCTTCTTTCCTCTCTCCCCTTTCCATCCATATATATCTATATCTCCCCTATCTCTCCTTCTTTATCTCTCTATATCACCTCGCAAACAGACACATTGTTTCTCCATATCTATCTATATCTCTCTCTCCCTCTCCCTCTCTTTTCCCCTTCTCTCCCTTTGTCTCCCCTTCTATCTCTCTTCCCTCCTACTCTCCTCTCTCCCTCTTTTCCCCTTCTCTCCCTCTGTCTCCCCTTCTAGCTCTCTTCCCTCCTACTCTCCTCTCTCCCTCTCTCCCTCTTTTCCCCTTCTCTCCCATGTCTCCCCTTCTATCTCTCTTCCCTCCTACTCTCCTCTCTCCCTCTCTCTCCATCTCCCTTGTCACTCCCTCTCTCTCTCTCCACCTTTCTCTCTTTGTCTTTCTTCTTATATCCCTTTATCTTCCCCTCCAACTCCATCTCTCTCTCTCCCTCCCTTTCAATTCCTCTCTCTCTTCCTTTCTCTCCCACCTCCCTTTGTCTCTCCCCCTAGTCACTCACTCTCTTTATCTCTCTCCCTCTCTTTCCACCTTTCTCCCTCTATACGTCTTGTACTTCTTCCTTCCCTATCTTTTCCTCCAACTCCATCTCTCGAGCTCCCTCTCTTTCTCAGAGACTCTCTCCTCCTCTCCCTCTCTCCATCTTTGTGTCCCCCTCTCTCTTACCCTTCTCTCCCACTCTCTCCTCTATATTTCAAAAATTTTAAATACGTTGACAATTAAAATATTATGTCCAAATTTTTATTTTTATTTTATATCGTACAACAATTTAATTTTTTATATAATACATATTTAAAATGCAAGATTTCAAATGTGTGTTGTACATTCACCTCGAGGGAAAATGATAATTTTCCAGATAAATATTATCTAAAATTTTCCAAAATATTAATGTTCCAACTACCTCCATCAGAGATACATATAGTGGTTTATGTCTTCCAATTGAAACTGTTTAAGTTTTATTTCTTTAGGTAGCTTTAGGTTATGATTACTTCATAATTTTAAAAATATTATATATTTATTATGTTAAATTTATTATAAAAAATAGGTTAAATAAAATTAACATATTGAGTCAACTTATATGACTTTTTTTGTGTTAATGATTCTTTATTTTACACCTACTACGTATATCAACCACATTTATTAATGTGGTTGTGCTAATATATATTACAATATAAAAAAATTTATGTTATATTAAAGTAAATAATATTATATTAATACAAAATTAATAAATTTAATATTAACATTAAAATATATTAATATCAAATTTCATAATTTAATTTAATAATAATAATAATAATAATATATTTTTAACATTAATATTCAACTTAATAAGGTTTCTACATGACAACAAAAATTATAATAAAATTTGGAATTTTAAAATGTGGTAAAAACCTAAATTTTAGATCTTTATTAATTCTAAAATCTAAATTATGAGATTGAAAAAAAAATTATAGAGGCTTGATCGACCCATAGCACTTGATCGAACCCCTATTAACCATGTAAATGGCTTAATCGAGGCTTTACAAAACCCTCGATCGAGCTATTTGAATTTGAAATTTAAACACTCAATTAAACCTCTAAAGTCCTAAAATCCACAATTTCAGCCCCCCTTCTGCAAAATTTCCTGCAACACCATTTTGCACCCTAAAGGACTTAGGGAAAAAATTGTCCTTAGATGTCAGAGTTAATCATGTTGGATTCATGAAGGAATCCTCTATCCAATGGCAAATGAGTTTGACATTTTCAAATTCATATGATATTTTTCATCTAAATTCTTTTAAACATAATGTTTGAAATTTTTTTGAACGGTTTTAAAGAAGTTGAATAAAAAATCAATTTCATAAGATATACACTATAGAAAATTTCAAAAAATACCACTAACTTTGTTTACGAGTCCTCTTCAAAATGGTACTCTTGGTTTTTCAATTTATTTAACTAGTTGAAAAAAACCTTACGTGAACATGTGTCTGCAAAATGCAATTCAAAGATTACTTTCCCAACTTTGAAAAATAATAAAATATATAATTTTGCATAAAAAAAAAAAAAAAATTAATATGAAAAACTTAGCTCTCTCCGTGTAGATCATGTTCATATATATATATATATATATATATATATATATATATATATTAAATTACACATTTTAGACTAAGTTATGCTATGTGAACATATACATACCACTTAAGATGTGTGAAAAATTGCAAGGACAAACATTTCATTTGATATAAAATTGACATATTATACGACATTGATAAAAAAATAAATAAAAAATAAAATAAAATAAAATTGCAAAACATATCATTAGGAGAACAACATAATTCTCCACAATTTGTCTTTTTACTCTCCGAAAACAGCGTTCAGAACTCACGAGGGTCATTATGAATTTTTGGTCATGTCTTTTGGCCTTACCAATGCACCTTATACATTTCAAGGTTTGATGAATTCCATTTTCAAACTCTTCCTTAATTTGTGTTAGTATTTTTTGATGATATACTAATCTAAAGCCAAGATGAACAAAATGGACAACGGTCCAAAGGGAACCAAAGAACACTTGAACCATAAATGTTATCAACAATTGCGATTATCTTGGGTATATGGAAACAATATTTCCAATAACAACTTATGTTAAAATTTTGATGTTCTATGTTGTAACAATCACTTATTCCAAAACTTCTTTCTGAATCAAAATTCACAGTGCTTATATGAATTTTGAGAGCTTCAATTCGATAAAAGAGGTAAAACTTGAAATTTCATCGCCACTTTTGGCCCAAAAATGTAAGTCATCTTAATGCATTCACCCTCAAACAACTTTCTTGAGATGTACACCTTGTGAATAACATTGAAGTGCTAGGTTGAACTATGAAAATGTAATAAAGCTTATGACCAACTTATGTGATGATGGTGGAGTATCTCTCTCTTAATGGAAAGATCTCTTAAGAATATGGTTTAAGGGGATTGAGGCACCATGAATGATGATTAAGAATCACTCGAATGGTCATGGTTATGACTCGTATAATTTTAAGATGTCAAGATATACAATTATGAACCAAAACACTCATAATTGGTATATGATGATAAGTGATAGACAAAGCAATGTTTAAAGGTTTAAATGGTCAGAGATGACAACTACAATGTAAGAAGGAATGTTAGTATAAATTCTATAATGAGGCCTTGAGAAAGTTTATGCACAAATTGACTTTAAAAAAAAAAAGTAAGAATTGACTAATAGATGGTGTACATGACTAGTAAGCGCTCATTTTTCATGAGTGTTTGGATGATATAATGAGACTTCATATAGAGCAACTTATCAAGTTTGTGCCATTGGCACTGAAAGAAGTTATTGCTAAAACACAACAAGAATATAAAATCTTTTTGTGATGATAATGGTAATAGTAATTCCAAAGTCCTTCAAATTCCAAACCAAAGATAGTGTTTGAAGCCAAAAGTGAAAGGGAAAAATCCCTAGTACAACTTGAAGAAGGGTGCATCTAACATAAAAGAGATAAAGTGGTAGTGAATTGTAAACATGATGAGATGAGTCAATATTAGTGATAATTACTAAATGATAGATAAATCATTGGGGCTTAAACATCCCCTTGTATGAGCAGATTGAGAATGACAAAAGATAATAAACAATGACGACCTAATGATTACATGTTATTGGATGTAATAGCCTTGGAAAGGGTAAATAAGGGATGTTAACTAATGAAAAAAAATCATGGAATTTAGGTTTGATATTGATGATTTCAGGAATGATAATAATGCCAATAACAGCTTAGTGTGAATTTCACTAAATTTCCATAGGTAGGAAAAAATACATGACTAGAGAGTAATGCTCAAGATGATGAGGCTTACTTGAATGTTTAATGGTGAAAATATATGAAAATTGAGCATATTCATATTGTGATTATACCGAATTCATAAGTTTTCTACCTCTTCTAATATAAGTAGAAATGATAACTGGAAAATATTTAGTATCTTGATGAGATTTTGGCACTCATAGTATGATGATCGCCCACACTAACAAATATAGATTCCGAAGGGATGTTCAATGATATTATTGCATTAAATATGATAGTTGGTATTTGTTGGTTATACAGGATAATGAATTTGATTTTGTTGATAAAAACACCAATGATGCTTGTGGTGTGATATGCATTGAGATATATTATCATATTTATGATGTTAAACTATGTTATTAGATTGGCATGTGGTTCCATTTATGATGTGATGTAATGATATATCTTTGATATAGATATGTTGATGTTATAATTTATAATGGTATTTCATGATGTGAAGCATGTGGTAATTGCATGCAAATTTTACGATGAGATGTAAAATGATGTCATGCATGAGCATGTAGTGCCTTACTATTTAGAATATTGTGATAACAATGATGCCATATTTGCATTATGACATGCAAGAGTTAGCATGTGGATTATTTTCTATGAGATGGTGATGTTATGATTATAACTAATGCACCGATTACATGTTATGAGTTGGTGATTGATAGAAAATCTACCAGTAAGATCAAAGGGTTAGTTTGTTTGATGATCTTGTGGGAGCCCATACCTACAAGGGAGAATGGGTAACACCTTATGGGTTGTGGACAAACTCAATCGACGACTTATGCCATTGTTTCTGTTGTGTTTTATAATTCTCGATGGGATATGGGACCATCTTGAGAAGGCCAAGTGCTTGTTATTTAGTTGTGATGTTGAAGTCCAAAAGTGGATGGAGTTGTGTGTGGGACTTCGATGCCAAGGGCTATACCTAATAGAAGTTGTGGAGGGAGTTTGGGTTAGCCTTTTGAGACATATGGTGTACGTGCGTACCAAACTAGATGTGTGCCTTGGTGCAAATAAGGTTTGAGCCTTGGAGCTCTAGTATACACTGATGGAGCTTTAAGCATGATTTTGAAAATTGGGAAAGAAGATCTTGAGAGTACTTGTGCTTTACCCTGATGCTATGATGTAAATTTCAATGCATGTTGTGGCCACTTGATGGCCCTTATACTAGTTACAATAGAGAATGTTGTGTAGAAGAGAAAAAAATAAATAAAACTTATGTTATATGATTAAACTTAACTCTGAAACAAAGTTCATTGATGAGGGAGAGTGTGTAATGTCCATATAATAAATTAATAATAATAATTAATCAATAAATGATAACAAAAGTGAAAAAATAATAATAATAATAGATTGAAAATTGAAAATAATAATAAATAAATTGAAATTCATAATAAATAAATAAAAGAAACTATTTTGTTAAAAAATAAGAGTAAATTTATGGAAAACAACAAGTTCATAAAAAATAAAAGATTAAAATACGAAAAAAATATGGAAAAAGTCAAGGGAAAACTTAAGACAAAAATAAAAAGTGTGTCCCCAATGGGGGTGATGAAAGACAAGACAAGGGTTCTCAAAGGGGTATTAAATCCCCTCCCACCCGGCGATTGAATGCGGATGTGTGTTGAAGAAGCTAGTCGAGGCGCAAGGAATGAGTAGGTTCGTGAACAAACGATGGTTATTTGGATAGTTTAGTCTACTCTAGGCTGTGACAATGGGTTTCAGGGAATGGGTAGAGCATCATTGGTGGGGATTTCCTTCCTTGGTGTGTAGGGTGGCTATTTTTCACAGCGAAATCCTTCCATCCACTCTGAGAGTGCAACAACAAACATTAATGCAGGCGATAATTTGTTCAATTTGGCCAAAGAATTGATTTTGGGCATAATCATTTGGGACCCTGGTCTGTGTTGGGTAATCCTAGTCATGGGCGAACTTCTAGAGTGAGGGGACGGGAAACACCTTGTGGGTCATGCCGCTTCTACGTTGGCTAGTGAGGCTTTCTCTCTTCTCTGGGTTCAAGTATTGCTTTCTTGTTTTTTTCATTTTTCTAGTCCACATTGGCCTGCTTATGTCTCTGTAGCGGTGAATGGTGTTTGGTTGGGGTTGGCGGGGGTGGCTTTTGTGGTTGGTTTCCTCCCAATTCCAGCTTGTGCCCTCGCTTTCTATAGTCCTTTGCTTTTAGTAGTCTGAAAGGATTGCAGGTTAGTAGTGTTTGGAGGTCTTGGGTCTTCATTCCCAGGGGTTTGGCCAGGGAATCTTGTTCTTAATGGGGTGTCTACAGTAGTTTGGGCTTGTGGTGTTGTGGGTGGTGGGTTGGCTTTGGTGAGAGGGGTTGCAAGCCCAACTCAGTTGGGTGGTCAGGATGTGGTTGCCCTCTTTCCAAGTGTAAGTTCAAAGATTGGCAGTGCTTTGTTGAAGTTGGCTTGATAGTCGTCAAGGAGTCTTGGGTATTCTGGAAGTTTTGTCCTTTTGATTGTGGGGTATTTGGGTCGTGTCTGTGGAGTGGGTTATGTGAGGGGGCCTATAGGAGGATCATGCTACATTAACATGAAGGAGCTAGGAGAGGAGATATTCCTCACGGCCAAGGTATAGCTCATCGAGTGGAGCAGCAGAATTATGGAGAAGAGGTGGAATAGCAGCGTGCCCTCTCGCTAGGGAGAGTGGTCTTACCTCCACCTTTTGATTCCTTAGAAGCACAGCTAAACTAGATTATAACATTGGTGGAGCAGTTGGCCCGAGATCGCCATGATGATCGAAATGAGTTCATAGCTTTTATGAATGAACTCCAACACAATCAGTTCCATACGTTGGATCGCTTAGTTTCCCTTCATTGAGGTCAAAAGAGGCTTCAAGATAGGTTGGATCGCCTTGAAGGCAAGATGGAACACATAGAAGAACATGTCCATGAGGCATTTCATCAACAGCATGGCAATGGTCTAGGTGACCTGGAACCACAGAATATAGTTTATTGAGGATGACAATTGATTGCATTTTGATATTTGGGTGCTTTTGGTTACTTTGGGCAATTTGCGTACGGCCCTCCAATTTTCTTATGTTTTATCAGTAGCCTTTTGTCATTACCACTTGGCCAACAAGTTCGGTAGGAATGCAGTCGATGAAATTTTGAAGATAAGCTCCTCAAGATGTAACTATTTTCAGAATTAATAGAAATTTTCGATCTACAAAATCATATATATATATATATAAATATATTGCATGATGACACATGGATTATGTGCATAAAGATTTTCATTCGGTTTTTGCTACAAATTGTTTTATTTATTGAATGAGAATGAGGATGTGAGGCATTTTTTCCAATGGATAATTATGGAATAAGAGGGATTCATTGGCAACAATAGTCGACTAAGGACTTCAGGATGGCTAACAATATAAAGACCAAATTGCAATTATGCTTATGGTTGGTTGGAGATTTTTCCCAACACATTTGTTGTGGTTTGTCGGATCAGAGGACAGTGCACGACAATTCAATCTCTACAAAGTTGTAACTGAATCATTCATCTCACATGTATGTTCTCATCACCCACTATAACGATGGATTATGTAATTATTGATTAAATCTTCTTTATGTTTATTAACTTATGGTTTGAATTTATGTATATAGTTTGTACTTAATTATCTTTTTAAGTTTGGGCTATTACATTGCACCTCCCACCCCCCGCCCCCCCTCTCTCTCTCATTTATGTGCATAATAGTTGCAATGGCTTGACATTAACATATCAACTTACAAAGTTCATTGCGTTTTCATGCTAAATGCCATGGCAACCTCAATCATTACCTCATATCACTTGTAAGATATCATCTCTTCTTCTTCGAGCAAACTTATATTCTTTCTACTAACTCCCTTCTCAACTTATTCATTATGTGTTTTCTTCGGAAAACTATTCACCTTCAACTTTCAAAAGGTCTTAATCACAATCTTTTTTTTAACTATTGTCTTTTCATTTGTATCTTAAGATTCACCATCTTCTATAGCGATTCACTTCCTACAACATGACCTTCCCATTGCCACTCAACAATGTACTCCTTCAACACTCCAATCTCCTTCTACACATACAGAGAAATTTCCTCTTGACCATTACATTTTTTTCTTACACAATATTCACTATCCCATTATGTAGCATTGCCATGTTTTGTGGCACTGCCACATTATGCAACAATGTTATCATGCTCTATGGCATTATCACTGCCCCTCTAGTGCATGTTCATAGCCTCCTCCTCAGTGGGTAGGGACTCCTTCAATTCACTCTTTGCTCACTTTGGGAGGTCTCTATGTCTCTATATTTTTTTTGGACTTGGTCTTTCAACTATGGACTCTTGGCTCATCTCTGAACCTCTTCTGTGGCCCTCATTATTAATCAAGTCCACCTTAACTCGTAGGTGTCGTTGTTCCAAGTTGTTCCCTTAATTGTTTTCTCTGCATCACTTCACCTCCCTTATTCCTTGATACCCCAGGTAAGTATCCATTTTTGTCACAGGGGCCAACAAGGCTCTCAATTGCCCCCCTCTTTGAGATTTCAATTAGTTGTGAAGCAATTTGCAACAATATTTGTGAAAAACATCCCACTTGATTCATAGAGAAATCAATCGAATAGAGTTGGAAACAAGGGTGGAATGTAGATTTCTCTTAGAAACTAATGTTGAGGAAGAGGTTAACAGTTGGATCCCTGAAACAGGGAACACATGCACTAAACAAACTAAATGCATTAGGACCATAGACTTGTATTGTGAAATTAAAAAAATAAACATCATGGGTAAGGTGCTTGTGAAACGATCAAAAGCTCAATAGGAAATCTTACCTAGTATTGATGATGTGCAATTGCAACTGAGGAAACTCAATGACAAAGTCTCTTTTGGCAAAGAAAGTGGCTAACTTGGAATTTCCTAGCGCTTAGGAGGATATGGGGGTACCTCATACTATGCAAATGGTTTCTTCATCGAGTTAAATGTTTACTCTGATAATTTTTGTTTATTATATTAGAGGTAGCAAGGCTACCAACCATAGGAATGATAAAACCCAATTTTATAGTAAACTTCCAGACTATATCACACTTTTTTGTGTATATGAAAGTATGACATCATATGCTCCATTTATATTGCCAAAAGAAACCTTTCAGTGCTACTAATATGGCTTCCCTAATGGCAAGCTAGTATTCGCAAAAGTAATATTTTATATCAATTAATATAAATATATGCCTAACATGACCAAAAAAAGCACATTCACACTATAACTAATCAACCATTATGTTAGTAGGGGGCACCACTCTCTTGTAATTGTCCCCATTGGCATAAGAAAAATGGTAAATTGGAGCTTACATATTGTTGTAGGCCACATCTTTCAACCAATCTGCAATTAACTTTTTGTAAAGAGAGGCATTTACGTTGTAGAAACAATTCCAAATCATGCTCAAATTTAGGTATACCTGAGTTAATAAGGGAATTTTTAAATAAGGCATGTGAAAGAAGTATTGTGGAGTAATACCAACGAGATTTTTTGGTATTTTTACATAGGAGGGGAGTCCAAGCAACAACATATTCACAATGCAACGAATCAACCATTATGTATGTTATACTAGAGATTATATGTTGTTGCGGGCCACATTTCTCAATTACTGTGGAATTAATTTTCTGCATACATATGTTTGTCTCATACAAACAATTCCAAAATACACAAATTTTAGGCTTATATGATTTAGTAAGGGGCATTTCTAAATATAACATGTGAAAAGGGTATCATGGAATATTTTAAGTGATATGTTTTTGGTATTTTTGCAAAAAGGGAGGGAGGGAGGTCAAGCAACAGGAATATTCATGATGTAATCAACCAACCATTATGTTAATATGAGGCACCAATACCTTAGGGTTGTTCCCATTGGCAGAAGGATGATAGTACATTGGAGCTCATATTTTATTGTGGGCGGCATCTCTTAACCAGTGAGAGATTGATTTTTTTAAGGCCAAAAACTTCCTATATTTTTCTAAATATGAAAATTAATTATAAAATATTTTTAAAATAAAAGGAAAATTTATTAAAATAATGCAAAATATGAAGAAAAAAAATGAAGAGATTTTAAAAATATAAAAGTAATAATTATAAGAATGTGAATATGTTTGTCAATTGGAGTTATCTCAGGCGGTTGGACAGAATGGTTGTTGTCTTCCACACCCAGGTTCAAATCCCTGTGAGTGACATGATGAGTTATAATGCCTTGATAAATATTGTTGTAATGGCTTCATGCTTATGAATATTGTTGTATTGGATTTGATCCTTGTGAACTCAAGTGAGTGTACTTATGGGTTGGTTTAGTACCAGCAACCTCACTCTAGCCCTTGACATGAGAGAGATGGTGATTTCTTTCATCACAAAAATACTAATAATAATAATAAATAAAATAAAATAAAAAAGTGAAAATACAAATTCAAAAAAAAATATTAGAAGCGGGCTAGCCCAATTGGTTATGGTGAATCTTGTTAGGTATTTAGCTAGTTTCATGCCTACAAATGTCCAGTCTATATTCCCCTAAATTATGCGCAAAAAGTTTATGTTGACAAGTCTCATGGTCGTAATCCACAAATGCAAGGAAGCAACCTAGGGTCTCCCCATGAAATTTTCCTTGGATTTGCAATTTCTTTCCAAATGTAAAACAAATTTTATTTTGAACCTTTTCAATGTAGTTAAATTTTTGTTTAAAAATGTTGAAATTCTATATAATGAATGGTATAAAATTATAAATCCCAAGGGGTTGGGCCAACCAATTGTGTCCAATGGCATTAGGAATATCACTAGTTCTATGCCAAAATGGATATGGTTCAAATCCCCTTAGGTAAGGCATTGTATTATACATTGATGAGTTCTCTAGGAATGTCAACCATGAATATGTGGGCAAGCCTTTGTCGAGTTTCATCATGAGATTTTCCTTGAAAAGATAACACAAGGGATTAGCTCAAATGATCATCACGAATGTTGCAAAACATTTTACTATTTCTATGCCAACAAGTATCAGATTTGAATCTCCTTGTGTTAGCTACACTAGTCTACATAGATGTGCTCACTAAGAATGTCATCCACAAATATGGAGAAGCATCCCTTGGGTTTCCTCACAAGGTTTTCCTTGAAAAAAGGGTGAACAAACCATGTCATTATATTGTAGTGTAAGCATCCCACTAATTTGAAGGGAAGGTTGACATGCTAATGCCTCCTTACAAGTAATTTTGTGGTTTAAACCAACCTAGGTTAGGCATGCTAGTCTATGTGGACAACTTTACTAAGAATGTCATTCACAAATGTAAGAGAGAATCCCTTAATTTTTCCCACAATATTTTCCTTAGAAAAAAGTGTATAAATAAAATTGAAATAAAAATTCAATAATACTTATGAAAATTGCAATTTTTTGAACTCTAACAACCATATAAAAATATCAAAATCTTTAAAATAAATCAAAATTTTGGTCTTCACTTTATCTTGAGGTTTTCCTCATTCTACCATATAGACACAATTGTAAATAAGTTATTTACTAATATAATAATTCCACAATCTTAAAGTTCTATGAATTCATTCTATTTTAGCTATTCAAAATAATGGATAGGCAAATCAATATCTTTCACTTGAAATTCAATAAGAATCATTTTAGATTAATCAAAATGTCAAAATTAACATTGCACATTTGGTTCTAATAAGAATATTCGAGAATGTTGAATCCATTTTTACATAAAAATAATAATTTTATTACTCCAAAATTACAATTTTGATAAAATTTCCCTAACCAAATTTCAACCATTACAACCCAAAATATATATATATATAACCCCTTCTTATACTAAATAATTTCTTATATTAATTTAAGAAACCATATTCAAAAACTTCAATTACGTAATTGATTTAGTATTTTCCATTGTAAAGTTCATTCTTCTACAATGTATCTTCCAATAGTTGATGCACACCCCTAATGCGTTGATAAACTTACCTACCTATGTCCACGATGAGCTTCAATTCATAAACGCATTGACTCGTTGTTCAGAGTGCCATATCCAAAGGTACATGACCTTCCAAATTTAAAGAATTCTCAACTGATGATTTTATTATATCAGATATTTGGAAAACTTATTAAGATTGAAATATATTGTACTTTTATATTGTAAATCTATAACATCGAAATATTAAAATAGATTATTTACATTAATTTTGTTCCTAGAGTGCAGTTTAGCTGGTGATCGCCATGATATGAAATATTGTATAAATTAAGAGATCCCGGGTTCAAATCCTCAGGAAATAACCTAGCCTGTGGAGAGGAGGGCAGATCATAGACCCCAGAAATATAGTGGTAGCAGCCAGAATCAACCATGTGTAACGCAAAGATCCAAGGTTCAAATCCCCAAAAATAACATGGCCTATGGAGAGGAGGGCAGATAATAGGCCCTAGAAATATAGTGGTAGCAGTCGAAATCGACCCTGTGTCACGCGAATATGAACCTGGCCCAGTTGCCATTTCCTTCAATTACAAAATAATAATAATAATTTAATTTTGAAATCACTTACAAATATTAAATTGATGTATGAAATCCTTTCATTTAAAATTTACTTACCATGTTTTCAAAATTAAAAATTAAAGACTTCATAAGATTTGTTGAATTCATTCAAACAATTTATCATATGTTATGAATAAAATTTATATAAATATAATAAAAATAATGTAAATAATAATAATCATAATTAATGATTAACTCACTAACTAATAGTTAGCATTGAAGAGACATGTCTAAGGACATGTCTGTTAGTGAAGGGGCACCTGCCTAGGGTATATAAGTAGACCCTCACCCTCATTTGTAATCGTCACATCAATTCTTATACATTATTCAATATACATTACTTATCCTAGAATGGATGTTTACGTCTTACTTTGTTCATTACATCATATATAGCAAGATTCTTGTATAGTAAATGACAAGTTTCCATATTCCATAAATTGTTGGAAGGATAACCAAACCCAACTGGTTGGAACCATCTGCTCTATTGTCACCAAAGTAAAATTTTGTACATGATTTTTTTAGATATACATATATTATTGAATCATTGATTTTGTCCAACATTTTGCAAATCCAAATTTTCTTTGTCTATTTCAAAGATGTAGTTGCTTTTACATAGTACAAATACAAAGTATAAAACAATTTGTTGCATTTGACAAATCCCTAAAATTGTTAGACTTTCTCGAGCCCAACACCTAATATTCGGTTCACAACAATTAATTACTGAACGAATACACGGTCAGATTCCTACACAAAATATTTAGCAAAAGCAAAATTACTCAATCTGAATCACACACATATACAAATTTTTGTGCAATCAACAGTGCTTAATTAATAAATTAATCACAAAACTTACTCCCATCCTGACATAATGGTCCAACTAAGAAAATATAAATTACAAAACTGATCGTCAACCTCTCTGCACTCTTGGACCCAACACACGTTCACTAAGAAGCCTCTCTCAATCTTGTGTTGTTTTTGTGTCTTAACTCCTTACTTTAGGCTCAATTTATTATTTTCCTAAGCTAAGATTGAAAGCCAAAATCAGCTCGCCAAATTAACTGCAAATAAGTGATTTTACTTTAGTTAACTATACTATATTTAGCTTTCTCTATTTTAACTCAAGTACAATTCATAAATTTAGCTTTTCTTACATGCACATCTCATGAATGTCACATGTAGCACATTTGCTCTGTAAATGAGATCTAAGATAATTAATAAGGTATTACAGACTTATGTACTTGGATTAGTCTATGTCATTATATGCAATGGATCGATCAGATTGTGAAATACATAGACTTTGAAGCAGTTAAAGACTATAATAGATAAACACATAAAAACACAACAGATTTAATAAGGAGTTCACCCAATACTCCTGGGCTACATCTCCTAGTCCAGCCTTCAGTGTGGCCTCTCTATTAAGTCTTCAAACAGAGTTTTTACAATAATGAGCTCAGTTTGAGCCTCACACACAACAGATGCAATTACAAGAGCTTCACTTGAATCCCTCAAGCTTCCTCTGAGTACACAGACTCCCTCACAGCTCTCAATCTCTGTCTCGCATTTGCTTGCAACACTGCCTGCCTATTTGCGCTATGTCTGTGGCTTTTAAAGCCATTATAAATTGCCTGTTCGTTTCATCTCCTTGTCCTTCAGTCTCTCGGGCCTCTGTCTGTTCGAATCCCTCTTCCAGCGTTTCCCAGGTATGGCATAACACCTGAAGGGGAGGTGGCCACCGATTCCGTAACGTAATAATGCCCGAGTCCCTTGAACTCCATCGGATTCCCAAACATGGTCATTTTTCATCAACACAGAGAAATATGCCTAAAACAGGAAAAATCGCCAAAACATGATATGTCGGACTTCAAAGACCTTTAAATATGGTTCAATCCCCTATCGAGTCCGCCCACTGGTCGCATATCACATATAGAGATGGCTCTGTCTTTATGTATTTCGTTTAATACGAAAATACACTAAAACGTTGTAAGTCCCTGCATTCCGGACTTGAAATTTTGTCTAATATTGTTAATGAACCCTCTCGGGTTCGCAACATCGCATCAGCGCCTTTCCCTTTGGTTTTTCATTTGTTCACGAAAATGCGATTTACAAAGGAAAACATAGTTTTCCAAACTTCAATATATATGCAATTCCACCTATCGGATTATCGGGTCCGTAATATCGCTGCCCTTATGGGTATCGGCCCCGCTCCACTGCATAGTTCCGATGCAATGTGGCGATGCGATATATCGCAATCGCTCATCGCAATAACCCTCGAGCCATTATAAAGCGCTCCTCTGCATACTCTGACAACGATCCACCGATTTAATATGGGTCGTTGATCTACGCGCTTGATCGACGGTCCAGATTCACTCTGCCATTCGCTCATCGCAATTTATATATATAAAGCGTCGATCCCCACCGATAGTCTCTGCTGATCACAGTCGCAAGACTCATGTGGATCCCGCCGATCTCTGTTGAAGGTCACCGCCGATTGCGATTACCGATCCAATCTGGACCATTGATCGGCCAGATCGAACGGTTATTGTGCCTCACTTATTCTGCCTGTCTTTTTATTGATTTCACGGGTTTTGGGCCTCTCGATAGTGTTTCTCCACCCTGCTAAGGGTGTCCCTCTTTCGTTGTTTTCGATCTTTTAAGGGAATTTTGGCTTTGGCATGATTTTTAATAGATTCATGAAGACTTAGAGAGTTCTCTCGGATCCATTTAGATCACGCCTCCCCACTGAAAAAGGCTTTTGGACCACCAAAAGTTGGGTTTCAAGCATTGTTTAAGTGAAGATACAGCTGCCTCACTTGCCCAATCTCTATCCATTTTGCATTGTTGGGTTTTGAACCTTTGAGTCCAATCCTTAGGTACTCAACATCTCCTCTGCACGTTGTCCTCACCTTCCTGTCCAGAACTGTATCTTCCTGCAGCTCATTGAGGTATTCAGGCAATAGATCATTAATGGAAGGCAATTGACTTTGCTCTTCAAGATCTTCAATTAATGAAGGTTCAAACAATCTTAAATTTTATGCATTTACCACTGAATAGATATGCATGTATGCTGGAAAATCAAGGCAGAAATCATTCTCACCAATTTTCTCAAGTACCTTAAAAGGCCCATACCTTATTGGCTTCAGCTTCTTTCCTTCACCTTGCATTATGTCCTTGCTGATATACAGCCAGACTTGATCGCCAACCTGGACGCTGTGCTCCACCCGATGTTTATCATACCTTGCCTTGTATTTGGCTTGGCTCTTTTCCAACTGTTCTTGCACTGCCTGGTGAATCTCTTGGCTTTGTTCAATGAATCTGGTTGCTTTATTCACATCACTGTGTCCAGCAACTGCTATATCTTTTTCAAAAACAAAATCCAAGGGAGACCTTGGTATAAAACCAAAACAGGTCTCAAAAGGAGATCTCTGTGTAGATGAATGTTCAGCACGGTTGTAAGCATGTTGCACATAACATAAATGTTCATCCCAAAGCTTGGGATGCTTGCTGCAATAACCCTTGAGCAACTGGATAACTGTCCGATTGACTACCTCTATTTGGCCATCTGTCTGTGGATGAAAGGTTGTGCTTTTCTTCAGTCTGGTGTCCATTAATTCCCATAGACTTGACCAAAACTTCCCAACAGATCGGGAGTCTCGATCAGATACTATAGAAGTGGGTAACCCAAAATGCACCCAGACATGCTGAAAGAACAATTTCGTTGTTTGTTCAGCTGTAATCTGATTATTACAAGGTATTAAAGTACACATTTTGTTGAACCTGTCCACAATAACATACAAATAGTCATGACCTTTTCTAGATTTTGGCAGTCCCTCAACAAAATCCATGGAAACACTTTCCCAAGGACGGGAAGGAACTGGCAGTGGAGTGTACAAGCCTAGTTTTCTATTGTTGGGCTTACTTTTAGCACACATGGTACACCCTCTTACATATCTAGAAATTGTTTCATGCATTTTTGGCCAATACCAGTATCTTTGCAGTTGTCCAATTGTTTTGCTTACACCAAAATGACATGATACCAGAGAAGTATGTGCTTCCCTAATTATATTAATTCTCTATGTTTGTGGAATGCATAGCTTTCCCAAATGATAGAAGAGTTGGTCCTTAATATAGTAATCCAATTCTTCTACCTTTTTGCCATTACTTAAAGCTGCATATACATCTTTAAAGTTTATATCTTGAGCATATTGCTCAATGTAGCTTTCATGCATTACTAAATTATGCTTAAGTATAGTAGATGCATTTATGATTGGTCTGGACAACATATCTGCAACTTTATTGTGTATGCCCTTTTTATATCTGATGACTAAATGAAACTGCTATAGAAAACCCATCCACCTATAGTGTCTTGATTGTTGCAACTTAGCTTGTGAGTGCAAGTACTGAAGTGGTTGATGATCAGTATGTATTATTGTTCCTTTGCCCATTAAGTAATGTTTCCACTTCTTCACACTCTGAACTAATGCATACAATTCTTTATCATATGTAGGATAATTAACTACTGCAGAATTAAAAGTCTCATAATGATAGCATATGGGTTTACCATGTTGCATCAACACTGCTCCCATGGCATAATCACTGGCATTTGTTTCGATCTCAAATGGTTGTTGAAGATTTGGCAATGCTAGTACTGGCGTTGTACTAATTTTTTCTTTCAAGGTGTCGAAGGTTTTCTGTTGTTTGCCTCCCCCACTAAAACACCTTGTTCAATCCTGTCAATGCATGTAAAAGAGCTACAATTAAGGAAAAGTTAGCAGTAAACTTTCTCCAATATTGTGTTGCCCCTAGGAAGCTTCTAACTTCAGTAACAGACTTGGGTTTAGGCTGATTTACAATGACTGCAACCTTAGAGGGATCTATCTTCAATTCACCACCCCCTACTATATGACCCAAATAATTCAAAGATGTTTTTCCAAATTCACATTTTGATAATTTAACATAGAGATTTTCCTTTTTCAAAATATCTAGAGTCTGCTTTACATGCTGAAAATGTTCTTCCCATGTTTTATTAAATACAAGAATGTCATCCAAATATACAATTACAAAATCATCAATAAAAGCCCTGAATACATCATTCATTACTCTCATGAAAGTCGCAGGGGCATTAGTTAAGCCAAAAGGCATAACTAGCCATTCATACATCCCTTGCTTTGTCTTGAAAGCAGTCTTCCATGCATCTTGCTCTACTACTCTGACCTGATGGTAACCACTACATGGTCCAACTTGGAAAAGTAAACAACCTCTTTTAGCTGATCCAATAGATCATCAATGCGAGGAAGGGGATAACGATTCTTGATTGTTATTTTATTTAGTGCTCGGTAATCAATGCACATCTTCCACGAACCGTCCTCCTTTCTCACCAACACGATTGGAGATCCACATGGTGATGTGTTTGGTCTTATGAACCCTTTCTCGAGCAGCTTTTGTACCTGCTTCTTAATTTCTGCGTTCTCTAAAGCGGATAACCTGTACATTCAGATGTTAGACAATGGAGCATCTTGCTAGAAATTCATATCATGTACAATTTCCCTTTTTGGTGGCAGACCTTTAGGTTCTTGAAATAAGATATCATATTCTAAAACAACTTTTTCTAAATCAGCTTGCTCTTTAACATCACAGCCTTTAAATACATTAGTTTTATCAGGTTTCTTTTCCTTTACAACCATCAGTAAAAATTGCTTGCATGAATTTACAATTCTTTTCATCTGCCCTGAGTTTATGAGAGTATAATTATTCTTGAGTTTATGAGCTCTTACAATATATTCGATTCCATCTTTAACAAGTCGATACTTATTTTCAATTCTATAGAATATGGCTTTTCTATCATACAAGTAAGGACTTCCTAAAACAATCCCACATATATCCAAGGGAACGATATCTAACTCAACATCATCTACAAACGCTGACCCAAAAGAAAACCTAAGTTTACATTGTCTAGTCACTTGTAGCTTTGCTTTATCACATAGCCAACCTAATGGATATGGCTTCTTGTGAGGTGTGGTTAGCAATCCTAATTTCTTTACAATTGCTTCAGAAATTAAGTTTACTTGTGAACCACTATCAAACAAAGTATCAATATTTTGAAGCTTGGAAATAACTCTAATATGAAAAAGCTCATGTCTTTTTCTCTCATTTTCTCCACTATCAATAGTTTGGGCAAAATTATTAGTAGATGCTTCAGAATTTTTACCTTTTATACCTGTGGCTACAATTGTTGTTTCATCACCTGAGTCCGACCCCAAATCTTTTTGTATAGCAGCAGCAGCCTTCTTCTTCTTGCCATCGAACTTCTTGGGTTTCAGCTCCGGATGCAAAGACCAGCAATGTTCATCATCATGTCCATCCTTCTTACAGTGAGTGCATGAAGGTTTGGCCTTTTGTACAGTATTTTCCTTCCTCTCTTTCCATTTCTACTTCCTCTTTTCCTTGTTTTTGCTTGCAGTGGGTTTTGATGATCCCCCAATCTCTGGTTTCACATTCTTGCCTCTAGCCTCTAGATGGGTAGCCTAAACAGATACCTCATCTATGCTAGTAGGGTTAAACATGAGAATGGTATGTTTCAAATAACTATGTAGACCACCTATATACTTCAGCAAAGTTTCAGGTGAGTCTAAAGAAATGCCTAGAATCAAAGCTCTTTTTCTAAATTCTTGGGTGTAACTTTGTACACTTTGCCCTTTTAATTGGCAAAGAGTTTGCCAACTCATCATAGCTTGCTGCATATAAGCTAGTGGATAGAATTATTTTTTAATTGCAGAAACAAATTCACTCCAGATAGAAAGAATTTTACCATGCTTCTTCAAGTCAGCTTATGCCCTGCCTTCCCATCATACCAAGGCAGTTCCTACAAGGCATAAGCTGGCCAGCTAAATTTTACTCCTGTCTGAGTCAATATTTTGCACCCTGCAATACACATCAATCTACCTGATCCAGTTATCTAACTTCTCTGCGTTTAATTCTCCATCATATATTGGCAGATCAAATTTAAAATCTAATTTAATCAAAGATGTTTTCTTCTTTTTATTTTCAGGGCTGTCAGGAGGTGTGGGCAGAGGAATCTCTTTTCCTTTCCCTTTGCCTTCAGAATGGCCATCTATAAGAGATTCTTCTGTTCTTTTGTCTTGTTTGGAAGTAGAAGAATCTTCACTTCGACCTTCCTTAAATTCTCGATACATTTCCTCTACCATGGCTCTCGTGGTCATGAAGTTGTCCATGAACTGAGATTCTAATTCCACGGGAATTTCTTCTGTCATTTTCCTCTTAGAATAGACTCTACCAATTTCTGGGTTAGTTTCAACCAATCCTCATTCTCCTAATTTAAGCTTTGATCTAGTTAGCATTCACAAACAGTCCAACACAAGCTTGTATAACCTTAGCAACCTAAAGCTCTGATACCATTTGATCTGTAAATGAGATCTAAGATAATTAATAATGTATTACAGACTTATGTGCTTGGATTAGTCTATGTCATTATATGCAATGGATCGATCAGATTGCGAAATACATAGACTTTGAAGCAGTTAAAGACTATAATAGATAACACATAAAACAAAGCAGATTTAATAAGGAGTTCACCCAATACCCCTGGGCTATATCTCCTGGTCCAGCCTTCAGTGGTGGCCTCTCTATTAAGTCTTCAAGCAGAGTTTTTACAATAGTGAACTCAGTTTGAGCCTCACACACAATGGATACAATTACAAGAGCTTCACTTGAATCCCTCAAGCTTCCTCTGAGTACACAGACTCCCTCACAGCTCTCAATCTTTGTCCTAACTCTGTCTCGCATTTGTTTGCAACACTGCCTGCCTGTTTGCGCTCTGTCTGTGGCTTTTAAAGCCATTCTGGGCTGCCTGTTCGTTTCATCTCCTTTTTCTTCAATCTCCCGGGCCTTTGTCTGTTCGAATCCCACTTCCAGCGTTTCCTAGGTATGGCATAACGCCTAAAGGGGAGGTGGCCACCGATTCCGTAACGTAAGAATTCCTGGGTCCCTTGAACTCCATCGGATTCCCAAATGCGGTCGTTTTTCATCAACACAGAGAAATATGCCTAAAACAGGAAAAATCTGCCAAAACATGATATGTCGGACTTCAAAGTCCTTTAAATATGGTTCAATCCCCTATCGGGTCCACCCACCGGTCGCATATCGCATATCGAGATGGCTCTGTCTCTATGTATTTCGTTTAATATGAAAATACACTAAAACGTTGTAAATCCCCGCATTCCGGACTTGAAATTCTGTCTAATATTGTTAATGAACCCTCTCGGGTCCACAACATCGCATTGGCGCCTTTCCCTTTGGTTTTTCATTTGTTCGCGAAAATGCGATTTACAAAGGAAAACATAGTTTTCCGGACTTCAATATATATGCAATTCCGCCTATCGGATTATCGGGTTCGTAATATCGCTGCCCTTATGGGTATCGGCCCCGCTCCACTGCATAGTTCTGATGCGATATGGCGATGCAATATATCACAATCGCTCATCGCAATAACCCTCGGGCCATTATAAAGTGCTCCTCTACATACTCTGACAGCGATCCGCCAATTTAATATGGGTCGTCGATCTGTGCGCTTGATCGACAGTCCAGATTCACTCCACCATTCGCTCATCGCAATTTTTATATATAAAGCACCGATCCCCACCGATAGTTTCTACCAATAGCGATCCGTCGATCGCAGTCGCAAGACTCATGTGGATCCCACCGATCTTTTCCGAAGGTCATTGCCGATTGCGATTACCGATCCGTTCTGGACCGTTGATCGGCCAAATCGGACGGTTACTTTGCCTCACTTATTTCGCCTGTCTTTTTATTGATTTCCCGGGTTTTGGGCCTCTCGATAATGTTTCTCCACCCTGCTAAGGGTTTCCCTCTTTCGTTGTTTTCAATCCTTTGAGGGATTTTTGGCTTTGGCATGATTTTTAATAGATTCATGAAGACTTAGAGAGTTCTCTCGGATCCATTTGGATCAACATTCGCATGTGTGCAACTCATTTGCACACTCTGCTTGTCACATGTAAGCTCCTAAAGAGACAAATAAAGGTCCTCTTAGTCAAGACACAAGATTAGAAGTACCATCCGAGCTACAAAACTCAACATTCCCTCTTAGCGAGGGAGATACTTCTGGAAGAACCTCCTCCACTTGGATTTTTCTCCAACACCACCACGTTATCCGTTGTTGTAGTTGCTCCCTCTGAACTAGAAGACTTCCCTGCTACCTGCTGTGGAATCTTATCTGAAGACTTGTTCCTTCCAACCATGCTCTTAGGATCTTAATCATGAGTGTTTAATAATGTCATATCATACTAGTTGACGCTCTTGGCAGTGCGTGAAGAATCATTCTTCCTTGCCACCTGCTCCCTCTCAGCAACTGACATTGTTCTTGTATACAAGATTCGAATATACCCGCAAGTTGACCCAACATATTGTATTAATGCCCCTATCTGATACCACGCACTACAGCTACATCCAAGGTCGCTCCCTCCAAATATAGAAGCATATGTAAATCCCGGAACAAAACTCTATATCCAACATCCTCTAAGGTTGATACTGAAAGCATGTGTACCATCAACCCTGGAACAAACAACATCCCTATCACCTCCAGAAATCCTCCTTACTCTAGTTGGAATCTGACACATCCAACCCCCTTTACTAAACACACTACAGTCTGAGCCTATCTCTGAAATACTGCGGAACACTGACCTTATCCCCGTCATGTGATTGGACGCTCTATTGTCCACTAGCCTCAATCTTATGCTAAGTCCTTCTAGCATGTCTATGGATTTGTCTCGATCCTTTGAGACACCCATGAATTGTGTTGTCAATCCCCTGATTAGTACAGTCTCCCTCTCTCCTTCTAAGGGCTAACCTACACCAATCCTATTGGTTGCTAGTATTGTCCTTTGTACATGTCAGTGGCTACTACCAGCAACTGTTGGCCCATGCCTATCGTGGCAAATCCCTTACCCAACGACTCTTGTTGGCCATTGCATCTCGCAGTTTCTCCGATCATTCCCACTATGGCATCCGGCTCACGGCACAATTCCCTGCAACCATCCATGGTTTTCATTTGACAACAATCTCGTCACCTCTTCTCTATCAACCTGTGGCATGTATCTACAGTTGCGCGACCTCCTAAAGCCTTTCCTCAAACATACTCTCAATGGTTGTTCCCACGGACCCTCAAGCCCACAATGAACCCTTGGTTCTTATAGTGGATTAGTTGTTTTGTCTACTGGAATTTCACTCAGCAACCAATCTGACAGCTCTCTACGCAGGTTGTCTCTCTGTCTGGCTCGGCCACACTGCACACATCTGCCTAATAGCTTCAGCCCCTCACAACGTGCACTTTTCACACGCTACCATGGTCTTGGGACTTTAGCCCACCTCCATGACTTTGACAATAGACCTGCACCACAACCCACTACCCTCTCCACACTTCGTCATGCTATGGGCTTTGACCCCTTCACTATGCAATTATCATGGGATCAGCCCTATGCATGTCATCCCAAACTATTGCATCACAACCTCACGACCTCAACCTTCCTACTCAGCCATTAGCTCGGCCCACGATCCAGCACCGCATGATGCAGTTTATGCACAGTCACGACACCACGTTCAAGTCCCAACTAGGAGCCATTATCGTTGCACCCACAACTCACTTCCTCTGAGCCACAGGTATGCCTACCTTGTCGACTTTCCAAGCGACTATAAATTCCAGTAGTTGAACTTGCGGGCTCGCATTGCAATTCCCGACGACGTATCTTGGCATACGTCAACCCTGCACTAAGATGACAGCAACTCCTCTGACAATCCCCTTGCTACATCTGCCTCTTGCACAGGTTAACCCTTCCATGCTCTATTGTGTATCGTGGCCCCTATTGTTTCGCACACCCATGCTCTGCTCACGGCGGATAACCTACTCATGCTCTGCCAACCATGTTGTTTGTCGACCCACAGCCTGCCTATTGTGCAGAATGTTCACTACCTCTACAATGGCCAGCCCTAATCTGCTTGCTCTGCAACCTGTCGCGAACTGTTCTGAACTCTGCAACAAGATGTCCTGTAGCGTACCCGACTGTGACTTACTGCAACATTGGTCTACCAATTGTCTGTGTGGTTGTGCCGCCAGTTGGTTGGATCAGGTTGTTGCCTGCCATCACAAGCCCCCATCGCCCATCCAAATTGTCCTCTTGTTCTTTTTTTTCAAATGGCCCCTTTTTTTTGGCCTATAAAAAATTTGCTTGTTAAAAAAACTTCTCTCGCCCAAAAAACAAAATCGTCGCCTTAAAAAAAAAATTCCATTCGTATGATCCCATCCAACCTGGCTTCAGCGATCCGATACAAACTAGCACCTGTAATTTCGAGATCGATTCATAGTTGGGCGTTGATACCATGTTAGACTTTCCCAAACCCAGCGCCTCGTATTCGGTTCACAACAACTAATTACTGAACGAATACACGGCTAGATTTCTAACACAAAAAATATTTAGCAAAAGAAAAATTACTCAATCTGAATCACACAAAAACAAATTTATGTCCAATCAACAATTCATTAATAAATTAATCACAAAACTTACTTGGGCTCCCTTCCTGGGATAATGGCCCAACTGAGAAAATATGATGATCACTAGCCTCTCTGCACTCTCTTGGACCCAACGCATGCTCACTGAGAAGTCTCTCTCAATCTTGTGTTGTTGTTGTGTCTTAGCTCTTCACTTTAGGCTCAATTTAGAATTTTCCTAAGCTAAAATATTGACAGCCAAGATTAGATCGTCAAGTGATGATAAGTGGCTTTGGTTAACTATCCTATCTTTAGCTTTCTCTACTTCAACTCAAGTACAAGTAATAAATTTAGCTTGTTTTACATGCACATCTCATGCACGTCACGTGTAACACATTTGCATGCATGCAACTCACTTGCACACTCTGCATATCACATGCAAGCTCCTATAAAGTCAAATCAAGGTCCTAGTCAAGACACAAGACTAGAAGTACCTTTTGAGCTACAAAACTCAACAAAAATCTCACATGAAGTAAATATAAAAGACATTAACATAAACTTAGTACCTTGTACCCATTCTTGCAGACCACCAAACCGTAAAATCGAAATCACCATAATATTCAATATTCCATATATCAACAAAAGAAAATATTGTGCCTTGTTTGAAAAAATTCTTACCATATTTGAGTTTGTTGCAAGCATTTGTCTGCATTATGATAATCAACGATCATCCCATGGTCTGTGTGACTCCATATAAAATTGATCCAAAGAATGCATACTTGAATGAGACCAATTAGCAATTCTTAACAAAAAAAAATTGATACAAGGATGGATGGAAAATTATGGTATATCATCTATTTCAGAATCATATAATACTGTTGACAGAATGTGGTCAAAGACCATTAGCATAAATTCCACAAGTGACATAATACCATGCATTTCTTAAACAGTAAAGTTTAAATTCTAGAGCAATTACGGAACCTCTTTCATGTCATAGAAAACTGAAAACAATTAAATTGTATTTGTTCCAACAATACGAGTTTTCTTCCCAGCGAGGTTACTTAAACAAGAAAGAAACAGAATTTTGGTCTTACGTTTTCTCAAATACAATTGTAGTTTGTGTGAAAACAAATCACCAATACACAATTAATGATTTGAAGTTTCAATATTGCCATTGCAATTGTTGAGATTTAATTGACCTGCAAGTCTACTTTTCCAAGAAAACTGACAATGTTGCCTTAATGACATTGTTTGGCACATAAAAATAATGCCATTATAGGTTGCAGGAAACTGTTGTTAGGTCATGAAAATCATTCCATTACATTCTGTTATTAATATTTGCATGCAATACACACATTTAACTAAAACCATGGGGAAAATAATAATGAAATTACTAGTAGAATAAGCTGGGTCCTTGTGATAACATGAACTTTATTAATTGTACCTCAGCAAATTCGTACTACTCAAAACTCTGTAGAAAACATTTCCCAGACACTAGATTATACATACATTCCCATTCATCTACTTACGTAAAGCTACTCTTAAAAACAGTCCAGTTGATAAGGGGAGATTCAGGGTGTGCAAGGATGATTCATGGAAGCTTTTTCCACGTTTTCCAGTGGCACTTTTCTTCAGAAAACTAGTGAGGAATCAGGATGTAATATCTGGAAATGGGACACTTCAAAGAAAGCAAGGGCCCTAATTTAATTAATCAGTCTGTGGGTGACATTATTATTGCCACATCTTCATGACTAGAAAATACTCATCCTCTCCACATTTCTCAAGGCACAAAACAACTCTTTCCCCAAGTTTACACATTAATTTTGCCACCTAAGATTTTGTATTTGGTTCAGGTTTTGTTAGCTCAAAACAACGGAAGAAAATATAACTCTAGCATGAAGGAATTTTTAGTCCCTCACAATCAATTGATTAACATATGTGCTCATTTTCATGATCCGGCATATTCAATCCAACACAAGCTCCTTAATTCCTTCACGGATCACTACTGAAGGAAAAATATCAAAAGTGCCAGGAAACATCACACAGCACAAATTTGTAACCTCTGTTTTCCTGTACATGATACCCTCAAGTTTCCAATTCTTACTCTTGCAAACAAGGAAATAATTAGATCTAAAGAATTATTGGGCATCAATATGCCCAAATGTTTTCTCAGAAATTAATTATATCCATTGTTAGAACTTAGACACTGTCCATAGCCATCTTCAAAACACAATAACACCACCTGTGTGGATCTCATCTATTATGGGCACGGGAATATAGAGCATGTTCTTCTAAAGTGAATTCTGAATAGTGCGCTGGATAAAATAATAATAACTGTCACCTGTGAGATGTAGAACACATGGTGACAGGGTGTTCTGTTAAGGCACTCCTTGTGTGAAGGTGCCAGTTCGAAACCCCATGGGTACAAAAAGTCCAGCCATTTTAAGGGTTGGCGTGACCTAGGCGTGACCTAGGCCGGGTGCAATCCGTAGGTGATTTTGATGGTTTACATGCCCCTGGGTCGCAATTTCTTAGCCAAAGGCTAGTCCCACAAGTCACAGACAAATTAGCAAAAAAAAAACTATGTCTAAAGGTCCATTTCATTACCAAAATTGGTGTCACAACATTTCCTGCATTTTTTGTTCCAGTTTCAGTAAAGTATGGACCTCCAGTCAATTCAAAACATATCTGATATTAGACACTTGGAGCTAACTACAAGTCATTCATATTTGTCAAATGTCTCGAACACTAGTGCATATCTATCTATCTATCTATCTATAAAAGTGCCCCCCATGTTAAGATTGTGTATCCTGTGCAAATTTCCTTTTAGTGCTGACATGCAATTTGTTTAATCACTGCAATATGACAAAAAGATAAAAATACTCAGTGTGTAATATTTCTTTCCATCTAGTGCTGTTGAATTTTGTTTCTTCCTTTTTATTCTTATTCAGTCCATGAATTTGAGAAAATGGTGGACACTCAGAAACAAGCAAAAGAAAAAGAAAATGCACTAGAAAAAAGGAACTCTAAGACAACAAAAATGAGTCAAGACAGACATCAAGGATGGAAAAAAGAAAAAGAACAAAACATACCATCAGCTAATAGATTGAGAAAAACCTCAGCATTCAACAAATACATTTAAGTAAGCTTCAACCTTCAACAATTTTACCACAGAATTGCACTCAAAGCCCATCTGGCATCAACTTTGTAGAAATCAAAATAATATGCACAAGTACAACTATAACAAGAAAATACACAATTGAAAGCAACAAGAACCTATGCTACAGGGGTGAGAATAGAAAAGTAGGAAATAAAGCATGCACTTGTCTCTTTTCAATAAAGAGAGGAATATAAACTTCAAATAACTATAAAACATTCCAAGCAATCTGTTCCTGATTGACAATGACCTCATTTTCTAAATAATACTAGCAATTGATATTTTGGGTCTAAAACAATGATGCAAAATTTTGATCAGTCAAATAACTTGCTTCCATATAGCTCTCGTGTAACATCAAAATATATCTGAGCTTCCCCAGACTTTATAGTGGGATCCAAAATATAGCATATCACCCTAGTAAAGGTCCAATGGACCTGTTATGGCCCAATTCAGGGGTCTAGATAAGGTCCTTCGACGAGCTAAGGTGGTACCACAAAAATTAGTGCCCACAATCACCTTGGCACGAATGCCCACTCTTTAGGTCAACTCCTACTAAGGCCATGGGAGGCTTCCCTAATCTATAAACGCAAAACTTCACCAAAAGATAAGTAGACCAGTGCATAAATATGGTAAAGGTAGGAGTTAATAGATTACTATTGATCTGGAAATGAAAACACTGCAGAAAAACACAGACCAGCAAACTGAAATCACTTAAACCTCAAGGTATTCTTCTAGGATAATGGAAGGTTGAGTGATAGAGGCCCTTAGTAGATAGATATGATGATTCCCGCGAATTACCTCTTGGTAAGCGTCTGAAAAGGGACAGCCGGGTCACTGCCTGGCACTTTTACAGACCTACAAAATGGAGAAAACGTAGAAAACCAGCAAGCAAAAGTGCCTTTTGAGGCCACCCACAAGTGTGGAAACACACTAGATCTATATATCAGTGGATAAAGAAGTTTGGACAGCGTATTAACAATAATAATAACATCCCAGAACTTCAAATCTGCAGTAAGATTGAATTTCCAGCAATATAGAAATTTCTGCAGAAATAGGGGGTTAAATCCCCCTTGCGTCAAGGCCCAGAAATTTATTCCAGCACTTAAACATAATTTCCAGCAGCTGAAAAGCTTGATTTTTGCCCCAGAAATTTAATAATAAACAATAGAAATCAGATCTAGAATAAAATAAGGATTACAAAGCTTGGTCAAACCCTTGGAGGAGGGTTTTGACGGGTTTTGGAAGAATTGTTATCACAAACTACGAATTGTCAAAATGCCTTGAAAATACCCTCCTAAAGTATATTTTTAAGTGCAGAAAATTGAAGGTTGGACAAATAGTATATTCTACGTCAAAAACCCCAAGGATTTACTACCCTTTTGAGATAAAAAGTTAGAATCTACCTAGATTTTTTTTTTGCATTTTTATTTTTATATGAAAATAGAAAATAAGGGAGATTGATTTTTATATTGAAACAGCAGTTTCTGTGATGTTTGTCACCGTCCTTTTTTCCTTTCCAAGGAGTGGAGTCAAGGTCACAACCCTCTCTTTGTTGGCTAGGCAATTTAGATCAGAAAAAGGGAATTGGCGTCAAGGCGACAATCAATCCCTGATCTAGTCAAGCATAGTGATACGGACTCTGAATGCTACAAGGAAGGATCTTGCTAAGAGAGAAGCTTCCAACCACTAGGCCAACATCAGTTCCAAACTTCCAAGTGAAATCGCACCCTTACTGAAGGAACCCCTGATAAGGGTCTATCCAATAATGAGGTTTGAATAACACCCAACATCGATGAAAGAGAGATGGAGACTAGTGCCTTAACCCCTCCCTCCACGTGACAAAGATGTCCCTTAATGGATCAACCCAGTGGCCTTGTAGTGACCCAAAAAACTCGTGTCTATTCTTTGAAGCTTTCTTACAACACAAACCAACAAGAGAAAGAATAGAATGTCAACCCTAAAGATACATTGAAACAGCAAGTTTTTGATGGCATGTGATCTCACAGTTCAACAACAACCTATTTAGGAGGAGGGTTAGCCATATATAGATTTCTTTGTAGCGGCTAGTTCCCTTCCAACCCAAAAATAATAATTCTTTGGCTTGCCATCCACATAGATCGAAGACTAAGTCACTTTCTTGAGGAAATAGTTTTTACATTGGAGATTACCCTTAAGAGGGTTCAATTTGACTAAAGAGGCCAACGTCTCCCTTGGATGAGCAATGACTAGCTGAAAATATGCATGAAACACTTGATTTGAGGATTGAAGATGCTTGATCTATTGAGAAGTAACCCATTATCCCACGCTCACCTTGAAAGGTCGCAATGGCTACGTGGAGGTGCCAACAGCTAGTTGAAACCCCAACGTTCACCATGAAAGAGTCAACATCTTGCTTGGAGAAACTAATGTTCACCTTGAAGAGGCTAACGACTAAGAAAGAGATCCCACGATCCCTTTGACTTGCAACCTTCAACTTGGCCACTATACCAACCTCAATGTTTAGTTTGAAGAGGTCAACTTTGCTTGCATGGGCTTGTCCTTGGTTCAATCCAATGTACATCTCCTAGATTTTATTATTTGCATGGGCTTCAACATCCATGCATGCACATGCAATATCCAAATCCACCACCTTTCACCCATGTCCACTATGAAAGAGAAATCAACCACCTTGGAGGTTGAATTTTGCTTAAATGGTCAAAACTCAATGTGGCATGTCAAGTACACCTCTTGCTAATCACTTTGAGCCCTTGTTGTGTTTTGGAGCAGGGAACCATGATGTGTCAAGAAACATGAAGTGCCTCGAGAAGCATGACATGCATTATGAACTGTGACATTTCCACGTGGAGACTTGAATATACCACAGCCAAGGAAGTCCAAATAGACTTTATAAAACATGACCATGTGGGACAGACATAGGAGCATGTAAAACCCTCAGTATAACAACCCTTACATAGTGTGATCACTTCTACAAATAATCAAGTGACTCCCATAAACCATGTGTCCGAATAACTCCATCCCAAGACCTCCAATCCTTTATAGGACAAAAGAGATTGAGAGTGGGGACTAGAGGGACCGGGCATGGTCGACCATCCAAAAAGCCTAGGAGACCACACACAAAATCATCACATGGCCTACAAGGCTGACTTGCACCCCTTTTCGGTCTTACAGTGGAGTTTTTCCTTGCAAAAAAGTATGGTACCTCCTAAGAAGTAATGGACCTACTACGATATTGAAGACACCATATAGGAGCACAAGGAAACCATGTCAAAGGAGTATTGGCAACTTTGTTGCAGATTTGATGAAACCTTACTATACATTTGTACATGAATGTTTAAAGACTCCATTTTTGGCAACTAGAGTTAACTCTAGGATTTTCTATCCAACCTGTGTTGGAGTCCTAGAGGAAAAGTGGGACAACCCGAGGAACTACGATGTGGAAAAGGAGGTACAATTCATTGGATTGTTCAATTTACGGGGAATAAGAGTTGCTAGTTAGAATTGTTGTAGGAGTCATTAAACTATGAAGTTATTAAATATTGTGATGTAAATTTTGTACATATGTACAAGTACATCGATATGGTTATGTGCACTAAGGATGATGCTAAACTTAAGGGGAGGAGAATGTAAAACCCTAGTTTTGATCCCCAAATAACAATGTATATTTGTAAAATTGATGAATGGCTAAGGGCCAAGAGATGTAAAATGTAAACATTGTACATAGAAAATAATAAAATAAAACACATCATCAACTGCAAGATAGATAAGAACAGAGTCATGGGGGCCTATGATTCCACAAGAGATGTGGCTAAAGGGAGGTCAAGGAAATCCTACATGCCTAGAATCCCATGTCATTTTTCGAAAGTAATTGTCATTACTATATAATCCCCATTTGACTTATTAAGACCAATCACCAAATGCATGTGTGAGCTTTGTAGAAGAATCATCTCACTTAGTTATTAAAGCATGGGCTAAGCACACTCATGATGAGAATTGTATCGTTGAATGCATGTGAGAGGTGGGCAAGAGAGAGTCATCTCACCCTGTTATGATAGAATGGGATGGGTACAATTAACTTGAGGAATTGTTAGAGTCAAACATACATGGAAGAAAAGAAAAGGAAATTCAGGTACAGGAGGAGTGTTGATTTTTGGATGGCAAGAAGGGAGGAAAAACCAAAGTTTTGGGTGTTCTAGGAGAAGGTAGCTATAGTGTGTGTGAAAACCAATTTTTAGAGCTAGGATAGCTAAGAAATAGGCTAACATGCCTGTGAGGAGTTCTAGTTTAAAAATCACCCAAGAGCTTGTGTGAAGGCCATTGTGAGCACTTCATTTACAGTTGGATTTCCTAGAGTCCCTAGCTAAGAGATTCATGCCTGGTTTGTGATCGAATCTTAGAGAAGATGGAGATTGTCTAAGAGACTATGGTACAGAGAAGGAAACCTCATCCCTTAGGTTGTGCGGACTAATGGAGAAGAGTGTTGGGTGGTTGGAAGTATTGTAAGAGTCGTGTCACTATGAAATCATTGGAATTGTTAGTATGGACTATAGCCAGCCATCGGAACCTATTCGTCATCATGGACTCATTGCCCCACCTTGAAGGTGGCCTATTGTAGAGAGAATTTGTGCAACAATGCCTATGGTTGGGTGGGACGTATAACATCTACAACTGGTTATGAAAAACATTTGTAAAGTGAAATGTTTGCTCACTATTTCTATTTACTATGTTAAAGCTATGCTCGAATGTTATTTTTAATCCATGTTGTGTGTTTATATGTTGCTATACATGTTCTAATCATTTGCATTCACAACCTTAAAATTATCGGTAGTTGCATGAATCTATTTGTCATGTTACACATATTTCCATTTTTGGAATCGCATCATAATCACATTTGTAGTAACGAGGCTTAAACTAGGTCTGGGTATGTTACAAGTGTCATGGATTAATTGATGTAGTGCAAGGTTAAATGAATGAACCTAAGTTGCACGAAGCGCCAAAAGGTTTCAGAGTTCTCGAAACGGGTACGTTTACAAATGTCACCTCCCAAAAATGGAAACATCGGTTGAAACTTCATCTATATATATATATATAGTGAATAACACATTATCTTGCAAGAAAAAATGGAATAAAACCCATAGATGACAATTTAGAAAATTTTGAAGGAAAACTAAGTCTATATAAAGTTTAAAGTTTTAAACTGCCATAGATGATTACATGATGGTTGATTTTTGGAGCTTTGGGTACGGATACAGCCCGAAACGCTGAGTTCCTAGAAGTTTTGTGCAACATAGGAATGAACTATACAAGGATTCCAAAAGACATCAAGGTACTTGCTTTCAAACATTTGTGCTTGTTGGCCGCACATTCTCAGAGAGTAAGAGATATAAGCTCCAAACAAATTCAGAGTAGAGTACCTCCCGCCCATCAAACTACCTACCAAAGCCAAAGGAGCAACCAAAGATCCATTCAAAGTTTCCTTCCTTCAAGCTCAAATGTTAGGAGTATCCCTCCCTCATACATTCCCCCACGGATCATATAGCCAAACCCCTTGATGGTTCCAGATGACTCCGACAAGGAGTCAGTGCCTTGTTCACCCCCCTCACCCTTGGCCATCAGATTCAGGAGATCTTGAGATCATTGGCCTCATTGTCCAATCTCTCTCTCACTCTCTCTCTCTTGATAGGTTCTTGAGTTTCTCTAAACTCACTTAGTATTTGGAACACCGTGCCTCTATCACAGTTTTATATATATGCTTCGATGCTATACTTATGTAAGTTTCTTTCTGTATATTATTTTTTGCATTTCTAGGAGTTGCACTCCCACATTGTACTCATACTGGTTGTACTCTTCAGTCCCACTGACCTACTTTTGTGGTCATTCATCGAACATTAATATAATTATCTCATCTTATCTTAATCTGACAGCACTACAAACAGGTACATTATTTCTGATCACTTGCACCACAATGGAACATCCAATGATCTCAATTGCATCCTAGAGAATTTCATCAATGAAATGTGTGTTTTTCTCTTGGAAAGAGCTGTCTTGAGCAGATGTGAACATGGAACCCACTAGTGAAAGTGCAATGACATTTAACAGTGACCTACAAGCACAATCTGTCCACACATCAGACACAACTAAAACACTTGATTCTGTACAGGAGGACTAGATGAGCTCCAAGATCCTACCAACTAGCCTCCCATCCTTGACAAGCAAGTCCTCACCTTCTCAAGATGAGGGATTGTATCCTTTAGACACAATGTTGATTGGAATGAAGTACACAAGGAGTCCAAAAGATATCAAGGTATCTGCTTTCAAACATCAATCTCGTAGCATTACAATCAAGTGCATTTTAATTTTTTTCTGATCACTTGCACCACATTGGAACGTCCAATATTCTCAACTGCATCCTAGAGAATTTCTTCAATGAAATTAGTGTCATTCTCTTGGAAAGAGCTGTCTTGAGCAGATATGAACATGGAACCCACTAGTAAAGGAGAAAAGACATTCAAAAGTGACCTACAAGCACGAACCATCCACCCATCAGACACAACTGAAACACTTCAATCTTTACAAGAGGACTACAAGAGTTCCAAGATCCTTCCAACTAGCCTCCTCTCTTTGGCAAGCATGTCCTCACCTTCTCAAGCTGAGGGATTTTCTCCTTTAGACGCAATGTCCATTTCCCTCACCATATCATGCAAATAAGATGATCAAAGTACATGAAATAAAATACCTATGCACAAAGATAACTAGCCACTTTGCCATCCACATCATCTCTCCTTCAATGTCAATGATAAACTCCAAACAGTTGCTTGCATTTGCTTTCTTTCTTGCCTCCTCCACAATACAAGGCTGTCTATTGAGTGATGAAAGATGAGCTCTTCTTCTTTGTTTTGTTTCTTTTGCTATTGTTTCTGGTTCATCCTCTTTAACATAGAGCATTTGGTCTCACATGTTAGATGTTTTATCGCATCCCTCAACTACATGACCCAGTTCATGCAAAAGATGGGCTCCCCCATGGATGTAAGACCCTTTGTAGGCAATATTTCATAGGTTTCAGTTTTATTTCCTACTGCCATGGATCCCAAAATTGTGACATAACTCTGAAGAGGGTAGTCACCACCAGCACCAACATCTTCATGGAGATTTAAGATTGGCTATGTAGACATATGTGAAGATGCCATCCAATAGGGAAGGAAAGAAGTTAAGAATACATAGAAAATATGAAAAACTCCTTCTGCAACAGTTAAACAATTCACAAAACCTGTGAAAACACTGTCCACCTGAAAAGCATCGCCCCCCAACTTTAAAATTATGCTCTCATGCTACCTGCATTGTCCACGTTGCACAAAAGTGAAACAATGTGACAAAAAATTATGTCTTTTCAGAATTTATTTTTCCTGTATTTTGCTTTTTATGGGTCCACAAATTTTAGGTTGGGTTGCTTTAATTTCTTTTCATAGGAAACATTGTCTAACAATTTCTGGGCAGCTCATTTCATACCTGTTTCTGCACTGGAAAAGGTACGGAAACAGGTTTCGCGGGCTTCCAGTTTCAAAAGCTTGCAGAAAGGAAAAGAGACCCAACGATGTGATGCAAATAAAGAAGCAATCAATGATGACTAGAGAGAGGGAAGCTCTCTCAATCATCAGCATGTCAGTTGCATGTGACAATATTCCACATATGCAATATGCAGAGACATTTCAAGAAGCTGGGGATGTGCTGAAAGTGCTATACAAGACTTCCACTACAACCAGAATTCTCTATTTGAGAAACCAATCATACAGTATGAGCATTGCAAAAGGTTGTTGAGAAATCTATAGGGCTATAGTTAGGATGATTTCTCTTAAACTCAATAATTGTTTGTGATGTCTTTTTACTTTTCTTACTTATTATCTTATTTTCTTATTATTATGTTTCTCTTATAATCAAACAGATACCAAAACAATAAGATCAACAATACACAAGAACACAGGATATAGGCTGCAAGCCAGGGCCAAAACCTCTCCACTTGAGAGGAAAACCCACAAATCTCTTCTCTTCTTATAGATTCTTCAAATGATGAATTCCAAGACCTCTAGACCAAGACCAATACCTTCCAAGACCAAGTCCAACCTTATTGATGATGTGCTTCCTTTGTCCAAGTCAAACCCAGTCAAATCTCTTCCAGCTACACAACTTCGACCCCCAGCTACAGAATTTTGGCCTCTACTGCAGGTCTGAAATTTTTGGCCCCTGCAACAGCTGTTGCCTCCACACATGTGAGCAAATCTAGGGCTTCCAAGGCTTCCTTTGACCTTCGCTTGAGTTTCTCCTTCTTCTAGGGCTTGAGGATGACCTAATAGACCTTCCTTCTGCGATTTCTCCAAGTTCAATATTGCAGCAGCAAAACCCTAGCCTCCTTCCTTTGCACGTGTGAAAAGAGAGAGAGAAATAACCCAAACACTTGTCCTTTGTCTTTCTTCCTTCTTTGCTAGACTTTTTCTTCTTCTCCTTTGCTTGAATGATGTCCATAGGAGGTTGAGTTCCCTCTTATATATAGACTTCCAAGGTGGACGAAATGCCCTAATTGAGGCCAACTTCTTAGTTGTCAGGCTGACTTGGTCTTGGAGGGTATTTTAACACTTTTAAATACAAAAATAATTCTTTTTACAAGTTACAATGTGTGCCCGATGGGGTCTATTTCATATGACAATGACTCTTTTGACTTCTTGACCCTAGGACAAATCCTAGAAACACTCAATGAGTGCTTGACCTCTAAAATAAAAAACCTTGAGCATGAAACCCATGGTACAAAAATAACAATAATAATTTTTTTTCTTTTATTATACAATATACAAGACTCAAAAGTACATTTCATATTTATGAAAACCGAACCTAGTTACACATTTTTCAACACTCCCTCTTAACTAGGGAGGTATTCATAAATGGCACATGGACATTCTCAAACTAAAGAGATTTCATGGGAAGAGTCTGATTGGTAAGCCATCTCTTTGCATCATACCAACCAACATTGTCATATAGCAAGGCCTTGACTAACAGCTCTATCTCTCCACAAGTTCAGAGCACAATGCTGGCGAGACCAATGAATGATAGACACCATCATCATGGTCTCTCAAGGCACATACCCCACCCAGGTGTTCACAAGGTATGTCCTTCTAGGACAACTATCTTGGAATGGCACATCCTCAAGGAATTTCCTCTACGTCTACTCTTATCTTGGATGCCCTACCTCATCCTCAAAGAGTATTGGATGCGAGACGCTTACCCAATCCTCCATTCTTTCTTCATGAAGTGAGGACAAGAATGATGTGTATATCTTTCCCTATCAACTAGGGAGGGTATATCAACTTGTCCAAGCTTGTCTCTCAAATACACAAGCTTCTTATTAGGAAGAGATTTTGTCAAGATGTCAACTACCTGTTCATCAGTGGAGATATACTATAGTTGCAACACTCCATCCTGCACTAGCTTTCGAATGTAGTGATACTTGTTATTTATGTGCTTTGTCTTTCCATGGAACATTAGGTCTTCAAACAACCTTATACAGTTGGCGTTGTCACAATGTATCACCGTAGGGTCCATCGGTCCTTTAAACAGATCAGACAACAGCTTCCTCAACCAAACAGCTTCTCTGCTCACTTCATAGGCTGCAATATATTCAACCTCAACACTACTCGAAGTAACTGATTCTTGCTTTCTAGTCATCCAGGAGATCTTAGAGGATCCCAAACTAAACAATCCTCCAGTAGTGATTCTCCCATCCATCTCACTGCCTCCCCAGTCGAAATCTATATATCCAATCAAGTGGACATCATTCCTCTTATCATACTTCAGGCAATAGTGGATTGTTTCGTGTGGATATCTCAGTATATGCTTGGTTGTTATCCAATGATCATGCTTGGGCTCTACCTGGAACTGACTGAGAACATTTACTGCAAAACAAATGTTTGGTCGAGTATTTACCAAATACATCAGTGAGCCAATCAATTGTCTATACCTTGTCGAATCCACGGAGCTTGATTTGGAGCTTCTTAGCCTCTTAAAGTTTGTGATCATAAGGGTTGTCATAGGTTTGCAATCCATCATGTCAAAACTCTTCAGCATCTCGATCACATACTTTCCTTGACCTAGATAAATCTCACCAGGCCCTTACCAAACTTCCAAACCCAAATAATAGTGCATCAGCCCTAGATCCTCCATGTTGAATTTTGTTGCCAGTTGCTTCTTGCATTCTTGAATACGACCTTCTACACCTGTCATGAGAAGATCATCCACATATAGAAGAATGATTACGAGCTCATCCTTCACAACCTTCATATAGAGATTCGAATCAGCAGAACTCTTCGAGAAGCCCAATCTTTGTAGGTATGCATCCATCCTTGCATACCATGCCCTTAGTGCCTGGTTAAGGCTATACAATGCCTTCTTCAATTTGCAGACATAAGTCTCTCCATCTTTTACTTCAATTCCCAAGGGTTGTTCTATATAGACTTCCTCGTCGATCATGTCATTCAGGAATGTTGTCTTGACATCCATTTGATGGATGTTCCATCCCATCGATGCTGCCAAAGAGACCAACGAACGTATAGTTGTATACCTTGTTGTAGGTGCAAATGTTTCTTCATAATTGATGCCTTCCTGTTGAGAGAAGCCCCTAGCCACAAATCTTGCCTTATATTTATTAATACTTCCATCTACTGCATGTTTAATCTTGTAGACCCACTAGGAAGTTACCACATATTTGTCTTCAGGCCTAGGTACGATCTCCCAAACTCCATTGTTCATTATTCATTGATACTCTTCATTCATGGCATCTTTCCATTCTTGATGTTTGACAGCCTTTTCAAAGGTGGATGGTTCAGCTTCTATTAACTTCGCCATATAAGCGGCATACCCTAAATATCTTTTGGGCTTCTTACTTTCCCAGAATGAGCCATTAGCTGCTCCATGTCCTTCTGCATCTAGAAGGGTAGACTTCAACCAATTAGGTCTCTTTTTGCTTTCAGGGATGATCACAAGTTGCACAGGTTCATTGGGACCTTCATCTTCATGATTTGAGTTCTCTTCCTCCCTGGTACATTCTTCTTCAAATATTGGAAGTTCTTCATCATCAGAGTCCATCAAGAGGTCCTTTGATTTCTTGAATGCAATACTTTCATCAAAGATCACATCTCGGCTTACTTCTATTCGGTGTCCTTCCTTTATGTAGATCATATATGCCTTTGAAGTATTACTATAGCCAACAAATATTCCCTTCATGCTTGTAGGATCCAACTTCTTTCTTTTATCCTTCGGAATGTGAATATAGACAGGACAGCCAAATATTCGGAGATGGTCCACGCTTGGTTTCTTCCCAGTGAATGCTTCTTCATAAATCATGTTGTCTAGTGATCTGTGAGGACTTCGATTTTGACCATATATAGCAGTCTTCGTTGCTTCTCCCCACAGAAATTTTGGCAGGTCTTGATCATGTAACATGGCTCTTACACTTTCTTCAATAGATCAATTATTTCGTTCAACAACTCCATTTTGTTCGGGATTATATGGGACTATCAGCTCCCTCTTAATCCCAGCCTCCTTACAGAAAGCTATGATTTCCTTTGAAGTGTATTCTCCTCCATTGTCAGATCTTAGAATCTTTATTCTCCTTTCTGTAAGGTTCTCTACTTCAGCTTTGAATTCTTGAAATTTGTTGAATACTTCATCCTTGGATTTCAGCAAATGGATCCAAGTTTTCCTTGAGCAATCATCAATTAACGTTACATAATATATATGACCTCCAAGAGACTTTGTAGACATAGGACCACAGACATTAGAATGAATGAGATCCAGGATTTCTTTTGACCTTGAAGCACTACTTCCAAATGGTCTCTTAACATTTTTACCTAATGCACATCCCTTGCATACTCCTTCATGATCCTCCTTAAGTTCAGAGATGCCTTTCACCTTTGAATTTAGAGTTGGTAATATTTTGTAGTGAAGGTGACCAAACCTTCTATGCCAAAGTTCACATGGACTTACTTCAATGTGAACTGAAGCTTGAGAGAGAGGTGTCAGCAATCTATAGAGTCTTCCTTCACGAATCCCAATGATCTTTGCATTTTCGATGCTAGAGTTTTTATCCCATACTACAACCTTTCCATCTATAAAAGCAACTCTATCTCCCTTATCTTCTAGACATGAAATAGAAAGTAGATTCTTTTGAAAACCTGGAACAAATAGGATGTTGTTGAGATGAATATTTCCTCCATTCTCTAGCTCCAACGAGGTTGATCCAATTCCCCTTACAGGATAGCTCTTCTTGTCACCAAGCTCAACGGAGTAAGAATATTTTCCTCTTGATAAGGTCTTTAGTTGCTTGTGTTCACCTGTCATATGTCTTGATGCTCCACTGTCGATTACCCAAATATTCTCATCTTCAAATGTGTCAGTAAGTGCTAAGAATAACCCTTCATCCTTTGTAGAAGTCTTGGTCATACTATTCTTGATGGATAATAGGAGATTCCACAATGCCTTGATACCTTCCTTGAGATGACTTGCTACCATAGAACACTTCTTTAAGGACTTCTTCACAGATGTAGTGATCTTTGTTATGCCCTTTGCCAACCTTAGCTCTAACAGCATGTTGAGAAATCTACAGGGCTATAGTTAGGATGATTTCTCTTAAACTGAATAACTATTTGTGATGTCTTTTTACTTTTCTTACTTATTATTATGTTTCTCTTATCATCAAACAACTACCAAAACAAGAAGATCAACAATACACAAGAACAAAGGATATAGGCTGCAAGCCAAGGCCAAAACCTCTCCACTTGAGAGGAAAACCCACAAATCTCTTCTCTTCTTATAGATTCTTCAAATGATGAATTCCAAGACCTCTAGACCAAGACCAATACCCTTCCAATACCAAGTCCAACCTTTTTGATGATGTGATTCCTTTGTCCAAGTCAAACCCAGTCAAATATCTTCTAGTTGCACAACTTCGACCCCCAACTATAGAATTTTAGCCTCTACTGCAGGTCTGAAATTTTCGACCCCTGAAACAGTTGATGCCTCTACATGTGTGAGCAAATCTAGGGCTTCCAAGGCTTCCCTTTACCTTCGCTTGAGTTTCTCCTTCTAGGGCTTGAGGATGACCTAATAGACCTTCCTTCGACCTTCTTTCTGCAATTTCTCCAAGTTCGATCTTGCAGCAGCAAAACCCTAGCCTCCTTCCTTCGCACGTGTGAAAAGAGAGAGAGAAATAACCCAAACACTTGTCCTTTGTCCTTCTTCCTTCTTTGCTAGCCTTCTTCTTCTCCTTCGCTTGAATGATGAGAGAATGAATGATGTCCATAGGAGGTCGAGTTCCCTCCTATATATAGGCTTCCAAGGTGGACGAAATGCCCTAATTATGGCTGATTTCTTAGCTGCCAAGTCGACTTGGTCTTGGAAGGTATTTTGACACTTTTAAATACAATATTAATTCATTTTACAAGTTACAATGTGCCCGATGGGGTCTTCTTCATATGACAATGACTCTTTTGACTTCTTGACCCTAGGACAAATCCTAGAAGCACTCAATGGGTGCTTGACCTCTAAAATAAAAGATGAAACCCATGCTACAAAAATAGCATTAATATTTTTTTCTTTATTTTACAATACACGAGACTCAAAAGTACATTTCATATTTATGAAGACCGAACCTAGTTATACATTTTTCAACAAAGGTGATTTGGTTACAAATCCCCTCACCAAAGTCAAAAAAATCAAAGATTGACTTATATGCAATTGGTGACAAAATAGGGATCTTATCTCTATAACCATTAATTTACCCTGGTTTTTCAAGTATATGAGTTTGAACCTATCAACAAAAATTAAATCTTTAATCATTGATAGACTAACAAGGCTAACTTTTCCAAAAGAGCGAAAAAAGTAAGCTTTGTGATGAAAATGAGAATTTTGAACATGCATTTGCAACAAAGTAGAAGGGCAAAGGAAAATTGATCCTACGACAATGAAGAGATAAAGGCAAAAATCACGGAGAAGGCAACATCAAGCATATGTTAATTTATTTAAACCTAGTTACAAATTTACTATATCAACAAATAATCACAGATTTGAAATAAACAAAGCTTTCTAATCTGATTTGTAACAATAAATATTTTGGGTTTTTAACCAAATAAACAACAGAAACAAAAATACTTGAAACCAATCACATGCAATAGAAAATGACACAGGTATACCCTGGAAACCACAGTGTAGGGAAAACCAACAAACATTGGGCTTCTTATTTAGCTTCAAGAGACATTTTCTCACAGCAATTACACAAGAATTTTCTTTCGAAAATACTCAGCAAAAGATCTCACCCCTCTTTCTCTCACTCGACTCTTGTACGACCACATGCACAGCCCAACAGAAAACTTTTGCGTACAAAGAAACTCAACCTCTTGGCCAAAGAGAAAACTCGACCTCTTTGTTGATGTCGATCTAGCTAGCTCTGTTGTTGCACAAACTAGCAGGCCTAGTTTGTAGGCTAAAAGTAGAAGGCACAACAACAATATGGGATAAAGGCCCACTATCACCACAGCCCATGTCCCCTTCTCTTCGCAGATTTTCAGCAACGGGAGGAGTCCCAGTAACCCTCACTTGAGATAAGTGTTCCTAAGATAGGCTTGATGTGAGGCAAGGCGGCTCATTCAATGGAAAGGCTCAATAAAAGTTCAAGCTTTGGGAGAAGCTAGTAAGGCTTTCCACGAAAAACACCTTGTAATAGATGGCTACACGAGACCTAGGGTTGAGATATGTAACGAGCTAGAGGTACATCCAAGGTCAAGGTAGTTAAGAGAAAAGGTTGTTTAAGATTTACGCCAATGAGTACTCAAGCAAAAGCCTTTAAGTTATCCCTAAGTTGAAGGATTAGCCTCTAAGGTTCCTTCTTGATGCAATACCTAGGGCATCAATTTATTTGAAAGTCCACCGTCAGAATTCGTTCAAAACTGGAGGAATCCTAGAGGAGACATAAATAAAGAAATTTGTCCAAACGAAATCCTGAAACTCCTCCCAAAAATTTTGCACCAAGCCCTAGAAAACCTCCTTATCCTTAAAGGGACGAAGAAAAGAGAAAGAAAAGAGGTGAAAATATAGATGTTTCATTGAGTTAATGTGATCGCCAAGAATTCCAGACCAATGCCTTCCTATTGCAAAAAATGGAATCAAGGCTTACTTGGATTTGATGGTCTTCGTTCTTCAAGGAGACCTAATGCAGCTACGCTAACCCTAGAGAGGCAACAACACAACTACAATAGAATTTTATACTTCAATGACAATGTTCAATGGAGTTTCAAGAATATAATACACAATATTGACATCTAGGAACATTCTTTCATCGTTGCCTGTGAGTAATGCCTGCAATTCTTTCAACAATTTTAATGTTCTCACAAATTCGCATGAGAATTAGGACACATTAAACATCATGAAATGATATTCCATACTTTAGACATTTAATAAGGTAAAATACAACATCAAAAAGCACTTACAAGACAATGAGAGTATATCCATCCATCAACATTACAAAAAGAAGCTCCAAGAAAAGATAGCGAAAATTTTCCAAATATCAAAGTGCATCCCAACATCCAAATTTCGTCCAAAATTGCAGGTCTGAATTTTTTTTAGAAGAGATATCCAAATCTAAGTGATGATGATTTACAAATGAGGCTCTTCTTTAATTTATATGAGCCTCTCACAAGTTCGAATGGTCTAATTAGCCTAATAAAGCCCCTAAAAGTGACTTTAATGTGCAAAATAACAACCCTATTAGTGACAAGCCCACCATATAGTTCATAAGTACAAAATAAACCTTCCTAATGACGCTGAAATGATAAAATAATGGTGCGAAGGGCCGTTGGAAGGCCAAGATAAGCCCTCCCTGGGCCATGATGAAGAGGATAGCTCCCAAGATGATGACCAAGCGGTTGGCCCCTTGGTTTCCAAGCAAAACGTTTGTCGTGCTCCCAAGTGGCCGTGGGGCACAATGAATGGTCTCATGGGTCTCCAACTAGATCAAACACATCGATGCTCCATCAATAAAGGCTAGATCGATGATATAAGCCCTCCCATGTCTCTCTGAATGAGACAACACCCCATCTGGGCCTTGGATCAGCTGCCAAGTGTGTGTTGCAAGTGTGTAGCCAACTAGGCAATGTGGTCCAAGTGCATCATCATCTTTGTATGGTTGGGGCATGAACAAGCAATATGTGGTGTTGAAGAAGCCCATGGCATGGCAATGAATGCTCTACTGTGGTGGAGGCCCATGGCTCTCAACACTCACCCTACAAGTGCCATTATGACCCTCTGGAGGGCTTGGATCCCGTATAAGGAGGCCAAACCCACGATGAAAACCCACCTGCAATCTTGTATAAGGTCCAATGTGTCTCCTCACCTTCCAATACAATAATTCATTAGTGCAATTGAGTAATAAGCTTGCAAATCATGGGTAAAAATGGACACTTCATAGCGGCATGCCCTTCCAAATGGGCTTTAGAGTGTACAGGTGTCACCAAGCTCAAGAAAGAGGTTAATAAAGGACCCTATTAGATGTTTTCAACCTCTAAGGGAATGACATGTCCATGGTGCATTCATCAAATGGCAAGTGTCATGAGAAATACTAAAATAGTGATGGAATGGGAGAACAGGGAAGCTCCAAGCCACATGCCACGGTACAAGGGTATCTACAATGAGGGAAGCCCACACATGGGTGCATGAATGTAGGAGGGGGAAATCGTGGTGCATGAGTTACCCCGACCTTTGTTTCTCCACCCTTATTCATATGCCTTTTGCCTTTTATTGATTTTTCTTTCTTTAAACTGCTTGGGGATCCAGGGGATGAGAGCATGATGTGTATGATAAAACAGGTATTACCCCCTTAAGATTGGGCAATTCATAGTCCACCAGAGGTTGGGACAATCATGGGTTCCTTAATGATGTAGGGGGCACACATAGGAGCCCTAGGAACCAGGATGATGACCATGATGATAGCAGTAGAGCTCATGCTTGGCTTTTGCCCACGAGCTAAATTCTTATGTCTCGGACATCTTTTGCATTTTATGGTACATTTCCTGTTATAAGTGGCCAAATTATGCTTTTATCTTCCTTTTTAGCTACATCAACCTCTAGGGCATCATTCCAAGCCCGACCCAAAGTATGGACAAGGGGAGGGGGAGGCTAACACCTTGTGGATGCAATGGACAAATTTGGACCCAAATGGAAAAAGTGTGGAAAGGGGTTATAATGAGAGGAGGGGAGTGAGATATGTGGTGTCGGGTAGCAGGACCACACAACCAAACTTAGGGTTTCCCATGTAGTGCCACTCTTAAAGCTAGTAGCCAATAAAGGAGATCCCACGGGACTAGGATACAAGATTTGCCACCAAGTTGGGACAAGCTAACAAGTGTACAAACCAAGCCCATTCTTTCCACCAAATCCCCCCACTAATCCATGTCCAAATGTGTCCAAGAAAAGCAAGAAAATATACCCAAGTACATAATGAAAGCCATACCTTCAAGGTTAGAAGGCCCACCTTCAAACATACAATCATAACCAGTGTTACTTGGGAGCGGGAGCGAAAGCGTGGAGCGAGAGCGACATTTTCAGAAGCTCCCAGTTTGGGAGTGAATTCCAGAGCGTTTTTTATATAATATTTATATTTTTTATATTTTTTATATTTTGACACATATGTCAACAAAAACATGTAGAATAATGAATTAGATATAAAAAAACATAGATTGAACCATACAACAACAATCATCTAGAAGTTCTAATCTTCATCAACCACGTCCACAAGTTAGTAACATAGTAACATACAACATATCGAGTCTCATGATTCATCAATCTTAAAGTTTCAAGCTTTCAAAATTCAATATATAACATTTATCATCATTGATCACCAAAGTTGTACTTGTAAGCTAAGTGTAACCATTACAACAAATAATATCTAACATGAAATGAAATGTTATAAAATGAAATGAAATGAAACAACTTTCAACTTTCATGAAGCATCATATTCATAATTCATTACTAATGAGTTATAATTGCCAACTTCAAACTTAAATTGTCATATATTGTTTAAAAAAATATCATAATAAATATGAAAGAGTCAATAGTTATAAAAGCTACTAGAAACTAGAAAAGAGATGTAAATCTATTATTTATTTCTTATGCTTGGGCCTCTTGCCACCACGAGAAATGTCTAATTATTTAGTCTTGTTGGAAAATCAGGATCTTTGTCATTAATATCACCCTCTAAGCACTAATATCCAGAGGTATCTTTGTCATTACCTCTATATCTGTATAGGGATCTTTGTCATTAATATCACCCTCTAAGCATTAACATAAGATAGACCAAGCATAGCATGTCAAGTCAAGATTTTGTTTGAGTGATGCGTACATTTTTAGGAGGGTCATGATAGAGGAGTTCGACAACTAATGTCACTAACATCAAGGTACATAGAGGGATTGGTGCTCTTGATTAAATACAAGTTCCATACCCTAATACATGACAAAATTCAATGGAAACATTGCAATCCCCCAATCCTGAAATCCTGAAAAACTGATAAGTCTGCTGGATTTTGAATGAAATCTAAAATTCTACTTTCTCCATATGAAATCCAATGAGGCCAGAACCACTCTCAAACATCCTGAGTCATTTCATGGTAATGTTAAAAATACAAGTAAAAGGATGAAAATGAATATTAAGGAGAATGTCACTTTTACTTTAAGAATTTAACATTACCATGAATAGCATATCAATACTAGGGCCTAGACTTGATCATTAAGCTGCCCCACTCAAAAATTATTTGTTTCTTTCAAAAAAAATTGCATTTCAAACATTACTACAAAAAAAAAATTGCAAAAAAGGAAAAACGCTCCTGAAAAGGCAGGGAGCGGAAATTTTTTTAGGGAGCGTGCTCCCGAGTCGCTCCCGCACGGAGCGCGGATTGGGAGCGGAATCGGGGGGGGGGGGGGGCGGCGCTCCCCCGCAACATTGATCATAACAAATGGGCGAGGGCACATAATAGTTGGCTCGGGTGGTGAAGAATGGTGGCACATCGAGCTATCTGGTGGCTGCAAGGGGTTGTTGGCTACCAACTGAAGACATATCTAGGAGAAAAAATTCTCCTACTGGGGTCACCCACTAGTGGTGGGTAACATCTAGCTCCAACTGGGACATGAGCTCTTAGTAGAGTGCACGAAACATGTACTCAAACAGGGAGGTCATGAGAACACCAGCAACTTCTTGGGACCACAGACCTGTTACCTGCACATCAAAGACTAAGCACACAAGGCAGCATGTTTTTGTGGCATCCTTTGATCGTCCATGCTTTTGTTTGTCCTTCAAATCAACAGAAAATAAAATCTAATTCTAAATGCACCTATCTAACATGAAAATATAATATGATAATAAATTCTAATGGGAAAATCAATATGTGATGCATCCTACTCTAACATACATGGATACATTATTCGAATGCTAAGTGTAATCATACAACCAATGCAACCAACATATCATTAGATCAACATAAGAATACTTGCCTATATGATTACTCATGCAATAAATCCAAAGGCAAAGATGGGAAGAATCATATGTGGGACAATCAGGGCGGGAGGTAGGAAAATAAGAGACCCATTCATCCTAAAGAGGAGTAATGTGGGAAGGGAAGGACACCAACTTGGAGAGTCAGATCCTTTCCTGCAAATATAGAATGGAAGATTGGATAACCGGGCTTGTGAATTCCCTATCAAGATCCTTCTTATTAATGTTATGATTTATGGCCACCCTAAGGTCACAATGGGAAGAAGAAGGGGAACGAAGACCTGGAGAGACACAAGAAGTAGGTTGCTCGGTAGGATGATTGTATGAAAGAGAGGCAACCTCTGTGTGCTCATTATGTTGAGGAGGAATGATATATCTAATGAATTCTCTTTCCTCAACACCACCCTCAGAAGAGGGAAAATGTTTATCATTACTTGTCATAGTGTAAGAAGATTTGAAGAAAGGATCCACATCTCACTCGACATGCCCATGGATCTCCCACTTCCTATTGAAGATTCTAGGGCAATTAGAGTTAATGTGATTCTTCTAGCATGATAACTACTTGTGAGGTATTTTATTTTTTCTTCTTAGCACAATCTTCACTTGTTCTTATTAGAGTGTGTCTTCTTACATTCATCAAATAGTTATCAAAAACAAAGAGACAAGAATACACGCTGTTGGCTTTCTGCCAGGGCCAATGTTGAGAAATGGCAACAAGAAATTCCAGTTTAATTTGTCTTTGAATTAAATTCGAATTCTATTCTCATAGCAACTTAAAATAGTTAAATTAAGTTTATTAAACTTACTTAACTTAGAAAATTCGAGTTGGAAGTCTTTTGGAAGTCATGTATATGTTCTCCCTACTTTGTAAGAGTCCAGTGTGAGTTAATTGTGAGTTGTAAAATAGAAGACTCATTTTCATGAGTCAGTTCAGTTAAATTAGTTCTCAAACTGATTGAGAGAACTAATATTGAGTTAACAATCAGTGGTGACACTAATGAACTCCACCAATGCTACTCTAGTTAACTAAATATTTACTCATCAGAAACTCATGCATGTCGATTTTAAGAAAGACCCAGTTGAGAATAGAGGTAGGGACAGTGTTATTTGTTTTAGATTTTTCTGAGTTGCACTGATAGTGCATGCATTCAGAAATTGATCCTTGAGGGATTGCGCTATTTTTAAAGGCTTTATTTTCCTTTAAATACAAGTTATCCTTCATAGGAATTACACATTGGAATAGAGACTTGGAGAGCTTGTGAATTAGCTAAGATTTGGCCTTGACCTTGCTTATGAGTTGGAGATTGAATTTGCTAAGTCTTGGGATTGTTCTAGAGAGAACAAGCATTGTAATTTCATCTTGATTTTCTGGATTAATACAAAATAGATCGTAGGGTTTTGAGTTGTGGCTTTCCCCGGATATTTATTGTGTTATGTGCCTTTGATTCTCTTCCTCTATTGATTATTGTTTACTCGATGTTTATGGGCTTCCGCTGTAAAGAGTAGAAGTAGATTCTTGTCTCTTGCTTTAACAAATTGCATTAGCTTGTGAATCTACAAGATTTTCTACATGGTATCGGAGCAAGATTGTTTTTTGAGCCGCGAGTTTGCAGAGCAGATCTGAAAATTTATGTGCAAAAATTTTAGAAACAAATTGCAAATCTGGATTCCTTGGGAAAAAATACCCAATTTCAAAAAAGAATCAGCCAAATCGAAATTCGGATGAGGGAGATATCGCTGATTTAAAATCATCTCTCTAGAGGAGATTTCAAAGTTTTGTGTTTCTGGGTTACAAGTGAAAGTCGAATTTGCATACATACTTCAGGATCAGCAAATGGCGTTCCATGGGTTGAGGCTTGAGTATGCCTTGGAAGGCAGCTCAAATTTCATAGCCTAGAGGGACAGGATGGAGGCTGTGCTAGAGGACAATGGCTTGAAGGAATTTGTTGAACAAGCAATTCCTAAGCCAGCAGCTACTGATGCACAAAACTTGGCTGAGTGGAAGAAGTGTGTGGCGAAGGCAAGGCGGATAATCCTTGAGGGAGTTCGAGATCATATTGTCTCGAGTCTCCATGGAAAGGAAACCCCGCATGCTATGTGGAAAACATTGACGGACTTGTATCAGAATAGAAGTGATCAAAGGAAGTTGGCACTGAAGGATAAACTTTGTAAAATCAAGATGGAGAAAGGCGAGACGATTCCAAAGTACTTGACCAAGTTCACTCAATGTCGGGATGAACTTGGAAGTGTTGGAATCACGGTTGCCGAGGAGGATATGGTGAGCCTTGCTCTTCTTGGACTCCCAAAGAGTTGGCATAGTTATCAGGACTCTGTCAATGGTCGGGAGAAGCTGCCAGATTGGGAACGACTATGGTCGGATTTGATGCAGGATGAGATCAGGAGGAACACTAGGGATGGCTCTTCATCAAAGACCGGTGATGAAGGGAATTGTGCCTTAGCGATTAAGGAGAGGAAGGGGAAAGCTAAAATTTCTCGTTCCAAATTAGATTCTTATCATGGAGGAAAGAAGAAGGACATGATGGAAGTTAAATGCTTTCATTGTCACAAGATGGGTCACTTTGCTACAAATTGTCCATTGAAGAAGTCCAAGGAGAAGTCCTTAGTAGGAGCGGCGGGTCAGGCTTTGGCTCCCAATTTGAATTGGATTTTTCCCTCATTGCATGCACGATGTCTTCAATGATGGGAAGTGTCCGGTACTTAGACAGTAGAGCTTCTTTCCACATGACTGGCGACAAAGAGTTATTCAGTAAACTGGAGGAGAAATATCTCAAAATGCATATCGAGATGGGTGATGACGGTAAGTATACTGTTACTAGTGTGGGCACTACTACTTTTCAGAGGGAGCATGCGGCTCCACTCAACTTAAAGAATGTTATGTATGTACTCAAACCGACGAAGAACTTGGTATCCGTTGCCATGCTTGACGATAGAGGCTATGATGTGATCTTTTCGAAAGGAACAACGTTCCTTCAACACATAGCCACGAGTCAAGTAAAGAAGATAGGGATTCGAGTTCAGAATCTCTATAAGATAGAGGTAGAGGATTGCGCTGCTTTGAGTTCAAAAGCGGAAAAGATGTTGAGCCAAGACGTCAGCGAGCTGTGGCACAGGCGATTGGGTCAATTGCATCATGGGCATCATGGGGCTTTGAAGATATTGCAGCAAATCTCTACCGGTCTTCCGAAAGGTACGCTTGAGCAAGTTGATACATGCAAGGGTTGTACTTTGGGAAAATACACCAAGTCTTCCTTTGGAGACAGAGACAGTCGAGCAAAGTCTATTCTGGAGAGAGTCCATTCAGATGTGTGTGGACCATTCTCAACAACATCCACGGCCAAACACAGGTATTATGTTATATTTTTTGATGACTATTCTCGTAAATGCTAGGTATTTTTTATGCAGAAAAATGATCAAACTTTCACAAAGTTTTGTGAGTTCAAAACATTAGTAGAGAAAGAGTTTGGCAAGAAGGTTAAAGCTCTACGGAGTGATAACGGTGGTGAGTATGTCTCCAATGAGTTTAAGAACTTCTGTGCAACGGAATGGATTAAACGAGAGTTGACGGCACCCCATAACCCTCAAAAGAATGGGGTTGCCGAGAGGAAGAACATGAGCATTGTAGGGGCAGCAAGAGCGGTGTTGCATGATCAGGACCTACCACTACACTTGTGGTTTGAGGCATGCAACACAATGGTTTATGTTCAGAACCATAGCCCACATCGGATACTTGAGATGAAGGCACTAGAGGAGGCTTATTTCGGTAAGAGGCTAGATGTTGGTCACTTCAGGATTTTTGGGTCATCGGTATATTGCCATGTGACCAAAGATGCACGGAAGAAGTTTGAGCCAACAATAGAGTTGGGGATCTTTGTGGAGTACACCGATACACCCCACAACTATCGGGTGTACATGTCGACCAGTCAGATGACAGTGGTTAGCAGGGATATCAGGTTCGATGAGGAGAAGGCCATGCGAGTATCCCTTGAGAGGGAACTTGAGCTACATGCGAATGAGGAGCTTTTAGCTCCTAAGGTTGAGGGATCTCAGATTGATGTGGAGCAGCCACATGCAGAGGTTCAAAGAGTGGAGACATCCACTTAGGCAGAGTCTTCCAGAGAAGGAAGAAAGCGCAATAGAGAGGCTGACAGATTGTTGGATGATGCACGGGAGAATGTGGGAGAACCCTCTTCTCAACGTAGATAGAGGAGGTCACCAGAGAGGTACACTGGATACATGGCACTTATGGGTGCATGTGTTGTGACAGAGCCATCTTCCTTTCAGGAAGTAGTGCAACAGTCGGTTTGGGTTGATGCGATGGTGGAGGAGTATGACTCCATAGTTCGAAACAGTGTTTGGGATGTGGTCCCGAGACTGAAGGACAAGTCAGTTGTGAGCTCTCGTTGGCTTTACAAGGTAAAGCAAGCTGCAGATGGTAGTGTGGAGAAGCATAAGGCCATATTTGTGGCCCATGGCTTTTCACAGGTAGAGGGGATTGACTATGATGAGACCTTTGCTCCTATTGCAAGGTACTCATCAATCAAATCTATTTTGGCACTATTAGCACAGATGGGTTGGAAGATCCATTAGATGGATGTGAAGACTGCCTTCCTCAATGGCATGATTGAGGAAGAGGTGTACATAGAGCAGCCCGAAGGTTTTGAAACCTTGGACCATGAGTCGCATGTGTGCCGACTCAAGAGAGCATTGTATGGGTTGAAGCAAGCACCCCGTGCTTGGTACACCAGGATAGATAGCTACTTCACTGGGTTGGGCTTCACAAAGAGTGAAGCGGATGCGAACCTGTATCACATGGTCATGGAAGGTAAGTTGTTGATCATTGTACTTTATGTAGATGATCTCGTACTGAGAGGTGATGAGAAACTCATCAAATCTTGCAAGGAGGACCTTGCAAGAGAGTTTGTGATGAAGGACATGGGGCTCATGCATTACTTTCTTGGCATGGAGGTATCGCAGGGAGATGGGGAGTTGTTTGTATCTCAAGGAAAGTATGCCAACGAGATACTCAGGAGATTCCGCATGGAAAGCAGTAAACCCATGGGGACTCCTCTAGCTGATCACTGGAAGAACGAGGATGCTACTTCAGGGGAAGTAGTGGAAGCTACTATTTACAGGCAGCTTGTGGGTTCACTCATATACTTGGTGAACACATGACCGGATATGTGCTATGCAGTTAACCAACTTAGTCAAGCGATGGTTAGACCTACCAAGATGTATTGGAAGGCGGCAAAGCATGTATTGAGATACCTCAGAGACACTACTCAGTTTGGGTTATGGTACAGACGACAGAGGGAGTGAAGCTTCAAAGCTTCACCAATGCAGATTAGGCAGGGAGTCCATCGAACAGGAAGAGCACATCAGGAGGGATCTTTAGTATTGGGTCAGCGACAGTTTCCTGGTACAACGGGAAACAGATATCGGTTGCACTCAGTTCGGCAGAGGCAGAGTACGTGGCTGCAAGTCAGGCAGCATGTGAAGCTACCTGGATGAGGAAGATCCTGGTTGGTTTGTTTGGTCAGCAGATGGATCCGATGGTGATTTACTATGATAATCAAATTTGTATCAAACTCTTTGAAAATCCAGTTTTTCATGATCGGTCCAAGCATATTGATATCCGATATCATCATCTCAGAGATTGTGTATTGAGGCGGATCATGTTGTTAGATTACATTCCCACGGAGGAGCAAGATGCTGACATCTTGACAAAGGCATTGTTAAGATGTAAATTCGAGTTTCACAGAGACAGGATCGGGGTAGTTGATAATCCCTTTCTTGTTGAGAGGGAGTGTTGAGAAATGGAAACAAGAAATTCTAGTTTAATTTGTCCTTGAATTAAACTGTGAATTAAATTCGAATTCTATTCTCATAGCAACTTAAAATAGTTAAATTAAGTTTATTAAACTTACTTAACTTAGGAAATTCGAGTTGGAAGTCTTTTGGAAGTCATGTATATGTTCTCCCTACTTTGTAGGATTTCAGTGTGAGTTAATTGTGAGTTGTAAAATAGAAGACTCAGTTTCATGAGTCAATTCAGTTAAATTAGTTCTCAAACTAATTGAGAGAACTAATAGTGAGTTAACAGTCAGTGGTGACACTAATGAAATCCACCAGTGCTACTCTAGTTAACTGAATATTTACTCTTCAGAAACTCATGCTTGTCAATTCTGAGAAAGACCCAATTGAGACTAGAGTGCAGGTACAGTGTGTTAATTGTTTTAGATTTTTTTGAGTTGCACTGATAGTGCATGCATTCAAGAACTGGTCCTTGAGGGATTGCGCTATTTTTAGAGGCTTTATTTCCCTTTAAATACAAGTTATCCTTCATAGGAATTACACATTGGAATAGAGACTTGGAGAGCTTTTGAATTGGCTAAGCTTTGGCCTTGACCTTGCTTAGGAGTTGGAGATTGAATTTGCTGAGTGCCAGGATTGTTCTAGAGAGAACAAGCATTGTAATTTCATCTTGATTTTCCGGATTAATACAAAATAGATAGTGGCGTTTTGAGTTGTGGCTTTCCCTGGATATTCATTGTGTTATGTGTCTTTGATTCTCTTCCTCTATTGATTATTGTTTGTTCAATGTTTATGGGCTTCTGTTGTAAAGAGTAGAAGTAGTTTCTTGTCTCTTGCTTTAGTAAATTGCATTAGCTTGTGAATCTACAGGATTTTCTACAACCAAAACCTCCCCCCTCTTGGAGAGGAAAACCCGCACAAAATTCTTCTTATAGAAATTCCAATTGATGAATACCAAGACCATGACCCTTGACCTACTATGCCACTCCAAGACCTAGACACCAATCCTCTTCTTTGTCACTGCTTAGATCATCATCATCATTGTTGTACCATAACTGCTCCTTCAGCTAGATCACTGCAGCACCATGACTGCTCCTTCATTGAGATCTTCATCATTGTCACAACCTTCATCGAGATCTTGACCTTATCTTTATTATGATCATGACTGATATGAATGCAATTATGTCGAGGACATGATTATGTCTAAGATGTATGCTGCACCGAGATCCTCATTAGACCACCACCGAGACCATAATTACAATTGGGATCATGATTGCGTTTAGAAGGTATGCCAAGACTAGTTGATCACAAAGATCCTCTACATCAAGACTGTGAGACAATGATGTTTATGCCGAGACAAAGTATCACTGAGATCCTTCTTCTAACATGAGACTAGAACCGTGTCTTCTCTTGCACTTTCACCAAGACTATAAGAGGGAGCTCTGAATTCAAATGTAGTTAATGTGATTCTTCTAGCATGATAACTACTTGTGAGGTATTTTAATTTTTCTTCTTAGCACAATCTTCACTTGTTCTTATTAGAGTGTGTCTTCTTATATTCATCAAATAGTTACCAAAAACAAAGAGACAAGAACACAAGATATTGGCTTTCTGCCAAGGCCAAAACCTCTCCCTCTTGGAGAGGAAAACCCGCACAAAATTCTTCTTATAGAGATTCCAATTGACGAATACCAAGACCATGACCCTTGACCTACCATGCCACTCCAAGACCAAGACACCAATCCTCTTCTTCCTCACTGGTGAGATTATCATCACTGCTCCTTCACCATTATTCCATCTTCCCTTAGATCATTGTTGCATTGTCACTACGATCATCACCACTGCACCACCATTATTGTTACATCATTGTTTCACCTAGCTGCACTACCACTGAGATCTTCATTAGAACACCATCGAGACCATGGTTGCAACTAGGATCGTGACTGTGTTTAGAAGGTATGCCGAGACTGTATGATCACAGAGATCCTCTTCATCGTGAATACACCAAGACTAAGAGACAGTGATCAATGTGACTGCCTTTATAATATAGATTCCAAGACAGAGTGTTACTGAGATCCTTCTTCTAACATGAGACTATCACTGTGTCTTCTTTTGCACTGTGATCTTCACCGAAAATGTAACTGTGTTCTCCTTGCACTGAGATCAGCCACAATTATGCCGAGACTGTATCACTGTGACCCTTTAACTAGGCAGAGACTGCAAAGATGTACGCGAGGATATCACTATGCTTATCATCGAGATTTCAAAGGTATGCCAAAGTTCTATCCTCATCCAAAGTTGCAGAGACTTGTCTGAGTTCTGTAATTTCTATGGTGACCCTAGCAGGGTATTTATAGTTGTTTGACCTCCATAATTAGCTGACGTGTCAATGTGAACCGTTGTGTCCTTTTATTGAGCCAACATGACTATCTTTTTAATTCATTTTGAGGCCAACAGGACTGTATTTTACATCGTTTTGCTTGTTCCTTTCTTCAAGAGGATTGCGCTTGTCTTTGGAGGGCTTCTAGACCTTTCTATAGACTTGTATACATTACACATAGGCTCAAGAAGGGCATGACATTGACTCTTTAAAATAAATCCTAAGGCTCTCAATGGGAGCCACTAAATAAATAAACCTCTTGCTCATGAAACCCATGCAGCAAGGCATAATAATTAAATTCATTTTCTTGTTTACAAAAATCACAATTATAATGTCATGAAGACCGAACCTAGTTACACTTTCTTCAACACTCCCTCTTAACTAGGGAGGTATTCATAATGGTACTTGGTCATTCTCAATCTAAAGAATTTCTCATAAGAAGAATTGGATTGGTAACCCATCTGTGTAGCATCATAGTAACCAACATTGGTTCCACAACAAGGCCTTGGTTGATAGCTCTACCTCTCATTAGGTCAGAGCACAATGTTGGCGAGACCAATGACTATAGACACCTTCATCATTGTCTCTCAAGGTACATACCCACCTGGGTGTTCACTGAGTATGACCTTCTAGGACTATTCTTATCTTGGGTTCCCAACCCTCAAAAAATATCGGTCGTCTTGCCTACTCTTATCTTGGATGCCCTACACATCCTCAAAGAGCATCGAATGCCAAATGATTACCTAATCCTCCATTCTTTCTTCCCAAATGAAGACAAGAATGTTGTGTCTATCTCTCCCTCTCAACTGGGGAAGATATGCCCAAGTTTCCTCTAATCAAAAACTTTCCCAAGCTCCCTTTTAATCAGGAACTTGGCAGAGCTCCCTCTTAGCTAGGGACTGTCCTCATCCGAAGTTGCAGACTTGTCCTAGATTTTTGAGCTTCTGTGGTGACCCTAGCTGGATATATATAGTTGTCACATCTCCATAATAAGCCGACATGTTAGGGTGAACCGATGTGTCTCTATTTTTGAGCCGACTTGTCACCTATATATGCTTTGAGGCTGACATCACTGTCTTTCACATTGTTTTGCTAGCAGTCTTTTTCTTGGAGGATTATGTTTGTCTTGGAGGGCTACTTGACATTTCTATAGACTCTTATATTTTTCTCATGCTCAAGAAGAGCTTCTTCATACATGACATTGAATCTTTGACTTATCCTAAGGCTCTCAATGGGAGCCACTACTAAATAAATAAACTTCTTGCTCATGAAACCCATGCAGCAAGGTATAATAATAAATTCAGTTTTCCTGATGTCATGAAGACTGAACCTAGTTACACTTTCTTCAACACTTCCCCACTTCAATATGTAAGTAACCATAGATATCAATGTCCAAAGGGGTAGTGGGATCATCTTTTCCCAGATCTTCTTGATGCTCAGTGAAGGCTTCCTCCCGTATGTCTAATGTTCGGCTAGCTTGAAAATGCTCGAGAAAGCCATCAAAGAATTGCTCAATAGATGAGATGCTCCTAGGTTTGTGATTATGCAGCCATGAATTATGACCATGGAGGGATCTCATAAATAACATTATAAGGACATCATGGTGGACCACTCCAGCCTTTGAAGCATGTGCAATAAATCTTTCTACATGATCAATCGCAGAGAGTGGATCACCATCAAACTTGGGCACCCCACGTACCATATTCCATGTGACATGATTAGGGTGTCCACAGATGCTAGTGATGTCCAAGACGAGAAATTCATCAAAGAAATACATCCTATTAAGATATACATGTAAATTATCTAGGAGTCACCAAGGTGAATTTAGAGATGCCTAGAGAAATGCCAGCTTCACCCTACAAGCATTGACCTTAAAGTTCAATGAAGAATTAGGTCCTTGTTCTTCCAATGGAGTCACCAAGAACAATATGTCAATATTTTCGTATAGGGAACAAGACATATGTCTCATGTCCCCGACAACGGTGCCAAAAATGTCGTATGGGGAACAAGACACACATCTTGTGTCACGTTTTGTTGCTGCCTAATTAGGGTTAGTGAAAGTTGCATTAGGACTCCTTGTTTGAGCGAAATTCCTAAATTGAAGTAAATTTTGACTCCATTTTCTCCAATAGACAGGCACTGGTCTAGAAATCCTTGGTGATCATATCAACTTAACGAAACATCATTATTTTCACCTTCTTTTTCTCCCTCCTCATTCTTCATCCCTTCAAGAATAGGTAGCCCCTCTAGGGCTTGGTGTGAAATCCCTTAGGAGTGAGATCTTTCAAAACTAATCTGACAGTTTCCTGCATTGGTGTTTCTTCTAGGTCTCCTCTAGTTTTGGGGTCATTCTCACGGTTGAATTTCAATATATTTGATGCCCTAGCCTTCGTACCAAGTGGGAACCCTTGAAGTTGCCTTGACTTGGGGATTTCTTGAAGGTTTATGCTTAACTACTTGTTGAAGTACATCATACAAAGCCTTTTCTCTTAACTACCCTGACCTTGGATGAACCCATACTTTGGCATATACATCAACCCTAGGTCTCGTGTAGCTATCTATTACAAGGGGTTTTTCATGGAAAGCCTTTCTAGCTTCTCCCAAAGCTTGCATCTTTATTGAGCCTTTCCATTGAATGAGCCATCTTGCCTCACTTCAAACTTATCCTAGGAATATCTATCACAAGTGAGGGATACTAGGACTCCTCTCATCGGTGAAAATCTGAGAAGAGAAGGGGGCATAGGTTGTGGTGACAGTGGGCCTTTGTCCCAAATTGTTGTTGTGCCCTAGTAGTTGTCCCTTTAAGTTCCCCTTGAGGACCCTTGCTAATTTGTGCGGTAACAAGCTCAATCTAGCCTTTTCTCGGTCTAGCTACCAAATATTGCGCTTCACTAAATCCCAACTCGTGCCAAATCGAATGTGTATCTCCTTTGGCTTGAACCTCCTATTAAAAAGATTAAACTATAAACTCAAGCGAAATCCGTAATCTCAACAATTGAGATTAGATCTCATCTTACTGAGATCAACGGCTACAACTTAATTTGTCGTTGACTTATTTTCCCTTTTTATGAAAAAGTAACCAGTAATTAAATTAAATTCCCATCTAAAGTCTTGACTTAAGAAATCCATTGATAAATTGTCACAAGAGATAATTAAGGTGACTCACTGCATGTCATGGTACTTGATCCATGCAAAATCACCTTCCAAGCTACAATCTCAACAGCATAAAGATTTACACATGGTTAACAACAACTGAAGTAACAAAGAAAAGAGCTTTTACTACAATTGACTTGATCATTTGAAAAAAAAAAGACTATAAGAAAAAGAAGTTTGTTTGTAAAAGAAAAAAATGGCACCCAAATAATCATGTTGTAGAGGAAAGCAACAATGACAAAGTGAGACAGTTTCAACTGTTAGCGACGTCAAAAGAGACAAAAATGCACCTAGATTCAAAATATTTATGGTATATAGATACAGGGGCCACTAGGCACCAAACAAAACAAAGTGGTTTGCCACACTAGATGACGGTAAAAGTAATCAACAAAAGACAGTATTATGAAATGACACACATGGTCAAAGGCCAAGATATGTTCCTATAGAGATGCCTAATGAAAGAGTCAAAGTGGTTCATGAAGTGCGTAGAAAAAATCATCAAATATATTTTTGAGGAATTTTTCCCCATACCAAGAAAACAACGTGAAAAAGTTGTGTTTTTCTGATTTTTGAAAAAATGTGACGTTTTAGAAAATTTTGCTTAAGAGGATTAACTGTTTATGAATCTTTTGTTTTAGGCAAGCAGCGTAGAGAAAAATTAAAGGTCCATGTAGTTAGAGTTGGCACATAATGATCTTTATGGTCCCTTAAAATTTTCAAGATAAGGTTGCATGAATATTTAATCGTGTTTATTGTTGGTTTTTAAAGGAATAACTGGGTGTAGTTTCTCAAGTATAAGTCAAAGACACTTTCAAATGTTCACGAGTTCACAATTTAGAGCCATGGTTGAAAAGGAAAAGTAGGAACTGTTAAACTTCCTTGAAACTCTGCGACTACTTAGATTAATTATTGAAAACAAGGCAACTAAAGCTGAAAGCAAATTTACTTTCACCAAGATACCGAGTTTCTTAACAACTTATAAGCAGCAAAAAATAATCGAGAGATAAAAACACAATCACATAAATTAACACACTTGTTTACCCAGGAAACCCAAATGGGAAAACTTGCTTTCTTTGTTGTGGTATTTTATTGATTGTTCTTGAGCAATTGGATCTATTACAAAGCAATCTATCTTTGAGAAAGTGTTATGCTTCTTCTCACTAATCTCAGTTGATACAATTGATCTCGGCCTACCTTGATCATTGTTTGATCTCAACCCTCTAGCACGCAATTGTTCCCCTATTGAATAGCCTTGACTTTCCCTACTTCTTGCTTAATCCCAACCCTTACTTCCTTGTGCACTAGAACCACTATTTCCTTCCACACTTCTCTTATTTCCTAGCGCGCAAGAGGCCCTTTTTCCTAGAACAAATCTTCTCCTATTTTGTAGGGCGCAATCTCCTAAATTTGTGAGCACAATTGATGCTCAATTCTGCGCTCTCCACAATCAAAGAATGATCTCACAAACTTGTGTGAATTATGTGCCTTCGTCCTCCTCTTTATAGACCCAATTCGAGCATGCAAGGAAGGCCCAGTTCAATTTTAGAAGTTGAGTTCTGATAGTGAGTTAACTGAGAGTGATACTCTTTCTCTCTCCAATCAACACTTGGAGTCTTAACTCGTTCTTCCTTCAATCAAGACTGAAGACTAACTCGCTCTAATTGAACTTGTAACTGCCACCTCGTTCTGTAGTCAAACTGATGAAGACTCCACTTAACTGAAGCTCCAACTCTACGCATGCCATCTTGATGATCATTCCAGTAAACTGGAAATAAACTCATCCTAACTGAAGTCTAACTCATGAGCTCGCACTCATGCTAGAGGAAGATGAATCAAGTTCTTCACTAGATAAGGCACAAGCCAAGAGACCTTCACTCACTACATTTTCAACAAGAACAAGATCAAGTTTCTCATAATGGATTGGTGGTGTAGAACACAAATCTAGAGATTTTGACAGGGATTGTAAAGCTCATGACATCCACAAGCAACTTGCTTTTGCAAACATCTAAAACCCAATGGTGTTGCAAAAAGGAAGAAGAGAACCATTCCGGTGATGGAGAAAAGAATGCTCAAGGGAAAAAAATCTATCGAGAGTGTTATAGCCTATAGTGTGAAGCAATCTATTTTGTTGTTTACAATATCTACTCAACGGAAGTCCCACTAAGATTGTTAAACATCACCACTTATGCAAGCATGGAGTAATGAGAAACCACGAGTAAGACATCTCAATGTTTTGGTGTAATTCCTATGTACATGTTCCAACCAAAAAGAGGCATAAGCTAAAGCAATAGTGCATTTTTACAGGCTATAGTGAAGACTCAAAGCAATAAAAGTTATTTGAATTGGGAAAGAAATCAGTGGTGTGTAGAGATGTCATATTTGATGAAGAACATCAATCATACTAATATGTCATGGTTGGTTGAAGATAATGATAATACAAAGAAGGTTGGAGAGATAAGTAGTGTGAGCCAAAAGTATAATCAACCATGCAACTTCCAAAGATGTCAACTAGGAAGGAGAAAAAAAAATCAAGTCTATGAAGTGAATATTGAACTATGAACTTGAATATGTGCAAGGTGATAACTTAAAATTGGTTGGGCACATTGATTCACATCAAGGGATCTAACTGAATGAAAAATTCTAGCACAAGTTAGTCGTTCAGCATGGGATTGTTGTCGCAAAATATAGCAAGCCTTGTGATGGGATCCACAGGGCAAAAGCTACACCCTGTGGAATTTCACCGTAAGGGAGGCTTCCCTGCATTCGCCTAGAAATTTATTCCAGTTATAAGGCTCAAGGTGATGCAAATATACTAGGAAAAGATACCATATGTTGGAAACTACTTGAATCTTCTTGGTAAAAGAGCAATGTATCATACACCTAGACTAGATAAAGACTTCTACACCCTAGGATTTGATGATATGCAATGAAAAGCAATACCAAGACATATAGAAGTCAAAGAAAGAGTTTACTTAAAGATTAGATCAACAAAGCAATAACATAAACCCTCAAATAGGATACAAGTTGAAGCTAAGCTAGGGTTAGGGTTTTCAAGGCACAAAATTGATCAAGGAAGGATGACATCAACCCTCTTAAGGGAAGGTTTACCACCATGAAAGATAAATTTTGCGTTAAAAAGGTATAAGGAGGTAAGATATATGTTCTTATCCACTAACGTGTACCAATCTTAACCCTACAAGCAATTCAGCCCTGGAAAAAGCCCTAGCGACTTGCCTTAAAAAAGCATAGGAGATACTAAAAGAGAGAAAATATTTAGTTTTGGAAGATCTTTTTATCAACACAAATTTACCGCTGCCTAATCCTACATGGGTGATGGAGTCTTATGGCAAATTTTAGGAGGAAAAGGACAATTAAATAAAGTAGTGGGGGTCGGGGAATATGTTTTCCACTTTGTAAAACCATAGCTATTTGTTTTGTGAGGGGAGAAATTAAATAGAAGGTGCACACTAGGAGTTTTCCTATGGATTTCAAGAAAGAATATATTTAACACGCAAATTTTAACCAAGATTTCAAACAAATAATATGTTTTTAGTCATGGATCATAGAGAAACCCTAGCATTAATTCATTCATATGCAAAATAATGAATCCACGAAAAGACCTTCTTTCAATCCCAAAAAGACATCTCCAATACAATAGCCAATCTCCAATAGCAAATGCTCCATAAAAATCACATTTCCACCAGTAGAAAAATAAGACAAAGCTAATTTGTGCCTTAGAAAAGAGGGTCGAGATCTCAAGTGTGAGAATGAATGAAGCGAGTGAAGAGATCCTCTATTTATATGGGATTTATTCCTTCACTTTAAAAAGGAATATTAGCCTACAAGCCCTAAAATAAGTTTGATTTTGAGTGATTGACAACTCAAGGGGCCACAAGTGAACCCCATAGCTCAAGATAACAAAATAATGCCATAAAATCCCACATGTGTGGTTCGATGTTCTCCAAAAGCATGTTGCCATGCCCTTTTTGGGCCATAAATGATACAAAAGTACATGGGATGGGCTAATGAGATGTGCCATCATCATAATCAAATCCAAGTCGTGATGGAAGACCTCAAGAAATGCCTCAAAATGCCTCCATGTGTCAAAAGCATGCTTTGGGTGCCTTGCATCACTCTCTCAAGGGCTAGATGGGCGACGTGGCATCATCTCTCTAGTGTTGGAGCTCCAAGTGCAAGTACAAGCCCTCCCTTGTCATCTTGGGGATGAACAACATCATTGGAACTCCAAATCAAGCAACGCCCATCAAATAGTGTCAAGGCCAACATAGGGGCATGTTGGGTCCACTAAGTACAATATCAAGTAACTCCAACACCCGGCAAGAGAAGCTCAATGTTTCAGAATCTAGCGGTGCTCTAAGGTCTTAATCATCAACTGGGACCATAAAAGTGCCCAACGCTCTACTCTAGATGAAAAATACCGCATCTACAAGGTCATAGCTGCTCTCTGGAAAGTGTAAAATAACTTGGGCATGTTGTGTGAAGGAGGGATATAATGTGCCCTCAAAGGTCTCTGCTACTCTATGAAGAACCACCTAGAAAAATCATCTCAAGATCAAGTAAAAGCCACCAATCATTAGGGAAAATGACCATAAATGCATCATAGTGGACCATACTTAATTGTTAAGGGCATAATAACACTTCAAGCTGGGATCACCTTCAAATATCTAACTAGACCAAATCCTATAAAAGTGTTCCCTACTTGTATTAGGAATGGATAGATGATCAACCATATTAGGAGTTTCCAGCCCCTAAGGGGAGGTGACATATCTTGGGTCAACCTTTCAATCCGTAGGTGCTTGTGATAATGGTTGCAATGGAGGGGAAAGACTTCAAGGCAAGGTACCATAGCCATGGGACCATTTAATGGAGATCAATCATCCTGAGAGTATAGATGTAAGGAGGGAGCAATCGTGGATGAGTTACTGGGTGATGGCCAGTGAGGGGGGTAGAACTCATGCTATGCTTTTACCCACACACTAATTAAAGTCCCAACCATCTTTTGCATTTTAACTTTCTTTTCTTTCATTGTGGCCACTTTATGCTTTTATCATTCTTTTAGTTGCATCAGCCTACAAGGAAAAATTTCCAACCCAGACTCAAGGATGAGGATAAGAGAGTGCCAATACCAATGAACCAATGACCACAAGCCTGAAGAACAAAGATGAGATTTGGGGAATGATGGAAAGTGTTAAATATGAAAAAATCATGGACAAGATACTTCAATCCAAGTTTCCAAAGTAGTGCCCTCCTATAACCCTAAGGCCTCTAAGGAGGTCCCACAGGACTAGGGTCAAAATCTAACCTCCAGCTAAAGTGAGAGAATAGGTTTACAGTCAAGATCAATCAATCATCCAAATCACCCCGTAATCCATGTTAGAATGCCCAAAACATTAAGTAAAAGCACATGACTGCAAAATGGTTAAAGAACTTGTCAAATGGTGACCCACCTTCCTTCAAGAGGAATGTCGAATGGTGAGAGGTGTCTAACCAATGCAAATCGACAAGGAATATGGCTTATCGTCATGTAATGAGCAATATAAGGTTGTTGGCTAGCTCGTTGTCCAAAGAAGGAAAATAATTCTCCTACGGGGTTACCCACTTTTTGGTGGGTAACAAGGATCAAGAGTAATACTATGGGTTGGTAAGAAACAACCAAATGGTGCATTGCCCTCCACAAAAGCAAAGTACAATGTGGTTGTTAGAGCAACCTGAGAATCAAAGGCTCGAGAGGGTTCTTGCCCATAAACTTCCACAAACTCAATAGACACCTCTCTTCTGTAAAATTAAAGCAATATTTAACTTCCAAAAAAATTATAGTTTCATGCCAAAACCAAGCATATTGAAATGCATTGCCACTATATTATGGGGCAAGTAAAGAACAAAGAAATTGAAGTCTCAAATTGCAAGACTGCAAATTAGCTAATAGACATCTTCACAATGGCGTTAAGGAAGGAGAAGTTTTAAAGGTTCATGGAAAATCTGTGTGTAAAAGATAAAAATTAAAATGGTCAGCAAGGGGGTGTTAGTATAAATAATGCTCATTTAGATAGGCACACTGTTTTGACAACAATATGCACAAATTTAAATTTATGAGTGTTCGAGATTTTTTTCTTAAGAAATCAGTCTCTCTCATAGACCGAAGGTGTTGAAAAATGTGTAGTTAGGTTCGGCCTTCATAAATATGAAATGTACTTTGGATTCTTGTATATTGTAAAATGAAAGAAATATTATTATTGTTATTTTTGGAGCATGAGCTTCATGCTCAAGGTATTTATTTTAGATGTCAAGCACACATTGAGTGCTTCTAGGGTTTGTCCTAGGTCAAGAAGTCAAAAGAGTCATTGTCATATGTTGAAGACCCCTTCGGGCACATTGTAACTTGTAAAAAGAATTATTTTTGTATTTTAAAGTGTCAAGAAACTCTCCAAGACCACGTCGGCGTACCAGCAAAGAAGTCGGCCTAATTTGAGGAACTCTGTCCACCTTGGAAGCCTATATATAGGAGAAAACTCGACCTCCTAGACACACAATTCATTCTCTCATCAAGTGAGCGAAGAAGAAGAAGAAAGAAGCTAGCGAAGGAAGGAGGAGGATGAAGATCAAGTGTTTGGGCTATTTTCTCTCTCTCTCCTCACACGTGCGAAGGAAGGAAGCTAGGGTTTTTGTTGTTGGGTTAGGGTTTTGTTGCTGCAGGATCAAACTTGGAAGAAGTGCAAAAAGAAGATCGAAGGAGGGCTCATTAGGTCATACTCAAGTCCTAAAAGAGAAAGAAGGTCAAGCAAAGGTCTAAAGAAGTCTTGGACGGCTGAAATAAACTCACACATGTGGAAGCAGCTGCTGCTGGGAGGGCCGAAAATTTCAGACCTATAGTAGAGGTCGAAATTATGTTGTTAGGGGTCGAAGTTGTGTTGCTGGAAGAGATTTGACTGGGTTTGAATTGAACAAAGGGAGCACATCATCAGGAGAGGTCAGACTTGGTCTTGAAAGGGTATTGGTCTTGGTCTAGAGGTCTTGGAATTCGTCAATTGAAGAATCTATAAGAAGATAAGAGATTTGCGGGTTTTCCTCTCAAGTAGAGAGGTTTTGGCCCTCGCTTGCAACCTATATCCAATGTACTTGTGTAATATTGTTCTTCTTGTTCTTGGTAGTTGTTTGAAGATAAACAGACATAATAACAAGAGAAGAAGTTAATAAGTATGAAAAAAGTAAAAAGATATCACAATCAGTTAGCATAGAAAGAGAAATCATCCTAACTACTTCCCTATCGATTTCTCAACATGGTATCAGAGCTAAGGTTGGCTAAGGGCATAATGAAGATCTCAACTACACTGAAGAAGTTCCTAAAGAAGTGTACGAAGGTGGCAAGTCAACTCAAGAAGGGCATCAAAGAAGTATGGGATCTCTTATTTTCTTCTAATAAGGAAGTGACCAAGACATCTACAAAGGATGAAGGACTATTCTCAGCACTCACTGGCTCATTTAAGATGAGAATATTTGGGTGATCAATAGTGGAGCATAAAGACATACAATTGGTCAAAACAAGCAATCAAGGACATTATCAAAAGGAAAGTCCTCTTACTCCATAGAGCTTGGTGACAATAAAAGCTACCCTGTGAGAGGAATTGGATCAACTTCACTTGAACTGGAGAATGGAGGAAATATTCATCTCAACAATATCTTATTTTTTCTAGGTTTACACAAGAATTTACTTTCCATTTCATGTCTAAAAGACCAGGGTGATAGAGTTGCCTTCATTGATGGAAAGGTGGTAGTATGGGGTAAAAACTCAGGCATAGAAGATGCAAGAATGATTGGGATCAGTGAAGGATGACTTTACAGATTGTTAGCTCCCCTCACTCAAGCTTTGGTTCACATTGATGTTAGCCCATGTGAACTTTGGCATAGAAGATTTGGTCATCTTCACTACAAAGTCTTACCAACCCTAAATTCAATAGTGAATGGCATCCCCAAACTAAAATAAGATCATGAAGGAGTATGCAAGGGATGTGCGCTGGGTAAGAACACCAAGAAACCATTTGGAAGCAATGCTTCAAGGTCAAAAGAAATCTTGGATCTTATTCATTTTGATGTTTGTGGTCTTATGACTCCAAAGTCAATTGGAGGTCATCTATATTATGTCACATTCATAGATGACCATTCAAGGAAAACTTGGGTTTACTTAATGAAATCCATGGATGAAGTATTTATCAAATTTCGAGAATTCAAAGTTGAGGTAGAAAACCTTACAGAAAGGAGAATCAAGATATTAAGATCTGATAATGGAGGAGAATACACATCCAAGTAAATTATAGCCTTCTGTAAGGAGTCTGGGATTAAGAGGGAGTTGATAGTCCCATATAATCCCAAGCAAAATGGAGTTGCAGAATGAAAGAATCGGTCCATTGAAGAAAGTGTAAAAGTTATGCTACATGATCAAGATTTGCCGAAATTTTTGTGGGGTGAAGCTACGAAGACAGTTGTATACATACAAAATTGAAGTCCCCACAGGTCACTAGATAACATGACTCCTAAAGAAGCATTCACTGGGAAGAAACCAAGCATGGATCATCTTTGAATCTTTGGTTGTCCTATCTATATTCATATACTAAAGGACAAGAGAAAGAAGTTGGATCCATCAGGCATGAAGGGAACATTTGTTGGCTACAGTAATTCTTCTAAGGCCTATAGGATCTACATAAAAGGACACCAAATAGAAGTCAGTCGAGATGTGATATTGGACGAAAGTATTGCATTCAAGAAATCAAAGAATCTCCCTATGGACACTAATGATGAAGAACTTCTGGTATTTGAAGAGGAAGTTACTAGGGAGGAAGATGAATCAAATCATAAAGATGAAGATCCCAATGAACCTATACAACCTACGGTAATCCCCGAGACTAGAAAGAGACCTAACTGGTTGAAATCTACTCTATTAGATGCAGAGGATCATGGAGCAGCCAAAGGCACATTTAGAGAAAGCGAGAATCCCAAAAGATATTCAAGGTATGCAGCATATATGACAAAGCTAACAGAAGCAGAGCCATCCACTTTTGAAGAAGTTGTCAATCATCAAGAATGGAAAGATGCTATAAACAAAGAATATCAACCGATATAAACAAAGAATATCAACCGATAATGAAGAATGGGGTATGGGAGATCATACCTAGGCCTGAAGACAAGACTTTGGTAACTTCCAAATGGCTTTACAAGATTAAACATGCGGAAGATGGAAGTATTGACAAACATAAGGCAAGATTTGTGGCTAGGGGCTTCTCTCAACAAGAATGCATTGATTGTGAACAGACATTTACTCCAATAGAAAGGTATACAACTATATGCTCACTAGTCTCTTTCGCAACATCGATGGGATAGAATATACATCAAATGGATGCCAAGATTGCATTCTTGAATGGCACAATTGATGACGAAGTCTATATAGAGCAACCCTTGGGATTTGAAGTCAAAGATAGAGAAGCATATATTTGCATGTTGAAGAAGGCATTATATGGCCTTAAACAAGCCAAGGGCATGGTATGCAAGGACGGATGCATACCTACAAAGATTGAGCTTCACAAAGAATTTTATTGATCTAAATCTCTATATCAAGGTTGTGAAGGATGAACCTGTAATCATTCTTCTATATGTGGATGATCTTCTCTTGACAGGTGTAGAAGGTCAAATCCAAGAATGCAAGAAGCAACTACCAGCAGAATTCGATATGAAAGATCTTGGGTTGATGCACTACTATTTGGGACTGGAAGTCTGGCAAGGACCTGATGAGATCTATCTAGGTCAAGGGAAGTATGTGATCGAGATGTTGAAGAGGTTTGACATGATGGATTGCAAACCAATGACAACCCCAATGATCAAAAACTTGAGAAGACTAAGGAGTTTCGAATCGAACCCAGTGGATCCGACCAGGTATAGACAATTGATTGGCTCATTGATGTACTTGGTGAATACTCGACTAGACATATGTTTTGCAGTAAATGTTCTCAGTCAATTCCAAGTTGATCCAAAGCATGATCATTGGATAGCAGCCAAGCACATTCTGAGATATTTGCAAGGTACAATCCACTATTGCCTAAAATATGAAAGGAGGAATGATGTCCACTTGATTGGATATACAGATTCCGATTGGGGAGGCAGTGAGCAGGATGGAAGGAGCACTACAGGAGGATGTTTTAGTTTGGGATCCTCCATGGTCTCATGGATGAGCAGAAAGAAAGATTCGGTTGCTTTGAGTAGTGCTAAGGCTGAATGTATTGCAACCTGTGAAGTAAGTAGAGAAGTTGTCTAGTTGAGGAAGCTGCTATCTGACTTGTTTGAAGGACCAATGGACCCTACAATGATACATTGTGATAACACTAGTTGTATAAGATTGTCTGAAGGCCCAGTATTTCCTAGAAAGACAAATATAAACAACAAGTATCACTACATTTGGAAGCTAGTACAGGATGGTGTGTTGCAGCTACAATATATCTCCACTGATGAGCAGGTAGCTGACATATTAACAAAATCTCTTCCTAATAAGAAGCTTGTGTACTTAAGAGACAAGCTTGGTCTGGTTGATATATCCTCCCTAGTTGAGAGGGAGAGATAGACACATCATTCTTGTCTTCACTTGGGAAGACAGAATGGAGGATTGGGTAAACATCTGACATCCAATACTCTTTGAGGATGAGGTGCGCATCCAAGATAAGAGTATTCAAGGACCAATATTCTTTGAGGACTAGCTATCCAAGATACGAATAGTCCAAGAAAGACATACTATGTGAACACCCGAGTGGTGTACGTGCCTTGAGAGACAATGATGATGGTGTCTATAAATCATTGGTCTCGCCAGCATTGTGCTCTGACCTTGTGGAGAGATAGAGTTGTTAGTCAAGGCTTGCTATGTGACAATGCTGGTTGTTATGATGCTAAACAGATGGGTTACCAATCCGACTCTTCTTATGAGATCTCTTCAAATTGAGAATGTCCATGTACAATTTATGAATACCTCCCTAGTTAAGAGGGAGCATTGAAAAATGTGTAACTAGGTTCAATCTTCATAAATATGAAATGTACTTTTGGTTCTTGTATATCGTAAAATGAAAAAAAAGATATTATTGTTATTTTTGGAGCATGGGTTTCATGCTCAAGGTCTTTTATTTTAGAGGTCAAGCACCCATTGAGTGCTTCTAGGGTTTGTCCTAGGGCAAGAGTCAAAAGAGTCATTGCTAAGTTGCAGGAAACGCAGGGGGAGGGTCCGTTTCCGTACGGAAACGAAACGGAAACGCGTTTCCGCGTACCGTACGGCCTGGAAACGCGTTTCCGGCCGTACGGGCACGTTTCCCGAAATGGAAACTTGCCCGTACGACCGGAAACGCGTTTCCAGGCCGTACGAGCCCCGTTTCCTCCAAAAAATCACTTGTTTTTTAATTTTTTTTTTTTCTAATTAGTTTGTAAATTTTTTTAGGGTTTCTAAGCTGTTCTAGAAACCATTTCTAAAGTTATAAAAGAGCAGTGCCTCTCATTCTCTCATCACACTATTCAGCAAGGAGTTTCTCTTGGAGATTGGCAGTTGTTTCAGTAGCTGGTATATATATATATTATTATATATATTCGCGTTTCCCCGTTTCCAAAATTTGGGGAGGTCGCGTTTCGTTTCGCTTCCCCGTTTCCCCGTTTCGTGCAACTTAGAGTCATTGTCATATGTTGAAGATGCCTTCGGGCACATTGTAACTTGTACAAAGAATTATTTTTGTATTTTGAAGTGTCAAGAAACCCTCCAAGACCAAGTCGGCCTGCCAACAAAGAAGTCGACCTAATTTGAGGAACTTTGTCCACCTTAGAAACCTATATATAGGAGGGAACACGACCTCCTAGACACACAATTCATTCTCTCAACAAGTGAGTGAAGTAGAAGAAGAAAGAAGCTGGCGAAGGAAGAAGGAGGACGAAGATCAAGTGTTTGGGCTATTTTATCTCTCTCCTCACATGTGCGAAGGAAGGAAGCTAGGGTTTTTGCTGCTGGGTTAGGGTTTTGCTACTGCAGGATCGAACTTGGAAGAAGTGCAGAAAGAAGATCGAAGGAGGGCTCATTAGGTCATCCTCAAGTCCTAGAAGAGAAAGAAAGTCAAGCAAAGGTCTGAAGAAGTCTTGGAAGGCCAAAATAAGCTCACGTGTGTGGAAGTAGCTACTGCTGGGAGGGCCAAAAATTTCAAACTTGCAGTGAAGGCCGAAATTCTATTGCTCGAGGTCGAAGTTCTGTTGCTGGAAGAGATATGACTGGGTTTGAAGCACATCATAAGGAGAGGTCGGACTTGGTCTTGGAAGGGTATTGGTCTTGGTCTAGAGGTCTTGGAATTCGTCAATTGAAGAATCTATAAGAAGAGAAGAGATTTGTGGGTTTTCCTCTCAAGTGGAGAGGTTTTGGCCCTGGCTTGCAACCTATATCTTGTGTACTTGTGTATTATTGTTCTTCTTGTTCTTGGTAGTTGTTTGATGATAAACGAACATAATAATAAGAGAAGAAGTTAATAAGTAAAAAAAGGTAAAAAGTTATCACAAGCAATTATCATAGAAAGAGAAATCATCCTAACTACTGCCCTATAGATTTCTCAACAGAAAGCAAGAGTGAGGGTCAATACGACAATATTCATAGGCACGAAGCTATTACAATTACAGCAATATTTATCATCATCATGTTACTCGCATGGATTTGATCATGGGTGGGGAAGATAACAACCATTCTACCCAACCACCCGAGATAACCCCAATTGACGTATTAGTGTGTGAGATGAAAAATCCTGAACAATATTTTATGATAGGACAAATAATTTTGGGATAGATCTATTTCAGGTTGAATATATACCCTTGTCTTCCATAACCAATTTTAAAAGCATCATTTAATATAAATACATGTTATTGTGCAATCTGAAATCATTGATAAAATATTATCCCTTCTCTTGAGTGTTTTTTCTCCTGCGTGCATGTTCTAAAAACACACAAAACAAAAAACTTGTATAGCTCAAAAGTATCTGCCTCATGTAATGTGTGTTATGATCATCTTTTAGGAATCCTCTTAGTTTGTTGTGCACATTGCCATATTCATATTGAATTTCATTATCTTTAATGGCAACAAACAATTAAGGATATGTGAAATAAACATATTTAATTTGGTAAATTACATATTACTATATCCATGTATTGATATAATTGATAATAGATATATAACAGTATGCACTTAGCCCAAAGGATTAATTCAATTAGTGTTGCCAATGTTGTTGGGCATTTGGCTAATTCCATGCCAGCAGGTTCCTAGTTTGAATTTCCCAGATTAGGTGCACTAGTTAGTCTATGCCAACCTAAGTCACATGGTACGGGTTCAAGTTCGGGTTCAAAGATGATTAAGTTTAGTTCAAGTTTGAATTTTTTGATTAGGTTTGGATGAGGTTCACCATTAGGTTCATGTATATATATATATATATATATATATATATATATATATTAACTTTAAAATGAAATATGGTATAAAATAGTAAGAAATCAACATCAATACACATAAAAAGTGCCATCATGACTCGCAAATTGTAAGGATAGTGTAGAAAATTATAGGAGAATGTAGCCCAACCCAGTGTCATGTTTTGCTAGGTTTAATGCCCAAACCCGTCATAAAACATATCACTGATATTTTATATAAGATTAGCACTAAGAAACTGGATTCGTCCCCTGCCCTCTCGTGTCCCGAATAGCACGAATAGGACACGATTTGGTTGGATTCGTGTCCTTCCGATCGTGTCCGATCGGGACACAAATCCCGAAAAAGGGACTCCCACATGGCATTAAAAGGCCAATTTGGCCATTCTATTTCCACATTTACCTTTCCTCTTGGCAGTTAGCCATGAGGCTCCTCTCTCAAGTGACTTCATCCTCTTGTTGCGAGAGGAATTGGAGCACATATGGGAATTTGTATAGTGTCAAGAAGAGCATGCTTGAGCATTCTAGGGCAAAGACAATGGTGTATGTGCACACCAACCTTCATCTTATTTACAGGCAGAGGAATGAGTGGTTGAAGGGAAAGACAAAGATGTGGGATGTATTTCCTGATGATATGGGTATGGACAGCAGTGTTGAGTTGGCATTGGCCAACTTGGATCTCAATGAGCCAGTGCTAGAGCCTGTCATATTTGATGATGGTGATATTGTAGAGGGGCCATCCTCCACACCAGCAGCCAACAGATGCAGAGATGACTTTGGATATAGATGAGGATGATGCAGCAGAGTAGAGAAATGGTGACCATGAAGATGATTACAGTGATGCTGATTTTGATGATGAGAATTGATGACTCATGAGCTACCTACTGCCTTGAGGCTTGTAGACTTGTAGTTTTTTTTGTATTTTCTATTTCTAATTGCCATTGGCACTGTACTACCTATGTAACGCATTTTGATTTTGATGACATAATGAGAAAACTACAGTATCTTGTCTTTCTCCTATTGGATCATTGATAAATTGAATATGTATTGTTTTATCATTTATATCACAATTGTATTTGTAATTTTGAATGCATAATGTTACTTTGTAAAACTTACATCTAGATGAAGATCTATGTTTGAATCAATGAATTTGTATCATGAATGAGAATTTGTGTAAGAAATATCTAATTTTATATATATATATATAACGTGTCCTGTTCCGGGGGGTCAACATGTCCGTGTCCTGTGTCCGCATGAAAGGCGACTTAGATTAATATGTAATTGATATAATAGGTGTAATTACAAGTAAAAACATTATTCCTATTGATTGCACCAAGAAAACCAAGGCACAATCTACAACCCAATGTTGAAGAGATTGTAATGTCCCAACCATGTCTGTAATATTGATGTCATCATATCTTGGTCCAATATAAAAATATTATACAAAACCAAAATTTACTTAATAATAATAAATCTAATGTGGGTTAAATAATACTCATTCACAAATATGTATATACATAAAAATAACACTAGAAAAACTAAATCATATCAACTATAATAAGATGAGAAGTATGAGACAATTTTGTTTGGCAGCATTTCTAGCTATTTTTAATCAACCAACAGTATTAATGGTGAGCTGCATAATATCAAGCATTAACGTGTGTGTAAATAAAGCACACCAACATAAATCCATCTTAAATAGGAATTTTTAAAACCCCAATAAAATTGCATCTCTATTGTTTCTCAGATTCTCTGACTGATTAATAAATCTCGAATTAAAATGAATTTTCACTATTATTATTATTATCATCTACCGTTATTTCTATAATAGATAGCCCATAAGCCAAGCCAGATATACTAGTAATTTATGACATAGCAAGAGCCGAGACTCCACGAGGGTGGGGCAACCTACTCTTTGAGCCTTAGCACAATTACATTGTATATTAATCATGGTGACGAAAGTCACCTTGGACCACCCTGCACCCACATCTGAATCAATGTTTTAAAACTCAGACTCAGACTTGGTACTGGCCAAGGGTCAACTCCGACTCGGACGAGTTAATTCCAATGACTCAGTCTTTGTAAAAAGTACATTAAATATTTATTTTTTAACGAAAAAAACATATTTTTAAGATTTTCATTCATGTTTCCAAACTCAAAGCATTACAATAATAGAGAGAGGACAACATATAATCAATGTATGCTCATGAATATATCAATTATATCAAAATGTCACCCAATGCGCAGAACAAAAACTCCTAACCAAGGAGGCTCTAAATGGCCGCTACAACAAAAAAAATCCAACTGTAGGACTACAAGTCACTAATACAGAATACTATCTCGTTGATCAATCATCAATCATCAATGATCACTACTGCTTGACATGGCAACATCATCTGGCTCGGACTCCTCACAAATGCAAGGAGATAGTAGTTAGGAAATATGATGGGGTTGGTTTACCTTTATAGGCGTGGGAGAGGGGTAGAGGGGCTAGGGTTTTAGAAAAACAAAAAATAATATTTTTTGGGGTCTGTGGGCCCATCTTTTTTTGCGGCAGCCACACTGGTCCGGTTCAAGTCGGGCTCTACCGGTCGCACCTGTTTGGTCCCCGAGTTAAGGGCCAAGTTGGACCAAAAGGGAGTTCCAACCGTCCGAGTCCGAGCTGAACCAGCCAAGCCCAAGTTGAACTAGCCGAGTTTAAAAACACTGATCTGAATCATAGAATCTATGATTTGTATCAGACTCTTGGGTTATTTTGCCTATTTTGGATCAAAGCAATGTCAAAAATAGGGTCCATTTCCTGTATAAGTGGGTCCAGATTCCAGTGACAGAATCGTGGCAGATTTACCCCTGCTGCATGATTCATCATCTCAACTAACAGTAAGCACACAATTCACACAATAATTATTTGTTAACTTGGTCAAAATTTGAGAGACTTGTTCCCAGTGCCTTCAATTGAGCACTTTAGAGTTAGTGCTAAATTAGTTGTGATCATCATGTTTATATCAATATTGTATTTTAGTAATTTTGTACGGTGAGTTGTCTTCAGTGTAATCTGCCTTCTAGAGAACCACAGATCTCATCTGAAATGTTAAAGTTCGCATGCAATGTGTTTTTCTATTTTAATGGGTCTCTCTTTGTATTTAGCCATCGCCACTCATGTATTATCAGTTTGGTAATATAAGTAGAAGTGCTCACACTGCACAGTTTTCCACTACTAGTAAGTTTTGTCTGTCCTCTTTTAATTAGAGGAATTCATTTTACTTGTTCTCACAGTTCTCCATCTTGGCTCATATTATTTGTGTTATAGCCAGATATCTGATGATGCTATGTGGTAGAACTTGCAGTCATTAAATCTTCAGTAAACTTAGTGGTTTTGTCTCATTCTCCAATATTGGCAATATGAGTATGAAAGTTAACGGTTATATGCTTTAATTAAGATTTCATTTCTTTTCTTTTCAAAATAAAACTTAAATTTTAATTATATATTTATTTAAATAAAAAGGATTAGGTTCTGATTCCCTGATTCCTAATTTCCAGACGAGACCCACACTTGCCCTGGATTCTTTTGCCAATTCCAACCGTACTAATGGATTATGTAACTTTGATATTAACGGATGCAATTAAACCCTAACTTGAAAAACTCTAATTAACCCAACAACCTCCAATTTTACACTAAGAATTGCTAATTAGCCCAAAATATTTCCAAGCAATCCCACAGGTGTTCATGGACGTTGAAAAACCAATGTTTTGCCCTGCATTTGTTTGCTAATAACCTTTTTAAGGCCACAATTTACTCAGCTAAGTCCCCTCTAGTACAAGGGGAAAGAACGAAAATTTAGGTATTGTATATAAGGGCTGACAAAGAATTATTATCCCGGTAATACTTACTCTAATATGGAATTATCACAATTTCATACATGTTATAGCATGCAATAGGCAAATTCAGTGTGCTTTATTCTGTTTTTATCCAATGCAAGTGACAGAGTCATAACCTCCACATTAAGCTTGTTCTCAAATACAGGGGCTACTGTCTGTGACATACCACTTTAGAAGCAAGCCTGGCCCGTTTTATTGTTGTAGTCAAGGATTGACTATCGACTTTGAGTCTCGTACATGAAAAAGGTTCGATGATGGCTGTGTGTTCAATATTTTTTGAGTAATCACACATAAACACAACATACCGCCCAATATCACCAGTTTAATTTTTAAGATTGCAAGAAAAAAAAAAGCTCAGTCTAAAGGTGTTCCTTTTTCCATTTTTCCAATAGTCAGGAAAAATAAACCAACAATGAAACTGGTATAAAAGAATACAACACAGCAATACAGGAAAAAGCATTGAAAGTATATATTACAGGCAATGCCACAGTCCTGTTCAGATTCAACATACAATTACTTAACCAAAAGCTCGTTTTACTTGCTGATGCAGGCTTCCTCATTGGCATAGCCTCCTGAATATTGTATCACTCGAGATCCGCTATTCCAAAATTGGAGATGAGTATCTTCATCTGATCAACGAAGTCTGAACCTGTTGCATACTCCGTTAATAATCCAACCGCAAATCCAAACATTGCCCATCTGCACAATAGAGATAGCATGGGGATGATCATTGACTAAACAATTCATCTCAATTCATCCCCTATTTCCTCAACAAGAAGAATAATAATGGCATATGATAAATTCTCAAGGAATCCAAATAATTGAAGGATCCTAGGAATCCGAATAAATGAAGGATTCCTTTCTCTAAAGGACTATTCACAAGTATATCACTTTTCAACTTCATAGAGCCATGCAATTGAGTGATCAATTGGGTCATGCCTGAGTGGTCGTGTGATGGACTATTATTCTCCCTACCCACGTTCTATTCCAGAGTGACATGACAAAGTTTTGAGCTTCTACAGAATCTGGTTTACCCTAAGTAGCATCCTCGGAATGAGGGGAAGGAAATACCTGGTCGATTTCCCCAGGAAATGCACTAAGCAAAAAGAAGAAGAAAAAAAAATCCACAGTTAAGTGGACACTTAATTCAACTATTCTTTATTCATTAATTTGCTAACAACTCCATGTCCTTCTAATTTTTCCCAAATTTACCAAATGTATATAATTTTAAATATTGGAATATTATGGTGCCCAATCTGATATGTTGGCTCTTCTAGCATGGGTGGGGAGAAGAAACAAAACCTTGTAGTATGTACAGTATATTGTTTTGTAATTCTGTAATATAAGACTCAATTTTTCTAACCGAAAAAAATAGCATATCATTTTCTTGTGTGTGTGAAAACACTTTATATTATATTATTAAGTGATTATTTTCTTACATGGAAGCGCTTACCTGAAATAAACTATCCATTCTTTATATGAACTTACTTCTATGTGCCCTTTTTTTGGTGTGCTGTGGTTGTTTATATCAGAAGAACAAACAGAGTCCATTGTCTGAAAATGATGGGATAACTAACTATGCAATTATTTCAGTACTTCAATCTTGGAGGGTATCACTTGGGTGTTGAACAATTCTATATTGCATGATACCCAATTCATTACAGATTTTGTACACAAGATCCAGCCCTAGGAAGAACCAGTATTTAATGCAAAAAGGCTTTTATAGGCAAACCTAGCATGTACAACAAAGATATGAAAGTAGACAAGTTCAAAATTTAATTTGGATGGTACCTTCCATTAGAGATTTCGTTCTTGGGAGTGAATCCAAATACTTTAGTTCTAGAAGCCTGATCCTCAATCTTTTTCTGAGTGAAATATTCCTGCAATTCCTTCGCTCTCTGCCTCTGGTACTCCAGAGTCACTGATGGAGAAGTAGATGTTTTAACACCAACTTTAGCAGAAGGAATAGTTGGGCCAGGAGGAGGCGGTGGTGGAGGCGCAGAAGAATCAGAGGAAGGTGGAGGAGATGGGGGTACTGGCCTCATGGGAGGGGTGGCCTCTTTAATGGTGGGGCTGCTAGGCCTTCTCAAGGGCCCTTCGGGCTTGGAGCTCCGCACACACAGTTTGTTCGGTAATTTCACTGCATTCCCGGGATTTGAATTGGTGGACGAAGGGAGAAATATGGAGGGGAGAGTTGGTGTTAGAGACATTTTTGAATATAGAAACAGGATTGAAGGATGGATGTTGTAATTGTGGGGATGAGAAAAGGAGGAGTGCTATGTTACTCACCCATCTGCAGAATCAAATTTCCTGTCGTCTGTAAGATCGACGTGGTTAGCGTCATATATCAGACGAGCTGCAACAGGTGGATAAGGTTGGTCCAACGAGACTCCCTCGACCAAATTTTGTTCAACGAAACGACCGCAATTGGGCTGAGTGGTTCTAAATTCGTTTTGTCACCAGATGCCTAGAAAGATGTGATTACCGATATTAATTTCTGAGCAGTATACGTGCATCTTGATTCCAAGATTATCTATGTAAGTTTGAAGTACTTGAACTCCTTGGTTTTGGATAAGACGTTTATATATATAAACTTCTTAAATTTTTTTCAATTGGATAGGAGAATTACACAAAGATACATATGAGATGAAAGAGATTTCCCCACTCAAATGGTAAAGCTTTATGTTTCTCAACGTAATAATTATAACGATATGGTTGTGTTATGTGCTCACAATGTTGGTTATGACCCTGCTGTGTGCACTATTCAATGGTTTTACATTAAACAAAGGGCTGTGCTTTTGCTAAGTGCTACCTTCAGGTCCAAGGCAAGAAGACCAACTATTTGTCTACATTATTTTAGAAGGAAATTCCTTGGTGATGGGTTTTGTAACGGTTAACATGAGATTTCAAATGATTCAGTTGAGTGTGTATTCTGAAATTTGTTTTGGAATTTGGAATATTATTTTTAATAAGGTTATATAATAACTATGTTTTTTTGGTTTAGTTTAAATAAAATATTTTGATGTCATAATGTGTTATAAGAAATGCTCTCAACAATGATAGAATTATAAAATGAATTATATGAACTTTTTAACTTTTTTTTCTTTATATATATATAAGAAATAGCCAATAATTTATTTATTTTACTAAGTTTGGTGAGTTGTGAGATGATTGGTCGTTTAACTATTGGTTTGAGAAACTGCAACTCATGGGCATCTAAGTTGTAAAAATCACTCAAGGATTTCATTGACCTAGGCCACACCAACACTTAACATGACTATTTTGTTCCCACGAAATTTCGAACCCATGACCTTCACATCACACCCCATCACTTTCTATTCTACTCACCAATAAAATGCTTTAACTATAACAATTTTTGTTTTATTTTTAATTGCTTTGAATATTATATGAATAGTTAACATTCAAATATTTTATTTAACATAAACATCAAAATATTTTGTTTATGCTTATATTTTTCACATCAAAATATTTATATCTATCTTTGAAATATTTTATCTATGATTAAAGTTAAAACGTCATTTTTTTAATTTCCCCACTTTCTCTCTATACATAAATAAATAGAGATTAAGTTAATATTGAAATATTAGTGAATAAGAATATTTCAATATTTTATTTCAAACTTGAATAAAGAAAGTTAAATGACTCTCTTATTGGAAAATAGAAGTATGGGAAAAAATTTATTGTCAATTACTTTTGTCACTTTTTAAATACAAAATTGATATAATTGAAATATTTCATTTATGATTAGCATAGAACTATATTTTTTTATTATTATATCTTTTTAAATATTATATATCAATATTTGTCAAGAAGAAAAAGAAATAGACTTATTTAATACATTATGATATAATATCATTATTATTTTAAAAGACATCTCCTCTATGATAAAGAAATAGTAAACTTAATTTAAACTCTTGAATATCAATGATAATCTAGTGAATACGTAAGGGTGTGCAACACATCACCAAGCTTAATTGTATGAATTTATCATTAAGTTTTCAAGAGATTAATTTTTGAATCGACATTGATTTATGAAATAAAAGATGTAGATGCTTTACTTGTGGAAACTAACATGTAAAAAATGTTATTATGGTGAACTCTTCCATCCAAAAGAAAAAGAAAAGAAAAAAAATCAACGAAATCATATACAAATTTTTGGTACAACAATATGTATATTCCATAACTAGGAAATGGATAAAGAAACAAAGAAAAACTCTAACATATTTTTTAACATAGTTAAAAAAAAACAACGTAATAGAAGAAAACTCTTACCTCTCTTTGACGTGTTCCAGTGACCTTTTTTGCAGTTTGTGGGGTACGTTTTCAAACAAAATTCAAATCCAATTGATTTTACCGGATCCACTAATCCTTTGTGTATGAAGTCTGTAGAATTTAAAACACATTGAAATAAAGATGTAAATTAAACGCGAGGAAGTCTTTATCGCATTGCCATGCAAGTGATCATTCTCTACATATTTTAACGTTGTGAAATGTCTATGTTAATGGTAATTATGTAAGGTTGCAGCGGAATGCTGAGAACCATAAATGTCAATAAAACCCACGTCATTCTTTGGGAGATTGTAATTTCAAGAGCACAGCGTATTAAATGCATTTTAATATATTAAAACTTAAAACTTGTCGTAGATACACTTCTTATCGACATGCATTGAATGGGTCGATGTTGAGAGTACAAAGTATAATGATGGCATAATAAGCTTATAACCAATAAATGCTAGAAAAATAAACAAAATATTTTTAAAAAATAAATATTTTTAATTTTACAATGTTCACTTTAAACATCAGTTTTAATTTTTCGGTCAATAGATAACTAATTGGGAAGTCAACGGTTTCCCAAATACATTATACTGCCCAGAGCAAGATAATAAGAAGAGACAAAAAAAAATCAAAGATAAGGAGAAAAATTATGTATTTTATTAAAAAAAATTATAATATATGGTTGAAAGATAAAGGTATTTGCGATATTATTAGGTATATTTATCTTAATTTTGAATTTATCATGTAATAAAGATGGATCAAATTTGTGGAGGCACAAACTTCTTTTAAAATGTAAATTTGGAAAAAGAGTTTGTATTTTAAGTGATTTGATCCCTATCCATGCTTGGTAGATCTAGGGTTAAGATGGATCTATGTTGATTCTATATGTGTGTGTGTGTGAACATCATGGTGAGCGTGGAAGCATTTTTAAATAGATAAAGAGATTCGACACCTTGAAAATCCTCTCGATCATTCTGACTGTGTTGACTACACAACATAAACTTGCGATTTAAACAAATCTTTAATGGATTTCAAACAAAATTGACCAAAAAATATACCTTTTGCTAGAAGGTAGAATAGTTAGACCATGTGAAATTTGTATTTTTAATTTTTTATCATTGTTATTATTTTTGATGTGCGGAGGAATTGGCAATTAGGTTGGTCTCATACTCGTGTGACACATGGTAAACTATGACTACTACCACTATAACCCCTAGGTGAATCATGTTGCCCCCTAATACGTGGCTATGATTAAGCAACTGGGGATTTGAATATGGGAACTTGCACTCACATTCACTTGAGGTTTTCATGGGCTTTCCAAGTGAGATCTGTGAAGAGGGCTAGACCATGTGAAATAGTTTAACCATAAAAAATAAAATAAAAATATTTTCATTATTTTATATAATAATTACATAATTAACATTGAAATGTTTTATTCAACATAGGCATTGACATATTTTAATTATGGTCCACATTTTCCACATTAAAACGTCTTTTGTTATTAATATTTTTTAAATACACATCCCAAATATTTTACTTAATAAGAGAGTGAGGATTTTCGCAGTTGTTCATCATGTGAAGAATTTTCGAAATAACCTGTGTAATGGATTTATAATCCGTCTGACATTTTGGGTGCACGCTCCACCCGTCATTAGGATCAGAATAATGATATAAAGTGAGTGTTGATGAGCCTTAAAATAGAAAACAATTCAAATTAGCCATTAAGGATTTAATATCAAATTAATCAAAAGACGAGGTGTCAAGTTCAAAGATAAAAAAGAATTCAAAGCAAAGCTTTAATGTTAAAATAATCAAGGTAGTTATCTCGATATGGGTGGATGAACAGGGTAATAGTGGGGTCAGGGGGTACCTAACACCCCACCTACTCTCAAGGCTCATAGAGAGGGGGTTGGCATAGTATGCCCCCCCATGTACCATACGTTCAAAGTAAAGGTTTAATCCATGGTGGGTGTTGTTGGGAGTTTCATGATTTTTCCTCACGGTTGTTTGTTGATGCAAGTGGTATGGTGCTTCCAACGGTGGCAGGGTAGACTTTACAACCGCCCAGTAAACATGGCCCTCAATTTCTATGCATACAATTTCCTATTTTAGTGGTTGTCTTTTATGTGACTCCATGTTTAGCACAAGCACGACAATGAAGCTTGGAACCTTAGCATTTGGAAAATTCTAAACTCTTGGATGTTGTTGGGTGTGAATGGGGTGTGGTAAAAGGTTAAACGCTTTATTGGGGGCTTGCAACTAAGTTTCCCTCTCTTCACTCAGTCAATTTATGAGGTGAATTTGAGTCCCTGGCTGGCCTGTTTCATATTGTTTAATTTAGTGATTTGTTGACTTAATTTTGGGTTCTAACTCCTCTCTCACTCTATATCAGGTTTTGGATTTTATGGTTTGCCTGGTTTATTTCATTTAGCTTTGTGTGCTTTATATTGGCTCAAGGTTAGCGGGTTTGGCCAAGAAGACAAGCCACAGACCTCTAGCTTTCCTTTTATTTTCTATATTCTCCAGTGGCTTTGAATGAACCTGGCTGGAGCGGCGTTACTTACCCTACGTCGGCTTTACCGTAAAAACGGGGCTATTAAAATTTTCTAATTCCCTAGGACCATGGAAGGTCGCAATCCACTAGATCTACTAGTGTTAAGTATTTCCTAAGGTGTGGCTCTTTGTTGGTGACGTGGGAGGCCCTTCTCCTAGGATTTTCTTGTAAATTCCCTAAGGTTTATTTCATTTGGTTCATGGTTAGCCTTATTATGCCACAACAGCATGGTTGATCCCATCGTTGTGTTGGAGAGCGTGAACAATCAATCCTACCCTATCCTAAGGCTTCGATCCAAGCGATCAATGACTTTTCAAGCAGCGAATTCACCCAGCATGAAAGAAGACACTCATTGCTCGGAAGGGTTTGCTCAAAGAGAACGACAATTGTTTTCTAATTCAAAACTTATCAGTGAAGTACCTTGTTGGCTCCCAGACCCTAGGAATACTAGAGGATGAAGATCTCATTACCTACATTCACTCACCTTACACAGGCAGCTCAAAACACTATTAGAACAGCTCCTCAAGGAAAGGCATGATGACCGCAATAAAATATCTCTTTCATGAATGACATTCAAAGGAACCGATGGCATATGCAGAACAACTTAGCTCACCTTCAACGAAACCAATGGTGCATGCTGGAAAGTTTGGGACATCTAGATGGATGATTAGCACCTATAGAAAAGCATGTAAATTGTGAATATCAGCCTCTACCTCCCCCTGGCTTAAGACCAGAGAATCCTTCTACAATAACTTCATAAAATCCTAATGGTTATCTGTTGTGTCTTGATCTTACTAGTATTTTGGTTTTGTGTTCCCCTCTAATTTTGGTCTGCAAACTCCTTTTGGCATGGTGTAACCATTTTTTGAAACTATCTACTGGGCAACAATATGGTAAGAGTGAGGGTGATAGAATTTTGCAAAACGGTGGGCAGTGATGTGATGTTTCCTTATAAATGAAAAATTTTGACTTATAAAATAGTAATAATAATAATAATAATCAAGGTAGTTGTTGAAGAATTGAAATAATAAAGTTAAGGGATTAGGTCAACAAGATTGAAAAAGAGAAAAGAATATGAATATATATATATGAAAAATAAATAAATAAGGGATAAACTCCATATTGAAATTTTTTACTTTCAATTACTTTCTCTTTTTATATATATCAAGTTGATATAAAATTTATTGTATTAAGGTAGGCATCAAAATATTTTATGTTTAGTTGGTGGTTAACAATTTGTTTATTACTCATTTGCTTTTCATTGATGACATTATATTGTTCATTGATGGTTCTATAAGTGACTATGTTGCTATTAAAGAAGCCTTGACTCTATTTTGGAAATCCATTGGGATGCAAGTGAATGTTATGAAATCGTCCCTAACCTTTTTGTCTCTATCCCCTGGTGAGGTTAGAAGCATACGAGCCCTTTTTCCTTTCAATAGTAATACTCTTGAAGAAGGTCTGAAGTACTCGGGTTTCCTCCTCAAACCCAATGACTATAGGAAGGTTGGTTGGCTTTGGCTTTGGCTTCTAGCCAAAATTGAGAAAAGATTGAGGCTATGGAGTTTCATATGGTTATCTAGAGCTGGAAGACTAGTCCTCATCAAGTCGGTTCTAGAAGCCATATTGATGTAATGAATGTCTTTATCATGGATCCCAAAAGGTGTTTTATATCAAATTCGCAAAATTTGTAGCAGATTTTGATGGACTGGGACTAAAGAGGATCATGTATTACCTTGGGTGCGTTGGGATAAAATTGTTGTGCCCAAAGCCTAGGGGGACTGGGGCATCAAAAATCTCCCTTTATTTGCGAAAGCTTTGGTGACGAAGGTGGGCTAGAGGTTGTTGTCTACAACAAGCCTTTAGACTTTTGTGGTTGATAAGAAGTATGTATTCCCGACCTTGATGGAAGAATAGATTAAATCTTTGGAAAAGAAGAAACCAAATATCTCGGTTATATGGAAACTTGGTTCTCTCTTCTTTTGATGTGATTGTGGGTGGCCTTGCATGGAAAGTGGGTAATGGAGAAAAATACAGGATTGGGATCGATTCATGGATGGGTTGCTCGGAAAATTTTTGCCTATGTCATGCTTGGTTTCCTTCCTTAACGATAATGGTCAGATCACTCTCAATCAGATTATTAATAACACACGCACATCCATTTGGGCACAAGGTTGGGCTAGTGCTCAACAACTCAACATTTCATATGCTTATGTTGTTCAATGGCAGGGATACATTGAAGCTTTGAATAAGTCACATGCCCTAATCAAAGATAAGGAATGCACAATGTGTTGGGTACACTCCCCATTCGGAGAATATACTCCTAAAAACGATTACTTGTTCCTAAAAAATTATCATAGACCAAAGGGATCTGTATGGTGGTGGAGGAAGATTTGGAAGTTGTGTTCTCCGACAAAAATGTGTGTTTTTCTATGGTGTTTATTGGGAAACAAAATCCCTACTTGGGATAATTTACAAAAGAGAAGGAAGGAAGGGCCTAGTTGTTGTGTTCTGTATAAGAATGTTAAGGAATCGGTTAGACATATGTTTCTAAATTGTCCCTTCAATCGACATGTATGGATTGTTTGCATGAACAATATTGATGGTAGCTTAGTCTGATAAGAGGTCTCCTTCAGAGAGGCATAGAAACGTTGGTGGGACCGATCAAATGTCAAACAACTCAAGAATATCCCCCCTCCCATCTATTGGGGAGTTTGGCTTGCTAGGAACAAGAAAAAAATTCAGGATCAACCTTCCTCCCATGATAAGGTTGTTGCACAAGTTCTTGTTATTTACTCCCTCCTTCCATCTTTAGACTTTGTTCACATTCCTAGAATTATATCTGCTAAAGTTATTGATCACTCCTATCCATGGGATTATTTTGACAGAGCATCCCTTGAAAATGGCGTTTGTGGGGTACAAGTTGTCCTTTATCTAAAGGAGCATCATCCTTTCTAGCTGCAAATGGGCCTGGGCATGGGATCTAATAATTATAGTGAATTGATATCATTAAAACTATTGTTATGTTTGTTATTGAAAAATAAGTTCACTCTCTATAGATCTTTGGAGATTCTATGAATGTGGTCAATTGGTTCAACCAAACTCAAAGATGTATTTGGTAAACCCATTCTTGAGGAGATTTTTCTACTGAAACAATGTTTTAATCAGATCTCTTGTTGCCATATTTACAGGGAAAGGAACACAATGGTCGATACCCTTTCTGAAGCAAGCATTCAATAAGATCATGGCATTTGGAAAATCATTGCATAGACAAGAGATACAACACATGAATTCTATCAACCATTTATAGATGCCATCAACAATGCTCATAATTGACAAACAAAGCCTCCTTTGACATATATTTTTGGCTGATGTTTATAGATATTTGTTTTTATATGATGAGCACTACAGCGTAATACACTAATATGTATATATTTGATTATGATGACTCTTGGCATCATGCCATGAACAACTTTATGTAACTTAAGGGCTTTTCACTAGCCTATTTTTTAATTTAGTTTCTATAATTCTTAGATAGATATACCGAATGCATTAATATGCATAAGCAAAATGTAATTTTTCATCAGTGAATGAGAAATTACGATTGTTTTTTTGTTTGTGGAAATATATATAGTTTAACAATAAAATATTCTTTTTTACTATATATATATATATATATATATATATGAAGTTGATATTAAAATATACTAATTAACATGGATAGTCAAATATTTTATTTAGGGCCTATACTAAAATATCTTTAAAAATTGAAAGAATTATACATCTTTTTCGTTCTAAAGTGAAAATATAAGATTTTTTTAACTTCTAAAAATTATCTCTCCATATAAAGTTGATATAAAATTAATTTATTTAATATTAACACCAAAATATTGTATTTATGGCTAGGAGCAAAATATATATATAATCACAAGTACAAAAGAAATTACATATCTCCTAAATAATGTTTTTAGCTATTTTTTTGTTGTTTATTATAGAAAATATTGATTTTTGTATTTAGTGAAAATTTTGTTTTTATTTTTTATGAAAGGAGATCTTGGGGGTAAGGCAAAATCCCCTTTCATGTACAAATTTGATCCTGAGGCCTGTGGGTTATGGCCCACAAACCTATCGGAAGCGTTATTGATGCACTATTGCCTTAAAAACCTGGCTATACAACTTTATCGGGATATAAAGGAATATTATAAGCCTGCATCTATAAATATCGGCGGGTCTGTTCTCGGTCCATCACCTTCCCGCTGCGCTCTCCGATCGGCCCAATCTCTGCCGTTGATTCCATTTTCTGATCCGACAGCTATCGGCTCATCGCTAAATCACCCATCGGCGTATCGCAATTCTATCTCCGTCGTCCCTTGACCTCTCTCTATTGCAATTTGCGATTAGATCTTGGCCGTTGATCTGGCGCTCGATCTAACGGTTGTCGCTAGCCTGATCAACCAACCTGCACGACAAACCTCAACCATTGATCTACTCACGCTAGATGCGACGACTGTTAGGGATTTCGGGTGGACAAGTAGCACAGGAATTAACCGCCCGATAAAGCGGTTTTTCCTCTCTCCTTCGCTGCTACGTGTCGTTTGATGAATGGTATCGGGTGACCAGTCCTAAATACCACTTACCACTCTAGTGTCGCCCGATATCCCGCTTATTGTTTATGGAAACCGCCCTCCGCCAATGCAATAGTAAACTCTACTCCGCTCTTGCGATCTAATCCTGACCGTTGATCGTAAGGATCCAACGGTTGATGAGCATTAGCGCTTCACTTCTCTTCGCTTGGTTTTTACGCCACTCTTTAATGATTTCTTTGTGGTTTGGTTTATTTTGGTTTCCCTCGTCCTTCCACCATTATGCGATGCGACTCCCTCCTGAGCTTAACTCAGCAGGTTCTTCAACTAATGTCCCTCCAAAACATTACTTGGTTCTTCAAATGGATTCATCGATCCATCTCATTACTCTCTATTTTTTTCCTTTGTGTTTCGCCTGGACTCTGCCTGCACACGTATATTATACAGAATACTCTGATCCCTACATAACCGTAACATTTAATATACGAATTTCACACTATACAGTTTAGAACCAATCACAGTATATATATAAACACCTAATTATACAATTTCTCTATCTTTGGCCTGATCTTCTCATGTAAATGGCCTCTGATTACAATCTGCTCGTAGGCTTAGAATCACACCTCTACTCTTCTAGCTTCTCACTCGTTAACCCCTGAATTATACAAAAAGATCATGGTTTATACAAAAGTGGTTTCATGAACCAATTTTGGTTCAGATCCAGAAATCTCTCACTCTCTCCTAAAGAATCTCTTCAACTCCACTCTTTTCTAAACAGACGCTAAATCAAGCTTTCAAATTCCTCATATCGTATTCAAACCAAATAAATCTAACTGTTGGGCCTGATCTCCACACAGGGAGGATCGCTCAGCCACTATAACCCTTTTTCTCATATTCGACAATAAATAAACACTCTCATACATTTAAATAAATAAAATTAACTAAACTCTTGTCTTCCAACCCTTTGTTAGTCACAACATGTGATCATGCCATCACATTGCTGACTAGGCCTGAATGCTCCTACATCAGACTCCCAAAGTTGAAAGCTTTCATGACCTCCTAGTCATGTGTTTCTTTTGTTGATCATCCAGTATCCCAAACTTTATTTTGTAACTGGTCATCACTTTCATCCTACTGCTGACTCAATTCTTCTGCCACTGTCACTTATGTTCCTCGAGATTTCCAAATCTTATTTTGTTGTTGTCCTCTTTCCTTTCTGATACAAATTCCTTTTGTTAATTTCTTTTCCTTGCTGACCCTCTTCTTCAATGACTTCATCTTCCACAATTTCTCAACTTCCTCTTTATAATTTGTTCTTAACTGAAGTCCTCTGACATTTGTCTGTTGTACATTCTCCTTTACCATATAAATTATAAAATTTATGTCCAAATCTTCTTCTTACAAACTGTTGTTTGTATTTTACAGCTTCCCTTCCATTATCATTAAAGATAATCATTTCCTCTATGTTATCAAGTTCATCTAATAACCTTCCCAGAAAAATACAAATTCCTTCATATTCAATAAGCATGTAATTTGCATATGACTCCTCCTTCTTGTATAAAACAAAATTTCCACCACAATTGTCAGACTCAAAATAACTATGGTTTTCAATCTTCATAGGTAATTCTGCCATCAAATCTTTATACTCTCCTTCTGCATAAGTTATGAAACTGTCATCAATTTTCATTTCCGTACTTTCCTCTGCACTATACAGTGTTCCTTGTTCTAACACAAGACTATCATTCAACAGTTCAATAGCTAGGATTTCTTGGAGCATATCATTATGAAGTACCCTTTCCTCTTCTATACTTATATTATTGCAACAAAATGATGTTGTTTCATCTTCTCCTACATCAGAAACAAAATTTTGGTTTTCTAAAGCTTCTTCATGGTTTACAAATTCATAAAAATAATCCACTTTAAAATCACAGAATTCCTGAACTTCTGTATCTGTCAACATCATCTTATATTACTTCATAATTTCCATAGTACTTTCATTTTGATTCTCTATTGAAGATATTTCATTATGGTTATCATCACAAACTTCCATTTGCTTATCTTCAGCTTCTTTAATCATGACAATTTCCCTATCAATACCATCATTCTCAAAATTATTAAATACATGCTCAAAATATCTTTTTGTTTCAGCCATCTCTTCCAGTAATCTCACTTTTTCATCAACATGCATAAGCACATTGTCCAATTGTTGTTCATCACCTGTCAAACCTGAAAACATACACAACATGTCAGTTTGAAAAATACAAGGCTCTTCATTTGAAGCCTCAGTGATCAGCTCCTCATGCTTCTCTAAATTATTCTGATAGTTCACTAAGTTATTGAGAAATTCTTCCTCAACATCTCTGACTTCTTCCTCATTAAAGAAAACTTTTGGGACTGCAACTTCTTGACTATGCTTGGAAACTTCATCATAAGTTTGTAGAATACCTTTCTGTTCTACACAACTTCCTCCAACACTCAGTTTATCCAAATAAGACAACAATGTCTCCTCCTCTTCTATGATAAGACTTCAATCTTTCAAAGATTTCCTTGACTTAACTTCTTCAGCTGAGTTCTCTGTGTCAGCTTTTCTTCCCTTCACTTCACAAATCTGCGATGCATATGTTTCCTTTCATTTTTCCATTTCCCATTGATCTTCTATCCATGCTAAAATTCCTTCAAACATGATCCAATAAGTTTTCACCAAGAAAAGACACAACCATTCAGCCATACCTTTTAATTTCCTCCACCAATTGAAGTCTTGAAAGTCTTTATGCATCTCCTTTTATGTTTGTCTTGCCTTTTCCTCTTTCACCTTTTCATACATAGGTTCAAATTCATTATGCTGCATACCTGCAATTTTACATTCACAGAAATAATTAATCCCAAAAATATGAGATCCTCTTGTCTGTGAGGATGCTACCAGCACATTCCTCTCATTCTGATCTGCATAGATCAGTTCTTCATTACTGTCTCCTTCCCCAAGGAGAGATCCTTTCTCTGGTTCACAGATGTATTCTAATCCTTCATCCTCAACTATTCAGAGTATTAATTTATCAGCAAACAATTCTCTAACAGGCCATTTAACTCTTTTTCCCACATAAAATCCTTGTTTCCATTTTTCTCTAATTCCTTTCAATACCAGCTTCTTCAAACGACTGAGTTCTGCCTTCATCTCAGCCAACTCTATGTTCCTTTCTTCTTTACTCATTCCTTTGAGCCCAACTGCTTCAGCACTCTTTTTCTTTTGTCTGTGACTTTCCTCTGTACCCCTGTCATGACTAACAATAGTCAGTTCCATTTCTTCCTTTGGTGAACTTTCCTTGTTCACTTGTGAGCTGCAACTAGCCTTTTTCATCTGTAACAAGTCTCCTTCATGCCTCACCAAACTTTCCTGAGTTTATCCTTTTGGCACCTATTGGTTCTTTCCTCGAACCTTTCACTGACTAACAATTCTACCCAGTGCTCCTCTTGCTGGAATTGTTATCTCCTATCCACAATCACAATTGTGGAGCTGCCTCAACAACTTCTACCAACCACAGTTGGAAGTTGTTCTCATCTTCTCTCGAACACTCCTTGCTTTAGGCTCTGCATCTTCAATTTCTCACTTCCTTCTTCATTCAGTAATTTCATTTATTGTCGGGTACTGTCACCTTTACTCATTTGAGAGTTCTTCTTGCTCTATCTTCTTTAACATAGCTCATATGCTATGATGCTGGTACAATTCATTCTATCTTTCAACAAGTCCATTGACTTGCGCAATCTTATCTCAAGATACATCAAAGTACCTTTCAAACCTACAATATTTCCTTCAAAGATGTCTTAAAACTAATTCCCATTCCATCAGTTAAATCTTTGCCAAATAATTCATCTGTTCACTATTTCATTTAGACTTTCCATTCAAAAGACTCCATATAGCCAACAACTATTTCCCATTTTACTTTTTATAATGGACTCTTCAGCTTTCAAGATCAATTAAGATTATATCTGAATTTCAATTATTTTACCAATTCATGACAGACATTATCAATTCCTTCTGATAACTTGTTTGTAAGCAAATCCTGTCTGGCTTCTACAAATTCCAAAATAATGCCTTGTAGTGGTTCTTCTTTCAGTCCTATTAAACCCAATCTCTGTTCTTTTAATCATCAATATCATTGCCTTAAATAATACTTTAAGAAATCCTCAATCATTCTCAGTTTTCACAAAATTCTTCAAATCATTTAAATGACTTCAATGCCATAGCAAACCACTCTTCTATTTAGCTTTAAATTCCAAACCTTCTACTTCAATTTACCTTTTAAATCAAATCAATCATACAATCAACTTACATAGAAATTTCATTTTCCTGAAAGGAAAACATCTTCTCCTTTGAAATTTCAATCCCTTGTTGTTCTTTAGACATTTAAAACACATCTCTGCAAAATCATAAACATAAAAATTCTTACCAAACCTTCATCAGAAGTTCACTGCTTCCCCATTCTGATCTCGGTGTCCTTTGTAGTTTTATCCCCATCTGTATCATATTCACTTCAGTGCAATTATACATATGTTGAGATTTAAAATTCAATTTCCAAACCAATCCTTACAGAGCGTTGTGCTAGCTCTGATACCAAATGATGAAAGGAGATCTTGGGGGTAAGGCAAAATCCCCTTTCATGTACAAATTCGATCCTCAGGCCTGTGGGTTATGGCCCACAAACCTATCAGAAGCATTATTGATGCACTATTTCCTTAAAAACCCGGCTATACAACTTTATCAGGATATAAAGGAATACATGGAAAACCCTGCTTGAACCCTTAGGCCAGACTTCAAATATTATAAGCCTGCATCTATAAATATCGGCGGGTCCGTTCTCGGTCCATCACCTTCCCGCTGCGCTCTCTGGTCACCGATCTCCGATCGGCCCAATCTCCACTGTCGATTCCATTTTCCAATCCAATGGTTATCAGCGCATCACTAAGTTGCCCATCGACGTATCGCAATTCTATCTCCGTCATCCCTTGACCTCTCTCTATTACGATTTGCGATTAGATATTGGTCATTGATCTGGTGCTCGATCCGACGGTTGTCGTTGGCCTGATCAACCAACTTGCACGACAAACCTCAACTGTTGATCTACTCGCGCTAGATGCGATGATTGTTATGGATTTCGGATGGACAAGTAGCACAAGAATTAACCGCCCGATAAAGCATTTTTTCCTCTCTCCTCCGTTGCTACGTGTCATTTGATGAATGGTATCGGGTGACCAGTCCTAAATACCACTTACCACTTTAGTGCTACCCGATATCTCGCTTACTATTTATGGAAACCACCTTTTGCTAATGCAATATTAAAATTCGCTCTTCTCTTGTGATCTAATCCTGACCATTGATCATAAGGATCCAACGGTTATGAGCATTAGCGCTTCACTTCTCTTTGCTTGGTTTTTACGCCACTCTTTAACAATTTATTTGTGGTTTGGTTTATTTTGGTTTCCCTCGTCCTTCTGCCATTATGCAATGCGACTCCCTCTTGAGCTTAACTCGGCAGGTTCTTCAATTAATGTCCCTCCAAAACATTACTTGGTTCTTTAAATGGATTCATCGATCCATCTCATTCCTCTCTATTCTTTTCCTCTGTGTTTCACCTGGACTCTGCCTGCACACGTATATTATACAGAATACTCTTATCCCTACATAACCATAACATTCAATATACGAATTTCACACTTATACAGTTTAGAACCAATCACAGTATATATATAAACACCTAATTATACAATTACTCTATCTTTGGCCTGATCTTCTCATGTAAATGGCCTCTGATTACAATCTGCCTGTAGGCTTAGAATCACACCTCTACTCTTCTAGCTTCTCACTCGTTAACCCCTGAATTATACAAAAAGATCACAGTTTATACAAAAGTGGTTTCATGAACCAAATCTGGTTCAGATCCAGAAATCTCTCACTCTCTCCTAAAGAATCTCTTCAACTCCATTCTTTTCTAAACAGACGCTAAATCAAGCTTTCAAATTCCTCATATCATATTCAAACCAAATAAATCTAACTGTTGGGCCTGATCTCCACACAAGGAGGATCACTCAACCACTATACCCCTTTTTCTCATATTCGACAATAAATAAACACTCTCATACATTTAAATAAATAAAATTAACTAAACTCTTATCTTCCAACCCTTTGTTAGTCACAACATGTGATCATGCCATCACATTGCTGACTAGGCCTAAATGCTCTTGCATCAATTTTAGAAGGGACACATGTCAACTCTAGGTTGAGCACGGAAGGAATTACACATCTCCATCATACTAGGTTGTAAAATGCACCTCCTAACACAATGGTATTCTAAATGAATCCACCTTGTTTGAATGTAGATTTTCACATTTTCATATTGTAGATAGACTTATAGAGCTTAATTGTGTAAGCATGTTGAAACATCCTATGTTTTGAGCAAACACTCTACCCATCCTTGGAGAAAAAGAAGCTTTTTGAATAATGATGTGAAAGTGCACATATTTTCCTTGACACTCTCACATCATTATTCAAAAAACTTATTTTGTCCTTAAGAATGGGTAGAGAGTTTGCCCGAAACATAGGATGTTTCAGCCTACTTACACATTAGCTCCAAAAGCCAATCTATAATATGAATCCACCTTGTTCTTTTTACTATGTTTTTTGCGGAAAGGTCTCAAACAAAAAATTGTTGACCAAATTTTCTATTGAGGATAATTTTACAAGTGTGAATGACTTACATCTATGAGCTAGAACAAAATTACAAACACGTTAGACCTTAAGGTCTCTCATTGCGATGGAAGGAGCTCATCCCCTGTGGCGGCTAGGGTGAAACAAACCCTAGTCACTCAATCTTCCCTCTGTTTGAATGGATTTTCTATAAATCATTCAATGGTGAATTCATGTGATATGGCAAATAAATATTTTTCTTTTGCATGTATGGTTGTCATTCAAGCTAACTCTTCTTCAGTTTTGCACAGTTCTATGTTGAATTTTGGATCTGGTCTTCCGGTGATGTAAGAAATTTATTCCCTTAATGTTCCTGTAGATGTGGAAGCTTTGGACTATGAAAAATATTTTTCAAATAATAATTTGGTTTGCAGATTTAATGGGTTCTGGTCGTGGTTGGTCGATCTGCATAAATGGATCTCTGAGACATGGAAGCCCCTTTTGACAGACGAGTTAAATATTTACCCTATGGCACAAGGTTTCTTCACTATGGTTTTTTAAAAGATTGAAGACAAGAAGGCTATATGTGAAGTTGGGTCATGGTTTTGGGGGAGCACTAGCCTCTACATGTAGCCCTGGTCTACCACTTTTGATCTAGTAACAATATCAATTTCTTCAACCCCAGTTTGGGTAAGATTGTCGAATCTCCCCTTACATTTCTGGAATCAAAGATTGCATTCCGCCATTAGAAATGTGTTGGGAAAAGTCTATCAAATTTGCTCCAAAAAAATTTAAAATTAAATAAATAAATAATCAAAAAATAAATTAAATAAATTAAAAATAAATAAATAAAAATTCAAGACTACTTATGCTCAGATTTGCATGGAGATGGACTTCAGCAAGGGTTTTCCCACACAGATTAATTTTATGGCTCCAAACTATGTTTGGGTCCAAAAGATTGACTATGAGAATATCTCATTTCAATGTAGAGCATGCTATGAAATAGGGCATGTAATTAAAAATTGCCTCGAGCATCCTCAGAATAGCAAAGATCAAAAATCCCTGAAGGCCCAAATAGTGGCAAGGTGCACAAGGTAATCAATACATGTATTCAAAGAAGAAGAAATTCAGGACAATAAACATTTAGAAGACATGAAGGAAGCAGATTTAGTCAAAGAAACCACAACTACGACAACGAAACTAAGCAAGAAAATTCGTTTGCCAATGTGGATCCTTTGGTTGTCAGTAAAGATCCCCCGAATGCAGGGTTAGCAGAAACACGACAAACTCTCATGGAAAACAAATTATCTTCGGAAATCACAAGGAATCTCGTTGAAAAGGAAATTTCTTGGGTAGATCAAGCGGATGAGGAAGATTTCAAGGAAAATACCGAGCAATTGCCGAAGAACAATCCGCCAGAATTTGCAGAAAATGCAGGTTGGATTCAAGTTGGGAAGAGAGGAAAAAGTTTTCCTCCAAGAAAAACAATAAGTCAAACTAGATCAAATTAAAAAATGGAAGGTAAATATGTTTGTATTTTGGGGGTTTTTTGGAAAATATTTAGTTGGAAAGGGACTGAAGTATTTGTGTCATGGGGAATTCGTGTGAAGGTTTGTACTTAGCCTTTATGCTCATCTCAAACCCTCAAAGAAGATTGGAATTTGTAAAGGTTCTAGCCTTGTAATCCATATTTTTTTCATTACAAATCTCTATCTGTTTCATTAAAAAAAGGATCTCTCGTTTATTTTTTGGAGGGTACTACTCCCTCATGCACACAAGCAACACTCAAAATAAATAAAATAAAGCATTCAATAGTACAATTTCTATTCTAAAATAGTCAAATGGACTAGCTCAAGTGATTGAGTGCTTGTAGCTTCATGTAAGTGTTGAAATATGTAACTAGGTTTGGTCTTCATAATGGCATATGATTTTATGTGTTTGATGTAAAGAGAAAAACAGATTTATTATTGTCATTCTTGATGCATGGCTTCATGTTTAAGGTAAATATATTTATATTTCAAGCAACCATTGAGTGCTTCTATGGCTTGTCATTGAGTCAACAAGTCAATTGAGTCATTGTCATGTATGGAAGACCCTTTTGGGCTTATTGTATCAAGTCAAAGAAAATCATTGTAAAGTCAAAAGTGTCATGTAGACCCTCCAAGACCTCATCATCATCCAAAGAACAAGTCGGCCTACAAACAACTATTCGACTTAGAAGAGAAGTCTATATATAAGAGACATCGACCTCACTTGAAGAAGATCCAATTAATCCCTTAAGAAGTCTAATCTAGGAGCATAAGAAGACAAAAAGGAAGCCTAAATACCTAATGAAGAAGAAGAAGAAGATGGAAGCGAATTATCTTACTATCTTTGGGCTATTATCCTTCACACGTGAGAGAAAAATAAGGGCACTTGTTGCAACAAATAGACTGAATTGCAAACCTGCTAAGAGAAGTTGAGTTAGGGAATCAATAGGTATACTTTGCAAGTCGATTTCCCTAAAAAAAGAACCAATTCAAGCAAAGGATAAAGAAGGAATAAATCATAATCTCTTGCCACACATGAAAGAGCTAGGGTTTTTGCAGTTAAGAAGTTGTTGGGGTTGAAGTTGTTGGAGGAGTTGTTAAGGTCAAAATTTCTGGAGAAGTTGTTGGGGCCAAAGTTGTTATAAAAGTTGTTAAAAGCTATGTAAGTTGACATGGTCTTGGAGGGGCCTTTGTCAAGGGTCATAGGTCTTGGAATTCATCATTTGAAGTTTTATAAGAAGAGAAGAGTTCTTGTGGGTTTTCCTCTCAAGAGGAGAAGTTTTGGCCTTGGCTTATAGCCTACAGCTTGTGTCCTCTTGTCTTATTGTTCTTCATTTTTTTGTTGTTGTTTGATGATAGAAGAACACTAATAATAATAAAGTAAAAGAAGAATATAATCAAGTTAAGTAAACATACATCACAAGCAGTTATCAAAGAAGGAGAAATCACCTAATCTAGTTGCCCCTAGATTTCTCAACATGGTATCAGAGCTAAGGTAACAATACAAGAAGAGGCAGCTTGAAGATCATCCACTTGAAATAAGGATACATAAGGGTTGAGTAAACTAAGGAGCATAAAGGAGAACCATCCATCACCACAACTATTGGAAGAAGAAAGAGGCCTCAAAAACCCTACCTCCATTAAAAGAAGGAATCTACATTTGAAGCAACTTGGGAAGCCTCCACATTCTACATTATCATCCGAGGAAGGAAGAAGAAGCATTGCCATCATCAACAAAGAAATCAATATGATCTCCCTCACATGGAAGCAAAGATCACATCTCAAACATCCTTGAAGAAGATCATCAGGGAAGCAACATCATCAAGAAATCGTCAATTTGAAGATATCATCATCTAGGAGATCTTCACTTGAAAAGTAAGTATCTTTATTTTTATGTTTGAATCTACTATCAACATGAATTCATTATGAAAGGATAGCAAAAAACTGGTTGGGTCATCAAATTTCCTTGCATGGAAAAAGAGGTTAGATTTTATCCTCATAGAGAATGAAGTTGTTGAATATGTTAAGGATTCAATCTCCAAACCATCTCAAGGGAAATCTCAAGCATTATCAAAGTATATGAAAGGAGAAATAAGGGCTCAAAGAATCCTCATACAATCAATAAAGGATTCCCTCATCCCTTATGTAGCAAAGTTGGAGAATTTGAAAGATATCTATGAAAAGTTGATAGAATTATTTCTGTAAGCATTGCAGGAGAAGTTAAATCATTGAGAACCGAATTATACAAATTGAAGGTATTTAAGGATGAAGGGTTAGTCTCATACCTTATGAGGGTATCTCAAGTAAGAGATCAACCACAAGAATTAGGAGAAATAATGTCTGATAAAGAAATGACCACCATTGTGCTCAATGCACTACCTGATGAATAGGGAAACTTTGTATCAAGTATCTATGGAAAGAAGGAAGCCACTCCATTCAATGAACTTTGGTCATTATGTAAGATTGAAGAAACTAGGTTGAAGGAAAAGAGTGATGTTGGATCAAATGAACAAGTTCAAGCATATGCTTCCATGGCCAGGAGAAAAGGAAAGTTTGGAAAGTTTGATCCTCAGAAAAAGAAGAAGATCGATATGTCAAAGATACAATGCTATGAGTGTAATGAATATGGGCACTTTAAAAGGAATTGTCCCAAACTCAAGAAGGACAACAAGAAGAGAAAGGAAAGAAATGAAGCCCATGTTACTGAAGAAGTGGAAGAATAGGAAAAGAAGAAAGAAGGAGGAAGTGAAAGATCTTTATTATGACTGAGATAACCTCCTTCACTTAGTTCTTTTCAGTTATAGAATATGATAGAAATCATCACAAGTATGATAGGATGCATTATATCAAGGTAGAGATGACATCATAATTGAAGCATGGAAAGATAGTTGAAGTAGAAATTCTACATGATTATAACAGTCATCATGATATAAATGGCATCTCCATTGGAAGCATATAAGGACAACCGAAGTAGCAATATATAGGGTTGGAGGAAAGTCATCTAGCAATATAGAAGATAAAGAAATCATCATACATCATCATCATTAGGAAGGATCATTTGCAGAATGAGGATCATCAAGATCCTCCATTGGAATCTTCATTAGAAGGTTCACCTCTACTAAGAAGAAGCAAGTGCCTCGCAGATAGTCCACATTCCACCTTGTGTGGGATCCACTCATAAGGTATGATGACCAAGATGTGTAGCATGTCAAGTTAGTTTAAGTACTTTCATCTTCAAGCAAGGAAAAGAATCTATTAGAAGGAAGTCTAGATGACCAAAAGGAGGAAGATATATTTTATAGATAAAATCATGCCATCATATAGTTTCAAAAAGAATGGTTGAATGCTCTATCTCATGAGCATGAATGAAGAAGAAGAAACTATTCCATTATGAAGGCATGTAGACAATGTGCCTTGAACTCTTCGACATATTGACAAAATAAAATCAACATAATATGCCCTCATAAAGATTATGAGGTTGTTGGAAACCATGGTTCCTATGATGAAGGACCTATGTATAGAAGTTCCCAGGAAGCAATATATGAAGAAAGGAAGAATATTTCCTGAAATGTGCAATGATAGTCACGTAAGATAAGATAAGTGATCAACATCCAATAACTAGAAGAATTAGCTATGACATCTCCATGGAAGAAGAATGTATGAAGACCCTGATATGTATACTGCAAAAGAAGAGCCTTGGTAATGAATGTCTTGGAGACGGATTCATACATGTGCAGGATGTTAATGCTACAAGAAATTGATGTCATGATGAAAGGCATCATAAAACAGTAACTTTGATTTGATGTTCATTTTTTATTTTTGAAAACATCTGGTTGGGTTGAAACAGGGCTACCGAAAGAGAGTTGTAGATGTCACCAACAACTAGTACTCATGAGATTAGATGGAAGATCCTAAAAGAAACATGACTTGGAAAAGGTAGTTGTATGAAGGATAGCCAAATGTGGACTAGAAGATCACTTTCCAATGAAGAGAACGAAGACATGACTATTGGTTCAACACAATGCCTTATTGAAAAGAAAGTGATGTAGAAGATGGTTGATGCCCTACGAAGAAGTTATGATGAATAAGGAATCATAATGAAGAAGATGAAATTCATGACATGCTGCAGAAAGAGGAGCCCTACAAGTATTTGATAGTACCATGATCTCCACCAAAGAATATATAGTTGTTGTTGTATACAAGTCCCTAGTTGAGAGGGAGCTTGGGAAAGTCCCTTATTAAGAGGGAGCTTGGGTATATTCCTTTTATAGGAATGTGTTGATCCTCCCTAGTTGAGAGGGAGAGATAGACACGTCATTATTGTATTCATGTTATGAAGAAATAATGGAGGATTAGGTAAGCATCTTATTTCCAATACTCTTTGAGGATGCGGTAGGGAATCCAATAGGCAAGAGTAGTTGAAGAGGAAATTCCTTGAGGATGTATTATTCCAAGAAAGGAATGGTCCTAAAAGGACATACCTTGCGAACATCCAGATGGGGTATGTTCCTTGAGAGACAATGACGAAAGGTGTTTATTATTCATTGTCTTGCCAACATTGTGCTTTGATCTTGTGGAGAGATAGATTTGTTATTCAAGACATTTGTATGTGACAATGTTGGTTGATATGTTGAGATGCACCGATATAAGTTGAGAAAATAGCTTATGAGATGGCTCACCAATCTGACTCTTCTTATGAGAATTCTTCAATATGATAATGTCTAAGTACCTTTTATATATTATGAATACCTCCCTAATTAAGAGGGAGTGTTGAAATATGTAACTAAGTTTGGTCTTCATAATGCCATATGATTTTATGTATTTGATGTAAAGAGAAAAATAAATTTATTATTGTCATTCTTGATGCATGGGTTTCATGAAAAAGGTAAATTTATTTATAGTTCAAGCACCCATTGGGTGCTTATAGGGCTGATCATTGAGTCCACAAGTCAATTGAGTCATTGTAATGTATGGAAGACCCTTTTGGGCTTATTGTATCAAGTTGAAGAAAATTATTGTAAAGTAAAAAGTGTCATATAAAACCTCTAAGACCTTGTCATCATCCAAAGAACAAGTCGACCTACAAGAAGTTATTCAACCTAGAAAAGAAGTCTATAAATAAGAGACATCGACCTCAATTGAAGAAGATCAAATTCAAATCTTAATAAGTTCGATCTAGGAGGTTAAGAAGACAGAAATGAAACTGAAATACCTAACGAAGAAGAAGAAGAAGGAAGCAAAGTTTGGACTATCCTTGGGCTATTATCCTTCACACATTCGAGAAAATAAGGGCACCTGTTGCAGTAGCTAGACCGAATTGCAGACCTACTAAGAGATGTCAAGTTAGGGAATCAATAGGTATACTTTGCAAACCAATTTCCCTAGAAAAAATAACCAATTCAAGTGAAGGAGAAAGAAGGAAGAAATCACCATCTCATCCCACACGTGCAAGAGCTAAGGTTTCTGCAGTTAATAAGTTGTTGGAGAAGTTTCTAGGGTTGAAGTTGTTGGAGAAGTTGTCGAGGTCGAAGTTGTTAGAAAATTTGATGGAAGCTATGTAAGTTGACTTGGCCTTGGATGGGTCTTTCTCAAGGGTCATAGATCTTGGAATTCGTCATTTGAATTTCCATAAGAAGAAAAGAGTTCTGGTGGGTTTTCCTCTGGAGAGGAGAGGTTTTGGTTCTGGCTTATAGCCTACATCTTGTGTCCTCTTGTCTTATTATTATTCATTGTTTAGTAGTTGTTTGAATATAGAAGAAGACTAATAATAATCAATTGAAAGAAGAAGCTAATCAAATTAAGTAAAAATACATCACAAGTAGTTATCAAAGAAAGAGAAATCACCTAATCTAGCTACCCCTAGATTTCTCAATAGTAAGAATACTCAAGATTGATTCCTTGAGTTGGTTGCCTCTACTATGTGCCTTACTCAATCTTCCTACCAAATTAAAGGTCATATTCAGTAGCAGTGGGTCTACATTAAATACTCTATGAAATGTGAGGAACTCGATTCAAAATGATCATTATATATAATTTGTGATTTATATTGGTACTTTTTGGTTGGAAAAAATGGAGGAATTGACTTGAAGGACCCATTTTAGTGGTACGTCCCAATTTGGATATTTAGGGTCTAAAACTTTTTAGAGCCTTGTTGAGTCATCAAATGACACCCATTGGAGTCAAAACTTTGTGAACATAGCTCCCAAACCTTTGATGTTGTTCTACACAAAGAGACCTTTCCAATATGAAATTCATGAATCACAGTTGGTTTGTAGAAGTTAAGTCTCCCACAAATTGACCTCCCTTGTTAACAACCATGGCAGGAAGTGGATGACATATCAACTCATATTAATCATGTGTGGGGTTATCACATGTGAACTGTCAGGAGTATTGTATAAGGCCCAAAAACTCTAACAATAATTGAGGGTCGAGGCATGCAAAACATTAACCATAAATGACTATAGGACTATGTTAAATACTAGGCTAGTGGAAGGAGAAGGGACTCAATTCTCTTAGCACTCTACTTGTTCCATAGTTGAACAAAGTGCAATTTGAGAGCATAAAAAAGGAGAAAGAATATTCTATAACAACCATTCGAACTACGATCTAAAGGAAAATTCATTGTGAGTGCCCCTTTCTTTGTATTTACATATTCATAACTAAAGAGAAGAGAGCATAGCATAGCACTTATCTTCTAGATAAGTTTTCTCTCGTTTGGTGTTTCCTAAGATATATCTCGTGTTCATATTTGTGGATTATTTGTTTTTTCATTTTTGTATTTCAATTATTTTCATCAATTGAACAATAAACCGGTGATAATAAATATAAGATCTAAGAAAATAAGCTTGCATGATAAATGTTTTCAGCATAATAGAATATATGTTGTGATGAATTACTCTAGTTGAATACCCATGGCAATTTACAAATCACATAATTGGTATAAGAACATTTTTTTTGGAGTATTTATGAGAAGTTGCAAGATCTAATAATTGATTTATGGAGGAAGTTGCAAAACCCTAGCCATGGAGGATTAGTCTAGCCATGACAACAGTTGAGATGGAGTAGAATATAGATTTGTGAGGTTGGAGGAACAAATTGTTGATATCTCTTACAATATGGCCCTCCTCATGGGGTCCAATGAACAAGTTCTGACCTTTTTATGAGGTTCGTGGCTTTAAATCAAAAGTTGGATCTCATAAGAAACTTGAATATAGTGAAGACCTAGAAAAGGAGTTGAAAAAAGAGCCTAAGAATGAACATTCAAGTTTCAATTCCATCACTTCTTCATAACCTCTATTTAAAATGGAAGTGATAGTGAACATCAAAACTTGTCAAGTTGAGATCTATTTTGTTAAGTTGAATCATTGGTTGCAATAATTAAAATTTTATTTCAAAGTCCATAATATAGAAGATAGAAGAAAAGCATGAAATTTCATGTATTTGACTGAAACTAGAGGGTCCTACACTAAGCTGGTGAGAAAGACACACAAAGACACAGTTTGGAGGGTGGTCCAATAATAACTAAGTGGGAGGTATTTGAAAACCTCTTCATCTCCAAGTTCTACTCTATTGGGTATGTAGAGGCCTAATGAATCCACTGGCATCACTTTAAGTACAGGCAAAGGCAGAGCATGCAAGAGTACACCATTGATTTCAAGAAGATGGTGATCATGTTGGGCATCTCTTTGAAGAACCTAGACATGATCCTTAAGTATCCAGGGGTTCTACACCATCATTTATGAAAGAAAGTGATACTCTTTAAACTAAGCACCATTGATGAGGCCTACATGCAAGCATAATACTCAGAGAACATAGGCTATAAGAAAGAGTGGCCAAGTGGTTCTAAATATAAAGACCACTAAGATGCTTGTAAGGATGGGAAGAAGAAGTGGAAAGGAAAATATAGGAACATGAAAGCTATTTCACATCAATGCAAGGATCTAAACAACCATTGTAATATCGATGATCACACCAAAGATAATTGTTGGAAGCTACATCCAATGTTGAATCCAAAGAACCTAGGAAGGATACCGAGAACAAGAACCTGCTAGTTATGGATTAAAGCAACCCAATAGAGAGTAGAATGGATGTGGATGAGAATGTTATCTATGCCTTAGTGCAAAAGGAGTTGAATTTGAGTAGCCTTCATCGCAAAGAAGAGAATGAGATAACTAAAATCTTCCACATTAAGATCTAGGTCAAAAAAATCAAGGAAGATGCTTTGCGCGATTCTAATTCAAAGGCCAACTTCATAGAAATTGATTTGGTCAACAAGCTTGGGTTGAAAGTTCATGATAATCCTAACACATATCCATTCAAATGGGCAAATAAGGATGTAGAGGTTAAGGTCATGAACAATGTAAGATAAAATTTTCTATGTGAATATTTCTATTGGTAAAGTGGAGTTAGATGTGATACTTGTTGATGTGTGTGGTGAAGTGTTTGGAAAGTCCTACATATATATGAGGGATTCAATATTCATGAGGAAAGCAAAACAATACTAGTTGATCAAGGATGGGAAGTCTTTCATTATCGATGCACACAAAGGCAAATAAAATATATCTCTAGTAAGTGCTAACTAATTCAAAGAATTGAATAGTTATAGTAAGAAGTATGTATTGCTTTTCCCAATAGAGAATCAACTAGGTGATGACATTACAAGAGTAAAGGCATCCCTGGAGGGATGTATGAAAGATATTAAACAACAACTAGAGAAGTTTTTGCAGGTGTGCAAAGGAGTGTTTTAGAAGCCTAAAGGGTTACCACCCAAGAGGGAAGCACAACATGAGATACAATTGTTGTTTGATTCCTTATTACCAAATATTAGATTGTATATATAGTCTATTTTGTAAGCAAATGAGGTGGAGAAAAGGTTGCAACAGTTGTTGGAGCAAGGAGTAAGTAGACTAAGAACATCACCTTGTCAAACACTTATCATCATAGTACCAAAGAAGGATATAAGTTAGTTAATATGTATCAACTATGGAGATTTGAATGAGATCACACTCAAGAATTCATACTCTTTACTCAATATCAATGGTTTGTTGGATTAGTTGCAACATGCCAGTTACGTCACCAAGTTGGAACTCGAATTGAGATACCAACAGGTATGCATTAAAGAAGAAGATACATGGAATACCACCTTCAAGATAAAGAAAGGTTTGTATGAATAACTAGTCATTTCTTTTGGTTTATGTAATGTAACAACTACATTTCTGTGATTAATGAATGATGTATTATGTCCATATTTAGATTAATTTGTAATAATATTTGTATGACATATTAGTTTATAGCTCTACTTGGGTGGAGCACATCTCACATCTCATGCAAGTATTAAAGACTTAAAATAAATAAATTGTTAGCTAACCTTAAGAAATGTGAGTTTTCTTTGCATTCATTTGTATATTTAGGTTATATGATTTGCAAAGGGGAACTCAAAATATATTCGACAAAGATGGAGGGCATCCTCAGGTGGTTATTTCCTACTAATGTCACTAAAGTTAGGAGCTTTATAGGGGCAATGTAGTACCTATGGAGGTTCATAGCATCCTCTTCAACGCTAGTTGCACCACTCCTCACCATAATAAGTAGCGACAATAATTTTGGTGGGACATAATCAACAAAAAACTTTTGATGAGTTAAAATGGAGGATTATTCAAGCACCAATCCTTGCACTGCCAAACTTGCAAAATATTTTCAAAATGGAGATAAATGCAAGTGGATATGCTACAGGAGCAACCTTGATGCAAGGAGGTAAGCTAGCATGCTATCATTATGAAATGTTTCATGGGAGAGTCCCGAACTACCACATGTACAATAATGAACTATATGACGTGATTGAAGTTGTTAAGAAGTGGAAGAACTATTTGATGGGAAAAAACCCCCTTATCCACATTAATCACTATCCATTGTATTATTTCCAAACCCAAAGTAAGCTTCAACAAATCAGACATTACAAATGGATGTGGTTTTTGTAGCAGTTTCATCTAGTCATCAAATATAAGAAAGGAAACACTAATAAGTTAGTAAATATACTTTGAAAGCCACTCACATCCAAGGTTACGGCTTTGGGAACCCTCACACACATGGAGCATTTTACCCATTATACATAAAAATAGGAATACATGCAATGTGTGGACTTTAAAGAGGTGTTTTTGCAACTATGGGGTTAAATTCATGTAGAATAAGATGATGGTAAGGTGAGTTGTCATCTCTAAGATGGTTTCTCTACAAGCTAGGCAAGCTTTGTGTCCTTAAAGGTGAAAGATCGAAGTTAATAAAAAAGGCTAACACTTCCAATGTCATAGGACATTTTGGTGTTGGGAATATAGTTGTGACCTTACAAAGGGATGTGTATTAACTAAGGATGAAATATGATGTAGCTCAGTATATTAGAGGATGCATACTTTTTTGTACCAACAGGCCCAATAATAGAAAGCAAGTTTTATACCATCCCTTACTTGTACCCACTTGACCTCGAGAATGCATTTCCATGGAATTTATGGGTGGTTTACCAACAACCAAGAAGGCAAATGACTATTTATTTATAGTTGACGAGTTTAGCAAGATATGCATTCTTATGCCTTGTAAAAGTACCATCAAAGGACAAGAAGCAACAAACATGTTCTTTGAAAAAATAGCTTTGGACTTTGGGATACTAAGAAGCATCACCTCAGGTAAAGATACCAACTTTCTCAATGCCTTTTAGACTATGGGAAAATATGGACACAAAGTTGAAGAGATGGGCAAATTCCATCCACAAATAGATGGGCAAATAAAAGTAGTCAATGGGATGTTGGTTCAAATTTTAATGGGTTATAATCATAAGCATCCAAATATTTGGGTTGAAAATCTAATTTATAGTCAACACTATCATAACAAAGTGGTCCATACTTTTAATGACAAGTCCCCTTTTGAAACTTACTTTGGGGACCTATCACCTTCACCCTTGGATGTTGTATATGGACAACAAGGAGGAGCAAGGAAAGACAACAAAGGAGAAGCATTGAAGTGAAGCTAATTGTTGAAAACATTGGGGAAATCCATTTATAAGTATCAGAGACATTAAAGAAGCCATGAGAAAGGTACAAGGCCCAAATGATTAAAATATAACTAAAAAAATTTCGGAGACAAATTTTGGTTGAAATTGAACAAATAAAGGCTACAAGGTCTTGGTAAGAACAATAAATCTATATGGTATGGCACTTTTGAGGCATTGGATAAGGTGTGACACAATGCCTACAAACTTAGTTTTCCCCCACATATGTGCATTTAATTGGTGATGAATGTGGAAAATATGAAACTCTATGAGCCTTCCATTTTAGATAAGAAACTAAGAAGCAAGTCCTAACTGCCATGGAGGATATAGCAATAGAAGCTCAGGCAAAGTTGGGAGAAGATACAACTTTGTAAAAGAAGCCCTAACTACCATACAAGAGTAGCATGACCTCTTGAGTATTATATTGAAAGGACAACTTATAGGAAAGGTGAAACAATACCCTAAGGTGAAGGTAGAGGGAATTTTTCTTTAAGTCATTCAATAAAAGATTTTATTTTTCAACTAGATTTATATCGAGTTGTTGGGAGGAATGGTTATATTCGTATCCACCTAGGTTCAATTCCTTCAAGTGACACGTTGACTTTATATCAAATATATTGTTGTAATGGCTTCAATCCTTGTTTTTTATCAACCTTGTGTTAAGAATATTCTATGGTTTACCTAGGTTCCATCATCAAAATGAGGGGGAGTACTATAGAGTTTTCCCCAAGATTTGAAAAAAAACAAACAATATATTTTAGGGACTAAAATCCTCTCTAAATGGGGAGATATGCTCTAGATTTTAATGATTTTTTATTTATCTTAGTGCTCTCTAGGTGGACAATTGGAGAAATTGGTTTATAGGGCCCATTTTAGTGCAAGCCCCAATTTGGAGATTTGGGTTTTGGAAATTTCCTTACCTATTTTGAGGCATCAAAAGACACTTTTGTGGGTCAAAAATTTGTAGTATTTTCTCGTGGCCACTTGAGATTGTTCTACATAATGACACTAATCCAACGGTGTGAATATCTTCTCAATCAGAGTTCATATGCAGAAGTTATGCCTCCCGCAAGTTGACCTACTTTGTTAACCACCATGGTATTGAGTGGATGCCATGTCAATTCCCATTATTCACATGTAGAGATAGTCATGTGTGGACTTTCAACAAGATTATAAAAGGACCAAAAACCGTATCACTAATTGAGGGTTGAGGCATGCAAGGCCCTTAGCCCTAAACTATCATCAGCTATGTTAACTATTGGGTCATTGGGAGGAGAGGGTGTTCTATTCTTTTTGCATTGTACTTGTTCCATGGTTGAGAAAAGAATATTGGAGAGGGATTTGAGAGTGTAATAGAGGAGGAATGATATTCATAGTAGCTATTCAAAACACAACATTAAAAATAGCTCCATAGTGAGTGCCCCTATCTTTATATTTGCATCTTCGTAATTGAAGAAAAGAGAGCAGAGCATAGGCCTCACTTTCTAGTTGAGTTATATGCTATTTTGGGTTTACTAGGATACATATTGTATTTATTTGTGTCGATGGAATGTTCATTTGCTTGTTCTTTCATTTTTTTATTCAAGTTATTTTTATACGTTTAAGAAATAAGCTAGTAATAATAAACATGAAATCCCATGAAATAGATTTTCATGATAAAAGAGTTCAATATAGTATAAGATATGTTGTGGTGAATTATTCAAGTGTAATATCCATGGAAAATTATTGAGGAAAAAATGTCATTATTGTTGAAAATGAAACAAGAAATTCATAATTTAATTTTCCCTTGAATTAAATTAGGAGAAAATTGAAATTCCACATCACAAGACAACTTGAATGAGTTAACTGAGTTGTTATCACTCAATTAGCTTAGTTAATTCGAGTTGAGGGCTTAACTTGAGTTGTGTACAGTGATTACTAAGTTTTAGGAGCCTAGGTTGAGTTAATTTTAGTTCTAAAAATTTAATTCAGTTAAATTGAGTTAAGGTCAATTAAACTAGTTCCAATTGTTGGAGGAACTAGTAGGAGGTCTAGCAATGGGGTGCAACTTCAGTGTTCGACCAGTTAATTGATCAATCAACCTTAATTAACTCATGCATTCATGAAATTCGAGTTACCTCATTGAGATTGGAGTTCAAGGGCAGTGTACTAACATTTGTATAATTATCCAAGTTGTACAGGTGGTGCATGCAGTGAAAGAAGGGGCCTACAAGGATTGCACAATTCTAATTGGGAATTTCCCCTTGAGGAACAATGCAAGGAAATAGGGACCTAGGTAGGCTTGGATTTGGTTAAGTATTGACCAGAGATTGTTTAGGGAGTAGAGAGATAGATTATACTAGTGTTGAGGTTGCTCAAGTTTGAGAAAGCAAAGTATTTCTTCTCTATTTTCTGATTAATACAATGCAGATAGGAAGGGGTTTTGAGCAGTTTCTTTCCCCTTAGATAAATCTCATAGCATATGTGATTGAATCCTGTCTCATGTTGATGTTGTGATTTCTCAATCGTTTAATTATTTCCGCTGATGAATAGAGTAGATTCAAGTCTTTTGTTTTAGCATATTACATAAGCAGTTTGAATCTATAAGGAATTTCTACATGGTATCAGAGCATGAATCATAATAGAAGAGGAGAAATTGAGTTTGTATTTGCAAGTGAATTGAATTTGCAGTATCATTCTTCAGAGCCAGGAGGATGTTGTTCTATGGATTGAGACTTGAGTACGCCCTTGAGGGTAGCACAAATTATATTTCTTGGATGGACAAGATGGAGGCAGTGTTGGAAGATAACGAGCTGAAGGAATTTATAGATAATGATATTCCTAAGCCTCCAATAACTTATGCTCAATATCTAGTAGAGTAGAAAAAATGTGTGGTAAAGGCAAGGATGATTGTACTACAAGGAGTTCGAGATCATATTTTCTCGAAATCCATGGGAAGGATACCCCATATGCAATGTGGAAAGCCTTGATAGACTTGTTTCAGAACAACAATGACCACATGAAGATGGCACCGAAGGAAAAACTTCGGAAGATCAAGATGGAGAAGGGCGACACAATACCACAGTATCTGAGCAGGTTCACCCATTGTCGGGATGAACTTGGGAGTGTTGGTATTATAGTTGTAGAAGATAATCTGGTAAGCCTAGCACTTTTAGGCCTTCCCAAGAGCTGGCACAACTACCAGGATTCAGTAAACGGGAGGGAGAAGCTACCAAATTAGAAGCGATTGTGGCCTAACTTGGTGCAAGAAGAAATAAGGTGGAAAAATAGAGACGATACCTCATCCAAGCATGATGATGAGGGGAATTGTGACTTGGATGGAAAGGAAAAGAAATGGAAAGGGGACAAATCCCAACCCAAAGGGGATTCCAGTCAGGGCGGCAAGAAGAAAGACTTGTCGAAGATCAAGTGCTTTCATTGTCATGAATTGGGACATTATGCCATGAAGTGTCCACACAAGAAGGCGGGTAAGAAGCCCTCAGGAGGAGTAGCAGGTGAACCTCTTTCTTCACAATTCAAACTTGATTTCACCCTCATCGCTTGTATGGTAAGCACTATGATTGGTAGTGTGTGTTATATAGATAGTGGAGACTAATTCCATATGATGGGAAACCGAGAATTCTTTAGTGAATTGGAGGAGAAGGACCTCTATATGCACATCGAAATGGGATATGACGGAAGGTATAGTGTTACCAGTATTGGTACAATTACTTTTTAGAGGGATTCTGGCTCTCCTCTCAAATTAAAAGGTGTGATGTATGTTTCAGGTTTGAATAAGAATCTCATTTCAGTTGCTATGTTGGAAGACCGTGGCTACAATGTGATATTTAATAAAGGAAAGGCTTTACTTAGACAAATTGCCACAAGATAGGTGAAGTGGATCGAGGTTCAGGTGAAGAACCTTTATAAATTGGATGTAGAAGACTATGCAACATCGAGCAAAAAAGCAAAGAAGGAGCAGAGCTGAGACATCGGTGAATTATGACATAGAAGATTGGGCCATTTTCACCATGGAGCCTTGAATATCATGTGACAAATTTCTACAAGACTTCCCAAGGGTGCACTGGAGCAGAGAGATACATGCAAATCATGCACATTGGGGAAGTACACGAAAGCCACCTTCAATGAGCAGGGGTAAAGCGCAAGAAGTCCTTGAAAGAGTTCACTTGGATGTGTGTGGACCTTTCTCGACATCCGCCATGGCCAAGCATAGGTATTATGTGATATTTGTAGATTATTTCTCACAAAAATGTTGGATCTTCTTCATGCAGAAGAAAGACCACACATTCTCCAAATTTGTTGAATTTAAAGAACTTGTTGAGAAAGAGACTGGCAACAAATTGAAGGCTCTCAAGAGCGACAACAATGGAGAATATGTGTCGAATGAATTTAATAACTTCTGTGCAAAATAAGGAATTCGATGGGAGTTTACAACACCTCATAACCCACAACAAAATTGAGTGGCTGAGAGGAAGAAAAAAAAAAGTATTTTGGGAGCTGCACGAGCCGTGTTTCATGATCAGAGCCTACTGTTGCACTTGTGGGCTGAAGCATGCAATGCAATTGTTTATTTGCAGAACACGAGTCCTCACAATATTCTTGGCATAAGTACACCAGAGGAAGCTTTTTCAGGGAAGAAACTAGATGTGTCACACTTCAGGATCTTTGGATCATCAGTCTACTGTCATGTTTCCAAGGATGCAAGGAAAAAACTAGAGCCTGCATTTGAGTTGGGCATATTTGTGGGTTACACTAATACACCTCACAACTATTGTATGTAGTTTCCATGACTCAAGATGACAGTTGTCATAAGAGATGTGAAATTTGATGAGGAGAAGGCAATGAGGTGTTCCCTTGAGAGGGAGCTTCAGTTACATTTAGAGCAAGAGCTTTTGGCTCCAAAGGAGGAACCTCATGAAGTTGTGGAGTAGCCACAAGGAAAGGTAGAGAGAGTGGATGCTTCCACTCAAGTAGAGACATCCAGAGAAGGAAGGAAGCACACCAGAGAAGGTGACATATTATTGCACGATTCTAGAGAGAATGTGGGAGCACCCACATCACAGCGTAGGCAGAGGAGGTCACCAGATTGGTATACTAGCTACATGGCTCTCATGAGGGAGCTTATAGAGACCAAACCATCCTCATTCGAGGAAGTAGTGCAAAAACAGTATCAGTTTATGCCATGGTAGAGGAGTATGAATCCATTATCAGAAACAGTGTTTGGGAAGTGGTCCCAAGACTACAGGATAAGTTAGTGGTAGGTTCCATGTGGATCTAAAAAGTGAAGCAAGCAACAAATGGAAGCATCGAGAAACACGAGGCCATATTTTTGGCCAAGGGGTTCTCTTAGGTGGAGGGAATTGACTATAAGGAGACATTTTCTCCAGTTGCAAGGTACTCTTCAATCAAATTAATTATAACTCTTGCAACATAGATGGGATGGAAGATACATCAGATGGATGTGAAGACAACATTCCTCAATGGAGTGATTGAGGAAGGGGTGTACATTGAGCATCCAGAAGGATTTGAGACCTTCGACAGAGAGTTGCATGAGTGTAGACTCAAGCGAGCATTTTATGGATTGAAACAAGCACCCCATGCTTGGTACACCAGAATCAATAGTTATCTCACTAGGTTGGGCTTCACCAAAGTGAAGCAGATGCAAACCTTTACCATGTTGTTGTTTAAGGTAAATTATTGGTTATAATATTATATGTCGATTATTTAATTTTAACGGTGATGAGAAGTTGATTAAGTCTTGCAAAGAGGATTTTGTACAAGAATTCGAGATGAAGGACCTAGGGCTCATGCATTATTTCCTCGATATGGAATTATGGCAAGGATATGGGGAAGTGTTTGTCTCTCAGGGAAAGTATGCCAACGAGATACTGAAGAAGTTACACATGGAGAGAAGCACACCCATGGACACTCATCTGGCAGGAAATTGGAGGGAGGAAGATGCTACTTCAGGTGAAGTAGTGGAGGCTACCATCTACAGGAAACCTATGGGTTCACTTATGTATTTGGAAAACACATAATCGAACATGTGTTATGCAGTTAACCAACTTAGTCAAGGTATGGTTAAGCCAACCAAACTGTATTGGAAGGAAACAAAGCATGTGTTGAGATACCTCAGAGGCACCACTCAATTTGGTGTTTGGTATAGGAGAGTGAAGTTGCAAGGTTTCATAGATGCAGACTAGGTGGATAGTCCATCATATAGGAAGAGCACATCAATAGGAATTTTCATTGTTTGGTCAACAACGGTTTCTTGGTACAACAAGAAGCAAAGATCTGTTGCACTCAGCTCAATAGAGGTAGAGGACATGGTTGCTAGCCAAGAAACATGTGAGGTTATCTGGATGAGAAATATCCTTGTTGGGTTATTTAGTGAGATGATGGATCATACAATGATTTACCATGACAACCATAGTTATATCAAACTCTCTGAGGATGCAGTTTTTCATGATCAGTGCAAGCATATCGACATCCAGTATCACCATCTACGAGATTGTGTGCAGAGGAGAGTCATGTTGTTGGAGTACATTCATACAGAGGAACATGATGAAGATATTTTGACAAAGGCATTGTCAAGATGCAAATTTGAGTTCCATAGAGGCAAGATTGGGTTAGCAGATAATCCCTTTCTTACTGAGAGGGGGTCTTGAAAATGCAACAAGAAATACCTAATTTAATTTTCACTTGAATTAAATTAGGAGACAACCGAAATTCCACATCAAAAGACAACTTGGATGAGTTAACTGAGTTGTTATCACTCAGTTAGCTTAGTTAATTCGAGTTGAGGGATTAACTTGAGTTGTGTATAGTGATTCCTAAATTTTAGGAGCCTGGGTTGAGTTAGTTTCAGTTGTAACAATTTAATTCAGTTAAATTAAGTTAAGGTTTGTTAAACTAGTTCCAATTGTTGGAGGAACTAGTAGGAGGTAAGAAGTGGGGTGCAGCTTCAGTGTTCAACCAATTAATTGATCAATCAACTTTAATTAACTCATGCATGGATGAAATTAGAGTTACCTATTTGAGATTTGAGTTGAAGGGCAATGTACTATCAGTTGTATAAATATCGAAGTTGTACAGGTGGTGCATGCAGTGTAACAAGGGGCCTACAGGGATTGCGCAATTCTAATTGGGAATTTCCCTAATCAATAGGGGACTAATTCCTTTAGGAACAATGCAAGGAAATAGGGACTTGGGTAGGCTTGGATTTGGTTAAGTATTGACCAGAGCTTATCTAGGAAGCATAGGGATAGACTATACTAGTGCAGAGGTTGCTTGGGATTGAGAAAGCACTGTATTTCTTCTCTATTTTCTGCCTAATGCAATGAAAATAGGAAGGGATTTTGAGCAGTTGCTTTCCCCTTAGATAAATCTAATAACATATGTGATTGAATCTTGTCTCATATTGATGTTTTGATTTCTTGATCGTTTAATTGTTTCTGCTGAAGAGTAGAGTAGATTCAAGTCTTTAGTTTTAGCATATTACATAAGCAGTTTGAATCTACAAGGAATTTCTACAATTATAAAACCAATCCCCAAGGATGAGCTCAATTAGTTGAGCTATCCACCCAAGTCATGTTTCAAAGAAGGAGGCCATAGATCAAAAAATTTAAATCCAGTCTATTCCCTTAGGATTACTAGCGGGCTCCAGTATTGTAGCAATAATGCTACAACTCCTGGGACTCCCTTCTTTAATTTTATCAACCCGGTAGTTCGTAACAAACTTGGAAGCGACGGTGCTGTATGCACAAGTACTAGCTCTTGCCGCAGCTGTCACTTGGTCAGCTGGCACAAGTCCACTAGGAGCTTAAGCCAACTTCTATGAGTTCTTAGAAGAAGCTTTTTAATTGATGGATGAAAGCTAACTCGAAGGAAGCTAATCTAATTGCAACAAGAAACTGAAAGCCAAAAAGAAACGCAAACCCTAGCAAACCCTAATTCTACCAGCTAGTCCTACTGACGCAAAGGAGAGCATGCAAATTACTGAAAGGGATGCCATTACTTCTATGAGGGTAAAATACATGTGTCTAGACTACCTCTATCTGAAGAAAACGTCTTTTTGTATTTTTGATTAAGTTGTTGGGATTATCATGCATGTGCTTTTAACTATTTTTTACTGTGCAGAGGTGGATCAAGGAGGAAAAAGGCTTGGAAAAGGTTGGGAAGGTTCAGAGGGGGTCTAAGGAGTCCCTAACACCCTTCCAGAGAGTTTCACAATGTTTGGCTATCGAGGAGCCTCATTTGTGAGCTTCTACAGGAAGTCTGCAGGGGTTCTACAGGATGTTTCAGAATTTCTACAGGATGTTCAGAAATTTCTACAGGATGTTCTACGATTGGGTTTTGGATGATGGGTGAGTGAAAGAGGATGCATGAATGGATAGGGAGGTAGAATAGGGGTCTGAAATGACTTAGTGACAGAGGGATGAAGTGATAAGAGGGTGTGGAAAGCTAGCTTGTCTTAAAGAGGGCGGAGGCAACGGAAGGGCAAGAAGGTAGGGTGACGTGGGCAAAAGAGTAGTTGTGAGATGAGGGATGTAATTTGGAGATGGAGCAGTTGGCCTGGACGAAGCTTAGATGGACGAGAGAGTGATGGAGATGCACCGCACAGTGTATACTTAACCAAATCAACCACGTCCTGCACACAATCAAAATATTAACTAATCTATCCTAACTGTTAATGAAACCAATGAACAACAGCTTATTCCGAAAGAGAACCATGTACAACACTTAAGTAAAGAAACATTCCAAGAGGTCTGAATGCATGGATAACTCTTACAAATGAAAACATTACACCAAAGATTGCATGAGTAAGCAAACTAGTGTTTTTGTTGGGTAGCACTGTCTGCAATTCCAGCCCCTAGAAAGAGGTGAAAATGAGAGTGCAGGCAGCCCTTTTCTGGAACTCTTATCAATTCTTATCTCATTACTCTATTCTAGACATCTGAAGCAACTCTATTTTTCAACAATGACCTACTTAACCACACAACGAAATCTAACTCAACAAACTGCGTTTCAAATGCATACAAGGAAAATCATAATGCTGAAAGGAAAGATATCAATACAAAGAAGGAGACCCTAGGCTCTCAGGTTGGGCCCAACCCCGAGAGCTATGGCTCCTCTAGAAACTCAGAGCTGAGATCAAATATGACTGCTTCCCATTAAAAAATAATAATCATAAGTCAACAGTCATGCCAATAATGGCTACAAAAGACAAAACAGAGCTGGCAGCTTGTAGTACAAAATGTGCAAAAGTTTTTCAAAAGTCCTTTTCGAAGGCTGAAGCCCTATCATTTATACACCACGAGGCCCAAGCTGGCCTCCTAAATCCATGGGACTTGGCTGACCAAACTAGGAGTGAACAGCTGCTTCCACAAAATCTGTTTGGCTGCCTTCTAGATCCGGTTTTGGTGGCCTTTGGAGCTTGGAGTTGGTGGTGGAGATCCCGAGGGAGGCTATTTAATTCCATAGACAACCCCCCCTACGAATCCTCAACCCAAGCTTGGCTGTCTCCTAGCCCTTGTCTGCTCGGTTTTTCTCCACCATGTGTCAAAAAAATCCTGAAATGAGCACGTGTTAGCCACCTAGGAATAGTGACTACCCTTATTCGTACAAATGACATAAACATACTAAAAAATGATGCATAAGTTATGAAAAATGAAGGATTGAGCAAAGGTAGTTAGGCCAAATGAGCCCAAAATGTTACCAAATTTGGGGCTCATCAATTACTAGTTTCAATTGTCGCTAACATGGTGGCCAACTAACCTCCATTTGGATATTCTAAGGAAGAGGAAATGATCTGTAAAGTTTTCATTGGAAAAGTTTCCATTCTAGAATGATATCATTCAAAACCAATTGGAAACTATAACAAGTGGGAAAGAAAGGGAGGCTGTTGAAAAAAACTAAATAAGAGGATTAAGCATGAAGTTATCTAATGGAAAAATAAGAGGAAAAGGTTATGTGATTGAATTAAATGTGGCTACCAATTAATTTATAGTCACTAATAATCGCTTCATAATTCATTACACATAAAGGAGCTGAGGAAGAGGTAGCACACACTTGAATAACACATGTACATTACAAGAATTGAAGGAATATTGGCTCAAGTCAAAGACCTTGTGTGGTAAACAATGAAAAAAAAGTGGGCTTCGCTTGTGCACGACATAATGTAGTGCATTTATCCTCACAAGTTTAGAAGGCCTGGTAGGCATAGAAGAAAGCATCTTTGAATCTAGATGGGAAATAGAAATGACACATAAATTGAATTGCCCAATTTTAACAAATCATGAGAAGAATGATATGTAAAACATCATAACCCTCAAAACTCATATACTCTATCTTTTTTCTCAAATATCATGAAATATAGTAGCAAATGAGATAGTCTTGGCCATGGATGGCTCGAAAGGGAGATCGTAATTAGATGGGATTGAAGCTAGGAAAAATGAAAAAGTGATCATAACTCATAATTTAATGCAAAGGATTTGGAAATGTATCTTAGCTAGAAAATACCTTCCTTGTAGTCTACAAGGCACAAACCTCTTTTGTCTTCCATCCTCTTTCAAATTCTAAGAAGTGTGGTTACACAAATCATTACCCATGCTTCGACTCATTCTCCAAGCTAGTGAAGAGGACAATCAGGTTGCATGCACTCTGTACATTTGGAATGAGTGAAAGGAATGATGCATAAATATAGAATGTGTTTAAAATCCTCGACATTCCGCCATTAAATGACTCTTCCCTCCATTTTAACTCACTAACACTTCTTTCACTAAATGCTTTATATTTGTAACCCAGTGATTGATTTCTTCCTTCATCAACCATGACTTCTTGAATATGTATTAGACTTGATTCTTGTTACATGAATTCATAATTGGAAAATTAAGGTCAAAATGATTAGGTAGGTGGCTAATTCTTTTTTTTACCACTTGTTATTCAAAATAGTGGCAAGATGTCTATGGAGGATTGTATAGTTGGAAAATAGGTAACTAATATAGTCCCACTAGGATTCAAGTCCCACTAAGTTACATGCTAGTGCTTGTGCATTTATATATGTGTTGATGCACAAAACAATCGTTGGTGCCAAGTGCATATCTTAAAAATTCTTTGGCGAGATAAATGCCTCACACTCACTTGCTTAGCCAGATGCAACTAAATTTAATGGTGCTAGTTGTATCCCTAATACTACTAAATTTATATATGACAATGTTCAATGACCCTACCACTTGTTTTGTATATTGTATGTTATTTTTTTCAATAACGATTGTTTATAATCATTATAATTCCCCACAACTTTGGTTAATGGAACTTATGCTTCTACAGGTTTTGAGTCACGATGAAATGGAATTTGACTTATAAAATAATAATAATATGCTCATGGGGGGAAGCTCAACTAGTGATCACTATGTTGTGAAATATTATGTAAACCATGAGATTCAGTGCTCAAATAATAATAATAATAATATTCTCGTGTAATGGAATCAATTAGATTTACAACATATATGTATATGGTGGCTAGCCTTACAATTCCCAAACAAACTAGGAGTAATTTTGAGGAGCACGCAATTTTATTCTTGGTTGAAAATATAGGATACTTTAGGTGATCCAGATTTCATCCAACTTATCTACTCGTTACTTTTTTATTTTTAAAAAGCCATGAATTTTGACTATGAGATTGGGCAATTGCTATTATTATCATAAGGAATTGGTTCCAATGAACATAATTATAATTGGTATATATATATATTATATATATATAGAAATGATAAAAGATAAGGACTCTTCAACCAAAGGCAAAGACATTTATATTCTTCCAAAATTAATTTCGCTCTTACCTTTTATTTTGTAAAACTACTCGACATAAAATATCTTTTACTTTCTAATTAAGTTTTTTATTCTATAATTTTTTTCGTAATAAAAAACCTTTATATTTAAAAAGAGATGAATATACCTCCTTGATAAACTGAATCTTGTTAAGTTTCCCATTTTTTCCTTTCTATGACAAAACAAAGACCAAAATAGTGATTACTCTTTGGCTACTTCACCTTCTTACAAAATCCACTTTCAAATACAAATACAAAAATTATTTAAGATGGATCAAATTGTTGACAATTCACTCAATCGAGCAGGAAGAGATAAACAATTATTGAGATGGTTGGGAAATCTTATGTTGATATAGACTTTATGAAAGGGAAATGTGGAAGATAAAATAAGTTAGAAATGAAACTCCATATAGTCACTCTACAGCCCATTTTCCAATTAAAAATTGTTATAGTGCCTATGTGTATCTCTAGAGCCTCTTTGGAGAGAGTTAGCCTATGCGTTTAACTCTCTGAGAATGTGAATGAAATATGTCCACTCGAAAGAGCTCAGGGTGTCTTGTATGCCCAAGAGGAGAGACTGCATGTATATATTCTTTATGGCAACATTTTGTTGTCTAAGTCAATAACTATTTTGCAGTCTCCAAGAAATTGGAGCATCGTGATGTTTTTGAGTGAAGCAATGGATAACAGAGTTCGGAGGGTGACAGACTCCACTCTGTTATATTGTACCACAGTTGGAAGAGTATCTAACCCACATGCATTATGATTGGTTGAGGTGTAAAATCACTTTGATACCACTATACAAACATGAAACTAGCAGGATCTATCAAAATAGCCTCATGGGATGCCTGTGACTAGTATTGAAATGACTAGGATTCTTCTTTTTATATTTTTTTAAAACATCCTTGAAATCCTAACAAAATCTAGAAATTGTGTTAGCAATGACATCAGTTGGAATGTCTCAAGCATTCAAAACATTTGTGTTTGTAGCCCACCAAATATTGTAAATGAGTAAGTGTGGGAAACCTTAAAAAGGAGTGGTTGATTTGTTGTCTTGTCGGGTCTTGTAGCAATCCAAAAGACAAACTTGTGCCCAATTAATTTGAGAAACCTTCTCTATAGAAACTTTCCCAATAACCTGCACTATGTAAGGATACTATATAAATAAGTTAGTGATAGATTCATTAGATATTTTGCATAGGAGACATTTATTTAGTTCAACCCAACTTCATTTTGATTGTTGTCCCAGGTGAGAGAATTATTATTCATAGCCAACTAGAGAGAGATTTTGAATTTTAAAGGAACACGTAGTTTCCATATGTTTCTCTACCATGACCTAGGAGCCGCAAAGTAAATGGGTTCAACATAGGTGGAATAACCAAGTTTGGTTGTGAATTGTCCATTGTGGGGGATTTTTCACCGTATTATGTCATCTGCAATGTCCTCTTTCAGTGTAATGAAATTAAAGACAAGTAGTCGAACAAAAGTGTCCCATTTGGATGCTTCATGTCCAGAGAGACCAAGATTTTCATATGTTTTCCATCTTAATTGGCCCCATAATTGTGGATATTACGCCTTAGCATCTGCAAGAGTGTATGTGCTATCCAAATGTGGTTAATTTAGGAGGGTGGGAGACAGTCCAAATTCATTACCAGCACCAACAGAGGGTGCAGTCCTAGCTTAAATTTTGTGTCATTGCCAACACCTAAGAAATTCGAGAAACAATTACGGAAATTCCTAGACAAATGTTTTACATACAATGGATCTTTTTGTGGATTTTTGAGGTTAACAAAAACAATCATCAAAATACATAGAGGGGAGGTATTTTGTTTTCATGGCCCTACCCCAAAGGGAGGAGTTTCGTGTCAGGCACCAAAGGTTGCGAGTGCTTAGTGATTTATTGAGAAAGAAGATATTTTTTATGCCCCACATTCTTAACTTCTTTAACTTAGCTACATTTTTCCATTTAACTAGGGGGATACCAACAAATTTCCTTGATCTATTTTAGAGGAAATGGAAATTAATTTTCTATATTTTTGTCAAAATTCCTCTCGGAATATATGCAATTGAGAAGGATGGCATTGAGAAGGGTATATGGCCACCTTTCGAGAGTAGACGATTGACCCATAAGGAGACGTGATTCTCAATTTTGTGTAGAGCTATATCCAATCTATGAACTGTTCGGTGAATCTGTTTTCCTTTTTATTCAGAACAACCAATCCAACTCACACATAAATTGTCAAACTAGGTAGGATTTTTTGTTGAAGGCTATCACACAAAGTATATGTAGGAAAATATGGCAACTAGCACTAATGAAATCTCAAAACCAATCATTGTAATGTCATTTTCAACACTCAAAGCACACTTGATATCACACCCCAAACCTTGCTCACACTTGCAAAAAGAAAAGACACATAGTTGAAGAATAAAGCACACTCTATCATGCAATCACTCTTATTCAAAAGAAACAACACTCCTGGAGACCACTCAACACTCGAACAATTGTTGAAACACCCATTTAGTGAAATAAACAAATCAAAGAGTTGTAACATTAATCAAATTATAACAATCACGCTAATGAAGGGATCGGTCCATGACCTATGTTGTTACTCAGTAATAAAAGTTATAATTTTGCAATTACTGAATACATGAACAAGATTTGTAGCAACAATAGTAAATAACACATGAATCATAACTGAGAGAAAATAAATGCACAACTACAAAACCTCTCTAACCAATGATCCCTACTAAGAAGGAGGGCCCTTCCTCCTCAGTAGGGATTGGTGATTTACACAACATGCAAGCTAATCAAGAGAAATATATGGAGCCATGAATGGTAGAAATTTACATTAATGAAAAGTTGCAGTACATGATTACAATCTTGGTATTCCCTTTTTTATCCTATCTATGCATGCCTTGTGGGAAAAGAGTACATTCTTTTATAATTTCATGGCACATGCTTATTTTCTAAAAGCAACATCATCATGAGAATATTTCAATTCTCATGTGATTTAAATCAACAATATACAATAATTGTCTTATAACAAATTACCCTAGTTGAAATAAAGTTGTAATAGATTTTCTAAGTTATTGTGATTTATTAGTTGGGAATCCTAACTGTTTCAACAGAGTCAACTACGTTTTCCATGGATGTATCCTTTCAACGGTCTAACTGGTTTTGACCAGATGTTTGTCCGAATAAATCTGCATTACTAAGCATAGTAGAACAAAGTATCCAAAATAAGCTTAGTGTGTATCAATAGCGTCAAAAAAGTCTTTGGTCCATCCCTAGCGAGGAAAAACTAGGGAAAATGTTGCCCTATAACAACATCTCAACAAGACACACAACCTGAAACAACTTTTCATAAATTCATTAATTAAATAGCCTAAAGTAGCTAGATTTTATGTTAAATTACAATCAAAACTAGATAATAAGGATGACATATAAAAAGGAAACATATTTGTGTCAATGATGGTTGTCAGAGTGACAAGGCATAGCTTTGAGAGTCAAAATAATAAGAAAAGTTAGGGAAAATAGGTGCAAAAGATATGTCAATTATGCGTCCCAACATCTCCGCCAACTTAAACATTTGCATGTCCTCATGCAGACAACATCTGCATGTCCTCATGTAGACCCTTATAACTAGTTTCCAATATACTATGAATGGAATTTTGAAAAATCAAATGCCCATGTTGTGTCCTCAGTTGGTGCTTTGTATCCCAGGGAAAAAAACAATTCCACTTCCCACAATCCATCATCTATCTGGTATGAATGTTGATACTTGTAAACATGGCGCCAAATAAGTGGAAATTTGAATCTGAGTCCATTCCAACATCACCCACTTTTCCTGGTACACTCTACATATTGAGGTACCATAGAAAGTGCATGTACAAAATTTGAAAGAAGTAAGGGTCCTCATTCCTCAATTCCTCCCTACAAGATTCCCATCTAATCCTACTTCCTTCCGATTAATTTTGTCTCAACACTGATACTACTACGACAACATTCCAGAACCATGTTCCTGACTTCCATCAACATCTTTTTAGTGGTTGGTTATTGCCACATCGTATTATATTCCACAAAGATTATTTGAGTGGGCCCTGGCTCACTTTGGGTAAGCATTTTCACAACTCCCTCATTTGTTATTACAATATCACAGGTGGCCTTCTGGCTGACTTGATTTTGCGTAAATGACATGAAATCCCTTAGTTTAACATCTCTAGCATAGGGTGTAATATTAAAGGGTGTAACATTTCCAAAACAAGCACAATCATGTATATACAACTCACATAAAAGATGTTGCTCAGAAAAAATTGGCCTTCTGGAAATTTTCCAGGAAGGCTTGAAATCCCCTTACTACATATATTCATTGTTCTTAAATTGTTGTTAATTGAAAGCGGAAAAGTTTTCTTGTAGATATAGGGGGTAGGAAGGAAAAGGAGTTCTACAACTCAATGCATTCTCTACAAGCTCATGCATCTGCGCCTTCTCTTGTTGTAACAACTTTACTTCTTCATGCAATTCTGCTACACGCAATATTGCTTGCTTCCTTTCTTCTTTAATCTTTACGAGGTCTTGAACCAACAAATTTTCAGCCCAAGTCCTCTTAAAATTTTCAACAATACCCTTATGTTTACACGGAGGCATAACCTCACTTTTCAATGAGCTTGAATACCTTATCGATTTATCTAACTCCTCAAGCAAGAATGTTGATTTCAACGACTCTTCAGATTATGATTGAGTTGTACATGTTGTTATTACAATGGTAGATTCAACAACTTTCTACAATATTTTTTCATTTCCCTCCTCCTTCTGCTACACTATCTCAGTTATTGGTTCTTGTGGGGAAACTACCTCATTGAAAGGTTCTTATGGAGTAAAAATTTGATTTATTTCAATATTCTTTGTTTCAGCTACTCGTTCTCATGGAGCAATAATTTGATTTATTTCAACCTGCTATGTTTCAACTACTAGTTCTTGTCGAGTAGCAACATCGTTAACAACTTCTTGTGAAACAACAAACTGATTTTCTCCATCCCAATCTACTTCAAATGTTGGTTCTTGTGTAATAGCAACATCATCAATAGGTTCTTGTGGAATAACAGTATGGAAATCCACATCATGTTCTTCCACTTGAACTCTAGCCAAATCAATGACTAGCTCCTCACAATCTGCCTCCTTAAGTATTTGTCTACAACCCATCCATAATTTTTTCAGTTGTGTCAGCAGGTGACTCCATTCTTGCCACTTTTGCTACAATTTCCAACCTTATTTTTTTCTTGAATTGAAATTGTTCTTTAAGCGTGGCAAGTTGTTTCTTCAGATTTTCATTTTCGTCTTTTAATTCATTAATTTTTTGAGTTAGAGGATCAATTTTAGGCTTACCCGGTGAAGGAATGCTTTCTTGCTCCAACGGGGTTCTTCTTTCTTTCCTTCATTTGGTTGTTCCTCTGGTTCATTGGATTCCCTTGATTCTATTGCAGTGGCATGCACTTTTGACATCGAGGCAACTAATGGTGTAACATTTACTCGCACTCTCTTCTTAGCGATTTTACCCCCTAATGCCTTATTCAACAACCTCTTATTTACTTTCATTTGCATATTCTCGGGTACCTTTTTTTTAAGTGCCTCTGTTTCGGGTGCCTCCTCTTCAATAGGGCTCCCTTACTCAACACTTTTAAATTGTCCACTAGATACATCTACCGTTCCTTTAGTACAATCCCTTTTCACATAATTTCTTGGTTCGAAGACCCCTCTGACAAGGCCTAGAAGGTGTAACTTCCCTTACTTTTGAGGTTGTTTCATCACTTTCCTCATGTTATTTGGATTCACTCTTTTCCTCCTTAAGGGTTGGTGCACGCGGTCTTGCTATCAATATAGTCCACGTGCTTCCTTGTTGTTGTAGCACGTCAATTATAATCAATTTGATTAGCCCATGCTTAGTTAAGCAAGTTTTAGGATGATTCACCATCCATATAGCTTATTCCTTATGTTGTAACGATTTTAATAGATAATAGGGCATTTTGATTAACTGTCCACTACACAAATGAGCTAGCAGCTGAAAGTGGTAATGAAATACAATCCCAAATCACCTTTTGCAAGTAATAAATTCTTGAATAAAATGTGATACATCGTCCCAAGGATGAGGAAGGGATTTTCTGTCAATCCCTATTCTCTTATGAATTACCTCCTCACCTTGTTGTAAGAATGTAGTTTTAGTTGTTGGGATTGCTAATTTCTTGCAAAAATAACATGTTTGAGGCAAAACCATAACCCTAGCAATTACTTCTTCTGTAACAACAATCCTAACTCATCTAACCATTTAGCCCTGCTTATTTAAAGGCTATGTAAAATCCAAATCAATCTGTTCATTAAATCCCCGCAACTTCTCAAAATAGGCTAGCCAACTCTCATTTTGAAGTATCTATAAGGCTTTGGGATGGTGTAAAAAATCATTAGTAGAATCAGTTTCAGGGTGGACTACTTCTTCTCCCATGGTTGCTCAGAAATTGTTACAGGGTTAACACTTGGTTATGAAAACATCCACTAAGTAGAGAATATTAGTCTCCTATAATTTGCAATGTTTACCCTTTCGACAGTTTTCAATTTTATGCCATAATTGACAATCATTGGGAATAATTTAGGGTAGTCACATTAGATTTCAAGAGTAATGGCAACAATAACGATGACTTATTTTTATTAATAGAGGGTCTAATTGGTAATTAATAAATTGGGATGGAGGTATGATGTATCGTATGACAAATAATTACTAAATTAGGATAGTGGTATGGTGTATTGTTAAACACACATGGGCAGCAAGAACAATATGAAAGATAATACATGAGAGTACAATTTTTATTAACAACTAATATACATTTATAGTACATATTGTGACCGTTGGGTTTCACATCCCAAGGTCTCTTGGACTCCTTTTGTCCATTCGGCTTCCACACTAACCCATTGAGGATTAGGTGTCCAACATTCCCCCCTTAATCCGAAGGGTTATGTATGAGTCCAAGAAGAGAGCTATAATACAAAATGTGCAAAAATGCATGGTAGCACTAGGCTGAATGTGCTCTCTGAAATGTTGGTATAAAGGGCGGTGGTTTAAGGATGACCACCAAAACTGGAATGCTTAGTGCAGTTCCCAGAACTCTTCCAAAACTGGCAAGAAGCTGAAGTCTTTTGCTAGAGGAAGTGCTCCTATTGTTTTGAAGAGGGAAACCTTAAACCATGAAAGGGAAGTCTCACCTCGCATAAAAGGGAGAACTTCAACCTGAAAAGGGAAGTCTCAACCTGTGATGGTTTAAGGATGACCAACAACTCTGGAATGCTTAATGCAATTCCTGGAACTTTTCCAAAACTGGCAAGAAGCTGGAGTCTTCTGCTAGAGGAAGTGTCCCCAATTTTGTTCTTGGAATTCTTCCGAAGCTGGCAAGAAGCTGAAGTCTTCTGCTAGAGGAAGTGTCCCAGATTACCAACTGAAGGCATGTTCACGGGCATCTTTGTCTCTGGCTACAACTCTAAATCTGGTATGGCAGGTTGTGGCTCAGGCTCGCTTGATGTGACTTTGAAGCTTGTAGATGACCATCATTTCCCCCCCTGTCAGATACAAGGTGAGATGATGGAGAAAACTCAACTGCAAGACTGTTCAATACTCTGGAACAAGTTCTGACATGTGACTGAAATATCTTCTTGGTTGTTGATGCCCATTGCCAAGAAGCGATCCATCCAAGATGAATCTTTGTTCTTGCAGGACGTTTGTTTTTGAAGCATCTGTGTGAAGAATGGGTGGTTTTATGATAGTGCTTACATGGATGAAGATCAAAACAATGATCTTTCAAATGGCCAACTCGGTCACAGTGTTGGCATTTCACAATTTGTTGTTGTTGTTGCTGCTGTGGAAGAGGAGCAGAATCTGGAACAGCTGGATGTGAACTGTCATGAATGAATCCAGCACTCTGAAACTGAATGGGCTTTGAGTAGTCTAGAATATGAAAGGACAAGTCCTTGTCATATCCAAGACCAGTTATGTGCTTGTTGTGGACATGTTGTTCCCAAGGTTTGATGATGGGCTTGGGAATTGCAGACCGAGTTTCTGCATCTGCATGTACAACTGCTGCTTTATTGGGTACTAAATTTGAACCAACTGTAACATTATTGACTTGCTTCTGATGGGTTGCAGTCTCAATGTTCTGAACAGAAACATGTTCAGAATGATGACTCCACTACTGTAATTCTTCCTGTTGTAGCTTTGTCTCAAGCTGCAAAAACTCAATGTTCTCTTGTACATTAAGCAAACAGGTTCTAATGTCAACAAGAGAAGCTTTGCTTATTCTTACTGTACCATGATTAGAGGAATGTATCAAAGTTTTTAAGAACTCCAATACTTCACCAATTCTGGCTATTCTATTCATTGTCAAAATTACATTGATCAGAACTATGAACTTGTAGAGAAAAATCAACACTCACTCGCAATATGTCAATACAATTGGATTTTACAACATATTGCAATTGTCTTCAAAAATAGTAATGGATCTCGATTTCAGTTGTGTTTGGTTATATAAGCTTCATATAAGCTTCATATTCCAACACATTTGAAATAACATAAAGTAATCAACGCCACATAAGGAGCATCAATCGACAAGAAAAACGACCAACGCATATGCCAGATTGAAGAGCAACCACAGGATTTTAAGAGGCAAATTTCTTAATATATAAAACCTGACAAGAATAGAGAAAGAACAATGCTTTGAACTCTGGATTCAAAACCTTTCACGCTTCCATTTCTTCATCGGGAAGGGATGCATTTAAAACCATTTTTCGTGGCCCACATGGAATGAAAAGTTGTTGTCACATTATTTGCAATCACGAAATATAGTTAACGCCAAAGAAATGGATCGAATCATCACCGTTTTCACACCATACATTGTCTTACCATAAGCAACCTCCTTGAACGCATCATACGCAGCGCATACACTTTGGGAAAGACTGATAAACACGGCCTCCTCACCTCTGCTTTACAATGCCTACTACAGCCACGGTTGAAGATGCACGTCCAACTACCCAACCTTTCTGAAATTAGCAGAGGAATTCACACCCAGACTTGTGCAATCCCAACGATCTCTGGCAATACTAAGTCAGCCTCCAACTATAATCGAATTTTGTCTCTGGATTAAGCAAATTGACTTGCCCAGAAAATAATAAATTCGTTCAAGAAGATTATTGCTTCAGGAATTAAATGCATAGTTGCATCACTCATTACAGGACGATAGCAACAATTCTTATACCAGTGAAGTATTTGATCTCCAACAATCACACTACAGGCGTCTAGTCTTTGAAAGCGACAACGTACACAGAATTTGTTCAGAATTTCAGCAAGCATTCATATGTGGCAGCAGGTTTCAGTGGATTAAGACCCTTACACCCTCAATTTGGACATTGCTCCAATCACACCATCGAACCATGTACAAGGGAACTTGTCCATCAAGCCATGCACAGAGAACAACCATAGTTCATAGGAAATTTATCAACAAATATGATATATATACCCATTTGCAGGAGCGCACACGCCAACCTCCAGGGTTCACAATACTTCTGATGTCGTCGTTGTCGTGTTTATCGCTTTGGCCAAGATAGCTCTACTCGGTTGCTGAGCTTCCAAACGATGTTGTGTCGCCAAGAAAGATAGCAAACGCGAGAGGTTTTCTTGGTTCTCGCAACGGTTCCATCGCATTGTTCTGACCCCAGTTTTTGGATTTGGGGATTTTCGCTATTTAACGACCGAAAAGGAATATCTTCAGGTTAGCAAGGGGCATGACGCATTTAGTGAGCGTCCTGGTTCTGCTACTGAAGATCCACACCATTAAATCCGTAATGAAGATGATCTTTATAACTTTGGTACTCCCTGCTTCATCTTGGATCTCCTCGTACACGACAGGTTTACATTCATAGACGTTCTCTGGGCATTCTCTATTTACTTGGAAGCAGTTGCTATTCTTCTACAGCTAGTTTTATTATAGAGGAGCAAGAACATAGACAACTTGACGAGGCAGTATATTTTCTTTCTTGCGGCTTATAGGGGGTTCTACATCCTAAATTGGATTTATCACTATTTCACTGAAAAACATTACTTCCGATGGATACCTTGCGTATCTGGGCTCGTGCAAACAACTCTTTATGCGGATTTCTTTTACTACAATTTCAAAAGCTGGAAAAACAATGGAAGGTTGCTTGCTCGTTTCACATCAGGTTCACGAAGCTTCCATTGCACATACCATCTCCAGCTCCCGAAATCAAAGAATGATTCAACGTATTCAGAATTGGAGGAATGTAACGTATTCAACGTTGGAATGTAACGTCTGACGGTTTCAGGATGGTGGGTGAGCCAGAAAGGTATAGAGAAATTTGAATGGTACGCAGAATTTTGCAGTGATCAGACTATGATTGAATGTAACGCCAAAAGTTTGCAGCAATAAGCGAGAGGACAGTAGACATCAAAAGAAGTAACGTTCAATGCAGAATACAATAGCGCCCTCAGACAGGTTAATGATAAAAATGAACATTGTCTTCTACAAGCATTTCACTGTAAAAATTGTTATGGACTGTCAAGTGCATTTGGTAGCCAACAAGAGTGGGCAGAGACATTATTTAGAGGCCTGACAAACAGTAGGAAAAAATAAGTGTTATTTATAAGTGTAAGAGGATTGAGCGTAGACAATGACCCCTGCAGAGAGTTGTTATTGGGCGAGTGTTTGCAGGTTGCAAGTTTAGAAGACTAAGCGTTCTTCAAGGAAGAATTAGGTATTAGCTCTCAAACAAAGAAACGATGGAGGGCAGAAGTTCTGACAAGAAGACAGGGTATGGTAGCATGTTTGATGAGTAGAGGGTAGAACTGACGCTGAGAGAAAGGCCACAAGAAAATAGTGACTCAAATATGAGCAGGGCCATAATTCGCCTGCTCTGATACCACGTTAAACACACACGGGCAGCAAGAACAATATGAAAGATAAAACATGAGAGTACAATTTTTATTAACAACTGATATGCATTTATAGTACATATTGTGACCGTTGGGTTTCACATCCCAAGGTCTCTTGGACTGCTTTTGTCCATTCGGCTTCCACACTAACCCATTGAGGATTAGGTGTCCAACATGCATTGTATGACAAATACAATCCATCAGCCCCCCAAAATAATGATAGCATTCCTCCTTTGCGTATGTGACAGGGGGTCATGTCATCCTTAATTCTAGAGATGTGAGTAAATGACAAAAAGCATAATTGTCATTGACTTGCCATTATGTTGACTTGGAGACTATACATGTGTAATGACTTGAACAACATTGTGCAACGCTTCATTAGTGGCATATGTCTAATGGTTAGTCTTCCATTGAAATTATGCAATGAGAGAGAAACTTATGTGTCAATGGAATCAGGTGTATCAACACAAAACTATATCTGTCAACCATAACAATGCAAAAACACATATGCAAGATTGTGATGGCGGAAAAATGAAAATATCCTTGACACGTATCAACAAAATTCTATGAATCTACGTAAGTGGCTTGCAAATGTGTATAGTTGTATCAACAAAGTTCTGAAGAACTATATCAGTTAAATTTGTTGCATGCAAGTTTGTGATAAGTGTGGAAACTAGTGATGGTTGATAGATGTTGAGTGTACAACAACATAAATGTTAAACAATACTCAATTACTATTATGAAACCAGCTCACAAAAAGATAGAAAAGATAGATCAATGCCTTAGAAATAAGCCTCTTCGAGGGGGCAATCTCCTTTACATTACACAAATGAACAATTCTTAGATTATTCAAATGACAAAACCTCCTTTCTGTATATAGGAGTTTGAGGGGTCACAATATAACCAAAGCTCGCTTAACAATAATAATATAAAGGCAAAAAAATAACAATAGTGGGATTATATGGGGCACAATAATAACAATATGGGGACAATAGGGGCACAACAATAACAATAAGGGATACAACAACAATAGTAATGGGGGAATCACTAGTATTATAGGGACCTAACATTCACCTCTCCTTCAAAAAAGTGTTGTCCTCAACGCTCGAGTAGTTCTACATGCTTCTGTATAAAATTTTCATCCTCCCATGTGGAATTTTCAACGGGTAAGTTCTTCCACTTGATGAGATACTCTGAAATTGATCGATTTCGTAGCTGTCAAGTTCTTGTTTCTTTGACTGCTTCAGGTTCCAATATGATTTTTCCTTCCTCATCAAGTTCTGGCAATATTGTTTGAATTGGAAGCTTGTCACCTATAACCTTCTTTAAGCATGAGACATGGAAAACTAGGTGCACTTGGGAAGTCGTAGGAAGCTCCAATTTGTATGCCATAGTACCTATCTTTTGCAACACCTTGTACATACCATAATACTTTGGTGATAATTTATTATCCTTCTTATATTGCTTGAGGGACATTTGTTTATATGGTTGTAGTCGTAGGAATACCCAATCACCTACATCAAAACTTCTTTAGCTGTGATGTTGATCTGCCTCCTGTTTCATTCTATTCTGTGCCAATGTGAAGTTATCCTTTAAGAGTTGGATAACTTGTTGTTGATGCTCGATGTGATCTTCCACTGCTTGAACCTTAGAATTTTCTCTTAAATATGATGTGATGGATGGTAGATGATATCCATAAAGTGCCATAAATGGGGTCATTTTTGTTGTAGTATGGAAGGAAGTATTATACCACCATTTAGCCAGAGGCAACCACTTGACCCATTGTGTATGTTTATCAGATACAAAGCGACGAAGATATCCTTCCAAACATTTGTTTACTATCTCAGTTTTATCATTAGATTGAGGATGATAATATGAGCTATGAGCTAACTGAGTACCAAGACAAGAAAATATTTCTGTCCAAAAATTTCTAGTGAAAATGGGTTCTCTGTCACTTATAATCTTTGGGTTTCCATGTATCTTTTGAATTGTTTCCATAAATGTAGTAGAAAATGTACTCGCTTTAAATGGATGAGATAATGCACAAAAGTGTACATACCTGGTAAATCTTTCAACTACCACCATCATAACACTCTTTCCTTCGAACTTGGGTAAACCTGTGATAAAATCCATTGAAACCTCCTCCCAATGTTGGCTTGGAATGGACAAAGGTTGTAATAGTTGTGGGGTCTTAATTGTTTCAACTTTATTTTTTTGGCAAACCAAACATTCCGCCACAAACTTTTGAATATCCAATTTAAGGCCATCCCAAAGAAAATCCTTCTTAACCCTGTGGTAGGCTTTTAGAAATCCTGAGTGCCCTCCTAAGGGAGAGGTGTGCAATTCCATAAGAATCTTTTGTTTGAGTTGGGAATTCTTACATAGGTATAACCGATCCTTGTACCATAACGAATCATTTTTCCAGCTAAATATATCAGATGTACTTGGATCTTGTTGTATCTTTTGAATGATTGCCCACACTTCCTCGTCATTCTTTAATTCATCCCTCGCTTCGTTTAACCAATATGGTTGGATAATAGAAATGGCGCAAAGAAATGTTTCCACATCCTCATCCTTTCTTGAGAGTGCATATGCCACAACATTTTGCTTCCCTTTTTTGTAGATGATTTCAAAGTCATAACCCAACATCTTTGTGACCCATTTTTGCTGCTCTTTTGAAGATAATCTTTGTTATAAAAAGTATTTAAGACTACCATGATCTGTTTTTACCTTGAAGTGTCTTCCCATTAGGTAGGGTCACCATTTCTTAAGTGCATGTAGTATTGCCAACATTTCCTTCTCATAAATATCTTTGTGTAAATACTTTCCTTTGATTGGAAGACTTTCAAAAGCAATGGGTCTTTCTTCTTGCATTAAAACAACACCAATTCCATTTTCTGAGGTGTCACATTCCACAATAAATGTTTTTGTGAAGTCTGGTGTAGCTAAGACTGGTGCTTGGCACATTTCCTCTTTAAGATGTTCAAAGGCCTTCGTTGCTTCTGGAGTCCATGAAAATGCATCTTTCTTCAATAATGTTGTTAGAGCTGCTGCTATTCTCCCATAATTCTTAAAAAACTTGCGATAATACCTTGTTAACCCGAGAAATCCTCGTAGATGCCTTATGGATGTGGGGATTTTCCATGCCTTAATGGTTTTAATTTTTCTAGAGTCTACATTAACACCTTCATGAGATACAATATGACCCAGATATTCCACCTCTTGTACTCTAAAGAAACATTTGGAGATTTTTGCATATAATTGTTTCTCCTCCAATAGTTTGAGCACCATGTCAACATATTGGACATGATCCTTCCAAGACTTGTTGTATATTAGTATATCATCAAAAAATACTAACACAATTTTTCTAAGGAAGTTTTTGAAAATGGAATTCATCAAACCTTTAAATGTAGAAGGTGCATTAGTAAGACAAAAAGGCATGACCAAAAATTCATAATGACCCTCATGAGTTCTAAATGCTATTTTTGGAATGTCCTCAGTCTTCATTATGATTTGATGATATCCTGAATGAAGATCCAACTTGGTGAAGTAAATTGATCCATGCAATTCATCCAATTATTCATCAATGACGGGAATGGGAAATTTATCTTTAATAGTGAGCTTGTTGAGCTCCCTATAATCTAGACACATGCGCCATGTTCCATCCTTCTTGTGAACCAATACTACTGGAGCAGAGAAAGAACTTTGACTAGGTTGAATTTCACTCTTTTGGACATAGGGATATCTGTAAGGACTTATGTTTGGAGGAAAACTTCCTGGAATCAAATTAATAGCATGATCACGATCACGAATAGGTGTGAGGCCTTTGGGAGTCTCAAATACCTTGGAATGATTGTCCAAGACTTTTTGGAGATCTGGAGAAATGGATGATTTCGATGTGGGAACCTCTAGTGAACATAATTTTGCAATTATGCCTCGTTGTTCTTTCTTTAGAAGCTTTGTCATTCCGTTAGAGCTTATTATCATTCCTGGTTTCCCTGCGATACCCCTTAATTCAACTTCCTTTCCTTCTGAAGAGAATTTCATGAAAAGTTCGTGAAAATTAAAAGCTATTGTACCTAAGGATTGTAGCCATTGGACTTCTATTACAACGTCAACACCACCCATTGGAATGGAAATCATTGGGCTATTCAATACATATTCTCCCATGGATAGCTTGATATTATGGCACTTTCTTGAGCAATTTATGGTTCCTCCACTTGCAACCATCACTTGACACTCTGGTGCTGGATATAGGAAGAAATTCCATTCCTTGTCTATCTTACAATTAATAAAATTATGGGTACTTCCTGAATCAATCAACACTATTACCTTTTTCTTCTTGATATGCCCTTCTATCTTGATAGTTTGAGGAGTGGTAATTCCAGCCAATACATTACAAGATATGGTCGGATTCATTTTATTTTTTCTAGGGTTTTTTCCTAGTGTATATCATCTTCTTTTGATGTTTCTTGTTCCTTTTCTTCCTCCTCTTCACAAGCTATGTAAAATAATTTATTCTTGGCACACTTATGACATTTAGTGTATTTGGCATCACAACTGTAACAAATCCCTTTTGATATTTTTTCTTCTAATTGTTGTGGTGTCAACCTTGTAGGTTTTGGATGGCTAGGGGAAACAACACTTCCATCTTTATTATTGTGAGTGGTAGGCCTTCTTGTTGCCATAATTTTGCTTTCCATTTTTCTTGCCAACCTGAATGCCTTCTCCAATGAATTTGGTTCCCAAAGGCGAACCTCATGTTGGATGTTATCTTTTAAAATCCCTATGAACACATCAAGCCTATGCTCCTCTAGAATATCTTTTACCCTTATATTCAATTTTTGGAAGTCCTCAATGTGCTCCATCATTGAACCCTTTTGTTTGAGATTTATCAATTGGATAAAAAAAGTGTTGCTTTTTGTATCCTCATAATGTGCTATCATTTCATCCGTAAAAATAGCCCAAGTGACAATTTATTTAGTTCCAAATATAAAGTTGCAATGGATACCTTTTGTGTGTTTTGCACATTATGGAGATCGAAAAATTGCTCCATCTGTAGTATCCATGTTCCGGGATCCTTGCCATCAAACTTCCTCATATCGATATTTGGAACATGGCGGTTCTTTGATCCAACATTAGAGTCTATGAAATCATGATTAACATTTATTTTGTTCTCATCATGAGTTTCCTTTACTACCCTATCGCCATTAGTAAGCATTTCTTGTAGAAACTTTGTCAAATCTATCTTCAAATCTTCCATGCCTTTCTTTAAATCATCCATCTTAGATTCCACACCATCCATCTTAGCTTCCACACCGTCCATCTTCGCTTCCACGTCATTCATCTTAGATTCTACGCCTTTCTTTAAACCATCCATCTTAGCTTCCATGCCATACATCTTAGCTTCTACGTCTTTCTTTAAACCATTTATCTTAGCTTCTGTTACTTTTTGTGCGAGTGAAATTTGTTGCACTTGGTCTTGTAATTTTGATATATAATGTTTCATTTCTTCCTCTTTTTCATGAGTCATGCTAGAGTTTTCAGGTTTCTTACTAGGTGTTTCCATTTTCTTTCTTCGAGGCATCAATTACCGATAATAATGCTTCACTATGCCCTTTGAATTCCTTCAAACTAATTTTTCAAACCAATCTTATGCAAAATTGAAAAAAAAAAAAAAAAAAAAAAAAAAACTACACTCCTTTTTTCACTTTGTAGGAGCTTGATATTGAATCTGATGTATCTCTGTAATTTTGGATCTCCAAGGTCTGAAATTTCTTCCTGTGGTAACCCTCTGAGTAATCTTTCTAACCCCACAAGTTTGATCAATATTGGATTCTCCAATGAAGAGTTATGCCAAATCTCCAATGATGACCTGAGTATAGACTGGTTCAGTAGAGTGAACTTGTATGATGTGCCGTGGGTCACTTTTTCAACCTTAGGTCTTGAAAATGATATCCAAAAAACTACAGTCTATCCTCTTTCTGTAACTTCTTAAGAAAATTCAATATGATTCTCAAAGCGAAAGTTATGACGATTTTCCCAAGGTCACCTGTTTGGAATTTAATTCAGGGGTCTACAAAAACCCTAACTTCCTCAGATTATATCTCCAAAAATATAGCGAGATAAGATCTGAAATTTGGGCCGGAGGTTTAGACCGATTCTGTCTCAAATGGGTTTTTTTTAGCTTCTGAAACTTTGTAGCAAAATAGTTATAGCGAAAATGCCACGATGACCTATTTGGAGCAACGAAACCCTAGAATCCAAAGCTTTGATACCAAATGGTATGAAAACAGCTCACAAAAGATAGAAAAGATAGATCAACGCCTTAGTAATAAGCTTATTCGAGGGGGAAGCCTCATTTACATTACACAAATGAACAATTCTTAGATGATTCAAATGACAAAACCTCCTTTCTATATATAGAAGTCTAAGGGGTCACAATATAACCACAGCCGACCTAACAATAATAATATAAAGGCACAAAAATAACAATAGTGGGATTCTATGGGGCACAATAATAACAATATGGGGACAATAGGGGCACAACAATAAAAATAAGAGATACAACGACAATAGTAATGGGGGAATCACTAGTATTATAGGGACCTAACAATTACAAACAAAAAGGAAGAATCATGTTATAGAAAAATAAAAAGGATGTGTTGACCGCTAGCAAGTTGGTTTTCAACCACCACATTCATCCAATGATGCCCCATAGGGGCTTTCACAATTATAATTTTTCTCTCTCTATTTTTTTTCTTCTTCTTTTTTCCCGTTTTTTCTATTTTTTTTAAACAATGAAAAAAAATAAGTTGTTGACAGCGCAAGAAAAATTCCTTTGCCCCAACAACTTCAAGATTTGAATCTACATTTGAGACAACATTGACAAATGAATCCTTAGAAGTAGGTTTATCATACAACTGCGAACAATGTCCATTGGCAAGAAAAGTTGTCTAAGACCCATCAATGGTTGTCAATTTCACAGTCCCATTGTCAAAGACTATATCTACCTAATAAGGACCTAGACACCTATTGCATAACTTCCCTTTAAAGTCCCTAAATATGGAGTCATATAATAGAGCTCAATCACCCCTATGAAACACCTTCTTCTAAAAAAAATTATCGTGTCACTTGGCACATTGTTTTTGGCTAATATTTGTTCATTGCACAACAGCTAAGCGCTTCTCGTATAATTCATTTATTTCTTCCAGTCGATGTTTCTGAGATGTATTCAAGTATAAATTCACCTCTAAAGAAATTATGAGTGTCTTAATCTCAATTCAATGGGAAAGTGTAATAGCCCTTGGTTGATTTTCCATGTAAATAAAATAAGACCAAGGTCATGGGACACATATTCCAAATTGAATGTTGGGTAAAACCTAGTGATGGGTATCACTTGTGATTAATTAATGGCTTTGGAAATTGGCAAATGCAAAATGACAATAATTGACACTTTATTTATAAAATAGAAGAAAATAGGAGAAAAGGAAGGTGAAGAGACACAACTTTGCATGAGAGGGAAATTGAAAGAACAATAAAGGAAAATGAAGAAAATAGAGACCTCAATGATAAAAAGGCTTACGAGGATCAATTCACAGCTTTTGTCAATTCAGTTTTGGAGCTTTCATTCTCTCTCATATTCTTGCACACTTAGAGCATTCTTGGAGCATGCTTGGAGCACTCTAGTATTCACTTGGATTGGATAAAGAAGGCAAAGGAAAGTAGGGAGCGCAAGGAAACAATTGGATCAACCACTATAGTAGGATTTCTGTGTAGGTAATAGGTTTCATATGTGATTTCCTTGTTGATTTTTGGATGCATGGTATATGCATTTGATTCCTTGGTTATGTATTGTCATTAACATGGAGATTTTCCAGGATTGATATTGGGTTCAACCTTGCCTTTCCATTTCTTGGATAGCCATGGTGTTGTGGGTTTTTTTCCACTAGTTTTTCTGATTGGTTCTCACATTCCTGATGGTTGTGGGTTGGAACAAAAGCTCTAGAATCCCTAGAACAATTTGGGTTGAGTTACTAGTTCCTAGAGCTGTAGGTTGGGACAAATTCTCTAGAGCCCTTGGTGGGTTGAGTTACTATTCCCTAGAGCCGAGGTTGGAACAAATACTCTAGATCCATGGAAGGTTGTGGGTTGAGATACTAGTTCCTAGAGCCCTGGACAACTTGCGTAGAGACCAATCTGGTTGATGTTAGTGATTTCTATACCATAGAGGTGGAATCACTGTGGTTGAGGGTTGAGATGGTTTAGCCTTTGGAAGACCTAGTTGATTTTGTTTGGGTTTATTCCATGGGATCCAATATTCATGCTTGGAATATGGCGCAGGGGTGATTGGAGATTTGGTTCGGCCCAATCTATGGTCGGGTGGTACGTGGAAGTCCCTAACTTGGCTGGCATTTGCATATGTTAATAAGAGTTATTTTCCTTTTGTGATCTATGAGAACTTGTACTAGTTATCATGTTGACATTATGGCTAATTTTCCATGATTTCCATACTATCTATATGTTGGTTATATGCCTAGTTATGATGTGCTCCAACTATGTATCTCATTCATAATTTGTTAAGTATTGGATGGTTGATGAATGCATGGGCTAACAAGTGTTTTTGCAATGATCTTGAGAGGGCATCGAGCCTTCTTGATGATTCTTTGGTGATCTTATTGAATTAGTGAAAAAATATATATTTATAACCTACAAGTAATATGTACACAAAGTGTTTGTTAAATGAGTAATTTGGACCTCCAACATCCTAGGGTTGTAACTTTAGCATACAATCTCTATTTGAATATCATAATACCTCATTTCGAAGACCTCCATGAGGAGGTTGAGAGGAAAATATGTAAAACATATTTAGGCACTTTTTTGGTCTATTTGTTTTCCCTGAAAATGTCATTTAGGCCCTCAAAATGGCCTCAGAATTTTAGAACCCAAAACACTGCAAAAAATAGAAAGCTATGTTAAATTTAAGGAAACGAAACTGAAAAGAAATAATGTTAGGTCAAGTTAAGATGATAACAATGTGATCATGTTTCATTGGGTGTTTGCATTTAGTTTTGGACATGTGGACCCCATTTTCCATATGTGCATCTTGGAAATCGGGTCGCACATAGTAACTCTCATCTCATGTTTACCCTGATGAGCTTGTGAATTTGGGTAAATGTGGGAAGGGGTGGTCACAAAATGGTATCAGAGTGAGGTCGCATCACTGGACCTCATGGTAAATGAGATTTTTATGTATGCATGTTCGATTGTCTATGTGTTTATCAAACATGCATGTTGGTTATTTCTCATGATGGTCATTATCATAGTTGTGTCAACATGTAGAGGTTGATGATGTTGGTATGTTATGATGATTTATATGTGGATGTTATATATGTATATATATTGTGTTAATATGGACTGGTTTGTGCAGAAAATACGGCCTCCCCTGAAACACACTAAGGTATGTTTGATTGTGTTTATATTTGGTTTATCTAACATGACATGTTTGCAAGAAATAGAAGATCAGAGATGACAAGCAAGATGGTGGATTATAGTTTTCATGACTCCCCTTATATCAGTTGAACAACAAGGAGATGAGTACTCTCCTGACACAACAGATACCTTGAGAAGTTTAAAGTCAGATATCATAAGTTTTAAAGAAGATAGTTACAAAATCATTCAGTCACAAGAAAGGCTTGCCAGAGCTCAGGAAAAGCAAGCAGAGGTCAATGCAGTGATTCTTCAGAGTTTATTAGATTTGCAGAGATAGAGACAACCACACATCAATTATACACAAGAGGATAGGAAAAATGGGGCATATGGTAGCAGGTCCCATGGAGGACACAAGTCAGATTGGGATGACTTAGTCAGAGGTGGCAGATGAATGGATACAACTGAATGGAAGGTAGTGGTTATGGATTAGATTCTAGTTCTGGATCAGAGAGACAACATGGTCATCATCGCTATCATCCTTACAAGAGGAGTGAGAAGTAGTACTTGTCGGATGAGTTCAAGAAATCCAAGCCTCCTACCTTTAATGGAGAGTTGAAGAAAGTGGAAGATGCAGAAGTATATTTGCTTGGGATGAAGAAGTTCTTGGAGCTTCATGATTTTATAGAGAATATGAAAGCCAGGATATCCATTTTAAATCTCAAGGGAAAAGCGGACAATTGGTGGGAAGATGTGAAGAATGTTAGAGGCATCAAGAAAGAGAAGTTGAGTTTACATGAGTTCAAAAGACTCTTCAGAAAGAATTACTTGTCAGAGAGCTACTATGATGGTAAGGCTAAGGAGTTATAAGAATTGAAGATGGGATCTATGAGAGACGAATAATACATGACTAATTTTTTTGAGTTGTTGAGGTATATGCCATATCGTAATGATGAGAAGACGAAGGTTCAAAGATTCGTTAGTGGATTACCTTTAGCGTTTAAGGATCAGATTGAGTATGATGAACCTCATACATTAGAGGAAATTATTGCAAAGTTGAAACATTATTATGAGCAATATAAGTGTAAGTCTGAGCCTAAGCATGATTGGAGAGGAAATGCCAAGACTAAAGGAAAGTGGGATAAGAAGCAAGGAAGACCTCAAGATGTAGGTAACAAGGAGAATGCAACATTTTACAAGAAGTTCAATGCATTTGACAGAGGATAAAGATTTTAGTATGAAGAGAAGAACAAAGTTGATGAAAGGAAGCCTTTGCAGTGTTCGACTTGTATTAAGGATCATCGCAGGAGAGATTTTCCACAACATTAGGGTGGCAGACCTCAGATTTATAGTGCTTAGGAGGCACAAACAATTGGTGATGTTGGATAAAGTATTCCTTGGATTTATGAAACAATGGATAATAGGCAGGTTGATCATCAGGCATCTATAATCGAGATGGAAGGTAAGCTTTGTGATCACTTTGTTTCTATTTTGATTGACCTTGGATCTAACTATAGTTATATTAGTCCTGACCTAGTGGATACATGTTGCTTGAATAAAGAAGTTCTTGCAGAATCTTGGTTGGTGTAGTTTACTACAAGTACCAAGAAAAGAGTTCATTATTAGGTGAGATCATGTGCATTTGAGCTTAATGGTATGTCTACATTAGCACATTTGAATGTGCTTTCTTTGGGTTCATACAATATGCTCTTGGGCATGGATTGGTTGTACATTTATAGGACTAAGGTAGATTGTTATGATAAGGCTATTGGGTGAATAGATGATGATGGAGAGAGGATAATCTTCCAGGGTAAGAAGAAGCCTACATAAGTGAGAATGGTTATAGATATGCTGGCAAAGCGTAGTAGTAGGAAAGGATGTGTCTTGTTTGCAATTGATATTTCCAGCGGCAAAAGTTTTTGGATGTATTTCTAGTAGAGATTTCAGAGTTATCACCTCATAGGTGTTATAGGTCATTTTGTCACATCATCCCAAAAGGCCTGAAAACCAGATTAATCAACATCCTTGAACTCTTTTTCATAATCCCTTTGCAAATCCCTAAGTATTATTTCTCCAAAAAGTCTGATTTTTTGCATCTATATGCTAAAAAACCATGTTTTTAGCCCAACGCACCTTGTATGCCTATTCACCTGCGTTGGGTGTAAGTTTTATAGCTCAGTATCAGCGTTGATCAATGTGGGTTGATCCATTATACAGGTGCGTTGATTCTAGATTTTCGGGAAAATTAAAAAATATTTTCAAATATTCTCTTTCCAAAAGCTTCTAAGGTTATTTTAACCATTTACCATGGATAGAGATCTCAAATTCCTATATGATCCTACCCTAGTGATCTTATCTCTTATCCCTTGAGCTTATCTTCCCTCATAAGTGGATGTCAAGCTTATATTGGTAATTCCTAAACTACCATTTTTACTCTATAAATTTACTGCCTCCCCTGGAGTCTAGGTTGGCTTTTGTAAATTATTAGGTTGGCTTTTGGAGATTGCTAGTGCCCTGATGTTGTTGCTTGGATCTTAAGGAATTATCATCCATTTACATTAGGGTTGAGTGTGAAGGTTTTCTTTGAGCCAATTGAAGAACAAGACAATTGGGGAGACATCTACAAAGTCATCTTCTATATATGGTTGTAACTCTCTCCTTTATTTATTAATACAAAAAGCACTCTATTTTCCTATACTTGTGTAACATTGATGCTTATGTATTTCAATGCCATGTTGACTAATTTATCAGAGATATTGGATTATGTTACGTGGATGTTGTAGTTCCTTTTATTGTTTTAGTCATTTGTGCAGGTTCTAATTATAGCACTTGGAGATAGAGTTGGAGCTTACAAGCAAGAAGGAGGAGAAGGCTTACTAAATATTCCAGGTAGATCTCTTTTCTATATTCTAATCTATCTAAGGAAAACATTGATATTTTTTCTTTTTGTTGTTCTAGGTCATACCACTAGATCTAGGGAGTTTACTTTTCGCAGAAGTGAATTTTCCATATAACAATAGGGAAGTGGACTTTTCTATTGAGTTGATGTTGGGAGCAACTCCAACATCAAAAGCACCATACAAGATGAGCACTCCAAATTTGGTGGAATTGAAGTTGTAGCTTAAGGAAATGCTTTATAAGGGATACATAAGGCCAAGTGTGTCGCCTTAGAGTGAACCAATATTGTTTGTGAAGAAGAAGGATGGTACTATTAGGTTATGCATTGATTACACACAGTTGAACAAGGTGACTATCAAGAAAAAGCACCCTTTGTCGCGGATTGATGACTTATTTGATCAGTTGAAGAAGCAACAATGTTTTCGAAGATTAACTTGAGATCAAGATATCATCATATATACATAAAATAAGAGGACATATACAAGATTGCATTATGTACCAGGTATGGGCATTATGAGTTTGTAGTAGTTCCTTTTGGTATTACTAATGCTCCAACCACTTTCATGTGTTCGATGAATAGTGTGTTGCATCCTTATCTAGACAAGTTTGTGATAATATTCATTGATGACATATTGATATACTCTATGAATGAGGAAGAGCATGTAAAACACCTAGCAACAGTGTTAAGACTGCTAAGAGAGCATCAATTGTACGCCAAGCTTAGCAAATGAAATTCAGACTGAAGTTCATTACTTGGGACATGTTGTTTCTAAGGAACGTATAGTAGTGGACTCAGAAAAGATCACAACTATCATGGAATGGGCAACTCCTAGGAATGTGGATGAGGTCTGGTAATTCATGGGAATAACTAGTTACTATAGGCGGTTCATCAAAAACTTCTCATGGATTGCCTATCCTATTACATCCTTGCAACGAAAAGGGAAGATTTTTGAATGGAATGAAGAGTGTGCAACTAGTTTTGATTAGTTGAAGTAGTTTCTTACAAATGCTCTAATATTGAAGATTGTAGATCCAGATAAAGAGTTCGTGGTATGTACAAATTCTTGCAAGAAATCACTTGGTTGAGTCCTTATTCAAGAAGGACAGGTAGTATGCTATAAGTCAAGGAAGTTGAATGAGAACGAGCAAAATTATGTGACTCACGATATTGAGTTGGCAGTTATCATTCATGCCTTGAATATTTGGAGGCATTATCTTCTTGGAAGGTGGTTTATTCTGATGAGCGATCATAGTGGACTGAGGTACTTTTTCGACCAACCTAATATGAATGCTAGGAAATCTAGATAGTTGGGTACTCTCATTGACTTTGACTGTGAGATCAGGTACATTAAGGGAAAGGAGAACAAGGTTGCAAATGCTCTTAGTAGAAGAGTGCAAATGAATCATACTACAACAGTGAGTTTTTATGGGACAAACTTTCAGGAACAAATCTTGTAGGCAAGACAACATGATTACATGTATCAATAGTTGAGGCATAGGTTACAACATCAGGGTGAAGGTGATAGAGATAAGGAGTATCATCTCATGAAAGATGACTAGGTCATATTCGGGAACATGATTTATGTACCATATGACAGTGAGCTCAAGAAGCTTATCTTGAGGGAGTTTCATGTCAAGTCGTATTTAGGTCACCCGGAATATCAGAAGACATTGACAATAGTTAAGAAATTTTATCATTGGTCAAACTTGAAGAAATAGGTGGTTGAGTTTGTTGCAATGTGTTTGGTCTATCAGCAAGTAAAAGTAGAGTGTAAGCATTCAGGTGGTTTATTGCAGCCAATTCTGATTCCAGAGTGGAAATGGGAGCTAATTTCCATGGATTTCATTACATGTTTGCTGAGGACATTGAGACAACATGATTCAATCGTGGTTGTGGTTGACAGGTTAAGTAAGGTAGCTCATTTCAATGCAGTTAATTCTATGAATTCAACTAGTGAGGTAGCTCATATTTTCATCAAGGAGATAGTGAGATTGCATGGTGTTCCTTAGAAGATCGTATCAGACAGAGGTGCCAAGTTCACTTCCAGGTTTTGGAAGGAGTTTTTGTGGGTTTGGGGACAAAGTTAGCTTTCAATACAACTTATCATCCATAGACAGATGGACGAACAAAGAGGGTTAGCAGGATTCTTGGGGACATTTTGAGGATGTACGTTATGCATCAAAAGCGGAAGTGGGAAGAGTATCTTCCACTGGTTGAGTTTGCTTATAAAAATGGGTATCAGGAATCCTTGAGGATGAGTCCATTTGAGGCACTTTATGGGTGAAGTTTTAATAATCCTATCAGTTGGAGTGATCAAATGAACATGGTATTGATTGGACTAGATATGTTGGCAGAGATGGAATAGGAAATGCAGGGTTTTAAAAGGAATTTAAAGGCAACATAGGACAAGCAAAAGAGTTATGTAGATCAACACAAGGTATTTAAGGAGTTTCAAGTTGGGGAACATGTGTACTTGTGCATCAAGCTAAAGAAGAGCTCCTTGAGAATTGGGTTATGTGCCAAGTTGGAACCTCGGTATAACGGGCCTTTCAAGATCCTACAAAGGATTGGACCAGTGGCATACAAACTTGCATTGCCTCCAAAAGTGAAATTCCATGATGTTTTCCATGTTTCATTACTTAAGAAGTATGTCCAAGATGTTGATCATGTGATTGACTAATTTGTATTCCAGGTGGAACCAGAGGGTGAATTCTAGCCAGAACCAGAATTCATATTGCGGCTAAAACAACTCACGCTCGGAAACAAAGAAATATGTTGAAAATGCAATAAGAAAATCCTAATTTATTTTTTTCCTTGAATTAAATTCTAATTCCACATCTCATGACAACTTGTAATAGTTAACTAATTTAATTTGACTTAGTGGACTCAGTTAATTCGAGTTTAGGGTCTAACTTGAGTCATGTAGAGTGTCTCTAATATGAAAATGGAGCACTTAGGCTTCTTGTCTAACTTACAAGAACCTCTCCCACTCCCAAAGCTTTAAATATTCCCAAGTCTTTATGATTAACCAATGCAGAATTGATAATATGCTTGAAATAAGGTGTATGCTTATGTCTATTTTAGAATTGTTCATGTGCTTTTAATATTCTGTTTTTATGATGATAAAACATATATATAACAGTAAACAATACAGCAAGAATACAAAACACACAAAACAACAATTTAATTAGGACTTCACCCAAAACTCTTGGGCTATGTTTCCGTGAGTTCTAGTCAACTCAACTAGGCTCTCTGGGATTATGGCAAAGTCCTTTTTACAAGATCTTGGCTCAACTCCACCTTTTTCATAGCAACGATGGGTTTAGATACCATTTTATCCCTGGCTCTTGAAGCTCTCAGCTTTCTGGCTCTTGGCTCTGGCTCTGGCTCTTCGGCTCTAGCTCTAGCTCTTGGCTCTCGCTGTTGGATATGGCTCTAGCTTCTTGGCCCTCTACAACCTTCAACTCTCTGGCTTTTCACTTGAACTTCAAGTGACCCCAAAGGCTCCCTAAGCTGCTCTGCACAGTAGCTCTTCGGCTCCCTCTGCTCTCTTGGCTCTGCAACTGCTTTCAGCATTCATCTTGCTCTCTCAATTGAGCTCTCTGCCTCCTTTGAGGTGAGCTTCCATCTTTTTGGCTACCGCAGCTGTTTCTCTGTGTGCAATCTTCCTTCTGTGGCTCTTTGGCTTCCCTGCGCGTTATCTGTTCGACTGCCATCTGGCTATGTGGCTTTTTGGCTTCAAACACATCATTGTTTGTAAAAAATGCCCACTTGTATCATGCATCAATGATCAGGAGCGTTTACAGAAAGAATCGGGGCCGTTTCATAGACCTAAATCCAAGAATTGAGGAAATTTCATTACACAGGCATTTTCCGGAAAATACACTCTCGGACGTGTATTCCAGACGTGAAACTTCCTTCAATCACCCCTAAATCCTTATCGGGTCCTCCATTAAGCATTAAATCGCATTGCACATGCTTATTGGGAAAAATCCCAAATACATGGGAAAACCTTCAAAAACCCGACAAAATCCTTTTATCGGACTTGAAAACTTATTGCATCCCCACCGTTGATCTGGGAGATCTGGATCCAACGGATGAGGTTCATTTTGGGCAGCCCTTTTGTACGAGGCTTAACCGCCTGATAAGTGTGGTTTTCTCTCTCCTCAGCTTGGACACGTGGCAGCCTTTGTATGGGATCAGGCGGAGCCTAGCCAAAACCTCTTACCGCCTTTGGTCCTCCTGAAATCCCGCTTGTTTCGGACTTGAAATAATATGCAGCGAAATCTATAACCCTTTCGGGTCCGCTCCTCCATGTAGCTCCGATTGTGATTCGCCGATATCGGCGATCGCGATATTGCATCGGCCTGGGGTCTTTCCATATGGCATCACCGACTACGATCTGCCAATATTGGCGATCGACTTATCGCTCGACCCGGTCCTTATGCAACATCACCTGTCTGCCTCCGACCCGATATGTCGGGGATCAACGATCGGGGGTTTCCCCTTTTCACTTAAATCCACTCTTTGACCTCCTCCGATGCGATTTACCTCATAAAGCCTTTTAGGCCATTTTAAGAAGATTTGCCTCTTTTTCTAAAGAACCAAGGGCATCTTCTTTCCGGAATAACTTTTGCATACTAAGTCCATTTTTTCCCATTCAAGTTGCAACAGATTCAGAACAAGACGATCTCTGCAATGGGGCTATTTCCGAGAGTAGCCTGCGACTTTCATTTACCTCTTATATGAAGTCTTTTAGTCTTAGAGGTTTATCCATGATCCATTTTTGGATCACGCCTTCCCACTAAAAGAAATTTTGGTCTCCAAAAGACTGATATACAGATTTGAACAGTAAATGAGAGCGACTCACCCTCTTCTTTCAGCCTCCCCCTTCACTTGCCTTGCATAGTGCCTCTGAACCAAAGTTTCTGACCACTTCCCTTCTTGAATGGGCTGGTTGTCCTGGGAAGAACTGTCTTCCTCCTTACCTTCTTGCAAAACTTCTACTGAAATGGTCATAGAAGGTGGTTTGAACTTCTTTGCCTTGATCATTGATCCAAGGTGGCTCAAACAAATGTGAAGTTCATCTGCTCCACAAAACTTTCATTTGTACCCGTTGGACAAGTATCAACAACATCTGTTAACAACAACAAAAACACAGACAACAACTAGATGGCCTAAACTCCTGCTTCAACAAAAGAAACAAATTTTCACATCTTGTGAACACCTCCATGTCTTACATCTGCATACAAATTATGGACTAGATAACAAGCCCACAAAACATGCCTTTAAACAAATGACCCTTCAAGTCAAGCATATAGAAAAATACCTTTAGGACTCTTTTTCCAAAGATGAAACACTTCATCATTATCTCCATTTGGAGACCAAGTTAACTTCTTCCAAGTCAACATGGCACCACATGCATGTCAAAGCAATCAACCTTGCAAGTTAATTACACATACATGTTGAAAAACAAGGAAATCATCAAAATCCCTGTGTTCATGCATCTCCTACTCATGCATGCATTTCATACTTCAACTTTCACTTAAGTACATTGTACTTTCGAAGTTGAAATGAAATATAATGTTGTAGCAACAAAGTCAGTCTCCTGCTCAACTTCTCCATTCACCTACTTGGTAAAATCTTGCAACTTGCATTCCATTAACAAAGAAATGCAAATAGATGCATCAATAGACATGCAATATTAATTGGATAAGAACTCTAACCATTCCTCACCAATCCCTTTCAAAGGCACTACCTTTGTCTGCACATCAACATCATCATGTGAATCATTCTGAGACACATCATTCATGGAATCTTCACTTCCCTTTCTGCCATCTTCTCTTTCCACTCTCTTCAGCTTTGTTGGAAGCATTGTTGGATTCAGAGTCCAACATTTTGCAACAAGATGTCCTTGGTTATGGCAGTAAGTGCACTTCATGTGCATCCTCTTGACAACATGATTTGCCTTGTCCAATGGACCTTTGGCTTCTTTCTTCCTTTCCTTCAAAAGTTTCCTGTATGTGGCCATTCTCTTCCAACGTCTAGAAACATTATGGTTATCCAAACCACAAAAGGAACATGAAATTATTTTCCCATAGATATGTGGAAATTTACCATGCTTTGCAAAATCAAAAGGAAAATGTTTAGAACCAGATTTATACCTGCCTCTTTCACCTTTATTGCCTTCATGAGGAGGTGAAGCAAATGAATAAGTGGCTCCCTTTAGAACACCATCAATCTCTTCAAGGCTGTTAGAGTATCCCCAACCCTCTGGTTCAAGTGTGTGCCTCTGAACACCTGCATCCTGCAATTGATGTTTCAAGCTATTGCATTCCTCCTGAATACAATCTTCACACTCTGTAATGCAACTCCTTCTTGGAGCTGTTTCAATGGTCTTCATGGCAGCCTTGGAACTTTCTCCATAAGCTTGTCCATAGCCAAGACCCAAATAATTAGGCCTTTTCTCAATCATTATTGGCTCAACAATACCTTGTGCATGTCTATCCAAGCCTTTTCCTTCATAGCTCATCTTGGACATTAGCTTGGAACCTATGCCTTTAGTATGCTTTTAAAAAGAACCAATATAAGCATTCTTAGAGGAATTTGAAGACAAACTGGAATGGTTTACCTCTTCTTCAAGCTGATACTTGACCAAGGCTTCTTTGGCAACAAAGAGTTGTGACTCCAACTAATGCATCCTTTTCAGGTTCATATTTGCAATATGAAGTTGCCTCTCCATTTCCTGCAGTCTGTTGGAAAGCAACTACTTCTCTAAGTATGCTACTCTTCCTTCCATCCTCATACATTTCTCACCATTTCCATCATGGTGGACAAATCTTGCTTCATGTCTTCATCAAAGAATCTTGTGATGAAGAAAGAAGAATTCGAGGACTCATTTGTAGAAGTTGTCATTATGCCAATGACTTCTTCTTTCTTCTTGTCCTTGTTGGACTGAGCTATCTATAGCTTTCTCTTCACCTCTGCAAACTTAAACAATAGTTAGTATGCAAAACAAGCATACAATCAGCCTCTGACTGTTTAAACACCTTTTAGACAAGCAGTCTTTGCTCTGTCAATCAAGCATGTTGATATAACCTTCTTTGAAGGTGTGGTTAATCAATATTAAGCTTTGATACCACCTGATCTGAAAATGGGGCACTTAGGCTTCTTGTCTAACTTACAAGAACCTCTCCCACTCCCAAAGCTTTAAATATTCCTAAGTCTTTATGATTAACGAATGCGGAATTGATAATATGCTTGAAATAAAGGTGTATGCTTATGTCTATTTTAGAACTGTTCATGTGCTTTTAATATTCTCTTGTTATGCTGATACAACATATATATAACAGTAAACAATACAGCAAGAACAAAAAACACACAAAACAACAATTTAATTAGGAGTTCACCCAAAACTCTTGGGCTACGTCTCCGTGAGCTCTAGTCAACTTGACCAGGCTCTCTGGGATTATGGCAAAGTCCTTTTTACAAGCTCTTGGCTCAACTCCATTGTTTTCCATACCAATGATGGGTTTAGACACCATTTTATCCCTGGCTCTTGAAGCTCTCGGCTTTATGGCTCTCGGCTCTCGCTCTAGCTCTTGGCTCTAGCTCTGGTTCTTCAGCTCTGGCTTTGGCTCTAGCTCTTCGGCTCTGGATTCTTGGCCCTCTGTAACCTTCAGCTCTCTGGCTTTTCACTTGAACTTCAAGTGACCCCAAAGGCTCTTTCCGCTGCTCTGCGCAGTAGCTCTTCGGCTCTCTCCACTCCCTCGGCTCTGCAACTACTTTCAGCATTCATATTGCTCTCTCAATTGAGCTCTCTGCCTCCTTTGAGGTGAGCTTCCGGTTTTTTGGCTACCCTAGTCGTTTCTCTGTGTGCAATCATCCTTCTGTGGCTCTTTGGCTTCCCTACGCCTTGTCTATTCGACTGCCATCTGGCTATGTGGCTCTGTAGCTTCAAACACATCATTGTTTGTAAAAAACGCCCACCTGTAGTGTGCATCCATGATCAGGAGCATTTACAGAAAGAATCGGGGCTGTTTCATAGGTGTAAATCCAAGAATTGAGGAAATTTCATTACACAGGCATTTTCTGGAAAATACACTATCGGATGTGTATTCCGGATGTAAAACTTCCTTCAATCGCCCCTAAATCTCTATCGGGTCTGCCATTAGGCATTAAATTGCATCACACAAGCTTATTGGGCAAAATCCCAAATACACAGGAAAACCTTCAAAAACCTGAAAAAATCCTTTTATCGAACTCGAAATTTTATCGCATCCCTACTGTTGATCTGGGAGATCTGGATCCAACGGTTGAGGTTCATTTCGGGCGGCCCTTTCATACGGGAGTTAACTGCCCGATAAGGGTGGTTTTCTCTCTCCTCAGCCTGGACACGTGGTAGCCCTTGTATGGGATCGGGCAGAGCCCAGCCAAAACCTCTTACTGCCTTCGGTCCTCCCAAGATCCCACTTGTTTCGGACTTGAAATAATATGCAGTGAAATCTATAACCCTTTCGGGTCTGGTCACATCGTATCGGCGCATATATATATATATATATATATATATATATATATATATATATATATATATATATATATATATATATATATATATGTGTGTGTGTGTGTGAGTGTGTGTGTGGCCCCGCTCCTCTGTGTAGCTCCGATTGTGATCTGCCGATATCGGCGATCGTGATATCGCATTGGCCAGGGGTCTTTCCATATGGCATCGCTGATTGCGATCCACCGATATCGGGCGATTGGCTTATCACTTGGCTTGGTCCTTATGCAACATCGTCTGTCTGCCTCCGACCCGATATGTTGGGGATCGATGGCTGGGGGTTTCCCCTTTTGACTTAAATCCGCTCTTTGACCTCCTCCGATGCGATTTACCTCATAAAGCCTTTTAGGCCATTTTTAGAAGATTTGCCTCTTTTTCTAAAGAACCAAGGGCATCTTCTTTCCGCGATAACTTCTTCATACTAAGTCCATTTTTTCCCATTCAAGTTGCAACAAATTCAGAACAAGACGATCTCTGCAATGGGGCTATTTTCGAGAGCAGCCTGCGACTTTCATTTTCCTCTGACAGAGCAAAGGATTTGTGCCATTTGGCACCTTTTACCTCTTATATGAAGTCTTTTAGACTTAGAGGTTTATCCAGGATCCATTTTTGGATCAGTCTCCTACATTATAGGAGCCCTGGTTGAGTTTATTTTGAGTTGCAATTAATTAATTTAGATTAACTCAGTTAAACTAGTTCCAACTGATGGAGGAACTAGTAGGAGATTAGAAAGTGGGGTATTGTTTCATTTGTTCAACCAGTTAACTAATGATTCACTCATAAATAACACATGCATGTCATATCTGAGAGTTACCCAGTTGAGATTGGAGTTCAGGGACAATGTACTATAAGTTGTATAATCATCCGAATTGTACAAGTGGTGCATGTAATCAGAGGAAGGCCTATGAGGATTGCACAATTCATAATTTTGGAATTTCCCAATTAAATATGGGCTAATTCCCAAGAGAACAACGCAAGGAAATAGGAGCTTGGCAGACCACAGAATTGGCTAATTATTGGCTTGAGCTTGTCTGGGAAGCAGTGAGATAGATAGAGATAGTGTAGAGGTTGCTCGAGCTTGAGAAAAGCATTGTAATCTTCTCATATTTTCTGATTAATGCAATATACATATAGCAGGGGTTTTTAGTTGTGGATTTCCCCAAAAAATTATTGTGTTGTGTGTGATTGAATTCTTTCTCTTTTATGCTTCGTGATTTCATCGATAGGTTATTGTTTTCGCTTATGAGTAGAGTAGATTCAAGTATATTGTTTTAGAATATTACAATCAGTAGTTTGAATCTACAATGAATTTGTACATGGTATCAGAGCTAAAATCACTATAGAAAAGGAGAATACGAGTTTGTTTGTTGTAAGAGAAATCGAATTTGCAGTATGATACTTCAGAGCCAGTGGGATTTCGTTATACGGATTGAGACTCGAATATGCCTTTGAGGTTAGTTCGAACTATATTTCTTGGAAGGATAGGATGGAGGCAATGTTGGAAGACAACATGCTTAAGGAATTCATAGAAAAAGATACTCCTAAGCTAGCTGATGTGTAAGACTTGGCAGAGTGGAGAAAATATGTGGCAAAGGCGAGAAGGATTATCCTAGAAGGAGTTCGAGATCATATTGCATCAAACCTCCATGGTAAGGAAACTCCATTTGCAATGTGGAAGGAATTGACATACCTGTTTCAAAATAGCAGTGGCCACAGGAAGCTGGCATTGAAGGACAAGCTTAGAAAGATCACGATAGAGAAGGGCGACTCTATACCGAAGTACTTGACCAATTTCGCCCAATGTCAGGATGAGCTTGGAAGTGTTAGTGTTAGGGTTTTTGAAGGCGATATGGTGAGCCTAGAACTTCTAGGCCTTCCTAAGAGATGACAAAAACTACCAGGACTCAGTTAATGGGACGGAGTAGCTACTAGAGTGGGAGCGTTTGTGATCCGAATTGGTACAAGAAGAGATTCAACAGAACACTAGAGATGGATCTTCATCCAAGCATGATGATGAGGAGAATTGTGCCTTAGTTGGGAATGCGAAGAAAGGGAAGGGGAATTCATCCCATTCCAAATTAGATTCTAGTCACGGCAACAAGAAGGGCATGTCGAAGATTAAATGTTTTCACTATCAAGAGTTGGGGCACTATGCCACAAAGTGTCTGCACAAGATGGCCGGTAAGAAGCCCTCAGGAGGAGTGGCAGGTGAAGCTATTGCGTCACAATTCAAACTGTATTTCACCCTCATCTCTTTCATGGTGACATCGGTGATGGGTAGTGTGTGGTACCTGGATAGGGGGGTTTTATTCCATATTATCGACAATAAAGAGTTCTTCAGTGACTTGGAGGAGAAGGACCTCCAGATGCACATCGATATGGGGGAAGATGAGAGGTATAACGAGACTAACTTCTGTACTATTACCTTTCAGAGGGATTTTGGTTCTCCTCTCACATTAAAATATGTCATGTATGTTTCGGGTTTGAAGAGGAATTTGGTTTCAGTTGCCATGTTAGAGGACCGTGGCTACAATGTGATATTTAACAAGGGAAAGGCTTTCCTTCGACACATAGCCTTAGGACAAATGAAGTGGATCGGGGTTCGGGTGGAGAATCTCTACAAATTGGATGTAGAGTATTGCATTGATTTGAGCACAAAAGCAAATAAGGTGCAGAGTCGAGACATCGGTGAGTTGTGGCATAGAAGATTGGGTCACTTGCACCACGAAGCTTTGAAGATCATGCAATGAATTTCTATAGACTTCCCAAGGGTACACTAGATAAGAGAGACACATGCAAAGGGTGTACATTGGGGAAGTACACCAAAGCTTCCTTTCATGATAAAGATAGTCAAGTGCAAGTGATCATTGAGAGTTCACTCAGATGTGTGTGAACAGTTCTCGACAACATCCACGACCAAGCACATGTATTATGTAATATTTGTTGATGATTTTTATCGTAAGTATTTGATTTTATTCATGGAGAAGAAAGATCATACGTTCGCTAAATTTTGTGAATTTAAAGCACGTGTCGAGAAAGATACTGGCAGGAAAGTTAAAGCTCTCAGAAGCGATAACGGTGGAGAATATGTATTGAAACCATTCAAGAAATTATGTGCATAAGAAGGCATTCGATGGGAGTTAATAACACCTCATAAGTCACAATAGAATGGGGTGGCTGAAAGGAAGAACACAAGTATTGTGGGAGATGCACATGCAATGTTACATGATCAAGGCCTACCATTGCACTTGTGGGTTGAAGCATGCAACACAACTGTTTATTTGTAGAACAAAATCCATCGTCGAATTCTCGGGATGAGTGCACCAAAAAAAGATTTTTCAGGTAAGAAACCAGATGTGCCACACTTCAGGATCTTCGATTCATTAGTCTATTGTCATGTTACCAAGAATGTACAGAAAAATCTAGAGCCAATAACTGAGTCGGGCATATTTGTGGGGTACACTAATACACCTCACAACTATTAGGTGTACCTTCCATCCAAGAGGATGACAATGATTCATAGAGATGTGAAGTTTGATGAAGAGAAGGCCATGAGATGTTCCCTTTAGAGGGAGCTTCAATTACATGCACATGAGGAGATTTTAGCTCCAAAGGAGGAAACTCAAGATGATGTGGAGAAACCACTCATGCAAAGACTTCCAAAGATGGAAGGAAGCGCACCAGAGAGGCTGACAGATTGATGCATGATGCTAGAGAGAATGTGGGAGCACCCACATCACAATGCAAGTAGAGAAGGTCACCATATTGGTAAACTGACTACATTTCTCTAATGAGAGAGAGTGTAGAGGTTGAGCCATCCTCATTCGAGGAAGAAGTGCAACAACTAGTATGGGTTGATTCCATGGTTGAGGAGTATGACTTCATTATTAGAAAAAAATGTTTTAGAAGTGGTCCTAAGACCAACAGACAAGTCAACGGTGAGTTCCAGATGGCTTTACAAGGTAAATGAGGCAACATATGGGAGTGTCAAGAAACACAAGGCCAAATTTGTGGCCAAAGGTTTCTATCAGGTGGAGGGAATTGATTACGATGAGACCTTTGCTCTGGTAGCAAGGTACTCTTCAATCAGATATATTATAGCACTGTCCGCGCAGATGGGATGGGAGATACATCAGACGGATGTGCAGACAACATTCCTCAATGGTATGATTGAGGAAGAGGTGTATATTGAGCAACCAAGAGGATTTGAGACCTTCAACAGAGACTCACATGTGTACAAACTCAAGCAAGCATTGCATGGACTTAAACAAGCACCTCGTGCTTGGTACACCAAGATTGACAACTACTTCACTAGGTTAGGCTTCACCAAACGTGAAGCAGATGCAAACCTTTACCATATTTTGGTTGAAGGCAGATTTTTGATCATAGGATTATATGTCTATGATTTGATTCTAACAGGTGATGAGAAGCTGATAAAATCTTGTAAAGAGGATCTTGCAAGTGAATTCGAGATGAAGGACTTAGGGCTCATGCATTAATTTCTTGGTATTGAAGTATGGTAAGGAGATGGGGAACTGTTTGTCTCTTAGGGAAAGTATGCCAAAGAGATATTGAAGAAGTTCCACATGGAGAGTAGAAAACCCATGGAGACTCCTATAGCAGGTAATTGGAGGAAGGAAGATTCTACTCAGGTGAAGTAGTGGAGGCTACCATTTATAAACAGCTTGTGTGTTCACTTATGTATTTGGTGAACACATGACCGGAAATGTGTTTTGTATTAACGAGCTTAGTCAATCCATGGTTAAGCCAACCAAACTCTATTGGAAGGTAGATAAACAAGTGTTGAGATACCTCAGAGGCACCACTCAGTTTTGTCTTTGGTACGGGAGGACAAAGGGAGTGAAGCTGCAAGGATTCACATATGCAGATTGGGTAGGGAGTCCATCTGACAAGAAAATCACATCAAGGGGAATCTTGAGTATTGGGTTAGCAACAGTTTCTTGGGACATTAGGAAGTAGAGATCAATTGCACTCAGTTCAATAGACTCAAAGTACATGGCTGCTAGTCAAGCAACTTGTGAGGCTATCTCGATGAGGAAGATCCTTATTGGGTTAATTGGTCAATAGATGGATCCTACAATGATTTACTGTGACAATCATAGTTGTATCAAACTATCTGAGAATCCAATTTTTCATGATCGGTCCAAGCATACCGACATCTGGTATCACCATCTACGAGATTGTGTGCAGAGAAGAATCATGTTGCTAGAGTACATTCCTACAGAGGAGTAGGATGAAAATATTTTGACAAAGGAATTGTCAAGATGCAAATTCAAGTTTCACAGAGGCAGGACCAGGGTAGCAAATAATCCCTTTCTTGTTGAGAGGGAGTGTTGAAAATGCAACACGAAAACCCTAATTTAATTTTGTCCTTGAATAAAATTGTAATTCCACAACTCATGACAACTTGTAATAGTTAACTAAGTTAATTTCACTTAGTTTTCTTAGTTAATTCGAGTTGCGGGTCTAATTTGAGTCATGTAGAGTGTCTCCTACATTGTAGGAACCTTGGTTGATTTTATTTGAGTTGTAATTAATTAATTCAGTTTAATTGAGTTAAAGTTAGTTAAACTAGTTCCAACTGATGGAGGAACTAATAGGAGGTTAGATAGTGGGGTGCCACTTCATGTGTTCAACCAGTTAATTAATGATTCACTCATAAATAATGCATGCATGTCAAATCTGAGAGTTACCTAGTTGAGATTGGAGTTCAGGGATAGTGTATTGTCAGTTGTATAATCCTCTGAATTGTACAGGTGGTGCATGCAACAGAGGAAGGCCTATGAGGATTCATAATTCATAATTGTGGAATTTCTCAATTAAATATGGGCTAATTCCCAAGGGAACATTGCAATGAAATAGGAGCTTGGAAGGAAGTAGAATTGGATAACTATTGGCTTGAGCTTGTCTGGGAAGCAGTGAGATAGATAGAGATTGTGTAGAGGTTGCTTGGGCTTGATAAAAGTATAGCAATCTTCTCATATTTTTTGATTAATGCAATAAATAGATAACAGGGTTTTTTAGTAGAGGCTTTCCCTAAAATCATTGTGTTATATGTGATTGAATTATTTCTCTTTTATGTTTCATGATTTCATCAATCAGTTATTGTTTCCGCTGATGAGTAGAGTAGATTCAAGTATATTGTTTTAGCATATTACAATTAATAGTTTGAATCTACAACGAATTTTTACAAAATCGAACAGGTTAAAGTGCATTGGAAGCACTTTGAGCTCGAGGAAGATACGTGGGAGATGGCTGATTAGATGAGGGATTTATATCCTTCATTATTTGTTGGTTCAAACAAATGATTTTTTGGTATATGTATATATGGATGTTGTTGTAGATACCACAATGAGCCATGTTATAAATCTGTAATAAGCAGCATGATTTTCATGTTTGTCATGTTGATCTAGTTTGTAGTTTTTTTTCATTGTAAATATTGCATCAAGCTATGTTATAAAGCTCCATGGGTAGTGTGTTTTGTCTTTCAACAGTTTGCGGGTCATAGGTGTCATTGAACACTAAGGACGGTGTCCCCCCAAGAGGGAGGGATTTGTAACAACGCCAGGTTGATTTTCCATGTAAATAAAATAAGACCAAGGTCATGGGACACATATTCCAAGCTGAATGTTGAGGAAAACATAGTGATAGGTATCACTTGTGATTAATTAATGGCTCTAGAATTTGGCAAAGGAAAAGTGGCAATAATTGGCATCTTAGTTATAAAATAAAGGAAAATAGGAGAAAAGGAAGGTGAAGAGGCACATATTTGCATAAGAGGGAAATTGAAAGAAAATGAAAAAAAATAGAGGCCTCAATGATGAAAATACTTATCAGGATCAGTTCATAACTTTTGTTAGCTCAGTTTTGGATCTCTCATTTCATTCTCTCATTCTCTCTCACACTCTTGTACACTTAGAGAATTCTTGGAGCATTCTTGGAACACTCTAGTATTCACTTGGATTTTAGAAAGAAGGAAAAGGAAAGAAGGGAGTGCAAGGAAACAGTTGGATCAACCGCTACAGTAGCACCTAGAGAATTCTTGGAGCATTCTTGGAACACTCTAGTATTCACTTGGATTTTAGAAAGAAGGAAAAGGAAAGAAGGGAGTGCAAGCAAACAATTGGATCAACCACTACAGTAGTATTGCTTTGTAGGTAACAGGTTACATGTGTGATTTCCTTGTTGATTTTTGGATGTATGGTGTATGCATTTGATTCCTTGGTTATGTGTTGTCATTGGCATGGAGATTTGTTTGGATTGATATTGGTTTTAGCCTTGCCTTTCCATTTCCTGGATAGCCATGGTGTTGTGGGTATTTTTCCACTACTTTTTCTGATTGGTGCTCGTGTTCTTGATGGTTGTGGGTTGGAACAAATACTTTGGTAGCCCTGGAACAATTTGGGTTGAGTTACTAGTTCTTGGAGCCATAGGTTGGGACAAATGCTCTAGAGCCATGGAAGGTTGTGGGTTGAGTTAATATTTCCTGGAGCCCCAAACAACTTGGGTAGAGACCGATCTAGTTTATGTTAGTGATTTCCAGACCATAGAGGTGGAATCATTATGGTTGAGGGTTGAGGTGGTTTGGCCTCTAGAAGCCCTGGTTGGTTTTATTTGGGTTTATTCCATGAGATCCCATATTCATGCTTGGAATATAGTGCAAGGGTGATTGGATGAAAGAGAGATTTGGTTCAGCCTAATCTATGGTCGGGTGGTATGTGGAACTCCCTAACTTGGTTGGACTTTTCATATGCTAATAAGATTTATTTTCCTTTCATGATATATGAGCACTTGTACTAGTTATCATGTTGACATTATCGTTGATTTTCCATGGTTTCCATTTTGTTTATATGTTGGTTATATACTTGGATATATGATGTGCTCTAGCTATGTATATCATTCGTAATTTGTTAAGTACTAGGATGTTGATGAATGCATGGGCAAAAAAGTGTTGTTGCAGTTAGCTTGAGAAGGTATCAAGCCTTATTGATGATTCTATAGTGATCTTATTGAATTAGTGAACAAATATGTATTTATAACCTACAGGTACTATGTACACAAAGTGTTTGTATAAATGAGTAATTTGGACCTCCAACTTCCCGAGGTCGTAACTTTGGCATACGATCTCCATTTGACTATCATAATACCTCGTTTCAAAGATCTCCACGAGGAGGCCAAGAAAAGAATACATTAAAAAAGCTTTGGCACCTTTCTAATCTCTTTGTTTCCCCTTAAAATGTCGTTTAGGCCCTCAAAACAACCATGAAAGTTTAGAACCCGAAAAATTGCCAAAAATAGAAAGTTGTTTTGAATTTAAGGAAACGAAACTGAAAAGAAATAGTGTTGGGTCAAGCTAGGCTACTAACAATGTGATCATGTGTCACTAAGTGTTTGAATTTAGTTCTGGACATGTGGATTCCATTTTCCATAAGTGCATCTTGGACATCAGGTCGTGCATAGTAACTATCATCTCATGTTTACCTTGGCGAGCTTGTGAATTTGGGTAAATGTGGGAAGAAGTGGTCACAAAAATATATGACTTTTAGAAAATACCATCTCATAGGGAGAGAATACTGTACTTTTTCTCCAAGTAGTTCTATAAGCCCATAACACTTCAGGAAGTCTCTCAACCTAGTCCCTTCATTGATTTTCCATCGTCTCTGTGAGGATAGCTTCAAGTAACTTATTGGTACTTTTCGCCATCCCATTCACATGTGGAGGGTAAGGTGAAGTGACTCGGTGATGAATGATATACTTTTTGACAAGTTTCTCTATCAACTGAGTAGTAAATTGTGCTCCTCATTTGTAACTATCTCCTTTGGCACTCCATACTGAACAAAATTTTCTTCAAATAAAAAGTTTCAAAAAAAATGTTTAGTTTCCCTAGTGAATGCTCTTACCTCCACTCATTTGGTGACATAGTCTGTGCATGCCAAAATATAGGTCTTCTGCTGAGATGCGGGTTTAATTGGTCCCACAAAATCTAAATCCCATCTCTCAAATCATTTCATCACCAACTGAGGTTGTGATGACTTTTCATCTGATTTAGTAGGTTGACCCATCCTTTGACAACTATCACACCCCTGCACATATTTAATTGCATCTCGGTACATAAAAAGAAAAAATAACCCATCTGAAGCATCTTACGACTTGTTCTCCTGTCTACAAGATGTCTTCCACAAGGCTCATCATGGCAAGCCTTGAGAATATCACGAATCTCGTCCTCCCTCACACACCTTATAATTTTCTAATCAAAACTAGTGTGGAAGAGGTAACCATCCAACCAAAAATACCGGGCACTTTGCTGAACAATTTTTCTCTTTTCCCTGGGAGAAAGGTGATGGGGAAGCTTTCCTACAACAAGGTAATTGGAAATGTCTGCATACCAAGGTGAATAAGTGGATACTGCAAAAATATACTCATATGGGAAAGAGTCTTCAATAAGCAGATCATCAGTAACATTAGTCAATTTAGAAAGAAAATCAACAACAACAATATCCTTCTTGAGTTTATCTACCATAAAAATGTCAAATTCTTAGGGTAACAATAACCACCTAGTAACCCTAGCATTAGTAACTAGCTTATTCATTAAAATTATCTAGAAAAGTTATTAGTATGCACAAAAGTTTGATAACTACTAATGTTATGCTTGAATTTGTTGATAGCATGAATAACAACAAGAAACTCTTTTTCTATCACAATATAATTTACCTCTACAGGGGTCAAGTTCTTGCTGATATAGTAGATGGCATAAGGTTTATTCTCCTCCTACTAGCTCAACACAACTCCAATGGTTGTATCAAAAGCATCATTGGAGATGTGAAACGACAAACTCCAGTTGGGTCATCGTGAAATGGAAGTTGTTGTTACACACCTTTTTAATTATGCAAAAGTGATTTTAAACTTGTTAGTCCATACAATATATTTATCCTTTTTTAACTAGAAAAATAATGGGAATGTAATCTTAGCATTTTTTTTTTTATAGATTGTCTATAATAACCTGCTTGCCCAAAAAGCTACAAACCTCCTTTTGTGTATTATGGGTGGGAATTCTTAGTATTACCTCAACTTTTTTTGGATTGACCTGTATGCCTGCAACAGATAGATACTGACCTAAAACAATATCTTCAGTCATCGTCATATAACACTTCTCAACACTAAGACAGAGGTGGTTTGCATGCAACACTAAAGTACCTTTTCAAGGTTGTGAAAAGCTTCATCAATCTCATCCCCATGGGGTGTAAAGTCATCTATAAATATTTTCAGAAAATCATTGACCATATCAACAAAGATTTCTAACACTGCTCGCTAAAAGGTTACAGGTGCGTTACAAAGTCCAAAAGGTAGGACCCTATAGGCAAATGTACCCTAGGGGCAAGTGAAGGTTGTTTTGTCTTGGTCCTTAGGAGCAATTTGAATTTAGTTATATCCACTAAAACCATACATAAAAGAGGAAAGCTTGTTATCGGACATATTATCTAAGGTCTAGTCAATAAAGGGTAGTGGGAAATGGTCCTTTTGAGTGGCTTTGTTTAGCTCCCTATAATGCACACAAAATATTCACTTTTTGTTTTTCTTAAGGACAATAACTAGTGGATACACCTATTGACTATCAGAAATCAGATAGATGAAATTTGCATTTAAGAGCTTTTGAAGTTCCTCCTTGAGTACACTTTTCAATGTTGGATTCATTCTACATTGAGTTTTCCAAACAGACCGACATCCTTCCTTTAAATAGATAGGATTGGTGCATAGAGTAGGATGGATACCCTTCCTGTCCTTATAATCCCATGCAAAGGCTGCTTTATTCTTTCTCAATAGCTGCACTAATCTCTCTTTTTGTACAGGGGATAAGTTAGGGTTAATATTTAAGGTCTTCCTAGACTTTATTTCCATTGGAACACCCTTATGACTAGGGTTCGTAGGTATTTATTCTATACCATAATCATCAAAAGTCTCTTCCTCATTGTATATGTCTATCACATAACTTAGCAACCGAGATGTTGATGGTGTAACAAGAAAATGTTTGTTGATAAAGTTGTTAATAGTATTATCCTTAGTCTCATTTTTAAAGTGTAAGGCTTTTCCTACAATGAACATTGGACGTGTATCAACTTCTTCTAATTCAAACTCAGACCATAAAGGATTCTCACATTCCAAACTTGGTTTAGCTAGAGGGTAAAGAATAAGATCCTTGATAATATTACAATCAAATATGGTCATACACCTAGATCTAAATATGATAAAAGTGTTTGAAGTAGCCAGTCATGTCCTGCCTAAAATAAGAGGATACCCCCCTAGGCGTGTCTTAGGCTGTAATGCCACAAACTCCACTAGGTACTGCCAATAATCTATTAAAATAATAACATCCTCCAATATCCCTTCAGGTTAGATCTTAGACTTATATGTTACTTCTAGAATGGTGGGAGTTGGTCTCAGATTGGTAAGGCCAATTAGTTTAAAAATTTCCTTGGTTATTATGTTAATTGTCGCTTCTAAGTCAATCAGGATAGTAGGAAGAGTTCTCCATTATGAACAACTATTGTTAGATTCCCAAGACCTTCATATTTAGTAGGTGTGTTATGCCATATAATCAATTTCGATAATTTCCCAATTACATGTACAGTGGGGGGATCCCGAGGTTTCCTACCTAGATTTTTGACACATAAGTCTTTAATTATTTTAACATAAATTGGAACATCTCATATTGCTTGAAGTAAAGGAATCTGGACATGCAAGTTTTTTAACTCCTTTAAGAAATCATATTCAGCTTGAGGAGTATTTTTTACTTTAGCTAATATTTTAGGGTGAAGGGGTGCAAAGAAGTTTGATTATTAACAGTTATTACAGGTCTCACAGCCAAAGTAACATCAACTGTTACAATGACATCATAGGTATTACAAGATCTTACAATGGTGTTAGCAGTAGCACCAGTTGTTACAATTTCATGGATATTATCAACTGTTTAAGCATTAGTGGCAACATCGATTGTTACAACTTGCTATTTTTCTAAAGATCCTTGAATTGATTTTTCTTCTCTTGATTAATTTTCTTCCTCATTTTATTTGATAACAAGAGAAACAATGGGGTTTACTATTCTTCGTGATCGTAATTATATGTCATTTCATTCCATAGGTGAGATACAATAGGCAGGGAGAATTGATGTTTCAACTTCTTGCACTGCCTTATTATTGGGATTAGGGTTAGGTTGTACAGGTAGTTGGGGACATAATGGAGGTACACTCATAGGTACATTGGAAGGAAGGTGTAATTGTTGTTGTTGCATTAGGATCTGAATAGGAATTTGGTTAGGACAGTGATTCCATCATCTTGACTGAGGCCAAGAGGGGAAGGCCATTGCGGTCAGGGAACGATATATTGGACCAAGGGGCAATTAGAAGGTTGCCATGGAGCTTCTAGATATTGCATTTATTTGGGAATTCATTAAATACCATACATACCAGATCAAGCATTAAAATAAAAAGAGGAGTCTTGCACCTGGTACTTGGTGGCCTAAACTTCCATGGCTTCTTAGTTCCAAAAAAATATGTTTCTTCAGTATCCTCCACTGTCTCCTTATAAATGACTTTTAATCCAGGTAAGGAGGGAAATTGTTTTGTAGAATGATCCTTCTCACATATATTGCATCTATTAAGAGGGAATTCCCTTAGAGGATGCTTCTTCCTACACCAAGAGTAAAATATAGCGAGAGCTTTCTCTACTTACATTTGTTTTTGCTTTTCTTGCAACACATCAAGCTGAGAGGACAATGAGCTCATAATGCTAGTTTTAAAATTCTCCAACAAGTTTCCAATTTCTACTCATGTTGTGGCATTATTAGTTGACTTTAAAATCCTACTAGAAGCATCACATGTCATGGTCTTGTTTCTTGTTTATCCTCTCGAACTCATTCGACAAAGTTGAACAATTTCATCATAAGGTTCCTTGGATATATCTCATTTCCATACAATATTTAACAAGTCAAGGTAGTCATCCCACATTAGTATGATCAAAATTGTTTTAACTATTTCCTTCTCCAAATTACTATGTTGAGATATCTGCAGATTATACTGAAGGCACTCAACAGACCCTTCCAAGTTTTTATCTGGTGTCTGAGTGATCCTAAATAATTATTCCCTCTGATCTCTGGAATGACAATAGTCTTGACATTTTTCTAAAAAGGTCTTCTTCATCCCATCCTAGGAGGTAATGGATGCCCCACTGAGCCCCATAAACCATCTTAATGAAACTCCCTTTAATGTAGTTGGGAACAATTTTAGTTTTTGTTCATTAGTGGTGTAACCATAACTCCTGCAAAGGACATCAAATTCAAATAGAAATGTATCTAGGTCTTCTCTAATTGTACCTTGAAAAGTAGGAAGTGACACATACCATTTGGTGTTTCTTACAAGCTTGAGGGTTTTTTACAATTGTTATAGGTGGTTCCCTAGTGAAGGAGATTGCTCAGTTTTTGGTGATGGTGATTGCTCAAGTTGTTCAAGTTGTTCAAGTTTCTCAAACTATTCAGGTTGTCCAAGTGATCCTAATGGTCTCACAACACCTTCTGTAATAGTATGCTCAATAGGTTGTTTCAAAACACTACCTAAATCTGGGATGTACTGATCCAGTGTTCATTCTTATGGACTTGATTTTAAATCACGTTTGTTTGTATCCCCTTGTCCTTATATCAAGCCTTGATATTCTTCCCTTGTTTATACAAATGGGCTAGAAACTATAGGTATTATCTCTAAGATTGAAGGTTCATAAAATTCTTCCTCCCTAATATGTGCACCCAACATAGATGACTCAGGGGAGGTTGCCCTCTGTTGAGCAACTTTACTTGATCTTTTATTCTTAGGTGTTACTCCTCGAGTACATGATTCTACTTTAGCTTTTGAGGCGATCTCTTGTGTATATGTTACTCTTCCCAAATCTTGATTCTTCTTTCTTCCTCGTCCTGTTTTACTTGCATGATTAGTTTCTTTTAGAGCATCATATTTTTCTTCCTCACTATTCATGCAATGATATCCTATGTGTCGTGACTCCTCACGAGGTCGAGCGGAATTCGATATGTCGAATCGATATGCAGGTTCTTACCTCTCATCTTACCACCTAGAAATCTAGGAGCCAGGAACACATCTACCACACTTTCAATCAATGCATGCAAACAAACTAGTCACACATATGCACCTATAATAGCCTCCTTGGCAACAACGCCAAAATGTTGGGCAAATCAATTGTCCTTTTTATTCAGAATATCCAACCCAACTCACACATAAATTATCAATTCGGGTTGGCTTTTTTTTCAAGGCTATCACACAAAGTATATGCAGGAGCATATGGAAATTGGCACAAATGAAATCTCAAAACCAAACGTTTTAATGTCAATCTCAACACTCAAAGCACACTTGTTGTCACACCCAAAAACTTGCTCACACTTGCAGAAATGACACCCATTTGAATAATAAATCGCACTTTATCACACAATCACTTTTATTCAAAAGAAATAACATTCTTGGAAACCACCCAACAGTCAAACAATTGTTAAAACACCCATTCAATGAAATAAACAAACCAAATATTTGTAACAGTAATCAAATAACTATCACGCTAATGAAGGGACCGGTCTGAGACCTATGTTGTTAATAAATAATAGAGGTTGTAATTATGTAACTACTCAATGCAGAACAATATCTATAACAGTAAAAATAAATAACACATGAATCATAACTGAGAGAAAATAAATGCACAACTATAATACTTCTCTAACTAGTGATCCCTACTAAGAAGGAGGGCCCTTCCTCCTTAGTAGGGGCTAATGATTTACACAACACACAAGCTAATCAAGAGAGGATTACAATGATAGTACTCCATTTTTTATCCTATCTATGTATGCCTCATAGGCAGAGAGTACATTTTTTTTAATAATTTTAGAGTACATGCTTATTTTCAAAAAGCAAGATCATCATGAGAATCTCTCGATTCTCATGTGACCTAAATAAAGAATATACGATAATTGTCTTATAAAAAATTATCCTAGTTGAAACAAAGTTGTAACAAATTTTCTAAATTATAATGACTTATCAATTAGGAATCCTAACTATTTCAACTGAGTCAATTGCATTGACCATGGGTGCCTCCTTTCAACAATGGAGTTGGCTCTGACCAGGTGTTTGTCCAAATCAATCTTTGTTACTAAGCATAGGAGAACAGGGTATCCAAAATATGCTTAGTTTGTATCAACAATGTCAACATAATCTTTGTTCCATCCTTAGTGAGGTAAAATTAGGGAAAATGTTGTCCTGTAACAACATCTCAACAAGCTACACAACATGAAACAAATTTTCGTCAATTCATTAATAAAATAGCCTAAAGTAGTTGTCTTTTATGTTAAATTACAAGCAAAACAAGATAATAAGGATGAAATATAAAAAGGAAACATACTTTAGTTAATGATGGTTGTCAGAGTTACAAGGCATGGCTTTGAGAGTCAAAATAATGAGAAAAGGTAGGGATAATAGGTGAAAAAAGATTCCAATTATGCGTCCCAATTGAACCTACAGTTGTTTGGTTTTAGAAAGAAATTGAGGTATTTTAAACCATTGGTCATTTGTTTCTATTGAAAGGGAAAATAAATAGCTACTTAAGTGTTGATGTGGCCGAAGAGAGTATGAGAGATGATGCAAGATTTGTTGCAGTTTATATGCATACCTATTGCAGTGCATAAGAGAGTTATATGAAATTAAGAGTAGAAACATCACTTTGAGAGCCAATGTACAACATAAGTATGGCATCTACAAAGAATATATGCAAGAGGAGATATCTATAAAAACCACAATGCCATTTAAGTTCCCCTTAGAATTATCATCCATTAACAATCTATAAAGTGCCTTCGCGATGAGAAGAAGGAGGAGCAAAGAGAATGTACATCGATTAGAGAGACCGTGGGAAGCTTCGAAAAAGGGGAGTTAACTCCATTAATAAGAACAATGAATGATGTTGATAGAATAGAACCCATGATCCAATTGAAAACACTAAGGACCATTCCAAATTGTAGTAGGAATAGTGTAAGGAAAGTCAAACCAAATAAGTCAAAGGAATTTGTAAGGTCTAGCTTGAGTGATACAAGCGGATGATTTCGAGTGATGATGGTGTGAATAACTTCCCAAGGTAGTGAAATTGCATTGTGGATCTGCTTGCCATGTAGAAACCTAAATTGTTCTCAGAAATCATGTCACTAAGGATAGACTTGATTCTATGAGAAATGAATTTTGATATAATTTTGTACATGACATTGAAACAAGAGAAAAACCTATAGTCACTAAAAGAGAACCAATCAAAATTTGTTGGGATGAAAGCAATAAAAGTGGAGTTGAAGGCACCTAATATTTTTCTAGATTGATGAGACTCCAAGACAATTTTGAGGATGTCATATTTTATGAAATAGTAGAATTCAACATAGAATTCTATAGGGAGATCGTTAATTCTAGGGGTTTTCCCATTTTGCATTGAAAAAATAGCAAATTTTACCTCATTTTTTGATACCTCTTCTTCAATAGTGAGGTTCATATCTTCTATGATCAATTGGGGGAAGACGGAGGTGACCAATGAGAATCTATAGTATAGGGAAACCAATAAGGTCTTTTAAAAGTGACTCAAATTGCCTCACTCCCTACAAAGCTTTGTCTTTGAAGGAGTACATCAAGGATCCATATTGGCATTGAAGCTTTCTTTCCAAAACTAATGGAGCATTTCTTAGTGTTAGATTTTAGCCTAGAAATATTCACAATGAATTGTTCCATGAAGGAGACTAAAGGGAAGGCTTTAAGTAAGAGCCAAGACTCCTTAACCAAATTCTATAAATCTTCCTCATGGAACCAAGAACAATTGTATTTAAGAGGTAGGGGAGGTATATCCTTATCCAATATCATAATGAGGATAATAGGAAGATGTTCTAACATTCCTCTTCTAGATTGAGGATATGAACCCCATACTTATTGTAGTTTTGCGGTGAACTTTAAATCACCATCTAGAATGAGATTTGGCCCAGAGATATTTGTTGAAGTTGCTTGGCTATCTCAATAAGGGATATGATCTGCATAGGGGTCATATAACTTTAAAGTAGATATCTCAAGGGTGAGTTCCTTAGCCTCCAAGTGAACAAATATTGTTGAGTTACAGATTAAAGTGGAAATTTATTTGAAGGTGGGGATATAACCCCTCAAAATTCATTAGATAAACCAATTGAAATTAAAATAGAGAAAGACCAATTTTGAAGTTAGGAGTTGTAAGACTTTCTAGCTTTAGCCCCATCCACCTAGTTTGTTGGATTAGGATAATGTCATGTTTATGTGTGTACAATAAACACTTGATGGCTAGCTTTCTTTGGGCAACCCCAACACTCTAATCATTAAAGGAGAGTATAATGATTTGATAACATGTTTGGGGTTATCCTCGCTTTAAGGGCCCTTGAGATGGTCACTTAGTTTTTTATGAATGTCCTAGATATTTTTTTTTTTTAGCTTTGAGGAGATGGGATTTCCTTCCCACCATATTAGTGAGGATGTGATCAAGTGCCAAAACAACCTTGCGAGGAGGAGGCCTCTTGGCATGTAGATGAAGGGAATAATGATTCTAGGGAGGTGAAGAGTCAAGGGGGAGATGAGGGAGGATAAGAGTTGGGGGCCTTGTAGTCTATGAGGACAAGGCGATGCATCCCCATTATATATATAAAAAAAGTGTCCTACAAGTAGATGCAAAGTGCAAAGAAGTAAAAAAAGGGAAAGTAAAGGATTAGAGGAAAATGCCATACCCAAAGAATTTTGCTGAGGAGCCTTGGAATAGGATTGACCAACCAGTAAAGTCGGTGATACATGGAGTGATAGGTGAAGACTTTGGATAAGGAGCAATGAATTCCTTGGGGGTAGTAGACCCAAATTTTTTTTTCCACTATCCATTGGAAACCAGGATAATACTGGTGGGGGTGAATTAGTATTATAACCAGATTTAATAATTAATAACAATATTTAAACTTTCAACAATTTACCATATAAGTAACCCATAACTCACATAATAACACCATAACCAACACAAACATATGAAACATGTAGAGTCACTAGATGTACGTGGAAACCCATAAAGGGAGAAAACCAACAATCTTATTTTATTTCTTTATGAAAATGCAAGCTCCAACTCATCGTTACATTATGATTACTGGTACCAACAAAGAGGAAGCAACCACTCAATTTACAAGCACCCACTTGCAGGAGGCATCAACCCCCAAACTATTTTTCAGGCACCCACCTAAAGAAAGTATTGACTCCTTGATCTGGAAGAATCAACTTGTAGTACCTATCATATCCCTTTCTCATAAATTTTTCAGACTGAGATCCACACGTACTTTATCGCTTTAATATTCATAATTGTATTTGTTTCTCTCTCTACTTCATCTCTTAACCAGTTAGATATCTCACTGTACAACCAACAGCCTTAGACTATCATCCTTTCTGATTTCAACTTTGCCTCTACTCCACAGCTCTCCTCTCACATCCATATCTGCTCACAACTTCTTTAGAAATGCTCAACTACAATTTTTTCACATTCAAATCTGATCACAACTTTCATATTTTCTCAACAACTCTTTTACAACCTCAAATATGACATCGACATCAAATTTGCTCCCTTATTTTTTATTCTTCACACCTCATCGAATTAGGAACTTCAACTTATATCTCTCTCTTCTTCTACATCCCCTCTTAATTTATTGTGTCTTTTCACCTTCACATTAATTAGAAATCAAATCGGTTGACTTTCACGTCGTTTGAAATTCATTAGTCTTCTTGTTTCTCAATCGAGATAATGTGAATTGACGGCATTGGTTTCCCATCTTCACACTCCCTTAGCTTTAGTCTTTATCTTTCCTCAACATGGCCTTATAAATATCAATACTTTCACTAACTCGGTTCTCCGTTGGAATTGCTATATATTCTTTCATAGCATTAACTTTAATATCCTACATATTTACCTTTATTTTTCTTTTCTCATTTTGGCCCTTTGTCTCGGCCTCAAATTTCCAATAGGATCACCAAGATTTTTCAATCAAACATGCTATCTTTTATAGTTTTTTCACTTTAATTACCATGGGCATTGGACCATAGTTTTTTCCCCTGGTAAAATCCTTTATTGAGTATATCAATTGGATTGAGTCCACACATCCATATCTGCAATCTTTGTGTTTAATTTTCTTTAACTAGATTTGGCACTCATAATGCCAAATTTCATTAGCAGTGTGCCTCAACTTTCAACGCTCTTGTTCATAAGCTAAGCTCCTCTCTTTTTTTTATTGCACTTCGCTAAAACTAAGTGTTATGACCAAGTTAATCTCCTCTATATTTTTTATTGCACTTAGCTAAAACTAAGCGCTATGACCAAGAGATGTGTAATAGCCGATGTGTCCAAGCGTTGAAAGCTTGGCATAATGGAGAATGCCACTTATAAATGTCATCAGAGTAGAATCTCCAAGCGGGACCCACTTTTCCATGTGAGCCCATTCAATAAAGGCCAACACGTAGCCTTGGGCGCTCCAAAATTATATTGTCGGGTTAAGCATCGGCCGGGTGGGCTCCACTTGCTCCGTTCCAACCCAACGTTAACCCTTTATGCATCATATTGAATCTTCTAGGGTATGACCTCTGGGTATTGCATCCGGAATGACACAATGTCGCTCCCCCTCTACCCAGTCACTTAGACTTGGGTCTCAGAAAAATCCTTCCAAGTAGGGTCCACCTCGCCACATAAGCCCAATGCTTTATCATTCTATCTCTTGGATCTATCTGTTGCCGCTATCCAACACAGTCAATTAACAAATTTCCTCCAAATGCTAAATTTTCCAAAGTGTTGGTCACTCCTCTATGCTCTTTTTTGCCTCTCCTTTCAACTTTGCAGCATGCTTCTGCTGCATCACTTTGATTTTGCTCTTCCTTCTCCTCAAACTTTCGACTCATCTAGTTAATGGATCATTGATCCTTCAAAGATCAACAATCAATCATCTATCTCTCCTGAGCTTATTCTTCTACCACCTTCTGCTGCAACTCTGGTCTTGCTTCTGTCCTAATTTCTTTGTATTATTTAATGCATCTTCTCCCTTCTAAGGCTTTGCACTCCTTTTTTTCTATACCTTTGGAATCCTCTCAACTTTCTATGCCTGTAAGGTAGCAAATCCCTCCTAAGCTTGATCAACTCAAACTTGTAATCACCCCTAGGGTTATCCAATGATATATCTATATATATATATATATCTATATATATATATATATATATATATATATATATATATATATATATATATATATATATATCTACAAGGAATCACTTTAACACTCGAATAATTAACAAAGTGTTTCTTTTCTTAATTAAATCAACATATTTACAAAAGGGCTTCAAATACAACGTTTTGGCCCTCTCAACCTTATGGCCATTCTAGGCCTCTAACCTTATCGATCTCTTCTTTGTACCCCTTCTAGCTATGAATTTGATTACATTTTGTACAAAAGGATTGAAAACCAACTTTTGGTTTCAGATCCTCAATTTCCTCTTAGATCCACAAAAGACTCACCTAGACCCCTCAACTTAGGCTATGAATCTACCAACAATCTAACCACCCAATATTCTCTCCAAATCTCACATAATTGTCAAGATCCCTATGAAAGAGAGATCCAATTATATTTTCCCACACTTTTATACAAATGATCATGATACATAGATTTATGCACTCAAAATAAATAATTAAAACAAACTTAGGGAACCAACTCCCTTGGTAAATGAAAGACCCCCAAGCCTAGTCAAAACTACATTTTGACTCGGGGTAAGATGCTCCTACATCATACTCCCAAGGTTCAAAAGATTCATGGTCTCCTGACCATGTGTATGTTGATGAAGTCCCCCTAGATCCCAAACCTTAGTTTGTAGTTGATATTTCTTCTTGTTGTACTGTTGATGTTTTATTGTTCCTTGTTCTATTGGTTTCCAAATCTTATGTTGCTACTGTCCACTTGCTCTACTGATGAAAATTTCCTTCGTCATATGCACCTCTTTACTGGCTGTCCTCCTCTTCCTAGTAAATCTCATCGTAGATTTTTTCTCCATCTTCCTCACTTCTTCTATTACTTCATCAAAATTTGCTTTCAAATGAATTCTTCTTTTGTCACTATCCCCATGCTTCATGACATCCTCCTCTTTCCCAAGAGTTATAAAAATATTCTCCAACTCTAACTAACTTTCTTCCTTTTCAGTCACTTGTCCACATTCTGTAGACTTTTCTTCATTGTTGTTGAGGACAATATCTTTTGACTCTAATTCTGCTTTTGCAAACTGAATTTGTAGTTTTTGGCTCTCTATCCTTTGTTCCAAGAAGTTCAATTCTTCAAACAATTCAAAATTATTTTGAATTTTTCCCATGTTCTCTATGCTTAAATCTCTTGCCAATCATTCCTCCTTGAAAATTTTATCCTCATCTTTATTCATACTTCCTTCCATAGGCATGAGACTTGAAATTTCTTTGAGCATATCTTCATAAAATAATTCTTCATCCTTAGTGGTTTCTTCATCTTCTATTCATGCATAAAATTGATGCTTCATCCTCCAAGAAGTAAACGATGTTATTTCATCCTCCTCTAGATTATAAAGTAAGGATAGTTTTTCTTCAATTTTCCTTGGAAAAACAACTTCCTTTTTAGCTTCGACCTCTTCAAAATTAATAAGCATATGCTCACAAAACCTTTATATTTCAGTTGTCTCCTCAAGAAGTCTCATCTCCTGCATAAACACATCAAATAAGTGTTGATCGCCATCTACCAAACCTACAAGCACACACAAATTGTTAGATTTAAAATTACAAGCCTCCTCCATCAAGGATTCAACTATCTCTTCTTCCTCTTGTAGTTTGTCTATCTGTTTCTTGCTACCAAAACCAAGCTCTCCTCTTGGTCTCTTTTCCCCCTCTAGATGGTTCTACCCACACCCACTATGGAATTGTCTCTCAACTTCTACACGACCTCTTTCTTTGTTGGAAGTTTACCTGCTTCCTAGATTCGCTACAGTGGAACCCTTTCTCTGTTGTCCTAATATCAACAATCCCCTTCTACTGTTGTTGGGTCCTGTCACAATCCTCGCTTGAAATATTTGGGTGCTTCCTCTCCTTCTCTACCATAGCTTCACTGCTATGATGTCTTCCTCTGCTTGTATGGTTGTTATCTCCTTTCTACACTACAATATTTCTTTGTATGACTGTTGCTTCCTCTGTTATGATTGTTATTCATTATTTCTTCCATTCAAAATTATATAAAACAATAAAAAATTCATCAAATATAAATCCCCCTGGTTCACTCCTTGGACCAATTCCTCTGCAAAACTAACTAACCCTGTTAAGAGCATACTAACTCCCTTGATTATTATAATCACCTGTAATTTACCACCTCTAATGGTCTACAATCTTCAATTTACGTTTACAAAGCTTATCTATACTCTTTTCTCCTCAAATCAATTCAAATTTTCAAAACAAAATGATTACTTGACAAGCCTTAAGCCTGAACATTGTGTAACAACCCTGGTTAAAAAACTCATGTAAAATATATAAATACCACGGATGATGGGACACGTATTCCAAGATGAATGATCGGGAAAACATCATAGTGGGTGTTGACTCGGTTTATTATGGCTAAGGAAATTGGCAAAGGCAATGGCTAAGGCTTTGGAAATGAATGAGGCATTTATTGGCATTTTATTTATGAAAATAAGGGAAATTTGGAGAAAAGGAAAGTGAAAGGTCACAAGTTGCATGTCAAGAGGAAAATGAAGGAAAATAATGGAAAATGAAGAAAATAGAGGCCTCATTCATAAAAAGGCTTCCGAGGATCAGTTGGAAGCTCTTGGCTCAAGCTTTTGACAGGTTTTGGTGGAGCTCTCTTCTGTTCTCTCTCTCTCTCTCTCTCTCACACACACACACACACACACACACACACACATATTCTTGGAGACTTAGAGTTTTCCTGGAGCACTCTTGGTGGGTGTGGCATACTTGGATTCTTGGAGAAAGAAGGCAAAGGAAGAGCAGGGAAGAGCAAGAAGGCATTGGGATCAACAGCTACATCATATTTGCTGGAACGTACCGAGTTACATGTACGTTTTCTTCAATAGTTTTGGCATGCATGGAATATGCATGTGGATTCTTGGTCATGATATGTTATTGGCATGGAGGATGGCTAGGATTGACAATGGATTGCCTAGCCTTTCCATTTCCTAGATAGCCATGGTGATTGTGGGTTTATTTCATTGCTTGTTTTTGGTTGGTTCTAATGTTTCCTTGGCTTGGGTTGAGTTATTAGTTCCTGGAAGCCCTGGATGGACAAACGCTCTGGAAGACCTATAACATCTTGGGTTGAGTTACTAGTCCTGGAAGCCTTGGTTGGACAAACACTCTGGAAGCCCTATAACAACTTGGGTTGAGTTACTAGTCCTTGAAGCCTTGGTTGGACAAACGCTCTAGAAGCCCTGTATAAGCTGTGGACTGAGTTACTAGTCCTGGAAGCCTTGGTTGGAACAAATGCTCTGGAAGCCCTAGAAGGCTTGTATGGAGACCAATCTGATGATGGATTTGTGATGTCTGATCGTGAGGTGGAATCATTATTTGATGTGTTGAGGTGGATGACCTCTGGAAGCCCTGGATTAGTTTTGATTGATGTGTTTTATGAGATCCCACATTCATGCTTGGAATATGGCATGGGGGTGAATGACTGAAGAGAGATTTGGCTCAACCATTCCATGGTCATGTGGAACGTGGAAGTCCCATCCTGGGTTTGGATTTGGAATCATTAATGAAGGTTATTTCTCCTTGTATTTCTATGAGTATTATACTGGATTATATGTGGTTTATATGGTTTTGATTTCATGGGTATTTTTGTCCCTATTATGCTTGTTATGTATATGTTTTATGACAACAGTTATGTATGGCTCTCATCATGTTTTTACTTGTAACTGAATGATAAATGTATCTATGGCCTAATGGATGGAATGGAAGTTAATTTGTTGAGGCATCAATGCTTCATGGCGAATCTCAGATAAGTATGAGACCCCTATGCTCATATATGTTATTCACACTTATATATTACATATTCGTGATATGTTTGACGAAATGCATGTCATGGCTAGTATGGGTCTAGTCAAGGTCCTAAACAAGTATATGCTTTAGTACTGCCATTTCCATGTTATTTTACTAATCTGAAGAGATGGTTCAATTTTGGGTAGTGACCTAGGCTCTGGGCCTGAAAAAGTGGCTCAAATCCCAGGAAAGTTGGCATAGCACTGACTAAATGAGTCTCTCAACACTAGCATGCAAGCCTGTGATGGCAACTTTGGGTTTATGGACGTTGTCATACTTATAGCATGAGAGCGATTGAGGCTTAAGTTGTCCAAAATCTCAATGGGACCCAAGGGAAAGTTGCCTGAAGTGTTGGATTAGTTCCTGAGGGTCCTGAAGTTGATGTTGAATGTTTGTATGGTGTGTTTCCATCAGTTCCACTTCCTCAATGTGAATTAGGAGGTCGAATCATATCATAGTGGCCTCTCGTCACATGTTTACCTCGGTTGGCCGGTTGCTTGGGTAGATGTGGGAGGAGGGTGTTACAGAGTGGTATAAGAGCTAGGTTCACCCCTCAGACTGGATGGGTTGTGTGTTGATAATGTTTTCATGTTGGTTGCGTATGTGTAGGTTATGCATGTAGTCCATGTGCTTGTTTCATTTGCATGGTGTTGATAATGGTTGTAGTGATGTCTCCATATGAAGGTTGAAGGCATTTTCGTGGAGTATGTCTTCATGTGTGTATGGTTGATTATGCAGTGTTAGGCATGTTAGTGTTCATATGTTATCAAGTGCATGTGATGTGGTTGTTGTTGTCATGCATGAGGTCATGGTTTGTGTAGTTGATATGGTCATGCATTGATGACTAGACCTTAGCTAGAATGATGTGTATATGATTTGGTACTCAAGTGTTATATGTCTATATGCAGTTGTTATGCATGCATGGTCTTGGTTATAGTTATGCATGAATAGTAGGTCATACATGCCTTGTGAAGTCATGGTATGCAATTTAGGTTATCATGATTCTATTGGTATGTTAGGATGCTAATATGTTGGCTGAGATAGAGCAGGAGATGCAGATCGTCATAATGAGGTTGCAACATTATACTTTGAGGTAAGAGCAGATCATCATACAAGTATTGTATGTTTGGCATGCAAGTATGTAAGTGAATGGATTGTTATATGCATTAGGTTTGTATACATTAGGTTTATGTACATGTATTTTGATGTTATGGTCACATACAAGATAGATGTTAGTTGATCAGTATAGTCATATGCACATCTGTCATATAGTCAAGAATAATAGTAACCTGTGGTTGTATGCATTGCTATTGTTTTTTTAGGTTAGATAACCTGATGATTATGTTATATGTTGTTAATGAAGTATATTATATGTTAACTTGTTGTTGTTAAATGATAGTTAGATTGATGATTAGGGTTATTACATTAAGATCTTGATGTTATATGCATTATGCTAAATTGGATTGGCCTATGCATATGGTTAGGGTTACACCATTTAGGTATGAGTCGACTTATCATGTTCCATTGTGTGGTACTAATCTAGACTAATCGTACATATGTGATTGCTATGCATAAATGATAATTGTGTATGAGTTATGATGTAAACATGTTAGCTAGTGACTATTTTGGGTATCATGATCTTATTTATGTTTGAGTTAATATCTCATGAAGTTATATCATGCTAACTAGATTGATTGTGCAGACAAGATTGCCTCCCCTGAGATACATTAAGGTATGAACTTGTTTATGTCATCTACCTTGTGCTTGACTATTTGATTATGACATTTATTTGGTGTTTGAGTGTTTGGTGTCTAGTTGATTTATTTAACATGGTATGTTTGCAAGTTGGTTGAATGTTTGATGAATTTCATAATATGAGTATGTGTTCCAATGATCTTGTTTTAAGATGATTGTACTAACACATATGTGTTGAGACAGTTGATATGTACTTGAATGTAGTTGACAATTATAACATTATGTCTAATGACTATGAGTTGACTATGGGTTATGACATGATTGTTTGTAAAAGTGATTTCAAATTGATAGGTATGATTTTCTTGATATTTGGAACATGTGTAAATAGTTGTAGGAAACATGCATGGTATTATGATAGTTGACGTATTTATATAACTAACAGTTGGGTGATGTGATAGTACATAGTAAGCCTCGATTGCAATAAGGTAAAAAGGTAAAGGAAAGGAATTGGGAAAGAATTCCTTTGGATATGTTTGGAAATCCTAATTCCAAATGAATGAGTACTTTGCACACATGAAGTCTTCACAACCTTGATTTGTCTGAAATTATGTGGATATGTGCTATATTCATGGACATGTAATCGAAAGTTATATTAGCCAGTCTCTAGTTACAGGTGGATTTGTCAAGGGAATTGGAGTCCTTTAAGAGATGGCATGGACGTGTTCAGCTACAAGGAAACGTGCTTGGCACAACAAGATAAGGTATATGGTGTATTGTTATATGTATTTATGCACTGACAATTATGTGTTTATGGTGATATGATGCAGGGGATTGCATGGCAAACAAATTTCCATGAAATCTTGAAGAAGGCTCTGGTTGAGCTTTCCTTTGGGAGGACTGGGAACCGTGGGGATTGAGTCATGGTGTCTATTGTTAGTCTTGTGCTTTTAGTCATTTGTGATTTTCTTGCACTTGATTTGCAGTTTTGTTATGTCTAGTGTATGGCCATACCACTTTGCTTGTGGAGTCATGTTTTTATTGATTTTCATGCCCTTATTCTTATTTGTTTCTTATGCTTTCATTTTAAGTTCTGAGTCTTGGGAATTTGTTAATAAAGAGGAAATTTAATGGAGCTTGGGGAGTGTTGTGTGGTACCCGAAATGTAATGCAAGACTTGGATAAAGTTGGTGCTTGAGTAAGTGCAGCGGAAGGTAGATTATGACAGTGGGTTGCACTGGTGTGGTCCATTGTGGTAAATGTACAGTGATAGTACAGACATGAGAAAGTTAACCAAAAAAGGTAAAGTAAATGGATCTGAGGTGTCATATGCCTTGGATATGCTGGGAACTATTGTTCTCGATGTTGCGCATGTGTTACATGCATAAAGGAAGTTCTCTTAACCTTGACATTAAGATATAATTATGTTGTGATCATGATTATGATGATGTTTATATGTATATATGTATGTATGTCATTGTCTGACAGGATCACTATTATTTTTATGTTGATGTTTATATGTATATGTATGTATGTATGCATGTTTTTTTCTAACAGAGTTGTTAGGAATAATTCTTGTGGAAGAATGATTGCTTATGCAGGTGAATGACATGGAGAGGTTCCTCGTCTATGAGTAATCAAGTGGGAAGAGTAGTCGTGACAAATATATGAGGTCAATATCAGGTAGATATGAATTGATATTCTATGCTTGTATTATGCCTATGTCTATGTTAGGGACAGGTTATATCAAGGGATACATCAACAAAATGAAAGCAGTGTGGTCTGCGACATGCTGGGACAAGCATGGGTAAGACACTGGAAGCAAAGTTTCCTGGTAAAGATAGTGTGATTTTGGATGTGTGGTATTATTGTTGTGCATATGTTTTATATGTTGCATATGTGTTGTTGTGTGCATACGGTGTTGTGCACATATATTGTGTGTACATGTTGTTTACGCAATGTTATGTACATGATGGTACATATAGTGTTGTGTGAATATTGCATATGCAGTGATGGGTATAGATGGTTCTATGTACAGGTTGTATATAGAGTTTTGTGTATAGATGATGCTATGTATGTGTTGGATATGCAGTGTTATGTACCTATGGTGTTGCGCACATGTTGTAAATGTGGTGCTAGGTACATATGGTGTTGTGTGCATGATTGTATAAGTGGTGATGTGTGCATGAAGTGTTGTGTACATGTTGTATAAGTGGCGTCATGTGCAGGTAGTGCTGTGTACATGTTGTGCATGTGGCGTTGTGTACATGTCATGCATGTGGTACTTTGTACATGTGGTACTGTGTACACATTATACAGGTGGCACAATGTACATGTGGCATTGTGTACACATTGTGCAAGTGGTGCCATGTACATGTGATGCTATGCACATGTTGTGCAGGTGGTGTGGTGTACAAATGGTACATTGTACATGTTATACATATGGTACTGGTGTATGTGTGGTATTTTTTGCATGTCGTACATGATGTGTTATGGGCATGCAGTATTATGTATGTGCCTTGTGTAGTCGTGGTATCGTGACATGTGTATTCCTTGTGTTGTATTTTGTGTAGTACATGTATTTTGTTGTGTTGTACGCCAGGTGTAGGTACATGTATTGTGTAGCGTTGTACATCGGGTATATATGTATGAGTAGAACTGTATATCGGGTGTGTATGTATACATTTGGTGATGTTACACATTGTGTGTGGATGTATGTATTGTGATTTACATTATGTATGCATATTGTGTTGTGTTGTACACTGGGTGTAGATGCATGTATTGCATGGTGTTGTATGTTGTGTGTGGTATGGGTGTGATGCACACTATGTGTATGTGCACATGGTTGAGGAGAAGGCACTGGGTGTTTGTCGAGTGTGGCAACTGATCCAATGTGCGTACGAAATAAGGACAAAGGTGGAAGTTAAGGATTGATTAAAGGATGAGTATTAGTATTTTATTTCAGTTTTATTATGCATGTGATTTATGATTCTGGTCTATGATGATTACATGTGATCTATGATTCTGGTTTATGATGGTTACATGTGATTTATGATTTTGATCTATGATGGTTGTGTTTCGAGCTAACTTGATGTGATATGTTATACATGATGATTTGGTCAAAGATGTTAGTTTGACTTGTTGTGACAAGAAGCAAAAATAATTTCAAATGTACCTTATTGACGAGATACCAATGAGGTACGATTTGAAGTTATTTTAATTTATTTTGAATCTAATGGAAATTATGTGCTTGGTACAGGAATGCATGAACATGCCCAATTGAGTGGTTGAAATCGACTGCAAGAATTAGCAGCGTCAGCAAAAGGAATTGGAAAATGTAGTAGTATGTTGGTAAAGAACTTCATGAGCAAGGCCATTGTGGGACACTGGTACCCAATAGTGTCCATTGGTTTCCATGAGCATGCTATGACCGGTATGATGGTTTGAGGCATGTATATGACTTGGTTTTGTATCTTCCGATGTGAGGAAGCCTTGCCAAGTGATGGATTGCCTAAGATGGGGGTGCGAGCAGAACTTGGAAGGTGAGTGACTACACAGAAGGGGATGATTGAATTTATCAAGGGACTATATATCAGAGAAGGGAAGGTCATAGATGGATTTGTTTTGCTCATTAGCAGTACCAGATGGAATCAGATGCACATTAGGAGTGCACCTTGGAACAATGAGCCGATAACTGTTCATTGAGAGGACAAGTGGTGTAGGATTATAGCGTTGGACATTGGATGCAGATTTGAATTTGCAGTGGATTCTGGACTTCCAGGGAAGGAGGTGAATCCTGGTATTACTTTGAGGGTGGAGGTGTGAGCCTTTGGATTCCCTTGTTGCAGATGCAGGCATCATATCCTTTTATTTGTTCGCTGAGGAAATTTGAATATATGTATATGTGTGTATTGTTGTAAATACTGTATCGAGCTGGTTTATAAAACTCCATAGACAATATGGTTATTTTCTGGTTGAAGCAAATGTGTATGTGTATATGTGGTTAGTGTAAATATCATAATGAGTTGTGTTATAAAGCTCCTAAAAATGGTATGTTTGTCATGTTTCAACAATGTTCATTGTAAATACTGCAACGAGATGTGTTATAAAGCTCCAAGGGTGATACGTTTTGCTTACAACAATCTTGTGGTTATAGGTGTTGTTGAACACCGAGGACAGTATTCCCCCAAGGGGGAGGGTTCTGTAACAACCATGGTTAAAAAACTTGTGTAAAATATATAAATACCATGGATAATGGGACACATATTCAAAGTTGAATGGTGGGGAAAACATCCTAGTGGGTGTTGACTCAGTTTATTATGGCTAAGAAAATTGGCAAAGGTAATGGCTAAGGCTGGGAAAGGCATGAAGCATTTATTGGAATTTTATTTATGAAAATAAAGGAAATTAAGAGAAAATGAAGGTGAAAGGTCACAGGTTGCATGTGAGGAGGAAAATGAAGAAAATAGTGAAAAATGAAGAAAATAGAGGCCTCATTCATAAAAAGGCTTCTGACGATTAGTTGGAAGCTCTTAGTTAGTGTAATATCTTGGCTCAATCTTTTGATAGGTTTTGGTGGTTCTCTCTTCTATTCTCTCTCTCTCTCTCATATTCTTGGAGACTTAGAGTTTTCTTGGAGCACCCTTGGTGGGTGTGGCATACTTGGATTCTTGGAGCAAGAAGGCAAAGGAAGAGTATGAATGTGCAAGAAGGCATTAGGATCATCAACTACATCAGATTTGTTGGCAGGTACCGAGTTGCATGTATGTTTTCTTTGCTAGTTTTGGCATGCATGGCATATGCATGTGGATTCTTGGTCATGATTTGCCATTGGCATGGAGGATGGCCAGGATTGATAGTGGGCTTGTCATTTCTTGGATAGCCATGTTGATTGTGGGTTTACTTTCATTGCTTGTTTTTGATTGGTTCTCATGTTTCCTTAGCTTGGGTTGAGTTATTAGTTCCTAGAAGCCTTGGATGGACAAATGATCTGGAAGACCTGTAACAACTTGGGTTGAGTTACTAGTCCTAGAATCCTTAGTTGGGCAAACGCTTTGGAAGCCCTGTAACATCTTGGGTTGAGTTACTAGTCCTGGAAGCCTTGGTTGGACAAACTCTCTAGAAGCCTTGTATAAGCTGTGGGTTGAGTTACTAGTCTTGGAATCCTTTGTTGCAACAAACGTTTTGGAATCCATGGAAGGATTAGATGGAGACCAATTGATGATGGTTATGTGATGTTTGACCGTGAGGTGGAATCACTGTTTGATGGGTTGAGGTGGATGGCCTTTGGAAGCCCTGTATGAGTTTGTATTGATGTGTTCTATGAGATCCCACATTCATGCTTGGAATATGGAACAGGAGTGAATGGCTAAAGAGAGATTCGGCTTAGCCATTTTACAGTCGGGTGGAACGTGGAAGCCCCATCCCGGGTTTGGATTTGGCATCATTAATGAAAGGTTATTTATCCTTGTATTTCGATGAGTATTATACTAGATTATATGTGGTTTATATGTTTGTGAGTTCATGGCTATTTCTGTCCTTATTATACTGGTTATGTATATGTTTTATGAAAACAATTATGTATGGCTCTCATCATGTTTTTACTTGTAATTGAATGAACAATGTATTTATAGCCTAATGGATGGAATGACAGTTAATGTTTTGAGGCATCAATGCTTCATGGCGAATCTCAGATAATTATGAGACCCCTATGCTCAGATATGTTATTTACACATCTAGATTACATATTTGTGATATGTTTGACAAAATGCTTGTCATGGCTTGTAGGGGTCCAGTCAAGGTCCTAAACAAGTATTTTTCTTTAGTACTATCATTTCCATGTTATTTTACTGTTCTGAAGAGATGGTTCAATTATGGGAAGTGACCTGGGATCTGGGGCTAAAAAAAATGGCTCAAATCCAGGGGACGTTGGCATACCATTGACTAAATGAGAATTTGGATTCTAGAAAGAAAGCCTATGAGAGCGACTCTAGGTTTCTGCACGCTGTCATGCATATATCATGAGAGTGAATGAGGCTTAAGTTGTCCAAAATCTTAGTGGGACCCAAGGGAAAGTTGTTTAAAGTGTTGGATTGGTTCCTGAGGGTCCTAAAGCTAATGTTAGGGTTTCTAAATGAGCATGAGTTTCATGAATTCGTTTATATCAGAAGAAAAATGAGCAATAATGTGAAAGCTTCTCCAAAACAGAGCATTACATGAATGGATTCTGTTTATTATCATAGGAAACACGCACATGAAACATGGAAATTGAAATGAAAGATACACTACATTAAAACTTATGATCGCAGAAGTAAAAACACTACTAAAACACATACCACAAGAATCCCACTATAATAGCTGCAAACTCTGTCTATTAGTTCTTGCCAAATTCTCAATTACACTAGCATCCAAGGCTTAATTCCACTGCATCCAACCCTTGAAAATGATTACAAAAGGCCTCATATAGGCTCTGAAGTCGAAATCCTCCCTAGGAGGTTGAATTTCTAGCAAATAAAGTCAAATACATGCACCTATCTAATCACTGCTACATACTAGGGAGGTTACTCAACCATTTCCTCTTTTATCTAACTATCACAAGATATTTATCCAAAGAATTAAATGGAGGATAAGACACCTATTTACCCATATAGTAACCCATTTACATTTACATTTTACCATTTACATTCATCCACTTTCACCTTTTGACTTTTACAAAAGTCAAACTAGAAACTCTAAAAAATTACACAGTGAAAATTTTAATTAAAATCTTAGAAAATTGCAGAAGCATAGCGCCAAGTTTGAGGCCATTTATAGTTGCCTTCATGAAGTCAAAATTGAAACCTGAAAGAATGGTAAACTAGCTTTGTCTGTCTAGTTTCCAGAAAATCTTTAATTTTTGAAAATGACCCATGGGAAGGCCTCCAAAAACTCATTCTCCCAAGATGTCCCCAGAAGGGTCACGCCAGAACCAGAAGGGTCTTGCCAAGTTTTAGGCTATTTTTAGGTGCCTTCATGAAGTAAAAATTGAAATCTGAAAGAACGATAAACGATCCTTATCTGTAGTTTCCATAACATATTGAATTTTTGAAAATGAGATGGCCCCCAAAAACTCATTCTCCCAAGGTGTCTCCAGAAGGGTCGCACTTCTCCACAGAAAGGTCACATTTCTCTCAAAATGCAACAAAACCCTCAATTTTCACAAATTTTTCTCCTACACGATGATGAATGAGAGATGCTTGAAATTTTAAGAGTGAAAATGAGTTAAAAACAACACATCTTACCCTTTTAAACTTAAATTTGGAACCTTAACACTTTATGACCTTTGAAATTTGAAGCTTGGTAACTTTATGGATTTCTTGAGACATTGAATATTTTTTTGGAACTTTGAATTGTAGCCTTTGGAACTTGGAACTTCGAATTACTTATTACATATAAAAACATAAAATTACATTTGATATCAAAATTTATTGAAGAGACTTGATTATTACCACTCCTCCTTTGCCAGATTTTATGCATGAAATGAGAGCTTTAGTGACCTTGAAACCCTAATGACCTAATGGAGACACTCAACTGAATGAAATCATGATGGTGATGACTGACATAATGATGATGATTTGTTCAATGATGGCACATCCAACTGAGTGATGATAGTGACTGGACATGGAAATCTTGAAGGAGCAACAATAGACTTAGACACACTAGCCAGTGGCCAAATTTTATTATAAAAACCTAGTGACATGATAATATTTGACTTTGAGACCCCTACTAAAACTTGGTAAAAGCATATTTCATCACTAGTGACAGGAAGAACTGAATGACACTAACATTACACATTATTTTTGTCCTTCCAACGACTATCATTCCTTCTTATTTCTTCCAAGTCCTTAATCCTAGATTGCTACACTTTTGTCCTTCCTCCAGATCCCACACCTCTGGTTTCAATGTCGTGTCTTGATCACTGTCATGTCTCAGTGTTCTCTCACTCCTTAAATGCTCCACGATTTCTTCAAACTCTGCCCTTCGACCATCAATCCTCAACTCTAATACAATTTTCAAAATAAAAGCAAATTATCTCATTGAGCTCCTACATATTTGATCTTTTTATTCATCGTGCTACCATTTTCTTGCAAACAATCATCTGCTTGATACTATATTTCTTTGTTTTTTTTCTTCTATGCCTTCATAAGAAATTTTGAAAACCTACTTTGATACCACTTGATGCAAACTCGGCCTTGTATTCGAGCGCAAGTTCTCTTAGATCTCACTTGGCCCAATCCTCTGATACCATTTGATGCAATCTCACTACTGAGCCTATTGATTCCCACAGTGCCCATAATTCTCCTGCTAAAGACGCTTCCTTCAATCCCAGTTTAAACCTTGCTATTAGGATCTAAATTCCTTGTAAAAACAAATTCTAGTGAGAATTTCCAAAAGGGCCAGTCCCTCTATGCGAGTGGACTGTATTATATTTCCAAGTGGGAGGAGTCGAAAGGCCAACTCTCCTCGAGAATGGCCAAGAATTTCTCCCAATTCCAGTATCTGCAGTAAGACCTCTGCAATCCACCTTAATCCTTAGGATCAACCTACGCAACACCGTCCTATTAATATGATTCTCATTCCTCTGTTACATAGCCCCTGGAGCCAAGCTCATCTTTGTTTATGACTGTGCTTCACTGAAACTAAGCGCTACGACCAAGCATTGTGCAATAGCTAATGTGTCTCAACATTGGAAGCCCGAAACAATGGAGAATGGAACTTACAAATCTCATCGAGTTAGAATCTTTGAGCGAGACCCAATTTTCCATGTGAGCTTGTTCAACAAATCTCGGTGGTTAGCCTTGAGTGCTCCAAAATTATATTGTTGGGTTAGGCATTATCTAGGTGGGCTCCACCCACTCCATTCCAACTCGATGTTAACCATTTATGATGCATATTGAATCTTTCACGGTATGACCTTCGGGATGATGCAATCCCACTCCTTTGAACCTTCGGGGTGATGCAATATTACTCACCATCTACCTGGTCTCTTAGAATTAGGGCTCAAAAAATCCTTCTAGGATATTCCTTCTGGGTAGGGTCCATCTTGCCACATAAGCTCGACGATTTATCATTCCATCTCTCGAATATGTCTGTTTCCACTCTCCAACAGAATCAATTGACAAATTTCCTCCAAATGCTAATTTTTTCCAAGTGTTGGTCTCTCCTCTGTGCCCTTTTTGGCGTCTCGTTTCAACTCTGCAACATGCTTCCACTGTGCCACTCTAATTTTTCTCTTCCTCCTCTAACTTTTGGCCCGTATAGTTAATGTATCATCGATACTTCAACGATCAATGATCAATCGTATATCTCTCCTGATCTTATTCTTCCACCACCTTTTGTTGTGACTCTGGTACTGATTTTGTCTCAATTTCTCTGTATTATTTAATTCATCTTCTCCCTTCTAAGGCTTTGCACTCCTTTTGGTCTCTACCTTTTGACTCCTCTCGACTTTTTGTATGCTTTCACTACACCCTCTTGCTTGTAAGGTAGCAAATCCCTCCTGAGCTTGATCAACTCGAACATATAGTCACCTCTAGTGTGTGTGTGTGTGTATATAATTCAATACATAAATAGGAAATCACTCCAACACTCGAATAATTAACAAAGTGCTACTTTTCTTAATTAAATCAACATATTTACAAAAGGCCTTTTTTCCTGCAAATACATAGTTTTGGCCCTCTCTGCCTCTAAGCGTCTCGAGCTCTTCTCTTTACCCCTCCTAGCTATGAATTTAATTACATTTTCTACAAAAGGATTGAAAATCAAATTTTGTTTTCAGATCCTCAATTTCTTCTTAGATCCACAAAAGAATCACCTAGACACCTCAACTTAGGCTATGAATCTACCAACAATCTAACCACCCAATATTCTCTCCAACTCTCACACAATTGTTGAGACTCCTATGAAAGAGAGATCTAGTTTCATTTTCCCACACTTTTATAAAAATGATCATGATACATAAGTTTATGCACTCAAAATGAATAATTAAAGCAACTGTAGGGAACCAACGCCCTTGGTAAATGAAATACCCCCTGGCCTAGTCAAAACTACTTTTTGACTCGGGGTAAGATGCTCTGCATCAGAAGCCCTGCATCCCCAGGTGAGTTTGGATGGATTCTACTAAGTCTGGTATCTACCTTTTTAGTCTTGCGCTAATCTTCTTGCACCCTGGATGGTCCAGATTCCCAAACAAGTCTAGATGTGACATGTTTTTCATTGCTAAACCTGACTACACTTCAGAACTTGGTTTCTCATCAACCCTTGGGATTTTTTCTAAGTGTTATATACCATTGGAGACACTACTACAAATGGGGCCAAAATCTGACGATTATTAGTAGGATAAGCGACTTATTGCCATCGATTATTTGATACATTGGTGCTCATCAAATCATTGTTGGAATTTTGTCGAATAGTTGACAATTTAGTAACTGTTGAATATTTGACAATACATATGTTGATTATCCGACACAAAAAATGCCAAAATGGTCGTTAAAAAATTGATGTTTTGAAGTCAGTTTTACGATTCTATAAAGCGTCGGATATTCGACGCACCAAATGTCGAATATCCGACTAGTCTTGTGTTAGTTTGTCGTCGAATATTTGACACATAGTTAGTTTTGCTCAATAGCAAAAACCAACGTTTAGACGTCAGGTAATCGATGATATAGGTAAATTTTGCGACATGAGTGTTATCGCTCCGACACTCCCTTTCGTTGATTTGGGGCACGCAGGCCGACGATGACATGTCAAATATTCGACGATTGAGAGTTTTGTACGACAGGAGTGTCAAACAATCAATGCTTCTATCTGTTGGTTGTGGTGTCGATTATCCAACAAGTACGCCGACTGATAGGTGTCGAATATTAGATAGCCAACCAGTGTCGTTGAATATTTGACAAAAGTCTACATTATATATATATATATATATAGATATATATATATATATATATTTCATCTACTTTGATTCCTCTGTTTGTTTTGGCTCTGTGATGGAATTTTTCTTCACATATATATATTTTTTTTATTTATTTTTTTTAATTTTTAATTTTATTTAATTTTATTATTTTTTTTTTATATATATATTTCTTATAAAACTTTATGTAAATCCCACTCATCCAAGACATACAACACAAATACAAAAAAAAATAAAAATTGTTGTCGTACCTAAACCCTACCATTTTGAGCTATTTTCTTCATATAGTTGTTCCACATCAACATCCAAATTGAAACTAGGGTTCCTACACAGATTCATGAGATCAAAGGGGAAAACTTAGATTAAATTTGACCAAAACTTAAATTTCATTGCATGAATAAATAATAATTAAAAGGACTTGCATGCATGAATACCTAAATGAGCTCCTCTTGGTTTCGAGAATAAATTGTTGGAGTAGTTTAATCTTGGAGCAAACCTCCCTCCACTCGACGAAGCAGTAGTGAAGTCAACATTGAATTTGTGGTTGCTTTGTTAGATTGAGGGTGTTTTTCTCCAAGATTATCCAAATCCTAACTTATTCTCTACTTTATAGAGCCAACAACGTGAAGGTGGAATATATCATGGCCTCTCGCCCCCTCACATTACTCTGAATTCCCCAGTGCCCAATCTATCTACTATATAGGAAATAGTTGAAAACAAGACATTAAGATACATAAAAAGACAAATAGAAAACATTCATTCATTCGTAAATCCACAAAATATTTCATCTCAATAAGTTTTATCATAAAAAATATGTTTACATAAAATGAAACAAGGTCATGTACATAAATAGACATATAACAATTATTCATTAACATATAACATTTATTCATTCATTAATCATAGGCACAAAATACTTCGCCTCAAATAAATTTATCATCATAAATATGTTTTCATAATATGGCACATGATGTTTCTAATGATATAACTATTACAATCATTTTTTTATTTTTTCTTTATTTTTTATGGCCTGGTGGTGTACTCATGACGTTGTCGAGGTTGCCGTAAGAGGGGTGGATAATCAACTGTAACAAGAAAGAAACGTTAAATTGATATTTTTTGTTATTATTTATTAATAAAAATAATATTAGAGTTTTATTTACCTCGTGCACTAGTCAACACTGTTGGAATGGCTATTATATTTATTGTAACTAATATATATATTGGTTGCATTTTCTAATCTATATTAGTCTAACAAAATTCTAACATATATTAGTTGTCAATTCACAACAATTTGTGATTATGATGATAATTTAAGTACATATGAGTGTAATGTCCATGATGGGATGTATGAATTGTCCTCCGCACATTGCCCATCAATGATTATAACCTTGAATAGGCTAGAATTGGTTTGTCATCATTGTCTCAAAATGACCTGACAGATGGAAATTTACCATTTCTGTCATCATCACTTCACACTGTCTCATAGATGACCCCTTCTACATATTATATGCATGAATTTATGGCAGGCCATCCCCTCTACCTAGCCTATGATTGATTGTGAGAACAAGTGAACAAAGTACAATTTATAAGTAGGGGATCTTGTCAACAAAGATTCGTCAATTGTCCTTTATTCACTTGTTGTCACAATCAATCATAGGATAGGTAGAGGGGATGGCCTTCCATAAATTCATGCATATAATATGTAGAAATGGTCATTCATGAGATAGTGTGAAGTGATGATGACAAAAATTGTAAATTTTCATCTGCCGGGTCATTTTGAGATGATGAGATAGACCAGTGCTAGCCCATTTAAGGTTATAATCATTGATGGGAAATTTGGGGAGGACAATTCATACGTCCCATCACAGACATTACACACAAATGTACTTAAATTGTCATCATAATCACAAATTGCTATGATTAGACATTGACACAGGAGTAGTTAGCACCTAAATTAGGAGTGTCGTAGTGTATGGTGGAGTGGGATAAGTACACAAATTAGTAGATGGTTGAATTATTATGGGCATGAATTATGTAAAGGCTTAGTCTAACACAAAAATATGATTATAGGCTATTGGTGTTTGTAACAAATTTAATTGACTTAAACCATAAATTTATCAATTATATGGTATTCTACACCCTCCTTGTATTTGAGGTTAGTGAACAATGATTATCAAGCCTAGGTGGGATAGCACGTCCCTGGTGTATATCCAAATCCTACCTGTCTCTCTATCTGTATGGACCAAAGTGTGTTGGAAATATTAAGAGGGGGGATGAATCAATATTTCTTTTACAATTGTTATTTTTATGCTACTTAAGATCACTTATAAATAGAACAAAAAATGAAAAATAACAAAATAAATAATTTTATTAATAAGGTTGATGAGGACTCCAATCCTTTTTACAATAGTACAAAAATGCTTCAGGGTTCCGTCAATTAGATGAAGACACCAAACTTCAATCTATCAGGCTCCAACCTGGTCTTTACAAGGCTCCAACCTCTAGGGCTCCAACCCTATCTTCCACAAGGCTCCAACCTTGTTTTATGAGACACAAAACTCTAGGGCACCAACCCTATATTTCCCAAGGCTCTGGCCTTGTCTTCTTCAAGGCTCCAACCTCTGCTTAAATTCTTAAAATAGATACAATATGTCTTCTCTGCAAAAATTTTTCCAGGTATGTATTTCTTCAAAGTCATTGCTTAGTCTTCAATAACCATTCATTCATCAATGACATTTTTTTCTACTACAGAAATCATCTCCAAAAATCTTCATAGTTACCTAATAAATCCTTCCTAAGGTTACTCCATCAGGACTTCAACAATATCTTAAAGATATCCACTTTTGCTACAAGAAGTATAAAAAAAGGCTACTTCAAAGGTGCACAAATCTTCAAGGTCTACAAAGGTTGTGGCCATATGTTCCTCCTCTTCTCTAGCCACATCCTATACATTCTCTAGTGTAGAAACAAGATAGGTTATAATTAATACACCATGTGCATTTAAATATTTTTAATTGTATTCCATACTACAATTTTTTTATAACACATGAAATACCTCGAGTAACGAGATGAACATCAGTCAAGATTAGGCACTCCACCATCAGTAGGCTCATGTGTTGTATCTACATTGCATGTCCGCTTTATACAAACAAGCACATTAATTTATGGCCAAAAATAATAACTAATAAATTGTACAAGTAATGATTTATAAATGTTATTTGTTTCTTTTATTTGCGTGAGTGTTATGTTGGGTGGTGGAAGATTGTGAAGACGCCAAGCTTGTCCTTCGTTCAACCACGACTTGATAGTCATACTTGAAAGGAAACTTTAGGTCTTCCTCCAGAGCCTCTTTGAATTGCAACCCCTGCAATTTTGCATTAGAATATGGATTCTTCTTCTTTTTTGATATTAAATTAAAATTGTTAACAATTTATAATTTGGATGCAGTCTTTTTTTTTTTAATATATACTTACAATTTTTATGGCCAGTTTTGAGTAACCACCCGGGCCAAGATGATGTTGCCCATGTTTTGCTATTCTAGCTATTGTGGCTTTGGAAGTATCTGGGAATCTTATATATTTAGAACATTGAAAAACTTAATTAGATGTAACAATGATGATAAAGCATCATGATTACACTATTAAAACTGCCACATACCTTCCTAGTCCGGGTGGAGTCTTCCCTACTCGTGTGCATCTGCCACGATCGCTCTCCACTCAATTTTGGAATCGATGGGGGGTTCCCATGCGACCTAGCCCTTTCCAATTGAGACCTATATTGGTCCTGTAAATATTTTAAATGTAGGTCTTCCTTTGAGGTAACTCCAGATTTGTTGAAGGTACCCTCATTGAACATGCAAACCATCCTATTAATAATTTCATCTTTTAACTTGAAACTTTGGGATTTCTAGTTTGTGAAAATGATCGGCTCAAATATTTCCAAGGTTATGTCATACAAACGCCTATAAAATACATAATTTCCTGCAAAACGATATTATCATCAGTTTAAAATAATAATAGACTATACTTTAATTTCATTTAGGTTGTACTTAATATTTAAAACACTTCTTAAATACCTAGAAGTTTCTCTATTTTCATGGGTACATTTTCATTATATGCCAAAAATGTGATTGGTAGTTATCCCGTGCTATTAACACGGGAAGATCTAGGAAAGTTCATTTCAAATTATGCAATCAGATCATGCTTTGCATCCACAATGTTGGTTTTCGGATTGCCCTGGTAACTAACGACAACCCCAAAAGACATTCACTGGGGATCTAAGATCCTCTCGCGCTGGGTGACAAGGGTTGTCCTCCTTTCACCACAGGGGGTATTCCCTAATAATAGTATAAATTAAATAGTCATTGTAAAATAATGTAAATTAAATAGATTTTCTAATTAAACAAATAAATAGGCCAAATTATTGATACGAAAGTGTTTTAAATAAAATAATGTTTTTTGGGAAAGAGAGATGCTAGGTACATAACTCATGAAAACTTTATTAAATTAAAACTTCATTAATGTCAAATGAGGTAAATTAATATATATCATAATTCACAAAGGTTTGAGAGAAATAAAATTAAAAAGAAAGAAAAGAAAGAAATTAAAGCACACTAGTGTTAAATGCATCTAATTAAACTATGTGGTTTAAATAACATAACATCAAGTATTATTATTATTTAGCTTGCATAACAATTAGAATACTTTAATTTAATGATTTTTAATAATAAATATTGAAGAAATATTAAATTAGATGCGACGTGTGAAACATTAGACAATCTAAACAAGTCAAATAATGGGTAATAATTTCATGTTTTCCGGTGAGGGAAAATAATGAAAACAAGAATAAAATAAAAAAAGAAATATAATTTAAAGAACTGATTTTTATGACATTTGAATTTATGGTGCACATAACCCTAAATATCATGTATTCATGGAATTAAACTCGAAAAAAAAAATAAAAAATTAAAATATGATTTTAAAACCATAAATATCAGGCATTTAAAAGCATTTAATGTGTTCGAGAATAATGCATAATCAAGTTAAGCCATCATTTTGGAACAACGAACCATTGCATAAAAGTGAAATTAAATAGAACACAATGGAAGAAAATAAAAGAAATGAATTATAATATTATTAATAAAACCTCAGTGTCTCAATGACGGAGACCATTTGCAACATGTACAAGATGGTTGTAATAGTTAGTAAATCTTCTTCCTCAAAGCTACCATTCTCCAGCCTCCCCTCAAATGAGAAAATTCAAGGTTTTTGTATACAAAATGTTGTTAATGGTCTTACATAACGGTTACATAAGCATTTCTTTAATATTATAATGTAAAGGGAAAAACAATAATCTCTAATAACTTTGAAACTTTAATCTTTTCTCCACAATTGGAAAGATGTGTAATTTATTGTTTGGTCTTTTATCACATGTTATTCCAGTGTAACCCAATTTCTACATAAAACAAATTAGAGTTAATCCTTTAGATAATTAGATAACAACTCATAAATAAAAGCAGTGAATGTTCTCTCTTTACTTCACCAACATTCTTTGTAATATAACTTTTTCACACACCTTTATTTCTGAAATGACTTTCCAAAACATTATAAGGAGAATAATTGGGTGAAACCTCATACCTTATGCTCTTTCTCGAATAAATTCTTTCTTGACCTAATTCCTGCGGTAAATTTGGGTAAACCCTTTATAACAAAATTATAAAATTCGGCTTATATAAGTTTGTTTGATGGTTTTCATAGTAAAACATCGTAAATCCTCCTCAATTTGTAGATAAACCTCTAACTTCTAATATATATGTGTGTGCGCGTGCGTATACACATATATATTCTAAAAGATAGATCTAATATAACCTAGGTATCAGAGCCACTTTAAATTGATGGTTCTTCTTTTACATCGGGTGAGGATTAGGAGATGGCTTAATGAACTCTTTTTGGCCTGATGCATCGTGATCCTTGATCTCATTTTCAATTAATGGTTCTTATTTGGTATTGGGTGAGAAACTACCCGTGAATTAATCTCTTACTTTGACATGATGGCATCCCACTCCACTGGAGTGGGGTTGCGTATGTTATTTCAATGAAATATTTAATACTTGTCCTAGGTTTAATGCAATAATGCTTATTAAATGTTTAACATGGGGCTTATGCAAACTTGATATAATGTTTTGGAAGCTTCTTCTTTTTCTTTCTTTTTTAATAAATATTTCAATATTAAAGCATCCATTAAATGTATTTACGTGAGATTCCATTGCATATTTGATAAAAAAGAGCCTCATATGAAAAATCATAAGGTGAATTTAGTTCATGTTCTACAATGCGTAAAACTATAACGAGAAGATGTTTAATATTATTATTATTATTTTCTTTTTAATATTTATGCTTTAAAACAATATGATCTACTCGAAGGCCAACATGGTTAAATTTCAAAGCTTTTTGTTTAAAACAATATGTTTTGTTGTGTACTATGAGATTCTTATGCAAATATTTATGTTTTTTTGGTAATTACCCACTTGGATAGTAAACTTGATAATTTCTTGAAATTTCAAATAGAACCATAAGTTTTGGAATATATCTACATAGGTAAACTGAAAATTCCCTTGAAATTTTGAATATGTTTTAATGAACTAGTTGTGAAGCTAGATAATTTTAATAATAACCTCTTGAAATTTGACTTGAGTTTCAAATTTACTTTGACTTATGATTTTACAGTGCATATGAATAGTAAAAATGGAGAGAGGTTTGATAAGCTCCTTACACAATAATTCTAATAAATTTTGAAGTGTATGAATTCAACATTTGTTAAGAAATTCTTTAATACTTTAAGTGGAATTTAAAACATTTACTTCCATGTTTTACATCATAATTTACCCACGAGTAACATTTGTAAAATTATGTTTTCTAATATGTATTACAAATATATATGCACATATATAAGAAGTCAACTCAATCATTCAAACACCAAATTTTAAATATTCTTAGTGTATATCTTTCCCCCTTTTTTGTGTACAATGTTTTCCCATTTTTAGGAGTTCATAGTTAGCAATACAAATGTTAATAATTTTTAATGATATGCATTAATTAATTAACTTAATATTTAAATTGTTTGTATTCTAAATTTGTATGTGATTTATAAATTTGAAATCATAATAGAGTATTACATATGCATATTTATAGTGTGACATTCATTTAACGTCACTTAGTTATAAGCCTTACTTAGGTTTATTCTAATCTCTTAAGTGTTTTATCACAAAAATATGAGAGAGAGTCATATGATGAGGGAGGTGTAAGGCAAAACCGATGGAAAGGGCTAGTTAAATTGGGGTTAGGTTAAGCACCAACACACAACATCATGTGTAGATCCTGACGTACATTGTTCAGGGGGTGTGGACCCTGTTATGGGTGGTTGAGGGGTTGTACCGGTCTCAATGATCGGTGATTAACTCACAGGTGGAGCATCAACACTGCTACCAATGGCGACCCCCATAGTTGTAGCATGAAGATCGTACTCCACCAAAAAATTCTGTAAAATAAAGAGTTTTTTTTTTAATTTTTTAATTTTTTAATTTTTAATTTTTTATTTTTTATTTTTTATACAGGATGACATAACTAATCATAAAAAAATAAATGGGATAATTAAATGAGTTTCTTACCCCATACTGAAAAACTTGATGCAACAAGGTTTTGATTTCAGCTTTTATGTCGTCTGTCTGAGGCTCAATCAGAACTAAAGAATTAGGTTTCTTGTTTGCTTTGATTTTAAGCTTCTTTATTACTTGGATTGGATCGACATACATACAAATTGCTTCATTAGTAACCTCTTCCTCATGAGCATTTGTGGACTTCTTTAAGGTTGGTGCCTTCCCCTTATCACCTTGTTTATCAAATAAGTGTCATTTGCAATTCATCCACGATTAATCGTCATTATATTAATAAGAAAACCATTATTGACATATGTCTAAATTTATATAGAAACTTCACATTATATCATGGCCAATATAAAAGGTTCTAAATTAAAAAAAACTTCATCATCTTGGAAGGATCTTGCAAGAGGCATTATGACATGATCAATATATATTCCATATTGTATAGAAACAATACTTTAAAAAGGATGAAGGAATGCATTTGCTCAAGTTGGTCATATGTATAGTGAATCTTCCATTTAGTTATATGATGCCTAAAAATATCAATTTGACTTACTTTATAATGGATAAAATGCTACATGTATATATATATATCTCGTGGTTATATTATTTTACGTACAACTACATTGATGTTTACTTGTTGTGAGGTTGGTGCCATTTGACCTTGATCAACTTGACACAATATTTTAACCATGGTGTATTAAAATGTTTCCTCATATTACAAGATGTCTGACAATATATTGTAGTAAATAGAAATCATGACATACAATAGACCTTGCTTACAAGTTGGGTAAAATTGAATACATACCACCCCCATAAAGCAAAATTTGTATTTATTCTATTCAAATTGTAATCAATGAGCGACTACTGATTTAATGGAACATGTGAATACATGGTTTCCTTGACGTCCCTCAAATATGCAATTGGGTTGCTTATTTGTGGTGACGGGTTGTGTACTATTTATAAACCCTACAATATTCCCTGCTGCTTTTGGCCTTCCATCAATATACATAGTTGTGCCTTTATTTTAATCATTGCCTTCTAGTTGTATATAATTTGCAGCCACTCCATATCTTTGCATACTTTTGGTATATTAGACTAGGCGTACCCAATCATTGTAGTTGTAACAGGGTTCTACATACCCCATCAATTCAATTAATTCACCGCAACATACCTTTATGCCATCCATGGAAAATAGCACCAAAAAATGTAATGACAATGGGGCAATGCGGTATATCTTTTCAGAGACAAAAAAAATCAGTGTTTAATTTAGGAATATCCTTGGATTCCCATTGTTTCACTAGATGTTTGTACCTCAAGGGCACTTCAATGTCATCTATGCTCTCGTTTCATAAGAACATGAGCCTCCTTTAGTGAGAAAAAATTCCACTTTCTATAGAATTTTCTTCTAATCTGTTCACCTCTAGTTGATCTTCACCTCCTAGACGAGGTAGCAGATGTTTGGTCAATTTATTCTATCCTACCTAAACTTCCATCACTCGACGAAGATAGATGTGAAAAATACCTGTTTGGTTGAACATCCTATAACACTCCATCAAATGACAGAAATTATTATCAAGTGTCATAAGGGATGTTGAGAAATGTCTCGACGAAAGCACAAGAACATTATATTAGTACAAGTGAGTTACAATGAAGTTCTTTGCATTTAAAATATTCAAGTATATTTAAAAACTTTAGAACTTTAGAACCTATTCATCCCAACCAATGAACTCACTTGATAAGTTGAGAACTCAACATAATCTGATAGCATTTAATCTTCCATTACATGAAATTACCCACACACTTTGATATGTGAAGGATTTAACTAGTTTCGGTCTTCATAATTGTCATTTGACTTATGTCATGATGTAATTCTTATGTATCTATCAAAAGAAGGAAGAAAATGGTTTTTGTAAAGCATGGGTTTCATGCTCAAGTCACTTTGTCATTAGGTCAAGCATCCATTGAATGATAATAGGGTTTTTCATGAGTCAAGAGTCCTTGTCATATTGTGAAAGAACCTTTCAGGATTTTGTATCAAGGAAAGAAAACTTATTTTGAAATTAGAAATGTCTAGAAGGCTCCCAAGACCAAGTCGGCTAGTCAAGAAAAAGTCAGCCTAGAGAGGGTTAATGGAGCCTCTTGGAAAGGCTATATAAATATGGATCTTAGATCTATTAGGGGACAAATCAAGATCTCGAAAGTTTGTAATTTGTATTCTAATGTTCACATATGTGAATACCCTAGGGTTTATAGGGTTTCCTGGGGTTCAAAATTGCAAGAGGTGTTGCAGGTTGCCTCGGTGAGCACGAAAGGCTAGAAGATCCATCACCTTGAAGAGATCTTGTTTCTCTTCCCTTGGAGATCTTGTTTCGCTTCCCTTGGAGATCTTGTTTCACTACACTTGGAGGACTGGACAATCTCATCATGCAAAATATATCATGAACCATAGTTCTGTTGTTGTCATCATGTATTATCAGATGAAAATTTGTCCCAAACTGAGCGAGAAACTCAAAATGGAAACACAATTGGTGTTTCTCCTATGGATTAGTTGAATCAACATGATCCTGTTTGTTGGGAAATGTAAATAGTTTTGGTATTCATAATTGTACTTTGTATGACGTCATGATGTAATAACTATAAATTGGTCACAACAAGAAAGAAATTTGTAAAAAGAAAATTTTATAAAGCATGGGTTTCATGCTTGAGTCTTTGGTCAATATGTCAGGCATCCATTTGCTATCTTTAAAATTAATAACACATAAAACATGATCAAATTATGTCCAAATTTGCATTATAATTAATGTTTTTGAATGTTTATGTGATGCTAGAAAGCAATTCTCATTTCTCTTGTGCATGTGTACCTAATACTGAGATAGAATAGGTGAGGAGAATTGATAATCATATTAAAATTAAATCTATTATATGTTCTCTTACTTATGGCTACTTTTCCTTTTGGTTACAGAGCAAATGCCTAGTAGCCTAATATTTTTGTGGGCATGATCCTCATACTCATTTTTACAAAGGTGCTTGCCCTCTATGATTTGATTGTGGGCATTATTTTATCATCATGAGTTGGTTAGTACAAAAATGACTGGTACAAGTTTATAATTGATTTTTTTTGGCTTTTTGGCTTTCAATAAAGAAAAATGATTTACGGAAGAATGGGTTTCTTGCCCATTGATTATTTTATTAGTTTTTCCACCCATTGTGTGCCCTAGGGTTTTTACAAGGTATAGGTTAAGGTCATGATGTAAAGTCCCTTGGAGGGCTCTAGAATCAATGTAAAAGAAATTATTTTTGAATGTAAAAATGACAAGAAACCACCAAGTGATGGGTCAGTGAACCCACCAAGTCAGCCCCACAAGAAGGCAGTTGCACCACACCAAGAGGCTATATATAGAAGATTCATTTTACTTTCAAAGACTGTAATAAAGTTCACATCCCTTGAGAAGTATGAGATAAATCAGAGCCAAGAAGAGGATAAAATTAGCAAGGAAGAAGAGAAGGCTTCGTATTCTTTTTTGGGCACCTTTTCTTGTTTTGGCAAGCTTGCACATGTGAGAAGGGAAGCTACTTTGGTTCAGATTTTGGCCTAGAAAAGAGGATTAATTCGAGTTGAAGAGAGAAGCACTATTATTTGGGTGGCTGGCCTATCACTTGGTGAGTTGTTTAGATCAAAGGTCTAGAAGTCTTCCTTGAGAATATATAAGAAGAGAAGTTTTTTGGTTTTCCCCTATGGAGGGGTTTTTCCCTGGCGAAGAGTCTATTTCTAGTGTCCTTGTTTTCATTGTGATATTCTTTAATTGGCATTGTCTTGATGATAACAAACACAATATAATAATATTGATATTGGGCTAATAATATCACTTCATCGATGCATAGTCCATCACACCTCTGTTAACTACGTTTTGACTCGTGCTTACAACTTAATTCTGTGACACATGACTGACATAAGAAGTGATAGACATACACATTACAAAAAATTTCCATCTAATTTCTTAGGGCCAAAGAGGTGGCCTTGAGAAAGACTATTTATTTAAAAAGAAGAACACACATTGGTAAGGACCGGTGATTGGAAATTATTTCTTATTAAATGGTCTGTTAATTCCCAGGGGATTCAAGGCCTTCATTAGTATGGAGGGCTTTAAAGGCATAATAATCACTTTACTCTAAGATATGATTAATTATTGATCAATGATTTTGTTTAGAGATTATGTGTGAAACTGATTGTTATTTATTATGATATTTTTGACTTGTAATTTATAATGGATATTTTTTATATATTGTTTAAGGCAAATTAGTTATAGAATGGGGAATAAATAAGGATGTATGCCACACCTCTACTTTTAAAATAATGATTGATGTTTCATGTTAATTATGTGAAAGTAATTGTACTTTATTTTGATATTGTTTACCTATCATATAGAATGGATATTTTTTACATATTCATTATTAATATGGAATTGATCATAGAATGTGGAATAAATTAGTATGCATATCAATGAGTCATGAATGAAAACATCACTAAAAAGTGAAATGTGATATTCTAACTCATGAATAAAACACATAATGATAAAAATGATATTTGAATGAGAGCTATGTTCGATGCATAGATGTTAGTGGTTAATATTAGATAAGTATTGGCATATATGTGTATGTGTGTGTGTTATGAGCATGAGACTTATAATATCGATCAAACTAAGAAAATTGAGAATATGAATAACCTACAGGAGCCCATACCTATGACAGAATGTTTGAAAGATCTTATGAATATGGGTTAAGGACAATAAAGTACCTTAATTAAACCTATACTAATTAACATAGACTTAGTCTACCACTTGAAGCTAGACAACTGTGCAAATAGTTGAAGGATACAAGCCTTATAAATTGTCAAAATTTGAATAACCTTAGAGCGATATTACGACATTCAATGATTGTTGGGATAAAGCATGAGGCAAGTTGATAAACCATCCCATGAAGCATCAAGATTTTTCTCAATATAGAGACTTGTGCCATGGTGAGTGAGGCCACTCACACACCATGAAGGGGAAAACTAGGGCTTGTGAGCGAACAAAGTTTGATTGATTATTTAAGCACGAAGAAGGGAGAAATTGTGCCACAGATGAAGAAATATCAAAGGAATAAAATCAATTATTTATAGGGTCTGTTTACATTAATAGAAATTTTTGCACAATCGTCTTGTATTGCACATATTTCCATCAATAAATAAATAAATGGTTATTCTCAATTTTCATGCATTATATAAGAATTGGTGTCAAATTGATACATCAAGATCCTCGTTGCAACGAGGTCAATGTCATAAGGATAAGTGCATTGCTATTATCATCATGTAGAGACATAAGTGTGCCAAGTCACTAATGTACATATAGATTATTGCATTAAAAATCATACTACATGCATAAGATTGACTGTCTATGTCACTACCATGGTGATAGTGACATAGACTGCTTTCTCACTTTCTTGATGATCACTATAATATGTCAAGAATATTGTCAATTGTCAACCCTAACATTACTAATATAGGGTTTCTTAGGGTCACTATTCATATGTCCTTTAGAGCTGCCATCATTTCATATGAGTCATAAAAGAGACTTGTCAAGGAGATCTCTATCATTTGAATGTTTGAATTAAGATTCCAAGCCTCCTTAGGGTTTCACTTTAGGGTTGATGATAACAAGATCTCAACATATATATATTAGAAAGAATGTGATATTGAGAAAATACAAGGTTTTGATGCCATCAACCAAATCATAAATTAAAGACTTCCATACTGTAAGTCGATGCCATGCCAAACAAACTTTATATTGAGGTCATATGTATTTGGTATAGAAGCCATAATTCTCAGAGAAGACATATTATATGAAATGTATAAATAATCAATGCGAAGATTGCATGCAAACTTCCATCACCGAGCCAAAACAAAATTTATATTGAGGTCATATGAATTTGGTATAGAAGCCATAATTATTAGAGAAGACATACCGTCCCCCCGAATTGTATAAATAATTGATGCCAATATTGGATGCAAAATTCCATCACAGAGCCAAAACAAACTTTATATTGAGCTCATATGTGTTTGGTATAGAAGCCATAATTCTCAAAGAAGACATACCATATGAACTGTATAAATAATCGATGCCAAGACTATATGCAAACTTCCATCACAGAGCCAAAACAAACTTTATATTGAGGTCATATGTATTTGGTATAGAAGCCATAATTCTCAGAGAAGACATACCATACGAATAATAAATGCCAAGACTATAAGCAAACTTCCATCATAGAGCTAAAACAAACTTTATATTGAGGTCATATGTATTTGGTATATAAGCCATAATTCACAGAGAAGATATACCATACGAAGTGTATAAATAATCGATGCCAAGACTGTATGCAAACTTCCATCACGAAGCCAAAACAAATTTTTTATTTATGTCATATGTATTTGGTATAATAATTCTTATAGAAGATATACCATACAAAATATATAAATAATCGATGCCAAGACTGTATGCAAACTTCCATCACAAAGCCAAAACAAACTTTATATTGAGGTCATATGTATTTGGTATAGAATCCATAATTCTCAGAGAAGACATACCATACAAACTGTATAAATAATCGATGCCAATACTGTATGCAAACTTCCATCATAAAGCCAAAAAAAACTTTATATTGAGGTCATATGTATTTGGTATAGAAGCCATAATTCTCAGAGAAGACAAGCCATACGAACCGTATAAATAATCAATGCCAAGGTTGTATGCAAACTTCCATCATAGAGCCATACATACCGTAGTAGGTTAATACAACTATGCATATGGATTGTTCCATCTGAATTATATGAGAATACCAAACCATAGTGCCATCCAAACTGTATAAGAATATCATACAAAAGTGTCATCTGAATTGCATAAGAATACGATACAAAAGTTTCATCTGAAATTAAAGTCACGGGTAAGGGTTTCAAGATTACAATCATGGGTAAGGGTTCACCCCATTGCAGGTAAGATGAATAAGGGTTTCGAGCTTACAATCCTGAGTAAGGGTTTTGAGCTTACTCTGTCAAAACATTTGTAGATTGTAAGCTAAATTTTAAGGCTTCTTTATTCTTTGAATCAGAAAGAAAATTTATTCATTAGATTGAGATCTCCCAAGACAATGCTCTTCATCTACAAATATGCATGTGTTCTAGAGACCCTAACTGTAATAGTATCTCTCAAAGTGCATATGCACGGAGTAACAATCACCAATCTTCTAATGGGTATGTTTGCAACAATAATACTCCTTGTCTAGTGAATCGGTGAAAACATAAGCATAAGTCTTAATGAGGTTCCATACAACGATCGTAGTGCGAGCGGGACGAAGTCCTAACACTCGACCCCTATGATGACAAAGGCATGAAACATACGAGATGAAGAATTACCAACTTACAATCATAGGTAAGGGTTCACCACGTTGCAAGTAAGACGAATAAAATGTTTTCGAGCTTACAATCATGGGTAAGGGTTCACCCACATTGTAGGTAAGACGAATAAATTCCCTGGGTTGAAATAGGTGGGAAGCTTTGAGGCAGGTAAATGATTGAGAATGATAAGAGAGCAGGGGTTGAGATTACAATCATGGGTTAAAGTAAATGAGTCGTCTCTTAAAAAAAATAGCAAATAGAGGAACTCCATTTCAAACTTACTGCCATATTGAAGATATGTGTCAAATGCTTACCCGATCGAATTCCCTCGTGCTCACTGCTCTACCCTACTCGAATGCCCTCGTTCCCACTGCTATGCCCTACCCTCATGCCCTTAGGTCAAGTGCCCTCATGGCCTCCTTGAATGCCTTCCTCCCACCCTATGGAATTCCCTCGTGCTCTCTAAGACCCTGATTATGGCACGCTTGGCTCTGTTGTGAACCTATATAGGATTATGCCCTCCGCACTATTGATTATACATTATATATTGTATTATATATAATATATATATTGCTCTATTATATAATATATATTTTATATATAATTTATTATGTATTATATATTATATATTATCTATTATATATTATATTATAATATATTTCCTATGAGTGGTGCAATACCTGGAAGTAGGTTTGTCCATTTTCACTTAACCGGTGGATGGAATTTAGATTGATTCCATGCTTTCTCACATTGAGTACTAAGCTAGGGGAGTTGGGCGACCGATAAGCCAACATGACCACATAGTAAAAGTGACATGCTAATGCATGATTATTTAGTAAGTACGAATGTACCCATGTATATATGACACTCAAAGGAAGCAGGCAACCAGTCCAACAATCATTCATTATTCAGGAGTTATCTTTGCTTTGTCACGAGAGTGACGATAAAGAAAATTTTAAAATTATTTCAAAAATTATCCTAGATGAAATTATGTCACACTGGCATAGGTGAGAGCACAAATTTTCACAAAAACACATGAAAAAATCCTCATGTCCATTCTTAAAGAAATTTATAGAATGTGGTATAGGATTAATCTTAATTAAGATTAATGAATTATCTCTAAATTGATTAATAGTGGTCAAACAAACTTAGATGATGAGTGGGTCAAAAAAATCATAGATGAATTTTGTGAGGAGCAAGCAATAGAAGAAAGGCATCCCTCGATGATGTTAAAATAACATTTTTTGAAAAATTGTATGACTAGTTCCTCATACATAGTACTGATCAGGTGCTCAAGTTTATGCTAAAAAAATAAAAGTGTCAGAATATTGTCAAACTTAGCTTCAAATCGAAGATCTCATCATTTTGAATCCAACGGTGCAAACGACACTCAAATTTGAGCTCGTATGCAGAAGTTAGATCAAGTCAAAGTTCATCTTTGACTTGCCCACATGGTAGGATTGGATGATGTGGCAAGTCCTTCAGCGAATGAGGAGGCGCCAATTGGCAGCCCACCATTGGCTCTCGCATATCGCAAATTTCAAGTTGCAAGGTGGAAAAAGGTGTTACAAGTCAGCCCGGGCAAGTTCAAGGTTGCGATGTGATAAGGCCATCGCAAATCACAATCTCAGATCGACAATGGGAGAACAAGTTAGAATCGTCCCCCGGCAGGTACCAAGTTGCAATGCGATAAATCATAGATTGAAATCGCAACTCACAGGAAGAACACGTCCCGCTTTATAACTGTCGTCGATTCTCCACCGAATTGTGAAATGTGATAAGACCCTGACGCGAGGTGTTTGTAAATCGCAGTTTAATACCATCGGGTTCGCCGATATCGCAATTGCAACATTCTGTCATGTTAACAAGACCTTTAACCCGCTAGACTTCGACGATTGCGATTTGTGATATGGCCGACAAGTTGTGTCTCGCGGTGCCGCCAAATTCTTGCTCAGTTAGCATATTTTGGAGCAAATTTGATGGATTACGTCGGTTTTAGAGCAATATTTGGAACAAATAGTGGGAGAAATAGGAGAAGTAATAACTTCTTTAGTTATTATCCAAATTGGATGCAAAAAGAGGCTAGATAGCCATTTTTGGGCATTCTGAACTCATTGAGACAAGTTTCAGAGGCATTTGACAACTGTAAACACATTTTTGTTGTAATTTTGAGCATAATAGAGAGGCCCAAGAATTAGAAGCTGGACTAAGGAGACGTAGCCTAGGAGGGGTGAACTCCTCATCAAATATTTGTGTTGTGTGTTGTACTTTGATGTTCTTTGCTTTTATTTTACTGTTGTTCAACATAGGTTTTATGTTAAGTTGTTTAAACATTTACATAAGAAACTCTCATGGGAATTAGTTAATTAAGCGAACATGGTGAATCCTTAAGCACTTTATAAGAAAATGATAAGAATCTTGGGTTTTATTTTGAATGGGGAATTAGCACAGCATTACTAATCTGCTCCATTTCATATCAAGTTGGTATCATAACACTAGTTTTTGCTTACTAGATTTTATTTGTGAAAGAAGGATTTAATTGTTTACAAGTTTGTGTCATTCTAACAAGGTTAAAACTCAAAAGAGGAGAAGAGAAGTTGGTTGAAAGCCCTATAGTTGTCTCAAGTGGAAGAAGAGCAAGGTTTCCAAAGTCCTCTACACGAGTACATCCTCAAGTTGCAGAAGTTGCAGTTGAGTCTTCAGAGACCATGTCTCAAGAAAGAGAACCTACCATGACAGAAGATGAGAAAACCTTCAAAAAGGCTTTATTTGATATGACATAGATGGCAAAGATCCTCTATGAAGAGAGGAATAGCAGATTGCAAGGAGAAAGTTCCAAACCCCCCAAAGGAGAAGGTTCTTTAGGAGAAGGTAATGGAAAAGGAGGTAATGGGGATGGAGGCAAACCTTCACCCTCTCCACCATATTCTTCATCTTCTACTTCACAAGCATATTCACACTCTTCCACTAATACAACCCTTACTCATACTTATCATCATTCTACAAAAGGAACTGGTAAATCACCTTTTCTAAAGCTTGATGTTAAATTCGAGTTGCCTATGTACAATGGAGAAGTTAATGCAAAAAAGTTGGATAACTAGATTCGTCAGTTGGAGGTGTATTGTAGAATTCAAAACCTTCAAGAGGATGATATCAAAATTCAATTGGCTTCATTGAGAATGGAGGGTGCAACACTCATTTGGTGGGAAGAAAGGACTCAAGATGAGATCAAAAAACATGGTAAGATCTCTATTACTTGGTCTGATTTCATTGCTGCTATAAAAAGACAATTCTACCCTTTAGCCCATATGCAAAAAGCTATCATGAATTGGCAAAATTTCAAACAGTTAAAAGGTCAAAATGTGAAAGAGTATACTCAAGCATTTAGGAGAAGAGCTCTTATGCTAGGAGTATACTTATAATCACAAGATACTTTGGTAAAATATATACGAGATTTGCATAGCTATCTTCGACACACTATTCTTATGTTTAATCCCACGAATCTTGATGAGGTTTGTGTTCAAGCTACACACCTCGAAGCAAGAGGGAAAATGTACAAGAAGAAGGTAATAAGAAGCCATTCCAGAGTGATGGAAAATGATTTTTTTTTAAAGAAAGCATAATAAAAATGATTTTGTTAAGAAAGAAGGGGAGAAACCCGTGTGCAAGAATTGTTCCAAAGAGGGTCATGATGAAGCACGTTGCTGGAAGCTTCATCCTGAATTATGACCAGAGAAATTTAACAATAAAGGGAAAAAAAGACAAACATTGTTGTACAACAAGACTTTGGTTCTGAATGACGTGATGAATCAAAGATTGCAGCCATAGTCACTAAGAGAAAGCCATGGCAAAAGAAAGCAAAGAGGAAGTCGTGGCAAGTACCAATGCAACAAATAACTCCAACAAAATTTCAAATTAGGAAATAGAATTGAGTTGTTCCACATCCGAGTTATTTCCAAACGCACCAAGATTAATACGTTGTTTAACAGTGGATCCCACACAAATTTAATTTCTACAGACTTGGTCAATAAATTGAATCTGGAAACCGTGCCTCATCATAAACCGTATCCGTTGGGTTGGATAACTAACGATGAAATCTTTAGGTCACAAGGAAATGAATTTTTCAAGTTTGCAATTACTGCCAATTTCGTTGATGAAGTCGAATTAGATGTAGTGCCGCTGGATATTTCTGGAATTGTGTTGGGAAGTCAGTATCTGTATGGCAAGAAAGTTGTTTTCCATAGATTTGACAACAAATATCATTTATTCAAAGACGGAGTGGAGTATATTGTGAGAGCCCATCATAGGAGGCTTAATCTGTGTTTGGAAAGCACAGGGAAAATGAAGCGACTGGTCAATTCCAATAAGAGTCTCGTGTTCCTTATGATCAAGCAGAAGAATGGCGCGGAACATGAATCCTTTGTAGGGTGTGATGTAAAGTTGAAAGCTGAACTGTTTGATGTGGTCAATCGATATGGAGACATGTTTCAAGAACCAAAAGGATTGCCACCAAAAAGGGGAATTTAGCACGAAATTCAGCTACAACAAGACTGTCCACTCTCAAACATTGGTATGTATCGAATGTCAATTTTGGAAAGTGTAGAAATTAAAAAACAAGTCTAGAAATTGTTAGATAAAGGAGTAATTCGTCCCCCTACTTCACCATGTGGTTCACCAATTGTTTTGGTACCCAAGAAAGATGGAACCTAACGCATGTGTGTAGATTATCGAGCTTTGAATAAAATTACTATAAATAATCAATACCCACTACCCAAAATAGATGATTTGCTGGATCAATTGAAGAATGCAAAATACTTCACTAAATTAGACTTGAGAAGTGGAATCATCATGTTAGAATAACTGAGGAGGATATTTGGAAGACCGCTTTTAAAACTAAACAGGGATTGCTTATTGATTGGTTATGCCTTTTGGTCTTTGCAACGCTCCAACTACATTCATGAGAGTTATGAATGATGATTTAAGATCCTTTCTTGATGAGTTTGTAATTTTCTATTTAGATGATATTTTGATATTAAAGGAATCATGAGAAGAGGATGTCAAGCATGTGAAGAAAGCGTTGGATGTCTTGAGGAAAGAAAAAATATTTATGAAGATGTCTAAATGTGAATTCGGGAAAACTTCCTTAGTGTATTTAGGCCACATAGTTGAAGGAGGTAAGTTGAAGATGACCCCTCTAAAGTTTCGGTCATTGTGAATTGGCCAATACCCAAATTAGTCACAGAAGTAAGGAGTTTTCTAGGAACAACGTAGTATAGGAAGAAGTTAATTGCCAATTTATCTTCCATAGCATCTCCACTACATGCTTTGACCAACGTGAAGGTTGCCTTCCAGTGGGGAGGAAAACAACAAAAAGAATTTGATGCTTTAAAACAAAAGATCAGTTCAGCCCCATTTTTAGCATTACTAGATTTGAAACAACCATTTGAAATACAAACGGATGCAAGTGACTATGCCATGGGTGCAGTTCTTTTACATCATGGTAAGCCCATTTCATTTCATTTTGAGATTTTAAATGGTGTTGTTATTAACTATCCTACATATGATAAATAGCTTTATGCATTGGTGCAAATTGTGAAGAAATGGAAGCATTACTTGATGGGTAAAGAAACCATTATTCACACTGATCATCAACCTTTGCAATATCCGCAATCTCAAACAAAATTGCAACAATCAAGGAACTTTCGTTGGATGGGATTTTTACAGCAATTCCACTTGGTAATCAGGTACAAGAAAGGTATTTATAACAGAATTATTGATATGCTTTCTAGACCGATTGTTAATGTAGACATTTTACTCAAGAATCATTCAGTTTTTCCTGGAAGTTATTTTGAACAATATGCACATGATGCTGACTTTCAAGAGGTATATTCAAACTTGATTCAAGGCCACCAAGTTGAGGAATTAGACTACCATGTACATGATACTATATTGTATCATTTGGGAAAACTTTGTGTTCCACAGGGAGAGAGAGTAAATGTCACAAGCGAAGCGCACACTTCTCTTATTGCTGGACATTTCAGTATAAGTAAAACAATGGCAAATCTTCAGAGGTATTTCTAATGGCCTTGTATGCTTGAAAGTGTGTCACATTTTATTAGAGGTTGTTCATTGTGTGCAGTCAGTAAGCCTAGTATTAGGAAACTAGGATTGTACACACCACTTCCAGTGCCTTCACATCCATGGGAGAGTGTTTCTATGGATTTTGTAGGAGGTATTCCTTTATCAATAAAAGGTCATGATTATTTGTACATAGTCGTGGATAGGTTCAACAAGATGTGCATATTAGTTCCTTATAAAAAAAAATTACAGTTGAACAAACATCTCAACTTTTCTTTCAAAATGTATGGGTTCATTTTGGATTACCTACTTCTATTGTAAGTGATCGTGATTCCCGATTTGTTGGGAATTTTTAGTTCAGTTTATGGAACTTGATGGACACTAAGATGAAGAAAAGTACAACCTTCCATCCGCAAAGAGATGGTCAAACTGAAGTGGTTAATAGGACAATTATTCATTTGCTAAGAGGATATTGCAGCAAACATCCTAAGCTATGGGATGAACAATTGCATTATATTCAACATGCTTACAACCGAGCAAAACACTCTTCTACTCTAACTTCGCCTTTTGAGGCATGCCTTGGTTATTTTCCTAAATCTCCCTTGGATTTCATCATTGAGAAAGATGTAGTTGTAGATGGACATAGCGACCTAGACAAAGAAAATAATTTCATTGAGCAAATTCAGTTGATTCACCAAACAACTCAAGAAGAACTAGAAAAGTGTCAAGGCAAGTATAAGACAAGGCATGATAAATATCATGTGGATCATTAGTTTCAAGTATGTGATGAAGTTTAGCTATACATTAGCAAGGAAAGGCTTCAAGGTGAAGGTAAAAAGCTAAAACAAATCCGTTATGGTCCATTTAAAATTCTGGAAAAGATTGGTAATAATGCTTTCAAGCTTGATTTGCCTTCATATATGCAAATTTATTGCGTTGTTAATGTTGAGCCTCATTTGAATGAAGATCAAGGAGAAAGTATACAGATTCCATCAATTGCATATTTTTCTCCAGAATTTCTTGATGAGCTTCAGCAAGACACCATACTTGACAGAAGAACGAGGTCATCAAAGAGGGGAAATCTTGATTATCTTCATGTGGGTCTCAAAGGTACAAATCCATCAAAGACCAAATGGATTGAAGAGGGGAAGGTGAGGGAACAGTACCCTCATATGTTCAATAACTAAATATAATCTTTTGCGGTCCAAAAGCTTCCAGTGGGGAGGAGTGATCAGGTGCTCAAGTTTATGCTCAAAAAATCAAAGTGTCAGTGTTATGCAACCAACTCACAAAATAGAAGAAAGAGATAGATCAACGACTTAAAACGTAGCCTCTTCGAGGGGGAAACCTCCATTACGTTACACAAATGAATATTTCTTGAATGATTCAAATGACCAAAACCTACCTTCTATATATAGGAGTCTAAGGGGTCACAATATAATCAAAGTCGGCATAACAATAATAATATATGGGCACAACAATAACAATAGTGGGTTTCTATGGGGCACAATAATAACAATGTGGGGACAATAGGGGCACGACAATAATAATAAGGTGATACAATGACAATAGTAATGGGGGAATCACTAGTATTATAGGGACCTAACATGGCCCTTTCCTTCAAAAAAGTGTTTTCCTCAATGCTCGAGTAGTTCTGGATGATTCTGTATAAAATTCTCATCCTCCCATGTGGAATCTTCAGTGGCTAAGCTCTTCCACTTGATGAGATACTATGAAATTGATTGATTTCATAGTTGTCAAGTTTTTGTTTCTGTGACTTCTTCAGGTTCCAATATGATTTTTCTTTCCTCGTCAAGTTCTGGCAATATTGTTTGAACTGGGAGCTTGTCACCTATAACCTTCTTTAAGCATGAAACATGGAAAACTGGGTGCACTTGGGAAGATGCAAGAAGCTCCAATTTGTATGCCATAGTACCAATCTTTTACAACACCTTGTATGGACCATAATACTTTGGTGATAATTTATTATCCTTCTTAGCTTGCTTGAGGGCCATTTGTTTGTATGGATGTAGCCATAGAAATACCCAGTCACCTACATCAAAACTTCTTTCTCTGCGATGTTGATCTGCATGTTGTTTCATTCTATTATGCGCTAAAGTGAGGTTATCCTTTAAGAGTTGGAAAACCTGTTGTTGATGCTCGATGTGATCTTACACTGCTTGAACCTTAGAATTTTCTCTTAAATATGTTGTGATGGATGGTGGATGATATCCATGAAGTGCCATAAATGGGGTCATTTTTGCTGTAGTGTGGAAGGAAGTGTTATACCACCATTCAGCTAAAGGCAACCACTTGACCCATTGTGTTTGTTTATCAGATGCAAAGCAACGAAGATATCCTTCCAAACATTTGTTCACTATCTCAGTTTGTCCATCAGATTGAGGATGATAAGATGAATTATGAGCTAACTGAGTACCTAGGCAAGAAAATAATTCAGTCCAAAAATTTCTAGTGAAAATGGGATCTTTGTCGCTTACAATAATCTTTGGGTTGCCATGTAGCTTTTGAATTGTTTCCATAAATGCAATAGCAACTGTATGAGCTTTAAATGGATGAGATAATGCACAAAAGTGTGCATACTTGGTAAGTCTGTCAACTACCCCCATGATGACACTATTTCCTTCAAATTTGGGTAAACCTGTGATAAAATCCATTGAAACCTCCTCCCAATGTTGACTTGGAATGGATAAAGGTTGTAATTGTCTCAACTTTATTTTGTTGGCAAACCAAACATTCTTCCACAAACCTTTGAATATCATATTTAAGGCCAACCCAAAAAAATTCCTTCTCAACCCTATGGTAATTTTTTAAAAATCCTGAGTGCTCTCCTGAGAGAGAGGTGTGCAATTCCAGAAGAATCTTTTGTTTGAGTTGGGAATTCTTACAGAGGTATAAGCGATCTTTGTACCATAACGAATCACATTTCTAGCTAAATGTATCAGATGTATTGGGATCTTGCTGCAACTTTTGAATGAGTGCCACACTTCTTTGTCATTATTCCATTCATCCCTTGCTTCGTTAATCCAATCTGGTTGAATGATAGAGATGGCACAAAGCAATGATTTCACATCCTCATCCTTTCTTGAGAGTGCATTTGCGACAACATTTTTCTTCCATTTTTTGTATATGATTTCAAAACCTAACATCTTTGTGACCCTTTTTTCTGCTCTTCTGAAGATAATCTTTGTTCTAAAAAGTATTTAAGACTATCGTGATCCTTTTTTACCTTGAAGTGTCTTCCCATTAGGTAAGGTCGCCATTTCTTAAGTGCGTGTAGCATTGCCAACATTTCCTTCTCATAAATAGCTTTTTGTAAATACTTTCCTTTGATTGGATGACTTTCAAAAGAAACAAGTCTTCCTTCTTGCATTAAAACAACGCCAACCCCATTTCCTGAGGCATCACATTCCATAATAAAGGTTTTTGTGAAGTCTGGCATAGCTAAGACTGGCGCTTGGCACATTGCCTCTTTAAGATATTTAAACGCCTTCGTTGCTTCTAGAGTCCAAGAAAATGCATCTTTCTTCAGTAATGTTGTTAGAGGTGCTGCTATTTTCCCATAATTCTTAACAAACTTGTGATAATACCATGTCAACCCGAGAAATCCTCACAGATGCTTTATGGATGTGGGTATTCTCCATTCTTTAATGGCTTTAATTTTTCTAGGGTCTACCTTAACACCTTCATAAGATACAATATGACCCAGATATTCCACCTCCTGTACTCCAAAGAAACATTTGGAGGTTTTTTCATATAATTTTTTATCCTCCAATAGTTTGAGCACCCTGTCAACATGTTGAACATGATCATTCTGAGACTTGTTGTAGATTAGTATATCATCAAAAAATACTAAAACAAATTTTCTAAGGGTGGGTTTGAAAATGGAATTCATCAAACCTTGAAATGTAGAAGGTGCATTGGTAAGGCCAAAAGGCATGACCAAAAATTTATGACGACCCTCATGAGTTCTAAATGTTGTTTCTGGAATGTCTTCAGTCTTCATTCTGATTTGATGATACCTTGAACGAAGATCCAACTTGGTGAAGTAAATTTCTCCATGTAATTCATCCAATAATTCATCAATGACAGGAATGGGAAATTTATCTTTAATAGTGAGCTTGTTGAGCTCCCTATAATCCGGACACATGCACCATGATCCATCCTTATTATGAACCAATACTACTAGAGCAGAGAAAGAACTTTGACTAGGTTGAATTATACCAGCCTCTAGCATTTCTGCAACCATACGTTCAATTTTACTCTTTTGGGCATAGGGATTTTTGTAAGGCCTGATGTTTGGAGGAACACTTCCTGGAATCAAATGAATAGAATGATCATGATCAGGAATAGGTGGGAGGCCTTTGGGAGTCTCAAACTCCTTGGAATGATCATCCAAGACGTTTTGGAGATCTAGAGAAATAAATGATTTCAATGTGAGAACTTCTAGTGAACATAATTGTGAAATTATGCCTCGTTGTTCATTCTTTAGAAGCTTTGTCATGCCATTAGAGCTGATTATCTTTCCCGTTTTCCCCGCGATACCCATTAATTCAACTTCCTTTCCTTCCCAACAAAATTTCATGAAAAGTTCTTGAAAATTAAAAGCTATGATACCCAAATATTGTAGCAATTGGATTCCCAGTACAACATCAATTGGACTCCTAGTACAACATCATCACCACCCATTGGAATAGAAACCATAGAACTATTCAATACATATTCTCCCATGGATAGCTTGATATTATGGAACTTTCCAGAGCAATTTATGGTTCCTCCATTTGCAACCATCACTTGACACTCTGGTGCTGGATATAGGAAGCAATTCAATTCCTTGGCTATCTTACAATGAATAAAATTATGGGTACTACCTGAATCAATCAACACTATTACCTTTTTCTTCTTGATATGTCCTTCCATCTTGAGAGTTTGAGGAGTAGTAATTCTTGCCAATGCATTACAAGATATGGTTGGATTCATTTCTTCTTTCTCTAAGGTTGATTCCTGATGTATATCCTCTTCTTTTGACATTTCTTGTTCCTTTTCTTCCTCCTCTTCACAATCTATGTAAAATAATTTCTTCTCAGCACACTTATGACCTTTAGTGTATTTGCTATCACAACTGTAACAAAGCCCCTTTGCTCTTTTTTCTTCCAATTGTTGTGGTGTCAACCTTGTAGGTTGTGGAAGGATAGGAGCAGCAACACTTCCATCTTTATAATTGTGAGTGGTATGCTTCCTTGTTGCCATAATTTTGCTTTCAATTTTTCTTGCTAACCTGAATGCCTTCTCCAATGGATTAGGTTCCCAAAGGCAAACCTCATGTTGGATGTTATCCTTTAAAGTCCCTATGAAAACATCAATCCTATGCTCCTCTGGAATATCATTTACCCTTATATTCAATTTTTGGAAGTCCTCAATGTGCTCCACCATTGAACCCTTTTGTTTGAGATTTATCAATTGGCTAAAGAAGGTGTTGCTCTTTGTATCCTCATAATGTGCTATCATTTCGTCCGTAAAAATTGACCAAGTGACAATTTCTTTACGAGAGCAAAGCCATCCATATCATACAAATTGATTGGGTTCCAAATATAAAGTGAAAATGCGTACCTTTTGTGTGTTTTGCACATTATGGAGATCGAAATATTGTTCCATCTATAATATCCATGTTACGAGATTCTTGCCATCAAACTTGCTCATATCAATCTTTGTAATGTGGTGAGTTTTTATTCCAACGTTAGAGTCTATGAAATCATGATTAACATTTCTTTTGTTCTCATCATGAGTTTCCTCTACTACCTTTTCACCATTAGGAAGCCTTTCTTGTAGCAACTTTGTCAAACCTTCCTTCAAACCTTCCACGTCTTTCTTCAAATCTTCAATATTGTCATTCTTCGAATCATGATTAACATTTCTTTTGTTCTCATTATGAGTTTTCTCTACTACCTTTTTGCCATTAGGAAGTCTTTCTTGTAGCAACTTTTTCAAACCTTCCTTCCACCCTTCCATGTCTTTATTCCAATCTTCAATGTTGTCTTTCATACCATTGATTCCATTCTTCAAACCATCCATCTTAGCTTTTGTTACTTTTTGTGAGATAGAAATTTGTTACACTTGGTCTCGTAATTTTGATATATCATGTTGCATTTCTTCCTCTTCTTCATGTGTCATAGTAGAGATTTCAGGGTGCTTAATAGGCGTTCCCATTTTCTTTCTTCGGGGCATCAACTAATGATAATTTTCTTCACTATTCCCTTTTAATCACTTCAAACTAATTTTTCGAACAAGACTTTTGCAAATTTTTAAAAAGAATACACACCTTTTTTATTTATTTGTAGGAGCTTGAAACTCAATCTAATGTATCTTTGAAAATTTCAGATATCCAAGGTCTGAAAAGCGAACTGTGGCATCCCTCTGAGTCCTCTTTCCAATGCCACCAGTCTAATCAAAATTGGATTCTCTAAGAAAGAGTTATGTCGAATCTTCCACAATGACCTAATTATACACTTTTTCAGTAGGGCGAACTTGTACGACGTGACACGTGTCACTATTTCAACCTTCGGACCTGAAAATTATACACCGAAAACTACATTCTGTCCTCTTTCTGTACCTTCTTATGAAATGTCAATCTGATACTCAGAGAGAAAGTTATGACTATTTTCCCACGATCACCTGTTTGGGATGTAATTCAGGATCCTGCAAAAACCCTAACTTTCTTGGATCATATCTCCGAAACTACAGCGAGCGAAGGTCTGAAATTTGGACCCGAGGGTCATCACGATTTCGGCTCAAATGGGTTTTTTTTAGCTTTTGAGACCTCGTAGAAACAAATTTCTAACGAAAATTCCACCATGAATTGTTTGAAGCAGCAAAACCCTAAAATCCAAAGCTCTAATACCAATTGTTATGCAACCAACTCATAAAATAGAAGAAAGAGATAGATCAATGACTTAAAACATAGCCTCATCGAGGGGGAAACCTCCTTTACATTAGGCAAATGAAAAATTCTTGAATGATTCAAATGACCAAAACCTCCCTTCTATATATAGGAGTCTAAGGGGTCACAATATATTCAAAGTCGACATAACAATAATAATATAAGTGCACAACAATAACACTAGTGGGTTTCTATGGGGCACAATAATAACAATGTGGGGACAAAAATAACAATAAGGGGATAAAATGACAATAGTAATGGGGGAATCACTAGTATTATAAGGACCTCACAGTCAGAATCTTGTCAAACTCAGCTTCAGATCGAAGAGCTCGTCATTCTGAATCCAACGATGTGAACGTCACTCAAATCCGAGCTCGTATGCAGAAGTTAGAGCAATTCAAAGTTCAACTTTGACTTGCCCACATGGTAGGATTGGATGATGTGGCAAGTCCTTCACCGAATGAGGAGGCACCAAGTGGCAGCCCACCATTGGCCCCCGCATATCGCAAATTGCAAGGCGAAAAAAGGTGTTACAAATTAGCCCTGTCAAGTTTAGGGTTGCGATGCGATAAGGCCATCGCAAATCGCATTTGCATATCGGCGAAGGGAAAATAGGTCAGAATCGGCCCCCGGTTGGTACCAGGTTGCGATGTGATAAATCGCATATCACAATTGCAACTTGTAGGAAGAACAAGTTCCACTTTATAACTACCATCAGTTCTCCGCCGAATTGTAAAATGCGATAAGACCTCGGACACAAAGTGTTTGTGAATCATAGTTTAATACCTTTGGGTTCTCTGATATCACAATTGCGGAATTTCATCGTGTTAACAAGATCTTTAGCCCGCCAGACTTCGCCGATTGTGATTTGCGATATGGTCGACAGGTTATGGCCCGCGGTGCGGCTAGATTCTCGCTCAGTTAGCGGATTTTGGAGCGAATTTGTGGAACAAATAGTGGGAGAATTAGGAGAAGTCATAAATTCTTTAGTTCTTATCCAAATTGGATGCAAAAAGAGGCTAGATAGTCATTTTTGGGAATTCTGAACTCATTGAGACAGGCTTTAGAGGCATTCGAGCATTGTAAACACACTTATGTTGTAATTTTGAGCATAATAGAGAGACCCAAGCATTGGAATCTAGACCAAGGAGACGTAGCCAAGGAGGGGTGAACTCCTCATCAAATATCTGTGTTGTGTGTTGTATTTTGATGTTCTTTGTTGTTATTTTGTTGTGCTCAACATATGTTTTATGTTAAATTGTTTATAACATTTACATAAGAAACTCTCATGGGAATCAGTTAATTAAGAAAACATGGTGAATCTTTAAGCACTTTATAAGCAAATGATAAGCATCTTGGATTATATTCTAAATTGGGAATTAGCACAACATTACTAATCTGCTCCATTTCAGATCAAGTACCCACAATAATTCACAAATTCTTGATTGGCCAATTCATTTGGAACATTGTTGAACCCCAATCTCCACTAACAAGACTAAATAGTACCTAATAGAAAAAAGACAATCTAGGTGGGAATATTTTTAGAATACTAGTTGAAAAATTGCTCAAGAATCTTAGGAATACTTTAGAAATGAATGGTTAATTGTGGTACCTTTCTCAACTAGTAAAAGTAATTTTGGCTTTGTGGTGGGAGGGTGAAAATTTGTGAGAATGCCTAAAATGGAGTAACCTTAGTTGATACACATTGAAGAGTCATTATGTTGAGGAAAATGAGGAATTAATCTACAAGAGAGTGAGAGTATTCACTATATGAAGAAAAAAATAAAAGGATACTCAAAAGAACGCAATAATACAAGACAACGATTAATATTCAAAAATTTGGAAGGGACAAAAGCCAAAAGAACGGCATATAGATGCATGATGTTGCAAACCATAATCAATCCCAAAGAAAAAATCCTCAACAGTGGCAAGTCATTGGAGGGATAAATTAGTTTGATGACTATATAGATGTCACATGGGAAGAATCCATGACATTTCCTAAGTTGAATGAAGATATAAAGTTGGTAGAGGTAATGATTGTCTTCCTTTGATTGGTAAAGAATGTTGAAAGCATAGAGGTTGAGAGTTAGGCCATATGATATGTAATCATCCAAATCCTTATGTAACAATTCGTCTATGTTTAATAATTCCTCGTGTTTAAGAATGATTTTGGGGACATTTAAAAGTATGTTCTTGACGATCTTCATAGTGGTATCAACTAGAAAACCATGTAAAAGTGAGAGGTATGTTGTTCCTTGGAATACCTCAGAAAAAGTGAAATTGGTTAAATATTGAAGGAGATAATAACATACTACTCCACATAAAAGGTATTAGAATTATACCCCTTATATGATTCACTGTTTGAGGAGGATACCTCAATTTTTTTTCAAACATTGCAAGGAAGTGATGCAACCACAAACAAGACATTTTACATACTATAAAGATCAAAATTGTTAGATCGATGAAATAAACCTTCTAGTAAAATCAACCAAAGTTGATCAATTAAACACTAAGAAACCATTGACTATCCTATGACTAGCTCCACCTACTACAATATAGTAAAAAAAACCTCCTCCTTAAACAAATGTTGCACCACCATCTACACCTCTACGACGGTGATGAAGATATTAATTATCATTGGTTCATATGTGAGAAAAATTGGGTTGTGATGGATATACCACACACAAAGCAAAGCAAATTGAAAAGTGTGTTGGAGAATTAAAGAAAAGAATGTTAACATGATTTATGAATTTTAAGGAGAATTAAACAAAAACAAAAACAAAAATGGAAGTGAAGGAATTTTTTTTATCATTCCTTATAACTCAATATATCAAACATTTAGTAGCACAAAACATAAAAGGCACTAATTAGATGCCTTGTGAACTTGTGTTGGAATACGAGAGGTTTATATATCTTCTTAGCCATATCCCATATATAATCAACAAGGACTTGCTCATAGAATGGTTCATAGCATGCTTTCTATAAAATATAAGGAGTACTCATGAAATAAAAACTTTCCAAGATGCCCTAAAGAAAGAATAACATATGGAATGATATGAATATTGGTCTTTCCAATCATCATTTGATAGAAAATTTGAATAAAAGCTTGAGATGCTTGAAAATTGACTTATAGACTTGACCCTTTAATGAAGTGGCCTATGGTGTACAATATGTACAAATGAAGGTCACTCTAATTAAGACTTTTGCAAATATACAATTGACTAATAGAGACCCAAGCATTAGCCTAAGTAAAATTTATATATTTCTACAAGATATGCCTAAATATTACGAGTCACAGAACAAAAGATTGTCCACATACTTTAAACAATGCAAAGCCAAAGTTGTGTGCTATTTGTTGAGAGGAAACACGTTCTATTCAAGAATGGTGATGAAGCACCATGGATTGAAAAAGATTTTGTGATTAATAATTTAAGTGTTGTAGTGTTTCTATGGTGAGTTTTCCTTAGAAATTGATGTGTTCATTATTTATGGCTATTTAATTGATTATATTTATGTTTACATTTTTTTATGAATTATAAGGGTGTATTAATAATTTATGCTTGTGAATGGATATGAGTTGTTAAATCGGTTATATTAGGCTTGGAATATGTGAGACTTAGCTTTAGGAATTCATGGAGGATGGGTATAATTGAAGATCAACATTTGGGGGGAATTCCAATTGAACTACTAAATCCTATGGAAACTAAGTGAATCAAATCAACTATGTGTGTATTTGGAGAACTCCAAACAAGTTTTAGATGATAAGTTTGTTCAAGGAATTTTATTACTGCAAGTAATAATGAGAAGAACTAAGTCACCTTTAAAAACGTTTAATGAAACCTAGAATAAATATTCTACGTGATCAATAGAATGAGCACTATAAATGGATATAATAATATATAGATACTAATAAATATTTATATAAGGTTTCATACCATGAAATTTTTTATGGGACATTGTTTATCAAGTCTTAGTTTTTAAAGCTTTATTAAACCACATCTACCTAACCGTCATGTCGCTTGGTTCACCGGTCGCCCAACTAGCCTAGTACAAAGAGATGGTGATAATGATGATTTTGATGATGACAATGCTGGCAAAGATGACGATGAAGGGTAAGAATTTTTCCCAAATGGAAGGGTAAGGAGTTTTCTCAACCTTTGGACTACGAAGTAAATTATAAGCTCGCAATTGGTAAAATTTATTCAGTGAGTCGTATTTGAGTCTCAAAACCCTCCCATATCATCAATGCATGCATCTACCATAACCATGTCAAATTTCAGTGCATACGAGCACAAACTGAAAAAATTTCAATGTTGGCCCCATTCTCAATTCATGGGCAATCGTCAGCCGACATTGCTTCTTTTGTGCAGGTGCCCCTTCCCAAGTCAGGCCAACCCACCAACTCATCTCGCGGGTGCCCCTATTAGGTAGGTGCCTTGGTGTGCGCAACATGTGATGCCCCCATGGGTGCCCGCATGCCCCACCTTTGTGCGGGTGTGGGCCTGATCCAGGTGGATGTTGGTGGCCACCCACCTATCCCATTTGGACCCCCAGAACAGTCTCTTTCAGTTTTTCAGTTTCCTTAATTATAGCACAGTTTACTATTTTTAGCAGTTTTTCGGGTCCTAAATTTCCGGAGCCGTTTTGAGGCCCTAAACGACGTTTTTTGGGAAATCTACGCAGTTTACTACTTTTAGCAGTTTTTCGGGTCCTAAACTTCCGGAGCCGTTTTGAGGCCCTAAACGACGTTTTTTGGGAAATCTACCGCCAGTGGTTTTTTTTATAAAAATCATGTTTTTCATCGTAGTCCTCGAAGAGATCTTTCCAACGGGCTATCATGCGCGTCAAACGGAGATAATACGACCAATTCGCGACCCCGGAAGTTGGCTGTCCAACTCACCCCAAAATGGGGCCCACAATTTGGCGTTTCATCTTCTAGGGTTAGGTTTTGGAATGTGAAGGGTTTTCCATTGTTTCTCAATAATAAATAGGTCTTCGAGCCTCATTGTAAACACAGTTCGGAACAGTTCAGAGGCATGTAGCCGACACATCTCTTCTCAGAGATAAGATACCATCGCTCTAGCTGGGTTATTTCTCTTTCTATTTGTAAGCATATTTCAGTATTTCCCATTAATGAAATGAAGTATTATTTCCGCTACATATCTGTCTTTATGGTTATCTCTATATTTTATTGCGTTCCTGTTTAAATCCGGATCAGGGCCTCCGCCCTGCCATGCAAATCAATGAACACAAATCATTAACTCATCAATGACAACAAAATATTATTATTTGTTAGTACCATGCTGCATAATCAATTAATTATAAACCAACTTTTAACACCTAAACATTAATTTAGTTAATTTTATAAAAATCATTATGAGACCCCCTTGCCGGAACTCTTTTCATGGGCAGTCATGGGCTAAGATTACTTCCTTTTTGCAGGTGCCCCTTGGCAAGTCGGGCCAACTCATCGAATGGGCGCTCTGGCGTGCATAGCACGCAATGCTCGCATGGGTGCTTGGGCGTGGCCAAGGCGCGAGAGTTCGCCCTGCTGTGCAGATCAGTTAACACAAATAATTAGTTCATCAAATTACAACAAAATGCCATCATTTATTATTTCCATGTTGCATGATCAAGCAATTATAAACTGACTTTCAACACCTAAACATTAATTTAGTTAATTTTTTAAAAATCATTATGATACCCCCTTGTGGGAACTTTGTCCATGGGAAATCATGGGTCGGAATTACTTCTTTTGTGTGGGTGCCCCTTTTCAAGTCAGGTTGACCCTCCAACTCATCGCACGGGCTCCCTAGCGAGCCCAGCACGTGATGCCCCCACAAGCTCTCAAGCATCCTGCCTTCGTGCAGGTGCGCCTAGGGCATGGGTGTTCAACCTACTGTGAAAATCAGTGAACACAAATCATTATCTCATCAATGACAACAAAATATTATCATTTTTTATTTCCATGTTACATGATCAATCAAATATAAACCAAATTTTAACACCAAAAGATTAATTTAGTTAATTTTCTAAAAAACATTATGAGACCCCCTAGTGGGAACTTTGTTCACGGGTAGTCATGGGCCAACATTACTTCTTTTGTGTGGCCGCCCCTTGCCAGGTTGGGCTAACCGACCAACTTGTCGCACTGGTGCCTTGGTGTGCCTAGCACGTGACGCCCTATGGGCGCCCCACCTTTGTGCGGGCATGCCTAGGGTGCGAGCGTTCACCCTGCTATGAAGATCAGTAAATACAAATTATTAGTTCATAAATGACAAAAAAATATTAGCGTTTGTTATTTCCATGTTGCATGATCAATCAAAACCTGACTTTTAACACCGAAGCATTAATTTAGTTCATTTTCTAAAAATCATTATGAGACCCCCTTGTGGGAAATTTGTTCATGGGTAGTCATGGGTCAAAATTACTTCTTTTGTGAGGGCGTCCCTTTCCAAGTCAGTTCGACCCTCCAAATCATCACACGGGAGCCCTAGCATGCCCAACACGGGATGCCTCCATGGGCGCCCTGACACACCTCCTTTGTGCGGGCGTTTGCCCTGTTGTGTGAATGAGTGAACAAAAATCATTAGCTCATTAATGACAACAAAATATTATCATTTATTATTTCCATGCTGCATAATTAATCAATCATAAACCAACTTTTAACACTGAAACATTAATTTAGTTCATTTTCTAAAAATCATTATGACACCCTCTTATGGGAACTTTGTTCATGGTTAGTCATGGGTCGACATTACTTCTTTTGTGCAAGTGCCCATTTCCTCTGGGATCATATCTAACAACATATGACCAACCTACTTTACCTGGAACGTCTACATAAAATACATATTCATATTGGCTTAGAAGAACAATTGCTCTGATCCTGGCTCAAGATTCCTTGTATCAACCATGGTAAATCTGTTAGCATGCTCAATAACAGTTTTATTAGGGTCACGTTCATGGATTATTAGTCTAAACCATTTGACATCGAACACAACTATTTTGAAGGATTCAAAGTCACACTCAAGTATATCATGCATAAACCCATATTATTGATTCTTAGAGAGTTCTGGATGTTTTTCACCTCTAGAGGAATCATTGATAACTTGAAATAATAGAATTATCCTACTATTATATTTTTTCATGTTTTCATCCAACCTTTTGATGCGAAATTTTCAGTCATTGCACCACATTTTATTGTGGTGTTTCAACTGCAATACATCAAACACATAAAAAATGCATTGTCATTTGATAAGCATGCATATTTATACTTTCAAAATTTGGAAATTAAGAAAAAAACACGCCATATGCATCAATATAATGGTAAAAGAACTAAGTAGTATGGGTGAATATGCTTACCTGATAAGCTTTTAAACCATATGATAAATCAATTTCCCTTTGTGTAAGATTGATATCTCCACTACGTTGAGCTTCTTTGACCTATGAAGACACACCATACCATGATGACCTACCGTTATTAGCTTATTTGCATCGTTCAATCCATACCTTCATCTAGTATTTATTATTTGCAATGTATAAATGCATTGCATCCCACTCTCGACCGACTGTATTAAAATAAAACAATTCACACCACACTATATATATATATATATATATATATAATATATATATATATATATATATATATATATATATATATATATATATATATATATAGTTACCATGTTAACCTTCATAATAATGGATTATTCAGGAAGACTAAAAATTAAATAAGTACATCTGCTTGGGTGGCTCAATTGGAAATGGTCGTGGAAATGAAGTCTCACCAAACCAGAAGTATTGGATTCAAATCTTGTGCTATCCCCCCGATCAAGGTGAGAAGTTGGACATGAGGAAGATGTGGCCCTACCAAGCTTACAAAAAAAACGATATACATAAAAACAATAAATTCAAATGTGTTATAAATCTCCACTATCTACTTACATCTCATTTTGATAATTCTAACTTTCCCCAATAGGTGCTCCCCTTCAAAATCATCCATGGAGTTTACATCCCAAAAGCGATCCAATACATTAATACGTTTTCCTATTTCATCACTATATTGATGAATATAAACCATGGTTTGATATACCATATATCCCTCTACCATAAAACCCTCATGACATGCTCTTTGTCTAACCAAATCCTTTAGTGATTTCAAGTTCCTCTCAACCATCCACATTGATATTGTGTGTACAGGTCCACACTTTTCAATCTCCTTGACCTAGTGTATGAGGTAGTGTTCTTGTGCATTGAAAAATGTCGGAGGTAGATACTTTTGCATTTCACACATTGTATGACGAATTTTTTTTCTCCAATACTTTATATATTCTTTATCGATTTATTTAGATGACAATCATCTACAAATGAAACAAGCAAATCACAGGTTTCAACAAAAAAAAGTATAATATAGTACATGATGACAAGAAAACACATGTAGTAAAAAATATGCGACTAAACAACTTATTGAACAAATTACACTTTGCACATAAATATCCACTTACCTCATCTATTTTCCAAGATCATATATAACTTGTTTGACATTGTTGTCAAAGTTTTCTAGGAGAGATGAAGGTAGAACATACTATAACAAAAATAATGATCGATCATTATTTTTTCCCAAATTAGTACAAAAAAACACTAATTAACACAATGTTTCACAATTGTATCAAATATATATGCACCAAAATAATTACCTTAATGAACGTATGCCAATCATGAGTTTTTACCCCACCTAATTCACCTTTTGTTTGTTAGAACATTCTTTACGTTTGAAGAAAATCTAGTTGGAAATTTATTTTTTTCAATAACCTCTTTAACATGATTGTTTTTCTGCTCTGTCAATAACCATGGAAGGGTGCTTATATTTTGGCCATCTCCATCGCTATTTGAATGAATCGCACTTTGAAATGCATGGTTAGCCTCCATAATGTCATTACAAATCTTCACATTTTTTTCTTTATCTCTCCTTCCATCTAAGATTCGCCATAAGTTCTTTGTTACATTATTCTCAATGTGTATTATATCAAACAAATGAACAATTTATAGGTGCTCATAGTAGGGGAGTCTATTTAATTTCTCGATATAAAATTTCATTCTTCGTGGAAGTTCCCTATTATTAATGCCTTGACGACCTACAACGTGAATCATTGTTAAATATATTATAATAACAATATATCTAGTCAATTAGTACAGTGAAGAAAACACCATAAAAAGATAAAATAATCCAAACATATCATGTATATTGATACATAGTCAATTCGATACATACCTTGAGAGACTCTATTATATTGAAAATTCCATGCACGAGGTGTCATTCTCCGTGGTCTTATTCTAGTCTCTTCTTTCAAATTTTTTTTTTTTTTTTTTGTTCAGTACTTCAGTACCTATGGTTCTTAGAAATGAAGTGCATATACTCATCAAACACCTCCATTCCTAAGCTTATTGGACGACAATATTTCATCTTAGGACCAAAAATTGAACAAGTAAATTTACACTTTGTTTGAAGACCTGCAATAAATGGAATAATTTTTATATCAATTATTCTAAGTATGTACAATGAAGTTCGAACTATTTAAAAAGCAGAATTGATATGAACTTCATAAAATTAAACATTATTAAAGTGCAGGGCAACGTTATAACATACCAAATAAATGTTTTAGCCTTGGGGCATCGTGAATTGTCCATACAAGCATTGCATGGAATTCAAATTCCCTTTGTGCAACCACTGGTCTAGAGATATCATACATAGTGACACTGTTCCATAACTTCACTAACTCATTGTTAGGTCCCTATAATACTAGTGTATTCCCTTATTATTATTTTCATTGTACCCATTATTGTTATTGTTGTGCCCATTTTGTCCCCATATTGTTATTATTGTGCCCCATAGAAGCCTGCTATTGTTTTTTTTTTTTTTTCTAAGTAAAACTGATCTATTAATAAAAACATAATGTACAAAGAGGCACCGGCCTCTGCGGTACTGGGTCAGTTATATGACCATTTTAAACATCAAGCCTTGAAATTGTGACTGCCCCAGTTGGGGAAACCAGTCCGAGAATGAGGTAAGGAAAGTTCATTTTGCCCTCGTAGGGGCTACAGTTCCAAAAATAATTTTTTTTTTTTACCAAAAGACTGTAAATTTCAGTAATACATCCATAGTGAAACCCACTGTTTAGCTCAAAATTCTCCACAGTGAAACAGCTCATGAGAATCAATGCTCGTAACCCGAGCTGGAAGCGAAATTCAAAATTAACCATAATAAAAAGAAAATAAGCAAACCGAACTCAGGGCCCGACACGTGACCTGGCATGCAGCAGCAAGGTGGCTTCTGTTGGTGTTTCCTCCACGATTGGACACCAGCCATATTCTTCTGAGCCAGTATCCATTGCATGCCCGCCACCTGCAGTGTCCTTCGTTTGAATTCCTTTGTCCTTGTGAGTCGCTTCGCCTCCTAGAGTCTGCTGTCAGCTGCTAGACGAGTTGTCCCTGTCTCTCAGCAGGTGGCTGGAGCTCGGCTCCCATTGAAAGATGCCGAGCTTTGGTTTGGGGCAAGATTCAGTGACCTCTCTAAAATCCACCATGACGGTGGCAATGATGAGCGGCTTGTCCATGGAGCAGCGAAACTGGAATTGTGCTTGCTAGGAGGAAGCAATGATAGCGGTGTGTTGGGCGAATCCCCCTGACCGCCGAACCTCGCGGGTGCCCAGTCTGCCGCGGCCGCTGCAGGTGTCCGGGTATCTGCCAAGGAAGCGGGAATTGGAGGGGCTTGGGGGAGGGGATGCAGTCGGGGATGTGGCGACAGAAGGGGGCAGAGATGAAGGGCGAGTGGCGCCAGCCTGACTTCCACCTCGCTTGCTTCTCATTCTATGGCATTGGCGCATGATTCTTCGTCTAGAAAGCTACAGCGGGCGATGAATTACAGGGTCAAGCGGCGGGCTAAGAACGACAGAGGGGCTGTTGTAAGGAGCAGGGGAATTCAAATCTGGACCAGAGGAAGGGGTCGAGAGCGCAGAATGCAGGTGGAAAAGAGAGGACTGAGAAAAATGGTGACCATTGCCCAGGTCGACGCAGCAGAGGAGTCGGCAACGTCTTCCCGTAGCAGTGCGAAGGCTCGGCTCTGCTACAGAGGGATGGCAAGAACAACTGAGAGGCCGAATGGGTGAATGCAGGGGGCTTTGCTCCATAATTCAGAATTTGCAGAGAATTTCTCGATTTTCCAAATTGATTAATGGCGCCGGCCAAGGAGCCAGGACTTGCCTTAATTTCCCACAGGGGAAGGCGCAGGTTGCCATGCTGATTAGCCACCTGCTTGTCCAGTGGCCCATGCGCATTAAAGACTTATCTAACACCCACATCCGGGGAGAATCCCGCTATTGTTATTGTTGTGCCCTTACATTATTATTGTTATGTCGGCTTTGATTATATTGTGACCCCTTAGGCTCCTATATATAGAAAGAAGGTCTTGTCATTTGTATCATCCAAGAATTTTTCATTTGTGTAATGTAAAGGAGGTTTCCCTCTCGAATAGGCTACGTTTTAATTCCTTGATCTATCTTTTTTTCTATTTTGTGAGCTAGTTGCATAACAATTGGTATCAAAAGTTTGGATTCTAGGGTTTCACTACTTCAAATAGGTCATCGTGTAATTTTCGCTATAACATTTTTTCTACGAACCTTAAGAATCTGAAATTAAAACCCATTTGATATGAATCGTGCTAAACCTTGTGACCGAATTTCAGATCTTGTCATGCTATATTTTCGGAGATATGAACTTAGGAAGTTAGGGTTTTGGAAGGCTCCTGAATTCGATCTCAAACATGTCACCTTGGGAAAATCGTCATAACTTTTCCTCTGAGCATCTGATTAAAATTTCGTAAAAAGTGACAGAAAGCAGACGATTGCAGTTTGTGGGGTATCGTTTTCAGAACCTAAGGTCGAAACAGTGACACGTGGCACATCGTACAAGTTCGCTTTATTGAACCATTCTATAATTAGTTCATCGCGGGAGATTGGGCATAACTCTTTCTTTGGAGATCCAATTGAGATCAGACTTGCAGGGTTGGAAATAAAACTCAGAGGAATATCATAGGCTGAAATTTTAGAACTTGGGGATCCAAAATTACAGAGTTACAGTCATTTCAAGATCAAGCTCATACAAAGCGAAAAAGAAAAGATGTGTATTTTTTTTAAATTTGCATAAGTTTTGTTTGATAAAGTAGTTTGTAGTGATTCAAGGGGCATTGTGAAGCATAATTATCATTAATTGATGAACAAAAGAAAGAAAATGGAAACACCTAGTAAGCAACTTGAAATATCTACTATGACACATGAAGAAGAGGAAGAAATGCAACATGATATATCAAAATTACAAGACCAAGTGCAACAAATTTCGCTCTCAAAAAAAGTAACTGAAGCTAAGATGGATGATTTAAAGAATGGAATGGAAGATAAGATGGATGGCATGGAAGCTAAGATGGATGGTATAGAAGCAAAACTTAAAGGCAACATGGAAGATTTGAAGATAGATTTGACAAAGTTGCTACAAGAAATTCTTACTAATGGAGAAAGGGTAGTAAAGGAAATTCATGATGAGAACAAAAGAAATGTTAGTAATGATTTCATAGACTCTAACATTGGATTGAAGACCCATGATGTTCCAAAGATCAATATGAGGAAGTGTGATGGAAAGGATCCCGTTACATGGATACTACAGATGGAGCAATATTTCGATCTCCATAATGTGCAAAACACACAAAAGGTACACATTGCACTTTATATTTGGAACCCAATAAGTTCTTATGGTACCAATGGATTTGCTCTCATAAAAAAATTGTCACTTGGGCAATTCTTATGGAAGAAATGATAGCACATTTTGAGGATACAAAAAGCAACACCTTTTTTAGCCAATTGATAAATCTCAAACAAAAGGGTTCAACGGTAGAGCACATTGAGGACTTCCAAAAATTGAATATAAGGGTAAAAGATATTCTAGAGGAGCATAGGATTGATGTTTTCATAGGGACTTTAAAGGATAAAATCCAACATGAAGTTCGCCTTTGGGAACCTGATTCATTCGAGAAGGCATTTAGGTTGGCAAGAAAAATTGAAAGCAAAATTATGGCAACAAGGAATCCTACCACTCACAACTATAAATATGGAAGTGTTGTTTCCCCTAGCCTTTCGAAACCTACAAGGTTGACACCACAAAAATTGGAAGAAAAAAGAGCAAAAGGGCTTTGTTATAGTTGTGATAGCAAATACACTAAAGCTCATAAGTGTGCTGAGAAGAAATTATTTTACATAGGTTGTGAAGAGCAGGAAGAAAAGGAACAAGAAACATCAAAAGAAGAGGATACACACCAGGAACAAACCCTAGAGAAAGAAGAAATGAATCCAACCATATCTTGTAATGCATTGGCTGGAATTACCACTCCTCAAACTATCAAGATAGAAGGACATATCAATAAGAAAAAGGTAATAGTGTTGGTTGATTCAGGCAGTACCCATAATTTTATTCATTGTAAGATAGCCAAGGATTTGAATTGCTTAATATATCCAGCACCAGAGTGTCAAGTGATGGTTAAAAATGGAGGTACCATATATTTCTCTCGAAAGTGCCATAATATCAAGTTATCCATGGGAGAATATGTGTTGAATAGTCCAATTATTTCCATTCCAATGGGTGATGTTGATGTTGTACTAGGAGTCCAATGGCTACAATCTTTGGGTACAATAGCTTTTAATTTTCAAGAACTTTTATTGAAATTTGTTTCGGAAGGAAAGGCAGTGGAATTAAGGGGTATCACAGGGTAACTGAGAAAGATAATCAACTCTAAGGACATGACAAAGCTTCTAAAGAAAGAACAACGGGGTGTAATTGTACAATTATGTTCGCAAGAGCTTCGCACATTGGAATCATCTATTTATCCAGATCTCCAAAAAGTCTTGGACAATCATTCTAGGGTATTTGAGACTCCCAAAGGCCTCCCACCTATTCGTGATCATGATCATGTTATTCATTTGATTCCAGGGAGTGTTCCTCCAAACATCAGGCCTTACAGATATCCCTATGACCAAAAGAGTGAAATTGAACGTATGGTTGCATAAATTCTAGAGGTTGGTATAATTCAACCTATTCAAAGTTCTTTCTCTGCTCCAATAGTATTGGTGCACAAGAAGGATGGATCATGGCGCATGTGTCCGAATTATAGGGAGCTCAACATTCTCACTATTAAAGATAAATTTCCCATTCTTGTCATTGACGAATTATTGGATGAATTGCATGGAGCAATTTACTTCACCAAGTTAGACCTTCGCTCAGGATATCATCAAATCAGAATGAAGACTGAAGACATTCTGAAAACAACATTTAGACTCATGAGGGTCATTATGAATTTTTGGTCATGCCTTTTGGCCTTACCAATGCACCTTCTACATTTCAAGGTTTGATGAATTCCATTTTCAAACCCTTCCTTAGAAAATTTGTGTTAGTATTTTTTAATGATATACTAATCTACAAGTCTTGGAAGGATGATGTTCAACATGTTGACAGAGTACTCAAACTATTGGAGGAGAAACAATTATATGAAAAAACCTCCAAAAGTTTCTTTGGAGTACAAGAGGTGGAATATTTGGGTCATAATGTATCTCATGAAGGTGTTAAGGTGGACCCTAGCAAAATTAAAGCCATTAAAGAATGGAAAATCACCACATCCATAAAGCATCTGCGAGGATTTCTCGGGTTGACAAGGTATTATCGCAAGTTTGTTAAGAAGTATGGGAGAATAGTGGCCCCTCTAACAACATTACTGAAGGAAGATGTATTTTCTTGGACTCCAGAAGAAATGAAGGCCTTTGAACATCTTAAAGAGGCAATGCTCCAAGCACCGGTCTTAGCTATGCCAGAATTCACAAAAACTTTTATTGTGGAATGTGATGCCTCAGGAAATGGAATTGGTGTTATTTTGATGCAAGAAGAAAGACCCATTTCTTTCGAAAGTCGTCCAATCAAAGGAAAATATTTACACAAAGATATTTATGAGAAGGAAATGTTAGCAATACTACATGCACTTAAGAAATGGCGACCTTACCTAATGGGAAGACACTTCAAGGTAAAAATAGATCATGATAGTCTTAAATACTTTTTAGAACAAAGATTATCTTCAGAAGAGCAACAAAAATGGGTCACAAAGATGTTGGGTTATGACTTTGAAATAATATACAAAAAAGGGAAGAAAAATGTTGTTGCAGATGCACTCTCAAGAAAGGATGAGGATGTGGAAGCATTGCTTTGTGCCATTTCTATTATCCAACCGGATTGGATAAATGAAGCAAGGGATGAATGAAAGAATTACGAAGAAGTGTGGGCACTCATTCAAAAGTTGCAGCAAGATCTCAATACATATTATACATTTAGTTGGAAAAATGATTTGTTATGATACAAAGATCACTTATACCTATGTAAGAATTCCCAACTCAAACAAACGATTCTTATGGAATTGCACACATCTCCCTTAGGAGGGCATTCAAGATTTTTAAAAACTTACCGCAAAATAAAGTTGAGATAATTAAGACCTCAGGTCTATTACAACCTTTATCCATTCCAAGTCAATGTTCAGAGGAGATTTTGATGGATTTTATCACAGGCTTACCCAAGTCAGAAGGAAAGAGTGTCATCATGGTGGTAGTTGATAGACTTACCAAGTATGCACACTTTTGTGCATTATCTCATCCATTTAAAGCCAGTACAGTTGCTACTCCATTTATGGAAACAATTCAAAAGCTACATGGAGACCCAAAGATTATTGTAAGTGACAGAGATCCTATTTTCACTCACAATTTTTGGACAGAATTATTTTCTTGTTTGGGTACTTAGTTAGCTCATAGCTCATATTATCATCAATCTGATGGGCAAACTGAGATAGTGAACAAATGTTTGGAAGGATATATTTGTTGCTTTGTATATGATAAACAGACACAATGGGTCAAATGGTTACCTCTCACTGAATCATGGTATAACACTTCCTTCCATACTGTAGCAAAAATGACCCCATTTATGGTGCTTTATGGATATCATCCACCATCCATCACATCATATTAAGAGAAAATTATAAGGTTAAAGCAGTGGAAGATCACATCGAGAATCAACAAAAAGTTCTCCAACTCTTAAAGGATAACCTCACTTTGGCGCAAAATTTAATGAAACAATAGGCAGATCAACATTGCAGTGAAAGAAGTTTTGATGTAGGTGAATGGGTATTTCTACGGCTACAACCATACAAACAAATGTCCCTCAAGCAAGCTAAGAAGGATAATAAATTATCACCAAAGTATTATGGTCCATACAAGGTGTTACAAAAGATTAGCACTATGGAATATAAATTGGAACTTCTTGCATCTTCCAGAGTGCACCCAGTTTTCCATGTTTCGTGTTTAAAGAAGGTTATAGGTGACAAGCTCCCAGTTCAAACAATATTTGCAGAACTTGACAAGGAAGGAAAAATCATATTGGAACCTGAAGCAGTCACAGAAACAAGAACTCGATAGCTATGAAATCGATCAATTTCAGAGTATCTTATCAAGTGGAAGAACTTACCCGCTGAAGATTCCACATGGGAGGATGATAATTTTATACAGAAGCATCCAGAACTACTCAAGCGTTGAGGACAACACTTTTTTGAAGGAGAGGGGCATGTTAGGTCCCTATAATACTAGTGTATTCCCTTATTATTATTTTCATTGTACCCCTTATTGTTATTGTTGTGCCCATGTTGTCCCCATATTGTTATTATTGTGCCCCATAGAAGCCCACTATTGTTATTGTTGTGCCCTTACATTATTATTATTATGTCGGCTTTGATTATATTGTGACTCCTTAGACTCCTATATATAGAAAGGAGGTATTGTCATTTCTATCATCCAATAATTGTTCATTTGTGTAATGTAAAGGAGATTGCCCCCTCGAAGAGGCTACGTTTTAAATCGTTGATCTATATTTTTCTTCTATTTTGTGAGCTAGTTGCATAACACTCATTGATAAGAGGCTCGATATATACATTCATATTTTTGACCTAGTACTTACCTAATTGATTGGATATACAATACATAATTACTACGTATATGATTAAATAAAAAAATTATAAGACATAATTATAAGGCATAATTGGACATATATGAGTAAATTAACAAAATAATATAGGACATAATTATGAAACAAATAAGACAAATGAGATGTTATTGTGATAAAAAATTATTCTAAACAAATTAATACCTCGAACAATCATTTTCAACGTTATGTACTCCCTCTTTGTTGACTTCCATGGAGGAATGTTATTGTTGATAATAAAAAAAACGGGCCACACAGAGTAAGTAGATTGTGGCTCTCCAAATGGATTGATACCGTCAACTGTTAATGAAAACCTAAGATTACAAGGTTCTCTTTTAAACTCTAGCCACTTTTCATCTATATTCCTAAATGCAGATCCATCTGTAGGCATTCAAAGAACACCATCTTCACTTATATTCATTGCATGGTAATCCATAAGTTTTGCTACACTTTTTCACCTTAACAATTGTCACAGACATGGAATTATGGGAATATAACAAAGAACCTTGCGAGGCACCTTTTTTGTTACTTTATCGGTTTAATATCTACTCTCATCACATTTTGGGCATTTGTCTTTCAACGCATATTCTTTATAATAAAGAATATCATCATTAGGGCATGCATTAAAAGTTTGATATTAAAAATTAATGGAATGATGTAGATCAACATACTAACATTAAAAACAACATAAAATATAATTGCTTTATCATGTATAGTACCAATTGTCACAAAATATATTACATACCTTAGAAGTTGTGTCACACGTGTTTGAAAAACCATTCACCACCTCTAAGGTTACCAACAACAATAAAACAGAGAGGAGATGTTTTTGAGCCTTCACAAAGAGGTTTAGTTGTCATCTCAAGTATAGGTAAATCAAAAGAAATATCATCAAATTGGTTGTCATCATCATCCATTCCAACATTATTAAATGTCTCCTTAATCAATCTATTTGTCCCATCTTCTTCAACTATGTTATCAACATCATTATCTTCATCCGTATGATCATTAGCTTGATCCTCAATATTAATCACTCATGTTCTTAAACAGATGCTTGTACTACAACCACCTTTTCCTCATCGAGCAACTCCCTAGGGGGAACAATTAATAAAGTAATATTATTATATATAGAAAATATTGAAACATCGATATAACAACAATTTACAAATATAATATATAAGGAAAACAAAGACAACAAAGACAAAGAGAAAGACAACTTAGGGGAGACCAAGAAACAAAGACAACAAATCAATGATGATGCTTATGCAATTTATCAATACATTTAAGAATATTTTGAAAAAATCTAAGAAAGATGTTACTTTTCTTGACATGTAGGACGTGAGTCAGTTTCTAAGATATATAGTCATAACCATAATAAAAAGCATATTGATCTTATTTTGCATTCATCATTATAATGTCATATTCTTTCTTAATGTTATTTTGCATAATATACTTTAAAAACTTATTAATAGTTCTCCATAAAAACCCATGATTTACCTTTAAACCCTCAAGGTCCCAATTAACCCCCTAAACATGCATTAACCACCTAACACCTTAACCCCATTCCCCTAAGCCCTTCAACCCGTACACCCTTAAACAATATCCCCTTATCCCTAAGCGCATAAAGTAATTAACCCCTAACTCAACGTAACCCTTTAATCATCCCTAACAAAAATAATCAAATAATATTTCTAGTCCACATCAAGATGACAACATAGTTCAAACACCTCCTAAAAGAATATTATAAAATACATCTACAATAGAAATATAATACAATTTACAATACAAAGACATACAATCTAGAATACAATATGCGTATAAACATTTACAAAAACAATCTACAATACAAATACATATAATAAATAACTTACAAATGGATGATATTCATTTCCGCCTTCAACCTGTCCATAGTATCTACAATGCTTTTTAGCTTATTCTATTAGAATTCTCCTTGGCCTCAAGCCCTTGCAATTTCTACAAGGGCAATAACATTTTCGATCCTCAAAAGCCCTCGATGTCGATCCCACGTATCCTTGGTCTCCTTGAGGAATGTTATGTGACTTTTTTTGTCACCAAACTTTCAATGATGATTTTGTTCGAAAATTAACCTCAAAATAAGCCTACAATCTTTCAAAACAATCACAACTAATATATAGAGAGAGAAACTATGTAAAATTTATATGATGCTAGGGCCTATATATATATACATTTAACTTCCAACACTTCTTTTGATTTTATCCATTTCATCGTCAGAATTTCCACCCAAATGTAGTAGTGAGAGGTCTATGAGAGGACTACACAATAAAACACTTAGTTTTTCTCATTTGAGATGAGGCATTAAGGCAAAAATGCCTTCAATTATATAACCTCCATTATTGACCTTAGCTAGGAAACAACACCTATTAATACTTCTATCAAGGCTCCACACTCACCAAGCTCCAAGTGAGCATGCAACACAATCAATTGCAAAATATCTCAATAATGGAAATACTGAAAATTATCTCATCCTATGATTTTCATCACTGAGGTTGACATCAATGTCAACAATCTCCCCCTTTGGCATTGATGGCAATCTCAACCACAAAATCACCTACTAAAACCAATTGATATTGATTCTGTTTGTGACTAATTTCTCTCTCTCCCTTTGACATCAATAACAAAGGGCTTGAATACTTTATCTCTAGCCATTCTCCCCCTACGAGAATATATGATGTTGTTGATGATTCCGCCTTGGGCTGAAAAACAATTACCATCTTCAACCTTTGCTCACCTCTTCACTACTGTTGTAAGCTCATGATCCTCAATGGTTTATCACTCTCCATTTTCCACTCCATCGGTGTACGAATAACCATATTACATCTCTCAAATGTTATTTCAATGTCTGGTAACTCTTTCTTTTGGTGCTTCAGTGATGCACGGATTTGGGAGACAGTGACTTATTATCTCCCCCTTTGACCATGCTCCTCTTTAAAGGCTTATTCAACATACAAGAGGCTACTACTACTGAACCAAAGAATACCAATTAGCACTAGATAGAAAAAATATATCATTGTAATATATTTTCTCCCCCCTAGAAACTTTACCTTGTTGAGATAAACATCTTCCTCTGTGCACACCTGTTGAGACTAATCATATCAACTACTTAACTGAAATACGACAAATCATATAAGATACGCAAACATTTCATTTCTTGTTTTGGTTGAGAAATCAGCTCTTCCTTAAGCCAATTAATGATGCATTCTATTGCTAATTGTGCATATCTATCTAAGCTTATGTACCATCCTTCTTTTTTATCTCCTCTCATACAAATTAATTTTAAAATTATTTTACCTTCTTTTTTTATGCTTGAGATTTATTCCTACAGACAATTTTTTACTTTTGGGACTTTTTAACACACCGCTCTTCTATTGCAGCTCATCTTCAATGATTATTGTCTTCTTCATGTGACTTGAGATGATGTTTCGTAGTCCCCCTGAGACTATGTTCCCTTCATTCTCTCTTTCTTATGTGGTGCACCTTCAAAATTCTATGTCTTCTTGATATGACTTGAGGTGCTACTGTTTATTGTTTGTCTTTTACTGATAAGCTGAGAGAGATAACACTCTCATGCTGCAACCTTTTAATTTAACTTTATTAAGGATATATGCATTGCATGATATCCTTGTTGCTATTGCCACTATTATGTTTGTTTCTTCCTTCCTTCTTTTGCAACCTTTAAAAGAAAATATGACATCATGTCCATTATCAACCATTTGAATTACACTTAAAATATTTTGTTGTGAGCCTTCAACAAACAAGACAAATTTAGCCTTCCTTTTCTCATTACCAAGGCTGACTAGTCCTTTTCCTATTATTCTGGCCGATGAATTATGTCCAAGAATGACACAACCTCTTTTTACTTCCTTTAGTGAGATAAATTTGCTCATATCTCTTGTCATGTGATTTGAGCATCTGTAGTTTATATACCACTCATCATTTGTTTCTTGAGCATATGGGGCTAGACTGCATTTCCCTTGATGTTCTTCCTTTCTTTTCCATATATTCCTTTCATTCTAATTTTCTTTTTTTGGAAATAGATCTTGGATGACTTATTGCTGCAATTTCCATGCTTTCTTTGTTTGCATTTTTCTCATCTTCATTCTCGATATGTTGTTAGCTTCCATGACTTTGAGCACATAGTGCAAATTCATCCTCTTCTACATTTTTATTCTTCTTATATTTCAAGGTCTTAGTTCCTTCTTCTATTACTCTTTCTGAGATTTATATATGATATTTCCATATCTACACTCGGTTGCTTTGTGCCCATAATTATTGCATTTATAGCATTCAACAAGATCTAAGAATGGGAAAAAATAATTATGATTTCTAAAAGAATTCTCACCATAATCTCTATTGTTGCTTACGTAGCCATTTCTTTTGATCTTATATTCTCTCTTTTTGTTGCTACTCAACATATTTTGATTTCTTGCATAATATCTACAATATATTGCTTTGTGTCCAAATTTATTGCAAGAAAAACAATAGTCATTGAAAAAAAATTGATACATGGGAATATTTTTCTTTTAAGAAGAAGAGCTTCATATTCCTTGACGCCTTTTTCTTTGAGGGAGATCAAACTTTTGATTTTTTTTGTCTTACCTTCTTGACTGTTCAAGTTGCTAAAGGTTTTCCTCTTTTGTTGTTGTTGATTTATATTATTTTCTTTTCCTTCCTATTGTTAATTTCTAGTTTAATTTCTTTGTTGTTGATGACATATGCCTCTATTCTTATCTTTCTTTATTCTTGTTGCATTCCTTGTTACTATTGATGCACACCTTTAACTCCTTTGACAACATTAAAATTGATTGTTTCTTTTCTTTCATCCTTCCTGGTGCTTGATTGTCCTTCATAACCTAGTCTAGTATTAATGAGAGGAGATCCCTGACTGCTAAGAATATCATCCACGATCTTGGTATTATTCTCAAATTTCAACTAATTGTTCTTCTTTTATAGATGATCTCTTAAAGAAACAACCTCAACTTTAATCTCTCAAAATGACCTTATTTTTCTTTTAGTTGACTAATCAGTACTTCTTTCACTCTTTTGGCTTCTTCTTGTTCAGTTCTCATGATAATAATATTTTTCTCAATTCATCGTTGTCTAGTTCCTTATCTTCAAATTCTTGTTGTTCCTTTTGCTTAATATTTGTTTATGAAAGCTTCTTGATCTCTTCTAAAGTGAAGATGAGTTTTCTTCTAAAATAGATCTTCTAATCTAGGTATTCCTCTATCTCATCAGAGGTACTTAACAAATTCATAACCAATATCTATTTCACTTTCAAATAATTCTTCATCACTACTAAATGTACATCCATTATTTTCTTCATTACAACTATTTTCAGAATTTGCTTTGGAACATTTAAGATTGATATGACCTATTTCTTTACAATTACATGGATCAACAACCTACCTATTGATTTCTCCTCGTAAGTATCTTCTTTACCTCCATCTTCATCCTCTAGATGATCAACAACTTGAGTATTTATGACAAAGGGATCTTCTCCAAGGTCTAATTCATTAATTGAGCAACCATGGTCTTCAATCTTTATTATTGCTATATATTGTAACTTATCTAGCATTTCTTTTGTAGTCTCACAATGTCTCACTTTACCAGAATCTGAATTTGATAGTCCTTTCAAGATAACCTTCTTTGCTTCTATATCATATTCATTCTTTACTCCATGCTCTACATATAACCATACATTTAAATCAAGAGCCATTAAATAGGCTTCCATTCTTACCTTCAAGAATATATAACTTGGTTGATTCAAAATGGTATTCCCTATGGGGTAAGCTAATCCTACTTAACCATAGTCTCTTATGATCTTCTTTCTAGATTTGATTGTGCAACATTTGATTGCTCTTCTCCATCCACAATCAAGAATAAATTGTCTTGATTGGCATATCCTGGCACTTCTACCACACATGGTAGATTACTTATACAATCATAGCCAATCTTATATGATTTGCCTTCTTATAGGCTGGCTTCTTATTATTATTCCTTCTATTAGTCGTAATTCCTTGGATCAACCTTCCAACGGTTAAGCAATTCCTGAAGGATACTATTTTGATACTAATTGTTGGAAACCAAGATAATACTAAGAGGAGGGGATGAATCAATATTATGACCAATTTTAACAATTAATAACAATATTTAAACATTCTATGATTTACCATATAAAAATATCATAACTCACATAGCAACACCATAAGCAACACACACATATGAAACATTTAGAGACACTAGACGTACGTGAAAACCCATAAAGGGAGAAAACCATCAATATTTTTATTTTTTCAATGCAAATGGAAGATCCAACCTGGTGTTACATTGTGTTTACTAGCACCAACCAGAAGGAAGCAACCACTTCCTGATTTGCAAGAACCCACTTGCAAAAGCCACTGACCCCCCAAGCTATTTTTCAAGCACCCACCTAAAGGAAACACTGACTCCCTGATGTGTAGACACCTACTTGCAATATCAAGTAGATCCATTTCTCATAACATTTTCATACTCATATCCATAGGTACTTTGTCACTTAAATCTTCATAATTGTATTTGTTGTTATCTCCACTTCAACTCTTAACTAGTGAGATATCTCACTATACAATAAGCATCCTCAAACTATAATCCTTTATGATTTCAGCGCTACCTCTACTTTGCAACTCTCCTCTCACACCCATATTTGTTCAAAACTTCTTCAAATTTTCTCAGCTACACTTTTCTCATATTCAAATATAATCATAGTTTTTCAAATTTACCCAACAACTCTTCTACAACCTCAGATCTGATATCAACACTCATATATGCTCCCTTTTTATGTTCTTCACACCTTATCAAATTAGGAATTTCAACTTATATCCATTTATTTTTCTATGTTCCCTCTCAATCAACCATGTCTTTCCCCTCCACATTCATTAGAAGTCAAAACATTTAAGGTTCACACTATTTGAAATTCACTAGTCTCTTTGTTTCTCCAACGGGATAATGTGAATCGACGACATTGGTTCCCCATCTTCACGTTGTCTTAGCTTAAATTTTTATCTTTCTTCATTATGGTCTTATTAATCTCATCCCTTTCACTAACACAACTCTCCATAAGAACCACTATATTTTATTTTACAACCATATCTTTAATATCCTACATATTTGCCTTTATTTTTCTTTTCTCATTTTGACGCTTTGTCCCAGCCTCCATTTTTCAATGGGATCACCAACCTTTTTCAATCATACACATTTTCTTTTATATATTATGCGCTTGAATTACTATGGGCATTAGATCATATTTTTACCCATTGTAAATTCCTTTATTGACTGTATCGATTAGACTGAGTCCACACAACCATCTCAAAAATATTTGCATTTAATTGTCTTTAACTAAAATTTTCGCTCAGAATGCCAAATTTCATTAACGACATGCCTCAACCTTCAACACTCTTTCTCATAAGACTATGAGATATGACCATGGACCCAAAAATTCAGATCCAAGTCCCTTCGATTGTAACACATTATAGTACATCAAGATTACTTTTGACCTAGATTACTTTTTAACTAGCTCCAAACTCTTCAACATATGACCAAATGATGGGACCATAACCTTATGCACTGCCCCCTCCAACTTTAGCTTGGAGTTACATGTGACTAGAGCTTCGGAAACATGTCCTTAACTAACCAAGTGCATTTCTATGTCGATGTCATCATGTTGAATGTCACTGTCCTACTGCATCAATGCCACCTAGGTTTCCACCTATTCCTTTGCTAGTCATTGGCACCTCTTATTTTGGTCGATCTTTGATTAACGTCACCTCAACTAGATCAACGACTGTGGTTAATTGTGGAGCCCTCCTGCCTGCTTTATAGTTAATGGAGGGGAGGGGGGTTTGCAATTTATTGCTTTTTTCGAATAACCCCCACACACATTCCTAGGGCGACATAATCAAATCTTCTCATGCTTGGATCCAATGGATTGTATTAATTGTGGGGACCCCTTATATGTCTAAAAATTAATAAAGGGGGTCCATTTTTTTTTATTTTTATTTTTTTCTGCATACATAACCAATTCCATAACCACAACCCTTCCATGCCACCTCAACCTATCGACGCTAGAGTCCAACTGTCAGCCAATTCGTCACATATCAATGCCAGGGCATCCACCTATCTCCATGTCCACTGCCACCTATCTCTATGTCAATTTCCATGTCATCATGTATTCACGGCCCCAGGTAACTTGTCTTATTGACTCATGCTTACGTGACGATACCATCATCATGCCACATGGAATCCTCTGAGAGGTACTACATTTCACTCAAATTTTACCCACTTGGCAACCCAGAAGATCCAAAAACACCTACCACATGTCACACTATCAAGATGCCACATCATCACACTAGCCATGTCATCACCACTAGGCATTGCCACATCATCTACCTTTTCTAATCACATTTTTCCATTTATCACTACTACTACCTATATTCCACTTCAACAAGCACATCATTTCTCTTCTCTTCTTTGCAGGTTTTTCCTGATGATGAGTCATGGTATTGACTCGAAACATTGAATTAAAAATGAATATTGTGGATACTCCGAAGTCTCAAAATCAAAATTCTCACCACAGAAAGCTACAAACTCTAATTAACACCCTGTACAAAAGGTATTGTTGGTCTGAGATTCGAAATCTTGAAAAAATTCGGGTTAAGATTCAAAAAAGAGAAGCAGATCTATTCTTTCTTAAGCATTGTCATGATTTTAACCTTATTCCTTCCTTCGCCTTTCCTAGGCATAGAATTCGCAACTAGCATAACCAAAGAGCTTTCAACCATCTTAGTTTTTCCCTGATTCACCATGATATTTGAAGAACCAGATTCCCGCTTGATATCATGTCATCCACTGCTTTCAAAATCCATTTGAAACTTGCGACCACAATCTAGCATGAACTTTGGGCTATTATCGATACCACAACAGCTCTTAAAGCAGATAAATAAGGGTGTCTGACACGAGAGAAACAAAATAAAAGAATAAATAATTTAAAGACTCGGTGTTTACGTTATCAAAATTCCATCGCAGATACAAACGCAGAATTTGGGAGGTCAGAACAAGGTATGAAAACTAGCCCGTTCCTAAGAAACCATTGAAGAACCCTTTCTCGCAGATTGTCGCAGACGTTGAACATTGGCTTTTACGCCGAAAACAATGTTAATAATAGCAGAAATCTAGGATCTTTGGAAGACTCTACAACATATGGCTCCAGCAACCAACATTATAACGATGATGCTGCAACGCGAATTTCCAATGTAAATATCGATAACAATCCTTCAGAGGTACATCACTGCAGCAGTACGGGTGCGGTTACCTGCGTGAGGAAACAAAATTCGATTATAAATATTGAACAAGATTCCTTAAACGCTGCAACAGGAGTACACTCCAATGAAAATAATGATATTAGCTATGGAATTCCACGTCCTTCAGTGATCCATGGTTGCAGCAACACGGATGTCCTTACCTGCTTAAGCTCCATATCAAATTACCAAAACTCAGCTATAGATAAACTAGAATCCATAAACAATAATCAAATTAACATGAAAATTAATTTAAATGGTGCGGAAAATAATAATATTTTGTTGTTGCTTCTTGCATTCAAGTGATTGACCTTTGCAATAATAAAAAATTTGTTACCTGCATGAGCTCCATAATAGACCAAAATCCGATTATAAATATTGAATACGATTCCATGAACGCTGCAATAGGATTACACTCCAATGAAAATAACGATATCAGTTATGGAATTCCATGTCCTTCAATGATCCATGGGTGCAACAGCACGAATACCCATACCTGCGTGAGATCCATATCAAAAAACCTAAAATTGTCTATAGATAAACCAGTCTCCATAAACAACAGTTGAATTAATAGGAAAATTAATTTAAATGGCGCGATAAATAATAATAGTTTGGTTGCTACCCCCAGCATTCAGGGAGTTGATAATCAAGAAAAACCCTACCTTCACCATTCACTTAGCCTTTGAAACAATGAAAAAAGTCATTAACATCTGATCGTATGAATTAAATAAAGTCAAGATGGAAGTCCTTAATAAAGGACTAAATTTTTCCATCGCCCCTAAACACATTCCTTATGAAGAAATCATTTGTACTCTTGAAGATAGAATTCAAGCTCTAATGGAGGAGGACAAAGATAGGATTGTGTCGTCATTTTAAGAAAACCCAGACCTCCAAAGGGTAATTTAAACTATGAGTAGCTAAATGCCCTAAAAAGTTTGAGAAACAATGAAAACATTGTCATCCTTAAAGCTGATAAAGGAGGGGCGACTATGGTTATGGATAAATATGAATATACTACCAAAATGAAAGATAATATTTATAATAGTGGTAGTTACAGGAAGCTCAAAGATAACCCCATTTCCAAAATCACCAAAATTGTTAAAAAAGCCATCAAAGACTCTAACCTAGATGAAAAAGTGAAAAAGTGCTTGTCTCTTGATAGTGAAATCACCCCTTGAATTTATGGAGCACCAAAAATCCACAAAGAAGGTGCCCCCCTTCAACCTATTGTGAACACTATCGGAGCACCCACATATGAATTGGAAAAATATGTTGCTAGCATCCTGGCCCCTCTTGTGGGCAATACTAGCTCATTCATTAAAGATTCTAACCACTATGTTGAATTCATTAAAGAAGCAAAGCTAGATCCTGGTGATAAGATTGTAAGTTTTGATGTTGTCCAACTATTCACAAAGATCCCTTTGGAGGAAGATATACAAGTCGTAAAAGAAGTCACAGACCCACAAACCGCAAAACTCGCTGAAATATGTCTGTGCTCCACTTTCTTCACCTTCCAAGGTGAATTCTTTGAACAAACAACTGGAGTAGCTATGGGATCTCTGCTATCCCCCATAGTAGCTAACCTCTTTATGGAGAAATTTGAAAAGAAATCTCTTGACACTTTCCCATTAAAACCTAAATTTTGGATTAGGTTTGTAGATGACACAAGCGTCAATTGGCCGCATGGTGACAAGGAATTAAGTAACTTTCTAGATCACCTAAACAACATATCGAATGACATCAAGTTTACAATGGAGGTTGAAGAAAACAACAAAATACCGTTCCTTGACATTCTCCTCATAAGAAATGATGATGGATCACTGGGACACAAGGTGTTCATAAAGAAAGCGCACACTTATAACTATCTACATGCCGACTCTCACCATCACCCTGCTCAGAAAATGGGTGTTCTTAGGACTCTCTTCACAAGGGCTTTCAGAATATCATACACCTCTCATACAGAAGAATAAATCAAATATTTAAATGTCTTTGAAAGCATTGGATACAAAAATTTGGACATCATCGAAAGCATTAATAAAGCTAGATCCAGAAATAAAGACAAGAAAACTATAACTAACACCCAAGTTATCAACATAAGGTCATATCTTTCGTACATTCAAGGAGTCACTGACAAGCTGGCTAGGGTTTTAAAAAAGAAGGACATTGAAACCTATTTCAAGCCAATGTTAACCATTAGACAAAGAATGAGATCTGTCAAAGACAACCTTGATCACCTCCAACAAAAGGGAGTCTATAAAGTCATATGTTCATGTGGAAAGTGTTACATTGGTGAGACAGGAAGGTCTTTTAAAATTAGACTAAAATAACATGGTGCAGACATAAAAAATGGCAGAACTCGATCCTCAGCCCTGGCAGAGCATTCAGAAAAAACTTGTCACCATATATGTCTTGAAAACACCAAAGTTATCTCCAATGAAAACCATAAATATAAACGAAAAGTACAGGAAGCCCTTGAAATTATAAAACATCCTCACAATATCAATAGAGATGGGGGTTTGGAAGTAAGTAGGAACTGGATTCCCTTACTCTCTCAGGATCATACTTCACCATCTCCCTCTCCCCACTAACCTACTTATCTCCCCTCACTTGACCTCTCACTTTTCACTTTCAATTTCTCTAGACACCTTTTCCTCCTTCCCCTCTTTACCCTCATCCCACAACTTTTCCATCATCCAATTCCCCCCATATAATTAATCTCTTGCCCTTTAATTTTGATCACCCTCTCCCCCCTTATGATCCACTTTCATTTATTCTGCTTCTTTTTAACCCTCCCTCATCATTATGCTAATCAACTGTTGTGGTTTCCATAGATTAATAATAATAGTTTTATTGCTAGTAACATTAATTATCTTGTTAATAGTAGTAATTAACATTATTCCTATTAACACTATAATTAATACTAATAAAACAATACTATTATTAACCTATGGTCTATTATTATTATTCTTAATAAAATATTATATTAAATAAAATATATCCTTAAAATTCTAATTATCTTATTAAAATTCTTTTCTATAAATAAACCTAGTTAATTTTATAAATTAACTCAATCAATTTACATCATTAAATAAACTTTATGACCTCAAAAATATAATTGGCAATTAAAATAAATATAATTGGAAATTATTTAGGGCTATAAAATTATAATTGAAAATAAAAATACATCTAATTATCCTATTATAAAATTCCATTCTTTAAAACAAACCAAAGTAAAATTTTATAAATTAACTTAATCTATTTATATTATTAAATCACCTTTAATATTATTAACGTTAATAAGATAATTGTAATTTAAAATAAAGCAATAAAAATAATAATAATTGAAAATAAAAATGAAAAATTTTAAAAATAATATTTTTATCTTGTTTTTCCAGTTACTATGGTTAGGTCTGTTGGTCGGCTCTTTTCCTTCTTCCCATCGTTCCCCTATTTTTATCTCATCCTTTCTCTTCTCTTCTTTGCAGGTTTTTCGTGATGATGAGTCATGGTAATGACTTGAAACATTGAATTAAAAATGAATACTATGGATGCTCTAAAGTCTCAAAATAAAAAAACCACATCATTAAATACATCATCTTCCATGTCATTCATCTGTACATAACAGAATTGTGTATTCAATGTATTTTGTTGTTTCGTCTTTGTAAAAAATTTCAAGGGTTAGATGCCCGAATTCACATTTTAGTGTGAAACCAAGAAATATATGGAATTATGACATAACCTAGATCTGGGTGTTTGTAAATTTGCATAATTCACAAAGCATTGAATGTCTCAGGTGTCTAAATGTCCTGAATTTCTTCCAAGTCTCGTATTACTTGCTATAGTCATGACGTCTTGCATCCTCATATGAGTTTGGATGGATCTGGCTAATTCTAATATTCACCTTTTTAAGTTTCATGCTAATCTTCTTGCACCCAAGATGGTTTGGATTCTTGGATGAGTCTGGATGTCCCAAAATTTTCATTGTTAAATTGATTGAAATTTAAAACTTGGTTTCTAATCAATCCTTAGGAGTTTTGCTAAGTGTTATGTACCAATGCAAAGGTATCTGAGAGGACTTTACAATGAAACACTTAGTTTTCTCATTTGAACTGAGGCATTAAGGCAAAAATGCATTCAAAGACATAAACTCCATTCTTAACCTTAGTAGGCAGCAACACCTATTAATACTCTTATCAAGGCTCCACACTCACCAAGCTCCAATTAAGCAGGAAACACACTCAACTGCAAACTATCTCAACAATGCCAACATTGACAATCATCTCATCATATGATTGTCATCACTAAGGTTGAAATCAATGCCCACATTGTCTCCTAAATCACTCTGCGAGGGGGGGTTGCAATTTTTCCCATGATGTAATTGTAGATACCTAATCTCATGGAAGGAATAGAAATTGAATGGGAGGCACCAATATTCCACCTTTTGATACCATGTGAAAGTACCAAGATTTATTTCAAAGTCCCCGCCAAGCCCTCATTGATGTCGACCTCAACTTACATCTAAAACCACCTACGATCAATTTATTCTACCAAGCTTGGTTCTAGTTGGAGAAAACACCCTATTTTCTTACCCGTCGCCATAAGAATTTCTTCTACCTAGAACACAAGAGGAAGACCTGGGAGAGTATCCCCAATATTTTGTCTAAACAATGACTCCCCTGGAAGGGTTGAAATCAATAAGCTAAGGCTTGAGGAGAATCCCTAAAGGACCCCAATTTCATAATTTTGTTGTAGTCACCTTTAGACAAGAGAATTAAAGCTAACTATCCATGAATAAACATGTGAAAGGATGGGATATAACCAATAATTGGCTTCCAAGAGGATGAGAGCCTTTTAGATAGGGATCCCCCCCCCCACATGCTTCCCACAAATCCTACCAATGAGGGTTTTGTCGAAAAATTAGTGGATAGTCTCCATGTTGATATCCCAAGCCACCACCATGGAGACCTTGGTTGACTTAGGGAGAATGCCATGAAAGTTTTTATGTGTCCATCAAGCCAAGCTTTGCAAAGTCTAAGCAGAGCAATAAATGAAATAATGGGAGGCATGTTTTAGGGGAGAAGGAGGCTAGGAGGAAGTGTCTGAAGCATGTTCCACAGGGGATGATGAGTAAATGCTTCTTAAATGTGATTGGGATAGGAGCGAATAGTTGAGGGGGATACAAGGAATGTGGTGATCCAAATCATCCATCCACCAAGAATTCAATAGTTTGTCTGGATCTATCATCATGGGAAAGAATGGAATGCAACCGAGGTACTGCATGAGGTGTATGGAGGTTGTTAAATTGGGATTGAAAAATCTCTTCATGAGTAGGGGTTTTAGAGTAATATACTAATATATCATCCATGATGAGCTCGCGGATACAAATGAAGGTTATCAAGATCAGACAAGGACATAAGTGTGGCAAAGAAAAAAACAAGATGGAAACTCTGGGAAGGGCGGGACATGGGTCAAGAGGTCACAACATATTCTAAAGGAAAGAAAGCAAAGGAATATGCTATTGTTTAGGCTAAGCCCTATGATATGTCTTGCGACAAAAACCTACCCGAACATTGAGTCATAGAAGCCTCATATTCCCCATATATTCTATAAAAAATATTGATGGATAATATCTTTTAAGTGGCCTATGTTACAAAAAAAATTGTAGTTTCAAAAATTATTTTCCTATTGTTATTATTTTTATATGTGTAAATTTGTTTAAATAAAATTACCCCCCAAAAGTGAAGGGCTAATCAAATTTGGACAAATTTTATGTGTATTCTGAAATGTCAAAAGATTATAATGTTGAAGACATTTCAAGTATACTTGATTTGACTGATGAACCTACTGAATATATGGATGAAGATATCATTGATTTCATAGCCATGACAAGGAAGGACGCAATGGGGGATGTAGTAGTACGGGGAGAAGGAAAACTTCCTCAACATTTGAATTTCAAGAAGAGTGGAATATATAACATCCATGGGTGTATAGCATCAATTGTTGTAGATGGAAAGGATTTGTACAAAGTGCAAACTTTGTGAGAAATATAAGGCTCAATATCAATGGGGTATTGGAATGTAACATAATTCAATATGATGTTGTGACAACTCATTTAAAAATTTATATTCATTAAACATTGGTTTAAAAAATTGTATGAAATAGAAAGGTTGACAAAACCCATTATGAAACACACATTAACTATACATGAGATTAAAAAGGAAAGGATGATTAACTATACAAAAATAGAAAAACTAAAATTGAATTTCTTGTATATCAAATTACCGTGAAGATGTGCAAGTTAGAAAAGTGACAAAGAGTCAATTTTTCTCTATAATGTTGGATGAAAGCATAGACAATGGCTTGGAACAATACCTTATGATTTATTCTACATATCTAGACTTAAAAGGTTTGTGTCCCCCAATTCACAATTTATGAAAATGCTTAATGTTGGTGATGGAAAGGAAATATTATATATGACATCATAATTATCTAAAGGAAATAAGGTAGTTTAAAAATGAAAACCTAACATCAATTTTCAGTAATGATACTTCATATATGGTCGGATGTGAAAACATATTTGTCACATTAGTAAAGAATGATCTACCATATCTGATTGACAATGATGGCATTGCACATTATGAAGAACTTGCAACATCAAATGCTTTAAAGAAGAGATCACAATTTTTGTCAATTGAGAAAATAGAAAATAAAGAATACTCATTTGTTGGAAATTCAACAATGAGAAATAATAATCTCATTGATTTACCTGGACAATGGAATTAAAAGCTTACAAGTTCTTTAAATCATTGGGATTAGATGGCTATCTAGAGGTCATATAGTTAAAAGACTTGATAAATTGGTGCCTGCTATTTTGAGCTTATGGAAGAATGAAAGAAAGAACTTATGGTATCACAATGAAATGTTTTTCTTAGTTAAACTTTGTTTAAATATGCTTGCTAATGTTTTCACGAAGTTGAATAATCTAAAAAAATGTCCAAGAAGATAATGTATAAATATGCTTGCTAATGTTTTCACAAAGTTGAATAATCTAAAAAAAATTGTCCAAGAAGATAATGTAGATATCACATCACTCAGAATAGTTTTTTACTAGACATTAAATACTCATAAATGTATATATTTAGGTCACATTCTTTTGCATAAGGTGTATTACATCTTACTAAATTCTTAAAATACTCTAGAGAAGGTTTCCTTGAAAATATTAACAAAGTGGGGACAAATCATGAATGTGATTTTTTGTATATTTCAATCAATGGTGAGCAAGTCTAACAACTAATGGCAACTTGCAATAATGACTCCCTCAAGAGTTTCATATAACCCACAACACAATAAGGCCAAGCATTAGTTGAGAGCTTCAATACTAGATTTCCAGATCTTCATCTCTTTGATGTAGCAAGGTGTAGAAAAAATTGTTGTCATTGATTGTTAACAAGCTCAAATAATTTATTTCATATAAAAGTAACCAAATGTATTAAAAGGGGGTTCTTGTGAAAAAGGAGAAGTCAAAAAGTGAAATGGTGGTTTCAAACCCATTGTTTAGGAAACCCATGGTATCTTCCCATGGTATATGCCCATGGTATTTGGAAAAGTGAAATAAAAAGGAGAATTAGTTATTTAATTAATAATTTACATTATTTTTTGAATTAACATGTCTTTTCATGAGGGTTGTGATAATGTACAAAATGAGAAAGGATTAGAAGAAAAGTGTATGTGAGAAAAAAGGTAATATATGAAGTGAATGAATCATCTTGGTATTTTCACCTTTTTTTTTGCTAGGTTGTTTCAAATCATGAAATTTTGAGAATATTTACGACAGATTAAGGAGAACATATGGTTAAGATGTCATATCTTGGTTCACTATATTTTTGGAGATATACACTATGAAAATTAGGGTTTTTGATTGGTTCTGAAATCTGTATCAAACAAGTCATCTGAAGATTTTTCTTCTAACTTATTTTTTGGGGCATTTCATACCATGAAATTTTGAGGAGAGAGAGGCGAGATCTTTAGGTACATGTGATAAAAAAAAAAATAGACATTGGTTCATTATACCTTCTAAGATATTCCTTGTGGAAGTTAGGTTTCTTGAACACTCTTGAAATCAATTTCAAATAATTTAGTTTGACAATTTCACTATAACTTATTTTTCTTGGATATTTCAAACCATGAAATTTTGAAGAGAGGGAGGCAAGATCACTAGGACATGTGGTTAAAATTTCAAACATTGGTTGGTTATACTTTCTAAGATATGCCCTATGGAAGTTAGGGCTCTTGAAAGCTATGAAATTAATTTCAAACATGTGAGTTTGGTATTTTCACTATAACTTATTTTTGTGATGTTTTAAACTACAAAATTTTGAGAATAAAGAGGAAATATCTCTTAGTACCTTTGATCAAAATTTCATACATTGTTTCATTATATTTTCATAGATATGCTCTGTCAAAGTTAGGGTCTCTAAATGGTCCTGAAATCAATTTCAAATAGGTTAGCGTGACATTTTGCTATAAATTTGTTTATGTGATTTTTCATACTGTCAAACTTCGAAAAATATAACGAGACATATAGAAGTACCCCATGCAAAAAAATAGACTTCTGTTCATTTTACTTTTGGAAATATTCCCTATGGAACTAAGGGTTTATAAATGGGCTTGAAATTAGTTTCAAACATGTTAGCGCGTAATTTTTGGTATTATTACTTTTCGGGAATTTTCACACTATGAAATCTTTAGAGATTTGGGGAAACATAAATAAGTACTTCAAGTGAAAATTTGAGAATCATATTTGCAAAATTGTACATGTGGCATATTGTATAAGTTCATTATTGGGAAGAGGCCAAAAACAACAATATTTGGGAAAGTTACCATAAATTTAAATTGGAGATTCAAATTTTGGTCAGACCTGGTGAATATAGAAGTAGTGAGCAAACCTAGAGAAGGCAAAAGCAGTGAGTAAACCTGCTAAAGGTATAAGTAGTGATAAGACCTAGTGAAGGTAACGCGAATGTTATTATATTTTGAAGAAGTTATATGCACTAAAGAAGAGTTGTAATTAAGGGTTGTTACTCAATCAAAGGGATTGGTGTCTCTTGCTAAGTTGGTGCTTAGTAGTGGGGATTGGTGTCTCCAATATTTTGGTGCCTACAAATATTTGCAGTGGTGGGGATTGGTGTCTCTAGTTGATTGATGCCTATGAAAATTTGCAACAATGGGGATTTGTGTCTCAAGTAGGTTGGTGCCTTTGAATATCTACAATGGCGGGGATTGGTGTCTTCAATAGATTAGTACCTATAAATATTTGTAGTAGTGGGGATTAGTGTCTCTAGTAGGTTAGTGCCTACAAATATTTGTAGTGGTGGTGATTTGTGTCTCTAGTATATTGGTGTCACAAATAATTGTAAGAGTAGGTTGGTTCCTACCAGGGTTTTCACTAGTAGCGATTGGTGTCTCTATTGTGTTGCTGCCTATAAATATTTATGACTATAGGTCGGTGCCTACAAATAATTATAAATATTTATAACTATCTAACAACCCCTGGTTGATTTTCCATGTAAATAAAAATAAGACCAAGGTCATGGCACATGTATTCCAAGATGAATGGTGGGAAAACATTAAAAATGGGCATCACTTGTGGTTTAATAATGGCTATGGAAATTTCCTAAGGAAAAGAGGAAATAATTGACATTTAATTATGAAAATAAAGGAAAATAGGAGAAAAGGAAGGTGAAGAGACACAAATTTGCATGCAAGGGAAATTAGAGGAAAAATGAAGAAAAATAAGACATCAATGATAAAAAGACATTAGAGAATTAATTGCTATCCTTTTTGGACAATTTTGAGTTTATCTCTAGTTCATTCTCTCATATGCTCTTTCACACTTAGAGTATTCTTGGAGCAATCTAGACAAGCAAGATAGTAAAGGGCAAGCAAAGGAAAGGAAGGGAGTGTAAGGAGACAGTTGGATCAACAACTACAACATGCTTACTCTGCACGTAACAGGTTGCATGTTGTTGTCTTAGGTTTGGGCTGACCCAGGTTTGGTTCTTTACTGCGCACCAACAAAACCCTCAATCACTGGCCCTTTCAGCAACGACCTGCAAGAAATTCACAGTCTCACCCGAAGTGACTATGGGAGGTTGCAGAACCAGGTTTTTGTAGCCTTGAGCAATACTACGATGTGGAAATTTTGTGTTTTCTTATGCTTTAACACTTATAAATTACTTCGCATTCATGAACTACTTTTCACTTATATATTACTTCGCATAATTACATTGATCACTTAACCATATCATAAACATACATAAACTTCACAGTACTGAAATAAAGTGCAGATAATAAGAAAAACACATGAAGACACAAATTTTATCATGGTTCATCCGAATGTGGGTCTACGTCCACAAGAATTGTTGCTTATAATAGAGAATTTGGTATAACAATCAGTTATTTCCCTACAAACACAGCTGCAGGTTGTCTGCACACTAAGCTGCAAACCCAGGCCTCCGCGCACTCAATTGCGGAGCCTCACCCCTTTCTTCGAAGTACAAATCACAAAGATACAACCATAAAACACAGATCTCGATCCAAAAAATAGATGCCTTCCTCCTTTATTATTCATCCCTATATATACTATTACATTGAGTGATTACATTGCTACATTACCATGGAACCAATACCATGGTTTCCAAAATACAAGGGACTATGGTCCAAAATTATTCAACTTTTACAATATTATATTCTTTTACAAAAAGTGAGGGGCTTCACCACGAAGCCCCTATACTACACGGTGAGTTTGCTATGTAGTCTTCATTGTGCTATGCTACTCTGTTGCGCGGTCCACTTCGCACTCTGCGACATCCTTTATACTGTGCGCTCAACAAAATTCAGAATCCTTGTCCAAAATCTGGCCAAGTTCAATTGCACCCAATAGGCCCCCAACACTCACATGTGACTCATCCCGAGTCACTCAGCTGCTTTGCCTCTAATCTTGTATGCAATGTTGTTGTATGCCTTATTGAATTGTTGCAGAATATTTACCAGCTACTTTTCCTCGCTGCACACTTCTTCTAATAGTGCTTATGTGACATGTTTTGCAGCCTTCTTTGCTAATTCTATCTCCCTTTTTCAAATTTGTTGAAGCTTCAAAACCACAACCTGTGATAGCTGGAGGGCCTAGTCCTGCCAAGGTTGAGTCCTTTCTATCATACTTTACTCCTCCTTCTTCAACTCTTCGATTTTCTTCTGCAACTCCTTTGAATCATTAATTTTTGCGAGCCTCTGCAAGATTGGCAAAGTCTTCGTAGCTGCCCGACTCTCTTCCAACTGATGTTGATTTTGCTGCATCTCCTCTTGTAGTTTCTAAACATTTCGATCTTCTTACTATGAGGTCCAAATTTTCATTCTCTCATCCAACAATTTTCCACATTATTACAATTTTGAAGTGCGAGGTGTGTTGTTCATGCTCCTTGAGCTCATTCGTGATACCTTGGTGCAATTCATGTAGGATTGGTGCGGGCAGTGCTACCATGTTCATATTGACATGGTCCCAACCTTTTGCCTGCTTCTTGACTTCGATGGAGTCGAACTGTAGAGCTCTAGTAGGTATCTACATTATCTTAATCTTGAATGTAGTTTCTATCAATATTTCTCAGTGAAGTCCTTGGCCTATCTGCGCTAGTGGTATGGATGTTTGTGCCTAAATCTCCAGCCCTGCAATACTCTGTTGCACACCTATGATAAGCTTGCCATAGTGATCTTCCACCCTATTCCAAGATTTCGGTATTATCGAATGAACCTTGTCTCCAATTTTATCTAGGTCATCTTTAGTGAGCACCATTGGTGTGATTTGTTTTGATTTATCCACCTTATGCTTCTTTTTGCTCTTAATGGTAGATTCACCTTGGATTTTTCTTTTCTCCGCGACAGTTTTCTCTGTTTTTGCCTTTTCTTTCTCCTTAGTTGTATCCTCGCCTTCTTGAGGATCCTCCTCATTGTTTTCTTCTCCATGGTGTTCTTCATCATGGTGTTCTTCTCCGTGGTGTTCTTCTTCCTCTACTTCCTTCTCATTGTCTTTTCCACTGCCTTCGCCATGGTGCGAAGTGTCCAACTCTTCTTCTCTTGATGCGTTGTCTCCTGCTTCCAACAGCTGAGTCATCCATTATACAGGCCATGTTTGTATTAATTCTACAAGATCATCTTCTTTGGCCATATATGGCAATGCATGTCATTCCTTCTTCTTGTGTCTGCGCACCTGTGTGTACAATTTATGGAAATTCGTCTTGAACCTTGCCACAGGGTTGTATTGTTTGTGAAATCCATTTGATAATATAAAAAATATCCTATTCTCCTACGCTCGTGATGGTTGAGTGGCATGCCACATTGAGGAGCGTTCATCAATATCGCTTCCTTGTCGTGGATGGTCAGGGTTAGGTCAGGTAAGGTCAAGCCTGGTCAGGTCAGGAGCTTCCAACCTTCCTTTAGCTCCTATACTTCGGCTAGAACTCCCTGCCTCCTCCTCCCTAGTCGAGGTAAAGTTGTATACTGGATGGTGGTAACAGCTCCATGGGCTAGCTTTCGAACTGGCTTACTCACAGCCTCACATAAATCTGCCTCTATCAGAGGAAACTATGTATCCTTCGGCTCCTTCCATGCCAACATAGCAATGATCAAGATTAACCAGGTGTAATGGAAAGATGTACCTTTCTCCTAGACATTAAGGCAGTGGTCTAGGAATTCCTTGCATAAATATCTAGCCTAGTGATACTAGACTCCATTTGTGCACTGCGCGGCTAAAGACACCACCGACGTAGGAACTTCGTTTGCGCGACACTTCCTCATGATTTTTCGAGCCAAACTATGTGCGGCAAAACAAAATGCTTGGTCATTGATCGAGTTTATGTCGTAGTCCCCATTTCCTTTGACCAACCCATACTTCTTCTTCGTATTCTCTACCACAACCCAATCATGATCCTTTCCCATGAACTCCTCTGTGGGGTTCTACCCTTGGTAATGTAATCTAGTGATCCTCCATATCAACATTTAGTCTATGGGGATATTATTACCCATCCACAAGTTTCCATCATGTATAAATACCAACAATTGACGCACACACATTGTGTTTGTTGAACTTCTTCTGAAGTGTGGCACATTTAACATATTGAGCAGCCCTGACTACGCCAACCCATTCACCCACTGTTGTGGTTCCAATCTTGTCACTTCGCTATCTGGGTAGTGAACCTGCTACAAGTACCTGTCTGGTGCGAACTGAGGGTACTTCTTCCGCTCATGAAAATCATAGTCTGTAAATTTGAGCTGCGGCATTTTTCCTAGTGGTGTGAATATCCCATACTTCATGTCTTTGGAATCCTTTACTACTTTGGCATTTGGCTTCCTCGACATGATGTATGAGGGTAGAAGTGAGATGAACATTGCGCCAACTTCCTCCGCCTGTATTTCCTCCACTTCTTCAATATTAACCTGCTTAGGTTTCTTCTGAGGTTTCACAAGTTTGACAGGCTTCTTATCCTACTTTTTTTTCGTTCTTACTTCCTTGGTTTGCTTCTGCCTTGGTGATGTCCATTGTTTTTGTGGCGGTGGTGTTTTTTTGTGGGTGATACTACTATGGGTGTTTCAACTGTTGGCGTAGACATATCTGCGGCTTCCATGACTCCAGAAAATCCCTGCTCATGAAAATTCCGCACAATATGATATGATAATCATCCTATGAGTGACCTCAGTAAAGATTTATTTAACAGAAGGTATTACAGGCTCATGTGCTGGTGTGTGTGTTCTATGTTATTGAAACAACGGATCGATCAGATTGCCAATACACAGACATTTTGAATGGAAAGATAGCAGAGAAATGCAGTAAGCAGACACAAAGACACAAGCAATTTTTAATAAGGAGTTCACCCTATTCTCCAGGGCTACATCTCTGGTCCAGCTTCAGTGGTGGCCTTGTTTTATTATGTCTTTGAGTAGAGAAATTACAATACAGGGACTCAATATGAGTTCTCCTGAAGCAGATTTTGCTTGGCAGGGTGGTTCTTGGATTCCCCAAGCCACTTGGAGTACACAGACTCTTGTTCTTCCTACCCGCTTTGTGACCCTCGGTCTACAGTGGAAAGAGCCAAATGTGATGCTCAATCCAGACAGATTCCTCTATGGGAAGGCTTGATTCTTCAAGCTCTCTGGTGCTCGACGCTGCCTGTGGTCAGCTCGGCCCTATGTCTCCTCTGCTTGGCTTTACTGCTCTCTGTGCTCAGTCCTCCTCTCAGGGTTCACTGTTCATTGTCTCTCTTGGTCACTTGGACACTTCGATCTGAATCTCCCTTCTGATCTCCAATCCCCCTATTCGACTGCCTCCGTTCATGGCTTTAGTCATTCGATCCTCAGCCTATTTGTTTCCTCTTCTTCTTGCGTCGATTCGCCTGTCACCTGTGTGCTTGGAATTCCCTGTTCAGCATCAGCATAACGCTCAGGAAGTAGCCACGTGTCTCCATCGGAACTGCGCCAGCCCGCTTGTTGATTCGTTGCTTTCTCCACCGTGGCGGTCAACGGATTCCAAATCCTCTTAAATCGTGGCTTTATCCCCTGTCAATTCTGCTCTGTCTATCGGGCGCAATCTCAGCCGTCCGATCTGGGCTCCTCCAGATCCAACGTCATTCGCATGTCGAGCACAGTTGACTTGCTCGACCGATAACTCGCGATCGTGACGGTTTTTCTCTTTCCTCCGCTGCCACGCGTCAATCGTTGATTGTGATCGCTGCGCTTTCTCCAAAACCTCCTACCGTTCAAGGGTGTCCCGATCAAACCGCCGATTTCCAGGCCGTGGGTCCCACCATCGTACATTGGCGCTTTTTCCTTTTTCCACCTACGGTCCTCTGGCTCCCCGATGTGACCAAGTGCTTAAGCCCTACCATTTCAGCCCTGTTACGCGCATCGAAAACCCGCTCCTTTTCCCATTCCGGGGCTCCCAGGGGCTATTTTGACCTCCTGCGCTGTCTCCATGGGCCTCGGTCAGCGTGCTTTGACCGAGGTCCTCATCGTTCCACATCGGCTGCCATGGCCACTGATTCAAGGTTTTTTCGATTGTTGTTTTAGATTCTTCAAGGATTTGTTTGACCTATTTTAGTCACGGTTCTATGATAGTCGTTTATGGATCCGATTCGGATCACAATCTCCTCCCAAGATCGCTCAAATGACATACACAATGAAGTCTCCTATAACTTATTCGCACTATTAATCGCTCGAGTTCTCGATTCAACAAAGTCCTTAATATGATCGAGAGTCGACTATTTATAACAACTCTAACCTTCAAACCTCATCATTATATTTGATTTTGTCCCGATCTTGTTCAAATTTCGTCATTAAATGCATATCTATCCTTAAATTATGCCAGTATGTCGTCTTAAATGAAAATTTTGCGCGTGTCTTTACCCTTTTAACGGTCATATTTCTACTTTCTGGCGAACTTAGACATGTTCCCTATTGTATCACACCTTCGTCTTACATTGCGGCTTCCTACGAACTTCGACATATTCCCAACTTTACAAAAGTACTTTCTTTGTCGAAGCTCTTTCTGCAGCATAGTTTATAGTCCAATGGCTAGACACTAATAATTTCCTTCTTTCTTCTTTAGGGAAAAGTTATAGGGGCATGTTTGTCCCTATACAACTTTAGCCTACTTCCACTTACTTTTCCCTGAATTAATTCTCCATTTAACTTCACTAATTGCACTGCGCCTCCATCAATAATATACTTAATAACATATGGGCCTAACCAGTGTGTTTTGAGCTTCCTGGAAATTTCACAAACATACTATCATAGAGGAGAACAAGGTCCCCTACCTGAAACTTATTTTTCTTCATTTGCCTATCATGCAAAGCCTTTTCTCTTGCTTTTTGTACTTGTTGATGAAATCCTTCTATAAACCTCTCTTCCTCCAGAGCAAGTAACTATGACATCCTTTCTTCCATTATGTCAGGGTCTACCATATTTGTAAAAGCTACAATTCTTAGGCTAGGGACAATGTATTCCATGGGCATCACAACTTCTTTCTCGTAAACCAACCTAAAGGGTATCTAAACTTTCAATTTTTTACATGTAGTCTTATAAGCTCATAATACTACTGGAACCCTAAGATCCCACTCAATCTTTTTTTCATTGCACATATTGGTTAGTGCATTCTTAAAATTTTTATTGAATGCTTCAATCATTCCATTTGCCTGAGGATGATAAGTAGTGCTCTTTTTGTGGTAAACTTCAAATTCCTCAGTTAATTCTTCAATGGTCTTCTTCAAGAAATGTGATCCTTGATCACTCATCAATATCTTTGGACACCCAAATCTAGACAGTATGTATTTAAAGATGAACTTCGCAATAGTTTCTACGCTGCAATCCTTTACTGATTTTGCTTTAGCCCACCTTGTCAAATAATCAGTCACAATGATTATATACCTTGCACCAGTCCTTTTTCCTGGTGGATTGATAGGCCCAACAAAATCGATAACCCATTTATCAAAAGCCTATAATGTTGCTTGTGGCACTAGTGTCATATTTTCTCTTATTCAAGGCTTTCCTGTTCTTTCGCATATATCACAAGCTCAACAGTACTCCTTTGCATCGTTGTGTAGTGTAGGCCACCATAAACCCACTCTTAAAATTTTATGGGCAATGGATTTTCCTGCATAATGTCCACCAGTTGCACCACTATGAGCTTCCGTTAAAATTATCTATCTTTCATGCTCGGGAAAGTACCTGCACAGTATTTCATCTGGTCCCATCTTATACAAATGTCCTTCTATCAGTTAGAAATCTGTTGCCTTAACCATTGATTCTTTCTTCTGCTTCATAGTGTATTGTGAAGGGTCCATTCTTGTGGGTAAGAACTGAATATATCAACAAAGTGATCATTTGCAATCCTGATTGAAAACAGCTGCGCATCAGGTAGATTATCCTCTATATTCGTTGGTTCTTCTCCTGTTACCAACCTTGACAAATGATCAGGTCCAAAATTTAGTCTTCCTGGCTTAACAACAACTTCAAAGTCATGCTCCTAAAACAATAATATCCATTTGCGAATCTTTCCTCTTAAAACAGGCTTATTGACCAACTATTTTAGTGAGGAGTGATTTGTGAACATCTTGAAATGTGATCCCAAAAAATAATGTCTAAACTTATGTAAAGCATATATCATAGCCAATCCTTCCCTTTCTGTAGTTGTATAGTTATTTTCTGCTTTAGACAGTTTCCTACTTGCAAAAGTTATAGGGTGATCGATTTCTCCTGCACCAAGATGTGCTAATACCACCCCTAAAGCTATGCAGGAAGCATCCACATGAACATGAAATTCCTTATTCCAATCTGGGAATACCAGTATATGAGCAATTACCATCTTTTCTTTTAGTGTGTCGAGGCTCTTTTGACATTCTTCATTCCATAGGAATGTTACATCTTTCTTCAACAATTTTTCCATAGGTGCAGTGATCTGTGCATATCCTTTGATAATTTTTCTATAATATCTTGTATGTCCTAATGTGGTGCGAAGTTGTCTCACTATCTTTGGTGGAGGCAAATTAACAATAATAGCGATCTTCGCAGGATCCACCATCAATCCTTGCTTGAAAACAATATGTCCTAGTAATATACCAACAAGTACACAAAATATTCACTTTTTGATATTCAGAGAAATAGGATACTGCATGAATGTGTCAAGCATCAGTGTTAAGCTCACAACATGTTTATTCAATAACCCAAATATTGTCCAATCATCAAAGTATACTTCTAAAAGCTTGTGAATATATTCTTTGACAATTGCAACCACCACCCTTGAAAATATGGCAGGGACCTTCTTCATTCCAAAAGGCATCATTGTATACTGATATGAACCCCATTCTGTAGCAAAGGTGGTCTTATGTCAATCATATGGTGCAATTCTAATCTGATGGTATCTTGAAAATCCATCTGTAAATGAATAGGATTCCTGACCCCCTACATTTTCCAATACTTCGTCAGTGAAAGGAGTAGGGAATGGTTCATGTAGGCATGCATCATTTAAATTCCTTAAATCAACACAAATCCTGATTTCTCCTTGTGTTTTCTTTTCTTGTACTACCATAGGACATACACACTCTGATTCTTTCACATGTTCATTGGTTCCCGCTGCTATCATTTTTTCAAGTTCTTTATTCACTTTTTCTTTGTACATTGGATTCAGTTTATAAGGCCTTTGCTTAACTGGCTTCACATCAGGATTTAAAGGAATCTTCATAACTCCTAAATCTCCTACGATGCCCTTCATATCTCAAAACTTAGTGGGGAATAACTCCTGGTATTCATGCACAATATCTGTCACTTTGTTTAATGTTTCTTCATCCCAATAATATCCTATCATTGCAAAATTTGGATCCTCTTATGATCCTATATTCACCTTCTTTGTCTTCAATGGATTTGTTAATTAGGAATTTCTAACTCAAGTCCATTATCTTTGCAGTAGCCTTCAAACTATGCTATGTCAATATTGCGAGGGTCTTCATATTCTTCTACAGTGATGTTGTAGCATTCCAGTACATTCGGTAGCTACACCACCCAATCAAGTTGTCAAGTGAGTGGAATTTCATTCTAAAAAATATTCTTTTTAACTATCTGAAGGGCTGAATCTATACATGGAAAATCATCTTCAAAGCTAAATGTCAAATATAAACCCATCAACCATCTATGCCTAGTTCCCAGTACCATGTCAAAGTTTTGTTACCGTGTACTAGTTTTGAGGAATTGTCTCTAATTGTATGGATGAACACATGCACCCATTCTTCTCACGAATCTCCTTCCATGTTGTCATGAAAATATGGATGTGCTCTCTACGATCAGTTTCACCATCATATTTATCTACCAACTCTATTTCTACCTGATCAAACCTTATCCATATAAACCTTCGACATTCTTTCCAAGTTCCTATATTCTTCTTATGTGTACCCCACCATCTAGTAGGAGTAGCTATTACGGCTATATCCAGAGCTAACAATCTTTGACACTCTAGTACCTGTTCTTCATATTCTTCAACAAAAGTATTTATATCACCCAAACCATCATAAAAAGGTAAGTCACATACCTCAGTTTTCATACATCGAACTACTTTAGTAATTCTTTCACATTGCCTTGTAGATACTTCATGTAACCTGTTTTGCCAATTTTCCAATTCTTCTTCTGAATCTAAAGCACACGAACTGTCATGCTCCCAAATCAACTTGCCTTCAGTAGGGTTAACACAATCTTATTCTTTTGTTGTCATATGATAGATGTTATCTATATCAACTGAGTTGTACTCCTCTTTAATTGGTTCAGTATATCATGCTCCTTCTAATAGATCCAAGGGAGCGATCACTCTCATATTGTTGTTGTTAGCTCTGCTACATAATTCGGTATTTGCTGGGTCAAAGACACCATGGCCATGTGTTTTTTGCAAAAAGGTAGCAGTTCATTTTATCCTTTCCTCTTCGTCTGCTTTATACTCTTATAACTCCCGCTACCCCTGTTTTTCTCCGTTTTGCCTCCAAAACCCCATATAAATCCTTTTTCCTCGAGTCCCAGGCACAAAATAAACCAATGAGACTGTGGTCATATAACCACGCGCATACGAAAAAATCGCTAACTCTGAGGCCCTCCCCTGTCACATCAATCAATAAACATGTGCGTTAAACCTCGTTCACCTCCCCGCCGTCCGATCGTCCAACTCCAGATCTGACGGTAGTCGTTCTTCCCAACACGCGACCTGCGCGCTCATTAATCCGCGGGGAAAGATGTTTTCCTCTGCCACATATTGCTGTTATATTGGATCGCGCGGTCACATACGAATATCGCCCGCCTCCGATAAGCGGTGCGGGGAAACCGCTTACAGCTGTCCCGTACGATCGCCGCACAGCTTCTGCTCCCGATCACCGTCGGATCTGCTCGTATAAGATCCGACAGCCCTCGTCTATTCTAATCATCCTTCTCCCAATACTCCCTGTCAAATCATCTTCGTCGTCCATAGATGTGATCCGACGGCTCGTAGTTGCTCCACCCCGCGTCTTCCCATCGCCTCCCGCCATGAGATCTCAGTCGTCCATCCGTTTCATCCAACGACTCGCATTTGTTGTTTCCACTTCCTCCCGATAGCCATTGCAATGCGCTCTCCGCCATCGATCCACGCTATCCAACGGTGGATCTTCCTCCATACTGCCTGCGGCCATAGCCTGTCTAGTGTACCCGAAGGAGGAAGGTAGCCATGATCCAGCACTCTGCGCATTGAATCCTCAACTACCTCATTCAAGAGACAGCATGGCCAAGGAAGGAAAGTACAGCCTCGAGCAGTTAAACTCCTTCAGCAGTTATGGAAATTCATTCATACAACACTCCACCTGCTCAAGGAGTACACCTAAGTACCAGAGAATGTCAAATTTTGTTCATTAAAGCAGCAGATCATAGCAGAGGCCCATATCAGATAGTTAATGTGGTTGGTGGTCAGTTATGACCCCTCCACGCATAGGATAGCAGATATTTTTGTAATCAACCTCCATATATACCCAGAAACAAAATGTAATGAGGGTTGATGGATATTGTTTTGATGTAAATTTCAACTTCTAGAGATTGTAACTACTGTGATACCTGCAGCTTCTGGTCTTCATTTTCAGCTAATGCAAGCTTCTTTTGCTATTAATTGCTCACTTTCCACTTCTTCTTTGTTCCAGGCTATGCCTATTATGCAATTTTCATGTGCTCTTGATGTTTAGCATTAGAGGGGCTGTCATCCCACCTCTATGTTAGAATCTAGTATGTATTATTGAAGGTGTATGCAGATTTCCGTTTTCTTGGTGCCAGAGAGCTGTCATCCTGTCTGTGCATTAGGAAATAGATTTAGAAACCTTTCTACTGGTTGCAGCCGGCCATCACATGGTCTTGTGCATCTGCTGGTGTGGTCAGTATTCTCCATGTTCACCTATTCCTTAAACTGTGAATAATTGGTGGTCTAAAGCCTTGTAGTCTAGGGGTGTTCACCCATGTCTGTGGTTAAGCATAGTAGAAGTGGTTATCTGGCTTGAATATGCATCATTCCTTCCATTCATCCACCTATTTCCAACATTTTTGTTGAGTTTGTAATGTTCCCGAGCATCTCTGATATACAACCTAGGAGAGTTTCTTGGGGTGATAACATAAATTGGCGTCGTTGGTGGGGAGAGGAGATTGAAGCTCAGCTTCCCTGGGAGAACGATACAGTTCCAGATTTTGATGATAGACAAGGTTTGGGCACATTTCTGGTTGTAATCATCTATTTGGCAACTCCATTGGAGGAAGAACAACATTTGGCGACTCCACATTGAATTTGTGGCTCAATTTGTGAGACATACTTGAAGAAATCCTCAGAAATCACCAATTGAATCAGTGCCTGACCCTGAGAGGACTGTCAAATCGAAGAAATCATCACAGAAAGGGGCATCAGGATCAGGTAAGCCTAAGAAAATTCATGCTTCTCTGAAAGATAAAGTTATAGCTGAAGATATATAGTTTGAAGATTTAGAGCCCAACACTGTTAATAAGGAAATTCCTTCAGAGATTAATACAGCCCCTTGTTCATTTAGTTCCCCTTTGGATCTCAGTCCAAATAAAGCTTCCCATATAGTCGAAAACATCCCTTTGTCTCTTTCATCCATCACATTACTTCCTACCATTCAATCTGCTAGTATCCTTCCACATATCCCAATCATGGCAGGCCAACAAGCACCCATGAAGATAGAAAGAATTGTTGCTGCTAGATATGGACCCTTGGTCTTGCTTGTTCCTTTAAATCCCATGCCTATGGGAGAATATCAGAAATATATGCCCAATTTTACTAGTACAGAGGGAGTAACAGCAAAAGAACACCTTGAAGATTTTTACAGTTATGCTAATAATATAGATATAAGTGAAAATGATATGTGGATGAGAGTTTTTGTTCAGAGCCTTGATGGAGAGGCCAGAAAGTGGTTCAGGGAACTAGCCCCTAGATCTATTGCTGATATTGAAGCCTTAGATGATGCATTTTTGAAGCACTGGGGAGATAAAAAGGATTTGCTATATTACCATACTGAGTTTGGTAACCTGAAAAGGGAAAATGGGGAATCATTGCCTGATTTTAATGAAAGATTCAATCGCATGTATAGTAAGATACCAGCTGAGGTAAATCCTACTCCCAACTCTGCCAAACTCACTTATGCCAATGCTTTTAACTATGATTTATGCCTATTCTTGAGAGAAAGGAGATGTGCTACTCTGGCAGACATGCAGGATGCAGCTCTTGAAGTAGAGTCTAATATCATAGTTGCAGAAAAGCTCAAAAGTCAAGCTGACAGAAGGAGGCAAAGAGGTCAGGCCTCTACCTCCTCTACATCATCTTCAGAACCTAAATTAGACAAAATGACTAAGATGATAGAGTCATTGGCTGCTGAAATATCTAGCTAAAGGTTGAGCAGAATTCAGGAAAAGCAAGGCAGCAGAACACATTTTCTCCAAGAAATTCCATTCCATTCAGAAGAGCAAATGAATAGTTACAAATTATTCAGAGGGGTAAAGAACCAAATGAAGAACAAAAAGTTAAATCTCCTTTCCAAAATGTAGTCATGGAGGAGGAGCAATTAGAAGATGAGGATGAAATTCGCTGCATGGAAGATAAAAGCAGCGCTGCATTTTTGACATTAGTTGCTTATGAAGAATCTTTGCTACAGGAACAAGACAGTCGGGAGTGGGACAGAGAGGCTGTCCTACAAAATGATGAGCAGCGAAGATATAACTTGAGGTCAAATGCAAAAAATGTCAAAGAGAATCCTGATCAAAGAGCTGTTGTCCAAATAGAGTCTCAGAATATCAGACAGAGAAGACCAACAGCTGATCCAGTTGTTATCACTCAGGTTGTCCTTAAGCTCGTGAAAGGATACGGCCGAGGTAACCACAAACTAATCTTTGGACTGCAGGTTCTAGCCCACTTGCAATCAGAGAGGGCTCTCTCTTTCTGATTTAGCTTTGTTGAAGATGATTTTAGGCTAGTTTTTGAGTTCAATGGGGTTTTGTTTTGATTTTGGTGGGAAGATTGATGCTTTCAAGTAGAGAGGCAAAACATAGTGTGATAAGTTTCAAACCATTGGGTATGGAGTCATGGAGTAAGAATGCTGGTGAGTTTTCCTGGTCACAAGAGAGGAAAATGGAGCAAGACAGCTGCATATGAAACAATCATTCAAGGTAAAGAGATGGATTGAAAGGCTAAGGAATGAGAGGCAATTAAGAATCTCTCATTCAGGTTAGCAAGGGGAAGATAAATGAGCTCTATCTAGGAGCAGCTAATAATTCCTAGATAACAGTCATTCATATGTGAAATAGATCAAACATGAGCCATAAAAGAATTCATATTTATGCCTAAATCAAGAGGAAAAACAATAAGAAGCCACAGAAATTGAGCATAGAGTGCAGCTAAGCAAATTCTAAACCAACCCTTCGTTCTGCAACTTGAGCATATATGAAATTGAAATAACATAGGTGAGGAAAACTTATTGATTCATATTGCAGCACAAGAATTCCAAATTCATCCTTCAGAAACCATTAACAACACATCAAACAGTCCATTCTCCAAGCTTTCAGCAATCTTTGATTAAGAAAAACATATCAGATATCCAGTGCGAGTCTCTCATGAGGATTATCAACCAACCAACCCTTTAAACAGTGAATTAGGATTGTTTATATAAGCAAAATATTTACACTAATCAGATCTCAGACAGATCTGCTGTAATAAATGTCCTAAACCTAACACATGTCTGAAATAAATGCGGGAAAATATCCTCGAGTTGCGCTGGGTGCAGCTGTAACAAAAAAGGAATTAATGTGTTGCCTTTATGGCTTTGTGCTGATCATTTAGCCATAACTGTGCTTTGGGTTTTGATCCATTGTTGTTCGGTGGCTTTAAATGCTTTTAACTGTGATGGGAGAGCCTTGATTAGAGCTCCACCGTTTTCTTTGACTTTGTTGGAGGTCATTTAATGTTCATCTGTATTGGGAATAAAAGTTTTCATTAAAAACATTCGATTGATATTCTTTGCCACTTCCTCTGGTACACTTTGGCACTGAACCTGGCCTCTTTAACGTCTTCTGAGTGCTTTAGACTGTCTCATCAACCTTTTATGTCTGTTGTTCGGCCCTCTGTTGCTTTAAAAACTGTGTTTGCCCCTTTCTGAATGCTGTGCGAAGAAATTCTGGTCATTTTGCGCCTTTCGGGCCTGCTGGAGGCCGAGCCATGAAGGGCTTTCCATTTTGGCCTATTTCCCGTAGCCATGCGCGATGGCGCTAATCGCGCATGAAAAACTGCCTCAGATTTTGATTTCGGACTTCCTAGGCTGCGATTTGCACCTTTCACGCTTTTTGACGATGACGTCAGCATGACGTCAGCGGTGGGTCCCAGTACGGCGGTGATGTGGCAGGATGACATCAGCAGGGTGACGTCAGCAGTACGGCGGGTGACGTGTCAGTACGGTGGAGGAGGTGGTGTGTCAGGTGACATGGCAAGGACACGGTGGCAGGAGGCCAACGCGGGATGGTGAGGTCAGCTTGACGTGGCGCTGACACAGGCGGGGGGAAGGCGGTATCTGGTTTCAGGCACACCGCCTTTGAGCAGAAGTGGTTTTGGCAGAGGGGGCTCCGCCACAGTCGAGAGGGTGACGCGTGGCGGGAGTACGACGGGAAAACCGCCCATCTCCCGGGCGCTAACCATCGACGGCTTCGGAGATGACAAGACCCGCCCACCGTTGATCTATGGCGCGCCAGATCTGACGGCCGACGGAATAGACAAGGCGGCGGAGGGTTAGGGACGGGGCCTGCGCGAATATTCAAATACTTTATACAATGCCGCAGGGGGTTTAGACTTTGGTTTAGTGGGTTTTTTGCGGGTTTGCGTGTCGGGGGTAAAATTTAATGTTTATTCAAACATTTCAACACTAAACTTTAAACAATAAGCGAGAGATGGTGAGAATAATGAAATGTTGTGGGTTAAGGGGTGAGGGAAAAGGTTATTAACTTAACCGAATGTCAAGTCAATCCCAGGGTTAGGACGCGGAAGGCTAATGCTAAGTCCCAGATGAACTCGGCATTTCCCAAACTGATATTTATAGGGCTATAGTGCCAGGGGATGGGAATATGTACATAGGGGGATTTATTAACATATTTTTAGTAGGGGAAGGGGAGATAGATAGGGAGCTACATAGTAAAATTAGCAGTTAATATGAAGTGATAAGAAAGCGCTAAGTATGTGAATCTTAGGCTACTTAGGGGGAAAATGATTCATAGAGGAAGTATGAACATTCCTTGAGTAAAGCAGATCTTTACCAAGGCAAATGATATGAAAAAATGATGAAGCTAAGAGGTATCAAGCAGATCTTGACCTCTTCAGGAAATTAGTGAGTGATTTGGGGAATGAGAAGAAAGGGGAGTTAGCCATGCCTCGCTTGAGCTCCTCCAAATGAAAACTGCCTTGTACCTATGATCTAAAGTACAATATCACTTTGAAACACAAAATTGATCATAGATCAACGTTCTGCAACCTCAAAACTACCTACCCAGCCTACTTACCTAGCATTTTTTCTTCTTTTTGGTTTGGGTGCACTTAGACTTGCAAACCCTGCTTTACCATTTTTCTTTTGACTACCTTCCTATCTAAATCTACACTTATTTCTTCCAAGGGCCCAGATTAAGCAGTTGGGCTCCTTTGTTTCTCTACCTATCTACAAATCTGCCATGATTAAGTTGTTTGGACAGATATTCATTCTCTATATTCTAAAACAAGAAATTGAAACCTAGGGAAACCAAGATTAGGCTGTTTGGAGTTCCCTTAACAGAAAAATTCTTCAAAAATGGTTAACTCATCAAAATTTGGAATACAGTAGTGGCATTTAGACTGGCACACTTTCATGGTCTCTTTTTTGACCTCTTTCTGGAAATATGGAGCATTGCAGCATGCAAAGTATGACATATTTGGCATGTAAAAATGTCAATCATGAAAGATGAACACCTGCTGCAACAGGAGGCTAACAGTGGCTCCACTTGGGGATGGCTTTTCCTTGTGAAAAGCCAAGAATAGCAGGTCAGACTACCTTGATTTTCTATTGTTGTTGTGGATTGAAAAACGTCTTTATGCTGGCTGCTAAAAGTGTGAAACTTGGAAATATAAACAGCCCTCTACTCAACTGAATTGTTATGAAAAGTGAAGCACTGCCTGCTTTCTTCTGCGTGCTTGATATTATATACAATGTTGCTTGAGCATTTCCTTTGAAATAGATCCAAAACATAGATCAGAACTGATGTATTTCCTTAGGCTCTGATCTGGAAACAGTTGCTGATGTGAAACTAAAAAAACTCCTCTCTTATTGATACTGTTTGACTGAAGACTGCAAGCTGCAAACAGTTTCTTTTTACCATGAATTTCTGTGATATGACAACGCTACTCTTGCTGTTTTGCTGAGATTAATGCAGAGACAGAGCTTTAAAAATGGAATACTGGCATTGGTTGTGTCTTCACAAACTTTGTTGTTGCTCCTCTAACACTCAAACTGCTTATAAAAAATAAAAACAAAGCGCTAATATATACAAATATCGATGTACAAAGAGATATATACAGAGCTGCATTGTATCCCTTAAAAGGGATCATGGTAATGTTTTAACATTCGGCCATTTACAGGGCCTTCTTCGGCAGTGCTGCCCTCTACAGATTTGAGAAAATATGTGTTATTTCCCTGAACAGCAGAAATAACGAATGGCCCTTTCCATAAAAATCAAATTTTGCATGTTTCCCTTGTCTTCTCTTCGTGAATCCCACCTTAGAACTTTGTTGCCAACACAGAAATCTTCTGCCTTAGCTCTTTTATCAAACATCTTTTTGACCTTCTCTTGCAAAATCTGAGTTCTGTCATAAATTTGCTCTCTGGTTTGCTGAAGATGAATGGTCTGATTGATTCTTCGTTGAATGTCATTTGGTTCAGCCTGAATCTCCTGTAACAGTTTGATAGTAGGGATGCCCAAGGATGAAGGAAATCTGGCCTCCATGCCATATACTAGCTCATAAGGGCTCATCCCAATGGATTTCTTTGTTGAAAGTCTGTCTGCCCATAGGGCATTTGTGAGCTTTCTATGCCAGTTCTTCTTGTTTTCTTCTAGCACTTTCTTTATGATATTAATCAGGCTCTTATTAGATGACTCAGCCAAGCCATTACCTTGGGGGTAATAGGCTGTGGAATGCCCCAAGGTGATGTGAAATTTATGGCAAAAATTGATCATCCTTTTGGATTTGAAAGCAACGGCGTTGTCAGTAATGATCTTCTCAGGGTAGCCAAATCTAGAAAGGATGTTGCACTCAAGGAACTGGATAATGATGGAGTCATTGGCCTGTCTGCATGGGATGGCTTCAACCCACTTGGTGAAATAGTCGGTGGCTATTAGAATCCACTTGTGCTGGCCTGAGGAGGAGGGATGGATTTCTCCAATGAAGTCAAGACCCCATTGTTGAAAAGGCTTTTCAGTTGAGATGGGTTTAAGGGGCAGGGGCAACAGCTTTCTTTTGCCCTCAAAGATTTGGCATTTGTGACATGAAATGGCAAATTTCTTTACATCCGCAAAAAGAGAGGGCCAATAGAAACCAGCCCTTAGAATTTTATCAGCCGTGGACTTCCAATATAGATGTCCTCCACAGTCACCTGCATGGAATTCTTTCATGACATTGTTAGTTTCATTCATGGTTAAACAATTAAGCAATATACCTTCATGATTTTTCCAAAATAAAGCACCATCTATGACACAAAACTTTGAAGCCTTCATTCTTAAAAATCTTTTCTTAGTTCTGGACAATCCTAGGGGAGCAAACAGGTTTAACAATACAAAGCATATATCAGCATACCATGGGGATTGCAAAAAGGTTTCACTGATCTGTGGAGTCGCCAGCTCCTGTTCATTGTCCAATTGGTTAATGTCTAAGGCTTGAAAGTTTGTTTCGGACATCAGTTTGGCTAAACCTTGTCCCTTTATGAGCTTGGTTGGTTTTATTTCTATGTCATACTCAAGGATGTTTGCAATCCATTTGCCTCTTTTGCCCTCTAATCCCTCTTGGGTTAATATGTCTTTTACAACAGCATTAGGGACATAGGCAATCACATGTGAATATAAAATGTAGACTCGGAAATCTTTGATTGCTTTGACCAGGGCATAGGCCTGCTTTTCCATGATTGGGTACTTCAAAGTGGCATCTCTTAAGGCTTGGCTGAAAAATGTAATTGGCTTTTCATTTCCCTGATCATCCTTTTGCAAAAGGACAGTAGCTATGGTGTGGTCAGATGCAAAAGAAAATATGATAAAGTCCCTATCAAATTGTGGACTTGTGAGGACAGGGGCTTGTGTTAAGGCAGTTTTGATACTCTCAAAGGCTTGCTTGGTCTCAAGAGACCATTTTACCTTAGCATCCTTTTTTAACATGTTACTTAACAATCTTATTAGCTCGGCTAGATTTGGAATAAATCTCCTCAAGAAGTTGATTTTTCCAAGGAATGCTTGTAACTCTTTTATGTTTCTTGGATATGGGATTTGGAGGATGGCTTGGATTCTTTCAGGATCAATTCTAATCCCGTCCTTTGATATGATATGGCCAAGAAGTTTGCCTTCTTCAAGGCCAAAGAGAGACTTCTTGGGGTTCAAGGAAATTCCATATTTCCTACATGTCATGAATATTTGCCTCAAATGTTTTAGGTGCTCTTGATCAGATTTAGAGAAAGGGGTTAAGTCATCAAGGTATACAACTAGGAAATCATGTATTTCCTTGGAAAATGCAATATCCATTGCCCTTTGAAAGGTAGCACCAGCGTTTTTAAGTCCGAATGGAATCTTCACATACTTAAATGTTCCCCACGGTGTGGTAAAGGCTGTCTTGTCTTGGTCATCCGGGTGAACCAGTATTTGATTAAAACTTGAAAAGCCATCTAGCAAAGAGATTCTAGATGACCCCACTACTCTTTGTAGGATGTGGTCCATTTTTGGCAAGGGGTAGTGGTCTTTTAGGGAGACTTGGTTTAAATTTCTTAGGTCTACACATAGCCTAATCTCAACTGTCTTTTTTCTTGTGGGAACAAGATTGGATACCCATTCAGAAAATCTGATGGGTGTTATGGTACCTGCTTCAAACATTCTTTTCACTTCCTTTTCAATCAAAGGGAGAAGCATAGGATTGATTCTCCTCAGTTTTTGTTTGAAGGGATTTTGGTTTGGTTTTAGGGGAATGGTGTGTTGAATCACTAAGGTGTCATAGGACTTCAAATCCTCATAACTCCAATCAAATACATCTTGGAATTCTTTGAACAAATCAACATATTTGGGTTTTTGATCGGGTGGCAAAGATTGAGATAGTTTGATCATTTTGGGCTTCTCTGCTGTCCCAATGTTATGTTCTTCTATAGCAGTGTTTAAGGGCTGCATTTTTGGTTTTTTGGGAACATCATTTGCATCAAACATATCTTCTAACGGAGTGAGGCCAGCAGGGAGAAAGTTATCCTTTAGATCAACGATCTCGGCCTCTGTTTCGGCTATTTCCTCCAAATGCATCAGTTTCAACTCTTCTATATTTGTATTATCAAAGACAGTTGGGTTTAACATTTGTTTGGTTGTTACAGCAGTTACAGCCTGCTGATTTTCGTTCGTTTGTTGTTGTTCATCCGTCATAGCATCCATGTCAATGTTAATATTTGAAAACTCATGTTCAAGAGTGAGGAAATTGTTAATCTGGGCATCATTTTCGAATACTTTCCAATCTTTAACATTATTTGGGATAGCGGGCCTATGTTTTATCTCAGCAATAAAATGGTGATTTGGCTCAAAGGGGAGCTTGCATGTACTAGCAAAAGTAGCTAGGCTGTGTGCATGAGTGTTATGCTCTCTTGAAATCTTGGCAAGCTTGGATTCAGTGAATGCATTGAGTATATTAGTGGCAGCAGTCCTATAGGCCCTCATTCTATTGTCATTGGTAACAAAGTTACCTTTCATTTGTTGTATGATTAAATCGGAGTCACCTAGGATGGACACCTTTGCAGCTCCTAGAGCTTTGAGCAGTTTAAGGCCTAAAAGGAGAGCCTCATACTCTGCCATGTTATTGGTGCATTTGAAGTTCAGTCTGTAGGCATGACCTTTTGCATGATTGTTATGTGTATTGTGAATCCAAACACCTGCCCCTACTCCTAACTTGTTAACAGAGCCATCAAACTCTAAATACCATGTGATTTCTTGCTTGTGGTTAATATCAAGAGTTTCAGTCGTTCTTGCAGTGGACAGATTTGAATTTTCTGTTTGGGGAGGTTCTTCTTGTAAGCTAGTTGTCTTGATTGTTTTGACAGTTTTATCAGTATGGGCAACTGATTCTTCATTGATGTGTGTGTTCAGTTCTAAAGCCAACGGCTTGTCATCAATAAGAGGATTTGTTTCATCATTAAATAAAATAAAAGAATCCATATCAGAATGGATTGAGTGAATAGGAAAATTTTGGGGCTTGTCCTCACTAGTTACCACATACTTCATCAGTGTTTCTCTATATAGTCTCTTTGGTTGCCCAAAGACAGATATAGTGGAATAAGAGAGGTCTAATTGGAGGAACCCTTGGAGTTTTTCTCCCCAAGATCTTGCCAATAGCATGCCGTACTTTGGTGGGATGTTAGCAACCACCACATCCATGAGGATTGTCTTGTTGGGATATTGGACTAAGGAAACACACAGGTCTTTGATGAGGCCTAAACACTTGACTTGACTTGAGTCAAAGGAGAATAGATCTTTGTAGGGTCTTGTAACATCAAGGTTCAGCTTTTCCATTATAGCTTTGGGCATAAGGTTGTGTGAAGCACCAGAGTCAAACATAGCATTGTGCAGGACTTTGTCATGTATATGTAAACTGACATAAAAGGGTAAGACAGATCCATATGTTGATTTTCCATTAACTTCTGGACCGAACAGCAGCTCAGGCTGATCATCAAGAACATTGACATCATCCTTGACCTCTGGCATTTTAAGTGATCTTTGAATTTGTTGCCTATACACATCATGTTTAGCAAGTTTAGATAAGGGGATGGATATCATCAATTTACCTATTTCTGCCTCTAAGTCAAATGATTTTTCAGATTCGGTCTTAATATTTTGAGAGGCAGGCTTCCCTTTTTCCTTTGGAGTATCAGCAATTTGGTCTTGTTTATCAATGTTATGGGAAGTGACTGCTTGCAGTTTTTCAGTTTTAGGAGGGCTTTTTGGAATGTTGTTCGAGTTCTTTTCCGAGGAAGGAGGTGGCAGAGGCTGATCAATAGAAGGTTGCACTTCTGTTATGTCCTCTACAGTCACTTGATGCGGGTTTGGGACAGGTATATCAGCTGGTTCTGTTATGACAGCCTTGCCTTTAATCTTGTTGGGTTGTTTGCCATCCTTTGGTTTGCTAGGTTCAGGAATGTCAATGGTCCTAGTTCTCAGCTTATATTGTTTGTGGACCTCATACACAGCAGTATCATAGCCTTGTTTAAAATCAAAAGACTCACCAGACTTAGTCTGAAATTGATTAAAGTCATGCTCATCTTGGTCTTGTTGAGTTAGGAAAATTTGTTGCTCAACCCTCGAATCCACCAAGTTCATGTGAGTGTCCTCTGTGGGTTCACTAGATGTAGAGGCTTCCGCATAATTTTCATGAAAAGGGGGCCTTACGTCATGGTTTGGGCTAGACCTACCAGCATTTGTGTTCTGCGTTTTCCTAAAATTTGGGTTCCTTATGGTATTGGACTGTTGTCCTTCCCATGATGATTTCCTCTCAACACTTTCTACTCTGTCTCCCAGCCTGTGCATGCCACTGATAATAGCATCCAGCTTTTGATCTAAGGCTGAGGGTTCCTCCTTAAAGGTGGTTCTTCTTTCCATTCTAGCTCTGTTTCTTTTGGCAATTAGGTTGGCCTCTACGCTGACAGCAACATTTTGCATGTCTGCAAGGGTTTGAGGAGCTCTTTCTTTTAACTGGTAGGCCATATTCGGGTCGAAACCATCAGGGAATTTATACAAGGCAAGGTCAGGTGGAGGTCTTAAGTTCTTAGGGTATTGCATTATAAACATTATTGAATCTTACACAATAATCCAAGATGGGCTCTTGAGGGCCTCTTTTTATTGTATCGTATTCAGCTAGTATGTGCAAGGGGTCTTTCTTTTTCTCCCATCTGTTGATAAAGGATTGATAAAGCTCATCTGGATTGGTTATGGAATTTGCAACAAGTGCTCTGAACCAAGTCCTGACATCACCTGTCAGACTTTGGACGAAAATTTTCATTCTCACACTATCATCATCTATCTCGTAGTTCTCAAAATAGTCTTGCATTTTCTTTGTATGCTGAAGGGCTGTGCAAGTACCAGTTCCATCAAAATATGTGATTTTAGTTTGATAATCCTGAGGCATAGCCCCAGGGTTTGCAGGTAATTGCAGGGGTGCATATCTATTGGCCATGTTTACAGGGATAAGTGGAACAACAGGGACGACTGGAACAACAGGGATAAGTGGAACAACTGGGACAACAGTAGTGGTAATGGGAGTATGTGCAGTGAATGGAGGTGTGGAAGGAGTGCTTTGAGAGGTGGACGATGAACAAGGGGAAGTAGGGGTTGACCGAAATAAAACTTTGACAGGGGTTGGAACACTGATTGGGTGAACTGCTTCAGGACTATTATCAGCAAAATCTTGGTGTTTCCTAAGAATCTTTGGGATTAAGTTGGGATTGTCAAAAACAGCTAGAGGGTCTGGGTCGGGATTTGACCTAGTATAACGAGTTTTCCTCTTTGGAGCCAGCTTCCGAATTTTGTTTTTGGTATTTTCCTGGGAATGTTTGTAGTTTAAGAAGGCATTGATTAAATTTTTGAGACAGTTGTTTAGAGCTTAAAGCTAGAATGAAGATTGACTGAAGCAGCTTTTATTTAATCCTGTAAATGCAAAGCAAGAACAGTTTCAAAGGCTTCCTGGTTGACATTCAGACTTCATCTGTAGTTTTAAGAAATAGACAGCAATCGGAAAAATTAGTTTGATTTCCGTAGTCGAGCTTTCCAACTTGATTCGTGAAATTATTTGAGGAGTTCCCCAATGGAGTCACCATTATGTTATCACTCAAGTTGTCCTTAAGCTCGTGAAAGGATACGGCCGAGGTAACCACAAACCAATCTTTGGACTGCAGGTTCTAGCCCACCTGCAATCAGAGAGGGCTCTCTCTTTCTGATTTAGCTTTGTTGAAGATGATTTTAGGCTAGTTATTGAGTTCAAGGGGTTTTGTTTTGATTTTGGTGGGAAGATTGATGCTTTCAAGTAGAGAGGCAAAACATAGTGTGATAAGTTTCAAACCATTGGGCATGGAGTCATGGAGTAAGACTGTTGGTGCGTTTTCTTGGTCACAAGAGAGGAAAATGGAGCAAGATAGATGCATATGAAACAACCATTTAAGGTAAAGAGATGGATTGAAAGGCTAAGGAATGAGAGGCAATTAAGAATCTCTCATTCAGGTTAGCAAGGGGAAGATAAATGAGCTCTATCTAGGAGCAGCTAAGAATTCTGTTTGGTCCCTCTAATACTAGTGATTACCCCATTACTATTATAGTTATACCCCTTATTTATATTGTTGCGCCCCTATTACCCCCATATTGTTATTTTTGTGCCCCATAGAATCCCTCTATTGTTATTTTTGTGGCTTTATATTATTATTGTTAGGTCGGCTGGATTATATTGTGACTCCTTAGACTCCTATATATAGAAAGGAGGTTTTGTCATTTGAATCATCAAAGAATTTTTCATTTATGTAATGTAAAGGAGGTTTCCCCCTCGAAGAGGCTGAATTCTAAGGCGTTGATCTATATTTTCTATTTTTTCTTGAGCTGGTTTCATAACATTTGGTATCAGAGCTTTGGATTCTAGGGTTTCTCTACTCCAAACAGGTCATCGTGGAATTTTCACTATAACTTTTTTTCTGTGACGTTTCAGAAGTCGAAAAAAAAAACCCATTTGAGAAGAAATCGCGTTGAACCTTGGGTCCGAATTTCAGAGCTTTTCGCGCGATATTTTCGGAGATATGATCTGAGGAAGTTGGTCTTTTTGCAGAATCCTGAATTACATTCAAAACAGGTGACCTGGGGAAAATTGTCATAACTTTCTCTCTGGGAATCAGATTGAAATTTCATAAGAAGGTACAGAAAGAGGACGGACTGTAGTTTCTTGTATATCTTTTTCAGAACCAAATATCGAAAATTGTACACGTGGAACTTCATACAACTTCTCTCTTCTGGAAAGGTCTATAATCAGGTCATCTTGGGAGATTGTGCATAACTCTTTCTTGGAGAATCCAATTTGGATCAGACTGGTGGCATTGGAAAGAGGACACAGAGAGCTACTACAGATCACAAAGTCGGAACTAGATGATTGGAAAGTACAGAGATACATCAGAGGCAATATCGAGCTGCTACAAAGTGAAAAAAGGTGTGTAGATTTTTTTAAATTTTTGCTTAAGCTTGGTTTGAAAATTTATTTTGAAGGAATTCAAAGGGCATAGTAGAGCATTATTATCGGTAACTGATGCCCCGAGGAAAGAAAATTAAAACACCTAGTAAGGAACCTGAAAGCTCTAGCATGACTCATGAAGAAGAGGAAGAAATGCTACATGATATATCAAAATTACAAGAACAAGTGCAACAAATGTCACGCTCACAAAAGTTAACAGATGCTAAGATAAATGACGTGGAAGCTAAGATAAATGGCTTGGAAGCTAAGATGAATGGCATGGAAGCTAAGATGGACAATTTGAAGATAGATTTGAACACAAATTTGAAGACAAGCATGGCAGATTTGACAAATTTTCTACAAGAAATACTTACTAATGGTGAAAAGGTAGTAAAGGAAACTCATGATGAGAACAAAAGAAATGTTAATCATGATTCCATAGACGCTAATGTTGGATCGAAGAATCACCATATTCCAAAAATCGATATGAGGAAGTTTGATGGCAAGGATCCCGCCACATGGATATTACAGATGGAGCAATTCTTCGATCTCAATAATGTGCAAAACGCACAAAAGGTACGTATGGCAACTGTATATTTGGAACCAAATCAGTTTGTATGGTATCAATGGCTTTGTTCTCGTAAACAATTTATCACTTGGGCAATTTTTATGGAAGAATTGATAGCACATTATGAGGATACAAAAAGCAACACTTTTTTTAGCCAATTGATAAGTCTCAAACAAAAGGGTTCAATAATGGAGCACATTGAGGAGTTCCAAAAATTGAACATAAGGGTAAAAGATATTCCAGAGGAGCATAGGATTGATGTGTTCATAGGGTCTTTAAAGGATAATATCCAACATGATGTTCGCCTTTGGGAACCTGATTCATTAGAGAAGGCATTCAGGTTAGCAAGAAAAATGGAAAGCAAAATTATGGCAACTAGGAAGCATACCACTCACAACTATAAAGACGGAAGTGTTGTTGCCCCTAGTCTTCCACAACCTACAAGGTTGACACCACAACAATTGGAAGAAAAAAGAGCAAAAGGGCTTTGTTACAATTGTGATAGCAAATACACAAAAGGTCATAAGTGTGCTGAGAAGAAATTATTCTACATAGATTGTGAAGAGGAAGAAGAAAAGGAGCAAGAAAGGTCAAAAGAAGAGGATATATTCCAGGAACAAAGCCTAGATGAAGAACAAATAAATCCGACCATATCTTGTAATGCATTGGCGGGAATTACCACTCCTCAAACCATCAAGATAGAAGGACAAATCAAGAAGAAAAAGGTAATAGTGTTGATTGATTCAGGAAGCACCCACAATTTTATTCATTGTAGGGTAGCAAAAGAATTGAATTGCTTCCTATATCCAGCACCAGAGTGTCAAGTGATGATTGCAAATGGAGGAACAATAAATTGCTCTGGAAAGTGCCATAATATCAAGCTATCCATGGGAGAATATGTATTGACTAGCCCAATGCTTTCCATTCCAATGGGAGGTGCTGATGTTGTACTAGGAGTCCAATGGCTACAATCCTTGGGTACAATAGCTTTTAATTTTCAAGAACTTTTCATCAAATTTTCTACGGAAGGAAAGGAAGTTGAATTAAGGGGTATTGCAGGGAAACCAGGAAAGATAATCAGCTCTAATGGCATGACAAAGCTTCTAAAAAAGGAGCAAAGAGGTGTAATTGCACAATTATGTTCGCTAGATGTTTCCACATTGGAATCATCTATTTCTCCAGATCTCCAAAAAGTCTTGGACAATCATTCCAAGGTATTTGAGACTCCCAAAGGTCTCCCACCTATGCGTGATCATGATCATGCTATTCATCTGATTCCAGGAAGTGTTCCTCCAAACATCAGGCCGTACAGATATCCCTATGTCCAAAAAAGTGAAATTGAACGTATGGTTGCAGAAATGCTAGAGGCTGGTATAATTCAACCGAGTCAAAGTTCTTTCTTAGCTCCAGTAGTATTGGTGCACAAGAAGGATGGATCATGGCGCATGTGTCCGGATTATAGGGAGCTCAACAAGCTCACTATTAAAGATAAGTTCCCCATTCCTGTCATTGATGAATTACTGGATGAATTGCATGGATCAATTTACTTCACCAAGTTGGATCTTCGTTCGGGATATCATCAAATCAGAATGAAGATTGAAGACATTCTGAAAACGGCATTTAGAACTCATGAGGGTCATTATGAATTTTTGGTCATGCCTTTTGGCCTTACCAATGCACCTTCAACATTTCAAGGTTTGATGAATTCAATTTTCAAACCATTCCTTAGAAAATTTGTGTTAGTATTTTTTGATGATATACTAATCTACAACAAGTCTTGGAAGGATCATGTTGAACATGTTGACAGGGTGCTACAACTATTGGAGGAGAAACAATTATATGCAAAAAGATCCAAATGTTTCTTTGGAGTCCAGGAGGTGGAATATTTGGGTCATATTGTATCTCATGAAGGAGTTAAGGTAGACCCTAGCAAAATTAAAGCCATTAAGGAATGGAAAATCCCCACATCCATAAAGCATCTGCGAGGATTTCTTGGGTTGACAGGGTATTATCGCAAGTTTGTTAAGAATTATGGGAGAATAGCAGCACCTCTAACAACATTATTGAAGAAAGATTCATTTTCATGGACTCCGGAAGCAACAAAGGCCTTTGAACATCTTAAAGAGGCAATGTGCCAAGCACCGGTCTTAGCTACACCGGACTTCACAAAAACCTTTATTGTGGAATGTGATGCTTCAGGAAATGGAATTGGTGCTGTTCTAATGCAAGATGAAAGACCCATTGCTTTTGAAAGTCGTCCAATCAAGGGAAAGTTTTTAAGAAAAGCTATTTATGAGAAGGAAATGTTGGCAATACTCCATGCACTTAAGAAATGGCGACCCTACCTAATGGGAAGACACTTCAAGGTAAAAACGGATCATGATAGCCTTAAATACTTTTTAGAACAAAGATTATCCTCTGAAGAGCAACAAAAGTGGGTCACAAAGATGTTGGGTTATGACTTTGAAATCATCTACAAAAAAGGGAAGCAAAATGTGGTGGCAGATGCACTCTCAAGAAAGGATGAGGATGTGGAAGCATTGTTGTGTGCCATTTCTATTATCCAACCAGATTGGATAAACGAAGCAAGGGAGGAATGGAAGAATGACGAAGAAGTGTGGGCACTTATTCGAAAGCTACAACAAGATTCCAGTACTTCTGATACATTTAGCTGGCAAAATGATTCGTTATGGTACAAAGATCGCTTATACCTCTGTAAGAATTCCCAGCTAAAACAAAAGATTCTTATGGAATTGCACACTTCTCCCTTAGGAGGGCACTCAGGATTTTTAAAAACTTACCACAGGGTTAAGAAGGAATTTTTTTGGGATGGCCTTAAATCAGATATTCAAAAGTTTGTGGCGGAATGTTTGGTTTGCCAACAAAATAAAGTTGAAACAATTAAGAAACCGGGTCTATTACAACCTTTATCCATTCCAAGCCAACGTTGGGAGGAGGTTTCAATGGATTTTATCACAGGTTTACCCAAGTCTGAGGGAAAGAGTGTCATCATGGTGGTAGTTGATAGACTTACCAAGTATGCACACTTTTGTGCATTATCACATCCATTTAAAGCCAGTACAGTTTCTACTGCATTTATGGAAACAGTTCAAAAGCTACATGGAAACCCAAAGATTATTGTAAGTGACAGAGATCCCATTTTCACTGGAAATTTTTGACATAATTATTTTCTTGTCTTGGTACTCAGTTAGCTCATAGCTCATCTTATCATCCTCAATCTGATGGGAAAACTGAGATAGTAAACAAATGTTTGGAAGGATATCTTCGTTGCTTTGTATCTGATAAACAGACACAATGGGTCAAATGGTTGCCTCTGGCTGAATGGTGGTATAACACTTCCTTCCATACAGCAACAAAAATGACCCCATTTATGGCACTTTATGGGTATCAACCACCATCCATCACATCATATTTAAGAGAAAATTCTAAGGTTAAGGCAGTGGAACATCACATCGAACATCAACAACAAGTCCTCCAACTCTTAAAGGATAACCTCGTGTTGGCACAAAATAGAATGAAACAACAGGCAGATCAACATCGCAGTGAAAGAAGTTTTGATGTAGGTGAATGGGTATTCCTACGGCTACAACCATATAAGCAAATGTCCCTAAAGCAAGCTAAGAAGGATAATAAATTATCACCAAAGTATTATGGTCCGTACAAGGTGTTGCAAAAGATTGGTACTATGGCATACAAATTGGAGCTTCCTGCAGCTTCTCGATTGCACCCAGTTTTCCATGTTTCATGTTTAAAGAAGATTATAGGCGACAAGCTCCCAATTCAAACAATATTGCCAGAACTTGACGAGGAAGGAAAAATTATATTGGAACTGGAAGCAGTCACAGAAACAAGAACTCGACAGCTACGAAATCGATCAATTTCAGAGTATCTTATCAAGTGGAAGAACTTATCCGCTGAAGATTCCACATGGGAGGATGAGAATTTTATGCAGAAGTATCCAGAATTACTTAAGCGTTGAGGACAACACTTTTTTGAAGGAGAGGGGCATGTTGGGTCCCTATAATACTAGTGATTACCCCATTACTATTATAGTTATACCCCTTATTTATATTGTTGTGCCCCTATTACCCCCATATTGTTATTTATGTGCCCCATAGAATCCCTCTATTGTTATTTTTGTGGCTTTATATTATTATTGTTAGGTCGGCTGGATTATATTGTGACTCCTTAGACTCCTATATATAGAAATGAGGTTTTGTCATTTGAATCATCAAAGAATTGTTCATTTATGTAATGTAAAGGAGGTTTCCCCCTCGAAGAGGCTGAATTCTAAGGCGTTGATCTACCTTTTCTATCTTTTCTTGAGTTGGTTTCATAACAAATTCCTAGATAACAGTCATTCATATGTGAAATAGATCAAACATGAGCCATAAAAGAATTCATATTTATGCCTAAATCAAGAGGAAAAACATTAAGAAGCCACAGAAACTGAGCATAGAGTGCAGCTAAGCAAATTCTAAACCAATCCTTCGTTCTGCAACTTGAGCATATATGAAATTGAAATAACAGAGGTGAGGAAAACTTGTTGATTCATATTGCAGCACAAGAATTCCAATTTCATCCTTCAGAAACCATTAACAACACATTAAACAGTCCATTCTCCAAGCTTTCAGCAATCTTTGATTAATAAAAACATATCAGATATCCAGTGCGAGTCTCTCATGAGGATTATCAACCAACCAACCCTTTAAACAGTGAATTAGGGTTGTTTATATAATAAAAATATCTACACTAATCAGATCTCAGACAGATCTGCTGTAATAAATGTCCTAAACCTAACACATGTCTGAAATAAATGCGGGAAAATATCCTCGAGCTGCGCTAGGTGCAGCTGTAACAAAAAGGAATTAATGTGTTGCCTTTATGGCTCTGTGCTGATCACTTAGCCATAACTGTGCTTTGGGTTTTGATCCATTGTTGTTCGTTGGCTTTAAATGCTATTAACTGTGATTGGAGAGCCTTGATTAGAGCTCCACCATTTTCTTTGACTTTGTTGGAGGTCATTTAATGTTCACCTGTATTGGGAATAAAAGTTTTCATTAAAAACATTCGACTGATACTCTTTGCCGCTTCCTCTGGTACACTTTGGCGCTGAACCTGGCCTCTTTAACGTCTTCTGAGTGCTTTAGACTATCTCATCGACCTTTTATGTCTGTTGTTCGGCCCTCCGTTGCTTTAAAAACTGTGTTTGCCCCTTTCTGAATGCTGTGCGAAGAAATTCTGGTCATTTTGCGCCTTTCGGGCCTGCTGGAGGCTGAGCCATGAAGGGATTTCCATTTTGGCCTATTTCCTGTAGCCATGCGCGATTAGCGCTAGGCACTAATCGCGCATGAAAAACTGCCTCAGATTTTGATTCCGGGCTTCCTAGGCTGCGATTTGCGCCTTTCGCGCTTTTTGACGATGACGTCAGCGGTGGGTCCCAGTATGGCGGTGACGTGGCAGGATGACATCAGCAGGGTGACGTCAGCAGTACGGCGGGTGACGTGTCAGTACGGTGGAGGAGGTGACGTGTCAGGTGACATGGCAAGGACACGGCGGCAGGAGGCCGACGCGGGATGGTGACGTCAGCTTGACGTGGCGCTGACGTAGGAGGGGGGAAGGCGGTATCTGGTTTCGGGCGCACCGCCTTTGAGCAGAAGTGGTTTTGGCAGAGGGGGCTCCGCCACAGTCGAGAGGGTGACGCGTGGCGGGAGTATGATGAGAAAACCGCCCATCTCTCGGGCGCTAACCATCGACGGCTTCGGAGATGACAAGACCCGCCCACCGTTGATCTGTGGCGCGCCAGATTTGACGGCCGACAGAATAGACAAGGCGACGGAGGGTTAGGGACGGGGCCCGCGCGAATATTCAAATAATTTATACAATGCCGCGGGGGGTTTAGACTTTGGTTTAGTGGGTTTTTTGCGGGTTTGCACGCCGGGGGTAAAATTTAATGTTTGTTCAAACATTTCAACACTAAACTTTAAACAATAAGCGAGAGAGGGTGAGAATAATGAAATGTTATGGGTTAAGGGGTGAGGGAAAAGGTTATTAACTTAACTGAATGTCAATTCAATCCCAGGGTTAGGACGCGAAAGGCTAATGCTAAGTCCCAGATGAACTCGGCATTTCCCAAACTGATATTTATAGGGCTATAGTGCCAGGGGATGGGAATATGTACATAGGGGGATTTATTAACATATTTTTAGTAGGGGAAGGGGAGATAGATAGGGAGCTACATAGTAAAATTAGCAGTTAATATGAAGTGATAAGAAAGCGCTAAGTATGTGAATCTTAGGCTACTTAGGGGGAAAATGATTCATAGAGGAAGTATGAACATTCCTTGAGTAAAGAAGATCTTTACCAAGGCAAATGATATGGAAAAATGATGAAGCTAAGAGGTATCAAGCAGATCTTGACCTCTTCAGGAAATTAGTGAGTGATTTGGGGAATGAGAAGAAAGGGGAGTTAGCCATGCCTCGCTTGAGCTCCTCCAAATGAAAACTGCCTTGTACCTGTGATCTGAAGTACAATATCACTTTGAAACACAAAATTGATCATAGATCCACATTCTGCAACCTCAAAACTACCTACCCAGCCTACTTACCTAGCATTTTTTCTTCTTTTTGGTTTGGGTGCACTTAGACTTGCAAACCCTGCTTTACCATTTTTCTTTTGACTGCCTTCCTATCTAAATCTACACTTATTTCTTCCAAGGGCCCAGATTAAGCAGTTGGGCTCCTTTGTTTCTCTACCTATCTACAAATCTGCCAAGATTAAGCTGTTTGGACAGATATTCATTCTCTATATTCTAAAACAAGAAATTGAAACCTAGGGAAACCAAGATTAGGCTGTTTGGAGTTCCCTTAACAGAAAATTCTTCAAAAATGGTTAACTCATCAAAATTTGGAATACAGTAGTGGCATTTAGACTGGCACACTTTCATGGTCTCTTTTTTTACCTCTTTCTGGAAATATGGAGCGTTGCAGCATGCAAAGTATGACATATTTGGCATGTAAAACTGTCAATCATGAAAGATGAACACCTGTTGCAATAGGAGGCTAACACCAGCCATTCTCAAAGCTCCAGTTCAAGAGGTACAAGGTTCTGATAAGTTATCTTCTTCTTTCAGCTTTGAGTCAGAATTCCAGAAATTAAAAATATCTGTGCCTCTGGTAGAATCGGTAAAGAGTGAAGTATTTAGAAAGCCTATCCTTGAAGCTCTTGATTTGGAAATCACACAAACCTCCACTGACTCTGTCAATTTGCAAGATGACAAGCCTGCCAATGTGCTTAGTCCCATGATTGAACCTGCTGATAATAATTCTCCATCTTTTTATGTCTCCTTGACCATTCATGAAAAAATCCTCCACAATTGCCTGCTAGACACAGGGGCCAGCCATAATTTAATGCCTAAAGCTGTCATGGAAGAGTTAGGCCTTGATATCACCAGACCCTATCATGATTTATTCTCTTTTGATTCAAGGAAAGTGAAGTTCCTAGGATTAATCAAAGACCTGGCCATTACCTTAACTCAGCTACCCATGAAGAGTATGATGATGGATATTGTGGTAGCAGATGTCCCTCCTAAGTTTGGCATGCTGTTGTCCAGAGGATGGATTAAGAGACTAGGTGGGATATTACAGAGTGATCTATCTTATGCCACTATCCCAGTTTTTGGAGGAGAAAGCAGGAGATTGTACAGAGAAGCACAGTTGGCATACATCATCAGTAATGAGAAGAATCCTACTAATCATCCCATATATGCTGTGGACACTGATTTTGGAGCATGTATTCTCCAAATAGAGGAATCTCAAAAGGCCTTAATGCAGCTCAGGAAACCAACAAATCAGATCGAGAAAGAGCAAGGAAGTCAGGTTTGGGAGATGTTCTTTGATGGAGCATGTTCCAGGGAGACTGCAGGAGCAGGGGTGGTGCTAGTATCTCCAGAGAAAGAAAGCACACAACTGTTTTTTAAGGTGGCTTTTCAAGTCACAAACAATATAGCAAAATATGAAGCTCTTCTATTGGGCCTTAATGCAGCAAAAGATAGAGGAATCAGGAACATAAAGGTGTTTGGAGATGCTGATCTGATCATTCAGCAAGTAAATAAAACATTTCAAGCAAAGCACACAAGGTTAAAAGCATACAGAGATGAGGTATGGAGACTCAAAGATTCCTTTGATTATTTCTGTATTTCATATATCCCTAGAGCCAAAAATCAGCTTGCTAATTCCCTTGCTGTGTCTGCTAGTCTATTTATCCCTCCCATGCCTCCCAGACTAGTTTATGAAGTGAAAATGAAATATAGACCATCTTTGCCTGATAATGTCCAGCATTGGAAAGTCTTTGATGATGATGATGAGATAAAAAGGTTTCTACAAGTCATTGATGAGTTTTCTGAAGTGCAAATTGACCAAGATAATATAGCCTTCCAAGAAAGCCCCCAGCCCCAGCTTAGAAATAAAATTGGCAAAGATAGCATTGTCCAGCTTCCCAGCAATCATATTCCTAAGGGTTTAATTCCTCTAGAAATATTGTTTGACCAAAATGATGTGCCTTACAAGGTTTCCTAGAAAGAAGACCAATCTGCAGTCTGTAAGCATGATATAGGGAATCCAAGTCAACCTAGATACATAAATTTGTCTACTCATCTATCTATTGACCAAAGTTCTGAATATTGCAATTTAATGAAGCAATTTGCCGATGTGTTTGCCTGGGAGTATAGTGACCTGAAAACTTATGATAAAAAGATTATTCAGCATAAAATCCCTTTAGAGAAAGACACCATTCCTTTCAAACAGAAGCTGAAACCAATAAATCCTATGCTTCTTCCTCTAATTGAAAAGGAAATTAAAAAGTTACTGGATGTCAAGATCATAGTCCCTCTCAGATATTCCAAGTGGGTAGCCAACCTAGTAGTGGTGAGGAAGAAAAGTGGAGAAATCAGACTGTGTGTTGATTTCAGAAACTTAAACAAATGCTCTAAGAAAGACAACTACCCTCTACCCAAGATGGAGCATTTGCTGCAGAAGGTCTCAGAAGCCAAAGTAATGTCTTTCCTGGACGGATTTTCAGGCTTTAATCAGATTTTTGTGCATCCAGATGACCAAGAGAAGACAACATTCACCACTCCTTGGGGCACTTTTATGTATGCCAAGATGCCTTTTGGGTTGATGAATGTTGGAGCTACCTTTTAGAGAGCTACGGATATAGCATTTGTGGGAGAAAAGGATAAGTTTGTCCTTATCTACCTTGATGACATAACAGTTTACTCCAGCAGCCATCAAAACCATTTGCAGCATTTGAAAAGAGTGTTTCTGAAGTGTAGAAGGTTTGGGATTTTAGTCAATCCTAAAAAATCACAATTTTCTTTAGAAGAAGGCAAGCTGTTGGGACATATTGTTTCTGCTGCAGATGTCAATTGACCCAGAAAGAGTGAAAGCAATACAGACCTTGTCTGTCCTAAGATCAAAGAAGGATGTTCAGTCCTTTCTGGGAAAAATTAATTTTGTAAGGAGGTTTATACCAAATTTTGCAAAACTGGTGAAGCATGTTACCTCCATGTTGAAGAAAGGGTCAGAGGTCAGATGGACTGATGTAGTAAGAGGATCTTTTGAGTCCATTAAAAAAGCTATTATTGAGGCTTCCACTTTAATAAGTCCAAATTATAGCAAGGATTTCTATATATTTTCATTCACCTCTGAAGACACCATTGTAGTAGTTTTATTGCAGGCAGATGAAGAAGGTTCAAAACATCCAGTGGCATTTTTCAGCAAGAACTTGAGGGATGTTGAACTGAGGTATGAAATTATTGAAAAACAAGCATATGCCCTTATCAAATCCTTGAAAGCTTTCAGAGTTTATATCTTGCATTCCAAGATAATTGCATATGTACCCTCTACTACAATAAAAGATGTCTTAACATAACCTGATGCTGATGGAAGAAGGGCTAAATGGATTGCAAAATTGATTGAATTTAATATAGAACTGAAGCCCACCAAGCTGGTAAGAGGTCAGGGTCTTGCTGCTATTGGCTGAAGAAAATTGCAGATCATTAGATATAGATTTCTTGTGCGCAATTCCAAAATCAGTCAAACATATGAAAAAGAGGAAGCAGCTGAACCAGAAAGAAAGCAGCTAGTGGCAGAAAATCTAGCTTCTTGTAATTGGTATTTTGCAATAATTAATTTCTTGTTGAAGCTAGAAATCCTTTCAGGATTTACTCAAAGTCAAGCTAGAACTATTAAGCTTAGGGCAGCTAAATATTGCATTAATGAAAATTTGCTCTACTGGAGGGATCCATCTGGAGTGCTTTTGAGGTGTCTGGACAAAGAGCATTCAATGGAAGTTATGCAGCAGTTCCATTCCAGCATGTGTAGAGGGCACCATTATTGGAAAACCACTGCCCATAAAATTCTCAGAGCTGGATATTACTGGCCCTCTTTGTTTTCTGATGTATTTTCATTTGTTAATTCTTGTGATAGGTGCCAAAGATTTGAAGGAAAGCAGCAGTTGAAGTCCCTGCCCCTAAAACCAATACAAGAAAAAGGACCTTTTCAGCAGTGGGGCTTGGATTTTATTGGAGAAATCAATCCACATTCCAGTGGCCAACACAGATGGATATTAGTAGCTACTGATTATTTCACTAAGTGGATTGAAGCAGTCCCTACCAGGAAGGTTGATCATAACGTGGTCATGAAGTTTTTAATTGAAAATATCTTTACCAGATTTGGTTGTCCATATAAATTAGTCACAGACAATGCAACAGCCTTCAAGGCAAAATAATTGGTGGAAACGTGTGATTAAATGGGTATTAAACTGGTTCATTCCACCTCATACTATCCTCAAGGTAATGGTCTGGCAGAATCCTCTAATAAAAGCTTGATAAGGATAATTAGGAAGATGTTAGAGGACAATAAAAAGAATTGGGATTCTAAGCTCAAGTATGCACTATGGGCTGACAGAGTGACCATTAAGAAATCCACAGGGAATTCTCCTTTCAAGTTGGTATATGGCACTGAGACTGTATTCCCAATTCAATTAACTCTCCCTGTGGCAAAATTTCTTCAAATAGAACATAATGAAGAAGAAGACATGGCAAAGAGGATCACTGATTTAGCAGAGGTACATCAGATTAGAGAACAACTGGTTGAAAAGGCTGCAGCACATCAGAAAAAGATCAAGGATGCTTTTGACAGGAAGACAAAGACAAATAATTTCAGGTTGGAGACTTGATTTTGAAGTGGGATGCACTAAAGGAAAAGAAAGGCAACCATGGGAAATTTGATGCTTTCTGGACAGGGCCTTTCATCATTTCTCATATTCAAGGGAACAACACCTTCATACTGAAAAGTATGGGAGGAGAAGCAGTTTTTGATGGCCCAGCTAATGGGCATTTTCTCAAAACTTATAAGATTTGAAGTCTTTGGGCATTAAAATTTTAAATATTTTTCTTTATCAGTTTTAGTATAGGTTCAGTCAGACTCCATGCCCAATGGAACACTAGGAATTTTGGTTAATTTGTTTTCATCAAGAAGGCATTGATCTGCAAGTTCTTGAGACCTCACAGGGAGGATCTCATCCCCAAAAGGAGCCAGTGTTAGCTCTGCTACATAATTCGGTATTTGCTGGGTCAAAGACACCGTGGCCGTGTGTTTTTTTAAAAAAAGGGAGCTCGCAGCAGTTCATTTTATCCTTTCCCCTTCGTCTGCTTTATACCCTTATAGCTCCCGCTACCCCTGTTTTTCTCCGTTTTGCCTCCAAAACCCCGTATAAATCCTTTTTCCTCAGGTTCCGGGAGCAAAATAAACCCATGAGATCGTGGTCATATAATCGCGCACATACAAAAAAAGTGCTAACGTCGAGGCCCTCCCCTGTCACATCAATCAATAAACATGCGTGTTAAACCTCGTTCACCTCCCCGCCGTCCGATCGTCCAACTCCAGATCTGACGGTAGTCGCTCTTCCCGACACCGCAACCTGCGCGCTCGTTAATCCGCGGGGAAAGCGGTTTTCCTCTGCCACGTATTATTCTTATATTGGATCACGTGGTCGTGTACGAATACCACCCGCCTCCGATAAGCGGTGCGGGGAAACCGCTTACCGCCGTCCCGTACGATCCCCATGCAGCTTCCGCTCCCGATCACCGTCGGATCTGCTCGTATAAGATCCGACGGCCCTTGTCTATTCTAATCGTCCTTCTCTCGATACTCCCTGTCAAATCATCTCTGTCGTCCATAGATGTGATCCGACGGCTCGTAGTCGCTCCGCCCCGCGTCTTCCCATCGCCTCCCGCCATGAGATCTCAATCATCCATCCATTTCATCCAACGGCTCGCATTTGTTGTTTCCGCTTCCTCCCAATAGCCATTGCAAAGTGCTCTCTACTGTCAATCCATGCTATCCAACGGTGGATCTTCCTCCATACTGCCTACGCCCATAGCCTGTCCAGTGTACCCGAAGGAGGAAGGAAGCCATGATCCAGCACTCTGCGCATTGAATCCTCAACTACCTCATTCAAGAGACAACATGGCCAAGGAAGGAAAGTACAGCCTCGAGCAGTTAAACACCTTTAGCAGTTATGGAAATTCATTCATACAACACTCCACCTGCTCAAGGAGTACACCTAAGTACCAGAGAATGTCAAATTTTGTTCATTAAAGCAGTAGATCGTAGCAGAGGCCCATATTAGATAGTTAATGTGGTTGGTGGTCAGTTATGACCCCTCCACGCATAGGATAGCAGATATTTTTGTAATCAACCTCCATATATACCCAGAAACAAAATGTAATGAGGGTTGATGGATATTGTTTTGATGTAAAGTTCAACTTCTGGAGACTGTAACTACTATGATACCTGCAGCTTATGGTCTTCATTTTCAGCTAATGCAAGCTTCTTTTGTTGTTAATTGCTCACTTTCCACTTCTTCTTTGTTCCAGACTGTGCCTATTATGCAATTTTCATGTGCTCTTGATGTTTAGCATTAGAGGGGTTGTCATCCCACCTCTGTGTTAGAATCTAGTATGTATTATTGAAGGTATATGCAGGTTTCTATTTTCTTGGTGCCAGAGAGCTGTCATCCTGTCTGTGCATTAGGAAATAGATTTACAGACCTTTCTAGCGGCTGCAGCCAGCCATCACATGGTCTTGTGCATCTGTTGGTGTGGTCAGTATTCTCCATGTTCACCTATTCCTTAAACTATGAGTAATTGGTGGTCTAAAGCCTTGTAGTCTGGGGGTGTTCACCCATGTCTGGGATTAAGCAGAGTAGAAGTGGTTATCTGGCTTGAATATGCATCATTCCTTCCATTCATCCACCTATTTCCAACATTTTTGTTGAGTTTGTAATGTTCTTGAGCATCTCTGATATACAACCTAGGAGAGTTTCTTGGGGTGATAATAGTTGCCTTCAAATATCATTTTCCTCTTCTTCAAGTTGATTATAGCAATGTTAGAAAATTCCCAATCTAGTCCAAGTAATGTAGGGTAGTGGTTATTGTCATCCACAATTTCTATCATTTCAAAATCAGTAGTAGTGTGCACCCCTTAAATGGCCATTGTAATGCTTGATAGTATCCCTAGGGGAACAATATTTTGTTGATTCGCCATTCTTAGCTGAATAGGTGACCATTGCAACTTCAATTTACCCATTAACTCCCATGTTTTATTTGTCAGGACATTAGCTTCATATCCCAAATCTAAAATAACTTGGTCCATGTCATATTCTCCTATTTGTGCACTAAGCCTCATTTCCTTTCTAGTTCTCTTATGTCTATGTAAGTTGTTAACTTCGCGCATTTCACTTTGTGGTACTTCCTTAGATGCGCAAGAATTTATCAATTCCTGAAGTCCTTCTATAGCTCTTTGATCTCGTAATAATTTCATACAAGTTTGAAGAAAATATTTTAAAGTATCTACCTTGTATGTTGCATCATATTCCTGTATTGTCAGAGCTTGGCCTTGTGTCGAAGATGATATACCGCAGTTATTCTTCTGATTTTGTTGCGCGCTAGATGTCGAAGCTCCTGCATCCATAAAGCTTTGCTTTGCTTCCATAAAGACTTCTTTTTCCTTTTGAATATCAAACACAGGGGATTTTTCAGTAGTCTTTCTAACCCATGTAGATTCAGCTTCCTTCTTTCCATATGATTTATCATTTCTAGTTGTAACTCCACTTATTGTTACAATATTAATGCAAGGTTCATCAGTCCTTGGTTCCACAGTCATCATTTGAATGTTCTGTGTTGGTTGTTGATTTTTCTTTTCTTGCATTTTTGCCATAAGTACCAGACACTCCTCAATTACATGATCAAATTATTTGCAATGCTTACATGTCATAATAGGATTCTGACAATCTCTTACAAAGTGACCTGCGTGGCCGCAATTGTAACAAATAATCTGTCCACAACCTCGACTAGCTCCGCCACCTCGACCTCAGCCTTGATAACCACCTCAACCACTATACTATCCATGTTCCTCATGTCCATGTTCTTCATCTTGCATTCTATATGCATCAGTACTATGCTCTATCATCAATTCATAAGCTCAACAGTTGTTCTCATCATGCCCTACTGATTTGCAGAATTTGCAATATAAGTTTCTTGGAGTCTGGACATACTTATCCAATAAGTAGCAATATTTTGTGCGATGTTCACCTCTAGCTTTACATATCTCGCACCATAAGCTGGATCTGGGATTCAAAGGATTCGGTGCTCCACTGGCCATGTAGTTTTTGAAGAAAGGGCATTGTTCTTTAGAATAACCTTCTGATTTACACTTTGTACACCACACTTCTTCGCGAACTTCTTTACTTTTCTTCATATCTTGCATCTTTAGAGTCAAATTTGCCAGCTTACTTTGGATTTGTTGCATACCTGCATCAGTATCCCCTATAGGTGAGGCTTCTAATTTCATCACAAGTTCTAAAGCTTCAACTTCAGTTTCTATCTTCTATTGTGACAAAGACAATCTTATATGTGGGAACAACGCAACTATAAATGATCCTTTATGTTACTGTGGAGCTATTTTGAAGCTCAGCTGATCTAATAATATCTTGAATCTTTGATCAAATTCCCAAATAGACTCAGTAGGCTTCTATTTGATTTCTTTTAGCTCTGTGATACACTGCGACACAAACTTTGACTTCTTAAAATCCTTTAACAATGTTGTTTTAATGTTTGCAAATGATCTAATTGCTTGAATACTTCATGTACCATGTCAACGCTCTATCTCAGAATGTTGTGACAAGTTGCACTTTCTTCATATTTTCATTATGGACCAACTTCATTGTCCATACTACTTCACATAAAAACCAGAACTGCTTTGGATCCTCTGATCGATTCCCTTTAAAGATAGGTAGCTTAATATCATCAACCATAGTTCTTCTTAAAGGGGGAGGGGGAAGGTGTGTGGGAGGAGGATTCATAAGGATGGGGGGTAGGGGGATGGGGAAAACCAAAATCACCATGATTACTACTTGATTCTGACTTCATCAAACTTTCAGGGTGGAAGGGTGAATACTGTAGAGTTCCTTCAAGGTTCTCAGTTGGTTTTATTCACTTTCAGATTCACTCAACATGGGGCTATATTTAGTTTCTATAAAAGTCTTTAGATCTTTTCCATGAGATCTCTTCCTAGTGTCTATTCTATATCTTTTTCCACTTCGCGTTGTTCCAATTTATTCTTTAGATCTTCTCCCAAACATAAGTAACTAATAATATGACTACATTCATAAAATCCTCTTTTCACACAAAAGCATTTTAATCCAAAGTTTTAGAGATCTTAAGAACTTACCTCGCGGTCCATTGAAAATTTTATGTTCTTCTTTGCTTTATAACATAATCGAGTCTACTATGAACTCAGAAATGAATCCTCCCAGGATGTTATTGATCCATAAATCAACAGCTCTTGAGATCCTACTATTGATGTTCTTGAGTCGTTGTATTAGTCCCAGAATCGACTCCTTAGGTGTGTTTCCTTTAAAACAGTCTTTTCTTTCAATCAATTATGATATCCACCCGTATAGCTCCACATGGAATGAACCGAAGAATATTTCGTATCGATCTTCGAAAATATAATTATCCAACCACCTCCTAGTTGATAGACGAGGGCTTCTATTTTCTTGTTCTGCAAATTCTCGTTCCTTTTGTTCTACCCAATCTTGGATTTGTTTCTTTGATGAATGCCACATAAACATGTCCCTCAAATAGATCATGGTCCCGACAATGGAACCATTTGTTGTCTTAGGTTTGCGCTGACCCAGGTTCAATTATTTATTGTGGACCAACAAAACCCTGAATCATTGGCCCTTTCAACAACGACATGTAGGTTTTAACCCCGTACAGAAATTACTTGCATACGAATTCTAAAACACGAAAAATAAATAATGCGAGAGCATAACACATAAAACACAAAGATTTTCCCCTGGATCCCAAAACCAGCTTGATTTTTCATTATGTTCCTTTCAATGTTACAATACATATTTATACATGCCGAAGCATCCAATACCATGGACCGAAAACCATCGAGTCCAAAACCATGGGCCGAAAACCATCGTGTCCAAAACATGTGCGAAAATCATGCAGAAAACCATAGGTAGGTCCACACAACCTAATATAGGGTCCAAAAACAAAATTTTCCGGGGCGTTGCCCCGAACCCCATAGAGGGGGCTTACTGGCACCCCTCAAACCCCCTATGACTCCCCCTCTACACAATCCACAACGAAAGTCGTGGAAAGAATATAACACAACCCAACATTCTCCCACTTGTTGTTTTCTTTCCACAGGGGGCCACAAGAGAGCTTAGTCATTTATCCAACCCTGCAACACCCATTGTTTCTCTACACCAAGAGAAATTCTTAGAGCTCACAGATTTTGTCAATGCATCTGCAGTATTCTTCAAAGTGTCCACCTTTACCAGCAACACCTTTTTGTCTTCTATCATATCCCTCACAAAGTGATACTGAACATCAATGTGTCTTGTCTTTGAATGATATGCAGGGTTCTTCGCCAAGAAAATTGCGCTTTGGTTGTCACAGTCTATCCTTATAGCTCCCTGTACTAACCCCATACTTGAACACAATCTCTGCAACCAAACTACTTCCTTGCTTGCATGAGTGGCTTTCATGTATTCTGCCTCTATAGTTGATAGTGCCGTTACAGATTGTTTCTTACTCATTCAACTGACTGCACCTCCAAATAGGTTAAACAGATACCCACTTGTAGATCTTCTCTGATCGAGATCTCCAACCCAGTCTACATCAACAAAGCTATGAATATCCAACACTCTGTCCAATCCTGGTCTTCCTTGGTAGCACAAACCATAATCACTAGTGCCACGCAAATACCTGAAAGCCCGCTTCACTGCTGTCCAATGCTCCTTCCCTAGTTTTGACATAAACCTACTCAATACTCCCACTACATGTGCAATGTCTGGTCTAGTACAGACCATCGCATACATCAGGCTACTGACTGTACTTGCATATGGAACATGGGACATGTCCTCTTCCTCTTCTTATGTCTTGGTACATTTTTTAGCAGATAACTTTACACCTACAGGAATAGGAACCTTCACCGGTTTACTATCCTGCATATTAAACCTCTGTAATATTGTCTCGATATACTTCCTCTGGTTTAACTAGATACTCCTCTTTGTCCGATCTCTTTTAATTTCCATGCCCAAAATATAGTTTGCAGCACCAAGATCTTTGATGTCGATTTTGGAGGATAGATGGGTCTTCAAATCCTGGATAATTTCTTTGTCATTTCCAACCAACAACATATCATCCACATACAAGACTAGATAAATAACATGGTCACCAATTAATTTAAAATACACACAGTGATCTGCTTTGCTTCTGGTGAAGCCAAGTCCCCGTATAAATGTATCAAATTTCTGATACCACATCCTTGATGACTGCTTTAACCCATACAGAGAATTCTTTAACTTGCATACTAGTTATTTCTTACCCTTCACTGCAAAGCCTTCAGGTTGCTTCATGTAGATCTCCTCTTCCAGATCCCCGTGAAGAAATGTTGTCTTCACATCCATCTGTTCTACCTCAAAATCAAAAGCAATAGCAACAGATAAAAGTAATCTAATAGAAGTTACCTTGGCAATATGAGAGAAAATATCAGCAAAATCAATTCCCGGCGCCTGGGAATAACCTTTTGCTACCAACCGAGCTTTGTATTTCTCCACCTTTCCTTCTGCATTTGTCTTCTTCTTGAACACCCATTTTCTTCCAAGGGATTTCCTTCCAACCGGCAACTCCACCAGATCCCAAGCCTCATTTTTGTGCAAATGTGCCATTTCATCAACCATGGCATCTTTCCAGAGTTTTCCATCCTTTGAATCTACTGCTTCCTTCACAGTTCTGGGATCAACATCAGTAATAGATAAAGCAAAATTTGAACAGAAAGCAGATGGATTATACCTTTATGGATGCCTTCTTTCTCAAACTGATCTTCTCATGCCTGGAGTCTGTGGCTCTTCATCTTCTGATTCCTCCTCTACTGTAGAGTCTGATTCTTCCTCCTTTAGCTCAAACTCTATCTTGTCAGGTTCCTTTGGTTGGACTTCATGTTTAATAACATCTTTCACCTCTCTAAACACCACATCTTGGTTGTACACAACCTTCCTTGTTACTGGGTTCCAAAGCTTATAACCTTTTAAACCATCCTTATACCCAATAAAGATGCACTTTTCAGATTTACTATCCAACTTGGTTTGATTCTCCTTTGGAACATGTACATATGCATCACATCCAAATACCCTCAGATGTGAAAGAGAGGGTTTCTTACCAGTCCATACCTCTTGTGGAGTCTTATCCTCCAACGCTGATGAAGGTGATCTGTTGACTAGGTAACATGTTGTCTCCACCGCCTCTGCCCAGAATTCTTGTCCTAACTCAGCACCACTAAGCATGCTTCTTGCCCTTTCCATCAACGTCTTGTTCACTCTTTCTTCAACTCCATTTTGTTGAGGTGTATATGGAGTAGTCTTTTGCCGTGCTATACCACACTTCCTACAGAATTCTTCAAATTCCTTACTGCAAAACTCTCCACCGTTATCTGTCCTTAGCACCTTTATCTTCTTCTCTGTCTGGTTTTCCACTAGAGCCTTAAATTCTTTAAACCTGTCAAAGACTTTAGATTTATTCTTAAGGAAATATATCCATGTATTCCTTGAGAAGTCATCTATAAATGATAAATAGTACACAGACTTACCCAGTGATGGAACCTTCATAAGTCCAAACACATCACTATGCACAAGCTCTAATATCGGTTTCGTCCTTCTACCACCAGAGGGAAAACTCACCCGATTCTGCTTCCCATATACATAATTTTCACAGAAATGAAAATCCAGAGAGCTATTACTCATACCTTCTACCATACCTTTACCATGAAGTATTCGAAGGCCCTTCTCTCCAATATGTCCAAGCCTTTGATGCCACAACATGGTCTTCTCTCCAGAGACACTAGATTTTCTGCTCCACTTTAAGGAACCACAAAACTGTTGCACCCATCAACAACAATGCTACCTTGCAGCTTGTACAGAGTTCCAATCCGAACTCCCCTCATCAATACCAGTGCTCCCTGAACCATCTTGTAGGTATCCTTGTCGAACACTGTTTTTACACCTGCATCATCCAACTTGCTTACAAAAATCAGATTTCTGGCCAATGTAGGAATATGCAGAACACTCAGAAGTGTTCTAACCCTTCCACCTTGCAACTTCAACTTTACTTTTTGCCAACCAATGATTCTGGCCTTCCTATCATCCCCTAAGAAGACATCACCACCATCATATTTCTCATACTTGCAAAGCCACTCTCTATGGGGAGTGAAGTGAAAGGATGCACCTGAGTCAATCAACCATGCCTCATTGTCTACATGTGTACTTGAAGAAGCCAAGTACACATCCCCACCTTCATCTAAGGTGGTTTTCGCCTCTGCAGAAGGAGCATCATCAGATCCCTTTCCTTTGTCAGGAGCTTTAGATTTACAGTACCTTTTGTAGTGCCCTTCCTTTCCGCATTTCCAGTACACCACCTTTACAGGTTTTCCTGGAGATTTAGATCTCCCTCTAGATTTAGATCTCCCACTCGATGACTTATTTTTGTTTCTGTTCTGGGACCACCCTCGTACAGACAAGGCATCACCATTCTGGCTCTCCATATTTTTCCCTCTCATCTCCTCCGTCAACAAGGATGAGACTATTTCATCAAACTGCAAGGCAGGTGCATTGCTACCTATTGCAATAACCAGACTATCCCACGAATCTGGTATAGAACAAAACAAATTGATGCACTTATCTTCATCTAAAATTTTAATATCAATAGATAATAACTGACTTACCATAGTATTAAATGCGTTCAGATGTTCTGTCACCGAGTCTCCATCTTTCATCCTCAGGTTATACAACTTTTTCCGTAGGAACAGTTTATTCACCAGAGACTTAGATTGGTACAAAGTCCCTAAACTTGTCCCACAAAGCCTTCATCGTAGCTTCCCCTGATACATTCAGCAATATTGAATCTAAGACATACAATCGTATTATGCTCTTAGCCTTCCGATCCATCTTCTTCCATTCTTCATCAGACACTCGCGTTGGTTTAGTACCTGGATCTACCGCGAACCACTGATCTTTATCCACCAATAGATCCTCCATCTTGAGTTTCCATAACTCAAAACTATGACCATTAAATTTCTCGATCTCTATCTTTCCACTGCTCGCCATATTTTTTTCACCACCAGAATCGATCCCATAGATCTCCCACTGAACAGGGTCTACCACGGGCCCGAGCAAAACCCCTCAACCACATAGGTGTCCCCTTGAAGCCAAAACAGCTATGATACCAAATGTAGGTTTTAACCCCGTACAGAAATTACCTGAATACGAATTCTAAAATACAGAAAATAAATAATGCGAGAGCATAACACATAAAACACATATACACAGAGATTTTCCCCTGGATCCCAAAACCGGGACTACCAGCTTGATTTTTCATTATGTTCCTTTCAATGTTACAATACATATTTATACATGCTGAAGCATCCAATACCACGGACCAAAAACCATCGCTTCCAAAACCATGGACCGCAAACCATCACATCCAAAACATGTGCGAAAATCATGCACAAAACCATAGGTAGGTCCACCCAACCTAATATAGGGTCTAAAAACAAAAAAATTTGGGGCGCTGCCCTGGACCCCATAGAGGGGGGTTACCTGCACCCCTGAAACCCCCTTGTGACCCCCCCACTACGTAATCGGCACAACGAAGGGGGGGCAACCCCCTGGTTAACTACGTGGGCTAGTCATGGAAAGAATATAACACAAACCAACACGACCTGCAAACAAGTTGAAGTCTCACCCGAAGTGACTATGGCAGGTTGCAAAACTAGGTTTCTGCAGCCTTGAGGGATACTACGATGTGGAAATTCTATATTTTCTTATGATTTAACACTTATAAATTACTTCGCATTCATGAACTACTCCGCACTTATATATTACTTCATAGAATTACATTCATCACTTAACCATATCATAAACATACATAAACTTCACAGTACTGCAATAAAGTGCAGATAATAAGCAAAACACATGAAGACACAGATTTCATCGTGGTTCATCTCAATGTGGGACTACGTCCACAAGAGATGTTGCTTATAATAGAGAATTTGGTACAACAAATAGTTATTTCCCTGTGCACACAACTTCAGGTTGTCTGCGTACTAAGTTGCAGACCTAGGCCTCCGCACACTCAACTATGGAGCCTCACCCCTTTCTCCGAAGCACAGATCACAAAGATACAACCATAAAACACATTTCTACATCCAAAACATAGATGTCTTCCTCCATTATTATTCATCCCTATATATACTATTACATTGAGGGATTACATCAATACATTACCATGGTTTCCAAAATACAAGGGGCTATGGTCCAAAATCACTCAACTTTTACAATATTATATGCTTTTACAAAAACTGAGGGGCTTCACCGCGAGGCCCCTATACTGCACGGTGAGTTTGTGGCACGACCTTCATTGTGCTTCATTGCTCTATTGGGCTTTCCACTTTGCACTTCACGACATCCTTTGTACTACGCATTCCACAAAATTGAGAATCCTTGCCCAAAATCTGGCCAAGTTGGGCAGCGCCCAACACATGTGTGATCTCCTTGCTTGTTTTTTGATGCATGGTATATGCATGTGGTTCCTTGGCTATGTGTTGTCACTGACATGGAGAATTACCTAGATTGACAGTGGTTTCAAACTTGCATTGCCATTTCCTAGATAACTATGATGTAGTGGGTTCCCCATTTCATTTTCTGGTTGGTTCTCAAGTTTCCTATGGCTATGGGTTAGGACAAATTCTTGGGAGCCTTGAAATAGCTTGGGTTCCCTGGAGGCTGTGAGTTGATAAGGGATATCTCTGGAGTTCTATAACAACTTGGGTTGCCTGAATGTTATGGGTCGATTTACTAGTTCTTGGAGCCCTGGACAACTTGGGTAGAGACCAATTTGGTTGATGTTAGTGATTTCTACATCGTATAGGTGACATCACTGTGCATGAGGGTTGAGGTAGCTTGGCCTTTGGAAGCACTTGTCAGTTTTATCTTGGTTTAACCCTCATGATACCACATTCATTCTTAGAATATGGCACGAGGATGATTATCTGAAAGAGAGATTTGGTTCAACCCAATCTATGGTTGGGTGGTACGTGGAAGTCACTAATTTGGTTGGAATTTTCATATGTTAATATGAGTTATTTTCTTATTGTGATATATGAGCACTTATACTAGTTATTATGGTGATCTTATGGCTGATTTATCATAGTTTCTATTCTTGTTATATGTTGGTTATATGCATGGTTTTATGATGCGCTCTAGATATGACTTTTGTTCATGATTTGATAAGTTACTAGATGGTTGACGAATGCATGGGATAACAAGTATTGTTGCAGCTAACTTGGGAGGGCATCGAGTCTTCTTGGTGATTATGAGATGAAGTTCAGAAGTTTATGATCATATATGCATTCGTAACCTATAGCTTATACATTTACTATCTGTTTGACAAAATATATATCTTGCATTAGTCATGTCTAGGTCAAGATCTTGCTCAAGTTTTGATTGTTTAGCATTGTTATCATCATTGTCATGATTTTGGAAAGTTATAAAAATTTATCGGTAGTGTTTTGGAGGCTAACCTAAAAAAGTGGCATAGATCTCGCGACAACATTCTTAAAATAGAGGAAATTGGGTCATAATCGCATGTAGGCATGCATATGGGTGCGGCTGGAGCCTCATAACCACATGCACAGTGTGTCAGGGATGTGGTTGGGGAGTAAGCCTAGTAAAAAAAAGTTCCAACTCGGGGATTGATCACCTACGTTGGTTGCCAGACTTATGAGTGATCTGTGGTCTCTAAGGGATGTTAGTTTGTTTTCGGTTTGTAGGCCCAACTTTCATAACTAGAACTTGGAGGTCGGGTCATATCTTACTGACACTCAACTCATGTTTACCCTATAGAGCTTATAAACGTGGGTAAATGTGGGAGGAGGCGTTACACTCTAGTTGTTTGATTCCTAGGAAAATTTACAACGATGGGGATTTGTATCTCAAGTAGGTTGGTGCCTATGAATATTTGCAATGGTGGGGATTGGTTTCTTCAATAGGTTAGTGCCTAAAAATATTTGTAATAGTGGGGATTGATGTCTCTAGTAGGTTGGTTCATACAAATATTTGCAGTGGTGGTGATTCATGTCTCCAATAGATTGGCATCTACAAATATTTGTAAGAGTAGGTGAGTGTCTACTAGGGTTTTCACTCGCAGGGATTGGTGTCTCTAGGATGTTGGTATCTATGAATATTCATAACTATAGGTTGGTGCCTACAAATAATTATAAAAAAGATTTATAGTTTTCTCCCAAAAGGATTTCCATGTAAATTTTCTGTTTCATGTTTTAAAACTAATAAATCTCATATGTGATTGTTTTATTGTGGTTCATGAATGTTTAAATAAGTAAAAATTGTCTTATAATGACTAACCCCCTCTCTCATTATGTAACACCCTCCTCCCACATTTACCTAAGTTAACCGGTCCATTGGGCTAAACATGTGACTATAGGCACTATGATCTTATTCAACTCCCCATGTACAATTAAGGAGGTGGAACCAGTAAGACAAAACCAAACTGACCCTCCACACATGCTACAGAACCTCTAGGAGTCAACCAACCTTTCGAGGTGACCAACCCCTGAGGCAGCTTAACATTTTATTGACCTAGATCCTCAGTTGCTCCCATGACATGGGAATACATGTGACTGGGACCCTCTAGATGCCCTCACAATAAGGGCATGCAAGCGAATGGGGTCTTTTTCAACTAATTCTAAGCCTGCGACCCCAGATTCTGTGCCACCTTTTTTGGGATGGGTCTCAGGCCACTACCCAGAACTTCATGAGACCTTCAGGAATGAAAAATAACATTGAAACAATGATACTAAAGCAAATAATTGAACAAATACTTGAATAGACCCCTACTATCCATGACATAAGTTTCGTCAAACATGTCACAAATATGTATTCTACAGGTCATAACAACATATCTGAGCATAGGGTCTCATACTTATCTGAGAATCACTAAGAAGCATTAATGCCTTATCACATTAGCTGCATTATCATCTATTAGGTTATATATTCATTGTTCATTCATTTACAAATCAAAACATGATGAAATCCATACATCATCACTGTCATAAAACATACACATGACCAGCATATAACCAACAAAAACAATAAGGATACAACAACCATAAAATCCACATATAAACCAATACATTTACAGATGAAATACCAAGGGAAAGAATCTCTTATTAATGAATGCAAAATCCAACCAGGTATGGGACTTCCGCAAGCCACCCGACCATATATTGGCTTAATAAAGTCTTTCTTTCATCCAATCACCCCCGTGCCAGATTCCAAGCAGGAATGTGGGGCTCATAACCAAAACTCAACCAGGGCTTCCCGAGGCTACACCACCTCACCCTCATTAATAGAAACAAGATTTATGATAATCTACACCAGATCACTAGGTCCTAAACAAGCATGGATGCCGCCAAATTTCTCCACCTACACCGTGAGGAATTTTCATGTCTCCTAGTCTCTAAGCTTTACCGCTATAACACCCACTCCTCCTAGGTCCACACAAGCAGCCAAACAACTAGGAAAACATGTGATGAGAGAGGTTACTATAAGGGATTCAATCTCCTTAGTGATATTAAGGAAATGGAATTGACAAATGTCATCAAACAAAACCATCCACATCAACAATTGCACCCCCATGACACATGTTAGCCACTCAAACATCTTGTCCCTGGGTCCCACTGATGTTTTAAGCCTCTTAACCCAAAGCTTCTCTCATGCTATAGGAAATACAATGAAAAACAACTCAAAGTTGCTCTCATAGGCCTCTATGTCAGCGGTTGTGGACTTTTCTCAGCAGACCTGTGCCAACGACCCTGAGATTTGAGCCACTTTTCTAGCCCAGAATCTCGGCCTCTACCCAAAACTTGCTACAACTCTCAGCATCCATCAAAGACATGATAACAATGATGATAAATCAAAATCAATCTCACGACTAAACCTAAGCATCCCCAACCGGGACTGGCATTTTGTCAAACACTTAGCATCAATGAAACCTACAGGTCTAGGATACAAGACAAAGCATAAATGACTGAAAGAACTTATGAAACATAACTAGAAGGATCATTTCCTCCTCCATTGGAATATTATATCATCAATTAGGTCTTGCATCCATCCATTTAACAATTACAAGTAAATACATGAAATAACCATGACATGAACCGATCATTTAACCATGCTTATAACCAACATTAAACCATATAAATATTAGAGATATGGAAACCATTAAATCCATATATAAATAAGTACAACAGTAAGAGGAAATTAGCTTTTATTAATCATAGGAAAATATGGCCAGGTTCGAGACTTCCAGGTACCACCCGACCATAGACATGGCTGAACCAAATCTCTCTTTCAGTCAGTCACCCCCTTGCCAAATTCCAAGCATGAATGTGGGATCTCATAGAACAACCAAGGGAATCCATAGGTTAAACCACCTCCCCCCTCACCAAAGCATGATCACACCAAAACGGGTGCTCCGATCACAACCGAACCAAACTTGGAATTCCATCCGGAATCCATCACTATCCTTGAGAAATTTTTCGTCCCCTTGTCTCTCAAGATTTATCGCAGTCCAATCCTAGAACACTAGGCCATAAACTGAGACCAGTCTCTCAAGCTTTACCGCAATCCAAATCAGATCACTAGACTCTAAATCGAGACTTATCCCTCAAGATTTATTGTGTATCCCGCCAAAACCGGTTGGGATTCCTAGGCCTTTGGGAATGAACCTTAAGACCACCTCCGCCTCGGATTTTGAAATCCATTTGATAAACCAGAACCCAAAACCAAAATAAACATCCCAACACCATGGCATCCAAAAAAAGGAAAGGCTATGCTAAAAACCACTATCATAACTCAACAAAACCATGCCACCAAAAGCAAGAGAACCATACACCAACATGAAAAACCATGCATGTCCAAACCAACTAGGAAATCACACATGCAAAAGGTAACCTACAAGTATTCCTACTGAAGCTACATGATCCTGCTCTTCTTCATTGATCCTTGCTTTCCTTCCTTTCCCTTTGCTTGCTTTTCCTTCCTTGATACAAAGCTATAGTGCTCCAAGAAACTCTAAGTGACCAAGAGTGAGAGAAAGAGAGAGAATAATGAGAGAGCTCCAAACTTGAATTGACATAAGGCTAGAAAAAGCCCACCCACTGATCCTCAGAAGCATTTTTATTAATGAGGCCTCTATTTTCTTCATTCCATTATTTTCATTCAATTTCCTCCTCACATGAAACTTGTGACCTTTCACCTTACTTTTCTCCTAATTTCCTTTATTTTCGTAAATAAATGTGCCAAAAATATCTTTTTGCCAATTTTCCTTGGCCAAAACACACATCTAGTGATGCCCACTAGGATATCTTCGCCCAACATTCATCTTGGAATAAGTATCCCTTAATTGTGGTTTTATTTTGCCTTTATTAAATTTTATTACATGAAATTTTCACTAGGGTTGTCAAAACCGTAATCCAAACCGGATCACTAGGCCCTAATCGAGACCCCACCCTCCAAAATTTACTGTATATCCTGTCATTTATTGGCCAAGGATTACTAGATCTGATCGGGAGCACCCACCTCTAGGTTTTATCTTATATCCCTCCATTCACTGGTCGAGGATTATTGGGCCCATTTAGGTAACACAAAATCCATCTTACCACAACCCACAGTCTAGTTCAGGAGTTACTAGGCCAAGGCTTTACCACAATCCACAATCTAAGTTAGGGATCACTAGGCCATGTGTTCTTTCTTTTAGAGACCACCTCACTGAGTCTCGAATCCATCCAACAATCAAGCTCAACCAAAAACATGAGAACCCATCACACCATGGTTATCCAGAAATGGCAAGGCAAGGCTGAAGAACAATGTCATACTTGGAAAAACCCATGCCAATGATAACAATAGAACCAATAACACACATGCATAACCATGCATTCCAAAACTAGCAAGCAAATCATACATGCAAATTGATACTTGCAAATAATCCCACTACAACTGCTTGATCCTACTCTTCCTTGCTTGATCCTTGTTTTCCTTTTCCTTCTTTGCTTCTCTTGATCCAATGCTGAAGCACTCTAAGAAAACTTTAAGTGTCCAAGAGTGTGTGAGAGAGAGAATAGAGAGAGAGCTCCAAAACTAAACTGACAAAAGGTTAAACTAGCTAAAGGTACCAACTGATCCTCAAAAACCTTTTTATTAATGAGGCCTCTATTTTCTTCATTTTCCATTATTTTCCTTCATTTTCCATTATTTTCCTTCATTTTCTCCTAATTTACATTATTTTCACAAATAAAATGCCAATTAATGACACTTTATCTTTCCACAGCCTTTTCCATTACCTTTGCCAGTTTCCTAATCCATAACAAATCAAATGAACACCCACACTAGGATGTATTTCCAAACATTAATCTTGGAATACGTGTCCCATAACTGTGGTTATTATTTTTCCTTTATTAACTTTATTTACATGGAATTTTCACCAGGGTTGTTACAAAACCCTCCCCCGTGGGGGAACATCGTCCTCGATGTTCAACGACACCTACAACCAACAAGACTGATGAAAGCAAAACATACTGCCCCTGAAGCTTTATAACTTAGCTCGTTGCAGTGTTTACATGTTGAAGTTTCTAAGTCTAACAGTTAGAAACCCTCCATGTACTTTCTGATTTATTCCTTCCTACTTGTTCTGATTAATTAACAAGTTATTTACCATGTAAATATTGAAAATAAACACAAGTACATGCTCAACACATTATAGATCATCCACTGAAGGAAACAGAAACAAGCACACCAATGACACCGTTATTTTTTGACTAATGTCCCCGGAAAAACCCAATGTGGTAAAACAGGTGCAACTATCCAAGGGTTTGATTTATTAAGCAGTTTCATAATACAATATAGGTGCCAAATCTGGATCACCCAACAGAGAAAAAATCTCAGCAATAGTACCTCTCCTTCGGAGATATATTCTCCAACTGAAACCTTCGATAAACACTCTGAAAACTCCTCAGCTTCAATCTGCTCCATGAAAAAACCTAGCATTAACCTCTTCTGCCCTCTACGTCAACTTTCCTGATAGTTTCGGCTTCTGCCCTTTGCGTCAGCTTTCCCGGCAGTTTTGGTTGTTCCTGGCAGTTTCGGCTTTTGCCCTCTACATTAGCTTTCCCAGCAGTTCTGGCAATTCCGGTTGTTCCCAACAGTTTCGGCTTCTGCCCTCTGCATCAGCTTTCCTGGCTATTCCTAGAAGTTTCGACTTTTTCCCTCTGCGTCAACTTTCCCGGCAGTTCTGGATTCTGCCCTCTGCGTCAACTTTCTCGGCTACTGCATTGATCCTCCCGGCACTATCTCTGCCTCTTTTCTTCTGTATTCACTGCCCCTCAGCTGCAACTCGAGATCACTCTCTTAACTTTCTCAGCAAACCCAACCCCAGAAAGTTGAAATCTTGATCTCTTAGTGTCTTCTCCAAGTGACCCTCAAGCCTCCTCTTATACTTTTCTTGTTGATAGATCAACGACCGAGATTAAGTCCCTAATCAATGACTAAGATTAGATCTGGCTTGATCCATGAATGTTGGAACATTCTAACACAGTTTTATATTAATTAACATTAATATTTTAATTTCCCTAAGTTTAGACTTAGGGACTCCATTAATTATTTTAATATCTCCCAAACTGTTTAGAATCTGCCCAAACCCTTTTTGGATATTGGAGATCTCATGTCCCTTAGCCTCTCCACCAAATTTCGTGGCTAGAGCACATCTGATGCTAGCCCAAATAAACACTCCCTCTTAGCGAGGACTGTGCTCTAGGAATACTCCTCACTGAGTATTACTCTGATCATCCGACATCGGTCCCTGATGCTAGGTTTGTTGCCCATCATCTGTACGGCTGCATCCTGTACTTCCACCCATGGCTCTACCGATGCCACTACTACATTTGTTCGACAACTCCTTCTGCATCCGTGCTGCTGCCCATGGCCCTACCACTGCCACTGCTGCGTCTGCACTGCATCCCCTCTCATCATGTTGCATCATGCTACCCATAGCACCACCATTGCTAACTGTTACACTGCAACTCAGTTACTGAGAAGTAAGTAACTGATCTCCCAACTCTGACATCTCTATCAGGCTAGAGACACTCCCGATGTTGAAGCTCCCTTTGTCACTGACAAGTGCTCCCTCTCTGACCTCTGCATTGCCGCAACAACTCCATGCATATTGCACCATTGCACACCTCTTTGTGTCATCCTCCACTGGTGCAACACTCCCGTGCCTCTCGCACTGTTGCAACCTATTAACCTCGTGTTGTTTTGGGAATCCTGCATTGTAGCTCTCTTTGCCTCTCCATCCTCATCCATCTCTACTGACATCCGCGAGTCCTGCTACTCCTCTTCGGGGCTCCTGTAGCTAGGTATAATCTAAGAGACTGGGTACCTCGAGGATCCTGCCCCTCATCGTCTGTAGTCCGTCTGACTACAACTCGATGTCTCCCCACTTTCGTTCAAGTGATGTGTGAGCACTCATGGCATAGTCATCATCTGTCTCCTCTATCGACTCCTCCGAGTATCTCTACTTCCTACCTGGAAGTTCTCGGTGTGACATCCTCTGAGCCCTGATTTCCCTCCTGGAAATCCTTTTTCCGGTGTCGAGATGCCCCCTACTCTAATCATTTGTGTAACTGCACCACTGATCCAGATTTCTCGACTAGAAACCATCGATAACAACTCCCTCCTCCTTGGCTTTGCCCTGTTAGGTATTGTTCTGACAACAATACCCCACCAACTCCACTCTCCAACTTATCCACAGCCTCCTAAAACCCAGCAACCTGAAGGTGAGAGCTCCTAGGCTCTGTGCAATCCCATCACCGACAAACTAGCTCCCTAAGCCAACTGCGTCAGCCTCCCGGCCTTTACGTGGCTCTGCGTGAGCCTGTCTTTGCCTCCCTCAACCTCTGCACAACATCTTCTTGGCCTGAACTTGATGATGCAAGCACTGCGTCACCCCTTCCTTGCTATTTTGCTGCTAGGAACAACTTCTATCAATCGAGACAATTGTTTTCTGCTACTATTGCTCTACTCAGCTGATGTCCTTAGTTCTCATATGATCTGTAACCACGCTCTGATACCATGTTGAAGTTTCTAAGTCTAACAATTAGAAACCCTCCATGTACTTTCTGATTTATTCCTTCCTACTTGTTCTGATTAATTAACAAGTTATTTACCATGTAAATACTGAAAATAAACACAAGTACATGCTCAACACATTACAGATCATCAACTGAAGGAAACTGAAACAAGTACACAAATGACACTGTTATTTTTGGACTAATGTCCCCAAAAAAACCCAATGTGGGAAAATCAGTGCAACTATCTGAGGGTTTGATTTATTAAGTAGTTTCAAATATAATCTCAGTGCCAAATCTGGCTCACCCAACAGAGAAAAAATCTCAAGAGTAGTACTTCTCCTTTTGAGACAGATGCTCCGGTTGAAACCCCGAATAAACACTCTGGCAACTCCTCAGCTCCAATTTGCCACACGAAAAACCCTAGCGTCAACCTCTAGGGACTGCGTCAGCCTCTTCTACCCTCTGCGTCAACTTTCCTGGCAGTTCCGACTTCTTCCCTCTGCGTCAACTTTCCCAACAGTTCCGTCTTCTGCCCTCTACATCAGCTTTCCTGGTAGTTTCGACAGTTCCCGACAGTTCCGACAGTTCCTGGTAGTTTCGCCTTCTGCCCTTTGCATCAGCTTTCCTAGCAATTCTAGCTATTCCCAGAAGTTCCAGCTTCTGCCCTCTGTGTCATCTTTCCCGGTAGTTTTGGTTGTTTCCAGCAGTTTTGGCTTTTCCCTCTGCGTAAGCTTTCTCGGCTATTCCGACAGTTCTAGACGTTCCCAGCAGTTTCTGCTTCTGCCCTCTGCATCAGCTTTCCTAGCTGTTGTGTTGATCCTCCTGGCATTATCTCTGCCTCTTTTCTTCTGTATTCACTGCCCCTCAACTACAACTCTAGATCACTCTCTCAACTTTCTCAGCAAACCCAGCCCCAAAAAGTCGAAATCTTGATCTCTTGGTGTGTTCTCCAGGTGACCCTCAAGCCTCCTCTTACACTTTTCTCGTTGACAGATCAACAGGCAAGATTAAGTCCCTAATCAATGACTAATATTAGATCTAGCTTGATCCATGACTTTTGGACCATTCTAACACAATTTTATATTAATTCACATTAATATTTTAATTTCCCTAAGTTTAGACTTAGGGACTCCATTAAAAAATTAATTATTTTAATATCTCCCAAACTATTTAGAATCTGCCCAACCCTTTCTGGGTATTGGAGATCTCATGTGCCTTAGCCTCTCCACCAAATTTCGTGGCTAGAGCACATCCGATGCTACCCCAAATCAACATTACAATGATCAACCTGCTGAGAAACAACCAACATAACAACATGATCCAATCCGCAAGGAACTCTTCTTCGGCTTGATACGCAAGTACACATGTTCCCCAACCTGAAACTCCTTAAAAAACTTGTTCTGATCTGCATAACTTTTTTTCTTGTCCTGTGCTACCTTTAGATTCTTCTTGACTACCTAAATTTCATGTTCTATCTCTGCCAACATGTCTGGTCCAATAAATATCATGTTAACTAGATCACTCCATATGTTGGGAGTATTACAACTCCGCCCATACAATGCCTCAAACAGAACCATCCTCAAATATTCCTTGTACCCATTGTGGTAAGTGAACTCAACCAGTGGAAGATACTCTTCCCACTTTCATTGTTGATGCATCACATACATCCTCAACATGTCCTCTAATATCATGTTGACCCTATCTCTCTGTCCATCTGTCTATTGATGATAAGTTGTACTGAAGGCAACCTTTGTCCTTAAACCTACAAACAACTCCTTCCAAAACTTGGAAGTGAACTTAACATCCATGTCTAACACAATCTTCTTTGGAACACCATGCAATATCACTACATCTCTTATGAAGGCCTGTGCTACATCACTAGTTCAATAAGTAGACATCACTGGAATGAAGTGTGCTACCTTTTTCAGACTTTCCACCACAACCATGATGGAATCATGTTGTCCAGATGTCCTCGGAAAACCTGTGATAAAATCCGTGGAAATGACCTCCCATTTCCACTCTGGAATTGCAATCAACTGTAGTAGTCCACTTAGATGCTTACATTTTGCCTTTACCTGCTGATAATCCAAGCATCTAGCCACAAACTCTGCCACGTCCTTTTTTAGATTCGACCAATAAAACTTCTTCATTATTGTCAATCTCTTTTGATATCCTAGGTGACCTGAATACAGTTTTGCATTAAACTCTCTTAAGATAGTCTTCTTGACCTCACTACTACCTGACACATATATCTTATCCCTAAATTTGATCAAGCCATCTACTGTAAGACGATATTCCACATCTTGACCACCTATACCCTGTTGTAACCTATGCATAAGCTCCATGTACCTGTCATCCTATTGACTTGTATGTAATATCCGATTTTGTAAGTCTGTCCTAGAAGAACTCATAGCTACTATATGATTCACCTGTATCTGTGTGCTAAGAGAATCTACAACCATGTCTCTTTACCCTTGATGTACATTATCTCAAAGTCAACTCACTTATCATGGCCAACCATCTAGCTTGCCTAGAATTCAAGTTCGCTGGATCGAATAGGTATCTCAACCCATTGTGATCACTCATCAATACAAACCTCCTGCCAAGAAGAGAGTTCCTCCACATCTTCAATGCATGGATAATCGCTTCCAACTCAAGATCATGTGCTGGGTAATTATGGTTGTGCTCATTCAGTTTTCGTGATTCATAGCATACTACCTATCCTTCTTGCATAAGGACTTCACCAAGTCCTTTCTTGCAAGAATCCGTACATACCATGAATTCTTTGTCCGGATTTGCAATCTTTAACACTATATCATTTGTCAACAACTGCTTTAATTGCTTAAAACATGCTACACATTCCTCTGTTCATTGAAATTTATTACCTTTCTTGTACAATGACATAATAGGATATGAAATGCAAGAGAAGTTCCTAATGAGCCTCCTATAATAGCCTGCTATCCCCATGAATGACCTTACCTTATCCACACTTATAGGAACTGACCACTATATGATAGCTCTTATCTTCTCTGGGTCCACTGCTATGCCTTCTTTGGAAACATGTCCCAAATAATGCACTTGTGTCTGAAAGAAACTGCATTTACTGAGCTTAGCATACAACTGATGCTCTCTCAACAATCTCAATAATGTTGTTGAATGTTTGACAGGCTCTTCCTCATTCTTAGAATATATGAAGATGTCATTAATGAGTGCAATAACAAACTTGTCTAGATAAGGATGCAACACATATTCATCAAGCACATAGAGGTAGTTGGAGCATTATTCAAACCAAATGGAACTATAATAAACTCATAATGCATGTACCTGGTCCGGAAAGTTGTCTTATGTATGTCCTCTTCCTTAATGTGAACTTGATGATATTTGGATCTCCGATCAATCTTTGAGAACATTGTTTCTCCCTTCAACTGATTGAAAAAGTCATCAATCATTGACAACTGATACCTATTCATGATGGTTGCCTTGTTCAACTCCCTGTAATCAATGCATAACCTGAGAGTACCATCCTTCATCTTCACAAACAATACCGGTGCACCCCATGGTGATACACTTGGCCTAATGTATCCCTTATCAAGAATTTCTTTCAATTGCAACTTCAACTCTACTAACTCTAGCATGCTCATCCTGTACGGTGCCTTTGATGCTGGTGTTGCCCTTGGTACCAACTCAATGGAAAGTTCCACTTCTCTGTGAGGCAGAAATTCTAAAATCTCTTATGGAAACACATCCTGAAACTGCTGCAAGATTGGGTACCTGCTTAATACATCCACATCCTCAGCATATTTACTTTATCACTAAAAATATGCAGTACAAATAACACACACCTTTTTCTATGACTGTGTTTTTCCTGCATAATTGTCACCATTCTAACTGATGTTTCCTTCTTCTTTCCCTGCAAGATTCTCTGTTCTCCATTGTCATCCAAGCACTCAATGTCTTTGTCATAACAATCCACTTTGGTCCTATGAAGGTACAACTAGTCCATACCCAAAATCATACTATATGACCCCAATGACAATACTTTCAAATGTGATGAGGTAGACATACCATTCAACTCGAATGCACAAGCTCTTACAGAGTGATAAACTCTCTTCTTTGTACCTGTAGCCAACTGCACTAACTAGGATTCTACATGCACTTCTTTATTCAAACCACACTTATCCACCAAGTCAGGACTAACATAACTATAATTAGATCCAGGGTCAATCAAAATGGAAACAACTTGATCACAAAGCTTACTGTCCATCTCGATAACAGTTGCCTGGTACTCTGCCTACTTGTTATCCAGCGCTGCATAAATTCGTGGAATGCTTTTCCCAACATCCCAAACTATCTGCGCCTCCTGTGCACTGTAAATTTGAGGCCTACCACCCCAATTTTACGGAAAATCCCTCTTAATATCTTCCGTAACACATGTACAACATTCCAAATGTCCTGTACCATCACCTTTATTATGATGTTGTGACCCATGTCCCTATCTAGCTACGTTCAACTTCTTGTATGGTGCAACATTTTCTTTCTCTTCTGCATTCTGAGGCGTTGTTCTTTTTCAATGCCATTTGCCTTTAACTTTATCTTTATCTTTCTCTTTCCAACCTTGTTGGGATTTTGTCTTACACTTTGATTGTTCATATCAATGCTTCAATTTCCTAATAACCTTCTCAAGTGACCGAGGCTCATCATACTCAATCCGATCTATAAATGCTAATGTCAATCCACAGACAAATCTCTGAACTTTAGCCTTATCATCCTTAAGATATGATACATACCTGAATAGCTCCAAGAACTTAGTCGTATACTCCTCATTTTTCACCGATTCCATCTTAAGCTCATAAAACTCTATGGCTTTGCTATCATAGTACCTTTATAACAAGTATTTCTTCCTGAAAAGTCTCTTGAATTCATGCCAACTCAACTCTTCTGTCCTGGTGTCTATGACTCGGTTTACATCTTCCCACCAGATGTCTGCTTTCACTTTGAGGTTGAACGTAGTTATTATGGCCTTCATATTCTTTGTGTACCCATGTAGTTCAAAGAACTTCTTCATCCCAAGTAACCAAGCCTTTGCATCCTCTGAATTCTTGAAATCTCCATCCAAAGTAGGTGGCTTAGATTTCTTAAACTCGTCCGAAAAATGTTAGGCCCCTATAATACTAGTGATTCCCCCATTACTATTGTCATTGTATCCCTTATTGTTATTATTGTTCCCCTATTGCCGCCATATTGTTATTAGTATGCCCCATAGAAACCCACTATTGTTATTTTTGTGCCCTTATGTTATTACTATTATGTCGGCTTGATTACATTGTGACCCCTTAGACTCCTATATATAGAAGGGAGGTTTAGTCATTTGTATCATCCAAGAATTGTTCATTTGTGTAATGTAAAGGAGGTTTCCCCCTCAAAGAGGTTGAATTCTAAGGCGTTGACCTATCTTTTCTATCTTTTGTGAGCTGGTTTCTTAACATTTGGTATCAGAGCTTTGGATTCTAGGGTTTCGCTGCTCCAAACAGGTCATCGTGGCATTTTCGCTATAACTTTGCTTTTGCAATGTTTTAGAAGCTAAAAAAAACCCATTTGGGCCAAAATCGTTCTGAACGTCGGGACCAAATTTCAGAGCTCGTCTCGCTATATTTGCGGAGATATGATCTGAGGAAGTTGGCGGTTTTGCAGGCTCCCGAATTACATTCCAAACAGGTGACCCGGGGAAAATCGTCATAACTTTTGCTTTGAGAATCAGATTGAAATTTCGTAAGAAGTTTCAAAAAGAGGACGACCTGTAGTTTTATGTGTATCAGTTTCAGGTACTAAGGTCGAAACAATGACTCGTGGCACATTGTACAAGTTTGCTCTACTGAACTATTCTATAATCAGGTCACCGTGGGAGCTTTGGCATAACTCTTCCTTGGAGAATCCAACCTTGATCAAACTTGTTGGGTTAGAAAGAGGACTCAAAGCACTATCGGAGGATGATATTTCAAATATTCAAGATGCGCAGTTACAGAGATACAACAGATTCAATATCGAGCTCTTACAAAGTGAAAAAAAGGTGTGTAGTCTTTTTGAATTTTGCATAAGATTGGTTTGAAAAATTAGTTTGAAGGAATTCAAAGGGAATAGTGAAGAATTATTATCATTAATTAACGCCCCGAAGAAAGAAAATGGAAACACCTAGTAAGCAACCTAAAAGCTCTAGCATGACTCGTGAAGAAGAGGAAGAAATGCAACATGATACATCAAAATTACAAGACCAAGTACAACAAATTTCACTCTCACTAAAGGTAAATGAAGCCAATATGAATGGCGTGGAAGCTAATATGAATGGAATGCAAGAAAAGATGGATGGTTTAAAGAAAGTCATAGAAGCTAATATGAATGGCATGGAGGCTAAGATGAATGGCATGGACGATAAGATGGAAGAATTGAAGATAAATTTGAATAATTTGCTACAAGAAATGGTCACTAATGGTGAAAGGGTAGTAAAGGAAACTAATGATGAGAACAAAAATCGATATGAGGAAGTTTGATGGCAAGGATCCCGAAACATGGATACTACAGATGGAGCAATTTTCCGATCTCCATAATGTGAAAAACACTCAAAAGGTACGTATTGCAACTTTATATTTGGAACCAAATCAATTTGTATGGTATCGATGGCTTTGCTCTCATAAACAAATTGTCACTTGGGCAATTTTTATGGAATAAATGATAGCACATTATGAGGATACAAAAAGCAACACCTTTTTTAGCCAATTGATAAATCTCAAACAAAAGGGTTCAATGATGGAGCACATTGAGGAATTCAAAAAATTGAACATAAGGGTAAAAGATATTCCAGGGGAGCATAGGATTGACGTGTTCATCGGGACTTTAAAGGATAATATTCAACATGAGGTTCGCCTTTGGGAACCTGATTCATTGGAGAAGGCATCAAGTTAGCAAGAAAAATGGAAAGCAAAATTATGGCAACGAGGAAGCCTACCACTCACAACTATAAAGATGGAAGTGTTGTTGCCCCTTGCCTTCCACAACCTACAAGGTTGACACCACAACAATTGGAAGAAAAAAAAGAAAAAGGGCTTTGTTACAGTCGTGATAGCAAATACACTAAAGGTCATAAGTATGCTGAGAATAAATATTCTACATAGATTGTGAAGAGGAGGAAGAAAAGGAACAAGAGATGTCAAAAGAAGAGGATATACTCTAGGAACAAACCCTAGATAAAGAAGAAATGAATCTGACCATATCTTGTAATGCATTGGCTGGAATTACCACTCCTCAAACTATCAATATAGAAGGACATATCAAGAAGAAAAAGGTAATAGTGTTGATTGATTCGGGAAGTACCCATAATTCTATTCATTGTAAGATAGCAAAGGAATTGAATTGCTTCCTATATCCAACACTAGAGTGTCAAGTGATGGTTGCAAGTGGAGGAACCATAAATTGCTCTGGAAAGTGCCATAATATCAATCTATCCATGGGAGAATATGTATTGAATAGCCCAATGCTTTCCATTCCAATGGGTGGTGTTGATGTTGTACTAGGAGTCCAATGGCTACAATCCTTTGGTACAATAGCTTTTAATTTTCAAGAACTTTTTATGAAATTTTGTGCAGAAGGAAAGGAAGTTAAATTAAGGTGTATTGCAGGGAAATCGGGAAAGATAATCAGCTCTAATAGTATGACAAATCTTCTAAAGAAGGAACAACGAGGTGTAATTGCACAATTATGTTCGCTAGAGGTTCCCACATCGAAATCATTTATTTCTCCAGATATCCAAAAAGTCTTGGACAATCATTCCAAGGTATTTGAGACTCCCAAAGGTCTCCCACCTATTCGTGATCATGATCATGCTATTCATTTGATTCCAGGAAGTGTTCCTCCAAACATCAGGCCATACAGATATCCATATGCCCAAAAGAGTGAAATTGAATGTATGGTTGCAGAAATGCTAGAGGCTGGTATAATTCAACCTAGTCAAAGTTATTTCTCTGCTCCAATAGTATTGGTGCACAATAAGGATGGATCACGGCGCATGTGTCTGGATTATAGGGAGCTCAACAAGCTCACTATTAAAAATAAATTTTCCATTCTTATCATTGATGAATTATTGGATGAATTGCATGGATCAATTTACTTCACCAAGTTGGATCTTCGTTCAGGATATCATAAAATCAGAATGAAGACTGAAGACATTCCGAAAACAACATTTAGAACTCATGAGGGTCATTATGAATTTTTGGTCATGCCTTTTGGCCTTACCAATGCACCTTCTCCATTTCAAGGTTTGATGAATTCCATTTTCAAACCCTTCCTTAGAAAGTTTGTGTTAGTATTTTTTGATGATATACTAATCTACAGCAAGTCTTGGAAGGATCATTTTGAACATGTTGACAGGGTGCTCAAACAATTGAAGGAGAAACAATTATATGCAAAAAGCTCCAAATGTTTCTTTGGATTACAAGAGGTGGAATATTTGGGTCATATTGTATCTCATGAAAGGTTAAGGTAGACCCTAGAAAAATTAAAGCCATTAAGGAATGGAAAATCCCCACATCCATAAAGCATCTGTGAGGATTTCTCGGGTTGACAGGGTATTATCGCAAGTTTGTTAAGAATTATGGGAGAATAGAAGCACCTCTAACAACATTATTGAAGAAAGATGCATTTTCATGGACTCCATAAGCAACAAAGGCCTTCAAACATCTTAAAGAGGCAATGTGCCAAGCACCGGTCTTAGCTACGTTGGACTTCACAAAAACCTTTATTGTGGAATGTGATGCTTCAGGAAATGGAATTGGTGTCGTTTTAATGCAAGATGAAAGACCCATTTCTTTCGAAAGTCGTCCAATCAATGGAAAGTATTTACACAAAGCTATTTATGAGAAGGAAATGTTGGCAATACTACATGCACTTAAGAAATGGCAACCCTACCTAATGGGAAGACACTTCAAGGTAAAAATGGATCATGATAGTCTTAAATACTTTTAGAACAAAGATTATCCTTTGAAGAGCAACAAAAATGGGTCACAAAGATGTTGGGTTGTGACTTTGAAATCATCTACAAAAAAGGGAAGCAAAATGTTGTGGCAGATGCACTCTCAAGAAAGGATGAGGATGTGGAAGCATTGTTGTGTGCCATTTCTGTTATCCAACTAGATTGGATAAACAAAGCAAGGGAGGAATGGAAGAATGATGAAGAAGTGTGGGCACCCATTCGAAAGTTACAACAAGATCCCAATACATCCGATACATTTAGTTGGAAAAATGATTTGTTAGGGTACAAAGATCGCTTATACCTATGCAAGAATTCCCAACTCAAACAAAAGATTCTTATGGAATTGCACAGTTCTCCCTTAGGAGGGAACTCAGGATTTTTAAAAACTTACCACAGGGTTAAGAAGGAAATTTTTTGGGATGGCCTTAAATCATATATTCAAAAGTTTGTGGCGGAATGTTTGATTTGCCAACAAAATAAAGTTGAAACAATTAAGACCCCAGGTCTATTACAACCTTTATCCATTCCAAGCCAACGTTGAGAGGAAGTTTCAATGGATTTTATCACAGGTTTACCCAAGTCCGAATGAAAGAGTGTCATCATGGTGGTAGTTGACAGACTTACCAAGTATGCACACTTTTGTGCATTATCACATCCATTTAAAGCCAGTACAGTTTCTACTACATTTATGGAAACAATTCAAAAGATACATGGAAACCTAAAGATTATTGTAAGCGACAGAGATCCCATTTTCACTGGAAATTTTTGGACAGAATTATTTTCTTGCCTTGGTACTTAGTTAGCTCATAGCTCATCTTATCATCCTCAATCTGATGGGCAAAATGAGATATTAAACAAATGCTTGGAAGGATATCTTCGTTGCTTTGTATCTGATAAACAAACACAATGGGTCAAATGGTTGCCTCTGGTTGAATGGTGGTATAACACTTCCTTCCATACTGCAGCAAAAATGAACCCATTTATGGCACTTTATGGATATCATCCACCATCCATCACATCATATTTAAGAGAAAATTCTAAGGTTCAAGTAGTGGAACATCACATCGAGCATCAACAACAAGTTCTGCAACTCTTAAAGGATAACCTCACGTTGGCGTAGAATAGAATGAAACAACATGCAGATCAACATCACAGCGAAAGAAGTTTTGATGTAGGTGACTGGGTATTCCTACAACTACAACCATATAAACAAATGTCCCTCAAGAAATCTAAGAAGGATAATAAATTATCACCAAAGTATTATGGTTCGTACAAGGTGTTGCAAAAGATTGGTACTATGGCATACAAATTGGAGCTTCCTGCAGCTTCCCGAGTGCACCCAGTTTTCCACGTTTCATGTTTAAAGAAGGTTATAGGTGACAAGCTCCCAGTTCAAGCAATATTGCCAGAACTTGAAGAGGAAGGAAAATTCATATTGGAACTGGAAGCAGTCACAGAAACAAGAACTTGACAGCTATGAAATCGATCAATTTCGGAGTATCTCATCAAGTGGAAGAACTTATCCGCTGAAGATTCTGCATGGGAGGATGATAATTTTATACAGAAGCATCTAGAACTACTCAAGCGTTGAGGACAACACCTTTCGGAAGGAGAGGGGCATGTTAGGCCTCTATAATACTAGTGATTCCCCCATTACTATTGTCATTGTATCCCTTATTGTTATTATTGTGCCCCTATTGCTCCCATGTTGTTATTAGTATGCCCCATAGAAACCCACTATTGTTATTTTTGTGCCCTTATGTTATTACTGTTATGTCGGCTAGATTACATTGTGACCCCTTAGACTCCTATATATAGAAGGGAGGTTTAGTCATTTGTATCATCCAAGAATTGTTCATTTGTGTAATGTAAAGGAGGTTGCCCCCTCGAAGAGGCTGAATTCTAAGGTGTTGATCTATCTTTTCTATCTTTTTGTGAGTTGGTTCCCTAACTAAAAATATCCCCTATTACTCCTCTTGTAAGGGTGATAACGATGACAATCATAGTGCCTATCAAAACCAGAACTATAATAGTACCTCTTTCCATCACCTCTCCTATCTGAAATGTCTAAGAACCTTCCATCTCTAATTTCGTCATCCCTATCCAACTTGTTCCCACCATGATATATACTACCAGATGCCCCATTAGTTTCATCTTCCTACCCATGGCTAATCTGAAGTGGTCCCTATCTGTGCAAGTCTGACAAACTCTGAAGAATTACTACATTGACTTCTACTTGTTTCTCCTATGCCTACATGATTACTTCATTATCTGCTTTGCAACTCCTTATTTATTCCTTCAAGATTTTCAATGTGTCCGCTAAGTCAAAAGAGTGCCCAACACCACGCTGCTCATCTGATCCATAGGGAGAGACTCGTGAACTATAATCTACCATCTTTCTAGTCATCTTTAAAAATCTTCCTGGCAAGCATACCATGCCATCTAAACCAAAATATAAACATAATCAACATACCTCAGTATAGTTCGGGGAGGATATCTCATATGCAAGATCAACTAAATTAGCACAATGCATGTATAAACACACACACACACACATATATCATCCTAACCATAGTCCAATCATCAATGCATGGCCATATCAACCACACATCATGACCTCATGCATGACAACTACAACCATGTCAATGTATGCATAATCAACATATGTATGACATGCATGCATACACAATACATACAAACACTGACATGCATAACCAATGTATAACTGACCTATACTCATGATAAACACATCCAACATCAACACCATCCACTTTCACATGGCGACACCACTGCAACCATGACCACCACCATGCATACACAACAAATAATTAGACCACAAGCATAGATAACACATATATGCAACTGACGTGAATGCATGACGAACACACCACCCATCTAGTCCAAGGGGCGAACCACGCTCTGATACCACTCTATAACACCCTCCTCCCACATTTACCCAAGTTAACCATTTGTTGGAGTAAACATGTGACGATAGGCTAATATGTTCTAATTCAACTCCCCATGTACAGTTAAGGAAGTGGAACAGGCAAAACAAAACCAAACTGACCCTCCACACATGCTACAGAACCTCCAGGAGCAAACAAACCTTTCCAGGTGACCAAGCCCCGAGGAAAATTAACATTTTATTGACCTAGAGCCTCTGTTTCTCCCATGACATGGGCATATTGCGATTGGGACCCTCCAGTCGCTCCCATAACAAGGGCATGCAACCGATTGGGGTCTTTTTCAGCTAGTTCTAAGCCTGCGACCCCAGATTCTGTGCCACTTTTTCAGGGCTAGGTCTTAGGCCACTGCACAAGAATTCATGAAACCTTCTAAAATGAAAATTAACAATGAAATAATGGTACTAAAGCAAATACTTGAACAAAGACTTGACTGGACCCCTACTAGCCATGAAAAACATTTCATAAAACATGTCACAAATATGCATTCTACAAGTCATAACAACATATTTGAGCATAAGGGTCACACTTATCTCAGAATCGCTAAGCAGCATTGATGCCTTATCACATTAGCTGCATTATCATCTATTAGGTCATATATTCATTGTTCATTCATTTACAAATCAAAACGTGATGAAAGCCATACATCATCACTGTGATCAAATATACTCATAATCAACATATAACCAACATCAATAATAAGGATACAACAACCATAACATCCACATATAAACCAGTACATTTACACATGAAATTACAAGGGAAAGAAACTCTTATTAATGAATGCAAAAGCCAACCAGGTATGAGACTTCCACAAACCACCCGACCATAAATTAGTTGAACCAAGTATTTATTTCAACCAATCACCCCCGTGCCATATTCCAAGAATAAATGTGGGACCCATAACTAAAAATCCATGAGGGCTTCCGGAGGCTAAACCACCTCATCCTCATCACTAGAACCAGGCTTTACCGCAATCCACACCAGATCACTAGGCCCTAAACAAGCATGGATGCCACCATATTTCTCCACCTACACTATGAGGAATTTGTTTGTCTCCTAGTCTCTAAGCTTTACCGCAATCCACACCAGATCACTAGGGCTTAACTAAGACCCCACCCTATAGACTTTACCATATATCCTGCCATTGACTGACCAAGGATTCCTATGCTTGATCAAGGGCACCCACCTCTAGGCTTTATCGTACAACCCTCCATTCATCGGTCGAGGATGCCTAGGCCCACCGAGGTAACACAAAATCTGACTTTACCACAACCCAAAGTCTGGTTCAGGGGTTATTAGGCCAAGGATTTACCGCAATCCACAGTATGATTTAGGGATCACTATGCCATGTGTTCCTTCTTTCAAAGACCACCTCAATTAGTTTCTAATCCATTCGATAATCAAGCTCAACTAAAAACATGAGAGCCCCATCACACCATGACTATCCGGAAATGGCAAGGAAAGGCTGAAGAAAATTGTCACACATGAAAAAACCCATTCCAATGACAACAAGAGAACCAAGAACACACATGCATAACCATGCATTCCAAAACTAGCAAGGAAATCATACATGTAAATCGATACCTGCAAATAATCTTGTTATAGCTTCTTGATCCTTCTCTTCCTTGCCTTATCTTTACTTTCCTTTGCCTTTTTTTCTTTTCTTGTTCAAATGCTGAAATGCTCCAAGAAAACTATAAGTGTCCAAGAGTGAGAGAGAGAGAGAGATCCAAAATTGAACTGACAAAAGGTACCAACTAATCCTCAAAATCCTTTTTATTAATGAGGCCTCTATTTACTTCAATTTCCATTATTTTCCTTCATTTTCCTCCACACATGAAACCTGTGACCTTTCACTTTCCTTTTCTCCTAATTTCCATTATTTTCATAAATAAAATGCCAATTAATGCCACTTTGCCTTTCCAAAGCCTTTTCCATTGTCTTTGCTAGTTTCCTTAGCCATAATAAACCAAATGAACACCCACACTAGGATTTCTTGCCCAACATTCAACTTGAAATACTTGTCCCATAACCGTGGTTATTATTTTTCCTTTATTAACTTTATTTACATGGAATTTTCATGAGGGTTGTTACACATTATAATTGTGTGCTCGAAACAAGTTTGATTAGTCCTTTATGTGAGAAACAATAATGTAGAACATTTGCTTGAAAGTATTTTTTAAATTTGCAACATAAAAACATGTAATAAAGGCGAATATAACAATGTGTGACATTGTAACCTGTAAAAGAGAACTATATGAATTTATAGGTGTTCTTCATTAAAATGGAGAAAGATCCTTCTTAAACAAAAGATTGACATACTAGGTGTCCAAATATGTTAAAGTTATGGCAAGCGCTTATCATACTAGTGATAACCATTGCATATGAATGACGATTTCTAAACAATATACGATTAAAAATATAACGAGAACAAGGTTATGAATTAGCACGCTTGATGCATTAATGTGTGTATTGTTAATAGGTCTTGACATATTAGATGTGAAGCATCAATGAACTTATGCAATTTGGCACAATGTAAAGGAGATGAGACTTTTTGACATGTGAGTATGCTGAAATTATATGTTTGTCTATTTTATATGAATTTTATAAATAAATGTGTTTTTTCTGATTTTTATTATCTTCTACTAAATATTTCAATTTCAATTATATTTACGCTTTTGATATATGAAATCTAATTTAATGTTCTCTATATATGGATGGAATGTGGAATATAGGTACTACCAGCCTAGATCCATATTAACTCCAGATCTATCAAGTGTCAAGAGGGATCAAATCTCTCAAGGTGCAAATCTCTTTTTTGAGTTAAAAACTTGAGGAAAGGTTTGCACCTCAAGAGATTTGATCCCTCCCAGCACTTGATAGATCTGGAGTTAAGATGGATCTAGTTTGGTTTTAGTCGTGCATGACCAAATAAAATCTAACAAACATATGATTAGTTTTATCAAAAATATGTAAAATCATCTGATATTAATATAATCATTTGAAATATGCTAAATATGTCTCGAATTAATTTGGTCATTTTAATTTTAAATTTGCTTAGTTACCTCAATTTGTTGAGTGATAAATATTGTGAATAACTTTTATCATGAAAAATGAATAAATACGTATTTTGAATGTAAAGTGACAATGTAATAGTGTTGAACGGTAGAAAATGTGAATAATAAGAATATCGTAAATTACGAATAGTCTTCATTGTGATTAATCTCAAACTATTTTCTTCTACTATTCTTATTGTCACCCTTGTTACTTTTGTCGTCTTTTCATATTGATTATATGAAAAGCACAAGTTAAACCGTAAACCATTTAAATCTTTAGCTCGAGATATTGTAGTAAACATCACACCTTGTCTCTCTTTCTCTCCAATATTAATAGGTTTAATTACTATAACACAAAAATCAATGTACATTGTCAATAATTTTTTATGCTTACGCTGAAATCAATGCACAATATTAATCCAATCACTTTAAAATTAATGCACCATTATACATCCAATTACATCAAATTAGAAATCAACATCTACACTTAAATCAATGTATCTAATGCAAGAAATCAAATAAGATTAGAAAACAACATTTACGCTTAAATCACTGCATCGAATGCAAGCAATCAAATATGATTAGAAATCAACATTTACACTCAAATAAATGCATCTAGTGCAAGTAATAAAATAGGTTTATAAACCAACATCTACACCGAAATCAATGCATCTAGTGCAAGCAAGCAAATAGGATTATAAACCAACATCTACACTGAAATCAATGCATCTAGTGCAAGAATTCAAATAGGATTAGAAATCACCATCTACACTGAAATGCATTTAGTGCAAGCAATAAAATAGGATTATAAATCATCTACATTGAAATCAATGCATCTAGTGCAAGCAATCAATTAGAAATCACCATCTACACTTAAATCAATGCATTTAGTGAAAACAATCAAATAGGATTGTAAATCATCTACATTGAAATCAATGCATCTAGTGCAAGCGATCAAATATAATTAGAAATCAACATCTAAACTAAAATCAATGCATCTAGTGCAAGCAATGAAATAGGATTAGAAAACACCATCTAAACTGAAATCAATGTATCTAATGTAATAAATGGTCTTCCCTCTCTCCCCCCTCCATATATATCTATATCTCCCTCCATCTGTCCTAATATGTCTCTCTATCTCAACCCCTCAAACACACACGCTCTCTCACTCCATATCTATCAATCTCTATGTCCTTACCTCTCTCTCTCTCTCCATCTCTCTCTTCGTCCCTCTCTTCACTTTGAATTTAAAGTAACAATGTAATAGTGTTGAATGATAGAAAATGTAAATAATAAGAATATCGTAAATTACAAATAGTCTTCGTTGTGATTAATCTCAAACTATTTTCTTCTACTATTCTTATTGTCACCATTGTTACTTTCATCATCTTTTCATATCAATTATATGAAAAGCATAGGTTAAACCATAAACCATTTAAATCTCTCATACAAACTCTCTCTCCGTCTCTCCCTTTTCACTCCCTCTCTCTCTCTCCACTTCTCACTCTCTATGTATTTCTTCTTCCCTCCCTCTCTCCTCCTCTCTCCTCCTCTCTCCCTCCCTCTCAAGTCCACTCTCTCGTACTTCCTCTCTCTCCCTTTCTCTCCTACCTCTCTCTCTCTTCCCCCATCTCTCTCTCTCTCTCTCTCTCTCTCTTCCCCCATCACTCTCCTCCTCTCTCTCAAGTCTTATCTCTCGTTCTTCCTCTCTCTCTGTCTCTCTTTTCCCTCCAACTCTCTCTCTCTCTCTCTCTCTGCCTGCCAAGACTCTCTCTCTCTCTGCTTTCCAAGTCTCTCTCTCTCTCTTTGCCTGCCAAGTCTTTCTCTCTCTATCTGCTTTCCAAGTCTCTCTCTCTCTCTCTCTCTCTCTCTCTCTCTTTGCCTGCCAAGTCTTTCTCTCTCTCTCTCTGCTTTCCAAGTCTCTCTCTCTCTCTCTCTCTCTCTCTCTATGTTACTATATCCCTCCCTCTCTCCTTCTCTCCCCCCTTCTCTCTATCTCTCTATGTTACTATATCCCTCCCTCTCTCCTTCTCTCCCCCCTTCTCTCTATCTCTCTTTCTTTGTCTATTTATCTCACCCCTAAACATACACTCTCTCTCTCTCCATCTCTCCCTTGCAACTCCCTCTCTCTCCACTTCTCACTTTCTATGTCTTTGTTCTTCCTTCCCTATCTCCTTCTCTCTTGCAAGTCCTCTCTCTCATCCTTTCTCTCCTACCTTCCTCTCTCTCTCTCTCTTTGCCCTCCAATCCTTTCACTATCTCCCTCCCTCTCTCCTTCTCTCTCTCCCCCCTCCATCTCCCTCTCCCTCTCTTACCCTTCTCTACCTCTCACACTCATCTCCCTTTCTCTCTCTTCATTCCTCCTCTCCCCTATCTTTAAGTTTATCTCCATTTCTCCTTTGTCACACCCCCTATCTCTAAACCTCTATCACTTTATCTCTTTGTTCTTCCCTCCAATATATATCTAGAGTTAATATATATCATGATATATTATAATATAACAAATTTAATCTTGTATTAATTCAAAGTTATTAAATTTAATAATATTAATATTTTTTTTTACAGAAACGGGTAGTGGATATATTAGAAACTTGGCCTTAATGCCAAAGAGTGGATTACAAAAGGTGAGTCTAAATCCAGAAATGTCGAACAACCTTGCAAGACCGTGACAATTATGTTTAGCTCACATCTCTTTTTAGATGCTACTATGCGGTCAATTTCAAAGATTTTCCCAAGCTTTTGGATACAAACAAACTGATTTAACAGTAGGCAATAAAACATGACAACTTTCTAAATTAAGGAATTGGATCCCATATTTCCTGTCCGCCTCTGAGCAGAGCACCAGCCGTAAGAAGGGCTACTTTGTTAGCTTCAGTGTCCGCCTCCTTATTATGTCTCTCAACACATGATAGAAATTCAAGTTCTGGAAAGAGTCTCCAAGGTCTGAAATTCTATGAATCAGCCTTACTAGCCTTAGGTCCATTGGCTTAGAATGAGTCACCATAGTCTTAACGATAACCTGAGAGTCTCCAATAACATTAGCCTCCCTGATTTTCAGAACTTTCAAAATCTTGAGTCCTTGAAAAAGAGCCAAAGCCTCAGCTTGAATGCTAGAAGTGATGTCCAAACCCCAGGCGAAACTGTGGATCCTAAGACCAGCTGGATTCAATATAACTCCTCCAGCACCAGCTCTTCCAAGATTTCCCTTTACAGCCCCATCAAAAAATAGAGAGTGCCTCTGATGGTTTACAATCCATCCCTGGAACTCTTTTGTTGTAGCCCTTATTTGCCATACTTTTGGGAGGGAGATACTCTTTGCCATTTTTTGGAAATGAAGATCAAGAGAAGAACCCAAATTTTTATCTTGCTGGGTGAGACTTGAATCATCTTTGTGGTCTCTCAGACACTCTTTTAACTGGCATTTGATTTTAACTACCACTAGCTTGACATCCTGTTCGCAGCTTCTGAAAATCCTTTTGTTTCGCTCAAGCCAAATCTGCCAGCAGATAATTTTGGGGAGAATAAACCAAGCAGCTCTAATAATTTTGTTTTTTGGAGGAGGACCGGGGTACCTTTGCAGTCGTATGACAAAAAAATCAAAAGTGAAGGAAGGCAACACAAAGCTGGAACTGAAAGTTTCCAGTAGCTCGGTCCAGATCTGCAATGTAAAGGAACATTCAAGCATCAGATGAGAAACGCTTTCCTGGTTTACCTTGCAAAGTCTGCACCTTGAAGGGCCGTGAAAGCCACGCTTCTGAAGATTATCGTCTATCAAGATTTTGGAATGGCATAACAGCCAATTGAAGAAGTCGATTTTTTGCAGTGAGGGATAATTCCATATCCCTTTCCATGGCTCTGGGTTCGTTGGCACATGGGGGCACTCACACAGCTTGGCGTATCCCTGAGCTATGGAATAACCACCAGCCTGCACACCCCAACCTCTTGAATCCCTACTTCGCATCCGCGTTGGAGACAATCCGTGAAGCTTGGAGAGCAGTTCCTCGCGTTCCATAGACAAATCTAGGGGCGTTTCAAGTTTCCAACCAACCCAGCGTGAATCCTGCCAGACTGAAATGTCCCACAGGGAATGCAAACCAACATCATTCATCCAACTACGCAACACTTGAAGAGAGCGACAGTCTCCCAGCGGCTCAATGTTCATAATTATGTCTATCCAAAGGTTGATCCTTTTTCCATTGCCGAGGACCCAGTAGGCATGAGTATTTATAAGAGGACAGGCTTTGGTATAGAGCTTCAGGAAGGGCGTATTCAGGAGCGGCAGAGGATGATCTAGACAGCGGGAGTGCTTGCCATTAAAGTATTTTTTCCAAAGAGCTAATTGTGCCCAGCCAGGGTTAGGAGCAATAATTCTCCAGATGAGCTTAGCTCCCATAGCAATATTTTGATATCCAAGATTTTTGAAGTTCAAGCCTCCTTCCAAGAGCTGTTTGGAGATGGATTCCCAGCTGACTAAAGGAATCTTTTCCTCATTTTGCTTGCCCCTCTTCCAAAAAAAAAATCGAATGATCTCCTCCATTTTTTTGAGAATGCCAGAGGGAGCAAGAAGAACAGAAAACTGAAATAAGGGAAGACTGTTAAGGACAGACTTACCAGTAATGTTGAGCCAGGAAAAGCCCCAGGCAAGCAACTTGTTCTTGAATTTCTCCAATTGGGGGAGCCAGTCTCTGCTGAAGGCTCTTTTAAAAAATATAGGAAGGCCTAGGTACTTGAAGGAAGTCCAGTTTGAGGAGGTTACGAAACCAAAGGTTTTGGAAATGGAATTGAGCAAGTTGGAAGTGGTGTTCTAGCAATAGATATGGCATTTGCCATTGTTTAGACTGCTTCCTGAAATCATACAAAACTCGTCCAGGACTCCTTTAAATTTGGAGGCTATAAGCATAGAGGCAGCTCCCAATAACAAGGTTTCATCCGCAAAGAGGGCATGATTAATGTTTTTAACACCTCTTGCTATACAAAGCCTGGCAATCTCCTGGTCCATCATTTTTTGTCTAAATAGAAACTAAGGACAGAGGCTTGAAGAACGAATAGAAGGGGTGAGAGAGGGAACCCCTGCCTGAGCCCTCTCGTGGCTTTGAAAAAGTCAGCAGCTCTGTCGTTTACTAATGGAGCAATCCAAGGCTCCGAAATGCAGGCCCGAATCCAATTTATAAATTTCTCCCCAAATCCAAATTTGTGTAGGACTTTCAGCAGAAAACTATGCTTAACTCTATCAAAAGCATTTGCTAAATTGAGCTTGACAACCATACCTTTTTCATTGCGACTCAGGCTTGAGTGGATTGTCTCTTGGACCAGAATGAAATTGTCCACTATCTGTCTACCTTGAATGAATCCCTCTTGCCTTTCCGGAATGACTTTGGGGAGGATGAGCTTAAGTCTATTAGCGATGACTTTAGTAATCAGTTTGTAACCAATATTACATAGCGAAATCGGTCGAAACCTGTTGAAGGTGTTGGCTCCTTTCTCTTTGGGGATGAGAGCAAGAAAAGCAGAGTTCGTGCTGCCTCCGATTTTCTGGCAAGCTTGGGACTTAATAACCATTTTGTATAGATCTTTTTCCACAATCGGCCAGCAAGATTGGAGGAATCTGGCTGTAAATCCATCCGGCCCAGGGGCTTTGTCTGGGTCCATGGCGAAGAGGGCATCCTTGACTTCATTCTTGGTGACTTTAGCTTCAAGAAGGTGATTCATTTCAACAGTAATCAAGGAGGGAACCATGTCAATCATATCAGAGATTTGGTCCAGATTTATATCTTCACTATTTAGGCTTTTAAAGTGAAGGGAGGTAGCTTTTTTTATGCTTACATTGTCTTTGTGAATAATGGTGCCATCTTTGATTTCGGAAATGGAATTGGTACATTTCCTTGCCTGAGCTTGTTTATGGAAGAAGGAAGAGTTCTTGTCCCCTGCTTTAAGCCAAAGGCTGCATGACTTAAGTCTCCAGTACTCTTCTTCTGCTAGACAAGCCTTATGGTAGTTTTGCTGGAGCTGGGCTTCTTTATCTAGAATCTCTTTAGTTATATCAGCTGTTTCAGCTTGGAGATGATGATTTTACAGAATAAGTTGGAGATTTTTTCTTTCATTTGCTGGATTGGGCAGAGTTTTGGCCCAGCTTTTTAAAGCCCTTTTCACTCTTATGAGCTTCTCCTCCCAAACAAAAAAGGGGGAGCCTTTGAATGGCTGCATCCATATGCCCTTAACTAGTTTCATGAAGTCCAATTCCTTAGCCCATAGCGGGATAACCTGAAGGGAGTTGGTCCTAGGTCAAGTTGAAACACCAATTCCATCTTGATGGGTTTATGATCAGAGGTGCTGCATGGGAGAATATGAACTCTAGCCTCTAATCCAAGCAGAAGAAAAGAGCTTTGAAGTAAAAATCTATCTAATATGGTAGCAATGTGGCCAGGACCAATTCTTTTATTAGTCTCAGTGTACTTACCAGAGATTGGCTTGATGTCCAACAGGTCCCAGTCCTACATAAGGTCCTCTGCCCATTCCCTTGCCGGATCTAGAACAATGTCGCCTCCTCTCTTGTCAGCTGATAAGAGAGTGAGGTTAAGATCTCCCGCTGTGATGGTATTCTCAAGATCAACAAGATCTTCTTGGGTTCTTATGGATTCCCAGTAGGCCTTTTTTTCCCCAGCGTTCACAGGGATGTACTCATTGAAGAGACTGATAATCTCTTTTGAATCTAATTTCTGCAATTTTAAGAACAGCCAATGAGTGTTGAGGGTCTCAGAAATGACTAAGAATTTTCTAGCATTCCAAAGAGTGCCCAACCCACTGGAAGCCCCTCGGGTTGAGATTGCTTTCGCCTCACATTTGTTCCAGAGTTTCTTACTTGCCTGAAGGAAGACAGAGTCTTCCAGTTTGGTCTCTTGGATGAGGAGTATGTCAAGAGCTTCTGTTCTAATTAAACTTCTGATGGCTTCTTCTTTGATTCTGCTCCCCATACCTGTACAATTCCAGGAGACTATCTTCATCATTTGTATTTCTGGTTGGCTCCCTTGGAGCCTTGGGATTGATTTCTCACCATCTTTGTTTTTTATTCTAATAGCTTTTCGAGGGTTGATTGCCTGCCTTGGAGCTTCTCTTTGAAAGTTTCCTGCTCTCTTTTTTCCTGATCTAATTTGCGGCCTCTTGTGGATCTCCTTATCAAAGCTTGGGATTCTCCTATTTCCCCTTCTTCCTCCGAGCAATCCGATTCATGCTCATCTTCCTATACTTCGATAGTGTTTCCTTTGGAACTCTTAGCTAGGCTTGCCCCCTTGGGAGAAGGGGGGGTACCTTTAGAGGGTGGGGTTTATTTTTGAATGTCTGGTTCCTGAGTTTCCTCTATTTGCAAGCTTAGAGGGGCGAATTTATTTTCTTGATCCATTCTAGGAGGGGGTTGCTGAGGAGGGGCCTGAGGACCTCTTCCATTTGGACCAACCTGCTTTTGGTTTTTCCTGGTGCGCTTGACCTGGTTCCAGCCTTCTTCTTTACCCTTATCTGGTTCCACATTGGTTGGGCATCCTCTGGCGAAGTGACCGTAGACATGACATTTTCGGCATTTGAAAGGCAACTACTCGTAATCTAGCTTCTGCAAATGGGTCCAGTTTCCTACTTTGATTTTGATGGCTTCCGGGAGACCCACCTCTAGGTCTACTTCTACGCAGATACAGGCACAATCATATTGATCTTTGTTGTTTTCCCTATCTATGAATTTCCCAAGGGTGTTTCCGATGTGTTTCAACGAGTCCTAGTTCCAACAATGTACTAGGAGATTAGGGAGTCTGACCCATACAGGGACAGCCGTGGGAACATCGACTGTAGGGTCGAAATCCAACGTCCATCCGTTGAGATACAGGCCCTGGGGGCCCATGAAATAGGGGCCATTCTAAAAGATCAGGTCCTTGTCATCCTTTGAGGTGAATTCGGAGAGGAAGAACCCTCGTCCTAAGAAGTAAGAGGTGACACTGCTCTTGATCAGAGGAGCCCAGTTCTTGTTAACCTAGGTCTCGGTGGTCTTAGGAGAAGGCCATAGACCAGTGAACTGGGGAACGAGAGCCTGATCGGCCAAGGAGAGGGCGACTTGAATCGGAGTCTCTGGCGGCAGGGAGATTTCAGGAATGTCTTCCAGCCTCTTGACAAACTTGGCTGCTTCACTCTTTTTCTTCTACGGCAAGCTGGCCAAGAGCCAAGAGAAGGCTTCAGCAGATAAAGGCGAAGGGGGGGGCCTGCCTAGGGCGAGCTTGCGACCTCCATGAGGGCGAACCTGGCTTACTAGTCCCTCCCAGCAGCAGACGAGTGCTCTGAACCGCAGGAACTCAAAAAAGAACGCAGAAACGGCGCAGGAGGGCAGAGGGCCCAAAGCCACGGGCCGTAGAGCAGCAAGGGCGCAGAGGCGCTGAGGCGCAAGCTAGGGTTTCATGGCAGCGCTCCAGAGCTCAACGATCGGGCGGGGGTCGGTCAAATTTAATAATATTAATATTATAATATATTAATATTAATATTAGATTTAATAATAATAATATTTTAATATTAATATTAAGGTTAATAATGTTTTTTTTGCATGGTATTAATAACAATTTGGCCCATAGGCTTCACCTAAATAAAACATATTTTTTCAGTTTTCTTAAATATAAAGAGGTTTATGGAGTAAATAAAAAAGAAGGTTTTATTTATTTACCATGCCTCTAGTTTATTTATATTTTTATTTATTTACCATAGCACTGAAGTAAATATAAAAAAGGTTTTATTTATTTACCATACCTCTAGCTTATTTATATTTATATTTATTTACTATACATATTTTTTGACAACCTCTTTATATTTTAAAATTTATATTGTGTTTATACATACTAATAATTAGATTGATTTTTAAATAGGGCCCACATTTGATTAGAAATGTTAAATGTTAAGCATTAAGTTTACATTTACATTTACGTTTACATCCTCTGGACGCAATTAGTCACATGGATGCAACGAGAAAGATTCTCTTCTTGCAGCTTGAAAATTCAAGAGGATCAAAGATATCATTTGAAAAAAAAATTATGTATTGAGATAGAGCAACAATGAATTTATGATATTTGACACAATGCAAAGGAAATAAAAGTAGGATTCTCTTCTTACAACTTGAAAAATCAAGAGGATCAAAGGTATCATTTGAAAAAGTTTTCATGTGTGTTGAGATGGAGCAACAAGAAGTTTATGATATTTGGCACAATGTAAAGGAAATAAAAAAATTTGACACATGAGAATGATCAAATTATATGTTTTATTTTTTTTCTATTTTGTATAATTTTTATGAATAGATGTATTTCTTTTCGTTCTCTTCTACTGGATATTTCAAAATTTTAATTATATTTATGCTTATGATATAAGAAACTCTAATGTTATCTATGTATTGATGGAATGTGGAATACATGTACCGTTAGTTATATGGATGCAATGATAATAATTCTCTTCTCGCAACATGAAAAATCAAGAAGATCAAAGGTTTCATTTGAAAAAGTTTTCATGTATGTTATTGCTGCAAGTTCATGACATTTTGTTATCGTTTTATGGTTTTAGTTCTTATTTCAAACAATATATCCTTGATATATTGATCTAAGTTTTTTGACATGTTATTACAAAATCATTTCACATCTTTTGTAATTTTGAGTACTTATTTCAAATTCCAAAAAAAATTGATTAAAATTTGATGCCTATTTACCTTTAGGTATTAACATGATAGTGATTGATCTTTGCTTCCAATTTCTTCCGCTAGAGTGAAATTACGCAGCAATCCTCGATGCATAATATGATATACTTGCATATTACCTTATTGTTATCCGTTGATATGAACATACATATTTTAAACTTGCAAATAATTAAAATTGTGGTTTGAATGGTGGTTGTGAAAAATGTTTATATATATTTAGTTTGTTTGTGTAACTAGGTTGAAATTGTTTATACATTTTTTAGTTTTTAATTTTTTTTTTTAATATTTTTAATTATTTTATGTTTATTTTAGTTTTAGATTTATCAAATATTGAAAGAGATTAAATCTAGATTATATTAATGTAGGTACATCTGACGTTGTGAAGGAGCGGGAAGAGCGAACGATCGGGAAAACAGGGTCGAGGGTGTCTGTGCACATCTTTCTCCATGGATGGGGGTCAAGGAGGGAGCTCCCCTCCCTCCTTCAGAGAGGTGGTGGTTAACAAAGGCAAGACTCCCCCAGAATCAGGCAGAGGTAGCAAGAAGGAAGGAGGAAAAAATAGGGAAGAGGATACAGAAGGTAACAAGAAGAAGGAGAATGAAGGCACAAAAGACAAGGAGGAAAATGACAAAGAACAGGGAACAAAAGATAGGAAACAAAAGGGACCGTGCAAACCTAAAGCTGAAATCACTCCCAGAGTAATCTTAAATAATCCAGAGCTGCAGGCCCACAGGGAGCACATGCAGACTTACGCTATCATTTGCAAGTTCATGGGACTATGGCCCACCGAAAAGGCTTTACAAACATGGATCAGATACCACTGGAAGCCTAAAGGAAGCATCGATCTTCATCTAGGATCCAAGGGTTTTTTCACTGTGGTGTTTGCAAACATTGAGGACAAAGACAGAGTGTTTGAAGGTGGGCCCTACTTCTATGTAGCAGCAGGGCTCTACATGCGGCCGTGGATGATGAACTTCGTGCCGGAGCGGGAAACCTTTACCTCAGTCCCGGTTTGGGTAAGACTCTATTCGCTTCCTCTGGATTACTGGCAAATAGAATCACTAACAGCCATAGGCAATAAACTAGGGAGGTATGTTAAAACTTCTGAAGCTACAAGAAGGGGTAAATACACCTTGTTTGCCAGAATCTGTGTAGAGATGGACCTATCTGGAGCACTTCCGGACGAGGTCATACTGGAGGTTCATGATGAGGAATGGACACAGACTGTTGACTACGAGCATATTCCATTTAGATGCCGAAAATGTCATGAACACAGACACCTTCTTAGAGACTGCCCTCTCAGCAAGGTAGAGAACAAAAGAAAACCTAACACAATGAAAGAAACAGATGGATTTCACAAGGTAGCTCACAAAGGAAAAAATGGAAAAAAAGGGCCAAATCAACACCCAAGAGATGACCAAAAAGGGACTTCCATGTTCTTGAAGAGGAGGAAGATACAGTAGGTGAAAATCAAGTAATGAAGGAGGGAAATGATAAGCAGGAAAAGGAAGAAGAACAGGATCAAGAACAGGTAAAGGAAAAATAGAAAGGGATAATGATGAGTGAATCAGAGATGGATATGGATCAGGAAATGACTCAGAGTGAGATGGAACTGGAAGACAATGAGTTACAAGAGATTCTTGACAGAGAAAACCTAGATCTAGAAGGGTTCTTGAGTAAGGGAACAACGGGTGGGGTAGAATCTCTACCACAAGAAGAATGCAATCGAATAAAGCAGTTATTCTTATGGAAAACACAGGCAAAGAGCTTGGTAGAAAATAACAATGTTGAAAGACCAGGTAATCATGGAAGAAAAGCAGTAAAATCAACCCCAGAATTAGCTCCAAGAAACCCGGGGAAAAAAGGGGTAGAAAAAAGCAGAATGAGCTTCTAATGGAATGTGGAAAGCTCATGATAGACTCAGGTAAGATGAAAGATCTAACCAGTTACTCCTTTACCAATCTGTAATTATGAAGTTTACAACTTGGAACGTAAGAGGTCTAGGAAGCAAAAGGAAACAAAGAATGCTAAATAATAGAATGAAACAGGTAACTCCGGATATAATTTTTGTCCAAGAAACAAAATGCTCTGTGCAAAAGATAAGACAAATCCACAGTAGGTGGCTCAGCAGATATGAGTTTATAGAAGTCAAAGCAGAAAATACAGCAGGGGGTATCCTCATCCTCTGGAACCCCCAAAAAATAGGTATTATTGATGCGGAGGCATCAAGAAATTATTTATCAGTTGTTATACAGCCTGTAGGAAATAAGGACACATATCTTGTATCGAATGTTTATGGCCCTCAAAGGTTAGATGACAAAATCAAGTTTATTGATTCCTTAGTGGACCTTCCGAGCAGATTCGCAAGGATACCGTGGGTTATAGGAGGAGATTTCAACATGATCAGATCTCTCTCGGAGAAAAAAGGAGGTATAAGGGCACTATACAAAGATTCCTCAGTTTTCCATTGTTTTTCAGAAAACATGAAGCTAGTGGACATTGAGACAAACAATGGTTTGTGCACATGGAACAACAAAAGAGGAGGGGATTCCCAAGTAGCTTCCAAGCTAGACAGATTCATGATCTCTGAAGAGCTCCTGCTTCTAGACAAGGAAATAATAGCGGATATTCTTCCTTTTGGAGGCACAAATCACTGGCCTATTCAAATGGAGATCAAGTGCATTGGCATCCCAAGAAAAAAACCGTTCAGGTATGAGAATATGTGGCTTTCACACCCAGATTTCATCAGCAACATTGGAAAATGGTGGGCTGAAGACCTGCAGATTCAGGGATCATCTATGTTCCTGCTACATAAAATATTAAAACACATCAAGCAGAAGCTAAAGGAATGGAACCAGAAGGAATTTGGCAATATTTTTACAAGTAAAAAAATTGTGGAAACCAAAATCCTAGAGCTCAATCAAGATTTGATCAAGAATGGCTTTGACAAAGATAAAAATAACCAAGCAGAGAAATACCACCAAGAATGGGAAAGGTTGTGCAAACAAGAAGAAATTTTTTGGAAACAAAAATCTAGAGTTCTATGGCTAAAAGAGGGAGAACGCAATACTAAATTTTTCCACAGATCTACCATTGCGAACAGAACTCACAACAGAATCTCTTCGATCAAGGACGAGAATGGCCAAATTCATCAAGCCCATGAGGAGATAGAAGTAGTGTTAGTAAAGCATTTTCGGGACATTGCCAAGGAAAATTTTTCAGGAAGAGAACCTTTCATTAAGAATTTAATTAAACACATACCTAAATTGGTATCCAAAGAGGACAATGGTAATCTCAACAGACCTGTAATTGAAAAGGAGATCAGTGAGGTCCTCAAGGAAATGCAAAATGGCAAGGCACCAGGCCCAGATGGATTTAATGTGGACTTCTTCAAAGCCTGCTGGAATATTGTTAAAAGGGATATTGTAGAGATAGTAGAAGACTCCAGGCGAAACAAGACCATCTTGAAAGCTCTCAATACTTCCTTTATTGCCCTTATTCCAAAACAGGATAATGCTCAAACACCAGAGAAATTTAGGCCCATCGCCTTATGCAATGTTGTCTACAAAATAATCTCCAAGGTGGTGGCCAATAGACTCAAACCCCTGTTACCCACGCTTATCTCCGGGGAACAAACAGGGTATGTTGAAGGAAGACAAATTCTGGACAACATAATACAAGCTCACGAGGTGGTTCACTCGTTAACTGGAAACAAGAGAGCGGGAATGATCATGCAACTGGATATAGCCAAAGCTTATGACAAAGTGAATTGGTTATACATCAAAAAATTGCTCAGAGTATTTGGTTTTGATCATAATTGGGTCAGATGGGTCATGGCCCTTGTGACTTCGTCCAGATTTTCAATTTTAGCAAATGGCTCTCCTTCTGAGGATTTTCTCCCATCCAGGGGACTAAGACAGGGACATCCGCTCTCTCCCTTTCTCTTCATCCTCATGATGGAAGGGCTGGGGCGGTCCATCAAGCATGCAAGAGTAATGGGAAAAATTCGAGGTCTCCAACTTACGAAGAATGGCCAAGTTCTAACTCATCAACAATTTGTAGATGATACCATGTTACAGGGAATTCCTACAGTCAAAGAAGCACTTGCTTACAAACAAATTTTGGATGACTTTGCGAAAGCCTAAGGTATGGAAGTTAACCTTACCAAATCAAAAGTCTTTTTCTTTAACATTCATATTGCCATCCAGAGAAATGTCTCCAGAATTTTAGGCTTTCAAAGAGAATCTCTTCCCTCCAAGTATTTGGGAGCTCCATTTACAGCTAAACCCCGACACAAGAGTATATGGGATCCATTAATAACTAAAATGCAAGACAAGGTCAGGAAATGGACAAATAGATCTTTAAACTTAGCTGGTAGACTGGTTCTTATTAAAGCATTTCTCCAAGCTATCCCAATCTTCATGCTATCAGCCCTCCCAGCTCCATTAGGAGTCTTGCAGCAATTTCAGAACATTCAACGAGACTTTCTGTGGGGAAAAGAGGATACTAGGAAAAAATGGGCTTTAGTCTCTTGGGAAAAGGTCTGCAAACCCAAGAACCAAGGAGGCCTAGGTTTAGACAACCCAGAGATACTCAACAAGGCTCTAGGAGCCAAACTTTGCTGGAGGTGGGTTAAGGATCCTAAAGCTCAATGGGTGAGCATCTGGAAGGAAAAATATGCCAATGCCTGGCCAGATTCGGATATCATACGTATGACAGGAACAGTGAAAGGCTCCCCCATATGGAACAAGGCCTGGGAGAACAGAGAAGTGGTGCAAAAAAATAGTTTCTGGGAAATCAGAGAGGGAGATCAGGCACTTTTCTGGGAAGACAAATGGCAACAGGAACCAAATCTACTAAAGGAAGAATTTTTAGGCCTCAAGCAAGAGACTGACAATCAAGGATTAGTAAAGGTGAAAGAATTTTGGGAGAACTCACATAATGCAGGAAAGTGGAGAATCTGGAAAAAAATTGAGGGCAGAGAGGACAGAACCCTCAACAGTAAAGCAGAATCCCTCAAGAGACTGCTGGATCAGAGAATAATTTTAGTAATGGAAGGGCAGGACCAACTGAGATGGGGTAACAACAAAGAGGGAAACTTTAACATCAAGGAAGCTAAAGGTTTTCTCCTCGATATAGAACCCCAAGCTCCTAATAAAACTTGGCAGAAGCTTTGGAAGCACAAAGGCTGGATGAAAATCAAACTTTTCATGTGGTTAGTTCACCACAGAAAAATTTTAACCTGGGACAACCTTAAAAAAAGGGGCATGCTGGGACCCTCCAGATGTCAACTTTGTGAGATCCAGGAGGAGACTATAGAGCATCTTCTCAACAGCTGCATTTTCACTGACAGGATATGGGAATTCTTTACCAACATCTTCAAACAGTCTGATAGAGACAAAGAAAGTATTGCCAACACTCTAAACAACTGGAGGAATAATTTTTCAGATAATGAAATTCTCAACTGTGTTTGGAATCTTCTGTCGAGTTTCATCATTTGGAATGTGTGGAAGGAAAGGAACAAAAGAATATTCAAACAGGAAAATTTTGCCTCTCTTAGCCTGGTTGAGTTGATCGTAAAACAACTAAAGGAGACAGTGGGCACCACGGTTTGGAATCTCCCCAAAACTCCTCCCTCCGTTGGAGAGTTGAGAATCCTCCAACTATTAGACTTGCAGGGGCTTATTCCTCAAGGGCTAGATAGGATAGTAGCATGAGAGAAAAGGGGGAAGAATTCTGGTATCCCCCCCTGAAGGTTTTTTAAAGTACAACATTGATGGAGCTTCAAAAGGCAACCTGGGAGATGCTGGTTTTGGGGGAGTTCTAAGGGATGACACAAGTAGAATTATCTCCCTCTTCCATGGTCACTTAGGAAAAGCCACTAACAACATGGCATAACTAATGGCATTGGAACAATGCTTAGAATTTTTGATACAGAGTAATTGCCAAAATGTCATAATAGAAACAGATTCAGAGTTAGTCATAAACATTGCCAAAAGAATCAGTAATGGAACAGGGCCGGAAAAGGTCACAAAACACTGGAGGTTAACAAGAGTCCTTCAAAGAATTCAAGTGCATTTACAGGAACTTCGTACTCTCAGATTTATTCATGTGAGGAGAAAGGCTAACAAATTGGCTGACATTCTAGCCAACCAAGGTGCTAGCAACAAGGACAACGCAATCTTAAGGAGGTGGAATAAAATGGTGCAGAGTAACCTAAAAAAACTTTGCCATAACTAGGCAGAGGAGGACAAAGAAGAGTACAATCGCAAAATGACAGATCCCAATTAGCAATGGTCAGCGGTCAGAGGGCTACACCAAGTTGGACAAAAAGGTGCACAATGATAGGTAAGACAAGGGTAGAGGTAAATTGGACCACGTACAGGACAACTCTAAGTGACGGGTGTCTGAGCTGCTCAGACCATGGTCAGCAGCATCAGAAACTCCCGCATCATCCTAATTTTTCTATGATGGAAGTCAAAACCGCCTCGGGGCGGTTTCACAGAGATTGCACCGCTCACAGGTTAAAAGTGGTTTCGGATTTTTGGCAGCGATGCCATAGAAATCATGCCACGTGGTGGAGGGCCTGGTACATAAACCACTTTCCCCGTGCCATAAAGATCGATCACATCGGGTGTGCGATTTTCTGCTCCACCGTCCGATGGCGCAAGGTGAATCAACGCTCTGGATCCATTGAGCAGTTTGGTAGGGCCCGAGGGTTTGGTGGGGTAGGCGGTTTCACTGCTATCGCACCGCTTTTTTATGAAAAGTGGTTTTTTGTTTATTGGCAGCGATGCCATAGATTTCATTACACGTGGAGGAGGGCCCGATCCTTATACCACCCTCCCTGCGCCCTAAAGATCGTCGGCTTCAGGAGCACAATTTCCTGCTCAGCCATCCGATCGCGCTTGGTAATTCAACACTCTGGATTCAACATGTTGTTTGGTGGGGCTGTGGGGTTGGTGGGGTCCGCGGTTTCGGCGAGTAGTCCTGGTGGTTCAATTATTTGGGGTGTCGTCCGTTTGCAGGGGGTTGTGTTTTCCGTCAAATCAGTTGGTACCTTTTTTTGGGGCCACGTGTCCTGGTGGGCTTTCGCTTGGGTTTCTTGGATGTTTGTTGGCCGGAGATCAGGCCTTTAGTTTGATTGTTTTTGCCAAAAGTTTGTAATGTAAGATTTGGTTGTTTGTTGTAGAGGGGTGATGCTTTTCTTTGGCTTCATGCCCTTTGTTTCCCTGTCACCTCTTGGAGTTCAGGGTTCCTGTATATTCTGTAAAAAATTTCTCAATATTATGAAATAGAAGGAACTACTCTTGCTTCAGCAAAAAAGAAAGAGATTAAATCTAGTAAATTTTTCTTGAGTCTAAGTTAAGATGAATTTAGATTGGTTTATTATATATATAATATAATTATAATTATAATAATAATATTTTTTTTGCTAAAGCAAGAGTCGTACCTTCTATTTCATTAAATCGGAAAACAAATTACATAAAATACAACATTCCCAAAGGAACTATGGGCCAAAGAAAAAACTATCCTCTTAAAACCGAGGGCACCGAGCTAAAGGCTTAAACACCGAGCCAAGGTCCTGCAAACAAAACTACCATACCCTCGAAAAACAGACAAAGCTGAGACCGTTCGATCTCCCCTCAGAGATCTGATGGACGAGGCTCAAATCGGGTCGGAAACAAGCAAACACTTTAAAATTAGAATCGGACCCGATGAGGAAATAGGGACCAATCTAAAAGGATTTCGGGTCCGAATGGGGGGATAACCCTTGAGCATGTAGATCGCGCGAAATCTACCAATTCCCACCATGAAGCGAAACAAGCACGGAAGATATTCCTCACTGGACCTGCATACTTTTTCTTAACCGTCGATTCTCCTCGCCAGATCCAATGGCGGAGGATGATATCGCAATACCTAGAAGCACAATGATTAACCATGCAATAAACAACCTAGACCCACCAACATGCTCGCTTATTCCTGACCGTAGATCCGTCTTGCTTGATCCGACGGCTAAGGATCATATCGCACGAGCCAAAAGCACCGAGAATTACCGCGTGATGAGGGCGGTATTCCTTCCCCTCCCTTGGCCACGTGTTGCTTGGTGAGTGGAATCGCTCCCAACTCCGAAAAACCGCTTCCAGCTTGAAGGGCATGCGATAAACCATAAACCACCCTGAGAGCGGTATTGCCACCACAGAAAGAAAAACGGGGGTTTTAAGTCTACCGAGAAAGCCAGGACTCCGGCCCCTCGCACCATCCCATCTCCATGGGTGCATGAACCAATGTAAGATGAAAATCCATCCGTCCAACCAACCAACCGAGAAATAGTGTCTACCGAGCAACTTCCACCTGAAACTTCTGTGTTTGTACTTACCAGGGTTGAGGAGGCCGACAGTGACCTGCATCCCAAATATGACCTCACTTTGGAAAAAACACTTCATAATGAATCCAAATCAACTAGACCCCGCCTCTGTGGCTCTGTTTCGAAACACCATTCTGTCCTCATCCGCCTGGTCATGACAATGCGCCTTTAATCTATTCTGAGGCATCTCTTGCCAACTCAGCACGACCCTGCTTTTGGTACAAAGCACCCCTTGATTGGCCAGAATGTCTGCCAATTTATTTTTCGTCCTTCGCACATGGTTAAAACTCACTGTACATAAGCACAGGAGGTGAAGCTGAATCCGTTGAAAGACCTGGAGCAACCTCCAGTGTTTTGAGACTTTTTCCGGCTCCGTGCCACAGCTGATTCTCTTGACCGAGTTAATGATTAACTTAGAATCAACTTCGACTATTACATTCTGGAGATTATCCTGCTTCAGGAATTCTAAACATTGCTCAAGAGCCATTAATTCCGCCATATTGTTAGTTGCTCTTCCCAAATGGCAATGGAAAATGAAAAGGATACAACAATTTTCATCTCTTAACATCCCTCCAAAGCCAACAATACTCGGGTTTCCTTTTGAAGCCCCATCAATGTTGTATTTCAAAAAACCCTGAGGGGGAGGATGCCAAAAATCCTGCTTAGTATCCAGTTTAGAACCTTCCTATCCAAGCCCTGTGGTATAAGCCCTTGCATACCCAACTGAAGAAGCATCTGCATTTCAGCTTCTGAAGGTGGATTCTTAGGGGAAGTTCGCACTATAGTACCTATCGTCTCCTTAAGTTGTCTTATGATCTACTCAAAAAGGCGTTGGGAGGAACTCTTTTCATTTCTGAAGATTCTGTTGTTCCTTTCTTTCCAGACATTCCATATTATGAAGCTTAGTGTTAAAGCCCAACCAGAGCCAAGAAATTCATAATCAGAGAAGTTTCGTCTCCAGATGTTTAGAGTGTTGATAATGCTTCCTTTTTCCTTGTCTATCTGTTGGAAAATAGTGGCAAAAGTATCCCACAACCTGGAGGTGAAAATGCAATTATTGAAAAGGTGCTCCATTGTTTCCTCCTGGGCTTCATAGAGCTGGCATCTAAAAGGACCTAGAACACCCCTCTTCTGAATGTTATCCCAAGTCAGAATTTTTTATGATGTACCAGCGACATGAATATTTTGATCTTCATCCATCCTTGATGCCTCCATAGATTCTGCCAAACCCTGTCCGGTACATTGGAGTCCAGCTCAAGGAGTATGCGTTTTGCCTCCTTAAGATTGAAGGTACCTTCATTATTGTTGCCCCATCTAAGTTGGTCATGCCCCCTGTCACTAAAATTTTCCTTTGTTCCAACATTTTCAGAAGTGCCTCTGCTTTTGCTTTCAAGGGGCTATCATCCCTGTAATCTATATTCTTCCAGGTTCTCCATTTTCCTTCACTATTGGTTTGATCCCAAAAATATTTTACCTTAAATAACCCTTTGGTATCTGTCTCTTTCTTGAGGTCCAGAAAGTCCTCTCTTAATAGTGTAGGTTCTTGTTGCCATTTATCCTCCCAAAACAAAGTAAGATCTCCCTCTCTGATTTCTCAGAGGCTATTTTTTTTGTACTAAGCCTCTATTCTCCTAGGCCTTATTCCAGATGTGTGAGCCCTTTATGATGCCATACATCCTTATGTGATCATTATCTTGCCAAGTGCTAGCATATTTTTCTTTCCAGATACTAGCCCACTGAGCCTTTGGGTCTTTTACCCAACGCCACCATAATTTTGCCCCTAAAACTTTTCTTAGTACTTGCGGATCATCCAATACAAGACCCCCATGGTTTTTAGGTTTGCAAATATTATCCCAAGCTACCAAGGTCCATTTCTTTCTTTCATCCCCCTTACCCCAAAGAAAGTCTCTTTGAATTGTTCTAAATTGTTTCAAAACTCCTTTTGGAGATGGAAGGGCTGATAGCATGAAGACGGGGATTGATTGAAGAACAGCTTTTGTAAGCACTAACCGACCAGCCAAGTTTAAAGATCTAATAGTCCATTTCCTGATTTTATCCTGCATCTTATTAATCACCGGCTCCCAAATGCTCTTGTGCAAAGGTTTATCAGTTAGAGGAACTCCCAAATATTTGGAAGGAAGGACATCCCTTTGAAAGCCCAGAATTCTAGAGATATTTCTCTGAATAGCAATATTGGTATTAAAGAAAAAAATCTTAGATTTGGAGAGATTAACTTCCATACCTATAGCCATGGCAAAGTCACATGGGATTTGTTTATACGCTAGTGCTTCTTTTACCATGGGGATTCCCTACAACATAGTATCATCAACAAATTGTTGATGGGTCAAAGCCTGTCCAATCTCAGAAAGTTGGAGACCCTTGATATTACCAACTTCTTTCGCATGCTTGATAGACCGACCAAGTCCTTCCATCATGAGGATGAAGAGAAAGGGAGAGAGCAGATCTCCTTGCCTGAGGCCTCTTGAAGGAAAAAAAGTCTTGGAAGGAGAACCATTAACCAAAATTTAAAAGCTAGAAAAAGTTACTGTTAGGCCCCTATACTACTAGTGTAGCCCCTTATTGTTATTAGTACAACCCACTTATTATATTGATGTACCCATGTAATGCCCATATTGTTACTATTGTGCCCCATAGAAGCCCACTACTGTTATTGTTGTGCCCTTACATTATTATTGTTATGTCGGCTCTGATTATGTTATGACCCCTTAGACTCCTATATATAGAAAGGAGGTCTTTTCATTTGTATCATCCAAGAATTGTTTATTTATGTAATGTAAAGGAGGTTGCCCCCTCGAAGAGGCTGAATTTTAAGGCGTTGATCTATCTTTTCTATCTTTTTCTTGAGCTGGTTTCATAACATTTGGTATCAGAGCTTTGGATTCTAGGGTTTCGCTGCTCCAAACAGGTCATCGTGGCATTTTCTCTATAACTTTTTTTCTGTGATGTTTCAGAAGTTGCAAAAAAAAACCCATTTGAGAGGAAATCACGCTGAACCTCGGGTCTGAATTTCAGAGCTTTTATATTTGCGGAGATATGATCTGAGGAAGTTGGTATTTTTGCATACTCCTGAATTACATTCCAAAAAGGTAACCTGGGGAAAATCGTTATAAATTTCTCTCTAGGGATCGGATTGAAATTTCATAAGAAGTTACAGAAAGAGGACGGACTGTAGTTTCTTGTATATCGTTTTTAGAGCCAAAGTCGAAACAGGCACACGTGGCACGTCGTACAATTTCGCTCTACTGAACTAGTCTATAATCAGGTCACTGTGGGAGATTTGACATAACTCTTCCTTGGAGAATCCAATTGAAATCAGACTAGTGGCATTGGAAAGGGGACACAGAGGGCTACTACAGATCACAATTTCAAAATTTAAAGATCCGAAAGTATAGAGTTACAGTCGTTTCAAGATTGAGCTCCTAAAATCAAGAAAAAGCAAGATGAGGAAATTTGATGGCAAGGATCCAGTAAATTGGATACTTCAAATGGAACAATATTTTGATCTACATGGTGTACCACTGTTACAAAAGGTATGTATTGCATCTTCATATTTAGAACCGGATCAATTTTTATGGTATGAAGGGCTCTGTTCTCGTAAACAACTTGTTACGTGGTCAATTTTCATGGAGGAAATGATAGCACATTATGAGGATACAAAGAGCAACACCTTCTTTAGAGAAACACCACAACAATTGGAAAGAGTAAAAGGCCTTTGTGACATAGTGGAAAGAAAAATTATGGAAACCAGGAAGCATACCCCTCACAACTATAAATATGGAAGTGTTGTTTCTCCTAGCCTTCCACAACCTACAGGGGTTACACCACAACAATTGGAAGAAAAAATAGAAAAAGGGCTTTGTTACAATTGTGATAGCAAATGCACTAAAGGCCATAAGTGTGCTGAGAAGAAATTATTTTACATAGAATATGAAGAGGAGGAAGAAAATGATCAAGAAACATCAAAAGAAGAAGATATATGCCAGGACCCCACCCTAGAGAAAGAAGAAATGAATCAGACCATATCTTGTAAAGCATTGGCAAGAATTACCACTCCTCAAACTCTCAAGATAGAAGGACATATCAAGAAGAAAAAGGTGCAAGAAGTGAAAGATCACATCGAGAAAGAAGAAATGAATCCAACCATATCTTGTAATTCATTGGTCGAAATTACCACTCCTCAAACTATCAAGGTAGAAGGACATATCAAGAAGAAAAATGTTCAAGAAGTCAAAGATCACATCGAGCATCAAGAAATGAATTCGACCATATCTTGTAAAGGATTGGAAGAAATTACCACTCCTCAAACTCTAGAGATAGAAGGACATATCAAGAAGAAAAAGGTTCAAGCAGTGAAAGATCACATCGAGCATGAACAACAAGTTCTCCAAATTTTAAAGGATAATGCCACTTCGGTGCAAAATCAAACGAAACAACAGGTAGATCAACATCGTAGTGAAAAATGTTTTGATGTAGGTGATTGGGTATTTTTACTACTACATCTCAAGCAAGCTATTTATGAAAAGGAAATGTTGGCAATACTACATGCACTTAAAAAATGGCAACCTTACCAAATGAGAAGACTCTTCAAGGATGAGGATGTGGAAGCATTGTTTTGTGCTATTTCTATTATCCAACCAGATTGGATAAACAAAGCAAGGGATGAATGGAAGAAGGACGAAGAAGTATGGCCACTTATTGAAAAGTTGCAAAAGATCCCAATTCAAACAATATTGCGAGAAATTGAAGAGGAAGGAAAAATCATATTGGAACCTGGAGCAGTCACAGAAAAAATAACTCGACAGCTACAAAATCTATCAATTTCAAAGTATCTCATCAGGTGGAAGAACTTACCCGCTGAAGATTCCACATGGGAGGACAAGAATTTTATACAGAAGCATCAAGAACTACTCAAGCATTGAGGACAACGCTTTTTGAAGGAGAGGGGCATGTTAGGCCCATATACTACTAGTGTTGCCCCTTATTGTTATTAGTACAACCCACTTATTATATTGATGTACCCATGTAGTGCCCATATTGTTACTATTGTACCCCATAGAAGTCCACTATTGTTATTATTGTGCCCTTACATTATTATTGTTATGTCGGCTCTGATTATGTTATGACCCCTTAGGCTCCTATATATAGAAAGTAGGTCTTTTCATTTGTATCATCCAAGAATTGTTTATTTATGTAATGTAAAGGAGGTTGCCCCCTTGAAGAGGCTGAATTCTAAGGCATTGATCTATCTTTTCTATCTTTTTCTTAAGCTGGTTTCATAACAGTTACCAAGGCCATGACCCATCTTACCCAGTTATGATCAAACCCAAAAGCAATAAGGACCTTCCTGATGTAGGTCCAATTCAACTTATCATAAGCTTTGGCTAGGTCCAATTGCATAATCATTCCAGCCTTCCTATTGCTTGTCAATGAGTGCACCACCTCATGCGCTTGAATGATGTTATTGAGAATAAGTTTGCCCTCCACATAACCATATTGCTCCACAGAAACTAGAGTAGGAAGAAGTGGTTTGAGTCTATTGGCAACAACCTTGGATATTATCTTGTATACCACATTGCACAAAGCTATGGGTCTAAACCTATCTAGAGTCTGAGCATTGTCTTGTTTGGGGATCAGGGAGATGAAGGAAGTATTGAGCACCTTCAAAATAGTTCTATTCATCCTGGAATCTTCCACTACATTCAGAATATCCTATTTAACAATATTCCAGCAAGCTTTAAAGAAATCCACATTGAAACCATCAGGGCCTAGCACTTTACCATTCTGCATTTCTTTGATGACCTCACTAACCTCCTCTTCAGTCACTAGCCTATTAAGATTGAAATTATCCTCTCTAGTAACCAGCCTAGGTATATGCCTTGTTAAGTCCCTGATAAATTGATCTCTGTCTGAAATGGTTTCCTTTGCTATACCTTGAAAGTGTTGAACTAACACAGGTTCTATATCTTCATGGGAATTAAGTAGATGACCTCCCTCGTCCTTGATCGAAGAGATCCTATTAGGAGATCTATTTGCCATGGTGGGTCTGTGGAAAAATCTAGTGTTTCGCTCCCCTTCTTTTAGCCATTGAACTCTAGATTTTTGTCTCCAAAATATTTCCTCTTGTTTACTTAAATTCTCCCAGCCTTGATGATGTTTGGTGACTTGCTCATTTATGACTTTATCAAAGCTGTCCAATGATAAGGGCTTGATTGAGTTCCTGTATTTTATCTTCAATAGCTTTTCTCACTTCAAATATATCGCCAAATTCATTCTTGTTCTAGTCTTTAAGTCTGAGCTTGATGTGCTTTAGTCTTTTGTGAAGTAGGAACATTCTTGTACCATGAATATGTAGATCTTCTGTCCACCATTTTGCAATGTTGTTGATGAAATCTGGGTGGGTGAGCCAGATATTCTCAAATCTAAAAGGTATGTTCCTGGGGGTTCCAATGCCCTGAACCTCAAGTTGAACAGGCCAATGGTCCGAGCCTCCAAAGGGGAGAATTCTCACTATCATTTCCTTGTCGGTGAGCATAAGGTCCTCTGAGATTATGAATCTATCTAACTTTGAGGCTACTTGAGACTCTCCTCCTCTTTTATTGTTCCAAGTAAAGAGACCGTTACTCATATCAATGTCAACTAGCTTCATATTATCTATAAAAGTTTGAAATGCTAAAGAGTCTTTGTTTAAAGTTTTGGTTCCCCCTTTTTTCTCTGAAAGTGATTTGATCATGTTGAAGTCCCCACCCATGATCCATGGTACTCCTACATGTCTGTCTCTTAGATCCACAAGAGAATCTAGAAACCTGAGTTTATCATCCATTATTTGAGGTCCATAAACATTCGTAACCAGATAAGTCTCCCTATCTCCCATAGGCTAAATAACCATTGATAAATAATTCCTACATGCCTCAGCATCTATTATGCCAATCTTTTGGGGGTTCCAAAGAGTGAGTATGCCTCCTGCTGTATTATCTACTTTGACTTCTAGAAACTCAAATCTATTGAGCCATTTGCTGTGAATTTCTTTTATTTTTTGAATGGAACATTTAGTTTCCTGGATAAAGATCATATACAGAGCTTCTTGTTTCATTCTATTACTAAGTATTCTTTGTTTTCTTTTACTACCTCGACCTCTGATATTACAAGATGTGAACTTCATTATTAAATATTGTTAAAGGAGTAGCTGGTTAGGTCTTTCATCTTACTTGAATCTATCATTAGCTTTCCACATTCCATCAACAACTCGTTCTGCTTTTTCCTGCATCTTTTCTTTCCTGGGTTTCTAGGTGCTAATCCTGGTGTGGTTTTCATGGTTTTCACACCTTCGTTACCCTGCCTTTCATTGTTTCTTTGCCTTTCCAGCCCTTTAGCGTGATTTTTCCATAGGAACAACTACTGTACTTTGTTGAACTCTTCTTGAGGTAATGAGTCTACCCCTCCCATGGTCCCCTGTTTCAAGAACCCTTCCAGATCTAGGTGTTCTCTCTCAAGAATCTCCTGCAGTTCATGATCCTCTATTTCCATCTCACTCTGGGTCATTTCTTGGTCCATCTCCAGATCTACATTGCTCAGCATAGTCTCTTTCTGTTTATTAATATCCTGTGTTTTTTCACTGTATTTTTCTTTCTCCTTCTCCTCTGGGCTTCCTTCCATTACCTGATCTACTTTTGTTATCTCTTCTTCTTCTTCGAGTACTTGGAACCTGTTCAAACTGGCCTGTTGCCCTTCTGTTTGATGTTGCTTTGGCCCCCTTTTGCCCCCTTTTCCTCTATATCCCACTTTGTGAAAGCTTTTAGTATCTTTCATTGTGGTAGCTTTACTTCTGTTCTCTATTTTACTGAGAGGGCAGTCTCTAAATAGGTGCCCATGCTCATGGCACCTGCAACATCTAAAAGGAATATGTTCATAATCTACTGTTTGCACCCATTCTTCATCAAAAACTTCCAAGATGACCTCATCCGGTAGAGCTCCAGAGAGATCCATCTCCACACATATTCGTGTGAAGGAAGTGTATTTTCCCCTTCTGGTGGCCTCAGAAGCTTTGACAAAACACCCTAATTTGTTTCCTATGGTAGATAACGATTCCGTTTGCCAGTAATCAAGAGGTAGGGAGTAGAGTCTTACCCAGACCGGGACCGAAGTGAAAGTCTCTCGCTCTGGGACAAAATTCATCATCCACAGCCGCATGTAGAGGCCTGCTGCTGCATAGAAGTAGGGCCCTCCTTCAAACACCCTGTCTTTATCCTCAATATTTGTAAAGAACATAGTGAAGAAACCCTTTGACCCAAGATGTAGGTCTATGCTTCCTTTTGGTTTCCAATGGTATTTAATCCATGTCTGTAATGCCTTTTCAGTGGGCCATAATCCCATGAATTTACAAATGATAGCATATGTCCGCATGTGGTCCCTGTGCGCGTGCAGAGCAGGATCATTTAAAACTACTCTGGGTGTGACCTCAACTTTGGGTTTACGTGGCCCCTTTTGTGCTTTGTTTTTTGTTCCCCGTTCCTTGTCTTCTTTCTCATTTTCTTTTGTGCTTTTATTCTCCCTTGATTTGGCTAAATCTTGCTCCTCTTCCATGTTCCTTTTCCCTTCTCCTGAAGGACCTCTAACAGTTTCTATTAGTTTCTTACCTCGGCTGGCCACGGCCTGCCTATAGGAGGGAGTGGAGCTCCCTCCTTTGTGCCCTTCCATGGAGTTCAGCACCTGCAGAAGCCTGAAAACCCTAGCTCTTCTTCTGTGTCCCCTTTTGCTACCATATCATCGAAACTAGTGAAAAAAATCAATTATAATTATAATATTACTTATAATTATTAATTATAATTTTTATTTTTATGTATTTTAACCAAGTCGAAATGTTTAGTTTACACAACATAATATTATAACATTTTTTTCATACTAGGTTGGCCTCTGCGAACAAATATATATTTTTTTGATTTGTGTCATATTTTAACATTCTTTGTTACTATTTTTTCAATTTCAATTTTGGAGATAATTAAATATGAGTTTGTAATTACGCCAAGAGGCTCCAAGTCAGTATGGAAGAGATGTTGTCGCGTAAAGTAATGTTTAAAAATAATAAAGTAATAATTTAAATTAATAAATTAAAAAGGTGTAGGCTAACTTATAGACGAAATAACTTTTTTCACTGGAATTCACCAAAATCCGGCAATACAATTTCAATATTTTTTGTTGTTTAAAATACATTTTTGAATGTATAAATGGATTCAACACCCTAAAAAATCCTGAAGGCACTAGATTATGCAGATTAAACAATTTAAACTCAAGTTTTTAAATATATTTGTGGGATTTTGATTAAAATTAACGAGAAAAATGGTCATGAAAAATGTCATTTAGTCTATAAGTTAGACTAAGTCAATTAAAATAGTAATAACAAAAGAAATTAATGTCGACCATAATTTCAATGCTTCAATTTACACCTTAATCTTTTTCCCAAAGGAAAAATCGTAATTTTCATTAATGAGTTGAAAAGTACATGTTATAGATGCTAGAAACATATGTTATATGTGTGGTCATGCCACTGTCTGAGTAGTGCTATAAAAAATAAATCTATCCCAAGTTGGGAGACTGTTAATATTTACATATGATATGTTTCTCGAATAAATATGAACATAAATATCATAAATATACAATGCAACATTTTAAATACATCATATGTCATGTTAAACCAAATATTAAGGCCTGTCTGCCCCATTTAGCTGTTGGTCCTCATATGGTCGATGATAATATCTGTAGAAGTCCTGATCAGTCTGTTCCTAGATAATCCAGAGCCCGTGGCTGGCGTGTGGCTTCCTTGGATAGTCCGTCAGAAACTTGATTGCGTTCCCTGTATATATGATGATAAGAGATATAATCAAATTGACTTTTCAGCATCATAGTCTCATCCAATATATTTCGGAGTGTGTGTATGTGACATGCATATTGTTGATTAAACCAATTTATGATAAGTTTGGAGTCACCAAAAATCTAAATGCGACGACATCCCTTCTCCAGTGCAAAATATAATAAATGACGGAGAGTAATGAGTTCCACAAAGTTATTTGTCCCATCCCCTAGTCCCATTTGTATCTTATAGAAATGATTATTTGTGATGTGTAGTAAGATACCCCCACCACAACCATGTAGCTATGTTGAACCATCAAAATATGCCTATGGATAATTTATGTCAATAATCTCAGTTGATATATTACGGACAGTGTTAGGGCAACCTTCCTTCGAGATACTGTGATAAGTAGAGATGAGGTGTGCAGTGATATGAGGCCAGTGAGGTAATATACCAGAGAATATGAGTTTGATTCTTTGAAGCCAAATACTCTAGCAAATCAAAATGGGAAGGTTTTGAATCCTAGGAGTGTGTGTTGCCGACCACCACAATTGCCATGCTTCCAAAATATTTGCACCTTGCCATCTATATTGAAGTTGTAGATTTGAGAGGACCTCATGCCAAAATGCAATAGTAAGAGGACATATGAGAAAAAGATGATCAATAGCTTATGATGCATGTTTGCAGAGTATACACCAGGTTGGTCCATGATAAGTTCATTTTTGAAGATTATCCCCTGTGGGTGCTTTGTTGTGAAGAATGCACCACATAAAAAGCTTAGCTCTGTGCGGCGCCTTCAATTTTCAGAGTACGTTCCACCACCAATCAGATATAGGGGGTTTATGACCATAGTAAATAAAGAGGTAACCATGCTTAGGGAAGTATTTACCACTTTAAGAGTGTGCCCAATTTAGCTCATCCTCCCCCTCAGTGATCCAGAAATGAGATTCAGTAAGAGAATTTAGATAAGATTGTCAATTATTTTGCCAGATAGGAGGAATACCCAACTAATCTGTAGATTTCCAGGCTTGGTTGAAAATAGTAGAGTTGTCTTGGTCAACAATATGGGCAAGTCTAGTGATACCAACATTTGTGAGGAAGTGGATTAATTCCTGTGGTAACTGATAATCATTCCCACATCCATACCAGGGGTCCAATCTAATGCGAACCAAGTTTCCATTCCCAATCCTCCAGGTTAATCCATCTCGGATGTATGGAAGTGAGTCGAGTACCACCCTCCAAACCGTAGATATATTTGAGCCATTCCAAGTTGGTTGCCTGATCCAATCAAGCATATGGAGTGGGGAGATGTACTTCTGAGTGACCACCTCTGACCAAAGGTTCCTGGAAGTAAGAACATTATATCCCATTTTGGTTGCTAAAGCACTAGCAAAAGATTCTAAGCTTTTCATGCCCCATCTACCCCATTTGTTTGGAAGAGTTATAATGTCCCATCTGGCCCAAGAAAAAGTGTGACCTTCTTGTTTGCCCTTTCACAAGAATCTACTACACAGTTGTTGTATTCTGTGTAGTATGCCCCTCAGAATCCAAGCCAGAGACATCCAATACATCGGAGTAGCTTCCAATATTGATTTGATGAGAATGATTCTGCCAACCCTTGATAGCCATCTATGATGCCAGATATTCAGTCACCTTTCAATCTTTTCCACAAGCCAAACCTAGTCAGAAATCTTATACTTGATAGGTTTGAATCTAAAGCCTAGATATTTAAGTCCGCCGTCAAAGGGGAGGATAGTATAAGGAAATATTTGTTGGGCTGTGTGGATTTCATTTAGAGAGTAGCCAAAAGTTGTCAGTGTCGATTTTAGTTGGTTGCATTCCATTCTGGTAACAAAACAGAAATATCTAAGAATAGAGGAAAATGTTGTAATGTCACCAATCAATCCATTAAGAAAAATGAGAACGTCATCTACAAAAAGGAGGTGGGTAAGGATGCAACTGTTAGTGATCTTAATTCCCATCAGTCTGCCCGGTCTTTTTCCTCGGATATGTACCGACTCAACCCTTCCATGACCAACAAGAAAAGAAGTGGTGAGAGTGGACAAACTTGTCTGAGGTCACGTTCAACATGAAAGAATAGTGAGGTGGAGACATTAATAAGAACATTGTATGAGACATTAGAAATACAACACACAATCCATTGAATGAAACTTAAAGGGAAGCCCAAGTGAGTCAATAAAATTCTTAGGTAGAGTTAGTTGGTTCAGTCAAAAGCCTTAACCTAACCTCTTGTTCTTAATGGAGTGAAGGACCTCCTGTGCAGTACCAACTACTTCATGAATCTACCTATGGTTGAGGAAAGCAAACTGCTCTCGATATATATGCTCAGATAAGATAGGTGTAAGAATATTGGCTATAATCTTAGCAATGATCTTATATAGCAATTTAGAGTGAGATAGGCCGGAAGTCATTGAAGGTCTAAAGGTCATCTGATTTGGGCATGAGAGCAATGAATGTAGAATTAAATGCATCATACATGCGGCCACTAACCTGACATTATTCAATAACCTGTAGAAGATCGTTACCCAAGACTTCAAAAAAGGAAAGGTAAAATTCAACCGGCCAACCATCCAGTCGAGGGCTTTTGTCTTTCTTGAACCATTTGAGGGTGCCTTCCAGTTCTCCCAAAGTAACAGGCAATTCAAGTTCCTCTAACACATCATGATTTACGATTATAGGGAACAACTGTGCCACCTTAATGATCTATGCAAGGGTAGCATCTTGAGGAGATTTGAATAACTGACTGAAATGTGATGTAATGAGGTTGGCTAGTTGATTAAAAATATTTACCTGGTGGCCATTGTCATCCTCCAAGTGCCAGATGGTGTTGATGGCCTATTGACCGTTTGCATACCGATGGTAAAACTTCATGTTATCATCCCTGGACTGAAGCCATATAGCTCGACTATGGAGTCTCCAGGTTTCCTCTTTGTCCTTTAGTATTTTGTTATGGTCTACTTTGATTTTAATTAGTCGATCTTTGGCTTATGTGGTTCAAAATCACGTCCATCCCTATCCTCAAGATTTGCAAGTTCAACTTCGATGTCTTTAAGAATATGGTCATCCTTAGCTCTTTTTTCTTTGGCCCATTCAATAGATTTGTGTTTGAGACAAAGCAAATTTTTAGAAAATGCTTCGAAAATAGATTGACCAGGAGCAGGTGGGTGATATTTCCAATAATCAGTGACCATGTTAATGTACCCCTCATCTTTGAGCCAGTTCGAGTTTAATTTATAGGGGGCTTTGAGCTTACGATAAGCACTAACAAATTCAAGATAAATAGGGGAGTGATGAGACAAGCCACCTGAGCCCACCCATTGCCTATATAGTGAAAAATGATCCAATAGAGGTTCTTTAACAAGGAACCAGTCTAACCTTCTGGCAAGCATAGCTTCTCCAGTCCCCTGATTACGCCAAATAGGTTGAATTCGTTCCATAGGAATATTAGACAGGTGATGGTCCTCCAACAGAGTACTGATACGGTTAGTTAGAGGGTCAATCTGCACATTATGTCCCTAGGATTCTGCATGGCTAATAGAGAAATTAAGATCACCTCCAAGAATGATATTGTCAGCTTGCATGTATGAGAGATTAAGGAGATTTCCCAAAAAAGAGCCCAATTGATATAAGGTCCATAGATATTGATTAGTCTCTATTCCTTCTCAAGGTCATAGGTAAATATATCAACTCCAATGATACCCTCCCCCCCCCCAGATATTAAGAAGCTTTACAGCCCGAGGGTTATAACCCAATTCCATACCACCAGATCATCCACAGACATCCAGTGCATTAAAGTGCCAACCAAGAACAAGAGCTTCTAGGGAGGGGATGATCTGGTCACTAAGTGCAAGGGTTTCATGTAAGAATTTAATGTCCACCATCTCAATCTCAAGTAGTCTTCTAAAGGCTAGTTTTTTGGTAAGACTAGCCATCCCACGACAATTGAAGGATAATGAATTCATGGAGAACTAGGAGGGGAAGAGGTCAATTCTCTAAGGACATTGTCAATGGGGAGTTGTTGACCATGAGCTACTTCCAAACCCTCTTGGAATATTGCCTTGGACATAATGGAGTATCTACCCCGAGGGGTTTTAGTAGGCAAGGAGGGGGAAATAATATCGATGCCACATCAATCTCTGGATGAGGACTTGGATTTAGAATAGAGATTGTAATGATGAATCTGACTAGAATCATAAGAAAGCTCAGCGGAGGGAACATATCAAGAGACATCGGGGATAGAAGGAGGAGTGGTGCTAAAAGTGGGAGGAGATGGAACCGGTGGGCACGAAATAGAGGGGGGAATAAATTCATGTGCATAGATGCAATGCGAAATTGATGTACTAAGATAAAAATCATACATAGATGCATTTGTAAGAGGGGATCAGAGGAAAAATTACCCGCATTGATGGCAGCAGTAGTCACAACCGCATGGGATCTAATGATGCGAGGAGATGGAGGACGAACAACTTCCTTGCTTGGTCCTTGGGTTGGCTCGGTGGTCTTTGGTGGGCGACCATCAAACTTTGTAGGTCTCTTACCCAACGTACTAGAGGGGTTATCTTCTGCAATATGATCTGGATGAGCCACAGATGCAAAGATGGAAGCAAGTAAGGGGAAATCCTTGTACAAGTGCCCAATTTTGTGGCAACGACGATATCGATAGGTTACCCCCTCACAATAAAGTATGTGGATACGACATGTGTTCCTCCATTGGATTTGAAAATTCTCCTCTAATCATTCTCTCGTATCCAAGTGCACTAGGATGCGGGCCATTGTCATATTCCAAATGACGATGTATGATTTGTCATAGTCCAAGAAGGTCCCCAAAGCATTACCAATTCTCTTAAAGACATCCTCAGACCAGAAGTGAAGCGGAAGTCCTGGCAGACGAACCCAAATTGGGCCAGCCCCAAAATGTTCACGCTCCGGGTCAAAGAGAGGGCTCCATCACTTAAGTAATTCCGTTGCAAGCTCAATGTGCCAGTACTTAGATAGGCCCCAAGGAATGAATTCAGGACATTGAAAACGAAGTTCAGACCAACCTTGAGAAAGGGTGACCACCGAAGGAAGTTCATCAAGCATCTGTCCCCAAATTTGTAATATCCATTGTCACAAACGAGCAACCTTATATGATCTTCCACTTGCCCGTCCAACCAGTACCCTATCTTCCATATCGATCACATCACCCATCTAGATATCTTCACCAAAGGTAAGTGATATCTTCCTGCTCCCAACCTTAACTCCTTTATACTTATTTGTAGGCCTAGCCGAATTTCCTAAGGGAGGGTTAGTAGTGTGATTGGGAGGTGTACCAAATCCAGTACTAGCTTGAGGTCCCCTGCCCAAATCCGGAGGTAGAAGAGTGATTCCTTCAAAGAAGCCCAAAGTAGGAGGGTTTGAAACTAGTGGAGGTGGGATGTGGGAAGATATATTAGATGAAACGGGGTAATGAGGGCCCAGGTCCAAGGGAGAGGCAAGAATAGGGTTCACAAAGGAGGGAAACTCGAGGGGATCCGGTTAAAAATAGGTATAGGACAGGTCTAAGCAGGATGCAAGGAAATGGAGTGATGTGAGAGAGGGATGGGAATAGTCAGAGCCCGACACAAAGAAGGATTCATCCGGTGAGCCTAAAACCAGCAACGAAGAAGTTGATGGACCGTCCGACGACATAGACGGTTAGGCTGGGTGAGAATGAGAAAAAACCAGGAAAGAAACAACCCAAGGATCATTCGCCAACGTTGAGGTAACTGCAAGGAGATGTTGGTGGCAACCATCAATTGTGCAGGAGAAACCATCCAGATGGGCACATATTCATAAGGATCCTCCAAGTAATCAACCATATCCTCCTCCATCACAGCCGACAGACAGCGAGAGGAGCTCTACCTAAAAAATTCACGGACTGATAGTTGCCCAAACAAATACCGATGTGTGCCCCAGGTGCTAGAATAACAGAATGGAGATAGAGACAACAGATAACTACAGAGAGGGAGAGGGTAAGTAGGTGCCTAGCCCAAGTCACATGCAGAAGGAGTCTCGGTAGAGTGAGCTTGAGAACCAAGTTCGAGTGATCGCAGAAGCTCCTCCATCATCGTCTCCCAACCATTTACACCTTAATCTTATATAACTTTATATAGAAATATAAGGTAAGCAAAAGTAAAAAAATAATAATTTAACTTTTATTATGAGAAAGAAACGTAATGAGTACAAAATTATAATTTACTTTTTACGAAGAAATGTAATTTTTTCAAATGACAATAAATATTATTATTTATATTACATTATGTGTAATTCATTCTAAGTTCCATTTACATGTGATATTTAAAACAAAAATATATTTATAACAAAAAACATTTTAATGTCAACCATAAGTAAAATATTTCAATGTCCATATTAAATAACTTTATATAGAGAAAAAAAAAGTAATTTAAATTAAAAAAATTCTTATATTTTCACTTCAGTGAGAAAGTTTGAGAATTCTCAGTGAGAACGATCCTTTCACCTCACATTACAAAAATATTCAACATCATCATACAACAAGGGCTCCCCATGGATTGGACAACTAGTTTGGCAATACCTCTTTTCAAGAGCGGTGACGTCAATAATCCCTCCAATTATAAGACCATCATGATAAACCCTTTGTTTGCAAAGCTATTCAGAAGCATGCTAGAAAGTAAAATTAGCAAGTGGGAAGAAGAAAGAGATAAGTGTGCTAAAGGAAAAGAAAGTTTTAGACCTAAACATTCTACAGTTGATCAATGTATAACTTTAAGGCACATCATTGAAAAAGTTTGGGAGAAAAAGGAAGAAGTCTTTTGTTGCTTTGTTGATTTCAGAAAAGTGTTTGACTTGGTTCCTAGGGATAAGATTTGGCATAGAATGGAGAAACTTGGGGTTCCTAAACATTTAAGAGCAATTGTGCATAGGCTGTATGAAGAGGTGAAAGTCAAAATTAGAACTTCAACAGGCATTTCTGAAAGTTTTAGAAGCGATATTGAGGTCAAGCAAGGTTTCCCACCGTATCTTACCCTTTTTGGTTTATATATTAACAAGCTTGAGGAGTGCTTAAATTCACAAGGGTGTGATGGTATCTATTTGGGCAAGTTTGTTATAAGGCTTCTTTTGTATGCAAATGGCCTTGTTCTGATTGCTAAATTGGCTCTTGGTTTGCAAGAACACTTACTATCCCTTGAGCATTTTTGTAGAAGTGTGGGGATGCAAGTCAATATCAGTAAAACAAAAGTAGTGGTTTTCTCTAAGAAAAGAAAACATAACCAACATAAGTTCTACTTTGAAGGCAACATTCTGGAAGACGTTGTGGATTACAAATACCTTGGAATTGACTTCAACAAAAATCTAAGCTGGGATGGTTGTAGAAAGAAAAAAACTTTGGGGGGTTAGAAAGCATTTTATGATTTTCAAAATAGGTGTAGAGAGGCAGAGTTATGGGACTGGAAAACCACTAAAACTCTTTTTGGGCTTCTAGTGATTCTGGTGATTCTCTATGGTTGTGAGATATGGGCCAGCAGTATCCAACATGCAGTGAAGACAAATTGAGAAAATTTAGAAGCGTTTGATTACAAACAAATTCAAGATTAAAAGTGCAGTTCCTTATGTTATCTTGTTAAGTGAAACAAGGGCTTCTCCCACTGAAGCAATTGCTATGGTGCAAGTCATAAGGTATTTTAAAAAAATTGAGCAAATGGAAGATGGTAGATGGCTTAAGGTTGTCTTTAATGACAGATTGTGCAACAACAACAACAAAAACTTGGATGCACCAAAATAACAAATGGTTTAGTGAATGTGGTATTTGCTTGAGCGTGTTGGGTTGTGTTATATTATTTCCACATAGTTAACAGGGGGTTTGAGGGGCACCCGTAACCCCACTTTATGGGGTCTGGGGCAGCACCCCGGAAAATTTTGGTTTTGGACCCTATGTTAGGTTGGGCAGACCCACCTATGGTTTTGTGCATGATTTTCGCACATGTTTTTTGAATGCGATGGTTTTCAGTCTGTGGTATTGGATGCTTCGGCATGTATAAATATCTATTATAACATTGAAAGGAACATAATGAAAAATCAAGCTGGTAGTCCCGGTTTTTGGATCTAGGGGAAAATCTCTGTGTATATGTAGCTTATGTGTTCTGCTCTCGCATTATTTATTTCTATGTTTTAGAATTCATATGCAGGTAATTTATGTACGGGGTTAAAACTTACATTTGGTATTAGAGCTTATTTGGCTTCAAGGGGATGCCTTTGTTGCTGAGGGGTTTCGCTCGAGCCTGTGGTAGACCCTGTTCAGTGGGAGATCTACGAGATCGATTCTGGTGGTGAAAGAAGATGGCAAGCAGTGGAAAGATAGAGATCGAGAAATTTAATGGTCAGAGTTTTGAGTTGTGGAAACTCAAGATGGAGGATCTGTTGGTGGATAAAGATCAGTGGATCGCGGTAGATCCAGGTACTAAACCAACGGGAGTGTCCGATGAAGAATGGAAGAAGTTGGATCGGAAGGCAAAGAGCACAATACGATTGTGTGCCTCAGATTCAGTATTGCTGAATTTATCAGGGGAAGCTACAACAAAGGCTTTGTGGGACAAGTTACGAACTTTGTACCTATCTAAGTCTCTAGTGAATAAACTTTTCCTGCGGAAAAAGCTGTATAACCTGAGGATGAAAGATGGAGACTTAGTGACAGAGCATTTGAATGCATTTAATACTGTGGTAAGTCAGTTAGCATCTGTTGATATTAAAACTTTGGATGAAGATAAGTGCATCAGTTTATTGTGTTCTCTACCAGATTCGTGGGATAGTCTAGTTATTGCAATAGGTAGCAATGAAACTACCTTGCAGTTTGATGAAATAGTCTCAGCCTTGCTGACGGAGGAGATGAGACGGAAAAATATGGAGAGCCAAAATGGTGATGCCTTTTTTGTACGAGGACGGTCCCAGAACAGAAACAAAAATAAGTCATCGAGTGGGAGATCTAAATCTAGAGGGAGATCTAAATCTCCAGGAAAACCTGTAAAGGTGGTGTGTTGGAAATGCAGAAAGGAAGGCCACTTCAAAAGGGACTGTAAATCTAAAACTCCTCAAAAAGGAGAGGGATCTGATGAGGCTCCTTCTGCAGAGGCGAAAACCACCTCAGATGAAGGTGGGGAGGTGTTCTTGGCTTCTTCAAGTACACATGTAGATCATGAGGCATGGTTGATTGACTTAGGTGCATCCTTTCACTTCACTCCCCATAGAGAGTGGTTCTGTGAGTATGAGAAATGTGATGGTGGTGATGTCTTCTTGGGGGATGACAGGAACGCTAGAATCATTGGTCATGGAAAAGTAAAGTTGAAGCTGCAAGGTGGAAGGATTAGAACACTTTCAGGTGTTCTGCATATTCTTGCATTAGCCAGAAATCTGATTTCTGTTAGTAAGCTGGATGATGAAGGTGTAAAAACGGTGTTCGAGAAGGATACCTGCAAGATGGTTCGAGGAGCACTGGTATTGATGCGAGGAGTTCAGATTAGAACTCTGTACAAGCTGCAAGGTAGCACTGTTGTTGATGGGTGCAACAGTTTCATGGTTCTTGAAAGTGGAGCAGAAAATCTAGTGGTCTCTGGAGAAAATACCATGCTATGGCATCAAAGGCTTGGACATATTGGAGAGAAGGGCCTTCGAATACTTCATGGTAAAGGTATGGTAGAAGGTATGAGTAATAGCTCTCTGGATTTTGATTTCTGTGAAAATTGTGTATACGGGAAGCAGAATCGGGTGAGTTTCCCCTCTGGTGGTAAGAGAGCGAAACATATATTAGAGTTTGTGCATAGTGATGTGTTTGTACCTGTGAAGGTTCCATCACTGGGTAAGTCTGTGTACTATGTATCATTTATAGATGACTTCTCAAGGAATACATGGATATATTTCCTTAAGAAGAAATTTGAAGTCTTTGATAGGTTTAAAGAATTTAAGGCTCTTGTGGAAAACCAGACAGAGAAGAAGATAAAGGTGTTGAGGACAGATAATGGTGGAAAGTTTTGCAGTAAGGAATTTGAAGAATTCTGCAAGAAGTGTAGTACAGCAAGGTAGAAGACTACTCCATATACACCTCAACAAAATGGAGTTGCAGAAAGAATGAACAAGACGTTGATGGAAAGGGCAAGAAGCATGCTCAGTGGTGCCGAGTTAGGATAGGAATTCTGGGCAGAGGCGGTGGATACTGCATGTTACCTAGTCAACAGGTCACCTTCATCAGCGTTGGAGGATAAGACTCCACAAGAGGTATGGACTGGTAAGAAACCCTCTCTTTCACATCTGAGGGTATTTGGATGTGATGCATATGTACATGTTCCAAAGGAGAAAAGAACAAAGTTGGATAGTAAATCTGAAAAGTGCTTCTTTATTAGGTATAAGGATGGTTTAAAGGGTTATAAGCTTTGGAACCTAGTAACAAGGAAGGTTATGTACAGCCGAGATGTGGTGTTCAGAGAGGTGAAAGATGTTATTGAACATGAAGTCCAACCAAAGGAACCTGAGAAGATAGAGTTTGAGCTAAAGGAGGAAGAATCAGACTCTACAACAGAGGAGGAATCAGAAGAGGAAGAGCCACAAACTCTGGTTGTGAGAAGATCAGTTTGAGAAAGAAGGTAGTCAGAAAGGTATAGTCCATTTGTTTTCTATTCAAATTTTGCTTTGTCTATTACTGATGATGATCCCAAAACTGTGAAGGAAGCAGTGGATTCAGAGGATGGAAAACTCTGGAAAGAGGCCATGGTTGATGAAATGTCATCTTTTCACCAAATGAGGCTTGGGATCTGGTGGAGTTGCCGACTGGAAGGAAACCCATTGGTAGCAAATGGGTGTTCAAAAAGAAGACAAATGCAGAAGGAAAAGTGGAGAAATACAAAGCTCGGTTGGTAGCAAAAGGTTATTCCCAGGTGCCGGGAATTGATTTTGGTGATATTTTTTCTCCTGTTGCCAAGGTAACTTCTATTAGATTACTTTTATCTGTTGCTGCTGCTTTTGATTTTGAGGTAGAATATATGGATGTGAAGACAACATTTCTTCATGGGGATCTGGAAGAGAAGATCTACATGAAGCAACCTGAAGGCTTTGAGGTGAAGGGTAAGAAAGAACTGGTATGTAAGTTAAAGAAGTCTCTATATGGGTTAAAACAGTCACCAAGGATGTGGTATCAGAAATTTGATACATTTATACGAGGACTTGGCTTCACCAGAAGCAAAGAAGATCACTGTGTGTATTTTAAATTAATTGGTGACCATGTTATTTATCTGGTCTTGTATGTGGATGATATGTTGTTGGTTGGAAATGACAAAGAAGTTATCCAGGATTTGAAGACCCAATTGTCCTCCAAATTCGACATGAAAGATCTTGGTGCTGCAAACTATATTTTGGACATGGAAATTAAAAGAGATCGGGAAAAGAGGAAGCTCTGGTTAAACCAGAGGAAGTATGTCGAGACAATATTGCAGAGGTTTAATATGCATGATAGTAAACTGGTGAAGGTTCCTATTCCTGTAGGTGTGAGGTTATCTGTTGAACAGTGTCCCAAGACACAAGAAGAGGAAGAGGACATGTCCCGTGTTCCATATGCAAGTGCAGGCGGTAGCCTGATGTATGCAATGGTCTGTACTAGACTAGACATTGCACATGCAGTGGGAGTATTGAGCAGGTTTATGTCAAAACCAGGGAAGGAGCACTGGACAGCAGTGAAGCGGGTTTTCAGGTATTTGCGTGGCACTAGTGATTATGGTTTGTGCTACCAAGGAAGACCAGGATTGGACAGAGTGTTGGATATTCATGGCTTTGTTGATGCAAACTGGGCTGGAGATTTGGATTAGAGAAGATCTATAAGTGGGTATGTGTTTAACCTATTTGGAGGAGCAGTTAGTTGGATGAGTAAGAAATAATCTATAGTGGCACTGTCAACTACAGAGGCAGAATACATGGCAGCCACTCATGCAAGTAAGGAAGCAGTTTGGTTGCAGAGATTGTGTTCAAGTATGGGGTTAGTACAACAAGCTATAAGGATAGAATGTGACAGCCAAAGTGCAATTTTCTTGGCAAAGAACCCTGCATATCATTCAAAGACAAAGCACATTGATGTCCAGTATCACTTTGTGAGGGATATGATAGAAGACAAAAAGGTGTTGCTGGTAAAGGTGGACACTTTGAAGAATATTGCAGATGCATTAACAAAATCTGTGAGCTCTGAGAAATTCTCTTGGTGTAGAGAGACAATGGGCATTTCAGGGCTGGAAAAATGACTAAGCTCTCTTGTGGCCCCCTGTGGAAAGAAAACAACAAGTGGGAGAATGTTGGGTTGTGTTATATTCTTTCCACGTAGTTAACAGGCAGTTTGAAGGGCACCCGTAATCCCACTTTATGGGGTCCGGAAAATTTTGGTTTTGGACCCTATGTTAGGTTGGGTGGACCCACCTATGGTTTTGTGCATGATTTTCGCACATGTTTTTTGGACGCGATGGTTTTCGGTCCATGGTATTGGATGCTTTGACATGTATAAATATGTATTATAACATTGAAAGGAACATAATGAAAAATCAAGCTAGTAGTCCCGGTTTTGGGATCCAGGGGAAAATCTCTGTGTATATGTGTTTTATGTGTTTTGCTCTCGCATTATTTATTTTCTGTGTTTTAGAATTCATATGCAGGTAATTTCTGTACGGGGTTAAAACTTACAGAACGCATGTCCCATAAACAACAAATAGATAAAAGCTTTTGTTATGGATAAGTTCCATAAGCATACTTGGGATAAGGAGCTAGGAAGAAAGAAAAAATATTATATTGAAGTGTTTAATCCCACTCATAGTCATCAACCAAAAGAATACATAGAGGCCAATATCTCTTGGACAACCAAAATTCTTATTACTCAGTTAAGGACTAATTCTCATAAACTCCATTGTGAAACAGGGTGCTGGAAAAGGCCAAAAGAAGCGTGGGAGGAAAGAGTATGCATTTTTTGTTCTTCCTTAAAAGTGGAAACATAAAACATTTCATTTTAGAATGTGAGGTCTTCAAAGACAACAAGGAAAGTTATGCAGATATGCTGGCAGCTAGCTTTTGGGATAATCTATTTAGTGAGGAGTTTGTCGAGAAGCTGGGAGCATTTATTGTGAAGCTTCACAAAAAAAAGGTTGAATACATCAAGCATATGAAGAAGCAATTTGTCCCATAGGCTATCTTTCGCTTCGTGGACGTTAAAATAATTTCTTTCTTTCTTAATAGTTGCTGATGGATATTTGTAAATTTTTCAATGTTTAATATGGATTTGATATGCAACATTTTAGAAAATATTGATAATAAAAATAATTAAATGTATACATATAGGAAAAAATATGAGGGGGTATATTTTAACATTTTAAAGTCAAAATAAAATAAATAGTGAATTATAAATAAAATATTTTAATGTCAACTACCTATATATTATAATAGCCTAAATCCATCTTAACTCGATTTTACCAAGAGCCTAGAGGGATCAAATCTCTTTTCACTCTAAAAATGTTTCCATCTAGAGATTTGATCCCTTTCCACGCTTGGTAGATCTAGAGTTAAGATGGATCCAGGCTGATTTAATTTTAGTTCCTTGTTTTTCCAAGATCATCTTAGTTCCATTGTTATTTAGAGAGCTATTCATATTCTTAAATCAAACCACCCACATGCATAATTTTTTCACTTACTAAAATACAATATATTAAATAAAACATTGTATGTAATTTTGAAATATTTTAGTGTTGTTGTTATTTTTTTTTATTTTTTTTACCAAAGTATACAAATTTGGAAGTTAATATTTTAACTTAACTTCATTATTAAAAAAAATCTACCAAGGGTGGAGAGAAATCAAATCAAATCTCTTGTTATGCAAATATTCCATAAATAAGCAATATTCCACATGAATACCATGAGTTACAATGATTACATTACATTAATCTTTTTATTTAATATAATTTATTATTATTTTTTTAATTTAATTTGATTGAGTCAAAATAATAAATATTACGGTTACAATATCTCTGCCATAATAAACTCTTATGGACCCAATTATAATTAATTAATAACTAGTTAATTAAATTCATTATTAAAAGATTAATTTCTCAAAGACACTTCATTGTTAATTAACACAATTTAAACCCAAAACATAAAAAAACATATTAAAAAAAAACATGATTATTTAAAAATTAAACTAAGAAAAAAGGCTTGAATTTCAATTAGTTTTGAAATTTCTAATTAAATTAAATAAAGCTCATTAAAATTTTGAAAAAATAAATATTAGACTAAATATTTTGAAAATCAAAAATAATCTTTTAAATTTAAATTTCTATTTGATTGATTTATTTACATGAAATGACTAATTTCATGGTGTTTAAAATTAAATTGTTAGAAGAAGAAAAAATGATTTAAAATACAAAAAACCAAAAAAATATGCATGCAACCACGTGTCATAACATTTAATAAATAATACACCTATCAAATCTAAATATTTAAGAAAATGAATTGTCATTGTATAAAGTATCAAACCAAGTGTCGTAACATTTAATAAAGAGTACCTATCAAATCTAAATATCTATTCTTGGTCATTTATTTTTACAGTCACTTTTTTAATATTTATTTTTACTATATATTTTACTAATAAAAATGTCTAAAACAATAAATATAGACATTCATATTATATTATATTATTTTTAATTTGATAGTTTTTTATTTTTTAATTAATAATTAGATAATGAATTGAATATAAAATAAATAACTACATATTTTTTAGTTACAATATTCATTTAAATTAATTTATTTGCATAAACTATCCAGCCCTTATGATGAACCACACTTGTTGGTTCCAAACGCGTGGGCCAAAAATTTCTCTAATGTGATTTCTACCAAAAGACTTTGCTTAATTTATTTAAATTTCTTTTTATATATAATTTATTTAGACAATGTTTAATTAATTTATTTTTTATATGAAAATATGGATGTTGTATCTCAAAATTTATATATGTATAATTTATAATACAATTTTTTACATAATAATAATTTAATTTTAAGAGATATAAATATGATATTATATATAAGGCTATTTTAAATTGGGGTTTATGATTACTATTTAGCATACTTTATATATACATGGTTTTAAAGATTTTTAACTTTATAAATATGTAAATTAATCTAAATTAACTATCAATTACATGGTTTTGAAGTTTTTTAACTCTAAACATTTGAATTAGTCTAAATTAGCTTTCAATAACTTTTTACATAAGAAGTAGGTACTAAGAAACATAATAATAATAATAGTTTAATTTTAATATATATATATATAATTTATTTATTTTTTCCAAAGAAAAAATCGAACTTTTTATTAAGGTAATAAAAAGTTACATAGTATATGCATTTAAGCATTCAGTAAATTGTATGACTTTGTTCAAAGCATAGAGTTGTTCTGAAATGGTAAGTTTGAGTGTCTTCTAACTCTACCATCTCATTTTTGCTAAATCAAGATCGTTGAATTCATTATCCCGGACCTCCTCAAAAAGGAAAACAACCCAAATAGGATATTGGTCAGCTTTCAGTATATAACCCCCCTAAAAGATCATTATAAATTGATATCTGAAGTAATCAATTTACCAAAAGGAAGCTCCGAACCATTCCCGGGCCTCCTCATAGAGGAAAACCATCCAAACAGGAATAAGGTCAGCTTAAAGTTTGACAAAAGTGTTTCACCCAAATCGTTATTTGTTTTCGAGGACCGAAATTAACATGATAATAAGTTTGAGTTGTTGATTAAAACTAAAAACTAATCATTTAAACAGTAAGGAAAAAGTATCATAGGCCGAAGCCAAGAGACTGTTTGGCAATATTCTCAAAATGGTGGCTGATCCGACACACGAATCTCATCCAGCTCAGCTTCCTCTATCCTCCAACTATCCAGATCCTGTTGTAGACCTGCTTTAGAAAGTTAGTCTACTACACTATTGCATTCCCTGTAAATATGACATATTGTGATATTATTAAAAAAATGTTTTAAATATTTTTCTTCTTCTAACAAGGGATATAGAATATAATTCTGGCATATGCTCTCGCCATTGAACCATTTGATAATATTCATCGAATCCTCGAAGATCTGAACCGAGTGAATGCCCAGGTGAGTAAGCCAACAAAGGAGTAGTTTTAAAGCAAGAAGTTTTGTGTAATTGTTGGTTCCATTCCCCAATCCAACAGAGGCTTTAAGACTCCTGTGGTCATTTAGGTGTATCAACAATCTTGCCCCACATTTATTGTTTTAGTCTGAGGCCCCATCAAGATAGGCCCATGGAGTTACTTCTCTAATTTGTTCCTCTCTTATGATTCTTGGATTTGCATCCTTAATTGGCTTAGAAATACTTTCACAAATTGCAGTGCATTCTACAACAATGTGACCTACTGAGGGAGTCTAGTCTTTGAAAATATTGTTGTTGTGGACCATCTAGATACCCTAGGCTATGATTAGGGGGAGATTTCTCATATTTCCTTGTGGATAATCCTTTCACCATTTATTCCATACTTATGTTAGGGTTTCCCCTTCCCAAGTCATCCTGGGCTAAATCAGTCTCCCTGATTCCATCCACACCTCCTTTGTGAATGGGAATTTTAGGAAGAGATGGTTGAACATTTCTATGTCATTTTTACATAAGGCACACCTTCCTGGGCCTGACTTGTATCTCCTCTGTAAAATGTCCTAGGTTGGCACTTTATTTATTAGTATGCACCAGAAAAACATTTGTGCTTTTGCTGGGCATTTCAACTTCCAAATGAGGCTCACCCACCATTCCTGATTCCCCCACCCCTTTCTTGACATGAGAAATTTATAGCCTTGTTTGGGAGAATAGGAACCCAAGGGGGCATGTGCCCAAAATAGCTGGTATGGTCTATCTCTAAGCCTGACATTTGACCTGGTCAGTTCCTTGGTGAAGTTTTTCCACTCCTCCCTCCATTGCTGATCAAGATTTAGGTCAGTCCCAGATAACTAGGCTTGGCCCCATATTGTGGAATGACCATTTTTTCCAATCTGGCTTATATGCTGGATGCCTCTTGAGTCTAGTTGATTTATAAGACCTGGAGTTAGTGAAAATCCTTCATTGCACCCCACCCAAGGATCCTTCCCTATCTTGACTTGTTCTCCATTTCCTATTTTCCAAGAGAGGCCTTGTTCTATGATATTGAAGGCATCTATGGTAGCTTTCCACACCACCGATGCATTCCCTTTCTTCTTATTTGGCATCCTGATCCAATCATCCAAAGGAATGGGATCAATGTACTTTCGTTTGACCACTATGGTCCATAGGTTTTCCATCTTTATTAATCTCCATCCCAGTTTTGCTGCTAGAGATGGTCCAAAGGCTGATAACTCTTTTATTCCCCATCCTCCCCATTCCTTTGGTCTTGCCACCTTATCCCAGGCCACCCAGGGCAACACCGATTCCTCCTTCGAGCCAGCCCAAAGGAAATGGTTGCATACTCATCTAATCCATTCCAGAATTCCTTTCGGAACCCATGTAAGTGCCGCCCAGTACACTGGAATGGCCAATATGACTGATTTTATGAGTGTCAGTCTTCCTGCTCTGGACAACCATTTAAAACTCCAATGATTTATCTTGGATTCTATTTTTGCCACCAACCAAAACCAATCTTGTTTCCTGTATGAGTGTGGCTTTAGGAAGAATCCCAGGTACTTGAAACTATCCTCCAACTTCCGATCTTCAAAGGGTAGGTCTTCTGCTATATTCCTAGATTCCATTATATTAAATCCTTCCAGAATTAATGAGGATTTTTCCTTATTGACGAGCATGTCGTCGCCTTGAGGAATAGTTCCAATATCTTTTTTAACTCCTTTGCTTCACTCCTTCTTCCATTGCTGAAAGAAGAATGTCATCCACAAACAATAAATGAGTTATATAAAGGTTGACTGCCACTTCTACTCCTTGAATGTCTCCTTTCCTTCTTGCTTCTAGTAAAAACTGACTTAGACCTTCTGTTGCTAGGAGGAAGAGGAGAGGAGATAAGGGGCAACCTTGTCTTAGCCCTCTTTGGCCTTGAAAAAAGGAGGATGTTGCCCCGTTGATTAACACCGCAAAGATCACATTGTTCAAGCACCCCATGATCCAGTTTATGAAGTCCACTTGAAATCCCAGGTGAGTTAGAAGCATTCGAAGGTACATCCAATTGATTCTGTCATAGGCTTTAGAGAGGTCAATTTTCACTACTGCACCTTTGCTTTTGTTTAATTTTATGCTATGAATGGTTTCCTGAGCCACTCCTATCACTTCATGAATCTGTCTTCCATCCAGGAATCCAAATTGTTCTTTTGAAATATGCCTTGAGAGCATTGGCTTCAATCTAATAACTATCACTTTTGCTATTATTTTGTAGATACAGTTGCACAAAGAAATCGGTCTAAAATCCTCCAAAGAGGAGGGGTCTTCCTTCTTGGGGATAAGGGCTATAAAGGTGACATTAAAGGGTTCAAAAATTTCACCTTTCCTCTTGGATTCTTCAACCACTTCAGTTAATTCACTGCATATAGTCTCGAAAAAGTGTTGGAATAGCTCCACTGTCCAACTATCTGGACTTGGACTCTTGTCCTTTGGCACTGATTTTATTATTCCTTCAACCTCCCCTCTTGTGAATTCCCCCATGAGCTCTTCAGAATCCTCCTCATCCACATAGCAAGGGAAAGCTCAAGCTGTCCGGATCACCTCAGCTAACGACACTTCTGAAGATGCTTTAAAAAGATTTTTGAAGTGGCTTATTCCCATTTTGGACAGTTCCTCAAAAGAGTTTGCCTGCCTTCCATCCTCTGATTTTAGTGACCAAATGGTATTTGCATTTTTCCTTCCTTTTGCATAATTTTGGAAGAATTTAGTGTTTTCATCCCCAACCCTTAACCAGATGGCACTACTTTTCAAATGCCACTGTTCTTCTCTTGCTAAAAGGATTTTCCTCCTTTGGGTTTCCAACATCTTGATCCTATCCCTTTTTTCAACTGTCTCATATCCATCAGCGTTTGGACATTCGAGCTCATCGAGCTCCACCCCTATTTGTTTTAGATTTTCGTCTTCTCTTAATTTATTATCTCAGGCCCATTCAATCGTAGCCTTCTTAAGGCGTTATAAGTTCTCCATAAAGTGGAAAGCTTTTGCACCATTCTCACTTGGCCTCACAGCTCTCCAAGTTTTTTTAAAGAGGGTGTTATAAGAATCCTCCATTGGCCAAGTTGGATTGAATTTAAAAGGATTTGATGGCTTTTTAAGAGGTCCTTTTAGTTCTAGCAAGGTGAGAAGATGATCAGAATAACCTCCTCTCTCATGAGAAACCTATCCAGTCTTTTGGCCACTCAGTCTTCCCTTGTTCTCCTATTCCTCCATGTTGGTCTCAGTTTCAGCAAATTAATATCTAATAACTTTTTCTCTCTTATGATATTTGAGAAAAAGTCTGAGAGCGGGTTTGCATGGGCAGAGGGGCCCCGGTTCTCAGCAATTCCCAGGGAAAAATTTAGGTTACTCCCAACCACTAGGTTCGGGTTATCCATAATGGACTTGGAACATAGATTATTCCAAAAATGGACTCTGTCTTGGCATGGCCCATAAATATTGAGGATCAACAGGTTTGTGCAAAGCTCTAAGGAGTAAAATTCTATTCCGGTCACCTGGTCCAACCCCCAAGCATTCAGAACTCTTAATTTACCTTCTTTTACACCCAATGCCAGCCCCCCTCAACGGTTTTTGGCGTCTAAAGCCTGGATGTGCCATCTAGGCATTAATTTAGAGAAATCTTTTATTACTTCAGTTCTAGCACCCAAAATTTCTTGTAAGAGCAGAATGTTCGGGTTGTAATTGCGAATCACCTCCTTCAGAGCCAGTTTTTTAGGACCACTGGCTAAATCCCTACAATTCAGAGATAGCATAATCATTCGATAATCTCTGGGGGGTTTTGTGTTGCTCTAAGCATCCCGGAGATGGACATTTGCTTCCCATCCGCAATGTCCAATTTAGCTCACAATTGAGCTTTTGACAGGTTCGATTTCCTCCCTCTAGCCTTCCGGTCCCCTTCTTGGATATTCTGCATTCTGAGCCCTCCCACGACCTCCCAAGGAGGGGGTTTTTTCTCACGGGGCTGGAGATTGTAGAAGGAGTTAACAACTTGGGTATCAAAAATGTTCATGGCTTCCTCACCCTTCCCAGTCTTTCAGTTCAGATCTAAATCAGGGATTGGTTTATTAATACTATCCAGTTGTTCACTAGCAATATTTGAGAAGGGTATTACATAGTTCTAAGGCCTGGAGGGACAAGGCACTGGTACAAAAAAAATCAAAGAATGAAAAGGAGAAATATGAGTAGGGGTAGAAACCGGAACCATACCCTCTTTTGGATGAGTAAGGCTCCCGGCCTCCACCGCTGTTGGTGCTGGATTAGACTCCTTTTCCTGCTGAGGATGTTGAATTACTAGATGTTCTTCTTCCTACAATTCCATATTCTCCACGATATCCTCTTGAGGCTTATAAATATCCATTTGATCATCCCCCGATCCCTTATTCATCTTTTCCCCTCTAATCTCCTCCTCTACTGCTTTCCCTCCCCCTTCCTTCCTCTGCTTTCTTCTTCGCTTGAAGTCCAATGAACATTCTTTTGCCAGGTGTCCATATTTATGACACCTATGACATCTGAATGGCAGGTGTTCATAATCTAGCAATTGAGTATAAGTGAATTCCTGGTATTGTAAATTTATTTCTTCCACCAAAACTGCACGGGGATTTAAGCTTACCAATATACGGGCCATCCCTTGGTCTCTCGTTTACAGAAATGACATATCAGCTTCCATGAATTTGCCCAGGTGGTTGCCAATAGCCCTGAATACAATGTCGACCCAGAGGAACGACGGTATTCCAGGCATGCATACCCACATAGGTGATTCATCTACTCTTTCCCTCTGTGCATCAAACATGGGGTTCCATTTCTATCGGATATCTCTCGAAGCACCAATTCCTCTCCATGACCTAGTTCGTCGATTCTCTCTTCCCAAACTTGACCATGAACCATCCTTTTGCTAGTGTTGTGACCACAAAGGCTGAGTCCGACACTTCCTGCCATTTTTTATGGTCCATTCTTGAATATAGCTGGCCGGGTATTTCTTTCCTCTTGCCCTTCCTACCAAGGTTAGTTCTGCAACCTCCATGGCCTCGTCGATTTGGACATCCATTCCTAGGACCAAGTTAGCTACAGTCTCACATTTCTTGATTATTTTATGCTTTTTCCTTTTCTCCCCCGCCTGCCACTGTCGAAACCCTCCCTCCCTATTCTATGTGTTTTCTTCCACATTGGTTGCTGCTGCCAGGAGCGTTCTTGAACGCCCCTCTTTCCTGTATATTCTGAGCCCTTCGAAGGACCTTTCACCTACTTGATTCGTCTCCTCTACCCCTGGGGTAAATTCCTTGCCGCCCGGCTGCCCTTCCCTTTTGATTATAGTTTCCTTCCCGGCCTCGTTCTGCTTGTGTTATCGGGAAATCTAGTGTCTATTCAGAGCTGCTAGTCCCACTAAGACGGGTAACTATCTTAGAAACAAACAGATTAAAGTCACTTGTTTTTTCCTTTACGAGAGAGAGATGAGAAAGAAGTAGAGAGTACCAATCTCAGTCTTCCGCTTGGCTCCTTGCTTGTTTCCTTTCTCCTTTGACAGAATCTCGCCACTGCTTCCTTACTTGTCCTGCTTCAAAGAGCACCTGTAGATTCACAACAGCATAATACCATCAAAGAATAGAGATCTATCACTGTAAACAATATAGGATCAGATATCCCCCGATCAGGGTGAAAAAGGCGACGAAGAGGGTGATTAGTGTGAAGCAAGGAGGGGCTGTGATAAGCCACCTTGCACATGGAGATTATTGCAGGTGGACAGGACGGTTGACAGACTGGGAATAATTGTTAAGAGCAACGAAGAGGGAATTATGAAGGCCAGAGGTGGTGCAAGAGACGGTGCTCCAATGATGGGACAAGGGTCAGCTCACACAGAGGCAAGCTGAGGAGGAGTGGGTGATTATGGCAAATGGAAGTGACAGAGGGAGGCGATGCAGCAGCACAAGAAAGGACGACAAGAGAGAGGAATTGGATACGGGAGGAGGCACAAGGATAGGTATGCAGTTAATGCCTTTGGTGAGAGCGAGGACAAGGGTAAGGAGTTGGAAAACAGAGCAACATATAAAGCAGAGAGGAGACAACAGCGGGCTCGACTCCCCGTCCCTAGAAAAACTAAGTGTAAGGTAGCAGAGAGAAGTATGAGGAAGGAAGTGACTGATATGAGTAGGGGAGGAAGAGCTATGGGGACCGAAGGAAATTCGATAGACTCCTGGGAAGAAATGGAACAGAACCAGGTAGGCATGGAGGAGGCGCATAACCCAGAACAGGGCAGTCAAATGCAGACAAGGAGAAGTGGAAGGGGGAAAGGGAGACCTTCGGAGGACAAGCAACCAGAAGAGGCAGGAATTTGAGAAAAGAAAGCCAGAGGGCGTGGGGAGGAAGGCTTCCTTGGAGCCCCCTCAGGCATAACTAGTCAAGGAAGTAAGGTAAAGGAGGGCAACAAAGTTGGTGCAGGACATGGAAGGGGCCATAGAGGCAGAGGGAGAGGACGTCAGGTCGGAAACCAGGAGTGGAGCTCCCCTCCACTGGCAGGAAAAAGATGAGGCAGGAAGATGTTGAAGCGACAGGTCCAGTATGCGGAGAGGGCATATGGTGAAGAAATGAATGTGGATATTAGGAAGATAATACAACAATTGGAGAGAGAGGCTACATAGGAGCAGTCGAAGATCGAAATGGAAGACTGGGACTATCTCTTGCCAGACCTAGGAAACACCAGAGGACGCATGTCCCTGTACAAGCAGGCTCTCCATGTGTATTGGGTAATGAAGAGGCTGCTAGCAAAAGCTATGGAACAGGTAGCTATGGAGATGGCAGAACTGGCCCAAGGCATCCCAAATCTGAAGAAAGAGATGAAAAACCTCCAGATAACCCTTCTTATGTAGGATAGCAAGCTTGACGAGATACAACAACAGCTAAAGAAGCTCATTCCTGGAGCAAAGGAGGAGGATTACCAGTCGGGCGCTATGGCAGACTGACTTTTCAAGTTATGTAAAACGTCCCCTTAGTTAGGATGCTGAGAGCTTGCTCTCCTTTTGTTATATTTTATAATGCAGATAGGAAACAGTGATAGCCTCTTTGAATGTGTAGTATATTTAGCATGGACAAGTAGACTCAATATATTTTGTTTCTGGATGGCAGTTAAAAACTTAAGGTGGCCAATAGACCCGGTTTCCCTTCGGGGCCGGTTGAGGCCACTGTATGTATGTACAGGCTTTAACTCAAATTAATATGAATGGCACCATGTTAGCTTACAAAAAAAAATATAGGATCAGATATATATTGACCATACAAATGCATATATCAACACAATATTCAGAGATACACAAGAATATGGAGGAAAACTCAAATAACTTTATTAGTAGAAGTAGTAGAAGAGAGGATTACAACCACTTGGTCTGACCCAGCGCCATCCTCCCAGCTTGAAAGCCCTCTTCACCTCATACAAAGCAAGATCACCCAACAATGTCTTCAAAGAGAAACCAACAACACTTCCTTGCAAATTACAAAATTCCAGCCTCTGGATCTCTTGGATGAGGGATCCATATATAGATGTTTACAGGAGAGTGAGTCAACTTCTGGGATTTTGATTAGTGTCATTTCGCTGATAGTTCTTGGTTCCACATGGAGATTTTAGATCCCTTACTCATCCTTGGGCGAACTCAGAGAGGCATGTGTCAAATGAGCAATTTCTAGAAGATTCTCTGGGTTTCCACCTAGCAAACTGCTTGTGCCATTTGTTTGCTCTCACTCATCGCACCCTATAGAAGGGCTTTCTAGTATGCATCACACTTTTTGCATGTGGCAGGTGAGATGCATCGCACCTTTAGCACTGGGCAGTCTGTATGGTCCTGCTTTGACCAGTTATGAGTAGTTTTTCATGGAGAACTTCTGGGAGATGATGTAATCAGCTGACCTTGCTCCTTTAGGGTATGAAACAACACTTTTAGGGACTTAGAAGCCCTTGGTTTATGGACATGTATGATTGGGGTTGCAGTGCCCAAATATGTCTATAACAGTTGCCCCCTAAAGCATGAGGTTGTAAATCCTTTTGATGTCGGGTGAAATGCTTTATAATGAGTATCCGGGGTTTTTCGAACTGGAAGGTGACCTGTAATAAGATACAATACAATACATTATCTTCATAATATTTTTCATGATCTAGCTGAGGCGGGCATTCCCATGCTCAGCTTTGATAAATTCATTTTTATGTACATAGGACAGACAACCGTCTGTGTGCAGACTGATGATTCTGGTAGAGCCATCATCCCTTAGTTTGGATGATTATCTGTGCAGCAATGATGTACATTTGATGTCTTTATTCTCTTGAATATATCGCAGCCCGGATGGATGAAACTAGATCCGGGGTCTTCAAAACTCGTTCAATCTTTGCCCGAAGTACAAGTCGATCCATGTGAATAGATGTTCTGATGTCGAACATGGAAAGACATCGCCTGATTACCAGCCAATGATGTAAGCTGTTAACAGGCGCGAGAGGAATCACCGATGATGATGATGACCCTCAAGGTACTGCAGTACAATTCACGTGGTGTGAATACATGAGTTGATGTCGAACACCACGCAAAGTCTTTCGGTCGAAGGCCATTAATGTAAACCTGTCGCCGAAAGTGAGAAACTTGCCATTGAGGCATGCAAGCTTCAAAGTACTGAAAGGGTTGTTCCTAGGTCGACTTCTTGGATAATGAGGTGATGTCGACAAGAAGTGACTCGTCGTAGGAGGGCATTGATGGATCCTGCATCTATGACACAGAACGAAGAAAATGATTTTGTATAGGTGAAAACGCTCTGATGATACAAGGTTCAGGGTGGCGGTCATGAAAGAATGAAGCGTGAAGGTATTGCAGTGGATGAGACACAAGCTAGGTAGGTGAATTCTCTGAACGACTTCTCTTGAACATATCGGCGACACTGAAATGGATTGGTAGCGTTAACCCCAAAAGTGGATGGTACAGTGGACCAATGGTAATATGACCGGTGAACGGAATAACCCAACCCGACTCAATCATGGTGATGGAGTGAAAGTGTCATGTTCAAGAGCGACCTGCTACCAATAAAGTTTCTTCAAGTTTTCTTCCCAATTTTCCCTAGTCATTTTTGACCAGTACCTCTTTATTTTTGTCAAGCTTGAGGAGGATAACATATGCTTGTTCTATAATTTGCCCTTCGGGCAAACCCGTCGCTATGTTTTAACGAGCCTAGCGACAGTGAAACTCGCTCTTGTCTGAATGGACAAGTTTGCCACTATTGTTTTAACGAGTTTAACGACAAGGATAACTCGGTTCTTTTCAATTTTAGAGAGTTTGAAAAGAGACGGAAAGAAGACTCCAATATTCCTTTTTCGTAATATAATCCCTTAAGTCCGAAAAAGTATAAAACAATGCAAAAGGGATGACTTTTCGATAGTTTTAACGAGCCGAACAAGACAAACACTCGATCTTTTTGTGTAATAATCCCTCAGGTCCAAAAAGATTAAAATCTAGAGGAGGGATGGCACTTCCAATCACTTTAACGAGCCGGAGAGGCCAATTGCTCAACAATCTTTTCATATTTTACAAGTTAGATGAAAAGAGCTTAAAGGAGACTCGTTTTTTGAGGAACGAGTGATGTTTTCAGATAGCAGCTGGTTCCAGGTAATGTTTGGAACTTTTCAATCACGACAGTGTAAAGAAGGTGGCTAATAGGATCACTCGTCGCAGTTGTTCCTCAAAAGGGGTAAATAATCAAATGGAGGCATATGATCGGCTAAAAAAGAGTAGAGGTGATGGTAAGAACACGACCAAGGCTCAAAAGATGATAATAATTCGATCTCAATGGTTATTTACCTGTGGTGGGTTCATTTTTTAATGAGCTTAAACTCTGGTGGAACATATGCTCATTGCTAGGTTTGATTTTTAATGAGCTTGAACTTCGCATAAAACTGCTCGTGCCAGTCGTATAATAAGGATGCCTCATCGATAGGTTCATTTTTTAGGGAGCTTGCACCATTCGAAATTATGCTCCGACTCCTTTTATTATGTAAGCTAGGAACGACCAATCCTACGAGTTTAAAGGGTTAAGAACCTACAAACTAAGAAAATAAATGGTCGTTTTTCACTTTCACGCAATAAGGTTTGCATGCCCCCAGGTATAGCGAAGTAGAGTTTCCCAGGTTACCCATCAATTTGCAGACAAAACATTTGTTCTATTGGGATAGGCCTACCTTTTCCAAGTTACCCTTCAATTTGCAGACAAAACATTTGTTCTATCGGGAAATGCCTACCTTCTAACAGAGGTATCTTATGCCGGTCTAATCCCATTTTCCTAAATGGACGGGTGTGTTAGACCAGTAATATATCCTTTGCGGAAACCTACCCTATACCTGAAGTTTTCCTGCCGATGCAAACCAGGGTGCATGACCCTGGGTTCCAGTCACGACCACCGAATCACTCGCGCTCATCAGGTGGACGGACTAGAGATTGATGAGACATTCCTTGCGCAAAAAGACCTGTCAGGGATGGCATTTGACTATTAGCTATGTGTGAACTGGGGAATGAAAGCTGGTCTACGAGCTGGACCACTCTGCCTTCATGCGGAAAACACATTACTCGAAAGAGTGAGGAGACAATGGCTCTCATGCTATAAATGTAGTCACGTCCAAGGAGTAGATTGTAATCTAAAGGTCCTTGGACTACCATTACGTTAAGATAAACGGTTTTCCTTCTCAAAGTTATAGGTAAATCTGGAAGGATCCCTAGCGGTCGACTGGTTCCTTTGTCGAAGCTTGTTAGATGTTGCATCTCAGGCAGACGCGATGGCGAACCAAGCGCTTTCCAAGCAGTTGAGGAAAGGATACTCACAGGAGCCCCTTCATCTATGATGGTACCAACCATGACCATTCTGTAAGTTTGCACTATGATTCAGAATGGTACATTAGATGGTAAACAGGGTTTGCCTAGTAGATTCCAATCGAAGGAGACAACTAGGTTACTTGGAGGTGGGACGGCCAGATACATCTCTGAAGAACTTCCTTCCTACGCTAAAGGAACGGGTAGATTGCCCCCATGTTCATCAGAGTTTGTATTTACGAAAAGAATTTGAACAATGTCATTCTCATTCTCTTTGGTGACTGTATCATTTGAAGGTAAATCCTTTGAAGACAAGATGGGGTTGACTGCCGTCTTGACCTATTTACTTTGGTCTGATGTGGACTCAGAGGGTTCATCTTCAATGATAGGCGCTTTGACCGACAACAAAGGTGTGTCAGTCGGATTTTCAACTAGCAATGGACTCGGCAAGAGTTTCTTGTATCCAAGAGGAAGTCGTTGCGGTGATGCAGGATGGTTATCCAAGACTCTTTTAGCTTCGTCCAGGAAGGGACAACGATGGAGGGCATGATCGCCTTCACACAGTCTGCAAGGAAATTTAGATTTTCCTTTCTGCCCGGTGACTTCGTTTTCACTAGTTGACGGTGTACTCTCAACATGATCGTCAGAGGTTGACAACACCGGATTGTGCAAGCAGGGAGACCAGTCCCTTAAGATTCGTGGGATGCAAGGAAAATCTCGATGATAATGGTCCCCTTTGCAGATGACACATGGAGATTTAGGTTTTGATGGTGTAGTGTGTGGATTTTCGCTAGATGATTCACAGTTGCCCCTTTTCGCCATTGGCTCCTTCTTCTTCTTCTCCTTCCCTTTCTTCTTCTTCTCAGTTACTTGGTTTTTAGTTTTACTAGTTTCACCAAGCAAAGAGGAAGAAGGAGAGGGAGAAACAAATGAAGTAGACGGTTGGGGGGTGACTCTAGTATCATCTAGTTGTTGATTTGATTGCTCAGGAATCACGGTGTTTTGAACGATAAAGGTCGAGAAAAGCCATTCCGGCAGGCCAATTGTCAATCCGGGGAGGGACAATGTGGCCATATGAGGTGCACCAACATCTCCCCAAGAGGAGAAAGGACTAGGATTAATCCTTGGTTGGTGGACTCCATTTTTCAACCCAAGATCAACGAGGGAACAATGACGTTATTCCTTTTAAAATAAATTTTAGACACTTTGACACAACATGCTTTTTCACTTTTTAAGAGTCGAGAAAAAGCTAAAGATGACTCTAGTCGCCTTCGATTTTTAATAAGCCTAAAGTGACAAGTGCTCAGATGGACCTTTTCCTTTAAGGAGTCTGAAAAGGAACGAAAGAGACTACTCTGGAAATCTAGACAGAGGGATTACCAAACCAATCGCAAAACTGCAGAATACTTTTTACGGTACGACAGTCAATCTTCTCGAATGTTGTGTTCAATGCACTGCGATCGATAGGGCGATAGACACGGCTTCTTAAGGATAAAGGATATAGCCTATTGTGGTCTCCCAATATATACTCGATGGTACGTGGGAGCACAAGTCCGTACTGGGACTTGCCATCTCAAAGAGGAGGAATCACCCAACCTACGATGAAAGCGATAGTTACCAGGCTTTACAACGCCAGAATACATCTCTAGCCTAGACTTCTAGATGTTGTGCGTTAGGTTCCAAAGTGTTTTTATGTTCATTGAATTTATTTTACAGTTGATCTTTCTTAAGAAATTTTCCTTTCAGGTTCACCGCGTGATGTAGATATACAATTCCTAAAATGCAATCTAAGATGATAAATAGTCGTTTAATCTTCTTTTTGCAATGAAAATCCTAGCTACTAAGGAAAGAGAAATGAAATCCTTTCAACATAGAGCAGAGAGCACACACTAGATGCACTGTCCTAAATCAAAATCAACAAGCAGTCTAAATGCAAATGCACGTGCATGTATTTGTTTTCCGCTTTCTTAATGTGTGAATGACAAAAAGAATGCTAAATACAAATCTAAATTATCTCTTCTTTCAAAGCGACAGTACTAACGATTTTCTTTTCAAAAAACGACAGGAAGGCAAGACGACACTTTGCGATTTTGAATTGAAAACTGCTTTCGACACTTGAAATACTTATAAATTTAGATCAAATACAAGAGTAACAGTGTAATCGACTATCAAAAAGAGAAGTATTCTTTTCTTTGACTGAAAATGACACTTGCGACACTTTCAAATCAAAAGACGACAGTTCGATTAAGCTACTATTTTGTAAATGAGAACTGTGAATGGCGAAAAATACATAAAAACATTCACAAATCTTTGTACAATGGAGGCTGATTGATGTAAAGGAAGGGGGTTTCTACAATGGTATACCGATCATAGACAACAAAACTCCTGAATAAAACTGAAGACAGTGAAGAAAAAACCAAAATCTGGAGGTAGAAACAGTCTTACCTGATCATCGCACCTGTAACACATGGAAATAGGGATGCATCTCACCTATTGCACACGGGAGGTGCGATGCATCCAGTCTGCCTAAAGGAGAGGGTGCGATGGTTCAGGAACGAGACTTTAACTTGGTTTTTGGTCATAGTTTGCAGTTTAGGTCAGGGATTTAGGCCGAGCAAATGATAGTCAGTAACTACAAAGTATATGGCTGATCTAATGAGGTTACTCAAGCTACCTCTAGGGCACTTAGGATGTTTGCAAGTCAATTGTTTAGTTCATAAAAAAACCCGGAGATTGATTGAAGCAGCGTTGATCTACCTTGCACCTGCATAGAAAATGCAGTTCGAAGGCTAGCTGGCTTGACTTCAGGCTCCGTCTGTGGTTTATGAGTCAAACAAATAGAGACAAGCAATCAAACTAATCGCTCCCAAGTGGAGTCGCCATTTTGTTATCGGGAAATCTAGTGTCTATTCAGAGCTGATAGTCCCACTGAGACGGGTAGCTATCTTAGAAACAAACAGATTAAAGTCACTTGTTTTTTCCTTTACGAGAGAGAGATGAGAAACAAGCAGAGAGTACCAACCTCAGTCTTCCGCTTGGCTCCTTGCTTGTTTCCTTTCTCCTTTGACAGAATCTTGCCACTGCTTCCTTACTTGTCTTGCTTCAAAGAGCACCTGTAGATTCACAACAGCATAATACCATCAAAGAATAGAGATCTATCACTGTAAACAATATAGGATCATATATATATTGACCATACAAATGCATATATCAACACAATATTTAGAGATACACAAGAGTATGGAGGAAACTTCAAATAGATTTATTAGTAGAAGTAGTAGAAGAGAGGATTACAACCACTTGGTCTGACCCAGCGCCATCCTCCCAGCTTGAAAGCCCTATTCACCTCATACAAAGCAAGATCACCCAACAATGTCTTGAAATAGAAACCAACAACACTTCCTTGCAAATTACAAAATTCCAACCTCTGGATCTCTTGGATGAGGGATCCATATATAGATGTTTACAGGAGAGTGAGTCAGCTTCTGGGATTTTGATTAGTGTCATTTCACTGATAGTTCTTGGTTCCACATGGAGATTTTAGATCCCTTACTCATCCTTGGGTGAACTCAGAGAGGCATGTGTCAAATAAGCAATTTCTAGAAGATTCTCTGGGTTTCCACCTAGCAAACTGCTTGTGCCATTTGTCTGCTCTCGCTCATCACACCCTATAGAAGGGCTTTCTAGTATGCATCATACTTTTTGCATGTGGCAGGTGAGATGCATTGCACCTTTAGCACTGGGCAGTCTGTATGGTCCTGCTTTGACTAGTTCTGAGTAGTTTTTCATGGAGAACTTCTGGGAGATGATGTAATCAGCTAACCTTGCTCCTTTAGGGTATGAAACAACACTTTTAGGGACTTAGAAGCCCTTGGTTTATGGACATGTATGATTGGGGTTGCAGTGCCCAAATATGTCTATAGCAGTTTGGCTCCTCCTCTCTTCCCACCCTCCTCAAACCTATCTCCAACCGCCTTCTGGCCATCTAACGAGTCTTCTGCTAACTCTAATAGGCAAGCAATGCTCGCCTCTGTAAATGAGTTATTCTGAAGGGCAATTCTACTTCCATTATTATGCGACCTTCTGCATGTAGGGGTGTTGTTCGGGTACAACCCTCTCCCCTCTTTTTCCGGCCCTAAACCCCCCACTAGGCAAGTACGCAGGCCTTCTTGGCCTTTAAATCCATAACTGATAACTATATTCTCTAAGCCTCCTGAGTAAAATTGATTAAGTGAAAGAGGAGGGTCGTAACTTACTTGAAAGCTCCCACTTTTCGCTGCTCCGTGCTAAGAAAAAGACGACCTCTCTTGCAGCTACTGCCCTTCACAGTTCTCTAGATGCGACAACCCTAAGCTTTCATCCAGGAGTCCTAGGGATTTTCTCTGCTTCCAACTCGCTTCCGAGCCTCCTTTCTTCCTTCCTAACTGTCTAGTTGGACGAATATACTGCTCTATATTTTGATTCGTTACCTCCAGACCCCAGACCGATAGAATGTCCCCAGGTTCGGGGTCCAAATCAACAACTTCGCTCTGTTTGACCATCTTCTGCCCTCCTATTTCCTGTTAACAACTTAGCAAAAGAAACGACACTCTGTGCTTTAACTTTAGGCGCGCGCTGAGGATAGAAGGCGACAATGCAACCAAGATTAACTCTGTAAACCGTTTCACTGTTTGCCATCCTCTGCTTAGTTCATAGGCTTATTGGCATAATTCCTACAACGTACGTGTTCATGCATGTCGACCTTTCACCTGTCCTCATCTGTCCTCCCATCGCTAACAGCCTCGAACCTTCCGATGCCATCTGGTCGTCTCCCGTACCTCCTCTTTGTCACTGTCTCGGCCCTGCAGGCCACCCGCTTGTAGTCAAATGTCTCTGGTTCGAAGCCCTAATTTCATCGCCGCCTGATTTGAAACCCTAGTTTCTCCCGCAAGCCTCCATCACTCTTTGTCCCCATATGATATTATATGTTAGGCTATTTTAAATTAAGATATATGATTACTATTTAACATATATATTTTTGGAGATTTTTTGCTCTATAAATATTAAATTAGTTATCAATTACATGATTTAAGAAATTGAAATATAAATATTTAAATTAAGCTAAATTAACTATCAAATATTTTTTATATAAAAACAAGTATTAAGCAAGCCACTCTATATTACATTTGTTTAAACATCAAAATTGTATTTTAATTTATTTTTATTGAATAGAGATTTCAATGTTTAATACATGCCGAGCCACAACTCATCTGTCACTTAAATCACATCCTTATGGGCGGAAGTAATTTTTTACATTTTGGGTGGGATTGGATGGTCGTGATTCACTACGGGTGGATGAACACTTATCTCCTCGGGCGTTCATTCAAATACAAAACACTGACGACCACCAACCGCAACAGAAAACACTGCCGACCACCAGCCGCAAACACCTGCTCAACGTTGCAAGAAGAAAGAACCCTGTGCTCCTCCATTCTTCCTGCCTGCTACTCCCATTGGCGAGCTTTGCAAGAGGTTTCATCGTGCATTGCAAAATATATATAGCATCGGAGAGCAAGTTATCGTCCATATTCGAATTGTATATGTTGGAGGGACAAATGTTGGCAGGAAGCATGGTGAATACGGTGGGAACAGGCCTCTCTGTAAGCCAATTGGCTAACCTAAGCATGTATGCCAAAGGGAGTGAGTTTGCTTCTACAATTAGGGGCATGAACTTTAAGCCATTCTCTTACTCTAATACATGCAAATGCAAAAGGAGGTCAGGCGAAAGCCGCCTTCTTGTGTGGGCATCTGCCAAAGCGGAGGAGATAGAAGTAGAGGCAAAAGAAAACGCAAACTTACTCCGGGTGTGCATTCTTTCCTTCTCATACCCACATGGACACTATTATTATCCCGGCCAAATATAGGCAGCATTCCATGGATTCTAACTGCTGAACTCTCTATTTCTGCTTGAATACTGATTACTCTGGTAGTTGCCCACCTGGCCATGCTGAATATGCAATTCATGTTTATAGATCATTATTTTTTTGTTAGCTTGATTTAGAGGAATTTGAACCTTGACTTTTATGGTTACATAATATGTTATATGTGAAATAATTGAGCTGCCCCTCTAAGCCAAGTTAATAAAGCATTATTAATAAGAAGACAGGAGAATAATTTTGTGAGTTTTTAGTCTTTGAATTGCTGACCTGGCTTTTTTTTTTAAACCTAGAACTATATATTTTATTAATATAAAAAGTCAATATTAGCAATATACATGGGGCATAATATCTCATAACATATTGGTGGCCAATTGAGCTGCCCCTTTAAACTAAGTTCATAAATCATTATTAGTCGGAAGACATTTTTTTTTTTTTGTCTGAATACGTCTAATTCTATTATCATACAAAACATAGATACATGTGGATTACATTGGGCAAGGCTATGGAGATTTACCTGTCAGCCTTCTTCTTGCCCTGATTACAGTTCCAAAATTGAGTAAAATCAAAAATTGGAATTTGATACATAGCCACTGAAGACACATAGACTCTGAACAGACACCAGGGCCATGGACTGACCCAGACAAAGACAAACATGAACATTTATAGCCGACACAAAGACAAAGAAGCCGATACCAGTTGGCGGAAACATAAACAAAAGACCCTAGAAATGCAGCTGAGGTTACCGAGAACGAGCTCATTCTTCATCAGTGGTGTAAGGCACCTCTTCTATGCGGCACCCGAAACGGAGAGAATCCTCGGAGTCTGAGAGAGGGATGACCGCTCCAGAGGTCCCTCCCGGAGCTGGCTTGCTTGGACCAGCAAGCGCAGAAGGACCGACAACAAGGACGCAATCCATGACTGGGTGCTCGAGGTCAATTTCAAACTCGCGTCTAGGGGCCAAACGACTGGGGACGCATCGACCGGAAGGCACGCAATTGGGGAATCCTCTCTGCTGTAGCGCTGCCAGTCCGGTGCTGGCTCTGCCTCACACACAGGTCGGCTTGCTGCAATGTTAGTCTCAGCCTCCTCGCTTTGTGAGACTCCCGGTTCAATCTAAATGGAAATTACCAGAGTAGAATTGGCTTGAGGGCATGGGAGCCTGTACCTGAGCGTTGGAAGCTCCGACTGACCCTCCTCTGAACGAATGCTTCTACCAGCACGCTCGCCTCCATCCTCATTGCTTCCGAGGAACCTCTGAGGCACAGACGTGACTTCAATGGAGGAGGAGGGCGAATTGTGGCTTTGCCGCTGCGTGAAGGCCCTGCCTCTGGTTCCCCCTCGTCTGCTACACATACACGGCCTCTCCCTCTGCATATCTGGCTTTTCCAGATGTATCCTCGCGCAAACACCCAGAGCTTCCTTAGCACTTAGGACAAACCCAATCTTAGCGAAATTGCAGGGCGTGCTCGTCCCCGGCAGAATGGGCGTCTCCTCCTGCCTCTCCGAACTCAGCAGGGCATCGCTGCTATGCCTTCCTACATTCCTCTGCAACACAAACATCTCCCCCTTAAAATTCTCCATGGCACCAATTGCCAAGCGACTCACGCAAGCGGAGTAAACCGGCATTAATGCCCTCTGCCATCGGTTTACATGCGGGTTGATAGCCCGCCTAACCTGGTACCTCCCTTCGCCATGGGCCTGCCACCTGCCCACGTGACGGCTCATACCTTCAACACGTATAATCTGCACCCGCATCCGTGATAGTCGGTAGACATTAAACTAAGTTCATAAATCATTATTAGTCGGAAGACATGAGAATAATTTTGTGAGCACTGAAATTTTAGTATTTGAGTTGCTGACCCGGTTCCTTTTTTTTAAATCGTGGAACTATAAATTTTATTAATATAAAAAGTCAATGCTAGCAGTAGACATGAGGCTGCTTTCAGAATTTTAGAGCTTTATACAAAATAGCTGTCTGTTACCACATAGGAAGTCTTATTACAAACTATAACAAAACATTCCAGATTTCATTCATAAAGCCTGAATCCTGATTCATGAAACCCTAGTTGATCATACCTTTATCTAGTGGAATTTTGTTGTAGGATCCTGAGAGGGTATTTAGCTTAAGATCATTTGGTTAATTGATCTCTAAGCCTTATCAAGGAAGCCTCCCTGTGTTGGATTATGGTTCTTCACTAAAGATAAGGTAGTAGTTGTTGAGGTGACAGTGGTACCACACTCCAGTGTGTTGTACATTTTCTGAGTCACTTAGTAAGACTTTGCACTAGGTGGTAAAAATAAAGCAATGGCAAATGTCCTAAAAATCTCAAGCTCGGCACATTAAGTCAAGTAGTTGTTTTAATTGAGCTAATGCAATATTTGTGCATATCCAAGAAATTAACCAGTGGCTACACAATGGCTAATCCATTGGTAGCTAATTTGCGGTAATAGACAAATGCAATTCAATACACAAATGAACAAGAAGTCAAAAAACTCTCTTGCCTTCAACAACCTCGTCTATCAGGTTAGACGTTGATGTTGGGTATTATTGACGTGGGCAATAATTTGTGGAGATGATGTTGCTCTATTTAGTGTGGAGTTATATTATAAACAATTGGATATATAATGTTCAACGAACTAGGGTGTTAGGGTATTTATCATTCATTCTTTAATATACAAAAATGGTTGATTCGAGAATAAGTATGTTAAGCAGTATGTATTTTACTATTTTGTGCGCTTGTGCACAATAAGGAACAATGTTCTACTCATTTGCCAGGAGAAACATATCTTCAAAACGGAGATTCCTTTGTCATGGATTCGGGCTCTAAATCTTCTTTAATGATGACACAAGTTGGGACTACCATAGTTGATTGCCATTGGATTGGACTAAAGTATGCGTTTTTATTTAGAAGAATAGATTTACAAAACTTATTTCCATTTTCATAGAGTAGATGTCAATTGCTGAATCCAGCCATCTGACAGGAGCGAAAATCCACTGTTAGCGAACTACTTTTCGCCATTTTCGGCCTGAACCAAATAGATGAAACCTGACAAACGAACCCTACTTGACAAAAATCAAGTAGCGAAAGGGCTTACGGAACCTAGCACTGAGGGCTCAACTGGCATGCATGAGGATATAGCAACATGGCTCCTTGTTGTTCCTTTTTTTCTGTCATAGATCCACCCTCAGACTTAAAAGGTTGAAATCTAGGCATATATATCTACAATAGCTTGAATACTTCTAATATTGAGCACCTTATTTTGGAGTTGAGCGCTATCAATGGGAAAAGAAAAGTATTGAGGATAGAGTTAGGAGCTTTTGATATGACTAGATATTTTAGTTTAAGAGTTCAACGACTTGGCCTCAACTGATGGACAATTAGACATGAGAGGTGGAGGCAAAACTTTACTCCACGACCTAAATATTTAATTTGACATTCATGGAAGAAATTTAAAGGGAATATTTTAGTGAACTTAGAGAAGTCATAATTCTCTCTTTCAAGTCTTGTTTTACAATTGACTTGTCAAATCAAAGGTCTTAAGGAGTATTGAAATTTTTTATGAAGTTGTAGTAAAACTATCATAGTTTTCTTGAGAAACCAAAGTTTTCCACATAGAGATCTAATGGAGGATACTTATGTTATGCTACCATGGAAAATTGTAGACCGTAGCATGATGTGCATTTATGAAAAATCAATTTGTCTTAACTGAGAGTCAATTGTTCCTAACTTCTAAAGATGGGAATGCCTAAGACAACTACTAAGTGGGTCACCACCTGCCACCTAAGTGGCTCACTTCTTACTATAGGCTCAGTATAACCAACCCATGGGGGAATCCCTTGGGCTAGTCCTATCGTTGAAGTAAGGACCTAAGAACCTAGGATTAGGAAAACTAACAAGTGAATTTCTTGTGGATATGAAATCTACTTGTTGCTTGAAATGCTAGCCGAATTGAGTCCAAGTTGGACAAAGGGGGTGGTATCGTAAGCAAGGACAATGAAACTTCACTGAAATGGGGTTTAACAATTATCAAGATTTTATATGTTGATTAGATGTACCCAATTTGGTGAAGTGTCCAATTAGAATCAAATGAAGTGTTGAACCTTGTGGTATGGTTGTTAAACTTCTCAAGTAATTTCAAGTGTTAGATGTTAAATCATGCCATTCATGTGTTAATGTTGCAACCACATGGTTGATTTATAAACCATTCAAGATAGCACATCCATAACTGAAATAAATTGCTCTACAAAGTGATTAATTAAACTTTCCCATTTAGTGCATAAAGTGTTTGAGATTATTATGTGAGATGAACACTAGATACACCATAAGGAAATTATTAGTGCTAGTGCTGCCTTGAAATTGTATTAACCATAACGTATGGATCAAATGACAAGATCAAGAGTAATTATACCAGCCATTGTTTTAATATTGCCATCAACACATCAAGTAATATAAATCTGCACCCATAATCAGATTCTGTGGACTTATTACTGTGGGTTGTATTAGTGTTATCTTATGTGAACATCATGAGAAAAGCTCCGTTAGCCGTGTACTTAAAGAATCCCAAAAGAAATCTGGCTGTAAATGAATAATATCAAGACATATAAAAGCTATAAAAGGCAATTAAAAGGCTGCTTCTACACATCATATCATGCACAATTGTTTATGTGTGTTCATTACGGGAAATAAGCATCATTTATGCCCATGGAGCTAAAATTATATGTTTAGTTTAAGTGTTTAACAATGAAATTTAGTCCACAATAAAGTACAGATTTTTTAAAGTACATAAACATAACCATGTTTTCATAAGATTGCGATTTTAGACTTGTGAACTAAGAAATATAAGTAAATGTATGTTGTAATGAATAACGAAAACATAATTAGAATAACCATAAACAACACCATTCCATGAGCTTAGGTTTCACTTAATTATTTAAGGTGTTTTGTTTTTGTGGGGTAAATGGATCCTTTCATTAATTGGGAAAAGTTACATATAGCTTGGATTTCCAAAAGAGGACTAAAGTCCCGGAGATTCTTGAGACTAGCAAGCTGTCTACCAATAACAGATAATCAAAAACTGACTATGATAATCATGAAAACATAGAAAACTCCTTGAAGATTCAAGATTTCAAGGGGGGAAATGCCTCTGACATTGGCATGATTTTCCCTGAGTTGACTAATTGTTCACCATCTTCTTGGATCAATGCCTTATTGCTCTTGTGGCCTCATTTTTTGGCTTCTTTGTCTTGCTTGGAGAACACCTTGAAATCGTTTGTTTGAACCCCAAGACTAGACTGTAAAGAACTCGAGCCTAGTTGATTTCTTTCCTTGTTTCAAAGATAGGTGTTGCAGTTGTACAAAATCCTAGCATGATGATCTGGTACATCCTTCATATCTTTTCCATGCCATTCTTCTGTGAGGGCAATCAGTCCTGGGTCATCCAGATCCATGTCTTCTGGTAGGGCTTCTACTTCAGTTTCTTCTCTAGGGGAGCTAACCATTTCCTATGGTGATGGATCTTTCTTTTTTCTTGTAAAGTAAAATCTATTATTGAAAATCAAAATTTACATTGAGGACTACATAGTTCACATTGGTCTCTCCCTAGGGAGACCGAACCATACCCAAAAGTGGACCCGACGACGAGTAGAGAGGGACAAACATGACATAGCATTGCATTGCTAAGACAAAACAAACTTAGCCTATAGGTACTACCCATCCGATTAGAACACATGCTAAAATCAAAAGACAAGCATATATGACAGTCATTCCAGAATTAGTCTCCGCACTCCATTCGTGGAAACAAGGTCCTCCTGAATCAGTTTCCAATAGGCTTCCTTTGAAGGGGACAATGACCATGAGTCCCAATCTGTTGCTAAAGGTAACCTGTTTTCGTTGCATCCCATGTTGGCCAACATATCTGCTACTTTGTTCCCGGTTTGTCTTACATGAAACGAGATCAAAGCTTGGGTGTTCATGATAAGAGTTTTAACATGTTCCATTGTGGCTTCTAATCTCCATCTTCGAGAAACCTTATTTAAGGGGGATCCTACTTGCAATCTACAGATCATGTTGATGACAATTTGTGAGTCACCTTCTATGTATAGACTTTGCAATCCATGCTGCAGGGCTAGTTCCAGAACAATTCTCAATCCTGATAGTTGTGTTGAGGTTGATTGTTCCTGAGAAGACATACAAAGGTTTGCCTTTGTGATCCCTTATTACTCCTCCGTAGCCAGTTGGGCTTGGATTACCCTTAGCTGCCCTGTCAAAGTTAAGCTTGACAAAAGGATTTGGGGGTGGGACCATGCTAAAGGACTAGATCTAGTTGTAGGTGGTGGGAGAGGGAGAGGGGTACTCAAATTGAGGGGAACCATCTTTGCATTACCATCACTTCTGTTCCTGCTACCCGCCAATCTAGGGTTAACCATCTCAGAGCTATGATCGTTTCCTTGACATTTTGGATGAATTTATTCCTTGTCATCTCCACAGATGATGTCCCTCCTTTGAAGATCCTCCTATTCCTTTCCTTCCATATGCTCCACATCAGAAAGCCTAGTGAGATCCTCCAGATGCAGTTTAGAACAGGGTTATTGAATGCAACAAGTGTCCAATTTCTAATGGTGTTTTGCAGACTCTCCTGTATCCAATCTAATTGTGAGAGGGACTACTCCAATTTTTCCCGTAGTTATCTCGCATATGTACATAGACTGAGAATGTGTTCCAGGGTTTTGCTACTTTCCAGACATAAGGGCCACCTGGAGGGTCCTTGGAGACTTCATTTTTGAATGTTGTCCCAAGTGAGAGGCTTGTTCTGAATTAAAAACCATACAAAGATTGATACTTTGGGCCACAAGTGTTGGTTCTAGATTTTGATTTATACCTCCTCTACCTGCTGATAAACTTGACTTGGTGGTGGAGTTGAAGTTGTGTCAATAGTTGTGGTTTTGGGCACCTCGTATTGGTGACTCATGGTTTTGCATGTAGTTGAAGCGATTAAAAGGCTTGGGAATTCTCCATTGTATAGTGTTAGAGTAGAGTGGTGAAGGCTCACCTCGCTAGGGCAAAGATATTGGCTAGCTTGGCCGTGTTTTAGCCAAGGACAATAATAGATATAATGTTGGTTGGTTTTTCCCCAATTGGGGTTTTCTAGGGTAAATCATGGTGTACATGGTTTGAATGTCTTGTTGCTATGTGTGTGCTTATTATATTTATTTCTCTCGTATTCTCTGAAAGAATAACAAGTGGCATTATAGCTTTGGTTGGCGAGAGTGGCTTGGGAAAACCCATCACCTGTAGAGAGAGGATCTTTGAAGAAAGATCCATTATTCAGATTGTAATGAGGAGAAGAAAAAATGGCAACAAAAACACAAGAAGATGTCGAAGAACTGGCCCTGTTAGGAAACAGTTTCTAGCAGTGGTCATGCCAAAAAAAAAACTTTTAGGGTTTGAAGCCAAGAAGCAAAATTTGAGGACTTAGATGGCTGCATGCAAAAAAAAAGGTACTGCGATGGAAGTGAGCATTGCAACCATGGATGATTTGTATATGAGAGGAACGTGTGGGTTTATTTCTTGTAGTGAGAGCTTCTACACCACCAAATCACGGAGTTGCAGAGATCGCCTGTTCTTTGTTGATTTGTGTTAGCATCGGATGTGCTCTAGCCATGGAAATTGGTGGAGAGGCTAAAGCATATGAGATCTCCAAGACTCGGAAATGGTTTGGGGAAATTCCACCTGGTTAGAGAGATATTAAAATAATTAATATTTTTAATGGGGTTCCTAAGTCTAAACTTAGGAAAATTAAAATATTAATGGGTATTAATATAAAACTGGGTGAGAATGTTCTAAATGACATGGATCAAGCCAAATCTAATCTTAGCCGTTGATTAGGGACTTAATCTCGGTCGTTGAAGACTCAACAGGAAAAGTATAAGAGGAGGCTTAAGGGTCAGTTGGAGACACACCAAGATTGATCAGTCAGTTCGATTTTCTGGAGTGGGGTTTGCTGAGAAAATTCGAACAAGTGATTTGCTGCAGTGAGGGGTAGTGAGTACATAGCAGAGAGGCAGAGATAGTGCCTGAGGGTCAGCGCAGTGACTGAAGAGGCTAATGCAGAGGTAGCCAGAGCTACACAGAGGTAGCGGGAGCCACACAGAGGCAGCTAGAGACTGCGCAGAGGCTGAGGGGCCTGCTTGGGTGATGCAGAAGCCCAGAGAGATGACGTAGAGAGGCAGAAGGCTGACGCAGAGGGTTCAGGAGTGACGTTGTGGCTAGCAGGGCTAACGCAGAGCCTTGGAGAAGCGCTAGAAGGATTTTCGTGGGGCAAACTAGCTGAATATCTGTCTCCAAGAAGAGGTATAACTGCCGTGTAACAATCTCTGTTGGGTGAGCCAGTTCGACACCCTAATTGTACTCAAGAAATTTGCATAATAATAAAACCGTCACAATTGCTGCACCAGTTTTCCCGCATTGGGTCTTTATGGGGACAGTTGTCCAAAAATAACGGTGTCCCTTGTGTGTTTGTCTAGTATTTCAGTTGCTGATCTGTATGTGAGTTAAGGCTGCATTTGTGTTTATTTTCAGTATTTATATGTATAAATAACTTGTTAATGGAATAAACAAGTAGGTGAAATAAACTAGATAATGCAGTAGGGATTTCTAATGGGTAACATTTAGAAATTTCAACATTTTTGTGGACACGACGATGGTTGGTGGTGAGCAAAGCATGTAAGCTTTGGCTGCTTGTTCTCGTGGAAATGATTGAAGGCTTGCCACGACCACTAAAAAATGCCTCGCTAATTGGTAGTGATATTCAACATCTTTGCCAAATCTGCGATGCCAAGAATGTGCTGCCGATGCGCATGGAAATTTAGTTGTGGATGATAAATATAGCATGGAGGTTCAAAAGGGTAGATAATGAGAGGTAAGCCCTCGTATCAAGGCGAGGTGGGTTCCCACGCCAATATTACCTTGTTATGCTCAATGGCGTTCCCTTCTTTACCTATTGCATCCATTGAACCACAGTTTTCCTCACAAACTTGTGTTTGAAACGCATTGCTTTGCAATTAATATTCTTGCTGGCCTGAAGAATATTTGTAGGGTGGTTGTCGAAAATTGTTGAGTTTGTTTTTTAACTATTTTCTCCGAATAATTGTGATGCCTGCTAGGTTTTCCATTTTGTGTTTGTGCATAAAGGCTAAGGGTTTCTCAGATCTCAGACCATGGGCGATGCTTCTATTCAAGGAATTTGCGGAAAGGTTTGTAAATATGCTTATGCTTTATCCACTTCTTGTCCTGGCAGCGATTCTCATGGTGTCCTTTTGCCCTGGTTTTGATTCCCATGATTGCAGTGAGTAGGAGGGATGCATTATGGTGAGTTTCCCATTGCGTTTTAAGTGGTAATATTGCGTTGGCATCAGTGAAGGAGAAGAGACTTCAAGATATGAATTAGAACCTGCAGATCAAGGGGCATTCCAAGTTTGAGTGGTAGTTGCATGAGTGCGAGAATATGGAAAACCTCAAGGCCTTTGGGAATGAGACGGGCTTGCTCTACGAGCTCAGTTTGATGGGAATGGATTGGTTCCCATGAACACTAAATGAAGATGCTGGTTATGATGAAAAAGGTACAGGGTCTGGAGTGGGTGAAGAAGAAAAAGTCACAAAGTATTTGACGAAATGCGTCAATGAAATGATTTACAGAGTAAGAGTTGAGTGAAATTGTGCCAATGTTGAAAGGAACGAGTTAGAGCATCTCATGTAGAAAAAAAAGAGCCCATAGACTCGTTGAGGAGCCTGCAAACTCTAAGAGGATAATGTTGCACAAAGATCCATGTGCAAAGATGAGCGATGAGAAATAACTGCGATGCATGCAGGGTCAAGCCACTAGAAGCCATCGGTGCAGAGTGGGCATGCTTGAAGATTATAGCTGGAGAGATAGCGGTTTTGACAAGGTGAGATGTAGCCATGGAAGCCAGATGTGGAGAGTAGTGCACTACATGTGGCGAAATGGCTGTGTGTCTTAGGATAGCAACAATGAAAAAAATTAATGGAGTTGAAAAATTTCATGTAAATGGGCATATGATTGTAAGACTTGGTAAGGCATGCGTACCCCTGGTAAATCGCTAGTAAAGTCTGGATGTAGACCTAGGTGATATTGTGACACATATGGTCATATGATGAAGCATGTTAAGCTAGGACAACATGTGAGATTCTCAAATACCCTGATGTTGACGAGGTAGGGCTTGGAGGTGAGCGGTGCTGGCTCACTTGGCCAGCTTGGCTAAATTTGGTCAAGGAAAACCCAAAGTCAAGTTTAAAGGGAGGATTGTTAGATAAACTTGACCCAGTGGTGGAGTTGAAGTTGTGTCAACAATTGTGGTTTTGGGCACTTGGTATTGGTGACTCATGGTATTACATGTAGTTGAAGCCATTAAAAGGCTTGGGAATTCTCCATTGTATAGTGTCAGAGTAGAGCAATGAAGGCTCACCTGGTCAAGGCCAAGATATTGGCTGGCTTGGTTGTGTTTTAGCCAAGGACAATAATAGATCTATCATCTATTGTTGGTTGGTTTTTCTCCAATTGGGGTTTTCTAGGGTAAATCATGGTTTACATGGTTTGAATGTCTTGTTGCTATGTGTGTGCTCATTATACTTATTTTTCTCATATTCTCTGAAAGAGTAACACTGATGCCCTGCTTCTAGATGGTAGGCCTCTTTGACTGAGAAGGTGTCTCTTGAACCATAGCCCATCTCAGTTTATCCTCGTGCCCGGAGAATGGAGTTTTCCGCAATTGTAGGTTCTGCCAAAATCACTGCCAGATTTCTTCGTCGGGTTTTGGATTCCACACTTTGGGCCTCTGCCATTGGCGCCATTTCCGTTCGGGTTGAACCCTATCCAGTAGTCTGCTAAAACTCTGCTGCTCAAAACTTTGAAATTATAGAGTTCAAACCATGCCACTACTGTACGGGTTTTGAGGGGATTTTTCCTTTATCGGATCTCTCCAGACACAGATTTTTCAATAAAAAGGTTGAATTCCTTATAAGGATAAAACATAGCACATCTGTTGAAGAAATCAAGAATTTTGTAAAACGTAAAAAAAATTAGTGAATGCCTGATTGTCTAATTCCATCATCAGATCTATTTCTGTTGAATTCCTTCACATGGTTAGTGCAAATGAAAATATTACAAAGGGAACTTAACTCAGCCTAATGTCACTCCTTTCTGCCAGTGGTTCACTAAACACTTTAGTCCCTCTTATCAGGGTCAAATAAAACATCGTAATTCCTTGTGAGGAAACTAGTCTCCCAACATGAAGAGGCCACAATAAATGTTAAATCCAAAGTAACACAATGATTTCCAAAGTAACAGTTTGTTGTTTAACAACGTAAACATATTGTGCGTTTCAGTGGGGGCCACATTTGGATTAAAGCCCTTCATACTAATATTGTTTTTGAAAGAATGCTTCTTAAATCAACAACGAAATACATATTGCATAGTCCAAACCGGCTCACATCCCTTTAAAGAACAGCAGGAAGGTTCTTGAAATAGCTTGATGACAAGGATCACAAATCTCAGCATGTTAATATTGTTACACTGCTAAGTGCTAACATTATCAAAGCGTTTTTTTTACACATAGGATTTGTTTTATATCCAAAGTTCTCATATCATGTGCATAAACCCAAAGCATTAAAGTAAATTAAAATATTTATCACTAAACTCTACTTTATTGAATAATTTGGAATGAAGGATCCTCTTATACTCGGAGTTTCTAGTTGTAAGCTCCATCTCATTTTCAATTTAATTGGTTACATTGCTAGATATGGTTTAAACTTTAAAGAATGGAAGATTAGTTAGAAGTTGAAAATGTATGCCAATTTGATTTTCTTATGCAAAATATCTTGACAGGCAATGAGAGTAGACTCCTTGAGACCGAGAAAGAGAAATAAAGAGGATTATTTAATCTGCTTGTAGTATATATCCTTGTTTCTCCAATTCTTTTATTATTTAAATTTATTCAATATTATCCTTTATGGAGCTGATATTTGTTTTTGGTGAAGAATTAGAGAGCTGCAGATTGGAAGAAGGCAGAAACATATAAAAAAAATCGTGAAATATTTGAAGGAAAGGTTGAGGGATCAAACAGTGGAGGTGTGCTAGTGCGTTTTCACTCCTTACAAGGCTTTTTACCTTATTCTCAGATGAGTCCTTCTCATTTGATAAAAGGTACACCGTTTATGTACATTTGTTTCGTGGTAATCTGCATTCATTTTCTGATTTTACATTTATCTTGTTACTAAAGTGACCTTGGCCTAGTTAAGAATGCAGCACGCTTTCAATGGCACACCAAAGAATTAAAATATTGAAAAGCTACTACCTTAGATTAGAACTTAGAAGGTCAATCTGTGTAAAGTTCTCTAGGAACATATTCTTTAAAATTAAAGATGTTGGTTTGACATTAATGGTTATCCCTCTTTATGTAAACGTTCTTTGCCAATAGAGCTGGAAAATAATAACTGAATTAATTAAAAATGTGACATAAGAAGTTTGAAAGTCAATCTGTTCTAAAATGTAAGCTTTTGAGTTATTATGAAAGTGTTTAACTTTACACCATGTTTGGGGGTGCTTTATGAGATTTGGGGTACAAGGTGTATGTCTAAGATGGATTCACACATAGGAGATGGCCCATGATGGATTTTCACATTGGAGATAGCTTGCTCAGTGGTTTCTTGACTTCAGTGGATGCTTGCTTGGCATTCTTCCCTAGGCATTGGAGTTCTCTTGATAGCTTGGTTCATGTTAGCAACATGGAGAGCTTCGCTTTCTTGGAGAACACCTTGACTTAGGAGTGTCGTGCATCTTGGAGGAGGGCATTAGCCACTAGATAGCATGGGATAGCTTGGATTCCTATATGGAGTCTTGGAGTTAGCCTGGGGACATCAAGTTGCAATAGTGTTTTCATGCGAGGGGAGTGAACCCAATGAGTACATGGCTTAGGAGGAGTAAAATGTGAAAAATCCTTGAACTGCAACAATTGGATATTATTCTCCTAACTTTAACAATTTATTTGTCTTCTGTAATTATTATTACAACAAATAGCGAATAATTCACACTTAAATTCTTCACAATAAAATTACGCTGCAGAAATATAAAAACTGGAACTAAGAAATAGATGCACACACAATAAAAATAGACACCATTATTTTTGGACGAAAGTCCTTGGAAAAACCCCAAAGGGAGAACCAATGCAACAAATGAGGGTTTTATTATTATGCATCAAAAATAGAGAATTACAGCTGGATGCCTAATTAGAAATCCTCCGACAATTTATCTCAACTGGAAATAGACTAGAGATCCAAGATCTCCTCTGCAAATCAACTCGACCTCCTCTGGTTTGCTCACGCTTCTTCCTGACACTTGCACTGGCTGCCTGAAATGTGCACTGCTGGCTTAGGGAAATTCGTACAGCTTGGAAACTGCTTCTAGGTGATCCATCCTGCCTCTTTTTGCCTCTGGAAACCACTCGCTTTACCTTTCGAACCTTGATCTGGCCTTCTACAACTGAAACAAGCCGATTTTGGCAATTCACATTGACAATCTGGGCAACTTTCACTGCTCTATACGACCTCTTCTACAGATAAATTTGACCTCCCTTTCTGGACTCTGGAAAACCTCTTGAGAATTTCTCTGCAAATTCTTATTGCTACAAACACTTGCTGCTATCTCTCCCTTGGCTCAAACTGCACCCTACTGAATACTATGAATTGGGTAATTCAAACTGCCTTGCTCACTTGATGTTCGATGTGTCTTCTCCAAGCCCCTTCGACTTGCTCTTATAATCTCTCGCTAGAGCATCAATGACCAAGATCTAATCATGATTGATGGCTCAAATCATCTTAGACTCTGTCAAGTCAATTTTCTAGAAGGTTCTAGAGCAAAATTGATTTCCCCAATTTATACCCATTAATTAATCAATTTTCCTAAGTTATACTTAAGAACTTTTTAATTATTGATCAATTAATTTAATTGAGAGGTTTCTAAGTGTTTTCTCTCGAAACCTTTTTTGGGTTTTGGAGTTCCCGTGTTCCTTAGCCTCTTTGACATTGTAGAGACTAACACACCTATTCGATGCTACCATATCCATCAAAAACTAATGTGAATATAGTCCATATGGGCTTGTGATGGAGCGGGGTGGACACACCTTGTGTAGTTACATCATCTTGGAGACCTTATTGTGTATGACATCACCTTGGAGCTTGACATGTGTAACCTTGGAGTGTAACTCTTCACTTGTGTGAGCCTACATCCATGTAGCACGAACCTTATAAGACCCACGAGTACCTGCGGGTCTTGATGAGTTTTACAGCGAGACGAGTCACTCGCATAGAACCCACGATTCTTACCCATACCCGTGAAGACCCGCATTAAACTCACATTGAACCCGCATAAGACCCGTGAAGATCCTCAAATTCGACTTTTTTATTTTTATTTTCATATATATATATTATTTTTTTTTTTGCCGAGTCTTATATGGGTCACCGAGTCAATAGGAAGACAAGTCTTATACGAGTATGAGTCATGCAACACTGGCCTATATGTGTTTATTGTAGGTTGCTTGTAAGGGCATGGCCTCCTTTACAACTCATATATAGAGGAAGGAGAGAGTCTTTTCATCATCATCATCATTGTACTCTTCTCTTTGTATTTGTCTTCTTGGAGTGATTCACCAGGGTTCAGGAGGAAACCTTAGGAGAAGTTATACGTGGGAGGAGGATGTCTTTGTTGGAGATTGCTCTTGTGACTAAAGTTTGCTCTTATGAAGAAGATGATGTTGGAAATGATGATCACTCATATTTATCGTATTATATAGCTCTTTACGCTTATCATTCTTGTGTTAGAGATGTGATCAAGTAGAGTGCAAGAGTCATCTTTTCTCTCCGAGATCTTCATTTGTACTTGGTATCTCTCTCTCTTTTGGAGTTGCTAGGGTTTCATGATCTTCTTGGAGCATCTTGAAGTTTAGGGTTGTGGTTTCATCCCTTGTAGGTTTGAGATTAGGGTTTTGAAATGAAGCCCAAGTGTATTTGGTGAATAAGAAGAAGAAGAGAAGATGTCTTGACTTGGAGGACTTGTTTGAGTGATTCACGGATTGGAGCTTTTTGGTTGAACTAGGCTTTTCCTAGCTTTTCCTAGCTAGGGTTTTGGAGAGCTAGTGGATTGTACTAGCCTTGTGATAAGGCTATGTTATGCACAACTACTTCATCTTACGCATATTAATGAATTTTTCAGCTATCTGTTCTTGTGTAAATTGTAGATTTGATTTCCGACTGTCAATGTTCTTCATGATTTGTTATTTACAGCTATATGTCATGCTTATTTAACACAAGTAAAGGGAAATTAAGTGACTTAACATCATATTTGAAGAAATTAAGGGCTGTTTTAGTGCCGTTGTTGCTGCTATAAAAGAGAGTTTTCTGGTATGGTTAATGATTGATAAGATTGCTCTAAAGGGCTGAAACTTATCAAAACACTTTGATATCTTTTCTCCTTGGGTTGCCTATAAGATTGGGTTGTTTTTTTTAATAACAAGAATGGATATGTTTGTATTAGAAAATTATTGCAGCTGCACTGATTAGCACAATAATACATATAGGAGAGGACTGTCCGACAAAACATTTTGTGATGTCTTTGAAATTTGAATTTGATAATCTATGACAACAAAATTGTCCTTTGTAGAGGATTTTTGTGAGCTATTACAAGCATATATTAGAACAAAGACTCCTAAAATCAAGTAACTTCAAAAGATGCTGAATGATGTTGAATAAACACATGTTGGCTACATGCTTTCTCTTGGTTCCCTTTATTAGTCATGGATTTTGATCCACATTCAACATTTCCACATCCCCTTCCTGTTTTTGAACTATCTCCTCTTCCTTAACCTTTGTAGATTCAATAGACAACCTAGCAATTGAATGAGATGTGGAATTGATTCTTACTAGACCAACAACCAGATGTTTGCTGAGAATTATAGCCTGGATAGAAACTTCCGCACATGTTAATGCGAATAGTAGTTTGAGGCATTTTTTAAAAAGAATTTCTATTTTTGGAAAAGTAAATTTATTTTTGTAATTCACTTGAGTAAAAAAGAGTGAAAGTCTTATATTTAGGAGTTGAGTCTAAAATTGTATCTCCTGTATGACTTGGACTAGGAGAAATCTTTAAAATAGATTCTCTACTAAAAGTATAAAGACCGGGAAAGGTAGAGGCTCTCAACAAACATGAGCAGTTGAGTAGGTTGAGTGAGAGAGGGAGGGAGATAGAGCAGACGAGCAGACAACTAGGAAAGAGGCGTTTCTGGGTAGTGCACGGTCTCATACAACATATGGAATAGTTCTGTATGGTTGTATAGACTGATTCGGTCAGACATATAGAATCGTTACAGCAGTGTCGTACAACTATTGTACTATCCATATGGCAGGGCTGTACAATAGAGAATTGCTGTTTTTTGTTTTTTAGGAGATGTACCTCTCAAGCAGCCTATAGAAGCTCGAGTTTAGAGTGATTTTGATAACTGTGCAGTGCTGTTTTTTGGGCAGCATGTGGAGTTTTCCTTGTAAGTTTTTCAAAGGGATGAAAAGCTGATTTTAAGGACTCATTACCTATGTGTGTGTGATTTTTTTTTATGCTTTTGCTATTTAATTTATAGCTATTGTGTGTTTGATGCTATGGTCGGAAATTTAATTTCAGCATTAATTAAATTCAGCAATCTATTTGTTTGATTTTAGTTGCCCAAGGTTTGAAATTTTCACATGGTATTGGAGCTTGATATTGTTACCCACCAAAAAGTGGGTAACCCATTAGGAGAATTTTTTTCCTTCTTTGGAAAATTGGCCAAGCAACAACCCTATATTTGATTAGTACATGATGATATGCTATGATCCTCCATCATTTGCACCTGTGAGATTCCTCTCACCATTTGGTATTCCTCTTGAAGGAAGGTGGGTCTTCATTCAGCAAGTACTTTAACCATCTTGCAATCATGTGCCTTTACTTAATGTTTTGGGCATTTTAACACGGATTAAGGGGTGATATGGATGATTGATCAATCTTGACTGTAAACCTGTTTTCTCAATTTACTAGGAGGGTTAGTTCTTTTAATCCTAGTCCAGTGGGACCTCCTCTGAGGCCTTATAGGAGGGTCACTACTTTGAAAACTTGGATTGAAGTAGTGTGTCCATAATTTTCCATACTAACCACTTTCTACCATTCCCCAAATTTCATCTCCATTCTTCGGGCTTGTGTTCATTGGTTCATTAAGATTGGCATCCTCTTATCCTCATCCTTGAGTCCGGGCCGTAAACTTTGCCTTGGAGGTTGATGCAATTAAGAACGATAAAAGCATGAATTGGCCATAGGAAAAAAAAAGAAAAGTTATAATGCAAAAGATGACCAAGACATTAATTAGTGTGTGGGCAAAAGCCTAGCATGACCTCAACCCCCCTCATTAGCCATCACCCAGTTCCTTGAGCACTTGATGCTCCATCACATAATAAAGGAGCTCTTGCATGTCCCAACCTTGATGAGTGATAAACTGACTCATCATTAAGGGGTTAATAAATACTAAATCATTAAAATCAAGCTTGGGCTTCTAAGCTATGCTCCAAATCAAAGAATTATAAAAAAGAAGTAAAAGGCACACCAAAGGGGTGGAAAAAGCTGGCCGAGGAAAGGGGTAACTCATGCCTCCATGATTACTCCCTCCTTACATCTATGCATTAAGGATGATGGACCTAGGACATGTTACCACAAAATCTAGCAGGCATTGGAGAGGGGAACCCTATAAGACAAAGAGCTAGACTAAGTGTTAACAATGGGACAATAGCCCACTGTCACCATAGCCAAGGTCCCCTGCTCTTTACGGACTTTCATCGATGGGAGGAGTCTCAGTAAGTAGTGATCAACTCTGATAGGTATTCTATGGTTTAAGGTGCAAGGTGATGGACTAGGACCTCTCAAGGAATGCTCAAAGTTATGATATTAGGCTTTAAAAGGCACTTCGCTTCCTATAAGAGACCTAAATTGGATTGCACAAGACCTAGGGTTTTGTGAATTTGAGTGGATGAAGGTACTCCCAAGATCAAGGAAATAAGGAGAAAGGGCTTCTTATGGTTTACTTCACCATGTACTAAAAGCTCATACAACCCTCAAAGAAGTCCCTAAGTTAAGGAAAACTAGCAAGGGTTTCCCTCCTAGGGCAACACCTAGGGCACATAATTTTATGGAGAAAAATCGAGTGGATGCCCACCAAACTTGGAGAATAGGTAGCTTAGACCCGAAGCTTGATGCTTAGGCTTTCGACTTCCCATAAAACCTCTCCCTAAGCAATTCGCTCTTAAGCCCCAGTTAGCTGTCCTATCTTAAGAGGAACAAAATTTTGGATTAGTGCCTTGTTCTTTGGACATATGGAATCTTAGGAAGTTCAGGATGAGCTAAATCGTCTCTAAGGAGGCTAAAAATTGATGCCCTAGGTACCAATTCCCAACATTTACCCACATTCAAAGATAATGGAGTTTGATGGAGAGTTCAAAGATTCCTTGACTAGGAACATTCATTACATGTTATACTATGAATTGCATATGCAATACTCAACTAGAAAGCCTTTCAAAATTAATTTTCAATAATTACGACACAATTACCACATTCTGGAAGTAGCAATTCCATACATTAAACAGTTTCAAGAGAAAAATTTCATCAACTTAAAGCATTTACAAGATAACATGCAATATATCCATCTATAATCCAAGAAATAGCTCCAAATACAAGATCGAATTAGATTCCAAACATTGAAATGCATCTAAAAGATCTCCAGTAGCCAAAAGGAACAAGTGCGAGTTCTCAAGAAGTTGAATTCCAAGTGTGATGATGATGAGAGCCTAATTGAGGTCTCTCATATTTATACCTGTCCAATCAAGTCTAAGTTAGCATAAAAGCCCCTCTTAGTTGTCAAATGATGGGCAAAAACTAATTTAGGTTACAAGCCAACCTCATAGCCAATGTTAAAACATAAGAAAACACCCACAAGAGGGCTGAAATGATGATATCATCCATGCGTGAGTCTCTTGGAGGCATGCGTTGAGCTCTCTTGGTGCCAAGTTGAGTGAAGAGGGCTCCCATGATCATATTCTAGGGGTTGGCCCCCAGATCTCCACAAAAATCATCACGTGGACCCCAGTTTTGTGTTTGAGGCACAAAATGGGTTTCATGGGTCTCCTGGTGATCAAATAGCCCAATTTTGCTCCATCACTAAGGGCTCAGAGTATGGTACTAGTGTTGAAATGTGTAACTAGGTTCAGTCTTCATAAATATGAAATATACTTTTGATGCTTGTATATTGTAAAAAGAAAGAAAAATTTTTATTTTTATTTTTGTAGCATGTGTTCATGCTCAAGGTCATTTTATTTAGAGGTCAATCACCCTTTGAGTGCTTCTAGGGTTTGTCCTAGTGTCAAGAAGTTAATGAATTCATTGTCATATGAAGAAGATCCCATTGGGCACATTGTTACATGCCAAAAGAATTATTTTTGTATTTAAAAGTGTCACAATACCCTCCAAGGCCAAGTCGACTTGACAGTTAAGAACTCAACCTCATTATGGCATGTCGTTCTCCCTAGAAACCTATATATAGGAGGGAACTCAACCTCGTATGGACACTCACTCACTTCTCATCATCTAAGCGAAGGAGAAGTAGAAGAAAGGCAAGCAAAGAAGATAGAAGGACGAAGGACAAATTTCTTGGGTTATTTCTTTCTCTCTCTCTCACATGTGCAAAAGGAGGGCTAGGGTTTTGTAGCTGCAAGTTCGAAGTTTTGGAAGTTGCAGAAAGAAGGTCGAAGAAGGAACTCTTAGGTCACCTACAAGCCCTAAAAGGAGAAGGAACCCAAGCGAAGGTCAAAGGAAGCCTTAGAAGCCTTGAAATTTCTCACATGTGTGGAAGCGGTAACTGTTGCAGGGGCCGAAAATTTCAAATCTGCAGTGGAGGCCGAAATTCTGTAACTGGGGGTCAAAGTTGTGCAGCTGGAAGAGATTTGACTGGGTTTGATTTGGAGAAAAGAAGCACATCATTAAGAAGGTTTGGCTTGGTCTTTGTCTAGAGGTCTTGGAATCCGTCATTTGAAGAATCTATAAGAAGAGAAGGGACTTGTGGGTTGTCCTCTCAAGTGGAGAGGTTTTGTCCATGGCTTGCAGCCTACATTCTAAGTTCTTGTGTATTGTTGATCTTCTTATTTTGGTAGCTGTTTGATGATAAGAACAACAACATAATAAGAGAAGAAGCTAATAAGTAAGAAAAGTAAAAATACATCACAAGCAGTTATCAACTATAAGAGAAACCATCCTAATTGTAGCCCTCTAGATTTCTCAACATGGTATTAGAGCTAAGGTTGATTAAGGGCATGATGAAGATCACTACATCGTTGAAGAATTCATTGAAACAATTTTCTATGGTAGCAAGTCATTTCAAGCAAGGCATCAAAGCATTTTGGAATCTCCTATTGTCTCTCAAGAATCGTATGACCAAGACTTCTACAAAGGACAAAGGGTTATTCTCAACACTTACAAGTATGTTTGAAGACATATGACAGGAGAGCACAAACAACTCAAGACCTTATCAAGAGGAATTGGATCAACCTTGCTGGAGCAAGAAAATGGAGGAAACATTCATCTCAACAACATTCTATTCGTTTCAGGTTTGCAAAAGAATTTACTTTCTATTTCATGTCTAGAAGATAAGGGAGATAGAGTCGCTTTCATAGATGGAAAGGTTGTGGTATGGGATAAAGACTCTAGGATCAACAATGCAAAAGTCATTGGGATTCATGAAGGAAAACTTTACTGGTTGTTGACACTTCTCTCTCAAGCATTGGTTCACATTGAAGTAAAGTCCATGTGAATTTTGGCATTGAAGGATTGGACACCTTCACTACAAAATATTACCAGCTCTAAATTCTATGGTGAACGACATCCTTGAACTCAAGGAGGAACATGAAGGAGTGTGCATTAGGGAAAAATGTTAAGAAACCATTTGGAAGCAGTGCTTCAAGATCAAAAGAAACCCTGGATCTCATTCACTCTGATGTTTCTGCTCCTATGTCTACAAAGTCTCTTGGAGGTCATCTATATTATGTAACGTTCATTGATGACCACTCAAGGAAAACTTGGATCTATTTGCTGAAGTCCAAGGATGAAGTATTCGAAAAATTTCAAGAATTCAAAGCAGAGGTAGAAAATATTATAGAAAGAAGGATAAAGATACTAAGATCTGATAATTGAGAACAATAAACTTCAAAGGAGCTCATAGCCTTCTGTAAGGAGGCTGGAATTAAGAGGGAGCTAATAGTTCCTTATAATCTAGAGCAAAATGGAGTAGCATAACGAAATAATCACTCGATTGAGGAGAGTGTTAGGGCCATGTTACATGATTAAGACTTGCCTAAATTTATGTGGGGTGAAGCAACAAAAAGTGTTGTCTGCATTCAAAATCAAAGTCCTTACAGATCACTAGACAACATGACTCCTGAAGAAGCATTCATTGGGAAGAAACCAAGTGTAGACCATCTTCGAATATTTGGTTGTCCTGTCTACATTCACATTCCGAAAGATAAGAGAAAGAAGTTGGATCCTACAAGTATGAAGGGAATATTTGTTGGCTATAGTAACACTTCATTGGCATATAGGATCTACACAAAGGAAGGGCACCGAATAGAAGTAAGCCGAGATATGATCTTTGATGAAAGTCTTGCATTCAAGAAATCTAAGGATCTCCTGATTGATTGATGATGAAGAACTTCCAATATTTGAAGAATGCATTAGGGAGGAAGAGGATTCAAATCTTGAAGAAGTAGGTTCCAGTAAACCTGTGCAACAAGTCATCATCCCTGAAAGTAGAAAAAGGCCTAATTGGTTGAAGTCTACTCTTCTAGATGCGAAAGGACATGGAGCATCCAAAGGTACGTTCAGGGAAAGTAAGAAGCTCAAAAGATATTTAGGGTATGCAGCCTATATGACAAAATTAATCGTGGCAGAACCATCCACCTTTGAAGATGATGTCAAACATCAAGAATGGAAAGATGCTATGAATGAAGAATATCAATCGATAATGAAGAATGGAGTTTGGGAAATCGTTCCTAAGCCTTAAGAAAAATCCGTGGTAACTTCCAAGTGGCTCTACAAGATTAAACACGCAACAAATGGAAGTATTGATAAATATAAGGCAAGATTTGTGGCTAGAGGTTTTACCCAACAAGAAGGCATTGATTATGAAGAGACATTTTCACCTACAACTAGGTATACAACAATACGATCGTTGGTATCTTTGGCAACATCAATGGGATGGAACATCCATCAAATAGATGTCAAGAAAACATTCCTGAATGGTACTATCGATGAAGAAATCTATATAGAACAACCATTGGGATTTGAAATGAATGATAGAGAGACTAATGTCTGCAGGCTATAAAAGGCACTTTATGGCCTTAAGCAAGCTCCAAGGGTTTGGTATGCTAGAATGGACACATATTTGCAAAGATTGGGCTTCTCGAAAAGTTCTGCTGATCCGAATCTCTATATCAAAGTTGTGAAGAATGAACCCGTAATCGTTCTTCTATATGTGGATGATCTTCTCATGAAAGGTGTGGGGGGTCGTATTCAAGCATGTAAGAAGTAATTGGCAACAAAATTTGATATGAGGGATCTAGGGCTAATGCACTAATATTTGGGGTTTGAAGTTTGGCAAGGACCTGATGAGATATATCTAGGTCAAGGAAAATATGTGATTGATGTGAAAATTCGATTACCCGAATCACCACTTCGACAACCGATTAAGTTCATCCTATTTGTTAATTACTGAATAAATTATTTATTGTTTCCTACAGTAAACACCGAAACTAATACATTGCAGTCTTCACCAATTAAATTATAAGCGGAAACAAGAATCTGAGCAAGAAATAAATACATAGCACATTACATTGTTGTTTTTGGAAAAATGTTCCCGGAAAAACCCAATGGGGGAAAACCGGTGCAACAGCTGAGGGTTTATATTATTAAGCAGTAGTTTTCTGAATACAATCTCTGGATGCCTTGCTAGCTATCCAGTACAAAGAATATCACTGACAGAAGATTAGTGAGAAATACCTCACACAATCATTGGCAATCCTGACTAATCCAGCCACAAAATGGCTAGCTCCTTGCTACCTCTACGCAGTCACTGCATAGGTCCAACGTCACAGCTCCTAGGGACAACGTCACCCCTTTTGCTGATTGATTTGCCTCTCTGAGATTTTGATTATGTCCTCTCGGTCTCACACCCCAGCTTCCGGCTTCAGAAATCGATCTTTCCAGCGAAAATACAGATCTCCTCAAGGCTCTACACTACCTATGCGTCAGCCTACGATGGCCAGCGTAACCTCTGTGCTGCCTTTTCCAGATCTCTCTCTGCCTCCTTTGCTGAGTATTCCTGGCTCAGGAGAAATCTCCAACCAGAACTATCCCTGCCCCTCACTGCAAGAAATCACTTCGAATTTCTTTGGCAACTGCTGCACTGCTCACTTCAGAAATTCGATCTCCGATCTCCCACTTGATGTGTTTTCCAAATGCCCATCAAGCATCCTCTTATAATTCTTCTGTTGAGAACCAATGACCCAGATTAGATTTTAATCAATGGCTCAGATCATTTTGGCTTGATCCTCGTCTTCTTCTAGAAGTTTCACCGACGGTTAGATTAATACCCTTTAATTATTTTAATTTCCTAAGTTTAGACTTAGGCACCCATTAAAAATAATTAATTATTTTAATAAAACTATCTCTAGGTGGAATTTCCCAAAACGATTTCTGGGTATTGTGGAATACATGCGTCCAAGCCTCCCTGCAAATTTTGAGGCTTAGAGCACATCCGATGCTACCAGAAATCAACACTCCCTCTAAGCAATGAATGTGCTCTAGTAATGCAACATGCTGAAGCATCACTCTAATTTTGAAACATCTCCCTCTACGCTGCTGATGTTTGACATCACTGCCCATCAACTACTGCGCAAATGTTGCACCTATACTACTGCTGGCCTGCCACTCCCAACACTGCATCTGTACTGCAACTCCCTCTTAAATTCTGCATCTATGCTGCTGCTGGCACTGCCACTGCCAACACTGCATCTGCATTGCGACCTTCTCCAACTGCTACTGCTACTGCGTTAGCAACGGAAAAGCATCCAAAATTATTGAATAGCTGTTCAACATGATGCATCAGTCGCTGGAGTTCTCACTGCTGCTAATTTCTGCGTTGACCCTCTGAAGCCTCTACGCTGCTGCTAACTCTGCTCTGTGCCAACTGCATTGTTGCCAACTCTAGCTCTGTGCTGCTCGGTCTTTGGCGCTCCTAGCCACTGCAACTATCACTCCGACATTCCTCTGCATCAACTGACATTGGTTCATCCCGCTACTTCTAATCTGGGCTCCCGTAGCAAGGTATTGATTTAAGAGGTGGACTCCTCAATGTAGTATACCTAGGGGGGATAATATGGGGTACAAAGGGAGGTACCCAATGGAATAATAATGGGATGGGCAATAGTAATAAATAAGGTGGTTAACCCGTATCATGTAAAGGACTACAAGTAGTTAGCAATAATGTAATAAGCCCATGGTATTAGATAGATGGTATTGAAGGAACCATGGTAATGGCCCATGGTATTGTATGTATGCGGCCTATATAGAGGCTAGAGACTCCACATTGAGAGATGTCAAGGAATATTGTATGAACAGGCATATGGCTTGTGGAGTGTTCTCCTTCCTTAAGGAGTGAATGTATGGTGTTGCCCTACCTTAAGGGTTTGATCAATAAAGTGAATCATTTATCTATATTCAGATCTTGTTATTTATTGGGTTATTTCTATTATCTTATATTTTTGGATCAGATCCATAACAAGTGGTATCAGATCTATAACAAGTGGTATCAGAGCACTTTCTTGGGCAAAGTGGCGAATTTTTATTTTTATTTTTGCAGGGATTTTTTGGGCGGCGAGTTTGCAGATCAGATCTGTACGTTCTGGTGAAAAATCTGCAAAATATAATTGCAGATTTGGATTCTTTATGAAAAATACCCAAGTTCAAAAAAAAAATCGGCCGAATCAGAGTCTGGATGAGGGAGATATTGATGATTTAAAAATCAGTTGGGTTGCAGACATTTTTCGGGTCGGCGGGTTTGTGGCGCAGATCTATACATTTTGGTGCACAATCTGAAGAATCTAATTGTAGATCTGGATTGTTTGTGAAAAATACCCAAGTTTAAAAAAAAAATCAGTCGAATTGGAGTCCGAATGAGGGAGATATCGCTGATTTAAAATCAGCTCTTTTTTTAGATATTTTTTGTGATGGCGGGAGAGTTGCAGCGTGGATCTAAAATTCCAGTGCCTAGATCTATATGCTTACCACATGGGAAGATGCAGAATGGTTGTTCCATTTCCGAAAATAGGTCATAATAGGGATTCTGAGCAATATTGACGGAATTGTGGCCATTTCAAATTTTCGCCAATTTTTTTTGTGATGGCGGGCCTAGATCAGAATTTGAGGGACTTGTATAAATTTGATGGCTCTCATCCAGCCACATGGCTAGCACAAATGGAGAAATATTTCACATTGAATCACATCATAGATGATGCGACTCAGCTGAGTGTGGGAATCATGTACTTGGACCACGAAAGATGGCAATGGTGGCAGTGTCATAAAAAATGCCATCCAAGGACAACTACTTGGCAGATGTTCGCAAAATCTATTTGTGACCACTTTGACCGTAAATCTAATTTTGTGGGTCCTCTTACTAAGCTCACACAGACAGGCACACAACTTAGCAAAGATTTTATTTTTACAGGAAAGAAGGAAACCAAGAAACCTAAAGGGTTATTTTATGCTGGTATCTCCTTGTTGCAAGTTCCTGAATTGATTCAGAAGGAAAAGATCATTGTGTCTATAAATCCTAGTTGCAAGAAAAATCTCATAAATGTCAATTTGGCAAAAAATTGCAAGTGCCAACAAAACACATTGAAAACACACAGGCTAATGATGAGGATGTGCAAGTTTATAAAGATTTGAAGCTTTCGATGGATAAGTATGTGTTGCATTGTGATTTTTACACTTTAGATATGGATAACATGGATGTTGTTTTAGGATATCCTTGGATGGAATCTGTGGGTACTGTCAATATTAATGTGCAGAAAAAATTCTTGAAGCTCTGGTATAAAAAGAAGAAAATTACATTGCAGGATATTTCCATTAAGACCCAAGCAGAGACTATGGAGGCAGAAGCACAAAGCTCTAATGACACTTACACATCAGATGATGAGCCTTTGATGATCGATAATCAAACACAAACAAAGGTTGAAGCAGAAAAGGTTACAGGTACTAATACATCAAATGAGGACTCAGTGGTTGAAGTAATATTGGAAGATAAGAAACAACAGTAAGCACCACAACATGTACTAGATACCACTCAGGATCCACTGTTGGTTAAAACTTTAGCGTATCACCACCCACATCACCCCGCAAGAAAACAACCAACAAGATGGCAACGAATTAGCCACAAAGAAAACAACCCCCACATGATCGATAGAGAGGAGCGACGATCCACCTACTACACATCAACACAGAAGAACCGCCACGGTCAATTTCCATTTCCAGCGAGCAAGGCACCAGCTGGATCGACGATTCACCTTTCTCTTGGATGGCTAGATGCACGTGCATCGTACCAGTGGACTACTCTTTTGAGTAGCTCTTATTATTTGTGTTCTTCCCATGTTTCGAGGACGAAACATGTTAAAGGGGGTGGAATGTAGTATACCTAGGGGGGGTTAATATGGGGTACAAAGGGAGGTACCCAATGGAATAATAATGGGATGGGAAATAGTAATAAATAAGGTGGTTAACCCGTATCATGTAAGGGACCACAAGTAGTTAGCAATAATGTAATAAGCCCATGGTATTAGATAGATGGTATTGAGGGAACCATGGTAATGACCCATGGTATTGTATGTATGAGGCCTATATAGAGGTTAGAGACTCCACATTAAAATATGTCAAGGAATATTGTATGAACAGGCATATGGCTTGTGGAGTGTTCTCCTTCCTTAAGGAGTGAATGTATGGTGTTTCCCTACCTTAAGGGTTTGATCAATAAAGTGAATCATTTATCTATATGCAGATCTTGTTATTTATTGGGTTATTTCTATTATCTTATATTTTTGGATCAGATCCATAACAAGTGGTATCAGAGCTATAACACTCAAGGATCCTACCCATCTGCAGTTCATTCGAACTACAGTGCTAGATCACCCCACCTCTCCCCCAGAGGTATCTGGGTAATCATGGAAAAATATGATCTACTCTTACTGCGGCTGCTACTGCTTTGCTGATGCTTTTGCACTGTTGCTGCAAATACTACAATAATGAATCTGATCTCCCTAGATCCAGAAGTACTAGCTTCCATAGAGTTGCTCCCTTTGAAACTAGACTACTTCTTAGTCTCGATCTCCCTATGGGAAATCTCTCTACTCCCTCTTGGCAACTCACACAATCCTCCTGCACTAGAAACTGCACTATGAAGCTCTTTGTTGGGAATCTCCGAGTTGGAATTGCACCTGCATACTGCAATTGGGCGATTCACATTGCCTGTGTCACTGCAACTAGTTTTGTAACTTTCTTCCGGAAACTGACCGCAATTAGCTATCCAACTGTCATTTGAATGACTAGCTGCGTCTGCTGACACTGTGATCCTCCTGCTACTGATTTTGTTGGGCTCTTGTAGCAAGGATATTGATCTATGTGAGAAAACAGCAGCAACTGGATCTAATTTGCTGCTCTTCCATGGATCCTACCCATTCGGGGTCATCTCTGCAAAAACGTTGAATTGCCTCCTCTCTCCACTGCGCAGCTGCTAGGTTGGCCTACGCATTCCCTGCTGGAGTTAGTAGATTTGCTCCTCGCTACTTCTGCTCAGGAACTGAGAAATAAAACTCCTTGGCTCGAAATTCACTGAGGAAGAAATTCCCTCAAATAGTGTCTCCTTCCTTCTTCTGACGTTTTTCTACCCCAACAACTGTTGCAGAAAACTGCATCTCACAGGAAAACTGCTCTGCACTAAATCTGCTGCTGCGTTGCTCCCTCTGCCATTGACAAATCTCGATCTAGAAATCTTACCTCTCTGTTAACTCACTCAGAGAGAGATCTTCCTTGAGAATCTTGCCCTCCTGGCCTAGACTGTGTAATCCCTCTAGGGATTTGATTTGCTGCCTACGCAGTAATTTGATCTCCCTCCTTCTCTTCGACGCTTGGCTCTTTCGGTCTGCTTTCTTGCTTCACTTGTGCTCTGATACCATGTGAAAATTCGATTACCCGAATCACCACTGCAGCCACTGATTAAGTTCCTCCTATTTGTTAATTACTGAACAAATTATTTACTGTTTCCTACAATAAACACCGAAACTAATACACTGCAGTATTTACCAATTAAATTATAAGAAGAAACAATAATCTCAGCAAGAAAGAAATACACAACACATTACACCGTTGTTTTTGGACAAATTATTGATTTGGGGTAGCATCGGATGTGCTTCAGCCACGAAATTTGGTGGAGAGGTTGGGGCACATGAGATCTCCAATACCCAAAAAGGGTTTGGGCAAATTCTAGATAGATTAGGAGATGTTAAAATAATTAATATTTTTAATGGAGTCCCTAAGTCTAAACTTAGGGAAAATAAAATATTAATGTGTATTAATATGAATCTGTGTTAGAATGGTCCAAAAGACATGGATCTAGCCAAATCTAATCTTAGTCGTTGATTAGAGACTTAATCTCGGCCGTTGAGATGTCAACAGGAAAAGTATAAGAGGAGGCCTGAGGGTCACTTGGAGAATACACCAGAGTGATCAGTCATTCTATTCTCTAGAGTGGGGTTTGCTAAGAGAGATAAAATCAGTGATCGGGAGAGCAGCTGAGGGGCATTGAGTACAGAGAAACAGAGAAGGCAGAGATTGTGCCAAGAGAGTAGTGCAGCAGCCAAGGAGAGTGGCGCAGAGTCAGCAAGGGCTCACGCAGAGATAGCCAAGTGCTGCGCAGAGCACCAGAGAGGCCAGCGTGTCTGACGCAGAGGCCCAGAAAGGCTGGCGCAAGGCTAGTGTGAGACAGAGAGCGGCTGACGCAGTCTAGATTGGGCAGACGCTGGGGTTGCAGAGCGGTTTTGTGCTAAGGCGCTGCCAGAAGGATTTTTCGGGTTTCAGCTAGGAGATTTCTCTCAAACTTTGAGGTATAGCTGCTAAGGAAATTCTCTGTTGGGTAGGCCAGTTTCGACACCTAGATTGTACTCTGATATTGCTTAATAAGAAAACCCTCAGATAGCTGCACCGTTTTCGGGCATTGGGTTTTTCTAGGGACATTGGTCAAAAAATAATGGTGTCATGTGGTGTGTTTGTTCTTGTTTATTTTAGTTGCTGATCTGTAATATGTTGAGTATGCACTAGTGTTTATTTTCAGTATTTACTTTGTAAATAACTTGTTAAAGAAAAATAACAAGTAGGTAGGAATAAATCAGAAAAAGTGCATGAAGGGTTTCTAAACTAAGTAAACTTAGAAACTTCAACACAAATGTCCCCAGAAAAACCCAATGTAGGAAAACTAGGGCAACAACTGAGGGTTTATATTATTAAGAAGTAGTTTTCCGAATACAATCTCTAGATGCCTTGCTGGCTATCCAGTACAGAGAATATCATTCACAAAATATTAGTGAGAAATACCTCACACTATCACTGGCGATCCTGACTGATCCAACAACAGAATGGCTAGTCCCTTGCTGCCTTTGCACAGTCACTGCGTAGGCCCAACGTCACCCCTTCTGCTGATCGATTTGCCTCTCTGAGATTTCAATTCTGTCCTCTCGGTCTCACACCCCGACTTTCGGCTTCAAAAATTGATCTCCCCAGCAAAACTACAGGTCTCCTCAAGGCTCTGCGCTACCTCTGCGTCAGCCTAAGCTGGATAGCGTAGCCTCTCTTAGATCTCTCTCTGCCTCCTTTGCTGAGTATTCCTGGATCACGTGAAATCTCCAACCAGAACTATCCTTGCCCCTCACTACAAGAAATCACTTCGAATTTCTCTCGCAACTGATTCGCTGCTCACTTCAGAAATTCTATCTCTGATCTCCCACTCGATGTGTTTTCCAAATGCCCATCAAGCCTCCTCTTATAATCCTTTTGTTGAGAACCAATGGCCCAGATTAGATTCTAATCAATGGCTCAGATCATTTTCGCTTGATTCTCGTCTTTTTTTAGAAGTTTCATCCATAGTTAGATTAATACTCTTTAATTATTTTAATTTCCTAAGTTTAGACTTAGGCACCCATTAAAAATAATTAATTATTTTGATAAAACCGTCTCCAGGTGGAATCTCCCAAAATGATTACTGGGTATTGTGGAATACATGTGTCCAAGCCTCCCTGCAAATTGTGAGGCTTAGAGAACATCCGATGCTACCATAAATCAACAATTGAGATGCTGAAAAGGTTTGACATGATGGATTGCAAACCTATGACAACCCCTGTGATCACAAATTTGAAGAGGCTGAGAAGTTCCGATTCAAGCCCTGTGGATCCGACAAGGTATAGGCAATTGGTTGGATCTCTTGTGTATTTGGTGAATACCCAACCATACATTTGTTTTGTAGGAATATTCTTAGTCAGTTCCAGGTAGAGCCAAAGCATGACCATCGGATAACAGGGAAGCATATACTAAGATATCTGTGAGGAATAATCCACTACTCCTCGAAATATGATAGAAGGAATGATGTCCACTTGATTGGATATATATATTGTGATTGGGGAGGTAGTGAGATGGATGGGAGAAGCACTACTAGAGGATGTTTTACTTTGGGATCCTCTATGATATCTTGGATGAGTAGAAGGCAAGAATCAATTGCTTTAAGTAGTGCTGAGGCTAAATACATTGCAGCCTGTGAAGTAAGCAAAGAAGCTGTCTAGTTGAAGAAGCTGTTGTCTGACTTATTTGAAGGACCAATGGACCCTATGGTGATACATTATGATAACACCAACTAGATAAGGTTGTTTGAAGACCCTGTGTTTCATGGAAAGACAAAGCACATAAATAACATGTATCATTACATACGAAAGTTGGTGAAAGATGGAGTGTTGTAGCTACAGTATATCTCCACCGATGAGTAGGTAGCTGAAATTTTGACAAAATCTCTTCCTAATAAGAAGCTTGTGTATTTAAGAGACAAGCTTGGATTGGTTAATATATCCTCCCTAGTTGAGAGGGAGAGATAGACACATCATTCTTGTTTTCACTTGCGAAGAAAGAATGGAGGATTGGGTAAGCATCTAGTTTCTGATACTCTTTGAGGATGAGGTAGGGCGTCCATTGGGTAAGAGTAGTCGAAGGGGAAATTCCTTGAGGATGTATTATTCCAAGATAGGAATTGTCCTAAAAGGACATACCCTGTGAACACCCGAGTGGGGTATGTGCCTTGAGAGACAATGATGACGATGTCTATCAGTGATTGATCTCGCCAGCATTGTGCTCTGATCTTGTGGAGAGATAGAGCTGTTAGTCAAGGCCGCGCTATGTGACAATGCTGGTTGGTATGATGTAATGAGATAAGCTGAAATGATAGCTTATGAGATGGCTTACCAATCCGACTCTTCTTATGAGATCTCTTCAGTTTGAGAATGTCCATGTACCATTATGAATACCTCCCTAGTTAAGAGGGAGTGTTGAAATGTGTAACTAGGTTTGGTCTTCATAAATATGAAATGTACTTTTGATTCTTGTATATTGTAAAAAGAAAGAAAAATTATTATTGTTATTTTTGTAGCATGGGTTTCATGCTCAAGGTCATTTTATTTAGAGGTCAAGCACCCATTGAGTGCTTCTAGGGTTTGTCCTAGTGTCAAGAAGTCAATAGAGTCATTGTCATATGAAGAAGACCCTATTGGGCACATTGTAACATGTCAAAAGAATTATTTTTTTATTAAAAAGTGTCAAAATACCTTACAAGACCAAGCTGGCCTGGCAGCTAAGAAGTCGGCCTCGTTAGGGCATGTCGTCCTCCTTGGAAGCCTATATATAGGAGGGAACTCGACCTCGTATGGACACTCACTCATTTCTCATCATCTAAGTGAAGGAGAAGTAGAAGAAAGGCAAGTGAAGAAGGATAGAAAGATGAAGGACAAATTTTTTGGGTTATTTCTCTCTCTCTCTCTAAGATGTGTGAAAAGAAGGCTATGGTTTTGCAGCTACAAGGTCAAAGTTTTGGAAGTTGTAGGAAGAAGGTCGAAGAAGGGACTCTTAGGTCACCTACAAGCCCTAGAAGTAGAAGGAATCCAAGCGAAGGTCAAAGGAAGCCTTGGAAGCCCTGAAATTGCTCACACGTGTGGAAGCAGTGACTGTTGCTGGGAGCAAAAATTTTAGACTTGTAGTGGAGGCCGAAATTCTGTGGCCGGGGGTCGAAGTTGCACAACTGGAAGAGATTTGACTAGGTTTGACTTGGATAGACGAAGCACATCATCAAGAAAGTCTGGCTTGGTCTTAGAAGGGTATTGGTCTTGGTCTAAAGGTCTTGGAATTTTTCATTTGAAGAATCTATAAGAAGAGAAGATATTTGTGGGTTTTCCTCTCAAGTGGAGAGGTTTTGGCCCTGACTTGCAGTCTACATCCTGTGTTCTTGTGTGTTGTTGATCTTCTTGTTTTGGTAGCTGTTTGATGATAATAACAACATAACAATAAGAGAAGAAGCTAATAAGTAAGAAAAGTAAAAATACTCACAAGCAGTTATCAAGTATAAGAGAAATCATCCTAATTGTAGCCGTCTAGATTTCTCAACAGCTAGATCTCCCATCTCTCAAGGGGTGAGACAACCTCATTTGGGCCTCAGATCAATTGCCAAACCATAAGTGCACTACTAAGTCGACTGGGGGCATAATATTCCAAGCACATCATCTCATAATGGTTTGGGGAAAAACAAAGATTGCTGGGGTGTTATAGGTGCCATGGAATGAAGTGATGTTGTGCAAGTAAAAGGAATCCCATGGCTCTCCTCGCTTCACCCGTAGGGTGTCATATGCTCCTCTAGTGGACTCGGGCCCCAGTTAAGTTACCCAACCCATGATGAAAACCACTTGTTAATCACACATAATGTCTAGTGCTGCATCTTCACCATTAGGTACCATTAATCATTAGTGCATCCAAGTGAACCAAGCTTGTTAGTCAAGGGCAAATTTGTTAATTTTCCACTGTTGTTCTATTCTATTTCAATTACTCTAGCCCAATTTACTTATTCAAATTAGCAATCTTTTTAGTAACAATTAATTCTTCCAATAAACAATTCAGTAATTGAAGATAGAACAATAAAAGATAGAACAATAAATGCAATGACAATAGGAGACAATCAACACATCAACGAGACACCAGTTTGGTCAAAGACCAGGGAAAAACCCCACAAGGGGGAAAACCCTTTGAAATTCTTCTTCTATTAGATTGTCTTCAAATGTTCAATAGAGAGTGCAATGAATCCAAATCCATAAACAATATCAAATTCAAACTTTTGACTTGTACAATAAATCCACCAACCAATATCAAAATATGTGCCAATACTCAAATCTGGTCAACTGTTATAAAGTGCAATTCTGAAAAGTCAACAACAGTCAATGTGCCCTAACTAGTCCAAAGTCAATGGTCAAAAAATCCTTCAAGATCTCAGTTAACAACATACAACTTTGGTCTCACTTGTTGGTCAAAGCCAACCCTGCGGCCAAATCTGCAATTTCTTTTGCGGTCAACCCAAGTCAAACACCTCGATTTTTGTGCCAAAACATGCGTCCTACCTAAATAGATATTCCTTCAAAAGATTGAACCAAAAATCAACCGAGAAATTCAAAGTCAACGCTGATCAACGTTGGTCAAAGTTGAAGGAAACTTTAGGATTCAACCACTTGTAATTTTCGACCTGCTTCTGCTTCGCACATTTGAGAGAAGCTCTGCAATTTTAGATGTATCGAACCCAAGAATAGATGACGAGATGATGTGATGATGTTCTCCAAATGAGGCTCCTTGATTTGTATTTATAGGCAGTGGAGGAGGGACAATTTGTCCTCTAGGTCGACCTGATCAATTGTCATATTGTGGGCTTCACTTCAAAAATGCACTTTCCTTTGTCCAAATCTAGTGCTTCAAAGGTCAAAATTGGTCCTCTCGGAATGAGGAATCTAGTCCAATGATTGGAATTCGTCATTGCGCTGCCAAATTAACACTTCCTATCAGCTAGGGAGAAATTGCAACCGCTTCATGTGCTTATCACAAATATCCTGTCATCAAATCATGTTCCCTCTCTCCTCAACTCTGGCTGCTAAAACATTCTTGAGTCTAAAGAAGAAGAATCATAGGGGAGCTACAGTTATCACCCTCTAGGGACAACGGGAAGGTGCTATGGGACACTATCACCAGATGTCTATGGCAATGGGAAGGTCCTATTAGACACTCTCACCCCAAGTCATCTCATAGGGGAGCATACAACTTCCAACCTGTTACCCACCATCCGTGGGTGGTATCCATAGGAGAATTTTTCTCCTAGATGGTACTCAACTAGCAACCAATAGCCCCTTGCAGCCACCAGATAGCTCGATGTGTCTTTATCTCTACCATCTTAGCCAACCATGTGGTCCCTCGCCTATCTGTTATGATCATATGTTTGAAGGTGGGCTCTCCAACCACAAATTATAGCTTTCATTATGTAGTTGGGTGTTTTTGTTTACTTATCATGGAAACTTTTGGGCATGGATTATTGGGGGATTCGGCAGAAAGAGTGGGCTAGGTTTGTACTCTTGTCTCCTCTGCCCAATTTGATGGTTAACCTTGTATCCTAGTCCCATGGGATCTCCTTTACTGGCTACTAGCTTTAGGGATGGCACTACATGGGAAAACTTGATTTTGGTTGTGTGGTCCCACTTCCTGACACCATATACATCATCGCCCCTCTTATTATAACTCCATTCATCAATTTTCTCATCTGGGTTCACACTTGTCCATTGGGTCCACAAGGAGTTAACTTTCCCCTCCCCTTATCCACACCTTAGGTCAGGGCTAGAATGATGCTCGAAGGTTGATGCAGCTAAAAATAAAAGAAAAAAACATATTTTGGCCACTATCAACAGGAAATGTACCATAAAATGCAAAAGATGGTTGGGACATACATATTTAGCACGTGGGCAAACGCTGAACATGAGCTATACCCCCATCATTATGGCCATCACCCTGGTTCCTAGGGTCCCTCATATTGACCCATTTCATCATTAAGGAACCCATGATTGTCCCAGCCCTTGGTGGGAAATGAACTGCCCCACCTTAAGGGGGTAATCATTGCTATATCCTACACATTATGCTCTCATCCCTTGGAGCCCCGAGTAATGAAGAAAAATCAATCAAAGGCATATATGAAGAAGGGTGGAAAAACAAAGGTCGGGGTAACTCATGTACCACGATTGCTCCCTCCTACACTCATATACCCAAGCGTGGGCTTCCCCTATTATAACTACTACCCTTGTACTGTGAAAATTCGATTTTGTTTGCGTGTTCCTGCTTCCCTACACCACATACATCACCTCCCCTCTGCTTATTATAATCCCATTCATCACTTTTCCCACGTGGGTCCACATTTGTCCATTGGGTCCACAAGTAGTTATCTTCCCCCTCCCCTTGCCCATGCCTTGGGTTAGACATGGAACGATGCTCGAAGGTTGATGCAGCTAAAAAAAAAAAGAAAAAACATATTTTGGCCACTCTCAACAGGAAATGTACCATAGAATGCAAAAGATATCAAAGACATACATATTTAGAACGTGGGCAAAAGCCGAACATGAGCTCTACCCCTATCATTATGGCCATCACCTTGTTCCTAGGGTCTGTCATATTGACCCCTTTCATCATTAAGGAACCCATGATTGTCCCAACTTTTGGTAGGCAATGAACTGCCCACCTTAAGGGGGTAATCATTGCTATATCATACACATCATGCTCTCATCCCCTAGAGTCTCGAGCAGTTATGAAGAAAAATTAATCAAAGGCAAAAGGGATATGAAGAAGGGTAAAAAATCAAAGGTCGGGGTAACTCATGTACCACGATTGCTCCCTCCTACACTCATATATCCAAGCGCGAGCTTCCCTTATTATAACTACCCTTGTACTGTGGCACAATATTGCACAAAGCGGGGACGAAATAGGGACGTTTTTTAGAAGCGGGAACGCGGAAGCATCATTTTCCAAAAATCTAGGAAGCGAAGCGTCTACTATATATATATATATTTTATTTTTTATTTTTTATTTTTTTTGCATTTATATTCAAAACAAAACAAACATCCCAAATACAAAATTAGTTGTAGAAGACATGAAAACATGCATATTTTTACATAAATCAAGATAGATATGGCATCCATGATTCCATTGTACATCAATGATTAATTATTCGAGCATCAATCATCTATATTCTAGCAATTACAAACATACATCAAACTTTTAAGCATATTATAAAACATAAAACATTCAAGCATATTATAAAACATAAAACATAGAGCATATTATGATTTATCTAGCAAGTGAGCAACTGTCAACATTTGTCATGTCCAAAATTCAAACAATAATGTTTACAAAATAGGTCACTTGGTCACCGCCAAGACAAAAAAGTTCAAATTCACAACAAGCCTACAAGTCTAATGATTAATCTATGACAAAAGTAGTAAATTGTGAATATATCTACTAATCTCTCGTCCTTCCACCACGACGAGAATGTGGCAGTGGGCCTCCACGTGGTGGCAACGAAGAAGATGTTGCCTATGGAAGTTGTGGCACTGAAACTTGTTAGCACTTGAAATTTCACCTCAGGCTGAGAAAGGTAAACCTCAAGGCAACATCAAACCATTTAGCCTCGTAGCTAGCCCTACGGGGCAGGAGAAGGCTCTCTCCGGTCTATCTCGTAAAATCTTCAATAGATGAGATGACCAATAAGGTAACACTGATATTAGGCTAGTAAACTGATCAAAGAGTTTGATTTGGGCTTTTTTGGGTTTTTGGTGGCAAATTGAGGAGAGGGCAATTTTGGGTGTGGGGATTGGACACAGTTTCTGCAGGGGGTTCTTTGGGGCGAGGTAGGAGACAGTATTGATGCCTTTGATTGAGGTGGATGGTCAGGAATGAAAGGTGAAGAGCTAAAGAGAGCAAACAATAACTTTGAATTCTCTTTAGACAGTAGAAAACATTGAAATTAAACAAACTTAAAAGCAGAGCATGGCAAGCATGAATTCTTACTTTAACACTTCATTTGTTTAATGTGCAGAAGTAAAAGAAAGGAAATGAGTCACATAACAAACTTACAAGTACATAGAGAAACACACCATCAATACATGTAACCACAAGAATCCCAAAAAGGACTGCAAAACCCTGGTCTTCTTTAGCAAAAAATTGCAGAGATACAGTGAATAATACAATGATAGTTTCTCCCCCAAGAGTCCAACCTTCCAACCCCTGAAAATGATTAAGAAAATACATAATATAGGCAAGCCAACTTCTTCCTTTGCCTCTAGGGGTCGAGCTCATCCTTCTAGGAGCTGTTTCAACTAATTCTAAACTGAGCACTAAAATCTAGGCAGTCAAAACAACTTGCCTCTATAAGCTAGGAAACCAATTCATTCATTTAATATTTACCCTTTTCATGAATGAATCTTCTAGAAATGTTACATAAGAGTAAAAGTGTCTAAAAAGTACAATAATTACATCAAAGAGAATCAAAATTCACCCCAAAAAGTCAAACTGAGTCAAATCTGCGTTTTCTGAGCTGTACAGTGCATTTTTGAAAAAACTGCCTGACGGGTCGCGCGCCCCTGCCTGACAGGTCGCGCACCTTTGGAGCCACTTTTGGGGCACTTGCAGGTGTCCAAATTGGGCAAGAGTAGGCTTGTTGGAAAGGTCTGTGAGTCTACTTTCCAACCCAACTGGAATTTTTGAATTTGGAGTTCATTTGCCCTGTCAAAAATCAAATCTCCCAAGACTGCTTTCTGCAATTCAAAAAAATGGCAGAAAGTCATTTTTTGCTAGTTTTTTGACTTTCTGGAGGCCCAAAACTTCACCAAATCTCAAGTCCATCCATGAGCATGTGTAACTTTGCATGACAAATCTGGAAATGCTAAGTTTTTGCAAAATGGAGTTGCCAGGATGAAGGGTCGCGCGGGGGGTGAGACCCGTTAATGAGCAAAAACCTGTAAATTGCCTGAAAAATCAAAATTGACCCAAAATTTTCAAAATTTCTTGGGATTTGTGCTGTGGCTGGGCTATTTAGTGCCTTGGTCCTTCAGTGAGGCCTCAGCCAAGATATGGAGGGGATCGGACCTCTTTCTGTCGTTTTAGTGCCTTGGCCAACCTTCTTGGATCCGACGATTGTAATTTTGACATTTCTCTAAAACCATGACACTTGTGCAACAAATGAAGGAGGTTTTTCTTCTTTGGCATGTTGTGGACAAAAACCTCTCTCAGTTTTGCAAAATTCATCTTTGATTGCTCTGAAACATCATTTGAGTGAAACTTGCCCCGATGTGTGAAACAAGGAATTTTGTCGAAATGAAGCGAAATGAAGGGGATAAAGGGCTTCTAAATTCTTGGGGAAATTTTTGGAAGTAGGGAGGAATGTTAGGAAGCAGGGGAAAGTGGAATCTCAGGGATTGAGTGAGGGGAAGGGGTCCAAAAGGGCAAAACACAGGCCAAACCTAGAAAATTGCCAGGTTGTAGCTAGAAACTAGTGTTTGTGCAAAAATGAGGAATTTGGCGGATCTAAGCGATGGGAAGTGTTTGATAAGGTACTTTAAGGATAGGGGAAGGTGTATGAACATCTGGATACAAGTTTTGCTAATGATTTGACCGTCCACAAGAAATCGCCTTCAAAACCCTAGGAGAGGGAAATGACCTTGCCTAGGCACAACTGAAGCATGAACAAGGTGTAAAATGACCCAATGGAATCTAATATGATGATGACAACCCTCTGAATGATGATACTCTCAGCTGAATGATGACATGGACTGACATTTGGACAACTTTAAGCCCAAAAGCACAATGGAGACTTTTACTTGCAAATGAAGACCTTTAGAAATACAATCATGATCTTCTTGAACTGTAGCAAGCAATAATTTTTCATGGAGGGCCTACCTTGCAAAATTTGGCAATTTGTGGCTCCTTGGTGAATTTGCAGGCGGTTTTACAAAGAGGGCGCTGACGGGTCGCGCGCCTCACCCAACGGGTCGCGCGCCTCTGACGGGTCGCGCCCGTTATAATTTTGCACTGGCGGAGGGTGCCTGACGGGTCGCGCGCCTCTGACGGGTCGCGCGCCTGGTCTGACGGGTCGCGCGCCTGTCAAGCTCACAAATTTCACTCAAACTCTCTTGCAATCAGTTGCTCTATCACTTGGATGCATAATGAGGCTTGATAGAGGGAGATTAGGGCTTTTATAGCCTTGTTTGAATTAATTTCATGTCACAACCCACATGGTTTCCTTTTATCCTGAAATTGGTTGATTTGATGCTTTTCTTTGATAATTTTTGCAGGGACAGCATCTGAGGGATCTTGACAAGGGAGCCAGGGTTATATGCTGTCCTTTGAATCATTTTGAATTTTTTACAATTTTTACAAAATTTTGAGAAATGACCTTGGCTTTAAAAAACAGGGTTTTTAAATCCAAGGTGAAAATTAGTTGCACAAGATAGAATCTTTCGAAGAAACACTTTGAAAATCATCCCTCTGGCTTGTTGGGCACTTATTGACCTTCAGAGACATGACCTTGAAGACAAATTTGACCAAAAACCCTAGACCTAAAAATTTGATCTCAAGACAATAAACAAGTAACCATGACAAAGTTTAATGACTGAAACAAGCTGATCCAGCAGTGCCAAGAGGGGGACAAAGACACCAACTCCTCCATCAGGGTTATGGCATGCCTAATGGAATGCAAGACACTGATGAGACACCTACCTATGCAAATGCAAAGAGTTTTGATCGCTGATGGAGGGCTCAAGACCGACTCTAACAAAACTGATGAAGACGAACCCCCTGTGTTGGAATTTCTAAGTCTATCCGTTAAAAATTCTTCGTGTACTATTTGATTTATTTCTTCCTACTTGTTCAATTACTTAACAAGTTATTTACCATGCAAACACTGAAAATAAATACAAGTACAATATCAACACATACAGATCATCAACTGAAAGAAGCAAGCACACAAGTGACATCGTTATTTTTGGACTAATGTCCCCGGAAAAACCCAATGTGGGAAAACTGGTGCAGCTATTCAGAGGTTTTATTATTATGCAGTTTTCAGAATACAACCTCGGTGCCAGAAATGGCTCACCCAACAGAGAATGCTCTCGGAAGTAGTACCTCTTAGTCGAAGATAGATATTCCGGTTAAATCACTGGATGAACGATCCCACAACAACACTGCAACACTTCTGCTGCTCTCTGTCACCCCGATAGGGACTGCGTCACCCTATCTAGCTTTCTAGCTCCAATCTGCCCCACGAAATCTCCCAGCGTTAACCTATAGGGTCTGCATCAACCTCTCTGGCCCAGCGTTTGCCTAGCATCATATATCTGGCCCAGTGTCAGCCTCTCGGGGCTCTGCGTCAGACTCTGGAGCCTCTGCGTCTCGCATGTTGGCTCTCTCTAGCACTACGCAGCTCCTGGCTGCCTTTGCATGGCCTTCGGTTGCCTCTGCGTGGCCTCTAGCTGGCTTTGCGTCAACCCTCTCCGGGCTTCTGTGCTGATTCTCCCTGTACTATCTTTGCCTCTCTGCTTCTGTATTCACTGCCCCTCAGCTACAACTCTGATCACTCCCATTTCCTCAGCAAGCCTTGCCCCAGAAAATCGAATTCTTGATCAACTTGGTGTGTTCTCCAACTGACCCTCAAGCCTCCTCTTATACTTTTCTCATTGGTCCATCAACGACTGAGATTAAATCTCTAATCAATGGATAATATTAGATTTGGCTTGATCCATGACTTTTGGACCCTTCTAAAACAGTTTTATATTAATACCCATTAATATTTTATTTTTCCCATGTTTAGACTTAGGAACTCCATTAAAAATATTAATTATTTTAATATCTCCCAAACTGTTTAGAATCTGCCCAAACCATTTCTGGGTCTTGGAGATCTCATGTGCTTTAGCCTCTTCACCAATTTTCGTGGCTAGATCACATCCGATGCTACCCCAAACCAACACTCCCTCTTAGCGCAGACTGTGCTCTAGTAATACTCCTCACTGAGTATCACCCTAATCATCCAGCGTCGGTCCCTGTGTTGATGCTAGGCTTGCTGCCCAACATCCTTTGCACTGCTGCATCATGTACTACTACCCATGGCCTTGCCACTGCCACTGTTGCATCTGCACTGCATCCCCTCTCATCAGGTTGCATCGTGCTGCCAATAGCACTGCCATTGCTAACTGCTGCACTGCAACTCAGTTACTAAGAAGTAAGTAACTAATCTCCCAACTCTGACATCTCCGTCAGGCTAGAAACACTCCCAATGCTGAAGCTCCCTCTGTCGTTGACAAGTGCTCCCTCTTTGACCTTTGCGTTGCTGCAACAACTCCATGCATCTCGCATTGCTGCCTCACACTGTCCTGGGACTCCTGCACTGTAGTGCTCTCTATCGCTCCATCCGCATCCATCTCTCCTGACATCTGCCAGTCCTGCTACTCCTCTTCGGGGCTCCTGTAGCAAGGTATAATCCAAGAGGTTGGGTACGTCAAGGATCCTGACCCTCATTGTTTGTAGTTTGTCTGACTACAACTCTATGTCTCCCCACTTCTTCTCAAGTGGCGCATGAGCACTCATGGCACAATCATCATCTGTCTCCACTTCTTTCACCACCCTTGCTGGCGCTGCCTTAGTCTCAGAAGCTTCTTCCTTGCTCTTCTTCCTCGGACACTAGCTTGCATAGTGACTCAGTTCCTCACAGTGGAAGCATTTGCCTTGGAGAGGTCCTTTTTATTCCGTTTCTCCTGCTTTCCCACAAATGCTAGGGCAACATCCTCCTCCTCCTCCTTGATTTTGATCCCCTTGTCGCTGCTTCCCACCTTGGTCAGCCTTCTGATCTCTTCTTGACAAAGAGCCGCCCACAGTTTCTCCCAATCTGGAAGGGTTGACCTGCCCAACAAGTTTTGGACAAATACTTCCCAATACTCTGAGACTGCGTTCATTGCGGTCCTCACCAACATCTCCTCATTCGGAGTGGCCCCTATGGAAGTCAGCTGATCCCGGATATCTGTCAATCTCCCGAGAAAGATATATATCTGCTCGCCCCTCTGCATATGGTATGACTGCAACTGATTTTCTAGAAGCATCTTCCTCTGCACGGAAGTATGCTGATACAACTTCTTCAGAGCATCCCACATCTCACTTGTTGTTTCCTTCTCGGCAATATGTGGTACTACATGATCCTTGACCCCGTCAAGAATGATGCACTTAGCCCTGGCCATTGCCTTTTCGTACTTCTCATTTTCAGCTAGGTCAACTAGGATTGTTATCGTTTTCAAGGCGAAGTGTTTGATGTGATACTTGTTTAGAATGGACAAGATCCTGGCCTTCCAGACTACGAATTTCGAAGCTCCGTCCAATTTATTCTGATCTCTTAGCCCATTCACTGCCATTTTGTTGCTCCTCTTTCAACTCTTTCGAGTCTCTCTACTTCCCTCTTGGAAGTCTTTGGTGTGACTCCCTTTGAGCCTCGATTTTCCTTCTGGAAACTCTTCTGCCAATGTCGAGATGCCCCACTCCGATCGTTAGTGCAGTTGCACTATTGATCCGGGTTTCTTGGCTAGAAACCCTCGGCAGCAACTCCCTCCTCCTTGGTCTTGCCTTGTTAGGCACTGTTCTGACCACAGTGCCCCACTAGTTTTGCTCCGCAATTTACCCACAGCCTCCTATGCCCCAACAATCTGAAGGTTAGAGCCTTTAGGCTCTGCGCAATCCCGGCACCAGCAAAATTCGCACCTCCTGGCCACAGGCGTCAATCCTTCCTGACTGAGAAAGATGACCGGGCACTACGTAGGTCAGGTCTGCTCCTCTCTGTCATTGCGCTAATCCTCCTCCTGGCTTGAACTGATGATGTAGGCACTGCGTCACCCCTTCTTTGCAGCTTTCTGCTAGGAACAACTTCTGTCACTCGGAACAGCTGTTTTTGCTCCTGCTGCTTTGCTCGACTGATGCCCTCAGTTATCCTGTGATCTGCAACCATGCTTTGATACCACGTTGGAATTTCTAAGTCTATCCGTTATAAATTCTTCCTGTACTATCTGATTTATTTCTTTCTACTTGTTCAATTACTTAACAAGTTATTTACCATGTAAATACTGAAAATAAATACAAGCATAGTATCAACACATACAGATCATCAACTGAAAGAAGCAAGCACACAAGTGACACCGTTATTTTTGGACTAATGTCCCTGGAAAAACTCAATGCGGGAAAACCGGTGCAACCATTCAAAGGGTTTTATTATTATGCAGTTTTCAGAATACAACCTGGATGCCAAAAATGGTTCACCCAACAGAGAATGCTCTCGGCAGTAGTACCTATCAGTCGGAGACAGATATTCTGGTTAAATCATCGGCTGAACGATCCCACAGCAACGCTGCAACATTTTTGCTGCTCTCTGTCACCCCGATAGGGACTACGTCACCCTATCCTGCTTTCCAGCTCAAATCTGCCCCACGAAATCTCCCAACATCAGCCTCTAGGGTCTGCGTCGACCTCTTTGGCCCAACGTCAGACTATCTGGCCCAATGTCAGCCTCTCGGGGCTTTGCGTCAGCCTCTGGAGCCTCTGCGTCTCTCACGTTGGCTCTCTCTAGCACTGCGCAGCTCCTGGCTGCCTTTGCGTGGCCTCTAGCTTGCTCTGCGTCAACCCTGTCCTGGTTTCTGCACTGATTCTCCCGGTACTATCTATGCCTCTCTACTTCTGTATTCATTGCCTCTCAGCTACAACTCTGATCACTCCTTCCATTTCCTCAGCAAGCCCTGCCGCAGAAAATCGAATTCTTGATCAACTTGGTGTGTTCTCCAACTGACCCTCAAGCGTCCTCTTATACTTTTCTCGTTGGTCCATCAATGACCGATATTAAATCTCTAATCAATGGCTAAAATTAGATTTGGTTTGATCCATGACTTTTGGACCCTTCTAACACAGTTTTATATTAATACCCATTAATATTTTATTTTTCCCAAGTTTAGACTTAGGAACTCCATTAAAAATATTAATTATTTTAATGTCTTCCAAACTGTTTAGAATCTGCCCAAACCATTTCTGGGTCTTGGAGATCTCATGTGCTTTAGCCTCTCCACCAATTTTCGTGGCTAGATCACATCTGATGCTACCCCAAACCAACACCCTGTTGTTGGTGTTGAACCATGGAACTTGGGAACCAAGGGATCAGATGGGGGTGGCATCTCAACTCGATCATCATCATTCTGGAATCGCTAAAAAAATTCATACAAAAAAAAACCACTAGTTAACAAACAAAATTAAAAACAAGAATTAGAGAAATGCTTTATAAGCAAAATTCATACCACAATGGATATACCTGGATAAGAGCATCCTCTAATTGCTCTAATCCGAACACTCCATCCTCCAAATTGGGCTCCTCTGGATTCCTGTCCCAAACCTTAAGGTCTTTATTAGTCTTTGCATCATCACAGTAATGGGACAACAATCGCAAGTTGTAATGAACATAAACCAAGCTCTCTGCCTGGTCTAAACTCAACCTGTTCCTTTTAACACTGTGGATGAAAGAATAAGAGCTCCAGTCTCCAACACCTCTCTGCAGAAGAAGTGTTTACCAACTGTGATAGCACCCGCAATGCCAAAGTCTGTAGAAGTGGAATAGCACCTCCATGCATGTTCCACCACTCAAGAGAAGAAAAAGTCTCTCGATATCTAATTGCATGCATGCTCCCAAATGGACTAGTTGCTCAATTGTCTCTGTACGAAACACGTTTCCGAAAAACTGAAACACGGATTGGGAAACCGAAATGTGGATCGGAAAAAATCGAAACGCGGATTGGGCCGTACGGTTCTGAAATGGCAGGAATAGTATTTTTCAGCCCGATCCACATTTCGATTTTTTCGAAACGCGTTTCGGAGGGCGGATCACCCACGGATTTGTACGGATCGCGGATCGGGCTTTTGATCTGGGGGGGGGGGACATTTCTTGCAACACAGCTGTGGCATGTGGCCTTGAGTCTTCCCTTGATCCCCACTCCATTCCATCATTATATCACATGCCACATACCACTTGATGGTTGTACCATGGATCTAACAACCCCTTTAAAGGTGGAACCACCTAATAGAGTCCTTGGTTAACCCTTTTATTAAGCTTGAAGACACCCGTACATGCCAAAGCCCACTATGGAAGGGCATGCCACTATGAAGTGTCCATTTGTTTTCCATGATTTGTAAGCTCTTTTACTGAATTACTTTAATGATTTGTTGTACTGGAAGGTGAGGAGACACATTGGATCTTATACAGGATTGCAGGTGGGTCTCCATTTGGGGTTTGGTCTCCCTATACGGGGTCCAAGCCCTCCAGAGGGTCATATTGGCACTTGTAGGGTGAGCATTGAGAGCCATGGGCCTCCACCATAGCAGAAAGTAGATTGCCACTTCATGGATCCCTCGACACCATTCATTGATTGCTCGTGTTCCACCTTTTGGATGAGGATGATGCACCTGGACCACCATGCTTAGCCGACTTCATACTTGCACCACACATTTAACAGATGTTCCCGGGGCCCAGATGAGGATATGTCTCACCATGGGAGACAGAGGGAGGGCTTATGTCATCATTCTAGCCCTTACAGATGGTATACAGGCATCATCGATTCACTTGGAGACCCATGAGGATGTCATTGTGCCCCCACACCCATTTGGGGACACCACATTGGATTTGCTTGGATATCAAGGGGCCACCCCCTTGATCACTATGTTTGGAGCCTATTCTCTCACATTGGCACACTTTGGACTCCACTAGGCCTCCTCAATGGCCCAACGACTCATTGTATCTACTATTTTCCCTCTTGAGAGGCTTCATCTTTGTATTATTGAGCTATCTTGGTGGGCTTGTCACCAAGTCATGTTACTATTGTACATTATTTTATTATTTGGGGCTTAATTAGGCCATTTAGGCTATTCGAACCCCCTTATGGATTGTATAAATAGATGAGAGGCTCATTCATTCCTCTCATCATCACTTGGATTGGATTAGTATCTCTTGAGATTTTCGCACTTGTTCTCTTGGATGAAATTTGGAGTTTCTTGGTGCACTATGATGTTTGGATTTTCGCTATTGTCTTTGGAGCTTCTGTTTATGCGAAATTGATGAATGGATATACTCTCTCTCTCTCTCTCCTGTAAGTAGAATTTTAATGCATCAGATGTGCTTTAGCCTCGAAACTTGGAGGAGAGGCTAAGGCACATGAGATCTCCAATACCGAGAAATGGTTTGTGTAGATTCTAAACAGTTTGAGAGATATTAAAATAATTAATATTTTTAAGGGAGTCCCTAAGCCTAAACTTAGGGAAAATAAAATATTAATGTGAATTAATATAACACTGTGTTAGAAGGGTCCAAAAATCATGGATCAAGCCAGAGTTAATGTTAGCCTTCGATTAGGGACTTAATCTCGGCCGTTGAATTGTCAGCGAGAAAAGTATAAGAGGAGGCTTGAAGGTCACTTGGAGAACACACCAAGTTGATTAGTCAGTTCGGTTTTCTAGAGCGGGGTTTGCTGAGAGAAATCGAACAAGTGATCTGAGTTGCAGCGAGAGGCAGTGAGTGCATAGCAGAGAGGCAGAGATAGTGCCAAAGGATCAGCGCAGAGTTAGAGGAGGCTATGCAGAGCCAACAGGAGCCCCGCAGAGGGCCAAAGGAATTGCGTAGAGGCTACCAGGGCCTGTGTGAGTGACGTAGAGGGCCAGAGAGCCTGCAGAGAGCATCAGAAAGCTAACACAGAGGGTTCCATGTTGACGTAGAGCCACAGAGAGGCGTTGGAGAGTTTTTCGTGGAGCAGACTTGCCGAATATCTGTTTCTCAAGGGAGGTATTACTGCCAGATTGATTTCTCTGCCGGGTGAGCCAGTTTGGCACCCAGTTGTACTCAAGAAAGCTTCTTAATAATAAAACCATCAGAACTGCTGCACCGGTTTTCCCACTTTGGGTTTTTCCAGGGACATTAGTCCAAAAACAACGATGTCACTTATGTGCTTGTTTTTCCTTTAGTTGATGATCTGTAATGTGTTGAACATGTACTTGTATTGATTTTCAGTGTTTACATGGTAAATAACTTGTTAATCAAACATAACAAGTGGGAAAAAATAAATCAGAAAAGTACATGAAGGGTTTCTAACAGTTAGACTTAGAAATTCCAACATGGTATCAGAGCGTGGTTGCAGATCACAGGAGAACTGAGGACATCAGCCGAGCAGAGCAGCAACAACAGAAAACAACTGTCTCGAGTGACAAAAGTTGTTCCTAGCAGAGAAGCAACAAGGAAGGGGTGACGCAGTGCCTGCGTCATCAAGTTTGAGCCGGGAAGAGGATCAGCGCTGGGGCAGAGGGGAGCAGACTTGACCTACGCAGTGCCCAGTCTTCTTTCTGTTAAATTGGCAACTAGGGCCAAACTCCATGTGGGTCGACTTATTTATGGCAGCTGATATTTTTATTGGAACCCTCTCGTCGAGAGGTGTAGGATTGATCCAAAGATCATCCGATTCCGATAAGTATTTATGGAGATATGAATTTATTTTGTTTATGTAATTATTATCAAGCCGACCAGCTCTTATGTAGGCTCTAGAAGCCCAAACGTCATGACTATTCATTATATACATTTTAGTATAAATAGAAGAAGACTTTAAGTCATTCTACACACTCACTTTCGGAATCTCTCTTCATCCTGTTTTGGGTTTGATGGAGAAAGAGATCTAAAAGGAGTGCCCTAATATCTACGATGCCCTAATGGAGAATGCAGCCATCATCGAATAAAGGCGCAAGGATATAAGTAAACAGAGGACATAAAGCGCAATTATGAAGAAAACGCAAGACATAATGTTATATATCTATACGTTGTTCATGTTATATATTGTTCACGTTATACGCAGTCATGAAGAATGGTGATATGAATATGGAACCAGATATATATATACGCAGATCCAGATATGATGATACGCTGTTCATGTTATATATTGTTCACGTTATACGCAGTCATGAGGAATGGTGATATGAATATGGAACCAGATATATATATATACGCAGATCCAGATATACGCTGATTCGGGAGACACCTACGATGTACATGAGATATGTTGCTCATGGAATCAACGCAGTCATGATAACAGGCTTTGTGTATAGTGGATCTGGAAATGTAGTTATGCAGAGATACGTTGCTCATGGAATCAACGCAGTCATGATAACAGGCTTTGTGTATAGTGGATCTGGAAATGTAGTTATGCAGAGATACGTTGCTCATGGAATCAACGCAGTCATGATAACAGGCTTTGTGTATAGTGGATCTGGAAATGTAGTTATACGTTGCTCATGGAATCAACGCAGTCATGATAACAGGCTTTGTGTATAGTGGATCAGGAAATGTAGTTATACGTTGCTCATGGAATCAACGCAGTCATGATAACAGGCTTTGTGTATAGTGGATCTGGAAATGTAGTTATGCAGAGATACGTTGCTCATGGAATCAACGCAGTCATGATAACAGGCTTTGTGTATAGTGGATCTGGAAATGTAGTTATACGTTGCTCATGGAATCAACGCAGTCATGATAACAGGCTTTGTGGATCTGGAAAGTACATAGTTCATGCAGAGATACGCTGCTCGTGGAATCAACACAGTCATCATAACAGGCTCCGTGTACAGTGGATCTGGTAGCATAGTTTTTATACGCAGTTCATGCAGAGATACACTGCTCGTGGAGACATATATCCGCATCAATGCAGTCAGGCACTTATACGCTATCCTCAGGTGTAGCCACTGTCAATGCATGGAGCTGCAGTCACATGTTGTTCATTCCTGAGGTATAGCCGCAGTCAACGCATGATAGCCGCAGTCAACACATGGAAGCCGCAATCACACAATCGGATCCGCATTGAGATGAGATGTGTCTAAGAGTTCAAGCTGCCTCCTCGGATGGGTTAAGGAGAAGTAGAACCAAGGTTGGTTACCCTCTCAGCATACCTGTAGATTGAAGGTATTCTCGTATGGAGAGAGCACCCTGAGCATCTCGGCATATCTATCTCAGATAGATGACAAACTTAGGATACTCCTGTAGCAGAGTCTTGGTGATGATCATTGTGGTATTACTTCACAGTGAGCAGTATGAATTAGATCTATATGTCTCAGCATATGAAGCAGTGTTACAGTCTATAAGGAGAAGAAGTTCTAATGTTCAGCATAATAAAGAAATAATATAGTCATGGGCATCATAATGATGCATGAAGCATAAAGATTATGGGCAACATGATGATGCATAATGCAGCATGAAGGTGTCACATGATAATGTGCAGCAAATGAACAAGAGGCAGCACTACGAGAATCAGTTGAAGCAGAATGTCTTCAATTGATCTCATCATTATAGGAAATAATCTATGCTCAAATATAGATAAGTCAAAGTGTTGACTTCTGTTGTAAATGTACTCTCTCTCTCTCTCTCTGTGCTGAACTTTGAAGATAAAAGAAGATTTGATCAAAGGGTTTCCCCACACATTGTGGGGTTTGTCCCTGGCTCGCGCCATATCTTATGTCCTCTTGTCTTGGCTTGTCTTCTGCTATTTTATATTTATGCTCTATCTGCAGTTTATTGTAATGTTGATGTGATTGCTAACTGTGAAAATTTAAATAAATTGCTCTAGCATAGAACATACCTAAACTTAACATGGTATCAGAGCTGAGGTGAAGACAATGCCCAAGCAAGAGTGAAATAGCAATCAACGAAGACAGTTGGGACAAGACAGAAGGATCAATGGGTTCCTCATAATTCACCTAGGGTGAATTCAAAGCAAAGAATGTTATCAGAATGGCACAACGGAAGATTTTGATGGTCCATCTTAAGATCACTTCATTGGGAAGTTCGGATCTAAGGGTGGAAGGAAAGGCGGATGCCTTGTTGAAATAAGTTCGGCCGTTATGCGAAGGAGTGTCCGAATGGCAGAGACACATCTCTTGATGAAGATAACAATCATTCCTGGGACATCTTCAATGACCAAAAGAATGACTGGTAATGCAGGTCATCAAGGAAATGGTCGACTCTTCCACGAAAGCAAGGAACCCCAAAATCTCTTTTATGTACCTGATCGAACCTGATGTCCATCTCGGAAATGGAAGTCAAAGGTTGCAGGGTGGCACTTATCGATGGAAAGGTACATGTTTGAAAATAGATCTTTTAAAGATGTTTTTGAGTTCAGGGTTGTATCAAGTTGCAGGAAGTCCACTGGGGACCATGTCCATTGACTCAGCTCTAGAGGTCTGTGAGTCAGATGGTGACTAGGATGCCTGAATTCAAAAGGAAGCATGAAGGTACATATCTGAAATGTACCAAAGGAAAACATTATAAGGGTACCATTCCCCTCATGCAGCAGGTTCACAAGTTTGGAACAACCCGAGGAGTTTGAGAATCATGATCAAGGAATCTCATGTATACAGGTGGAAGAAAGCCCTCTATGGCTTGAAGAAAAACACCTCAGGCATAATATGAGAGGATTGATAGTTGTCCAATGCAGTTGAGATTCACTAGGAGTGAAACCGATCCAAACCATTACTCGAAGGTTGTGGATGATAAACCTCTCGTACCGGCACCTATGTCTGACAGGTGCAGACCCTCTCATTTATAGGAGACAGAGGGAGTTGGATTCAGAATGTGGGAAGATAAGCTGCAAGCTTGTGACTGCCTCGAGGATCTTAACTTTCAGAAGTTATATGGTAATGATGTCGGACCAGATTTGGGAAATGCCTTTGAGTTTCATAAACTCATTCGCATTGATGTTCTTGGAGAACCTCCGTTCGAACATATATGTTGCAGTTAGCATGGTGAGCTCATATTTGGTTGAGCCTCACTAGATTGGTGCCAAGAATCTTCTAAGATATCTTCAGGGCACAATCTCTCATGAATTGAGATACACTGCCGGAAATATGAAACCATATGATTATTCGAATGATGAGTGGGCAGGAAGTATGGAGGATCACTAGAGCACTTCTTAGTGCTGTTTGGAATCTGCCTTGATATCCTGGATGAGCAGGAAGCAGAAGTCGGTGACTCTGAGCACCACCAAGGTAGAATACATTGCTGATAGTATGGCCTTCTGTGAGGCAGTCTGGTTGCTGAAGCTCTTCAGTGAGCTGTTTGTACACATGATGAATACCACTGTGATTCTCTGTGACAACCAGAGATGGGATTCGATTATTGAGGAATCCTGTATTTGACAATTGCTCCAGTAGATAGACATCAATTACTGCCTTATCTGGGATATGGTAAGTCGATGATCAAGGAGGCTCCATCACACTGAGATGATGTACAGGACAGAGCCCTGAGGAAAGATCAAATTTGTGATTTTCCCGAACGACTTGAAGTCGTCGAGAGACCTTTGTAAAAGGGTCCTGCATGCTGCATACATTGAGCTCTAGGTGCTTTGGGGGGCTTGCAGTTTTATTGGAGCAACATACGACCACAGGGTGACTCACCCTCCCCTGGTGGTGCGCACTGAAACAAGATGATTCGCTCTCTTGTGGGACAAGATGATTCGCTCTCTTGTGGGACAAGATGATTCGCTCTCTTGTGTAGCAGGATGATTAGTTCTCCTGTGAGGCTTGGATTGATGTGTTCTCCATGGCGATTGTAGCAGGATTGATGTGTTCTCCTGTGAGGCCTGGATTGATGTGTTCTCCATGGCAGCCTGGATTGATGTGTTCTCCATGGCGATTGTAGCAGGATTGATGTGTTCTCCTGTGAGGACAGGATTGATTAAGTTCTCCTGTCAAGGCATCCTACCCATGCAGTCTGGGACTCATGGGAAGTACCTCTCATCTGATCAATGAGCAGGGAAATGAAGTTAGGGACCATAGTAGTACCGATGGACGCATCGTTGTATCTACCGTACTCCCTACGCTAGGATGTCCTCCATTGATCTGGGATCAATGATACTGGACCAGTGGTAGGAGTTGTACATACTATGACGCTGACTTCGGGTCGGCTGAGACTGGTCTGGGACCAGTGGTACATACTCCGAGACTGACTTCGGGTCAGTGCAGTACTGGTCTGGGACCAGTGAGAGTGGTACATACTATGACGCTGACTTCGGGTCGGTTGAGACTGGTCTGGGACCAGTGGTACACTCTCTGAGACTGCGATACTGGTCTGGGACCAGTGGTAGGAGTGGTACTTACTATGAAGCTGACTTCGGGTCAGTTGAGACTGGTCTGGGACCAGTGGTATGCACTCTGAGACTGACTTCAGGTCAGTGGAGAATGATATGACTCATTCTCGATCATCTCTTCTTCTTCATAGTTCAGCGGAGATGAGCAGAGCAGAGCAGAGCCAGCAGAGCAAAGCTAGCAGAGCTGAGCTGAGCAGAGCAGAGCCAACAGAGCTGAGCAGAGCAGAGCCAGCAGCGCTGAGCAGAGCAGAGCCAGCAACGCTGAGCAGAGCAGAGCCGAGCCAGCAGAGTTGAGCAGAGCAGAGCAAAGCCAGCAGAGCTGAGTAGAGCCAGCAGAGCTAGGCAGAGTAGTGCAAGGCACTAATGGCAGAGATAGTACAGTCGGACTTATGGATCAATGAATGGAGTTCTCCCTAGTTGAGAGGGAGTGTTAAATTGGCAACTAGGGCCAAACTCCATGTGGGTCGACTTATTTATGGCAGCTGATATTTTTATTGGAACCCTCTCGTCGAGAGGTGTAGGATTGATCCAAAGATCATCCGATTCCGATAAGTATTTATGGAGATATGAATTTATTTCGTTTATGTAATTATTATCAAGCCGACCAGCTCTTATGTAGGCTCTAGAAGCCCAAACGTCATGACTATTCATTATATACATTTTAGTATAAATAGAAGAAGACTAAGTCATTCTACACACTCACTTTCGGAATCTCTCTTCATCCTGTTTTGGGTTTGATGGAGAAAGAGATCTAAAAGGAGTGCCCTAATATCTACGATGCCCTAATGGAGAATGCAGCCATCATCGAATAAAGGCGCAGGGATATAATTAAACAGAGGACATAAAGCGCAATTATGAAGAAAACGCAAGACATAATGTTATATATCTATACGCTGTTCATGTTATATATTGTTCACGTTATACGCAGTCATGAAGAATGGTGATATGAATATGGAACCAGATATATATATATATACGCAGATCCGGGAGACACCTACGATGTACATGATGATACGCTGTTCATGTTATATATTGTTCACATTATACGCAATCATGAGGAATGGTGATATGAATATGGAACCAGATATATATATATATACGCAGATCCAGATATACGCTAATCCGGGAGACACCTACGATGTACATGAGATACGTTGCTCATGGAATCAACGCAGTCATGATAACAGGCTTTGCGTATAGTGGATCTGGAAATGTAGTTACACAGAGATACGTTGCTCCTGGAATCAACGCGGTCATGATAACAGGCTTTGTGTATAGTGGATCTGGAAATGTAGTTATACGTTGCTCATGGAATCAACGCAATCATGATAACAAGCTTTGTGTATAGTGGATCTGGAAATGTAGTTATACGTTGCTCATGGAATCAACGCAGTCATGATAACAGGCTTTGTGTATAGTGGATCTGGAAATGTAGTTATGCAGAGATACGTTGCTCATGGAATCAACGCAGTCATGATAACAGGCTTTGTGTATAGTGGATCTGGAAATGTAGTTATACGTTGCTCATGGAATCAACGCAGTCATGATAACAGGCTTTGTGGATCTGGAAATGTACATAGTTCATGCAGAGATACGCTGCTCGTGGAATCAACACAGTCATCATAACAGGCTTCGTGTACAGTGGATCTGGTAGCATAGTTTTTATACGCAGTTCATGCAGGATACACTGCTCGTGGAGACATATATCCGCATCAATGCAGTCAGGCACTTATACGCTATCCTCAGGTGTAGCCACTGTCAATGCATGGAGCTGCAGTCACATGTTGTTCATTCCTGAGGTATAGCCGCATTCAACGCATGATAGCCGTAGTCAACACATGGAAGCCGCAATCACACAATCGGATCCGCATTGAGATGAGATGTGTCTAAGAGTTTGCCTCCTCGGATGGGTTAAGGAGAAGTAGAACCAAGGTTGGTTACCCTCTCAGCATACCTGTAGATTGAAGGTATTCTCGTATGGAGAGAGCACCCTGAGCATCTCGGCATATCTATCTCAGATAGATGACAAACTTAGGATACTCCTGTAGCAGAGTCTTGGTGATGATCATTGTGGTATTACTTCACAGTGAGCAGTATTAATTAGATCTATATGTCTCAGCATATGAAGCAGTGTTACAGTCTATAAGGAGAAGAAGTTCTAATGTTCAGCATAATAAAGAAATAATATAGTCATGGGCATCATAATGATGCATGAAGCATAAAGATTATGGGCAACATGATGATGCATAATGCAGCATGAAGGTGTCACATGATAATGTGCAGCAAATGAACAAGAGGCAGCACTACGAGAATCAGTTGAAGCAGAATGTCTTCAACTGATCTCATCATTATAGGAAATAATCTATGCTCAAATCTAGATAAGTCAAAGTGTTGACTTCTGTTGTAAATGTACTCTCTCTCTCTCTCTCTCTGTTGAACTTTGAAGATAAAAGAAGATTTGATCAAAGGGTTTCCCCACACATTGTGGGGTTTGTCCCTGGCTCGTGCCATATCTTATGTCCTCTTGTCTTGGCTTGTCTTCTGCGATTTTATATTTATGTTCTATCTGCAGTTTATTGTAATGTTGATGTGATTGCTAACTGTGAAAATTTAAATAAATTGCTCTAGCAAAGAACATACCTAAACTTAACACTTTCTCAGTCAAGAAGGATTGACGCCCGTGGCCAGGAGGTGCGGATTTTGCTAGTGTCAGGATTGTGTAGATTCTAAAAGCTCTAACCTTTAGTTTACTGGAGCTTAGGAAGCTACAGGTACGTTGCAGAGTGAAGTTGGTGGGGCACTGTAGTTAGAACAATACCTAACAAGGCAAGACCAAGGAGGAGGGAGTTGCTATCGAGGATTTCTAGCCAAGAAATCCGGATCAGTGGTGCAACTGCACTAAGGATCAGAGTGGGGGCATCTCGATTCTCGACATTGGCAGAGGGGTTTCCAGGATGGAAATCGAGGCTCAGAGGGAGTCACATCGAGAACTTCCAGAAGGGAATTAGAGGAGCAGCAAGATGGCAGTGAACGTGGTAAGAGACCAGGACAGACTAGACGGAGCCTCAAACTTCGTAGTCTGGAAGGCCAAAATCTTGTCTGTTCTAGACAAGAATTGTGTCAAGCACTTCACCTTGAGGACGATAGCGATCCCAGTTGACCCAGCTGAGAACGACAAGTACGAGGAGGCAATGGCGAGGGCCAAGAGCATCATCCTTGACGGGGTCAAGGACCATGTAGTACCACATATTGCCGAAAAGGACACGATACCAGATGCAGAAAGGGGAGCAGATAGACACCTTCATCAGTCGATTGAAGGAGATCCAGGATTAGCTAACTTCCATAGGGGCCACGCCAGATCAAGAACTAATGGCAAGGACGGCCCTGAACGTAGTCTCAGAGGATTGGGAGGTGTTTGTCCAGAGCATACTGGGTAGGGCGACTCTTCGCCAAGAAGAGATCAGAAGGCTAAGCAAGGCGGGAAGCAGCGGCAAGGGGATTAGAATCAAGAAGGAGGAAGAAGAGGATGCTACCCTAACATCTGAGGGAAAGCAAGAGAAACAGAAGAAGAAGGACCTCTCCAAGGTCAAATGCTTCAACTGTGGGGAACTGGGTCACTATGCGAGCCAGTGTCTGAGGAAGAAGAGCAAGGGAGAGGCTTCCGAGACCAAGGCTGCGCCAGCAAGGGCGGAGAAGGAAGTGGAGACAGATGATGACTGTGCCATGAGTGCTCACACGCCACTTGAGCGGAAGTGGGGAGACATCGAGCTGTAGTCAGACGGACTACAGGCGATGAGGGGTAGGATCCTCGAGGTACCCAGCCTCTTGGATTATACCTTGCTACGGAAGCCCCAAAGAGGAGTAGCAGTGCTGGCAAATGTTAGTAGAGACAGATGCGGACGGAGCGACAGAGGGAGCTACAATGCAGGATTCCTAGGACAGCGTGAGGCAACAATGCGAGATGCATAGAGTTGTTGCAGTAGCGCAGAGGTCAGAGAGGGAGCACTTGTCAGCGACAAAGGGAGTTTCAGCATCGAGGGTGTCTCTAGCTTGACAGAGATGTCAGAGTTGGGAGATCAGTTACTTACTTCTCAGTAACCAAGTTGCAGTGCAGCAGTTAGGAGTGGCAGTGCTATGTAGCATGATGAGAGGGATTGCAGTGCAGATGCAGCAGTGGCAGTGGCAGAGTCATGGGTAGCAGCACAGATCCAGAGGGAGTTGCTTTACAAATGCAACAGTGGCAGTGGTAGGGCCATGGGTAGCAGTACATGATGCAACAACTTCAGAGGATGTTGGGCACCAAGCCTGGCATCATCATAAGGACTAATGCTGGATGATCAGGGTGATGCTCAGTCAAGAGTATTACTAGAGCACAATCCTCGCTAAGAGGGAGTGTTGATTTGGGGTAGCATCAGATGTGCTCTAGCCTCAAAACTTAGTGGAGAGGCTAAGGCACATGAGACTTCCAATACCCATAAATGGTTTGGGCAGATTCTAAATAGTTTGAGAGATATTACAATAATTAATATTTTTAATGGAGTCCCTAAGTCTAAACTTAGGGAAAATAAAATATTAATGTGAATTAATATAAAACTGTGTTAAAAGGGTCCAAAAGTCATGGATCAAGCCAGAGTTAATCTTAGCCGTTGACTAGGGACTTAATCTCGGCCGTTGAATTGTCAAATAGAAAAGTATAAGAGGAGGCTTGAGGGTCACTTGGAAAACACACCAAGTTGATTAGTCAGTTCCATTTTTTAGAGCGGGGTTTGCTAAGAGAACTCGAACAAAGTGATCTGAGTTGCAGTGAGGGGTAGTGAGTGCATAGCAGAGAGGCAGAGATAGGGCTGAAGGATCAACGTAGAGTCAGAGGAGGCTACACAGAGCCAACACGAGCCCCGCAGAGGGCCATAGGGATTGCGTAGAGGCTACGAAGGCTTGCATGAGTGACGCAGAGGGCCATAGGGATTGCGTAGAGGCTACCAAGGCTTGCATGAGTGACGCAGAGGGCCAAAGAGCCTGTGCAGAGCATTAGAAGGCTAACGCACATGGTTCTAGGCTGACGTAGAGGCTAGGAGGGCTGACGCAGAGCCTTAGAGAGGCGTTGGAGAGTTTTTCATGGAGCAGACTTGCCGAATATATGTTTTTGAAGAGAGGTATTACTGCCAGATTGGTTTCTCTGTCGGGTGAGCTAGTTTGGCACCTAGTTGTACTCAAGAAAGCTGCTTAATAATAAAACCCTCGAAACTGCTGCACTGATTTTCCCAAGTTTGGTTTTTCCCGGGACATTAGTCCAAAAACAACGGTGTAACTTGTGTGCTTTTTTTTCCGTTAGTTGGTGATTTGTAATGTGTTGAGCATGTACTTGTATTTATTTTCAGTATTTACATGGTAAATAACTTGTTAATTAAACCGAACAAGTAGGCAGAAATAAATCAGAAAAGTACATGAAGGGTTTCTAACAACGTAGAAATTCCAACAGTGTGGGCCGTAAGTAATGTAAAATTCTTTTTAAAGCCTTGAATAATTGAATATTGCATGTGTTGTCATTGAGAGGGAAGGTGAATGTTCCTAGAGGCCCCCTAATAGGTTAACAAGCCTTGAAACTTCATTTCTTTTGCAAGCCAAAGTATAAATCTCTAATGACCTAGTTGCTGCACTTGGAAGGGGCTAGCAAAGGTCAATTAGGGCTCCTTAGCATATGAAAATTCTTGATCTAGGTGTATCTTGACTCCATTAGCCCAAAGAGACAAGGCACTGATCCTCGCTTTCCTTTGGTGATCAAAATAACCCTTCTTTTCTTCCCTTCTCCCAATTCTAGGCCTAACCCTAGAAGGCCTCCTAGGGCATCACACGAAATCATTTGTAGCCATCAAAAACCCTTGAAATTTGGTCTAGAACTGCGTTGGGGTCTTCTCAAGGGATCCTCCAATTTTGAGCTCAATCCGACGATGGAATCCTGAGATATTGCAAGCCCTAGCTCGAAGACCGTTCTTCTCCCTAGGTCCCCTTGGGTTAGTGTCTTCATTTGGATCATTGCATTTAAACTCCAAGAGAAAATTATTCCTTTGATCCTATTCTCCTCCCAAACCTGGTCAAGCCCATCTATTGATGATCAACCCCACACCCTTGACCTAGTTTGGGTCCACTTGGGTTCTTTGTGGTCCCGCAACTTTATGATTCAAATTTCACAAGGATTACATAAGAACCTTTTCTCTTTAAATATTCTTAGGTCTAGGATACATCCTGTCAAGGGATATTCTCCACACCTAGGTCTAACTTTTCTTTCCTCCCTTTGTATAGAGCCAATCATCTTGCTTCTAAAGCAAGTAAAGCTATTTATCTGAGCGTCTCTTGTGAATAGGCTTTAGGAATCACTCCTTATCTCATCATTGTTCTATCCATACTTGTGATTCCTCTCATACTGGATCTCCTCCCATTGGTGAAGATCCATAAAGAGCAAGGAGCTTTAGCTGAGGTGGAAGTGGGATATTGATCCATTGTTGCCACTTGATCTAGTAGTTTCTCTATAGGATCCCCTCTTAGAACCCCTGCTAGTTTGAGCGATAACACTCTCTATATCGAGCAAAAGGCGAGATACAACTTACCAGGAAAGGATTACAACCATCCCATTATGCAATCAATGGGCGAGATACCAATTGCTACATAAGAGGTAAGGATCACATCCATCCTATTGCCTACTGATCTTCCTAGCAATGACCCTCAAGAGTCATGTGGTAGAACACTTGAAACATAATCTGAGCTTGGGCGAGATACCCGACTTACCAAAGGTAAGGATCACACAACCCCAAGCCTCTTTAACTTGTTGGCCAGACAGGGAGGGACAATCCCAACAAGCCCGACTTATGGGTATGATGCCAACCGGGGTATACTCTTCTAGACCAAGATAGGGGGAGATTCCCAACTCGTCAAAACGGATAAGGAGCACACACACCCTGTGGGTGACAAATAGGGGAGATACCCTATTGTCCAGAGATCCCTCAACCCCGGGAGCCCTCGACACTCCATTCCCACCTTGGGATCTCAAGCAAGGGGGGAAGAGCTATGCTCAGTGTTCTCGATCAAAGAAGCCCCTTATCAAGAGGGGTCACATTTGTTAGTCCAAGTTGCTCTCTGAAGACCAAGAACTTCCCTTTCGGCAAAGCCTTGGTGAGAATCTCTACAATCTGCTCATCTGTCGATATGTGATGGAGTCTAACAACTCCTCTCTACACCATGTCTCAAATATAATGATATTTGATCTCTGTGTGCTTGGACTTGTTATGGTATATGGTATCTTTTCCAATCGGATCCCACTTTTGTTGTCGCAATATATCACAGTGGTGTCCAGGACCTGCTCAAATAAGTTAATAACCCTCCGAAGAGCTTCCTCAACCAAACTGCCTTGCAGCTAGCCATGCTAGCGACAATATACTTAGCCTCAGCAATACTCAAAGCTACGGACTTCTGTTTCTTGTTCATCCAAGATATCATGGTAGATCTAAGGCTAAAACAACATCCAAAAGTGCTCTTCCTATCAACAATGTTTCCTGCCCAGTCAACATTGTTATATCCATGAAGTTGAATATCTATAGCAAAATATCTCAGACTAAGGGTGATTGTCCCATGCAAATATCTTAAAATATGTTTGGCGACAACCTAATGTGCATGGAGAGGCTTAGTCATAAATTGACTCAACGTGTTCACTGCATAGCATATGTCCAGATAGGTGTTCACTAGGAACATCAGAGCCCCAATCAGCTGTCTATATTTAGATGGATTTGCCAAATCTGGTACTGCAACTTCTCCACATAGCTTCTTGAAATTCATTTCCATTGGTGTGGGTAGGGACTTGCATTCTGTCATTCTAAATCTCTCCAACAACTTCACGACATATTTCCCTCGTGAAAGGCAAATCTCATTGGGCCTTTGCCACACCTTAAGGCCTGGAAGTAGTGCATGAGTCCCAGGTCCTTCATTTTGAATTCAAAGGCCATCTCCCTCTTACACTCGATCATCAGGGGCTCATTACCTGTCAGAAATAGATCATCAACATACAAAACTAAAATCAATGTCATACCTTGGACCCCCTTGAAGTAGTGGTTGGGATCGATGTCGCTTCTTGTGAATCCAAGCTTCACCAGGTAGCTATCTATGTGGGCTTACCATGCCTTGGGGGCTTGCTTCAAGCCATACGATGCCTTTTTCAACCTGCAAACGTGTCCCTTTCAATCCTCTAATTCAAATCTTTGTGGCTACTCAACATAAACTTCTTCCTATAACATGCCATGGAGGAATGTTGGCTTCACGTCCATCTGATGAAGGGTTCATCCTTGACTTGTGGCAAGGGTGACCATTGAAAGAATGGTGGTGTCTCGGGCCACAGGAGAAAATATATCATCATAATCCTCTTCCTCTTTGTGGGAGAATCCTCTTGCCATATATTTCTCAATATTGTTGGATGGTGTTGTCATTGATGTCAATCCATGGAGTTGTCTGCGTTTTACTTTGACCAAAAACACCATTAATTGATGTCAAATGGTTAATGAACGCTTCTTAGTAATTGTCGAATTACATCAAGATGGCAGTTATACTGTTGGATGGTTGAAAACCCAAGTCCTAGGGTTTGAGGGCACATAAATGACCCCATGGGTCTCCATATGAATCAGAGATGCTTGTAGATCCTCTACAAGGGTTCAAGTGGTGGAATGAATGTTGCCATGACATCGTACAAGTCTTGTGACACATGTCAAGAGTATGGGGCTCCTGTGGGGGCCCACTGGGCATAATGTAGCAAGCATACCATCATCATCCCAAAAGTGGATCGATAGTAATCTCTGAGCATCCATGAAGATCTGTGGAGTGCTGTCTACTGTTGTGGAGGCCCATGGCCCTCTATGCACACCCTACATGTGCCAATCTAGACCTATGGGGGTTAGGATCCCATATAGGGAAACCAAACCCAAATGGAAACCACCTGTGATCCTGCATAAGATCCATTGCGTCCCCTAGGCTTCCAGTACAACCAGTCATTAAAATAAACGGGTAAAAGACTTACAAATCATGGATAACAACATAGGTACTTCATAATGGCATGCCATTCCGTAGTGGGCTTTGACATGTGCTAGTGTCTCCAAGCTCCAAAGGGGGTTGGCCAAGTACCTTATTAGGTGTATTCAGCCCTTAAAGGGGATAGTATGTCCAAGGTACATCCCTCTAATGGGGGTGGAAAGTGACAAATAAGTGGAATGCAATAGAGAGGGAAAGGGGCAATCCTGGGCCACATAGTGGGGCATAGGGGTAGCTAGATAAGGGGCATTCCACACCTGGGTATGTAATGTTAGGATGGAGCAATAGTGGTGCATGAGGTGCCCTGACCTTGATTTTTCCACACTTCTTCATATACCTTTTGCCTTTCATGAATTTTCTTTAATCAACTGCTCGGGGCTGAAAGGACAAGAGCATGATGTGCAAGATATCGCAGTAATTACCCCCTTTTAGGTAGGGCAGTTTATTGCCCTCGAGGGGTTAGAATAATCATGGGTTCTTGAATGATAGAGGAGGCTCATCTAGGGCCTATGGAACTAGGGTGATGGCCAATTATTGGGGTAAAACTCATGTAATGGCTTTTGCCCACATGTTAATTATTTTTGTCCCAACCATATTTTGCATTTTGTGGTACAATTTCCTATTAAATGTGGCCATTTATGCTTTTTACTTTTTCTTTTAATTGCTTCAACCTTCGGGGCATCATTCTAGGCCTGACCCAAGGTGGGGGCAAGGGGATAGGGAGGCTAGCCCTATGTGGACCCAAAATGGGAATGTGGACCCAGGCGGGAGAAAAGGTGAATGGGGGGGGTATAGTGAGTGGAGAGGGAGTGATGAGACCACGTACCCAAAATCAGGGTTTCCCAAGTAGTACCACTCTAGAACCAAATGGTCAATAAAGGAGATCCCACGGGACGAAGATCCAAGGGTAACAACCAAAAGAGATCAAGGGGACAAGAACACAAACTAAGCCCATGCTTTCCGCCAAATGCCCCATCAATCCATACCCAGAAGTATCCATGTTAAGTAAACCCAATACTCAATTACCAAATGACAAGACATACTTTTAGATTCAGGAGGCCCACATTCAAACATACGATCAATACAGTTGGGTGTGTGACCACATGGCTGGCTCAGGTGGCAGAGAAATGGCACAACAAGCTAGTAGGAGGCATTAAGGGGTCGCTGGTCGCCGACTGAGGCTCATCATGGAGAAAAATTTCTCTTGGGGATATCACCCACGAAGTGGTGGGTAACAGAGTTAACACACATTGGCATGACTCTTGACAAGTGATAATAACCTTGTTGTATAACGTATTGACATGGGACATGGACAACAATATACGATTTGTGATCAGTAGTAGAAGTGAAAAGACATATGCTTGTAGCCCTACTTGGGCCTAGTTTGAAAGCATTGACTGCAGGTCATTAGGATGACCTGAGGCACCTTGGTTTGTGGCATTATTTGATAGCAGTGCCAAATGGTTGCAGCATCGTGTGCAGCCTGATGATAGTAGTGTTTGAACATTGATGACTATTCATTCATGAGCAGTGAAATGTAGTGATAGCCAATAGTTGTGCAGTGATTTGTAGTGACAGTGATATACAGTGTGCAGTGACAGTGATGTGCAGTTGAACAATGATAGCTTGATGCGTAGCATTGTGCAATGATTAGTTTGTGGGAACAATGATCAACGGTTGCAAGGATTCAACATTTATTCTACATCTTTCTTACAACTATTCTACATTGATTCAGAGTACAGGGGATCTAGTGTGAAAATTGTGAAACGTGATCTACCGACTCTTCTGGGTGATTGGAGTCACCTTCAGGTTGTGGCTTGAGAACACTTTAGGGTGGCAGGGTGGTGCTAGGGCAAGTTGTGGCTTGCACAGGGCATTGTGGCATCCATTCAGTTGTGGCTAATAAACTAACAGGGCAGTGAAACATCCTTTCTGACAGTAGCTGGTAAACAGAGTGTTGGGGCACTCATTAGGTTGTGGCCTGATCTATAGGGTGTTGGGGCGTCCTTCTGGTTGCAACAAGATATTAGGGTCTAGTAGCGTCCTACAGGTTGTAGCCTCTGAATTAGGGGGTTGACGTCTCCCTTAGTTGTAGCTGAAATCTTGATGTAATCGATCTTCTTTTAATAGGGAGAAGACAATTACTAAAGAAGCGCTAGGTGGTTTTTGATCTGGAAGGGGTTTTCCACCAAAAAACCTGTGTCCTCTATTTTATCTGTCTGCTTGTTGTATGGTGTTGTCCACTGTTGATTATTGTTTATGATCATTTGAAGAAGAAAAACAATAATAACTGAAGATTAACTAATGCTCTGAAAAAGATAAAAAGGTGCTAATTGCTAAGAAATACCGATTCACCCCCTTCTCAGTATTTCCAACAAATACTTCCATCAGCTCAATTCTTGATCTTGAATAGCCATTTTGAGGTCACCACAGATTTCCCCTTCGGTCTCGACATAACATCCCATACGTCGTTCTTCATAATTGATTCGTATTCTTTGGCCATAGCTTCCTTTTAGATTTGTTCTTTCATGGATTCTTCGAAGGTGGGGGCTCAACTTGAATCATATTGCTCATCGCTACAAAATATCCTTGGCACCTGCACGACTTCTTACTTTCTCTAAAAGTCCCTCTGGCAGGAATGTGTCTCTTGGCATCTTGTAATGTGTCACGAAGTCAAAGTGGCCTCTTCTTGGTAGGAGGATCACATGGAGAAGAATCCAAGGGGTGCATGGGTTCCATGGGATCATCAACAATGTCTCTCTCGGATTGAGGCATGGAAGGACCTTCAAAAATATCAATATCATCACTTTCCTTCTCAGGAAGAGGAGGCAGAGGAAGGTCCCTTGCTTTCCCAAGGATAGCATCTTCATCGAATTTTACATCCCTGCTAATTTCAACCTTCCTTTGACTAGGAATACATATTCTACATGCTTTGGAATCTTCACAATACTCAACAAATGTACCTTTTCTTCTAGTGGCTTCCAGCTTGTTTCTTTTGTCTTTCAGCACATGAAAATATATGGGACAACCAAATATACAGAGATGACCAATGTCAGGGTTAACACCTGTGAATACTTCTTCAGGAGTCTTGTTGTCCAATGCTTGATATGGCACCCTGTTTTGAACATATACCATTGTATTTGTTCCTTCACCCCAAAGAAACTTCGACAACTTTTGATCATGGAGCATGGCTTGGGCAACTTCCATAATAGACCCGTTCTTTCTCTCAGCCACTCCATTTTGTTTGGGATTATAGGGCACAATCGTCTCCTTCTTGATACCTTCTTTTTTGCAAAAATCTATGAATTCATTTGAAATGTACTCTCCAACGTTGTCATACTTGACAATCTTAATTTTCTTTCCTGTTTGATTTTTGACCAAAGCCTTGAAGTCCTTGAACAAATCAAAAGCCTCATCCTTATGCTTCAAGTAATACATCCAAGTCTTCCTTGAGAAATCATTGATGAAGGTAATGTAGTAGAGATGGCCACCAAGTGAATGCACGGGCATCAAACCACAAATGTCAGAATGAATGAGTTGGAGGATGTCATTAGTCTTGTTCTTGCTAGAGGGGAATGGTCCCCTTGTCTTCTTCCCACTGGCACATCTAGGACATACTCCATCATGCTGGGCTTGAACATCAAGAATCCTAGAGACCAACTTCTTCAATTTCAGAAGAGCTTCATAGTGGAGATGAGCCAATCTACGGTACCACAACTCGCTTTGATGATTAGTATCATGGACCATTGCTAGAAGGTGTCTTACAGTGACTCTATAGAGTCTTTCATATCTAGATCCTAGTGTGAGCATCTCTCATAGGGGATCCAAAGGCCAAGTAAGTACTTTTCCCTTGATGAGGGTGACCCTCATCCCTTTGTCCTCCAAGGCATATATAGATACCAAATTCTTCTTCAATCCCGACACATAGATCACATCATGAAGCAAAACAGATTCCCCAGAGTCAAAATGAAATTTAACAGAATCAAATCCCTTAATGGGATGAGTGGAGTTGTCTCCAAGAATAATCTTCAAATTTGACTCCCTCTCTACCAAGTTAGAGAGAACCTCCTTATACCTTGAGAAATGATGATAGGCCCCACTATCAACCAACCAACTATCCCAAGTATCCAGATTAGAGGAACTAGAAAGTGCAGAAATAAGGATATATTCAGATTGATTAGTAGCAACATTACTAAATAGGGAGTCCATACAGGTGAAGATGGTTTTCGATAGAGGAGGAATAACCTGTCGAAGAGTTTTGTGAACCCTATCGAAAAGCAACAGGTTATTCCTCCTCTATCGAAAAGCAACATTACTTTCATACCTGGAATTTCTTGACTTCTTTTGAGGACGGTGGTCTTCTTCACGATCATTCAGAGCATCTCTTCTTCTTCTTCTTCCATCTCTTCCATTACGATCATTCCTTCGATCATCTCCTCTTCTTCTATTGTTAAACATGTTTTGGTTGCCTCTAGTGTTGTATCATGGAGCATTTTTCTTCTTAGGGAAATCTTGAGCATAGTGACCTTTCTTGTGACAATTGTTACATTCAATGTGCGCTGATTCCTCGTCTCTTCCGTTGATTCTATTTTAATTTTGTGCATGATGAACCTCCTTTTCCTTTCTTTTTCTTGTTATGAGTTATGAAAGCAGCAAACTCTCCTTCTTCATGCTTTTGTATGCTGCCTCTTGAGATCATCCTTGATTCTTCTTGAGTGAGTTTTCCAATGAGGTCATCAAATGATGGGAAACTATTGTTATTGCTTATGGCGGTAATGAAGGTTTCCCAAATAGGAGGGAGACCTCTAAGGGTTACTAACACCCACTGTTAGTTTTTGGTAGCATCGGAAATGCTCTAGCCTTGAAAATTGGTGGAGAGGCTAAGGCACATGAGTTCTAAAGAACCCAAAAACCGTTTGATGAAATTCCACCTGGATTGTATTTTATTAAAATAATTAATATTTTTAATGGGGTTACTAAGTATAAACTTAGGGAAATTAAAATATTAATGTGTATCAATCAAAATATGGGTGAGAATGATCTAGAAGGCAGATCAAGTCGTGTTTTAATCTTAGCCGTTGATTAGATATTTAATCTCGGTCGTTGAAGACTCAATAGGAAAAGTATAAAATGGAGGCTTGGGGTTCATTTGGAAAGACACAGAGAGAGAGAGAGAATTGATCTAGAGTTCGATTTCTGGGGTTAGGAAGCTAAGAAATTCGAACTAAGTGATCATTCAGCAGCAAAGGGGCAGCGAGAATTCGGGAGGATTTTCCAAAGAATACTATTATAGAGGCAGAGAGAGCTTGCAGAGAAGTAGCGCAGTAGCCGGGAGAGCTGACGCTGGGCTAGTCTGGGCCCACGCAGCCCTGACGCAGAGCCAGAAGGGTGTAATATTCCTAATTAGCCATGGCTAATTAGAATATTTGATTTTGCTCAATTTTGCTTTCTATAGTTATTTGTAAATAAAAAGGTGAGGAAAAGGGGACATAACTCACTTTTAAAATAAAAGTCACTTCCTAGTAGCACAACGTTGTGACTTAAATGGGAGCCAAGGGGGCCAAAGGACCACACAGAGATGGGGCCCACACAGACACTTGGAGGGACTGTGCAGATGGAAAGGGAACACATGGTAAGAGGGGATTACATTGGAGGAGGTGAGCCTTGGGATTGGGAGAGGCGAATGCTATAAAGGAGAGAGGAGCCCCCTCATTTTGTCATTCGATTATGAGCATTTGAGCTAGTCACTTCGACTTGGAGCACGTTGGCTGTTTAGCCTGTCTGCAGCACTGTTTAGTGCACTGAGTGTCTCCGTTCGAAGATCTCACCCTTAGCCCTGGGGGACTTCGAGTGCCTACTCGGGCAAGGTATTTTCAGTAGTCTTTTGCAGTAGTTTTGATCTTTGGCATTGAGGTGGCGCTGAGCATTGGAAGACTGCGCAGTCTTGAGAGAGAGGGACGCAGTTCTTCTGGGAGCAATTCCGGATTGAGGATTTGTGGAGGAGTTGAGCTGGGATATTGAGCAAGGGATCAGCTCTTGCATATTGGAGTGGTTTGGCAGAGTTACAGGTAGTATTTTGGAGGATTCTACTTAGTGGCAGCGCAAGGCCTTGAGGGATTACGTGATTCCCCAAGGGAGCAATTTTCGGGGGTCGGCCATTTCAGAAAAGCTTTCTGGGTTTTCTAAGTAGGGGCGGATTCTAGAGTTTCAACATTTTCTGAGGGGAACAACCCCAAATCCTCATTTGATTTTCAGCAGTAGCAGCAGCACAACAGTTTTCCAGCAGCATCCACGCAGAGGCCATTCCTTGTTATTCTGAGTGTATTTCTTCACTTGCATGGTGCAAGTCGAGGTGCCATCTTTCTGATCACCTCCTGTACTCATTCCGTTACTCAGTATAATAAAATGGCTTAGCATTTCTCTATGCATTTCTTGAGTATCTGCTTATATTTCATGCTTATATTATTATATGTTACACCACTGTTATTTTTATTATTTTGAGTTTCCCAGTTATTATATTATTTGTGCGTATTTGGTTGGAGTTTACTGGGGTTTGGGGAAAATCTATGAAACAGGATATTACAAAGGGCCATTGCAGAGCAGAAACGCTGTCTGTCACGCAAAAGTCGGAAATGTCGGGAACAACCGGGATCTGCCGGACTAGCTGGGATAGCTGACGCAGAAGGTAGAGAAACTGATGCTGGGCTGACGCGGGGGGCCTACATAGGGCTAGTGCAGAAATAGTCGGGGTCTAACCAGTTTTGTGCTGAATCAGTCGAATTCTGCCAGTTGAAGTGAGGTAAAACTCACTCAAGTTTTCCGCCAGTATTTTTCTCTGTAAAGGATTGCTAGATGAGCATCATAGAGTTGTATTTAAATATTTCTCCTGCATAATAATAAACCCTTAGAACCACTGCATCGGGTTTCCCATTGGTTTTTCTGGGGACTATTGTGTCCAAAAATAAGTGTGTCCTATGTATTTTGTTCTTTGCTCTGTGTTCTGTTTCATGAGATCAAATATTTAAATAGTGTAGGCTGCAGAAAAAATTGCTTTAGTATTCAGAAGAATAACTTGGTTAATGTATGTTAAAAATCAAGTAGGTGAAGTAGATTCATATTTGCTGTAGTAGCGGTTCCTTCGAGTCTAGGAATTTCACATGATATCAGAGGATTGATTTTGAAACAGGACGAACAGATCAAGTGTTGAGCAGTGAGGCCAAAAGCTGCACTTGGCAGCAATTCGAATCCCCTTGAAGGGATTGCGCAGTCCTTGGAGGGAAGTAGATCCGAGGAAATCTCTCTCTGAGTGAGACGACAAAGAGGTACGATTTCCAGTTCGTGAGTTTGTAGAGGAAGAGGGAGTGACTCCGAGCCTCAACGTAGTGCTTGAAGGGCGAAGTTACTACTGGGGCAGAAATCTGTTGGAAAAAAACAAAGACACATAGAAGGGGAATTTTCTCCTCAGAGAACTTTTCCGCCAGAAAGTTCAAATTTCTCACTTGCTGAGCAGTTAAGCAGTGCTAAGCAGTGACTAGAGGAGTCAGTTTGATAGTTGGGTGAGATGGCATCGCATGGACTCAGAGATCAGGATAGGTTGGAAGGTGCTTCCAACTATGTCATATGGAAGACCAGAATCTTAGCTATTCTGGAGGAATATGATCTCGAGGCGTACGTCAATAGTGTTGTAGCTGTTCTTGCTGACAACGATCAAAAGAAGAAGCACAAGGCAGAGGCAGGCAAAGAGGCTCATTCTCGATGGAGTTCAAGTTCATGTGGTCTCACACTTGCAAGGCAAGGATACAGCCTGAGAGATGTGGGAAGCCTTCTCTTCTTTGTATGAAGGCTCTTCCAAACAAAGAAAGATGTATTTGGAGCAGAAGTTGTAGCAGACTTTGATGCAAAAAGGAGGGGGTGAACCTCTATCTTCAACGTCTTCAGGACACTAGAGACTATTGATTTGTGGTAGCATCGGATGTGCTCTAACCATGAAAATTGGTGGAGAGGCTAAGACACACGAGATCTCCAAGACCCAGAAATCGTTTTGAGAAATTCCATCCGGATGAGGAGTTATTAAAATAATTAATATTTTTAATGGGTTCCTAAGTCTAAACTTAGGAAAATAAAAATATTAATGGGTATTAATAAAGATAAAATGATCTTAGCCGTTGTATTAAGAAGCTTCTAAGAGATGAGGATCAAGTCTGTTTTAATCTTAGCCGTTGTATTAAAAAGCTTCTAAAAGACGTGGATCAAATCTGTTTTAATCTTAGCCGTTGATTCGTCAACAGGAAAAGTATAAGAGAAGACTTGAGGGTCATTTGGAGACACACCAACAGATACTCAGTATCTCAAGGAAAATTGATTCTCAAAGAGAAGGAGATAGATTTCAGAGGGAGAGTTGTAGGGTGGAGGAAGAGGGGGGATTAGCAGCAGTTAGGGAGCTCAGAAGAAGTGACGTAGGGACTCTAAGAGAGCGCAGAGGGAGACGCAGATCAGAGAGATGCAGGGTTGATGCAGAGAGGGACCAGAGCTGCGCAGAGCCATGCAGAATGATGCAGGGATGATAGTAGTAGAGAAAGGAAGATCTCCAGGGTGTCAGAAAGTCTCAGAGAAAAAGTCTCAGGTGTTTTCTCCCAGTGCCTATGTAGATTTTAATGTAAAAGCGATCGCTGCTGAAGATTAATAAAACCCTCCTCTGCTGCACCGGTTTTCCAGCATTGGGTTTGTTCGGGAACAATTGTCCGAAAATAACTATGTTGATGTGATTGATTCTTGTGCATATATTTATTTCTGTATAATGATGTGATATCTGGAGTAGAATTTATTTTAATGTTTACTGAAGGGATTTCATAAATAACTTATTGGGAATAATAAGTAGGTGAAATAAATCAATTACTGTAGTAATAGAATTTCTGTTTATAAATTTTCACAGAGGCCAGCTTGCTACAGTGGGGTCCACTCCTTAGCCAACCGCGATGGTGAGAATAGCCCTAAATGGAGTCTCGGATGAATGGAAGGTTTTTGTCCAAAGCATATTGGATAGAGAAAAACTACCTTCATGGGAGGAGATGTGGGCGACTCTTCAACTGGAGGAGTTAAGGAGGGACCTAGTGAAGGTCAACCTCAGTGGCAGCAGTGGGAGTGGCACAAATACGAAGGAGGAGGAGGAAAACACAGCTCTAGCATCGAAGTGATAGCAGAAGCCGAAGCGAAAGAAGGACATTTCGAAGGTGAAATGTTTCAGTTGTGGCGAGATGGGCCACTATGCATCCTAGTGTCCTTTGAAGAAAAAGGATAAGGATGAGAAACATGATCCTAAGGCTGCTTCAGCAAATATGGACGAGGATGAGTTTTCCATGAGTGCCCATGCATCTCTAGGAGGGAGATGTGGCGATATTGGGCTGTAGTTGAGAGGACATGTGGGCAGGGTCCTTGAGGAGTCCACCTCTTGGATCAATTCCTTGCTACGGGAGCCCAAGATTCAACAGTCGCGAGATGGACTTAGTGTCAGATGATGCAGTGGGTTGTTTGGAGGACAGATGCATTACCTTGGGACCAGAGATTGATCAACACAAAGAAAGGTTGGCAGCAGTGCAGAAGTCAGCAACAACACAAAAGATTTAGAGGGTCAGAATCAACGGTAGTCAGATTCCAACATTCATTGTATTATGCTGAACACATTTAAGTTCAGCTAAGTTTGGATGTTTTTTGGTTGCTTCTCTCAGCAACTGAGTTGCAGTACGGATGCAGTGTTAGCAGTGGTAGTGCTAGCATCATAGCAGATGCAACATTTGAGAGGGAGCTGTAGTACAGATGTAGCAGTGGTAGTGGTAGTGTCATGGGCAACAATACAGTAGCAACAACAACACGATGTTGGTGGCAACAATAGTGTAGAAAGGAGGTGCTTCAGAAACAAAGCAACGTGCAGGTGGACATTGTCGCTAGAGCGATTTTCTCGCTAAGAGGGAATGTTAGTTTTTGGTAGCATCTGAAGTGCTCTAGCCTTGAAAATTGGTGGACAGGCTAAGGTACATGAGTTCTAAAAAACCCAAAAACCGTTTGGTGAAATTCCACTCGGATTGTATTTTATTAAAATAATTAATATTTTTAATGGGGTTCCTAAATAAAAACTTAGGGAAATTAAAATATTAATGTGTATTAATCAAAATATGGGTGAGAATTATCTAGAAGGTGGATCGAGTCATGTTTTAATCTTAATCGTTGATTAGAGACTTAATCTCAACCGTTGAAGACTCGACAGGAAAAGTATAAAATGGAGGCTTGGGGTTTATTTGGAAAGACACACAAAGAGAGGGAATTGATCTAGAGTTCGATTTCTGGGGCTAGGAAGCTGAGAAATTCGAACTAAGTGATCATTCAACCACAGAGGGGCAGCGAGAATCCGGAAGGACTTTTCAAAGAATACTAATATGGAGGCGGATAGAGCTTGCGGAGAGGTAGCGCAGTAGTCAGGAGAGTTGACGTTGGGCCAGTTTGGGCCCACGTAGCGCTGACGCAGAGCCAGAAGGGCCAGCGCAGAGCAGAAACGCTGCCTATCACGTAGTAGCCGGAACTGCTGGGAACAATCGGGATCTGTCGGGATAGCTGACGCAGGGCCTACGTAGAACTAGCACTGAAATAGCTAGGGTTTAACTAGTGTTCTGCTGGATCAGCCGAAATTCTGCCAAGTGAAGTGAGGTAAAACTCACTCAGACTTTCCACTAGTATTTTTCTTCGTAAAGGATTGCTAGATGAGCACCCTAGATTTGTATTCAAATATTTCTCCTGCATAATAATAAACCCTCAGCACTGCTGCACTGGGTTTCCCACATTGGGTTTTTCCGGGGACTATTGTGTCCAAAAGTAAGTGTGTCCTATGTATCTTGTTCTTTGCTCTGTTTTTTGTTTCATGAGATCAAATATTTAATTAGTGTAGGCTGTCGAAGTCATTTGCTTCAGTATTCAGAAGAATAATTTGGTTAATGTATGTTAAAAATCAAGTAGGTGAAGTAGATTCAAATTTGCTGTAGTAGGGGTTCCTTTGAGTCTAGGAATTTTCACACCAACTCCCTGTCAGGCACAATTTCTCCAACTCTCTACAATTGATCTCTAAGACGAGATATCCTCATTATGCAGGATTGCACAGATTCTCCTTTATTCATCTTCATATCTTTAAGTTGATCTTTCAAGGAGATAATTTCATTCAAATTGGCAACTTCATACATACTAACTAGCGGAGATAGACTTCTTCAAATTTCCAACACAAGCAAGTAAATGAACTTGTAAACCATCAACCATAATTTTCTTTGCTTTTAACTCACCTTTCTTGTACTTGCTCTTGGAAGCAACAGGAGCATTTTCCGTAGGCTTGAGAACTTTTCCTTGAATGTACTCCAAGACATCATTGTTATCTGATATGATTTCCAACCTGATCTTCCAAGCAACAAAATTAGATGAGTGTCCCAACTTCTCATTTTCCTTGAAGTAAGAAGTAGACATCTTGACTTGATTAGATAGGCTCCTTCAACTTTTCCAAAGATGATTGCTTCAATTCTTGTTTACTTTGGGCTTGTCCTTCACCTTAGCTTTGGTTCCATGTTAATTTTCCACTGTTCTATGCTATTTCAATTACTTTAGCCCAATTTACTTATTTAAATTAGCAATATTTTCAGTCACAATTAATTCTTCTAATAAACAATTCAGTAACTGAAGATAGAATAGTAAATGCAATGACAATAGGAGACAATCAACACATCAACAAGAGACACCGATCTCGTCAAAGGCCAGGAAAAACCCCACAAGGGGGGAAACCCCTTGAAATTATTTTTCTATTAGATTCTCTTCAAATGTTCAACAGAGAGTACAATGAACCCAAATCCATAAGTAATATCAAATACATAGTTTTGAATTGTACAATAAATCTACCAACCAATATCAAAATATGTGCCAATAGTCAAATCTAGTCAACTATCATAAAGTCAACAATTCTGAAAATTCAATAATAGTCAACATGCCCTAAGCAGTGTTGAGAAATATAAGGGCAACTAAATTATGTGATTTCTCTTCTTTGATAACTGCTTGTGATATATTTATGCTTATCTTGATTATATTATTTTTCACCTTAATTATTATTGTGTTTTTTCATCAAACAACTACCAAACCATAAAGAACATTGAGACAAAAGGACACAAGATTTAGGCGATCAACCAGGGCCAAAACCTCTCCACTTGAGAGGAAAACCCACAAGAATTCTTCTTTTCTTATAGAATCTTCAATTGACGAATTCCAAGACCTATGCACCTTGACCAAGACCCTCCAAGACCAAGTCCCTTGACGAGATTTCCCTCTAGCAGTTCCTCAACAACTACTGCGATTTCGACCTCCAACAAATTCTTCTACCCAACAAATTCGTTTGCAATTTCGACCAGCAGATTCTACTGCAACTTTGACCTCTCCAGTGGATTCACAGTTCTGACCTTTCACAACTTCGACCTAGCTGCAACTTCATAGCTCTGATGCAGCTTCACAACTTCGATGCAGCTTCACAACTTTGATGCAACTTGACAACTTCGATGCAATTTCACAGCTTTGATGCAACTTTACATCTTTGATGTAGCATCAGAGTTTCGTCTTGCAGAGTAACTGTAGAAACCCTAACAAAAGAGAGAGAGAGAGAGGCCCAAAACTTCGATCTTGTTCTTGTTCTTGTTCTTCGTCATTTTTCAACTTCTATCTTGAGGAGATCGAACTTGTTTGAGAGTGTGTCCAAATGAGATCGAGTTCCTTCTTATTTATAGGATTTTGAGGGGTACAAATTGCTATCATGTACGCCGACTTCTCCCTTCATGTAGGTCGACTTCATCTTTGCACCATGATGAGGACTTGGAGGGATTTTGACTTAATTAAATTTTCTTTGCAATATGTAACATGCCCAAAAGGGTCTTTCATACATGACAATGACTCAATTGACTTGTAGACTCAATGACAATCCCTGGAAGCACTCAATGGGTGCTTGACCTAACAATAAATCTCTCTTGAGCATGAAACCCATGCCTCAAGAATAACAATAATAAATTTATTTTTCTCTTTTGATTAAATACATAGAATCATGATTACATATGTCATTATGAAGACTGAACCTAGTTACATATTTCAGCACTCCCTCTTAACTAAGGAGGTATTCATAATCCATACAAGGTACTTGGACATTCTCAATCTGAAAAATTCTCATACAAAGAGTCAGATTAGTAACCCATCTATTAGCATCATATCGTCCAACATTGTCACATAGCAAGGCCTTGAATAACAACTTTATCTCTCCACAAGATCATAGCACAATGCTGGCGAGACCAATGACTTATAGACACCATTATCATTGTCTCTCAAGGAACATACCCCACTCAGGTGTTCATAGAGTATGTTCTTCCAGGACTATTCTTATTTTGAATTCCTAGTCCTCAAAGAATATCAGTCCTCTTCGACTACTCTTATCTTGGATGCCCTACCTGATCTTCAAAGAGTATCGGATGCCAGATGCTTACCCAATCCTCCATTCTTTCTTCCAAAGTGAAGAAAAGAATGATGTGTCTATCTCTCCCTCTCAACTAGGGAGGATATACCCATTCCTATAAAGGAATGTACCCAGGTTCTCTCTTATTCAGAACTTGTCCAAGCTCCCTTTTAACCAATTTTGCGAACATCGCGATTAGGATTAAATAGGTGAGGGTCCGAAATTTGAAAAAATCGTAAAAATCGGGAAAATATCGGTAAAAATCAGCAAATAAAGAAATATTCATTTTTTTTAATATCTAAAGCATCCGCAACATAAAATAAATGCATTGACACATAAATATGAAAAGATAACTAATATATAAGATGTGTAATATCATGTCTAGTGTTGCGTCACACATAACAGTGAATCATGTCCTGAATACTAAGTTCCGAGTCCCAACTCAGCCTCAAAATATCAACAAAAAATATAATAATGTATCTCATATCATGAGTCATAATGTCATATACAATGAAATGAACCAAATAACTAGTACCGCTGATTTCCTCTACCCCTCTTGCAAGAAAATATAACAATTTTCCCTCTAGATGAAGAAGGCGGTGGGGCTGGCAGTGGACTCTGCTGTGCTCTAGAAGCTAAAGAACTAGGAGCTATAGGAGGTAGACCATGTCTTTTACTGGTGATAGGGGTAGGTGGTGTCACCTCCTCCTCCTTCTCTACCCCCTCCACTACCTCCTCTAACCAATCAGGGGCCAATTCCATGATAGGCCTCTCGGCCTCAACCCTCCATGCAGCAGTGGTGTCAATCCCATCCAATGATATGGCCTCCACATCACGTGTCCTCTCAAGTTGCCTCACCCACAATTGAAGATTGTAGTAGACAGAGACCACGTCATTAAGTCGTTGGGACTCTAACTTGTACAAGGGGCATAAATTATTAATTATAAAAAAAATATTATTTAGTGAATTCAAAAACTTAATTGGAAATTTGGAATATTTTAACCTGTTGCACTTCTTGGTGTGTATTTTTTCAAATACACTCTAGTTGCGCTCGCATCTTGAGGAGCTACATTTTTGGCTGAGCACTTGAATGGAAAGCCTTTGGAGATTGGGTACTCTGCGACCATAGCTTCTCCACCATGCATCTACAACAAATACGATATACATAAGAAAAAAATGAATTTTGAAAGTTGGAGCAAAGTATGAACTTGAAGAGAATGGAATTTGAAACAAACTAAAGCTTATCGGGCGTTTTAGTCTTCCTATCCACAATAGCCATGTCAAAGCTAAATGTGCCACCTGCTGTCCTGTATATCTCCATTTCTTTGGAGATTTCTGCATGTTCTGCTGGAGATGGCACCATCCTCTGAACACAAGTGAAGAATCCATCCATAACCTCAACATCAAATAAGAAACTATAGGAGTAATAGAAAATGCGGGGTTCAGGTAGATCCCTGCAACATGAATGGGATGATGGAGTGTATTATTCCATCAGTCATCAATCACTTCCCATAGGAATTGTTGTTTCTCAAACCCCTCATCCCCCTTATCATCATAGTAGCTCCGAATGGATTATTTGGCCCTATCCATGGCCTCATACAAGTAGCCCATTGCAGGGTTGTCTCCATTAATTAATCGAATAACCTTTACCAAAGGTTCAGTGATGCTACACACCTCCTGCACTTCTGCCCAAAAGCTTTCCTGGTATGAAACTAACCTACATATGGCCTCTCCCTTTGGTTTGTGGCTATATGACAAAGCACACTACTCTAAAAGAAACATTCTCTTCACATCCCACATCGAATTCAAGATGGATTGAAGAGATATGAAATTGGTGGCAAATTGTGTAATGGCAGGGCGCACCAACTCCTTGTTGTTAGTGAATGTTCTCACCAAATGAAGCCAAATGCATGATTATATATAAATTTTGTAATTCTTTTTGATGATTCAACAATATCCTTTACAAAAGGAATTTTTCTTATGTCTTCCAACATCAAATCATTGCAGTGTGCAGCACAAGGTGTCCAAAATAAGTTAGGATGCCTCTCCATAAGCATCTTGCTAACAACAACGTAATTTGCAACATTGCCCATTATGACTTGGGCAACATGTTGTGGACCCCCCTTCTGAATGAACACATCCAACAAATCACATAACAACCATGCATCTTTGATATGTGCAGATGCATCAACAAATTTCATAAACATTGTCCCCTTGGGACAATTAACCAAGAAGTTAATAAGGCTTCTATTCTTTTGATCGGTCTAGACATCTGACATCACAATGCATCCTGTGTGTGCCCATGATTCCCTAAACTCCTCCAATCTCTTAGTGCAACCAACCTTTACATTTTGAAGAATGCGCCCTCTAAAGTTATCATATGAAGGGACTTTGTACCTTGGGCCAACAATAGCAATAGCATCAACCGCAGGCTGGAAAAATGGATTGTCCCTGACAACGCTGAAAGGAATATCACTCCAAAGAAGAAACTTGCCCAACAAATTGTCAACTTCTTCCTTATCCATTTTTTAATAACTGACGAGATAGATGGTTGTGCATCAGGTGTGGTTATAGGAACAAAAAATGATGAGGTAGCTACAGGGTTGGGTGTAGATGTTAATGATGAAGTAGAACCACCTCCCAATCTTGACACTATACTCCCTGCTATTTGACTCTTCAGAGATGCCTTGAACAATTTGGTTGTCTCTAATTCTTCCAATGATTTGAGGGCTCTTAAGATGATTTCTAGATTTGTATTTGAGCAAGGCTCTACCTCATGTCCAAGAACTTGTGCAAGGTGATACTTCAATTTGTATACCCCCTGGTCATATGATGCCCACATAACTTGCAAGTTAAATTTGATCTGTCAAACCCTCCATCAGGGTCACCAAATTCCCATAGAAGGTCCAATTTCCTTGGCATGTTTGTAACTTTGTTGAATCTTCAGTTTTAAATTTTAATGTAAGATTGAAGTTTGAAGTTTGAACCTAGGGCACAAGAAGAATTGCAAGTTAAACAAATGAAATTAAAATTTACATACAACATTTTGAATTTTTGCCAAAAAAAACTCTCAACTCAATGCAACAATAATGGAAAAAAATACACATTCAAACCCAAGCAAAAATGATGGAAAAAAACTAGAGCACAAGAAAAAATTAAACAAATAAAACTAACAATCAAGATTTTGCATTTTTGACAAAAAAACCCTTTCCACTAAATGCAACAAAAGTGACCAAAAAAACACATTCAAATCCAAACAAAAATCATGGAAAATAAATGGGTGATAGAAACCCAAGGAAAAACAAGAAAAAAACAAAAAGAGGGCCAAATTTGATGCCAATACCTGAAAACCACGTGCTGCTGAAGTTGGTCAAAACTTGATTTTTTTTTTTTTTTTGCTTGGGATGCTAAATTCCTTCACTTTTCTCCTCTCTTGCCCTTTTTGATGAGTTCTCCTCCTTCTTAGCTCTCACTCTTGCCCTTTGTTTGCAAAATGAACAAAAAAAAACCAAAAATTGCTTTTAAAATCTCTTTGTTTCCACGGCCCGTGATTTTTACTTGTCGACTCACGATTTTTACCAAAAAATCGCGATTTTTCCCGATTTTTTCAACTTGAAAAAATCGTTGATAACATCGGCCTATAAAATTGTCAGCTCGAAAAAAGCGTTGCGATGTTCGCAAGACTAGTATGAAGCCTCAATTTTTGGTGCGTGGAAGGCTAGAATGTCATTCTTTTTAGATGAATATGGACTGAAGTCTGAAGGAGTATGCGGAGAATGTAATTGCCATAGTAACAAATCCACAACAGTTGGCTACCTATAAAAAGGAGAATGCCAAAACAAAGAGGGTGATCCTTTATGGAGTCATGGACCATATTGTTCCACATTGTAGAGAAAGGCACAGTGAAGGAGATGTGGGACGCCATAGTAAAACTGTATCAACATCCTTTAGAAAATAGGAAGATGATTCTCAAGGAGAAGCCGAGGACCATCAAGTAGCACAAGGGAGAAGGCGTGACTTCCTACCTCCCCATAATTCGACTTGTCAGAGATGAGCTAGTTGTAGTACGAGACAATCCTAGTGACAACGAGCTAGTGCATATAGCACTCAATGGGTTTTCCAAGGAATGGAGTATGTTCGTGTAAGTGATTTATGGGCGAGACAAGCTTCAAGACTGGGATCGCCAATGGAGTGATTTCACTCTAGAGGAGCTGAGGCTCAGCATGGTTAATGACACCAGTAGTAGTGGGAAGGCACCGAAGGTTGAGGAGCACGAAAACGTCACCTTAGCAGGGAAAGGAAAAGTGAAGAAGGGTTCCAGCAAGGGACCAAGCTCAAAAGGAGAGAAGAAGAAGAAGGACCTATCAAATGTCAAGTGTTATGGTTGTCATGAGTTTGGACATTATGTTAGTGATTGTCCTCGCAAGAAGAAGAAGGGAAAGAAGTAAGTAGCATCTTCAACAGACGCATATGAGCTTTTCAGCAGAATGGATCAGGAGTTCACATTAATAGCTTGCTTAACCAACTCGACTTCATCATTACATCATTAAAAGGAACCCTTGCACGTCCCAAGGTTAAATGGAACCCTTGCATCATTAAAAGGAACCCTTGCACGTCCCAACACTTGATGGGCGATGAACCGCCCCAGCTCATGGGGGTAACCACTGTTATACCATAGTTTTAAAAACTGGTTTGGTTGAATCGAAAAATCGGTTAAACTAGTCCAATAAATCTGATTTGTTTGCTGGTTAGGTCCGATTGGGTACCAAACAAGGCGGTTTTGGTACCAAACCAGCGTGTTTGGTACCTAACCGATCTTGACCAACCGATTTTGTAAAAAACTCGCTGATTAGGAAGCCACATGGTTGCGCATGTTGATGGGACCTGCAGGTGGTTTTTGGAAAACCATGGCAGGTTCCCTCCTAAATCTAGCCCCCTAAGCTTATAAAATGATGCCTAAGCTCCTATTTGCCTCACACATTTGGTTTCTAGTGTTTGTGCATATGAGAGCTTGGACAGTTTGGCAACAACATTGAGTTTTGGAGCAACAACAATAAGTTTGGAGGTTTTTTGTCATCGTGGAGTCAGTTTGGAGTTGTCTAGTGGAGTTGGGGGTGTTGATCCCAATGTAGATCTAGTTGTTGAACCAGGAGCTGAAGGAAGTGAACCACCATGACCAAGCATGGCACATGGTGACTCGAGAGGAAGTAATAATTGTGCAGTTTGGCGAACTCATGCTTCTAGTTCTGCTAGTCCTAGTGTTGTTGCTCATGCTACTACTACTATTGCTATTGGTGTTGGAAAGGAGTTTGAGGAGTCCTTAGATTCTAAGCTAGATGATGTCTATGTAGCTCTTAGGGATGATCCCATGTGTAGTAGTGGTGATGAGTTTGATGAGTGATCAATGATTTTTGTTGATTTTTCCCTGACACTAAAGAATCTGGTTTGAGTCTAAAATCACGATCACAAACACACTCAAATGCCGCAACACTTCTACTTTGCACAACGGAAAATACATACATGAATGAATCAACTAGTGCACATGGCAATTTTTAACTTTTAACCCTCTACTTGTTATATTACAAAACTTTAATGCAACAGTCTTAGGGCTCTCATACGGGGTACCAGGGATCATGGCCCTTACATACAACCCTGATACAGGACAACTAAGGCTCAGTGTCAACAACTATGACCACCAATCTGCCTTGAACAAGATACACTTGAACTACTTGCTAAAGGAGCGCTCTACTTAGCCCTTTCATTCCACATACCTTGAACACATTTGGCAGGTACTTTGCCTCGCCATTTGTTGATCACTGCAATTGCATCTCTAGCTGCCCATTCCACCACTATCAACCACACTTGAGTGCTCCAAGATGACTGAACTTTGGCCCAATGATCTGCCCACTAGCAACCCAATTGCTCCACTAAGATGTCTGCTTATTGGGTCTTCCAAATCTGCCCTCTTATTAGTGATTTGCCACACCAAATCGCTGAACTAGGGCTCCATCAAATCTGCCTCCTAACAATCCCTTTGCTGCTCCAAGGTTCACTATAAATGAGGTATTCCAAATTTGCCCACTCTCGATCTCCTTGCTGCTCTAGAGGTGACAAAAGTTAGGGATTCTACCCACTGCATACTTACCCACAAGAAACACTGTTCATAAATTTGTTTGTGAACAAAACTCGACTACCTTCACATAGTGTCTTAGCTGCTCCATGATCACTGTCATAAGGCCTTCCAGGTCTGCCCACTCGTCAACCTTCTAGCTACTCCAGTATGCTGATCCTAGGGCCTGAATCAGCTAGCCCTCACATCACAGATTTGACCCTTCAAACCTCTGAACTAGGGCTTAGAGTACTGCTGTTCAAACACTCCTATGAACATCCCTTTAACCACTCCTTTTATCAACACTCTAATACCCTTTAGATGACTGATCTAGGGTTTACAAATCAACCACTAACAGTGTATACACGCACTATTCATAGGTTGCTTCAAATCATTGTCCAAACACCACGAGGACAAACTTTCACCTAGCAATATCCCTCTGTAACCTGCACTGTCCTATATGTCTCGATCTCCTTGTCAAATGCTTGACAAAACTTGGAACTCATACACAACCACTCCTCGAGAGATACTTACACTGGTGGATCCACAAACTGCTGCCCCAAAAACCCTTTTTAGGATAGTCCTCTGCTCCCACTACCTTTAGCATTCGATCCTCCTTGATTTTGTCCACTCTAGCCCTCCTTTCCACACAGTACAACAACCCTTCGTTTTTGACCAATCACCAGCACCTTGGTTCATTCTTGAGACAAGTTTCTACCTCTCTTAGGGCTATTCATATCACAGAACCCTCATGCAAATCCTCCTGTAACATTGTGGCCCTGTAACAGAGGTCTGAGGGCACCTTTAAAGTTCTCGACCCTTCCTTTCTCCACAAAACTAAACTTGGACTATAGGATAGAGTTACTTGGGTTGTGCCTTCATGGCAATGCCCCTATCTAGGGAATGAAACTCACATAGAACCACCTCCAAATCATGCGCTAAAGTCACCTTCTTGAAAGCCGAGTACCACATAGATACACTTCTCAAATCTGAGCAGAGTCTACCTCATTTCCTTGCCTTGAATTAGACCCTTTGTGCTCCAACTCGTCCTCCTAAGGGCTTTTGCAGTTCCTGAGGTACTTCGGACTATTATTGTAAGGAAATCCTTGAGAGAATGACTTGTGATGTGTGTACATGTGATCTACCTCTTGCCTTCTTATAGTTTCTTATGAGGCAATGTCTAGCCTTCAAGGTTCATCACTCAAGCCTAGTCGATTTGACCTTCTTTCGTAAAACGCCAACTAACATAAGGTAAGAGGTTTCTTCTCCTTGATTTCACCACCTCATTGTTGCCTTAGGTCCCCCTTGGTCCTTTAAGGGTGCTCCACTTGAACAATGAATAAACAAATAATACCTCCTCTTGGTTTCGCGCCCACACCTTGGGTCCAAAACCCCATTGCTTGGGTACTTTGCGCACAAAGTGGTCAAACTTCTCACAAACCCAACACCTAGGGTTGTGGAGTACCTCCCAAGCTACACAAATCAACACTCTCTCTTAGCCAAGGAGGTACACCCACTGCATGGAAGTAACCATCAACATCGGCAACACTAATGGTTAACCCATCTGGCATCCACCACTGCAGCATACCCTGTAGACAATGTCACATTGTTCGGGTTCGGCAATGATTAGGTTCGGTTTGAGTTTGCATTTTTTGATGAGGTTCGCCATTAGGTTCGTCTATATATATATTAATTTAAAAAGAATTATAGGATAAAATAATAAGAAATCAACATCAGTAAACATAAAAAATGCTATCATGGACATGGAAACTGTAAGGATAAATTAACGCTTGAGTTGTGACATAAAGTTATGAGTTTTGATCTATGGACTTGGTGAATGGCTATGAGGTTTGACAAACCTCAAATCTTTTTTAAGTTTTGCCAAAATTCGAACCTCAAGGTTAAAGTTCAACGAACCTTATGACATAGCCCATAAAATGGTCTACACTCTTGTTAGTAGTGTCTTTGCCTCATCTCGTCTGAACCTAAAGATTCAAACTTCCATAGGGCATGTTCCTTTGAAGCTAGACTCCCTCTGAGTCTACACGATCTCCACAGACTCACACTGCTACTGAACTTGTGTCCTGCTACAAGGTCAGTTTGAGTTGCGGTTGAACACGGGCCACATCGCCACCGAAACTCAGTGCTGCAAGCAATCTCATCCTCTTGCATCAAACACCACACATGCACATGCCTCCAAGCTTGGATGTGCAACATCATGACCCATAGAAGAAAGTAGCCTGCCAACATCACGTCCATCACATGAAGCCAACTTGTCCTAGCCAAAACAACCCTTGAGCAGTCTCAACGATCTACGACAACTCATAGGAAGTCCACGATCAACAACCTGCCCTACAACAAACTGTTGCTCGCTAGGTTCACCGCCAATCCACCAGATCTCCCAGCGAATGTTGTTGCCAAGCCAGTGAAGACCACATTTGCACGTTTTTAGTTGAATCCTCTGCTCCATGATCTAGACAATCTCAGCTCCCTCTGAGCTTCTTCGCTATGCACACTTTGATCCACTGGCCTTTCAACATAGCTCTGGTACCATGTTGATTTTTCCATGACACTCAAGAATCTGGTTTGAGTCTAAAATCACGATCACAAACACACTCAAATGCCACAATACTTCTTCTTTGCACAATGGAAAATACATGCATCAGTGAATCAACTAGTGCACATGACAATTTTTAACTTTAAACCCTCTACTTGTTACATTACAAAACTTTAGTACAATAGACTTAGGGCTCCCGTACCAGGGATCATGGTCCATACATACAACCCTAATACAAGACACAACTAGGGCTTGGTGTCAACAACTATAACCACCAATCTGCCCTGAACAATATGCAATTGACCTACTTACTGAAGTAGTGCTCTACTCAGACCTTTTAATCCACATACCTTGAACACATCTGGTGGGTACTTTGTCTCCCCATTTACTGATCACTGCAACTGCATCTCTAGCTATCCTTTCTGCCACTATCAACCACACTTGGTTTCTCTAAGATGACTGAACTTTGGCCCACTGATCTGCCCAATAGCAACCCTCTTGCTCCACTAAGATGTCTGCTCATTTGGTCTTCCGGATCTGCCCTCTTATTAGTGATTTTCCATGCCAAATCCCTGAACTAGGGCTCCATCAAATCTGCCTCCTAACAGTCCCTTCGCTGCTCCAAGGTTCACTGTACATGAGTTCTTCCAGATCTGCCCACTATCCATCTCCTTGCTGCTCCAAAGGTGACATAACTTAGGGCTTCTGTCCACTGCATAATTGCCCACGAGAAACATTGTTCACAACTTTGTTAGTGAACAAAAATCAGCTGCCTTCACATAGTGTCTTAGCTTCTCCAAGATCACCATCATAAGGCCTTTCAGATCTGCCCACTTGTCAACCTTCTAGCTACTCCAAAATTCTGAACCTAGGGCCTAAATCAACCAGTCCTCACATCACAGATTTGACCCTTCAAACCTCTGAACTAGGGCTTACAATATTGCTGTTCAAACACTCCTATGAACATCCCTTTAACCACTCCTCTTATCAACCCTCTAATACCCTTTAGATGACTGATCTAGGGTTTACAAATCAACCACTAACAGTCCATACACACTGTTCTTAGGCTGCTTAAGATCTCTGTCCAAACACCACTAGGACAAACTTCCACCTAGAAATATGCCTCAATAACCTTCACTGTCCTATATGTCTCGGTCTCCTTGTCATATGCTTGATAAAACTTGAACCTCATACATAGCTGCGCCTTGAGAAATACTTGCACTCGTGGATCCATAAACTGCTACCCTAAAAACCCTTTTTAGAATAGTCCTCTACTCTCATCACTTTCAACATTTGATCCTCCTTGGTTCTGTCCACTCCAGCCCTCCTTTCCACATGGTACAACAACCCTTCTTTTCTGACCAGTCAGCAGCACCTTGGTTCAATCTTGAGACAAGTTTTGTCCTCACTTAGGACTATTCATACCATAGAACCCTCACGCAGATTCTCCTGTAGCATTGTGGCCCTATAACAGAGGTCCAAGGGCACCTTTAAAAGTCTCGACCCTCCCTTTGTCCATATAACCAAACTCGGACTATAAGACAAAGCTACTTGGGCTGTGCCTTCACGGAAATGGCCCTATCTAGGGCACAAAACTCACATGGAACCACCTCCAAATCATGCACATAAGTCACCTTCTTGAGGGGCAAGTACCATAGAGATACACTTCTCAAATTTGAGCAGACCCGGCCTAATTTCCTTGCCTTGAAACAGACCGTTGTGCTCCAATGCGTCCTCCTAAGGGCTTCTGCGGCTCTTGAGGTACTTCACACTATTCTTGGAAGGAAATCTTTTAGAGAATGCGACTTGTGATGTGTGTACAAGTGATCTACCTCTTCCCTTCTTATAGTTTCTTATGAGGCAACGCCTATGAAGATTTCAACAACTGAAATCCTATTGCATAAACTGGAATTATTTCTTCTAACTATAAATTAGTTTAACAGTTTATTGCTACGACAACAACGAAATAATCACACTCCAATCTTCACAAATAAATTCTGCGGAAAATAAAAGTGCTGGAAATTGAGAAAACATTGACACAGACAAAAATTTTGTCAGGCCAGGCAGTAACTCCTCAAAGCAAAATTGATTCGTATATATTATTCCTTCAGGTAGGTCTTCATTATATACATGAGGGAGAGACTGTTCACTTCATCTCTCGATGACTGTTCATATTACTTATTTATTTATTTACATTATATTCACCCAATCCTGATGATTAGGTGTCAACATTCCCCCCTTAATCTGAAGGGATGTTGGTGAGTCCAAGCATCATTCTGAATCGTTCAAGCTTTTCTCTTCCAAGCGCTTTGGTGAAGATGTTTGCAATTTGCTCATTAGTGGAACAATGACAAAGATGGATTGTTTTGGCCTCAACATGATGTCGAATCAGATAATATTTAGTATTGATGTGCTTCGTTCGATCATGGAACTTTGGGTTCTTGGCCAACTTTATTGCAGAGGTATTATCAATCATGAGTGGAGTTGATTGTACTTGTTTTACTTGCAAATCTTCAAGAATTTTCCTGAGCCGCACAATTTCTTTTGTTGCTTCAGCTGCTGCCACGTATTCTGCTTCTGTTGTGGAATCTGCTGGAACTGATTGTTTGCGTGATCTCCAGGAGACAGCTCCTGATCCAAGACTCATAGCATATCCTGAAGTAGATACCCCAGTTTCTTTGTCTCCATCAAATTCCGAATCAGAGTATCCAATCAAGCTGAAGTCGTCCACCTGTGTATACTTGATTCCAAAGTCTTGAGTTCCCTTCAAGTACCTTAGAACTCTTTTTGCAGTAGACTAATGTCCCTCACAAGGCTTTTGCATAAACCTGGAGAGGATTCCAACAGCAAACGAAATGTCTGGTCTGGTAGTAGTTAGGTAGTTGAGACTTCCTACAAGTTGTCTGTCTATACTTTGTTGCATCCTCAAATTCTTTTCCTTCAATAGATGCGAGCTTTAAGTTTTGTTCCATTGGAGTAGTAAGAGGATTGCATTCTGTCATGCCAAACTTGTTCAATAGATCTCCAATGTATTTCTTTTGAGAAAGAAATATGGACTTCGGATCTTGGGTTACTTCAATACCAAGATAGTAATGAACATAGCCCAAATCAGTCATTTCAAAATTTTTCCTCAATTCCTTCTTTATGGATGCAATGTAGCTTTCATTGTTCCCTGTCATTAAAAGATCATCTACATATACCACAAGATATACAACTGTTTTGCCAACTTTCTTGACAAATAAAGTTGCATCATCAAGATCATAATGTTTGAAATTGAGTTTCAGAAGATGCTTACTTAATTTTTCATACCAAGCTCGTGGTGCTTGTTTGAGGCCATAGAAGGACTTCACCAGTTTGCATACTTTATGTTCATCTCCTTTCACAGCAAATCCTTCAGGCTAGGACATAAAAACATGCTCTTTTAGATCTCCATTCAAGAAAGCAGTTTTTACATCCATTTGATGGACTTTCCAACCGTTCTGAGCTGCTACAGCAAAGAGTGTCCAGATGGTAGCCCATTTTGCTGTGGGGGCAAAAGTCTCCTCATAATCGACCCCTTCCTTCTATGCAAAACCTTTTGCCACAAGCCTAGCTTTGTGCTTGTCAAGTGAGCCATCAGCTTTATACTTGTTCTTGTAGACCCACTTGCAGCCAATTGGTTTGGTTCCTAATGGAGGATCAACCAGCTTCCAAGTGCCGTTCTTTATGAGGGCATCATACTCCTTTTGCATCGCTTCTTTCCATTCATCATGAGAAGCATCTTCTTTGAAGGAAGTTGGTTCAAAATCTGTAGGCAAGTTCAATTCACAATCATAAGAAACATCCATATCAACAGGTGAATTAGAGTCATCCACATCACCTCCATTTTGCCGGTTTGAATTTCTAGTTCTTGTCTTTCCAACCTCATGAGGATGAACACTTTCAAGTGTCTTTGTCAGCCACTTTGGGGGACCTTTCTCAGATGGTCCAGGTTGCTCCGTTGATTGAGTTGGGACTGAATCAGATTGAGCCTCCCAATTCTATCAATCACATCACTTAAGGCATCATCCGTTGTTGGAGTTTCATGCGGGGGAGAGTGTTCTTCAGAAGAAGATTCCACATGTTGATCTAGTATAGGAATCCCCCCTTCAAGATGTGGAATCTGATTATCAAATTCTTGAAATGATTTTGCTTTTGCGAATCTATCCAAGCGATCAAGTTGCCGCTCAACAACATTGTTAGTTTTGGATGATTCAAGAAAAATTACATCTCTAGATACAACAATTTTTTTTTAGTTCATCATAGAGACGGTATGCTTTGGAGGTGTTTGAATACCCCAGGAAGATACACTTACGACTTCTAGCACCAAGTTTGTTTCTATGTACCTTTGGTATCAAGGAATAACAGGTGGAACCAAAGACCCTGAGATGCTTTACCGAAGGAACATGTCTAAACCACATTTCATATGGAGTCTTGTTTCTAATAGCATTAGATGGACATCTATTCTTTATATATGCAGCACATAGAACATCATGAGCTCAAAACATTATCTTTACATTTTTGAAGAAGAGCATGGATCGTACCATATTTAAGATTGTCCTATTCAGTCTTTCAGCTACACCATTCTGTTGGGGATTATAAGGCACAGTTGTTTGATGTTTGATCCCATGTTGGCGAACATAGTTTTCAAATTCATTTGATGTGTATTCTTTTCCATTATCAGTGCGAATAGACCCAATATGAGATTGTGCATCATTTTCAATCCATTTATGAAAATTCTTGAATGTTTGAAAAGCATCAAATTTGTTCTTCAATAAATAAACTCAACACATTCTGGTGTAGTCATCAATAAATGTCATCATACCATGTCAGGCCAGGTAGTAACTCCTCAAAGCAAAATTGATTCGTATATTTATTTCCATTTGTAGAAGGAACATGCATTGGACCACATAAATCTGAATGAATGAGCTCAAGTTTTCTATGTGCTCTTGAATGTGCATCATGAAAACACTGTTTGCTATGCTTTCCTAGAATGCAAGCATCACATTGCTTAAGTTTCCTAGGAATTGTAGGCAAACCAGCAACACCATTTTTCTTCAACAAGCGGAGGCTGTCATAGTTCAAATGTCCAAATCTAGCATGCCATTATAAACTTGATGGAAGTGTACCTTCTTCATGATGAGAATTGTTTGAGAAATGTGCACGAGCAGAGGTTCTTTGCAGCTTGAGAAGCCTTTCTTCTTCTATTCCCCTCATGACAAGTGAGTGGTCAGATGCTTTTCTTACTTCAAGCTTGCCATCAAACATATGAATGGAGTGACCTTGTTGGTGGATGTGGACCAAAGACAACAAGTTTCTCTTGAGTTGTGGGAGATATAGAACATGATGCAGAAGAAAGTCTGGAAGACCAGGCAGTTTAAGCCTGATTGTGCCAAGCCTTGATGGCTTGATTTTTGATTGGTCTGCAAAGTATACTGCTCCATCAACATTATCAGTGAATTCTTCAAAAAAATCTTTTCTATGAGTCATGTGGCAGGTTGCTCCTGAATCAAGCAACCAATCATTTTTCCAAGAAGCAAGTGAAGCATTAAATAAATCTTCATTTACTCCAATATTACATTGTGCCACAACATAGTGAGCGGATTCAGGTGCTTTACCTTTATCTGTATCATCAGTTTTACCTTTTTGTTGGTTTCTTTGCTGCTCAATTTTGTCCCATGGTAACTTGCATGTAGAGGCATCATGTGATCCATTTCTTTTGCAGCGTATGTAGTGCAAATCTGCCTTTTCTCCTTGAGAGTGTTTGCCCCCCTGCCTCTGAAATTTCTTCCTCTTCCTCTTCGACCACCTCTTCCTCTGGAAGAATCTTTAGCAGGATTCTTTTCTTTATGAGCAAGGCACACAGCCTCTTCAAAAGATTCAGGGGCTGTCTTCTTTCCAAAAGCTTTCTCTCTTTCAGCAAACTTTTTCACAAGAGAGTCAAAGGTGATATCTTTGAGATTTCCATTTGCTTGCAATGACTCAAGATAATTGGAGTAAGTAGGATAAAGTGCCTTGAGAAAAGCGATAAGAGGAATATCCAATTCAACCTTAGTGGATTTGATATCATGCATTATAGACTTTACTTCAGATGCAAGAGCAAGAGGATCATTATTTTGCAGTTCAAGAGTGAAGAGTTTAATCATGAGTTGAACAACTTCAAGTGCAGAATGTGAGTCATAGAGTTCTTTCAGCTTTTGTAAGGCTTCAAAAGCAGTTGAAAATGGCGAAATATGGCGACTCACCTCTTCATTTACAGATGCTGCGATTAATGCATAAGCTTTGCTGTTCTTGTTTTCCCAAATGACAAGCTCTTTGTTTGATGTAGGCTATTCTGGCTCTTTGTCTCTGTCTCCAACACACACTCCTTTCCACAACTCATTGAAAATGAGCGTGTGTTTTATCATACGGGACCACTCAGGATAGTTCTCTTTGCCAATGAGAACTATTCCCATGATGGATATGATTAAATGCATATTGTAACAAAAACTTTTGATGTAAAACTTTTACTCTTAATGGGAAAAAAATATAGTTCTGATCTGACTGGACAACAAACTCAACTTGACAGAAAATGTCAATACCCAAGACATATATATCGGCACTATTCAAAATATATATCAATTTCTTTTTACATTGATCACCTAATGCAGCCCTTCAAAAATACACAGCAGCAATTTTAAAATATGCACAAAATCAGGGCTCAACTCACATTATAGGACGGTGCTTCATAGGCAGCGTACCAAAACTATTCAATAGACCATGCACATTCAACGAATGGCTCAACTCACATACGCATTTAACATATTTTACATGCCATAAACATCGTTCAACTCACATACGCATCTAACATATTTTGCATACCAAAACAGCGTTCAACGTATGGCATTAATCACATTTTACATGCCATGAACACGTACCAAAACAGTTCAAGACAATGCCAAAAACCGCAGCGTTATAGTACCAGCGTGAAGATGCTAGCCAACCGTTCACAATTCCATGCCAACGTTAATATAATGCCAAAAACTTCAACAGATTGGATAACATACCAGCGTAAATACCATGTCAGCGTAAACACAATGATAGCAAGTCGTCCAACTGATCTATAAATCTTTAGAAATTTTTTTGGGATACCTCGGGATTTTTATGGTCACAAATGCAGAGATATTAATAGTGTGGGATGTGGAGACCACGACAGCTTTAGCATTCACGGAAATGTTCTAGAAGCTAACATTAACGTGAGACAGAGAGCTTTGGTTAATACCTCTAAGATCTGAACCATTAGAGAATCAACTGGAATCCATCAACACTCTCTCGTGCAGATAGAGGCTTTGATTCACGCACCATTCACACACTAGCAGCGTTTCACGCACCATTCACGCAGTGAACTTGGTCATGGAGACGATTCACGCACCATTTATGCACCAGCAGTGTTTCACTGCTCCTCCGCATAGCTACTCGGACCATTCAACGCAGCAGCACGACCTCAAGGGCATTCAACTCAGCGATTTAGAAGATTTTCAGGTCTGAGGCATGGCAGAAATGGCTCAGAATTAATTATGGCAGACAGAGCGCAGAAGACAGTGGACAGAGAGCAGTAGGCAAAAGGGAGTTACAACTATATTTGGGAGCTGGCTCTGATACCATGTCAGGCTAGGCAGTAACTCCTTGTTGTCGCGCAGATTGACACGACAACGCTCAGATCGGGGGCTGTCACTCTGATCCCCGATCCCTCCGTTTAAGCCTGTCTCCCGCGGCTAAGGGGGGTAGACCCTATGAGATGATGAAGACCAACTGCCAAACAGTTGGGCTGGGAGACACGAGACACGATATGATAAGCACCAGAAGGATTTAGAAGTTAAAAGACCAGTGCCTTAAGAGATTAAATTTTAAATGATCACTTAGTAAATATTTCAGAAATGTAAACGATGTGTAGCAATCATTCATCATCAAATGACTAGAACAGATGCAGGATATTCGATAAACACACAGAGCTCTTGTAATGACCAGAGCTCAATAACGATATCCAGTAATTAAGGAAATTTTGATCAAAGCTTTAAACAACCACGCAAAATCATGAATCATTAACCAGATACCATATGCAACAAATATTTAAGATGATCATTCATGTGCAGACTTGTCTAAAATGATAAACATTTATTCCACATCAGATAATTTTGAATCTCAAAATGATTATTTCCCGAGAACAACTGGATCTGGCAAAAAGGAAAAATTTCCAAAATTTTTTATACTTTTTCAAATTATTATTATTATTATTTTTTTTTTAAGGAAAAATTAAAACTAAATTAAAATCAAAATAAAATAAAACCTAACAAAATCCTAAACTAAAAGTTAAATTAAAACTCAAATTATTAAAAATCTACTTTAATCTAACTTAAAAAAAAATCTAACTAAAAACTTTATTAAATTAAATCTAACTTTAAAACATAACCTAAAACTGAATGTAAACCAAAATTTGCCACAAATTTAAAATTTTAAAACTTAAACTTAAAACCCTAAAAAAAAATAATAAAACTAAACTAAAATAATTCTAAATCTAAAAATACAACCTAACGAAAACCCTTTTTATTTTTATTTTGCAATCAAAATAAAACTAAGACTTAATGAGACTAAAATTAAAACTACGTAATCCCTAAAAATAAAAAAAAAACGTAATGTCAAAAAAAATAAAACAGTAAAATCTACCAAAAAAACGAAAACGCTTTACCTACGCATACTGCTTAGCCATATCAAGAAAAATGGAAATCGTTCTGTTGCTATACGAATTTATCAGCTTGAAACCTATTCCCTGGCCCGTAGCAGCAAAACGCGATTTCTTACCCACGCATATGTCTTTAGGAAAATAGGAAAACGATTTAAGATATCACCTGCGTGATGGCCTGCGATGATGGGCTCAACACATGAAACCTCCTGCGTAACCTTTCCAGAACTCTGACGGCGAACCAAATGGAAATCCCGACCACGTAGAATGAAATCTCGAGAGCACGTTTCGACTGTCAGAACTTGAAATCGGTTTTGAGATCACCGCTGTTTCGTTGATACACAGATTTTGCTTCGCTTGTACGCAGATCAACCGGACGGCAGCGTGGAGACGTATATTGATTTTCAACGATTGAAACGCACAGAAACGCGCAGTGTTTGAAACGCACAGTGTTTGAATGCTTTTCCCTTTGATACAGTCGATGCACAGCACATACGATGCCCAGCACGTAACCTGGTGTCCACTATGAATATCGATTTGCTTATCAAAATGCTGGAGCAGAATATTTTCACGCCGGCAGTTTTGCTTTATACGCAGGGGTACGCTCTTTGAAATGGATCCAGGACAAACTTTCTGCGTGAATAGAATCGATGTAGCAATGAATTTTTGTTGATGGCCACGCAAATATTTGCTTTCACCGCAAGCTGGCTCAGTGCTGGGTATTTCGATTTGGCTTGGATTTGCTGGCTGAGCAGCTGCAAAACAAGGGAAAGAATAAAACCCTAATCTTAAATCTGTATAAAGCAAAAAATTTGAAACCCTAGATCAACTTGACTAATTTACAGATTTTGGCCCCTTAACAGCCAGATTCAGCAATAAGCACAGAAATATTTTAAAGAATAAAAACTTCAGGTTTTCACTGTGAAGAACTTCAGAAAATCTCTCATGCAAATTAGAAAAATAAACTGAATGATAGACCCAGGATCAAATCCAACTGGGCTCAGCAGAAAATGCTTGTGGGAGTTCGCTGGTTCAGCCGAGAACTTCCCCTAACGCCCGACAATCTTCTTCAGTAAGAGTTTTCCTGCACAGCTCACTTCAACCATCAGTAAAGAGGGCAAAAATGTTGCTAGATCTCAAAAAGTAATGGAGATACCTGCCATTACTTCAGAAACCGTAACACCACTCAAACCCTAGCAAGTGAACAAGATACCTGTGCTCACAATACTCTACAATAAGCTATTATTAATGGCTGAAAAATAAAATATGCAGAAAATTAAACAATCTCACAGCATTTCCAGAGAGTAACACCAGCTAGATTTGGACCCCAAAGTCTTCTTTTATTAACCAGAAACAGTTTACAAGAGAGCTTCTTCAGTACAAGACTCACAGATCCAATGATCTGAAATGACCCCTAGCACCCTATTTAAAGGAAATGATCCCAACGGCTAGTTCGAGTGATCCATGTCGAAATGATCTCGACCGTCGATGAGGATCAAGACATCTCTTAATCTCATCCGTTGAAATAGGTTAACTTATTATTAAAAATAATATTTTGCATGCATTTACTCAAAATATTATTATTTTATTATTTAGGGTTTTTGCTTTATTTTATAATTTTATAATTTTTTATTTATTTCATTTTTTTAATTTTTTAACTTTTATTTATTTTATTATTTTATTTATTTTCTTAAATGGATCATCGAACTAAGCCTTTGGAAACATCACCTAGGACCTAGGACTTAGGACTCATGAGGGGGATTTAAAGCATTTTCCAACCCTCAAGACACATTACATCATGACTTTTACAATTTACATCTTAAGGGGGAAAACCCCTTTATCATAGACCCTCATAAACCACCCAGTTCTGCGACACAACTATAATATAGCAGATTAACACACTAGGATTCTCCTAAAGTTTTAATAACAAAATCCATCCCGGCTTTGGGGTCAGACTGAAGGAAAACTCTGCCGATCATAGATCGGTGAGACGAAAAACCTTCCGGGACGTAGATTATCATTAGAAAGTTAGGTCCACCTAGGCAATTTACATACATGACTCAGATCTGCTAAGATTATTTACAATTCATACATGCAGACTGGGTTTACAATTAAAATGATCAAGCTGCTGATGACTGCAGGCTGGCACGGACACGTCGTTCAGGTGCTACCCCTTTCTGCCAAGAAAAGAGGGGGTGTACTGCATGGGTAGTTGACCGGTAGTGGTCAACACTCCTCAAAGCAAAATTGATTCGTATATATTATTCTTTCAGGTAGGTCTTCATTATATACATGAGGGAGAGACTGTTCACTTCATCTCCTGATGACTGTTCATATTATTTATTTATTTATTTACATTATATTCACCCAATCCTGATGATTAGGTGTTAACAAATTTGACACAACTATTTTTGGACAAAAATGTCCCCGAAAAAATCCAACTTGGGAAAAATTGGTGTGGCAGTTGAGGGTTTTAATTATTAAGCAGTAGTGAAATAATCTTAGTACAATATGGATGCCAAAAACTAGGAATCATGTAGAGAAAATACTGTCAAAAATCTAGTGAGGAATTTTCCTTACCCCACAAGTAATCTGGGCTCTGACTGCCAGCTCCAAGTGAGTCGTCCAAATAGCGTCTGCGCAGGCTTGCGTCACCTTAGCGCAGTCCCTTCCACGCACTTCCTGAAATTGCTGCTCCACAAGCCGTAGCTGCCATTGACTAAGAAACTGTTTCTCCGGCCCTCTAGAACACTTTCCTGACTTCTGGAACCGAAACTCAGCTTCTCTACAGCGAAATTGAACTGCCTTTTAGAGGCTTCTTTGTAGCCCTTGTGCAACCTCTCTGTGGCTATCTCTCCCTCTTTGCAAAGTACCCTCTAGTGGAAAATCTTCCTTTTAATCACTGTCCCTGCCCCTCTCTATCTCTGCTTCCCTTCTCTGGCTCGAACTCTTTCGGCAACTGCTGATGCTCTCTGGAAAATCAAACTGCCTAAAGAAAATCGATCTCAAGTGTGTGTTCTCCATCTACCCATCAACTTCTTCTTATAATCTTCTGTTGGAACTCCAACGACCAGGATTAAAACTTAATCAAGGGCTAAGATTATTTCCAAGTTGATTCGTGTGAGTTTCTTGATGATTCACACCTTTGTTAAATAATTCTGATTAATTAACCCCTTTTCCTAAGTTTAGACTTAGGAAATATTAAAAAATATGCTAATAATCTAATTGACGCACTTCCAGGTGGAATTTCTAGAAACGATTTCTAGGTTAGGGAGAACTCCTATGTTTTATCCTCTCCACAAAGTTTCGAGACTAGAACACTTCCGATACTACAAAAACTAACACTGCCTCTTAGCGAGGAAGTTGTTTTAGTGCTGCATTATTGCTACAACACCCTGTTTCTGTATCACCCTTTATCACGTTGCTGATGTCTAGCCATTGTGACTGCTTGCCACTGCCCAACAACCACTCCGCAACTTTGATGCTGCATCTGTGTTGTTGCTGGCATTGCTATACTGCTGCCAACTCTGCATCTGCACTACAACATCCTCTCAATCGTTGTTGCGTTGACTACAACTACTGCAACTTCCTCTCAACTGTTGTTGCTGCGACTACAACTACTGCAACTAAGAACTATCCTAAATATTGAATCAACTGTATCTCATTTTGCATCTGTCTCTTGAGCATCTAACTGCTAGTAGCCTCCGCACCATCTACTGAAGAATTTGCGTTGCTGCTGAGCCTCCTGCCCTGCTACCAACATTGCACTGCGCTCTTCAGCACTTGATTGCAACTAGTTTGCCACTGTCACTCGGGTAATCTGGCCGCATCAACTGACACTGATCCATCCTGCTACTGAATACTGTGGGCCCCTGTAGCAAGGTAATGATCCATGAGGCGAACATCTCAATGGACCCTGCCCATCTTTGTGCTGCTCTGGGACTATAGCTCCATATCGCCCCACCTCACTCCTGGAAGTATAGCAGCAAACATAGCAAAATCTTCCTCCAGCCTAGAGGACAACTTGTCTATCTCTGCCAACGCTGCTGCTTGGTCCTGCTTCTCTTGCTTGTCCTTCTTGAGAGGAAATTGAGTACTATAGTGGCCAAACTTGCCACACCTGAAGCACTTGACCTTAGTTAGGTCCTTCTTCTTTTTCTTCTCCCCTTATACCTAACTGGGACCCATTAATGCAAAGGCCACATCCTCCTCTTCCTTCTCACCCTTCACGCCCTTGTTGCTGCTACTGTTGACGGTGCTCTTTAACAAAGCTCGCCTCAGCTCCTCCTACTATAGGTCCGACCACATCCTGTCCCATCTAGGCAATGTGTCTCTGCTCGAGATATTTTAGACAAAAACTTGCAGCTCCTTTGAGATATTGTTTAGTGCCAACTGTACAAGCCTTGTGGGTTGAGGTGCCTCCCAAACGGCTGCAAGCTGATCACAAACTTCCTGAATCTTGGGGAGGAAGGAGCCTATGCCTTCACCCTTCAACATCTTGATGCTTCTTAGCTTCTCCTGCAGGAACATCTTCTGTTGCTTGGAATTGTTCTGATACAGCTGGACGAAAGCATCCCACATCTCCTTGGCAGTATTCTTACCAGATACATGTGAGACTATATGGTCCCAGACTCCATCCAGGTCAACCGCTTCGCCTTCGCCATCTCTCTCCTGTATTCCTTCAGCGAATTTGCATCCTGAGGAACTGCTACTACATTATCTACATAGGCTTTTAGGCCATGTTCATCCAGAAGGACATTCTAGCCTTCCAGATGACAAAGTTGGAGGCTCCCTCCAACCTATCCTGATCTCTAAGCTTAGCTGTGGCCATCTGTGAATTGATAAAAAATCTTCCTCTTTCCCACTGCTCAGCTGCCAAGTCTGCTACACGCACTCCTTTCTGGAGTGAGAAACTCTGCTCACAGTTTCTACCAATCTGTAACTGGAAAATCAGATTTCTAGAACTCAAAACCCCTTGAGAGAAATTCTCTCGCGTGTGCCTTTCTCTTCCACTCGACGCTGATTCTGCTGCTGCAAAACCCTTATGTGCCCAAACAAGGAATCTGCCCAACAAAAATGCTGTATTGCAGCTCCCTCTGCTTGCTAGAATCACTCAACTGGCAAGCTGATTTTTTTTGCCAACCTGCACTAAAAATCGAACGTGCACAAGCAACTCGCACTGCCTAGCTTGGGATCTGCGCAACCCCCATAAATTCATCCTAATGCTCCCTTTGAATAGTGAATTTCTGCTTCCGCTTCTGAGCTTCCCTGTCTGATCAAAGTCGCTCTGATACCATGTGAAAATTTCAACCACTGAAATCCTATTGCAACAGCTAGAATTATTTGCTCTAACTGTAAATTAATTAATAGTTTATTGCTACGGCAACAACGAAATAATCACATTGCAATCATCACAAATAAATTATGTGGAAAATAAAAGCGGTGGAAACTGAGAAAATACACACACACAAAATTTTGACACAGTTATTTTTGGACAAATGTCCTCCGAAAAACCCAACTTGGGAAAACCGATGCAACAATTGAGGGTTTTAATTATTAAGCAGTGGTGAAATAATCTGAGTACAGTCTGTATTACTAATATAAATTATATAAAACAAAATAAATATAAATGAATATAAAGTAAACATAATTAAAATTAACTAATTGATTAGTTAATGAAGAGGCATATTCTAAGGGACATGAGCATTCATTGAAGGGGCACTTGCCTAGGTATATAAGCAAGCCATCATTGTAACATCCATTCACACTTGTACATTTTCATCTTCTTAATAAAATATTATTTACAATACATTGTGTATTTCACATTAAAAGCACAAACAAGCTCTAAGTTTTGTCGCTTTAGTGGTATCAGAGCCATTCGACCCCTTGGATGTTATTCGCTGCACATTCTGCCATTAAAGCTTAGGCCCTGAAAATCATGAAATTAAGTGAATATCATAAATCTAAACTGTTAAATGAAATTGGAGAAACATTACAACGAATACAACAAATAAAAAGATCATTTATAGAATCATTAAAGGCTTTCAAAAAACCAGATTCAACACCTACAATGGAAGTTGACATTGACATAAATGAGATTGATAATCAAAATGGGTATATGACAGCTAAAGATGAAGAAGAAAAAGAGAATGATGAAATATTGAGTATGGAGAATCAGGGGTTTAGTTTGGTGAGAGATCCAAAAATTGGTAGTTGCTTAACTAAAGTAGAACCGGCCTTGGATAACAAGACAACATCCTTTTCTAGTAAAGGCAATTCAGAAACCGACTCTTGCAATGATGATGTAACGATGAAAACTCTTGTTGTTTCTCTGTGTGAGAATGACAATGGTCCTAATGAGCTAAAAACTACTATTATGTTGGAAAAAGAGGAACCAACATTTTTGGGTGTCAACAATGGTTGTGGCAAGAAGAAGCCCTGTGTAGAGTTGGAAAGGGAGGATCATGTTTCCTCAAGCTACATTCATGGGCAAAAAAAATGTTGCCTAAGTTGGTTGACATGAAACTACATCTGATGCCAATGTGGAAAAAAGTGAGCTTGTCTACTTACAAATTAGAGAGAGATCATTCAATAGAGATCCACCAACCCTACAGAGTTAACAGATCATATATTTCAGATGGTTATGAGACATGTAAGACTCAAACTAAGAACTTTTGGAAGAGAAATTTAATATCTGTCTCAGTCAATGTAGCATCACCACACTTAGAGAGTGAAGAATTTATGCTAGAATTTATAGAAATGCCCAACAATACTAGACATCATGAGTGGAGTCGAAGCCAAAGTCCAAGAAGCCAAAATATTGGTGATGTAGACAACTATAAAGAAATCTCGAGCGAGTTTTTCTATTCGATTTCAAAGAAATTCATCTTGGATTCCATTAGAATCCTCAACCTTAACATCACCTACAATCGGAAATCTGTGCAACATCTGCACCCACCAAAAGATGTGTGGCCTGATTTGAGAATGAGAATTAGAATGTACAACTGGGTCTCATGCTACGATTTCGACCCTCCTTTCCACTTCATCTCTAAACAAGACGACCTTTCGGTAGTGGTGGGTTTTGTAGTGGGGCAACGCCGAAGGCCCCTTTTGTGCAAATTAGCAACGGTGATCCGACACGGGCGATGGCTGATGAAAAATAGACAATGCATCTGGTTCGTGACCACGCTCTTATCTTGTCCCGTTCCACCGCTTCTACCTCCCACTCAACTCGTACAATGACCATTCCCGACAGTTCTAACTTCTATTGTCGTGTTCTTACCCTGTTTTCCGTTGTTGGATGTTGTAGTCCACTGATTTGAGTAGCGGCCCATCCCTTTGACTATGTCATTATTCCATCGTGCCGATCATTTCCCATTTTTGTCGACCGTCCCTATCTATACGCTTCCTCATCCTTCGACAAAGCGCTGACAAACGCTTTCCATTAAAGTTTTCCACCTCTCTGTCTCACATCAAAAAATCGCGACCAGTGGTTAAAATTCCGCTGGATCGATGTTGAGCTCGACCAACGCAGCCATGTCCCATATTCTTCCGATTATATTCGTATAATTTAATAATTATTTAGTAATAAAGTTTAATTATCAAATTATATAGTTATAATTAAAATATATAATTTATAATTATAAGTTTTATAATTTTTTTTTTCTTAGTTAGGCTAATTCTATTGCTAAAAAAATATTGTACACTGAGGCTTTAGCTTGTGCAAATCCATGCCTTAGTGTTGGGCAAAAACAACAAAAACAGAGTCTGGATTGCCCATAATGGGAAACCAGTCCAAATCAAAAAACTATTGCCAAAATTAACTTGCTTCCCACGCAGGGGAAACCAGTCCAAATCAAAAAACTATTGCCAAAATTAACTTGCTGCCCACGCAGGGGAAACCAGCCTTTGCGCAAAGTTTTTTATCAGTTTTTCAAGGAGAAACAAAAACCAACCTAGTAACCAAATACCAGCGGTTTTTCTGAAAGCCTCGTAAAGGAAACTAGAAAGCAAAATTGTAATATTCCTAATTAGCCATGGCTAATTGGAATATTCGATTTTGCTCAATTTTGCCTTCTATAGTTATTTATAAATAAAAAGGTGAGGAAAAGGGGGACATAACTCACCTTTAGAATAAAGTCACTTTCTAGTAGCACAACGTTGTGTCTAAAGGGGGAGCCAAGGGGGCCAAAGGACCATGTAGAGATGGGGCCCATGCAGACACTTGGAGGGACTACGCAGATGGAAAGGAACACATGGCAAGAAAGGGACTACGTTGGAGGAGGTGGGCCTTGGGATTGAGAGAGGCCAACGCTATAAAGGAGAGGGGAGCCTCCTCATTTTGTCATTCGATTATGTGCATTTGAGCTAGTCACTTCGACTTAGAGCACGCTGGCTGTTTAGCTAGTTTGCAGCACTGTTTAGTGCATCGAGTGTCTCCGTTCGGAGATCTCACCCTTAGCCTCGGGGGACTTCGAGTGCCTGCTTGGGCAAGGTAGTTTTCAGCAGTCTTTTGCAGGAGGATTGATCTTTGGAGGGAGGAGGAACTGAGCATTTTGGATAACTGTGCAGTCTTGAGAGAGGGACGCAGTTCTTTTGGTGGGAGTTCCGGATTGAGGGTTTTGCGGAGGATTTGAGCTGGGAGATTGAGCAGGGGATCAGCCCTTGCATATTGGAGGATTTTGGCAGAGTTTCAGGTGGAGTTTTGGAGGATTCTATTCAGTGGCAGCGCAGAGCCTTGAGGGATAGCGTAGATCCCCAAGGGGGTGATTTTCTGGGGTCGGTTATTTCAGAAAATCTTTCTGGGTTTTTCTGGGTTTCCTGAGTAGAGTCTGATTCTAGAGTTTCAGCATTTTCTGAGGAGGGGAACAACCCCAAATCCTCATTTGATTTCCAGTAGTGGCAGTAGCACGGCAGTTCTCCAGTAGCTTGGACGCAGTTCAGAGAGAGGCCATTCCTTTGCTATTCTTAGTGTATTTCTTCACTTGCCTTGTGCAAGTTGAGGTGCTATCTGTCTGATCACCTCTTGTACTCTTTCCATTACTCAGTATAATAAAATGGCTTAGCATTTCTCTTTGCATTTCTTGAGTATCTGCTTATATTTCATTTTCACATTATTATATGTTGTACCACTATTATTTTTATCACTTTGAGTTTCCCGATCACTATATCATTTAGACGTGTTTGGTTGGAATTTGTTTGGGTTTGAGGGATATTCCGGAAACGAGATATTACAGTGGTACCAGAGCATAGATCTGGCTCAGCCTGTGGAGCTAGCAATCTATGACACCAGGGGAAAAGCCCTACATCTGTTACAGAGGTAGGAGATACAGAGACACTGGGCATAGGTTGGAGAACACCTATAGAGAGGGACACTGTGTCCGGGTGGTGGACATATGTTAAAATTGGACAACTAGGTCCAAACTCCATGTTCTGATGCTCAGATTAAGAGGCTACTATTTTTGTTGGATTCCTCTTTCTGAGAGGTGTAAAATCCATATAAAAATAGTCTTAATCCGATGAGCAGAACTTATATTTTGAATTTATTATTCTTAATAAATTATATGTGCAAGGTCAGCCAGTTTTGTAATGTAGGCTCACATGCCCAACAGATGTGTCACACACCCTCATTGATGGATATATATACAGGAAAAGTTGGAGAGAATTTGAATACAACACAACTCACATCTTCCTCTCTCATCCTAAAAGTACGAGCTACCTGGAGGACGAATTTCAGCCACACGTGGGAAGGACGAAGAGGGTTTCTGCTACTAGGGTTTCGTAGAAGTTTCAGGACAGCGTTGACTTTTGTAGAACTGACTTGGGTTGACTCATCTACTGGTTGGAGGGTTGTTGTGACACATGCTGGGCTGGCTGACCAAAGGAGACTTTGCTGGTTGAAGCATCCTGTTGACCGCCGAAACGAACACATACATTTTTCTTGTTTCTGATTTGTCTTCTGTAAGATCTGCTTATATGTTCTATCTGCATTTTGCTTATCTACTTGTATGATTGCTGTGAGAAAAGTGAAATTGCTCTTAGCATAGAACATCTACAAAACTTTACATGGTATCAGAGCTGAGGTGAAGACAAACTCTATCTATAGCAATCATCATCGAAGAAAATGGATTCCTCTAAGCTGGAAGTCATCACTTGGAGTCATAAGCACAACCTCTTCATGTGTAGTCTCCTCCTCTCCACGTCTGGGTTTTTGGTGAAGGAGAGAGACACCATGAGTGATACGCTAGTCTTCAAGTGATGCCCTAGCTGCTGTACATTGCCCTAGCCGCAGAGATCTGAACGCAGTCAAGGGAGGCATTGTTACGCTGCACAAGAAGCCTTTATACGCTGCCTGTAGCAGCCTAAACGCAGACTTGTTCACGTAGTCAATGGAGGAAGAAGAGCCGCAGTCATCAAGCATAGAAGAATTCATAGGAGATCTGGCCGCAGTTGAAAGGAGACCTGTAGCTGCCAAGCCAATACGCAGTGTGAAGGTTCACGTAGCCCTAAACTTCAGCCACGTCCCTAAACGCTGTAAAGGAGAAGACGTTATGTATGCACAGCACTATACGCTGTCATGATACGCATACGAAATTAAGGAAACTATACACACAGCGTGGACATCTATACGCTCAGTTATGGACAGTCTATACGCTGTCACCTTATACGCAGTTATGGACAGTCTATACGCTGTCACCTTATACGCAGTTATGGACACTATACGTTGTCACCTTATACGCATACGCAGCAAATCTATACGCTGTCATTATACGCAGCAATGGAGAATCTTCGCATAAGGGAGCCGCATCCGCAGCAAGGTATTGACTGCACCATGGTGCAGTCATGACACTCTCGGCATCCTGTAACGTTCGTTGATCTGGCAGCGTGGGATCTGGCAACATAGATCAGGCAGCGTGTATTAAATGATCTCGGCATAAGGACGCAGTCACCATGAATGAATACCCTCGACCTCCAACGATATACCTGTAGTTGATCTATTATAAAGCAGTTATACTACAGCATGGGATCCGTGTTAATGCCACGTAACTGTAGGTGACAGCGTGGTAAAATCCAACGTTGTCTATGAGAAGAAGCAGTCTTGACACCAGATCTTGGTGGTTCTTCTATAGATGTTTAAGTATATTGAATAACAGTATGAAGATAATCCAGTAACGTATCTATTGCAAACAGTGATCTGAATTACAAGAAGTGACAAGGGTAAGGATCTCGGTTGGATGAAAATCTCGAATGAAGGGACCGAGTTATCTCACACAACAGTCCTGAAATACAGTCTCGGTGAAATCTCAGTAAAGGATTTCGGTGCTATCTCAGGGACAAGGTCTTGTTACTATCTCAAGAAAAAGTCTCGGTGCTACCACAAAGGACAGTGACTTCAATTCGGTGTTGTAATTTCAGTTTCGGTGTTATTGCAGAAGGAGAGGTTCAGTGCCATTGTAGAGATAAACTCAGTGACCACAAGATTCGGTACTATTAGAGTGACCTCAGCTTGGTACCATCACATGACCACTATGAGAGGACGTTCTACTTCAACAACCTTAGTGATGCATGAGATCAAGAGCAGCATGATGATGCATGATGCATATGCAGTGGTGCAGCTTGAGAACCTGATGTAGGATGATGATAGGTGAAGGAGTCACCTTGGAGGATCAGTTGAAGCAGAATGTCTTCAACTGATCTCATCGTTATATGAGATGATCTATGCTCAGATCTAGACAAGTCAAAGTGTTGACTTCTGTTGTAAATGTACACTCTCTCTCTTTCTCTGCTGCACTTTGAAGATAAAAGAAGAATTGATCAAGGGTTTCCCCACACAACTGATCTCATCCTTGGGGGGATGTTCTTACTATATGACATTTACTGATGACTTCTCTCGCAAAACCTGGATATACTTCTTGAAGAAGAAGGATGAGGCTTTCATGTGGTTCCGTACCTTCAAAGCCTCGGTGGAAAATATGACCGGAAAGAAGAACAAGATTTTGAGGACTGACAATGGCACTGAATATGAGTCAAATGAGTTCAAAGACTTTTGCAGAGAAGCTGGCATTAAGAGGGAGACTACCACTGCATATACTCCTGAGCAGAATGGTGTTGCTGAACGCAAGAATAGGACTATTGTGGAAGCTGCCCGTGCCATGCTATGTGACCAGGGTCTTCCAAAGTTTCTGTGGGGAGAAGCTGCAAATACTGCTGTGTACATTCAAAACCGATGCCCTCATTCCGCTTTGGACTCCAAAACTCCCGAAGAGGTTTTCTCTGGTAAGAAACCTGATGTCTCACATTTTAGAATTTTTGGATGTCCTGTCTATTTTCATGTGCCGAAAGAAAAGAGAAGTAAGCTGGATGCTACTGGGAAGAAAGGAATGTTTGTGGGCTACAGTGAGAGTTCTAAGGCATATAGAGTCTATGTACCTGGTCAAAGGGAAGTAGAGATAAGCCATGATGTCACTTTTGACGAAGATGCCTCCCTGAAGAAAGTAGTAGATCTTCCTAGATCTGAAGAAAACCATGAAGAAAGACCTGGAAATCTGGAAGAACCCCAGGATGAGACTATGCCTGATGTTGAAGGGCAAATGGACCCTATTGATCCTTCCCCTTCTCTAGGAAAGAGGCCATCATGGCTCAGGGACACCCTCGAAGATGCTGAGGGTCATGCTGCCCCAAGGGGATCATTCCGAGAAAGCAAGAAGCCGTGTAGATACCAAGGGTATCTAGCTGCCATGAGTACTATTATACAATCTGAACCTGGATCTTTTGAGGAAGCCATCAAGCATCAAGTCTGGAAGGATGCTATGCATGAAGAATATGAGGCTATTATGAAGAATGATGTCTGGGATGTGGTCCCGAAACCGAAGGACAAATCTGTTGTCACCGCTAAATGGCTCTACAAGATTAAACATGGATCTGATGGGAGCGCTGAAAAGTTTAAAGCAAGATTTGTTGCCCGTGGCTTCTCTCAAAAGGAAGGAATTGACTATGACGATATATTTGCACCTGTGGCTCGATATACCACCATCCGATCCATCATAGCCCTTGCTACTACGCAAGGATGGAGTCTTCATCAGATGGATGTCAAGACCGCTTTTCTGCATGGTGCAATAAAGGAAGAGGTGTATGTAGAACAACCTCTGGGATTTGAAGTTCAAGATCGAGACACTTATGTCTGCAGGTTGATGAAAGCCCTCTATGGGTTAAAGCAAGCACCCAGAGCTTGGTATGAGACGATGGATAGTTACTTGATGAAGCTGGGCTTCACTCGAAGCAATGTTGATCCAAACCTTTACTTTAAGGTTGAGGAAGGAAAGCCTCTCATTCTAGTGCTGTATGTGGACGACCTCTTCCTGACAGGTGATGACCCTCTCATTCATCAATGTAAGAGGGAGCTTGCTGTTGAGTTCGAGATGAAAGACCTAGGACTGATGCACTATTTCCTAGGCCTGGAGGTCTGGCAGAGACCTGGAGAGATTTTCCTTTCTCAAGGAAAGTATATTGTGAAGCTTCTGGAAAGATTTGGGATGGTGGACTGTAAGTCCGTGTCGACACCAATGGAACTCAACTTTAAGAAGTTGAGTGGCAGCGCTGCAGGGCCTATCTTGGCCAATCCTACTGAGTATCGTCAACTCATAGGAGCTTTGATGTTCTTAGTGAACACCCGTCCGGACATATGTTTTGCAGTGAATACTTTGAGTCAACAGATGGTTGAGCCTCATCATTTTCACTGGGTTGGTGCCAAGAATCTTTTGAGATATCTTCGGGGCACGATAAACCATGGGCTGAGATACACTGCCGGGAGTGTGATACTCCGGGGATATACTGATGCCGATTGGGCTGGCAGTGTGGTGGATCGTAAGAGCACATCTGGATGCTGTTTCAATCTTGGTTCTGCTTCGATCTCATGGATGAGCAGGAAGCAGAAGTCGGTGGCTTTGAGCACCGCGGAGGCCGAATACATTGCTGCTAGTATGGCCTGTTGTGAAGCAGTTTGGTTGAGGAAGCTCTTTAGTGAGCTGTTCCAACATGTGCTAGATACCACTGTAATACTCTGTGATAATCAGAGTGGGATTCGTATGACTGAGAATCCTGTGTTCCACGACCGATCCAAGCATATTGATATCAGGTACCACTTTATCCAGGATATGGTACAGCGAGGCACCGTAAGGCTCGATCATATAGGAACTGATGAGCAGGTCGCAGATATTCTCACTAAGCCCCTGGGGAAGGTCAAGTTCCTAACCTTCCGTGAGAGTCTTGGTGTCGTGGAAAGACCCTATGATGTGGGTCCTGTTGGACGATGAGCTCTGGGAGCTCTGGGGGGCTTTGGGGATAGCTTCTCGGAGCTATAAGCACTCATAATGCTTCTGCCCCACCCTTGTGATTATTGAGCTGGTTCGCCACTCATTTAATCTGTGCCCCGTATGCATCCTACCCATTGAGTTCAGGGCTCATGGGAAGTACCTCTCATTTGGCCAATGAGGTGTGGAAAAGCTAGAGACTATTAGCAAAGACTGATGGACGCATCAGAGATTGCCGTACTCTCTATCTAGGATGGCATGGTCCAACCACTTGATCTGGGATCAAGATTTGTGAGGTCTGGGACCTCTGGACTGATTATGTCAGTCGGGGAATGATGTCTTTGTGACTGACCCACTTCTGTTCTGAAATAAAGAAGCCAGCAAAGCAAGTTTCGGCGGGATGACTCACGATGTTAATTGCACTAATAGATGGAGTTCTCCCTAGTTGAGAGGGAGTGTTAAAATTGGACAACTAGGTCCAAACTCCATGTTCTGATGCTCAGATTAAGAGGCTAATATTTTTGTTGGATTCCTCTTTCTGAGAGGTGTAAAATCCATATAAAAATAGTCTTAATCCGATGAGCAGAACTTATATTTTGAATTTATTATTCTTAATAAATTATATGTGCAAGGTCAGCCAGTTTTGTAATGTAGGCTCACATGCCCAACAGATGTGTCACACACCCTCATTGATGGATATATATACAGGAAAAGTTGGAGAGAATTTGAATACAACACAACTCACATCTTCCTCTCTCATCCTAAAAGTACGAGCTACCTGGAGGACGAATTTCAGCCACACGTGGGAAGGACGAAGAGGGTTTCTGCTGCTAGGGTTTCGTAGAAGTTTCAGGACAGCGTTGACTTTTGTAGAACTGACTTGGGTTGACTCATCTACTGGTTGGAGGGTTGTTGTGACACATGCTGGGCTGGCTGACCAAAGGAGACTTTGCTGGTTGAAGCATCCTGTTGACCGCCGAAACGAACACATACATTTTTCTTGTTTCTGATTTGTCTTCTGTAAGATCTGCTTATATGTTCTATCTGCATTTTGCTTATCTACTTGTATGATTGCTGTGAGAAAAGTGAAATTGCTCTTAGCATAGAACATCTACAAAACTTTACAACATAGAACCGCAGGAGCTTGTGGTGAACGCAGAACAGGAGGAGCCTGTGGTGGACGCAGAGCAGGAGGAACCAATGGAAGATGATGATGGGAAGAAATTTGCAGACATGTTCCTCAAATCAGTGCAGGATCTGTCGAGGCGGATCGAGCTGATGGGGCAAAGATTCACAGTGGTGGAGGCTAGACAGTGTGAGAGCCCACGAGTTTTCCAGGTTGGAGAGGGATTGGGTGCATCTCACCATTGCCAGAGCAGGGTGCCACTTAGCATGATACTACTCAGCAGGTGGCCTCACATGCCCCTATACGCTCTACCATGCCCACTTTCCTAGGAGCAGATATGGGGGCCGGAGCATAGTAGGAGGTAGAGCCCGGTCATATGGGCGATTATTTTGCGGAGTACTAGGCTTATGGGCAGGAGTTCAGGGATGCTCTCTCATTTAGAGGCTTCGTTCATCTTCAGCGGGATAGTAGACCTCGCGACCCTCACAGAGGATACGACATTATCGTGATGGAGACACCCACCGCACAGCTAGTAGATTTCACTTGCCTACGTTTGATGGCTCATCAAATAGTTCGGCAAAGTCTTGGGTGGAGAAGCTGGACATCTATTTCCAGCGTAACCACATGTCGAAGACGGAGGCCATCAAGGTGGCGACATTACATTTGGATGGTGAGGCCCAGGACTGGTGTTTCCATGGGTTGGTTACACTCGGACACTCCACAATGACGACATATGCCGAGTTCACTAGGAGACTGATAGAGAGGTTCGACCAGAGGGATCTGGAACAACATTTTGTTGAGCTGACGAGGCTCAAACAGACCAAAATCCCAGAGACCTACATTGTAGACTTCTTGAGGGTTTCAGTGATGGTGCCCGATCTATCCACGACATGGAGGATCTACATGTATGTTGAGGGGTTAGTAGAGCCACTTCGCGGTCTAGTCAGGTCCACTAGACCAACCACACTCCAGGATGCTATTAGCAAGACCCGGGACTTACAGGATGCCTTACCCAGAACCCGGACACCTTACCCCCAGAGACAGGCTTTCAGCCTAAGGGGAAGGATGTGAGGATTCCGTCTCCAAAGGGGAATCCAGGACGAGCATAGATTGATGATGATGCCAGGAGGGAGTTGAAGAAGAAGCGATTGTGCTTTACCTGTCAGGAGTCGTGGGCACCGGGACATAGATGTGCTGCTAGCAAAGCACATTTTATTGAGGTCTTCTCCGAGAGCAGCGGGGAAGAGGATGAGGTGGAGTCAGGAGGTAGTCATGCTGCGCAGGATCGTTTGCCACCTCCACCACCAACAGCAGGTGGTGCAGATTTTGCACCTACCGGAGGGGCCCTTGCAGCATTGCGAGGAGTCCCCAAGTATTTGACGCTGCGCGTACGGGGGACAGTACGTGGCCAGCGGGTATCAGTTTTGGTTGACAGTGGGGCAACCCACAACTTCATCGATGCACAGATGGTTGAGTGAAAAGGTATACAGACAAAGAGCTTTGATGGCTTTTCAGTTTTGGTCCCAGGAGATCAGACCATGGTGTGTGCTCGTTATGTTCCAGAGTTATCAGTGACGATGGGCACCTACACATTGACTGACCACTTTTTCGTGGTCGATATTCCGGACACCAACATGATATTGGGTGTTCAGTGGCTTATCACTCTAGGGAAGGTCACGACAGATTAGAAGACCCTAGAGATGGAGTGGGATGATGAGAAGACAGGGAAGCATGAGAAGATACGGGGACAACACACATATCCGCCTCAGACTGTTTCGGCTCATCGGATGGAGGCAGTGTTTCGGAAGGGAGATGTAGAGTGGGCAGTGGAGCTGCGTGCATCAAAGGCAGGGACTAAAGGGCAAACAGTGCACCCAAAGATACAGTCCATCCTTGACCAGTATGCCATAGTATTTGGGAAGATTCCGCCAGGACAACCACCAGACCGAGGGTTTGAGCACACCATTGAGCTTGAGCAGGGCATACAGGTAGTGATTACTACCCCCTATAGGCATCCCAAGGCCTATCGGGATGAGATTGAGCGGGCCATTCAGGAGTTGCTAGCTCTTGGGCACATTCGGCCGAGCATGAGTCGTTTTGCTTCTTCCGTGGTGTTGGTGAAGAGGAAGGACAGCACATTGAGGATGTGCATTGACTACAGGGCCCTGAACAAGAAGACCCTGAAGAATAGGTACCCCATACCCAGGATTGATGAGTTGATGGATGAGTTGAGAGGAACCCGGTTCTTCTCAAAGATTGATTTGAGATTTGGGTACCATCAGATTCGCGTAAGGGAACAGGACATTCCCAAGACTGCCTTCAGGTGTCACTATGGGCACTTTGAGTTTTTGGTGATGCACTTTGGGCTAACCAATGCCCCAACTACATTCCAGTCTTGCATGAATCACATCTTTCGTAGTCACTTGAGGAAGTTTGTGTTGGTATTCTTTGATGATATACTTATTTACAGCAGGGCTTGGGAGGGGCATCTCCAACACATTGAGACAGTGTTACGCATCTTGGAGGAGCAGCAGTTCTATGCCAAGCTCTCCAAGTGCGAGTTTGGATTGACGGAGATGTTGTACTTGGGACACATCATAAGGGTGGACGGAGTGAGAGTCCACGAGGAGAAGATTAGGGCCATTAGAGATTGGCCGGAGCCGAGGAACGTGACGAACTTCGGGGATTCATTGGTATCTGTACTTACTACCGGAAGTTCGTCAAAAATTTCTCACAGCTTGCTGCACCCCTGACAGATTTGACAAGGAAGGGGGCATTCAGTTGGTCAGATACAGCGCAGCGAGCCTTTGACAGGCTCAAGGAGGTGATGAGCAGCTGCCCATTGCTTGTATTGCCAGATTTTTCGTAGCCATTTGTTTTGGAGTGTGATGCGTCGGGAGAGGGGATCGACGCAGTATTGATGCAGGGAGGTCACCCTATAGCCTTTGAGAGCCAGAAGCTCCTTCCACACGAGAGGTTGTATTCTATATACGACAAGGAGATGCTGGTCATCATGCATGCATTGGCCAAGTTTCAACAGTGTTTAGTGGGTAATAGGTTCAGGGTGAGGACTGATCACAACAGCCTCAGGTTCTTTTTGGAGCAGAAGCAACTACAGGAGAGGCAGCAGAAGTGGATCAGTAAGATCCAAGCATGACTTTGACATTGAGTATGTCAAGGGTAAGAACAACGTGGTAGCAGATGCCCTTTCACGCAGACCAGCCATGTTGTCTCTTATGAGCTTGGACACAGACTGGAGGGCTCGACTCTTAGTAGAGTACTCCAAGGACAGATTTGCATTTGAGGTTCTGGATGGGCAGGTGGCAGATGACAAGTACAGGGTGATCGATGAGATCATTTACTATAGGGACCGAATTTTCTTGACTAAGGGATCTTAGCTCAATAAGAAGATACTCCAGGCATCACATGATTCACCTTTGGCCGACCATCAGGGGTTTACCAAAACCAACAGGGCCATTAGAGAGAGGTTCTCATGGAAGGGCCTCAAGGAGGACATACTCCAGCATATCCGGGAGTGCGAAGTTTGCCAGAGGAACAAGGGGGAGATGAGCCATCCCGCAGGGTTATTACAACCTCTTCCCATTCCGGAGGGGAAATGGGAGTGTATTTCGATGGACTTCATCACAGGGTTGCCCATGGTATAGGGCAAGGATTGCATCTTTGTCGTCATTGATCGACTGATGAAGTACTCACACTTTTTCGCCATATCCGCACACTACACCGCAACACAGGTGGTCGAGCTGTTCTTTAGAGAGATCTTCAGGTTACATGGTCTTCCCAAGACCATCACTAGTGACAGGGACAACCGTTTCATGGGCGGATTTTGGCAGGAGCTTTTCCGGTTGGTGGGGACGGAGTTGACACTAAGTACCAGTTATCACCCACAGACGGACGGGCAGACAGAAATAGTTAACAAGTGGCTGGAGGGCTACTTGCGTAACTATGTCAGTGGGCAGCAGCGAGCATGGCTGAAGTGGCTACATCTGGGGGAGTACTGCTACAACACTACACATCACATGTCCATCGGTATGTCACCATTCTATGCTTTGTATGGATATCATCCTTTATCTTTTGCTGATGTGATGTTTGGTGCTAGCAAGGCTCCGAGAGCCAAGATTTGGATCCAAGAGAGTCAGGATATTCTCCGAGCTCTCAAGGATAATATGGCTACAGCGCAGAACCAGCAGAAGCTGTATGCTGACAGGGGTCGGGTGGAGAGACAGTTTGAGGTAGGGGACTTGGTCTACCTACGATTACAGCCATACCAACAATCGTCACTGAAGCAGAAGGGGGCTGAAAAGCTCAAGCCTCGCTTTTATGGGCCATACAGGGTGATACACAGGATTGGACAGGTTGCGTATGAGTTGGAGCTGCCCCAAGGCAGCAAGATTCATAACGTCTTTCATGTATCATGCCTGAAGAAGGCATTGGGACAGCATGTGATAGTGACAGATGAGCTACTGCCCACGGATGATGAGGGGCATTTGGTGTTGCAGCCAGAGGCTATTATTGATACCAGGGAGAAGCAGCTACAGAGCAGGACGGTTCGGGAATTCTTGGTGAGGTGGAAGAATTTACCGGATGAGGATGCCACTTGGGAGAGTGAGAAAATTTTGCAGCATCCATCACTTCAGTTGCTTGAGGACAAGCAACATTTTGCCGGGGAAGACTGTAATATTCCTAATTAGCCATGGTTAATTGGAATATTCGATTTTGCTCAATTTTTCCTTCTATAGTTATTTATAAATAAAAAGGTGAGGAAAAGGGGGACATAACTCACCTTTAGAATAAAGTCACTTCCTAGTAGCACAACGTTGTGACTAAAAGGGGAGCCAAGGGGCCCAAAGGACCACGCAGAGATGGGGCCCACGCAGACACTTGGAGGGACTACGCAGATGGAAAGGAACACGTGGAAAGAAAGGGATTGTGTTGGAGGAGGGGGGCCTTGGGATTAAGAGAGGCCAACGCTATAAAGGATAGGGGAGCCTCCTCATTTTTTCATTTGATTATGTGCATTTGAGCTAGTCACTTTGACTTAGAGCACGCTCGCTGTTTAGCTGGTCTGCAGCACTGTTTAGTGCATCGAGTGTCTCCGTTCAGAGATCTCACCCTTAGCCCCGGGGGACTTTGAGTGCCTGCTCAGGCAAGGTAGTTTTCAGCAGTCTTTTGCAGGAGGATTGATCTTTGGAGGGAGGAGGAACTGAGCATTTTGGATAACTGTGCAGTCTTGAGAGAGGGATGCAGTTCTTTTGGTGGGAGTTCCGGATTGAGGGTTTTGTGGAGGATTTGAGCTAGGAGATTGAGCAGGGGATCAGCCCTTGCATATTGGAGGATTTTGGCAGAGTTTCAGGTGGAGTTTTGGAGGATTCTATTCAGTGGCAGCGCAGAGCCTTGAGGGACAACGTAGATCCCCAAGGGGGTGATTTTCGGGGGTCGGCTATTTTAGAAAATCTTTCTGGGTTTCTTGAGTAGAGTCTGATTCCAGAGTTTCAGCATTTTCTGAGGAGGGGAACAGCCCCAAATCCTCATTTGATTTCCAGTAGTGGCAGCAGCACGACAGTTCTCCAGCAGCTTGGACGCAGTTCAGAGAGAGGCCATTCCTTTGCTATTCTGAGTGTATTTCTTCACTTGCCTTGTGCAAGTCGAGGTGCTACCTGTTTGATCACCTCTTGTACTCTTTCCATTACTCAGTATAATAAAATCGCTTAGCATTTCTCTTTGCATTTCTTGAGTATTTGCTTATTTTTCATGTTCACATTATTATATGTTGTACCACTGTTATTTTTATCACTTTGAGTTTCCCGGTCACTATATCATTTGGACGTGTTTGGTTGGAGTTTGTTTGGGTTTGAGGGATATTCTGGAAGCGGGATATTACAAAAATTCCCAAAACCTGAGAATAGCATACACGTGGCAGGTTGTGTAGCTGATCAGGTGCAAGGCGGAGACGACGGGTGTTCCTCCACAATGAAGCATCGATAATCCTCCATGTCGACCCCTGCCTGCTTTGAAGCCTCCGTGTTGTCTGCTTGCTGTGCCGGTTGTTCCTCCTCGATAAAACAACGTTAAAGATCCATGTCTTCGTCGTCATGCTGGTCCTGGTCCTGGTCCGTCTCCTTCTCCCTTTGCTGCATCCCTGCACTGTGAGTGCTCTTTTGAATCATGTCTGGTTCCGCATTGGTGTGGCCACCACCTTCAGTGGCCTGCTCCTCAATTGTTTTGGAATGGTGGCCACCCTCAATTGCTTGCTCCGTCTCGTGAAAGGTTATGGAGATGGTGGCAGTGATGATGGGCCTGTTCATGGAGGAACGAAAGATGAATTGGGTAGAATGGAGATGTGGCTGTGGATTGGAGGGAATGCCACTAGGAGGCGAAGCAGGATTGGAAGGAATGCCACTGGGAGGCGAAGCAGGGGGCGTCGGATGGAGGTGGTGAGGTTGAGAGCGGCCTCTTCCACTTCGAGTGTTTGGGTAGCACCCTGTAGTCTGCTAGGCCAAAGAGGATGTGGATTCAGAGGCCGGAGAATGAGGGGGACAAGTCAAGTTTCCTCTACTTCCACCCCTGAGACTACGCATTTGATGTCGCGTTCTTGGCATGTTGACACCAGGGGTTTGAGAATTTCTTCCGGGATTAGGCTCAAAGTGTTGAGAGGGCTCAGTAGAATTAGCAGGCGGCTCAGAGGAGGGACTAGCTGTAGAGGCCGAGTGGAAGATGAAATGGCAAGCCAGGCTTTGAGTGAAGTGAGTTCCCGGGCCTAAATCAATGCAGCAGAGGAGGTTGCAGCGCCTCCCCGTAGTAGTGCGAGAACTAGGTGTTGCAGCTGCCTGAGGGCAGAGACATTGCAGAGGCAGAGGATAATGGACAGGTGCGGTGGTATGATTATCACCAGAGGTCATCTTTGTGTGGAGCCAAGGTGGGTAGTTGCAGACTGGTTGAAGACGGCGCCCACTTAAATGCCATTTATGGCTGGTGTTAATGCCATTTTTAGACTTATGTGCCAGATTACGGAGGGCCATGTGGTATGGCCACATGCCGTCCCGTTTTGCAGCCACCTTACTGTCGTTGCTGGGCACCCGCATCCGGGAGATGAGTTTTATAATTATTTTTTTTCCAAGGAAAAAAAACGGTAACCTTTTATTTAAAAAATGAAAAGTTACACTAGCAGATGCATTGAAGCATTTCCATAAGCTGCCCATATGGGCTCGAGTGCAGTCGCACCCCACGCAACGTTAGAAGGCTAACGTGCATAAAAAAGAAAAAGAAAAGAGAAGAGAGGAGAGAGAAGAAAGAGGCAAAAAAACTGAATTCCGGCAGTGAGTAAAAACTCACACTTCAAGTTTTTCTCCCCTTTTTCTTTTCGACCTTGCGCCACTCTCCTTGAGTGGGCTCGATCGAAGCTATGACTAACTGTGTTTCTGCTTTCTGTGGGGCTGTTTCCTTGTCTGAGTCTGAAGTATCTGAGTGGTGATGCCGTTTGATCCCTCCCATGCTTTGATCCTCGCTTGTCTTCTCTGCCTGATTTTGGTGGAGCTTTGTGATCTTGTTTTCTGATGTAGTTTCCTTCTGAGTCTCCATTTCTTGGGATACCTCTGCATTCTCTGCAGGGGTGTCATCCTCTTCTGCTTCTGATTCTTCATCATCTGAGTCAAGGGGGGGGGGGAATTGCCATCCTTTCCTCTGCTTCCCTTTCTGCTTCTTTTTACTGTTTGCTTTTTTGGCTTCTGGGCATGTACTTTGCAGGTGTCCTGTCTGCCTGCAGAGCCTGCATCTGAAAGCAGTATTTTCATAGTCTAGTGCTTGCAGCCAGTTTTGTTGTTTGTAGATCAACCTTATGTTGTCTGGCAGCCCTTTGCTTAGATCTACTTCCACACAAATGCGTGCAAAAGTGTATACCCTTTCATCAATCCTCTCCAGATCTGTTTTGATATATTTCCCTATGCTGTTCCCAATTCCTTCCAAGACTTGTTCACTCCAAAAGTGAAGGGGAAGGTTGTATAGCCGGACCCAAACCGGCACTTTGGATACAGTCATGTTGTTTGGGTCGAAATCCGGGAACCATGGGGTCATGAACAACCCCGATGTTCCCCAGAACCAAGGCCCATCTCTGATGATTGTTTCTCTGACTTCCGAGGATGCGAATCTAACTATAAAAAAATCCTTGGAGCATAAATGTATATCACATTCCATGGTCCAAGTGGTGAAAATCCAATGGAATAGATCCATTGGTTTTGGCCAGAAACTGTTAAAACGACAGATTAGGGCCTGCGTTTCATAGGACTTAACGAAAACATCAAGCCCTGTAGAGTCAAAGTTTAGGGCTGAGGTTTGCCCTAATTGGTCTACTATGTATGGCCTAGGAGTATACCTGCCCTGATCTGGAGAGGACCTTGTATCTTTGTTACCCTGAAGAATGTTTTTGTAGGAGGAACCTCCTTTGGGTTGTTGCTGAGATGCTGTCTTTTTCCCCTTGTCCCCTCCTGAGGATTTTTTGTCTCCCCCTGAGCTGCTTGTCTGACCTTGAGGAGGGGCTCCTCCTCTCAATCTGAGGTTCAAGAGAATGGTTTCTCCTGGGCTAATCCCATAGCTTCCCATGGTTCTGTTGTCTTGGAGAGACCATCTGCCATTGACTAAGTGTTGGATCTGGCTAGGGTATCCAGTCAATGCACAGATTTGCTGCTTCAGCTGCAACACAGTACTTTCTGCATGTACCCATACTAAAGAAGATTTCGTCTCTGGGGTTTTAATGAAAATCTGAAAACGAGTTTTTGTTACCTGATGTCTGCAATTTAGCTGAGTTTCTGCTCTCCCTGAAACGGTGACGTTGCTAGTTGCCTTGTGATCTGGATGTCGGCGGTCTTCCAGATCTGAGCTTCTATTGAGGCATTCTACCTTTTGCTTGTCGCGATCTGCCAAACCTCTGTTGGATCAATGCATATAACCACCGATCAGCTGCCTGAGCTCCTGGAGGGCTTGCATCTTGCTCATATTTGAGAGATCCGGCCTGGATCTACAGGGATCGGGCCATGCAAATGTGTACATAGGCGGGTCTGCCCCATGCAACCCTTCGACTTTGCATGAATGAAACGACTGTAGAGTGCTGGTCTTCGTATGGCCGGCCTTAGTGACGGCGCCCCTCTGTATAGGGCCGAAACCCCCTTTGCCCCCTCTCAAGCGATGTCTTTGTGGGTACCAGCCTACTCGGCCAGCAAACGGAGGGCCGTCTTCTGCAATCTGGCGGATGCCCGAGACTGTCCTCTGAAACTGCAGGGGGCTTTAATCCGGTCGCAAAGCCAGTCCTTCAGATCCAGGACCGTGAGGTGAGTTGCAGACCCCTGCCGGCATTTTGTTCTGCCGTCCCAACCCTTAGCGAAGCTTTGCTGCATGACGATGGGTGGTCTCAAGATCGAAAATCCGCAGATCGTCAGTCAAGAAGAGATCCCATGAGTTTTATAATTATTACATTACATATAGTTTATAATTATATAATCGATTTAATTTATTAAAAATAAATATATTATTTAGTTGAAAAAAAAGAGAAGTGGGTTCGCAAGGAAGAAAATGGACATTACAAAATAACATATGCAAGATGGAGAAAATTATTGACATTAAGCTTTGAGGACCAACCTCTTTGAAGAGGGGCAATGTTACGAATACAAATAATATAAAAAATAAAATAAATATAAATGAATATAAAGTAAACATAACTATAATTAATTAATTGATTAGTCAATGAAGAGGCATGTTCTAAGGGACATGACCATTCATTGAATGGGCCCGCCTAGGTATATAAGCGACCCTCATTGTAACATCCATTCACACTCGTATATTTTCATGTTATTAATAAAATATTATTTACAATACATTGTGTATTTTACATTAAAAGCACAAATGAGCTCTAAATTTTGTTGCTTCAATCTGGATGCTGAAAACTGGCAATCATGCAGAGAAAATACTGGCCAAAATCTAGTGAGGAATTTTCCTCACCCCACAAGCAATCTAGACTCTGACTGCCAGCTCCAAGTGAGCCGTCCAAACAACCTCTGCATAGACTTGCATCACCCTAGTGCACTCCCTTTCATTCACTACCTGAAACAGTTGTTCCATAAGCCGTCTTGTTTGCCACTGACTGAGAAACTGTCTCTCCGGCCCTCTGGAAAACTTTCCCGGCCTCTGGAACCGAAACCCAACTTCTCTCTAGCGAAATCGAACTGCCTCTTAGAGGCTTCTGCACAGCCTTTGCGCAATCTCTCTGTGGCTATCTCTGCCTCTTTGCAAAGTACTCTCCGTATCTGGAAAATCTTCCTTCGGATCACTATCCATGCTCCTCTCTGTCTCTGCTTCCCTTCTCTAGCTCGAACTCTTCTGACAATTGCTTTTTCTTTCTAGAAAATCGAACTGCCCAAGGAAAATCGATCTCAAGTGTGTGTTCTCCATCTACCGATCAACCTTTTCTTATAATATTCGGTTGGGACTCCAACGACCAAGATTAAAACTTAATCAAGGGCTAAGATTATTTCGTAGTCGATCCGTGTGAGTTTCTAGATGATTCACACCTTTCTCAATTAATACTGATTAATTAACCCCTTTTCATAAGTTTAGACTTCGAAAATATTTAAAATAGGATAATAATCTAATTGAGACACTTCTAGGTGGAATTTCTAGAAACAATTTTTGGGTTATGGAGAACTCTTATGTTTTAGCCTCTCCACAAACTTTCGTGACTAGAACACCTCCAATGCTACAAAAGCTAACAACGTCTAGCCTTCAAGGGTCACCACTCAAGCCTAGCCGACTTGACCTTCTTTGGTATAACCCCAACTAACATAAGGTAAGAGGTTTCTTCTCCTTGATTTCGCCACCTCATTGTTGCCTTAGTCCCCCCTTAGTCCTTTAAGTGTGCTCCACTAGCAACAATGAATAAACAAATAATATCTCCTCTTGGTTTCGCTCCCACACCTTGGGTGCAAAACCCCATCGCCTGGGTACTTTGCCCACAAAACCCCTTTGTGGTCAAACTTCTTACAAACCCAACAACTATGGTTCTGTAGTACCTCCCAAGCTACACAAATCAGCAATTTGTAGTAGGCTAGTGTGAGGCGGCTCATATGAAGAAGGACATCAAAGCCCAAAGAATAATCATAGATGCCATAAATGATCATTTGATCTTGCACTCAGAAAAAGAAAAGTTAGCCAAAGAGATGTTAATGTTGAAAAGTGTAGCTTGGGAAGTACTGCCACAAGTCATGGGTATTTGACTTGTGAGGATTTGACCCAATTTGTAGGCAAAATACCCACGCTAGTGGGTTTTGGACCCAAAGTTGTGGGCGTAGAACCCAAAGAAATTGATATTTTATTTTGATTGTTATGGGGGACACCTTAAATGGATTTAAGGGCTCTTAAGACAACTAATCCGAGAGCTATATATTTGTGAGACCATGGGAGGTCTAACCATCATAGCATCTCATCCTTGTGTGAATAGAAAAGTCTAGAGTGAGTCGCAGGACTTCAAAAGGAGCTGAGCTGGAGTGAATTCAAGGACGTGAAGACATCTAGAAGGCGGCTGAGTTTGAGGTTTCGTGATAAGGTGTTGGCCAAATTCCGTTATGCTTAAGCAAGAGGGATGAAGCCTTAGGAGGAGGACACAACAAGTATTTGTGATCTGTTTTACTTAAGAGGAGGGCTGAAGCCCTAGACGGAGGAAGTGAGGCCTCAGATTGCCACTTCCCCAACTTGTCTCACGATTCTATATGGCTTGTAGAACCTGGGATTCGGTTTTTTTGCTCCCTTTTTTTTGAGTGATCTCTGCCTGTGGGGTTGAAGACAAAGGTATACCGTGTCTCCCACCTCAAAGCTGCACTCTACCCTGTGCCTATTTGCTGGTTCTAAACCATCAACAAGTTGTCCTTGAGGACTCGTAGGATATCTTGGCTCTCCTGAATCCAATCTTTAACCAAAGGGGCACGACTATCCCCAAATACACAATCTGCAAATGTTGTGGCATCATATCTGTATAGTGCTTTGAAGGGTGTCATACCAATAGACATGTGGAAAGTGGTGTTGTAGCAGTGTTTCCCTAGATGCAACCACTTTACCCATGCCTTATATTGGCTAGATACATAGTTCTTGAGATAGCCCTCTAGCCACTTGTTGACTATCTTGGTCTATCCATTAGTTTGTGGGTGGTAACTAGTGCTTGGTGTCATCTCAGTAACTCCTGCCAGAAGCCATCCATAAATCTACTGTCTCTGTCCCTCACGATGGTCTTCGACAATCCATGTAATCGGAAGACCTCCCTAACGAACAACTCAGCCACCTGTGCTACTAAATATTTAGATGGTATGGCAAAGAAGTGTGTGAACTCTGTAAGCTAGTCCACCACTACATATACGAAGTCCTTACCTTGTACTTGATGTAATCCAGTGATAAAATCCATGGAAACGCTCTCCCATTCGTGTTCAAGGATAGGGAGTGGTTGTAGTAACCTCATCGGATGAGTATGTTCAGCTTTGTTGATCAAGGTGGATATTGGTGGCCACTCGCCGATTCCACATGGACCCCCAACACTGTTTCCTTTCAGTGTCTCCTATTTTCTAGCACAGTTTCATATTTCAACAATTTTCTAGTTTTTGCAGTTTTTTTGGTCCTTAACTTCTAGAGCTATTTTGAGGTCCTAAACAATGTTTTTTGGGGAAATGGGCAAACATGAGTAAAAAACTGACGTTTGCAGTCGAAAGTTGTTCCCCTCGGATAGAAATTTTTAACAGGCTATCGTGTGCACCAAACAGAGATCGTATGCCAAAGTTATGACCCCATGAAGTTGACATTCCAACTAACCTATTGAGGCCCACAAGCTTTTGGTGCTTCATCTCCTAGGGTTAGGTTTTTGGATGTTTAGGGTTTCTCATTATTTCTTCTTGATAAAAGGGCCTTAGAGCCTCATTGTAACTCAGTTCAGAAGACATGCACCCAGCACATCTCTTCTCAGAGATAAGCTATCATCGTCCTAGCTCGTTTCTTTTCATTATGCATGTAAACAATTTTCAGCATTTGCTATTTATTAATTGAAGTTCCGTTTAGTTATATCTCTGTGTTGTTATTTAAATCTATATTTCATTTTGTTCCTTCAAAAATCTGGATCAGTGGTATTAGAGCGGTCTGCTTTTTCTCTGTTTTTTTGTACATGTCCCTAATGAGGTCAGGGTATAAGGAATTAGGACTTGAATTGGTTGAGCCCTTGCAAGACTGGCCTTTCCGACCCCGATGGTCTCCCATGGCGAAAGAAAAGAAAGACGAGGAAGCAAGAGATCCTTTCAAATTGTTGCTCGAAAAAGCCCTCGAGCAACAAAGGAACGAGATGATGGATAAATTTTCCTAGATCCTTTGGCGAATACCAGTGGGCGAAACATCTTCATCCAACAGTCACTTTAGAGGTGATGTCCCCTTTAAGATACGAGTTAACTTCGACATTCCTATATTTGACGGCTAGTTAGATGCAGATGCTCTAGATAGATGGTTAAATCTGTTGGAAGGATAATTTTTCGGTCCATAATTTTTCTGATAGAGAAAAGATTACTTTTGCATTCCTCAAGGCCGGCCCCCATGTCAAGGATTGGTGGGAAACTTACTGTGAGTAGAGAGACGAGGAGGAATCCTCAGTATTTTTAGTCGCACCCCCTTTGGATTCTTTTCGAGATGCTGTCAAGGACCAATATTATCCTGTTGGGAGCTATGAAGACAAGTACATAAAATGGACCATACTACGACAGGAAAGGGACCAAGAAGTGTTGGAGTTCACGAATATCTTTCATACCCTATGCACGAAGCTAGGTATCAAGGACTCTGAGCGACATCTGGTGCTCAAGTACTGCAGTTGTCTGCACAAATACATCCAGGCGGAAATGGAGTTCCTGGACATCTCATCGCTTGGCGCAACATACCGATATGCTGTCAAGATCGAGCAAAAGTTTAAACAGAAGAAGCGAGACTTTGGATCTGCGAATTTGAAGCAGGGCAGAAGCACCTCCAAACTGCAGTACAAAGGATAGAGCCAAGATGGAATGACCTAGGGAAACCCATCAAAGCCACAAGCAAAGAATAGAAATGGGAAGACAAAGAAAGACACAGGGAAGTGGTGTGAGTTCCACAAAAGCCCCACTCACAACACAAATGGATGTTGTGCGAAGCAGTCACTAGTGGCCGAGCTAATAGCTTCATAGTCAGATGCATCTTCCGACTCTGACCTAGAACCCAACAAGGGGAACAAATCATTGATGCAGAACCTAGAGCCACAGTTGCCACCACCCAAGGTAAAAAAGAGTGAGCTTGAAGATCTGAAGGAGGTTGAGAGTCTCTTCTACTCACAGATGTGGGTGAAGGGTTCTCCACTGTAGTTCATTGTTGATAGTGGGAGTCAAAAGAACCTCATCTCAGCAGAGGTTGTTAAGTGGTTGGGCCTGCCGATAACACCACACTTGTAGCCATACACCATTGGGCGGCTCCACCAAGGGTGAGATCTTCACATCAGCCAACAGTGCTGCCTTCCTTACAGCATCAAACCTTTCACAGACGAGGTACTGTGTAATGTAACGCCCCTTGAAGTTTGTGATGTTTTATGAGGCCAACCATACTTGTGGAAGCATCATGCTGTGTATGAATCCAGACCTAGTATTATTGCTATTACTTTGGGCAGAAAAATATACAGGATACCGGAGGTAGCCCTTCCTACCGCCATTTCTTTGATCTCTTCTAAGAAATGCAGTGAGATCGTTTCCCAGACCAGGAAATTTGTTTTCTTCCTGATTTGCTCTCAAAGTAGGGGATGATTGTGGCCACATCCATGTCCACCCCCAGAAAGAGTTCCTTCGCGCAACAGAAGCAAGTTGATAAGGTCATGGAAGAGTACTGAGACATCTTCTCCTCACCCCCAGGGGTATTTTTGCACTATTAGGTCAAGCATTCTATCGATCTGACTCCCGAAGCACCTCTACCTAATGGGCCAATCTACCGCCGCTCTCTTTTGGAAAACGAGGAGATCAACTGGTAGATTCAGGAGTTGCTACAAAAAGGGTACATCCGACCAAATTCCTCACCTTGAGCCCAATTGTACTCGTATAGAAGAAAGATGGGACCCGGAGACTCTGCATTGATTATCGGGCACTGAATAAAATCACCATCAGGAACAGGTACTCGAACTCGAATTTGATGGTAGCCTGAACAAAGATCTATCTTCGAAAACTATTTGGCTCCGCTCAGCTCATACATCAACTTGTTTATCTTGGGTATAGGGCACCGTTTTTTGATTGTCCTCTTGTTAAGAACCTAGTTGTCAATACACATCCACAAGGTACCATCCTTCTTGGCCATCATCACTAAAGAAGTGAAAGGGCTGGAACTAGGCCGAATGTGACCCAACCTCAACAACTCCTTAATGGCCTTCTCAATTTTGTCTTTGTAAACCTTGGGATGTCGGTAGGGGTTGTTAATGACAAGCTACACTCCTTCCTCCAACTCTATAACATGTTCAAAGCCTCTGTCTAGTGGTCTACCTCGAGAAATTTCAGAAAAAACTTTTTGATGTTTACGGAACAATACTTGAATATCGTCTGGATGTTGTTGCGACTGTTCTGGCTGTCTGTAGTCTTAAATGAAGCAGTCGACTACCCACTCATTGTCACCCCGCCTCAACATCGCTTCCATGTTTTTAAATGACACTATCTTCGGTGGATACTAATGCATGGCCCTCAAAACTATCTTTCCGTCATCCAATGGATCTTTAACCTCAATCTCCATGCTCCGGTTATTTGTAGTATACCTCCCAATGTAATAGAGCCATCGAAATCCTAGCACCACATTGGTGTCCAATATATCCACCATGAAGAAATAATCTATCACTGTATAATTTCTGTTTAGCTTAAGTTTGGGGACATATCTGGTGCAGTTCATCTGATAGCCACCTGGTATGGCTATTGTGAAGCCATGAACTCCTCTGTCGGAATCTCTCTTCGAACCATGGATGCATCTATGAAGTTATGGGAAGCCCCACCATTAATCAATACGGTAACCTTGTGCTCTCCTAGAACCCCTCTGACTCTAAAAGTATGATACGCGGGGAACTTTGTCATGGATGCAATAATAGGGGCTTTGCCTCTAGCCTCTGAATTCTCTCCCCCGACTATTTGGTATCGCTGTTCCGGAGCTTGCTCTAGTGTTGGCTCCTCATCTTCATCATTGCTGTCACTCTTTGAATACTCCTCAATATAATGGGCCTTGCCCACTTTGTCCTTTCCTGCACACCTGTGCCTTGGTGTCCAATGTGAAATTTCCACAATTGCAGCTACTAGGTATTTTTCTCCTAACAATTTATTTTTCTTTTGTAAATTTATTTACAAAAAATAATGAACAATCCACTACCACAATCTTCACAAAAAAAAAACGTTGTGGAAAACAAAATACTGGAACTGAGAAATAATGCACACACAATAAATTTGACACCGCTATTTTTGGACAATCATCCTTAGAAAGACCCCGAAGGGAAAACCAGTGCAACAAATGAGGGTTTTATTATTCTTCAGCAAAATAGAGAATTACAATTGGTTGTCGTAGAATGGAAACCTTTGGCATACAGATTTTCTCAACTAGCAAAATAATTTGGGAAATTACTCTTCCCTCCAGCGAATCGATTTGGCCTCCTCCAAGCCACTTCCACTGCTCTCTGGCACTTGCACTTCTGCCCATAAATGCACATTGCAGCCACTAGATAATTCACATAGCCTTGGGGACTCCTCTCTGCAAGTATTTCTTCCTCCCTCTGCCTCGTGAAGCTATTCATACCTCCTCCAACACTTCTTTTGACATTTGGAAGTGGAAATATTGCTCCTGCTACATGCACTAGGAAACTGACTACTCGCACTAGTGAATCGACCTCCTTTGTTGGAAAACTCAGCCTCCTTTCTTGACACTTGAATGTTGGAAAACCTCTTGAGAATTTCTCCGGAAAACCTCACTTCTAAAAACCCTGCTACTGACTCTCTCTGGCTGGCGCTGTGCCTTGCTCTTTGCAACTAGCTAATTTGCACTGCCTCCCTCTGTGTCTCATTTGTCTTGTGTATTTTGTGTGTCTTCTCCAAACCCCATCGACTTTGCTCTTGTAATCTTTGTTGGGCAACCAACAACCATGATCACATCTTAATCTATGGCTAAGATCATCTTGACTCCATCAACTCAGATTTCCAGAAGTTTCTAGAGCAAAATCGATTTCCGTCAATTAATTTGATTTAATTAAACAATTTTCCTAAGTTAGACTTAGGAAATGTTTAATTATTGGTCAATTAATCTAATTGATGTGTTTTTAAGGCTTTTCTTGTGAAACCTTTTACTGGGTTCTGGAGATCTCGTGTTCCTTAGCCTCTTAGACATCATAGAGACTAGAACACCTGTTCGTTGCTACCAAAAACTAACACTCCCTCTTAGCGAGGAAGGTTTTCTCCACTACTCCCATCTTATCCCTGAAGTAGACAAACTTTGCCTTACCCAAGGCCTTCGTGAGAATATCCACAACCTGCTGATCTGTGGGAACATGCTGTAGCCGAACTGATTCACGGTGTTGGTGTTTGACATCTGTGATACAACTGATTGCCAAAAATTAGCAAACCTCTGGTAAATTTATTCCTTCACTTATACTAGCTTATATGACCTCCTGGAAGCTACTCGACCCCGCCTAATCAATTTGGCCTCCCTCTGAGACCCCGAATCAACCTCTGCAACTGCATAACAACAATTTACTGCTTTCTCTCTGACAAACTCACACTATTGGGAAAATAACTCGGCCTCCACTGAAAATCGAATCATCAAACTGGGAATTGCTTCTCCTTTGCAAATCGATCTGACTAGCAAAGTACCTTGTTGCCTCGACAACTCCCTCCGCCTTAGTCAACTCACACTACTAGAGAGATTGCATCCTCGCTGGAGCAACTCATATTCCTTTTTGTAGATAATATCTATCTCCCTCTACCACTAAGAAACTAGAAATCTCTGTGAAGAAAATCTTCTGACAATCACTTAACACCATGCTATCACTGCGCTACTCTGATTCTCCTGCTACATATTGTAGCTGAACCAATCTGCGCTTCCACTGTGCTACTCTGATCTGAGACTGCTGCTATCAATGCAATGGTGAGTCTCGATCTCACACTAATATCTCTGCTACTTTGATACTTGGGCTCTTGTAGCAATGGTAATGGTCCAGCTGAGGAATCACTTACACAACAACTAGATCTAATGTATTGATCAAGCCCTCCATAGCCATGATGTAGATCTCCTTGCTACTCCTTCCTCGAATCGTGCCCGACCTAGCACACTGGAGTGTCATACTCGTCTCCCGAGGATACCGCTACTATAAGTGTGAATTCATCCTCCAACTTGGAAGACAAATCCAAATTATCTTGATCTCTGAATCATACAAACTCAATACATTGGAGAAATTAATAAACTGGCTTATGAAACCCTCGTGCTTTCTCTTCCAGGCCCTGCACTAATTTACTCCTGCAAAACCCTTTTGTCGAAAACCCTCTACGTTAGATCTGCTCTGCGAAGTTTGATCTGCCTCCGGAAATGCTTTCCAACAACCTCATTGCTTGTTGCTGCTCACTGAGACAACTTGCACTTCCTCTAGATCACCTCCTTGGATTGGAAATCGAACTGCTGCCTCTAAATCTCTCATTGGATGATTGTCCTGCGTAGATCTGCTCTTCAGTGCACTAATCTCTCTGATCTGCACAAACCTTGCTATAGAGCTGCTCTAATATAATTTGCTGCTCCAATACCATGTGAAATTTCCATGATTGCAACTATTGGGTATTATTCTCCTAACTTATGTAGTTTATTTGTCTTCTGTAAATTTATTTATAAGAAATAATGAACAATCCACTATTGCAATCTTCACAAATAAAAATGTTGCGGAAAATAAAATACTGGAATTGAGAAATAATGCGCGCACACAATAAATTTGACACCATTATTTTGGACATTCGTCCCTGGAAAAACCCTGAACGGAAAATAGTGCAACAAATGAGGGTTTTATTATTTTTCAGCAAAATAGAGAATCACAATTGGTTGCTGTAGAATGGCAAACCTCCAGCATACAAATTTTCTCAACTGGAAAAATAATCTAGGAAATTACTTTTCCCTCCAACAAATCAATCTGGCCTCCTCCAAGCCAACTTGCACTCCTCTCTGGCACTCACACTGCTCTACCCAGAAATGCGCACTGCAGCCACTGGATAATTCAGACAGCCTCCGAGACTCCTCGTTGTAAGTCGTTTTGCCTCCGTTTGCCTCCTGAAGCTATTCACACCTCCTCTGACACTTCTTTTGGCGACTGGAAGTGGAAATATTGCTCTTGCCACACACATTGGGAAACTGGCTACGTTGACTAGCTGAATCGTCCTTCTTTGTTGGAATACTCGGCCTCCCTTTCTGACATAGGAATGCTAGAAAACTTCCTGAGAATTTCTCTAGAAATTCTCATTTTTGAAAACTCCACTACTGACTCTCTCTGGCTGGAACTGTGCCTTTCTCTCTCCAACATGCTAATTCGCACTGCGTCCCTCTGTATCTCAATTGTCTTGTGTATTTTATGTGTCTTCTCTAAACCCCATTGACTTTTATAATTTCTGTCGGGCAATGGATGACCATCATCACATCTCCATCGATCACTAAGATCATCTTGACTCTATCAACTCACTTTTTTGGATGTCTCTAGAGAAAAATCGATTTCCCCCAATTAATTTGATTTAATTAACCAATTTCATAAGTTAGACTTGGGAAATATTTAATTATTGGTCAATTAATCTAATTGAGGTGTTTCTAAGGCTTTTCTTGCGAAATCTTTTATGGGTTTTTGAGATCTCATGTTCCTTAACTTCCTAGACATTGTAGAGATTAGAATGCCTATCTGTTGCTACCAAAAACTAACACCTAAGGCTCTTGATAGCTGAAACAAAGCTTTTTCTTCCTCAGCTCCTTCTGGGTCTCCTCGTCCAACTTCGGTTTCCCGATACTCTCCTTTTTGAAAAGGTTTGACTTCTTTGTTCTTCTGGGTAAAGGAAGGCTGAGGAGGGAATATGCTCTTAGGAACAACATCTTGCATGTCCTTGGCTTTGTTAATTGCATCACGAAGAGTGGTGGTTTGATAGCTTTTGACCCAACCACATAGAGGTTCAGACAACCCCTTCACAAATAACATGACTAGTCTAGCCTCCAAAATGTCTGTGACCATAACTGTTAATTTCTGAAACTCTGAAATGTAGGCCTTCGGACTGCTTGTGTGGCTGAGTTGTGCAAACTCCCTGAAATGAAGCTCTGGATTCTTCCTATCAAATCGCTCTATGAGCCTCTTAGTAAACTCAGTGTTTGAAGTGATGTTGGTGTGACCCAATGTCACCAACCCATGGTATCACCACTTATGGACTTTGCCATCCAAGTGTAATGTGGCTAGGTTAATGGCCTCTTCCTCCATCATCTGATGTAACTGGAAATATGTATCCAACTTCTGTAGCCATGGCTGAGCTGAGCATTTAGATGAACCATCAAAGCAAGGAATGTTCACCTTCTCTAATGTCTTATGTAGCTCGTGATTCTGCCTCAAAGCCTTCTAAGCTCCCTTAGGCTTGCATTTTAATTGGAGATGGCATAAGTTTGTGAAGCTCATAGCAGCTTGGAGCTCACGTCTCAATGCCCTATACTCCTCTAAATAATCTGCATAAGGGATACCCTAACTCGTCTGCTTTGTCTAGTCTTCTATCGTCTCATGTATGAACTAAGGCATGTTGGGTCTAGGTGCCCTGCTGTATAAGTGTGAATGGTTTTGCATGGTAGTACGAGCATGGCTGCCGTCAACACTGTTGGACCCCTCTGCATTGGCAAGATCCTTCTCAGTGGAAGTCGCTTTGTTTTCTATCCTGCCCATCAGATCCAACATCTCCTTTTGGCCCTTAACCAAATCATTTAGTGCACTAAGCAAGCTGTTGAATGCTTGAGCCTCCTTGTCCCCCATGTTTTGCTTTTTTTTTGGTGTCCCTTCTACCCCTTTTCCTCTTCTAGGGTTTTCTTTTCCCTCTCCTCTTTTTTGGAGACTCTTCTTCTTCCCAAATGGGAGTGGGATCTCTGCCTCGATAATGTTAGTTTATGTAGCTCAGACATGTGTTCTAGTCTCAAATTGTGTCAATGAGGCTAGGCAACACATTTTCTCCAATACCCAGAAAATGTTTCACAAGAAAAGGCCTTGATTAGAATTAATTAGCTAGTTAATTAATTTTCCTAAGTCTAACTTAGGGAAATGGCTTAATTAATCAATATTAATTGGGGTAAATTGATTTTCTCGTAGAGACTTTCGGAAAAGTCATGAGAAGGGGTCAAGATGATCTTAGCCATCAATTCATATCAGATCATGGTCGTGGATTCATCAACGAGAGATTATAAGAGGAGATCAATGGGCATTTGGAGAACACATCAAGACACAATATTGTGGTGATAGCAAGGGTTTTGAGGCAACACAGGGGCATCAACAAAGAGAGATCAACAGCAGTTGGAGACGAGATTACCAGAGAGATTCTTCACAGTGATTTCTAGTACAGTGGAAGTTTGATTTTTCTGGAGAGAGAAGTCGATTTTCTAGTGGTGCAAATAGCTCTAGGCAGGGGTGCGAATTACCCTAGTTGCAGTGTGAATTGCTCAAAGAAGTTGAAGTGTTGGAGCAAGGATAATTTGCAGGAGAGATCGATTTGCACAAGAGGATTGATTTTCTAGTGGAGGTCAAATTTCCAATGGGAGGCCAAGTTGTTCCTCAACAATGTGAGTTTGTTAGTGTGAGCGCCGTACCTGTGACTCGTGAGCCAAGTAGAAGCCAAAGGGAGGCTGCATTTCTTAGAGGAGGCCGAGTTGGTTCTTGGAGGTTATCAACTTGCAAAAGTGATCAAAATATTTTTCCGAAGGTTTGCTAAATTTTGGAAAACGATTTTGTAATTTTCTCCATTAAAGATTTGCTGAAGAATAATAAAATAACTCATTTGCGGAACTGCTTTTCCCCAAACTAGGGTTTTTGCCGGGACATTTGTCCAAAAATATTAGTGTCCATTATTTGTGTGTGTGTCCATAATTTTTCAGCTTCCGTGGTTATTTATTTTTCAGTGCAGTTGTGTTTTATTTAGTATTTTCCGCAAATAATTTGCAAAAGACAAGTAATCTAAATTGATAAGAGAATACTGAGTAACTGCAACAATCTTAAAATTTCATAGATAACTCCTGTAGGTTACCCAACTGAAACTATTGTCTTCTGAAGTCATGAAATCACTAATAATTTGCCATTAGACCCCACAACTATCCTAAGAACATGCTATGATACAACTATAAGACTCCCTCTTGGGAATGACCCAAAAATACTGTTGCTGCACGAACTAGCAGGTCTAGTTTGTAGGCTAAAACTAGAAGGCACACCAAGACTATAGGACAAAGGCACACTGCCACCACAACCCATGTCCCCTTCTCTTCTCGGATTTTCACCGACGGGATGAGTCCTAGTAACCCTCACTTGAGACAAATGTTCCTGTTACCGCTCAAACTAGTAGGGGTCCTAAAGGGGGATCCTTGAAGGGCTACTGCTAGGCTAAGGGCAACAATGGAACAATAGCCCACAGTCACCTCGGCTAAGGCTCCCTGCTCTTTACGAACTTTCACCGATGGGAGAAGACCCATTATGATAAGGATAACTAAATAGATAGACCAATGATAGGGTGAGAGGTTATCCCAGAAGCCTATTCACAAGAGAGGCTCAAGTATGTGGCTTGCTTGCTTTGGAGGCAAGGTTTAAAGTTCTCAAGGAAGGGCTTAAGGGGAATTTCAAGGTTTAGGTTTAGGGTATGTATCTTATAATGGAGGTTCCTAGGCCTTGAAATTCTTGTGAAAGCTTGGATTCTGAGTGATCCTTGAAGAATTACCCTTAATAGTGTGTGGGACCACATAGGGCCAAGTGGACTCGAGAGTAGGCCAAAGGGATAGGGTTTAGAAACCAATGATATGCTTGACCTATTTTTAAGGAGGAAAGGGACCAACGAAAGAATTTTTAATGCAAGACAATGCGAGGGTCCCAATGAGGCTTCTAGCCTAAGGAAACCAAGGGCAAGATTCAATCTCGAGGCTAGGGCTTAAGATTGTTGAAATTTGGTACCGGTGGACAGGTGGTTCCTTAAGGCTTTGATCTTTGGCCTAGGGAAAAGTGTCCAAAAGAATTTAATTTTTCTCCTAAAGTGACTTTATAATTTTTATAAAGTCAAATCTAATTTAAAAGTGACTTTATTAAAGTCAATGAAAAATTAGAAAGGAAAAGTGATTTTGGAAATAGATGACTAAGTGGGTCTTTATTAAAGTGGGGTGAATTAAAAAATAGAAAGTGAGATTTAAATGAGCATTTAATCTCAGCCCTAGATCTCAATCTATTTCAGCCATTGGATTTAACGATCACCCAAAAGTCACTTAGGGTTAGATTAAAGGAGGAAAAGGAGGAAAATGTCATTCATTTTTTCATGAGCAGATTGGGAGGAGAGCAAGAGAGCAAGGGAGATTTCTGGACAGGGAGGAGAAGGAGACAACAGTTTGGCACACATTCCAAGGCAACATTCCAGCAAGTCCGTACACTTGAGTTAGCATACAGTGAAAGGCAGATTTTTGGGCACGATTTTCAAGGAGGCCGTACAACAGTTTGCACAGAAATCGAGGAGCAAAAATATGAGTTTGCTGGCACGATTTTCAAGGAGGCCGTACAACAGATTTTCAAGGAGGTCTTACAGCGGTTTTGGGCACAGAAATAGAGGAAATCGTACAGCAGAATTTCTGGCAGCTTGCACGATTTTCTAGGTAGGCCGTACAACAGAATTTAAGGCTGAAAATTGGCACAGAAATCGAGGAGGACGTACAACATTTATTGCTGTTCAGATTTTGCTGTTTGCAAGTTTTTCCAGTTGGCTGAGGCACGAAAAACGAGATAAGTTGTAAAAGTTTACTTGCTGATTTTTGCTGAATATTTCTCACTATAAAAAAACATTTTTCAGAAATAAGGAGGAGTTCTCGAACTAGTTTTCGCCAAGAGTTGTGGGGGGTTTTTCCGGGGTCACCTTGACAAAAAATTACTGTGTTTAAATGTGTTAAATGGCTGTTTGTATCTGCTGATTTTTTATTTCTGCATTTTCCAGCATTCTGTAAAATTTCCAGAATTTGTGTTTTCAACAAAATTTATTTTTCAGTTGTTGAATGTATGGATATGGGAAAGGGCATTTAATTATTTTGGAGAAATAAGGTGAAACTGAAAACCGGGGTGGGAAATGAGAAATTTTTACATGGTATCAGAGCTTGAGCGCTGAAGTGCAGTTTGGGACAGCAAGGAGGAAAATTACAGCCTGCTGATTTTTCACTCAGAAAATTCCAGCACGCTGATTTTTCACAAACAACAGTTTTATCTTTACTACAGCAATGCTATTTTTCAGTTTTAGAACAGTAGGATGTCATTGAGATTGAGGGTGGAGAATAGGTTGGATGGGCATAGCAATTACAGCGTTTGGAATGACAGAATGCAGAGTATCTTTGAGGAGGCAGAAGTCTGGGACATCATGGTGCATACCACACAGAACCCTGTTGTTGTTCCTACTGATGCCACTTAGTTGACTGAGTATAATAAAAAGAACAAGGAGGGTAAGAGACTGATTCTAGACGGAGTCAAAGACCATTGCATTCCTCATGTGAGAGGAAAGAGAAATGCCCATGAGATGTGGACAACATTGTCCAATCTCTACCAGAGTACCAATGAGAATCGGAAAATGGTCCTGAAGGAGAAGCTGAAGACCATTAAGATGGGCAATGATAGTGCAGCTGGATATTTCACAAAGATTACTAATGTGAGAGATTAGTTGGCAGCAGTTGGAGAGGACATTCCACCCACTGAGTTGGTGCGGATTGCAGTGAATGGCCTCCCCCGTTCATGGATGAACTTTGCTGATGGGGTTTGTGCACGTGAGACCCTTCCCACATGGGAGAGGTTTTGGGATGATTGCATTCAGATAGAGATCAGGAAAGGTTAGCTTGGGGCAGCCAAGCCAGTTGAGCAGGATGAGGATGTAGCACTGTCGGGAAGAGGCAAGAAAGGCAAAGGGAAGAAGCAGGCTTCCACAAGCAATGGTGGGGGCAAAGGCAAAGGTAAAGGTAAACAGAGTAACACACAAAAGGACTATTCCAAGGTGAAGTGTTGGAATTGTCAAAAGATGGGACACTATGCAGTTGTGTGTCCGAAGAAGAAGAAGAAGGGGAAGAACCAGAGCGTGGCAGCTTCAGCAGAGGTTGAGGACTTTGCAGTTCGTTTTGACTGGGAGTTTGGGTTCACTGCGTATGAGTCCTCTAGTGCAGGATCACCTGCCACACAGGTTCAAAGGGAGCATGCTTTTCTCTCGATTAGCGGAGCATCTTCGGGTATCTGGTATGTGGATAGTGGGGCTTCACGTCACATGACAGGAGTCTGTGAGTACTTCTCAGAGCTTTCAGAGAGTGGCACTGATATAGAGGTAGTACTCGGTGATGACAGAGTTGTTAGAGCAGTCGGAGTGGGGACACTGACATTTCAGAGGGAGTCCAAACCTCCCTTGAAGGTGTCAGATGTTCTTTATGTGACAGGGATGAGGAAGAACCTCATATCCGTCTCAGCTTTGGAGGACAGAGGATATGAGGTACTGTTCAGGGGAGGACAGGTGTTGATGTATCCCAGGCGCACTCCAGCTGATTTAGCTAGAGTGATAGGTGTACGCCATGCAAAGGTGTACAAGTTTGCATTCCAGTTCCTTTTGGCATTGAGTAGTAGTACCGACAGCAGAGCTAGTAGTTCTGAGCTGTGTGAGATTTGGCATCGCAGGATGGGACATATGTATCATGGAGCCTTGAGGACCTTGCGGGGTTATCACTACACATGTGCCAGATTTCAGTACCGATCACTTTGATACTTGCAGAGGATGTGCAATGGGCAAGTTTGCCAAATCCCCTTTTCCCAGCAGTGACAACAGAGCGACTGGGATACTTGATTTGATTCATTCCGATGTGAGCGGTCGGATGTCTCATGTTTCCTTGAGTGGATATGAGTACTATGTTTTATTTATTGATGATCACTCCAGGAGGACCTGAATTTATTTCTTGAAGACCAAGAGTGAGGTCTTCAAGCGGTTTCAGGAGTTTAGAGCTCTTGTGGAGACACAGACAGGTCGGAAGATCAAGTCCCTGAGGTCGGACAATGGGGGAGAGTACACCCTTGGAGAGTTTGTTGACTATTGTGCGGAGGCAGGCATTAGGAGGGAGTTCACTGTTCCTTACAACCCCTAGCAGAACGGGGTTGCAGAGAGGAAGAACAGATCCATCGTAGGGGCTGCCAAAGCCATGTTACATGATCAGGGGTTGCCATTGTTCTTGTGGGCAGAGGCCTGCAACACAGTTGTTTATTTGCAGAACAGGAGTTCGCATCGTGCCTTGGGGCACATGACTCCGGAGGAGGCTTTTTCTGGGAAGAAACCTGATATTGGTCATCTTTGTACCTTTGGATGCATTACATACTCCTACATACCCAAGGAGAAGAGGACCAAACTAGAGCCCAGCACAGAGAAGGGTATCTTTGTGGGCTATAGTGAGACCTCAAAGGCCTTTCGGATTTACATTCCTGCACAGAGGAAAGTTGTTGTCAGGTGGGATGTGAAGTTCGAGGAGGACAGGGCCTTTAGGAGGTCACGGGAGTTAGAGTATCTGGATCAGCTAGACCCTGAGCAACAGTTGAGTCAGTCGCAGGGATCCAGTGGGCAGGGATCAGGAGGATCAGGAGGTACATCTATGAGGATGTCAAGTCCGTCAGCGAGCAGTGGCTCGCCGAGCCAGAGGGGTGGTGCTCCGGGCAGCATGCAGAGCAGTTCACTAGGGAGTCCACTGATGGACAGTTCACACGGTACCTCAGCTTCTACAGGTTCAGGTGCAGGCAGGAGGACAACAGACAGGCAGTCAGGAGTTCAGGCTCCTGATGATGATGGGGAGGAGGAGTTTCATTCTCTTATGGGAGAAGTGCACTCAGGGAAGAGGAAGCGCGAGTGGCTTCAGGACACCTTGAGAGATGCCACATCTGTTGCTGAGCCTAAGAGGCCGGTCAGAGAGAGTAGACCACCTGAGAGGTTTTGTAGCTATATGGCAATGGCTACCAGCATCCTTGACTCTGAGCCTTCTAGCTATGAGGAGGCAGCTAGCCAGCAGGTCTGGAGAGAGGCCATGCAGGAGGAGTATTCTTCTATCATGAAGAATGATGTTTGGGAGGTGGTGCCGAGGCCTGAGGGCAAATCTGTGGTTACTTCCAGATGGCTTTACAAGGTAAAGCATGCTGCAGATGACAGCATTGAGAAATTCAAAGCGAGGTTTGTGGCTAGAGGGTTCTCCCAGGTAGAGGGAGTTGATTATGAGGAGACCTTCGCTCTCGTGGCTCGATATACTTCGATCCGCTCCATTATATCGATAACAACAGAGATGGGTTGGAAGATCCACCAGATGGATGTGAAGACTGCATTTCTCAATGGCTTCATACAGGAGGAGGTGTACATTGAGCAGCCACAGGGCTTTGAGGTGCATGGGAAGGAGTCCCATGTGTGCAGACTGAAGAAGGCCCTTTATGGCCTGAAGCAAGCTCCCAGAGCTTGGTAGTCCAGGATAGATACATACTTGCAGGGGATGGGTTTCACAAAGAGTGAGGCAGATCCGAACCTTTACTTTATTGTGATTGGTGAGGAACCTCTCATTCTGGTGTTGTATGTGGATGACTTGGTCATTACAGGTGCAGAGAGACTCATAGAGCACTGCAAGGGAGATCTTGCGGCGGAGTTTGAGATGAAGGACATCGGCTTGATGCATTACTTTTTGGGTTTGGAGGTGTGGCAGGAGGAGGGGCATTTCTTCCTGGGGCAGGGGAAGTATATTGTGGACTTCCTTGGCAGATTCCACATGGAGGATTGTAAACCCATGTCGACACCGATGATCACCAATTGGAAGAAGTTTCATGCCTCGGATTCCGAGTTGGTGGATCCCACATTGTACAGGCCACTGATTGGTTCTTGATGTATTTGGTCAACATTAGACCAGATATTTTTTTTGCAGTCAACACGATGAGTCATTTTATGTGTGAGCCTAGGAAGGTTCACTAGGTGGCTGCAAAACACATTTTGCGGTACTTGCAGGGGACAGTGGATTATGGTCTGGACTACAGGCAGGGGGATGGAGTGAGATTGGCAGGTTATACTGATTCTGATTGGGTAGGCTGTGCTTCTGATAGGAAGAGCACTTCAGGGTGCTGTTTTGGGTTGGGTTCAGCAATAGTGTCATGGTTCAGCCGGAAGCAGCAGTCAGTAGCATTGAGTTCAGCGGAAGCAGAGTATATGGCAGCTAGTCTAGCTAGTTGTGAGGCCATCTGGCTTCGCAAGATGTTGTTTGGCTTATTTGGTCAGCCGTTGAGACCTTCAGTGATTTACTGTGATAATCAGAGTTGCATTAAACTCACGGAGAATCCAGTATTTCATGACAGGTCAAAGCATATCGGGATCAAATATCATTTCATCAGAGACTGTGTTCAGAAGGGCACTGTAAAGCTTGAGTATATTCCCACTGATGAGCAGCTTGCAGATATTCTTACCAAAGCCTTACCACGGGGCAAGCATGATTACTTCAGAGACAAGTTGGGTGTGGTGAGGAACACCTTCCTCGGTAAGAGGGAGTGTTGAAATTTGGTACCAGTGGACAGGTTGTTCCCTAAGGCTTTGATCTTTGGCCTAGGGAAAAGTGTCCAAAAGAATTTAATTTTTCTCCTAAAGTGACTTTATAATTTTTATAAAGTCAAATCTAATTTAAAAGTTACTTTAAGTGATAAAGTTACTAAAGTCTAATTTTAAAGTGACTTTATTAAAGTCAATGAAAAATTAGAAATGAAAAGTGACTTTGGAAATAAATGACTAAGTGGGTCTTTATTAAAGTGAAGTGAATTAAAAAATAGAAAGTGAGATTTAAATGAGCATTTAATCTCAGCCCTAGATCTCAATCTATTTCAGTCATTGGATTTAGGGATCACCCAAAAGTCACTTAGGGTTAGATTAAAGGAGGAAAAGCAGGAAAATGTCATTCATTCTTTCATGAGCAGATTGGGAGAAGGAGAGCAAGGGAGATTTCTGGACAGGGAGGAGGAGGCAGCAGCTTGGCACACATTCCAAGGCAGCATTCCAGCGAGTCTGTACAGCTGAGTTAGCATACAGTGAAAAGCAGATTTTTGGGCACGATTTTCATGGAGGCCGTACAACAGTTTGGACAGAAATTGAGGAGCAGAAATATGAGTTTGCTGGCACGATTTTCAAGGAGGTCGTACAATAGATTTTCAAGGATGCCGTACAACAGTTTTCGGCACAGAAATCGAGGAAATCGTACAGCAGAATTTAAGGCTGAAATTTGGCACAAAAATCGAGGAGGACGTACAACATTTATTGCTGTCCAGATTTTGCTATTTGCAAGTTTTTCCAGTTGGCGGAGGCACGAAAAACGAGATAAGTTGTAAAAGTTTACTTGCTTATTTTTGCTGAATATTTCTCACTGTAAAAAAGCATTTTTCAGAAATAAGGAGCTCTCGAATTGGTTTTCCCCAAGCGTCACCTTGACAAAAAATTATTGTGTTTAAATGTGTTAAATGGCTGTTTGTACCCGCTGATTTTTTATTTCTGCATTTTCCAGCATTCTGTAAAATTTCCAGAATTTGTGTTTTCAGCAAAATTTATTTTTCAGTTGTTGAATGTATGGATATGGGAAAGGGTATTTAACTATTTTGGAGAAATAAGGTGAAATTGAAAACCGGGGTGGGAAATGAGAATTTTTTACAAAGACATCTCAATATCCCACTGTCAGAATTTCTTCAAAATTGGAGGGCATCTAGGAGACACACCATCACAGTAGGGGCCAAGGGATCAAACTTTTTTGATGGGTGGTTTGCAAGATAAATGGATGCCCTAGGAGACCTAATGGGCTAGGCCTAGAAAAGGAGAGGGAGTTGGATGAGAAAGGTTTAAGATGATCACCTTTGGTGGACCAGTGGCTAATCCTTTGGGGAGAAATGGAGTTAGGTGGAATTATGACTATGGACCTTCAAATTTTCTAGGTCAAGGAGGCCTCAAAGACACCTTCGCTTGGCACTAGGGCAACAGTGAAAGCAACTTCAAAGACTTTATACTTCGTTTTGCAAGATAAATGGCTTATCAAGATGAATTTCAGTAATGAAACATTCCTAGGAATATTCATTCACTATACATGGCCCATACATGAAGCATTCACTATCCAAAAACAAATTTCCACAACTTCGCATAAGAGATCCAACAAATAAGCCCTAGTGTAGCGAAAACCCATCAACAATGTATGTGACAAAATTAGAAAGAAAGAATTACATTAAATGTACTACATGTATAAGAATGTATCCAACCTTTCGAAAACTTGCCATCAAGAAGCTCCAAAAACATATGAAAATTATCCAAATATCAAAATTCATTCCATGCTCTAAAAATTTGTCCTTGAAGAAGGATAGCGAAAATCTCTAAAGAGATACAAGCTTCAAATTTAAGTGATGATGTTAAAATGAATCCTCATCACTTCTAATGAGTTCGATTTCGCTGCTTGGGCCTACATTAGCCCCTAAAATAAAATAATGTGCAAAACAACTAACTTTTGGTGACAAACCCACCAAACTAGCTCATAAACAAAGGAATAAGCCTCTCAAGAGGTTGAATGATCAATAATACATGTCGTTGGGCCTTCTGAGAAGCCTGATGAAGTCCAGAGGTGTGACAATGATGAATAGGACTCTCAAAAGTAGTGGACAAGGGGTTGGCCCCTTGTTCTCAAAATAATAAACCTTTGGTCCTCCCAATGGGTGTGGGGGCACACAAGTAACCTCATGGGTCTCCAAATAGATCGAAGATGCCTGTAGTTCATCTGCAAGGGCTTAGATGATGGTGTAAGTGATGACACATCAACATATAAGTCCTGGGTCATCTGCCAAGTGCATGGTCCAACTGTGGGGCTCGCTGGGTGTAGTGAACCAAGGGCATCTTCCTCGTCCAATAGGTGAATCTCGAGCAATATATGAACATCTCTTGGCATCTATGAAATGTTGTCTATTGTTGTGGAGGCCTATGGCTCTCTACACACACCCTACAAGTGCTAATGTAGCCCTCTCGAGGGTTACGGCCCTGTATAGGGAGACCAAACCCAAAATAGATACCATTTGCAATCTTGCATAAGATCCAATGCGTCCCCTAGCCTTCCAGTGCAACGAGTAATTTAAAGAAATCGAGTTAAAGAGCTTACAGACCATAGACAATAGGTGGGCTCTTCATAATGGCATGCCCTTCCATAGTGGACTTTGGTATGTGCTAATGTCTCCAAGCTCCAGAGGGGGTTAACCAAGTATCCTATTAGGTGGTTTCTACCTTTAGAGGGGATATTATGTCCAAGGTACATCTTTCAAATGGTGGTGGCATGTGATAAAGAGATGAATGGAATAGGGAATGAGAGGGGCAATCCTGGGCCACATGTCTTTATATGTCTTTTGTCTTTTATGATTTTTCTTTGATTAACTGCTCGGGGCTCAAAGGATAAGAGTATGATGTGTGAGTTATAATAGTGGATACCCCTTTTAAGGTAGAGCGGTTCATTGCCCACTAGGGGTTGGGACAATCATGGGTTCCAGAACTCATCTAGGGCTTATAAGAACCAGGGTGATGGCCATGGGTATGGGGTAGAGATCATCCATTTGGCTTTTGCCCACGTGCTAAATGTGTTTGTCTCGACTATCTTTTGCATTTTGTGGTACATTTTCATGTTGAATGTGGCTAATTATGCTTTTACTTTTCTTTTCAGTTGCATCAACCTTTGGGGCATCGTTTCAAGCCTAACCCAGGTTATGGGAAAGGGGAAGGGGTGGCCAACCCTATATGGACCCAGTGGGGAAATGTGGACCCAGGCGGGAAGAATAATGAATGGAAGGGGAGTAATGTATGTGGATGAGGGAGCGGGACCACGCAACCAAAATCAGGATTTCCCATGTACTACCACCCTAAAAGCCAAAGGTCAGTAAAAGAGATCCCACGAGACTAATATTGAAGGCTAACATCCAAAAGAGGTCTAGCGGACAAAAGCACATACCTAGCCCACTCTTTCCGCTGAATCCCCCCATTAATCCATGCCCAAAAGTGTCCATGATACGCAAACTACAATACTCATTTACCAAATGACAAGGCATACCTTTAGGTTTGGGAGGCCCACCGTCAAACATACAATCATGATAGATGGGTGAGGTACCACAGGGCTGGCTTAGGTGGCGGAGAAATGGCGCAATGAGCTAGTTGGTGGTTGCAAGGGGCTGTCCGATGAGGACCATCTTGGAGAAATTTTCTCCTAGGGATATCAACCACAAAATGGTGGATAACAGTTCCTAGGATAGGCTTGATGTGAGGCAAGGCAACTCATTCAATAGAAAGGCTCAATAAAAGTGCAAGCTTTGGGAGAAGCTACAAAGGCTTTTCCATGAAAAATCCATTGTTATAGATGGCTGCACGAGATGTAGGGCTAAGATATGTAACGAGATAGAGGTACATCCAAGGTTAGGGTAGTCAAGAGAAAACACTGTATAATATTTACTCCAAGAGTACTCAAGCAAAATCCTTCAAGGAATCCCTAAGTTGAAGGATTAGCCTCTAAGATTCCCTCTTGGTGTGATAGCTAGGGCATCAATTTATTTGAAATTCCATCGTCAGAATTCATTCAAAACTGGAGGATGCCTAGAGGAGACACAAATAAAGAAATTTGTCTAGACGAAATTACGAAATTCCTCGTCCCTAAAATTTCGCACCAAGCCCTAGAAAACCTCCTTATCCTTAAAGGGATGAAGAAAAGAGAAGGAAAGGAGGTGAAAAGAATGATGTTTTGTTGAATTAATATGATCACCAAGGATTCCAGACCAGTAACTACCTATTGGGAAAAATGGAGTAAAGGCTTACTTTGATTTGATGATCTTTGTTCTTTAAGGAGACCTAATGCAGCTACGCTAACCCTAGGGAGGAAACAACACAGCTACAATAGAATTTTATACTTTGATGACAATATTCAATGGAGTGTGAAGGATACAATACATAAGATTGACCTCTAGGAACATTCTTTCATCATTGCCTATGAGTAATGCATGCAATTTTTCTAACAATTTTAATGTTCTCACAAATTTGCATTAGAATTAGGGCACATTAAACATCATTGTTAATTTTAGGTATGTTCTATGCTAGAGCAATTTATTTAAATTTTCACAGTTAGCAATCACATCAGCATTAAGATAAACTGCAGATAGAACACAAATATAAATCGCAGAAGACAAGCTAAGACAAGAGGACACAAGATGTGGCGCAAGCCAGGGACAAACCCCACAATGTGTGGGGAAACCCTTGATCAATTCTTCTTTTATGTTCTTCAAAGTTCAGCAAAGAAAGAGAGAGAGAGAGAGATAGTACATTTACAACAGAAGTCAACACTTTGACTTATCTAGATCTAGCATAGATCATTTCGTGTAACGATGAGATCAGTTGAAGACATTCTGCTTCAACTGATTCTCCAAGGTGACGGCTTCACCTATCGTAGTGCTGCATCTGGTCCACTTGCTGCACCACTGCATACTGCACTAATCATGATTATCATCATGCTGCCCATGCCCATGATCTTATCCATCCTCATGCTTCATGCTGCCTATGCTGCCCATGATCTCATCATGCTTCATGCTTCCCATGCTACCCATGATCTCATCATGCTTCAACACAATTACACTACCAAATGTATATCTGCCTTAGCTGCTTGCTATGGCTTGCAGCCTAGCAAAGCAGCTAGGCTATGTTCCAGATCACACATAATGGCGCTGCCCATGACTGTGTTATATATATGTGCCCAGATCACACATAATAAGAACGTCCTTATCTCTGTGCCACCGAAGTTTATATACCTAGACAATATCATTGCTGTTCATTATATTAGGGTTCTGAACAACGTATTTGTACCTCCATGAACAACGTAAATATAATCGATGATGACTGCGTTCCGTATGTATATGACTGCATTCTACAACGTATATATATATATATATATATATATATATATATATATATCTGCATTGACATACATATGAACTTCGTGGCATATTAACTTGCGTATGGGTGCTTCAGCGTATCCATGTCTTCCATGAACTGCATATGGGATAATTGCTCCATTGACTGCGGTGCTCCCTTTGACTATGATCATTACAGCGTGTTAGGGTTTAGGGATAGCGGTGCTCCCTTTGACTGCGTTCATTGCGCGTGTTCCCTTGCTGCCTCATCATGTGATTGCGTTCACATTACAGCGTGTTCCCTCGCTGCCTCATCATGTGATTACAACGTTTTTGCTTGTTGCCTCATCATGTGACTGAGTTCACATTACAGCGTGTTCCCTTGCTGCCTTGACAACGTTCCATCCTGTGACTGCGTTCCATGTATACTGCCTTCATTATTTGAGTGCCTTGACTGCGTTCATATGTTCATATGTGCTGCCTTCGTTTTTGCGTTCATATGTGCTGTGTTCATTCAGCTTGAATTGGACAGCGTATAGATGTCCCTTTAGGGCTTCGTATAGAAGCTCCCTTTCACTATTTAGGGCTTGAACTCTGAGTATAGAACCTCCTTGTCTGGACAGCGTTGAGACTTCCTCCATTAGCTGCGTTTTATGTGTCTCCATGATCTGCGTTGGTAGGTTTTCATGACTGCAAAGGGAGGGCGTCATTTTTGGGCCAACGTGTGTTTCTCTTGGTGTCTCACTCCTTCTCCAAAAACCCTAGATGTGGAGAGGAGGAGATCACTCAAGAATTGTGTCCAAATGACATCCAATCCTCTTATATTTATAGTAAAACGTGTAGGAGATGAATAGACACGTCTATTGGGCTTCTGAGCCTACTCAAGTGATGGTCGGCTTGATAATAATTACTGAATCGAGATAAATTCATATCTCCATAAATACCTATCGGAATCGGATGATCTTTGGATCAATCCTACACCTCTCAACGAGAGGGATCCAATAAAAATATCAGCTGCCATAAATAAGTTGACCCACATGGAGTTTGGCCCTAGTTGCCAATTTAACACTCCCTCTCAACTAGGGAGAACTCCATTAGGTGATCCATAAGTCTGACTGTACTATCTTTGCCATCAGTGCCCTGCACTGCTCTGCCTAGCTCTGCTCTGCTCAACTCTGTTGGCTTTGCTTTGCTCAGCTCTGCTGGCTCTGTTCTGCTCTGCTCTGCTCAGCTTTGCTGGCTCTGCTGAACTATGAAGAAGAATTGATCGAGAATGTCTCATACCATTCTCCACTGACCCAAAGTCAGTCTCAGAGTGCGTACCACTGGTCCCATACCAGTGTCAACCGACCCAAAGTCAGCGTCATAGTGGGTACCACTCCTACCACTGGTCCTAGACCAGTATGATAGGCTCAGAGAGTGTACCACTGGTCCCAGACCAGTCTCAACCGACCGGAAGTCAGCGTCATAGTCTGTACCACTCTCACTGGTCCTAGACCAGTCCTGCATTGACACGAAGTCAGTCTTAGAGTATGTACCACTGGTCCCAGACCAGTCTCAACCGACCTGACGTCAGTGTCATAGTAGGTACAACTCCTACCATTGGTCCCAGACCAGTATCATTGATACCAGATCAATGAAGGTCATCCTAGCGTAGGGAGTACGATAGATACAGCGATGCGTCCATCAGTACTACTATGGTCCCTATCTTCATTTCCCTGCTCATTGATCAGATGAGAGGTACTTCCCATGAGTCCCAGACTGCATGGGTAGGATGCCTCGACAAGACAACTTAATCAATCCCGTCCTCACAGGAGAACTAATCATCCTGCTACAATCACCATGGAGAACACATCATCTAGGCCTCACAGGAGAACTAATCATCCTGCTACAATCGCCATGGGGAACACATCATCTAGGCCTCACAGGAGAACTAATCATCCTACTACATTTGTCATGGAGAACACATCATCCAGACCTCACAGGAGAACTCATCATGCTGCTACACAGGAGAGCGAATCATCCTGTTCCACAAGAGAGCGAATCATCTTGTCCCACAAGAGAGCGAATCATCTTGTCCCAGTGCGCACCACCAGGGGAGGGTGAATCACCCTGTGGTCGTATGCTGCTTCAGTAAGAACCGCAAGCCCCTAGAGCTCAATGTATGCAACATGCAGGACCCTTGTACAAGGGTCTCTTGACGACTCCAAGTTGTTCGGGAAAATCACAGATTTGATCTTTCCCCCAGGGCTTTAGCAACCTGTACATCATCTCAGTGCGATGGAGCCTCCTTGCTCATCGACTTACCATATACTAGGTAAGGTAGTGTCTGATGTTTATCTGCTGGAGGAATCGTCGAATACGGGATTCCTCAATAATCGAATCCCACCTCTGGTTGTTACAGAGAATCACAGTGGTATTCATCATGTGTACAAACAGCTCACTGAAGAGCTTCCCCAACCAAGCAGCTTCATACGAGATCATATTTGTAGATATGTATCCGGTCTCGGCGGTGCTTATTACAACCGACTTTTGCTTCCTGCTCATCCATGATATCGAAGAAAAATCCAAAGAGAAACAGCACTAAGAAGTGCTCCAGTGATCCTCCACACTGTTTGCCCAATCAGCATTCGAATAATCATGCAGTTTCATAATTTCGGCAGTGTATCTCAATCCATGAGAGATTGTGCCCTAAAGACATCTCATAAAATTCTTGGCACCAATCCAATGAGGCTCAACCAAATATGAGCTCCCTGTGCTAACTGCAAAACATATGTCCGGAATCCAACTCCCTCTTACTTCTGCAAATGAGAGGTGTTGACCACTATTGGTCAACTACCCATGCAGTACACCCCCATTTTTCTTTGCAAGAAAGGGGCAGCACCTGATCAGCGTGTCCATGCCATCCAGCAGTCATCAACAGCTTGATCAATCTAATTATAAACCCAGTCTGCATGTATGAATTGTAAATAATCTTAGCAGACATGAGTCGTGTATGTGTATTGCCTAGGTGGACCTAACTTTCTAGTGGTAATCTACGTCCCGGAAGGTTTTTCGTCTCACCGATCCATGGATCGGCAGAGTTTTCCTTCAAACCTGACCCCAAAGCCGGGATGGATTTTGTCATTAGAACTTTAGGAGAATCCTAGTGTGTTGATCTGCTAGATTATAGTTTTGTCGCAGAACTGGGTGATTTGTGAGGGTCTATGTTAAAGGGGTTTTCTCCCTTAAGATGTAAATTGTAAAGTCATGATGTAATGTGTCCTGAGGGTTGAAAAATGTTTTAAATCCCCTCATGAGTCCTAAGTCCTAGGTCCTAGGTGATGTTTCCGAAGGCTTAGTTCGATGATCCATTTTAAAATGAAATAAAAAAAAAAATAAAAAAATGAATAAAAATAATAAAATAATAAAATAAGTAAAAATTAAAAAATAATAAAAATTAAAAAAAAAAATAAAAAAAAATAATAATATTTTAAGAGAATAAATCGACGGATGAGATCAAGAGATGTCTTGATCCTCATCAACGGTCGAGATCATTTCAGCATGGATCACTCGAACTAGCCGTTGGAGTCATTTCCTTTAAGTAGGGTGCTAGGGGTCATTTTCAGATCATTGGATCTGTGAGTCAGATACTGAAGAAGCTCTCTTGTAAATCTGTTTCTGGTTAATAAAAAAGACTTTGGGGTCCATATCTTGCTGGTGTTACTCTCTTAAAATGCTGTGAGATTGTTTCATTTTCTGCATATGTTATTTTCAGCCGTTAATAATAGCTTTTTGTAGAGTATTGTGAGCACAGGTATCTTGTTCACTTGCTGGGGTTTGGGTGCTGTTAGGGTTTCTGAAGTAATGGCAGGTATCTCCATTACTTCCTGAGATCTAGCAGCATTTTTGCCCTCTTTATTGGCAGTTGTTTTGAGCTGTGCAGAAAACATCATTGAAGGAAATTTTGTGGGCGTTCGGAGAAGTTCTCGGCTGAACCAGCCAACTCCCGCAAGCACTTTTTGCTGAGCCCAGTTGGATTTGATCCTGGGTCTATCATTCGGTTTATTTTTTCTAAGTTTGCATGAGAGATTTTCTGAAGTTCTTCACAGTGACGATCTGAAATTTCTGTTCTTTAAAATGTTTTTCGTGCTTACTGTTGAATCTAGCTGTTAAGGGGCCAAATCTGTAAATTTATTAGCTGATCTAGGGTTTCAGATTGCAAGATTTTGCTTTGTACAGTTTTGATTAGGGTTCTCAGTTTTCTTGCATCTACAGGCATAAGATTTCTGGACAAACGACTGTTGGGAGCCTCAACCTGCATTTTAATACGGGGCTAATCAACGAATATTCACTTATTTAACTAATCTGAAGACGCAGCGCATTGACTGGGTGAATCAATTGCTCAACGTTCAAGTGAAACAGCGAAGTGTATATTGCGTGAAGGCTCCAGTTTCATTCAGGCAACAAATCTGGGGTCGATCATTTCATTTACAAACACTCAGACCTGCATAAGGATCTTTTCTTTGGGCCGCCGTCAAAGTTTTGGCTATGCAGTATGTTCTACTTGTTGAATTCGTCATCGATCATTCAAGTTTACACGCCAGACGGAAAAGATTGAGACGAAGCCAGCTTTCCGATCCACGCTTTCCCTTCATTGATGGGTTCTCACCGAAGTAATACACATGATATCTGCTGCTGTTCATTCCGTTTCAGACCCGTGTTCAACCTGCCAGTCAAAGAACCAAGGGAAATCCAAAACGTATCGACATTTCCTCTGCTGCGTGAAGTATCATTGCATTCAACGGACCAGGCAAAATCGATTTATGAACTATTAATCAAAATCGCCAGATCAGGTAAATTCGCGGCTCAGGTAAGTTTCAAACTTTGGCATCGTGGTAACGAAAATCTGATAAGAGAATCGCGTGCCCGGTAATCTGTCTGGAATGACATGCGTTTGTTTCGGTCAGTTTGCCTGAGATTCTCTGCTTATCTGCTAGGTTCTCCAGATAATATTCGTGCCCCTTCGCATTTTTTATTTTCTTTTTGGATGCGTTTCGATTTCTTCACGTTTAGGTTAGCGTTTCATTTAGTTAGATTTAAATCAATAAAACAAAAAGAAATATTTACGTTTCAGTCATAGACTTTAATTAGATTTGATTTTGTTTTATTTAGTTTTGTTTTAATTAAGTTTTTAATATGTTAGCGTTAGTGCTTTAGGTTAGATTTTTAGGTTAGATCTTAATTTGTATTTAGTTTAGGACTTTGTTTAGATTTTAATTTTTTTTTTTTTTTTAGTTTTGATTTCATTTATTTTAGATTCGTTTCATTGTATTTTAAATCGCATAAAAAAAGGGGCTAGCGTAGAATGAATTTAGATTTTCATTTAATTTTTTGTTTAGTTTAGGATCTGTCCTATTTAGATTTTAATTTGATTTGTATAGTTTAGTTTTTTTAGTTTTATGTTCTAGATTTAATTTTAAATAGATTTTAAATAGATATTAAAATTTTGTTTTATTTTGGTTTAAAAAAAAAATAAAAAAAATAAAAAATAAAAATTTAAAGGGTTTTTAGGGTTTAGGTTTAGATTTAAAATTTTGCTTTTTTGGGGTCCAAAAAAAAAAAATAGTAAAAAAAAAAATTAAAAAAAAAAAATATAAAATTTTTTGTGGAAATTTTTTAGATCCAGTTATTTTCGGGAATTGTCATATTTTTCATGCTGAGATCTAAATTTTCAAGTCGAGATACGAATACGATATCTGGTTAATGGTTTACGATTCGTGGTGGTTTAAAAGCATTCATCTTTTTTTTAAATTTTCAATTGCCGGATATCGTTTTGGTCATGTGATTTCGCTGTTGACAAATGATTGCTGTTCACGGTTTATGTCATTTTAATAACAATCTCTTAAGGCACTGGTCTGCTAAGTTAATCAATTCATCTAGTGCTTATCTTATCGCGTCTCGTGTCTCCCAACCAACTGGTCGACAGTTGGTCTTCATTATCTCGCAGGGTCTACCCCCCTTAGCTGCGGGAGACAGGCTTAAACGGAGGGATCGGGGATCAGAGTGACAGCTCCCGGTCTGAGCGTTGTCGTGTCAATCTGCGCGACAACATTTTTTGGCGCCGTTGCCGGGGATACTTTTTCTCGGTGTTTCAAACGACAAATCATTTTTCTCATTTCTTATCTCTTCATCTGGCCCGGCAACGCCAACATTTTGTGGCGCCGTTGTCGGGGAATTTGTTTTCTCGGCATTTCATCATTCATCGTTCATCTGTCTATCATTCGTTTGAGCCGGCAACGCCAACATTTTTTGGCGCCGTTGCCGGGGAAATTGTTTTCTCGGAGTTTCATCGACATTTATCTTCTCATCTCTCATCTCTCAGTTGAGCTGGCAGATTCAATATTATTGACATTTTTTCGTCCCATATCAGCAGCATCTCTTGGATTTGTTTCTTGTTTGGGTGGCGACTCCACTTTCTCATTTTTCCCAGACAAGAAGCTTTCCTCATATTTGTTTGTGGTTACCTTTTGGATCCTAGAATCAGATTCATTGTTCAAGTGGCGACTCCACTGTTTTCATCTCTTGATTTTCTTGAGCAGGTATCTAGTTCTATCATCCTTTTAATCCCTTATCATTCATCATGGATTATTCATTTAAGCCATGTCGTTTTACTGAACGTCTCCATGATTTTCCGGAAGATGCCATTCCTAAGTTACCTATTTTCTCGGATGGTGATCCAATCGCTGTTAGAAGGCATATAGTCTTGTTTACTCGCATCATGACCATATACTGTAGATCCCCTCAGTTTAATCATGAAGATATCAAAATGCGTCTATTTGTCCTTTCTTTAAAAGATGATGCTTTGAATTGGTTTAACAATTTTCCAAAGGAATCTTTCACTTCTTTAGAAGACATTGTCGATGCTTTTAAAAATAGATATGGTTATCCAAACAGCTTGCCTTCTGCCTCTAAAATTGTGCAACAGAATGAAAGTAATTTGATAAGAGGTCCAGCTGAAAGATCCCAAGACGATTCATCATGTCAGAATGTGTCATCCACTGGAAATATTGCAGATCAAGTTCATGATAGTGAAAAATCAGGGACAAATGACAATGAAAAAGAAGAGCAAAAGCAAATTATACGAGACCTAATGATGCTGGTGAGAAATATGGAAATCAATCAAACTAATTATGTCAATGATGTGAAAACTTTATGCACCCATCTGGAAAAACGTAACAGGGAGATTGAGGTCACGCAAAGTCACCATGCTAAAGAAATTGAGGCCATAAAAACTAATTATGAAACAGAAATTAGAATCATGCAAAGCAGGTTGTCAGTCTTAGAGGAAAATATGGTGACCATGAAAGCTGATCATGATAAGGAAATTGACTCTATGCAAAACAAGTTATTAACTATGGATGAGGAAATGACTATCATGACGTTCAATCATAATAATCAAGTGGCTGACATGCAAGCGAATCATAAAGAAGAAATAAATTTTATGCAGCATTGCTTGATGGACATAAAGGAAAAGAATGTTAAAGTAATAAAAGACATGCAAGAACACCATGCCAGACAAATCAGTGCTACAAAGGTTGAACACTCTAGTCAGATGGATGCCATTAAAATACAAGTTCAAAGGTTTCAGCAACTGGCAGAGGATAAGAGAAACCAACAAACATCAATAGATCAGGAGTCTTCTCATTTGCTGCAACAAGATTCATCTTATTATTGGGAGGTTGTTGATTCGATTGAAAGATGGTTGATTGAGGGTGATCCAGACAGACTTAAGAATGATAAAGATCAGATGCAAGATGAAGAAAGACATAGCACGCATATCTTACATACTTCATCTGATAGCTTTGAAACAGAAAGTACCAGGTCATCAGTAATTCAACCAGCCAGAAAGAAAAAACGTAAGAGAAAGAAAATAAGAAGAAGATTTGATGCATCAGACGGCCGTGAGCAGCTTGATTTTCGGATAGGAAAGAGTCCTACCATATGCAAAATTGGACATGGCACATCCGACAAGCAGCCGACAGATTTGCCTGAAAGCAGGCAAATGCTCAGTATGCACTTTATTGAACACATCTGATGCCATGGGGCATCTTCTGTATTGTATTTCTATCCCTACTCCTTGTCTTTTCAGCATTTCATTTCTGTTTTTAGGATTAGATTTACTTTTCATGTTATTAGTTAGTTAATAAATGAAGAGCTTTTATCTTTCCTGTGCTTAATGTATATGATGATTTTGGAATGGACGCTACTTATTTTTATCTGTGTGTTGTATGGGTGCAGATTCTGGATTCTCACATTCCTACAGTGCAGCAACGTGTCCCCAAGTAGAGCCAGATGTTGACCACTACTGGTCAACTACCCATGCAGTACACCCCCCTTTTTCTTTGCAAGAAAGGGGCAGCACCTGATCAGCGTGTCCATGCCATCCAGCAGTCATCAGCAGCTTGATCAATCTAATTATAAACCCAGTCTGCATGTATGAATTGTAAATAATCTTAGCAGACATGAGTCGTGTATGTGTATTGCCTAGGTGGACCTAACTTTCTAGTGGTAATCTATGTCCCGGAAGGTTTTTCGTCTCACCGATCCATGGATCGGCAGAGTTTTCCTTCAAACCTGACCCCAAAGCCGGGATGGATTTTGTCATTAGAACTTTAGGAGAATCCTAGTGTGTTGATCTGCTAGATTATAGTTTTGTCGCAGAACTGGGTGATTTGTGAGGGTCTATGTTAAAGGGGTTTTCTCCCTTAAGATGTAAATTGTAAAGTCATGATGTAATTGTCCTGAGGGTTGAAAAATGTTTTAAATCCCCTCATGAGTCCTAAGTCCTAGGTCCTAGGTGATGTTTCCGAAGGTTTAGTTCGATGATCCATTTTAAAATGAATTAAAAAAAAAAAAAAAAAAATGAATAAAAATAATAAAATAAGTAAAAATTAAAAAATGAAATAAAATAAAAAATAATAAAAAATTTAAAAAATTTAAAAAATTAAAAAAAAATAAAATAAAATAATATTTTAAGAGAATAAATTGACGGATGAGATCAAGAGATGTCTTGATCCTCATCAACGGTCGAGATCATTTCAGCATGGATCACTCGAACTAGCCGTTGGAGTCATTTCCTTTAAGTAGGGTGCTAGGGGTCATTTTCAGATCATTGGATCTGTGAGTCAGATACTGAAGAAGCTCTCTTGTAAATCTGTTTCTGGTTAATAAAAAAGACTTTGGGGTCCATATCTTGCTGGTGTTACTCTCTTAAAATGCTGTGAGATTGTTTCATTTTCTGCATATGTTATTTTCAGCCGTTAATAATAGCTTTTTGTAGAGTATTGTGAGCACAGGTATCTTGTTCACTTGCTGGGGTTTGGGTGCTGTTAGGGTTTCTGAAGTAATGGCAGGTATCTCCATTACTTCCTGAGATCTAGCAGCATTTTTGCCCTCTTTATTGGCAGTTGTTTTGAGCTGTGCAGAAAACATCATTGAAGGAAATTTTGTGGGCGTTCGGGGAAGTTCTCGGCTGAACCAGCCAACTCCCGCAAGCACTTTTTGCTGAGCCCAGTTGGATTTGATCCTGGGTCTATCATTCGGTTTATTTTTTCTAAGTTTGCATGAGAGATTTTCTGAAGTTCTTCACAGTGACGATCTGAAATTTCTGTTCTTTAAAATGTTTTTCGTGCTTACTGTTGAATCTGGCTGTTAAGGGGCCAAATCTGTAAATTTATTAGCTGATCTAGGGTTTCAGATTGCAAGATTTTGCTTTGTACAGTTTTGATTAGGGTTCTCAGTTTTCTTGCATCTACAGGCATAAGATTTCTGGACAAACGACTGTTGGGAGCCTCAACCTGCATTTTAATACGGGGCTAATCAACGAATATTCACTTATTTAACTAATCTGAAGACGCAGCGCATTGACTGGGTGAATCAATTGCTCAACGTTCAAGTGAAACAACGAAGTGTATATTGCGTGAAGGCTCCAGTTTCATTCAGGCAACAAATCTGGGGTCGATCATTTCATTTACAAACACTCAGACCTGCATAAGGATCTTTTCTTTGGGCCGCCGTCAAAGTTTTGGCTATGCAGTATGTTCTACTTGTTGAATCCGTCATCGATCATTCAAGTTTACACGCCAGACGGAAAAGATTGAGACGAAGCCAGCTTTCCGATCCACGCTTTCCCTTCATTGACGGGTTCTCACCGAAGTAATACACATGATATCTGCTGCTGTTCATTCCGTTTCAGACCCGTGTTCAACCTGCCAGTCAAAGAACCAAGGGAAATCCAAAACGTATCGACATTTCCTCTGCTGCGTGAAGTATCATTGCATTCAACGGACCAGGCAAAATCGATTTATGAACTATTAATCAAAATCGCCAGATCAGGTAAATTCGCGGCTCAGGTAAGTTTCAAACTTTGGCATCGTGGTAACGAAAATCTGATAAGAGAATCGCATGCCCGGTAATCTGTCTGGAATGACATGCGTTTGCTTCGGTCAGTTTGCCTGAGATTCTTTGCTTATCTGCTAGGTTCTCCAGATAATATTCGTGCCCCTTCGCATTTTTTATTTTCTTTTTGGATGCGTTTCGATTTCTTCACGTTTAGGTTAGCGTTTCATTTAGTTAGATTTAAATCAATAAAACAAAAAGAAATATTTACGTTTCAGTCATAGACTTTAATTAGATTTGATTTTGTTTTATTTAGTTTTGTTTTAATTAAGTTTTTAATATGTTAGCGTTAGTGCTTTAGGTTAGATTTTTAGGTTAGATCTTAATTTGTATTTAGTTTAGGACTTTGTTTAGATTTTAAATTTTTTTTAGTTTTGATTTCATTTATTTTAGATTCGTTCCATTGTATTTTAAATCGCATAAAAAAAGGGGCTAGCGTAGAATGAATTTAGATTTTCATTTAATTTTTTGTTTAGTTTAGGATCTGTCCTATTTAGATTTTAATTTGATTTGTATAGTTTAGTTTTTTTAGTTTTATGTTCTAGATTTAATTTTAAATAGATATTAAAATTTTGTTTTATTTTGGTTTAAAAAAAATAAAAAAAATAAAAATAAAAAAAATAAAAAATAAAAATTTAAAGGGTTTTTAGGGTTTAGGTTTAGATTTAAAATTTTGCTTTTTTGGGGTCCAAAAAAAAAAAAAAGTAAAAAAAAAAAAATATAAAATTTTTTGTGGAAATTTTTTAGATCCAGTTATTTTCGGGAATTGTCATATTTTTCATGCTGAGATCTAAATTTTCAAGTCGAGATACGAATACGATATCTGGTTAATGGTTTACGATTCGTGGTGGTTTAAAAACATTCATCTTTTTTTTAAATTTTCAATTGCCGGATATCGTTTTGGTCATGTGATTTCGCTGTTGACAAATGATTGCTGTTCACGGTTTATGTCATTTTAATAACAATCTCTTAAGGCACTGGTCTGCTAAGTTAATCAATTCATCTAGTGCTTATCTTATCGCGTCTCGTGTCTCCCAACCAACTGGTCGACAGTTGGTCTTCATTATCTCGCAAGGTCTACCCCCCTTAGCCGCGGGAGACAGGCTTAAACGGAGGGATCGGGGATCAGAGTGACAGCCCCCGGTCTGAGCGTTGTCGTGTCAATCTGCGCGACAACATTTTTTGGCGCCGTTGCCGGGGATACTTTTTCTCTGTGTTTCAAACGACAAATCATTTTTCTCATTTCTTATCTCTTCATCTGGCCCGGCAACGCCAACATTTTTTGGCGCCGTTGCCGGGGAATTTGTTTTCTCGGCATTTCATCATCTTTTCATCATTCATCGTTCATCTGTCTATCATTCGTTTGAGCCGGCAACGCCAACATTTTTTGGCGCCGTTGCCGGGGAAATTGTTTTCTCGGAGTTTCATCGACATTTATCTTCTCATCTCTCATCTCTCAGTTGAGCTGGCAGATTCAATATTATTGACATTTTTTCGTCCCATATCAGCAGCATCTCTTGGATTTGTTTCTTGTTTGGGTGGCGACTCCACTTTCTCATTTTTCCCAGACAAGAAGCTTTCCTCATATTTGCTTGTGGTTACCTTTTGGATCCTAGAATCAGATTCATTGTTCAAGTGGCGATTCCACTGTTTTCATCTCTTGATTTTCTTGAGCAGGTATCTAGTTCTATCATCCTTTTAATCCCTTATCATTCATCATGGATTATTCATTTAAGCCATGTCGTTTTACTGAACGTCTCCATGATTTTCCGGAAGATGCCATTCCTAAGTTACCTATTTTCTCGGATGGTGATCCAATCGCTGTTAGAAGGCATATAGTCTTGTTTACTCGCATCATGACCATATACTGTAGATCCCCTCAGTTTAATCATGAAGATATCAAAATGCGTCTATTTGTCCTTTCTTTAAAAGATGATGCTTTGAATTGGTTTAACAATTTTCCAAAGGAATCTTTCACTTCTTTAGAAGACATTGTCGATGCTTTTAAAAATAGATATGGTTATCCAAACAGCTTGCCTTCTGCCTCTAAAATTGTGCAACAGAATGAAAGTAATTTGATAAGAGGTCCAGCTGAAAGATCCCAAGACGATTCATCATGTCAGAATGTGTCATCCACTGGAAATATTGCAGATCAAGTTCATGATAGTGAAAAATCAGGGACAAATGACAATGAAAAAGAAGAGCAAAAGCAAATTATACGAGACCTAATGATGCTGGTGAGAAATATGGAAATCAATCAAACTAATTATGTCAATGATGTGAAAACTTTATGCACCCATCTGGAAAAACGTAACAGGGAGATTGAGGTCACGCAAAGTCACCATGCTAAAGAAATTGAGGCCATAAAAACTAATTATGAAACAGAAATTAGAATCATGCAAAGCAGGTTGTCAGTCTTAGAGGAAAATATGGTGACCATGAAAGCTGATCATGATAAGGAAATTGACTCTATGCAAAACAAGTTATTAACTATGGATGAGGAAATGACTATCATGACGTTCAATCATAATAATCAAGTGGCTGACATGCAAGCGAATCATAAAGAAGAAATAAATTTTATGCAGCATTGCTTGATGGACATAAAGGAAAAGAATGTTAAAGTAATAAAAGACATGCAAGAACACCATGCCAGACAAATCAGTGCTACAAAGGTTGAACACTCTAGTCAGATGGATGCCATTAAAATACAAGTTCAAAGGTTTCAGCAACTGGCAGAGGATAAGAGAAACCAACAAACATCAACAGATCAGGAGTCTTCTCATTTGCTGCAACAAGATTCATCTTATTATTGGGAGGTTGTTGATTCGATTGAAAGATGGTTGATTGAGGGTGATCCAGACAGACTTAAGAATGATAAAGATCAGATGCAAGATGAAGAAAGACATAGCACGCATATCTTACATACTTCATCTGATAGCTTTGAAACAGAAAGTATCAGGTCATCAGTAATTCAACCAGCCAGAAAGAAAAAACGTAAGAGAAAGAAACTAAGAAGAAGATTTGATGCATCAGACGGCCGTGAGCAGCTTGATTTTCGGATAGGAAAGAGTCCTACCATATGCAAAATTGGACATGGCACATCCGACAAGTAGCCGACAGATTTGCCTGAAAGCAGGCAAATGCTCAGTATGCACTTTATTGAACACATCTGATGCCATGGGGCATCTTCTGTATTGTATTTCTATCCCTACTCCTTGTCTTTTCAGCATTTCATTTCTGTTTTTAGGATTAGATTTACTTTTCATGTTATTAGTTAGTTAATAAATGAAGAGCTTTTATCTTTCCTGTGCTTAATGTATATGATGATTTTGGAATGGACGCTACTTATTTTTATCTGTGTGTTGTATGGGTGCAGATTCTGGATTCTCACATTCCTACAGTGCAGCAACGTGTCCCCAAGTAGAGCCAGATGTTGACCACTACTGGTCAACTATCTATGCAGTACACCCCCCTTTTTCTTTGCAAGAAAGGGGCAGCACCTGATCAGCGTGTCCATGCCATCCAGCAGTCATCAGCAGCTTGATCAATCTAATTGTAAACCCAGTCTGCATGTATGAATTGTAAATAATCTTAGCAGACATGAGTCGTGTATGTGTATTGCCTAGGTGGACCTAACTTTCTAGTGGTAATCTACGTCCCGGAAGGTTTTTCGTCTCACCGATCCATGGATCGGCAGAGTTTTCCTTCAAACCTGACCCCAAAGCCGGGATGGATTTTGTCATTAGAACTTTAGGAGAATCCTAGTGTGTTGATCTGCTAGATTATAGTTTTGTCGCAGAACTGGGTGATTTGTGAGGGTCTATGTTAAAGGGGTTTTCTCCCTTAAGATGTAAATTGTAAAGTCATGATGTAATGTGTCCTGAGGGTTGAAAAATGTTTTAAATCCCCTCATGAGTCCTAAGTCCTAGGTCCTAGGTGATGTTTCCGAAGGCTTAGTTCGATGATCCATTTTAAAATGAATTAAAAAATAAAAAATAAAAATGAATAAAAATAATAAAATAATAAAATAAGTAAAAATTAAAAAATGAAATAAAATAAAAAATAATAAAATTTTTTAAAAATTTAAAAAATTAAAAATAAAATAAAATAAAATAATATTTTAAGAGAATAAATCGACGGATGAGATCAAGAGATGTCTTGATCCTCATCAATGGTCGAGATCATTTCAGCATGGATCACTCGAACTAGCTGTTGGAGTCATTTCCTTTAAGTAGGGTGCTAGGGGTCATTTTCAGATCATTGGATCTGTGAGTCAGATACTGAAGAAGCTCTCTTGTAAATCTGTTTCTGGTTAATAAAAAAGACTTTGGGGTCCATATCTTGCTGGTGTTACTCTCTTAAAATGCTGTGAGATTGTTTCATTTTCTGCATATGTTATTTTCAGCCGTTAATAATAGCTTTTTGTAGAGTATTGTGAGCACAGGTATCTTGTTCACTTGCTGGGGTTTGGGTGCTGTTAGGGTTTCTGAAGTAATGGCAGGTATCTCCATTACTTCCTGAGATCTAGCAGCATTTTTGCCCTCTTTATTGGCAGTTGTTTTGAGCTGTGCAGAAAACATCATTGAAGGAAATTTTGTGGGCGTTCGGAGAAGTTCTCGGCTGAACCAGCCAACTCCCGCAAGCACTTTTTGCTGAGCCCAGTTGGATTTGATCCTGGGTCTATCATTCGGTTTATTTTTTCTAAGTTTGCATGAGAGATTTTCTGAAGTTCTTCACAGTGACGATCTGAAATTTCTGTTCTTTAAAATGTTTTTCGTGCTTACTGTTGAATCTGGCTATTAAGGGGCCAAATCTGTAAATTTATTAGCTGATCTAGGGTTTCAGATTGCAAGATTTTGCTTTGTACAGTTTTGATTAGGGTTCTCAGTTTTCTTGCATCTACAGGCATAAGATTTCTGGACAAACGACTGTTGGGAGCCTCAACCTGCATTTTAATACGGGGCTAATCAACGAATATTCACTTATTTAACTAATCTGAAGACGCAGCGCATTGACTGGGTGAATCAATTGCTCAACGTTCAAGTGAAACAGCGAAGTGTATATTGCGTGAAGGCTCTAGTTTCATTCAGGCAGCAAATCTGGGGTCGATCATTTCATTTACAAACACTCAGACCTGCATAAGGATCTTTTCTTTGGGCCGCCGTCAAAGTTTTGGCTACGCAGTATGTTCTACTTGTTGAATCCGTCATCGATCATTCAAGTTTACACGCCAAACGGAAAAGATTGAGACGAAGCCAGCTTTCCGATCCACGCTTTCCCTTCATTGACGGGTTCTCACCGAAGTAATACACATGATATCTGCTGCTGTTCATTCCGTTTCAGACCCGTGTTCAACCTGCCAGTCAAAGAACCAAGGGAAATCCAAAACGTATCGACATTTCCTCTGCTGCGTGAAGTATCATTGCATTCAACGGACCAGGCAAAATCGATTTATGAACTATTAATCAAAATCGCCAGATCAGGTAAATTCGCGGCTCAGGTAAGTTTCAAACTTTGGCATCGTGGTAACGAAAATCTGATAAGAGAATCGCGTGCCCGGTAATCTGTCTGGAATGACATGCGTTTGCTTCGGTCAGTTTGCCTGAGATTCTCTGCTTATCTGCTAGGTTCTCCAGATAATATTCGTGCCCCTTTGCATTTTTTATTTTCTTTTTGGATGCATTTCGATTTCTTCACGTTTAGGTTAGCGTTTCATTTAGTTAGATTTAAATCAATAAAACAAAAAGAAATATTTACGTTTCAGTCATAGACTTTAATTAGATTTGATTTTGTTTTATTTAGTTTTGTTTTAATTAAGTTTTTAATATGTTAGCGTTAGTGCTTTAGGTTAGATCTTAATTTGTATTTAGTTTAGGACTTTGTTTAGATTTTAATTTTTTTTTTTTTTTTAGTTTTGATTTCATTTATTTTAGATTCGTTCCATTGTATTTTAAATCGCATAAAAAAAGGGGCTAGCGTAGAATGAATTTAGATTTTCATTTAATTTTTTGTTTAGTTTAGGATCTGTCCTATTTAGATTTTAATTTGATTTGTATAGTTTAGTTTTTTTAGTTTTATGTTCTAGATTTAATTTTAAATAGATTTTAAATAGATATTAAAATTTTGTTTTATTTTGGTTTTAAAAAAAAAATAAAAAAAATAAAAAATAAAAATTTAAAGGGTTTTTAGGGTTTAGGTTTAGATTTAAAATTTTGCTTTTTAGTTTTCTAAAAAAAAAAAAAAGTAAAAAAAAAATTAAAAAAAAAAAAATATAAAATTTTTTGTGGAAATTTTTTAGATCCAGTTATTTTCGGGAATTGTCATATTTTTCATGCTGAGATCTAAATTTTCAAGTCGAGATACGAATACGATATCTGGTTAATGGTTTACGATTTGTGGTGGTTTAAAAGCATTCATCTTTTTTTAAAATTTTCAATTGCCGGATATCGTTTTGGTCATGTGATTTCGCTGTTGACAAGTGATTGCTGTTCACGGTTTATGTCATTTTAATAACAATCTCTTAAGGCACTGGTCTGCTAAGTTAATCAATTCATCTAGTGCTTATCTTATCGCGTCTCGTGTCTCCCAACCAACTAGTCGACAGTTGGTCTTCATTATCTCGCAGGGTCTACCCCCCTTAGCCGCGGGAGACAGGCTTAAACGGAGGGATCGGGGATCAGAGTGACAGCCCCCGGTCTGAGCGTTGTCATGTCAATCTGCGCGACAACAAGAGGGTCTGCAATTGTCAGAAATAGTTCGTCCGTATAAGATGCTGGTATGAGAGGTCTATCATCCACAACCTTCGGATAATGGTTTGGATCGATTTCACTCCTTAGTGAATCTCAGCTTCATTAAACAGCTATCAGTCCTCTCATATTACGCCCTGGGTGTTTTGTTTCAAGCCATAGAGGGCTTTCTTCCACCTGTATACATGAGATTCCCGTTCATAAATCTCAAACTCCACGGGTTGTTTCAAATCTGTGGGCCTGCTACATGAGGGGAATGGTCCTCTTGTAAGATTTTCCTTTGGTACATCTCAGACATGTACTTTCATGCTCTTTTTGAATTCAGGCTTCCCTGTCACCATCTGACTCACAGACCTCTGGTGCTATGTGTCAATGGACATGATCTCCAATGGACTTCCTGTAACTTAATACAACCCTGAACTCAAAAGCATCTTTGAAAATTCTATGTTATCTTAAAACAACTTAATACAACCCTGAACTCCAGTGGACTTCTTGTAACTTAATACAACCCTGAACTCAAAAGCATCTTTGAAAATTCTATGTTATCTTAAAACCTTCGACTTCCATTCCCTGGGGTTCCTTGCTTCCTTGAAGGGTCGGCCGTGTCCTTGATGACCTACATCTTTGCCATTCGGACACTCCGTATAAGGGCCGCTGTGTCATTCTGATAACATTCTCTGCTTCAACTTCACTCTAGGTGAATTATGAGGAACCCATTGATCCTTCTGTCTTGTCCCAACTGCCTTCGGTGATTGCTCTTTCACTCTTGCTTGGGCATTGTCTTCACCTCAGCTCTGATACCATGTTAATTTTAGGTATGTTCTATGCTAGAGCAATTTATTTGAATTTTCACAGTTAGCAATCACATCAGCGTTAAGATAAACTGCAGATAGAACACAAATATAAATTGCAGAAGACAAGCCAAGACAAGAGGACACAAGATGTGGCGTAATCCAGGGACAAACCCCACAATGTGTGGGGAAACACTTGATCAATTCTTCTTCTTTGTTCTTCAAAGTTTAGTAGAGAAATAGAGAGAGAGAGATAGTACATTTACAACAGAAGTCAACACTTTGACTTATCTAGATCTAGCATAGATCATTTCGTGTAACGATGAGATCAGTTGAAGACATTCTGCTTCAACTGATTCTCCAAGGTGACGGCTTCACCTATCGTAGTGCTGCATCTGATCCACTTGCTGCACCACTGCATACTGCACTAATCATGATTATCATCATGCTGCCCATGTCCATGATCTTATCCATCCTCATGCTTCATGTTGCCTATGCTGCCCATGATCTCATCATGCTTCAACACAATTACACTACCAAATGTATATCTGCCTTAGTTGCTTACTATGGCTTGTAGCCTAGCAAAGCAGCTAGGCTATGTTCCAGATCACACATAATGGTGCTGCCCATGACTGTGTTATATATATGCGCCCAAATCACACATAATAACAACGTCCTTATCTCTGTGCCACCGAAGTTTATATACCTAGACAATATCATTGCTGTTCATTATATTAGGGTTCATAATGAACAACGTATTTGTACCTCCATGAACAACGTAAATATAATCCATGATGACTGCATTCCGTATGTATATGACTGCGTTCTACAACATATATATCATATATATATATATATATATCCGGGTTGACATACATATGAACTTCGTGGCATATTAACTTGCGTATGGGTGCTTCAGCGTATCCATGTCTTCCATGAACTGAGTATGGGATAACTGCTCCATTGATTGCGGTGCTCCCTTTGACTGTGATCATTACAGCGTGTTAGGGTTTAGGGACAACGTTGCTCCCTTTGACTGCGTTCATTACACGTGTTCCCTTGCTGCGTCATCATCTGATTATAGCGTGTTCCCTTGCTGCCTCATCATGTGACTGTGTTTACATTACAACATGTTCCCTTGCTGCCTCATCGTGTGATTACAGCGTGTTTGCTTGCTGCCTCATCATGTGACTGCGTTCACATTACAGCGTGTTCCCTTGCTGCCTTGACAACGTTCCATCCTGTGACTCTGTTCCATGTATACTGCCTTCATTACTTGAGTGCCTTGACTGCGTTCATATGTTCATATGTGCTGCCTTCATTTTTGCGTTCATATGTGCTGCGTTCATTTGGCTTGAACTGGACAGCGTATAGATGTCCCTTTAGGGCTTCATATAGAAGCTCCCTTTCACTGTTTAGGGCTTGAACTCTGAGTATAGAACCTCCTTGTCGCGTTGAGACTTCCTCCATTAGCTGCGTTTTATGTGTCTCTATGATCTGCGTTGGTAGGTTTTCATGACTGTGAAGGTAGGGCATCATTTTTGGGCCAATGTGTGTTCTCTTGGTGTCTCACTCCTCCAAAAACCCTAGACGTGGAGAGGAGGAGATCACTCAAGAATTGTGTCCAAATGACATCCAATCCTCTTATATTTATAGTAAAACATGTAGGAGATGAATAGACACGTCTATTGGGCTTCTGAGCCTACTCAAGTGATGGTCGGCTTGATGATAATTACTTAATCGAGATAAATTCATATCTCCATAAATACTTATCGGAATCGGATGATCATTGGATCAATCCTACACCTCTCGACGAGAGGGATCCAATAAAAATATCAGCTGCCATAAATAAGCTGACCCACATGGAGTTTGGCCCTAGTTGCCAATTTAACAATCATGAAATGAGATTTCATACATTTGACATTTAACAAGGTAAAATATAACATCAAAGAACACTTACGAGACAATAAGAGTATATCCATCCATCAACATTGCAAAAAGAAGCTCCGAGAAAATTTTTCCAAATATCAAAGTGCATCCCAACAACCAAATTTCATCCAAAATTGCAGGTCCAAATACTTTTTACAAAAGAGATTGAAATCCAAGGATGATGAGTTATAAAGGAGGCTCTTCTTAATTATATGAGCCTTTAGGAGTTTGATTTGGTCTAATAAGCCTAATTAAGCCCCTAAAATCACTTTAATGTGCAAAATAACAACCCTATTGGTGACGAGCTCACCAAATAGCTTAAAAGTACAAAATAAGCCTTCCTAATGAGGCTGGAATGATATAGTAATGGTGCAAAGGGCTCTTGGAAGGCCAAGATAAGTCCTCCTTGTGTGATGATGAAAAGGAGGGCTCCCAAAATGATGACCAAGGGTGTGGCCCTTTAGTTTCCAAGCAAAACATCTGTGGTGCTCCCAAGTGGATATGGGGCACAATCAAGGGTCTCATGGGTCTCCAATTGGATCAAACATGTCAATGCTCCATCAATAAGCGCTAGAATGATGACACATGCCCCCTATGTCTCTTCGGATGAGACAACACCCCATCTCGGCCCTGGATCAACTGCTAAGTGTCATGTGCAAATGTGTGGCTGACTGGGCAACATGGTCCAAGTGCATCATCATCTTTGTATGGTTGGGGCATGAACAAGTAATATGTGGTGCTGAAGAAGCCCATGGCATGGAAATCAATGCTCTGTTGTGGTGGAGGCTCATGGCTCTCAATGCTCACCTTACAAGTGCCATTATGACCCTCTGGAGGGCTTAGACCCCATATAGGGAGACCAAGTCCAAATGGAGACTCAGCTGCAATCCTGTATAAGATCCAATGCGTTTCCTCACCTTCTAGTGCAACAATTCATTAGTGCAATTTAGTAAATAAGCTTGCAAATCAGGGGCAAAAGTGGACATTGCATGGTGGCATGCCCTTCCAAATGGGCTATAGAAGGTACAAGTGTTTCCCTTTTCAACAAGAGAGGTTAATAAAGGACCCTATTAGGTGGTTTCAACCTTTAAGGGAGTGACAGGTCCATGGTACATCCATCAAATGGCTGGTGTCATGTGAAATGATGGTGGAATGGAGTGGGGCAATAAGGAAGGTTCCAGGCCACATGCCATGGTACAAGGTCAGCTATAATGACGGAAGCCCACACATGGGTGTATGAATGTAGCAGGGAAAATTGTGGTGCATGATGTGTATGATAAAACAATGAATGATTAGCCCCTTAAGGTTGGGTAGTTCATTCCCCACCAGTGGTTGGGACAATCATGGGTTCCTTAATGATGCAAGGGGCACACATAGGGGCCTTAGGAACCAGTGTGATAGCCATAGTGATAGGGGTAGAGCTCATTCTTAGCTTTTGTCCACATGCTAAATCTTTATGTACCAACCATCTTTTGCATTTTATGGTACATATCTTGTTATAAGTGGCCAAATTATGATTTTAACTTTCTTTTTAACTGCATCAACCTTCGGGGCATCGTTTCAAGCCCGAACCAAAGTGTGGGTAAGGGGAGGGGGAGGCTAACAACTTGTGGACCTAATGGACAAATGTGGACCTGGATAGGAAAAGTGTGAAAAAGGATCATAATGAGCAGAGGGGAGTGATATATGTTGATTTGGGGTAGCATCGGATGTGCTCTGGCCATGAAAATTGGTGGAGAGGCTAAAGCGCATGAGATCTCCAAGAACCAGAAATGGTTTGGGGAAATTCCACCCGGTTAGAGAGATATTAAAATAATTAATATTTTTAATGGGTTCCTAAGTCTAAACTTAGGAAAATAAAAATATTAATGGGTATTAATATAAAATTGGGTGAGAATGTTCTAAAAGACATGGATCAAGCCAAATCTAATCTTAGCTGTTGATTAGAGATTTAATATCGGCTGTTGAAGACTCAACAAAAAAAGTATAAGAGGAGGCTTGAGGGTTAGTTGGAGACACACCAAGATTGGTCAGTTAGTTCAATTTTTTGGAGCGGGGTTTGTTGAGAGAAATTGAACAAGTGATGAGTTGCAGCGAAGGGCAGTGAGTGCATAGCAGAGAGGCAAAGATAGTGCCAAAAGACCAACCTAGAGGCATAAGAGGCTACGCAGAGCTAGCAGGAGCCACACAGAGGGCCAAAGTGACTGCACAAAGGCTAGCAGGCCTGCGTGGGTGACGCAGAAGGCCAGAGAGCCAACGCAGAGCAGCAGAAGGCTGATGCAGGGGGCTTCTGAGTGACGCAGAGGCCAGGAGGGCTAACGCAGAGCTTCAAAGAAGTGTCGAAGAGATTTTCGTGGAGCAGACTTGCCGAATATCTGCTTCCGAAGAGAGGTATTACTGCCAGATAGATATCTCTGTTGGGTGAGCCAGTTTGGCACCCTAGTTGTACTCAAGAAAGCTGCTTAATAATAAAACCCTCAGAACTGTTGCACTGGTTTTCCCAAGTTGGGTTTTTCTGGGGACGATTGTCCAAAAATAACGGTGTCCCTTGTGTGTTTGTCTATTCTTTCAGTTGATGATCTGTAGATGGTTGAGACTGCATTTGTGTTTATTTTCAGTATTTATATGGTTAAATAACTTGTTAAAGGAATAAACAAGTAGGTGAAATAAACCAGATAGTGCAAGAAGAATTTCTAACGAGTTAAAATTAGAAATTTCAACAATATATATGGTGTTGGGAAGTGGAACCACGCAACCAAAATTAGAGTTTTCCATGTGGTGCCACTCCTAAAGTTAGTAGCCAATATAGGAGATCCCACGGGGCTAGGGTACAAGATTAACCAGCAAGTTGGGACAAGGGAACAAGAATACAATCCAAGCCCATTCTTTCCACCGTATCCCCCCACTATTCCATGTCCAAATGTGTCCAAGGAAGGCAAACATAAACATCCAATTGCATAATGAAAAGTCACACCTTCGGGGTTTGAAGGCCCACCTTCAAACATATTATCATAAGAAATGGGCGAGGGCACATAATGACTGACTCAGGTGGCAGAGAATGGTGGCACATCGAGCTATCTGGTGGCTGCAAGGGGTTGCTAGCTGCTACCTGAAGACAAATGAAGGAGAAAAATTCTCTTATAGGGGTCACCCATTGCTGGTGGGTAACAAATGCCACTGTGTTTTCTGAGTTAATGAAATTTTTCCAGTGAGATGTTTAGTCAAATAGTTTGTGAATAAATTGTTGTAGGTGTATTTTCTTGTTTGTCAAACGATAATAAAGGCACAAAATTGAATAAATGTTTATATAAACAACCCCTCTCAAGTATTGTAATCACATGGAACCCGACGTAATATTTATCGCTACAATATGTGAATGCTACAACCATTTAATCCACAATTTCTCTAATATAGAAAACCCAAAAACATATATCAACAACGTTGCAAGCGTTACATGGTTATTTAGGCAAGAGTACAGTGCACAAAAATAAAGAGGAACCTGGTCACTACAATGGCTATAATCTTTAGCACCACAACCTATTTGATTGACAACTTCAACAATAAGTTTCACTGCGAAATCAACTTCAGAATAATAGCAATTCAACCCGTCCTCTCCACTAGAATACTAGTCATGCAGAGCTAAGAGTATGGACATCGATTAACAATAACTTGCTCATCCAATAGAAGATGAAACACTTGATACATCAACAACAAAATCTCTACGTCTTGGGTATTAGCTTGGCTAGTAAATAAGAGTATAGTTTGATCTTCAAATCTGTGGGTAACTCAACCAACAAGATGTTGATTTGGGGTAGCATCGGATGTGCTCTAGCCATGAAAATTGGTGGAGAGGCTAAAGCACATGAGATTTCCAAGGCCCAGAAATGTTTTGGGCAAATTCTACCCGGTTTGGGAGATATTGTGTTTATTTCGTTATTTATATGTTTTAAATAACTTGTTTCAATTTAACAATTAGAAGAAATAAACCAGAAGAATACAGATTAAATTTCTAACGGATAGACTCAGAAATTTCAACCCAAGAGAGACACCAACTCTGCCTAAGACAATGATAGAACTTGACCCTCTACTAGAGAGAAACTCGACTTAGCACTGATGTAACATGTTCCCCTCTTCACTGATAATTTAAACCTCATTCATTAGGAGATTCAAACTCTTCTTTCAAGATAGATTCGTTCCTCTTTTGCAAAGAACTCCACTTTAGAGTTATGACAATATTTGGCTCTTCAATGGGTGTGGCTCCAACCTATAAAAGAAGATGATACATTCAACATGAGAATATAAAATCAACCGATAGCACCTTTTACCTCCATTATCTTCTGCAAATCTTCTTCTTCTGGGTAGCACAATGGCGAAATCTAGGTGATTCCACTCTCTAAACCAACTAGGGTGTATAGTTTCAACACTGAAGTTAGCAATGACGGCTAGGGTTTTTCAAACCCTAATCTCTTCTCCAAAAGCTCTCCAAGAATCCTTTTTTCTCAAATGACAAGTGATAGAATGAGGAGAGCCTCCTCTTTTTTCCCCTTTTATAATTTAATGGCCACTTTTGCTCCCATTTTACCTTTTTAATTTTTTTAAAGTCATTTTAGTTATTTTTTACTTTCTAAAATAAAAATGACTTTTCATTAGCCTAGGATATGTTCTCCTTTTCACCCCTTGAACAATTATAATGTTTTTCTTAGGCGAATCATGTTTCCTTATTAAAATTTTCCCCGCCTTAGCCCATGGGATCTTTATTAGGCTAGTGGAACCTCGTCTTATGTCTCCTAAGCGGTTGTAAACATTACATCCTTGGGGCTTCTTGAGCCTTTTTTATACACCTCCAGTTTGTTCATTACTTCAAGCTTCAATATTATCCAAAGCTTTATGAATCTTTATTAGCTTTACTTCATTGAGCCGAGAGGCTCATTCTACAACCCAGTATGAGAGGATGTGTAAGTTTGTCGTCCGTCCGTGCCCCTTTAAAATAAATATAAAAAATAAAAATTATGTTCTAAATAGAAAAATAATGTCGGCTATAATTAAAAAAAATGAATATACGGTAATGTAATTAGAAGTAAAAAAAATGTGTGAATCATATGTTTAAATCTTATACTTTCCAAAAATATTTCAACAAGAGATTTAAACAAACTATTTGAAGATCTATGTTAACTAATTTACGTTGATATCAACTTCATATATATCTATAGATAGAGAAAAAAAAATAAGTTTTTATGGTTAAAATTTTTATTTGGTCGTATATATACTCTATTTAGCATTCAAAAATACAATTTAAATTTTAAACAATTAAAAATAACACATTGTATTTTGCACTTTAAAAAAATTTGTACATGAAGAAATTTGATCCCTTTCAGTTCATGTTAGATCTGTACTTAAGATGGATCTATGCTGGTTTTATGTACAATCTATGTCCTAAAATGAAATTTATATTTCTTGATTATAACTATCCCATGTTATGAAAGTTCTATACCTTAAGTTAATATATACATTTAGAATCTAGAAGAAAAATGGTGAAAACTAACTTTACCTAATAGACAAGTTCGTTCATGTTCTACAGAAGATAAGAACATTGAAGAAGTTATTTTGCATAGGTATTCTAAATCTTTGAGTTTCATCTGCCATGCAGTTGGGAGCAAGGTACTTTCAGAGGTTGCAAAAGACTTAATGGGTTCTACACTTTCCCTGAAGGTATTTGTCATCTCAATTTTTCAAGCTTCTATGGAAGATATTCCATGTTGTTATAAGGAAGGGAAAAAGAAAAGGTAGATAGATGAGCTGCAAAATGACATTTTATTTCATCTGAATTAGTTTCCTTTTGATGCCCTAAATTATAAATCTTGTAAGCAATGATTTGTATACTTCCTGATTTAAGTTTTATACTTACCTCAGTACTCACCAGTTAATATAGCTTCTCAAGCTGGTGAGCTGAGTCTAAATTACTGCTCAAGCTTGGTCAAACTTGGTCTGATTTGACAGGTTCTTCCAAACTTGGCAAGTTTGTGAGAAATTCAGCTAGGCTTGATGACAGACTTGCAATGCAATTCCTAGGCATTTTATAAGATGACTTCTGGATGATTTTTTGCTCATTCTCAGCCCTTTTTATGTTGATTTTCTTCCGAGAGATGATTTTGTTTCTGCTGAAGTGTCTACAATCGATTGGATGAGCTCTTTTGAGAGCTATAGAGGATTGCAGAGATTGGTCGGTTTTGAAATTTGAACTATGCATTTCTATATAAATTTTAATATTCTATGCTGTATGCTATAATTCTATGCATTTTCTGTGGATTTGTCCTGAAATGGAAAATACTTGATTTTATCTCAGGCAATTTGGAATATTATATGCATTTTTGGCTTAGCTGAGTTATTAGAGAGTCAACCCTCCATTTTGGGTTTGCTGAACTGTTTTCAAGTCTGAGTCATTTGACTAGGGTTCCAGATTGTATTATATGGGCCTATACTTTTTTGTCATTGACTATAATGTCCTCTAAGCATTGAATTATGAGTTAAATGTACTTGACATAAAAATAACTATGGCTTTGGATATTCAGCATACAAATGCAAAAAGTGGAAGTCTCAGATGACATTCTCATTCAAGGTCTGCTTAAAATCGAACCTTAAAGTGGAAGAGGACCATAAGATGGTTGGCCAAGAGTGCTTTGTAAAGTGGTGCTTTTATTGTTAATGCAAAGGCGCACCTAGATTTTTAGGGCAAAAGGGTGGTGAGTGGAGGTCCCCTAGCTTTTACCTTAGAGTTATGATAATAGGAAATAATTCAAACATTCTACACTTGAAAAAAAGAAAGAAAAGTCAGGTTCAGTGTGGTATGGAATTGTTTTCAACTTCTCATTACTAGTGCTATGTGGCATTCTCAAAATGACATGCAATCCATTCCTACATGATCAACTATGAGTATATGATAACTTAGTCATGCATTGTGTGTGTATGGGACAACTGCATCTCTCTGAAGAGTTGCATGGATGACACCTGTTGACCACTACTGGTCAACTACCCATGCAGTACACCTCCTTCCTGTTGGCAGAGAAGGATAGCTCCTGAGCGACATGTCCGTGCCAGCCTACAGTCATCGACAGCTTGATCATTTTTGTTGTAAACCCAGTCTGCATGTTTGAAATGTAAATAATCTAAGCAGATCAGAGTCATGTATGTAAAGTTGCCTAGGTGGACCTAACTTTCTAATGACGATCTGCGTCCCGGGAGGTTTTTAGTCTCACCGATCCATGGATCGGCAGAGTTTTCCTTCAAACCCAACCCCAAAGCCGGGATGCATTTCGTTATTAGGACTTTAGAGGAATCCTAGCGTGTTACTCTGCTAGATTATAGTTGTGTCGCAGATCTGGGTGGTCTATGAGGGTCTATGTTAAAGTGGATTCATCCCTTTGAGATGTAAATTGTAAAAATTGTAAAAAATTCATGATGAAATGTGTCTTGAGGGTTGAAAATGTTGTAAATCCCCTCATGAGTCCTAGGTCCTAGGTGCTAGGTGATGATTCCAACGGCTGGGTTTGATGATCCGTCTTAAAATAAATTTAAAATTTTTTTTAATGAATAAAAATAATAAATTCATATATAAAATTAAAAAATTAAAAAAATTAAAAAATTTGAAAAAAAAAAAAAAAAAAAAAATAATAAAAAAATAAAGCATAAAGCAAAAACCCTAAGCAATAAAATAATAATATTTTTGTGGATCACCCAAAACTAGCCGTTGGGATCATTTCCTTTATGTAGGGTCTTAGGAGGTCTTTTTCAGGTCATCTGAACTGTGAGTCTGTACTGAAAGCTCTTCTTGTAAACTGATTTCTGATTAATAAAAAGACTTTGGGGTTCAAACTGGCTGGTGTTACTCTCTGGAATTGCTGTGAGGTGTTTGTTTTTTTTTTCTGCATATTTCAGTTTTCAACAGTTAAAATAGCTGATTTTTTTCAGAGCATTGTGAGTACAGGTATCTTGCTCACGTGCTAGGGTCTGAATGCTGTAGGGTTTTCTGGAAAATGGCAGGTATCTCCATTTTCTCTTGAAATCTAGCAGCATTTCCTGCCCTCTTTTACTGATGCTTGCTTGAGGTGTGCAGGAAACTTTTAGGTGAAGGTTATCTGTGGGCGTTTGGGGAAGTTCTGGGCTGAACCAGCCGACTCCCACAAGCTGTTCTGTGCAGAGCCCAGCTTTTTGTGCCCTGGGTTAATCTCTTAGGGTTCATTTCCTGTTTTACATGAGGGATTTTCTTTATTTCACAGTAAAGTTCAAATGTTTGATATCTTGAAAATGTTACTGTAATCATGGTTAAATCTGGCTGTTCTAGAGCTGTAGAATTTCTGTAACTATTGGTAAATTTTGAAGGTTTTACTCTGAAAATTTTGCATATCCCTGCTAGGCTCTTATTTGCTGTTTTCCAGGGTTATCATTACACTTTTCTGTCCGCCATTTTCCTGTCCACAAAAAAAAAAAAAAAAAAAAAAAATGCATTGAATTCATGCTTCAAACAGGCAAAACGAAATCATTGTTTGAGGGGATCTTCAGATTTGGTCTCAGCAGCATAAAACACTCAGGTAAAATTTCAGCGAATCCGTCTCTCAGATGCCAGGTACGAAAGTCTCTTTCAATTGAAGTGATTCGACTCTGTATTTCCCCGAAAATTTTCTTGGCCAACGCATCTTGTATTCTCAGAAAAGGGTTGCGTTTGATCTTTTTGAAAGTTTCTCTGTCCACTTAGGCGCTATCACAGCTCTGGTGTAGTTGTTTGTGTTTGGCATCAGGGCAGCAAACAACAAGACTGTGCCCATATTAGTTTTTCGATTTAGTGGCTGCCGTGAGGAGAGTTTGTGGCTGCTCAAACTAAAGTCTGAAGACCATACTGCCGCCATCAAATTCGACTGTTATACAAGCCATCGTCTCCAGCTCTGATCGCTAGTGCAAATCTGGAAACCTGTGCGTATTTTCCTTGATCTGCCGGAGCCGCGCATCATCATTGACTATCCGCCATTGTTGAAGACTGTCACGGGTATGCGAATTTATGTTATATGAAATCATTTTTTTTTTGTTCCTCAGTTGAAAGTCAGCGTAAAGCTCAACCGGTTGCATTGCATGCTGTTGGTCTATCGTTTGCATTTGATTGCTCGAATTTCACTAAGACATTGTGTTCCCCAGCGTTTTCCTTTCCCTGGTGTGAGACTGTGACATCGCTTCCTTTTCTGCCTGGAGTTTTTGGCGTGGGGATTAAGTTTTCACGTGTTTTTCTTTGTTGCCTGTTACGTTTTCATTTTGGACGCTTTCCCTCTTCATTTTCGTTCCCCCTGAATCAGAATAATTTCGCCTGTGGTTTTGAATGCGTTGAATCCGCTGTCTGTATTCATAGCAGATCAGCAAATCTTGTTTACGGTCCGTCGTGCTCGGCTGTGCATTTGTTTACTGAATACGCCATCACCTCTCTGTTTGCCGTCGAGTTACCCTCAGCAAATGCGTTTCACGTTTTTTGATGTCCGTAGTGCCTCACGATTAGGGTTTTAGTTGTGGTTTGGTTCCCTTTCAAATACCCTTTGTGAATTCGATGTGTTTTTTTTGGATAGCGTAGGCATAGGCATAGGTTTGTAAATTTTTTTTTTTTTTTTTTTTTTGTTTTGCATAGTTTAGCTTAGGTGTAGAGTTTGGTATTAATTTTTATGACAAAAATCTAAAAAAATAAAAAGTGAAAAGGGATTTGTTTAGATTTTATTTTCTTAGGATTTATTTTAGTCTGATTGTTATGTAGTTCTGTTTTTAATATAAAAAAATAAAAAAATATTTTAGTGAGTTTAGTTTTTTTTTTAGGTACTTTAAATTTAGATTTAAAAAAAAAAAAAAAAAAAAAAAATATTGTTTTCTTTTGTCAGATTAGAATTTAATTAGATTTCTAGATTTTAGTTTTATTTAAAAAAAAAAAAAAAAAAAAAAAAAAAAAAAAAAAACAAAATTTGGAAAATTGTTTTTGCCAGTTCAGTCTTTTATTTATGCTGTATCTTTCACGCTGAAAATCTGAGCATGAAATTGATATCTGGTTTCTCTGTGGTTTGAAGTGATTTATTTCGTTCAAGTTGCTGGATATCGTCATTTGATGAACATTGTGTTTTACTGGATAATTTAAAGCATTGTTCTCTTTTTTTTGATGTGAGTGATTGCTGCCTGTGGTTCATATTCTTATATCGTCCAGTTAGTAATCATTTAAGCACCAAATCTCTTAAGGCACTGATCTATCAAATTAATAAAATCACCGTAGTGCATTTCGTCTCCCGGCCCAGCTGTTTGGCAGTTGGCCTTCGTCTTTCCCTAGGGTCTACCCCCCTTAGCTGTAGGAGACAGGCTTAAACGGAGAGACCGGGGATCAGAGTGACAGCCCCCGGTCTGAGCGTTGTCGTGTCAATTTGCGCGACAACATTTTTTGGCGCCGTTGCCGGGGATAGAGTTTTTCTGTCCTTGGTCCTTGTTTTTCAAGCTTTTCCGTGCTTAGCTTCTTGTTCAAGTGGCGACTCCACTTCCATTATTATCTGCGAGAGTGTACACTAGAAGACATCCAGGCAGTCTGTGCAACCCCACTCCGGATCCTGAAAAGGTTTACAGGGTGCGATCACACAAACTCGCTTCTCGTGCACTCCTTACAAATCTTGGACAAGAAGCCCTTTCTGACGTTCATCTGCTCTTCAGGGGTCAGGTTAGGCGCAACACCATGAGTCTGTTGGGTCCTTGTGATTTCTCTAACATTCCTGGAGCCCCCAATGATATTCCATCTGTTGGGATAGACAAATTGCCTAGCTTTCATGGAGATAATGCCATTACTGTTAATTCCCATTTGCGAGATTTCAACATATGGATTGCTAAGTACGCTAGATCTCCTGATTTTGATCATGAGGATGTCAGGATGACCCTTTTTATCTTGACTCTAGGAGGTGATGCTCATGACTGGTTTACAGAAAAACCTCCTAATTCTTTTGACTCTTTACAATCAATCATTAATTCATTTAGAGAAAAATATGGAGATAAAAGAGAGGGACGACATCTTGTAAGAGCTCTTACTCTGATGAGAAAGAGAGAAGACGAAACTGTTGAGGAATTTAATAGAAGGTTTAATAGCATTATTAAAGAACTACCTCAAGATTATAAACCTTCAGATAAAACTCTCCAGGATTTTTATATTGATGCCTTTGGTCCTGAGCCATCTTATGAGCTAAGGCGTGCTAAACTTACTGATTATCGAGCTTGCCAAACCTTAGCTGTAGAACTTGAGAAGGACAAGGCAGCTTCTGGGAAGTCTGAAATCCCAGGTTATGACAGGGCTGCTACAAAACTGAAGGAAACTAAGGGAAAAGCAGCCCAAGAGCCTGAAAATGAACTTGTTCTCAAATTGCTTCAGAAAATTGAAACCATGGAAATTAATCATAACAAGGAGATAAACACTTTGCAGAATAGGTTAATTCAAATGGAAAGAGCGCAACCGCAAAATTTTCAGCCTCGAAATAATAATAACAGAAATAGTAACTGGCAAAGAAAGGGTCAAACTAGTGAGCAGAGGCCCCCTAATCCGCTTACCAATCTGGTGGATGATGCTCCTCCCTACTGTCGTGCTTGTGCTGATTTTCACGAAGAATCCTCTTGTCCCATTATCAGAAGACTTCTCGATAATGGAATGCTTGGGACAGGTGAGCAAATAAATGTAGTAGGGAGCAAGTTTCCTTTGCCCATGAAGGATTGGATAGAGGTTAAGGAAAGGAGTTATGATGTTGTGAATCCTCAATCCGCTTTTAATATAAATAACCTTGAGAAGGAAGATGACATTTTGGCCAGGTTATATGGTGAGAAACCCTCTCCTGAGAAAATTTTAGAAATTGCTAGAGATAAGGGTTTAACATACCAGAGAAGGGATAGAGATCAGAGCGGGAATCAAATTCCCTCTCAAACTCTAAACCCTGGCATAAACTCTGGAATAGATGTCGATTTGGGGAGTTGGTTTAATAATGCTAAAATCTGGGTTCCTGTATCTGAGATCGCTAAGATCCCTTCCCAAAAAGACAAGTTACTAAAAGCAGTTCAGGGTCCTCAAGTCAACGCTTCTCAACAGAAGATTCGCGAGGTTGATTATCATGATGCTCCTATTTATCTGCAAAGCGTAGATGCTGATAACAAAGACCATCAACCCTTCTTTATCACCTTATTGGTCAATGGGTATAAATTGAATAACTGCATGTTGGATTCAGGCGCATCTGCTTGCGTTATGACTAAAAGGGTCATGGAACAGCTTAATTTAAGAGTTTCCAGACCCTACTATAATATATGTGCCATGGATTCCAAGAAAATCGAAGTACATGGTTTAATCAAGGATTTACAAGTTCATCTTTCAGTTTACCCAGACATCATGGTTGTTATGGATATTGTTGTCGTTGATGTACCTGATGCTTGGGGTATGTTGTTATCTAGAAAGTGGGCCTCTGATCTAGGAGGAAGCATTCAAATGAATTGGTCATATGCTACGATTCCTTCTCCTAGCGGTGATGGTTTTATTAGGCTAAATAGAGAGCCCGAGAGGAAATTTCATGTTGAAGATCCTAAGAAGCCTCATAACGAAATAATTAGAGAACAATCTGACATCGGGAAACACTCTATCATGTCCAATTTCATAATTCCTCCCGATGATAAGATTAGGGCAATCAATGGAGGACCTTATTGTTGGAAGCATTTAAGTTTTTGTACTCCAGATAATGTTCCTAGAGTTAATCAGGTTGGGTCTTCATCAGCAAACATGCATGCAGAACTGAAATTTTCGATATGTCAGGGAATGACCAAATATGGAAGGAGGTGTACCCACCGAACCCGTAATGGAGCATCTTTTTGTTTGAAACATATGCTTCGGGACAGCCATAGTTTGGACAGCTGTGATGGAAACCCAAGTTCCAGTAGTTTAGGAAGTAACCCAAAGAGGGCAAGAGGGTCTGTTGAGAGACAATCATCTGAGAAGGAAGCAACTTCTGCAAACTTTCATCACAAAGGAAGTCAAAATGAACAAAGTTTTCTGCCCATTTCAGACCTGGAAAGAGTTTCAGGAGGTGTGTCCCAGAAATTGCATGATGAAAATTATCTAATTGAAAGGAATCGATTGCATGGTTCTTCGCTGCCAGAAAGGGCTGCTTCTAAAGTCTCATATAGGAGTACAAATTGTTTGCGTTGTATTGGAAGTTGCTGCAATCATGGTGGCCAATGCACATGCAGGGCAAAACAAGGTTCATCTTATTATGAAAAGCATTTACCAAACTCACTGGGGTTTCGTCATAGATACACTGCATCAATGTTGAATGGAATTTTCAAAACTACAAGCTCTGAAGCAACGTGTCAGCCTAAGGATCTCTTACATAAATACATGAATATGTGCCAGTCAGGAGGAGGTAACTATGATTCAGATTTTGAGAACAGAGGTTTGGATTGCATTGATGACAAGCTGTCAAAAAATATGAAAGATGCAGAAGCATTATTAATGGAAGTAACAGCTGAAAAAGAGAAAATGGCAGCATACTTCAGTTTTCAGCCAATAGAAGGGAATGTTACAGCAAGCATTCCATCAATTGATGATGTTCATGAGGCTGATGACACACATAAAACCCTTGGTTCTGTTGCAGCAGTGAACAATGGCACAGCTGAGCACAGCCCTGTGGATTGGATGGAGGATTGTGATGCTGTTCATTATTCTTCTTCTGTTGAAGTTCAACACCAAGGGTGCAAAGGTTGTGGTGAGCAGTTTTCTGATTTACAAACCCTCGGTCCCCATTGTCTCACCATTCATAAGAAGGCAGCTGAACATCATTTTAAAGGATATGCTTGTCTCAATTGTAGCAGTTCATTTACCTACAAAAGAGGTCTTGAGAGGCATGTGAAGGTGCACCATGGTGGAATTCCTCTTGAGAAATGTACAAAGTATTTTTTTATATCCTGTAACAGTCATTTTATCATTGTGAATTGTGATCAGCTGTTGCAGCATGTATTACTCACTCACCCTGAGCAACTCAACAATTCCTTTGGTGCTAAAGAGCAGGTTAACAGTACAGAATCAACAATGCCTTTCAAGACTGAGCAAGACAAGCAAGATGAACCTCTAAAGTTAGGTAATTCCAAGCAAGAATCAGATTGGAAGTTTGATCCTAAGCATAAAATGGAAAGAAATCACATTAGTATGTCTATTCATGGTGAGGATATAGGCAAAGGTGAAGTGAGGACTTTTATTTGTGACACACTGAAAAAATTTTCATGTAGATTCTGTGGGATGAAGTTTAGTCTTCTCCCAGATCTTGGACGTCATCATCGATCTACCCATCTAGATTCCAGATCTACATTCAAGCCCCATCTCAATCAAAGGAATGAGCTTTTCAAACCAAAGTGGAGGATTAACAAGCCAAACTTTAGAATGTCTCAAACAGCGGTAAGATACAAACATGTCGCTGTAATTGCCAGAAAGAAAAGCGAGGATAATGAAGCATTAAAATCTACACAACAAAATCTTTATGTCAGAATGAAGTCAGAGATTGTACAATTGTGCCATGTATTGCATTTACCGGAAGGAGTTACAAAAGTGGTGGAGGAGTCACTTGTTTATGTGATCAACAATTATCAGCTTTTCATTAAACAGAGAAGCTTGGCACAAGCTATTGAGATATGCACGTGTTTGGTGGCGGCCAGTTCCTTGAAATATGAGATGGGTATCGAGGCCTCACTTGAACTTGCAAAATCACAGCTAAACTTTGAGTGTAAGAAGGGGGAGGTCAATTTGGTGTATGGTAAACTTTCAGAAAAAATCTTGAATTTATACAGAAGGATACCATCCACAGCTGACAGTGGAAGTAACTCACAAATTAGAAAATCAGCAAACTGGAACAATGCAGATGACAGATATTCAGACAATAATAGAGCATGTAATGATGAGCATGCCAGAAAACTTATGCATTTCAGCTCAAGCCAATCAATAACTGACTTGCACAACTCCACTGGATTAGATGTTCATCCACATGAAAGAATGGAAGGAACTGGCAATTTCAAAGCTCGTAGAAAACCAGGAACTCAGGGAGAAAGCAACACTACATATCACGTGGAAGAGCACATGAACTGTCATCCAGAGAAACCTATTCTGACTGCCAGAGAGCATGAAATTGATCTACCTAATCAATTTGATACTGCTGAGTTTGATGCTGGTTCTCGATCTAAAGAGTTATCTCAGTGCCAGATGAATGGTTTGCCTTCTGAAAATTGCGCAGAAAAGTGTAAAAAAATACATGCCATCATGCAGAAAGAGCAGTCGGAAGTCCCGGTATCCTGCGAACAGTTTGACAGGAAGCAACAGAGGCTTAACAATTCTATGAATAATTGCAATTTCCATTCGAGTGATGCTAATCCGGAAACAATTCTAAAGGCTGTGAAGCTTTGTAGTGAGGAAAATATCAGAGTTGAGTGGCACAGGGAAAGTTATATTTGTCCCAAAAGGTGCAAACCCAAGGCTGATCCCAAACCTTCTATTCTGCTAATGCCTCTTCCTAAATTATGCTTTGACTCTCTTACACTACAGGTGAATGATCTTGAGGGGGATGCAAAAAACACTGATATCAAGGAGGCATGGGAAAATATAGAGACCCACTTGGTGCTCAATTCATTTGACAGTAAAAAGGGTCACCAAAGAAAAACTATCATATTACTTAATAACTTGAGCTTTGGCAAAGAAGCAATGCCAATACCCTGTGTGATGGATAAAAATGCAATGAATCCATGCCAGTGTGATTTGTGCAAAGATGGTAAAGATCAAAATACCAGCTCAATGACACCTTGGGAGAATTTTTCCTATGTCACGGAAAGGCTGCTGGACCCTTCACTGAGTCTTGATACAAAGAGTTCTCAACTAGGATGCACTTACACCCAACCACAGTGCATTGTCGGGGCATGTGATCGTGTGTATCTTTTTGAGAATGATAATGAAAATGCAGAAGATATTTATGGAAAACCAATCCATGTTGGATTTCCTTATGATGAGAAGGGGCGAATTATTTTGGCGATATGGCTTTACTTTGGGATCGCAAGAATGAAAAAACCGGGAAAACATAAGAAGTTTGACAGCTTGTGGCTGGGACCATACATCATTAGAGATATAGCGGGGCCAAACTCATTCTACTTGAGCAGATTGGATGGTGAACCACTTCATCTACCAGCGAACGGCCAAATGCTCAAGATGTTCTTCAGAGATGATATCTGATGCCATGGGGCATCTTTTGTATTGTATTTCTATCCCTACTCCTTGTCTTTTCAGCATTTTATTTCTGTTTTTAGAATTAGATTTACTTTTCATGTTATTAGTTAGTCAATAAATGAAGAGCTTTTATTTTTCCTGTACTTAATGCATATGATGATTTGGGAATGGACGCTACTTATTTTTATTTGTGTGTTGTATGGATGCAGATTCTGGATTCTCACATTCCTACCAGTGCAGCAACGTGTCCCCAAGTAGAGCCAGATGTTGACCACTACTGGTCAACTACCCATGCAGTACACCTCCTTCCTGTTGGCAGAGAAGGATAGCTCCTGAGCGACATGTCCGTGCCAGCCTACAGTCATCGACAGCTTGATCATTTTTGTTGTAAACCCAGTCTGCATGTTTGAAATGTAAATAATCTAAGCAGATCAGAGTCATGTATGTAAAGTTGCCTAGGTGGACCTAACTTTCTAATGACGATCTGCGTCCCGGGAGGTTTTTAGTCTCACCGATCCATGGATCGGCAGAGTTTTCCTTCAAACCCAACCCCAAAGCCGGGATGCATTTCGTTATTAGGACTTTAGAGGAATCCTAGCGTGTTACTCTGCTAGATTATAGTTGTGTCGCAGATCTGGGTGGTCTATGAGGGTCTATGTTAAAGTGGATTCATCCCTTTGAGATGTAAATTGTAAAAATTGTAAAAAATTCATGATGAAATGTGTCTTGAGGGTTGAAAATGTTGTAAATCCCCTCATGAGTCCTAGGTCCTAGGTGCTAGGTGATGATTCCAACGGCTGGGTTTGATGATCCGTCTTAAAATAAATTAAAATTTTTTTTAATGAATAAAAATAATAAATTCATATATAAAATTAAAAAATTAAAAAAATTAAAAAATTTGAAAAAAAAAAAAAAAAAAAAAATAATAAAAAAATAAAGCATAAAGCAAAAACCCTAAGCAATAAAATAATAATATTTTTGTGGATCACCCAAAACTAGCCGTTGGGATCATTTCCTTTATGTAGGGTCTTAGGAGGTCTTTTTCAGGTCATCTGAACTGTGAGTCTGTACTGAAAGCTCTTCTTGTAAACTGATTTCTGATTAATAAAAAGACTTTGGGGTTCAAACTGGCTGGTGTTACTCTCTGGAATTGCTGTGAGGTGTTTGTTTTTTTTTCTGCATATTTCAGTTTTCAACAGTTAAAATAGCTGATTTTTTTCAGAGCATTGTGAGTACAGGTATCTTGCTCACGTGCTAGGGTCTGAATGCTGTAGGGTTTCTGGAAAATGGCAGGTATCTCCATTTTCTCTTGAAATCTAGCAGCATTTCCTGCCCTCTTTTACTGATGCTTGCTTGAGGTGTGCAGGAAACTTTTAGGTGAAGGTTATCTGTGGGCGTTTGGGGAAGTTCTGGGCTGAACCAGCCGACTCCCACAAGCTGTTCTGTGCAGAGCCCAGCTTTTTGTGCCCTGGGTTAATCTCTTAGGGTTCATTTCCTGTTTTACATGAGGGATTTTCTTTATTTCACAGTAAAGTTCAAATGTTTGATATCTTGAAAATGTTACTGTAATCATGGTTAAATCTGGCTGTTCTAGAGCTGTAGAATTTCTGTAACTATTGGTAAATTTTGAAGGTTTTACTCTGAAAATTTTGCATATCCCTGCTAGGCTCTTATTTGCTGTTTTCCAGGGTTATCATTACACTTTTCTGTCCGCCATTTTCCTGTCCACAAAAAAAAAAAAAAAAAAAAAAAAATGCATTGAATTCATGCTTCAAACAGGCAAAACGAAATCATTGTTTGAGGGGATCTTCAGATTTGGTCTCAGCAGCATAAAACACTCAGGTAAAATTTCAGCGAATCCGTCTCTCAGATGCCAGGTACGAAAGTCTCTTTCAATTGAAGTGATTCGACTCTGTATTTCCCCGAAAATTTTCTTGGCCAACGCATCTTGTATTCTCAGAAAAGGGTTGCGTTTGATCTTTTTGAAAGTTTCTCTGTCCACTTAGGCGCTATCACAGCTCTGGTGTAGTTGTTTGTGTTTGGCATCAGGGCAGCAAACAACAAGACTGTGCCCATATTAGTTTTTCGATTTAGTGGCTGCCGTGAGGAGAGTTTGTGGCTGCTCAAACTAAAGTCTGAAGACCATACTGCCGCCATCAAATTCGACTGTTATACAAGCCATCGTCTCCAGCTCTGATCGCTAGTGCAAATCTGGAAACCTGTGCGTATTTTCCTTGATCTGCCGGAGCCGCGCATCATCATTGACTATCCGCCATTGTTGAAGACTGTCACGGGTATGCGAATTTATGTTATATGAAATCGTTTTTTTTTTGTTCCTCAGTTGAAAGTCAGCGTAAAGCTCAACCGGTTGCATTGCATGCTGTTGGTCTATCGTTTGCATTTGATTGCTCGAATTTCACTAAGACATTGTGTTCCCCAGCGTTTTCCTTTGCCTGGTGTGAGACTGTGACATCGCTTCCTTTTCTGCCTGGAGTTTTTGGCGTGGGGATTAAGTTTTCACGTGTTTTTCTTTGCTGCCTGTTACGTTTTCATTTTGGACGCTTTCCCTCTTCATTTTCGTTCCCCCTAAATCAGAATAATTTCGCCTGTGGTTTTGAATGCGTTGAATCCGCTGTCTGTATTCATAGCAGATCAGCAAATCTTGTTTACGGTCCGTCGTGCTCGGCTGTGCATTTGTTTACTGAATACGCCATCACCTCTCTGTTTGCCGTCGAGTTACCCTCAGCAAATGCGTTTCACGTTTTTTGATGTCCGTAGTGCCTCACGATTAGGGTTTTAGTTGTGGTTTGGTTCCCTTTCAAATACCCTTTGTGAATTCGATGTGTTTTTTTTGGATAGCGTAGGCATAGGCATAGGTTTGTAAATTTTTTTTTTTTTTTTTTTTTTTGTTTTGCATAGTTTAGCTTAGGTGTAGAGTTTGGTATTAATTTTTATGACAAAAATCTAAAAAAATAAAAAGTGAAAAGGGATTTGTTTAGATTTTATTTTCTTAGGATTTATTTTAGTCTGATTGTTATGTAGTTCTGTTTTTAATATAAAAAAATAAAAAAATATTTTAGTGAGTTTAGTTTTTTTTTTAGGTACTTTAAATTTAGATTTAAAAAAAAAAAAAAAAAAAAAAAAAAAAAAAAAAAAAAATTTGGAAAATTGTTTTTGCCAGTTCAGTCTTTTATTTATGCTGTATCTTTCACGCTGAAAATCTGAGCATGAAATTGATATCTGGTTTCTCTGTGGTTTGAAGTGATTTATTTCGTTCAAGTTGCTGGATATCGTCATTTGATGAACATTGTGTTTTACTGGATAATTTAAAGCATTGTTCTCTTTTTTTTGATGTGAGTGATTGCTGCCTGTGGTTCATATTCTTATATCGTCCAGTTAGTAATCATTTAAGCACCAAATCTCTTAAGGCACTGATCTATCAAATTAATAAAATCACCGTAGTGCATTTCGTCTCCCGGCCCAGCTGTTTGGCAGTTGGCCTTCGTCTTTCCCTAGGGTCTACCCCCCTTAGCTGTAGGAAACAGGCTTAAACGGAGAGACCGGGGATCAGAGTGACAGCCCCCGGTCTGAGCGTTGTCGTGTCAATTTGCGCGACAACAACACCTAAATCTCCCTTTGTCACCCTAACTATTCCATCCACTGTTGCCATTCTTGTACTCAATTGATACTTGTTGGAGGGAAATGCGGCAATGTAATATTTGATTTATCATAAACAAATAAATTTGTGGGTGCATGTGTATTAGCTTAATTATTAACTTGACACATGTCTGTGTGGTGTCAAGTGGGAAGATGAAATGGAAGGATCTCATATTTATATTTACATGTACGTCTATAGTGATTTTTGCAACTCTCCCATTAATGCAAGTATCATTTCTTTTGCTTTATACAACTGTCCTTGCATGCTACAATTCTGGGTTGGCGCTTGGACAACATGATATTAGAGCTGCAAATCCTACTTTTTGGAAGATTTCTGCCATGGTAGCATCTCTTTTTCTAACCAAAAAAAATATCATATACTAAAACGTTACTGGTTTTTCTATTTTCTATTCTTGAGTATTTGGTGCCCATGTTTTGTGGTTTCTGCCATGGTAGCATCTCTTTTTCTAACCAAAAAAAATATCATATACTAAAACGTTACTGGTTTTTCTATTTTCTATTCTTGAGTATTTGGTGCCCATGTTTTGTGGTTTTTCTGTGTATGATGGTTCTGTGATGATTTGTGAGGCTTTTACAAGAAAGGATTCTTATGGAAGCAAACTTATTTTTCATAGCCGTGCAAGTTACTATTTTCAAGGGAGATGTGTTGATTTTTTGTAGCATCGGGAGGTATTCCGGCATGCCAAGAGGCCTCCCAAGCCAGCGAAAATGAATTACAAATATTGAAATACAATTTTATTTTTAAAAGGTTCATGTATGTTGAATTTCCACGATCTTGGGTCTAGGATAGAATCTTCAAATCTCTGATGCTACCAAACCAAGAATCTCAATGATACTACTTTGCACAACGGAATATAAACAACAGTAAATCACATATCCACAAAATATAGACAACTTTTTACATTTTTCAACCCAACTTCATTATATTAAACAACATATAATACAACAATCTAGGGCTCCCGTACCAGGGGTAATGGCCCTCATACATCCACTAGTACAAGATACAAACAGGGGCTTGGTGTCAGTACATCGACGACCAATCTGCCCTCCACAAGATAATCGGACCATTTGGCTGTTGTACCATGCTCTCTTAGCGCCTCTCGGTCGTACCCTATACTTGCTCGGTCCTTCGGCTCCCGATCTGTAGCTCTTGCCTCTATCAATCCTCCAAATCCATCTGGCCACTGAACGTCGACTGTCAATCTGCTCTCTAGTTGATCGTTCGTCCATCAATGCATCAACACATCGAGCCTCCTGTCGAGTTGTTCACAGCTCCACTTGTGAACAACTCTCAATTGCCCACTGTTTCTCCTCAGCTACTTAGGGACTTAAGCCCACTATGGTCTTCCTGTGCTGCATCGATGAAGACCAACATAGGGCACGGAGGATTGCCACCTATCACTGCAAGATGTCCATCTCCCACAATGAACATGGGCTAGGAGGACTACCCATCATCTGTTGTAGAAGTCCTTCTCCACACACACGTCTCGGGCTCCAATCTGCGTTCTAGTAGCCTCTTTTGTCCATTGAAGAGCTATACATAAGGCTGCAATACTTCACCCAATCACGCACCGACAATGTCCTTCTTGTCCGCTGCTCTAGGGCTACTTTGGTTAGCGAACATGCTGCCCTCCAACAGACCTATGACACCCAATCCATCATCCAAGGGTCCATCTGCAACTCACTTTGCTATTGTCCTCTTGCCTTCCGATTTGATGTGCTTGCTGTCACCTTGGCTGCTTGGTAGGCCTCCCAACAATCCACGTGGGCTCCTCCAAGCAACTCCGAAGGCCTCCTCAAGCTGCCCATCAACTGATCCACGCAATAGTCAACACTTGGACCCAAAAACTACACTGCTAGTTTTGTTCCTAGGAAGATCCTTCAGCTCCTCGGAAGATCATCCACATGGCACCAACAGGATGCTCATTAAACTGATCCAAACATGGTCAAACCTTGACCCAATACATGTCCCAAATCGCTATTGTCCTCTTGCTACACTTGCTATCACTGCTTCACTGGTTAGGGCATCAATCTTCAGCCCTCATCCTCCACGCAGTCAACAATGCAGGACTTCTAAGGCTGCGGGGCACCAAGGTGAGACACCACAACTGCTACGCTGTCCAAGTCTGGCTTGTTTACCCTTAATGAAACCCTTAGAACAACCTTTGTTGTTGGCTATGGCCTGCAGCCTAGCCCAACAACAAGTTAGGCCTACGGTCCTCCATCAAACAACACCAAACTACCTCCAATTAACAACACTAGCTCCTTATCTTCCTCGGCCCACACAACCCTATAATCTTGGACCTTGAACAACAGCTCGGCTTCCAGTCTGACCCTAAGACAACCACCCTAAACAAATTTGCAAGCTGATCCCTTTCTTGCTATCCAAGTCCTCTCCTGTTTAGTCCACTAGCCCAGCAACTCGGTTCTAGAGACAACCCTATTTAGACATGTTTTGACCCTTAAAACAACCCTCATACAAGTTCGCATTTATACCCAACACTTAGGCCTTCACCATTTCTCATGCTGTTCCTCGCCCTCCAATCTAGACTTGTCCCCTCGATGTCTTGACCCTCTCTTGCTGCGGCTAGTGCATCCAAATTTTAGAGCTCGATGGAGGATATATTGCCCACACAATGGATGCTCAAATAATACCATATCACCCTCCTTTTATAGCCCAAGGAGGGGCTTCACCGAATTAATGAAGAGACCCTTCTATTGGGCTTATTTACATCAAGCCTACATGACTTGACAACCAATAATTAATTAGTCAACTTCAAAAATTCATTTCTCGCTAATGACAACTTGGAATCGGATGATTCTCATTGAGTTGGAATTGTCTCGTCGAGCACTATCATCCTCATCCATCATATGTTGTAAATCCATCATGGTTTTGGCCCAAATCACGATGGGTACAAAACCCCCAGGTTTGGATCTCAAGCCCACAAGCTCATTTGTGGCACTTTGACTTCTAGCCCTTAAACACTAGAGCTTGGAGTACCTCCCAAGCTACACAAAATTCAACACTCCCTCTTAGCGAGGGAGGTACTTCCAAGACTAGGAAGTAACCATCATCATCTTCGGCGACGACACTAGCCCATCTGGCATCCATCACTATAGCATACCCTGTAGAATGAATCCGACAATCTTGGTAGTGCCTTTGCCTCATCACATCTGAACCTGAAGATCCCAAACCTCCATAGGGCTGCTCCCTTTGAGGCTAGACTCTCTCTGAGCCTAGACGATCTCCACTGGCTTAGTCCTGCAAGCACTCATCCTCCTGGATCAAATACCACTCGTGCAAATCCCTCCAATCTTGGATATGCAACATCACGATCCGATGAATACTCTAGCCTGCCAACCTGTAGTCCATCACATGAAGCCATCTCAATCAACCTGATCTCGTCCATGCCAAAGAAACCCTCGAGTTGTCCCAACCATCCATGACAAGATATAGGAATTTTATGATCTACAAATCACCACACAACATACTGAAGTGCACCAGGTTCACCACTGATCCACCAGAACTCCCAGCCCATCTCATCATGTAGTCTATCGAGACCACATCTCCATGTCTCCAACTGAACCCTCTGCTGCATAATCTAGACACCCACAACTCCCTATGAGTTGCTTCGCTGTGCACACTCTGATTCACTGTCCCTCAAAGTAGCTTAGATACGCTCCAATTCCATGTTGAATTTCCATGATCTTGGGTCTAGGATAGAATCTTAAAATCTCTGACGCTACCAAACCAAGAATCTCAATGATACTACTTTGGACAACGAAATATAAACAACAGTAAATTGCATATGCACAAAATATAGACAAATTTTTACAGTTTTCAACCCAACTTCGTTATATTAAACAACATATAATACAAGAATCTAGGGCTTTCGTACTAGGGATAATGACCCTCATACGTCCACTGGTACAAGATACAAACTGGGGCTTGGTGTTAGTACATCGACGACCAATCTGCCCTCAACAAGATACTCTGACCATTTGGTTGATGTAGCGCGTTCTCTTAGCTCCTCTCGGTCGTACCCTATACCTACCAGGTCCTTCAGCTCCAGATCTGCACCTTTTGCCTCTATCAATGCCCCAAGTCCATCTGGCCACTGAACCTCGACTGTCAATCTGCTCTCTAGTTGTTCGTTCGTCCATCAACGCATCAACACATCGAGCATCCTGTCGAGTTGTTCATAGCTCCACTTGTGAACAACTCTCAACTACCCACTGCTGTTGCTTAGCTACTCAGGGACTTTGGCCCATTATGGTCTTCCTGCGCTGCACTGATGAAGACCAACATAGGGCATGAAGGACTGCCACCTATCACTGCAAGATGTCCATCTCCCACAATGAACATGGGCTAGGAGGACTGCCCATCATTTGCTGTAGAAGTCCTTCTCCACACACAAGTCTCGGGCTCCAATTTGCCTTCTAGTGGCCTCTTTCTTCCATCAAAGAGCTACACATAAGGCTACAATACTTCACCCAATCACGCACCAACAACGTCCTTCTTGTCTGCTGCTCTATGGCTACTTTGGGTAGCCAACATGCTGCCCTCCAATAGACCTATGACACCCAATCCATCATCCAAGGGTCCATTTGCAACTCACTTTGTTGTTGTCCTCTTGCCTTTTGATTTGATGTGCCTGTTGTCACCTTGGCTGCTTGGTAGGCCTCCCAACAATCCACGTGGGCTCCTCCAAACAACTCGTAAGGCTTCCTCAAAGTGCCCATCAATTGATCCACACAATAGTCAACACTTGGACCCAAAAACTACACTTTTGGTTTTGCTCCTAGGAAGATCCTTTAGCTCCTCGGAAGATCATCCACATGGCACCAACATGATGCTCATTAAACAGATCCAAACATGGTCAAAACTTGACCCAATACATCTCCCAAAATGTTGTTGTCCTCTTGCTGCACTTGTTGTCACTGCTTCATTGGTTAGGGCATCAATCTTCAACCCTCATCCTCCACGCAGTCAACAATGTAGGCCTTCTAAGGCTGCGGTGCACTAAGGTGAGACTCCACCACTGCCACGTTGTCCAAGTCTACCTTGCTTACCCTTAACGCAACCCTCAGAACAGTCTTTGCTCCTAGCTATGGCCTGTGGCCTAGCCCAACAAGAAGTTAGGCCTATAGTCCTCCCTCAAATAACATCCAACTACCTCTAATTAGCAACGCTAGCTCCTTATTTTCCTTGGCCCACACAACCCTACAATATTGGACCTTGAACAACAACTCAGCTTCCAGTCTTACCCTAAGACAACCACCCTAAACAGATTCGCAAGTTGATCCCTTTCTCGTTGTCCAAGTCCTCTCCTGTTCAGTTCACTAGCTTAGCAACTTGGTTCTAGAGACAACCCTATTTAGACCTGTTTTGACCCTTAAAACAACCCTCATACAACTCCGCATTTATACCCAACACTTCGGCCTTCAACAAACCTTTCTCATGTTGCTCCTCGCCCTCCAATCCAGACTTGTCCCCTCGATGTCTTGACCCTCTCTTGCTGCGGTTAAGGCATCCAAATTTTAGAGCTCGATGGAGGATATATTGCCCACACAATGATGCTCAAACAATACCATATCACCCTCCTTTTATAGCATAAGGAGGGGCTTCATCGAATTAATGAAGAGACCCTTCTATTGGGCTTATTTACATCAAGCCTACATGACTTGACAACCTATAATTAATTAGTCAACTTCAAAAATTCATTTCTCTTTAACGACAACTCGAAATCGGATGATTCTCATTGTGTTGGAATTGTCTTGCTGAGCATTATCGTCCTCATCCATCATACGTCGTAAATCCATCATGGTTTTGGCCCAAATCACGATGGGTGCAAAACCCCCAACCTTGGATCTCAAGCCCACAAGCTCATTTGTGGCGCTTTGACTTCCAGCCCTTGAATACTAGGGCTTGGAGTACCTACCAAGCTACACAAAATTCAACAATGTAGGCTTCAAAGAGCCAACTCAGCCCCACCATTGGAAGGAGGTGACCCTTTGTCAAAAGGGCACCCATTTGACCAATATAAATACACATAAAAAACATTCATTTTCATCATCCAATCAACAATGCAGATCTTATTTGAAGTAGTCGCATGTGTGGACAGAGAGAGAGAAAACTGAAGTTGATTGAGTTGACCGAAGTTTGATTTTTGTGAAGTTGGACCAAGTTTGATTGTTGACTGAATTACAAGCAGCTTGGATTTGACCTCAATATGTTGACCACAGTGCAAGTTGATCTCAGGACATTGGCCGCAGGTTTGAAGCTTTCTGTTGACCAGTGCTGACCAGCATTGACTTATCTGTTTTGGATGGTTTGACTACAGTTACAAACTGGAATTTTTGACTAGGTTTGACTGGTATTGAGGCTTGAGAATTGGCACAGAATTCTAGACATTTTTTGTTGTAAACCTTGTTGAAGATTAAATTCTCCTAACAAGAAAAGTTCTCTGGGTTTTCCTAGGGTAAATTTGTGTCTCTTGTGTTTGGCTGTCTCTTTATGATGCCACTGTTATCATTGTTCTACTGTTGAGATTTTTTATGTATAATTGCTTAATGATACAAGTGACATAGGATAACTTGAGTGTAAATGATTGGAAGTAATTAGCAACTTAGATCCATCTAACTCCGGATCTATCATGCGCTGAGAGGGATCAAATCCCTCGACATGCAAACCTTCCTTTTGGAGTGTAGAATTTGAGGAAAGGTTTTCACCTCAAGGGATGTGATGCCTCTCGGCGCATGATATATCCGAAGTTAGATGGATCTAAGTTGGTTCCAGTTGGGGGCAACTATGTCACATTGTCATATGATCATTATTATGTATATGTTTGAGATAAACTTCATACTTTGAAATTTACATTATGTTTTCTTTGCTTGACATGACCATATCATTATCTTCTTTAATTTAGTCTATGTTGCTTGCCTTGAATGGTTTGTACGTCTGTGTTTGGATGCTTTGAGTGGTTTGTGTGTTTATGTGTTTGGATTTGGATGGTAATGTTTGTGAATGTTACAGTTGTTGTGTTATATTTCTATATGTGTATGTAATTGTGTATTAGTAATTAGTTGGTGATGAAGAAGGGAGACAATCTTGTTAATAGTTTGCAAGAGGATTGATACTGCACATCTATTTCATTTAATTTTAGCTATCACAACTTTTGACAGCTAATTAATTTCTAATAGTGTCCCTCCAGGGATTACTAAATTTATCTTGAAGGGTAGTTTTAATTTTAAATTTTCTCAGTGACCTTAGTTTGTTGAGATGATAGATATTGTTAATAACTTTAATGATGAAATACAAGTTTTGAATGCGAAGTGACAATGTAATAGTTTTGAGTGGCAGGAAATGTGGATGATAAGAATGTAGTCAATTACAAATAGTCTTCATTGTGATCAATCTCAAACTAATTTCTTCTACTATTCTTATTGTCACCCCTATTAGTTTTTCCATTTTTTCATATTGATTATATGAAAAGTGAAATTGAAATCATAAACCATTCAAATCTTTAACTCGAGCTATTGCAGTAAACATCATACCTTCTCTCTTTTGCTCTCCAATATTTATAGGTTGAATTACTATAACACAAAAATCAATGCACATTGTCAATAATTGTTTTGTGCTTACACTGAAATCAGTGTCGCATGAAGTGGAGACGAAACATTGACGTGTTTTGGGAGCGAGGACACGAAAGTGTCATTTTCCAAAAATCTAGGAAGCTAAGCGTCTACTATATATATATATTTAATATTTTTTTTGCATTTATATTCGAAATAAACATCCCAAATACAAAATTAGTTGTAGAAAACATGAAAACATGCATATTTTTACATAAATCAGGGTAGGTATGGCATCCATGATTCCATTGTATATCAATGATTAATTATTCGAGCATCAACCATCTATATTCTAGCAATTACAAACATACATCAAATTTTTAAGCATATTATAAAACATAAAACATTTAAGCATATTATAAAACATAAAACATAGAGCATATTATGATTTATCTAGCAAGTGAGCAACTGTCAACATTTGTCATGTCCAAAATTCAAATAATAATGTTTACAAAATAGGTCACTTGGTCACCGCCAAGACAAAAAGGTTCAAATTCACAACAAGCCTACAACTCTAATGATTAATATATGACAAAAGTAGTAAATTGTGAATATATATACTAATCTCTCATCCTTCCACCACGAAGAGAATGTGGCAGTGGGCCTCCACGTGGTGGCAATGAAGAAGATGGTGCGTGTGGAAGTTGTGGCACTGAAATTGATGAAGAGGAACCCCCTGTTGTTGGTGTTGAACCATGGAACCTGGGAACCAAGGGACCAGATGGGGATGGCATCTCAACTCGATCATTATCATCTTGGAATCGCTCAAAAAACTCATACCAAAAAAAACCACTACTTAACAAACAAAATTAAAAACAAGAATTAGAGAAATGCTTTATAAGCAAAATTCACACCACAATGGATATACCTGGATAAGAGCATCCTCTAATTGCTCTAATCACAACACTCCATCCTCCAAATTGGGCTTCTCTGGATTCCTTTCCCAAACCTTAAGGTCTTTATTAGTCTTTGCATCATCACAGTAATGGGACAACAATCACAAGTTGTAATGAGCATGAACCAAGCTCTTTGCCTGGTCTAAACTCAACCTGTTCCTTTTAACACTGTGAATGAAAGAATAAGAGCTCCAACCTCCAACACCTCTCTGTAGAAGAAATGTTTACCAACTGTGATAGCACCCGCAATGCCAAAGTCTGTAGAAGTGGAATAGCACCTCCACGCATGTTCCACCACTCAAGAGAATAAAGTCTCTCGATCTCTAATTGCATGTTTGCTCCCAAATGGACCAGTGCTAATCATATAGTTGCTCAATTGTCTCTGTACAAAATGCGTTTCGGAAAAAACCAAACGCGTTTCGGAAAAACCAAAACACGAATCGGGAAAACTGAAACGTGGATCGGGGACACTGAAACGCGGATTGGAAAAAATCGAAACGCGAGACGTACGGTTCCGAAATGGTAGGAACCGTATTTTTTAGCCCCATCCGCTTTTTGAAGGGCGGATCACCCATGGATCCGTGTGGATCACGGATTGGGCTTTTGATCCGGGGGGGGGGGACGTTTCTTGCAACACTGACTGAAATCAATGCACACTATTAATTCAATCACTTTAAAATTAATGTACCATCATACATTTAGTTACATCAAATCAGAAATCAGCATCTACACTGAAATTAATGCTTCTAATGCAAGCAACCAAATAGGATTAGAAGAAAACATCTACACTAAAATCAATGCATCTAATGAAAACTATCAAATAGGATTAGAAAACATCTAAATTGAAAATCAATGCATCTAATGTAAGCAATCAAATAGGATTCGAAATCAACATCTACACTAAAATAAATGCATCCAGTGCAAACAATCAAATATAATTAGAAATCAACATCTACACTAAAATCAATGCATCTAGTGCAAACAATAAAATAGAAGTATAAATCAACGTCTACATTGAAATCAATGCACTATTAGTGCAAGAAATCAAATAGAATTAGAAAACATTTACATTGAAATCAATGCATCTAGTGCAAGCAATCAAAAAGGATTAGAAATCAACATCTACACTGAAATCAATGCATCTAGTGTAAGCAATCAAATATCATTAGAAATCAACATTTACACTGAAATCAATGCATCTAGTGTAAGAAATATTCTTCCCACTCTCCCCCCTCCATTTATATCTATATCTCCCTCCAACTCTCCTTTGTCTCTCTATCTCACACCCAAACATACACACTCTCTCTCCATCTCTCCCTTGTCACTCCTCTCTCTCTCCACTTTTCTCTATGTCTTTTTTCTTCCCTCCCTTTCTCCCCTTCCAACTCCATCTCTTTGTCCCTCCCTCTATACTCCTCTCTCTCCTCCTCTCTCTCAAGTCTTCTCTCTCGTCCTTCCTCTCTCTCCCTCTCTCTTACCTCCCTCTCCCCCTCATCACTCTCTCTCTCCAACCTTGTCACTATCTCTCTTTCTCTCTCCTTCTCTCTCTCTCTCCCTCTATCTTTGTGTCTCCCTCTCTCTCCCCTTCTCTCTCTCTCCCCCTCTATCTTTGTGTCTCCCCTTCTCTCTCTTACCCTTCTCTCCCTTCCTCACTCCTCTCCTTCTCTCTCTCTTCATTCCTCCTCTCCCATCTCCTTCTGTTTATCTGCTATAGTGCAAGCAATCAAATATGATTAGAAATCACTATCTACACTAAAATCAATGCATCTAGTGCAAGAAATTTTCTTCCCTCTCTCCTCCCTCCATCTCGCCTTCTTTGTCTCATTATCTCACCCCCCGACACACGCACACACACACTCCACATCTATACATCTCTCCATCTCTCTATCTCTCTCTTCACCTTCCATCTATATCTCTATCTCCCTCTATCTCACTTTTGTCTCTTTATATCACTCCCAAAACATGCAAACACTTTCTCCATATCTATCTATCTCTTCCTCCCTCTCCCTATCCCTCTCTTTTCTCATTCTCTCCCTCTCTCCCCCCTTCTATCTCTCTTCCCTCCTACTCTCCTCTCTCTCTCTCTCAATCTCCCTTATCACTCTCTTTCTCTCTCTACCTTTCTCTCTTTATGTCTTTCTTCTTACCTTCCTCTCTTTCTCCTTCCCTCTCTCCTTCTCTTTCTCACGTACTCATTCTCTTCGTCTCTCTCTCTCCCTCCCCCCTTTCTCTCTCTTCAACTCTGTCACTATCTCCCTCCCTCGCTCCTTCTCTCCCCTCTTCTCTCCATCTCTCCTTCTTTGTATATCGATCTTACCCCAAAACATACACACTCTCTCCATCTCTCCCTTCTCACTCCCTTGCTCTCTCTCCACTTTTCTCTCTCTATGTGTTTCTTCTTCCCTCCCTTTGTCCCCTTCCAACAACATCTCTCTATCCCTCTCTCTCCCTCCCTCTCTCCTCCTCGCTCTCAAGTCCTCTCTCTCATCCTTCCTCTCCTAGCTCCCTCTCTCTCCCTTTCTGTCGCTCTCTCTATCACTCCGTGTCTTTGTTCTTCTGTCCCATATATATCTAAAGTTAATCTATATCATGATATATTAATATATATTGTAATATAACAAATTTAATATTATGTTAAATTTAATATTGTATTAATCCAAAATTATTAAATTTAATAATATTAATATTATAATATATTAATATTAATATTAAATTTACTGATGTTTTTTACATGGCTTAGTAACAAAATTTATAATAAAACTATAGAAAATTAATATTTTCAAATATTACAACTTTGACGTGGAAATATTTGTCTTTTTAGATTTTTAATATATCCATAGGATATGGTTTTCCTTTTAAAGATTCATTTTACAAATATTTAATTAAAAGAAATATTAAAAGATTTTGGAGCAAGATTTTGGATTCTTTGTGTGGAATTAACCTTTTTACTTTGATTTAAGAAATGTTATTGGCTTTAGTAAAGAGTAAAGATGTTTAAAATTTTACCTAATTTGGAATTTTAACATGGTAACATTTTTTTGTTGAAAGTAAATTTATACTCCATACAAATTCAACTTATGTGATAAAATGCATGAGATAATTGTTACAAAATTAAAAAATATCTTAAAGGAAAAATAAAATTAATATTTAATGGATCAAACATGAAACCCACTTGGACTATCTAAAAAATAAATCATCGAAGGAATTATTCATACAACATGTTTTGCAAACATGAATAATCTATTTATCATAGATTATCCTTAGACTTTCAAAGGCTACTAATACCCTAAACCCAATTTCATGAATATTGATTGGTACTGTTTGAAGCTACCTATTTTTGGCGTAGGTTTTTTTAATATATAATTAATATAAACCCAATTTCATGAATATCTATTGGTACTATCCGGAGCTACCTATTTCTTAGTTTTTTTAATATATAATTAATATATACCATCCCATTTTGATAATTGAAATAAAATTATAAAAACTCTATATCAAATCTAACACATCAAAATATAAAGATCCATTTGCAGCCTTAAAAGTAGATATGCAACATATTCGCAGCTAGGTAAAGTCCTTATAGTGGGTGATTTTAACGCTAGGACTGCAAGTGAGCAAGCTAGCATTCTTTGTTGTAAAGATGATTGTGACCCTATTTGGATTACAGAAGAAAGTAATCATCAGTGGGAAAGAATTTTAGAGGACAAGGGCTGCAATTTCTTTGGTGAACAATTGCTTACTCTATGTGGGGCCTTTGATTTAGTCATTTGTAATGGCTTGACTAGATGGGCAAAGTCCAGTAATTTAACTTGCAATATTTACAATGGAGCAATTGTGGTAGATTATGTAATTTGCTCGCATGGTTTATGTGAGAAAATGGAAGAAGTTTTGATTGGAGATTAGTTGTGGGATTTGAAATCAGATCACAAGCCAATTTATTTATGTTTCTCTTGGATTGGAAAGAAACAATTAAAGTAAAAAATTCAGCATGTCCAACAAAATCTCCCACAGGGCAGAATTCTTTTGACCCCATAAAATTGTAATACCTTCAAAATGACGCTAGAGAGGCTCTTCGAGAAGGAGAAAATTACAATTCACAGCTTTCATAGTCATGAATTAACACATTTAATTCAATGCACACATGCAAAGTGCAAAAGAGCAAAAATTAAGAAGTCTGAAACAAATTGCTTTCCGATTAATGCTTGGTTTAACGAGGAATGAAAAAAGGCAAGGAGAATGTGGAAAGAGTCAAACAAGGATAACATAAAGCTCAAAGCTTACAAGCAGTTATTAAGCAAGAAAAAGGTCGATTTCATGGTTTCAAGGAGGGAAGAACTAATCTTCCTTGGGAAAAATAATCCCAAATTATTTTGGAAGGAGCTCCAACCGAAAAAGATACAAATTGGAAATAATATTACAGCTTCTAAATGGTTTGACTATGCAAGACAACTCTATGAGCAGGTTCCCAAGGTTGACCCTCCTCCCTTGGTCAACACTGATACTGAACTCTTCACGGTACAAGAGGTAGAGATGGGTATCAAGAAGTTGGGTGTTGGAAAAGCAAAAGACTTGGCTGAACCCCAAGCAGAATATCTAAAGTGGGGCTCAAAGATTCTTGCACCTCACATTACAAAAATCTTCAACAACATCATACAACAAGGGCTCCCCACAGATTGGACAACTAGTCTAGCGATACCTCTTTTCAAGAGCGGTGACGTCAATAATCCCTCCAATTATAGGACCATCATGATGAACCATTTGTTTGCAAAGCTATTTGGAAGCATGCTAGAAAATAAAATTAGTAAGTGGGTAGAAGAAAGAGATAAGCGTGCTAAAGGGCAAGTAGGTTTTAGACCTAAACATTCCACAGTTGATCATTGTATAACTTTAAGGCACAACATTGAAAAAGTTCGGGAGAAAAAGGAAGAAGTCTTTTGTTGCTTTGTTGATTTCAGAAAAGCGTTTGACTCAGTTCCTAGGGATAAGCTTTGGCACAAAATGGAGGAACTTGGGGTTCCTAAACATTTGAGAGCAGTTGTGCATAGGCTGTATGAAGAGGTGAAAGTCAAAATTAGAACTTCAGCAAGCATTTCTGAAAGTTTTAGAAACGATATCGGGGTCAAGCAAGGTTGTCCACTGTCTCCTACCCTTTTTGGTTTATATATCGACAAGCTTGAGGAGTAGTTAAATTCGCAAGGGGGTGATGGTATCTATTTGGGAAAGTTTGTTATAAGGCTTCTTTTATATGCAGATGATCTTATTCTGATTGCTAAATCGACTCTTGGTTTGCAAGAGCACTTACTATCCCTTGAGCATTTTTGTAGAAGTGTGGGGATGCAAGTCAATATCAGCAAAACGAAAGTAGTGGTCTTCTCTAAGAAAAGAAAACAAAACCAACATAAGTTCTACTTTGAAGGCAACATTGTAGAAGAAGTTGCGGATTACAAATACCTCGGAATTGACTTCAACAAAAATCTAAGTTGGAATGATTGTAGAAAGAAAAGAACTTTGGGGGGTTGGAAAGCATTTTATGCTTTTCAAAATAGGTGTAGAGAGGCAGAGTTATGGGACTGGAAAACCACTCAAACTATTTTTGGGCTTCTAGTGATTCCGGTGATTCTCTATGGTTGTGAACTGTGGGCTAGCAGTACATCCGACATGCAGTGGAGACAAATTGAGAAAACTCAGAAGCATTTGATTACAAACAAATTTAAGATTAAAAGTGCAGTTCCTTATGATATCTTGTTAAGTGAAACAGGGACTGCTCCTATTGAAGCAATTGTTATGGTGTTAGTCATAAGGTATTTAAAAAAAATTGAGCAAATGGAAGAGGGTAGATGGCCTAAGGCTGTCTTTAATGATAGATTGTGCAAGAGCAAAAAAACTTGGATGCAACAAAATAACAAATGGTTTAGTAAATGAGGTATTTGCTTGAACGCGTGTCCCATAAACAACAAAGAGATAAAAACTTTTGTTATGGAAAAGTTCCACAAACATACTTGGGATAAGGAGCTAGGAAGAAAGAAAAAATACTATATTGAAGTGTTTAATCCTACTCATAGTCATCAACCAAAAGCATACATAGAGGCCAATATCTCTTGGAGAGTCAAAATTCTTATTGCTCATTTAAGGACTAATTCTCATCAACTCTGTTGTGAAATAGGTGTTGAAATTTGGTACCGGAGGCCAGCTGATTCCCTAAGGCTTTGATCTTTGGCCTAGGGAAAAGTGTCCAAAAGAATTTAATTTTTCTCCTAAAGTGACTTTATAATTTTTATAAAGTCAAATCTAATTTAAAAGTGACTTTAAGTGATAAAGTTACTAAAGTCTAATTTTAAAGTGACTTTAATAAAGTCAATGTAAAATTAGAAAGGAAAAGTGACTTTGGAAATAAATGACTAAGTGGGTCTTTATTAAAATGGGGTGAATTAAAAAATAGAAAGTGAGATTTAAATGAGCATTTAATCTCAGCCCTAAATCTCAATCTATTTCAGCCATTGGATTTAAGGATTCCCGAAAAGTCACTTAGGGTTAGATTAAAGGAGGAAAAGGAGGAAAAGGTCATTCATTCTTTTATGAACTGATTGAGAGAAAGAGAGCAAGACAGCAAGGGAGATTTATGGACAGTGAGGAGGAGGAGGCAACAGCTTGGCACTCATTCCAAAGCAGCGTTTCAGCAAGTCAGTACAGCTGAGTTAGCACACAGTGAAAGGCAGACTTTGGGCACTGTTGCCGCGCAGATTGACACGACAACGCTCAGATCGGGGGCTGTCACCCTGATCCCTGATCCATCCGTTTAAGCCTATCTCCCGCGGCTAAGGGGGGTAGACCCTATGATATGACGAAGACCAACTGTCGGCCAGTTGGTTGGGAGACACGATATGATAAGCACTAAATGGATTTAGAAGTTAAAAGACCAGTGCCTTGATATTTAAACGATTACTTGTTAGATGATATAGAAATATAGACCATGAACAACAATCATTTGTCATCAAATATCTTGAATGATGCTAAATATCCAGCAATTGAAAATTTTGAAGAGATGAATGCTCTACACAACCACTCAAATCATGAACCAGATATTACATTCGTATTCAGACTTGAAAATTTAAATCTCAGCATAAAAAATATAACATGATAATTTCCCGAGAATAACTGAATCTGGCAAAAGAAAATTTCCACATATATATATATATATTTTTTTTTTTTTTGAATTTTTTTTATGAAATAAAATCTAACTATTTAGCCAAATTAATAAAATCAAATTGAACTAAATCAAAAATTAGATTTCTAAACCCTAATTTTTTTATTTTTTTTTTGAATTTTAAAACTAAATTAAAATCTAAATAAAAATAAAACTTAACAAATCTAAACTAAACTTAACAAATAAAACTCAAATTTATTAAATTAAAATCTAAATTTATAAAACTCAAAACCCTAAAATTATTCTAAAACCAAAAAGAACTAATTAAAAGATTTTTCGTTAACATTAAACATAAGTAAAAAAAAAAAAACAAAATTTCCAAATACCGTCGAAACTTCGTTTGGAATTTTTTTTTAAATAAAGGGTATTGAGACTGGATTTATGACAAAAACCTAAGATAATAAGGACGACACCGAAATACGCCGAAAATTACCGGAATTTGCAGGAAGGAGTGACTTCAGTTGAGTTCCGATCTTCATACCTGGCGTCCGCTGAAAGAATTGATTCGCGTGAAGATTAACCAACGTTTCAGAAGATCGTCTTACCAGGTGCCCGCGCGGAATGACTTTGACACTCATCCACAGAAATTTACTCAGCCAAATGCGTGAAACCTGCGTGGAATGTCCAAACCTTGGCGGATGATGAGAGCTTCGACGGGCTTTGCGCAGGTCGGCAGTAGAAAAGCAGTGGGAAGATTTCGACTTGAAGATTTGCCAATGACGTGAGGGGGAGTAAGAACCTCAGTCCACGCAGCACGTGAGTTGCTAGACGGACAGAGAAACTTAACGCTGATGATGCGTCCTTTTTTTTGATGCTTTCACGCAGTCACGCCCACGCAGAGATCGATGCCTGATATAATTTCACGCCGCTGCGCAGACTTTCGATTTGTCTTTGGCTGCTCAGGCTTGGTGACGGGAAACTTGTGTGAATGAGGTGGGCGTAAGCAGAGAGAGCTGGAGCGGGTGGCTTCGACGGAGGAGCCTTATGCAGATAGCCACGTTTCATTTATTGATTTTCAGGTGGAACGAGCAGCTTTGGAGGAATGCTCAGCTCTTTATAGACTGATCACGTTTGAAAAAATAAAGAATAGCCGCTTTCGTGATGGTGTGAACAGAACAGCTCGGTGAACATCCTTTGCTGATGCCCATAGCCATTTCAAAATACAAATCTTAACAACGGTACCTTCAGAAACAAAAGAAAACTGCAGCTCTCCACAAAATTCATATATGAAATTTCCGGTTCGAAATTTGCTTGATGAAATCTCAAAAAAAAAAAAAACTTCTCAATCACATGCACCTGTAACCTGCAAAAGAAAGAAAAAAGGAAAAACCTAATAATATGTGCATGAAATAAACCCTAGATGATCTAGATAGAATTATAGCGTTTTGGCTCTTTTGACAGCCGGATTTAGCAATAAGAGCAGAAATATTTTCAGAGATTTTTTTTTTTTTTCAGATTTTCACTATGAAGAACTTCAGAAAATCTCTCATGCAAATTAGAAAAAATAAACTGAATGATAGACCCAGGATCAAAATCAGCTGGGCTCAGCAAGAAAAATGCTTGCGGGAGTTGGCTGGTTCAGCCGAGAACTTCCCCAAACGCCCACCAATCTTCTTCAGTAAGGGTTTTTTGCACACCTTAAATCAACCATCAGTAAAGAGAGCAAAAATGATGCTAGATCTCAAAAAGCAATGGAGATACCTGCCATTACTTCAGAAACCCTAACACCATTCAAACCCTAGCAAGTGAACAAGATACCTGTGCTCACAATACTCTAAAATAAGCTGTTATTAACGGCTGAAAAATAAAATATCTCACAACACTTCCAGAGAGTAACACCAGCAAGATTTGAACCCCAAAGTCTTCTTTTATTAACCAGAAACAAATTGCAAGAGAGCTTCTTCAGTACAAGACTTACAGATCCAATCTTATTGATCTCAACTGACCCATAGCACCGTATTTAAAGGAAATGATCCCAACGGCTAGTTCGAGTGATCCATGTCGAAATGATCTCGACCGTTGATGAGAATCAAGACATCTCTTAATCTCATCCGTCGATTTATTAAAAAATGATATTTTACATGCATTCACTCAAAATATTATTATTTATTATTTTAGGGTTTTTGCTTTATTTTTTAATTTTTTATTATTTTATTATTTTAATTTTTAATTTATTTTTAAATGGATCCTCGAATTTAGCCTTTGGAAAAATCACCTAGGACCTAGGACTTAAGACTTATGAGGGGATTTAAAACATTTTCCAACCCTCAAGACACTTTACATCATGACTTTTACAATTTACATCTTAAGGGGGAAAACCCCTTTATCATAGACCCTCATAAACCACCCAGTTCTGCGACACAACTATAATCTAGCAGATTAACACACTAGGATTCTCCTAAAATTCTAATGACAAAATCCATCCCGGCTTTGGGGTCAGGCTGAAGGAAAACTCTGCCGATCATGGATCGATGAGACGAAAAACCTTCCGGGACGTAGATTATCACTTAGAAAATTAGGTCCACCCAGGCAATTTACATACACGACTGATATCTGCTAAGATTATTTACAATCTATACATGCAGACTGGGTTTACAATTAAATTGATCAAGCTGCTCGATGACTACAGAATGGCACGGACATGTCGATCGAGCGCTACCCTTTTTGCAAAGAAAAAGGGGGGTGTACTGTTATGGATAGTTGACACGTAGTGGTCAACATCTGGCTCTACTTGGGGACACGTTGCTGCATTGTATTAATGTGAGAATCCAGAATCTGCATCCACGCAACACACAACAGAAATAAGTAGCGTCCATTCAAAAATCATCATATAACATTTAAGCACATAAAAGATAGAAGCTCTTTAACTATTAACTAATCTAGAAAAGCAAATCTAATCCTAAAACAGAAATGAAAATACTGAAATGACAAGGAGTATGGTTAGAAATACAATACAAAGGATGCCCCATGGCATCAGATGTGTTTAATATAGTGTATACTGAACATTTGCCTGCTTTCAGGCAAATCTGTTGGCTGCTTGTTGGATGTGCCATGTCCAATTCTACATATGGTAGGACTTTTTCCTATCCGAAAATCAAGCTGCCCGCGGCCGTCTGATGCATCAAATCTTCTTCTCATTTTCTTTCTCTTGCGCTTTTTCTTCGTGGCAGGCTGTATCATTGATGACATGGAACTTTCTGTTTCAAAGCTATCAGATGAAGTATGTAAGATATGCGTGACATGTCTTTCTTTATCCTGCATCTGATATTATCATTTTTAAGTCTATCTGGATCACCTTCAATTAACCATCTTTCAATCGAACCAATGACCTCCTCATAATAAGATGGAACTTGTTGCAACAAATGAGAAGGCTCCTGATCTGTTGATGTCCCCTGGTTTCTCTCATCCTTTGACCATTGTTGAAACTTTTGAACCTGTATTTTAATGGCATCCATCTGATTAGAGTTTTCAACCTTTATAGCACTGATTTGCCTGACATGGTCTTCTTCCATATCTTTTATTACTTTATCATTCTTTTCATTTATATTCATCAAGCAACACTGCATGGAGTTTATTTCTTCTTTATGATTTGCTTGCATGGTAGCCAACTGATTATTATGATCAAACGTCATGATAGTCATTTCTTCATCCATAGTTAATAACTTGTTTTGCATAGAATTAATTTCCCTATCATGATCAGCTTTCATGGTCATCATATTTTCCTCTAAGCCTGATAACTTGCTTTGCATAAATCTAATTTTTGTGTCATGGTTAGTCTTCATGGCCTCAATTTCTTTAGCATGCTGATTTTGCATAATCTCCATCTCCCTATTACGTTTTTCCAGGTGGGTGCATAAAGTTCTCACATCATTGACGTAATTAGTTTGATTAATCTCCATATTTTTTACCAGCAGCATTAGTTCTTGTATAATTTGCTTTTGATCTTCCTTTTCGTTGTCATTTGTCCCTGCTTTTCCACTATCATGGACTTGATCTGAAATAGTACAGGTGGACGACACATTCTGATATGAAGAATCGTCTTGGAATCTTTCACCGACAGCTGGACCTTTTATCAAATTACTTTCATTCTGTTGCACAATTTTAGGGGCAGAAGGCAAGCTGTTTGGATTACCATATCTATCTTTAAAAGCATTGACAATGTCTTGTAAAGAAGTGAAAGAATCCTTAGGAAAATTGTTAAACCAATTCAAAGCATCACCCTCTAAAGAAAAGACAAAAAGACGCATTTTGATATCTTCATGATTAAACTGAGGGGGTCTACAATATATGATCATTATACGAGTAAACAAGCCTAGATGCCTTCTAACAGCGATTGAATCACCACCCGAGAACACAGGTATTTTAGAAATGGCCTCCTCCGGAAAATCATGGAGACGGTCAGTAAAATGACATGGTTTAAATGAATAATCCATAACGAATAATAAGGGATCAGATGGATGATAGAACGAGATCTCTGCTCAAGAAAATCATAGATGAAAGAAGTGGAGTCGCCACTTGAACAATGAATCTGATTCTAAGATCCAAAAAGGAACCACAAGCAGATATGAGGAAGGCTTCTTGTCTGGGAAAAATGAGAAAATGGAGTCACCACCCAAACAAGAAACAAACCGAAGAGATGCTGTTGATATGATGAAAAATAAGGCAATAAAAGATCCAAATGATAACCCCAAAGGTTGAATCTGCCAGCTCAAATGAGAGATGAGAAAGATGAGAAAATGAATGTCGATGAAACTCCAGGAACAGAAAAACTCTGTCCCCGACATCGGCGCCAAAAAATGTTGGCGTTGCCGGCTCAAACTAATGATAAAATGATGAACGATGAATGATGAAAAGTCGTTGAAACACCGAGAATAAAGTATCCCTGGCAACGACGCAAAAAAATGTTGGCGTTGCCGGGCCAGATGAAAAGATAAGAAATGAGAAGGATGATTGTCGTTGAAACGCCGAGAATAAAATGTCCCCGGCAACGGCGCCAAAAAATGTTGTCGCGCAGATTGACACGACAACGCTCAGACCGGGGGCTGTCACCCTGATCCCCGATCCCTCCGTTTAACCTGTCTCCCGCGGCTAAGGGGGGTAGACCCTATGATATGACGAAGACCAACTGTCGGCTAGTTGGTTGGGAGACACGATATGATAAGCATTAAATGGATTTAGAAGTTAAAAGACCAGTGCCTTGATATTTAAACGATTACTTGTTAGATGATATAGAAATATAGACCATGAATAGCAATCATTTGTCATCAAATATCTTGAATGATGCTAAATATCCAACAATTGAAAATTTTGAAGAGATGAATGCTCTACACAACCACTCAAATCATGAACCAGATATTACATTCGTATTCAGACTTGAAAATTTAAATCTCAGCATAAAAAATATAACATGATAATTTCCCGAGAAGAACTGAATCTGGCAAAAGAAAATTTCCACAATATTTTTTTTTTTTTTGAATTTTTTTTTATGAAATAAAATCTAACTATTTAGCCAAATTAATAAAATCAAATTGAACTAAATAAAAAATTAGATTTCTAAACCCTAATTTTTTTTGTTTTTTTTTTTTGAATTTTAAAACTAAATTAAAATCTAAATAAAAATAAAACTTAACAAATCTAAACTAAACTTAACAAATAAAACTCAAATTTATTAAATAAAAATCTAAAACTATAAAACTCAAAACCCTAAAATTATTCTAAAACCAAAAAGAACTAATTAAAAGATTTTTCATTAACGTTAAACATAAGTAAAAAAAAAAAAAAAAACAAAATTTCCAAATACCGTCGAAACTTCGTTTGGAAATTTTTTTAAATAAAGGGTATCGAGACTGGATTTATGACAAAAACCTAAGATAATAAGGACGACACTGAAATACGCTGAAAATTACCGGAATTTGCAGGAAGGAGTGACTTCAGTTGAGTTCAGATCTTCATACCTGGCGTCCGCTGAAAGAATTGATTCGCGTGAAGATTAACCAGCGTTTCAGAAGATCGTATTACCAGGTGCCCGCGCGGAATGACTTTGACACTCATCCACAGAAATTTACTCAGCCAAATGCGTGAAACCTGCGTGGAATGTCCAAACCTTGGCGGATGATGAGAGCTTTGACGGGCTTTGCGTAGGTCGGCAGTAGAAAAGCAGTGGGAAGATTTTGACTTGAAGATTTGCCAATGACGTGAGGGGGAGTAAGAACCTCAGTCCATGCAGCACGTGAGTTGCTGGACGGACAGAGAAACTTAATGTTGATGATGCGTCCTTTTTTTTTATGCTTTCACACAGTCACGCCCACGCAGAGATCGATGCCTGATATAATTTCACGCCGCTGCGCAGACTTTCGATTTGTCTTTGGCTGCTCAGGCTTGGTGACGGGAAACTTGTGTGAATGAGGTGGGCGTAAGCAGAGAGAGCTGGAGCTGGTGGCTTCGACGGAGGAGCCTTATGCAGATAGCCACGTTTCATTTATTGATTTTCAGGTGGAACGGGCAGCTTTGGAGGAATTCTCAGCTCTTTATAGACTGATCATGTTTGAAAAAATAAAGAATAGCCGCTTTCATGATGGTGTGAACAAAACAACTCGGTGAACACCCTTTGCTGATGCCCATAGCCATTTCAAAATACAAATCTTAACAACGGTACCTTCAGAAACAAAAGAAAACTGCAGCTCTCCACAAAATTCATATATGAAATTTTCGGTTCGAAATTTGCCTGATGAAATCTCAAAAAAAAAAAAACTTCTCAATCACATGCACCTGTAACCTGCAAAAGAAAGAAAAAGGAAAAACCTAATAATATGCCCATGAAATAAACCCTAGATGATCTAGATAGAATTACAGCGTTTTGGCTCTTTTGACAGCCGGATTTAGCAATAAGAGCAGAAATATTTTCAGAGAAAAAAAAAATTTCAGATTTTCACTATGAAGAACTTCAGAAAATCTCTCATGCAAATTAAAAAAAATAAACTGAATGATAGACCCAGGATCAAAACCCGCTGGGCTCAGCAAGAAAAATGCTTGCGGGAGTTGGCTGGTTCAGCCGAGAACTTCCCCAAACGCCCACCAATCTTCTTCAGTAAGGGTTTTCTGCACACCTTAAATTAACCATCAGTAAAGAGAGCAAAAATGATGCTAGATCTCAAAAAGCAATGGAGATACCTGCCATTACTTCAGAAACCCTAACACCATTCAAACCCTAGCAAGTGAACAAGATACCTGTGCTCACAATACTCTAAAATAAGCTGTTATTAACGGCTGAAAAATAAAATATGCAGAAAATAAAATATCTCACAGCACTTCCAGAGAGTAACACCAGCAAGATTTGAACCCCAAAGTCTTCTTTTATTAACCAGAAACAAATTGCAAGAGAGCTTCTTCAGTACAAGACTTACAGATCCAATCTTATTGATCTCAACTGAACCATAGCACCCTATTTAAAGGAAATGATCCCAACGGCTAGTTCGAGTGATCCATGTCGAAATGATCTCGACCGTTGATGAGAATCAAGACATCTCTTAATCTCATCCGTCGATTTATTAAAAAATGATATTTTACATGCATTCACTCAAAATATTATTATTTATTATTTTAGGGTTTTTGTTTTATTTTATAATTTTTTATTATTTTATTATTTATTTATTATTTTATTTTTTTAATTTTTAATTTATTTTTAAATGGATCCTCGAACTTAGCCTTTGGAAAAATCACCTAGGACCTAGGACTTAAGACTTATGAGGGGATTTAAAACATTTTCCAACCATCAAGACACTTTACATCATGACTTTTACAATTTACATCTTAAGGGGGAAAACCCCTTTATCATAGACCCTCATAAACCACCCAGTTCTGCGACACAACTATAATCTAGCAGATTAACACACTAGGATTCTCTTAAAATTCTAATGACAAAATCCATCCCGGCTTTGGGGTCAGGCTGAAGGAAAACTCTGCCGATCATGGATCGGTGAGACGAAAAACCTTCCGGGACGTAGATTATCACTTAGAAAATTAGGTCCACCCAGGCAATTTACATACACTACTCATATCTGCTAAGATTATTTACAATCTATACATGCAGACTGGGTTTACAATTAAATTGATCAAGCTGCTCGATGACTGCAGAATGGCACGGACATGTCGATCGAGCGCTACCCTTTTTGCAAAGAAAAAGGGGGGTGTATTGTTATGGATAGTTGACACGTAGTGGTCAACAGGCACGATTTTCTAGAAAGGCCGTACAACAGTTTTGGTTCAGATTCCAAGGAGGCCGTACAACAAGTTAGCACAGAAATCGAGGAGCAGAAAATTTGAAGTTTGCTGGCATGTTTTTCAAGGGAGGCCGTACAGCAAGTGGCTGTACCTTAGCATGCTTTTCTAGGCAGAAATCCGTACAGCTGTACTGCTGTTTTTCTGCGCAGAAATCGAGGAAAACCATACAGCAACATTTATGGCAGCCTGCACGCTTTTCTAGGCAGTCTGTACAACAGCATTTAAGGCTGAAATTTGGGCACAAAAATCGAGGAGGCCGTACAGCATTTATTGCTGTTTTGTTTTGCTGTTTGCAAGTTTTTCTAGTTCGCTGTGAGGCACGAAAAACGAGATAAGTTGTAAAAGTTTGCTTGCTAATTTTTTGCTGAATATTTCTCTCACTGTAAAAGCATTTTCCAGAAATAAGAAAGAGCTTTCGAACTGGTTTTCCCCAAGAGTTGTAGGGGGTTTTTCCAGGGTCACCTTGACCAAAAATCACTGTGTTTAAATGTGTTGAATGGCTGTTTGTATGTGCTGATATTTATTTCTGCATTTTCCAGCATTCTATAATATTTCCAGAATTTGTGTTTTCAGCAAAATTTATTTTTTAGTTGTTGAATGTATGGATATGGGAAAGGGCATTTAATTATTTTGGAGAAATAAGGTGAAACTGAAAACTGGGGTGGGAAATGAAATTTTTTTACATGGTATCAGAGCTTGAGTGCTGAAGTGCAGTTTGGGACAGCAAGGAGGAAAATTACAGCCTGCTGATTTTTCACTCAAAAAATTCCAGCAACCTGATTTTTCACAAACAACAGTTTTATCTTTACTACAACAGTGGTATTTTTCAGTTTTAGGACTGTAGGATGTCATTTGGATTGAGGGTGGAGGATAGGTTGGATGGGCATAGCAATTACAACGTTTGGAAGGAGAGAATGCAGAGTATCTTTGAGGAGGCAGAAGTCTGGTACATTATGGTGCATACCACATAGAACCCTGTAGTTCTGTCTACTGATGCTACTCAGTTGGCTGCTTATAATAGAAAGAACAACAAGGGTAAGAGATTGATTCTAGACGGAGTCAAAGACCATTGCATTCCTCATGTGAGAGGAAAGAGAAATGTCCATGAGATGTGGACAACATTGTCCAATCTCTAACAGAGTACCAATGAGAACTGGAAAATGGTCTTGAAGGAGAAGCTGAAGACCATTAAGATGGGTAATGATAGTGCAGCTAGGTATTTCACAAAGATTACTAATGTGAGAGATGAGTTGGCAGCAGTTGGAGAGGTCATTCCACCCATTGAGTTGGTGCGGATTGCAGTGAATGGCCTCCCCCGTTCATGGATGAACTTTGCTGATGGGGTTTGTGCACGTGAGACCCTTCCCACATGGGAGAGGTTTTGGAATGATTGCATTCAGATAGAGATCAGGAAAGGTCAGCTTGGGGCAACCAAGCCAGTTGAGAAGGATGAGGATGTAGCACTGTTGGCAGGAGGCAAGAAAGGCAAAGGGAAGAAGCAGGCTTCCACAAGCAATGGTGGGGGCAAAGGCAAAGGTAAAGGTAAACAGGGTAACACATAGAAGAACTATTCCAAGGTGAAGCGTTGGAATTATCAAAAGATGGGACACTATGCAGTTGTGTGTCCGGAGAAGAAGAAGAAGAAGGGGAAGAACCAAAGCATGGTAGCTTCAACAGAGGTTGAGAACTTTGCAGATCGTTTTGACTGGGAGTTTGGGTTCACTGTGTGTGAGTCCTCTAGTGCAATATCACCTGCCACACAGGTTCAGAGGGAGCATGCTTTTCCCTCGATTAATGGAGCATCTTCGGGTATCTGGTATGTGGACAGTGGGGCTTCACGTCACATGACAGGAGTCCGTGAGTACTTCTCAGAGCTTTCAGAGAGTGGCACTGATATAGAGGTAGTACTCGGTGATGACAGAGTTGTTAGAGCAGTCGGTGTGGGGACACTGACATTTCAGAGGGAGTCCAAACCTCCCTTGAAGGTGTCAGATGTTCTTTATGTGCCAGGGATGAGGAAGAACCTCATATCCATCTCAGCTTTGGAGGACAGAGGATATGAGGTACTGTTCAGGGAGGACAGGTGTTGATGTATCCCAGCGGCACTCCAGCTGATTCAACTAGAGTGATAGGTGTACGCCATGGAAAGGTGTACAAGTTTGCATTCCAGCCCCTTTTGGCATTGAGCAGTAGTACTGACCGCAGAGCTAGCAGTTCTGAGCTGTGTGAGATTTGGCACCGTAGGATGGGGCATATGTATCATGGAACCTTGAGGACCTTGCGGGAGATCACTACTAGTGTGCCAGATTTCAGCACTGATCACTTTGATACTTGCAGAGGATGTGCGATGGGCAAGTTTGCAAAATCCCCTTTCCCAGCAGTGACAACAGAGCGACTGGGATACTTGATTTGATTCATTCCGATGTGAGCGGTCGGATGTCTCATGTTTCCTTGAGTGGATATGAGTACTATGTTTTATTCATTGATGATCACTCCAGGAGGACCTGAATTTATTTCTTGAAGACCAAGAGTGAGGTCTTCAAGCGGTTTTAGGAGTTTAGAGCTCTTGTGGAGACACAGACAGGTCGGAAGATCAAGTCCCTGAGGTTGGACAATGGGGGAGAGTACACCCTTGGAGAGTTTGTTGACTATTGTGCGGAGGTAGGCATTAGGAGGGAGTTCACTGTTCCTTACAACCCCCAGCAGAACGGGGTTGCAGAGAGGAAGAACAGATCCATCGGAGGGACTGCCAAAGCCATGTTACATGATCAGGGGTTGCCATTGTTCTTGTGGGTAGAGGCCTGCAACACAGCTGTTTATTTGCAGAACAGGAGTCCGAATCGTGCCTTGGGGCACATGACTCCGGAGGAGGCTTTTTCTGGGAAGAAGCCTGATATTGGTCATCTTCGTATCTTTGGGTGCATTACATACTCCTACATATCCAAGGAGAAGAGGACCAAACTAGAGCCCACCACAGAGAAGGGTATCTTTGTGGGCTACAGTGAGACCTCAAAGGCCTTTCGGATTTACATTCCTGCACAGAGGAAAGTTGTTGTCAGGCGGGATGTGAAGTTCGAGGAGGACAGGGCCTTTAGGAGGTCACAAGAGTTAGAGTATTTGGATCAGCCAGACCCTCAGCAGCAGTTGAGTCAGTCGCAGGGATCCAGTGGGCAAGGATCAGGAGGATCCGGAGGTACATCTATGAGGATGTCAAGTCCGTCAGTGAGCAGTGGCTCGCCGAGCTAGAGGGGTGGTGCTCCGGGCAGCATGCAGAGCAGTCCACAGAGCAGTTCACTAGGGAGTCCACTGATGGACAGTTCACACGGTACCTCAGCTTCTACATGTTCAGGTGCAAGCAGGAGGACAACAGACAGACAGTCAGGAGTTCAAGCTCCTGATGATGATGATGAGGAGGAGTTTCATTCTCCAATGGGAGAAGTACGCTCAGGGAAGAGGAAGCCCAAGTGGCTTCGGGACACCTTGAGAGATGCCACATCTGTTTCTGAGCCTAAGAGGCCGGTCAGAGAGAGTAGACCACCTGAGAGGTTTTGTAGCTATATGGCAATGGCTACCAGCATCCTTGACTTTGAGCCTTCTAGCTATGAGGAGGCAGCTAGCCAGCAGGTCTAGAGAGAGGCCATGTAGGAGGAGTATTCTTCTATCATGAAGAATGATGTTTGGGAGGTGGTGCCGAGGCCTGAGGGCAAATCCATGGTTACTTCTAGATGGCTTTACAAGGTAAAGCATGCTGCAGATGGCAACATTGAGAAATTCAAAGCGAGGTTTGTGGCTAGAGGGTTCTCCCAGGTAGAGGGAGTTGATTATGAGGAGAACTTCGCTCCCGTGGCTCGATATACTTCGATCCTCTCCATTATATCAATAGCAACAGAGATGGGTTGGAAGATCCATCAGATGGATGTAAACACTGCATTTCTCAATGGCTTCATACAGGAGGAGGTGTACATTGAGCAGCCACAGGGCTTTGAGGTGCATGGGGAGGAGTCCCATGTGTGCAGACTGAAGAAGGCCCTTTATGGCTTGAAGCAAGCTCCGAGAGCTTGGTACTCCAGGATAGATACATACTTGTAGGGCATGGGTTTCACAAAGAGTGAGGGAGATCCGAACCTTTACTATATTGTGATAGGTGAGGAGCCTCTCATTCTGGTGTTGTATGTGGATGACTTGGTCATTACAGGTGCAGAGAGACTCATAGAGCACTACAAGAGAGATCTTGCGGTGGAGTTTGAGATGAAGGACATCGGCTTGATGCATTACTTTTTGGGTTTGGAGGTGTGGCAGGAGGAGGGGCATTTCTTCCTGGGGCAGGGGAAGTATATTGTGGACATCCTTGGCAAATTCCACATGGAGGATTGTAAACCCATGTCGACACCGATAATCACCAACTGGAAGAAGCTTCATGCTTCAGATTCCGAGTTGGTGGATCTCATATTGTACAGGCAGCTGATTGGTTCCTTGATGTATTTGGTCAACACTAGCCCAGATATTTGTTTTGCAGTCAACACGATGAGTCAATTTATGTGTGAGCCTAGGAAGGTTCACTGGGTGGCTGCAAAACACATTTTGTGGTACTTGCAGGGGATAGTGGATTATGGTCTGGACTACAGGCAGGGGGATGGAGTGAGATTGGCAGGTTATACTGATTCTGATTGGGCAGGTTGTGCTTCTGATAGGAAGAGCACTTCAGGGTGCTGTTTTGGGTTGGGTTCAGCAGTAGTGTCATGGTTCAGCCGGAAGCAGCAGTCAGTAGCATTGAGTTCAGCGGAAGCAGAGTATATGGCAGCTAGTCTAGCTAGTTGTGAGGCCATCTGGCTTCACAAGATGTTGTTTGGCTTATTTGGTTAGCCGTTGAGACCTTCAGTGATTTACTTTGATAATCAGAGTTGCATTAAACTCATGGAGAATCCAGTATTTCATGACAGGTCAAAGCATATTGGGATCAAATATCATTTCATCAGAGACTGTTCAGAAGCGAGTTGTGAAGCTTGAGTATATTCCCACTGATGAGCAGGTTGCAGATATTCTTACCAAAGCCTTACCACGGGGCAAGCATGTCTACTTCAGAGGCAAGATGGGTGTGGTGAGGAACACCTTCCTCGGTAAGAGGGAGTGTTGAAATTTGGTATCGGAGGACAGGTGATTCCCTAAGGCTTTGATCTTTGGCCTAGGGAAAAGTGTCCAAAAGAATTTAATTTTTCTCCTAAAATGACTTCATAATTTTTATAAAGTCAAATCCAATTTAAAAGTGACTTTAAGTGATAAGGTTACTAAAGTCTAATTTTAAAGTGGCTTTAATAAAGTCAATGTAAAATTAGAAAGGAAAAGTGACTTTGGAAATAAATGACTAAGTGGGTCTTTATTAAAGTGGTGTGAATTAGAAAATAGAAAGTGAGATTTAAATGAGCATTTAATCTCAGCCCTAGATCTCAATCTATTTCAGTCATTGGATTTAGGGATTCCCCAAAAGTCACTTAGGGTTAGATTAAAGGAGGAAAATGAGGAAAAGGTCATTCATTCTTTCATGAGCAGATTGAGAGATAGAGAGTAAGAGAGCAAGGGAGATTTCTGGATAGTGAGGAGAAGGAGGCAGCGGCTTGGCACACATTCCAAGGTAGCGTTTCAGCAAGTCAGTACAGCTGAGTTAGCACACAGTGAAAGGCAGACTTTGGGCACGATTTTCTAGAAAGGTCGTACAATAGTTTTGGTTCAGATTCCAAGGAGGCCATACAGCAAGTTAGCACAGAAATCGAGGAGCAGAAAATCTGAAGTTTGCTGACATGTTTTTCAAGGGAGGCCGTACAGCAAGTGGCTGTACCTTGGCACGCTTTTTTAGGCAGAAATCCGTACAGTTGTATTGCTATTTTTCTGCACAGAAATCGAGGAAAACCGTACAATAGCATTTATGGCAGCTTGCATGCTTTTCTAGGCAGTCTGTACAGCAGCATTTAAGGCTGAAATTTGGGCACAAAAATCGAGGAGGCTGTACAACATTTATTGCTGTTCTGTTTTGTTGTTTGCAAGTTTTTCCAGTTGACTGTCAGGCACGGAAAACGATATAAGTTGTAAAAGTTTGCTTGTTGATTTTTTGCTGAATATTTCTCTCACTGTAAAAGCATTTTCCAGAAATAAGAAAGAGCTTTCGAACTGGTTTTCCCCAAGAGTTGTAGGGGGGTTTTCCAGGGTCACGTTGACCAAAAATCACTGTATTTAAATGTGTTGAATGGCTGTTTGTATGTGCTGATATTTATTTCTGCATTTTCCAGCATTCTGTAATATTTCTAGAATTTGTGTTTTCAGCAAAATTTATTTTTCAGTTGTTGAATGTACGGATATGGGAAAGGGCATTTAACTATTTTGGAAAAATAAGGTGAAACTGAAAACTGGGGTGGGAAATGAGAAATTTTTATAATAGGGCGTTGGAAAAGGCCAAAAGAAGTGTGGGAGGAAAGATTTTGCATTTTTTGTTCTTTCGAAAAAGTGGAAACAGAAAAACATTTCATTTTAGAATGTGAGGCCTTCAAAGACCATAGGGAAAGTTATGCAGTTATGCTGGCAGCTAGCTCTTGGGATAATCTATTTAGTGAGGGGTTTGTCGAGACGCTGGGAGCATTTATTTTGAAGCTTCACAGAAAAATGGCCGAATACATCAAGCAAATGAAGAAGCAATCTGTCCCGTAGGCTATCTTTAGCCTCGTGGACATTAAAATAATTTCTTTCTATCACCGTAATTAGTTGAGTTCCCATGCTGAAAGTAGAGGAAATAAGAATATTAAATTTTTTTTAGAAAACCAAGAAAGTCACCTCATAATGAAACAACTTCTGCTCTCAGTCCTTTGCTGTTCCACAGACTCCCTTCGTCTCATACAACAACACTCTATCCTTTGCTCAAAAACCACATATCCTCAACTTTTTGCCTTCTCTCTCATAGGCTCTCTGCTACACTCCTTTCAATTATGATTTTGCGCTTGTTTCACAACACTCTCTTTGCTGTCACTGCTTAGCTCTTCAACAATACACTCTTCCCCACTTTGCTCGATGGTAATCGATAATTTTGATCCTCTGCTGCACACTACACAACACTGTCTTTGTTTCCTGTTTCCATACTGCCCGATTGCACCTATGTATGGCTCCTCCTGCTATTGTTGCATCTAATGGTTGAATTTTGTCACGGCATTAAACATAAGGATGGGCTTTTGAGATCTTTATTGACTCCCTGTGTAATCCTCCATACTAAGAATTTAATCTCAGTCTGCCTGAACACTCTATTGTGACTTCCCATGCTTATTTATTGCTTTGCAGAGCTTGAAAGTACTCAGGAATGGCCACTCTGTTCCTTATTTAAATCTACAAGACGTGAATGGGAAGTAGGAGCTAGCTTTCTTCATCTCATCAATTGTTCTCTGTGGACCATTGTCCTCATTGCCTTGTCTCAACTTTTTCTGCAGATCCCACTGACTCCATAAACCATCTCCGCTTATTTGCATTTAATCTCTAGTTGCTGACCCTTTCACCTTTTTAATTCTTTGTACTGTTACATCAAGCCACAACATATCGTAACTCATATAAAAAGGCGCGTTACAAAATTACATAGTTTCGATACCTTTATCCCCTTGGCGCTTAGCCCTTAGCTCTTTAGTCTCCACATGACCATGTGCTAGTTAATATTGAAGCCACTTCATATTGTAACTTATATTGAATAGTCCTTACGAAATTGCAAAGTCCCAATTGCGTTTAGCTCCCTCTGCTTATCCTTTTATTGCATTTCCGCCGTAGGACTGGGTGTCGTGACTGGGGGCATAACACTTAGGTGTTAAGCCTCGTCTACACCCTTGGTTCTCTAAAATCCTCGACCAAGTGCCAATCTTACATCGGAGCCCCTTTCATCATAACATTTCAAATTCCATTTGCATACGAGTTACGAGGTCCTCAACCTCCGATATGTTGACCTTCGAGATCACGTCATGCTTTCGTCATCTCTCCACATGGCACCTCCTGAGTGGTGACACGTGTCACCCTAATTTCCGCATTAGGCCATTGAAAATGCCAAAACAAGCTGCCACGTGTCCTCTGTACTGCCATGTCATGCTAACGTCATTTGCCACTTCAGTTCTTAAGGACCAATCGGCTACGACCGTGTGTTTAGTAGGAGGAGAGAGAAAGAGCCTCCTTGGTCCCTGGTCCTGTACCAATTTCCTTTATATTTCTTTTCCATTGCGAACCGCGATGCTTCCAAGAAAGTACAATCCGTAAGGACTTACAAGGTTCCGATATTCTGATGGCCTCGTCCTTTAATATAGCCTACTTCGATTTTCCGATAAGTCTCCTACTCCGAGGTTCCGATATGACCTTTGCTCCGAGGTTCCAATCAGTCCTTCTATATGCTTAGAATCCGACCTCCGATATAGCCTGCTCTAATGCTTCGATCAATCCTTAGCTTCGAGTTTCCGATATTTGGTCTCCTCATAAGGACTTCAAGCTCCTTACGTCAGCGATCAAGAACTTTTGATTCTGATGGCCATTTCTGGATTTCCATATACCGTTGGAAAGCTTACTCATAACACTTTCTGCTGGAGACAGTCTGATGCAGTCTTTGATCTCATTTGCAACCTAAAAGATGGCTCCAAACCTGAAAGATGATGCCATGAACCTAGATCCCCAATTCACCATAGTCATCATTTTATGGCTTTTCCAATAAGCTTTCTACTGTGGTGATTCTCTACGAGAAGCTTGCAGCTACCATAGGATTCCTCTTGAGCCTGGACTGCTAATCACTGTGGTCATCATTTTATGGCTTTTCAATAAGCCTCCTACTATGATGATTCTCTACCAGAAGCTTGCAACTACGATAGGATTCCTCCTGGACTCCCAATCACCATGCTAATCCGGTTGACATCAATGCCAACACACACACAGCTACTAGCCATCCACAGCGACTAGCCATCCAAACAATTCCAACTGTCCAACAATCTCCCCCTTTGGCATTGATGGCAACACCATAAGCTCCCCTTGAAGATAGGCATGGTATTCTTCGATGCCCCAGTAATCTTCTCCCACTTTGGCATCAATGGCAAAGAATACTTCTTGAATACTCCCTCTAAACCACTGCAACCTACTCTTCCATTGATCCCACATGCTAAGTAGCTGCCAACACCCACCAAAATGGAGTCATTTGGAAGGAGGAGTCACAACTCCTATTTGCTGCCTGAGATATTCAAAGGGTTCTCTTGCCAGTGGCTTAGTAAATATATTTGCAAGTTGGTCTTTAGTGGCTACGTATTCAAGTCTGACAACATTGGCTACAACTTGTTCCCTTAAGAAATGGATCTTGATAGGAATATGCTTGCATGTGTTGTCACTCATTGCTAAATTTGTTTTTAGTTGTACAAAGTGCGAAACAGCAGTGAAGTTTGAAGCCATTTTCCAAGCCACAAAAGCTCTCAAAGCTAAATCAGACCCTCTCCATTAGATAGTGTTCGAAACGAGCTTTCAAATGATATATGGAAGTCTGAAAATAGACTTTTGGATTAGAAGATATGGCCTGTTGAAGTTCAAGGGTTTTGTTGCCTTTGAAATGAAGGAGAAGAGCATATCGGAGGTCCGGGAGCACATTGCAAATCGCAATCGGAGTTTTCAACAGCAGAAGCAGGGGAGGTCAGGGCAAAACTAGCGATCAACGATCGCCGATAGCGGGTCCAGGCATATCAACGATCGGCGGGTCCAATGGACCACTCTTAAGAAGTTGCGGGAGGAATACGCCGATGGTGTTAAAGCGTCGGGAGGGCCGAAAACAATTTAACAAAGTATTTCAGCAAAAAACCAAGTATCGACCGGCCTTTCCTCTCTCTTTGTGGGGCCACGTGGCAGAAACTATTGGAGCCGATAAGGACACAGTGGCGCGGACGTCACCATGATGTGGCAGTATGGAGGACACATGGCATGTTGATTTGGTGTTTTCAGGGTCCTATGGGGCATATCCGGGTGACACGTGTCACCACTCAAGAAGTGACACGTGGCAGTGATGACGTCACCAATCAGCAATTGGCGATCAGCAAAACGAGGCATCATTCCGTAGTGAAACCTCTGATTGTGATCATGCGATAAAAGGGCTCCGATAAGGGGGCTAGCTAATGGACACGGGAAGAGCGAAGAACCAAGAGCTAAGCAGGACAGGCGATCCTGCATATCGGCGATCGCAAGTATCAAAGGGTGCAACCAAATACAACATCATGAAACTGCTAAACGCCGATAACATTAAAACCCCGATTGCGATCCGCTGATAAAGGGGCTCCGATAAGGGGGTTGGCGCGCGATCACATAAAGGGTCGAGGAACCAAGGGCTGAGCGCTAAAGGGCTATCACAATTGGAGGTCGCAAACATGTTGCGGCTCCAATGTAAAAGTCTCGACTGGAAACCCTGATTGTGCTCTGCTGATTTGGGAGCTCCGATATAAAGGCTGAGCCCCAGGTCATAGCCCGCAGTCATATGATGAAGAAATATTGAAAGGGGCTAAACCAAAGGGGTCTAAGGAGCATCGGGACTCGCTGTTTGTAACGTCCTCTTGAATAAAAGTCCTGATACAGCGACGCCCCGATAGCGTGGTATAGTGCTTTAAAGTTGGATGGGTCGGTAGCTAAGACTTTGAATAGAGGTATGGAGTGGTTGAAAATCGATATGGACCGATCTTGTGGAAGCCTCTACAACAAGAAACCCAGGACAACAATCGCCTCATAAATGAATTCGATTGCTTCACTGCACGTCTTCAGAGAGTAAATGGAGGTATGGGACTCAGGAAGACTTAATGGCTCGGCATGGGGCTCCACTCAGATACACAACGAAGGACTGCCAGGACAACCTCCACTTCTACTCTGTAACAGGAAACCACAGTTGATTGCTATCGGCTCCAGAGATTGGGGAGGTCGGGTAGCTAAGGCGAAAGCGACAGGGACCAACTGAGTAGCTAGAGGGATGCATTGTGGCAGAGACGTGGCCTGACCAACGTCCTTCATAGGAACAACGGAGGGATATTTCCTCCACCATGATTAAGTTTTCCTTTTCTCTTCATTATTATGTAATTTCTGCTTATTTTCAAGAAAGGAATCAAATCCTTGGAAATCATTTTGGGCAGCAGAGCTATAGCAGGGCTAGACAGCTAGTCAATCTGACAGCTGGCCCTGGGCTGAGATATTTTGTAAATGTTGATTCAAAGCCCCCCTTTTTCTGTATAAAGGTGGGGGAGAAACACTTAATACAGGTCCTGGAATTCTGCAGCCGCAGTGGTCCAAATTCTTTGGTTCCATTTTGGTTCTATTTGCTTGTTCATGAGGGACTTGTGCTGCAGACTGTTGAATGTAAATGGACTGGTGAATGGGACTCATTTTGAGGATTAATGAAAGTCGTTGGTGATTCCAATCATGGCAATGCGCAATATGTTTTCTGTAACGACCCCTCATTAATATAGAGAGCACAAGAATATTAGCATGCATATGATAGCTACATATGCATGTATCGCATGCACCACACTAGTAACTATATTCTAAATTAACTAAAAATATTAAATATCCTGACACTCCTTCAAATAGAAAAGTCGCATTCACCCTTCAACACACATATTACTTAATGCATCTTGATTAATGAACAATTACCAATGATATTAAGTTAAAGAGTATAAAGTAAAAGGGTTATAAAAGAAATAAATGTAAAAATATTAAGTAAATTCTTAAATAAGGTTATATAATTTTCTATCCCAAGATTTTAATAAAGTATATGAATTAATTATTAAAAGGATAAATTAAACCAAAATAAAGTCCTACGTATGAACTCAGGACATTTTAAAAATTAAACAAATAAAATCTTAATCAAAATAAAAACACACATGTCAATATATCTTTAAAAGAAAGTTAAGACTCACAAAGGTGTCACTGAGAAAGGAAGCAGTGGGCTTGCTGGTGGAGAGAGCGACCACCGCCAAGTAATAGTACATAAGGAGAGGCCGAAGCTGAAGACAGGGAGGGAGGAAAGAGGAGGAAAATTTGTACACAGAGTTTATCATGAGGAACAATTGAGCATTGCTTGTTTTGAGGTTTCTGGGCACGGGGGAACAGTTTGCTTCAATTGAGAAGCTTACTGCACTGAGGATCGAGGTTATGCTTAGTTTGGCTGGGTGGTTTCGGTCTTTTGGTAACAGGAGCGAACTGGAGAAGTTCTTAAACATCTTCATTCGCAACAGACAAAGTAAGTACTTCTCATCGAATCAATCAATTAGTTATAAGAAACTTTGTATAAATTTAGAACAGTTTTTTTTTTAAAGGTTTCATACTCTGTTGAGGATAGATGGCTCTTTAAAACTCCTTTACAATTTTTACAGTTTCAGTCAATCTTTATAGTTTCAGAAATGGTTCTTTAAATTAGTTCAGCGTTTACATTTTCCCCTCTGTAATCTCATTCCATATATGTTTTTCTTTTCTAAAATAGTGTGATGAAGCTGTCGGTTTCTCCCTTGTTCATGATTGTATATTTGTTACCAAGTATCAATAGTCCTTGTGTTAGCTACAAACTTAAGTACTTGCAATATGCACATATTTCCTTGAGCTTTTGGATACAAATGTGCCCATGAGTATATGGCCTGAAACCCTGACTAGTGCTCCACTCTTGCGACTCTTTCATCTCCTCCCTCTTCCATATTTCTACTGGAACATTGTGGCTTAGGATTCTGCATTGCAATCAACCCTACACACCGATTTCCCTCCTCTCTTTCCTCCTCTTCACTTTACTGCAACGTTAATATTAAGCTGCCTGTTGTTGTGTGTCGGCCATGAGAACAAGACATTCCTTCTTGAGATTAACCCAATTTACACCCTGAGATTTTGGATCCATGTATCGGCTTGAGTCTACCTTCATGAAGGCCGAGTGAACCAAGTCCCCTTTTATTATCTCTTTAAAAAACTTCGTGACAATTGGAGTGCAACCAAAAGCCCCTCTTGAAAATCTTCCATGCACTCCTCTATCTAAGGTGTCCTAGGCATTGGTCTACAATCAACCCAGAGGCTGTCTCTAGGAAGCTTTCTATGTCTCCCGAAGCACTTGTGCTATAGGTGCCATTAAAAGTGACAACAACATGCATGACATGATTTTTAGAGATACTGATGGCACTTGTATTATCACACATAATTGGAATAGGATCAGTCAACTCTACTTAAATATCTTTTAATGTTTGCTTCATCGATAGAATTTACGTGCAATAGGTAGCAACAACAATATACTCTGCTTTAGAAGTTGATAAAGAAATGGAGGCTTGTTTCTTGCTGACCCGTGACACTAAGCATTTCCCCAAGAAGAAAGATGCCCTGGAGGTGCTCTTCATGTCATCAAGACTGCTAGCCCAATCAACATCAGTGTAGGCCTTAAACTTAAATTCTTTGCTCTTAGCATACCACAGTCCATATTCTGTTATTCCTTGAAGATATTTGAAAATCCTTTTGACAACAACAACATGACTTTCACGAGGGAAGGCCTGAAATCTGGCCACAAGACCCACAAATTGCATGATGTTTGGCCTCAAAACTGTAAGATACAACAAGCTTCCTATCATGGATCTGTATTCAGTTTGATTTACTAGTGGTGTCTCATCTTCTTTGCACAATTTGCAACCTGTAATCATAGGTGTGCTCACTGGCTTGCAATCTTCCAGCCCGAACTTCTTCAGAGTTTCTTTGAGATATTTGGATTGGGAGATAAACACTCCTTTTGTTGATTGAGAGATTTGCAATCCCAGGAAAAAAGACAACTCTCCGATCATAGACATTTCAAACTCTCTCTGCATACATTTTGCGAATTGATGCCCCAATTGTTCCATGTTGTTACCAAAGATTATGTCATCCACATATACTACTACAATTAGTAGATAGTCGCCTTCAGATTTTATGTATAAATTGTTGTCAACAGTACCTTTCTTAAAGCCTTGTTGCTGAAGGTATCTATCCAGCCTTTCGTACCAAGTTCTAAGAGCCTGTTTGAGTCCATATTGGGCCTTTTTCAGTTTGCATACAAACCCTTCATATGTGGTGAGCATAAATCCTTCTGGCTGCTCAATGTAAACTTATTCTTCTAGATCTCCATTGAGAAATGCAGACTTCACATCCATCTGATATACCTTGATGTTTTTATGACTGGAAAGGGAAAGAAAATTTTTGATAGCTTCCAGTCTTGCTATTGGTGCAAAGGTTTCCTTGAAATCTACCCCTTTTATTTGGGCATACCCTTTGCAGACTAATCGAGCCTTGTTCCTGATTACTTGACCCTGTTCATTCAGCTTATTTTTGAAAACCCATTTGGTTCCAATGACATTTTTCTCTTTAGGTCTTGGAACAAGCTCCCAAGTGTCATTCTTTTCAATTTGGTCAAGTTCTTCATTCATAGCTTTCACCCAGAACTTGTCCTCACTTGCTTGGCTGAGATTCTTGGGTTCAATCTGTGATAGTAGAGTCAGATTTGCACAAGTTGAATTGCCAACAAGTTTCCTCCTAGTCTAAACACCATGTCTTTGATCTCCAAGTATCTGACTCTCAGGATGTTCTTTCTGTACATACCTGGAAGGTGTTTTTGGCCTTGGAGTTGTGCTTGTTTCCTCGCCTTCACTATCTGAATTTATTTCTTCTTGATTTGAGGACCTCATATTTGGATTTACTTGATCATCTGAGTTCATGTTTCGTTTAGAGGACTCAGGTTGTGAAGCGATTTCATCTACTATTACATGAATGCAATCCTCAATATTCTTTGTCCGCTTTTTGTAACACTTATATCCTTTACTTCAAGCAGAGTATTTGAGTAATATTCCCTCGTCAATGCGAGAGTCAAACTTTCCAGGATTTTTATCATTCCTTTTGATAAAACATTTGCTCCCAAACACCTTGAGTTGTTTAACTGATGCAGGTCTTCCCTTCCACAACTCATAGGGAGTTTTATTACTATTAGGCCTGAGTTGAGTTCTGTTTGATAGATACACTGCTGCCTGTGTTGCTTCTCCCTAGAAGATGTGAGACACATTTGCTTCATCCAACATTGCTCTGGCCATTTCTTGGATTGTTCTGTTCTTTCTCTCCACTACTCCATTTTGCTGTGGAGTTCTAGCTACTGAATATTGCCTCCTGATGTTGTGCTCTTCACAAAATTCTTCAAACTCTTTTGAAGTGTATTCTCCTCCTCTGTCTAATCTTAAGCATTTGATCTTTAGATCTTTCTCATTTTCAACTTGAGCTTTAAATTTTTTAAAATGTTTAAATGCTTCTGATTTTTCTCTTAAGAGCACAATCCATGTGGCCCTGGTAAAATCATCAATGAGCAATTTAAAGTACCTTTCTCCTTGTAGGCTTTTTGCTCTGGTTGGGACAAAAATATCTGTTTGAATTAGCTCTAGTGGTCTAGATGAAGAGAACTCTCTTGACTTGAAGTGAGTCCTGGTTTGCGTACCACATGGACATGACTTGCAAATTGAGTTCTCAAGTCTTGATAGTCTCGGAAAACCTCTCACAATTCCAAGTTTGTTGACTCTCATCAAACTGTCAAAATTCATATGGCCAAGTCTCTTGTGCCATAACCGTGCTTCATTTGTCTTGCTTAAATAACAACTTACTCTGGAGTCATCAAACACATATACATTATTGTGAGTTTTGATTTCTTTTCCTACTAGCTTTCCATCCTTCATATTGCGGATCTCACAGTCCTTGGATCGAAAGGTCACATCATAGCCATTATCACACATCTGGCTCACACTAAGCAAGTTGTGCTTGAGACCTTCCACATACAACACATTTTGTGCCTTTGTGTTTTGATCAAGACTGACTATCCCTTTACCCTTAATTCTTGCTGGAGCATTGTTTCCGAAGGTGACATTATTCCCTCTATCCTTTTCTTTTAGCAACATAAATTTACTTTTATCCCTAGTCATATGCTTGGAACAACCACTATCCACATACCATCTGTTTTCTTGATTATGTGCTGATAGAGCAAGTCCACACTGCAAGCTCTTTTCAGTTTTTCGTTTCCAATTCTCCTTATCCTTTTGGATAGCTGACTGTCGAATATTTTGGAACTTAGATAGGTATTCAAACCTGCTTCTGCACTCATTTTCCTTGTGCCCAAAATTATTACATTTGAAACACTCAACATCACTTAATAGGGGAGAGAAGACATTTCGATCTCTGAGGGGAGAGTTTTGAGATCTAAAATTCTGATACTTATTATATCTAGGATTTTCATCTCTTTCAACTTTGATCCTTCTACAATCAACAACCTTATGTGCAAAAATGACACTTATAACAATGACCATAAAATAAATAGGTGTGCCTATTGTTGGAAGTCTTATGAGTTTGTGCATGAAATTACCTCGGTTGTCTGGCTGATTGATTCGTTCTCCATTAATGATCTCCTCTTTGCCCTGTTGCTCTTTTGTCTTCATTGATTCTTTCTTGATGCTTCTTTGCATAGTTTTGCAGTTCTTCAAATCCTGCGGACCTGAAGTTTATCTTCCCCATAGAATATTCCTGTGTCTTTGAGTATCCCATACTTGTTTTGATTCTTGAGGGCCTTTGGCTATTTAGAATTTGATCTAGTTTCCTTGTGCCTTCTGCAAAATTTTCATTTAAACCTTTCTCGGTCTTTATTCCCTCAAGATCCATTCTTAGAGAGACAACCTCTGCCTCAAGACTTTGATAGTTCTCTTCCCATTCATGGATCAAATCTTGAAGAACCTCTTCCTTTCGTTTAGCTTCTTCTAGTTTAACTTTCAAGGACAAAATTTCATCTTTGCATGTTTTTGAGATTGTTTCCTTCCTTATCTTGAGCAACTCCTGTTTTAATTGCTTGTTCTCTTCTTCTAGTTTCTCACATGTTCCTTGTTTTTCTTCTAGTAGAAGGACTAAACTATCTTTGCTTTTAATAGCTTCTTCAAGTTTTTCTTTTTGATAAACAAAATCCTCATTATCAGAGTTATACATACCTTCTTCAACACACTGTAGCTGTTCCTTCAGCTGCTTATTCTTTTTCCTTTCTTTCTTTAACTCATTAAGAGCACTGATGAGTTCCTCTTCAAGTTTCAGTACTCCTTCTTCTTCCTCTTCAGAGTCAATAATACTTTGTTTCTTAGAGTCTGTTCCCAAAGCCGTAAGTAAATACTTATCTGAATCATCCTCCGAAGAGTTTTAGTTGTCTAACTCTGGTGCTGAGCTATCCTCTTTGGAGTAGAATCCATTTTTCTTATAGAACTTTTTCTTCTGATGTTTATGAGATTTGTTTCCAAGTTTCTGATCATCTTCCTTTTTAGCCCTTTCTTTGTAAGGGCATTTGGACGAAAAATGTCTGACTCTTCCACAGTCAAAACATTTAAAGGGAAAATTCCCTTTATATTTTCTTGAGCCATGGTTCAATTTCCTGGCCAATTGAGCCAACTCCTGATCAAATTCACAGTTGCAGCAGTCTTAATGATTTTTGTGCTTCTTGGCTTTTTTGGATACTTTGAACGCTGCTTCCTTAGGTTCAGACTTCTTTCTTCCTACTCTCATCTCATAGGTTGTGAAAGTACCAAGAAACTGGTCATCTTGAGATCCTTTAAATTAGCCATTTATTAAATAGCTGAGACTTTGGCATTAAATCTCATGGGCAGAGATCTTAAGATTTTCTGAAAAATCATCTCTTCCTTGACTTCTTCACCAAGTCCTCTAATCATATTGGTTACTTCATCAACTCTGAGGAAGTATTCTACTATGCTTTCATCTTCACTCATTCTTAAGCTCTCAAACCTCATTCTGAAGGTTTGAAGTTTCGCCTGCTTGACTTTGTCATCTCCTTCATGACTCTGATTAAGCTTTACCCACACATCCTTAGCAGACTTACAGTGCATAACCTTTACAAGTTCTGATTGACTAAGACCAAAGAGAATGACATTCTTGGCTTTAGCATTATTTCCATATAATTTTTTACCATTTGCATTAGTGGGAGGAATATCAAGGACATTGTAGTCTACTAGCACTGAAGTCCAAACATCTACTCCCAGGGACATAAGATACGCTTCCATCCTTACTTTCCAAAAGGCATAGTTTGTCCCATCAAATACTAGTATTCTGCTTGAGTAAGCCTCTTGACTCTCTTGCCTAGACATAATTCCTTATAGATCTACCTTCCAGTGGTTAGACTGTTCTTGAAGGAACTTGGCTCTGATACCAATTGTTGGAATAAGGAATTACTGAGAGGGAGTGTTGAGAAATCTAGGGCAGTCAAAGTTAACAATTTCTCTGCTTGATAATTGCTTGTGATACACTTTTACTTCTTAGCTTATAATATTTTCTTCATTATGTTATTATTATGTTCTCTTCATCAAGACAATTACCAATATGCACTATAAAAGACAAGTGACACAATATATATGGTTCTCAGCTAGGGCCAAAACCTCTCACCTCTTGAGAGGAAAACCCGATCAAAATTCGTCTTCTAGATCTTCAATTGATAAGTATCAAGACCATGACATAGACCCTTGACTCTAGTATCCTCCCAAGAACCTTGTCACTAACCTTGATGCTTTTCCTCTTCCCTTCGCCTTTCATCTTGATCTTGAATTGCTCTCCTCGGCTCCTTCTAGAGAAACTTAGCCTCTATCTTTCACACTGCCTTTTCTTGACTTCCTCTAGAGAATGTCAGTCTCTAGGTCTTCAATGGTCTCCTCTAGAGAAACTCGGTCTCTAGATTTCTATCTTGACCTCCCAGAAGAATCCTTCCCTTTGCTGCCCTAGAAGAAACTCTTCTTCACATTGCCCCAAAAGAAACTCCTCCGCTGCCCTATATTCGCACTGCCCATAAGAATCGTTATTGTCGCACTTCTAGAAAAAACCTTATCTTTGCATTTGTAATAACCAAAACTGGAAAACAGGAACCGTAAAAATTTTGATTTTGTACTTACTTGAACTGCTATCTGATCTGGTGAAGTTGATGACGCTGCTACTGCTCTACTCCAGTTATCGGGAGACCAATTCCACCCAGCCAGACTGAGCAGACACTGGCTGCTCAATCTAGTAAGCTTCTCACAGAAGCTCACTGTCCCCCGTGCCCAGAACCTCAGACTGATTAAAGCTCTTCCAATGGCCGACCTTCTTCACTGCTGAACTCCTCCTCTTGGTTTTTAACTCAGTCGTTCGACCCCCTTCTCAGTTCAGTTCTCCGGTTTTTAACTGCCGGCTTGGCGGTGGCCACCCTCCTACCTGCAACCACCGCCTTCCCTCCTCCCGACACGCCTTGCATGCATTCGAGATCATCAGATATTTGTAATCCCTCACGCTTTATCAACCTGTTATATTGTTTATATTTAACATAAAGTTTAACTTTATATTTATTATACAGTTTGTTTTATATTTATATTTAATATAGAGTTTGATTTTATATTTATTTATTATAGAGTTCTATTTATATTTAATTTAATATAAAGTTTTAGAACTTTATATTATTTAATGATTGATACTAATATTAAATCTTTATTCTATTGTATAAATATATGGGTCGTTACATACACTCCCCCTTCAGAAAACTTCGTCCCAAAGTTAGAGTTTTTTTTTTTTTTTTTTATTACTTATGATAGTAGTTAGTACCCCTTTCTTAGATTTAAAATTTTTATTTTAATATCAAGAGACTATAAAATTTAGAGTTTTAGGTTTATGATTTTAATGGATAAATCTCACCCTATCCAAGTTCCCAAGCTATTCTAAAATTCATCCTATCCTTCCTAATCTCTTCCGCTCCCATCCTATCCGTCCTCTACTGGAGTGTGCCATGGCGTCAGTTTCACCGACCTAACCATTCATAAACTCTAAGGTGACAGCATCGGTTATACTGACCTGATTCCCAATAGGCATCCGACAGTCATCATCACACGTCTAGGGGAGCATGATTCGCACAGTCCTCCCATGACTCCAAGGTTCGGAGGATAAACGGTGGGCAACACCTCCACCCCTCCTAGTAGAATTAGGGCTATCATAGAATCACTTTGAGCTTTAATTGTGTTGAGGTTCTGTCATCACGTGGTCATCCCGGTAACTGTCTATTACCTGCAATCATACACTTATCTATGCATTCGAAAAATGTGCATCAGCATATTCAAAATAACTCACGTATTATTCACTTATGAATTCATCTATGATACTACAGTACAACATATTTTGCCCTATTCCATGCATGTCTTTTGACTTTCATCTAGAATGTATTCACTTCCTGATTTCTATCCCATTGATCATATTGACATGTATAATAAATCAGATTTATAATATCTTAATTTTTATCAGAAGTAAAATCATTCAACTGTTTTAACTTTACTTTGACAACTATAATTTAGTAAAATGAACCACATATATCGTTTTGGTATCCACGTACCAGCAGAAGTTAAACATATATTATGTCACAAAATTTCACGTTTATCTATAATCATTCAAAATGTTTCTGAGTCTTTGATTGCAGTGAAGTAAATATATACTAAACATAGTTTAAAGTTCTTCAAAATTGACATAGATTAGGGTATCTCTGACATATGTCCTCTGTATTTTCCCAAGTTGCTGATTCAGGACTATACTTATCCCATTGGACCTTAACTTGGTCCACCAGGTGGTTCCTCAGCTGTCGAACTCTACGTTCCAGTATACGTAACGGTTCGACCGTTACGACTCCCTCGTCCGATACCTGCAATTCCTTCCATTGAAGGTTATGAGATAGATCAACTATATAATGCCTTAACACAGAAACATGAAATACATTATGAATTCTATGCAGGTGAGGTGGCAGGGCAAGACGATAGGCAACAGGTCCAACTCTTTCCACGACTTTAAATGGTCCAATAAATCGGGGTGACAACTTTGCCCCTTTTCCGAATCGGATAATACTTTTATTTGGTTTGATGCGGATGAAAACCTGATCCCCTACTTCATACCTCCTATCAGTTCTGTGAGTATCAGCATAACTCTTTTGCCTATCCTGTGCTTCCTTTAATCGTTGTCTAATTTGTCTTACCTGTGCTTCCATTTCATGGATTAATTCGGGTCCTATTATCACTCGATCTTCTAACCTGTCCCAACTTAACGGTGTTCTGCAAGGTCTGCCGTATAAAGCTTCAAATGGAGGCATTCCAATTGAACTGTGGTAACTGTTGTTGTATGCGAATTCAACCAAAGGTAAGTACTTTTCCCAGTGTGATTGCTGATCCATCACATACATTCGCAACATGTCTTCAAGTACTTGATTTACTCTTTCAGTTTGCCCATCAGTCTCAGGATGGTAAGCAGTGCTTAAATTTAGTTGAGTACCTAAGGCTGTTTGCATGCAAGTCTAGAATCTAGAAGTGAATCGCGAATCTCTATCGGATATAATCTTTTTAGGTACTCCATGAAAGCTGATAATTTCATTTATGAATACTCGAGCTACGTCAGCAACATCGTAAGTATCTCTTACGGGAATGAAATGGGTGCTTTTTGTTAATTTATCCACCACTACCAAAATTGCATTGTGTCTTTGAGAAGTAAGAGGTAGTCCAGTGATAAAATCCATAGAAATGGTCTCCCATTTAGACATAGGAATGTCATGGGGTTGTAAGAGGCCTGCTGGGTGACAATGATCTGCCTTTACTTGCTGACATTCCAAACATTTTGCAACAAATTGAGTGATATCGCGCTTCATACCTGACCAAAAGAAGAGTTTCTTGGTATCCGCATACATTTTCCCTACTCCAGGATGAACACAATATACTGCTCTGTGGGCTTCCCCAAGAATGGTATCTCGAAGATCTTTATCATCAGGAATATACATTCTTCCATGGAATCGTAAGATTCCATCGTTTTCTAGTTCATATCCCTCAAATTTAGATTCTTTTGCCCTTTTATCCTCAAGTGTTGCTCTCACCTTTAAATACCAGCTGTCTTTTATAAGATGATCTAGTACTCATTGTCTTAAGTCTACTCTAATGGGTATGAGAGAAAATATCCGAGGTCTCCTGCTTAAAGCATCTGCTACTACATTTTCTTTTCTCTTAATGTATGATATTCCGAAGTCATATTCACTTAGGAATTCACTCTATCGCCTTTGCCTGGCATTTAAGTCTCTTTGGGTGAACAAATATTGTAGACTTTGATGGTCGCTTTTAAGTGTAAAACTTTGTCCCACTAGATAGTGTCTCCAAATCTTTAAAGCGAGCACTACAGCGGCTAATTCTAAATCGTGAGTAGCATAGAGTTCTTCATGAGGTTTTAATTTTTTGGAAGCATATGCTATTACTCCTCTATCCTGCATCAACACTACACCCAGTCCCTGTTTGGATGTATCAGTACATGCCGTAAAATCTTTGTCCATGTCAGGGACTCTTAGGATTGGTGTACTGGTGAGTAGTCTTTTGAGTTCAGAGAAGGCTTTATTACATTCCTCGGTCCATTCATACTTAACACCTTTACCCTGAAGGGTTGTAATTGGATTTGCGATTTTGGAGAATCCCTCCACAAATCTTCGGTAATAACCGGCTAAACCCATAAAGCTTCGTATCTCACTTGCATTTTTCGGTATTGGCCAATCCATGATTGCTTTTACCTTCTCAGGATCTACTGAAATCCCTTCACCTGATATGATGTGACCTAAATAATGAATCCTTTCCTGAAAGAATGAACACTTGGATAGTTTTCCATACAACTGACGTTCCCTAAGGCAAGACAATACTATCCGCAAATGATCTTCATGCTCTTTCTTATTCTTGGAATAGATGAGAATATCATCTAGAAAGACTTGCACAAATTGATCAAGATATTTACGGAAAACACTGTTCATAAGATTCATGAATACAGTTGGCGCATTTGTTAACCCAAATGGTACCACAGTAAATTCATAATGTCCAAAACGTGTCCGGAATGCAGTCTTGGAAATATCATTTTCAGAAATCCTTAGCTGATGATAGCCTGATCGAAGATCAATTTTTGAAAAGACAGCAGCTCCTTTCATTTGATCGAAAAGATCGTCGATTCGAGGCATAGGGTATTGATTCTTTACTGTAGCTCGATTCAAGTCTCGATAATCTATGCATAATCTTAAAGATCCATCTTTCTTCTTCACAAAAATTACAGGAGCGCCCCAAGGTGATGTACTGGGCCGAATATGCCCTATATCCAGTAGTTCCTTCAATTGAATTTGCAGTTCCTGAAGTTCTGGAGCTGTCATTCTATAAGGTGTTTTAGAGATTGGTTGGGTACCTGGTTTTAATTCAATAGTGAGATCTAGCTCTCGTACCGGAGGTAATCCTGGTAACTCTTTTGGAAATACATCCGGGAATTCGGCTAACACCGGATATTGTCCTAAGGATGGTCCTTTTCCTTCGCTTACCTCTTGAATTACATAAGCCTGACAACCTTTCCTTAAACAACGCTTCATTTTCATCGCTGAAATGTAGCGCAAAGATACTTTCCTCTTGATTCCTTGAATTTGAATTACTTCTCCATCATCATTCATGCCTAGAATTCTTTTCCCATAACAGTCTACCCAAGCTTGGTGAGCTTCCAGCCAATCCATACCTATGATAAGATCATATGTTCCTAAGGCTGTGACATAAACTTTTAGTTTAGTCGTACAGACCCCTAGATCGATTTTGCATTGATCCACACTCAAGCCCATGGTTTGGAGTTCTCCTGAGGCCATTTCCACTTGATGGAAATCATTTTGTCTACGCGCTGCCAGCCCACATTTGTTTAATGCATATGACGAAATGAAACTATCTGTGGCACCAGTATCAAATAAGATTTTGAGTTTTATACCATTGATAGTACCTGAAGATTCCACTACAGTGGATTGATGTGCTGCTTGGTCGTGGTCGACTACTGCATGAATTCTATGATTACCTCGACTGTTTGATATCGGTTCCTTTCCAGTCCTATGCAATATATTCAACGAAGCTTCTGGGCAGTCACGTTGAAAATGCGGTCCCCCACATCCCCAACAATTAAGCTGCGCTGATCCTCTTGAGTCAGGGCGTGAATTCCTAGAGAACGAGCTTCGTCCTCTCGTGTTGATTCCCCTTGAATTTCTTCCTCCACTAGCGGTCCCTCGAGATGCCCATGGACTGGTGTTTGATGATTCCGCGGCTATAGTGTTTACTGCCATGGGAGCTCTTGTCCCTATATTTCTTGGGGTAAACCTGTTACCGTAAGGTGGCCTCGAGCTACCTCCTCTGAAGAAGTTCCGGGGAGTCTTTCCTGGAAATCCTGATTGTAAAGGCCCTACTGGCCCCATATCGTTTTTGATTCCTAGGTGCTCTTCTGCATAACGACCACATTCAACCGCCTCAGCTACTGATGACGGTTTCCACATGCTTACCAAGGCTCTGATGCGAGGGTTTAACCCAAATATGAAGCGTTCAGCTTGACGTTCATCAGAGTCTAAGTAGTGAATGTATTTTACAAGCTCCATAAACCTTATCTCGTACTCTTCCACTGTTTTATTTCCTTGAATTAATGTATGAAAGGCTCTGGCTTACTGTTGTTGAAAGTATGGAGGTAAATACTTTGCGCGGAACCTTTCCTCAAATAGTTCCCAAGGGACATTATCCGATGTAAGGTGCAGCTGCTTTTCCAGATTTCCCCACCAAATCAAGGCACTTTCCTTTAGTTGAAACACGGCAATTTTTGTTTTTGCCGAAGAAGAATATTCTCTTAACCTAAAGCATCTGCTCATTCCTTCTAACCATGCTTCAGCGCGTTCACCTGCTTGACCCCCTGAGAATTCTGGGAGTCTAATTTTCTGAAGCTCCCTAGAAATGTCTTCTTTCGATCTTCTGGGCTCAAAATTATTTGGTCCCACTGAACTGGTGGCTACATGCTGAAATTCCTCTTTGGTTTTAGCCTTAGTTGATTCTTTTAATGTCTCTAATAAGGCTTCCAAAGAGTTCATTATCACAGTCAACTTCGGCGCTGGGGCGATTGATGTTGATAATGGTCTTGGTGGTGACGGTGGTGATGAGGATGATGATGGCGATGGTGGCGGCATTAATGGTGGTGTTGCTGCCTGATCACGTCGTCGTCGCTCATACGTCCTTACCATTGTAATGGTTCCTGAACACATAATAAAATTCTATAAAAATTTTGAGGTAGACAACCGAATTTAACGCATAATTTTCTTTTGCGACTTCACATTCATAAACGGGTATAGTTTTGCTATTTTTATCCGCTAGGCGGATCTTACTGGTACCGAGGTCAAGGAGGGTGGTCTCGCGACCTCCTTGGCCTAATGCAGGGTATTCTATCCTAATATGAAATAATGCAGAAGTGTATGGTTTATTAATGCCTAGGGTAGATCATCCAAAATTAATTACTAAGTAACATTCACAAAATTAAATATTTTAAATATTAAATATCTCGTTATAATGAACATCGTCAACACACCTATCACGCCTCAAACTATTACCTCTACAGACGGACACACATAGTTATAATGTTGAATATGTTATGTTGATGTATACTATCAGAATATCAATCATAACTTATAACATATTCATTGAAATTTTTTTTTTTTTTTTTATATAAGAATTTTAAATTATTTTCATAAAAGAAATTTAAATTATTTTGCTAAAAGAAATTTAAATTATTTAAGAAGAAAAAAAAACTCACCCTTAAAACTACTAACTTAGAAATTATCATAAAGACCTATCAAGTACCAATTAATTTTAACATTCAAGCCTTTTATCTCAATGGACCTTCCAACTTACTATGGAAAATTTAATTTTAGAAGTACATTGTAAGTGGCAGCCTACAAGGCAAAAAGGGACAATTATAAATTATTTGGTGGAGGGTTATAATAAATGGTGGATATAACCAACGTATGGGAAAATATATTATGGTTATACCAAATAACATTTTAAACATAGCACAAAACTATATGGTATTTTTAAACGTATATGGTATATTAATCATATACGGCATACTAAACATATCACAAAATTTATATAGTTGTAATCAACGCACGGATGGGAGGTAATATATGGTGTGTTTTAAACCAAAAAAAAAAAAACATTTGATATAACGCATATGGTGGAACGAAACTATATAACATATATCGAAGTATGCCCACGGTTACGGGTTAATATATAACAGTTTTACAATTAAATGGCCACCGTATATAACCATGGAAACGGCGCACCATATATGGGTTCCGCACCGCAGTGTATATATCCCACCGATTACGCATATATATATCCGTGTGCTGTCATGTCTCATTGGTGGTGAGTTGCATTGACATGAGGGCAGCTCGAGGTTAAACCCCCATAGCTCCGAGGTTTGCCACGCTGTTACAACGACATATCTATGTGTTGTATATCCGCCGAAACATTACCCACATGGTATAACATATATGTAACCACCAAACCCTGGAGCGTCGGCGTACATACAGCCGTTAGCCTCTGTAACTAATGAATGGGTGCGGGGTGCGGGTAGGCGGCCACGTATGTGGACCCTTCAAAATAATAAAAAAAACGCAGATCCAGAATCGATAATGCAAATAGCTTATGGTGTGTATTAATAACCATTCTATTGGGTTATTTTGGAACACATCTGTTTATTTATCAGTTCAAACCGCTTGACAGGTGGAGGCATAGCGCCACGGGTCCATGCATCGGGAGACACCGGAGAGCAGGCCACCGCTTAGTCGATACAATGACTAGGTTTCTTTTATCAAGAATACGACCACACTTCTCTCCAGTCTTCTCTAAAAGAGGCAGCGTGTTGGCAGCAGCAGTCGACTATCAACATTTTGTGACCAGACGCTTGACTCAATGATAAATGATGAGAGTAATTTCGATTTTCAGCAAGTATTGTAAAGCTAATAAGACTGGAGGATTCAATGATGTGGCTACTGCCGAGGCGGTTCTGATTCTGTACCGAGTTTCTATGTCATTCTTTAATTTATACACAGAACCCTACAATCTAATTTCCCCCAAGGATTTTGCACTTGAACCGAACACTACACGCACGACCTGGCCTGCTGACAAATTCCGTTTCGACAATGGCCGTCAATTGATACAGGGTTTTTAAATACTGTCCAGGCTCGGTTGCCTTGTCAGCTATCTCTTTAACGAGATCCGGATACGAATAAGGGCATTTTGGATTTATCCAAGGTTTACATTTTCTTTTAAAATTGGGGCCGAATTCACAGTATTTGGTTGGCAACTGCAGACTGCACAGTACAACACTTGCACTGGTCGTGGTTTCTCCGTAATTTCTTCTTCTACTCTGACTAACATAACCCTTCTTTGCCGAATTTGAACTTCCAAAGACAAGGAAGAGGTTTTAATAATAGCAGGTAAGCCAGGGATCTGAGGCGCAATGGTAGCGCATCTGACTCCAGATCAGAGGGTTGCGGTTCAATACTCAGTTCTGCCTCTGTGATATGACCGAAATGAAGGTAAATTAACAGCAGAAGCTGAGAGACAATTAAAACATGGGGATAACCTTACGTACACAGAGTCAAGGAAAAATAATTTCTTGCCTCTGGCGACATTCCAACAGAAAATTTAACAGATAAAATTCAGCAGAGAGTTACATAATGCGTTTGAACAAACGCTCTGATACCATGTGTAATAACCAAAACTGGAAAACAGGAACCGTAAAAATTTTGATTTTGTACTTACCTGAACTGCTATCTGATCTGGTGAAGTTGATGATGCTGCTACTGCTCTGCTCCAATTATCGGGAGACCAATTCCACCCAGCCAGACTGAGCAGAGACTGGCTGCTCAATCCAGTAAGCTTCTCACAGAAGCTCACTGTCCCCCGTGCCCAGAACCTCAGACTGATTAAAGCTCTTCCAATGGCAGACCTTCTTCACTGCTGAACTCCTCCTCCTGGTTTTTAACTCAGTCGTTCGACCCCCTTCTCGGTTCAGTTCTCCGGTTTTTAACTGCCGGCTTGGCGGTGGCCGCCCTCCTACCTGCAGCCACCGCCTTCCCTCCTCCCGACACGCCTTGCATGCATTCGAGACCATCAGATATTTGTAATCCCTCACGCTTTATCAACCTGTTATATTGTTTATATTTAATATAAAGTTTAACTTTATATTTATTATACAGTTTGTTTTATATTTATATTTAATACAGAGTTTGATTTTATATTTATTTATTATAGAGTTCTATTTGTATTTAATTTAATATAAAGTTTTAGAACTTTATATTATTTAATGATTGATACTAATATTAAATCTTTATTCTATTGTATAAATAGATGGGTCGTTACAGCATTTCCAGAAGAAACCCTTCCTTCGTACTTCCTAGAAGAAACTCTTTCATATTTCCCAGAAGAAATTCTCCTTTGCTATACCCAGAAGAAACCTTTCTTATCCTTCCTTTGCACTTCTCTTTGTAGCTCCTTCTTCGCACTTCTCTTTTACCGAAAGCTTGTCGAGTTACTTGCTTCTAATGGAGGCCAATTGTAACTATTTATACACCTCCACACATGTCCTTTAGGCCAACATGATTGTTGGAGGTTGGGCCGACTTCTTCTAGCATGTTCCTTCATCGTTGTAGGCCGACTTGAAGAGGATAGGTGACAAGCTCTTGGAGGATACTTTATATAGACAAGATTGACCTTTTACAAAGTGTAACATGACTTCATTACATGACAATGACTCTAACATTTTATGACTAGATGACAAATACATCCTAAAGACTCTCAATGGGAGCCTTGACTCAAAAACAAAATCCCTTGCTCATGAAACCCATGAAGTAAGTCAATATAATAATTTTATTTTTCTTCTTTACATCTCATTACATAAAATCATAATTACATGTCATTATGAAGATTGTACCTAGTTACACTTTTCAACACTCTCTCTTAACTAGAGAGGTATTCATAATGGTACTTGGACTTTTTCAATCTGAAGAATCTCTCATAAGAAGAATTCAGATTTGTAACTCATTTGTATAGCATCATATCAACCAACATTGTTACATAACAAGGCCTTGACTAACAACTCCATCTCTCCACAAGATCTGAGCTCAATGCTGGTCAGACCAATATTTATAGACACACTCATCATTGTCTCTCTTGGAACATACCCCACCTGGGTTCTCTGAAGGTATCCTCCATGAGGACTACTCTTATCTTGGACTCCTGAATCCTCAAAGAATATCGGTCCTCCACGATTACGCTTTCATGGGATGCCCTATCTCATCCCCAAAGAGTATCAGATGCTAAATGATTACACAATCCTCCATTTTGTCTTCCCAGGTGAAGACCAGAATGACATGTCTATCTCTCCATTTCAAACCGGGAGGACATATTCCATTAAAGGAATGTATTCATTCCTATCACAAAGGAATGTACCTAAGCTCCCTACTTAGGAATTTTCCAAGTTTCTTCCAAGTAAGAAACTTCTTTTTAGGCACCCTCTTAACCAGGGACCTATCACAACTCCTCATGTGGAGATCCTGAAACAACCAGCTACATGAAGAGCTCCTTTCTTCGATGTCATGGATTTCTTCTTCATTAAGGAGTCTTCATCTTGGGAATTTCTACATAGGGCACAAATCATCCATCACTTTAATCCATGAGTTAGTCATGTCCTTAACTCATCAGAAAGTGATCCATCAAATTTTCCATCTGACTTTGCTTCATGTCATCCTACTTTCATGTCATATTTTTTGAATGGACATTACATCCTTTTATATTTTCTGCTTGGAAGTCATCCATAGATTTCCCTTTGGCAGTCCTACATAAGCCCATCCAGATATTAGTTAAAAAATAAATGAACACTTTAAATCAAAATTACCTTTTTGATGATCTTTCACCATGACATCTTCTTGTAGGTATTAGCATCCTGCATGCAGATTGACACATCTCCCACTGATATCCATTGTCAAGGGTCTCTATCTTTTTCTGACTTCTGTCAGAGTCTTCATATCCTTCTGGGAGATCTTCTAGTCAAATCTTCTTGGACTTCGGATGTTGAATGCCTGCTACCTTTGTTGCATATTATCACTACCTCTTCCTATTTTTTCTTACACACTTTATTCCCAGGAGTTTCCAATCAAAGTTCCTTAATTGTAGTCATCTTCCTTATGATTCATATGAGAACATATTATGTTGATTTTATCTAGTGCGATTTATGCTTTTCTGCAATTTTTCGGAGGAGGAGATCCCTTCTCTTGATCATATTTTCCAAGATGAAAATAGTGATCCAAATTATCTGCAACCATCTGACATGACTTTCATAATATCCTATGTAAGCATGCATACCTCATCTTTCCTTTTGGTCATTCAGACTTCCTGTATCAGCTTGATTTGAACGAAGGAACTTCATCCTTTAGCCCTTCTTTCTTGATATGTCATCATACCATCATTCCTTGAATCCCATGAGCTGGAATTCCTGAAGAAACATTTGGTTGTTTTCTAGATCGGTGAATCCTTTGATGAGGATTCTATCAGAGAAACTCAAGGATGTTTCATATCCTCACCCGACAAATGTTTTCTTTATTGACTATGATGATCCCAGTCGATGATGACCTTTGTTTCTTTCTATAAGTATCAATGAGGTTTTTCCAAGAGCTCCTATTCTTTGTAATCAGTAGAATTTGTACTAGACATATTTTCTGCTTCCCATGTCACGAGCTCTTACTTCTAATGCTTCTATCATGGTGCTATTTCTAATCTGATGCATTCTATTTTATTTACATTGCATCCTATCTATAACTTACAAGTGAAAAGTACCTTCTAGTGAAGAGGATCATCTCAGTCATTGTAGAGATCTTTTCGCTTCTTCCTTCTTAAGCTTCTTTGTCTCAGGTTCTTTCACTTCCTTAGTAGAATAGTTTCCTTCCCTGTCCCTCTTACATTTGGGACAATCTTTTCTATAATGCCCAAGATTTTGACAACCATAGCATCTTTCCTTAGCCATGTTCTTCTTTTTCTTTGGAGTACCAAAATTTCCAAAGTTTCCTTTTTGTCTTGTCACTAATTGTTCCCTTCTATCTAATCTTTTGTCACTTTCTTTCTTCATCCTGTCTTCTTCTACCTTGCCGAGAGGCCATAATTTGATGAATGGGATAACTTCCTCTTCATTAGTAGATATGAGGTTACCTTGTAATGTCCCCTAATAATACTAAAAATAATAAATAATATAGTATAATATTAAATATAAGAAAATAATTGATAAACATTAAAGAAAATATAATAATAGTAAATAAGTAATAAATAATGAAGAAAATATAATAATAATAAATAAAATAGTAAATAACAATACTAGAGTTCTAAATAAATATAAATAAAAATAAACTATAAAAAAATAGTAAAAATAAGTAAAGTTAACAAAAAGTAAAATAAATGAGAAAGAGTTAAATTAAGAAAACTATAAAAATAGTAAAAATAAGTAAAGTTATCAAAAAGTAAAAAGGAATAAAATAAGAAAGAAATATATTAAGAGAATTACTAAATTAAGTTAAACTTAAAATAAAGAAATAAAAGTTGCATGTTGACACATAGAATGTGTGCATGCGGTTCTCCTTCCAATGTTTGCTCTATTTAATAGATGATGAGGAAGATGAGAGATCATTCCATGATTCTATCATCCATTCTCTTGGGAGAAAAGTGTTGTGAGACAAAGGATTCCCTGGCAGTAGTACGTTGATTGAGGGCTCGGGGGTGGCCAGTTATAGAAAGATTTTGTGCAACTGAGCCTATTGTTGGGTGGAGAGTCGTCCCCAAAACTTTGTTGCGGTTAACAGGACTCAAATAGCGTTTAACTCTGAAATCACAAGTAAGGAATATCCTCGCCATAGGTAAGTTGTCTCTGCCCATATTTCCGAAATTCTACGTTAAATAGTTAATTAATTGTAAATTGCATAATTGATGTAATTATTTGTATATTTTAAAATCGGGGTTGTTACATACCTTATTCATCAGTTAGTGCATTTAGAATAACGAAGATCATTTCTTTCTCAGATACCATCTCTCGCAAATTGTGCAATTGCCCTTTTATTTGGGATGAATTTGAAATACATGATGATATCCCTTCATCCTTTGACACCTTCAAATTGTATAGATCAGATCTAAGTGATATGGTCTTTCCTATCGTTCTTTCAGAGAAAAGTTCTACCAGCTTATCATAAATTTCTTTAGATGTCTCCAGCTCGGCTACATAGGAAAGGAGAGGACCTTTGATGGATTCCTTGAGAATATTTTGAGCCTTTAGATCCCTTTCCATGTACTCAGATAATGCTTGTTCTTCGGATGGCTTGAAGACTTTTCCATGAACATGATCAATGACTTCATTTACTTCGAGGACTATGTCTATTCTTATTTTCCATTCAAGGAAGTTTGATATCCCAACCAACTTTTGGTTCTCCTTGAAACATGAAGTCATTTTTACTAGATTGGATTATAATAAAAAGGTACTTGTGAAGATCGAATCTTCAACTTGATGACGAACTTGTTGCTTCTTACTATGAATCTTCAAGTAGATTCTTACTTCGGTGAGGGAAGATTGCCTCCTTTGAGATCTTTGCTTCAATAGAGAGAAGATTTCCTTTCGAGCTTCCACTTCCTTGGTGATGTATGATTTCTGGAGTGCTTCTAGGGTTTCGGTCTTTCTTCCTGCTTCCTTCTTGAAGATTTTTTCAAGACTTGGAGTATTTTTTGATCTAGGGGTTCAGTTTGATGAAGATCTAGATCTCTTGCTTGGTGTTCTTTGACTTGATTTGATCCTTCTTTGAAGTTTGATTCTCGTGTGTCTACTTGCTTTGACTGCCCCTTCTTGTCTTCAACACCTAAGCTCTGATACCATGTTGAGATATCTAGGGCAGTCGAAGTTAACGATTTCTTTGCTTGATAATTGCTTGTGATACAATTTTACTTCTTAACTTATAATCTTTTCTTTGTTATGTTATTATTATGTTCTCTTCATCAAGACAATTACCAATATCCACAATAAAAGACAAGTGACACAGTATGTAGGCTTCTCAGCTAGGGCCAAAACCTCTCACCTCTTGAGAGGAAAACCCGATCAAAATTCTTCTTCTAAATATTCAATTGATAAGTACCAAGACCATGACATAGACCCTTGACTCTAGTACTCTCCCAAGAACCTTGTCACTAACCTTGATGCTCTACCTCTTCCCTTCCCCACCTTTTTTATTGATCTTGAACTGCTGTCCTCGACTCCTAGAGAAACTCGGTCTCTGTCCTTCACACTACCTTTTCTTGACTTCTTCTCGAGAATCTCGGTCTCTAGGTCTTCAATGGTCTCCTCTAGAGAAACTTGTTCTCTAGATTTCTATCTCGGCCTCCTAGAATAATCCTTCCCTTTGCTGTCCCCGAAGAAACTCTTCTTTGCATTACCCCATAAGAAACTCCTTCACTGCCCTATCTTCGCACTGTCCAGAGGAATCCTTATCTTCACACTTATAGAAGAAACCTTATCTTTGCATTTCCAGAAGAAACCCTTCCTTCTTACTTCCCAGAAGAAACTCCTTCATATTGCCCAAAAGAAAGTCTCCTTCGCTATACCCAGAAGAAACCTTTCTTGTCCTTCCTTTGCACTTCTCTTTGCAGCTCATTTCTTCTTCTTCACCCTTTCTTCACACTTCTCTTTTACCAAAAGCTTGTTGAGTTACTTGCTTCTAATGGAGGCCGAGTGTGATTATTTATACATCTCCACACGTCCTTTAGGCCTACATGATTGTTGGAGGTTAGGTCGACTTCTTCTAGCATGTTCCTTTATCGTTGTAGGCCGACTTGAAGAGGATAGGTGACAAGTTCTTGGAGGATACTTTACATAAACAAGATTGACCTTTTACAAAGTGTAACATGACTTCATTACATGACAATGACTCTAACATTCTATGACTAGACGACAAATACATCCGAAAGACTCTCAATGGGAATCTTGACTTAAAAACAAAATCCCTTGCTCATGAAACCCATAAAGCAAGTCAATGTAATAATTTTATTTTTCTTCTTTACTTGTCATTACATAAAATCATAATTACATGTCATTATGAAGACTGAACCTATTTAGACTTTTCAACGGAGGGGGGGGGTGAATCAATAATAGTGATATTCTTAAAACTTTTTACTGAGTATGCTTTTAGTTCTTTCCTCTATTGTCTGTTTCTTATGAGAGCATTCATTCGTAAAGAAAGTGAGCAACAAGCTTAAGCATTCATATGTTCATACAATCTATTATATGAGTAGTACACACATATTGACACCGGTGTTTTCACGTGGAAACCCAAAGGGAAAAACCACCAATTTGTTTTTGTTTATGATGTAAATTAAACACCTACTTAATTACATCAGTTTGTTTGTGAGCACCCACTCACAGGAGGCACCAACCCCCTTAGGTTAGCAAGCACCTACTTGCCAAGAGGCACCAACCTCTTATGAATGCAGGCTACAACCTGCTCTTGCCACTGTTCTACTTTTCATACAATTTTCAATCTAAAAACAGATGCATATTATTGAAAAATACCAATCTGGTTGGTTGCAGAAACAACTTTTGCTCTCTGTCCTCTGCTGTTCCACAGACTCCCTTGGTCTCATACAACAACACTCTATCCTCTGCTAAAAAACTGCATATCCTCAACTTTCTGCCTTCTCTCTCAAAGACTCTCTGGTACACTCTTTTCAGTTATGCTCTCATGCTCGTTTTGCAACACTCTCTATTGTCACTGCTCAACTCTTCAACAATACACTCTTCCCCACTTTGCTCGATTGCAATTGATGGTTTTGATCTTTTGCTGCACATTGAACAATGTTGTCTCTGTTGCCTGTTTCCATACTGCTCGTTTGTACCTCTGTATGGCTACTCTCGCTGTTGTTGTGTCTGATGGTTGAATTTTGTCAGGGCATTAAACATAAGGATGGGCTTGTGAGTTCTTCATTGACTCCTTGTGTAATCCTCCATACTGAAAATTTAATCTCAGTTTGCCTGAACACTCTACTGTGACTTCCCATGCTTATTCATTGCTTTGTAGAGCTTGAAAGTACTCAAGAATGGCCACTCTGTTCCTTATTTAAATCTACAAGATGTGCACGGGAAGTAGGAGCTGGCTTTCTTCATCTCATAAGTTCTTCTCTGTGGACCGTTGTCCTCGTTGGCTTGTCTCAGTGTTTTTTGCATATTCCACTAACTTCATAAACCATCTCCGCAGATTTGCGTTTAATCTCTAGATGCCGACTCATTCATCCTTTTAATTCTTTGTACTGTTACATCTGAGCCACAACATATCGTAACTCATATAAAAAGGAGTGTTATGAAATCAAAGAGGTTTGATACCTTTAGCCCCTTGGCGCTTAGCCCTTAGTTCCTTTGGTCTCCACATGGCCATGTGCCAGTTAATATTAGAGCTCCTTCATATCGTAACTTATATTGAACAGTCCTTACGAAATTGCAAAGTCCCAATTGCATTTAGCTCCCTCGACTTAGCCTTTTATCGCATTTCCATGATAGGACCTGGTGTCGTAACTAGGGGCATAACACTTAGGTGCTAAGCCTCGTCTACGCCCTTGGTTCTCTAAACTCCACGACCAAGTGCCAATCCTACATTAGAGCCCCTTTCATTGTAACATGTTTCAAATGCCATTTGCATAGGAGTTACGAGGTCCTCAACCTCCGATATGCTGACCTTCGAGATGACGTCATTCTTTCATCATCTCTCCACGTGGTGCCTCCTAAGTGGTGATATGTGTTACCTTGATTTGCCCCATTAGGCCACTGAAAATGCCAAAACAAGCTGCCACGTGTCCACCGTACTGCCACGTCATGCTGACATCGTTTGCCACTTCATCTCTTAAGGACCAATCCACTGCGACCATGTGTTTATTGGGAGGAGAGAGAAAAAGCCTTTTTGGTCCCTTTTCCTGCACCAAATTCCTTTGTATTTCTTTTCCATTGCGAACCTCGATGCTTCCTAGAAATTGCAATCTGTAAGGAATTACGAGGTTTCAATATGTCGATGGCCTTGTCCTCTGATATAGCCTGCTCCGATGTTCCGATAAGTCTCCTTCTCCGAGGTTTCGATATGACCTTTGCTCCAAGGTTCCAATATGACCTTTGCATTGAGGTTCCGATCAGTCCTCCTATATGGTCAAACTCCGACCTTCGATATAGCCTTCTCTGAGGTTCCGATATTTGGTCTCCTCTTAAAGACCCCAAGCTCCTTACTTCGGCGATCAAGAACTTTTGATTCCGATGGCCATTTCCGGATTTCCATATACTGTTGGAAAACTTATTCGTAGCACTTTCTGTCGGAGGCGGTCCGATGCAGTCTTTGAGCACATTTGCAACTTGAAAGACGGCTTCAAACCTGAAAGATGATGCCACGAACCTAGACCCCCAATTCACCATAGTCATCATTTTATGGCTTTTCCAATAAGCTTGCTACTGTGGTGATTCTCTACTAGAAGCTTGTAGCTACCATAGGATTCCTCTTGAGCCTAGACTACCAATCACTATAGTCATCATTTTATGGCTTTTCAATAAGCCTGTTACTATGATGATTCTCTAGCAAGAAGCTTGCAACTACCATAGGATTCCTCCTAGAATCCCAATCACCATGCTAATCTGGTTGACATCAATGCCAACACACTCACAACTACTAGCCATCTAGACAATGCCAACTGTTCAACACATGCTCTCATCCCCTGGAGCCCCGAGCAGTAAAGGAAAGAAAAATCAGTACAAGTCAAAAGACTTATGAAGAAGGTTGAAAAAACGCAGCCAGGGTAACTCATGTGCCACAATTGCTCCCTACTACATCCATATACCCAATGTGTGGGCTTCCTACACCATAGCTATCCTTATACCATGGCATGTGGCTTGGAGTCTTCCCTCTTGCTCCACTCAGTTCCACCATCTTTTCACGTGACACCTGCCATTTGACGGATGTACCATAGACCTGTTACTCCCTTAGAGGTTGAAACTAGTGTTGCACTAATCGCGATTTAATCGTTGGATTTTTTTTTTTTAATGAGGAGGAGGAGGTGACCCAAGCTACCCCTGTCACCAGTAGAGGACGTGGTCTACCTCTTGTAGCTCCTAGTTCTTCAGCTTCTAGAGCACAACAGAGTCTACTGCCAACTCCACTGACCTCTACCTCTAGAGGGGCAAAGGAAATCAGTAGTATTAGACTTTAGTTATTTGGTTCATTTCATTGTGTATGACATTATGACTCATGATATGAGATACATTATTGTATTTTTTGTTGATATTTTGAGGCTAAGTTGGGGAGTCATGAGTCAGGACTTACTATTCAGTACATGATTCACTGTTATGTGTGATGTGGCACTAGAAATGATATTAAACATCTTATATATTAGTTCTTTTATCATATTTATGTGTCAATGTATTTATTTTATGTTGTAGCTGGTTTAGATATTAAAAAAATTGAAAAAAAATGAATATTTTTGTATGTTACGATTTTTTCCCAATTTTTACCGATTTTTTCCCGATTTTTACGATTCGTCGAATTAATCCCGATAACGATTAGTGCAACATTGGTTGAAACCACCTAATAGGTGCCTTTGTTAACCTCTCTTGTCGAGCTTGGTGACACCTTTACATTCTAAAGCCCATTTGGAAGGGCATGCTACTATGAAGAGTCATGCAATCTTGGTCTCCCATGTCACTATGAAGTGTCATATGAAGTCCAAGATGAAGACCCATCTGCAATCCTATATAAGATCTAATGCATGTCCTCAACTTACAATACGACAATTCATTAGTGCAATTGAGTAAATAAGTTTGCTAACCAGAGGCAAAAGTGGACACTTCATAGTGGCATACCCTTCCAAATGGATGGATATATTCTTCTTTGTCATGTAAGTGCAACTTTGATGCTATGTTTTGTCTTTCATAAATGTCTAGCGGATGGAATACTCTTTTATGATGAATAATGTGCCCTAATTAATGCAAATTATTGGAAGCATTGAACTATTGAAGATTTTGCATGTGTTACTCATTGGACAAAGAATGAATGAATGTTCCTAGAGGATTGATTGAATTTGCATCCTTGAAACTCCATAAAATTTTCATTGAAGTATAAAAATCTAGAAGTTTTTTTGTTGCTGCCGCAATCTAGGGCAACGAAATTCCTACTAGGTCTCCTTGAAGAGCAAAATACCATTCCATGGTTTATCTTGACTCCATTTCTCCCAATAGGTAGGCATTGGGTCTAGAATCCTTGGTGATCACATCACAATTGAAAAAGCATTTGTTCCTTACCTCTTCCTCTCTCTTTTCTTTGTCTCTTTAAGGATAAGGAGGTTTTCTAGGGCTTGGTGTGAAATTTTAGGGAGGAGGAATTTTGGGATTCTGTCCAGACAAGTTTCTTCATTTATGTCTCCTCTAGGCATCCTCTAGTTATGAATGAATTCCGACCGTGGAATTTCAAGCAAATTAATGACCTAGCTATCACACCAAGTGGGAGCCCTAGAAGCCATTCTTCAACTTAGGGTTTCCTTGAAGGTTCATGCTTTAGTAGGATATCATTCAAAACCTTTTCTCTTGACTATCTTGACCTTGGATGAACTCTTACCTATCTCAACCCTAGGTCTCATATATTGTTTCTCTCAAGGGTTTTTTCGTGGAAAGTCCTCCTAGCTTCTCCCAAAGCTTGCACTTCCGTTGAATCTTTCCATTGAATGAGCTTCCTTGCCTCACTTAGAACCTATCTCAGGAGCATCAATCACAAGTGAGGGATACTGGGACTCCTCCCGTCGGTGAAAATTCGAGAAGAGAAGCGGACATAATTTGTGGTGATAGTGGCCCTCTGTCTCAAATTGTTGTTGTTCCCTCTAGCTTTAGCTTATATACTAGGCCTACTAGTTTGTGTAGCAACAAGCCCCACATTGACAATTTGGATGTTGAAGAGCACTACATAGCAGCGTGAGAAGGAGGCATTTTAGCAATTCACTCAAGGAAAATTTAGATTTGTTCAAACAAGCGAAGAAAAGAAGGGTTTATGTGGTTCATATCTCATGAACCAGAAGTGAGAAGAGGCCGGATTGGGAGGCTATCTATGGAAGGAATTTAGCACTTTTTAAGAGGATTTTGGCACAATTTTTGAATTTCTTTTCTGCACAATTTTAAAAAGGGTTTTGACACACTTTTTAGTTCTAGTTAGAAGGTTGTTACAGTTTCACACCTTGGAAAACATGTACTATTGTAGCTTTTTTTTCTCTTGTGCAATGTATGTGAGAGGGCCAATATCCCTAGTATGGGAGCCCTTATTTCTTTTTAATAAAGCAAGGGTGGTAGGGTGGAGCAAGACGAGGGAGTTATAGCTTCTTTCAGGTTGAAGCCTGTAAATTAAGGGGAAGGTGCATCCTTCCAGTAGGTGTTGGTAAACTAGGGGGTTGTTGCCTTCTTCAAGTTGGTACTTGTAAGCATTGAAACTATTTAAGATAAGTTTTGTGCATAAATTAATGTGTTGTTCACAAGTATTATTTGCATGTTGTCTTTGAAGTTTTAAACAATTGCTAAAAGTGTCCAATACTGATTCACTCCTGCTCTTAGTATTGGTTATATTTTCAACAGCCGATCTTGCTCATCAGCTGTAGCCAAGCATGCAGAAAAAACAAAACACCATGTCTGCATTGAAGAATCCAAAGTCATTGCCAGGGTTGATCATTTCCACCATAGGAAGCTTAGGGAAGCGATTGAGATTGAAAGGCATGCCAAAAATCTTAATAGGGATGACGGTTGGAAATTAAATAAGAGTTGGATTTCGGCTCTCACTTCTTGATTCCTCTCTCTCTGCTCCCTGGTTATTATTATTATTATTATTTCTAGCTTATTTTTAAGTTTTCATTTTATTTGTACTATTGTTTTCTTCGTTCGTTTATTTCTTGATGATTTTTTCTTCTTTCCTCCTTTTTATTCATTTTATGTATCTATCTTGTTTCCCTTCATGCTTTGTAATTTATAAATCTTTGTGTCTCTCTAACTTATATTTTGCCCAATATTATTATTAGATCCCTTAATATATGTAATATAACTTTTTCTTTTTAATTAGTAACCTTTTGTTCATTTATTCTCTATTGCTTGACCTTAGGTATATATTTTATCTATTTAAATTAAGTTAAGCCCTCTTATTATATATATATATATATATATATATATATATTTATTTATTATTATTATTATTATACACTTTGATATAATAGTTCATTGACCTTATTTATTGAAATATTAATTAAGATATTATAAACTCTGATATAATAGTTCATTGACCTTATCCATTGAAATATTAATTAAGATATTTTATAAAAGCTAGTTTTAAATAAATATATATTATTTTAACACCTTAATTAATTATTAAAATTAACATTATTCCTAACAGCTAGTTTCTAAATAAACATATAATATTTTAATTATTTTACATTTATTTTTATTTGTTCCTAACGGCTAGTTTTAACCAAATATATTTTATTATTTTAATAAACAACTCCCCACCTTTAATAATTAATAATATTGTACTTACCTTAGTAATTTAATAATTAACTGATTTAACAACTAGTTTTCAACAACTAACTTTGGGCAATGATGCATCCATACAATTTATTCCTTAAGATCGATTGATTCTTCACGTTGTCCTGAGGATGGACTACATTAGTTGGTTCGAAACGCCGACCAAATCTTGATTATGTGATTAATCTGAAAGACATCTATCAACCTTCTTTTCATTTTGATCATCACTTGTGGATCAATTCGGTCCTCTTAGGGATTTTGGTCGAGCTGAAATTCGTCTTTTATCTTGTGGAGATGTGATCTATTATGGAGTTTTTCCTTACGAATCTATTCTCTTGTTTTGGAGATGTCATTTTGGAGAAATAAAAGATTGGTTCATGTATCAATATTATAAGTGTTCTTTGTATTGATTCATATTTTATGGCTATTGCATGGAATGGTTATTGTCTATGGTTTCTATGTGCTAGTTGTCATTGAAAATTTATCTATGCAATTTTAGCAATGTTATTTTGCGCATTACCCTTGTAGAATTTGTGTGACAATCCCATCAGTGATTCTTCATGATAAGCTTTCGTCATTGAATTTTCTCTCTCATAAAATGATATCTAAGGCTTGAAACTATGGTTTCGTATTCCCTTACTCCTTTCTAGGGTTTAGTCTTTTCTCCTAAGTAGACATCCCTTAGACTCCATCACCAAGGTTAAGGCACTGGCCTTATTCACATTGTTGATCACACCTAAAATCATCTTAAAACGTAACCTTTCTCCCCATTTTTGGATTTTCAACCTCTTAAGGAAAGTCACTAGCCTATGATTAGGGTTAAAATTCTACTAGGGTTGATTGCTTTGTCTTGTGGAGGGATTCAACACTTGTTTGTGAGGCCATTGCCTCAAAATCAACCTCTTCTCATGGCTAATGTTTCCATTCTAGCACTAATGTCATTTGTCCTAGGTAATTTTTGCCTTAGCTAAACACTAGTCTTGCCCTAGGTTTGACTTGGGGCTTGTTGTACCACAAATTGATCATTCTCATTTATTTCAAGCCTTTTCTTGGCCTTGTGATTTTAGGTAAGCCTTGTTGACCTTACCTATTCTAGAACCCTAGATCACTTTGTGGCCTAATTAGGCCTTTTGGAGGGAACACTACCTTGTTTAAGTTCACTGAGCCCTGTTCTTAAGTATAGTACTCCTTGGCCTATCCTTGCCACCAAGAACCCTTAGACTTGATGTATCATTTAGGTGACCTAACATAGGGAAGCCTCCCTTGTGGTGCAAATACCCAAAAACAGGAGGTAGTGGCTGTGGTGACAGTGGGCCATGCGTCATAATGTTGTCACTTAGTCTAGCTTCTGTCTTGTGAGCTCCCCTCACAAAGACTTAATAGATTTTGAGGAAACACAACCATAGTAGGATATATGGGAAAAAACTTCAATTTTTTTAGGAAAAGGGCCTCATAAGTAATCAATGTAGTTCTATCTGGTTTAGGCCCCAAATTTTGTTTAATCTTCATGATGTAATAATTGCATTTCCTACAATTTTTTGGACCAAAATTCACTATTTTTTCAGTCCCAAAAAATTGCAATATAATCGAAAAAATCTGATTTGATCCAAAAAATTGCCACCGCACATACAAGGGAGATTTAAGTCACATTTATTTATTTATTTTTTTTATTTTTTGTTTACATTTTTTAATTTTGCCGATGTTTGCCAATTTTTACTGATGTTAGCCAATTTTTACTGATGTTTTCCTAATTTTTACAATTTTTTCATTTTTTCCAGACCCTCGTCGACTTATCCCAATGCCAATTTTTTCAACATTGTCATCATGTCATTCAAATTTAAATATACCAAGTTTATATTATATCTCTTCGAAACATTAAGGGGTATAAATGGTGGTTTTGGAGCCATTGCATGAATTTTATGTCTTTTAATCCATGACGTGATTCCTAAAACACTCTATTCACTATGTTTTTCTTTCAAAAAGATGGAACTTGAATGAGGCTTTCCTATCATGTATATTCTAATATTCCTTAATTTTGGTACACCTTGGTTTTGTAGGTAATTGAAGTTAGTGAGGAAGAGGAGACATTGATTTTCTCTGAGAAGCAGGCAATGTGGGAAAAGTTTTCTATCAAGGTGGGAGATGTATTTGAAGGAAGGGTCAGCTTAGTCGCTAGGTTTGGTGCCTTCGTAGAATTGCGCTTTCCTGATGGTTAGTTGTCTTGATGTGGAATTTGAAGATGAATCTACCATAATTTGTTGGCTTTTTCAAATTATTTTCTTTCTTGATCCTTTGCTTCTAGTTAACATAATGAAAAGCAATAGTGGCATAATTTCCTAAAATTTAGTTAATATTATGTGTTTGATGTTTCTTTATGGATATGCTCAATGGTGAATGATAAATCTGTTAGTGGAGGCCAAGCCTTTCTTTTAATAGCATCATGTAGTTACATACTCTTCTTATCAAATGAAATAAGATTGAATGAAGGTGATGTTGATTTTTCTCTTGTACCAATGTTTGTAGGTGGTTACTATGTTGATGGATTGGTTCATATATCTGAGGTTTCATGGGATTTGGTTCGTGATGTACGAGATGTATTAAAGGAAGGTGACGATGTTCGAGTTAAAGTTGTAAAAATTGATGTGTGAGTCATACGTCTATGGTTTCTATCATTCAACAATCTTGTATAAGTCACATATAATTGTTCTGTTCTTCATGTATTTTCCATATTGAACTTGAACTTTATTAATGATAACAAATGACTAGAAAACAATTATTGCTAGGGGCAAACTTGTAAAGCTAGTGCTGGCAAGCTACAGAGGAAAATGGTACAGATAATTGTTCCTTTAGGCTAAAAACATTACGGTAGTTATTACCAAAGATGGACTATAGATCATTTTGTTAGCTACTTGCACAAGGGCTAAATAATATGCGTTATGATATTAGTTGTGGTCTTTCTGTCCATAAACCTTTTCTAGAAATGTCATCAATCCTAATACAATTTATGAAGTTATCTGATAAATTATCTTATCTGATAATAAGATACTTAAGAAAATATATATTTTATGAAGGATCTGTTCAGTTGTCATATTCTTAATTGTCCTCCATATGGTCCATTGAGTACCTCCCCTATCTTAATAAGGCACTGGAAACCAAGAAGTATTGGTGCTAAATCCATTGAAGAAACCTAAGGAGAAATTCTTTTTCTTTAAGAAGAAAATGACTTTTGTAAGTTCCTTGGAGGCCTCCGTCGAATTTTGAAGTAAGTTTGTATAGTTTTCATCAGGGGTCCGTACTTTTAAATTTTTTCATTTATCCATGCATCATCACATTGGAAGATACGTTTACTGTAGGCAATATTCTGCTCATCTAAGCACACTATAGTTCTTTTCTTAGTGATGCTAATCTTAAGGTCTGGTAACTTCAACCAGAAGAAACTCCTGGGGTTATTCTTTCTTCTTTCAATTCCTATTGTGATGAGCCTTGAAAGTTGAGACCAATAGTATGGGTTCATGAAGCTCCTGAGAACGTTGATCACATTGTTTTTGATTCTATAAAAGTTAAAAATGTTTTGATCAATTGATTTTCTTAGTCAGATCTGAATCCAACAACTTCTAGGTTAAGTGGTGCAGTTTCTCCATAAAAAGTTGCTTGATAAGGCCTTTTGCATATGAACGATATATTTGCAATCTTATAATATCCTGTATGCCTCTTCCGACATGTATAATCATCCACTTGCCGCTAAAAATGGTCCCCCTTCTAGTGTACGGGTCGATGAATATTGGATGGTATTCTGCCAGTCCTAGAATTTTAAGGCTACCTTGTAAAGCCATAGAAACTTCATTGACTATTTCAACTTATGACAGGGCACACAATTGTCATCTTTAACTGTGGAAGATGAAACCTGCCGTTGATGGCTAGATTATTATTAATGACCAACCATCTGAGAAATTTAACTTTAAAGGATGCCTATGCTTTCCAAATGATTCAAATCTTTGAATAATCTTGCTTCACGATCTTGAACCACCATCTTCCCTCAAGTCTATTTGCAAGTGAAAGACCCTAGTGGTCCTAGCGTAAAGCTTTTTGGTCTTATAGTCAAAGAAGGATTTACCATAGGATCATTTCCAATCCTTCCTAATGAAACTTTGCACATCCAAACTTATTTTGCAAAAGCTGGTATCTACTATCAAGTACTATTTTTGAAGACCAATGAAAGCTCGTTTAGATTCACATGTAGCCATTAGGCATGCTTAACCACTCTCCATTGAATCTAGCTGCGTAAACCATCAATCCACAGGTTTCCCTGATGTATGAAAGCCTTTTTGGGCTACTCTCTTTCTTGAGGAAAAATGGGTTATGTAATAAACATAAATTGTATGATAATAAATATTAAATAATAATAATAATATAACCATAATGGTCATAAACCTCCATCGCAACCTTTCACCTCGTGACCTGTCAATGCGTATACATACTGTCATGTAGGTCATTGTATATCAATCTATCCGATTCTTATTCAATTATATATTATTTACATCCTATATAAATTTAAGTTGTCTATTCTTTCTATGCTGGATATTCCTTAGTAAATGAACTTCGTTCATTTCATTGGTATCAGAGCCACATTCCAATTATGAGCTTTGGCCACAATTTTTCCTTACCCTGTCTGATCTGGCTCTTAGCAACACATTTGGAAAATTTATCAGAATTTGTCTGATTTTCTGGGGTTTTGACCCCAACAGGCCCTTAGCCATTTTCAGTTCAGGAAACTCCAGTGAAAAAAAGAAGAAAATTAGTCTGTTGTAAATTTAAGAAATCAGTAGAGTTATTAAAATACTCATCAAAGAAGATTGCTGTGCTTCTATGGGGAAAAGCTTAAAAGGATAGAGTATTGAACAGAACTAGAAGGTTAAGCTAGTTTGACAGTAACCACCAATTGAGTAGCCTAACCATCATAGTTGTCAACAAATAGACTTAATAATTGCAAATCAAAGACAAAATTCTGTAAAGAGCCATTTGCTCAACCAAAGTCTGCATTGAATTTGACAAAAGAATAATAGTTGTTTCTGAGTTGCAGCAACCAGACTTTGTGGCAGTTCAAAATAATCTCTATTGCCAAGTTGCACCAGCCAAACTCTGTTGCAGTTCAGAATGGTACCTGTTGCTGGGTTGTTGGATTGGACATCAGGTCTAGAATAGTGGATGACAAAATTTTTGATGTCTTTTCTTAAAAAATTGTGCTGTCATTGCACACTGTGTGCACAGATTGCTGTAACTGCCGTTAACAAATAGTGTGTAAGTTGATAGCTGTAATGTTCTGTGACTTTGCCTGTGGAGGGATCACCAAAACAATAATAAATTTGTTCTATTTGTATTAGAGTTGCCATTCTTAGGTCAAAAGGCACAAGGACAGATTACCAAATCGAAGTTTCTATAAGTCAATGAACCGCTCTCTATTGTATTGAAATGTATTAGTGAAGCCTTAGTTGAATCAAGGATTCACAGGTAAAAAATTTGTTTGAATTAAAATTGATAAATACAAGTTTCAAATGTAAAGTGCATGAGTTTTATGGAAAAACAATTAAGCATAAAGTAAAAAGTATTATTATCAAAAGGAAAGGGGTTATCATATAATCAAGTTGATGTATCAAAATTAATTGATAAGTTTAAAGCTAAGTCACAGGACATGTCCTTAGGGGTCCCGTGTCCCATATTTCGTGTGTCGGACATGACACGACAGTTGGGTGAGATGGCATTGCATGGGCTCAGAGATCAAGATAGGTTGGAAGGAGCTTCCAACTATGTCATATGGAAGACCAGAATTTTAGTTGTTCTGGAGGAATATGATCTTGAGGCCTACGTCAATAGTGTTGTCGCTGCTCCTACTGACAACAATCAAAATAAGAAGTACAAAGCCGTGCAGGGGAAGGCAAAGAGGCTCATTCTCGATGGAGTTGGAGATCATGTGGTCTCACACTTGCAGGGCAAGGACATAGCCTGAGTGATGTGGGAAGCCTTGTCTTCTCTGTATGAAGGCTCTTCCAAACAACGGAAGATGTATTTAGGGCAAAAGTTGTAGCGAACTTTGGTGAGAAAGGAGAAGGGGTGAACCTCTATCTTCAACGTCTTCAGGACACTAGAGACCAACTTGTTGTAGTGGGGTTCACTCCTCAGTGAACTGCGATGGTGAGGATAGCCCTGAATGGAGTCTCGGATGAATGGCAAGTTTTCGTCCAAAGCATATTGGGTAGAGAAAAACTACCTTCATGGGAGGAGATGTGGGCGGCTCTTCAACAGGAGGAGTTAAGGAGGAACCTAGTGAAGGTTAACCTCAGTGGCAATAGTGGGAGTGGCACAAAGACGAAGGAGGAGGAGGAGAACACAACTCTAGCATCAAAGGGATAGTAGAAGCTAAGGCAAAATAAGGACATTTCGAAGGTGAATGTTTCAGTTGTGGCGAAATGGGCCACTATGCATCCCAATGTCCTTTGAAGAAAAAGGATAAGGATGAGAAACATGATCTTAAGGTTGCTTCAACAAAGATTGACGAGGATGAGTTTTCCATGAGTGCCACGCATCTCCAGGAGCGAGATGGGGCAATATTGAGTTGTAGTCAGGAGGACTACATGTAGGCAACATCCTTGAGGAGTCCACCTCTTGGATCAATTTCTTGCTACGTGAGCCCAAGATTCAGCAGTAGCGAGATGGACTTAATGTCAGATGATGTAGTGGAGTGTTCTGTAACGACCTATCTATAAATATAAAGAACACAAGAATAATAGCAGGCATACGGTGCATGCATATGATAGCTACATATGCATGTGTTGCATACCCGCACTAGTATTTATATACTAAATTAACTATAAGTAGCAAATATCATGACACTTCTTCGAATAGAGGTTCTACTTATCCATCAACACCCACATTGCTTAATGTATGGGTAAATATTAAAAGAGGACTATATAAATTATATATTCCAGATTATTAATAAAAATTATATTAATAAATTAATAATATAAATAAATCATATTAATAAATTAATAAAATAAATTTTAAAATATATATAAGAAATTAAAAGGAGCACTAAGCATAAAGTCGTTATGTTTATATTAAATGAATACTTTAATAAAACCTAATGTGACACATATACGTGACCTTTAAAAGAGATAAGGGAGGAATACATAAGAGAGGAGCGTGTCACCAGCAAACTGAGCGGTGGGCTGCAGATGGAAGAGCGGCCACCGTCAAGCAACAGGATAAAAACCACGGAGCAAAGATTTAGAGGGGGGAAAACGGAGTGAACAAAATGGGAAGGAGGAGGAACATCATGTACGGAAATCATCCACAGGAAGAGCTTGAGTTGTTCTAAGGTTCTGGGCATGGGGGAATAGTCGGTTTTTGCTAAGAAGCTTACTGGATTGAGTAGCGAGGTTCTGCTCAGTTTGGCTGGGTGGATTTGGTCTTTTGGAAACCGAAGCAGGGAGTTGGAGTCATCATCAACCGCAAGGGCACAAGTAGGTACCCTCAATAGTTCTGTTAGTTAATCTGTTGAATAAATTTTGTAAGAGTTCAGGAACATAATTACGAGTTCAACATAAAATTTCCTTCACTATTTTTACACCTGTTTTCTCGGCCTTGACATTTGGTATTAGAGGCAGGCTAAACCCTTTCGACCTTACTGGCCCTACACATTGTGTAATTCTCTGTTGAATTTTATTTCTGTTGAATTTTTTGTTTGAAACTGTTGAAATGTCGCCTGATGCAGAAAATTATTTTTCTCTTAACTCTGCGTACATAAAATCTGTAACCGACTTCCGTAATCAACCTAGGGCATGACTCATTACGCTTGATTTCATCTAAAAAGGCAAAAGGAAACCGGCTAAGAATAACCAGAACATAAGCTGATTCTTTTCAAAGTCATTTTATGGAAGTCGGTAGAGAATCAGCGCTTTTACCTAGGGTAAATTGCTCTGTCACAGCAGTAGCCACGATTCTGAATCTTCTGTTGGAGGGCGTGTAAAAAAAAATCTAAGCCGGAATATCCAGATAATAATTTTCCTTTTCATTGAATGAATCTGCAATGTATCAATGGAAAGAATTACTGAGAATTTGGACTATAAACTAACGGAGAATCCATCGCCGCGAATGGATGATGTCCATGTCCATCAGGATCGGGAATCGAATACAGATCAAAGCCTTTTTTTTTCTCTTCTCGCCTTATGGCGAAGTCGTTATGTCTACGACAGAAAGGGCTGGTCGCTATTATGAGTTGGAAACCATGGGAGGGTGAGGGATGACAACCATGTGCCATTTGGACTGTCCGCATTCCACTTCACTCTTTTCTGCCACACGGACATTAAAAGCATGGCTTATTTTGTCATCATGTGTTTTGGGGTGCATTTTTCAGCCACGGTGAAGTGTGGTGAAAAAAATATGCCTAAACGCTGTGAAATAGCTTGCCGACATTAGTGCGGTGAGCAACGCCCGCATAACAACCCCTGCACCCGACATGCATTTCCATTGTTTTTCCTGTTTTCTTCAATTGAGTGTGCCAGTCTCCACCTCTTTTTGAATGCTCGCTCTTGGATTTGAAACCCAAATTGGTGAATGGTAGTTTAAGACCCATCAAGTTATTGGGTATTTGAAATTTTTGCTGCACTCGATTGATGTAGTGATTAAGGCCACTGTTAAGAGAGTCGTTTACAGCTGGAGTGGAGGGAGAAGGGATCCCCACTACGAATTTCGAACTCGTGACCCGCATGTCGGCATGGTTCCACCTTTCGGGTGGTCGAACGTCGGGTGTCAGCGTCTTAAGTTGCCAGCGTTATCATCGCTATAATCGTGCCTAATATGGGTGTGTAAATATTATTTCATTTAATCTTATAAAAAAAGAAATGGCTGAATGACTTTAAAAAAAAAACAAATTTTTTTACAAATAGTAATAATTATAAATTATTCATGAAACAGATGTGAATAAATCTAAACATATGGACTCGCCGCAAGCTCACAATGAAGTGATGGCCCAACCATCCGTTCAAAGGATCATAACCATAAAACAGAAGGACAATGATGGACTCAATAGAAACAATTTCAGTTTTAATATCGAACTAAGTTACAAAGGAAACATAGCAGCCTCTATTATGTGCAATTTCTAATCAATATCTTTGGGTTCTAATGTGCCGTTTCTAATTAATAGTGGATCGGTCAAGGTTAAAGAAATTCAATTTAGTTATTGCATTTTGGGTCTTATTAGGTTGGATTCTTCGGTTTCTAATTAATAGTGAGTCAGTTTAGTTTCCAAAATTAAGTTACGTTATTTAGTGTGTTTATGAACATTATTTTAAGTTTAAGAAATTCAATTAAGTTGTTTAGCTTTATTATGTGGTTTTTATACTTAAGGTTTAGGAACAACATATTTATTATTTATAATCAAGGTTTATGCATACTAGTTTTAATTTGGAAAATGATATTAAAAAAAAAAAAAACATATGAGGTCCCCTTTTCTTTTAACTTTAGTTTCGAAAATGTTATAAAATAAAATTAAAATGTTACAAATTATTTAATCAATTATAATTCACAATTCGATAGAAGTATAAGATAATGTAAATATTATGTTGGACAAATAGAAATGATATCTAGATTGTTTAATCGGTATCATCTAAGTTACTTGGTTCTACTAGAATTTGACCCTTATATTTATTTTATAGAAATATATAAACTACCAGCCTACCATAATCTTTATGAAAATAATTTAAATTTCTTCTATGAAATTGCAATGAATATGTTATAGTTATAATTGATATTCTGATAGTATACATCTAAGTAACACATTCCACATTATAGCTATGTGTGCCCTTCTTTAGAAGTAGCAGTCAGTTTGAGGTATGATGGGTATGTTGTGGATGTTCATTATAACGAGGCATTCAATATTTTCATTTTGTGAATGTTGCTCAGTAATTAATTTTGGATGATCCACCTTAGGAATTAATAACCATACGCTTCTGCATTATTTCATATTAGGATAGAATACCCTGCATTAGGACAAGGAGGTCGCGAGACCACCCTCCTTGACCTCGGTACTAGTAAGATCTGCCTAGCAGATAAAAATAGCAAAAAAAGCTATACTTGTTTATAAATGTGAAATTGCAAAAAAAAAAAAAAACTGTATGTTAAAACCGAATGTCTACCTCAAATTTTTACAAAATTTTTATTATGTGCACAGGAAACATTACAATGGTAAGGACATATGAACGATGTCGACGTGATCGGACAACATCACTGTCATTAATACCACCACCATTGTCATCATCATCCCCATCGCCACCTCCATCATCATCGTCTCCACCGAGACCATTATCAACACTAATCGCTCCAGCACCGGAGTTGACCGTGATAATGAACTCATTGGAAGCCTTATTGGAGACATTAAAAGAATCAACTAAGGCTAAGACCAAAGAAGAACTTCAACCCTTAGCTACCAGTTCAGTGGGACCAAAGAATTTTGACCACAAAATATCAAACGAAGATATTTGTAGGGAGCTTCAGAAAATTAAACTCCCAGAATTTTCAGGAGGTCAAGCAGGTGAACGCGCTGAGGCATGGTTATAAGGAATGAATAGATGCTTTAGATTAAGAGAATATTCTTCTTCTGCAAAAACAAAAATTGTTGTATTTCAATTAAAGGAAAATTCCTTGATTTGGTGGGGAAACCTTGAAAAGCAACTGCATCTTACATCGGCTAATGTCCCTTGGGAATTGTTTGAGGAAAGATTCCGCGCAAAGTATTTACCATCATACTTTCAACAACAGCAAGCCAGAGCCTTCCATACATTAGTTCAAGGTAATAAAACAATGGAAGAATATGAGATAAGGTTTATGGAGCTTGTAAAATACATTCACTACTTAGATTTTGATGAACGTCAAGCTGAATGCTTCATATTTGGGTTAAATCCTCGCATCAAGGCCTTGGTGAGCATGTGGAAACCATCATCAGTAGCTGAGGCGGTAGAATGTGGTTGTTATGCAGAAGAACATCTAGGGATCAAAAAAGATGTAGGGCTAGCAGAACCTTTACAATCAGGATTTCCAGGAAAGACTCCCTGAAATTTCTTCAGAGGAGGTAGCTCAAGGCCACCTTATGGTAATAGATTTACCCCAAGAAATGTAGGAACAAGAGCTCCCATGGCAGTAAACACTATAGCCGCTGAATCATCAAACACCAGTCCATGGACATCTCGTGGAACTGCCAGTAGAGGAAGAAATTCGAGAGGAAACAACATGAGAGGACGAAGCTCTTTATCTAGAAATTCACGTCCTGATTCAAGAGGATCAACGCAGCTTAATTGTTGGGGATGTGGAGGACCGCATTTTCAACGTGATTGTCCAGAAGCTTCGTCAAATATATTGCATAGGACTGGAAAGGAACCAATATCAAATAATCAAGGTAATCATAGAATTCATGCAGTAGTCAACAATGACCAAGCAGCACATCAATCCATTGTAGTGGAATCTTCAGGTATTGTTAATGGTATAAAACTCAGAATTTTATTTGATACTGGTGCCACAAATAGTTTCATTTCGTCATATGCATTAAACAAATGTGGGTTGGCAGCTCGCAGACAAAATGATTTCAAACAGGTGGAAATGGCCTCAGGAGAACTCCAATCCGTAGACTTAAGTGTGGATCAATGCAAAATTGATCTAGGGGTCTGTACGACTAAACTGAAAGTTTATGTCACAGCCTTAGGAACTTATGATCTTGTCATAGGTATGGATTGGCTGGAAGCTCATCAAGCATGGGTAGACTGTTATGGGAAAATATTTCTAGGTATAAATGATAAAGGAGAAGCGATCCAAATTCAAGGAATCAAAAGAAAAGTATCTTTACGTTACATATCCACAATGAAAATGAAGCGTTGCTTAAGAAAAGGTTGTCAGGCATATGTGATTCAAGAAATAAGTAAAGAAAAAGCACCATCCTTAGAACAATATCCAGTGTTAACCGAATTTCCGGATGTATTTCCAAAGGAACTACCAGGTTTACCCCCTATAAGAGAGCTGGATCTCACTATTGAATTGAAACTTGGTACTCAACCAATCTCTAAAACGCCTTATAGAATGACAGCTCCAAGACTTCAAGAATTGCAAATTCAATTGAAGGAACTATTGGATATAGGACATATTCGACCCAGTATATCACCTTAGGGCGCTCCTGTAATTTTTGTCAAGAAGAAAGATGGATCCTTAAGATTATGCATAGATTATCGAGACTTAAATCGAGCTACAGTAAAGAATCGATATCCTATGCCTCGAATCGATGATCTTTTTGATCAAATGAAAGGAGCTGCTGTCTTTTCAAAAATTGATCTTCGATCAGGCTATCATCAGCTAAGGATTTCTGAAAACGATATTTCTAAGACTGCATTCCGAACACGTTTTGGACATTATGAATTTACTGTGGTACCATTTGGATTAACAAATGCACCAGCAGTATTCATGAATCTTATGAACAATGTTTTCCGCGAATATCTTGATCAGTTTGTACAAGTCCTTTTAGATGATATTCTCATCTATTCCAAGAATAAGAAAGAGCATGAAGATCATTTACGGATAGTATTGTCCTGCCTTAGAAAACATCAGTTGTATGGAAAATTATCCAAGTGTTCATTCTTTCAGGAAAAGATTCATTACTTAGGTCATATCATATGAGGTGAAGGGATTTCAGTAGACCCTGAGAAGGTAAAAGCAATCATGGAATGGCCAATACCGAAAAACCACATGAAATACAAAGTTTTATGGGTTTAGCCGGTTACTATTGAAGATTTGTGGAGGGATTCTCCAAAATTGCAAAGCCGATTACAACCCTTCAGCGTAAAGATGTTAAGTATGAATGGACTGAGGAATGTAATAAAGCATTTTCTGAACTCAAAAGAATACTCACCAGTGCACCAATCCTAAGAGTCCCTGATATGGACAAGGATTTTATGGTATGTATTGATGCGTCCAAACAAGGGCTGGGTGCAGTATTGATGCAGGATAGAGGAGTGATAGCATATGCCTCCAGAAAGTTAAAACATCATGAAGAACTCTATGCTACTCACAATTTAGAGTTAGCCGCTGTAATACTAGCTTTAAAGATCTGAAAACATTATCTAGTGGGATGAAGTTTTATACTTAAAAGCGACCATCAAAGTCTACAATATTTGTTCAACCAAAGAGACTTAAACGCCAGACAAAGGCGATGGAGTGAATTCCTAAGTGAATATGACTTTGGAATATGATATATTAAGGGAAAAGAAAATGTAGTAGTAGATTCTTTAAGTAGAAGACCTCGGATATTCTCTCTCATACCTATCGAAGTAGGCTTAAGGCAATGAATACTGGAATATCTCATAAAAGTATTTAAACGGAAGATCTGGTCTTGAGGGTAAAAAGCCAAAAGAATCTAAATTTGAAGGATATGCACTAGAAGATGATGGAATCTTACGATTTCGTGGAAGGATGTATATTCCTAATAATAAGGATCTTCGAGACACTATCCTTAAGGAAGCCCACAGAGTAGTATATTGTGCACATCCTGGAGTAAAGAAAATGTATTCAGATACTAAGAAACTCTTCTTCTGGTCAGGCATGAAACGTGATATCGCTCAATTTGTTGCAAAATGTTTGGAATGTCAACAAGTAAAAGCAGATCATTGTCATCCAGCAGGTCTCTTGCAACCTCACGACATTCCTATGACCAAATGGGAGATTATTTCTATGGATTTTATCACTGGGCTACCTCTTACTTCTCAAAGACACAATGCCATTCTGGTAGTAGTGGATAAATTAACAAAAAGCGCCCATTTCATTCCTGTAAGAGATACTTACGAAGTTGTTGACATAGCGCGAGTATTTATAAATGAAATTATTAGATTTCATGGAGTACCTAAGAAGATTATATCTAATAGAGATTCACGATTCACTTCAAGATTCTGGACTTGCATGCAGTCAGCCTTAGGAACTCAACTAAATTTAAGCACTGCTTACCATCCTGAGACTGATGGGCAAACAGAAAGGGTAAATCAAGTACTTGAAGACATGTTGAGAATGTATGTTATGGATCAACAATCACATTGGGAAAAGTACTTACCCTTAGTCGAATTCGCATACAATAACAGTTACCACAGTTCGATTGGAATGCCTCCATTTGAAGCGTTATACGGCAGACCTAGCAGAACACCGTTAAGTTGGGACAGGTTAGAAGATCGAATGATAATAGGACCAGAATTAATCCAGAAATGGAAGAGCAGGTAAGACAAATTAGACAACGATTAAAGGAAGCACAGGATAGACAAAAGAGTTATGCTGATGCTAACAAAACTGATAGGAAGTATGAAGTATGGGATTAGATTTTCATCCGCATCAAACCGAATAAAAGTACTATTTGATTCAGAAAAGGAACAAAGTTGTCACCCCGATTTATTGGACCATTTAAAGTCATGGTAAGAGTTGGACCTGTCGCTTATCGTCTTGCCCTGCCACCTCACTTGCATAAAATTCATAATGTATTTCATGTATCTGTATTAAGACATTATATAGCTGATCAATCTCATAACCTTCAATGGAAGGAACTGCAGGTATCGGACGAGGGAATTATGTCGGTCGAACCATTACGTATACTGGAACGTAGGGTTTGACAGCTCAGGAATCGTCTGGTAGACCAAGTTAAGGTCCAATGGGACAAGTATAGTCCTGGATCAGCTACTTGGGAAGATATAGAGGACATATGTCAAAGATACCCTAATTTGTGTCAATTTTGAAGAACTTTAAACTATGTTTAGTATATATTTATTTTACTGCAAATCAGAGGCTCAGAACCATTTTGAATGATCATATATAAACGTGAATTTTTATGACATAATATATGTTTAAATTCTGCTGGTACATGGATACCAAAACGAAATATGTTATTGATCTTACTAAATTATAGTTGTCAAAGTAAAGTTTAAGACATTTAAATGATTTTACTTCTGATGGGAATTAAGATATTATAATTCTGTTTTATTTATGCATGCCAATATGATTGATGGAATAGAAATCAAAGAATAATTACATTTTAAATGAAAGTCAATGACATGAATAGAATATGGAAAAATATGTTATACTGTAGTTGACATATGTGAATTATACATAAGTTATTTTGAATATGTTAATGCACATTTTATAAATGCATGGGCAAGTGTATGATTGCAGATAATATCCGTTACCAAAATGACCACGTGATGACAGAACCTTAGAACAATTAAGGCTCGAAGAGATTCTATGATAGGGTATTAACCCTAATTCTATTGGGAGAGGTGGAGGTGTTACCCACCGTTTATCCTTCAAACCCTGGAGTCATGGGAGCACTGTGCGAATCACGCTCCCCTAGACATGTGATGATGACTGCCGGATGCCTACTGGGAATCAGGTCGGTATAACCGACGCTGTCACCCTTAGAGTTTATGAATGGTTAGGTCAGTAAAACTGACGCCATGGCATACTCCAGTAGAGGATGGATAGGATGGGAGTGTAAGAGATTAGGAAGGATAGGATGATTTTAGAATAGCTTGGGAACCTGGTTAGGGAAAGGCATGACCATTAAAATCATAAACCTAAAAGAATTCAAAACACCAATTTAATGGTATCCTTACTTAAAAATAAAAATAAAAAACTCGATCTACAATCCTAAAAGAATGTACTAATTGCTATCACTTTGGGACGAAGTTTTCTGAAGGGGGAGTGTATGTAACGACCTATCTATAAATATAAAGAACGCAAGAATAATAGTAGGCATACGGTGCATGCATATGATAGCTATATATGCATGTGTCGCATACCCGCACTAGTATTTATATACTAAATTAACTATAAGTAGCAAATATCATGACACTTCTTCGAATAGAGGTTCGACTTATCCATCAACACCCACATTGCTTAATGTATGGGTAAATAAAAGAGGACTATATAAATTATATATTCCAGATTATTAATAAAAATTATATTAATAAATTAATAATATAAATAAATCATATTAATAAATTAATAAAATAAATTTTAAAATATATATAAGAAATTAAAAGGGGCACTAAGCATAAAGTCATTATGTTTATATTAAATGAATACTTTAATAAAACCTAATGGGACATATATACGTGGCCTTTAAAAGAGATAAGGGAGGAATACGTAAGAGAGGAGCGTGTCACTAGCAAACTGAGCGGTGGGTTGCAGATGGAAGAGCGGCCACCTCCAAGCAACAGGATAAAAACCACGGAACCGAGATTTAGAGGGGGGAAAAATGGAGTGAACAAAATGGGAAGGAGGAGGAACATCATGTACGGAAATCATCCACAGGAAGAGCTTGAGTTGTTCTGAGGTTCTGGGCACGGGAGAACAGTGGGTTTCTGCTAAGAAGCTTACTAGATTGAGCAGCCAGGTTCTGGTCAGTTTGGCTGGGTGGATTCGGTCTTTTGGTAACCGAAGCAGGGAGTTGGAGTCATCATCAACCGCAAGGGCACAGGTAGGTACCCTCAACAGTTCTGTTAGTTAATCTATTGAATAAATTTTGTAAGAGTTCAGGAACATAATTACAAGTTCAACATAAAATTTCCTTCACTGTTTTTACACTTGTTTTCTCAGCCTTGACATGTTTGAAGGACAAATGTAGTTGCTGGGGACTAGAGACTGATCAGCGCAAAGCAAGGTAGGCAGCAGTGCAGGAATCATCAGCAGCGCAGAAGATTCAAAGGGTCAAAATCAACAACAGTCTGATTCCAACATTCATTGTATTATGTTGAACACAGTTAAGTTCAACTAATTTTGGATGTTTTTCAGTTGCTTCTCTCAACAACTGAGTTGTAGTACAGATGCAGTGTTAGCAGTGGTAGTGCTAGTAGCATAACAGATGCAATGTTTGAGAGGGAGCTGTAGTACAGATGCAACAGTGGCAGTGGCAGTGTCATGGCAGCAGTATAGTAGCAGCAACAACACAGTGTTGGTGGCAACAATAGTGCAGAAATGAGGTGCTTCAAAAACAGAGCAGCATGTAGGTGGACATTGTTGCTAGAGCACTTTCCTCACTAAGAGGGAGTGTTAGTTTTTGGTAGCATCGGAAGTGCTCTAGCCTTGAAAATTGGTGGAGAGGCTAAGGCACATGAGTTCTAAAGAATCCATAAAACGTTTGTTGAAATTCCACCTGTATTGTATTTTATTAAAATAATTAATATTTTTAATGGAGTTCCTACGTCTAAACTTAGGGAAATTAAAATATTAATGGGTATTAATCAAAATATGGGTGAGAATGATCTAGAAGGCGGATCAAGTCATGTTTTAATCTTAGCCGTTGATTAGAGACTTAATCTTGGCCATTGAAGACTCAACAGGAAAAGTATAAAATGGAGGCTTGGGGTTCATTTGAAAACACAAACGGAGAGAATGAATTGATCTAGAGTTTGATTTCTGGGGCTAGGACGCTGAGAAATTCGAACTAAGTGATCATTCAAGAGCAGAGGGGCAGTGAGAATCCGGAAGGACTTTTTGGAGAATACTGACAGAGAGGTGGAGAGAGCTTGTAGAGAGGCAGCGCAGTAGCCAGGGGAGATGATGTTGGGCTAGTCTGGGCCCACGTAGCCCTGATGCAGAGCCAAAAGGGCCAGCACAGAGTAGAAAAGTTGTATGTCACGCAGAATCCAGAACTGACGGGAATATCCGGAATAATCGGGATAGCTTATGTAGAGGGCAGAAGAGGTGACGTAGGGCTATCGCGGAAATAGCCGGCGTTAGCCAGTCTTGTGCCAGATCAGCTAGAATTCTACCGGGTGAAGTGAGGTAAAACTCACTTAGATTTTCCGCTAGTATTTTCTTTGAAAACAATTGCTAGTTGAGCATCCTATATTTGTATTCAGATATTTCTCCTGCATAACAATAAACCCTTAGAACTACTGCACCGATTTTCGCGCATTGGGTTTTTCCGAGGACTATTGTGTCCAAAAATAAGTGTGTCCTATGTATTTTGCTTTTTGCTTTGTTTTTTATTTCATGAGATCAAATATTAATTAGTGTAGGCTGCAGAAGTAATTTGCCTCAGTATTCAGAAGAATAACTTGATGAATGTAATTTAAAAGTCAAGCAGGTGAAGTAGATTCAAATTTGTTGCAGTAGGGGTTCCTTCAGTGTAGGAATTTTCACAATTCCTACCTATTCTGTATTTTCCAGTGGCATTCCCTCGGTATCTATGTAATACATTTTGATTTTGATGAATTAATGAAAAATCTTCAATCTATGGTTTTAATATCTAAGTTCTACTTCTAACTTTTTAGTTTTATTTTATCAATCATAATATTTCTAAATATCTTTTTTCTTATGTGCTTGAACAATTGTTAATAACATGGACAATGAACATTGAACTGTGAACATCATTGATGTGGTAAAGTAATAAACTAATTAGTTTTAAAATTGTAAATACTAAATTAGTAAATAGATATCATCATAATTCATATTTGTAGACGTTCTAATTTCTTAAATATATGGATCAGGCACTATATTTCAGTATTTTTTTATTATATTTTTGAATTATTATATATATTTTTAGTTCAGTATATATATATATATATATATATATATTGAAATAAAACATATTTTTAAGAAATGAGAACATCTATAGATATGAATCGTGATGATATCTATTTAGTAATTTAGTATTTACAATTTTAGAACTAGTTAGTTTATTACTTTACCACAGCAATGATGTTCATAGTTCACTGTTCATGCTATATATATAGTGTCCCCTTGTCCTGTTTCCAAGGTTGCTGTGTCTCGTGTTGAATACTCGTATTTATGTGTCCTCCGTGTCCCGTGTCCTCGTGTCATGTGACTTAGGTTAAAAGGTGGTTTTAAGAAAATTTTTGTTTTCCCATAAAAAGTGGTACCCTTTAATAAACCATCAAGGCTTAAGTGTAGTTACTAGTATTAAGGTACACCAAGGAAGTTACTGATAGAAGTCATTGAAGCACATCATTTTTGTGGAATTTTTGCATCTACATGTCCACTAATTATTAAAGGAGTGATCACTGACTAATTATCGAAGAAGTGAGTGATGAGCTATGATTTCCATATATGTATCAAAATTTTGGACGAAATGTCCTTTTTCTGAAATTGAGTTTGAGTATATAACAACTTTTAAAAATTACAGTTGCTTTTGTACACTGTAGGAGAAAACATTCATTGGGAAAGAATATCAAGGTAACACACAAATGCATAAATGTGCATCACAAATTAAAAAATTAGAGGATGAACTAGCCATACATCAACAAAACCAAAAAATATCAGAAGAAAATATAAAGATCTTGACGATATATTATACTTGGAATCACTAGAAAAAAGATGAAATTTCTTGTTTAAAAGATCATAATAAAAAACTATTTGCATAAGTCAAGAAACCAGAGGATAAGAAGCAATTCATTTAGAAGCTAGAACAAGAGGATCTATATCTATAAGAAATTATAAAAAATGACAGAAATTCAGCAACCTTAATCAGAGGTTGCTTGAACAAATAAATAAGAAGCCAAATAATCAATATCTTAAAAATAAAGTCAACAAATCATAGAACGAGGAAGAATTTTCATGCCTAAGTGTTCACAATCAAAGCTTGCTTATGTGATTAAAATGCTAAAGAATGATAAACTTCCCTACATGAAAAGTTAGAACAACTTATCAATAAGGAAGCATTGATCAATGAAGAAACAATGATTGATCCAATTGAACTAGAGAAGTCTTTAGATGTAAAATTCGAAGTCATGGAGAAAGGAACCAATATAGAACCAATCAACATTATAAACTCAAATATGCAAATCAAGTGGAAATAGGGATGTCAGATGTTTAAGTACAAATGATTGACAATCAAATATGTCTTCCAATTAATATTTGATAATAAACAAAGAAATACAAGTGTGTAAAGAAGACAACCTACAAAAAGTGGATCCAAAAAACATTACAATTAAGATAAAGAAAGATTTGGTTACAAGAACACCTTATGGACATCGCAATCGCAAGTTGTTTCCTTAAACAATCAGTGTATCGACATCACTCTGACCAAAACTGATTGGCTTATAGTCTTAAGAATATTAAGGCCAATACAGTTGGGTCTCAAAATAAAACTTCACATTGGGAACCCTATAAAAGCATAATGCCACAAAGGATCGAATTAGGGGGGTGAGTGCCTTTCACAATAAGACAATATTGCTTAATACCTTGTAACTCATATCGTGACTTGTCTCATATCATCAACCATCATAGATTCAAGAATAAGAAATATTGAGAAGGCATTACAAGCCAAAACGAAGATAAAATTTTGAGGAAAAAACATCTTTAAAGGAATGGGCAATGCATTAATAATAATAATAATAATAATAATAATAATAATAATAACCACTAAGGGTCATAACCCTTTGTGATAAACTTTCAACTCATGACTCGTCAATGTGTATATATACCACCACGTAGTGTTGATTTGGGATAGCATTGGATGTGCTCTAGCCATGAAAATTGGTGGAGAGGCTAAAGCACATGAGATCTCCAAGATCCAGAAATGGTTTGGGGAAATTCCGCCCAGTTAGAGAGATATGAAAATAATTAATATTTTTAATGGGTTCCTAAGTCTAAACTTAGGAAAATAAAAATATTAATGGGTATTAATATAAAATTGGGTGAGAAGGTTCTCAATGACATGGATCAAGCCAAATCTAATCTTAGCCGTTGATTAGAGATGTAATCTTGGCCGTTGAAGACTCAACAGAAAAAGTATAAGAGGAGGCTTGAGGGTCAATTGGAGATACACCAGATTGATCATTCAGTTCGATTTTCTAGAGCGGGTTTTGCTAAGAGAAATCGAACCAGTGATCAGAGTTGCAGCGAGGGGCAGTGAGTGCATAACAGAGAGGTAGAGATAGTGCCGGAAGACTAGCGTAGAGGCAGACGCAGAGCCAACAAAAGCTACGCAAAGGGCTAGAGAGACTACGCAGAGGGCCAGAGGGTTGGCGTGAGTGACCCAGAGGCTGCAGAAGTGATGCAGAACCCTAAAAAGTCTGCGCAGAGCATTAGAGGGTTGATGAAGAGGCTATAAGGGCTGACACATTGCCTCCGAGAGGTGTTGGAGAGTTTTCGTGGAGCAGACTTGCCGAATATCTGCTTCTGAAGAGAGGTATTACTGCCAGATTGATTTCTCTGTAGGGTCAGCCAGTTTGGCACCTAGTTGTACTCAAGAAAAGATGCTTAATAATAAAACCCTCAGAATTGTTGCATCGGTTTTCCCAAGTTGGGTTTTCCTGGGGACGATTGTCCAAAAATAACGGTGTCCCTTGTGTGTTTGTCTATTTCTTTTAGTTGATGATCTGTAGATGGTTGAGACTGCATTTGCGTTTATTTCAGTATTTATATGGTTAAATAACTTGTTCAGTAAATAAAACAAGTAGGTGAAATAAACCAGATAGTGCAGGAAAACTTCTAACGGGTTAGACTTAGAAATTCCAACACATAGGTCATTGTATATCATTCTATCTTTTTCTTTTTGTATGCTAGAAGAACCCAACAATTCGCCTGACACGTAACTACTAGTAAACCTCTGGGGGTTTACGACCTGTCCTCCTTGTCGTAAACTGGGCCACTTCATTGGGGATTTGAACCTGGGTTGACCTGTTTCCATATTTCACAAACTTCGAATTAAACATTTGAGTTGCCCACCGGGGACATATATCATTCTATCTTATTCATTACTCAACTATGTATTATTTACATCCTATATGAATTTTAGTTGTCTATCCTTCTTATGTTGGAAGAAAATGGGTGGCTAAGATTCAAAAGTATGATTTGGAAATTAAGCCCACCAAGTTGATTAAAGGGAAAAGATTAGCTTAGATGATGTTTGAGGCACATGAATCCGCTCTTAGAATGAAAGAGGAATTTTTGATTGTGATCTCCATAATGATAGAAGAATTGGAGCAACATGACTAGTATTCTGTTGTAGCTATTGCAATACCCTCCAAAATTTTGGCTTGCATTCAAATTTCAGAGCCTTTCTTGGTCTTTTCCTTGGTTGTTGCAAACACTCAAGCTCATTTCACGAGCTTTCGAGTTTCTTTGGCCTCTTTTGCTTATTGGATTAATTGTCGTCTTTTGGCATGTTTGACTATTGTATAATGTTTGTGAGACTTTTCTGGTAGTTTCGAAGTTTGGTCTTTGTGTATATGAGTTGTCCCAACCATGTAAACATCTGTTGCACTCATACACAAGGTCTTGAGCATTGTTGTACAAGTGTCGTCACAGTCATCCCAAAGGATATCTTAATTGTCACACTTGTCATATCTTGTCATGAGGCAATCGCACAGAGGGGAATGTTTTGCCTGTGTGTTTCGGTGATCTATGTTGTCGTGTTGTCAAAGTATGCTAAGTGTGTGATCACAGTTCAAGTTCATCACGAGTCCATCTCTCTTCCCGCACTTAGCCATTTTCAGAAAATATTCCTGACCAAGCAACTTAGCTTCACCGAGCCCTGACTGAGCTGCGCACTGCGCAGTCTCAACCCTCTTGGATGTGACCCTGCTGCCTAGAACTGTGTAGTCTGCAGTCACTATCCTCTAGGGCTGTTGTTTTGCGCAATTCTAGAGTCCAGCAACCTCCCTTGACCTCCAGAATTGCGCAGTTGTGCCTCCCAGTTTGCCTTGAACTGCGCACTTCACACCTTCAATACTCAAGCTTTTACCTTGCCTACTAGAATTGTGAAATGTGTAGAGAGACTAACCTCCCTTGGCCTCCAAAACAATGCATATGCTCCCTCCAGTGCCCTTCCCTCAGCTGGAGCTCACTACCTTCAGAAACTGCGCAGATTTGCCCTTCAGGCCTTTCTGTTGCCCAGTCCCCCTTACCTCCTGAAATTGCGCAGTCTGACCTCCCAGGGCTCCATACTACAACAGTCATTGCCTGCTTGAACTGCGCAATTTTGTCCCTCAGTGGGCATTGCGCAATTTTTCTCCTTAGTGAGGACTGTGCATAAAAGTTACTCAGTCAAGCTTGAGATACACACTGCGCTGTCTCAGTCATCAAGCTCTCTCTTTGTTTGCTGGAACTGCGCAATGCACAGTCTATGGGTCCTTTCTTCCAGTCTGACACTTGTCCCGGACTTAGTTCATGGATAATAATGCATCATCTTAGACTAGGGAGTTTTCGGATTGATGTTATCCCGTCATGTGTGAATTGCAGAAATAGGTACACTATTAAGTCATGGCGAGATGATGGAGGAGGAGTAGGAGGGAAGCATGCCTAAAACCTCTCTTGTAGTTGAACTCACAAGTGGATCTATCAAGAGGAAGCAAAGGGACACAAGTTTGCAACTACCATCCAAGACTTGAGATCATTGAAGACCCCGCATCACCAAGCTATGCAGAGGAGAAGAGAAAGCATATCCAAGAATATATTTAGCACTCAACAACTATAGTGACTTGACATTGCCACATTATTGAGTCCATGTTAGCAGTGTCATGTCAAGTCGTGTCATGAGTTGTCATATGCCGCATCACTATTGTGGACCATGTATATTGTAATCAAATGTATTGTAAAGTGGAAGTCCAAAGGACACACATGAATATGAAGAGTCTATTGATTTGGGGTAGCATTGGATGTGCTTTAGGCCACAAAATTTGCAAAAAGGCTTAGACACATGCATTCTCCAATGCCCAGAAATCATTTTGGGAAATTCCAACCAGAGATAGTTTTATTAAAATAATTAATTCTTTTTAATAAGACCTTAAGTCTAAACTTATGAAATTAAAACTATTAATCTAAACTGTGGGTGAAACTTCTAGAAGAAGGCAGAGATCAAGTCAAATGATCCTAACCATTGATTATAATCTAATCTAGGCCATTGATTGATCAACGAGAAGATTATAAGAGGAGGCTTGATGGGCTCTTGGAGAACACACTAGAGGCAGATACTCAGTTACCTGAATAACATTGATTTTCTCATTGGTCGAAGTTCAGAGAGAGAAAATCAAATCAGAGGGAGAGTTGCAGGTGAGAAAGGAAGAGAGTTTATCAACATCTTCAGAGAGTGCAAGGCAACAAGACGCAGAGCAGGAACAGGGTGACACAGAAAGAGACAATGTAGAGGCAGATTGACGCAAAGCCTGTGTGGGCAGCTTGACACTGGGCCAGTGTGAGAAGTTTGACGTAGAGGGACGCAAAAGGATTCTGGGGAAGAAGAAGTGCTTCACCTGGGTCAGAAATTTGTCAGGAAGCGTCTGTAAAATTTCTCATTTCTATTTTGCTGGTTGTAATTTGTACATTAGAATTTGTTGAAGAATAATAAAACCCTTATCTGCTGCACTAATTTTTCGATATTGGGTTTTTCTAGGGATGATTGTCCAAAAAATAACTGTGTCATTGTGATTGTATTTGTGCCATTAGTTTTCCTTACATTTTACTTTCTACAATGTTTTAATTGTGAAGGCTGCAGTAGAATATATTTCGATATTTGCCGTAAGAACACTGTGAATAACTTATTTATGAGATAATAAGTAGAAGAAATAATATTAATCATTGCAGTAGGATTTCTATTTAGATTTTTTCACATGGTATCGGAGCTAAAGGGAAGCAGAGGGAAAAAACCTGAAGAGCCAGCGTTGAAAGGAGAAGGGAATTTGAAATTCCTGCAGGGGCAGTAATTCGAATCTCCAAGGGGCTTGCGCAGTTCAAAGCCAAGAGGATTGGATTTCGTGGGAAAACTCTCTCTGACTGAGTCGTCGGAGAGGTAAGACTTTCCAATCGAAATTTGTTAGTGGTAGAAGGAACAACTCAACAAAAGATTCAGCAAGAAGGGTTGTCTCAGGTAGGACATAGTTTTTTCCTGTAGCAATTGCTGGGATAGATTAGCGTCATAAATTGGCACAATATGAATACTAAAAGTGTCTCAGATTTATCTACCAAATTAGATGAACAATTCACATGGCTAGCAAATTCAGCGTTAGCAGATGTTTGGTACATTGATAGCGGGGCTTCAGCTCATATGGTTGGAGTACGAGAACATTTCTCGAGTTTTCAAGAAGAACAAATGGACTTCCAAATTACTATGGGAAAGAAAACGAAATGTCCTCTAGTAGGGAGAGGCACCATAGCATTTTAGATGAAAGCAGGGACCATCATCCGAGCCACCAATGTTCTGCATGTGCCAGGATTAGGAATGAACTTGATTTCAGTGTCCTAGTTACAAGACAATGGATATGATGTATACTTCATGGGAAAGAAAGTATATGTCAAGCATCCAAGCTGGAAGAAGAAAAGGCAAATTGGGATTCAAAGCTACAAGTTGTATAGATTGCAGCTTGAATCACCAATGGCACTGATAGGTAGCAACTATAATGGTGCGAAGGAGCGAAATGAATTATGGCACAGGCGAATGGGGCATTTACACCATGGAGCATTAGGGATGCTCAGAGAGACTGTTACAAGAGTACCATTCCTTAGTAGTTTGTTGATTTAGGGTACATTGAATGTGCTCTAGGCCTCAAATTTTGCAGGGAGGCTTGGTCACATGCATTCCATAGAACCCAAAAACCGTTTTGGGAAATTCCACCCAGAGACGATTATATTAAAATAATTAATATTTTTAATGAGGTTCCTAAGTCTAAACTTAGGAAAATTAAAATATTAATGGGTATTAATCTAATTGTGAGTGAATCTTCTAGATAAAGACAGAGATCAAGTCAAAATGATCTGAGCCTTTGATTAGGAGTTAATCTAGGCTGTTGGTTGTCCAACATGAAGATATAAGAAGGGACTTGAGGGTCTGTTGACCACTATGTGTCAACGACCCATAGCAGTACACCCCCTTTTTTTGCAAAAGGGATAGCGCCTAATCGATATGTCTGTGCTGTTCAGCGATCATCATCAGCTTGATCATCATGTTATAATGTAACCCATTCTACATGTATATGTTGTAAATAATCTTAGTAGATTTGTGTCATGTATGTAATTTTCTAGGTAAACCTACTTTTCTGGTGACGATCTACATTCTGGGAGGTTTTTTGTCTCACCGACCCATTCTCAGATGGTTGACAAAGTTTTCCTTCAGTCTTACCCCAAACCCTGAATGTATTTTATCACTGGGATCTTAGGCGAGTCCTAGTGTTATAGATCGAGTCTATGTAAAAGTGATTTGGGAATAATCCTAACTATTTGGTTAGGTTATTTTATTACAAATTGCTTGGTCTGCTAGATTATATTTGTGTCGCAGAAATGGGTAGTCTGTGAGGGTCTATTACAGATGGGTTTTCCCCCTTATGATGTAAAAGATATGAAAATTATGATGTAAAGTGTCTTGAGGGTTGGAAAAATAATTTATCCCCTCATAGGTTAATTAATTAAATTTTTTGGCCAAAAATTAATTAAAATTCTAAGCCAGAAATTTAATTAATTCTAGGTCCTAGGTAAATTTAAATTCTCCAAAGGAAAAATTCGTCGGTCCTTAAAATTCAATTTTTAAAAGATCCTGGGACTAAGGTAAATTAATTATTTTGCTAAATTTTAAGCCTTTGGTCCCTGGGGGTTAAGTCAAAGTCAAAATTTTGAGGAAATTAACTCAAAATTTTTATTTTTGAGTTAATTAAAATGCATTTAATTGAAAATTTCGAATTTTCTCAAGAATTTAATATTTCGATGGATAAGATTAAAAGAAATTTCAATCCTCATCAACGGTCGAGATTGTTTTGACAAAGATCACTTGAACTAGAAATTGGAAGATTTATCTTTAAATAGGAGGTCATCTGTTAGTTGATTGATCCGATCTTTAAGTCGTGTGCCAAGCAAAAAACTCTCGTGTAATTTTTTTTTGAATAATAAAGAAACACTTTGGGGTTAATCTTCTCCGATCTTACTATTCATGGAAATACTGTAAGATGTATCATTTTTCATGTGTAAATTTTTTTAAGCCATTGATGATAGCTTCTGAAGAGTGATTTGAGTACAGGTATCTTGCTCAGTCGTTGGGGTTTAGGTGGTAATTTAAATTTTGAATGTAATAGCAGGTATCTCTATTTATCTAAGTTTTATTATCATTTTCTCACTCTATTTTGATCGCTGGATTGAGTTTTGAGGAAAATCTTGATGTTTAGATCATTGGGCGTTCGGGGAAGTTTTTAGTTGGACCAGCGAACTCCCGATCCATGTTTTCTAAAGAGTCCAGCTAAATTTGATCCCGGGCTTATCATAAGATTTTTATTGGTGATGCATACAGTGTTTTGAGCTAAGAACCTCTTTTAAAATTTAATTTTTTATGTGCGAAATTGATGAATTTGGCTGTTGAAAGCCCTAGATTAACAGATCTAGGAGCGGAGTTGGACTTACACTCCTCAGATCTGATAGATCTATAAATTTTTTTCGGGTTTTCTGACTTAGGTTTCTTGGGTTTTTTTTTTGGTAAATATAGGTTTTGGGTGTTTTTGTTTTTAGGTATAGGTTGCAGATCTGAAGGTGAAGTTTGATTTGAAGCCAGATCTAGGCCCTGGAGGGTACGATTTGGCCTCAAAATCATTTTTACAGGAATATTATCTAGCCTTTTGCAGTCTAGGGGTTTTAAATTTTTTAAATCTAGAAACAATTTTACAGGGGTTTCATTAATAAATCTTAAGCAGAACATATCAACTTAATCAGAAATTTTTGGGTTTTATGGGCAACCATTTTCCATTTGTTTGTTGCCTGGGGTTTTTGTTTTGCATTTTTGCTGCAAAGATTTCGAAATTTTTTTCTCCGCCTACATTTTTGTGTTTTCCTTATCTCCATCTCAAATGTCGCTGCCTTCCTGTGTTTTTCTCTCTTGCTGTCCACCAACCCATAGATCCTTGCTGCTCCACGCATTTCCAATCCACGTCCATTCCATCCATCACTGCCCTATTCCTCCTGTCTGCATTTTGCAGTTCTCCATTCGCAATCTGCTGCCTCAATTCTCCAAACACAATCTCCATCCTTCCTCGCACTAGCCAACCCTCATCTGCTGCATCTGTTGCTACCTCTGCGTGATTTCCCTCCACGCATTTTACAGTTCTCCTATTCGCAGCCCTCCATACCCATGGCATCCATCTTTCTGCCGTTGGCTAAAACTTGCATAACCCTCATCGCTCCACCATCGAATTTTTCTCCCCCCGTCGAGCAGATATCGCACTCCTCCGCTGCCATACCTGCAAGAAAATAGTTGCATAAACTTCTCCTCTATACGCTGCCTTGCCCTGCCTTCCTTGCTCCCTGCGTCGAGTCCTCCCTCCGCGCGTTTTGCTGTCAATCCCAACCTCATCTCTTTGCAATAAGACTGCAAAACAAAATACACTTTTCTCTTTTGTGCGTGCGTAGTGTTGCGGGGGAGTGGCCCCCCCCGATCCCAATCCGCGCTTCGGGCAGGAGCAACTCAGGAGCGGGTCAGGAGCGCGCTCTCCTAAAAAAATTTGTGCTCCCTGCCTATTTCCGGAGCGAAGCAGGGAGCGTCGGTTCGACAGCGACGAGAGCGACCGACGGGAGCGGAACGGGTGGAAAAAAAATATTTCAACGAAAAAAAATAAAAATAAAAATAAATTGTGGAAATAAAGTGAGGGAGGGTTAAATAGACCCTCTCTCAGATCATTTCATCATTGTGAGAGTGAGATTGAGATTAAGAGAGGGAGATTGAGAGAGGGTGAGAGTGAGGAGCAAGGAGAGAGTGAGAGAGAGCAAGAGAGAGCAAGGAGAGAGTGAGGAGCAAGGAGAGAGCAAGAGAGAGCAAGGAGAGAGCAAGGAGCAAGGAGCAAGAGAGTGAGAGAGCAAGAGAAATCAAGGAGCAAGGGGAGATTGAAGAGCTTGCAAGGGGAGATTGGACGGCAAAGAGGTAGGCTCTACAATATTGAATAGAGTGTCTAGCAATTTTTTTTAATGTTTATTCCTAAATAAATAAGTAAATTTTTCTCTATTTCCCATTCCCATTCCCATTCCATTTTTTTAAATTTTGTAGATTCAAAACTTCAAATTTCAAACATCATGGTTATATTTCTTGGCATTTTCTTCTTCTTAGTTATTATGGTGTTGGAGAGTAGAAAAAGGAGGGTTGAAATTGAAAATGAAGAAGGGGATGAAGAAGGGGACATAGTGGATTTGATGAAAACTCTGGTGAGGAGGAGCGGAGGAGAGTGAACATGAGTCAGCTCAAAAAACTAAACAAGACCAAACCCCATTGTGGAAATATGTTAACAGGCCTGAAGCAGGTAAAGGGGGTGGAACCACTAAATTTCATTGCCCCCATTGCAACAATAATTACACAGGTTCATACACCCGTGCCAGAAAACACCTCTGTGGGAAATTGCCATGGGATGGAGATAAACAAATAGGAATCAAAACTTGTATAGGTGTGCCAGCAGCAGATAGAGCCAAATACATAAGGGAAGAGGAGGAAGCACAATACAAATCTAAAAAATCAAAAGGTTTCTTTGAACCAAGCTCACAATCACATGCATAAAGAACTCCTTCAGCATCCTCCCAAGGTAGTGGATATGGAGGCATAGGGTCACCAGTTTTAAGGCGTAGAACCATATCAGATTTCTTTGATGAATGGTGTAGGAATGATGTGGATTCAAAAGTTTACAGGTTTTTCTATGCATGTGGGATACCATTCAATGTTCTTCGCTCACCTTATTGGCACGAAATGGTTTCTGCCATAAATGATGCCCCTAAAGGATACAAGAGCCCTGGGTATGACAAGGCAAGAACCGTTGGACTTGATCATGGAAAAGCAAAAATATCACATTCTTTGAATAGAATGACAAGTTCTTGCACTGACCATGGGGTGTCCATTGTATTTGATGGATGGAAAAATGTAAAAGGCAAGCCATTGATAAATGTTCTTGCTGTGTCTGTTAGTGGTGCCATCTTTCTTTCAGCATATGATTACTCAGACAAGTTCAAGACCGCCATCAACATTACAAAACCATTGCTTGGAACAATTGACCGTATTGGGCCATACAATGTCATCCAAGTCATCACTGATAATGCTCCTAATTGTAAGGCAACAGGAGCAATTATTGAGGATAAATTCCCCAACATATTTTGGTTTGGGTGTTTGGTTCACACAATGAACCTTTTGATGAATGATATTGTTAAGAACAAAAATGAACAATACAAATGGATTGGTGATTTGTATAAGAAAGGCAAACAAATGATAAAATTTATTACAAATCATAACAATACCCATGGCCTTTTCCGCAGTCACTCAAGATTGGAGTTGTTGAAGATTGCGAGGACTAGATTTGGTAGCTACTACCTCACCTTCAGGTGCCTTTTAAAGGTAAGAGAGTCATTGGCTAGCATGGTATCAAGTCCACACTAGCAGGTATTAAAGGAAAGGGCTGTAAATGCAGCTGACAGGAAAGGTTTTGAACAGGTGGAGGAGGCTGCTCTTGATGGTATGTTTTGGGCACGTGTGAGGCAAGTATTAGATTTCACCAAGCCCATTTATCACGCGATTCGGTTTGTGGATACAGATAAACCAATGATTGGCGAGGTGTATGAGTAGATGGATACCATGTTGGGGCAAATAAAAGATATTGTTCATAACAATGATCCCAACTTGTACAAACTGATTCAAGATTGTGTGTTTATATGGTGGGATAAACTTAATGTTCCACTACATTGCTTGGCATATATCTTTACGCAAAAATATTACTCTACATCTTGGTTGGGTCAACCTGCACCACAGGGTGGGGTTAAGGCCAAACCCCATATAGATGAAGAGGTATCTATAGGATATTTGCAAGTATTAGAAAAGTTGATACTTGACAGGGAGGAATGTGCTAGTGTGCGTCTTGAAATAGGCAGATACTTTAGTTGCACTAGTTTGTTTGGTACCTTTCATGCAATGGAAGATAGAGATAGATTTGATGCTCTCACATGGTGGGAATCATATGGCGGCCATGGACTTTCGTCAAAATTGGCAAAAAAAGTTCTCTCACAGGTTGTAAATACTTCTTCTGCAGAGAGGTGTTCGAGCACCTACACCTTCATACATAATGTGAAAAGAAACAGACTCAATGAAAACCAGGCAGAAATCTTGGTTTATGTGCACTACAACTTGAGGTTGTTGAGTCATTACTGTGATCGGGCTTATGAGGATCCAACATATAAAATTTGGGACAACCACCCAGAGGATGATAATTTGGAGGATGGCACTATACATTTTGAAGAACTGGAAGTAGAACTTATAAGAGAGGAAGATGAAGCAACAACCATGCCACCTCGACCATCCAGCAGCAGTGCTCGAGTTTCGATTCTTGTTCCTTTGCTGTCGCCGCCTCCATCTACACCCTCATGTGGAGGGCATATGCCTTCTAGTTCTGGTCGTCAGTTTGTGCGGGAAACTCCTAGAAGACCACCACAACCTGCTCATACATTAGACACTTCTCGTGGCAAGGGCAACATGTAGTAGTAGATAATAGATTTACAATTTACTTGTCTTTTTTAGTTTCTATTAGTTTTCATAACTGTTGAGTCTTGACTCTTTCATATCATAATGATATTTTTTGTAAACAATATATGACTGTGACAATTTAAGTTTGAAGTTGGCAATTATAACTCATTGGTAATGATTCTGAATTATGAATATGATGCTTCATGAAAGTTGTTTCATTTCATTTCATAATTTATTTTATAGCATTTCATTTCATGTTAGATATTATTTCTTGTAATGGTTAAAGTTTAAAGTTTAAACTTAGGTTACAAGTACAACTTTGGTGATCAATGATGATAAATGTTATATATTGAATTTTCAATTTTGAAAGCTTGAAGTTGAAACTTTAAGATTGGTGAATCATGATTCACGAGACTCAATATGTATGTTACTAACTTGTGGATGTGGTTGATGAAGATTATAACTTCTAGATGATTGATGTTATATGGTTGATGGTTCAATTATCAATCTATGTTTTTTTTTTATGTTTTTTATGTCTAATTCATCATTCTACATGTTTTTGTTGACATATATGTATCAAAATATATATATATATATATATATATATATATATATATATATATATATATTGCTCCGGGATTCGCTCCCAAACCGGGAGCTTTTGAAAATGTCGCTCCCGCTTCCGTTTTCGCTCCTGCTCCCCGCTTTCGCTCCCACTCCCAAGTAACACCGTGCGTGCGTTAGGTTTTAAACATTTCGATTTTTTGTTTTTTTGTTATTTCCATTCAATTTTTATTTTTAGGTTTCATTGGTTTATTTTTTGTTTTATTGTGTTCACGATTAGGGGTAGTTTAGAGTCTAGACTTTAGTACATTTGATTTTTTTACTTTTATTTTTTTTTAATTTTCATTTCTTAACTTAGTTAGATTCAATTTCTTTTTGTTCTATATTTCAATTTTCTGTTTTGACTTTTATTTTTATTTTTTTGTTTTTGTTTTATTTGATTTGATTTTCTCACTTTTTTGGCTTATGATATTTTATTTTATTTTTTTAATTTTTTGTTTTCATTTAAATAACTCATTAAAAATCATAAAAGTTTTTAAAATAAAATAAAAAAAAACTAAAAAAATCTAAAATTTGAAAATGAAGTAAATTAAAGGATTTGCGCTTTAACATAATTTTTTTTTTGTTTAATGTGGCCAATGGCCCAATAAAAATTTATTTTTTAACCCTTTGATTTGTTTTATTTTCGTCACATCAAAATATTTTGACTTCTTCATTTACCATTAAAGTTATTACCCAAGGAATGCTTAAAATGCTAACTTAAAATTCCTTGTTGTTTTTGGTGTTAAGTGCAAAATCTTAAATTTTCATGATTTTTCTATGGTCAAGATGCGATAAATGTTTTAAATCATATTGACTGTTGGAGAAAGATTAATTTTGCTAGATCATCTTGCATGTTAAATTTTTGGGCATTTTACATTTAATTGTTCATGATTGGCGCTTTGCCACATCTATAAGTTTTCTCTGGATAACTTGTTTTATTTAGTCTATGGTTAATTCAAATATTAAAGGCACTGGTCTATAGTCATTTTCATCTTGTGATTGTGTCTATCTATCTCAATTGACCGAGACTTATTCTAAATTCATCAAGTTGTTCATCCTTAAAATCTCTTAGAGCTCGTGTTCCACAGGAAACCCTCATCCATTCACCTTAGGGACTACCCCCCTTGACTTGTCTAGGAGAGAGTATAAACGGAGTGAGTAAGGATTAGAGTGACAACCCTTACTCTGAGCGTTGTCACGGTGCCTAGACACTTTACAGTTGAGGGGCAGGGATAATAGCTTCCGGAGAATCATTAGCAGAGAGAGGCAGAGAGTGATCCAGTAGCCTTGACGCAGGGCCAGAAGGGCTACATAGAAGCAGTGCAGAGGGAAATAGGGAAATTCGAAAATCAGAGCAGAGAGTGAGTTTCAACAGCCGGAAGCTAGGGTGTGAGACTAGGAGGCTGAGAGCAGTGACTCTAGGCTACTGATCGATTCCCTAGTTTGGTGACACTGTGCCTAAGAGGGTTGACGCTGGGCAACGTAGAGGCAACGCAGGGCCTGCTAGGGGCACCTCATCTAGCAGCCAGAACAACCGAGACTTTTTCTTAGTGATTGTGTGAGGTAATCTCACAAATATTATGCCAGTATATCTCTATGTAACTGAATAACCCTGTGAGGTATTCAGAGTTGTATTCAGATTTTGCTACTGCTTAATAATAATAGACCCTCAGAGCTGCTGCACTGGTTTTCCCGCATTGGGTTTTTCCGGGGACATTTGTCCAAAAATAACGGTGTCCTATGTGTTTGTATTTCTTTTCTCAGCTTCTATGTTTCAGAATCATATTTAATTTGGTGTAGGCGACTTCAGTAATTTACTTTGATATTTCAAGAAGAAATCTAAAATAAGGTTGTAATGTAATTTACAATCTAGGTGAAGTAGATTCAGCTGGTTGCAGTAGGATTTTAGAGATTGTTAGATCTAGGAATTTTCACATAGTGAACATGATGACTTATGCAGAGGATGTGTGCTAGGGAAGTATGTTAGATCAACTTTTTCCAGAAGTAACAATAGAGCAGAATGTGTATTAGGATTAATACACTCAGATATATGTGGTCATATGTCCACAAGAGCTCTTAGTGGTGGTGAATACTTCGTCACCTTTATCAATGATCACTCTAGAAAAACCTGGATCTATTTCTTAAAGGCCAAGGATGATTGATTGTTTCCGAGAGTTTAAAGCTCTTGTTGAAAATATGACAGGGAAAAAGATAAAGGTATTACTTTCAGATAATGGTGGACAATATACAAACAAATACTTCACAAATTTCTACGCAAAGGAGGGCATCAAAAGAGAGTGGACAACTCCATATAATCCAGAGCATAATGGAGTAGCAGAACAGAAAAATAGAATTACTGTTGGGGTAGCCAGAGCTATGTTGTATGATCAGGATCTACTTAGGTATCTATAGGCAGAAGCTTGCAACACAATAGTGTATATCCAGAATAGAACTTCTCATAGAGCATTGGGGAAGAAAATGCCCGAAGGAGTCTTCACAGGGAAGAAGCTAGAAGCCAGTCATCTCAGGATATTCGGAAGTGTGGCTTATTGTCACATTTCAGACGAGAAGCGCAGTAAACTGGATCAAACTGCTGAAAAGGGGTATCTTGTAGGATACAACGAGACCTCAAAGGCATACAAAATCTACATTCCTGGCAGCAAGAATATTGTAGTAAGACGGGATGCAAAGTTCATGGAGGACAGATCTTTTAGGAAATCTCGTGAGATGCTTGCAAAAGACCAGTCAGGAGATGTTCCATTAGTCCAAGAGCAGCAGGGGCAGCAAGGAGGATAGGTAGGAGGACAAACACCTGAATCAAGTACAGTGACTAGTACCAGTATCTCCTCAGAAGGAGGAAATGTAGATAGTTCTCAGCATATGGAACGACATGATCAGGAGGAGGAGTTGGTTGAGCCTCCCACCACCAGTGGTAGAACCAACAGAGAAGTAAAACAGACACTGAGGGACGCAGAGGAGTTTGTTAGAGCTCCTAGAATCGAGAAAAGGCAGCGTAGACATCCTGATAGATACAGACAATGGTAGCTCAGGTTGAAGAACCTTCTAGCTTTCAGGAAGTTGTTCAACACCAAGTATGGGTGGATGCCATGGTGGCAGAATACAACTCCATCATGACGAATGATGTCTGGGAAGTAGTACCTAGACTAGAAGATAGATTAGTTGTAGGATCACGATAGGTCTACAAGATCAAGTATGCTGTAGATGGCAATATAGAGAAGTACAAGGCAAGGTTTGTGGCAAAGGGGTATGCTTAGAAAGAAGGAACAGACTATGAAGAGACCTTCGCCCTAGTTGCTCGATACACCTTTGTTGACCACTACGTGTCAACGACCCATAGCAGTACACCCCTTTTTTTTGCAAAAGGGATAGCACTTGATCAATGTGTTTTGTCGTTCAACTATCATCATCAGCCTGATTATCATGTTATAATGTAAACCCATTCTGCATGTATATGATGTAAATAATCTCAGCAGATCTGTGTCATGTATGTAATTGCCTAGGTAAACCTACTTTTCTGGTGATGATCTACATTCTGGGAGGTTTTTTGTCTCACCGATCCATTCTTAGATGTCGACAGAGTTATCCTTCAGTCTCACCCGAAAGCCGGAATGTATTTTGTCCCGGGGATCTTAAGCGAGTCTTAGTGTTATAGATCGAGTCTATGTAAAAGTGATTTGGGAATAATGCTAACTATTTGGTTAGGTTATTTTATTACAAATTGATTGGTCTGCTGGATTATATTTGTGTTGCAGAAATGGGTAGTCTGTGAGGATCTATTTCAAATGGGTTTTCCCCCTTATGATATAAAAAATATGAAAATTATGATGTAAAGTGTCTCGAGGGTTGGAAAAAATAATTTATCCCCTCATAGGTTAATTAATTAAATTTTCTGGTGAAAATATTAATTAAAATCCTAAGCGAGAAATTTAATTAATTCTAGGTCCTAGATAAATTTAAATTCTCCAAAGGCAAAATTCGTTGGTCTTTAAAATTCAAATTTTAAAAGGTCTCGGGACTATGGTAAATTAATTATTTTGCTAAATTTTAAGCCTTTGGTCCCTAGGGGTTAAGTTAGTCAAATTTTTGAGGAAATTAACTCAATTTTTTCATTTTTGAGTTAATTAAAATGCATTTAATTGAAAAATTCGAATTTCTTCAAGAATTTAATATTTTGATGGATGAGATTAAAAGAAATTTTAATCCTCATCGACGGTTGAGATTGCTTTGACAAGGATCACTCGAACAAGCGGTTGGAAGATTTATCTTTAAATAGGAGGTCATTTGTCAGTTGATCCATTCGATCTTTGAGTTGTGTGCTAAGCGAAAAGCTTTCGTGTAATCTTTTTATGAACAATAAAGAAAGTCTTTGGGGTTAAATTTCGTCGGTGTTACAGGATATTCCGACACATAGGAAATAGTTAAGTATAACTTGGTCTAGTGTAGAGTTAGGTAAAGTGTGTTTCTTTACTATGTATTTTTGTAACTTACAATCCGACAATCACGATATGTAGCGATCCGACAGTTCATTCTCTTCTCGGTATTACCAACACTTGATCCATGGCTTAACACCCGATTGGTCCATGATCTCTATTTAAAGAGCATGAAGGGTCATTTGTAGAGTAACCATTCATGAGAGAAGCTTATGTAAATTTTCATTCTTTTATTAATAAATTGCCTAAAGTGGCCACGTTGGCTTAGGTCGTGGACTGTTTCCCTCTTTGAGGGTTTTAACCACGTCAACAATATTGGTGTATTGATCTGTGATCTATTTGTGAGCGGTGTCCTTTGGTGTTCTGTCTGAAGAACTTACCCTGTAAATTCCTACATGGTATCAGAGCGCCTGCTGCATCCTGAGTAGCACGGACCCATTTTCGGTTTGATAGAGCCTCTTCTCTACTGGTTCAAGCTTCAGCAAATTATGATCCTGACACCTTTGCAGAAGCTTCAGGCCATCCAGATTGGGACGCAGCTATGAATGAAGAATATCGTTCATTATTGGCAAATGATACATGGGATCTTGTTCCTCTACCAAAGGGATGAAAACTTCTTAGATGCAAATGGGTTTACAGAACCAAGTGTGGACCAGATGGGAAAGTTGATAAACATAAAGCTCGTCTTGTTGCTAAGGGTTTTTCACAAGTTGAAGGCATTGACTATACTGAAACCTTCTCCCCTATTGCCAAAATGAACTCTATCCACCTTGTTCTTTCCCTTGTTGCCTCTTTCAAATGGGAAGTCCATCAAATGGATGTTAAATCTGCCTTCTTGCGTGGGGACTTGCATGAAGAAATCTATATGGAGCAACCTACTAGCTTTATACAAACAAATTCCAGCGTTGTATGTCAGCTTAAGAAATCCCTTTATGGTCTCAAGCAAGCTCTTCGGGCTTGGTATGCCGAAATGGATAGCTTTCTTTTAGAAACTGGCTTTTCTAGGTGTCATTCTGACAATACTGTCTACACCAAGAAAGTGGGCAAGTCTCTTATCATTCTTGTTCTTTATGTTGATGATCTTATCCTCACTGGTCGTGATCCCAACCTTATAAACCATGAAAAGTCCAGCCTTAAAAGGAAGTTTGAAATGATAGACTTAGGACACTCGCATTATTTTCTTGGTCTTCAAGTCTTGCAATCCAAGGAATGTATTTCCCTTTCCCAGTCCAAATATGCCTGTGATCTTCTATGCCATTTTCACATGGAAGATTGTAAGCCAGCCCCTTCTCCCTTTCAGTCTGGAGCCAAACTTTTAGTCACTTGTACTTCCCTGAAGTTGATGCTACCTTATACCGTCAACTTGTAGGAAAAATTTTGTATCTGACCCATACTCGTCCTGACCTTTCCTTTTCTGTTGGCCTTATTGCTCAGTTTATGTAAAACCCACATGAAAGTCATTGGAAAGCAGCGAAAAGAATACTTCGTTATGTTCGAAGTCCAGTCCAGTTTGGGATTCATTACAGTGCAGAAGCATCTCCTCTATTGGTTGGTTTCACTGATTCTAATTGGGCTGGGGACCCTGAGGATCGAAAGTCTACTGCAGGTTATGTGTTCACTCTTGGTTCAGGACCTATTACACGGGCTTGCAAGAAACAAAGTGCCATTTCTCTTTCTTCAGCAGAAGCAGAGTATCGTGGTGCCGTAGAAGCTAGTAAGGAAGCCTTGTGGCTTCGTCAGATCTTGTCAGACTTTGGTTTTCAGCGGCAACATCCAACTACACTTTGGTGTGATAATCAAAGTGCCATTCAACTATGCAAAGATCCAGTCCAACATCACTGTAGAAAACACATTGAATTGCACATGCACTTCATCAGAAAGCTCATTCACGACCATGTTCTTGAAGTGCAATATTGTTCAACAGATGATCAAGTTGCAGACATCTTTACAAAGGCTCTCACAGAGGCGAAGTTTACTAAACTTCGATTTATGGTTGGAGTTCAGGAAGTTGTCACTAAGGGGGGATAGGCTCTAATGCCTCCTTCCTTCTCCTATTGTGTCATATTTGTACATCCTTCAATCCTATCCCAAGTTGTTCTTAAGGGGGGATGTTAGGATATTCCGACACATAGGAAATAGTTAAGTATAACTTGGTCTAGTGTAGAGTTAGGTAAAGTGTGTTTCTTTACTATGTACTTTTGTAACTTACAATCCGACAGTCACGATATGTAGTGATCCGATGGTTCATTCTCTCCTCGGTATTACTGACACTTGATCTGTGGCTTAACACCCGATTGGTCCATGATCTCTATTTAAAGAGCATGGAGGGTCATTTGTAGGGTAACCATTCATGAGAGAAGCTTATGTAAATTTTCATTCTTTTATTAATAAATTGCTTGAAGTGGCCACGTTGGCTCAGGCCGTGCACTGTTTCCCTCTTTGAGGGTTTTAACCATGTCAACAATATTGGTGTATTGATCTATGATCTGTTTGCGAGCGGTGTCCTTTGGTGTTCTGTCTGAGGAACTTACCCTGTAAATTCCTACACGGTGTTACTCTTCATGGAAATACTGTAAGATGTGTCTTTTTCATGCGTAAATTTTTTTAACCATTGATGATAGCTTCTGAAGAGTGATTTGAGCAGTACAGGTATCTTGCTCAGTCGCTGGGGTTTAAGTGGTAATTTATATTTTGAATGTAATAACATGTATCTCTATTTATCTGAATTTTATTATCATTTTCTCGCTCTATTTTGATGGCTGGATTGAGTTTTGTAGGAAAATCTTGACTTTTAGATCATCGGGCGTTCGGGGAAGTTTTTAGTTCGACCAACGAACTCCTGATTCGTGTTTTATGAAGATCCCAACTTAATTTGATTCCAGGCTTATCATAAGATTTTTATTAGTGATGCATGAAGGGTTTTGAGAGCACCTCATTTAAAATTAAAAAAAAAAAAATTATGTGTTAAATTGATAAATCTGGCTTTTGAGAGCCTTAGATTGTCAGATTTGGGAGCGGAGTTGGACTCACACTCTCTAGATCTGATAGATCTGCCATTCCTGTGCATAGATCTGTAATTTTTTTTTGGTTTTTTTGGCTTGGGTTTCTTGGGTTTTATTTATTTTTTTATATATTTGGGTGTTTTTGTTTTCAAGTACAGGTTGCAGATCTGAAGGTGAAGTTTGATTTGAAGCCAGATCTAGGCTCTGGAGGGTAAGATCTGGCCTCAAAATTATTTTTGCAGGGAGTCTATCCAGATTTTTGCAATCCAAGGGTTTTCAAATTTTTTAAATCTGAAAATAATTTTACGAGGGTTTCATTTGATAAATCTGAAGCATAAGTGTGAAATTCGTTTTTCTGGGTTTATTTTGAGTTTGGGTTGCATTTTTTTCCCTTCCAAAATTTTTCGAAATGTTCATACCAGTGTTGATAATATTGACGATATATCGGCGATATTTGAAAATATCGCGATATTTTCTGCAAAACGATATATTGCCGAGTAAATATCACGATATTTTCCATTTTGAAAATATCGGCAAAATATCGCCATATTTTGAAAATATCGGCTATGTTTAAAAATCTGAAAAAATGATCTTTTATGCTTGCTGATATTGTCGATAAGATGTTTTCTGGACCCTCGCTGATATTTTGCCAATACCGATATTATCAAACACTGGTTCATATTGTCTGCATTTTGAGGGTTTCTGGAATTTTCGGATTTCGAGCTCCCTGCTGCCTGCATCCTTCTCTTTGTTGTTCGATCACTTCTTTGCCGGCGGCTACCCAGATCTACGTCCATCACCGCTGTCATACCTGCAGCCCTTAACCCGCATCAATATTTCTCCCTCTGCATGTTGCCTAAGCTCCTTGTCTTCGCTATCTGATACCTGCAAATTGCTCACTAAACCCTCCACTTCGTCTACCTATCTTTCTCCCTACGCATTCTCCATCTACTTCGTAGCTCCATACTTCCCCTCGACCTACACGCATTCCTTGCCACTACCGCCCTTTCCCTTCGCTTCTCATTCTCCCTACACTGTCCCTCATTCTGTCCGTTGCTCCTTCCTCTAGATCTTCTCCATCCACTGCCCTCTACCTGCAGCTTCCCTCTCAGCGTTTCTGACCTGCGTCTATTCCCACGCTGTTCTTATTGTTCGTCTAGCTCCGCACAGTCTCCTCTAGCTACGCTTCGCCGCCGTCTAGCTTCCCTCACTCCATCGACCTGCAAAAGCCATTCAAAATTTCATTTTTTACTTTTGTTTTATTTTGCCTTTGTTTTAGTTAGGGTTATTTCCCTTTCGTTGTTAAAAATCCTATTTCATTTTTTTTTGGGTTAGACTTTAGTTAATTTCTTTGGTATTTTATTCAAACAACAAAACTTCGGTTTTGGTTTTGTCTTTTATTTTCTATTTTTTATTTGATTTGATTTTATTACATTGTTTCAATTTTTATGATTTTGATTTTGATTTTTTATTTTTTTTTAAATAAAAAACTCTAAAACTAAAAAATTCATAAAAATAAAAAATCCTAAAAACAAAAAATTAAAAATTAAAAGAAGGGGCTTCATTTTTTTTATGTGACTTTGAGATATCCTAAAAAATTTAAATCAAAAGTAAATTTTCGCGTTCAACTTTTTTGTGGCCTCTGGCCCATTAAAAAATTTAAAAAACATTATTAAATTCTTTTGATTTATTTTGGTCACATTAAAAAGACTTGATTGATCATTTACTGCATTACGTCTTGCTTCATAAATCTTAGCACATTGAAAAAGTTTTCCTAAGGACTAATTAAATTATCAATCTTTAGTTCCTTTTTGGTGTTCTTTTTGTGTGTTAAGGGTAAAATCTAAAAGAGGACTTTTGTGGTATTGACATTTTTCATTTCTCTATAGTTAAACGCGCTTCAATTTTTTGCATCTAAAGAATGAATATAGGAAAGTGGTAAATTTTCCAAATTTGGGTCACTAAGCATAAATCATTTTAATTCTAGGATTGGAATTGATTAGCATTTAAATTTCATGGTGTTTTAAAGTATTTGGATCTCTAGAAATTTAATTGCTAGTATATTTTGCATCTACCGAAATTGATTGTGATTGCTTGAATTATTTGATGTGTGTTACATGTTAGATATGTTGTGAATATTTTCAAGTAACTGTTAAAGTGCTCTGTCGTGGAATTATAATAGATTGCATATCTTTGTTTCCTAAGCTGAGTATATTTTGAGCATCTGTTGACATTGATATTAAATTGCAAAGAAGTTTTTGTTCTCTTTGAGCTATAATTGTAACAAAAAGATTTGAAATAAGCTTGTGGTTTAATTGTAATATCTTCAGGGGTTTATTTTTAAGTCTTCTTCCAGTGAAGCGAACATTTCATTTGGGTAATTGAGATCTTTTGCGACACAAGTGTTTCTAATCCTTGAGTCTAACTTCATTACATCATCTAGTGCATTCGCATATAAGTTAGCTTTGCATAAATAAAATTTACTTGCAAGCATAACCTTAGTCGATAGAGAGATAGGTATCCATCCATCTTTGCTTGAGAAGCCTATTTTTAATAGTACTTAAAATGGTGACCTTGTAGTCGTCAGAGCCGCAACTCTCTGCAGTGCCAGAGGCACCAGGTATATTAGATTTTCAGGAGAGGTATTGTTAATCACAACTTAGTGTGCTTCACCTTATCTTCTCTCTGCCAATTACTACGAAATCAGGCTCAACATAGAAAGGATCGAAGGATTCACATTTAAGTAGGCATCTAACTAAAATTTACCAAGATTCTTGCATCTCACATTAGCTTTAGGATTTGCATTTCATATAAGATAGTCATTCATCTAAGTAGCAGTTGCTAATCGATTACTTGGTCTTAATTTCCTTAGCAAGATCGTTGACTCCATAAGGCACTGGTATCAATCATTTAAAATCTAATCAAATCCTATAAATCTTGCTAAATCTTAATCAAATACTTGGTTGCTTCACTGTGTCTCCCAAACTGGTTGGTTCTCAACTAGTTATTCTTCATTCCATTTTTCCATAGGGTCTGCCCCCCTTAGCATGCTGTAGAGAGATAACTTAAATGGAGAGATTGGGGATCAAGGTGACATCCCCCGATCTTAGCCGTTGTCGTGGTGCCTAGACATTCTGTGTGACAAAAACCTCTATCAGATCTATTATATCCATAACAACTCAAATGGGATGGGAGATTCACCAGATGGATGTCAAGACAACGTTCTTGAACGAGGTGATAGAAGAGGAGGTGTATATAGAACAACCCAAAGGCTTCAAACTCATGAGAAGAGAACTCATGTTTGCAGGTTAAAGAAAGCCCTGTATGGGCTCAAGTAGGCACCCATAGCATGGTATGGTTGGATTGATAATTACTTGCAGTAGTTGGGATTTGTTAAGAGTGATGTTGATCCCTATCTCTACTATTTGATGGTAGAGAATGAGCCACTTATTTTGGTATTATATGTAGATGACCTGTTCCTAACTGGATCATCCAGGCTCATCTAGGATTGCAAGAAGTAGCTTGAAGCTGAATTCGACATGAAGGACATGGGGTTGATGCATTATTTTCTGGGGTTGGAAGTTTGGTAGAAGAATGGGGAGATCTTCCTTGGACAAGGAAGATACGCTACAGAAATTCTGAAGAGATTCAGAATGCAGGATTGTCGACCCATGGCTACTCCCATGATCACCAACTGGAAGAAAATAGATGCATCAGGAGACAAAGAAGTAGATCCCACCTTGTACAAGCAACTCATTGGGTCACTCATGTATTTGATCAACACTAGGCCAGACATTTGTTTTGCTATCAACACTTTTAGTCAGTTCATGGTGGAACCAAAAAAGGTGCATTGGGCAGCAGCTAGACACATTCTTAGGTATGTACGTGGAACAGTTGGATATGGGTTGAAATACTCCCGAGGGGAGGACGTCAGTTTGAATGGGTTCACAGATGCAGATTGGGCTGGTAATTCAACAGACCGAAAAAGTACCTCGGGGTGCTGCTCCAGTGTTGGATTAGGGATGATATCTTGGTGCAGCAGGAAGCAGAAATCAGTAGCTCTGAGCTCAACAGAAGCAGAATATATGGCAGCCAGCATAGCTACGTGCGAAGCTATATGGCTCAGAAAATTGCTTGTGAGCTTGTTCAGAAAAAGGATGGAAGCGACCAAGGTTTACTGTGATAATTAGAGTTGTATCAAACTCTCTGAGAATCCAGTATTTCATGATCGATCGAAACACATAGATATCCGTTGTCACTTTATCAGACACTGTGTTCAATGTAGGGCACTACAGCTATAGTATGTCCCCACAGGAGAGAAGGTAGCCGATATACTCAGAAAGGCTCTCGGAAGAGCTAAGTTCTCTCAATTCAGAGGGCAGATGGGTATGGTAGAAAATCTGTTTCAGTAGCAACCGTAGTTTGTAGTGTAGGGACAATGGGCAGTGACAGTGCCAGCAGCAGCACATATGCAAACATTCAGAGGGAATGCATTGTTGGCAGTGGCAATGTCAGCAACAGTATAGTTACAACAGTAACGTAGTTATTGGTGGACAACATGTCAGTCATCAGCAGCGCAGAGGACAATGCTTCAGAGTCAGAGTAGTATGCAGCAACATATTGCTAGAGCACATTCCTCGCTAAGAGTGAGTGTTGGTTTGGGGTAGCATCATAGGTGTTCTAGGCCTCAAAATTTGCAGGAAGGCTTAGACACATGCGTTCTCCAATACCTAAAAATCGTTTTGGGAAATTCCAACCGGAGATAGTTTTAGTAAAATAATTAATTATTTTTAATGAGACCCTAAGTCTAAACTTAAGAAATTAAAATAATTAATGGGTATTAATCTAAACTATGGGTGAAACTTCTAGAAGAAGGCAAAGACCAAGTCAAATGATCCTAACCATTGATTAGAATCTAATCAGGGCCGTTGATTGATCAACGAGAGGATTATAAGAGGAGGCTTGATGGGCACTTGGAGAACACACCAAAGGTAGATACTCAGTTACCCGAGTAAGATCGATTTTCTCACTGGTTGAAGTTCGGCAAGAGGAAATCGAATCGGAGGGAGAGTTGCAGGTGAGAAAGGAAGAGAGGGTATCAACATCTTCAGAGAGTGCAAGGTAGCAAGACGCAGAGCAGGAACAGGGTGACGCAGAAAGAGCAACACAAAGGCAGATTGACATAGAGCTTGCGTGGGCAACTTGACGCTGGGCCAAAATGTGAGAAGTTTGACACAGAGTGATGCAAAAGGATTTCGGGGAAGAAGATGTACTTCACTCAGGTCAGAAATTTGTCAGGAAGCGCTTGTAAAATTTCTCATTCCTATTTTGCTGGTTGTAATTTGTACACGAGAATTTGTTGAAGAATAATAAAACCCTCATCTACTGCACCAGTTTTCCCACATTGGGTTTTTCTGGGGATGATTGTCCAAAAATAACTATGTCATTATAATTGTATTTGTGCCAGTATTTTTCCTTACATTTACTTTCTGCAATGTTTTAATTGTGAAGGATGCAGTAGAATATATTTCGATATTTGCTGTAAGAACACTGTGAATAACTTATTTCTGAGATAATAAGTAGAAGAAATAATATTGATCACTGCAGTACGATTTCTATTTAGAAATTTTCACAGAGTTATGTAAGTTGAAAAGTCATAGGAAGTTGAAGAGTCATGAGGGGAGTCAAAGAGTTACAAGGGGGAAGCATCACCCCTTGGTTATACCCCCTCATTGTATAAGCAAAGGACTTTTCACCTTGGCTCCTCCCGCAAGGTATTAGAGAGATCAACTAGTTCTTTGAGGAGCAAGGAGTGGCTCCAATGTCCCACAACTGGGGTTAGTGCTGTACATTGTAAACATGTGTCTTGGAACTTTTGCTTAATAACAAAAGCCTTTTAAGGCCATCACGTTCTTCTTGCATGGACTATGAATGCATGTAAGACTATTTTGTGGATGTTTGTATTTCATGTTTTCTTTCACATTGTTAAAATTGGCAACTAGGGCCAAACTCCATGTTGGTCATCTTATTTATGGCAGCTGATATTTTTCTTGGATCCCTCTCATCAAGAGGTATTGGATTGATCTAAAGATCATCAGATTTCGATAAGTATTCATGGAGATTTGAATTTATTTGTGTTATAGAACATACTTAAACTTAACATGGTATCAGAGCTGAGGTGAAGACAAAGGCCAAACAAGAGTGAAAGAGAAATCACCGAAGACAGTTGGGAAAGGACAAAAGGCTCAATGGATTCCTCATCCCTCTTCAAATTCACCAAGGGTGAAGTCGAAGCAAAAAATATTATCAAAATGGTGCAACAGAAGCTTCTGATGGCCTACCTAAAGATCACTTCAATGGAAAGTTTGGATCTAAGGGTGGAAGGAAAGGCATATGCCTTGTTTGTAATAAGTTCGGCCATTATGTGAAGGAGTGTCCGAATGGTAGGGACACATCACTTGATGATGATAACAATCATTCCAGGGACATCTTCAATGATCAGAGGAATGACAGGTAATGCAGGTCATCAAGGAAATAGCCGACTCTTCGAAGAAAGAAAGGAACTCCAGGTATGAAGAATCAAATGTTTTTGGTTAGATAAAGCAACATTATCTTATATCGGTCCTCTCCTCCAGACTCTTTGGGAATCTGGCTTATTGATTGTAGTGCTTCAAGGCACTTCATTGGATAGACGGGTGCACTCTCTAAATTGGTAGAGATGGAAACAATCGTGGGATTATACTTGGAGTAAAGCCACCTATTCTGGAAAGGGTGTAGGGAATGTTACCCCTCAATTGAATGAGGGTAACTCGATTCATTTACAAGAATCTCATTATGTACCTGATCGCAAGAAGAACCTGGTGTCCTTTTCGGCAATGGAAGTCAAAGGTTTCATGGTGGCATTCATCGATGGAAAGGTACGTGTTTGAAAATAGAATTTTCAAAAATGCTTTTATCCTTGAGTTCAGGATTGGCAATTTGTATCAAGTTGCAGTATGGTCCATTGGGGACCCTGTCAGTTGACACATCTCATCTATAGCACTGAAGGTTTGCTTATTATGGGGCCCCACCCGATGTAAGTCAGATGGTGACAGGGATGCCTGAATTCAAGAAGAGCATGAACGTACATGTCTGAGATGTACCGAGCAGGTCCACAGGTTTGGAACAACTTGAGGGGTTTGAGATTCATGATCAGGAATCTCATGTATGCAGGTGGAAGAAAGCCCTCTATGGCTTGAAGAAAAACACCTCAGGCTTAATATGAGAGGATTGATAGCTGTCTAATGAAGTTGAGATTCACTAGGAGTGAAGTCGATCCAAACGATTGCTTCAAGGTTGTGAATGATACACCTCTCATACTGGCACCTTTTGAGGATGACCTGACAGGTGTAGACCCTCTCATTTGCAAAAGTAGGAGGGAGTTGGATTCCGGAGTTAGAATGGTGAACTGCAAGCCCGCGACTACCTCGATGGAGCTCAACTTTTAGAAGTTATGTGGTAGGGATGCCGAACCTGATTTGGGAAATGCCTCTGAGTTTCACAAACTCATTCTAGCATTCATGTTCTTGGTGAAATTTTGTCCAGATATATGTTTTGTAGTTAGCATGTTGAACTCATATATGGTTGAGCCTCACCGGATTGGTGCCAAAAATCTTCTGAGATATCTTCAGAGCATAATCGCTCATGGATTGAGATGCACTTATGGGTGCTGGTTCTCTTTGGGTTCTGCTCAATATCCTGGATGAGAAGGAAGCAGAAGTCGATTCCTTTAAGCATCGCTGAGACCGAATACATAGCTACGAATATGATCTTGTGTGAAGTTGCCTGGTTGTGGAAGCTCTTCAGTGAGCTGTTTATACGCATGGTGGATACCACTTTAATCTTATGTGACAACCAGAGGGGGATTCGACAGTTGAGGAATCCCATGTGTTATGATCGCTCCAAGCATATAGACATTAGGTACCACTTTATTTGGGATATGGTACATCGACGAGCAAGAAGGCTCCATCGCACTGAGACTGATGTGCAGGTCGCAGACATTCTATCAAAACCCCGAGGAAAGGCCAAATTTGTGACTTTCCGAGAACGAGTTGGAGTCATTGAGAGACCCTCTTATGAGGGTCCTGTATGATGCATGCATTGAGCTCTCGGAGCTCCAGGGGGCTTGGGGTACTTCTTGGAGCAACAAGCGACCATAGGGCGACTCACCTTCCTCTAGTGGTGTGCTGTGTACAGGGTGAATGGTTCAACCTTCCCCTGTGATACCTTGTGGCGACTTATGGACATGATGAGTGGTTCTCCTATCAAGGCATCCTACCCATGCAGTCTAGGACTCATGGTAAGTACCTCTCATCTGGCCAATGAGTAGGGAAATGGCGTTAGGGACCATAGTAGTACTATCGATGGACGCATCATTGTATCTACCGTACTCCCTATGCGAGTATGACCTACATTGATCTGGGATCGATTAGAATTGACTTCAGGTTAGTAAGAGTGATATAGCTCACTCTCTCTTGGAACTGATCTAGGATCAGTATGAGTGGTTTGAGACACTCTCTTCTGATATTGATCTGGGATTAATGAAATTGACTTCGGGTCAGTAAGAGTGATATAACTCACTCTTTCTTGGTACTAATCTGGGATCAGTAAGAGTGGTATGACACACTCTCTTCATATGGGACTGACTTCGGGTAAGTAGAGAATGGTATGAGACATTCTCGATCAATTCTTCTTCTTCATGGTTCAGCAGAGCAGAGAAAAGCAGTGCTGGGCACTGATGGCAGAGATAGTACAGTCTGGAAGATGGATCAACAGATGGAGTTCTCCCTAGTTGAGAGGGAGTGTTAAAATTGGCAACTAAAGCCAAACTCCATGTGGGTCATCTTATTTATGGCAACTGATATTTTTCTTGGATCCCTCTCATCGAGAGGTATTGGATTGATCTAAAGATCATTCGATTCCGATAAGTATTCATGGAGATATGAATTTATTTGTGTTATAGAACATACCTAAAATTAACACACATGTACTAAGATAGTTGAACTCTTTCGGTTATTTTAGTGCTTATCTTGTTGAGAATGTGCTGTAATGGTTGTTATTGCTGCCCCATCCTTGTGGACTATTCTGCGAGATACTAGACAAATCTTTCCTTGTTTGTTGGTTGTAACGACTGCTGCATCCTCTGTGGACTATTCCGCTGGATGTTAGATGGGTCTTTCTGGTTCGTGTGTGTCTCTTCCTGGGTGGTACTATTACCTCTCACTTAAAGGCTCACTTTTCTCTCCCCCCCTTTGTAATAGAAGAACTTTGACATAGTTTCACTGCACACTCACCAGGCACACTCCCCTTGCTTTTTGAAGACACTGTTGCATCACTCTCTTGTGTTGACAGCTAGAGCCAATGCAAATATTTAAGGATTTGAAACCGGGCCTTTATACCAGATGGGACTCCTACACCAAATGCTGTGAGATCTGATTGGGACTTCATGTCCAGGAGATCCCTTGAATGTTGGCGGGTCCAACACCATCAACATATTCTAACAATATCTATTACCTTAAGAACCTTACAAGTTTGGAATACTTAGTAGATCATAAAAGAAGTGCATTATGATTAAAGGCATCTAAATTTTGTTTCATCAATTAAGGCCTTGTATGGAGAAATCTTGAGGGATTAATTCTTAATGTGTAGACCTTGAAGAGTCTAAGAAATTAATGGAGGAGTTCCATAAGCAGCTACATGGTGGACATCACGCAGCAAGAATCACCACCCATAAAATCTTAAGAGGAGGTTATTATTGACCATGTATTTTTTGGATGTCCACAAGTTTGTGAGATTGTGTTAACCTTGTGAACTGTTCACAGGAAAGCAAAAGATGGTAGCTCTTTCTGTATATCTAGTTATAGTAGAAGTGCCCTTCCAACAATGGGGCCTTGAATTCACAAGAAGTTTAAAGATAATTTTGCAATGGTCATAAATGGATTTTCACGACCATTGATTAATTCACCAAATGGGTTGAAGCCATACCCATTGAGAGGGCCATTGACAAATTAGTCGTGAGATTTTTGTATGAAAAGATAATTACTTTCTTTGAAGTCCTAGTTGAAAAATCACGGGCAACTAGATTAGGGTGATTTCTCTTACTTTGATAACTGCTTGTGATGTTCTTTTACTTAACTTGATATACTTTTAATTAAATTCTGCTTTCTCTTGATTATTATTGTGTTCTAATCATCAAACAACTTCCAAACTATGAAGATGAATGAGACAAGTGGTCACAAAGTGTAGGCTGCTAGCCAGGGCTAAAACCTCTCCTCTTGAGAGGAAAGCTCACGAGAATTCTTCTCTTCTTATAGAATCTTCAAATGACGAATTCCAAGACCCAAGACTCTTGACAAAGACCCCTCCAAGACCAAGTCAAACTTCTCCTTGATGAACTTGCTTCTCACAAAGTCAACCCAAGTCAAACTTGCTTCACAACAGCTGCAACTTCTCCTTCGACCACAATTTCAGACCTGCAATTTCTGACTGTAATTCTTGGCCTTCCTGCAGAAACCCTAGTTTCGCACGTGTGGGAAAAGATGGTGAGAAATGTCTCTTTCTTCCTTCGCTTGGGGAACTGCTTCTTCCTTAGTAACTCCACTATCAAATTGATTCTTTTAAACCCCAAACTTCAGCCTTATATAGTGACTGCAATTTCGGTCTCGCTGCTGCAAAGGTGCCCTAGTTTACTGATGTAACCCAAAACAATCTCCAAAATGCTTCAAACTTTCTTCCTTGAGTTCTCTTCTTTGTTGATTTTTTATCTTCTTTTCTTGTACTTATCGAACTTTTTTTTGTTGTTGATATTTTCAAATGAGGTCGAGCTTCCATGTATATAAGCTTCTTGTGAGGTCGAGTTGTCCTTCATGAGGCCGACTTGTCTTATGTAGGTCAACTTCTCTTCTTGCTGGCCGAGTTGGTCTTAGAGGGAGAATTTTGACTCTTTTGACTTAAAATAAATTCCTTTGACTTGACACATTATGCCCAATAGGGTCTCTTACATATTACAATGACTCGTTGACTACTAGACTCTATGACAAAACCATAGAAGCACTCAATGGGTGCTTGACCTATAAAAATGACCTTGAGCATGAAACCCATGCTATAATAATAATAATAATAATAATAAATTTTCTCTCTTTACATCAAATATATAAAATCAAGATTACATTATGAAGACCAAACCTAGTTACAAATTTCAACACTAGCAAAGATCATCATTGACAATGCCAAAAGTTTTAGTTTTATAGGGTTAACAACATTTTGCTTCACCGATGGTATTGTTGTATCCCACTCCAACTATTACCCTCAAGGAAATGGTCTTGTTAAATCAAGTAATAAGAACTTGATGACCATCATTAATAAGACTATGGCAGATAACAAGAAAAGTTGGGATTGCAAGATCAAGTATGCTTTATGGGAGATAGAATAACCAAGAAAGGCTCTTGTATAAAAAGTCCATTTGAGCTAGTTTATGGGATCTAAGGAACCTTGCGAGTTCATCTAAAGATCCCAGTCCACAAGATCATTTAGAAATTTTCATTTGACCAAGTTGTAGTTCAAAATAGAATCAACCAATTGATCGGGCTTGATGAAATTTGAAGATGTGCCTTTGATCATCTAGCAAGGAATCAAGACAAGGTAAAAAAGTGGTTTGATAAGAAGGCTTATCCACAAAGTTTATAGAGAGGAAATCTTGTTCTCATGTGGATGAAAAGGATGGAAAAGGTAGGTAAACACAATAAGTTCGAAAGCCTTTGGTTGGGTCCTTATAACATTCAAGATGTTGTGGGGAATAATTCCTTCTATCTTAGTCATTTGGAGGTGAAAGACTACTTGTCCCTGTGAATGGGCAAATTCTGAAATTGTTCTGTAAAGAAAATATTTATTGCCATGGAGCATCCTTGTATGATAGTAAGTTTTAGCCTTTGATTTACTTGTGTGTTTCATTTATCTTATTGATTTCTGCATTTTCCTTCTGTTTTAGAATAGAATAAAATGATGCTCTTGTGTATGTATTTTCTCTAAGATATGGTGCTACTAAGTTGTCCTTGCTTCCATTTCATTTTTGCATGGATTTATTCTATATTTGGGAAGTGTATTCACCCCTCCCCTATGTTGAGAAATCTAGGGCATCAAGATTAAGTGATTTCTCTTCTATTGATAACTGCTTGTGAATGCTTTTTACTTCTTAGATTAAGATATTCTTTTGCTTATGTTATTATAGTGTTATTCTTCATCAAACAACTACCAATGCATAAACCATAAAGAGACAAGAGACACAAAATATAGGGTATTAGCCAAAGCCAAAACCTCTCCCACTTGAGAGGAAAACCCAAACAAATTCTTCTTCTTATAGAGACTTCAATTGATGATTACCAAGACCAAGACCCTTAACCTATTTGCCACTCCAAGACCAAGACACAAAGCTTCCTTGGTGAAACCCTTAGTCAATAATAGTCAAACTTCTGCTCCTTCCTCCCTCTCAGCTACTCTTCAACTTCAGCTTCCTTTTGATTCAGACCTACACCTTATTTCAGCCTCCTTGGAAACCCTAGGTGTAGTATGTGTGACCAACTTCTACACTTTGCTACCACTTCGCTTGGAGAGGAGACCTTCTTATGACTTCTCCTTAATTTGACTTGATGACTTCTCCATTGATTTGATTTCTTACTAACCTCAATTCTTTTAGCAATCTTTTCGGTTTCTTTTGCAATCGATGTTGCTTCCTTTCTTCGCATGTGTGACAAGAAATAGCCCAAAACAGTTGCAAAAACACTCCTAATGACTGCGCTTTACTTCATTGGCTATTGGACTATCTTCCTTTACATTTTTGTACTTCTTGTTTCAGACTTGATCTTGACCGAAAATCTTCCTTCTGAAATGAGGCCGAGCTGCCTATTTATAGTTCTTTGCCCTTGCATATAAGCCAACTTGATAGGGATGTTGATTTATTGTAGTATTAGTTGTGCTCTAAGTCTAAAACTTTGCAGAGAGTCTTAGACACATGCATTCTCCAATACACGGAAATCGTTTTGGGAAACTCCACTCGGAGACAATTTTATTAAAATAATTAATTATTTTTAATGGGACCCTAACTCTAAACTTAGGAAATTAAAATAATTAAAGGGTATTGATATAAACTATGGGTGAAACTTCTAGAAAAGGCAGAGATCAAGTCAATATGATCCTAGCCATTGATTAGAATCTAATCTGGGCCGTTGATTGATCAATGAGCGGATTATAAGAGACGACTTGATGGGCACTTGGAGTATACACCGAGAGATCAAGAGATCAAATTTTTGAAGTGAGAAGTTCTCAGGAGGAAATTCTAATCGAGTAGATTTCTTGCAATTGAGAGGTAGGGATAGTTGGGTTGGAGTATCTTCTCCAGAAACTAGTATACGTAGCAGAGAGAGGCAGAGAGACACTAGAGGGCTTGACACTACGCCAGAAGGGCCCACACAGAGCTTGACACTGAGCCAGAAGGGCTCACACAGAGGTAGCTCAGTTACCCATGCAGAAGTTTGAGTTTTGCAGAAGAGCTGACATTTCTGAGCCAGGAGGGCTGGAAACTGCTCCAGAAGGCAAGACGTTTCCCAGTTACGCTGACGCATAGCCTCAAAGAGCTCCACGCAGGCCCACACAGTTACTATGCAAGGGAAACATAGTTGTAGCTGGGGACAGTTGATTCAATTGCCGGAACAGCCGGGATTTGCCGGGTAGAGTGAGGTAATCTCACAATTCTTCTTTGCCAGTTATATTTCTGTGTAACTAGATTGTCAGGAGGGTATCTAGAGTTGTATTCAGAAACTACTGCTTAATAATATAAAATCCTCAATGCTGCTGCACCGATTTTCCCGCATTTGTTTTTCCAAGGACATTTGTCCAAAAATAACGGTGTCAATTGTGTTGCATTTTTTTTCTTGCTCAGTCTCTTGTTTCTGCATAATATTTAATTAAGTGAAGGATACAGTGTATGTATTACGATATTTACTGTAGGAAACTGCAAGTCATTTGTTTAAAGGAATTTAACAAATAGGAGTAATATCATCAGTTGCTGCAGTAGGGATTCCGGTTTAGGAATTTTCACATGGTATCAGAGCTACAGGTGAAACAAGAGAACAATGCCGGAAGAGCCCAGCGCTGAAGGAAGAAGGGAGTTCGAAATTCCTGCAAAAGGTAGCAATTCAAATCCCTAGAGGGTTTACGTAGTTTAAACGAGGAGGGCTAGATTTTCAAGGGAGGTCTCTCTCTGAGTGAGTTGATAGAGAGGTAAGACTTCCATATTGAAGTTTGCCAGTGTCAAAGGGAGCAGCACAACAGTGTCAACGAGGAGGGGTTTTTCTAGTAAGACGCAGTTTTCTACAGGCAGTTGCTGGGCAGAAAGTCGTCAAATGGAAGAGAGAGACAGAGTTGAGGGAATTCTTCCTCAGAGGACTCCATCCAAGGAGTTGGAATTCTTACTAGTTGAGCAACAATGGAGAGGAGCAGATCTACAAGCTCCAGAAGGGAGTGTGTAGGCCAGGCTAGTGCTGTGCAGAGGAGAGAGGAGGCTATTCAACATTTCTATTTGGTAGAGATGGCAGCCAGTGGACTGAGATATTGGGACAGGTTGAATGGGGCATCCAACTATGTGATCTGGAAGGCAAGGATGTCATGCCTTCTAGATGAGCATGTTCTCAAAGTCTATGTCGACAATGTGGTCGCTGAGCCCATGGATCTAGATCCGCTCAAGAAGTACAAGGGATATATGGCGAAGACGAAGAGGATGATCCTAGATGGAGTGAAGGATCACGTAGTCTGTCACATTGTAGGCAGAGCGACTGCCAAGGAGATGTGGGATGCTTTGTCCACACTATATCAAGGATCTTCTGAGCAGCGAAAGATGTACTTAGAGTAGAAGATGAGATCTACGCAAATGAAGAAGGGGGAATGTATTGATCCGTTGCTCACGAAGCTTCAGGAGACTCGAGATGAATTGGCAGCTGTGGGGTCAACACCTCAAGGTTCTGAGATGGTTAGATTGGCCCTCAACTCAGTCTCAGAGGAGTGGCAAGTCTTTGTCCAGAGCATCCTGGGCAGGGCGACTTTGCCAAACTGGGATGAAATGTGGGCAACTCTTAAGCAAGAGGAGTTGAGAAGGGACTTGGTCAAGTGTAAACTTGATGGAAGCAACAGCAGTGGGTCGAAGCCCAAGGAGGAGGAAGAGAATGCAACCCTTGCATCCAAGGGGCAGCAGGAGCAACGAAGGCGGAAGAAGGACGTTTCAAATATCAAATGCTTTAGGTGTGGTGAACTTAGTCACTACGCAACACATTGTCCTCCCAGGAAGAACGACAAAGATGAGAAGCATGATTCGAAGGTTGCATCCGCGAAGATCGAGGAGGATGAGTTTGCCATGACAACCGAGATACCTCGAGGAGGGAGGTGGGCTGATTTAGAGCTGTAGTTCGAAAGAGCTACAAATGGGTAGGATCCTTGAGGAGCCCACCTCTCGGATCAATTCCTTGCTATGGGAGCCCAAATTAGAAGTAGTAGGATAGTGCAGTGTTAGTTGGTGCAGAGGAGTGTCAGAGTGACAATTGCAGTGGCTAGAAGCGCCAGGGGCTAAGCAACGTAGAGCAAAGTTGACAACAATGCAGATAGCATAGAGCAGAGGTCAGCAGCAACACAGAGGCTTCAGAGAGTCAACGTAGATACTAGCAACAATCAAACTCTAGTAGCGAGATGCATCATACTGAACACCAGTTCAGTAATTTGGGATGTTTGTCCATTGCTGATGCGGTAGCAACAACAGTTGGAGAAGGTTGCAATGTAGATGCGATATTGGCAGTGGCAGTGCCAGCAGCGACACAGATGCAGAATTGAGAGGGAGTTGCAGTACGGATGCAGTGTTGACAGTGGCAGGGTCAGCAACAGTACAGATGCATCATTTGCACAGTTGTTGGTGGATAGGATGTCAGACATCAACAACACAGAAGGAGATGTTATAGAACAGAGTGAAACAAGTTGATTGCTAGAGCACATTCCTTGCTAAGAGGGAATGTTGATTTCTGGTAGCATCGGATGTGCTCTAAGTCTCAAAATTTTCAGAGAGGCTTAGACACATGCATTCTCCAAGACCCAAAAATCATTTTGGGAAATTCCACGCAGAGACAATTTTATTAAAATAATTAATTATTTTTAATGGAACCCGAAGTCTAAACTTAGGAAATCAAAATAATTAAAGGGTATTAATATAAACTGTGGGTGAAACTTCTAGAAGAAGGCGGAGATCAAGTCAATATGATCCTAGCCATTGATTAGAATCTAATCTGGGTCGGTGATTGATCAACGAGAGGATTATAGAAGAAGGCTTGATGGGCACTTGGAGTACACATCGAGAGATCAAGAGATCGAATTTTTGAAGTGAGAAGTTCTTAGGAGGAAATTCTGATCGAGTAGATTTCTTGCAGTTGAGGGGCATGTATGGTTGGGTTGGAGTATCTTCTCCAGAACCCAGGATACGCAGCAGAGAGAGGCAGAGAGACACCAGAGGGGTTGACGTTGAGCCAGAAGGGGCCACGCAGAGCTTGATGCTGAGCCAGAAGGGCTCATGCATAGGCAACTTAGTCACCCACACAAAAGTCCGAGTTTTGCAGAAGAGCTAGCATTTCTGAGCTGGGAGGGCTGGAAACTGCTCCAGAAGGTAAGATGTTTCCCAGTTGAGCTGACGCAGAGCCTCAGAGAGCTCCACGCAGGCCCATGCAGTTTCTGCGCAGGGGCAGTGTAGTTGTAGCCGGGGACAGTTGATTCAGCTGTCGGAATAACCAAGATTTTCTTGGTAGAGTGAGGTAATCGCGCAATTCTTCTCTGCCAATTGTATTTCTCTGTAACTCGATTGGTGGGAGGGCATCCAGAGTTGTATTGAGAAACTACTGCTTAATAATATAAAAACCTCAGAGCTGTTGCATCGGTTTTCTTGCATTGGGCTTTTCCAGGGACATTTGTCCAAAAATAACAGTGGCAATTGTGTTGTATTTTCTTTCTTGCTCAGTCTCTTGCTTCCGCATAATATTAATTAAGTAAAGGCTACAGTGTATGTATTACGATATTTGCCGTAGGAAAATGCAAGTAATTTGTTTAAAGGAATTTAACAAATAGGAGTAATGTCATCAGTTGTTGCAGTAGGAATTCCGGTTTAGGAGTTTTCACAAGGGATCTAGGTTGACTTGTCCTTTTAAGAGGTTTCATCATTCTTCTTGAAGCCGACTTGAAGGAGGTGCCTTTGCTTGGCCTTGGAGGGCCTTCTTATTCATTTAATGACTCATACAAGAATGTAACATGCCCAAGAAGGGTCCTTCATACATGACACTGACTCAATTTGACTTTTATGACTAGATGACAAAGCCTGAAGGTTCATAATGGGATCCTTAATTAAAATTCCTTGATCATCGAACCCATGATTCAAGTACTACAAAAATAATTTTATTTCTCTTCTTTACATCAATTACACAAAATCACAATTACACATGTCATTATGAAGACTTAACCTAGTTACGCTTTTCAACACCCTATATTTAACATCCATCTGGTGAGAATGTTTTAGGTTTTCAGGTCTTCTGGAGATTCTGGGTTCTCATGCACTCTCAAGATGAGCACTGTTGATTTTCTAGTGCAATTACAATTAGCACAATATTTCCGAAATTCTAATAATTACTTTTGATGTATATCTTCTTTTATTATATTTCAATATATCTTTCAACAATTATACTTTAGAAATTCAACAGTAGAACAATATAGATCACACTTCACAAAAGAGACAAGATTTATCCTGGGAAAACCCACTATGGGGAAAAACACAACAACCTTTTCAATAGAGAGATTCTTCTCTGTTCAATAAGAGACACACCTAGACCTATGGTCAAACCTGGTCTTCTCCTCAAAGTCAAGTCTGTAATGTTCCAAAAAGGAAATAATAATGCTAAACAAGCAAAATACACATACGACATAGAAAAATTTAGACAACAATTAAACACCCATAAAATTGCACCAGAACTGCCAAACTGAACCATTTTATTATCAAAGGAGAGTAAAATGCATGAAATGTGTGCACCTGGCTTGCCAAAGCAAGCTAGACAATCCCAGGTGAGAAAAATGATGCCTAGATGCAAAGGAAAGACTTCTCAATGTTGTGCGTTGGCCCTAGAAATTTTGCAACTGCTCGCTGAAAGAAACCCCTGTTTGAGCCTCCAAAATGTTGGTTTCTAGTAGCATCGAATGTGCTCTAAGCCTCAAAATGTAAAGGGAAGCTAGGACACATGTATTCCAAAATACTCAGAAATCGTTTTGCGAAATCCCACCTTGAGAACATTTTATTAAAATAATTAATTATTTGTAATGGATGCCTAAGTCTAAACTTAGGAAATTAAAATAATTAAAGGGTATTAATTAAATGTGAAAATTCTATCACTACAACAACTGATTTATTTTACCTACTTATTTTCCAATAAGTTATTTATGAAAATCCTTCAGTAAACATTAAAATAAATTCAGCTGCAGATATCACACCATAATACAGAAACAAACACACGCACAAGAATCAACACATCTACACAGATATTTTGGACAACAATCCTCGGAAAAACCCAATGTGGGAAAACTGGTGCAGCAAGGGAGGACTTTATTATTCAACAATTCTTCAGTACAACTGGGTGCCAAACTGGCTTACCCAACAGAGAGAGAATTCTACATCACTTCTCCCAGTCTCAGCATCAGGCTAGCTGACCTCTGCAGAGCTCCCAGACCCTCTGCGTCAGCTCCTGCCTCTCCGCGTTAGCACTGTGCATCTCTGCATCACCCATGTACGCCGTCCAGTGACTGTGCAGTCTGCTGCCTCTGCGTCTGCCTCTCCAACCGCTGTGCTGGTCTTCTGGTGCTGTTCTCAACTCTCTGTTTCGTACTTGGTGCCTCCTGCTGCTCTCCAGACCACTAGTTCGAATTTCTCAGTTAACCTTGCTCCAGAAATCGAATTGACTGGTCTCCCTCAGTGTGTTCTCCAACTGATCCTCAAGCCTCTTCTTATACTTTTCCTGTTGGTCCTTCAACAGCCGAGATTAAATCTCTAATCAATGACTAAGATTAGATTTGGCTTGATCCATGACTTTTGGAACCTTCTAACCCAGTTTTATATTAATACCCATTAATATTTTATTTTACCCGAGTTTATACTTAGGAACTCCATTAAAAATATTAATTATTTTAATATCTCCCAAACCGGTTAGAATCTGCCCAAACCATATCTGGGACTTGGAGATCTCATGTGCTTTAGCCTCTCCACCAAGTTTCATGGCTAGAGCACATCCGATGCTACCCCAAATCAATAATCCCTCTTAGCGAGGACTGTGCTCTAGTAATATTCCATACTGAATATTACTTTGACTATATGACACCGGTACCTGTCCTAATGCTAGGCCTCCCTGCCCAACATCCTTTGCACTGCTACATCATGTACTGCTGCCTATGGCTCTGCCTCTGCCACTGTTGCATCTGTACAACAGCTCCCTTTGCATTCGTGTTGTTGTTGGTCCTTTCTCCCAAAATTGCATCTGCACTGCAACTCCCTCTGCATCTGTTCTGTTGTTGGTCCTTCTTCCCAACACTGCAATCTCTTCTCGCCATGTTGCATCGTGCTACTATTGACTACTATTGCACTGCAACATCACCCCCATTTCTGCTACTAAAATGGATTCTTTATCATCCCCATCTTTTCCCTGAAATATTCAAACTTTGTTCTTCCAAGGGCCTTGGTGAGGATGTCTGCCACCTATTCTCGTGTAGAATTGTAGCTCAACTGTACAGCTCCTCGTTGGACATAGTCTCTGACAAAGTGACATCGAATATCAATATGCTTTGATCGATTGTGAAACACTGCATTCTCAGAGAACTTGATGCAACTTTGATTATCGCACATGGTCCTGGTCTTGTCCATCTTTCTTTTGAATAGGTTCACAAGCAGTTTTCTAAGCCATATGGCCTCACACGAAGTTGTGCTCGCAGCCATATATTCTGCCTCAGATGAGCTCAGAGCCACGGATTTTTGTTTCCTACTGCACTAGGAGGCCATTCTTGATCCAATGTTGAAACAATACCCAGAGGTACTTTTCCGATCCACTGAACTTCCTGCCCAATCTGCATCAGTAAATCCACTCAATTTGATATCCTTACTCTTGGTGTACAAGAGTCCATAATCAACTGTTCCCTGTAAATACCTGAGAACATGTTTGGCTGCTGCCTAGTGCACCCTCTTCGACTCCACCATGAATTGACTGAGGGTGTTGACAACGTAGCAAATGTCTGGCCTAGTATTGACCAAATACATCATGGACCCTATGAGCTACCTGTATAAGGTGGGATCAACATCCTTGTCTTCTAATGCATCAATCTTCCAGGTCGAGATCATTGGAGTAGCCATGGGTCTACAATCCTCCATCCTGAATCTCTTTGGGATTTTTGTAGCATATCTCCCTTGCCCAAGGAAGATCTCCCCCTTTTGCTGCCAAACTTCCAACCCCAGGAAATAATGCATTTGTCCCAAATCCTTCATGTCGAATTCCGTGGCTAGATTCTTCTTGCAGTTCCCTATCAACCTCGATGATCCAGTCAGGAAGAGATCATCGACATATAATACTAAGATTAGAGGTTCATTCTCTACTACCAAATAGTAGAGATTTGGATCTGCGTCACTCTTGACAAATCCCATTTCTGCAAGTAGCCATTGATTCGACCATACCATGTTCTAGGTGCCCGTTTTAGCCCATACAAGGTTTTCTTCAATCTGCAGACATGAGACTTCTTCTCATGTGTCTTAAAGTCCTCTGGTTGTTCAATGTATACCTCTTCTTTTATCACTCCATTCAGAAATGTCTTTTTGACATCCATCTGATGAATCTTCCACCCCATCTGTGCTGCAAGAGATATCACGGTTCTTATAGATGTATACCTGGCTATCGGGGCGAAGGTCTTTTCGTAGTCAATTCTTTCCTTCTGAGAATACCCCTTAGCCACGACCCTGGGTTTGTATTTCTCAACACTGCCGCCTGTAGCATATTTGATCTTGTAGATCCATCTCGAACCTACCATTGATCTGTCTTGAGGCCTTGGCACTACCTCCCAGATATCGTTCACCATTATGGAGTTGTACTCCTCTACCATTGCATCCATCCAAATTTGATGTTGAGCTGCCTCCTGAAAATTGGCAGGCTCCCCATCCTGAGATACTAATGCTTGATATCTATCTGATTGTTTTTGCTCCCTCTTATTGTTCCTTGGCGCACCGATGAAGTCCTCTGCATCTCGCAGAATCTGACGAAGTTTCGTGCTCGTTCTTCTTTTGCTAGCAGGTGTTTCTATTAGCTCCTCTTCATCCTGTGATTCTTTTTGACCCGAGGAAGAATTCTTTTCTTCCATTGGTTGAAGAGGTTTGACCAACAGTTCCTCTTTTGACTGCTTCTCGAAAGGCATTTCTCGAGATTTTCTAAAAGCCCTGTCCTCCATGCAGTGTTGTTAAAATCGCGATAAAATCGCGATTTTATCGTAAAAGCGCGATTTTTTCATTTAGCCGATTCAAATCGCGATTTTTATACATAAAAATCGCCACTTTTTTTTATAACGATTTTTTATGTTAAAATCGCCAGAGGCGCGGGCAGCGGGCGTTTTATATAGAAAATCGATTTTTCTTTTATTTCATTCAGCAGTCCGCGCGGAGGAGGAGGAGAAGAAGTGAGGGAGAGGGTTGCCGTCGGATTTGGGAGCGAATCCAAGCGATTTTAGGAGGAATCCAAGCCAAGATCACCAATTTGTCCATAAACCAGGTATGTAGATTAATTTTTTTTTGTTTTGGTTCTATAAAAACTTTGTTTTTCATTGTTTTTAAAGAATTTTTGGAAATTTTTCATTGATTTGGGATGGGTTATTTGTTATGACTATGAGAACCAATTTTTTATTTTTATTTTCTCATTTTCTTTAAACATTGTTTATTTTTTTTTATTTTTCATTGTTTTTTGGCATTTGGTTGGGTAACTTGGGTTTAGAAATTGGGATTTTGGAAATAATTAGCTTGTAATTTTGCAAATGCTAAATTGTAATTTGTATTTAGTATTTACTATTATCATTTATGTAATCCTAAATTCCTATTTCCTAATCCTTATTTTTCCATAGGTTTGCAAATTCAAAATTCAAAAACAAACATGCCAAGGAAATTGGATCCTTTCTGGGAATATGGTGACCCTAAAACTCCGAATGATAGACAAAACTTGTATTGCAAGTTGTGTGGAAAGGAAATATTCGGGGGGGTGTACAGGTTGAAGTTCCACCTTGCACAAATCCCTGGACGTGATGTGGGGCCCTGTCTAAAGACAAATGCTGAAATTATCCAAAAAGCCATGAGAGCATTGGGAGAATTAGAGCACACTAGAGACGCCAAAGAAGAACTCAAAAGGCAACTAAAAAGGTCAGCTGAAGGAAGTGGGCCAAGTGGCACAGGTTCTACTGCAGCGTCAGTCAATCCGGTAGCTGCATCATCATATTTTGTTCCTCGAACCACACCTGGTTCACAACCAACTATTGGTTCAATGCTAAAAAGAACTGAAAAAGAAAAAGCTGACAAGTTGATGACAAAATTTCTCCTCTGGAGTGATATTCCTTTCAGCATTATAAGGAATAATCCATTTTTCCAACCTACTGTTGATGCTATTGCCAGTGTTGGCCCGGGGTACAAACTCCCTTCTCTTCATGATTTCAGAGGCCGGCTTCTTCAAGATGAAAAGCGTGACTGCACCCAAAGATTGGAGGATTTTAGGGCATCATGGGCACAAACAGGATGCACTGTTATGTCAGATGGTTGGACTGACCAAAAGGGGAGAACCCTTATAAACTTCTTGGTTAGTTGTCCCTTGGGGACTATGTTTATCAAATCTGTTGATGCAACTCATCAAATCAAAGATGCAAGAACTTTATGTGATTTGCTGGATGTGTTTATTTTGGAGGTGGGTGCAGAAAATGTTGTCCAAGTCATAACGGACAATGCTGCAAATTATGTTGCTGCTGGTAGAATGCTTATGGACAGGCATCCTGCTTTATTTTGGACACCTTGTGCTGCCCATTGTATTGATTTGATGTTAGAGGACATTGGGAAAATTCCCTTTGTCAAAGAGGTTGTTGACTCATCAAAAAGCATCACAAAATTTATTTACAATCACACATCTGTGCTTAGCTTGATGAGAAAATGCACCAACAACAAAGAGTTGGTGCGCCCCGCCATTACACGATTTGCGACGAGTTTCATATCTCTTCAATCCCTCTTGAATTCTATGTGGGATTTGAAGAGAATGTTTCTTTCAGAGGAGTGGCGTGCTTCGTCAATGAGCCGCAAACCAAAAGGAGAGGCCGTCTGCAGAGTAGTTTCATACCAGGAGGACTTCTGGGCGGGAGTGCAGGAGGTGTGCGCTGTTACAGAACCTTTGGTAAAGGTTCTTCGGTTGGTTGATGGTGAGAAGCCCGCAATGGGCTATTTGTATGAAGCCATGGATAGGGCCAAAGAAGCCATTCGGTCCTACTATGATGATAAGGGAGATGATGGGTTCCAGAGACAACTCCTTCTATGGAACGTCATTGATGAGCGATGGAACAACACACTCCATCGTCCCATTCATGCTGCTGGGCTTTTCCTGAACCCTGCATTTTCTTATGCATGTGGGTTTAATTTTGATGTTGAGGTCATGGAAGGATTATTAACCTGTGTCCAGAAGATGGTGAGATCTTCAGAAGAACGTATGGAGATCTCTAGACAAATTGAGCAATATAAGTTGTCAGGTGGCTTATTTGGCTTTGAGATGGCTGTCATTGATAGGACGGTTAAAATGCCAGGTATTTTTTAGTTTGTAGTATGTACTTTGTTTCAAATTTCATTGTTTCTTCAAATTCCATTTTTTTCTTATGTTTATTTAAAATTTTATTTGTAATTTTGTTGTAGACGCATGGTGGAAGATGTATGGTGGCAGAGTACCCCTTTTGCAAAATCTTGCCATACGCATCCTCAGCCAAACATGCAGCTCCTCGGGATGTGAGCGCAATTGGAGTGTATTTGAAAAAATACACAACAAGAAGCGCAATAGGTTAACACTTAAACATTTAAAATATTGCAAATTTCCAAATAAATTTTTGAATTCATTAAAGTTTTAAACAATATTTTTTTTATAATATTAATTATTAATTTATTATTTCATGAACTTTGTACAGGTTGGAGTCCCATAGACTTAATGACATGGTCTATGTCTACTACAATCTTCGATTGTGGGTGAAACAACTAGAGAAGACACCTGATACGGAAGCCATCTCATTGGATGGGATTGACACCACTGCTGAATGGAGGGTTGAGACCGAGAGGCCTCTCATGGATCCCACTGAGGATTGGTTAGTGCAGGATGAGGGGGAGGAGGAGGGGGAGGAGGAGGAGGAGGAGGAGGAGCAGGAGCAGGAGCAGGAGGAGGAGGAGTTGGAGGAGCAGGAGGAGGAGGTGACACCGCCTACCAGGGCTACCCGGGCTACCACTACCACCAGTAGAGGACGTGGTCTCCGTCCACCTCAGCCTCCTGTAGCTGCTACTACTAGTTCTTCAGCTTCTAGAGCACGTCAGACTCCACTGCCATTTCCACCACCACAGGCACCAGCTTCTACATCTAGAGGGAAAGAGAAAGTTGTGCCATTTTCTCGCAAGAGGGGCAGAGGAAATCAATAGGATTAGACTTTCATTTTATTGTATATGACATTATGACATGATGAGATACATTATCATATTTTTTGTTGATATTTTGAGGCTGAGTTGGACTTGGGACTCAGGACTTACTATTCAGGACATGATTCAATGTTATGTGTGATTTTAGCGCTAGAAATGATATTAAACATCTTATATATTAGTTTTTTTATCATATTTATGTGTCAATGTATTTATTTTATGTTGTAGATGGTTTAGATATTAAAAAAATTGAAAAAAATTGAAAAAAAATGAATATTTTTGTGCCAAACGATTTTTTCCCGCTTTTTTCCGATTTTTTCCCGATTTTAACGATTTTTTCCGCTTTTTTCCCGGCGCCGATTAAATCCCGATTGCGATGTGTGCAACACTGCCTCCATGAACTTCACATCTTGTCGAACTACTACCTTCTTGCTCCCTGGAAGTAGATTTTGTATGCCTTAGCGTTCTCGCTATATCCCACTAGATATCCTTTCTCTGCAGTTTGATCCAGCTTCTTCCTCTTTTCCTCGGGTATGCGGCAATATGCTAAGCTCCCAAATATCCTGAAATGACTGACTTCAAGCGTCTTCTCTGTGAAGACTTTCTCTAGAGTAATCTTGCCCAATGCCAGATGAAGAATTCTATTCTGAACATAGACTACTGTGTTGCATGCTTCCGCCCATAGGAATTTTGGCATATGCTAATCATACATCATGGCCCTAACTGCTTCTACAACAGTCCTGTTCTTTCTTTCTGCTACTCCATTGTGCTTCGGATTGTAAGGAGTTGTCCACTCTCTTCGGACGCCCTCCTGAGCGCAAAAATCAGTGAAGTCCTAATCGACATACTCTCCACCATTATCTGAGCGCAAAACTTTTATTTTCTTCTCAGTCAGATTCTCCACCAAAGCCTTGAACTCTTTGAATCGATAGAAAACCTCATCCTTGGTTTTCAGAAAATAAATCCAAGTTTTCCTTGAGTGGTCATCAATGAAGGTGAGGAAGTACTCGGCACCACTAAGAGCTTTAGTGGACATGGGTCCGCAAATATTTGAGTGTATCATTCCTAGTACACTCTTGGCCCTATTTTTACTTCTAGAAAATGTTGCTTTGGCATTCTTTCCTAGAGCACATCCTCTGGATACATCATCTCGTTCCGTACTAAGATCCGAAACTCCTGTTACAATGCTCCTGAGAATTCTTAGAGCCCCATGGTGCAAATGTCCCATTAATCTGTGCCATGGTTTGTTCAAATCCTTGTTTCCATTACTGCCTATTAGTGCCATTGGTGATTCTAGTTGTACTCTGTACAACTTGTTACTTTTGATCCTGATCTGCACTTTCTTTTTCCAGCTCGGGTGTTTGACATATACTTTCTCCTTGATGAAGAAAACGTCATAGCCTTTGCCTTGAAGTTGCGACACGGAAAGTAAGTTCATCCCCAATCCTGGTACATGAAGAACATTGGTAGCACGGAACCGCTCTCCCGTTTCTGTTTGAAAAACTATGGTACCCCTCCCTACAGGAGTACACTTTGCCTTGTTCCCTATGGTGATCTAAAAGTTCATCTTCTCCTCTCGATAATCTGAGAAACATTCCCGGATTCTCGTCATATGCCAAGAGGCTCCACTGTCTATATACCATACCTTTGATGATGCAGATCTAGTCACACAAGTTACTTCTTCTTCTAGCCTCGAAGCCAACATAGAGAAATCGAAATCACTCTCTTGTGCAATTTTCTGAAAATTTGTGCAAGTCTCTTGATGTAGATGCCTCTGCATCATGGTCTCGACCCATAATTGATTTTCCCTTCCTGTCTCTGATTACTTGCTCTGATACCATGTGAAAATTCTATCACTGGAACAATTGATTTATTTTACCTACTTATTTTCCAATAAGTAATTTATGAAAATCCTTCAGTAAACATTAAAATAAATTTTGTTGTAGATATCACACCATAATACAGAAACAAACACATGCAAAAGAATCAACACATCGACACAGATATTTTGGACAACAGTCCCCGGAAAAACCCAATGTGGGAAAACCGGTGCAGGAAGGGAGGATTTTATTATTCAAAAATTCTTCAGTACAACTGGGTGCCAAACTGGCTTACCCAACAGAGAGAAAATTCTACAACACTTCTCCCAGTCTCAGCGTCAGGCTAACTGACCTCTGCATAGCTCCTAGACCCTCTCCGTCATCCCCTCCCTCTCTACGTCACCCACGCAGGCCCTCTAGTGATTGCGCAGTTTGCTGCCTCTGTGTTTGCTTGAGAGGCTCTACGTCTGCCTCTCCAACCTCTGCGTTGGTCTTCTGGTGCTGTTCCCGACTCTTTGTTCTGTACTTACTACCTCCTGCTGCTCTCCAGACCACTAGTTCAAATTTCTCAGCTAACCCCGCTCCTGAAATCGAACTCACTGGTCTCCCTCAGTGTGTTCTCCAACTGATCCTCAAGCCCCTTCTTATACTTTTCCTGTTGGTCCTTCAATGACCGAGATTAAATTTCTAATCAATGGCTAAGATTAGATTTGGCTTGATCCATGACTTTTGGAACCTTCTAACCTAGTTTTATATTAATACCCATTAATATTTTATTTTTCCTAAGTTTAGACTTAGGAACTCCATTAAAAATATTAATTATTTTAATATCTCTCAAACCAGTTAGAATCTTCCCAAACCATTTCTGGGTCTTGGAGATTTCATGTGCGTTAGCCTCTCCACCAAGTTTCATGGCTAGAGCACATCTGATGCTACCCCAAATCAACATTAAACTGGGGGTCAAACTTCTAGAAGAAGACAAGGATCAAGCCAAAATGATCTGAGTCATTGATTAGAATCTAATTTGGGCCGTTGATTGATCAACGAGAAGATTATAAGAAGAGACTTGATGGTCATTTGGAAGACACATCGGGTGAGAGATCAAAGATTGATTTTCTTAAGAGAGTAGTGCAACAGTTGCCGAAGAAGGTGATCGAGGAGATTTATTGCAGTGAGGAGAAGGGATAATTTTCCATAGGAAGTTTTCCTGATCCGGAGAGTGCAAGGCAGAGAGGGCAGAGACGCTCTGAGTTAGGGATTTTTGGTTTCTGGACGTTGGCACAGACGGGGCGTTTTAGTCCCTGGCCGCTGGCACATAGTGGTCATGACAATGTCCAAAGAGCCTTGGACGCTAGCATAGAGGCTTATGGGAGCATTTAGGGCTTTAGAGGTAGATCTGGAGGTGTTGGTCCATGGATGCTCGCATAGAGTGGTCCTGAGAATGTCCAGGCTCTCCTGGACACATGCATAGTAACTACATGGGAGCGTCCAAGGGTTTTTGGGCAGATTTGGTAAGTTGGTCCTCAGACGCATGAACAAAATGGTCTGGGAGCGTGCAGACTGCCATTGACGCTCGCACAACTCTTCCTCCCTGCATTCGAGACTCAAAGATGAGATTTCTGTATTTTGAAGTTTCCGCTTAGTGATAGCAGTATTCAATAGTGTTTGGCACAATGACAACAATATACAATAGTTGACTTCAGTCTGTGACAACACATTACAACCATCAGTATGAGGGTTTTGATTTCAAGCATGATTAGATCTGTTTCATGGATATCATAGTTGTTTTGTTACATAGATAAAGTTATGGATCATTGTACTCTCTTTTGTTGTATCATTTGATGATGATCTAAGAAGAAGAAGATTTGCAAGGGTTTTCCCCATAGTGGGTTTTTCCCTGGTCTCGGACCAATCCTGGTGTCTCTATGTGTGTGCATGCTTTTCTTCTACTGTTCCTTTTATGTTCCGCTGCATTGAGGATGATGATGATGATGTTGTTCTTTCTATATTATTGCATATGCTGATGTATAATGGTATAGATCTGAATAATGTAGTGATGTTATGGGGTGAACTTAATGTATTAATGATGAAATGCAGTTATCAAAGCAAAGAACAATATAGCCCTATGAAAAATTAACAGATTAGAGGAACTTGAGCTTGCTACAACAAGTTAGGCGAAACCTAGGTTGGAGTTGTGATGCCCAAGTGCTGGAACGACTCCACCAAAAGCCTCTGCGCTGACCCAGTAAATTACGACCACTACTGCTATAGGTGACTTGGGATTTCAGCCCTCAAATCTACTCCAAAAATTCTACAAAATTAAATGTAGGCTCTCCACACCAGCTCCAACATAACCTATAAATATCTCATAGACCCAAGTGGTGGAAATGGTCTCAGGGTAAATTGTGCCACCCTCCAACAATTTCTACTGCTAATTGCTGAATGGAACTAGGAATTTTGCCCTTAGAATTGCTCAATTTTTTTTGCAAAATTAATCCTAGCCTCCTCTCACCAAACTCACAAAAACCCAGAAAGGGTTTGGGCTGAATCCAACATGCCTCGGTGACCCCCAAGAAGTGCGTGTGGCTCCAATTGGATGGAAAAACACCCTGTAGAAAGAATCCTACTGTAGGAGGCCAAATCAATTCATGGAAAACCTCCTCCAACCCTTGCGAATCACTCCTCCAAACCTTCTTATTTTACCTTAACTCGAACTCCCCAAATCTCCCTGTCAAAATGTTTGAGTAGTCGTTGTCTTGAAACCTTTGTGTAGGCCTTGAAATAGATAAATTCAGCCCTCCAAAATGCAGCGTTGTCGGCCCTGCAAATCACCAAGGAAAAACTCGTCCTCCCTATGGATAAATCTCTTCAATTTCTCTGGCCAAAACTCCACAGTTTGCTAACTTCTCTCACCCCCTTCGAATTTCCTCCTGTGCCCTAAGAGAAGCATGCTCCAACTGGAAATAGTCTGCAATGTAGCTCCTAGAGAAGCCTTGAGATGGACTCCTTCTTACTCCCCTAAGGTGACACTCAATGTTCATCGAAGGTAGAGGCGGAATTCCCGCTCGGAAATTCCTTGTGCTGAACAACACGATTGTGTTGGCTAAGCAACTCAAGAGAATTAATGTTGAAATTGTACAATGACCAAATATGCCAAAAGTGAGGTCCTCAAGCTCTATTTATAATTTGCTAGCCTCTTGTCGCCTTGTGGTCCCCACTCTTTCTCCCTCTCTCCTAATTCGCACTTCATTTTCTTTTCTCTCTCCTCCAAGAGTGCGAGTTCTCTCTCCTCCAAGAGTGCGAGGGATCAACATTCCACTAGGGCTGCGATTTTTCCCTTTTTCTCCTAAGTCCCAAAACCAGAAATGTCTCCTCTTTCCAAAATTGCCTCTTATGCGGAAAATAAAAATTGGGGACATGACACATGTCTGAATCAAGTGCTTCAAAAGTCAAAATTGGTCCTCTCGAAAAGAGGAATCTAGTCCCATGATTGGAATTTGTCATTGAGTTGCCAAATTAATAGTTAGTTTGTCGTCATCCCTATTTTCCTCAAGTTGACCAAGAATATCCTTCTTATCTGTTGAATTTGTAGTTTGGAAGGTGGTTTTGCATAGGTCATGCGCCATCGCATGCAACCGACCACCACAAATAACACTACAATGATTATTTAACTAATCCCCTAAGTCAAGACTTTAGAGAGCAGTTTAATTTAATTATCCGAGTTGTTGGCCTCCTTGTTGGAAAAGGTAAAAGGGTTAACAATAGATTAAGTCAGTCGTAGCCCTTGATCTCAAGAGATGAGATGAAATATCAGCCATCCATCTCTTTGGAGATTAGGTTTAAGCACTTTATGAAGGAAATTCGAGTTGTCGAGGAGATCATTTGATTGCCATGATTGGGCATTCAGTTGGAAAGAACATTCTGACAGTGAGAGCAACAAAGAACAGGTCGAGACACCAGGGAAGTGTACATGCAAGATCAGATCAATGAGAAGGTCAAGCAAAGGGGGTTGTACAACGATGAGTTTCCTGGGCCATACAAGCCGAAATTTGTTAGACACAGAGGTTGATTTTCTGGGCCATGTTGTGCTACGTAGGGGTCAACTTGGCTTAGATTTGTTGTGACAAATTGCTGTAGCAATTTTCTGTTGTAAATATCTGCTATAAATTAAATTTCTAAAGCTGAATCAAAGCCCACTATTTGTTGGTTTTCCTCACAGTAGAGTTTCTAGGGTACATCTGTGTCATTCTTTTATGTGTGTTTGACTTTGTGAGTTTTGCTTTTGCTGTTTATGCTAGTTAAGAAGCCAAAGTATTTGTTGTTACAAATCAGTTTAGAAAGCATCTTTCATTTTTGTTCTATAAATATTTGTTGAACAACAAATCTGTATTTGGATTTTCAAGCATTAATATTATCTCTAGATTGTCTAACCTTCTCCTCTTTTCCAACTGAAGATGCATTTTGACCAATTGCATTTGATGAACCATTTCTTACATCTTCAATGTTGATTTGGGGTAGCATCGGATGTGCTCTAGCCACGAAATTTGGTGGAGAGGTTGGGGCACATGAAATTTCCAATACCCAAAAAGGGTTTGGGCGGATTCTAAACAGATTATGAGATATTAAAATAATTGATATTTTTTAATGGAGTCCCTAAGTCTAAACTTAGGGAAAATAAAAGACATGGATCAAGCCAGATTTAATCTTAGTCATTGATTAGGGACTTAATCTCGACCGTTGAGATGTCAACAGGAAAAGTATAAGAGGAGGCTTGAGGGTCACTTGGAGGAACACACCAGAGTGATCAGTGATTCTATTCTCTAGAGCGGGGTTTGCTAAGAGAGATAGAATCAATGATCGGAGAGCAGCTGAGGGGCATTGAATACATAGAGATAGAGAGGCAGAGATAGTGCCAGGAGAGCAGCAAAGCAGCTAGAGAGTGTGATGCAGGGGCGGCCAGTGCTCACGCTAGCCCACGCAGAGGTAGCTAAGTGCTGCACAGAGCACCAGAGAGGCCAGCATCGCTGACGCAGAGGCTCAGAGAGTTGACGCAGGGCCTCCCGAGGCTGATGCAGGGCTAGCGCTGGGCTAGGAGAGGCTGACACCAGTGTTGATAATATCGGTATCGGGAAAATATCGGCGAGGGTCCAGAAAATATCTTATCGGCAATATCGGCAAAAATATCGGCAAAATATCGGCAAATATCGGCAAGCATAAAAAATAATTTTTTCAAAATTTTAAATATAGCTGATATTTTCAATATTTTCGAAATTTTGCGATATTTTCCGATATTTTCCGATATTTGCCGATATTTGCCGATATTTTCAAAACAGAAAATATCGCGATATTTTCTCGGCGATATATCGTTTTGCCGAAAATATCGCGATATTTCCGAATATCGCCGATATATCGCCGATATTATCAACAGTGGCTGACACAGTCCAGATTAGGCAAACGTTGGGGTTTCTAGGGCAGATTGGTGCTGAGTAGCTGCCGGAAGGATTATCCGAGGTTTCAACTAGTAGATTTGTCAGAAACGGAGAGGTATGACTGCTAAGGAAATTCTCTATTGGGTAGGCCAGTTTCGGCACCTAGATTGTACTCTGATATTGCTTAATAAGAAAACCCTCAGATCGCTGCACCGATTTTCCCACTTTAGGTTTTTCCGGGGACATTGGTCCAAAAATAATGGTGTCATATGGTGTGTTTGTTTCTGTTTCTTTTTAGTTGTTGATCTGTAATATGTTGAGCATGCACTAGTGTTTATGTTCAGTATTTACATTGTAAATAACTTGTTAAGGAAAATAACAAGTAGGTAGGAATAAATCAGATAAAGTACATGGAGGGTTTCTAACTAAGTAAACTTAGAAACTTCAATATTCAATTAATTTTTGCAAGGACTCAAGAGAGCTTGGCTTTTGTGCCACCTTTTCTAGAGCTTCAACAAGATTTTAGGGCTCAAATGCACTATCCCCAGGTTCTTGAATAACACATGTTTGATTAAGAATGATAACATATTCGGTTGCAACAACATTACATCGTCCATCCACAAGTTTAGCAAGATGTATGGTATATTCTGTAAGATAATTAGTTTAGAACGAATAAGTGCAACAATTATATCCTTGTTGAATTTGCAACCCTCATCTAAATAAATGTCCTAGCTTATCAATGCTTTTAAAATCCGTTTGCAAACGTCATTGGTGGTCACCAATAGAACAATATGGGTTGAAACATTTAAGTTGCTTGATGGATTTTCATACAATATCTTAAAAACCTTTTGTGCTATTGCCAGAGCTGCCTCATATCTACTAATACATTACAAAATAGTCTTTGGAATCGTTGAGACAAGCCCTTGAATTTCATGATCGCTGGCACCCTTTGAGATTTAGCCTCCAACTTTTTAGACAAAACCTGATACTTGTCCAATGCTTCCCCTATGTTTAGAAAGTGCTCCAATCCACAAGTCTCCTTTGATGCTCCTCTTGTTCTCTAGCTAGATGTTTCCTCTCTTCTTCTCCTATTTGAGCAAGCTCTTGGGCTCTCTCCCGCTCTTCAATCATCCTTTGCACATAGCATGTTTCCACTCCTTCAGTCAATTGATGAGGTGGACCCTGATTCTTTTAGGGAAGCAAAAGCTAGTTCCTATGCATTGCATTGATCTAGTGCATCAACTGTAAGTTGCCATCCCCACAAAGACCTATGTCCTGAGCATACAGATCCATCTTAGGCTCTTCCTATTTTCTTTTCCACCCCTTGGTGTATTTTTCCTTATGCATAGTGGAGATATCTTCTTCCTTGATTGGTTTAGGAGACCATCCCATGCCACTTCTGCAGTCATGTGCTCTATGACCATAATTGTGGCATTTGTAGCATTCTATATTGTACTTGAATAAGGGGTGGAATGAATTATGATTTCTGCTGATGTAGCCATTTGACCCTCTGGTTTGATTGCTTGCAATTTTGCTTCTAAAGGTCTGATAGGGGCCTCTATAATTGTCCCTGTCATAGGCTCTAGTAGTCCTTGCTTTATGTCCAAAGTTTGTGCATGAAAAATAATCCCAAGAAATATAGTTTGATACCTGGTTGAGAAGGATTGTCTTGATGAAACAACTCTTCTGAAGTTGTTCTGCTTTGGAGAAGATTCAATTCTTTGTTGATCCTTGTCTCTTATTTCACTGCTACTTGTATAGCTTCTAGGTGTAGTAACTCTTCCAAACTCATCTTGATTTCTTTCCTTGCTTCCACTGTGGTTAGGGATTTGAAGAATATTAGCATGACTTTCAGGCTTTTCCTCAATCTTATTTTCTGGTGACCTAAGGCTTGCATCTTCTTTGTATGAAATCTCACCCACATAACCAAGACCTATTTTGTCATATGGTGATCTTTGACTCCTAAAAATATCATCCAACATTTGAGAATTTTTCATTGATTTGGGGTAGCATCGGATGTCTTCTAGCCACGAAAATTAGTGGACAGGCTAAGGCACATGAGATATTCAATACCCAGAAAGGGTTTGGGCAGATTCTAAACAGTTTGGGAAATATTAAAATAATTAATATTTTTAATGGAGTGCCTAAGTCTAAACTTAGGGAAAATAAAATATTAATGTGAATTAATATAAAACTGTGTTATAATGGTCCAAAAGTCATGGATCAAGCCAGATCTAATCTTAGCCGTTGATTAGGGACTTAATCTCGGCCGTTGATTTGTCAACGAGAAAAGTATAAGAGGAGGCTTGAGGGTCACTTGGAGAATACATCAAGAGATCAAGATTTTGACTTTCTGAGGTTGGGTTTGCTGAGAAAGTTGAGAGAGTGATTAGAGTTGCAACTGAGGGGAAGTGAATACAAAAGCAGAGAGGCAGAGATAGCATCGGGAGGATCAGCGCAGTAGTCGGAGAGAGGGACGCAGAACCAGCCAAGGGTTCACGCAGAGCCAGCCAGGGCTCATGCAGAGGCAACCAAGAGCTGCTGAGTGCCTCACAGGGCCAGCGTGAGTGATGCAGAGGACCAGAGGACTGACGCAGTGCCTTTAGAGGTTGACGCAGGCCAAGCCAGAGTGGCGTTGAGCTAACGCTGGGCTAGAGAGAGCTGACACAATCCCTAGAGGCTGACGCTGGGGTTTCATGGGGCAGATTGGAGCTATGGAGCTGCCAGAGTGTTTATCTGGGGTTTCAGCCAAAATATCTGCTTCCGAGTAGAGAGGTACTACTGCCGAGATTTTTCTCTGTTGGGTGAGCTGGATTTGGCACCTAGATTGTATTCTGAAACTGCTTAATAAATCAAACCCTCAGATAGCTGCACCGGTTTTCCCGCATTGGGTTTTTCCGGGGACATTAGTCCAAAAACAACGGTGTCACTTGTGTGCTTGTTTCTATTTCCTTCAGTTGATGATCTGTAATGTGTTGAGCATGTACTTGTATTTATTTTCAGTATTTACATAGTAAATAACTTGTTAATTAACAAAACAAGTAGGTAGGAATAAATCAGTAAAGTACATGAAGGGTTTCTAACAGTTAAACTTAGAAACTTCAACACTTTCAAGTTCGTGTTGAGCATGTCTACTTGATTACTTGATGTGACAATTTTTTCATCAAGCTTCTCACTATTTTCTTCTTTTTCCTTTAGCTAGCTTTTCATCACTTCTTTTGTTCTCTTAGCTCCTTCTAGCTGAATTTTCAAGAAGATGACTTCTTCAAATTTTTTCTCTTGCTCTTTCAGTTTTTGATCAACGTTTGCTTCTAGCTTGTCATAATCCTCAACCTTTCCCTTCACTTGTCTTGACAACATTTCTTCTCTATTTTCTGCTTCCTTTGCTTGACATCTCAGGACGATAACTTCTGTTTCATCAATGTTATGTCTCTTCTCTTTAAGCATTTGGAAATGCTCTTTAAGCCTTATATTTTTTGTTTTGAGCTTGACTATATGTTCTTGAGCAGCCATAAAATCTGCTTCAAAATCAATGGTGTAAATTTCTAGATTTGATTGACTCTTTTGATTGTCTTCATCTTCTTTAAAATATTCTATATTCATGGTTATGGGGGAGACTTCTTTTGGGGGTTCGGAGTCACGCTTTTTTGACTTTTCCATCTGTGTTTCTAAATTCTACGTTTCAGTTGTTAGGATGTTCAAAGGTACTTGCTCTGATACCAATTATTGGAGACTCTGAGAGGGAGGGGGGGTGAATCAATATTTTATTACTATTAATACTTTTCAACTTTTAAAACATTTGATGCACATAAATCATGAAACATAGATCGTTACATAAGAAACTTTTATACAATTTTTCTTTGTAAATGTTTTGTAAACTTCCTCGTACAAATTAAGCACCAACTTACAATTTTTTTAGGCACCAACCTATAGGATATTTCATTCCCCTAGCTAAGCACCATCTTAGCGAATGTAGGCACCAACTTATAGGAGACACAAATCCCCCCCTAGCTGAGCACCACCACAACAAATTGTAGGCACTGACCTACATCAAGTTGTTCCTTGGATATGTCGTTAATAACTTTTGGTCCTCAACAAATTCTTTAGTGGGTTGTCATCTAACCATGCAACCCTTAGGTTTGTGCCTTCAAGCTTGATCTCAACTACGTGATCTGTACATCTTAACTTTCTCCTGTTCAACTAGCCTTCTTGACTTGGCTCTTTAGACTTGATCTTCTACACGTTAGTTCTCTGTATTTTATCAAAAAGAGATCTGCCACTTGGCACTTCAACTTCCTCAACTCTTACTATTCATTGTTGAACTGTCACTACTTAGGCTTATTGAATGTTCAAAGAGAAGGTTTTCCCATCTGACAACCTTTGCTCAACACTATAGATTTCTTTATGCTACATAGGGTTTTTCAACACACTTGGATCTGTTGCAACACAATCTTGCAGGGGTCCTACGAGGGGTACCAAAGGGACAACGACTAGACTTAATGACAACAATGGGACAAGGACCCACTGGCACCTCAGTCAATGTCCCTTGCTCTTTACGGATTTTCATTGATGGGAGGAGTCTTGGTATGAAGGAAATTACTAGAACAATAAGGTCAATGGCTAGGTATGAGGTGATTTTCAAAGCCCATTCAAATGAGATGCTTAGATAATGGTTTGTTTGCTTCAAGAGCAAGATAAAGGATCTCCAAGAAAGATTTATGAGGATGCTTAGACCTATGAGGAAGGGATATTCAATGCAAGGGATATACCAAGGTTAGAGCTTCCTAAAGGTATGAAGGACTTGTCTTAGGGTTTGTAAGATAGAGATCATACGAAGATTTGGGATTGCAAGAGAGACCTAGGGGATCCAAGCAAGGCTTAGGGTTTGCAAAATTAAAAAGGAATAAGATGCCCCAGGTAAAAAAAGGATTGGATAGGTCAAGGAATAGTTAACTTCCAATGAGTTTTCAAAAGTAATTGACCTATGGAAAGCTGCTAACCAAAGAAGCTTGTTATCGCTCAGATTGTACAAGCACTGTAACAATGACTCAGGTTGGGGGTTGTCACCCTGATCCTCGACCTCTCCGTTCTAGATGTCTCCTTGTAATGTTCCTATGTAGGAATGCGAGTGATATCAAGAAAATAAATAGTGCATCCACATATAAAAATAAAAACACACATTAGACATCCATGAAAACGCTGCCAATCAGGAACTGCTAAGCGATATTATTAAAAATCAGAAGGCTAGATATAATATGAAATGGAATGGTGCACCTGGGCTTGTCCCAATAAACAAGCAAGACCAACCCTAGGTGGGAAAATCGCTGAGTTGAAGGCTATCCAGCTGCTGCACCACTCTGCACTGCGCTGCCCTAGTAAACTGTCGCCCCGCTGAACTTCGACCTGCTGGAATGTGCCCAAGAACTTCCCAGAAAATTATATCAGTTCAGCCGTGGACTCCTTGGACAAAACCCAGAAAAAACCAGAAGGGAATTTTGCTGGTTTTGATTTTGGATTTTCAACCTCCTTGGAGACTCTCCCCAGCTTCTGTTGCCAAATTAAACTTGCAGGAAACCACTGACAAATCCCTCTATAAACACTCTTGAAGTGCTGGTTTTACCTGTGTTATCCAACTCCTTGCTCCCCGGATGGCTCTTGGACAAGATTAACTGCTCTCCCAAGCCCCACGAAATTGCTGCTATAGGCCTCTATGCAATCCCTCTACCTAGAAATTCGTACAACTGATGCACTGGTCTAGCTGGCTACAAATCCCAGTGAAAATGTCCTCAATAAGCAACCTCCTCAGCTCCCAGAATTCCCATCAAGCAATGAACATCCTTGCTGGCTTCTAACACCTCCTGCGTGTTTCTAGATGCCCAGGAAATACACAGTTCCCTTTTCTGCGCTGTTGGCTGAAGTGTGTGATTGTGTTGAACTCCCCTAAACTCTTGTGGAACAACCTCCCTAGGGTGGGCATGGATGGTCCCCCGAAGAAGAGGTTGAATCTCCCGCATGAGAGATTTGTGGCTAAACAACCGGTAGACTCGCTAAGCAACAAAGCGTACAAAGGTGTGTTTGTTTGCAAATGTTCAAGATGAGAACAAAATGAGAGCTAATCTCTCTTTATAACTCCTTGGGCCCCTTTAGCGTCATGTGGGCCCCTCCATCCACCCATTCGATTTTCCCTCCAAGCATATCGAATGGCTAATTCGAACTCCTATCTGGGTAGCCCCCACATTTCACTAGTAGCTAAATAAAGTCGATTTGGCTCCTAAGTCCCTAAGTCGAAAGTGTGAGGCCCTCTTCCTCAGTAAAAAATGTTCAAAATTGTGTAGCAGCACCCTGTTACTAATGTGTTTGAGAAGGGACATGATAGTCCTCCCCTCCCAAATGTTGCTTGCTCTCAAGCAACCTCAAAGATGGGTGCTCCAAAATATGCTCACCCTCCCAGGTGGCATCCTCATCTGGCAAGTTCTTCCAATGCACCAAACATCGCTTGTCCTCAAGCAATGCCTGAACAAACACCCTCTTTGACTATGGACCCCCACTATCACTGCAAACTTCACCAGGGTCCCAAATGTGCCATTGGATTATCCTTGATCATTGTACTATCCTATAGTGAAGGAGTCCCTCGATACCAGGATCCCAGGCTAACCTGATCAATGTGAAGCCCCCCTTGCTCCATTCACTATCTTGCCAGATATGGGCATCAGAACCCATGTGTCTATCACTATTAAGTAGAGCATCCTGATGATGTAAAATTCTACCCAAATCCTCATGAAGTTGCTCTACCGAATATTCCACCCCATGGACTCTGATTGTGGGCCCTTGAAGATACAACTCATTCCCTATGCGAATGAATCCTCTCCTGAATGAGCTCCTCCTGAAATCCGCTTGCTGGCAATCCTGCCATGTTGATGAAGTCTTCCATGCCCTTAGCAAATCAATGAAACTCAATGGAGAATCTTGATGACCATCCCCTATAGAAACCAACTCACCCATATGGGTATCTGAACTGCTAAGTAGTATGACGCTAACGTCCCATGCCCAATGCAGCGAGAACTGCGCTGCTGACCCCGCGACACCCTGGTCATCACTAACTGTCTAGCATGCTCGTACCAAAGCCTCCTCTCGCATAGGTCTCAGCCACAATCTATGCAATGATCGAGGTTAGGCTCTGTTGTCGCATAGGTTGTCACGACAACACTCAGATCGGGGGTTGTCACCCTGATCCCTGATCTCTCCGTTTAACCCGTCTCCCAAGGCTAAGGGGGGTAGATCCTATGGGATGAATGAAGACCAACTGTGGACCAGTTGGGTTGGGAGACACAACAATGGCAATTTAGCACTTGATTGATTTAGAAATTAATGTACTAGTGCCTTATGGAGTTAGTGATTAAATGATTATTTGTTAAACGTTGCAGATATATGAACCTTGTAAAACAATCATTTATCATCAAATAACCCAAGAAAAGATGAATTTTGCCAAATGCGAGATAATCAATAAGTGCACAAAGCCTTAATAATGATCCAACAATTAAATTTCTAAAGATTGAATACTTTAAACAACCATACAATTTAAATTCTAACCAATTACCACTTTCATATAGCTAACTTGTAAAAAAAAATACATTTAAGAGCATTTAGCTATAGAAAAAAGGAACATAAATACCACAAAAAGATACTAAAATGATCTTTCAATTTTTAGCTAAGCTTTTTCAAAAAATTTTAATTTTTATACATTTTTATATAATTCTAAACTAAATAAATAAATAGAACAAAATTAAAATCCTAATTTAAAATCTAATCTAAAACCATAAAGGAACTTTTTATATTTATTTATTTTGAAATAAAACTAAACTTTAAAAAAATGTCTAATTCTAAAATCTAAATAAAACTAAAATCTAAAAAGAAACTTTTATGATTTATTAATTTATTTATTTTTTAAATAAAACAAAACTAAACTTAAAAAATACCCAGAGCAAAGAACTAAAACCTAACTTAATCAAATATATAACAATTAAAAAGAAAAAGGAAAACGAAATTTTTGATTTTTAATATATATTAAAACCTACTATCCTAAGAATCGAACCTAACTACATCAACCGAGACATATACAAAATAAAGAAAAAAAAGAATATCAAATGCGCTAACTAACCAAAACCCAACCAATGTATATATCATAAACACAACCCTAAACGATGGAATTAGTTTTGTTCTACAGGTTCGATAACAGCGTGGAGGGAGGATCGAAAAGCAGTTTGAAGGTGCTGCGGGCAGGTGTGAGGCAACTGCATGAGGAATGCAGATGTTTTTTTATTGCAAGTGATCGATGAAAAAAGGGAAGAACAATTGCGTGAGGTGAGGAAGCAACGTAAGGAAAAGATCGAAAGGCAACTACGGATTGTTGAAGGTAGATAGCTGTGATGAGAGATGGCAACGCGCTGGAGGACAACGCAGGCACGGCGTGGCGATGGTTGCGTGAAGGATGGCGGCGTAACCCGGTAATGGAAAATTTTTTGCGTAAAATGGACGACAGAACACTGCGTGAAGGATCAGTTGGGAAGGCCGCAGAAATTGACAGCCACGGGCAATGTATGAAGCATGGATGGGGAAGAAAAATTCAGATTTCAAATGTAGGTTGAAGACTGCGTGGGATAATGAGGAGATGGACGCAGCAACAGGGGAAGTATGCAACAACAGGGGAAGTATGGTTGCGGTTTGAAGCAATTGAAAAAAAATGTTGCTGCAAGGAAGTATGGCAGCAAGAAGGACGCCAATCTGGAGGTTTGGACAACATACACCTAAAAAAAATTCGAAATTTTTTAGTGAAAATGAAAACCCCAGGTAGCAGCAGAAAGATGGACTAGAAAACCCTCCAAATTCTCCAGTAAATTTTAAATCACCCTGCTTCAGATTTGTCTAATGAAAACCCCGAAAATTTTTCAAGATTTGTACCTGCAACCTACAAAAACCGAAAACCCAGAAGTAAAATGTGCCAGAAACAAAACTGAAAACCCTAAAACCAGCTAAAAATTTACAATATTTATAGATTTTCGACTCTTAAGTAGCCAAATTTATCAATAACACAGTAATATTTTTAGAATTTAAATTTAATGTGAGATACTTCAGAAAACCCTTCATGCATTCATAAAAAAATTTCAAATGATAAGCCCAGGATTAAACCTGGCTGGGCTCTTTCAGAAAATGCAATCCGGGAGTTGGCTGCTTCAGTCGAGAACTTCCCCTAATGCTCGGTAAATTCAAAACTAAGATCTCTTGCACAGCTTAAAATCAACCATTAACATAGAGGGAGAAAACAATAGTGAAATCCAGATCAAATGGAGATACCTGCCATTATATTTCAAAATCTAAACTATCATTCAAACCCTAGAGATCAGACAAGATACCTGTGCCTAAATCAATCTTCATCAAGCTATTATCAATGGCTAAAAATAAAATTATGCAGAAAAATAAAACATCTTACAGCATTTCCAGAAGAGTAACACCAGCAAGATTTCAACCCCAAAGTCTTTGTTTATTGCACCAAAAAAATGACTACAAGAGAGCTTTCTTTAGCACTAGACTCTCAAATCCAATCTGATCTCAATGATCCCTGACACCCTATTTAAAGGAAAATTTCCCAACGGCTAGTTCGAGTGATCCATGTCAAAATGATCTCGATCGTCGATGAGGATCAAAATCCCTTTCAATCTCATCCGTCGAATTTTTAAATGCATTTTAATATATTAAAAAATTGAAATTCTGCATTTATTTACTCAAAACTTTGACTTATTATTATTTTATTTTATTTTTTTCAAATTTTTTTATTTTTTAATTATTTTTTTTAATTTTATTATTATTTTTATCTATTTTTTAATTTTTTAATTTTTTAAATTTTATTTTATTTTTTTTTTCCCCTGGGAAAAAGTCGTAATTTCTATTAGAGTTAAGAAATTACATTTTGTAGATGCCGAAGCATTCATATAGAGGCTGCTGTGCCTGTCAAGTACATAGACTACTAGAATAGATAGTCAAAAAAATACAAGTTATCTCCACGCAGGGAGCAATTCCAAAACTGTGTACTAGTAGTGTTCAAATTTATATCCATGCTCTTCGCAGAGAGCCATATGTATATGCTGATAATATCAAAAGTATAGTGTTGTACTCAGAACTAGACAAAGAAAATATATACAAACTATAAACAAAAATGATTCTGTAGTGGGCTCTATAGCCCATATCCCATATGATCATCAAAAGGTCTGTGATAATGCTGGTGGTATGTTCCGTCGATTTCCTCCTGAATCAGCCAGTTGTCTCCTTGTCTGTGCGCTGCCTCTTTTGAGAGCTGGTCGGCGATGGTGTTCTGTTCCCTGTAGATGTGTCGACAGACAAATGATTCAAAGGAAGCAGTCAGTCTTTTTGCTTCATCTAATATGTGTCTCAATGAAAATGCATGACAATGAGATGCATCATTCAGCCAATTGCATACTATTTTAGAATCCCCAAACAGCTGGAGGTGACTGCATTGTTTTTGGATGGCAAAGTGTATGATGTGTTTAGCTGTGCACAGTTCAGCATAATTGTTAGTGCCTCTGCCTAAGTTCCTCAAAAATTTGACTTTGACTTAACCACAAGGGTCCAAGGGTCCAATTTTTCGTGAAACATCTAATATTTCTTTGGTGGGGGACCTGTAAAAATTAATTTCTTTTAGACCCACGAATTTTTCCACTTGGAGAATTTAATTTCTCTAACATTTTAATTTTTTGACTCTAATTAATTAATTTTCTGGCTTAGAATTTAATTTTTATTTTGCCGAAAAAGTTAATTAATTGACAGTTGAGGGGATTTATTATTTTTCCATCCTCAAATATTTTAGCCATGGTGTCTAAGTATGAGGGACTATGCATTAGAATATTTTTTTTACATAAGATTCTACAAATTCAACTCTCAAAGGCGGAATACCCGCTTGTTATAGACCCTCAAAATACACACCCAATTCTGCGACACAATATGATCTAGTAGACCAAGTGATCTCTAATAAAATAATTTAGCCAAATAGCTTAAATTATTCCCAAATCACTTTACAAAATACTTTACTAAAACACTAGGACTCACCTAAGACTTTGACGATAAATTTCGTTCTAGCTTTGGGGTGAGGTTAGAGAGAAAACCTTTGCCGATCATTCGTGTTTAGAAACACAAACAAATCAATGAGACGAAAAACCTCCTAGGATGAAATGCATCACCAAAATAATAGGCTTACCTAGGTTGTTACATAAATACATGGTCTTACTAGCATCATTTACATTACAAACTTACAGAATGGGTTTACAATGACATAAGCACTGCTGGGTAATGATTTTGAATTTTGACAATTTTCCTTCAAGCTTTTGAATCCTGCTTCCTTGGAACGTTGAAAAAATGGGTGCAACAAAGCCTAGGAGCAGAAATGATGTTGGGGCTAGGGCTTGAGGTTTCTTCAAATCTAGCCACGAGATGAGCTTCAAAAGTTGAGGGCACCAAGAGGAAACCCCAATGGAGTTGCTTGCCAACTCACTCTTGAAGGTTACCACCCTAATGCATTTTGCACTAGACCTTAGGATACCTTCTTGGGTTAGGGCATACAAATTTAAAAGAGAAAAAGAGAAATATTTTAGGTTTTATCAACAAGGATAAGGACCAATGCCAAGATAAACCATGTGATGACAATTCAATCTTCAAGGAGACCTAGAAGAAATTTTGCTACCCTAGATGCAACAACAACGAACAAATACCAAAATTTTATACTTCAATGACATATTTATTGAATTTCAAGGATGCAATTTAGTCAATCCTCTAGGAAAATTCATTGATTCTTCATCTAATGAGTAACACATGCAAGATTCCTATGATTTTCAATGGTTCAAGTAGTTTGCATTAATTAGGGCACATTTATTTATCATAAGAGCGATTTCCATGCATTAGAAATTCAATAAAATAGAAAACCTAGCATCATATAGCACTTAAAAGATGAAGAAGTGTATATCCATCCACAATATTTCCAAAAAGAATCTCCAAGATAGCCGACAAATTTATCCAAACATCATAATTCATCAAGAGACATCCAAATTTCGTCCTCTACGGTAGGTCTGAATTCTTTTTATAAGAGAGATCCAAATCCGATTGATGATCATTTACAAATGAGGCTTACTTTTATTTATATGATCCTCAAGGGGTTTGATTTACACTAATTAGCCTAATAAGCCCCTAAAAACAACTATAATGTACAAAATAACAATCTAAATGGTGACAAGCCCACCAAATAGCTCAAAAGTACTCAACAAAATGAGGCCGAAATGATAGAAAAATAGTACAAAAGGGCAGTTGGAAAGCCTAGATAAGTCTTCCATGTGCCAAGATGAAGAGGAGGGCTCTCATAATGATAACCAAGGGGGTGGCCCCTTGGTTTCCAAGAAAAACATCTATGGTGCTCCCAAGTGGCTGTGGGGCACTATGAATGATCTCATGGGTTTCCAACTGGGTCAAACATGTCCATGCTCCATCAATAATGGCTAGAATGATAATACAATCCCTCCCATGTTTCCACGGGAGAGACAAAACCCCGTATGGGCTCTGGATCAACTGCCATGTGTTAGGTACAAGAGTGTGACCGACTGGGCAATGTGGTCCAAGTGCATCATCATCTTTGTATGGCTGAGGCACAAGCAAGCAATATATGGTGCTGAAGAACCCTATGGCGGGTCAATCAATGCTTTGTTGTCGTGGGGGCCCATGGCTCTCAACGCTCACCCTACAAGTGCCATGCTGAACCTCTAGAGGGCTAAGATCTCGTATAGGGAGGCCAAGCCCAACATGAAGACCCACCTGCAATCTTGTATAAGATCCAATGCGTCTCCTTACTTTCCAATACAACAATTCATTAGTGCAAGTGAATAAATAAGCTTGCAAATTAGGGGCAAAAGTGGACACTTCATAATGGCATGCCCTTCCAAATGGGCTTTAGAGTGTACAGGTGTCACCAAGCTCAAGAGGGAGGTTAATAAAGGACCTTATTAGGTGGTTTCAACCTCTAAGGGAGTGACAAGTCCATGGTACATCCATCAAATGGGAGGTGTCATGCGAAATGATGGTGGAACAAAATAGGGGGTGATAGAGAAGGCTCCAAGCCACATGCCATGGTACAAGGGTAGCTATGATGAGGGAAGCCACACGTGGGTATAGGGATGTAGGAGGGAGCAATCGTGGTACATGAGTTACCTTAGCCTTTGTTTTTCCACCCTTCTTCATATGCCTTTTTCCTTTTAGTGATTTTTCGTTCTTTTAACTGCTCGGGGCTCTAGGGAATTAGAGCATGATGCGTATGATAAAGTAGTGAATACCCCTTTATAAGGTTGGACAATTCAAGGTCCACCAAGGGTTGGGGCAATTATGGGTTCTTTAATGATGCAAGGGGTTTACATAGGGGCCCTAGGAACCAAGGTGATGGCCATGATGATAAGGGGTAGAGCTCATGTTTGGCTTTTGCCCACATACTAAATTTTTATGTCTCGGCCATGTTTTTGCATTTTGTGGTACCTGTTTTAAGTGGCCAAATTATGCTTTTAACTTTCTCTTTAATTGCATCAACCTCCAGGGCATCGTTCCAGGTTGGACCCAAAGTGGACAAGGGAAGGGGGAGGCTAACCCTTTGTGGAACTAGTGGACAAATGTGGACCTAAATGGGAAAAGGGGTTATAATGAGCGGAGGGGAGTGAGATATGTGATGTTGGGAAGCTTGATCACGCAACAAAAAATAGGATTTCCCATGTAGAGCCACTCCTAATGCTAGTAGCCAATAGAGGAGATTCCATGGGACTAGGATACTAGATTAATTACCAAGATGGGATAAGGGAACAAGAGTACAAACCAAGTCCATTCTTTCCGTTGAAAAACCCAACTAATCCATGTCCAAATGTGTCCCAGAAAAGCAAGCAACTATACCCAATTACAAAGTGAAAGTCATACCGTCAGGGTTGGAAGGCCCACCTTCAAACATACGATCATAACCAATGGGCGAGGGCACATAATAGTTGGCTTAGGTGGTGGAGAATGGTGGCACATCAAGCTATTTGGTGGCTGCAAGGGGTTGCCGGTTGCCATATGAAGACATATATAGGAGGAAAAATTCTCCAATGGGTGTCACCCACTGGTGGTGGGTAATAGGAACCAAATAGGCCTTTACAATTTTGAAGGTCTGTTCCCTGTGACCTATCAACCTTTGCATTAAACACTCACCTTACACAACCCATAGGCTTATCACAAAAGTTGTCCACGATAGCCCTATTCTCACTGCACCTTTGTCTACAATAGAGCTTAGCCCTATCATTACCTTGACATCAAAACCACTTCATCTAGCAACTCCCTTAACACTGCCTTAGTCAACTAGACTCAGCCTCCAAAGATCCTTGCAATAGTTCTCCAATGGAGCTTGGTCACATCAAAGATCAGAGTAGAACTTGGCCTCTATTAAGACTTCAACTTCGGCCATAAATCAAACTTGAACTTGGCCTTCAAAACACCATAAACTAACCTTCAAACTAGACCTAAGCTTGACCTTCAATGCACTAGAACTTGACCCTCAAACCAAATGGGGCATCATGAAATCCAAATGCACTAGAACTTGACCCTCAAACTAAATGGGGCATCATGAAATCCAAAAGCAATATTTCCAGTGGGCTAGAAATATGCTATTTGACTACGTAACTTGCTCTTCCATTTGGACAACCTTTGACATCAATAACAACCATTTTCAACAAAGGAAGTCCACAAATTCTCCTTGAAAGTTACTTGTAGTGGTCAATGGTCAATATAGTGGAATTATTCCTTCGACGTCCCACTTTGCTTGGTCAATATTCCAACTCGACTTGCTCTAGAAGGTGGTGTAAAATTGAATTGGTTTGGTGGCTTGACTTGGTCCCTTTAAAGAATAATTTGTTTTAATTGCTAAATTTTTGGTCAATGATCCAACTTCCTAGTCCATTTTTTGACTATAACAGCTAGTCAAGTAATCCCAATGGCTACTTTGATTCCAACGTGTTAAAATTGGCAACTAGGGCAAAACTCCATGTGGGTCTTCTTATTTATGGCAGCTGATATTTTTCTTGGATTCCTCTCATCAAGAGGTGTAGGATTGATCTAAAGATCATTCGATTCTGACATGTATTCATGGAATATGAATTTATTTGTGTTATGTGACAATTCGTCAAGGTCGACCAGTAACCAAATTGCCCGCATCTATCCTCAACGTTTTACTATAAAAAGAGGTGGTTTGCAAGTCATTTGGAAGACACCTCTTGTGATCTCTTCCTCTCCACTTGTCTTTGGGTATTAGTGCGAGGAGAGATCTTTGGATGTTACGCTGCCCTAGAGGATGCCCTAGACCCTAACACTGTCATGGAGGAGACACAACGTCTTATACGCTGCCAAGGAGAGCCCTAATCACAGTCAAGGAGGAGCCCTAGACGTGGAGGTGAAAGGGTTTTCTAAAGAGACATATGCTGCCTAAATGCAGTCATGGAAACACCGCAAGGAGTGGCTAAAACGCAGGTCTATAACAGACTCTAAGACATTGTCCTTAAATGCCCTAACGCTGCCCTAAAAATAGTCATGGTGAAGAGACCTTAACACTGTCTATAAGAGACCTATACGCTGCCTTATCTCAGCCCTAATGGAGATCCCTAATACGTTGTCCTAGGTTGCAGTTAATAAGCGGTTTATCTACAACAAAAGGAGGCATTACGCAATCCTAAGGAGAGCCCTAGTTGTAGTCCAGATTCGCTCTAATTGTTGGGCTTATTCCACAATAGAAGCTGCCCTACATCCGCAATTGAAGAAGGCTTCAAGCATGCCCTAGCCACAGTCATGGAGGAAGCTGAATGATGCCTAATCTGTTTGGACAGGGACAATGTCAAGCTTCAAGGAGATAAGGAAGGTTTGGAAGTGACTTGAATGACATGGTGAAGAGTGCTGAAGGGTATGCATTAAAGTCTGTCCATTAAGGTGTGTTTGGACAACATATGTTAGGACTGTGTTGACAATAAATGCACGAGCATTATTGTTGTATCACTGTGTTGAAGAACTTGGTACAATGACCTTTGAAGCAACAAAAGGGGACTGTCAGAGGACAGTTAATATAGGCCCTTTGTTCAGTGACCTTGGTGGAGCTTCATCATTGATGAGTTGATCATGTAAGAGAATATGAAGGGGCAGACTCACTTGTGAGCAGCAGAGGTTTATCATGCTAACTGAAGATTGTGTGTTAGGCTGTAGGCCATAACACCACAGTCAATATTTCGTATGGGTATGAGGGCTTATATATGCCCACATCTTCAGCTATCCTAGGAGTTGTCTTATGAGACATCCTGCTGTGATCTCAAGCCATCTTGATGACTATTATAGGGCTGTATGGTGTTGTTCCAATATGAGATGGACATAGCTATAATCATGGGTTCATTGAGGATTAGACAGCTAGCTAGGTGCAGCATGGTGATGAGATGTAGCATGATGGATGCAGCATGATGAGATGTAGCATGGTGATAGATGCAACATGATGGATGCAGCATGGTGATGGATGCAACATGGTGATGGAATCACCTTAGAAGAATGTTTGCCTTCACCCGAGTTCAGAACTGCAGTCCATGTCCTCAGATCTGCAACCTCTTTATGTCATCTTCATGGTGAAGATCTCTACTCTTATTTTGACAAGTTAAAGTGTTGACTTCTAATGTATATGTACTATCTCTGTCTGCTGAACTATTGAAGAATATAAGAAGAATTGGTCAAGGGTTTCCCCACATTGGGGTTTGTCCCTGGTTGGTGCCACATCTTGTGTCCTCTTGTCTTGGCTTGTTTTCTGCGATTTATGTTTATGTTCTATTTGCACTTTACTATCATGCTGATGTGATTGCTAATCTGAATATTGTCATTGGGCTAATATGAAAAATTGATACCTAACATTAACATGGTATCAGAGTTGAGGTGAAGACAAAGCCCAAGCAAGAGTGAAAGAGCAATCATCGAAGACAGTTGGAAAGGACAAAAAGGCTCAATGGGTTCCTCATCCCTCCTCAAATTCACCAAGGGTGAAGTCGAAGTAAAGAAGATTATCAAAGTGATGCAGCAGAAGCATCTGGTGGCCTACCTATAGGTCACTTCAATGGGAGGTCCGGATCTAAGAATGGAAGGAAAGGTAGATGCCTTGCTTGCAATGAGTTTGGCCATTATGCGAAGGAGTGTCCGAATAGAAGGGACACATCACTTGATAATGATAGCAATCATTCCAGGGGCATCTTCAATGATTGGAGGAATGACAGGTACAATGGTAAAAGAAAAAGGAATGTTGGTCATCAATGAAATAGCCGACTCTTCAAGAAAGCAAGGAACTCTAGGTATGAAGAATCAAATGTTAATTATGATAAGCGAAAGGACCATTAACTTATATTGGCCCTCTCCACTTCTTCTCCGGACTCTTTGGGAATCTAGCTTATTGATAGTAGTGCTTCAATGCACTTCATCAGGTTCAAGGAAGCTCTCTCCAATTTGATAGAGAAAGAAACAATTGCAGAGATTATTCTTGGAGACAATGCCACCTATCCCGGAAAGGGTGCAGGGAATGTTTCTCTTCAAATGGATCAGGGTAACTCGCAAGAAGTTCTTTATGTACCTAATCTCAAAAAGAACTTGGTGTCCATTTCGGCAATGGAAGTCAAAAGGTTCCAAGGTAGCATTCATCGATGGAAAGGTACGTGTTTGAAAAAGAAATTTTTCAAGATGCTTTTACTCTTGGGTTTAGAGTTGGCAATTTGTATCAAGTTGCAGGAAATCCATTGGGGACCATGTCAGTTGACACATCTCTTCTATAGCACCGGAGGTCTGCCCATCTTCGTTATGGGGCCCTACTCAATGTAAGACTGATGGTGAAAAGGATACCTGAATTCAAAGAAGCGCATGAATGTACATGTCCGAGATGTACCAAAGGAAATCTTCCAAGGGGACCATTCCCCTCATGTTATAACAAGACCACAGATGTGGATCAACCCGAGGGGTTTGAGATTCATGTTTGGGAATCTCATGTATGTAGGTTGAAGAAAGCTCTCTATAATTTGAAGCAAGCACCCCGGGCTTGGTATGAGAGGATTGATAGCTAGCTGATGAAGGTGAAGTCGATCCAAAACATTGCTTTAAGGTTGTGGATGATAGACCTCTCATACTGGTACCTTATGAGGACAACCTCTTTCTGATAGGTACATACCCTCTCATTTGCAAAAGTAAGAGGGAGTTGGATTTCGAATTTGGAATGATGGACTGCAAGCCCGTGACTACCTCGATGGAGCCTAACTTCAAGAAGTTATGCGATAGTGATGTCGAACCTGATTTGGGAAATGCCTCTGAGTTTCATAAACTCATACTAGCATTGATGTTCTTGGTGAACTCCCGTCGACATATATGTTTTGCAGTTAGCATGTTGAGCTCATATATGGTTGAGCCTCACTGGATTGGTGCCATGAATCATTTGAGATATCTTCAGGGCACAATGTCTCATGGATTGAGATACACTGTCAGAAATATGAAGCTGCATGATCATTCTGATGCTGATTAGGTAGACAGTGTGGAGGATCGCAAGAGCACTTATGGGCGCTGGTTCTCTTTGGGCTCTGCTTCGATATCCTGGATGAGCTGGAAACAGAAGTCGGTTGCTTGGAGCACCGTTGAGGCCGAATACATAGTTGTGAGTATGGCCTCCTGTGAAGCTGCCTGGTTGTGGAAGCTCTTGTGTGAGTTGTTTGGACACGTGTTGGATGACATCGTGATCTTCTGTGACAACCAGGGGGGATTCAGTTGTTGAGGAATTCTGTGTTCTATGATCGCTCGAAGCATATAGACATCAAGTACCACCTTATCTGGGATATGGTACAATGGGGAGCAAGAAGGCTCCAACACATTGGGATTGATGTGCAGGTCGTCAACATTTAGATGAAGCCCCTGGGAAAGGTCAAATTTTTGACTTTCCGAGAACAATTAGGAGTCGTGAAGAGACTCTCTCTTGAAGGACTTGTATGATATGGACATTGAGCTCTGGGAGCTCTGGGGGGCTTGGGGGTACTTCTTGGAGCGATGAGCAATCATAGGGTGAGTGGTTCAGCCTTTCCCTAGTGGTCTGCTATGTAGGCAAGATGAGTGGTTCATCCTTCTCTTGTTGAGACACAGTCATAGGGTGAGTGGTTCAGCGTTCCCCTATTGATTTGTTGTGTACAGGGTGAGTGGTTCAGCTTTTCCCTCGGATACCCCTGGCAACATGTAGGCAGGATGAGTGTTTGATCCTTCTCATGCTGAGGCACCCTATCCATGCAGTCTGGGACTCATGGGAAGTACCTCTCATTTGGCCAATGAGTAGGGAAATGAGGATAGGGACCATAGTAGTACTGATGGACGCGTCGTGTTACTACTATACTCCCTATGCTAGGATGACATTGATCTGGGATCAATTGGAACTGACTTCGGGTCAGTAAGAGTGATATAACTCACTCTCTTTTGGAACTGACTTCGGGTCAGTAAGAGTGGTATGAGACACTCTTTATTTGGAACTGATTTTGGATCACTAAGAGTGGTATGACACACTGTCTTCATTGGGACTAACTTCGGGTCAGTAAGAGTGCTAGTCGACACTCTTTTTTATTTGGGACTGATTTTGGGTTAGTAGAGGATGGTAAGATACATTCTCGATCACTTCTTCTTCTTCATAGTTTAGTAGATCAGAGCAGAGCAGTGCAGGTCAGTGCATTGATGGCAAAGATAGTACGGACTAGAAGATGGATTAGCAGATGGAGTTCTCCCTAGTTGAGAGGGAGTGTTAAAATTGGCAACTAGGGCCAAACTCCATGTGGGTTTTCTTATTTATGGCAGTTGATATTTTTCTTGGATTCCTCTCGTCAAGAGGTGTAGGATTGATCTAAAGATCATCCGATTCCGGCATGTATTCATGGAGATATGAATTTATTTGTGTTATGTGACAATTCGTCAAGGTCGGCCAACAACCAAATTCCCCCATCTATCCTCAACGTTTTACTATAAAAAGAGGTGGTTTGCAAGTCATTTGGAACACGCCTCTTGTGATCTCTTCCTCTACACTTGTCTTTGGGTTTTGGTGGGAGGAGAGATCTTAAGATGTTACGCTGCCCTAGAGGATGCCTTAGACCCTAATGCTGTAATGGAGGAGACACAACTTCTTATACGCTGCCAAGGAGAGCCCTAATCACAGTCAAGGAGAAGCCCTAGACATGGAGGTGAAAGGGTTTTCTAAATAAACCTATGCTACCCAAATGCAGTCATTAAAACACAACAAGGAGTGGCTAAAACACAGGTCTATAACCGACCATAAGATGCTGTCCTTAAATGCCCTAACGCTGCCCTAAAATTAGTCATGGTGAAGAGACCTTAACGCTATCTATAAGAGACCTATACGTTGCCTTATCTCAGCCCTAAAGGAGATCCCTAATACGTTGTCTTAGGCCACATGCAATAAGGGGTTGATCTACAACAAAAGGAGGTATTACGCAGTCCTAAGGAGAGCCCTAGTTGCAATCCAGATTTGCTCTAACTGTTGGGCTTATTCCGCACTAGAAGCTGCCCTACATCCGTAATTGAAGAAGGCTTCAAACATTCCCTAGCCTCAGTCATGGAGGAAGTTGAATGATGCCTAATCTGTTTGGACAGGGACATCGTCAAGCTTCAGGCAGATAAGGAAGGTCTGGAAGTGACTTGAATGACATGGTGAAGAGTGCTGAAGGGTATGCATTAAAGTCTGTCCTGCAAGGCGTGTTTGGACAACATATGTTAGGACTGTGTTGACAATAAATGCAAGAGCATTATTGTTGTATCACTGTGTTGAAGACCTTGGTACAATGACCCTTGAAGCAACAAAAGGGGACTGTTAGAGGACAATTAATATAGGCCCTTTGTTTAGTGACCTTGGTGGAGCTTCATCATTGATGCGCTGATCATGTAAGAGAATATAAAGGGGCAAACTCACTTGTGAGTAGCAGAGGTCTATGATGCTAACTAAAGACTGTGTGTTAGGCCGCAGGCCATAACACCATGGTCAATATTTCGTATGGGTATGAGGGCTTGTATATGCCCACATCTTCAACTATCCTAGGAGCTATCTTATGAGACATTCAGCTGTGATCTTAGGTCATCTTGATGACTATTAGAGGGTTGTATGGTGCTGTTCCAATATGAGATGGACAGAGCTATAATCATGGTGTGAAAATTCTATCACTGCAACATCTGATTTACTTTTACCACTTATTCTTCAATAAGTTATTTATGAAATTCCTTCAATAAGAATTAAAATAAATTCTACTGCAAATATCACACTGTAATACAGAAACAAACACATGTACAAGAATCAACACATTAACACATAAAATTTGGAAAACAGTCCTAGGAAAAACCCAATGTGGGAAAACCGGTGCAGCAAGGGAGGATTTTATTATTCAACAATTCTTTAGTACAATAAGGTACCAAACTGGCTTACCCACAGAGAGAAAAATTCTCCAGCACTTCTCCCAGTCCCAACGTCAGCTTGGCTGACCTCTGCGTGGCTCTCAGACACTCTGCGTCAGCCCCTGCTTGACTACGTCAGCGCTAGGCCTCTTTGCGTCACCCATGCAGGCCCTCTAGTGACTGCGCAGTGTCCTGTTGCCTCTGCGTTTGCCTCTCTTGCCTCAGCGCTGGTCTCCAGTGGGTGATCCCGTCTCTCTGTTCCGTATTTGCTGCCTCCTGACTGCTCACAAGACCACTAGTTTGAATTTCTCAGCTAACCCCGCTCCAGAAATTGAATTGACTGGTCTCCCTCGGTATATTCTCTAAGTGACCCTCAAGCCTCCTCTTATACTTTTCTCGTTGACAAATCAATGGTCGAGATTAAGTCCCTAATCAATGACTAAGATTAACTATGGCTTGATCCATGACTTTTGGACCCTTCTAACACAGTTTTATATTAATTCACATTAATATTTATTTTCCCTAAGTTTAGACTTAGGGACTCCATTAAAAATATTAATTATTTTAATATCTCCCAAATTGTTTAGAATCTTCCCAAACCATTTTTGGGTATTGGAGATGTCATGTGCTTTAGCCTCTGCACCAATTTTCGTGGCTAGAGCACATCTGATGCTACCCCAAATCAACATCCCTCTTAGTGAGGACTGTGCTCTAGTAATACTCCTCATTGAGTATTAACCTGATCATTCGACATTGGTCCTTGTGCTGATGCTAAGCCCCCTTTCCCAACATCTTCTGCACTGCTCTATCTTGTACCGCTGCCCATGGCTTTGCTACTATCATTGCTGCATCTCTACGACAACTCCCTCTGCATTCATGCTGTTGCTGGTCCTTTCTCCCAACACTGCTTCTGCACTGCAACTCCCTCTACATCTGTGCTATTATCACTCCCATTGCTGCTACTGAAATGGGTTCTTTACCATCCCCACCTTTTCCCTGAAGTAGTCAAACTTTGTCCGTCCAAGGGCCTTGGTGAAGATGTCCGCCACCTGTTCTCCTGTAGGAGTGTAGCTCAACTGTACAACTCCTCGTTGGACACAATCCCTAACAAAGTGACACCGGATATCAATATGCTTCGACCTATCATGAAACACTGGATTCTCAGAGAGCTTGATGAAACTCTGATTATCGCACATGACCCTGGTTGCCTCCATATTCCTTCTGAATGGTTTCACAAGCAGTTTTCTAAGCCATATGGCCTCACACAAAGCTGTGCTCGCCGCCATATATTCTGCCTCAGATGAGCTCAAAGCCACGGACTTCTGTTTCCTACTGCACCAGGAGGTCATTCCTGATCCAATGTTGAAACAGTACCCAGAGGTACTTTTCCGATCCACTGAATTTCTTGCCCAATCTGCATCAGTAAATCCACTCAAACTGATATACTTACCTTTGGTGTACACGAGTCCATAATCGATTGTTCCTGTAAATACCTGAGAATGTGTTTGGCTACTGCCCCATGTGCCCTCTTCGGTTCCACCATGAATTGACTGAGGGTGTTGAAAGCGTAGCAAATCTCTAGCCTTGTATTGACCAAATACATTACGGACCCTATGAGCTGCCTATATAGGGTGGGATCAACATCCTTGTCTTCTGATGCATCAATCTTCTTCTAGTTGGTGATCATTGGAGTAGCCATGGGTCTACAGTCCTTCATCCTGAATCTTTTCAGGATTTTTGTAGCATACCTCCCTTGCCCAAGGAAGATTTCTCCCTTCTGCTACCAAACTTCCAACCCTAGGAAGTAATGCATTCGTCCCAAATCCTTCATATCGATTTCTGTGGCTAGATTCTTCTTGTAGTGTCCAATGAGCCTAGATGATTCTGTAAGAAGGAGATCATCCACATACAATACTAAGATTAGTGGTTCGTTCTCTACAACTAGATAGTAGAGATTCAGATCCGCGTCACTCTTGACAAATCCCATCTTTTGCAAGTAGCCATCTATTTGACCATACCATGCTCTAAGTGCCTGTTTCAGCCCATACAAGGCTTTCTTCAGTCTGCATACATGAGACTTCTTCTCATGTGTCTCAAAGTCCTCTGGTTGTTCAATGTATACCTCTTCTTCTATTACCCCGTTAAGAAAATCCATTTTGACATCCATCTGGTGAATCTCCCATCCCATCTGAGCTGCAAGAGATATCACGGTCCTAATAGACGTATACCTAGCTACTGGGGCGAAGGTCTCCTCGTAGTCAATTCCTTCCTTTTGAGCCACAAACCTGGCTTTGTATTTCTCAACATTGCCGTCTACAGCGTATTTGATCTTGTAGATCCATCTCGAACCTACCACTGATCTCTCTTGAGGCCTTGGTACTACCTCCTAGACATCGTTCACCATTATGGAGTTGTACTCCTCTACCATCGCGTCTAGCCAAACCTGATGTTGAGCTGCCTCCTTGAAACTGGTAGGCTCCCCATCCTGAGCTACTAATGCCTGATTTCTATTTGGCTGTTTTCGCTCCCCCTTATTGTTTCTTGGCGCACAGATGAAGTCCTCTCCATCTCGCAGAATCTGACAAAGTTCCCTGCTAGTTCTTCCTCTGCCAATAGGTGCTTCTGTTAACTCCTCCTCATCCAGAGAATCTTCCTGACCTGAGGAAGAATTTTTTACTTTCATTGGTTGAAGAGGCTTAACTAATGACTCCTCTTTTGACTTCTCCTCGGAAGGCATCTCACGATATTTTCTGAAAGCCCCGTCTTCCATGAAATTTACATTTGGTCGAACTACTACCTTCCTGCTCCCTGGAAGGTAGATTCTATATGCCTTAGCGTTCTCGCTATATCCCACAAGATATCCCTTTTCCGCAGTTTGATCCAGCTTCTTCCTCTTTTCCTCTGGTATGCGGCAATATGCTAAACTCTCAAATATCTTGAAATGATTAACTTCAGGTGTCTTCCCTGTGAAAACTTTCTCTGGAGTAATCTTGCCCAACGCCCGATGAGGAGTCTTGTTTTGAACATAGACTGTTGTGTGGCATGCTTCTGCCCACAGGAATTTTGGCATATCCTGATCATACATCATGGCCCTAGCTGCTTCTACAATAGTCCTGTTCTTTCTTTCTGCTACTCTATTTTGCTTTGGATTTTAGGGAGCTGTCCACTCTCTTCTGATGCCCTCCTTAGCGCAAAAATCAGTGTAGTCCTTATCAACATACTCTCCACCATTATCTGAGTGCAAAACTTTTATTTTCTTCCTAGCCAGATTCTCCGCCAGAGCCTTGAACTCTTTGAATCGACAGAAAACCTCGTCCTTGGTTTTCAAAAAATAAATCCAAGTTTTCCTTGAGTGGTCATCAATGAAAGTAAGGAAATACTCGGCACCACAGAGAGCTTTGACGGACATAGGTCCATAGATATCTTAGTGTATCAATCCTAGTACACTCTTGACCCTTTGGTTGCTCCTAGGAAATGTTGCCTTGGCATACTTTCCTAGAGTGCATCCTCTGCATACACTATCTTGTTCCGTACTCAGATCCGGAACTCCTGTTACAGTGCTCCTGAGAATTCTCAGTGCTCCATGGTGCAAATGACCCATTCTTCTGTGCCATAGTTCATTCAAGCCCTTGTCTCCATGACTGCCTATTAGTGCCATTGGTGATTCTAGTTGTAATCTATACAACTTGTTACTTTTGATCCCGGTCTGCACTTTCTTTTTCTAGCCGGGTGTTTGACATATACCTTCTCCTTGATGAAGTAGATGTCATAGCCCTTGCTTTGAAGTTGTGACACGAAAAGTAAGTTCATCCCCAATCCTGGTACATGCAGCACATTTGTAGCACTGAACTGTTCTCCCGATTCTGTTTGAAAAACTATGGTACCCTTCTCTACTATAGTACACTTTGCCTTGTTCCCCATGGTGATCTGAAAGTTCATCTTCTCATCTCGATATTCTGAGAAACATTCCCTGATTCCCGTCATATGCCACGAGGCTCCACTGTTTATATACCGCACTTCTGATGATCCAGAACTAGTCATACAAGCCACTTCTTCTTCCAACCTAGAAGCCAACATAGAGAAATCGAAGTCTCTTTCTCTTGTGCAATCTTCTGAAAATTTGTGTGAGTCCCCTGACATGGATGCCTCTGCATTGTGGTCTCGACCCATAACTGATTTTCCCTTCCTGTCTTTGATTACTTGCTCTGATACCATGTGAAAATTCTATCACTGCAACATCTGATTTACTTTTCCTACTTATTCTTCAATTAGTTGTTTATGAAATTCATTCAATAAACATTAAAATAAATTATGATGCAGATATCACACCGTAATATAGAAACAAACACATGTACAAGAATTAACACATTGACACAGATATTTTGGACAACAGTCCCCAGAAAAACCCAATGTGGGAAAATCGGTGCAGCAAGGGAGGATTTTATTATTTGGCAATTCTTCAGTACAATAGGGTGCCAAACTGACTTACCCACAGAGAGAAAAATTCTCCAGCACTTCTCCCAGTCCCAACATGAGCTTGGCTAAACTCTGTGTGGTTCCCATACACTCTGCGTCAGCCCCTGCTTGACTGCGTCAGCCTTGGGCCTCTCTACGTCACACACGCAGGTCCTCTAGTGACTGCACAGTCTCCTGCTGCCTCTGCGTTTGCTTGAAATGCCCTGCGTCTGCCTCTCCTGCCTCAGCACTGGTCTCTAGTGGCTGATCCCGTCTCTCTGTTCCGTATTTGCTGCCTCCTGATTGCTCACCAGACCACTAGTTCGAATTTCTCAGCTAACCCTGCTCCAGAAATTGCACTGACTAGTCTCCCTCAGTATATTCTCCAAGTGACCCTCAATCCTCCTCTTATACTTTTCTCGTTGACAAATCAACGACCGAGATTAAGTCCCTAATTAACAGCTAAGATTAACTCTGGCTTGATCCATGACTTTTGGACTCTTCTAACACAGTTTTATATTAATTCACATTAACTCCATTAAAAATATTAATTATTTTAATATCTCCCAAACTATTTAGAATCTGCCCAAATCATTTCTAGGTATTGGAGATCTCATGTGCTTTAGCCTCTCCACTGATGTTCGTGGCTAGAGCACATCCGATGTTACCCCATATCAACACATGGGTTCATTGAGGATTAGACAACTAGCTAGGTGCAACATGGTGATGAAACGCAACATGATGGATGCAACATGATGAGATGCAACATGGTGATAGATGCAACATGATGGATGCAACATGTTGATGGAATCACCTTAGAAGAATGTTTGGCTTCACTCGAGTTTAGAACTGCAGTCCATGTCCTCAGATCTGCAACCTCTTTATGTCATCTTCATGGTGAAGATCTCTGCGCTTATTTTGACAGGTCAAAGTGTTGACTTCTGATGTATATGTACTATCTCTCTTTGCTGAACTATTGAAGAATATAAGAAGAATTGATCAAGGGTTTTCCCACATTGGGGTTTGTCCCTGGCTAGCGCCACATCCTGTGTCCTCTTGTCTTGGCTTGTTTTCTGCGATTTATGTTTATGTTTTATCTACACTTTACTATCATGCTGATGTGATTGCTAATTTTAATATTGTCATTGGGCTAATATGAAAAATTGAAGTAAATTGCTCTAAGCATAGAACATACCTAAAATTAACACAATGACTAGTTAGACTTGACTTCTCTTTGACTTTTTCCGCCAGTAATTTGACTTCGTCACCCTACCACTGGATCTGCAACATCCTAGCTTATTCGGCAATCCCAGAACCTAGATTTTGTTATGCATGTCTTGATTTGTTCTGGGTATGTCTATGTTTTGAAACATCCCTCAAGGCGTTGCCACATCATTACCCTGTATGCCACATCATCATGCCCCTATGTTGGTTATATAATGCCTCAACTACTCTGCAAAATATGACACATGGGTATTCTTCCCCTCTGTGTGCTGAGCATTTTTGACATATTGCATTCATAATTCTGCCCAACACTCTTCTTGAAATGTCCTTTGGAAACTTTACTTGTTTTGTTAACGATGTTTGACCACACTGTAACCAGCTACCAGATGCTCGTATCTAAAAAACTCCATGTGGCATGGAATCCTCTCATTATGATCTACTATTTGGGACTAGGTTGGCTTTTTGACCATCAAAACCACTTTGCCTTGGGAACTGTGAACTACCTTGGAAAATGTGAATATTGTCAAAAGAGATTGCTATGATTTGAGAGTTGTCATGAGGAATATTGCACCAAGGCCGAGGTCAGATACAGACTTGATAGACTCTAACCATGTGGTATGACATAGGTGCACCTTGACGTGCGCTGGATTGGCCCATACACTGGTGATCACCTGTACAAATGCAGGCTCCCATAAGGCCATGAGTCCACAAGAGAGTCCACCTAAAGCCCTTGAATCCCATTAGGGATGAAAGTGACTGAGGTGAAACTTTCAAGGGATAGGGCATGGTTCGACGAAACAATTGGATATAAACTCAAAGACAAGACATAGGTCTAGAATACCTAATACAGGTCCTCACATGGTTTTTACATGACTTTTGACATGTGACCTTGGGCTTACAATGGTAGTGAATGCTGCTTAGAAAAAATATATGTACCCCTTTTGACAAGAGGGCTTCATAGGTATCTCTTCTAAAAAGAGAAGTAACAGGTCTCCAAACCCTATTTTATCTTTTTTCCTTGGGAAACATTCATTTCTTTATTATATATAAAAGGAAATACACTCGTCGGTTGCTTGGGCAGCATTCAGCATAAAGATCCTGTCTGTAATGAAAACTAGCCTGTCCCAGAAGCACAAAATCTTTCCATTTTACACAAATATTATATCTAGAGAGATGTCCTTTGCATCAAAAGTTGACTTTTTTCAATAATACTTTTCATCATAAACTCATATTCTAATAAAAAAAATTAAGTATCATCTATAGTTTAAGCCTCCAATTGTATCTCTAGCTGAATTATTCGGAATACGTTTGATTAGCCCCTGATTTAAGGAACTGGTAAGGTGATTCAGGGAGAATGCTACCTTGGCCATTTGAAAGAGGTTGTCTCCAACGATGTTCCAATAATGGAATGCACATGGTAGACCCTCTAGTCCAGAGGACTTGGCATTTTTCATGTACTTGAACGCTGTGAAAAACTCTTGCTTGGAGAAGTTGGAAAAGTTACTGTCTAATCTGCCCCTATCCAAAGAGGAAACCTTAGGGGGGAATGACCTTGTAACATTGATGCCTAGGTTACACCATGTTATCTGTCAAAGTATATGGAGACAATATATTATGAAAATGTACCCTGAACAAGTTTTTGATTTGAGAAAAGTTCTCTTGAGAACCTTCCAGCCTACGGAAGCCAATAATGATGTCCTATTCAGATTCACTTGGACTCTACTGTAAGTTGCAACAAGTATGTTGAACCAGTGTTTGGTTTGGCTGTATGAAAGAATTTCATTGTCATGCATGTTATTTTAGCTGACAAACTTATATAGAGACAATGCTTATAAACTATTTCAGTTCGCCTAAAAATGCAAATGAATGTTGATATGAAATTCATAAAATCTTCAATGTAATTTTAAATCTATAGCATCTAACTCAGTTTACCTTGTGAATGCAGAGAAAAATCAAGGCTGTCATTCTCAATCAAACAGTTGCAGGCAGATCCTTTGTTTGAGACGTTGGATACATTGATGTCACAAGTAAGGATTATTGATCTTGTTATTATACTTATTGTCTAACATACATGAGGACACCTATAATGATAATACTGATAATAAATAACCATGGGTCATTTCTCTAAAATGCATGTGATTCCAGTATGTGACCATTCAATGTATACTTATACACAACGTCACATGTTATTGTTATCATCTATCACATTATATATTCAATACATTTAATCCATATGGGTTATTTTATGTTATTCTTTTTGCTTTGGATATTCAGTAAATGAACCAGTTGTGTTCATAATATCATATGTTTGTTACCAAAAAAAAGAAAATATTGATTTATGTGAATCCTCTCAACTTTAGGTTACAGAATATTATTTTTTTAATGCCGATGTTTGTTTTTTTCAACAGGAAGGCACGTTGAACACAGTTACATCAACTGCTGATGATGTAGTGCCTAGTGAACCTCTTCCAGATTTAGAGCAAATATGCGAGGAATTGCTTCGGGAAAAGGGGTAATCACAAATCAACACAGCTTCTTAAGCAGTTATATACCAAATATGGGAAAGCATTCTTGTTGGAATCTGGAGGCTATGGTTTTAGAAAATAAAATCTGGAATCTGAAAATTTAGTTCAATAACATATGGAATCCAAAACTATTTCTTGCCTCTCAAGAGACAATAATACAAATGATATTGAAAAGTTTCAGTAGTAAGTGAAATATTTGATTTTTCTGGCTTTCTTAAACTGCTCCAATCAGAGACATATGGGGTTTAGGAGTTCATTATTATTCACATAATGTCAGTAACATAGCAAAATGTGTGTGCTCTGAATCAATCAAAAGTTTGCACTTGTCTAATTTGCGTTTTTTACTCTTCTTAATTCTTGACTGGCCTCATGGCAGGAAACATTACCAAAATATTTTTTCTCTATTATATTGATAATTAAAGTTGAATAAGGATATTGATCTGCATTTACTTGTACATCAAGATTCAAGACTACACTCTCTCCTTTTTAAATGTTGAACAAGCATACTGTATGATCTTAATCCATAGATGCCCACTTTTTGAATACTATATCACTAATTTCCTGTTCACACATAGGCTGTACTAGAGCCTATTACCGCTCAAACTAGCAGGGGACCTAAAGGGGATCCCTAAAGGGGCAAATGCTAGACCAAGGGCAAGAAATGGAAACTTAGCCCATTGTCACCTCAGCTAAAACTCCCTACTATTTACGGACTTTCACCGATGGGAGGAGCTTTGGTATATATGGAGTCACAAATGAAGGATAGAACGACAAGTGGATATAGAGTGACCCAAATAATCCCTTTCCAGAAGAGGTTGAAAAATAAAGCTTGCTTGCTTTCTAAGCAAGGTACAATGTCTTCTAGGAGGACAGGAGGATTTGAGGGTTAGGTTTAGGGAATATGACTTGTGAAAGAGTTTTCCCAATCCCTAAAATCCTTATTGAAATTGGTATCCAGGATGGTTCTTAAAGAATTGTCGTTTCAAAGAAATGGGACCACACGGAACCAAGTAGACCCAACCTAGGTTAGGTGGCAAGAGTTTAGCAACCAATGATATTCTTAACCCAGACAAGGAGGGGGAAAGGATCAAAGAAAGGATTTTCACTTAAATATGTTGAATTGATCCTATGAGGCACTAGCCTTAATACCAGGGCAAAGTTTGATCTCAGAGCTAGGGCTTGGCTTTTCTCACAACTCCACCATCAGAATGGCTTCAAATTTGGAGGAGGCCTTGAGGAGACACCAACACAGGGGGGGCTAGGAGATCAAACTATTTGGAGGGCTATTTCGTCGGGAAAATGATGTCCTAGGTGACCCAACTTGGCTAGACCTATAAAAAGGTGAAAAAGAATTGATTTTGGCTGACCACTTTTTGGTAGATCAGTGCCTTAGTCTTGGGAGAATGCAGTCTATGATAAATATGAATGAGGACTTCATTTCTTAGTCAAGGAGGCCTTAAGACTACCTCGCTATCCTTCTAGGGCAAAGGGAAACAACCTTACAACTTTTATACTTCGACTTGCAAAAGGTGATGGCTTATCAGGATGAATTCGTTGATAGAATTATCCCTAGGAAATTTCATTCAAATTACATGGCCTATACATTGAGAGATGCTATATAGAGACAAAATTCCACAATTTAAGCAGTAAATGCATGCAACAATTAGCCCTAAAAATAACGAAAATCCCAATCCAATGTATATGACAACGTAAACCAAGAATAACATTAAAAGCATGTACTTACATGTAATAGAACATATGAAACCATCCACAAATTGACAATAGGGAAGCTCCAAAATAAGATAAACCAAATCCAAACATCAAAATTCATCCATAAAGCTCCAATTCACCCTCCAAGGAAAGGTGCGAAATTCTCAAAAGAGAGAAGAGATCCAATCCAAAGTGATGATGAACAAATGAACTCATCTCACTTGTATTTATACACTAATGAAGAGTTCGAATTAGTCTCCTTGGACTACATAAGCCCCAAAAATAAAATAATGTGCTAATAATCTAACTTTTGGTGACAAGCCCACCAAACTAGCTCACAAATGAAAGAATAAGACTCTTAAGAGGCCAAATGATGAATAATACATGTCGTAGGGCCCTCCAAGAGGCCTAATGAGGTCCATAGGTGCCATAATGAAGAAAAATACCCTCAAAGGTGATGGACAAGGGGTTGGCGCTTTGTTCTCCAAACAATAAACCTGTGGTGCTCCCAGTGGGTGTGGAGGCACAATAATAACCTCATGGGTCTCCAAATGAGTTGAAGATGCTTGTAGATCAGCTGCAAGGGCTCTGATGATGGTGTAGTTGATGCCACATCATCTTACAAGAACTAGGTCAGCTGCCAAGTGTATGGTACATCTGTGGGGCTGGCTAGGCAAAGGTGAACCAGGTGCATCTTGCTGATCTAGTAGGTGAATCTCGAGCAATATTTGAACATCCTTGGGGATCCATTGAGTACTTTTTACTGCTGTGGAGGCCCATGGCTTTCAACACACACCCTACATGTGCCAATGTAGCCCTCTAGAGGATTAAGACCTTGTATAGGGAGACCAAACCCAAGATGGAGATCATCTGCAATCCTGCATAAGATCCAATGTGTCCCTTAGCCCTGCAATACAACAAGTCATTAGAGAAATCGAGTGAATGATCTTACCAATCATGAACCACAGGTGGGGACTTCATAATGGTCTGCACTTCCATAATGGGCTTCCAGATGTGCCAATGTCTCCTAAACTCCAAATGGGGTTAACCAAGTATCCTATTAGGTGGTTTCTACTTCTAAAGGGGATAATATGTTCAAGATACATCCTTCAAAAGGTGTTGGCATGTGACAGATAGGTGAATAAAGTAGGGGATGAGAAGGGGCAACCTTAGGCCACATGTTGGTGTACAAGGGTAGCTAATAAAAGGGAAGCCCACACTTGGGTTTATAATGTATAGGAGGGTGCAATCATGGTACATGAGGAGCCCAACCTTGATTTTTCCACCGTCCTTTATACGCCTTTTGCCTTTTTATGATTTTCTTTGAATAACTGCTCAAGGCTCAAGGGGTAAGAGCATGAAGCATAAGATATAACAGTGAATACCCCCTTTTAAGATAGGGCGATTCATTACCCACTAGGGGTTGGGACAATCATGGGTTCCTATATGATGAAGGAGGCTAATAGAACCTGTAGGAACTATGGTGATGGCCATGATGGTGGGGTAGAGCTCATGTATTGGCTTTTGCCCATGTACTAAATGGGTTTGTCTTGACCATCTTTTGCATTTTGTGGTACATTTTCATGTTGAATGTGGCCAAATATGTTTTTATCTTTATTTTTAGCAACATCAACCTCGGGGGCATAATTCCGAGCCTACCCCAAATGTATGGGATATTGATTTGGGGTAGCACCAGATATGATCTAGGCCTCAAATTTTGCAGGGATGTTTGTGCACATGTATTCCAAAGAACCCAGAAAGCGTTTTGGGAAATTCCACCCAGAAACAATTTTATTAAAATAATTAATATTTTTTAATGGAATTCAAAGTCTAAACTTAGGAAATTAAAAATATTAATGGGTATTAATCTAATTGTGGGTGTAACTTCTAGAAGAAGATGAGGATCAAGCTAAAATGATATTAGCCAATGATTAGCTTTTAATCTGGGCCGTTGAATGTCAACGAGAAGATTATTTAAGGGAGCTTGAGGGTCATTTGGAAAACACACCAAGAGATCAAGAGATCGAATTTCAGAAGTGAGAAGTTCTGAAGGAGGAAATTCTAATCGAGTAGATTTCTTGCAGTGAGGGGCAGTGAGTATCTGGAAGAAGGAAGTTTTCCTGGGCTGGAGAGTACGAGGCAGAGAGAAGGTAGAACAACGTCCGGAGAGAGGCAGACGTTGGCCCACGCAGAGCTGATGCAGTGGTAGTGCGGACCTTAGAAGGAAATCGAGTTTCATTAGCCAGTAACCAAGGTGTGAGACTAGGAGGCAGAGAATGGTTTTTCCAGCCAGTAGAGGGTCCAGAGAAGGAGCAGCGTGATACCCAGTAGGGGTGACATAGGAATTGTGTGGGAGTGACGCAGTTCTGCACAGAGTCTACGCAAAGCCTGCAGTTCAGTGTGATGAGACTCAGATTGTCCCAGTGACCGGGTGAGAGCACTTCACCATTTGTTTTGTCCAGTTTCTCTCTATATCAGATTGCTAGTTGAGCATCCAAGAATTGTATTCAGATTTACTGCTACATAATAATAAAACCCTTAGATTTGTTGCACTGGTTTTCCCGCATTGGGTTTTTTCGGGGACATTTGTCCAAAAATAATAGTGTCAATTGTGTTGTATTTTCTTTCTTGCCCAGTCTCTTGTTTTCGCATAATATTTAATTAAGTGAAGGTTGCAGTGAATGTATTATGATATTTTCCGTAGGAAACATCAAGTAATTTATTTAAAGGAATTTAACAAATAGGAGTGATTTCATCAGTTGCTGCAGTAGGGATTTCGGTTGAGGAATTTTCACATGGTATCGGAGCTACAGGTGGAACAAGGAGAGCAGTACCAAAGATCCCAACGCTGAGCAGAAGAGGGAAATAGAGAAGCTGCAGGAGGCAGCAGTGCGAAACCCTAGAGGGTTTGCACAGTTCTTAGTTGAAGCGCTGAAATTTTGAGGCAATCTCTCTTCGAGTGAGTTGACGGAGAGAAGGGCTTCCAGATCGAATATTTTGTCGGGGCATATGGAGCATCGCTGAAGCCTCAGCAAAAGGAGAGCTGGTGGGACACAGATTTCTTTGCAGGGAGTTTGCTGGGTAAAAGAATGTCAGAAGAGAGAAGAGAAGCATGACTGAGGGAATTTCTTCCTCAGAGAATTCCTAGCCAAGGAATTCGAATTCTCTATAGCTGAGTAGCAGCAAGGGGCAACAATGTTACTCCAGCAGGGAGTGCGTAGGCTAGCCTAGCAGTAACATAGAGGAGAGAGGTCATTCGACATTTGTGGTAGAAATGGCAACCAAGGGCTTGAGGGATCAGGACAAGTTGGAAAGAGCATCCAACTATGTCAACTGGAAGGCTAGAATGTCATTCGTTCTAGATGAGCATGCCTTCAAGACATATGTCGACAACATGGTGGTTGTCCCTACAGATCTAGATCCATTACAGAAGTACATATTAGAAATGGCGAAGGCCAAGAGGATGATCCTTGACGAAATAGAGGATCACGTAGCACGTCATGTTGCTAGCAGAGGAACTGCTAAGGAGATGTGGTATGCGTTGACAACGCTACATCACGGATCTTTCGAGCAACGCAAGATGTACTTGGAGCAGAAGTTGAGATCTGTTCAGATGCAGAAGGGAGAGCGTGTGGATCCATTCCTCACATAGCTGAAGGAAACCCGTGATAAGTTTTCTGTTGCGGGGCATACACCTCAGGATTCAGAGTTGGTTAGACTGGCCCTCAATTCTGTCTTAGATGAGTGGCAAGTCTTTGTCCAGAGTATCCTGGGCAGAGCAACATTGTCGAATTGGGATGAGATGTGGGAAACTCTAAAACAAGAGGAGTTGAGGAGAGACTTAGTTGCGGTCAAACTTGATGGAAGCAACAGTAGTGGGTCGAAGCCCAAGGAGGAGGAGGATAATGCAACCCTTGCATCGAAGGGACAACAGGAGCAGTGGAGACGTAAGAAGGATGTCTAGAAGATCAAGTGTTTCAAGTGTGGTGAGATGGGTCACTACCAATGTTTTTAAAACCGTAACCGGTGATCGGACTGGCCCACCTAATAAACCGATTTACCGACCGGAACCGGTCGAATCGGGACTGGTTAGGTCTAAACGAACCGGTTTTAGAAAAATACATTAAATAATTAATTTTTAATGAAAAAACTATTCTTAAGATTTAAAACCATGATTCCAAGCCAATAGAGACAAAATATGCAAAGTTTGCTCATTTATATACCATGTAAAGGTGAATATTTGAGCTTAGCATCTCTCATGACTTTGCTAAAAAAGGCTATAGGTTGGTCATGGGAATCTTCATTCTTTTGTAATGAGACAGCAGCAAGGGTTGTTTTAGAGGCGAAGGAAAAGATATCAAATGGTTTGGTATAATCAGGACTGGCCAAGGTTGGGGCTTCAGAAATAGCTTTCTTGATTTGATCAAATGCATGTATGGAAGAGACAGTCCATTTAACTTCATGACCCTTCTTAAGCATATCAGTTATATCCTTGACAATTTCAACATAATTGGGTATGAATCTTCTTATTTGGGCAGCATGAATAGGCCTGTTATATCTCTCCTTTAGGCAACGTAGAGGGTAGGTTGGGCAGCGTATAGAAGTAGGGGTCTCCTCCCTTGAATTGCAGCTAGATCATCCTCCTTAGGACTGTGGCTAGGGCATTCTCCTTAGGACTGCGGCTAGGGCTTCATCATCTAGATTTCTCTTGCCACTAAAACCCAGAACAAGTGGAGAGAAATCAAGAGTGAAGTGTGTGTGAAATGACTCTCAAGTCATCTCCTTTTAAATTAAAACATTGAGCACATGTGGGGGTTATTTGGTTGTTGGCCGACCTCGACGAATTGTCCCGTAACACAAATAAATTCATATCTCCATGAATACTTATCGGAATCGGATGATCTTTAGGTCAATCGTACACCTCTCGATGAGAGGAGTCCAAGAAAAATATCAGCTGCCATAAATAAGATGACCCACATGGAGTTTGGCCCTAGTTGCCAATTTTAACACTCCCTCTCAACTAGGGACTCCATCCGCTGATTCATCTACCAAACTGTACTATCTCTGCCATTAGTGCCCAACACTACTTTGCTCTGCACTGCTCTGCTTTGCTGAACCATGAAGAAAAAGAATTGGTCGAGAATGTCTCATACCATTCTCTACTGACCTGGAGTCAATCCCATATGAAGAGAGTGTGTCATACCACTCTTACTGATCCCAGATTAGTACGAAAATAGAGTGAGTTATGTCACTCTTATTGACCCGAAGTTAGTTCCAATTGATCCCAGATCAATGTCAAAAGAGAGTGCCTCAAACCACTCATATTGATCCTAGATCAGTTTCATTGATCCTAGATCAATAGAGGTCATCCTCAATGTTGCACGAAGCGGGGACGAAACGGGGACGTTTTTTGGAAGCGAAGACGCAGAAGCATAATTTTCCAAAAATCTAGGAAGCGAAGTGTCTGCTATATATATATATTTTTTATATTTTTTTGCATTTATACTCAAAAAAAACATCCCAAATACCAAATTAGTTGTAGAAGACATGAAAACATGCATATTTTTGCATAAATCAAGATAGATATAGCATCCATTGTACATTAATGATTAATTATTTGAGCATCAACCATTTAGATGCATCAACCATCTAGAATCTAGATTCTTCTCCTCTTGTCTAACTTTTGCCTCTACCTCGATTGTCTAGGGATATTAGTCAACATTGCCCAATTTTGATCAAACTACCTAATTCAAGACTTAAAATATGGTAGAAAAAGCTTAACATGCTTGATCGATGATTTTGACTTGATTGAAAGGTAATTTTTTCTAAGGGCGTGACAAAGGAGTTCAACAAGTAACACCACCAACAGTAGGGTACATATAGGGCTTGGTGCTCTTGATTAAATGCTAATCGCATACCTTCATACTTGATATAATCTAATGAAATGCCACAATCTCATTGATCCTGAATTCCTGAAAACTGTTAAGTCTGTTGAATTTTGAATAGGATATGAAATTATGTTTTCTCCATATGAAGTCCAATGAGGCTGGAACCACTGTCGAACATCCTGGGTCATTTCATGGTAATGTTAAAAATTTAAGTAAAAGGATGAAAATGAAAAATAAAGGAGAATGTCACTTTTACTTTAAGAATTTAACATTACCATGAGGGAGCATCTGCTATATTTATATTTTTTTTATATTTTGTTTGCTTTCATTCCTCACCCTAAGCCAAGGTGGAACCACCCCCAATATGCAAACTCACCTAAAATTAAAAAAAAAATGATTTTCTAAATAGCGTGGCGCACTTTCCGGAAGCGTGTATGGAACCGTACGATTCGCCCTCCGAAGCACCGTACGAAGCACCCTTCAGAGATTCTGAAACGCGTTTTGGAGGGACGCTTCCAGAATTTCCAGGAAGCGTCCATATCAGTCTAGAACGCGTTTCGGAATTTTGGAACTATGCTTCCGGGGACGGTTCCTGGACGCATCTGTACCGTACACGCTTCGGGCATTAGATCGGGGGGGGGGACGTTTCCTGCAACATTGGTCATCCTAGCATAGGGAGTACGGTGGATACAACGATGTGTCCATTGATAGTACTACTATGTTTCCTAACCCCATTTCCCTACTCATTGGCCAAATGAGAGGTACTTCCCATGAGTCCCAGACTGCATGGGTAGGATGCCTTGACAGGAGAACCACTCATCCTGTCTATAAGTCACCATGGGTATCACAGGGGAAGGTTGAACCATCCACCCTGTACACAACGCACCATTAGGGGAGTGTGAGTCGCCCTATGGTTGCTTGTTGCTCCAAGAAGTACCCCAAGCCCCCTGGAGTTCCCAGAGCTCAATGCATGCATCATGCAGGATCCTCATAAGAGGGTCTCTCAACGACTCCAAATCGTTCCAGAAAGTCACAAATTTGACCTTTCCTCGGGGCTTCAACAGAATGTCTGCGACTTGCACATTAGTCACAATGCAATGGAGCCTTCTTTCTCATCGATGTACCATATCCCAGATAAGGTAGTATCTGATGTCTATATGCTGGAGCAATCATAGAATAAGGGATTCCTCAACAATCGAATCCCCCTTTGGTTGACACAGAAGATCACGGTGGTATCCATCATGTGTACAAACAACTCACTATGGAGCTTCCACAACCAAGCAACTTCACATGAGGTCATACTCGTAGCTATGTATTCGGTCTCAGCAGTGTTTATAGCAACCGACTTCTGCTTCTTGCTCATCTAGGATATCGAAGTAGAACCCGAAGAGAATCAGTACTCAGAAGTGCTCTTGCAATCCTCCGCACTCCCTGCCTAATGAGCATCAGAATAATTATGCGGCTTCACATTCCCGACAGTGTATCTCAATCCATGAGAGATTGTGCCCTGAAGATATCTCAAATGATTCTTGGCACCAATCCAGTAAGGCTCAACCAAATATGAGCCCAACATGCTAACTGCAAAACATATATCCGGACGGAAGTTCACCAAGTAAATCAATGCGAATGAGTTTATGAAACTTAGAGGCATTTCCCAAATTTGGTCCGACATCACTACCACATAACTTCTGAAAGTTAAGCTCCATTAAGGTAGTCACGGGCTTGCAGTTCACCATCCCAAATCTGGAATCCAACTCCCTCTTAATTTTGCAAATGAGAGGGTCTGCACCTGTCAGAAAGAGGTCGTCCTCAGAAGGTGCTAGTATGAGAGGTCTATCATCCACAACCTTCAAGCATTGGTTTGGATCGGCTTCACTCCTAGTGAATCTCAGCTTCATCAGACAGCTATCAATCCTCTAATATTAAGCCCGGGGCGTTTTGCTTCAAGCCATAGAGGGCTTTCTTCCACTTGCATACATGAGATTCCCAATCTGAATCTCAAACCCCTTGGGTTGTTCCAAACTTGTGGACCTGCTACCTGAGGGGAATGGTCTCCTTGTAAGATTTCCTTCGGTACATCTTAGACATGTACCTTCATGCTCTTCTTGAATTCAGACATCCCTTGTCACCATCTGTCTCACATTGAGTGGGGCCCCATAATAAGCAGACCTCCGGTGCTATAGACGAGATGTGTCAACTGACATGGTCCCCAATGGACCATCCTGCAACTTGATACAAATTGCCAATCCTGAACTCAAGGATAAAAGCATCTTTGAAAATTCTATTTTCAAACACGTACCTTTCCATCGATGAATGCCACCCTGAAACCTTTGATTTCCATTGCCGAAATGGACAACATATTCTTTTTGCGATCAGGTACATAAAGAGATTCTCGTAAGTGAATCGAGTTACCTGTTGAAGTTCCTACCTACTTGTTATTTTTCTTTAACAAGTTATTTACAAAGTAAATACTGAAAATAAAGAGTAGTGCATGCTCAACATATTACAGATCAACAACTAAAAGAAACAAGAACAAACACACCACATGACACCATTATTTTTGGACCAATGTCCCTAGAAAAACCCAATGTGGGAAAATCGGTGCAACTATCTGAGGGTTTTCTTATTAAGCAATATGAGAGTACAATCTGGGTGCCGAAATTGGCCTACCCAACAGAGAATTTTCTTAGCAGCTATACCTCATAGTTTGAGAGAAATCTCCTTGCTGAAACCTTGGAAAATTCTTACGCCAGCTCCTTAGCACAAAACTGCTCTGCAACCCCAACGTCTGCACAATCTGGACTGCATCAGCCCTTCTCTGTCTCACGCTGGCCCTGCGTCAACCCTAGGAGGCCTTGCGTCAGCTGCTTAGGCCTTTGCATTAGACACGCTGGCCTCTCTGGTGCTCTGCACAACACTTGGATGCCTCTGCATGGCCCTGCGTGAGCCCTTGCTGGCTCTGTGTCGCTCTCCTTGGTTGCTGCGCTGCTCTCCTAGCATAATCTCTGCCTTCTCTATTTCTCTGTACTCAATGCCCCTTAGTTGCTCTCACGATCACTGATTCTATCTCTCTTAGCAAACCCCGCTCTAGATAATAGAATGACTGATCTCTTTGGTGTATTCTCCAAGTGACCCTCAAGCCTCCTCTTATACTTTTCCTGTTGACATCTCAACGACCGAGATTAAGTCCCTAATCAACGGCTAAGATTAGATCTGGTTTGATCCATGTCTTTTGGACCACTCTAACACAGATTCATATTAATACACATTAATATTTTATTTTCCCTAAGTTTAGACTTAGGGATTCCATTAAAAATATTAATTATTTTAATATCTCCTGATCTGTTTAGAATCTGCCCAAACCCTTTCTGGGTATTGGAGATCTCATGTGCCCCAACCTCTCCACCAAATTTCGTGGCTAGAGCATATCCGATGCTACCCCAAATCAACACTCCCTCTTAGCGAGGACTGTGCTCTAGCGATACTCCTCAATGAGTATTACTCTGATCATCCGACATTGGTACCTGTGCTGATTGTAGGCCTTCCTGCCCAACATCCTCTACACTGTTGCGTCCTGTACTGCTGCCCATGGTTCTGCCACTGCCACTGCTACATCTGTACGACAACTCCCTCTACATTCGTGTTGTTGCTGGTCCTTCCTCCCAGCATTGCATCTGCACTGCACCTTCTATCATCATGTTGCATCGTGCTGCCCACTGCTGCACTGCAACTCAGCTATTTAGAAGTAAGTAACTGATCTTCCAATTGACCTCCCTCTTGGGCTAGAAACACCCACTGATGCTGAAGCTCCCTCTACCGCTGACAAGTGCTCCCTCTCTTTGACCTCTGCGCTGCTGCAACAACTCCCCGCATCTCGCACCGTTGCACACCTCGTTGTGCCTTCCTACACTGGTGCAACGCTCATGTGCCTCTCGCACTGCTGCAGCCTGCTAGCTTTGTGTTGTCTCGGGACTCCTGCACTATAGCTATCTCTACCGCTCCATCTGCATCCGTCTCTACCCACTTAACTAGTTCTGCTACTCCTCGTCGGGGCTCCCGTAGCAAGGTCTAATCCAAGAGGTTGGGTACCTCGAGGATCCTGCCCCTCATCGCCTGTAGTCCACCTGACTACAGCTCAATGTCTCCCCACTTCCACTCAAGTGGTGCATGTGCACTCATGGCATATTCATCATCTGTCAAAACTTCCTTCTCTGCCCGTGCTGGCACTGCCTTAGTCTCGGAAGACTCTCCCTTACTCTTCTTCCTTGGGCATTGGGTCACATAATGACCCATCTCCCTACAATGGAAGCACTTGATCTTGGAGAGATCTTTCTTCTTCCGCTTCTCCTGCTTTCCCTCAGATGCTAGGGCCACATCCTCCTTCTCCTGCTTGACCTTGATCCCTTTGCTGCTGCTACCTGTCTTTGACTGTCGTCTGATCTCTTCTTGGCAAAGACCTGCCCACATTTCGTCCCAAGGTGGGAGAGTCCCTCTACCCAAGATACTCTGGACAAACACTTCCCGATCTTCTGAGACAACATTCAGGGTTGTCCTCACCATAATTTCCTGATTCGGTGTCACTCCTATAGCAGTCAACTGGTCTCGTATCTCATTTAGTCCTCCGAGGAAGGTGTCAATTGATTCACCCTTCTTCATTTGATACGACCTCATCTGGTTCTCGAACAACATTCTTCTCTGCACATAAGTATGTTGGTACAGGTTCTTGAGAGCCTCCCACATCTCAACTGTTGTTTCCTTCTCGGCTATATGTGGTACCACATGATCCTTGATCTCGTCAAGGATAATGCACTTGGCCCTTACCATCGCCTCTTCGTACTTGTCGTTATCATTTGGGTTGACTGGGATCAATGTTGCACTAATCGTTATTGGGATAATATCGGTGCGAGGAAAAAATCGGAAAAAATCGTAATAATTGGGAAAAAATCAGTAATAATTGGGAAAAAATCGTTTGGTAAAAAAATATTCATTTTTTTTCAATTTTTTTAATATCTAAACTATCTACAACATAAAATAAATACATTGACACATAAATATGATAAAAGAACTAATATATAAGATGTTTAATATCATTTCTAGCGCTAAAATCACACATAACAGTGAATCATGTCCTAAATAGTAAGTCCTGACTCCTGAGTCCCAACTCAACCTCAAAATATCAACAAAATAATATAATAATGTATCTCATGAGTCATAATGTCATATACAATGAAATGAACAAAATAACTAAAGTCTAATACTATTGATTTCCTCTGCCCCTCTTGCGAGAAAATGCCATAGCTTTCCTTTTCCCTCTAGATGTAGATGTTGGTGCTGGTGGAGTTGGTAGTGGAGTCTGCTGTGCTCTAGAAGATGAAGAACTAGGAGGAGCTATAGGAGGTAGACCACGTCCTCTACTAGTGGCAGGGGTAGCCCGGGCAGGTGGTGTCACCTCCTCCTCCCCCCCCTCCACTACATCCTGCACTAATCAATCATCAGCAGACTCCATGAGAGGCCTCTCGGCCTTAACCCTCCATGCAGCAGTGGTGTCAATCCCATCCAATGAGATGGCCTCCATATCAGGTGTTCTCTCAAGTCGCCTCACCCACAATCGAAGATTGTAGTAGACGTAGACCATGTCATTAAGTCGCTGGGACTCCAACCTGTACAAAGATCATGAAATAATAATTAATAATTATAAAAAAGTATTGTTTAATGAATTCAAAAATTTATTTGGAAATTTGCAATATTTTAAATTTTTAAGTGTTAACCTGTTGCGCTTCTTGTTGTGTATTTTTTCAAATACACTCCAGTTGCGCTCACATCCTGAGGAGCTACATGTTTGGCTGAGGATTCGAATGGCAAGCTTTTACAGAAGGGGTACCCTGGCACCATACATTCTCCACCATGCATCTACAACAAAATTACAAATAAAATTTTAAATAAACATAAGAAAAAAATGGAATTTGAAGAGCCAATGAAATTTGAAACAAAGTTACAAACTAAAAAATATCTGGCATTTTAATCGTCCTATCAGTCACAGCCATGTCAAAGCCAAATGTGCCACTTGCCATCCTATATGTCTCAATTTCTTTTGAGATCTCTGTACGTTCTGCTGGAGATCGCACCATCTTCTGGACATAGGATAAGAATCCATCCATGATCTTAGCATCAAATACAAACCCACATGCGTAAGAAAATGCGGGGTTCAGGAAAATCCCAGCAGCATGAATGGGATGATGGAGTGTGTTGTTCTATTGCTCATCAATCACTCCCCATAGGAGGAGTTGTCTCTGAAACCCCTCATCTCCCTTATCATCATAGTAGGCCCAAATGGCTTCTTTGGCCCTGTCCATGGCTTCATACAAATAGCCCATTGCGGGCTTCTCACCATCAACTAACCGAAGAACCTTTACCAAAGGTTCAGTAATAGCGCACACCACCTGCACTCTTGCCTAGAAGTCTTCTTGGTATGAAACTAGTCTGCATACGGCCTCTCCCTCTGGTTTGCGACTCATTGGCAAAGCACACCACTCCTCTGAAAGAAACATTCTCTACACATCCCACATAGAATTCAAGAGGAATTGAAGAGATATGAAACTGGTGGCAAACCGTGTAATGGTGGGGCACACTAACTCTTTGTTGTTGGTGAATCTTCTCATCAAGCTAAGCACAGATGTATGGTTATATATAAATTTTGTAATGCTTTTGGATGACTCAACAATATCTTTGACAAGGGAAATTTTCCCTATGTCCTCCAACATCAAATCAATACAGTGTGTAGCACAAGGTGTCCAAAATAAAGTAGGATGCCTATCCATAAGCATCTTACCAGCGGCAACATAATTTGCAGCATTGTCCGTTATGACTTGGACAACATTTTCTGCACCCACCTCCAAAATAAACACATCTAGCAAATCACATAAAGTTCTTGCATCTTTGATTTGTGCAGATGCATCAATAGATTTGATAAACATAGTCCCCTTGGGACAACTAACCAAGAAGTTTATAAGGGTTCTCCCCTTTGAGTCAGTCCAACCATCTGACATCACAGTGCATCCTGTTTGTTCCCATGATGCCCTAAAATCCTCCAATATTTTGGTGCAGTCAAGCTTTTCATTTTGAAGAATCCGGCCTCTCATGTCATGATAAGAAGGGATTTTGTACCCTAGGCCAACAGTTGCAATAGCATCAAGAGCAGGTTGGAAAAATGGATTATTCCTTACAATGCTGAAAGGAATATCACTCCAAAGGAGAAATTTTGCCAGCAACTTGTCAGCTTGTCCTTTCTCAGTTTTTTTTAGCATTGCACTGATAGATGGTTGTGAAGTAGGTGTGGTTCGAGGAACAAAAAATGATGAGGCAGCTACCGGATTGGTTGATGCTGTAGTAGAACCAGTGACACTTGCTTGTTCAACTGACTTTTTTAGTTGCTTCTTCATTTTTTCTTTGGCCTTTATATTGTGGTCTAAAGTTTCCAATGCTTTCATGGCTCTTTGGATGAGTTCAAGATTTGTATTTTTGCAAGGCCCTACATCAAATCCAGGGATTTTTGCAAGGTGATACTTCAATCTGTACACCCCCCAGACATATGGTGCCCACACAACTTGCAAGTCAAGTTTAATCTATCATTCGGAGCATTAGGTTCACCAAATTCCCGGAAAGGGTCCAATTTCCTTGGCATGTCTGATTTTGAACTTTGAAGTTGAAAATTTGAATGGTGTTTCGGTGAACTTATGGGGAAATAAGGATTACAATTTAGTATTTACAAGTTACAAACTCACAATTTAGTATTTTACTATTTACATTGTACAAAAGCTAAAAAAAATTACATACAATTTAAGAAACCCCATTCCAAACCCAACCAAAAAACCTAAAAAAAATACATTGGACAAATGTCAAAAACCCATTCCAAACCCAACCAAAAAAACTAAAAAAAATTACATTGGACAAATGTCAAAAACCCCATCCCAAGCCCAACAAAAAACATTGAAAAAAAACAAAAGCAAAGTTACAAAACAATGAAAACAAAAAACATTGGTGCCCATATCGGTTTTATGAAGCTGTCTCCTCCTTAGCTCACTCTTCGATTTTGTCCTCCAGCTAATTGATTTAGCTCCAAAATCTCCAAGTCTCCAACTCTCTAACTCTCCAAAACCCCAGTGCACCTTCTGCTATCCAAATGAACAAAAAAAATCGCGTTTTCCCTTTTAAAATCGTGTTGCCTGAAGGGCTCGCGATTTTTACCGAAAAATCGCGATTTTTTCGAAAAAATCGGGCAAAAAAAAATATTTTGATTACTACACACGATTTTATCTTTTCTTTGAAATTATCGCGATTATACGATAATATTGCGATAATGTCGCGATTAGTGCAACACTGACTGGGATAGCTATAACCTTCAAGGCGAAGTTCTTGACACGATTCTTGTCAAGAACTAATAAGATTCTAGCCTTCCAGACTGCGAAGTTCGATGCTCCGTCCAATCTATCTTGGTCTCTTACCCCATGTAGTGCCATGACGCTCCTCCACTTCCTCCTGGAAGTTCTCTGTTTGACTCCCCTGAGTCTCTACTTCCTGTCTGGAAGTTCTCTTCTGGACTCCCTCTGAGTCCTAATTTCCCTCCTGGAAATCCTTCTGCCACTTGTTGAGATGCCACCTACTCTTATCGTCTTGTGCAACTGCACTGCTGACCAGGTTCCTCGACTAGAAACCCTCGGTAACAACTCCTCTGACCCTGCTCTGTCAGGTATTGTTCTGACTACAGTACCTCACCAGCCCCACTCTGCAATATTTCTGCAGCTTTCTAGACTCTAGCAAATGACTCTATGTGAACTGCGTCAACCCCTCTCTACCTCACGTTGGCTCTGTGTCACCCCAGATGGGTCTGCGTCAGCCCTAGGATGCCCTGCGTCAACCCTCCGGCCCTCTGCGTCAGTCACGCTGGCCTCTCTGAGGCTCTGTGCAGCTCCCGACTTCTTCTGCATGGCTCTGGCTGGCTTTGCGTCACACTTCTTGGCTTCTGCGTTGTTAGAAACAACTTCTATCACCCGAGACAACTGTTTTCTGCTGTTATTGCTCCGCTCGACTGATGTCTTGTAGTCCTCTTGTGATCTGCAATCATGCTCTGATACTATGTTGAAGTTTCTAACTTTACTTAGTTTAGAAACCCTTCATGCACTTTTTCTGATTTACTCCTACCTCCTTGTTACTTTTCTTTAACAAGTTATTTACAAAGTAAATACTGAAAATAAACACTAGTGCATGCTTAACATATTATAGATCAACAACTAAAAAAAACAAGAACAAACACACCTCATGACACCATTATTTTTGGACCAATGTCCCCAAAAACACCCAATGCGGGAAAACTAGTGCAACTATCTGAGGGTTTTCTTATTAAGCAATATCAGAGTACAATTTGGGTGTTGAAACTGGCCTACCCAACAGAGAATTTCCTTAGCAGCTATACCTCACAGTTTGAGAGAAATCTCCTTGCTGAATTCCCAAAAAATCCTTCTGCCAGCTCCTCAGCACAAAAATGCTCTGCAACCCTAGCATCTGCCCGATTTGGATTGTGTCAGCCCCTCTCTGTCTCACGTTGGCCCTGCATCAGCCCCAGGAGGCCCTGCGTCAACTTCCTGGGCCTCTGCATCAGACACGCTAGCCTCTTTGGTGTGTTGTGCAGCACTTGGCTGCCTCTGCGTGGCCCTGTGTGAGCCATTGTTGGCTCTGTGTCACTCTCCTTGGCTACTGCGCTGCTCTCCCAGCACAATCTTTGCCTTCTCTGTTTCTCTGCACTCAATGCCCCTCAGCTGCTCTCTCGATCACTGATTCTATCTCTCTTAGCAAACCCCGCTCTAGAGAATAGTATGATGGATCACTCTGGTGTATTCTCCAAGTGACCCTCAAGCCTCCTCTTATACTGTTCTTGTTGACATCTCAATGGCCGAGATTAAGTCCCTAATCAATGACTAAGATTAGATCTGGCTTGATCCATGTCTTTTGGACCACTCTAACACAGATTCATATTAATACACATTAATATTTTATTTTCCCTAAGTTTAGACTTAGGGACTCCATTAAAAATATTAATTATTTTAATATCTCCTGATCTGTTTAGAATCTGCCCAAACCCTTTCTGGGTATTGGAAATCTCATGTGCCCTAACCTCTCCACCAAATTTCATGGCTAGAGCACATCCAATGTTACCCCAAATCAACATTACCCTCATTGAATTGAGGGGTAACATTCCCTACACCCTTTCCGGGATAGGTGGCATTGACTCCAAGTAAAATCCCATGAATGTTTCCATCTCTACCAAATTAGAGAGTGCACCCTTCTATCCGATGAAGTGCCTTGAAGTACTAAATCAATAAGCCAGATTCCCAAAGAGTCTGGAGGAGAGGGCCAATATAAGATAACGCTGATTTATCTTGTCAAAAATAACATTTGATTCTTCATCCCTGGAGTTCCTTTCTTTCTTTGAAGAGTTGGTCGTTTCCTTGATGACCTGCAGTACCTATCATTCCTTCGATCATTGAAGATGTCCCTGGAATGATTGTTATCATCATCAAGTGATGCGTCCCTACCATTCGGACACTCCTTCACATAATGGCTAAACTTATAGCAAGCAAGGCATCTACCTTTCCTTCCACCCTTAGATCCGGATGAAGTGATCTTTAGGTAGGCCATTAGACGCTTCTGCTGCACCATTCTGATAATATTCTCTGCTTCGTCTTTACCCTTGGTGAATTTGAAGAGGGATGAGGAACCCATTGAGTTTTTTGTCCTTTCCCAACTGTATTCGGTGATTGCTTTTTCACTCTTGCTTGGGCTTTGTCTTCACCTCAGCTCTGATACCATGTTAATTTTAGGTATGTTCTATGCTCAGAGTAATTTATTTCAATTTTCATAGTTAGCTCAATATCTTTTCGAGATTAGCAATCACATTAGCATAATAGTAAATTGCAGATAGAACATAAACATAAATCGCAGAAGACAAGCCAAGGCAAGAGGACACAAGATGTGGCGCTAGCTAGGGACAAACCCCAATGTGGGGAAACCCTTGATCAATTCTTCTTATATGTTCTTCAATAGTTCAGCTGAGAGAGAGAGAGATAGTACATTTACAATAGAAGTCAACACTTTGACTTATCTGAATAAGAGCATAGATCATCTCTAAGCAGATGATACATGAGGTAGCTGAATTCAGTTGAAGACATGCTGCTTCAACTAATTCTCCAAGGTGACTCCATCGCCTTGCTGCACCTGTCATTGTGTTGCTTCTCATCATCATGTTGTACCTCACTATGCTGCACCATGTACTTGTTGCACCAAGTATCATCGCTGTCCCAAGTACCATTGCTGCACCTTGCTGCACCATCTACTTGCTGCCCCAAGTACCATTGTTGCACCTTGCTGCACCATGTACTTGCTGCCCCATGTGCCATTGCTGCACCATGCTGCCATACTGCTATCTCAATGTGGCATTGTTGCTCCTATGTGACATTGCTATGCCTTGTGACATCGGTTGAAGCACATTGATATCAGGTGTCACTTTGTCAGAGACTGTGTCCAACGAGGGGCAGTACAGTTGAGATACACTCCTACTGGAGAACAGGTGGCAGACATTCTCACCAAGGCTTTGGGAAGAACAAAGTTTGTTTATTTCAGGGAGAAGATGGGGATGGTGAAGAATCCGTTTCAGTAGCAGAAGCAGATAGTGTAGATGTAGTGCAGCAGGTAGCAGTGGCAGTGTTATGGGTAACATGATGCAGCATATTCAAAGGGAGTTACGAATGTAGCAATGTCATGGGCAGCTGGACATGTTGCAACAACGCAGAAGATGAGGGGCAGTATACCAAGCATCAAATAGTGCAGAGGACTAATGCCGTGGATTAGTGTGGTGCTTCTATTGGGAAGTACTACTAGAGCACATTCCTTGCTAGGAGGGAGTGTTGATTTTGAGCATCGGATGTGCTCTAGCTCCAAAATTTTGTGGAGGGATTAGAACATATGAGATCTGCAAGACCCAGAAATCGTTTGGAGAAATTCAACCCGGATAAGGAGTTATTAAACTAATGAATATTTTTAATTAGTTCGTAAGTCTAAATTTAGGAAAATAAAAATATTAATGGGTATTAATAAAGAAATGGGTGAGAAGCTTCTAAGAGATGAGGATCAAGTCTTTTTTAATCTTAGCCATTGATTAGAGACTTAATCTCGACCATTGATTCATCAACAGGAAAAGTATAAGAGAAGACTTGAGAGTCATTTGGAAACACACCGGCAGATACTCAATATCCCAAGGAAAATCGATTATCAAGGAGAAGGAGATCGATTTCAGAGGGAGAGTTGCAGGGTGGAGGAAGAGGAGGGCATCAGTAGCAGTCAGTGACTGAGGAGGAGATGACGCATGTGTATTGAGAGAGAGTGCAAAGGGAAGACGCAGTCCTCACGCAGGCTGACGTAGACAGACGCGGAACAACGCAGAGTGACGCAAAAGTGATGTAGAAGTGGAAGAAGGGTCTCCAGGGTGTCAGAAAGCTTTCAGGCGAGGGATGAACCTTGCCTTAGGTGTTTTCTCTCAGTAGTGTCTCAGTTTTTTTGTAAAATCATTCCTTGTAAAGTGATTGTTGCTGAAGATTAATAAAACCCTCATCTGCTGCACCGGTTTTCCCACATTGGATTTTTCTAGGGACAATTGTCCAAAAACAACTGTGTTGATGTGATTGGTTCTTGTGCTTGTATATCACTGTTATTTTCTCTATGTAATTATATGATAACTACAGTAGAATTTATTTTAATATTTGCTGAAGGGATTTCGTAAATAACTTATTGTGAGAAATAAGTAGGTGAAATAAATCAGCTATTGCAGTAGAATTTCAGGTTAAAAAATTTCACATTTCATTCCATACTCTATTCATCACTTTACCACATGCCACCATCTTTTAAAGGATGTACCTTGGACATATTATCCCCTTTAAAAGTAGAAACTACCTAATAGGATACTTGGTTAACTGCATTTGGAGCTTGGAGACATTAGCACATGCGAAAGCCCATTATGGAAGTCACCACCTGTTGTCCATGGTTTGTAAGCTCTTTTATTCAATTTCCTTGATGACTTGTTGTATTGAAGGCTAGGGGACACATTAGTTCTTATGCAAGATTGCAGGTGGTCTCCATCTTGGGTTTGGTCTCCCTCTATGGGGTCCTAACCCTCCAAAGGGCTACATTAGCACATGTAGGGTCTGTGTTGAGAGCCATGGGCCTCCACAACAATAGAGAACACTCCATGGATTCCTAGAGATGTTTAGAGATTGCTCGAGATTCACCTATTGGACGAGGAAAATGCACTTGGTTCACCTTTGCCCAGCTAGCCCCACAGTTGTACCATGCACTTGGTAGATGACCCAAGACTTGTATGCTGATGTAGCATCACTTACACCATCATTTGAGCCCTTATAGATGTTCTACAAGCATTTTTGACTTACTTAGAGACCCATGAGGTCACTTGTGTGCCCTCACAACCATTGGGAGCACCATAGGTTTATTATGTGGAGAACAAGGAGTCAACCCCTTCTCCATTACTTTTGGAAGTCCAATTCATCATTTTGGCACTTATGGACTTCATTAGACCTCTTAGAGAGCACAATAACATGCATTATTGATTATTTGACCTCTTGAGAGACTTATCATTTTGTTTATGAGCTAGTTTGGTGGGCTTGTCACCAAAAATTAGTTATTTGCACATTATTTTTATTTGATGGGCTAATGCAGGCTCAAATAGGTAAATTAAACTGATTAGGAGAGTATAAATTACAAATGATGAGAGTTCATTTCTCATCATCACTTGGATTGGATCATTCTCTCTCTTGAGAGTTTTGCATTTCCTTCTTGGTGGACGAAATTGGAGCATGGATGAATTTTGATGTTTGGATTGTATTTTCTTATCTTGGAACTTGTTAATTGGAAAATGTATTAATGGTTGGATATATTCTCTTACATGTAAGTACAATTTTGATGCTATTTTCTTTTACTTTGTCACATACATTGATCATGAGATTTTCGTTATTTTAGGGCTCATTGTTGCATGCATTTACTGCTTCATTGTGGAATTATTTTTCTATATAACATATCTCTATGTATGGGACATGTTTTTTGAACGAATTTTCCTAGAGATCGAAGTTATCTTGATAAGGCATCTTGATTTGCAAATGAAGTATAAACACTTTAAGGTCACTCTCTCTTTTTCCCTAATGATAAACGAAGTTGCCGTTAAAGCGTCCTTGAGCTAGAAACGAGATCCACTCTCATAATTCTTTTTGACCCCATATCCCCAAAGGAAATAGGCATTGATCCTGTAATGTTCCTAAGTTGGAATGCAAGTGATATTAAGCAAATAAACTGTGCAACATAATATAAAAATGAAACACACATTAAACATCCATGGAAATGCTGCAAATAAGGAACCGCTGAGCCATATTATTAAAAATCTGCAGGCTAAATACAATATATATTAGAATGGTGCACTTGGGCTTGTCCCAATGAACAAGCAAGACCAACCCTAGGTGGGAAAATGGCTGAGTTGAAGGCTGTCCAGCTGCTGCACCACTCTGCACTGCGCTGCCTTAGTAAACTCTTGCACTGCTAAACTTCAACTAGCTGGAAAGTGCTCAAAAACTGCCCAAAAAGTTGTGTTATTTTAACCTCAGTCTCCTTGGAAAAAACCCAGAAAAACCCAGAAGGGAATTTAGCTAGTTTTGACTTCAGATTTTCGACCCCCTTGGAGCCTCTCCCCAGCTATGACTGTTGATTTTGACTTGCAGGAAGCAACCTACAAATCCCTCTACAAACTCCTCCAAAATGTTGGTTTTACCTGTGCTATCCAACTCCTAGCTCCCCGGATGGCTCTTGGCCAAGATCAGCTGCTCCCCAAGTCCCCACGAATTGTTGTTGGATGGCCTCTGCGCTGTCCCTCTGTTCAGAAATATGAATAACTGATGTGCTGGTCCAGCTAGCTGCAAACTCCAACGAAAATGCCTTCACTATGCTGCCTCCTCAGTTCCTGGATCTCCCAACAAGCAATGAATCCCCTTGCTGGCCTCCAACTCCTCCTGCGTGTTTTCTGGCTGCCCAGGAATACACAGTTCCCTCTCTGCGCTGATGACTGAAGTGTGTTGTTGTCCCTGACTCCCTGAAACTCCTGTAGAACAACCTCCCTAGGGCGGGCACAGATGGTCCCTCGAAGTAGAGGTTGAATCTCCCGCATGATCGTTGCTAAACAACCAGTAGACTTGCTAAACAACAAAGTGTACAAGTGAGTGTTTGTTTGCAAATGTAGAAGATAGTCCAAAATGAGAGATGATCCCTCCTTTTATTCCCTTGGGCCTCCTTAGCCTCATGTGGGCCCCTCCATCCACCCATCCGGTTTCCCTCCAAGCACATCGAATGGCCAAGTTCGAATTCCCCATGTGCGTGGCCCCCACATTCCACTAGCTGCTAAGTAAAGTCGAATTTGCCCCCACAGTTCCTAAGTCTAAGTGTGGGGCCCTCCTCGTAAGTCAAAATTGTGCCAAAAATGTGTAGCTACACCTTGTGACTAATGTTTGTGAGAAGGGACATGACAGATCCACCATAAGGTGATCACCTTGAAACCTCTTTTTCTTCACTTTTCCCCCTTTTTGTAGGTCTAACCACGCTGGGCAACCCAGGGCATTATTTTCCCAACAAAGTAGCCATAAAGAAAGTTCGATCTCCTGGCCTCTACTGCACTAGTGCGTTATCAAGGTCTCCTCCAAATTTGAAGAAATTCCGACTTGCGAGATATCCCAAGCCCTAGCCCTGAGACCAAAATTTGCCCTGGTGTTTCCTAGGCTAGTACCTCATAGGATCAATTTGGCACCTCTAAGTTAAAACTCTTGTTTTGATCCTTTCCCCTTCCTTGTTTAGGTTAAGATCATCATTGGTTGCTAAACTCCCTCCCCTTAACCTAACTTGGGTCCACTTGGTCCCGTGTGGTCCCATTATCCATACCTTTGAAAAGTCAATTCTTCAAAAATCACTTGTGAAACCAAGTTCAATAAGGATTTTAGGGTTTTGGAAGCTCCTTTACAATCCACACTCCTTGAACCTAGCCCTTAAATCATCATTCCTTATCCTAGAAAGCTTTGTAGCTTACTTAAGAAGAAAGTAAGTCCCATTCTTGAGCCTTCCTTAGGAAAGGGTCCCCGAGATCATTTCACAACCATCTTAGTTGATCTGTCCTTTATAAGTGTTTCTCTATATATTGGGTCTCCTCCCATTGGTGAAAGTCCGTAAAGAGTAGGAAGCTTTAGCTGTGGTGACAGTGGGCTTTAGCTTCATTGTTTCTCTTGACCTAGCAACAATAACACATCCCACAACCTACTCTAAAAACTGTTCTCGAAGCAGTTAAGGGAAAGTTTCCATTTAGACTATGCATATAATCTAAAATTAACCAAGATCTTTGCATCACACTTAGATCTTAGGAGTTGCATCTCCTATAGGATAGTTAATCATATAAGCAACAATTGTCCATTTGGTTACTTGGTCATAATTTATAATAAGCAAGAACTGTGAATCCATAAGACACTGGTCTCAATTCTAAATCTAATCGAATCCTCAATCTTGCCAAAATTTCACCAAGTAGCTAGGCCACTCAACTGTGTCTCCTGGGCAAGTTGGTTCCCAACTTGCTTTCCATCATCTCACTTCCATAGGGACTACCCCTCATAGCCTGTTGTTGGGAGATAGCTAGAATGGAGTGGACAAGGATCAAAGTGATAACCCCCGCCCTGAACCGTTGTCGCGGTGCCTGTACAATCTGAGCAACAACATTTTTTGGCGTCGTTGCCGGGGACCAACCTATTGGATTTTGGCATTACGATAATTATCATCAATCCTCATAATATTATAATCCATTTTCATCTTCTTAATCCATCGAGCACCACATTTGTTGGCGCTTTGATATCTCACTAATCTTCTTATCACCTTGTTCACTTCTCTGTTTGCTCCTTAGCACCCGGACATTTGGGTTAATTTCCTATTTGGGTGACGACTCCACTTATTCATCCATTCACATTAGAAAGAACCCTGGTAGCTTGGTTAACCCTACTCTCAGAGCTCGGTTAAACAAATTACATACTAGTGAGCATTCAATTTTTTCTTAGATAAGAAGCCTTCCTTGATATCCACCCACTGCTCCCTTACTAACTTTTTCAGTTTTTTTCCTTCTAGATTTTGGAGATTGACTCATGTTCAAGTGGCGAATCCACTTCTTTCATTTTTTACAAGAATTCCTGCTAGAGGCTTGCTTCTTGTGGATTTCCTGATTGTCTTGAACATGGATATCTCTCTCTGACATCCATTGCCTTCCCTTTCCCTTTAAGCAAGTCATCATGGATGACTTGTCCACCCCTTGTTGTTTTACTAACACTCAAGGTTATCCTCATGACCTTCCAGAAAAGGAATATGGGATTAAAGAATTAACATAAATTGTTAAAAGCACGCGAGATGAACAAAGAAATCAATTCACTGATATAGAGAATTACATAAAGAAGTTGCAAGAGAATGACCTCTAAAAACAGGTTATTAGCTAGAGAAGAAAAGCATGGTAAGGAACTAGAAATCATGGAGACTAATCATTCAGATCAGAGGACCACATGCAAGACCATTTGATCACCATGGAGAAAAATCATGTAAAAAAAATCAGTGCTATCAAGGATGAACATTCCAATCAAATGAATGCCATTGAGGATAGGCTACAAAACTTGATTAAGACCATGGAGGTTGATTGCGTACAACATATGAAAGTTATGGAATCAATACATGCTGACGAAATGAATTCCATAAGAATCAAATAGATCACTCTTCAAAGTAAGCTACAAATGATGGAAAAGTCACAGGGTCAAGAATTCCAACCAAGACCAGAGGATCCAGTGCATGAACTTGCCAGCTTGCCAAAACAACCTTCATCTTATTATGTAGAAGTCATTGGTTCTGTTGTCGCACAAATTGTCATGACAACGCTCAGACCGGGGGTTGTCACCTTGATCCCCGATCTCTCCGTTTAAGCCGTCTCCCGAGGCTAAGGGGGTTAGACTCTATGGGATGAAGGAAGACCAACTGTGGACCAGTTGGGTTGGGAGACACAGCAAGACGATACCAGTACTTGATTGATTTTAGGAATTAATGTACCAATGCCTTATTGAGTTAATTATTAAATGATTATTTATTAAATGTCGCAGAAATATAAACCATATAAAACAATCATTTATCATCAAATAACCCAAGCAATGCAAGATGTTCAATATACTCAACGCTTTAATAATGATCCAGCAATTAAACTTCAAGAAAAATTAAATTCTTTAAATGATCATAAAATTTAAATGTTGATCAGTTACCACTTTCACATAGCTAACTTTAGATAAACATTTAAGCACATTTAACTATAGAGAAGTGGAACAAAAGACACCAAAACAATTTTCAATTTTTAGTTAATTTTTTCAAAATTTTTTAATTTTTATATATTTTTATGTTTTTTAAAATAAAACTAAACTAAGCAAAAATTAAAGTAAATGAAATCTAAAATTATTAACACTAAAATAAATGAAAAAAGAAAATAAACTAAGACTAAAAACTAACTTTAGAAAATCAAATATTAATCTAATCTAGATCTAAAATTTAATTCAATAAAAGAAAACCTAAAAAAAAAAAATATTTTTTTATTTTTTTTATTTTTTTTTCAACTCCAAAGTCTTTCTTTATTGCACAAAAAAATGACTACAAGAGAGCTTTCTTTAGCACTAGACTCTCAGATCCAAACTCTTCTCAAATGACCCCTAAAACCCTATTTAAAGGAAAATTTCCCAATGGCTAGTTCTAGTGATCCATGTCAAACTAATCTCGACCGTCGATGAGGATCAAAATCCCTTTTAATCTCATCCGTCGAAATTTTGAATGCATTTTAATATATTAAAAAATTAAAACTTTGCATTTATTTTCTCAAAACTTTGACTTATTATCATTTTATTATTTTATTTTATTTTTCAATTTTTTTTATTTTTTTTTTAGATGTTATTTTATTTTATTATTTTATTAATTTTTAAATTTTATTATTTTTTTGTTGTTTATATATTTTTTATTATTTTATTTATTATTTTTATTTTTATTTTTGGATCCTCAAACTTAGCCCTTTGGAAAAATCACCTAGGACTTAGGACTTATGAGGGAATTAAAACATTTTCTAACCCTCAAGACACTTTACATCATGACTTTTACAATTTTACATCTCAAGGGGGAAAACCCATTTGACATAGACCCTCATAGACCACCCAGCTCTGCGACACAAATATAATCTAGCAGATCAAGCAATTTGTAATAACCTAACCAAATAGTTAGAATTATTTCCAAATTACTTTTACATAGACTCGAAGCACACTAGGATTCCCCTAAGATTCTAATGACAAAATTCATTCTGGCTTTGGGGTTAGGCTGAAGGAAAACTCTGCCGATCATGGATTGGTGAGACAAAAAACCTTCCAGAACGTAGATTATCACTAGAAAATTAGGTTTGCCTAGGCAATTTACATACATGACTTAGATCTGCTAAGATTATTTACAATTTACACATGCAGACTGGGTTTACAAGATAACATGATCAGGTTGATGATGATAGTCGAATGGCACAGACACGTCGATCAAGCGCTATCCCTTTTGCAAAAAAAAAGGGGTGTACTGCTATGGGTAGTTGACACGTAGCGGTCAACATCTGGCTCTACTTGGGGACACGTTGCTACATTGTAGGAATGTGAGAATATAGAATCTACATCCATGCAACACAAAACAAAACATAAGTAGCGTCCATTCAAAAATCATCATATAACATTAAGCACATGAAAGATATAAGCTCTTCATTAACTATCTGGGAAAGTAAATCTAATCCTAAAACAGAAATGAAAAAGCTGAAAAAACAAGGAGTAAGGTTAGAAATACAGAGAATGCCCCATGGCATCAGATGTGTTCAATATAATGTATATTGAGCATTTGCCTGCTTTTAGGCAAATTTGTCGGCTGCTTGTCAGATGTGCCATGTCCAATTCTGCATATGGTAGGACTTTTTCCTATCCGAAAATCAAGCTGCTCGCGGCCATCTGATGCATCAAATCTTCTTCTCATTTTCTTTCTCTTGTGTTTTTTCTTCGTGGCAGGCTGTATTACTAATGACGTGGAACTTTTTGTTTCAAAGCTCTCAGATGAAGTATGTAAGATATGCGTGACATGTCTTTCTTCATCTTGCATCTGATCTTTATCGGTTTTAATTTTATCTGGATCACCTTCAATTAACCACCTTTCAATCGAACCAATGACCTCCTCATAATAAGATGGAGCTTGTTGCAGCAAATAAGGAGGCTCCTTATCTATTGGCATTCCCTGGTTTCTTTCATCCTCCTACTGCTGTTGAAATGTATGTACCTGTATTGTAATGGCATCTATCTGGCTAGAGTGTTAAACTTTCATAGCACTGGTTTCCCTGGCATGGTCTTCTTCCATATCTTTTATTACTTTATCGTTCTTTTCCTTTATGGTCATCAAGCAATGCTGCATAGAGTTTATCTCTTTCTTATGATTTGCTTGCATGGTAGCCAACTGATTATTATGTTCGAATGTCATGATAATCATTTCTTCATCCATAGTTAATAACTTGTTTTGCATAAAATTAATTTCCCTATCATGATTAGCTTTCATGGTCGTCATATTTTCCTCTAAGCCTGATAACTTGCTTTGTATAAAACAAATTTCCGTGTCATGATTAGTTTTCATGGCCTCAATTTCCTTAGCATGCTGATTTTGCATGATCTCCATCTCCTTATTACGTTTTTCCAGGTGGGTGCATAGAGTTCTCACATCATTGGCGTAATTAGTTTGATTGATCCCCATATTTTTTACCAGCTGCATTAGTTCTTGTATAATTTGTTTCTGATTTTCCTTTTCATTGTCGACACTAATTTTATAATTTGTCCCTACTTTTCCACTATGATGGATTTGATCCACAATGGTACAGGTGGATGGCACATTCTAATATGAAGAATTGTCTTGAAATCTTTCCTCGACAACTGGACCTTTTATAAGATTACTTTCATTTTGTTGCACAATTTTAGGAGCACAAGGCGAGCTATCTGGATCACCATATCTATCTTTAAAAGCATTGACAATGTCTTGTAAAGAAGTGAAAGAATCCTTAGGACAATTGTTAAACCAATTCAAAGCATCACCCTCTAAAGAAAGGACAAAAAGACGCATTTTGACATCTTCATGATTGTACTGAGGGGGTCTACAATATATGACCATTATACGAGTAAACAAGCCTAGACGCTTTTTAACATCAACTGAATCACCACTTGAGAACAAAGGTAATTTAGAAATGGCCACTTCCGGAAAATCATGGAGATCATTAGTGAAATGACATGGTTTAAACGAATAATCCATGATGAATAACGATGGACCAAATGGATGATAGAAAGAGATCTCTGCTCAAGAAAATCAAGAGATGAAAGAAGTGGAGTCGCTATTTGAAAAATGAATCTAATTCTAGGATCCAAAAAGCAACCAACAAGAAGATATGAGGGAGCCTTCTTGTCTGGGAAAAATAAAAGAAGTAAAATGGAGTCGCCACCAAACAAGAAACAAACTGAAGAGTGATGAAAAGATCCAAATGATGCCAAAAAATGTTGAATCTGCCAGCTCAAATGAGAGACGAGAAAGATGAAAGAAAGATGAGAAATGAGAAGATGAATGTCGTTGAAACGCCAGGGACAGAAAAACTCTGTCCCCGGCAACAGCGCCAAAAAATGTTGTCGCACAAATTGTCACGACAACGCTTAGACCGGGGGCTATCACCTTGATCCCTAATCTCTCCGTTTAAGCCGTCTCCCGAGGCTAAGAGGGGTAGACCCTATGGGATGAAGGAAGACCAACTGTGGCCCAGTTGGGTTGGGAGACACAGCAAGGTGATACCAGTACTTGATTGATTTTAGGAATTAATGTACCAGTGCCTTATGGAGTTAATGATTAAATGATTATTTATTAAATGTTGCAGAAATATAAACCATATAAAACAATCATTTATCATCAAATAACCCAAGCGATGCAAGATGTTCAATATACTCAATGCTTTAATAATGATCCAACAATTAAACTTCAAGAAAAATTAAATGCTTTAAATGATCATAAAATTTAAACGCTGATCAGTTACCACTTTCACATAGCTAACTTTAGATAAACATTTAAGCACATTTAACTATAGAAAAGTGGAACAAAAGACACCAAAACAATTTTCAATTTTTAGTTAATCTTTTCAAATTTTTTTAATTTTTATATATTTTTATGTTTTTCTAAATAAAACTAAACTAAGCAAAAATTAAAGTAAATGAAATCTAAAATTATTAACACTAAACTAAACTAAATGAAAAAAGAAAATAAACTAAGACTAAAAACTAACTTTAGAAAATCAAATATTAATCTAATCTAGATCTAAAATTTAATTCAATAAAAGAAAACCTAAATATATAAGATATATATATATATATATATATATATATATATATATATATATATATATATATATATATATATATATATTTTCAACCCCAAAGTCTTTCTTTATTGCACAAAAAAATGACTACAAGAGAGCTTTCTTTAGCACCAGACTCTCAGATCCAATCTCTTCTCAAATGACCCCTAACACCCTATTTAAAGGAGAATTTCCCAATGGCTAATTCGAGTGATCCATGTCAAACTAATCTCGACCGTCGATGAGGATCAAAAACCCTTTTAATCTCATCCGTCGAAATTTTATATGCATTTTAATATATTAAAAAATTAAAACTTTGCATTTATTTTCTCAAAACTTTGACTTATTATTATTTTATTTTATTTTTCAAAAATTTTTATTTATTTTTTTTAGATTTTATTTTATTTTATTATTTTATTATTTTTTTTGTTATTTATATATTTTTTTATTTTTATTTTTTTTTATTTTTGGATCCTCGAACTTAGCCCTTTGGAAAAATCACCAAGGACTTAGGACTTATGAGGGGATTAAAACATTTTCTAACCCTCAAGACACTTTACATCATGACTTTTACAATTTTACATCTCAAAGGGGAAAACCCATTTGACATAGACCCTCATAGACCACTTAGCTCTGCGACACAAATATAATCTAGCAAATCAAACAATTTGTAACAACCTAACCAAATAGTTAGAATTATTTACAAATTACTTTAACATAGACTCGAAGCACACTAGGATTCCCCTAAGATTCTAATGACAAAATTCATTCCGGCTTTGGGGTTAGGCTGAAGGAAAACTCTGCCGATCATGGATCGGTGAGACAAAAAACCTTCCGGAACGTAGATTATCACTAGAAAATTAGGTTTGCCTAGGAAATTTACGTACATGACTCAGATCTGCTAAGATTATTTACAATTTACACATGCAGACTGGGTTTACAAGATAACATGATCAGGCTGATGATGATAGTTGAATGGCACACATCGATCAAGCGCTATTCCTTTTGCAAAAAAAAGGGGGTGTACTGCTATGGGTAGTTGACACGTAGTGGTCAATAGATTCCATTGAGAAATGGTTAAATGAAGATGATCCAGATAGGAGGGAAACTAAAGGAAATCAGATTGATGATTGCAACATTGATCCAACGACTTTGACAGAACAAGGTCGTGAAATTAAGGAAGAGAAGGTCACAAAAAGTGTGGACATTCCAAATTTTCCAGATGAGCGTTATCCAAATAAGATAGAAAGTTTCATGCTAATCGCATCAACATCAGCATTGCATGCTGTCGATAGTAAGCGTAAAAAGCGAAAGAGAAGAAGGAAGAAGTTTGATGCATTCGAGCTCGAGAGAAATTCGATATTCAGATAAGACAAAGTCCTTCAATATTCAAGATCGGGCATGGCACATCCAAGAAACAACCCACAAACTTGCTGGAAAGTTGGCAGATGCTCAGTATACATTATGTTGAAATATCTAATGCCATGGGGCATCGCTTGTATAGCATCTGTAACCCCATCCCTTTTATTTCATGTAATTAGATAGTTTTATTTCACGCATTTATGACTATGCCTTTCATATTTCAATTTGTTAGAGTAGATTTTTGTATTCCAACAGGATTAACTATGTATGCATAATGATTTTGATTTTGAATGGATATCTATTTGATGGACTTCCGTTTTCTTGGATGTAGGATTCTGGGGTTCTCACATTCCTTCATGGAAGCAACATGTCCACATATGGAGCCAGATGTTGCATGCATTTTGTCAAAGTTCCGAGGAAGCAGATGTACCATATTTTTCTTCAAAGGATCAAGATCATCAACCATCAACACTATGTTATTGTAAACCCATTCTGCAAATTTTTAATGTAAATAATGCTAGTAAGACCATGAATGTATGTAACAACCTAGGTAAGCCTATAATTTTGGCGATAATTTCGTCCTAGGAGGTTTTTCATCTCACTGACTCCTTTGTGTTTCTAAACAGAGATGGTCGACAGAGTTTTTCCCTCCAACCTCACCCGAAAGCTAGGGTGGAATTTGTCGTCGAAGTCTTAGGTGAGTCCTAGTGTTCTAGTCGAGTCTTATGTAAAAGTGATTTGAGAATAATTTAAGTTAATTGGCTAAATTATTTTATGACAAATCACTTGGTTTATTAGATCATATTGTGTCGTAAAATTGGGTATGTAGTTTGAGGGTTTAAGTTGAACCAGTATTCCCCTTTTAAGGGTTGAATTTGTAAAAATCTTATGTAAAAAATATTTTAGTGCATTGTCCCTCATACTTACACACCATGGCTAAAATATTAAAGAGTGGAAAAAATTATTAATCCCCTCAAGTGTCAATTAATTAAATTTTCTGGCAAAAATAAATTAAAATCCTAAGACAAATTTAATTGATTATAGTCAAAATTAAAAGTTTATAAAAATTAAATTCTCCAAGTGGAAAAATTCGTGGGTATCAAAAGAATTAATTTTTGAAGGTCCCCCATGAAGGGAATATTGGAAATTTCAAGAAAATTTGGACCCTTGGACCTTGGTGGTTAAGTCAAAGTCAATTTTTTGAGGAAATTAGCTCAAAATAATCAATTTTGAGCTAATAAAAAAGAGATTTGATGATAAATGCGAAAATTCCTCAAAATAAATATTTTCAATGGCTAAGATTAAAAGATCATCAAGGATTTATCAACGACCAAGATTATTTCGACAAGGATCAAGCCAATTAGCCGTTATTTTTTCACTTGGAGGATTTATCTATAAATTAGAGAGTCATTTGTCTCAAAAGCCATTTGATGTTTGGCTAAGAAATTGCTACAGAAAAATTGATGTAACACTACAGTCTCGCTGGGAACATTTATTTGCATCATAATAAAGACTTTGGAGTGCAGTTCATGGTGTTAAGTGTTCATTGATTTGTTGTATTTGCTGGGTACGAGCATTCCTATATTGTGCTTATTAATTTCAAAATTTGTTTTCATTAGATGGGGATAAAACCATTCTATTGATAGGTCCAGGGTTTATTTAGATGATATGATTTGCCACATGTCTAACAAATTTTCTTGAGAAAAATATATAGTGTTGCAGGTTCCCCAGTCCTTGGTCCCCAAGTTCACAAACTGTGGGCATGAACTGACCTTGTTTGGACTCCAGATATTTATATGGTTGATTTAACTTCGCTAAGGCTATAGTGTGCATTAATTTTCCAAAGTATTATTAGCCATTTATCAAAGAAAATTCTATCAAAATTTTATTTTTCAAAATTTATTTTAAAACTGTTGTATATTTGTAAATTTTGTAAATATTTTTTTCTAATTTGGGTTTTGGGGTGTTAAGATTTTTTGTATATATTGGAGTTTTGGGTATTTTTAAATCTATTTGTTCAGGTGAGACCAAGCGGAGAAAACTAGAATAGAGTTAGATCTAGGCCCTTGAGGGTAAGATCTAGTCTCTAAATTTTTTTGCAAGGTCAGCCATTGAAGAAATTGAGGAGAATTTCAGATCTAAAGAAGATTAATTTTTCAGAAGCAATGGTTTCTTTTTTAGCCTTCCCAGGCCCAAATCCAGCCTCTCCAAGGCCAGATCCAACCTCCTAAGGCCTTGCATCATCCCTTTAGCCTCCTGTGTCATCATTTTTTAGCCCTATAGGGCAGGTCGTAAGCCCTAGAGGCCTCGACCTCCCCTCCTTGCCCTGGCGTTTGAGTTTTAGGTCCTTTTTAGGCCTAACCGTGAGGCCTAGAGGCCTTGGCCTCCTCTTTCGGCCTCCTCCAGAGCTAGTCGTTTGCCCCTAGAGGGCCTTCTCTCCCCTACGTCAAGCCTTTCGGGCTTTCTCCCTCCTCATTTGCCTCTTCCTTGGTCTTCCTTGACATTTTTCCTTTGCCTTTAGCTCTCTTCTAGCCCTAGCTTGACCTCTGTCATTTTCTAAAAAAAAATTGGAACTGAAGCTTGGTGTATTTTGCAGAAAATTTGGTCCAAAATCTTGTGTTTCAGATCACAGCTTCATTGCAATATTTTGGAAAATTTGGGCAAGATGATTTACAAGGGTTTGAGCCTAGGGTTTTCTCTCTAAATCCTCATTTCATCTCTATTTTACTACCATTGTAAATTCTGATTCATAACAGTGATATAAGTGCCTTAAGAACAGATCTAATTGGTCAAAATCTAAGTAGCAGGAAACGCTGGGCAGGGGTCCGTTTCCGTACGGAAACGAAACGGAAACGGGTTTCCCCGTACCGTACGGCGTGGAAACGAGTTTCCGTCCGTACGGGCGCGTTTCCCGAGATGGAAACGCGCCCGTACGGACGGAAACTCGTTTCCACGCCGTACGGGCCCCGTTTCCTGTAAAAAAACACTTGTTTTTAAAAAAAAAAAAATTCCTAATTAGTTTAGGGTTTAGCTTAGGGTTTCTAATCACTTCTAGAAAGCGTTTCTAAAGTTATAAAAGAGCTGTGCCTCTCATTCTCTCATCACACTATTCAGCAAGGAGTTTCTCTTGGAGATTGGCAGTTGTTTCAGTAGCTGGTGTTTTGAGCATTGAGCAAAGTAGATTTCAGCAGCGGGAGAAAGAGATTTCAGCAGCAAGAGAAGGAGATTTCAGCAAGAGATTTCTGTAGCAGCAGATTTGGCTCAGCTACAGCCATATTTATCTTCTCTTTTCTGGCATTTCCGGGTAGTTTCAACCACAGAAAATTAATTTGGGTAAGCCACATTCATTTTGTTAGTTTTTTCTTACTATTTCTTCAAATTTTCTAGGGTTTATGCAGCTAAATTGCTGAAAAACGTTTTTTATTTATAGATTTGTTTTTTAAATTTATTTTTGCAGCAGATTTGGCTCAGCTACAGCCATATTTCTCCTCTTTTCTGGCATTTTAGGGTAGATTCAGCCACAGATAATTCATTTGGGTAAGCCACATTTATTTCTTAGTTTTTTCCTTACTATTTCTTTAATTTTTCTAGGGTTTATACAGCCAAAAATATGAAAAACGTTTTTATAAATTTATTATTTACAGATTTGTTTTTTTGATTTATTTTTGCAGCAATGGCTTCCAGCCAAAGTGCAGCTGCAACTTCAAACCCTAGGGCCAACCCAAGGGCTGAATATTATCCTCTTTGGAGGCATGTGGTGAAGCTTCAAAAATGTGGAGGTGGTGGCTCATGGGAATGGCGATGCACTCTTTGCAATATTACGTACAAGGGCTCCTACCCAAGAGTGAAGGCGCATCTGTTGCATGGAGGAGGACAGGGGATTGTGGGTTGCACAAAAACAGCAGATCCGTTGGTAAGGAGGGCATATCAAAGAGAGCAAGATGAGGCGGATGGTACTAAGAGGAGGCATGATGAGCATACTCAGGCTACATCTAACGTTGAGCCAAGGATTGTAGTTGAAGCAAGAAAGAGGAGAGGTGGTCTGGGTCACAGTCAAGAACATGAACAAGCAGCACCCAAACATACCAGAGGCTCAGGGGCATCCCAATCAGTTCAGGATAGCAGAATTGCTAGATTGGTGAATGTGCAAGCAAGAGAAGAAGCTGATTCCAGAGTTGCCAGGTGCATTTATGCATGTGGTATCCCATTCAATGTTGTTCGCTCTCCTTACTGGCAAGATATGTTGAGGGCAGTTAACAAAGCTCCTCAAGGGTACAAGGGGCCCAACTATGAGAAAGTCAGAACCTAGCTTCTCAAAAATGAGAAGGAACTTGTGGAGGACGTTTTAGCTCCAATTCGTTCTTCCTGGAGTAGCTCTGGGGTTACCATAGTCTCAGATGGTTGGACAGATATGAGGCGCAGACCATTGATAAATATCATTGCCACTTCCCCCAAAGGAGCAATGTTTATCAAGGCAGAAGACTGCTCAGGAGAGGTGAAAGATGCACAGTTCATTGCTGATATTATTATAAAAGCTATTGAACAAATAGGGGCTAACAGGGTGGTGCAAGTTATCACGGATAATGCACCAGTTTGCAAAGCTGCAGGTTTGATTATTGAGGGGAGGTATGACAACATATTTTGGACACCATGCATTGTCCATAATCTGAATCTGATCTTAGAGGAGATCGACAACAAAGTTTCCTGGATAAAGGAAGTCACAGGGGATGCAAGGGAGATTATCAAATTCATCACCAACCACCACCAGTCTCAGGCCATATTTCGAGAGTACTCCAAATTGGAGTTGTTAAAAGTTGCTGAGACAAGATATGCCTCAAACTTCGTGATGTTGCGCCGCCTTGTTGAGGTTAAGCATGCATTAGTTTCTATGGTGGTGAGTCAACTGTGGATTGAGTGGAGACAAGCAGATTCAGAGCGGGGATCTATGGTGCGTAGATTGTGCCTTGATGAGGATTGGTGGAGCAAGGTAGATTTCTTGCTAAAGTTCACAACCCCTGCATTTGAGCTTCTCCGGAGTGCTGACACTGACCAACCTTTCTTGGGAGAGGTATATGATGGCATGGATTCCATGGTTGAGAAAACTATGGAAATCATTTCGCAGGAGTCTCCACAACTTCTGTTTGTTGATGATCATTTTGCTGGTTTGATCAAGAAAATCATTGTTGACCGGTGGAACAATTTCAATACACCATTGCACACTTTAGCACATGCTTTGAACCCCAAATTTTATGATGAGGAGCTTATTGCTAAAAGCAATGGGAAGAGGAAGGCACCCCATAAGGATAGAGAGGTGGCTACTGGGGTGAAAAAAGCACTAATGAGAATGTTTCCTTCTCACCTACATAGGGAGGTAAAGGAGGAATTTGCCAGTTTTGCTGCAGGAATAGATGATTATGCAGATATATCAGCTTTGGAGGAGAGAAGCACCATGAATCCAGTTAGGTGGTGGATTTGTCATGGAGCAAATGGTGTACATTTGCAAAGCCTTGCCATTCGTATTCTTTCACAAGTGGCAAGCTCTTCATCAGCAGAAAGGAATTGGAGCACTTATGGTTTTATTCATTCTGTGAAGCGCAATAGGTTGGGCTCACAGAAAGCAGAGGATCTTGTTTATGTGCACTCCAACCTTCGCCTTGCATCTCGTAGGGGTCCAGAATACAACAGTGGTCCTTCTAAAGAATGGGATGTGGATGCAGAAAATCCTGATTTGGATCTCTCTCTTGCTGCCCTGAATATTGAGGAGGATTCTGGAAGTGGAATTGGTGCATCATCTTCTTCAGCACCACCATCCACTGTTGAGCATTCTGCTGCTTCTATTTTTGATGAGGATTGTTATGATGAGGATTAGTCTTTTGTGACTTGTCTCTATAGTTCTTGCAGCCTTATAGTCTTTATTGTACTTGCAGCCTCATATACTAATATAAATAAAGGCTGATTTTGGATTTTCCAGTTCCTATATTTTTATTTTCATTATGTGATGACTCATGAGTAAATGTGATCATTGTGATGTAAATTTAATCTTAATGTTAAAATGTTTAAGTAAATGTATCATTAATGCTTTATGATTGCAGTCTTGCACATATATATATTAATAATTTTTAAATGTTTTTAATATATATATATTATTATATATATTCGCGTTTCCCCGTTTCCAAAATTCGGGGAGGTCGCGTTTCGTTTCGCTTCCGCGTTTCGTGTCGCTTCCCCGTTTCCCCGTTTCGTGCAACTTAGGTCAAAATACTCTAAAACTGCAAAATAATTTTTTTCCTAAATTCTTGGCCACTTGGGTTTTATAAATCTAGCCTAGATTTGCATTTTTGCTTGCTAAAGATTTTCTGCATAATCACTTAATCAGATCTGATATTCTCTGAATAACACACTAAAAAGGGCTTAAAAATCTTTTTTTTTTTTTTTTTCTTTTACTCTTTTTATTTTTATTTTTATTAGTTTAGCATTTTTATTCTGTAATGTTCCTAAACAAGAATATAAGTGATATACAAAGCATGCAAACAATCCAACAGTTAGAAACACGAAATATACATTAAGCACCCATGGAAACACTGGTAATAGAGAACCGATGAACCATTTTATTACTTCTTCAGGAGCAAATACAATAGTAAAATAGAATGGTGCACCTGGGCTTGTCTCAATGGACAAGCATGATAAAACCCAGGTGAGAAAATGTTGAACTCAAGGCTGCGACAACTGCGGCACCAAACTAAACTGTGATGCCCCTGAAAATTGTTTTGTCTGCTGACTTCGAAGGGTTGGAATCACTGCCCCCTGTGCTCAGAAAATTATGAGATTTCAGCTCCTTTCTCCTTAGCCTAAACCCAGTAAAACCCATGAAGAAATTGGCCAAATGTTGACCTCGGAATTTTGGCCGAATTCCGCTTGGCTTCTCTAGCTGCTGGCTCAGTTGGGACCCCTGTTTGACCCCTTAGATCTGCCCAGAAAATTTTATAAAAGTAGGAGTGTGATCCTTGCCGAAAACCCAGAAAAATCCAGAAAGGACTTCGGCTGGTTTAGACTTCAGTAAATCGACCCCCTTGGAGCCCAGCTTCAGCTATAACTGCAAAATTTGGCCTACTGGAATCTGCCTGTGAATCCTCTCGGAAATAGACCCGAAGTGCTAGGCTGACCTCTGCTATCAATCCCCTGACTTCTCGGATGGGCTCCCATCCTATGGCACCTGCTCCTTAGCTCCAAGAAATTGTTGGACTGGCCCTCTGCACTATCCCCAAGCCTAGTAATTCGAACTGCTAGGATGTTGGCTCTGCTGGCTCCGAAACTCACGAGAAAGGTTGGCCCTTTGCTGCTCTCACAATCCTCTAGTCTCCCAGCAAACGCTTATCACTGATAGCTCCAAACTCCCCCTACGTATTCTCCAGCTAGCCAGAAATACACACTCCCTATTGTGGTTGAATGGTAGTGTTGTAACACACTCCCAAAACTCCTGAAATACTTATGGAACTGCCTCTCTAGGGTGGGCACAGATGGTCCCCCAAAGTAGAGGTTGAATCTCCCGCTTGAGAGATTCGTGGCTAAACAGCCGGTTGACTCGGCGAAACAGCAAAGTGAAGAGTCAAGTAATTTTGATTGCAAGGTGTAAGAATGAATCCAAATGAGAGCTCCCTCCTTTTATCTTTGTGGGTCTTTCTTGCCTCATGTGGGCCCCTCCATCCAGCACTTTGAATTCCCTCCAAGCCATTCGAATGGCCTAGTTCGAATTCCCACGTGGTTGGCCGCCACCTTGCACTAGCAACCAAATCAAGTCAAATTTCCTTCTAAGTCCTTGAGTCGAAAATGTTGGGTTCTTTCCCTTAGCCAAAGTTGTGCAAAAATGTGTGGAAACACCTTGTTACAAATGTGTTTAAGAAGGAACATGATAGTCCTCCCCTCCCAAATGTTGCTTTCCCTCAAGCAACCTCAAAGCTGGGTGCTCCAAAATGTGCTCACCCTCCTAGGTGGCACCCTCATCCAGCGAGCTCCTCCAATGCACCAAAAATCTCTTGTCCTCAAGCAATGCTTGAGCAAGCATCCCCTCTAATTATCGCTCCTCATTGTCACCGCAAAATGTGCCAGGGTCCTAGATGTACCACTAGATCATGCCTGACCTCTTCACTGTCTTGTTATGAGAGAATCCTTCAATACCAGGATCCCAGGCAATCCTGTCCAACATGAAGATCCCCTCACTCCACTCACTACCCTGCCCGGTGAAAGTACCAAAAGTCCCCTGCTCCATCAGTGACTCGCTAAAGCCCAATGGAAGATCTGTATGATCTCCCCCTATAGTAGTCGACGCATCGCTAAAGGTTATTGAGCTATGAAGAGATGTGATTCCCCAGTTCTCTGCTAGTCCCAGAGTGGTGCCACCATGCTGATGTTGCGCTACTTTGATTGTCATACTCCCCATCGTGCGCAGTCAGTGTCCTCCTCTCCTGGAACTCGATGGTGGAATACTGAAAGAGGCAAGACACATCCTGCCTTGGCATCTCCATGGCACCAAGGCCTACCCATCCAAATGCAACTCCGAACCTGTGCAACAAGGAGGTGATTTCTCTTACTTTGATCACTGCTTGCGATGTATTTTTACTTTACTTAATTAACTTCTTCTTTCCTTTATTATTATTTGTGTTCTCTATCATCAAATAACTATCCAATCATAAAGAACAATGAGACAATAGGACAGAAGATATAGGCGATTAGCCAGGGCCAAAACCTCAACAACTGAGAGGAAAATCCACCAAAATCCTTCTCTTCTTATAGAACTTCAATTGACGAATTCCAAGACCTATTACTGTTGACCAAGACCCTTCAAGACCACATCATCCTTCCTTCTTGACAAGCTTTCCTTCCACAACTTCCAGCGACAAACTTCGACCTTCCAGTAACTTCTCTAGCAACTTCGATCCCAACAACAGTTTCTGCAACTTTGACCTAGCAGCTTCACAACTTTGACCTTGATGCAGCTTCAGTAGCTTCAACCTAGCAGCTTCACAGCTTCGATGAAACTTCAAAATTTCGTCTAGCCCAAAAACTGTAGAAACCCTAACAAAAAAGAGAGAGAGAGGCCCAAAAAATTTGATCTTGATCTTCTTCTTCTTCTTCTTATTTTTCGTCCTTTTCCAGCTTCTATCTTAAGGAGATCCAACTTGCTTGAGTGAGTGTTCAAATGAGGTTGAATTCCTTCTTATTTATAGGCTTGTGAGGGGTACGAATTGCTATCTTGAGGATCCTTGTGCCATGACGAGGTCTTGGAGGGTCTTTTGACTATATTTTGACTCAATAAATTTTTCTTTACAATATGTAACATGCCCAAATGGGTCTTCAATACATGACAATGACTTAATTGACTTTATGACAAACCTAGAAGCACTCAATGGGTGCTTGACCTAAAAATAAATTTCCCTTGAGAATGAAACCCATGCCTTAAGAACACAAATAATAAATTTATTTTTCTCTTTTCATTAAATACATAAAATCACGATTACATGTGACATTATGAAGACCAAACCTAGTTACATATTTCAACAAGGTATTTGGACATTTAATCTAAAGAATTCTCATAAGAAGAGTCGAATTCATAACCCATCTTTATAACATCATATCATCCAATATTGTCACATAACAAGGCCTTAACTAACAACTTTATCTCTCCACAAGATTAGAACACAATGCTGGTGAGACCAATGATTTATAGACACCCTCATCATTGTCTCTCTTGGAACATACCATACCTGGGTTCTCTCAGAGTATGTTCCAACAGGGTTATTCTTATCTTGGATTCCTAGTTCTCAAAGAATATCGATCCTCTACGACTACTCTTATCTTGGATGCCCTACCACATCCTCAAAGAGTATCGGATGCCAGATGCTTACCCAATCCTCTATTCTTTCTTCCCAAGTGAAGACAAGAATGATGTGTCTACCTCTCCCTCTCAACTAGGGAGGATATACCCATTCCAATGAAGGAATGCACCCATTCCTATAAAAGGAATATACCCAAGCTCCCTCTTAACCAGGGACTTGACCAAACCTCCCCTTAACCAGGGACTTGCTTCCAACAACTCTCTAGGTGGAGATCATGGGACAACCAACTGCTTGTAGGACTTCCTCTTTCGATGTCATGAATTTCTTCTTTGTTATGGAGCCTACATCTTTTGGGACTTCTTCGTAGGGCATCGGCCATCCATCACTTTCATTCACGAATCATTTTAGTCATGTCATCTTTTCTTTCATCGGAAAGTGATTCACTAATCCATATTTGGCTTTCCTTCATACAACTACCTTCTCCACATCATGTTTTCTTCAGGATCTTATAATCCCACCACATGAGTATCAGTTGTAGATGACATCTACAACTTTTCCTTTGGTAGCCCTGCATTAACCCATCCGAATATTGTTCAAAAATAAAAATTGAACATCAAATTACCTTTGTGATGGTCTTACATCATGACATCTGCTTGTTGTATCAACATTTTGCATTCATATTGACACATCTCCAAAAAGATATTAAATGTCGAGGGTCATATTCCTTTCTAGACTTCTTCGGAGCCTTTATACCTTTTCCATGGAGATGTCACGATCAATTCTTCTAGTTTTCAGATGTTGATTTCCTTTTCTATGTGACAGTAGTTGCATCTTTCACGATCCCTCACTTTTTTCACATATTTCTTCTCAGGAACCTCCATTCATAGTTCCTTCATTTTTATCAACCACCTCATATTCCATATGAGGACTTATTATGTTGATTTCATCTAGTCAATACGTAAGCCATGCCTTTATGCATCTTTCCAAAGGAGGAGATCCCTTTCTCTTGATCATGTTCATGAGGTGGAGCATTTATGCATGCTATCTGCAACTATATGACATGACTCAATTTTAACAAATATAAGCATACATACCTCATCTCTTTCTTTTGGTCATTTAGACATCCTTCGGCAACTTCCTTAATTGAAAGAACTTCAATCACCTTGACCTGCTTCACTTCTTTTGGCATCATACTATCATTCCATGAATCCCATACAAGGTGGAATTCTCGGCGAGACACTTGCTTCTTTCAGTAGGTGAACCTTCCGATGAAGATTCCAACGGAGGATTTTGATCATCCTCATCCTGCAAATGCTCCCTTTTGAATGATGTATGATGATCTCTATACTAGATGACTTTCTTTTACCCATAAGTACTGCTTATGCTTCTAATGAGGTTACAAAGAGCCACATCCTTCTATAGGTGATAGCCATAGACTTCTATTTCAGCTATCTTCCATGCTTCTTTACGATGATGTCACGAGCTCTTGCTTTCAATTGTATGCTTCTATGATGCCATCTCCTAACATGATGCATCCTATCATGCTTTTAATGATTCCTACCACGATAGTTATACTTTACAGCAAAACACTTGAAACAAAAACTTGAAAAGAACTAGGTGAGGAAGTCTATCCCAATCGTAGTAGAGATCTTTTACTTCCTCGTTGGATTTCTTCTTTTCAGCTTCTTCCACTTCTTCAGTGATATGGGCTTCTTCCCTTCCTCTTTTGTTGTTGTCCTTCTTGAGCTTTGGACAATCTCTCTTGTCGTGCATATTACCCATGATTTTGTGGGTGATATCCCTATATATATATATATATATATATTTATTTATTTATTTATTTTTTTCTAGAAGATGGTTCTGAGCCGACAGCCAACAACCCCTTGCAGCCACCAATTAGCTCGTTGTGCCACTTCTCTGCCATCTGAGCCAGCCATGTGGTCCCTCACCCATCTGTCATGATCTTATGTTTGAAGGTGGGCCTTGTTGAAAAATATGTAACTAGGTTCAGTCTTCATAAGTATGAAATATATTCTTGTAAATTATAGAATGAAAAGAAATTATTATTATTGGAGCCTAGGTTTCATGCTAAGTTCTTTTATTTTATAGATCAAACACCCATTGAGTGCTCTAGGGTTTTGTCCTAGGTCTAAGAGTCATTGTCATATATTGAAGACCTCAATCGACACATTGTATGTAATAAAGAAAAAAATATTCTTTAAAGTGTCGAAATACCCTCCAAGTTCAAGTTGGCCTAGAAGTTGTCAAGTCGGCCTGATTGAAGAGCCACGTCTACCTCTTGAAGAGGCCTATATAAAGAGAGGAACTCGTCGTCCAAAGACTCACTCACTCATCTCTCATTCTATGTGAAGAAGAGGACAAAGAAGAGGTCAAAGAAGAAGGACGAAGAAGAGGTCGAAGAAAGATGAAGTGTTCGTGCTAGTTCTTTCTCTCACATGCTAGACGAAGCTAGGGTTTCTGCGCAAGGGTTACATCTAGTTCAATCTTGGAAGAAAGGGAAGAAAGAAGGCAAGTTAAGGTCACTAAGGGTATCTCTCAAGCCCTAAGTCACAAGGAAAGGCAAGCGAAGGGAAGAAGAAGGCTCTAGGAAGAAGATCGAAGTTTCCAAGTGTGGCAGTAGTGGTTGCAGCAGTTGCCAAGTAGTCAAAATTTTAGATCTGCTGTAGGAGGTCGAAGTTCTTGCAGCAGGAGACTGAGTTGGTGCAATTGGAAGAGATTTAACTGGGTTTGGCTTGTACAAGGTTTGTACATCATCTCAAGTGGTTGATCTTGATCTTGGAGGGTATTGGTGTGAGTCACAAGGTCTTGGTATTCGTCAATTGAAGGATCTATAAGAAGAGAAGGGATTTAAGGTTTTTCCCCTCAAGAGGAGGGGTTTTGGCCCTGGTTTGCAGCCTATATACCGTGTCATTGTTCTTATTGTTTTGGTAACTGTTTGATGTTTCTCATATTATAATAATAAGGAACAAAGCTAATAAAGGAAAATATAACACAAACAATTATCAAGTAGAAGAGAATTAACATATTCATTGCCCTATTGAATTCTCAACAGGCCTCCCAAACCTAAAGGTATGCCTTGTCATTTGGTAATTGAGTATTGTAGTTTACTTATCATGGAAACTTTTGGGCATGGATTAATGGAGGGATTCAATGGAAATAGTGGGCTAGGTCTGTGCTCTTTTCCCCTAGACCTATTTTGGAAGTTAACCTTGGACCCTAGTCCCGTGGGATCTCTTTTACTGACCTTTGGGCTTTAGGGATGGTACTTCATGGGAAACCCTGATTTTGGTTGTGTGGTCCCGCTCCCTCATCCACACATATCACTCCCCTTCCACTCATTATAACTCCATTCATCATTCCTCCCACCTGGGTCCACATTCCTCCACTGGTTCCACCTAGGATTAACCTTCCCCTTCCCCTTCCCCTTGCCCACACCTTGGGTCGGGCCTGGAATGATGCCTTAGAGGTTGATGCAATTGAAAAGAAAAGTAAAAGCATAATTGGCCACATTCAACAGGAAAATGTACCACAAAATGCAAAAGATGGTTGGGACAAACACATTTAGCACGTGGGAAAAAGCCAATGCATGAGCTCTACCCCATTCTCATGGCCATCACCCTGGTTCCTATAGGCCCTAGATGAGCCTCTTTTATCATTTAGGAACCCATGATTGTCCCAATCCCTGGTGGGAAATGAACTGCCCCACCTCAAAGGGGGTATCCACTGCTATACCTTACATATCATGCTCTTACTCCTTGAGCTCCGAGTAGTTAACCAAAGAAAAATCATAAAAGGCAAAAAGCAAATGAATTAGGGTGGAAAAATCAAGGCTGGGGTGACTCATGTACCACGATTGCTCCCTCCTATACAATATATATCTAAGTGTGGGCTTTCCCTTTATTAGCTACCCTTGTACCTTGGCATGTGACCTAGGATTTCCCCCTCCATCCCCTACTCCATATCATCACTTGGATTGGACTTGTATCTCTCTTGAGAATTTTGCTATCCTTCTTGGAGGACGAATTTTGGAGCATGGAATGAATTTTGATGTTTGGATAATTTTCATATGTCTTGGAGCTTTTTGATGGCAAGTTTTTTTTGGATGGTTGGATATATTCTTATACATGTAAATCCATTTCAATGCCATTCTTTCTTTCTAATTTTGTCACAAACATTGTTGATGGGATTTCGCTATACTAGGGCTTATTTGTTGCATCTCTTATGTGAAGTTGTGGAAATCTTGTTTCTGGATAGTGAATACTTCATGTATGGGTCATGTATAATGAATGAATGTTCATAGGGATGTTTCATTACTGAAATTCATCTTGATAAGCCATTTATCTTGCAAAACGAAGTATAAAGTCTTTGACGTTGCTTTTGTTGCTGCCCTAGTGCTAAGCAAAGTTGTCTTTGAAGCCTCCTTGACCTAGAAAATTTGAATGCCCATAGTCATAATTCTATATGACTACATTTCTCCCCAAAGGATTAGGCACTAGTCCACCCAAAGGTGATCACCTTAAACCTTTTTCATCCTACTCCCTCCTTTTCTAGGCCTAACCCCATTAGGTCTCATAGGGCATCATTATCTTGCAAACCACCCATCAAAAAAGTTTGATCCCTTGGCCCCTTCTGCGCTGGTGTGTCTCCTAGGTGCTTTCCAATTTTGAAGAAATTTCGATCGTGGGATCTTGAGATATCTCAAGCCCTAGTGTCAAGATTGAATCTTGCCCTTGGTTTCCTTAGGCTAGAAGCCCAATTGGGACCCTCACATTGTCTTGCATTAAAAATTCTTTCTTTGGTCCTTTCCCCCCTCCAGAATAGGTCAAGCATATCATTCGTTGGTAAACCCTACCCCCTTGAACTACCCCATGGGTCCACTTGGCCCTGTGTGGTCCCATACACTATTAAGGGTAATTCTTCAAGGATGACTGGGAATCCAAGCTTTCACAAGAATTTCAAGGCCTAAGAACCTCCATTATAAGATACCTACCCTAAACCTAAACCTTGAAATTCCCCCTAAGCCCTTCATGGAGAGCTTTAAACCTTGCCCCCAAAGCAAGCAAACCACATATTTGAGCCTCTTTTGTGAATAGGCTTCTAGGATCACCCCTCACCCTATCATTGGTCTATCCATTTAGTGATCCTCATCGTAACGGGTCTCCTCCCATCGGTGAAAGTCCATAAAGAGCAGGGAGCCTTAGTCGAGGTGACAGTGGGTTATTGCTCCATTGTTTCCCTTAGCCTAGTAGTAGTCGTTCAAGGATCCCCCTTTAGGATCCCTACTAGTTTGAGCAATAATAGTACCGATATTCATGACAACCATAACATTGAACCTTCGACATGTTCTTCTTCTTTTTTTGAGGACCAAGCTTCCCAAACTTCCCTTTTCTTCTATTCATGGCAACAAATGCTTGAGCTTGCTCGCTTGATCCTAGATCGATTTTTTTTTGCTTTCAACCTGGTCTCTTCGATTTGCACAATGATCGTAGTTCATTGAATGGAGTAGCTTCCTTCTTCCCATAGATGCTTGATGAGAAGTTGCCCCATTCGTCTGGTAGTGCATTGAGCACTATTGTAGTCATTTCCTTGTTAGACATTATTTCTCCCAACTCTTGGAGTTGGTCTCTTATTTCTAACACCCTCATAAAGTATGAGGCTATTCCTTCTTCTTTTGATATCTTCATCTTGTAGAGCTTGAGCTTCTTCTTTTGATGGTTCGACAATTAAACCCTTAACATGACCAACGACTTCATTTTCTATAAGGATCAAATCTATCCTCTTTTTCTATGCAAGAAAGTTTGACGACCCAACCACTTTGTTGCTCTCCTTGCAATATGAAGTCATTTTGACATATTCAAATATAGATATAAAAATACTTACTTGTCAAGTGAAGATACTCCTAGATGATAAAATATTCAATTTGATGCCTTCTTGATTTTGATGATGATGTAGATAATAGAAGATGTATTCTTGGTGAAGATGTCTTTCTTTAAAAGTGATGCTTGGCTCAAAGGGAGATCACATTGATTCCTTGACGATGATGACAATGCTTTTCCCTGCTTTTCTTCCTTCAAGACAATGCTAGTTAAACTTGTTTCACAACCTCAAATTTCAATCTTTCTTCAAAATTTCAGTTTGTTGTGTTGAAGTTTCTAAGTCTACTTAGTTAGAAACCCTCCATGCACTTTATCTGATTTATTCCTACCTACTTGTTTCGTTACTTAACAAGTTATTAACAATGTAAATACTGAAAATAAACACTAGTGCATGCTCAACATATTACAGATCAACAACTGAAAGAAATAGAAATAATCACACCATATGACACTATGATTTTTGGATCAATGTCCCCGGAAAAACCCAATGTGGGAAAATCGGTGCAGCTATCTGAGGGTTTTCTTATTAAGCAATATCAGAGTACAATCTGGGTGCTAAAACTGGCCTACCCAATAGAGAATTTCCTTGGGAGTAATATCTCTCAGTTTGAGACAAATCTCATGGCTGAAACCCCAAATAATCCTTCCGGCAGCTCCTCAGCTCCAATCTACCCCTGAAACCCTAGCATCTGCCCTTTCTGGACTGCATCAGTCCCTCTCTGCCCAACTCCGGCCCTATGTCACCCTAAATGGGTTTGTGTCAGTGTTAGGAGGCCCTGTGTCCGCCTTCTGGCCCTTTGCATTAGCAACGTTGGCCTCTTTGAGGCTCTGCGCCGCCCCAGGTTGCCTCTGTGTGGCCCTGCGTGGGCTCTGGCGGTTACTGCGTCACTCTCTCTGGCTACTTGCTACTCTGCCGGCACTATCTCTGCCTCTCTATCTCTCTGTATTCAATGCCCCTCAGTGGCAACTCCCGATAACTAATTCTATCTCTCTTAGCAAACCCCGCTCTAGAGAGTAGAATGACTTATCACTCTGGTGTATTCTCCAAGTGACCCTCAAGCTTCCTCATATACTTTTCTCGTTGATATATCAACGGCCGAGATTAAGTCCCTAATCAACGACTAAGATTAGATCCAGCTTGATCCATGTCTTTTAGACTATTCTAATGCAGTTTTATATTAATCCACATTAATATTTTAATTTCCCTAAGTTTAGACTTAGGGACTCCATTAAAAATATTAATTATTTTAATATCTTCTGAACTATTTAGAATCTGCCCAAACCCTTTCTGGGTATTGGAGATCTCATGTGCCCCAACGTCTCCACCAAATTTCGTGGCTAGAGCACATCCGATGCTACCCCAAATCAAGACTCCTTCTTAGTGAGGACTGTGCTCTAGCAATACTCCTCACTGAGTATTACTCTAATCATCCGACATCGGTCCTTGTGCTGATGCTAGGCCTGCTGTGCACCATCCTCTGCACTGATGTATCCTGTATTGCTGCCCATGGTTCTGCCACTGCCATTGCTGCATTTGTACGACAGCTCCCTCTGCATCCGTGTTGCTGCTGGTCCTTCCCCCCAGCACTGCATCCGCGCTACACCTCCTCTCTTCATGTTGCATTGTGCTGCCCACTGCTAAACTGCAACTCAGTTACTGAGAAGTAAGTAACGGATCTCCCAACTCTGACCTCTTTAATGGGCTAGAGACCCTCCTGATGCTGAAGCTCCCTCTGTCGTTGACAAGTGCTCCCTCTCTGACCTTTGCGCTGCTGCAACAACTCCCTGCATCTCGTACCATTGCACACCTCTCTGGGCCATCTTGCACTGGTGCAACACTCCTGTGCCTCTCGCACGCTACAGCCTGCTAGCCTCACTCTGTCTCGGGATTCTTGCACTGTAGCTCTCTCTACCGCTCCATCCGCATCTAGCTCTACCCGACTTAGCCATTCCTGCTACTCTTCTTCGGGGCTCCTGTAACAAGGTCTAATCCAAGAGGCTGGGTACCTCGAGGACCCTGCCCCTCATCACCTGTAGTCCGCCTGACTACAGCTCGATGTCTCCCCACTTCCGCTCAAGTGGTGCGTGTGCACTCATGGCATAGTTATCGTCTGTCAAAACTTCCTTCTCTGCCCATGCTGGTGCTGCCTTAGTCTCGGAAGACTCTCCCTTACTCTTCTTCCTTGAACACTGGGTCGCATAATGACCCAGCTCCCCACAGTGGAAGCACTTGATCTTGGAGAGATCCTTCTTCTTCCGCTTTTCCTGCTTTCCCTCAGATGCTAGGGCAACATCTTCCTCCTCTTGCTTGACTTTGATCCCCTTGCTGCTGCTACCCGTCTTCGACTGTCGTCTGATCTCTTCCTGGCGAAGAGCCGCCGACATCTCGTCCCAAGGTGGGAGAGTCCCTCTGCCTAGTATACTCTAGACAAATACCTCCCAGTCTTCTGAGACATCATTCATGGTTGTTCTCACAATCAACTCTTGATCTGGTGTGGCTTCTATAGCAGTCAGCTGATCTCGGATCTCATTTAGTTCTCCAAGGAAGGTGTCAATCGGTTCTCCCTTCTTCATTTGATATGACCTCAACTGATTCTCATGTAGCATTCTTCTCTGCATAGAAGTATGCTGCTACAATTTCTTGAGGGCCTCCCACATCTCATATGTTGTTTCCTTCTCGGCAATGTGTGGTACTACATGGTCCTTGAGTCCATCAAGGATGGTGCTCTTGGCCCTCGCCATTGCCTCCTCGTACTTGTTGTTATCGTTGGGGTCGACTGGGATAGCTATAACCTTCAAGGCGAAGTTCTTGACACGATTTCTGTCAAGTATGGATAAGATTCTGGCCTTCCAGACTGCGAAGTTCGACGCTCCGTCCAGTTTATCCTGGTCTCTTACTCCATGTAGTGCCATGATGCTCTTCTACTTCCCTCCTGGAAGTTCACTATTCGACTCCTCCAAGTCTCTACTTCCCGTTTGGAAGTTCTCTTCTGGACTCCCTCTAAGTCTTAATTTCCCTCCTAGAAATCCTTCTGCCGATGTCGAGATGCCCCCTACTCTGATCATCTTGTGCAACCAAACCACTGACCCGGTTTCCTCGGCTAGAACCCCTCAGTAGCAACTCACTCCTCTTGGCATTGCTCTGTCAGGTACTGTTCTGACTATAGTACCTCACCAGCTCCACTCTGCAATATTCCCACGGTGTTCTAAACCCCAACAACCTGAAGGTGAGAGCTCCTAGGCTCTAAGCAATCCCGGCACCAGCAACCCGACCTCCTCAACCAACTGCGTCAGCCCTCCCAGCTTCTGCGTGGCTCTGCGTGAGGCTCCCTTTGCCTTCCTTAGCCTCTACGCTGCCTCTTCTCGGCTCATCTTTGATGACGCAGGCACTACGTCACCCTTCCCTTGTTGTTGCTCTGCTAGAAATAGCTTCTGTCACCTCGGGACAACTGTTTTCTGTTGCTATTGTTCCGCTCAGCTGATGTCCTTAGTCCTCCTGTGATCTGTAATCACGCTCTGATACCATGTTGAAGTTTCTAAGTCTACTAAGTTAGAAAATCTAACCCTCCATGCACTTTATTTGATTTATTCCTACCTACTTGTTCTGTTACTTAACAAGTTATTTACAATGTGAATACTGAAAATAAACACTAGTGCATGCTCAACATATTACAGATCAACAACTGAAAGAAACAGAAACAATCACACAATATGACACCATTATTTTTGGACCAATGTCCCCTCAAAAACCCAATGTGGGGAAATCAGTGCAGCTATCTGAGGGTTTTCTTATTAAGAAATATCAAAGTACAATCTGGGTGCCGAAACTGGCCTACCCAACAAAGAATTTACCTGGCAGTGATACCTCTTAGTTTGAGACAAATCTCCTTGCTGAAACCCCAGATAATCCTTCTGGTTGGTCCTGAGCACCAATCTGCCCTAGAAACCCCAACGTTTGCCCTTTCTAGACTGCATTAGCCCCTCTCTGCGCAACGCTGGCCCTGTGTCACTCTAAATGGGTTTGCGTCAGCCTTAGGAGGCCCTGTGTCAGCCTTCTGGCCCTCTGCGCAGCTCCCGGCTGCCTCTGCGTGGCCCTACGTGAGCCCTGGCAGCGACTGCATCACTCTCTCTGGCTACTTGCTGCTCTTTCGGCACTATCTCTACCTCTCTATCTCTCTATACTCAATGCCCCTCAGCGGCAACTCCCAATCACTAATTCTATCTCTTTTAGCAAACCCTGCTCTAGAGAATAGAATGACTGATCACTCTGGTGTATTCTCCAAGTGACCCTCAAACCTCCTCTTATACTTTTCTCGTTGACATATCAACAGTCGAGATTAAGACCCTAATCAATGGCTAAGATTAGATCTGGCTTGATCCATGTCTTTTGGACCATTCTAACACAGTTTTTTATTAATCCACATTAATATTTTAATTTCCCAAAGTTTAGACTTGGGGACTCCATTAAAAATATTAATTATTTTAATATCTCCTGAACTATTTAGAATCTGCCCAAACCCTTTTTGGGTATTGGAGATCTCATGTGCCCCAACTTCTCCACCAAATTTTGTGGCTAGAGCATATCTGATGCTACCCCAAATCAACATGTTGTAGCAGTTCTGCAATTTTGACCTTTTTCTGCAATAACCTTAGTTCACACGAGTAGCTAAAAAATGGACAAATGTGCCTCCTTTCTACTTCGCTTAGCTTGGGTTCTTTTTCCTGTTATTTTGGCTTGCAAAGGAGACCTTTCTTGACATAGAACTTGATCCTTGATAGTGGCTGCAATTCGATACTTGTTGCTGCAGAAGGATGTGTTAATACTTCGCGCATTTGGAGAATATAGCCCAGAAATACAGACCCAAAAATGCTTTGCTCTTCCTTCCTCGTGATAATGATTGTAGAATGTGTGAGTTTCCCATGAACGCTTCTTGTGTGGAACCCTTCTTTGGATGAGCTAGGGTTTTGAGGTCTTCCTTGATGCTCTTAATTATTCCCTTTCAATATGATGAGAGGATGAGTCCTTCTTGATGATTGATGCTCTTGATGTTTCCAAGATGATCTCTTTATACTTCGGCCCGAGAGTATCCTTCTTTGTGTTTCCCTTCTTTGATGTAGTCACCTTAGTTCTAAAACCATGTTGAGAAATCTAGGGGACAACAAGTGTAGGTGATTTCTCTTACTTTGATAACTACTTGTGATGTATTTTTACTTTACTTGATTAATTTCTTCTTTCCTTTATTATTATTAATGTTCTTTATCATCAAACAACTACCAAATCATAAGGGACAATGAGAGAATAAGACACAAGATATAGGCGATCAACCATGGCCAAAAGCTCTCCAATTGAGAGGAAAACCCACCGGAATCCTTCTCTTCTTACATAACTTCAATTGATGAATTCCAAGACCTATGACCCTTGACTAAGACCCTCTAAGACCAAGTCATCCTTCCTTATTGATGAACTTTCATTCCACAACTTCTGCAACAAACTTCAACCTTCTAGTAACTTCTCTAGCAACTTCGACCCCAACAACAATTTCTGCAACTGCGACCTAGTAGCTTCACAACTTTGACCTTGATGTAGGTTCAACAACTTCGACCTAGCATCTTCACAGCTTCGATGCAACTTCAAAATTTTGTTTAGCCCAGAAACTATAGAAACCCTAACAAAAGAGAGAGAGAGGCGCCCAAAAACTTTGATCGTGATCTTCTTCTTCTTCTTCATCCTTTTCTAGCTTCTATCTTGAAGAGATCGAACTTGCTTGAGTAAGTGTTCAAATGAGGTCGAATTCCTTCTTATTTATAGGCTTGTGAGGGGTACGAATTTCTATCTTGAGGCAGACTTGCCCCTTCATGTAGGCTGACATGATCTTTGTGAAATGATGAGACCTTGGAGGGTCCTTTGACTCTATTTTGACTCAATAATTTTTTTTTTACAATATGTAACATGCCCAAATGCGTTTTCAATACATGACAATGACTTAATTGACTTTATGACAAACCTAGAAGCACTCAATGGGTGCTTGACCTAACAATAAATTTCCCTTGAGCATGAAACCCATACCTGAAGAACACAAATAATAAATTTATTTTTCTCTTTTCATTAAATAGATAGAGTCACAATTATACGTCATTATGAATACTGAACCTAGTTACATATTTCAACAGACTAAAACACCAAGGTGTTGAAAAGTGTAACCAGGTTCGGTCTTCAATGACATCTGTAATTGATGAAAAGAAGAAAAATAAAATTATTATTGTAATGCTTGTCTCATGGGTTTCATGAGCAATGAATTTTATTTTTAGTAATGGCTCCCATTGTGAGCCTTTAGGATTTGTCATCTAGTCATAAAAGTCAAATTGACTCAATGTCATGACTCATGTATGAAGGACCTTTCTTGGGCTTGTTACATTTTGTACGAGTCATTAAATAAGTATGAAAGCCCTCCAAGGCATGCACAAGACCTCTCCTTCAAGTCGGATTCAATAAGAATAATAATATCTTCACCAAAGGACATGCTGGCTCATCTTCATGTCAAGTCGGCTTATTATCATGGCAAACAACTATAAATGGGCCACTCGGCCTCATTTCATAGCAAGGATTTTCGGGCAAGTTCTGAAGTTTGTAAGTGATGCGAAGATCAATGAAAGGGTCAAGAAATTTAGTCCTATAGCCATCGAAGTGAAGCAAATGGAGAGCGAGGTCTGTGGTATTATTTTGGATCTGTTTTTGGGTATGTTTTGGGACACGTGCAAATAAGGAAGAGGAATTTTGCTGCAGAAAGAACCGAGAGGAATTACAGTCCTCTTAGGTAGCCGAGTTGGAAATAGGACAAGTCTAAGAGGAAACCTAGGCAAGTTAGAAGGAGTCCCTATGCAAAGAAGGCCTAATCCTAGGAGGCTGAACTAGTGAAGATCTGAAGCAGAAGGTAGTCGAAGTTGAAGGGAGGCCGAGAAGAAGGAAGAAGCAAAAGGTTGACTATCATCAAGGAGGCTTTGTATCTTAGTCTTGGAGTGGCAAATAGGTTAAGGGTTTTGGTCTTGGTATTCGTCAATTGAAGTTTCTATAAAAAGAATAATTTGTTCAGGTTTTCCTCTCAAGTGGGGGAGGTTTTGCCCTTGGATGATAGCCTATATTCTGTGTCTCTTGTCTTTTTATGGTTTATGCATTGGTAGTTGTTTAATGAAGAATAACACTATACTAACATAAGTAAAGAAGATTCTAATCTAAGAAGTAAAAATCATTCACAAGCAGTTATCATTATTAGAGAAATCACCTAATCTCGATGCCCTAGATTTCTCAACACAAGGTTCAAGGGCTCAAATTTTCTTAAAATATCCATTTTTCCCTTGGTGGAGGACTTCCAAAAATTGACTTTCTTTTGACCCACGAATTGTTGATTCTTTTCCACTTGGAGAGAAATTAATTCCTCTATAATTATTTGACTAAAAATTAATTAATTTTCTGGTTTAGGATTTTAATTTAATTTAGCTAGAAAAATTATTTAATTAACACTAGAAGGGATTAACATTTTTCCACCCTCAAATATTTTAGCCACGGTGTCTAAGTATGAGGGACAATGCACTAAAATATTTTTTACATCAAGATATTACAATTAATTGAACCCTCAAAGGGGTAATACACCTTTACGCATAGACCCTTATGACATCACCCAATTCTGCAACACAATATGATTTAGTATAGACCAAGTGTGTTTGTAATAAAATAATTTAGCCAAATGTGCTTAAATTATTCCCAAACACACTTTTACAAAAAATTTGGTATAACACTAGGGCTCACCTAGGACCTTGTCAAGAGATTCCATCCTAGCTTTAGGGTTTAAGCTGGAAGAAAAATTGTGTTGATTATCCATGTTTAGAGACACACATAATTCGGTGAGGTTAAAAAACTTCCTAGGATGAAATCCGTTCCCAACATCAAAGGCTTACTTAGGTGTTGTTACATAATTAAATGGTCATACTAGCATAATTTACAATATAGCTTGCAGAAATTGAGTTTACAATGAAAAAATGTACTAGCTAATGACTTTGAACTTTGAAATAATATCTTCATGTTTTCACGTTCTGCTTCCTTGCACTTGTTGACAAAGTGTCGTCAACATCTGGCTCTACTTGGGGACACGTTGCTTCGTTGAAGGAATGTGAGAATCTGGAATCTAGTATCCAAGAAATCAGAAGTCCATCAATAGATATCCATTCAAAATCCAAATCATCATGCGTATATAGAACATTTTCCAGAATAGAAAAATCTACTCTAACAAATTAAAACGTAAAGACATAAAATTAAACGCAGGAAAGAAAACTAACTAATGACATAAATGAAATCCTAACTAAGAGTGTAGGGTTGGAAACATAATACAAAGGATTCCCTATGGCATCAAATGTCATCCTTGTGGCACAATATGGAACACCTGCTTGCATATTAAGTCGATCGACTGCTTATCAGATGTCCCTTGTTGAATCTTGACCCTTTTCGGCTGATGTGAACTTTCATCACTGCGCTGCATATCTTTGTCAAAATCAAACCTTGTTCTTTTCTTGCTTGGAAGATGAGATGAAGAAAAGGATATATAGGTTGGACGAATTCAGTCACAACTGCATTATGTTCTGAAGGATGACCCTGTGGTTCAATTTCCTCATCATTGTCCGGTCTCTTCAGATTTTCAACGTGATACCTTCTTTCAACTGTTGAAGAATGTAACTAGCTTCGGTCTTCATAATTGTACTTGTCACAAAGAAAATTTATTATTAAAGAAAAACACGTATTAAAGCATGGGTTTCATGCTTGGGTCAATGTTTTCTAGGTCAAAGCCTCCATTGAAGGATTCTAGGTTTTGTTTTGAGTCATTAGAGTCATTTTCATTTTTATTAGACCCTTCTTGGACTTTTGTATCAGGTGAAAGAATTATTTTTGAGTCAAAAAGGTAATTTGTCACCTCCACACTGAGTTGGTCTTGTCCCCAAGAAGTCGGCCTACATGAGGGAAATTCGACCCAGCAGAAAGGCTATATAAGGAGAGACAATTCGACCTATTTGTCACATTCACTCAATAAGTTCGATCTTCAAGCAAGAAATGCAGAAAAAGAGTGCGAAGTAGCTGGAAGAGGACAAAGTTGCTGGGAAGACCTAAATCGAAGTTTCTGGGCTATCTATCTCTCACACATGCAAATTTTCTGGGCAGTAGTTGGGGCTGAAAATCTGGGTTTGCTGCAGGTCCAAAATCTTGTTATTGGGGTCGAAGTTCTGCTGCTGGGTGGCCAAAATTCTGAACTGAAGCTTTTGCTTGGGAGCAATCACTTGGAGTATTTTGTGAAGATCATCTATTGTAGGGAGCGGTTGACTTGGTGGTTGAAAGAGGTCTTTGTGTAGGTCTCATCTTGAATTGAATCTACTGAAGGAAGAGTTCTTGACTGGGTTTTCCCTTATAGGGGTTTTTCCCTGGTTGTGCGCCTACATCTTGTGTGTCTTATTCTTGTGATCGTCATACACATACAATTTGGTAATTGCTTGATGAAACATGAACTAATTAAGAAGTAAAAGAAGCCAACATAATTCCCAAGTAATTATCAAGAAAGAGGAATCAAACCCTAAATCCTACTAGTATTGATTTCTCAACATGGTATCAGAGCTAAGGTTGAAGAAGGTTGGAGATCACTATGTTGGCTTGGAAGAAAATGTTACTACCTCTATGGCAAGTTACTTGAAGATGGGATTCAATATCATAAGAATTGTAGGAAGCTAGATTGGAAGGATCATCTACAACTTATCTAGAAAGGTCAAGAGTGAAGGATTCTTGGCTGCACTTACAGGTACTCTTGATAATGACAATTCATGGATCATTGATTTTGGAGCATCAAGACATATGACTGGAGAAAGTGGACAACTTCATACTCTATCAAAGGAACCATCATCTCATGCAGTGGAGCTAGGACACAACACCAGTTATGTAGTCAAGGTCCTTGGATCTACATCATTGAAGCTGGAAAATGGAGCAAAGCTACACCTCAACAATATACTCTAGGTTCTAGGTTTTAAAAATAATTTACTTTCAATTTCTTGTTTAGAAGATAAAGGAGATAGGGTGACCTTTGTAGATGGTAAAGTTTTGGTTTGGGGAAAATATTCAACCATTGACAAGGAAAAAGTTATTGGAGTACGTGAAGGAAGGCTATATAGAGTTATAACACCATCTCCTCAAGCCCTAGTTCACATGGAGATCAATCCTATCGAACTATGACATAGAAGATATGGGCATATACATTACAAGATCATTCCCTCCCTTAATCAAATGGTAAATGGCATCCCCAACATCAAGGAAGATCGTGAAGGAATGTAAGGGATGTGCTTTGGGAAAGAATCCAAGGAAGCCTTTTACAAGCAGTGATACATGGTGTAAGGAAATATTAGACTTCAGTCATTCCGATGTGTGTGGGCCTATGTCTAACAAATATCTTGGAGGGCATCTTTATTATGTGACCTTCATTGATGATCACTCTAGAAAGACATGGCTCTACCTTCTCAAGAGAAAGGACGAAGTATTTGAAAAGTTTAAGGAGTTTAGATTTGAAATGGAGACCTTAACGAAAGAAATATAAAAACTTTGAGATCCAACAATGGTGGGGAATACACTTCAAAAGAACTACTTACATATTGTAAAGAAGAAGGTATTAAGAGGGAGCTCATTGTTCCCTACAATCTAGAGCAGAATGGAGTTGTAGAAAGGAAGAATAGAACCATTGAAGAATGTATATGAACCATGATATTTGATCAAGATCTACCAAAGTTTCTATGGGGCGAAGCAACAATGACAACACTATATATACAAAATAGAAGTCTTCATAGAATCCTTGAGAATATGACACTTGAAGAAGCATTCACAGGGAAGAAGCCATGTGTGGATCATCTCCGAATCTTTGGGTGTCCCGCATACATCCATGTTCCAAAGGACAAGTGAAAGAAATTAGATTCTACAAGCATTAAAGGGATCTTTGTTGGCTACAATCTTTCTTCAAAAGCATATAGAATCTACATCAAGGAAGGAAGACAAATTGAAGTGAGCAAGGATGTTATATTCGATGAGAATCATGCCGATAAAAGATCCAAGGCTATTCTAATCGATTCCGATGACGAAGATATACTATTATTTGAAGAAGAAGAGCATCATGATAAGACAACTACAAACCAAGAAGAAGAAGAAGAAGGACCAAGTGAGCCTATTCAACCTGTGATCATACCCAAAACAAGGAAGAGGCCAAATTGGTTAAAAGCTACTCTTGAAGATGTTGAAGGACATGGAGCTACTAAAGGAACTTTTAGAGAAAGCAAAAGACCAAAGAGATATTCAGGATATGCAACATATATGACAAAATTGATAGAAGTTGAACCAACTACATTTGAAGAAGTTGCTCATCAAGAAGAATGGAAGAAGGCAATGCAAGAAGAATATCAATCTATCATGAAGAATGGAGTCTGGGAAATCGTTCTTAGGCCAAGTAACAAATCAGTTGTCATCTCAAAATGGATTTACAAAATTAAACACGTTGTTGATGGAAATATAGACAAATACAAAGATAAATTTGTTGCAGGGGGTTTCTCTCAAAAGGAAGGTATAAACTATGAAGTTTGCACCTACTGCAAGATATACTACTATAAGATATTTGGTTTCGCTAGATGCTACAATGGGATGGGATATCTATCAAATGGACGTAAAAACAACATTTCTGAATGGAACCATCGATGAAGAAGTATACATTGAACAACATAAAGGCTTTGAAATAAATAGCAAGGACACACATGTTTGTAGACTTGAGAAGGCCCTATATGGCTTGAAGCAAGATCCTAGGGCATGGTATGCAAGGATGGTTGGATATCTCTTAAGAATTGGGTTCGTCAAAAGTTCTACAAATCCAAACCTCTACATTAAGGTGGTGAACAATGAACCGGTCATTATACTACTATATGTGGATGATTTGTTTATTACAGGTGTGGAGCGGAGAATACAAGAATGCAAGAAAATGATAGCAGTTGGATTCAAAATGAAAGATCTAGGACTTATGCATTATTACTTGGGTTTGGAAGTTTGGCAAAAACCTGGAGAGATATATCTTGGTCAAGGTAAATACATAATTGAGATATCGCAGAGATTCGGTATGATGGACTCCGAGCCTATGACTACTCCCATGATTACTAATATCAAGAAGTTGAAAAGCTCCGACTCTAGTCTCGTCGATCCTACTAGCTATCATAAGTTGGTGGGCTCTCTGATTTACCTAGTAAATATGAGACTTGATATATGTTTTGCCGTAAATGTTCTTAGTCAATTTCAGCTGGAGCCTTGTCATGACCATTGGATCGCTGCCAAGCATATTTTGAGATATCTACAGGGCACTATACATCACTGCCTGAAATATGATGGAAAGGAAGTTAACAGGCTTTATGATTCCAATTGCGGTGGCAGTGAGACTGATGGAAGAAGCACTAATGGTGGATGTTTCAGTTTCGGATCCGTGATGATTGATGATTTCGTGGATGAGTAGAGAACAAGATCCTATTGCGTTAAGTAGTGCTAAAGCATAATACATTCCTGCATGTGAAGTAGGAAAGGAACGTGTATGGTTAAGGAAACGTTTGTCATATTTGTTTGGAAAGCCTCTAGATCCTACAGTGATAAATTGTGATAATCAAAGCATCATCAAGATGCCTAAAGACCCCATATTCCATGCAAGGACGAAGCATATCAACAAGAAGTACAACTACATTAGGAGCTTGGTACAAGATGGGGTCATGAAGCTACAATATATTCTCACAGATGAATAGGTAGTTGATGTGCTGATGAAGTCTCTTCCGAATAAGAAGTTTGAGTATTTTAGAAGCATGCTTGGGTTAGTTGATATTATAGATTTGATTGATAGGAAGAGATGAAGCATCTAATGGTGGATGCTTGGGAGGACATCTGGTCGGCCTATCTGTTGATGTCTAGATCCCGAAGAGGGGGGGGTGGTGTTTGGATACATACCTAGATCCCTGGGTTGATGGTTAGCTAGTCAGCCTGATGATACCCACACTGGCTGAAAGTTTTAGTCCATCTTAGTCCCACCCGAATAGATTACCCTGATCAGGAATCTAGTCCATAGCACTGAGTGTACTAGAACTCTTAGTAGTTCATTTCATTTTGAAATCTTCCATATATGTAATAATGAATACATCCCTAGTTAAGAGGGAGTGTTGAAGAATGTAACTAGCTTCGGTCTTCATAATTGTACTTGTCAAAAAGAAAATTTATTATTAAAGAAAATGACCTATTAAATAATGGGTTTCATGCTTGAGTCAATGTTTTCTAGGTCAAAGCCTCCATTGAAGGCTTCTAGGTTTTGTCTTGAGTCATTAGAGTCATTGTCATTTTTATTATACAATTCTTGGGCTTTTATATCATGTAAAAATAATTATTTTCAAGTCAAAAAGGTAATTTGTCACCTCCACACCAAGTCGCCTATATCCCCAAGAAGTTGGCCTACATGAGGCAATTTGACCCAGTAGAAAGGCTACATAAGGAGAGACAATTCAACCTATTCGTCACATTCACTCAATAAGTTCGATCTTCAAGCAGGAAAAGCAGAAAAAGAGTGCGAAGTAGCTGGAAGAGGACGAAGTTGCTGGGAAGACCTAAATTGAAGTTTTTGGGCTATCTATCTCTCACACTTGCGAAGTTTCTGGGGCAGAAAATCTGGGTTTACTGCAGGTCTGAAATTCTGTTGCTGGGGTCGAAATTCTACTGTTGGGGGGCCGAAATTCTCAACTAACACTGCTGTTAGGGAGTAATCACTTGGAGTATTTTGTGAAGATCCTCTGTTGCAGGGAAGGGCTGACTTGGTGGTTGGAGGAGGTCTTTGTCTAGGTTTAAGAATTCTGGAAGTGTCTCATCTTGAATTGAATCTACTAATAGAAGAGTTCTTGACTTGGTTTTCCCCTTATATAGGGGTTTTGCCCTGGCTGTGCGCCTACATCTTGTGTCTCTTGTTCTTGTGATCTTCATACACATATAATTTGGTAATTGTTTGATGGAAGATGAACTAATTGAGAAGTAAAATAGGCCAACATAATTCACAAGTGATTATCAAGAAAGAGGAATCAAACCCTAAATCCTACTAGTATTGATTTCGCAACATCAACCTCTCTATATAATTTGACCATACCAACTATTGTTGCGAGAATAGTAACATACGATAGATCCAACTGAATGCATCCACCTAAATCAGCTGCAAACTTTCAAGATAGAAGCATTCCCCATACATCTGGCACGTCAATGATTGCTATGTCCATGGTGATAATCTTGTATGGATTATTTGCCAAGGCAACCTGTAAGTCCTTAACTACACCAAGGACTTCAATCTTTTTTGAATATGATCCAGGTGGATATTGGTGGCCACCTGCCTTTTCCACCTAGACATCTAGTCTGTTTCATCTGTTTTCTTGATTATAGCAGCATTTACTATTTTTAGTAGTTTTCCTGGTCTTAAACTTCCAGAGATGTTTTGACCCCCTAAACAGTGTTTTTTGAGGTCTACAACAAGCTTGTATTGGCAAATCTTGTAGTACTCAGAGAGATCTTTCCAACAAGGTATCGTATGCGCCAAACAGAGATCATATGACCAAGTTACGACCTCGGGAAGTTCACTGCCCAACTAACCCCCATTGGGCCTACAAACTCTTGCGTTCCATCTCCTGGGGTTAGGGTTTTGGTTGTTTAGGGTTTTCCCTTGTTGTCAATAATAAAAAGGCCCTTGAGCCTCGTTGTAACACAGTTTAGAGACATTTAACTGCCACATCTCTTCTTAGAGATAAGCTATCATCGTCTAAGCTAGTTTATTTCCATTTTGTATGTGAGCATATTTAAGTTCTTTGATATTAATGAAATGAAGTTTTATTTCTACTACATCTCGGTGTTTATGTTTGTATCTGTATTCTATTGTGTTCCTGTATAAGTCTAGATCAGTTGTATGCTCTCTTTGTTTTACTTTGCATGACCCCAACGAGGTTAGGGTATAAGGAGTTAGGGCTTGAATTGGTTTAACTTTTGCAAGAACAGTGTCACAAACCCCGATGACCTCCCATGGCAGAAGAAAAGAGAGACGAGGGAGCAAGAGATCCTTTCAAAATATTGCTCGAGGAAGTCCTCAAGCAATAGGGGAATGTGTTGATGGATAACTTTGCCCAGATCCTTCGACGGAAGGATCTAGCAGCCACTCTGGAGGTGCACTCCCTTTAAGGTACAAGTCAACTTTGACATTCCCATATTTGAAGCCCAGATAGATGTACACGCCGTAGATAGATGATTAAATCAGTTGGAAGGATATTTTTTGGTTCATGACTTTTCCAATCAAGAAAATATTACTTTTGCACTCCTCAAAGCTGCCCCCCCATGTCAAGGACTAATGGGAAACCTATTATGAACAGAAGGACGAGAGTGAACCCTCACTATTTTCAACCCCACCCACTTGGAATTATTTCCAAGATGCCATCAAGGAACAATATTAGCTTGTTGGGAGCTATGAAGATAAATACATATAATGGACCATATTGCAGCAAGGGAGGGACCAAGACATGTCGAAGTTCACAAATATTTTTCATACCCTTCTTACAAAGTTGGGTATCAAGGATTCTGAGATGCATTTGGTACTCAAGTACTGCCACTATCTACACAAGTACATCTGGGCCGAGATGGAGTTCCTGGACATCTCCTCGCTTGGCACCACCTATCAATACGCTGTCAAGATTGAGAAAAAATTTAAATAGAAGAAGCGGTACTTTGTATCTATGAATCCGAAGCAGGGGAAAGGCGCCCTTGAACCGCAGAACAAAAGACAAAGCCAAGGTGGGGCGACCTAGGACAACCCGTCGAATCCGCAAGCAAAGAACAACACCACGAAGACAAAGAAGGAAACAAAGAAATGGTGTGATTTCCATAAGAGCCATACTTACAACACAAGTGAGTGTCGAGCCAAGCAATCACTGGTGGCAGAGCTAAAAGCTTCCGAATCAAATGCATGTTTTGACTTTGAGCCAGAACTCGACAAGCGTATCGACAAAGAGAAGCAGATTATTGATGCGGAGCCCAACGTTGTCATTGCCACCACCAAGGTCCAAAAGATTGAGTCTGAAGATCCAGACGAGGGGGAACGACTCTTCCACTCACAGATGTGGGTGAAGGGTTCTCCGCTGCAGTTCATTGTCAACAGCGGAAGCCAAACGAACCTCATTTCAATAGAGGTTGTGAAGCGGTTGGGCCTACCAACAACACCACACCCGCAACCATACACTATCGGGTGGTTTCACCAAGGGTGAGATCTCTGCGTCAACCAATAGTGTTTCCTTCCCTACAGCATCAGGCCCTTCACAGATGAGGTACTGTGTGATGTTGCTCCTCTTGAAGTGTGATGTATTATTAGGCCAACCATACTTGTGGAAGTGTCATGTTGTGTATGAGTTTAGGCCTTGCACTGTTATTATTTCTCTGGGCAATACGTTATACAGGATACCAGAGGTAGCACTACCTACCGCCATCTCTTTGTTCTCTGTGAAGCAATACAGTAAGATCATTTCCCACATTGAGAAATTTATCTTCCTTGTGATTCGCCCTGAGGGCAAGAAGAAGATTATGGCAACATCCACGGCGTCCAGACAGGGATCCTCTGCACAACAGCAGTAGATGGAAAAGGTTGTGGAGGAGTACAAGAACATCTTCACCTCTCCCGCAGTTTTACCCCTACACTGTCAGATCAAGCACTCCATCGATATGACCTCAGGCGTGCCGCTACCCAACACGCTAATATGTTGCTCTTTTCTGGAGAACGATGAAATCAAGAGGCAGATTCATGAGTTGTAGAAAAGGCACATCGGGCCATGTTCATCACCTTGTGAGAGTTGGATCGTGTTGGTACAGAAGAAGGACGAGACTTGGAGACTCTGTATTGACTATCGGGCGCTGAATAAGATCACTGTCCGGAATAGGTATCCAATCTCACAGATTGATGATCTTCTGGACCAGCTCAAGGGGGCAAATATTTCAGCAAAATTGACTTGAAGTCCGATTATCACCAGGTACCAATTGAACCCTCTGATGTGTGGAAGATTGCCTTCAAATCTAAGGAGGGCCTTTTTGAATGGCTGGTCATGCCTTTTGGGTTGACGAATACGTCCGCAACCTTTATGGGGCTAATGGACGACATCTTGTGGCCCTTCATCAACTCATTTGTGGTTGTGTATTTGGACGACATCTTTATCTTCAGCTAGAGTTGGGGAGACCACTTCCACCATATTCGACAGGTCCTCCAAACCCTGCGACAACACAAATTGTGTGCCAATTCGGAGAAATGCACTTTTGGTATGACCCAGGTTCAATATCTGGGGTACATCATTGATGAGCTGGGTGTGCATATGGACCCAACCAAGATATAAGTTATTCAGGATTGGCCAGCCCCAACCACTCTAACAGAGCTCTGCAACTTTATGGGTCTCGCCAATTTCTACCGTAGGCTTGTGTTGGGATTTTCTCATATCACTTGGCCTTTGAGTCAAGTCACCTAGTGTGGAGCGAAAGAAAAGTTCTTTTGGCCCGAATCCCAGCAAAAGGCATTTTGAGTTGAAGCATTGCCTCTGCTTTGCACCAGTGCTCACATTACTAGACCTTCAGCAACCATTTGAGATTGAGACAAATGCCTCTGAATATGCTATCAGTGTTGGGAATCACGATTGTCGTTAGATCAAAACTTGTAGGTATTAGTCAACGATCGCCAATGATAAGGATCTACGAGAGACGAGTAGTACATGTCGCGAAACACATAGGAGCATTGGTTTAGCAATGTCCAACAATCTCCCACCCAACGCGAGTTGGGTGTGTATCGAACTCGTGACATACGCTCTGATACCACTTGTTGGGAATCACGATTGCTGTTAGACCAAAACTTGCAGGTGTTAGTCAACGATCGCATCGCCAGAGATAAGGATCTACAAGAGGCGATTAGTCCATGTCGCGAAACACACAGGAGCATTGGTTTATTCAGTTTCCAACAATTGGTGCAATTCTTACTCAGCGGGGGCATCTAGTGGCATATCACAGTGAGACATTCAGACACAGTTTGAGGGTGTCCCACCTATGACAAAGAGATGTATTCCATTGTGCAAGCTTACCGACAATGGAAGCATTACATTATGGAGAAGGAAACGGTCATCCACACAGACCACCAACCTCTGTAGTTCATACAGACAAAATGAAAGTTGCAGAACGATCGCCATCAGAAATGCCCACATACTTGCAACAATTCAATTTGAACATTAAGTACTAGAAGGTAAACACCAATAATGTTGCAGACTGCCTCAACTAACCGCCAGTCATGGCGCTGACCATCGTGCTAGACTCTTGTGGACACGAGACTTCGGGGTGGCCGCATCTCTATAAGAGCGATCCAGAATTCGGCAACACATACCAGATGCTCCTGGAAGGCAAGCAAGTTCCTAATTTTCACCTCCAGGGTGCACTGTTGTGCCACCTGGGACACCTCTGTGTTCCTTCAAGCAAGCATGCCAAGATGATTTGTGAGGCGCACTATAGCTGGGTCGCTAGACATTTCAGAGTAGAGAAAACAATGGCAGTGCTGCAAAAGTATTTTTTTTGGCTGAACCTTCGATAGGATGTTGGGAAGTACATCAGATCTTGCGCTGCCTGCGCCATTGCCAAATCTTCCATCAAGAAGCAAGGCATATCTACTCCTCTTCCTACTCCTAGTCGGGCTTGGGAATCCATCTCAATGGATTACATGTCAGGCCTTCCTTTTACTAAGCATGGCAATGATTGCGTTTTCGTGGTTGTCGACATATTCTCTGAGATGGCCATTCTGGCGGCCTGCAAGAAGTGTATCACAACAGAAGCCACTGCTTAGCTCTTCTTTGAACGAGTGTGAGTACACTTTGGGATCCCACAATCCATTATCTCAAATCGCAATAGCAGGTTTCTGAGTATCTTTTGGTCAAGCCTCTGGTCGATGCTGGATACCAAGCTCACTAAGTCCACTCTCTTCCACCCCCAAACTGATGGCCAAACAGATGTCGTCAATAGGATGATCGTGCACATTCTACACATGTACAATTCGAAGCATCCACGCACATGGGATGAAAGTTTCCCCTATGTTCAACACAGTTATAACAGAGCTCTCCATAGTTCAACTGGCCATAGCCCCTTTCAGGTGGGATTGGGTTTCCAGCCACTATGTCCCATTGATGTGGCCATACCATTTGCAGCTACTAAGGTATATTCGGCTCATGTCCAAGCCGAAGCTGACATGGCTAACAACTTCATTGAGCGCATTCAGCACATTTGCCAACAGGTCCATGACATCTTGGACAAAGCTAATAGTAATATGAGCAGTGTCATGATCAACATCAGGTGCCACACAAGTTCCAGGTGGGCGACAAAGTTTGGTTACATCTATAGAAAGAGTGCCTTGTTGGGCTCAATCACAAACTTCGTCTGCCCTAAGATAGGTCGTACACCATCACCAAGGTTGTAGGGAACAATGCCTTCGAGCTCAACATTCCACTGTTCCATGGCCTGCACCCAGTATTCAATGTGGACCGACTGCGACCATACTTTCCCTCGTTGTTGGAAACATCTAATGTTGTTGAGGAGCTAACACCAATAGAGCTCAACCCCAGCTGCATCGAACAGGCCACAACTGACATGATCATGGACACACAGATTAAGAACACTCGCCAGCAGAGGATCCATCTCTATCGAGTCGTCAAAGCAGGGCAACTCCTTCACCAGGGCAAGTGGTTCACCAAAGAGTAGGTTCAACAGAAATTTCCTCACCTCATGGAGGCTTTGGGCACAATGGGGTCCATTTCTTCCTAGGGGGGGACTAATCCAAGGGGATATTGGTGGTCACTTGCCTATTCCACTGCGACCTCTTGTTGGTTTCATTCGTTTCATTGATTATAGCAACATTTACTATTTTTAGCAGTTTTTCGGGTCTTGAACTTCCAGATCTGTTTTGAGCCCCTAAACGATGTTTTTTTGAGGTCCACAGCAAACCAATAGCCTACGGCAAATCCTGTAGTAGTCAGAGAGATCTTTCCAATGAGGTATTGTATGCGCCAAATGAAGATCATATGACCAAGTTACGATCTTGAGAATTTCGCTGGCCAACTAACCCTAACGGGGCCCACAAACTTTTGGCGTTTTATCTCATGGGTTTATGGTTTTGGTTGTTTAGGGTTTTCCCTTGTTGTTCAATAATAAAAAGGCCCTTGAGTCTCATTATAACATAGTTTAGAGGCATGGAGCCACCACATCTCTTCTCAAAGATAAACTACCATCACTCGAGCTAGTTTATTTCCATTCTGTATGTAAGCATATTTCAGTTCTTTGATATTAATGAAATGAAGCTTTATTTTTATTGCATCTCAATGTTTATGTTTGTATTTGTATTTTGTTGTGTTCCTGTATAAGTCCGGATCAGTGGTATCAGAGTGGTCTGTTATTTCTCTATTTTTCTTTGCATTTCCCCAACGAGGTCAGGGTATAAGGAGTTAGGGCTTGAATTGGTTGAGTCTTTGGAAACCAGCCTCGCAAACCCCGACGACCTTTCATGGCGGAAGAAAATAAAGATGAGGGATCAGGAGATCTTTTCAAAATATTTCTCGAGTAAGCCCTTGAGCGACAGAGGAACGCGATGATGGATAACTTTGCCCAGATCCTTCGGTGGTTACCCATAGGTGACGCATCTTCATCCAGCAGCCACTCCCTTTAAGGTACAAGTCAACTTTGACTTTCCCATATTTGAAGGCCAAATAGATGTAGACGCCATAGATAAATGGTTAAATCTATTGGAAGGATATTTTTCGGTTCATGACTTTTCAAATCGGGTAAAGATTAGTTTTGCACTCCTCAAAGTCGCCCCCGATGTCAAGCACTAGTGCGAAACCTACTGTAAACAGAAGGATGAGAGTGAACTCTCACTATTTTCAGCCGCAGTCACTTGGAATTCTTTCTGAGATGCCATAAAGGAACAATATTACCCTGTTGGGAGCTATGAAGATAAACACATAAAGTGGACCACGCTGCGGCAAGGAAGGGACCAAGACGTGTCAGAGTTCACAAATATTTTTCATACCTTTTGCACGAAGTTGGGTATTAAGGATTCTAAGGAAAATTTGGTACTCAAGTACCACAATTGTCTATGCAAGTACATCTAGGACGAGATGGAGTTCTTTGACATCTCCTCGCTTGACACCGCCTATTGATACACTAACAAGATCGAGCAAAAATATAAACAGAAGAAGTGAGACTTTGGATCTGCAAATTCAAAGCAAGGGAAAGGCGCTCCCAAACCGCAGAACAAAGGACAAAGCCAAGGCGGGGCGAACCGAGACAACTTATCGAAGCCGCAAGAAAAGAACAACACCACGAAGACAAAGCACACAAGGAAATGGTGTGTGTTCCATAAGAGCCCCACTCACAACATAAGTGAGTGACGAGCCAAGCAGTGACTGGTCGCTGAGCTGAAAGCTTCCGAATCAGATGCGTGTTTTGACTCTAAGTCAAAACCCGACAAGGGGAACGACAAAGGGAAGCAGATTATTGACGTGGAGCCTAGCGCCACTATTGCCACCACCAAGATCCTGAAGATTGAGCTCAAAGATCCAGAGGTGGGGGAGCGGCTCTTTCACCCACAGATGTGGGTGAAGGGTTCTCTATTGCAGTTCATTGTCGACAGCGAAAGCCAAAAGAACCTCATTTCAGCAGAGGTCGTGAAGTGGTTAGGGCTATCGACAACACCACACCCGCAGTCGTACGCCATCGGGTGGCTTCACTAAGGACGAGATCTTCATGTCAGCCAGCAGTGTGCCTTACCTATAGCATCAAGCCCTTCGCAGATGGGGTACTGTGTGATGTTGCTCCTCTTGAAGTGTGTGATGTGTTATTAGGCCAACCATACTTGTGGAAGTGTCATGCTGTGTATGAGTCTAGGCCTCCCATTGTTATTATTTCTTTGGGCAATAAGTTATACAGGATACTAGAGGTAGCACTGCCTATTGCCATCTCATTGATCTCTGTGAAGCAATGCAATAAGATCGTTTCCCAGATTGAGAAATTGATCTTCCTTATGATTCACCCTCAAGGCAATAAGATTGTAGCCACATCCACGTCCTCTAGACAATGGGCTCCTTTGCACAACAACAGTAGATGGACAAGGTTTTGGAGGTGTATAGGGACATCTTCACCTCTCCCACAGGGTTACCCCTACACCGTCAAGTCAAGAACTCCATCGATCTCAGGCGCACTGCTACCCAACGCGCTGATCTATTGACACTCTATTTTGGGGAACGATGAAATCAAGAGGTAGATTCAGGGGTTGTTGCAGAAAGGGCACATTAGGCCAATTTCATCACCTTGTGGGAGCCTGATCGTGTTGGCACAGAAGAAGGAAGAGACTTGGAGACTCTATATTGACTATCAGGCGTTGAATAAGATCACTATCCGGAATAGGTATCCAATCCTGCAGATTGATGACCTTCTAGACCAGCGCAAGGGGGCCAAATATTTCAGCAAGATTGACTTGAAGTCCAGTTATCACCAGGTACCAATTGAACCCTCTGATGTGTGCAAGACTGCCTTCAAATCTAAGGAGGGCCTTTTCGAATGGCTGGTCATGCCTTTTAGGTTGACGAATGCCCCCGCAACCTTTATGGGGTTGATGGACGACATCTTGCGGCCCTTCACCAACTCATTCGTGGTTGTGTATTTGGACGACATCCTGATCTTCAACTAGAGTTGGGAAGAGCACCTCCACCACACTCTACAGGTCCTCCAAACCCTGCGACAACACAATGCCAATTTGGAGAAATGCACTTTTGGTATGACCCAGGTTCTATATCTGAAGTACATCATTGATGAGCGGGGTGTGCATGTGGACCCAAATAAGATACAAGTTATTCTGGATGGGCCAACCCCAACCACTTTAATAGAGTTCCGCAACTTTCTCGGTCTCACCAATTTCTATTGCAAGTTCGTGTTGGGGTTTTCTCATATCACTTGGCCTTTGAGTCATGTCACCAAGGGTGGACCGAAATTAAAGTTCTTTTGGTCTGAATCCCAATAGAAGGCGGTTCTCGAGTTGAAGCATCGCCTCTGCTCTGCACCAGTGCTCACATTATCAGACCTTCAACAACTGTTTGAGATTGAGACAGATGCCTGCGACTATGCTATTGGTGCAGTTCTTACTCAGTGGGGACATCCAGTGACATATCACAATGAGACACTTTAGGACATAGTCTAAAAGTATCTCACCTATGACAAAGAGATGTATTCCATTGTGTAGGCCTGCCGACAATGGAAGCATTACTTTCTAGGGAAGGAAGACAGTCATCCACATAGACCACCAACCCTTGCAGTTCATACAAACCCAAGGAAAGTTGCAGAACAATCACCATCAAAAATGGTCCACATACCTGCAATAGTTCCATTTAAACTTTAAGTACAAGAAGGGAAACACCAATAATGTTGTAGATTGCCTCATCTTACTGCCAGTCATGGCGCTAACCACTGTGCTTGACCCTTATGGACACAAGACTTCAAGGTGGCCGCATTTTTATAAGAGCGATCCAGAATTCGGCAACACATATCAGATGCTCTTGGAAGGCAAGCAAGTTCTTGATTTTGACCTCTAGGGTGCACTATTATGCCACTTGGGACACCTCTGTGTTCCTTCAAGGGAGCGTGCCAAGATGATTTGGGGGGCACACTACAGTCGGGTCACTAGACATTTCAGAGTAGGGAAAATAGTGGCAATGCTACAGAGATATTTTTATTGGTCAAACCTTCAACAGGATGTTGGTAAGTACATCAGATCCTATACTGCCTGCGCCATTTCCAAATCAACAATCACGAAGCAAGGCCTATATACTCCTTTGCCTACTCCTAGTTGGCTTTGGGAATCCATCTCCATGGATTACATGTCTGGCCTTTTTTCTACTAAGTATGGCAATGATTGTGTTTTCGTGTTCGTCGACAAATTCTCTAAGATGCCCATTCTGGCAGCTTGCAAGAAGAGTATCACAACAGAAGCCACTACCATGTTCCTCTTTGAACGAGTGTGGGTACACTTTGGGATCCCATAGTCCATTATCTCAGATCGTGACAACGCATTCTTGAGTACCTTTTGGTCTAGCCTCTGGTCGATGCCGAATACCAAGCTCACTAAGTCCACGGCCTTCCACCCCCAAACTAATGGCCAAATAGAGTTCATCAGCAAGTTGATTGTGCACATTCTGTGCATGTACAACTCGAAGCATCAACGCACATAGGATGAAATCTCCCCTATGTCCAACACAGTTACAACAAAGCTCTCCGTAGCTCAACTACCCGTAGCCTCTTTCAGGTGGGATTGGGTTTCCAACCACTATGTCTCATTGATGTGGCCATACCATTTGCAGTTACTTTGGTAGATTCGGCCCATGTCTAGGCCAAAGTTGACAGGGCTAACAACTTCATTGAGCACATTCAACACATATGCTAGCAGGTCCAAGACATATTGGATAGAGCCAATGCTAAGTACAAGCAGCGTCATGATCAACATCGGGTGCCACACAAGTTCTAGTGGGCAACAAAGTTTGGTTACATCTGCAAAAGGAGCACCTCACTGGGCCCCACCACAAATTGCGTCTTCTCCGATATGTGTTGTGCACCATCACCAAGGCTATAGGGGACAATGCCTTCAAGCATGGCATTATACAGTTCCTTGGCCTGCACTCAATATTCAATGTGGATCGGCTGCGACCATACTTTCCCCCGTTGTTGGACACATCCGATGTTGCTAAGCAGCTAACATCAATAGAGCTCAACCCCAACTACATTGAACCAGCCACAACTGACAAAATCATGGACACATAGGTCAAGAACAATCGCCAGCAGAGGATCCAACTCTATCAAGTCGTCAAAGCAGGCCAATTCCTTCACCGGGGCAAGTGGTTCACCAGGGACCAGGTTTAACAAAAATTTCTTCAACTCATGGAGGCTCTATGCGCAATGGGGACCATTTCTTCCTAAGGGGGGAGGGGGGGCGGGGGGTGGTTGATCCAGGTTGATATTAGTGGCCACCCGCCTATTGCACCTAGATCTCTCGTCGGTTTCATTTGTTTCCTTGATTATAGCATCATTTACTATTTGTAGCAGCTTTTCAAGTCTTGAGCTTCTGGCGCTGTTTTGACCCATTAAATGACGTTTTTTTGAAGTCCGCAGTAGGCCCAAAGTCACAGGAAGGGCCTATGGCAAACCCTGTAGTACTCGGAGAAATCTTTCCAACGAGGTATCGTGTGCACCAAACGGAGATCATATGACCAAGCTACAACACTGTGAAGTTAATTGCGCAATTAACCCCAACTGGGCCCACAAACTCTTGTCATTCCATCTCCTGGGCTTAGGGTTTTGGTTGTTTAGGGTTTTCCCTTGTTGTTCAATAATAAAAGGGCCCTTGAGCCTCATTGACACACAGTTCAGAGGCATGTAGCCGCCACATCTCTTCTCAGAGATAAGCTACCATCTCCTGAGCTAGTTTATTCCCATTCTGTATGTAAGCATTTGTTAGTTCTTTGATATTAATGAAATGAATTTTTATTTTTGCTACATCTCGGTATTTATGTTTGTATCTATATTCTGTTGCATTCCTGTATAAATATGGATGCAAATCCATAGAGTAAATGTTGTGAATAGACCTTGAGATTCTCAGATTCAGTTGATCTATAACTTTCTTAGTCATGACATTGGTTAAGGCCCCTGAATCTAGCGTACAGTTATGACATAGGCAGTCATTAACTTCTAAAGTAAGGAAGAAAGACTGATTATCTTCATTAGTCATGTAATAATTTAGATCCTTTAACTTAATTTCTTCGTTTTTTGGATGCGTATCAGTCTTATCCTATTGAGCCATGCCTAGAGCTTTGAAGAACATTGCTCTTTGAGAAGGAATCTTTAGAAGTTCTAGCACTAGGACAAAAATCTTAACACTATTTATCCACGCAGCCCAATCAATTTTCAACCCTGATTGATAACTTTTAGATGCAACCTGCTTATTTTGATTATGATCCTTGCCCTTCTTTTGATAAGTATAACCTTTGTTTCTAGCAATTTCTAGAATTTGTTCCTGAGATGGAGTTTCACCATACATTTGTGTGATAGGGTACTTCTCATCACTGAAGTTATTGATGGTGAAAGATGAAGGGATCATGTTTGCACAACAACCTTCATTTGAAGAACTTTGATTTACATTATTTATTTGCTCACTGGTTCCTTGATCTAGGAGCTTTCTAGCGATGGCACATGCACTTTCTTCATGAAGACTTTCACAAGGTCTGCAAAACGGAATAGGCTGATCAACAATATTAGCGGACTTGAGAGGAGTAGGGGGCCTTTGATCATTCAAAGGATTCCTTCTTGGCCATGGATTGTTATTACCTCTATTATTATTGTTATTTCTAGGCTGAATATTCCAAGTTTGATTTCATTCCATTTGCATCAGCTTAGATTGCATGGCTTTTATTTCTCTAGCATGCTCAATCCTCATTTCCTTAATCATTTGAGTTAATTCCTTGATTGGGTCATGTTCTATCTCCTTTATTTCTTTTACTCTATTTTAGAATGGACCTCTTTCAAAACCAGGAATTTCCAACTTACCAGATGCTTTGTTATCTTTTTCTAACTCTTCGGGAACAACTTGAGCAGTGGCTAGATTAGTCGACTTTGCACGTCTAATTTCATAAGATGTATCGACACAAAAAGCTTCAAGATATTGCTCTAACAGAGATTTGTCTGGAGGCTTATAATCCTGAGTCATTTCTTTGATAATGATTAAATTCCTTTAATGTTTCATTCTCATTCTTCTTTATGCCATTGATAGCTTTCCTGTGAAAATTTTTGAATCTAACAGATCAGAAATCCTACTGTAGTACACTGATTTGCATTACCTACTTGTGTTCTTCATTTTAACAAGTTATTTTCAAAAATATTCAGAAGATATTAATGCAAATACACTACAACCTACACCAATATACAGATCAAGTACTGAAAAATAAATGATACAACCACACAAAGGACACTTATTTTTGGACCAAACGTCCCCGGAAAAACCCAGTGTGGGAAAACCAGTGCAGTAGATATGAGGGTTTTATTATTAACCAGATTTCTGAATACAACTAGGGTGCCAAATCCGGCTCACCTAATAGAGAATAACCTGACAAAAGTACCTCTATACGGAGATAGATGTTTTGGCGAATCCAGCAACTGGATGAACAAACCCCATAGGTGACTGTGCTATCCCCATTGCTGTGCAGTGATGGATTCTCCAAGCTCTATGCTAGAATTGCGTCACCCTCCCAGTGAGACTTCCCAACGTAGAAATCGATCTACTGAACTGCTGCTCGATCTGCCTCACAAAAACCCCAGCGCTGCCTCTAAGTGACTGCGTCAACTCCTCTAGCCTCTGCGTCACCCTTCTGGGGTTGCACTGTCTCTTCCTGGTGCTATTCTGCCTCTTTGCTATGTATTCTCGGCCTTGGATTGAAGTCCCTCTGCTGAACTTCCCCTCTCTGCACTAGAAACTTACTCTGAAATTCTCAGCGAACCATGCCCCAGAATTTCGAATTAGTTCAAGCGCTGCTCTCTCTGTGTGTATTCTCCAATTGACCCCAAGCCTTCCTTTATACTTTTCCTGTTGAGAAATCAACGACCATGGTCTAATCTCTAATCAACGTCTAAGATTAAATTAGACTTGATCCTCGTCACTTAGAAGCTTCTCACCCATATTTACATTAATTCTCTTTAATTATTTTAATTTCCTAAGTTTTAACTTAAGCACCATCAAAAATAATTAATTATTTGAATAATATGCACTCTGAGTGGAATTTCTCCAAACAATTTCTGGGACTTGGAAATCTCATGTGTTCTAGCCCCTCCACAAAATTCCGGAGCTAGAGCACATCTAATGCTACTCAAATGTCAACACTCCCTCTTAGCGAGGAATGTGCTCTAACAATACTTCCTAGTAGAAGTATCACACTGATCCACGACATTGGTCCTCTGCGGTGCTGATGCTTGACTTGCTGCCCTTCATCCACTACACTGCTACAATTTCTACTGTTTCCCATGACATTGCCACTGTCACTGTTGTATCTTTACTGCAGCTCCCTCTCAATATGCTACATCATGCTGCCCATAGCACTACCACTGCTAACTGTTGCACTGCAACTCAGTGGCTGAGAAGTAAGCAATTGAAAAGCCACCCAAACGCTGACATGCTGGTTAGTCTGGATGCCCCTTGCCGCTGAAGCTACCTCTGCTGCTAATCTGTGCTAACCCTCTAATGCTACTGCGTTGCTGTTGTATTTGCTCTGTGCCCTCTGCACTGCTGCAACACTCCACTGCGTTGCTTCAAACTTTGGTGCTCTAGCTCTGCCACTGTTGCTCCATCACCCCTTGCACCAACTGACTCCCTTCATTCTGCTACTATCATTAAGGGCTCCCGTAGCCGTATGTGATCCAAGAGTTTGGGTACCTCAAGGATCCCGCCCTTTTTATGCAATCCTCCTGACTACAGCTCAATATTGCCCCACCTCTTCTCTAGAGGTGCATGAGCACTCATGGAGCAATCATCATCGTCCTCTTTGTTAGCTTGCGCTAGAGCAGCCTTTGATTCAGACTTCTCTTCTTTGCCCTTCTTCCGAGGGCACTGCACGGCGAAATGTCCCATTTCTCCACATTTGAAGCATTGAACTTTGGATATGTCCTTCTTCTTTCATTTTTGCTGCCCTTGCTGTCCCACTGATGTGAGCGCTGCATACTCCTCTTCCTCCTCCTTGATTCTGACCCCTTTGCTACTGCTTCCTGCCTTGGTCCATCGTCTTAACTCTTCCTGTCAAAGAGTTGCCCACATCTCCTCCCAACTGGGAAGGGAAGCCCTGCCCAAGATGCTTTGCACAAAGGTTTCCCAATCTTCAGTGACTACATTCAGGTCAGCGCTGACCATAAATTCAGCATCTAGTGTAGCCCCTACGGAAGTTGGCTGGTCACGGATCCGTTGCAACCTAAGAAGGATGGATCGATTTCTTCTCCCTTCTGCATCCGAAACTGTCTCAGCTGACTCTCAAGCAACATCTTCCGCTGAACGGAAGTTCTCTTGTACAATGTGGTCAAGGCCTCCCACATTTCACTTGCTGTGTCTTTCTCAGCGATATGTAGGATCACATGATCCTTGACCCCGTCCAAGATCATGCACTTTGCTTTTCCCTGAGCCTCCTCGTACTTCTTGAAAGGATCAAAATCGACCTGAACAATAATTGTCCTCAAGGCATAATCCTTGATGCGATTTTTATCCAAAATTGCCAGTATCATGGCCTTCCAGATGATGAAGTTGGATGCTCCATCCAACATGTGCAGATCCCTCAGTCCGTTAACATCTATCTCTACTCAAATAAATGTCGAACTGGTTCTCTTCTCCCTCTTTCATTGCTGCCCCATCAAAACTCGATTCCGGATTTATTTGGCGCTAGAAATCCTCTATGGAACAAGCTCCCTCTGAATTTCGATTTCCTTCACGGAAATCCTGCTGCCAACCATTATCGAACCACCCCTATTTGATCTCTCTTTGCCGCTGCTTAGCACTGGATCTAGATTTCTTGGCAAGAAATCTTCTGAGGCACTGATTCCCTCTACTTTGCTTCTGCTCCACTAGGTATTGTTTTGCACAAACAGAGTCAACACACCACCAGCGACTCCAGATGAAATTTGCGTTGCACCTCTAGCCACGAAAACTGGAAAAACGAGACTCAACAGTCTCCGCGCTAGCCCAGTAATCACTGTGCTTCCCTTTGTAGCAATGGCGTCACCCATTTAGGCTGATGCAGGTTCTACGTGAGCCTCCCTTGGTGACTGCATCGCCCCTCCTCTGCTCTCTTGGCCTGAAACTACGCTGTCTCTTGGGACAACTGTCTTCCTGCACAGATTTTCCTCTGTCCTTTCACTGATGGCTTCAATCCTCCTTGATCTTCAATCACTCTGCTACCATGTGAAAATTTCTGAATCTAACAAATCAGAAATCCTATTGTAGTAAACTGATTTGCATTACCTACTTGTGTTCTTCATTTTAACAAGTTACTTTCAGAAATATTCAAAAAATATTAATGCAAATACGTTGCAACCTACACCAATATATAGATCAAGTACTGAAAAATAAATGAAACAGCCACACAAAGGACACTTATTTTTGGACTAAACATCCCCGGAAAAACCCAATGTGGGAAAACCGATGCAGCAAATATGAGGGTTTTATTATTAAGTAGATTTTTGAATACAACGAGGGTACCAAATCCGGCTCACCCAACATATAATAACCTGGCAGAAGTACCTCTATTCGGAGACATACATTTTGGTGAATCTAGCCACTGGATGAACAAACCCCACAGGTGATTGCGTTGTCCCCAGTACTGTGCAATGATAGCTGCTCCAAGCTCTGCACTGGAACTGCCTCACCTCCTCTAGGAGCTATGTCACCCTCCTAGTGAGCCTTCCCGGCTCAGAAATAGATTTGCTGAACTGCTGCTTGATCTGCCTCACAGAAACCCAAATGCTGCCTCTAAGTGACTGTGTCAACCCCTCTAGCCTTTGCGTCACCCTTCTGGAGCCGCGCTGTGTCTCCCTGGTGTTGTTCTGCCTCTACTATGTATTCTCGCCCTTGGACTGAAGTCCCTCTGCCGAACTGCCCCTTTCTACACTAGAAAATTACTCCGAAATTCTCAGCAAACCACACCCCAGAATTTCGAATCAGCTCAAGTGTTGCACTCTCTGTGTGCATTCTTCAATTGACCCCAAGCCTTCCTTTATACTTTTCCTAGTGAGAAATCAACAGTCGTGATCTAATCTCTAATCAACGTCTAAGATTAAATTAGACTTTCTCCTTGTCACTTGGAAGCTTCTCACCCATATTTACATTAATTCTCTTTAATTATTTTAATTTCCTAAGTTTTAACTTAGGCACCATTAAAAATAATTAATTATTTTAATAATATGCACTCCGGGTGGTATTTCTCCAAACGATTTCTGGGTCTTGGAGATCTCATGCGTTCTAACCCCTCCACAAAATTTCGGAGCTAGAGCACATCCGATGCTACTAAAAATCAACACTTCCTTCCTTGTCCCCATATTTACCCTTAAATGTAGTGATGAGAGCTTGCAGAAAATCAAAAGAGTTATCAAGCTTGTCTAAGTACCATTGCAATGCATCATCTTCTAATGAAAGGACAAATAGTTTCATTCAAGCATCTTCATGATTGTAGGCAACGGCATGAGCATGTCTTAGCAGAAAAGATGTGAACTTTTTGATGTGAGCATCAATAGTGGTTGCATTGTTCCCTTGAAACATAGGGATCTTATCCATACCAACATCTGGAACATTATGAGGATACCCTTGGACATTGCCAAAGTTGCAAGGCCCGTAAAAATCCATGATTTCCTGACAAACAGGATCAGGGAAAAGCAAGTGGATATCAAGGAGGGCTTCCTATCCGAGAAAGATTAAATGCTTACTAGAATGTAATTTGTTTAATCGAGCTCTTAGAGCCTTTTCAGGATCGGGAGTGGGGTTAACCAAGCTACTAGTATTTCTTCTAGTATAAGCTCTTGTGAATGGATGAATAAGTGGATTCGCCACCCAAACAGGAAACTAACCCAAATGTCCAGGTGCTAAGGTGCAAATAGAAAGGTGAACAAGGTGATAAGAAGATTAGTGAGATGTCAAAGCGCCAGAAAATGTGGTGTTTGACTGATTAAGAAGATGAAAATGATTAGAAGATTAGGAAGAATGTCGTTAAAGAGCCGAGAATAAGATAAACTTATCCTCAACAACGACAACAGAAAAATGTTGTCGCCCAAACTGTACAGGCAAGATGCGACAGTGCTCAGGGCAAGGGTTGTCACTCTGATCCTTGCCCTCTCCGTTCAAACTATCTCCCTACAAAAAACTATGGGGGGTAGTCCCTATGAAATGTGAAGATGGGAAACTCATTGGCAACCAACAAGTCCGGGAGACAGGAGACACAATTGAATGGCCTAGCAACTTTGTTGAATTAACAAGTTAAATGATTTGATTGAATTACTATGGAAGACCAGTGCCTTAAATGGAGTCAATTACTTGTTTAAGACAAATTAATTACTAATTCACCAGATGAACAGTTGTTGCCTTAAGGATGCTTCACTATCCTAAATGAGATGCAAGAACTACAATCTAGGTGAGGTGCAAAATATTGGTTAATTTTAGATTATATGCCTATTCTAAGTATATCCTTTCACTTAACTGTTTTGAATCTAGTCTTTAGAGTAAGTTGTGAGAGAGAAACTAGGGGGAAGCAAGCTGAGGCTTGGTTAATGATACCTCCCTTGGGGTTATAACCACCCGATGCCTCAGGTGCTGCAGAGACTATGGCTCTGACGATTGCAAGGTCACAGTGTTAACCACTAAAGAGGAGCTAAACTTCTCAAGCTAGATGAGAAAGGTGAGCCTATCTCTCTATGGACCAAACTTATGCTTGTAAGTTAATTAATTAATGCAAGAGACTAATCCTAGTATGCAAGTGCAAGAGATGGATGAGTGCTCTTAAGGTGAGATTACTTAATGCTCTTAAGTACTTCATTATTATGATCTTCAATGAACAATGAAGTACTTACACAATAGATAAATGAGAATCTCAATCACAAGAGAAAGTGCTCAAAATTGAACAGTACTAGAAGATGTGACAAGTAGAGAATTGCTCAAAGGCAAGATTAATGTTACCTGATACAATTAGCAACTTCAAGATTAGAACAATATGCCAATTAGATATTCAAAGGAGATTTAGATTTCTCAACAATAAACAATGTATCCTCTTATCCAACAATGATACTAGCAATGAGAAACACGATCATTAATTACAATGCCCCTTAGAGCAATTAGCCAATTAAACATTTATCAATTTGATTAGAGCACTTATGTGTAAATGCAAGAGTGCAACTAGATGCCAATGATTCAGAAATACAATATGGATCAGCCAATACACATGTGATTGCAGCAATAAGAAAATTACCCAATTACTCACTTTAACACTTATCCAAGATCCACAAGGTGTAAGAAACAAAGGGTAAATAAGATTAGGTGACCTTCAACCACTTTTAACATTGTTGTTATTTTTATATCAGCCCTTATGCAGTAAATTTCAGACCTTGAAATATTATTGCAACCTTCAAAAAATGATCAAATGTGCATAGAAAAGCAAACCCAATGAGAGCTAGTGACAATATAATGATGAAATATGATTATCAATGAGTTATTATGCCACTGCTATGAAAATTTGCTACTGCTGTAAGTGTTTTTATGTGGCTGTAGAAACATATCAAATCTGAAACTAGCCGATCAACCCAAAAGAAAACCACTTATATGTACTGAAATTAACTTAAGCTAACTTCTTAATGAATTAGGTGATTTATTGATGAAGTTAGGCTTGTAAAAAATGTGTTTAGACCTTAATTATACTGCTGTCATAAATTACTTTAGAACTCAAATTTAGGACAGTGGTGAAACAAGAGGGTTAGAGAGAAAACCAAGAGGCCTTGAGGCCTAGTTGAAGGCTAGATTAACCTCCAATAAATTTGGACACTTGCAACCACCAAGTTAGCTCTAATATCACTGCAAAATCGCATTGTTAGCCCACTAAAACAATGCAAAACCTAGAGATGACTGAATACAAGACTAGGGCAAGGGCTAGAAGGCTAGAAAACCCCAAGACTAGGGCTAGAAATGTCAAATGAAGGGCTAGAAGAGAAAAACAAGGGCAGAGACCAAGGGAAAGGGGAAGATGAGGCTACAACAAGGGAAAACAAGCCCTTTAAGGCTGACGTCAAGCCCTTAGAGGCTGATGCAAGGGAAGAAAAAACCTTAGGAGGGCTAGTAGCTAGAGTTAAAACCCTTAAAGGGCTATGGCCTAAGTAACCTGACACGGGGATTCGGGATTCATAGGATACAGGGATTCGAGTGTCGGATTCGGACACGTTTACCCCCCGGAACAGGACACGTTAGGATTTGTTATATATTATTTTATTAAAATATATATATATATATATATATATATATATTAAAAATTAGATATTTCTTACACAAATTCTCATTAATGATACAAATTCATTGATTTCAAACATAGATCTTTATCTAGATGTAAGTTTTACTGTTTACAAAGTAAGTAACATTATAGCATTTATAGTACATACAAAATTCAAATACATGTCACATAAATGATAAATCAATGAATCATAAATTCTAAATTCATAAATGATAAATCATAATACATATTCAATTCATCAATGATCCAATAGGAGAAAGACAAGATAGTAAGATAAAGACACTAACAGCGGTGGTTTTCTCGTTAAGTCATCAAAATCAAAATGTGTTACATAGGTAATGCAATGCCAATGGCAAATAAAAATAGAAAATACAAAACAACTACAGGTATACAAGCCTCAAGGCAGTGGGTAGCCCATGACTCATGAGTCATCAATCTTCATAGTCATCATCAAAATCAACATCATTGTCCTCATCATCATGGTCACCACTGCTCTCCTCTGCATCCTCCTCCTCCCTTGTATCCATATTCGCCTCTGCATCTGCTTCTGTGGAGGATGACGCCCCTACAGTGTCACCGTCATCAAATCTAACAGGCTCTAGCATTGGATCATTGAGGTCCGTGTTGGCCAATGCCAATTCAACATTGTTGTCTAGACTCATATCATCAAGAAAGACATCCCACATATTTGTCTTTCCCTTCAACCACTCTTCCCTCTGCCTGTAAATAAGATGAAGGTTGGTGTGCACATACACCATTGTATCTGCCCTGTACTGCTCAAGCCTGCTCTTCTTAACACTATACAAATTCCAATATGTGCTCCAATTCCTCTCGCAACAAGAAGATGAAGTCACCTGAGGGAGGAGCCTCATGGCTAACTACTAAAGAGGAGTGCTTGTTGCCCCATGATTTGCCCACCAAGAATAGGGCTTCTTAGCCCCCTTGTCTCTAATCACATCATATTCTGCAAATCGACCAATGTCAGTGGAAAACTCTGCAAAGGTATCCTCCACCTCATCAAGCAATGCTCTATCCTGAAAAACTCGCCTGAATGCAGCTTTCCTCCCCTGTGAGATTTCACCATCCATGTGAGGAGGGAATCTGCGGGAATGTTCACCATTCAGCCACTCATGGTTGTAGTATTTTGGGTTCAATGGATGAGCCAAACAATGTAAAGGTGTGCAATTCTTGTCCCATCTGCTGACAATAATATCTTGTATAGTACCACAGAAGGCCTCTAGTGATGTCTCATACTCTGGGCACTCACTCTGTAGAATAATGCTCCTCACAGACTCAATCATGGAATTCCATCCCTTATAAACCTCTCCTAGGATGGGTTTGTCTGTACCTGCAAATCGAAGCAAAGAAATGATAGGGTCCATGATTTGAATAATTAGATCTACCCTCTCCCACCAAGCATCATCTAGCACTGTGTCCTTCACTCTTTTAGAGGCTAGTTGATCTGTCTTTCTTCAAAAATACCAAAACTCAGAAATAACCATGGCCCCAAGAGCGGTCTTGACCTCCCTCATCCCCTTCAACATGATGAATGAAGAGGCAAACATTGTATCAGCAATCTTCAACAATGATAGATTGTTGTACTCCTTGTAGATAGTGAGGGCATTTGTATGATTTTGCACAAAGTTACGGATATGCCGTGCATCCTCAATAATGTTACCAATCCAAAGCACATCAGAAGCAATGAATTTTATTGCTAAGTTCAATGAATGGACAATGCAAGGTGTCCAAAACACTTGTGGATATTTAGCTTCCACAATTATGCCAGCAGCCTTGCAAACAGGTGCATTATCTGTAATGATTTGCACACAAGAATCAACACCTACATTTTCAATAACTTTAATAAACAACACACCCATAAATTGTGCATCCTTGTATTCTCCATGCGTATCCACTGCTTTCAAGAAAACTGGACCATTCAAGGAAGACACCATGAAGTTGATGAGTGGGTGTCGTGCTGGATTTGTCCATCCATCAGAAACAATTCTAACCCTAGATGTTGGCCGTGATGCTTTAATAGGCTCAAGCATTTTTGCACCTCTTTTTTTTGCCTTTGTCAACAATGTGGTTCTAAGCTTCTCTGAGCCAAGAGGCACATACCATGATGGAGACCCATGAGTTAGAGCTCAGCACATCTCAATAAATAGAGGTGTGCAACATTAAAGGATATGAAGTTTTGATAGAAAAAAAGGCAATGGTGAGATCAAGCTCTTCCCATTTCTCTTTTTGAAAAATCTTGTCCATTGGACCAAGTGAAATTGCCTTTGTTTTTGTTGCTTGTCTCCCAATAGAACTCTCAAATGGAAATTTGTGATGCCTTTCCTAAAAAATGGAAGGGGGTCATCATTCTTGGTTTTCTTGATTTTGCAGCCACATTTACCATACCAACAGTGAACTCTTTTTCCATTTCTTTCCTCTTTTGTGAAGGAACTTGTGTACAAGCTCCAACTCCACAACTTGGTAAAGTCAACAAATGGCCTTTCACACGAAAATATGTGCTTGTGAAAGTATTGTGGCAAAAGTTGCATCTCCAATTCACATTGCCTTCTCTCTTCCCCTTATTGCTTGGCCCATCCTCTCTTGTGACATATTTCAACAAGGGATATTTCTCAATGTTATCTTTAGGAGGAAGTCTTCCTTCAACATTACTTTCAGCGGACTCTGATGATATTGGGGGAGGAGGGGCATCTCCAATGGGGACATTTTTCCCCTTCCTTCGCTCCCTACCTGCTGCACTTGATTGAGCCATGAACACTGTAAAAAAAAAAAACAAAACAAGCACAAATTTGTAAAAGAAATGCATATACAAATTATTGTAATACAAATGCAAAAAAATAGAGAGGAAATGCACTTATCTATTGCTTGAATCTCCTTGAACACGCTCTAAACCTTTGGCTCCTTTCTCCAAACTTCTAACAGCAAACCCACAGCTCACTTCTTGCAAAAGGAATGAAACAAAATGGTAAAGAAAATTAGAAATTGCGCCCTTTTATTGGCCCGACGATTCCTTTTCGCCAGATTCGAATCTGATTTTTGTGACACGATCCGGATTCGATCGTGTCCCATTCGGACACATCGTGTCATGAAAATTGGATTCAAATTAGGGCAAATTGAATCCGATTCGCAGGATTCAAACACTTGGCAAAAAATCAACGAATCCGGTTTTTGAGGCTGTGGCTAGGACCCATAGGGAGGCTGGAAGGGAGGAGGGCCTCCTAGAGGCCATGACAGCAGAGGAGGATGGCCAAGACCTTAGAAGGGTTGGATGAATTCTACAAAGGGGGGCCAAGGCCTTTTTAGGCCCACGACTAACCCTAAAAGGCTGCGGCCTAAGCAAAGGAGAGGGACCAAGGGCCCTAGGAGGCTCCTAGGCCCTACAACTAGGCTAAAAATGGAGGATTTAACCCTGCAAACCAAAATTTGTCCAAAAATTTTCTACAAAAATGTTGGATGCTAGGCCTAGAGGATGCATGGAGATTAGATCTTGCCTTCCTAGGCCTAGATCTGCCTCAAAACTCCAACAAAAATCTTCTTGAGCAACTTGAAGTTCACTTGCACAAATGAATAAAAAATGGCAAACCCCAAATTATAAATATATATACAAAAACTCAAAACCCACAAATAGGTTAGAAATAATTTTCAAATAATTTAGAAATATACAATATTTTAAATTTTTTGGAGAAATAATTTTGGATAAATAACAATGGATGAGTATATTTTCGAAAAATAAATATTGGCTGAAACCCTCCTGCAAAATCAAATACCATAAAGAAATCTCAACGCCCAAATATAGTCAACCTTTCCCCATATTTTGTGAACATGGAGCCCAAGGGTTAGCTTACCTGTAAATCTCTATTATATTCTCAAGAAAATTGTTAGATCATATAGTGAATCACATCACCTAAGATATAATATATTAATAGAATGTTCTTATCACCGACAAATGAAATAAAAAATATCAATCAATATTCAACTCAAAATAGGATCACTCATAGCTGACACGTACCACAAATCAGCGGAAGAAAAACACCATGAACTGAACCCCAAAGTCTTTCTATTATGATATAAAATGTTCCTAATGAAGTAGCAGCTCAATACTAGCGTTCAAGAATTACATCCTCCAAGGATACCAACAGAAGCAAACTGATTTCTTTATATAGAGAAACCCCTCCAAGTGCAAAATAATGGCTAGTTGGCTTGATCCACGTCAAAATAATCTTGACTGTTGAAAATAGCTTGATGATCTTTGAATCTTCATTGTCTAATTTTTAATTTTGAGGAAAAAATCGTTTTTTTCTTAAAACCCACTTTTAATTAATCCAAAAATAAATATTTTGGATTAATTTTCTCAAAAATTTGACTTTGGATTAACCACCAAGGTCCATGGGCTCAATTTTTCTTAAAATATCAATTTTTCCCTTGGTGGAGGACCTCCAAAAATTGACTTTCCTTTGACCCATTAATTTTTTATTATTTTCCACTTGGAGAGAAATTAATTCCTCTATAATTATTTTTGAATCAATTAATTAATTTTCTGGCTTAGGATTTTAATTTAATTTAGCCAAAAAATTTAATAATTGACACTAGAGAGGATTAATATTTTTTCACCCTCAAATATTCTAGCCATGGCGTCGAAGTATGAGGGACCATGCTTTAAAATATTTTTTACATCAAGATATTACAATTAATTCAACCCTGAAAGGGGGAATACACCTTTACACATAGACCCTTATGACATTACCTAATTCTGCGACACAATATGATCTAGTATAGGCCAAGTTTGTTTGTAATAAAATGATCTATCCAAATGTGCTTAAATTATTCCCAAACACACATTTACAAAAGACTCGATATAACACTAAGACTCACCTAAGACCTTGTCAAGAGATTCCACCTTATCTTTGGGTTTAAGCTGGAAGGAAGACTCTGCCAATTATCCGTGTTTAGAAACACACATAATTCGGTGAGGTTAAAAAACTTCCTAGGATGAAATCTGTTTCCAACATCAAAGGCTTACCTAGGTGTTGTTACATAATTAAACAATCATACTATAACATCATTTACAATATAACTTGCAGAAATTGGGTTTTCAATGACAAAATGTGTCCGTCGATGACTTTGAACTTTGAAAAAATATCTTCATGTCGCTGCATTTTGCTTGCCTGGACTTGTTGAAAAAGTGTGGTCAACCGGCCCAACGTTCCTCTTTCCTAGCTCAACATTCACCTTCAAACCCTCAAAGTTCACTAAGGTGACCAATGCCTAGGAGGAGAGGAGCTCGATTTGCGCGAGATGGCTAATGCCTTGCTTGATTTGGCTAGTTTTTTACTTGACGAGGCTAGAGGGATGTTCGATTGACCACTTTAGTCTCCCCCAACATTCATTTTACTCCCCAACTTTCCCATTGTTGACCTTGGACCCCAATGCTTGGAACAGGTGGCAAGTTGATCTATTAGTCAATGACTTCATTGTTTTGCATGATAACATCACATGCCTCCTCTTTTGAGCTTGGAAAAGCTTTCATAGCTTATAGGAGGCCTTATGACCCACATGCAATGTGGAATATAGCACATGAAACGTCCATTTGATTTGCTACCTTTATATGCCCATGTCCTTCTTTAGAGATGAGATCCACCTTGAAAAATCTCCCTATTGCCAAAAGTTAAATGTGGCATTTCAAGTATACCTTTTGTTGATCACAGTGAGCCCTTGTTGAATTTTGGAGTGGGGACCCTGTGTGTTGGGATTTGTGAAGTGCCTTGGGAAACGTGAAGGTGCCCAAAATCATAGTAAAAACAGCCATGTCTCCCGTCTGCCCTGCTCATCAAAATGCAAATGAAATTGAACAATTTTACTAGAGGTACCCCTGCTGGAAGGAGGGTTAACACATACCATTTCCATATCCTTCTTAAATGAGTATTGCATTGTTCATGTATCTATATTAGGAAGGGATATAGCTTAGATCTGTATGGGATTGAATCTTGATACATTTGGGACCAGATTCAATGTATCATGCAGATGCAAGTCAGCTAATAGTCTTAACTGGGAAGAAATCTATTAAACTATTTTCTACATTTTGTTGCCAATAAAACATTTTGATGCAGCATTCGTGAGATATTAGGCAGGATCTATATGTCTACAACATTGAATGCAGTTATTTTATGACTATACATGTGATAATTTTCAAAGCCACAGAAAACTACGTAAAGACTTGTGCATGGCATCCATTTTTGTAGGTTATAAATTATAATATTATATAGGATTATTTTGACAACTACCTCTGCTTCTGCATGTAATTTCTAGAATTAATCTATGTTTATATGTGTGTTTGCATTAACACCACGTCTAGCTGTCTTGGTTAGAAAACAATCAATGGGTGTATCTGTATCCCCATATCAATATCTGTACTAGTATCCTTTCCTTTGTTATATCTAACCTCACCCCCGGTACATTGTTTCATAATTATTCCTCAAGATGGGCACAATAGTTTGGTCCAAAATGTTGAATTAAAAATTGATGCAATATTTCCAGAAAATTCCTATACAATATATGCAATACTCCCTATTTTGTAGTTCTAAAATTCTATAGAAAAGAGGATAGCAAGCATGAGGTCTTTCCGGACAAGGTGCCAATGTGGATCCTAAAATCTATTCAACTCAAATAGATGGAGGAAAAAGCTTTGTTCACTACACTCTTTTCAAGAGAATACAGGATGGATTTTGGATGATCTGGCGCTCAACATGTGTCCATGTCAAACGCAACATTTGCCACTCCTAAACTGATGAGTGAAGATTTTGTATTGTCACACCAAATGATTATACAACATGTCAGATAATATGCTAGTGCTCGACTGCTTTTGAGTTGAGCATCTTTTGCATTTTGTTAGGTATTCATGATATGATTTTTATTGGCATTATTGTGGGATTAATCATTATAATAGCGTTTTCGTGAGATATTTGAGACTATACATGATGAGGGAAGGGTTTAGAATCTAGATATTCGCAAAATGTTTCTCACAAACTACTATGCTTATCCAATTGCAGAATAACCAATGTTAAAATTGGAAGACAAGTGCTTGAAAAACGCGTTGTTTCCCAAGACTTGCAGCTTTGGCTTTCAAATGTAAGTTGCGTTGTTAGCAAGAAGTTTGACTGGAATTGTTTATATTAGGTGATTTTATCACTCGAACATGGTATCCAGAAACAGGAGGCATTGAATTATGTCTGTCCTTTCATTCCATTCTTTTTTTTCTTAATGATGTATAACATGTTTTGCAGATGCCAGTTGAGAGTGGCAAATTCACCCTTCTCGCTCGTGCTGGCAGACTGGTATCTTTATATTAATTATAGCTTTTGAACGAACAAGTTGTAATGTTTTTTGATGTACATATTGTGTAAAAGCAATGACAGGTTTATAAAATATTGAACTGGGCAAGTACTCTTAAGGTAAACTAACAATTAGAATCGTGATCTTGCAAACAGGTACAAGAAGTACACTTGGAGACTTCCCTTGAGAGGGAGGGGATCAAGCAAGCAGTGCAAAGGGTAATGGGAAGAGTTTAAGTGCTTGCAGTAGCTCCTCCGAGACCAAACACTTTTTGTGGGTGAACATGTCAAGTTATTCTTCTGGAAAGTCATTATCATTTCCATTAAGTGCCTTATTGGTATTTCTGCAGTGTACATAACCTTACCGATGCTTTGATTGCAACATAATCTTGCCTCGGGCTTTCAGAATACAATTGGCTTATCAGCACACAATTGAATAGATATCACGACAAGAAATGAGCTGCGCGACAACAAAATAACCTCCCTTTTTGACAATATGATAGCATGTCAATAATATATTCAAGTTATGGCTTGAAATGTGTACTTCGCAAAACAATGTGAACTTGCTTTCTACAGACATCAACATTATGATCATAATCTGAGAGGGGTTATCCATTACTCTAAATTGATTCCTTCCCATAATTATCTTTACAATGTTGGAATACAGAGTTTTATGTATGGTCTATTTCAGTAGATTGACAACAACTGTCGTACTGAGTTTCTCACGCATCCCAGAAGTCTATAAAGTTTAAAATAAAATAATGTACAATAATAATCTCAGACAACTCCAACTACCCATAAGAGGCGTGTGTTTATTTATTAACTTCTGAAATTCATGAAGCTACTTCACAAAAAAGGAGCTGTTTCTTTTATTTCCTCCGTAACATAAGAGACTATCTACTTTGATTTGTTGGTGAAGGTAAATGAATGTTTTATAAAGGCGAATCTTTTTTCCAATGCTTGAAATGCCATCTTTGTAACAACCTACAAGCAGGCAGAGTGTTTTATATAGTGGGAGTAGCATTTTCAATTATACATTGTATACTTCAATTTTATTGGCCTCCTATGTAGCCTTTTTTTTTTTTCAGAGGATCCTATGTAGCCTTCTAACAGCAATTACTCTACTTTTAATGTCATTCGATTTGAGGGTCATATCTTGTAAAGAAAATTTGTCAAAAACAAGAAGAATATCAACTAGTGTTGAAAAACTTAACATTGGAAAAAAAATAAGCGTGTGTTATCATCTCGGGAAATTGGCAAGACCAGGCAAAAATCAGCAAAACTTGATGACATGGCATCGGGGAGTTTTGCAACACTGACATGGACATTCTCTTAAAGACATCATTGATATTGCTTCAAGAAGCTGTAGTAAAAATACATTCTAGTAGGAAGATTGATACAAAATTGAGTCATAACAATATGTTGACGGGGATCTCCAGCGATGGAGGATTTCCCCGAAACACATTACATAGTAAATTGCATTAGAATATATACATGTGCTTGGTGTCTTAGTTACTATCAATGACCTAACAAGGAAAAACTAATTTTATGCTTCAATGATTTAGGAGGATAGCCACAATTGAAAGCTTAGCTTGTGGGTATTAAACATGAGCTTGAATGTTGAATCTTCTTCAAATAAAGGTGTAAGAGTGATCATCTATTGTGGCAAAGGGCAATTTTAAGTGTATAATTTACCAGTGCTATGGCTTGGAGTAAAATAAGGTTATTGATCAAATGAATTCTAACTTACTTTAGACCCACTGTCACATGCTCTTCACTAGTGTCAAATCACGAAATAGGTCCTCTCAATAACTCCTCGGTCATTAGTTTTTGAGGTTCGTTGTGTTTGTTAATAATTTGATCGAGGTGTCCTTGGTTGCAACGTGGGTTTGACTGCATATTTTCCTTTAAAGTGATACTTGTATTTATTGGAAAAATTATCAAAATACACGTTCAATTCTCCGCAAACCCACAACCTTTGATAGAACACAAGGGATAGTCACACTTTGGTTGGACCGAACGTGTTGAACCCCTACGAACGCTTGTAAAAATAAATAGTAGGTTGGGCTAGAAGTAGGTTCACGTGAATATTGAGTGAAACATTGTATATATAGGAGATTAGGATGGTGATAATCCCATGAATGATAGAGATTTTACAGTCTTATATGATTTGTTAATGATATTTAATTTTGGACTTAGTGGGAGATATTCTCCTATTTTTCGAAGAGTTGTAGATGCAAATTCATATTTATAATACTTGGGAGACATGTTGTCCATGTCTCTTTTGCATTCTTGATGTTTATACACGCTTTAGATATACAATGTGGCATCAGAAGCAAATGATTCTCACACTGACACCTGAAAAGGAGTACACTAACTTGCCACATCTATAACTTATCATTCACAAATCCAAATTAAGTGTCACTTGATTTTTAGAAATAAAATTTTGATAGTATCTTTGGCTATTAAGTGAATTTAACATGAAAATATGGGGCATCTAGTTTGTACAAGTTGGAATTCAAATCTAATTACATTTATAACTTCTCATTCACATATCCAATTAAGTGTCACTTGATTTTTAGAAAGAAAATTTTGATAGTATCTTTGGCGTGAATTTAGAATGGAAATATGGGGCATCTAGTTTGTACAAGTTAGAATTCAAATTTAGTCATAAAGAATTACCAAAAATATTAGTTCATAGTAAATTGTGTAAATATTTTGATTTACGAACTTAATTTGAGTGTCACATTATTCATATGAAAGAAGACATTTGAGACCGTTGCAAGTTAAAACTTCAAACTATTTGGGATAACAATCAAAGGGGTACATTCAACATGAATGCTTTTGCAATAGAGTGTTTGGTTTCACATTGATTTTGACATACACATTTTTAGTAGACACTTGTTCTTTTGATTCATTGATGATGAGTGAAGTGTTCATTTGAAACACAAGCAAAAAATCACTCATATAGTGTAAAACTAAAAAAAAATACATTAGAAAAGGGATATGGTTTATATAATGTTGTCCTATAGTGTGTTTTCATATCTGACACATCTTTATAAGATTATATAGAATCTTTCTCTTATAGGAATGGTTAAAAATAGTGGGGTTCCATTGGAAAGAAGATACTTTCTAATGTTCTAGGTCTAACTTTTACAATAATTGGCATGCAAATTATAGAGATTATGTTAGTACAAGGTTGACCTATGTACTAGTCCTCACAAAAGGGTTAACAAACACCTACCACATTAAATTAGTCATCCAAGGTATAACCACATCACGGGTTAAGGCATAACATAGTTTCCAATCAAACAAAAACTGTTTCCTCAAAATGAGAACACTAGCCAAAAAATCCCCCAAAAACATGAAAAAATAGCTCAAAAATGAGAAGTGTTGATGTTGCATCACCACTATTTTTTCGGAGTAAATTTTCAACCATTAGAGAAATTTTGAGGTATAAAATGGGTCTCCTAAGGAATATTATAAAATAATAGTGGAAATAATAAAATAAGATTAGATTATCTCATCAAGTTTTGGTGGGAAAAAACGATTTTACCCAAATTTCTAGTGGGAACACTTGTTGGATGTGGAATTTAATTTTGCATCCAAGGAGTACCCATGTTTGGACCCTACTACACAAAAAAATTTGAAATACATGGAAAAACATGATTGCAATCACGATTTTTCATGTAATTTACATTTCTTGGGTAGAAGGGTCAATAAGAAATATGCAACATGGGTACTCCTTGGATGCAAAATTAAATTCCACATTCAACGAGGGTTTCCAATCAAAATTTGAGTAAAATTGTAGGGAGATAAGTTGAGAATACGAGTTGGAAAAATAGTTTTTATTTTTACTTTTTATCTTTTAACTTTTTTACTTCAAAAATGGTGAATCACCCCACGGTTGACATCATTATATTGAATCCTATTGGTTCTTACAAAGTTAATTTTTGTTGTGCATTTTTGTTTAAGACTCGTTTTTTACCTCAAATTTTCTCTAATGATTTTTTTTTGGTAAGTAAGCACCCACAGGGGATTTGAACCAGTGACCTATCACAAGGAGTGCCTTAACAATGCACCTATTCACCGTCAATCCAAAGCCCCGTGGGCCTCTAATTATTTTTTTAAAATGGCAGTAAAAACTTGATTTTTTGCGCAAAAAACATGAAAAAGCACATGAAATAACATTTACAAAAATAATTAAAATAAATAAAATTAAATCCCCCATTAAAGAAAAAGAAAAAGAAAAAACAAAATTAAATTAAATTAAAAGAACAATAAATGTGCCCCGTGCCCCTTGGGCATATTTTGGGGGTGGTAGGTCAATTCCTAGAATCGGCCCGCCACACCTACTCCCATACATTTATTTTTCTTTCCATTTTTTTTTGCTCTCTTTTTTTGGGGGTACATTTATTTATTTATTTATTTGAATATTTGTTTTCTTTTTATTGTTTATATTTTTTTAATGTTTTTTTTAAATGGGGGGACATTTTGTTTTGAATTTTTTAAATGTTTATTTTTGTATTTTTTTAATATATGTGTGTGTGTGTGAGGAACATTTATTTTATTTGATTTTAATTTTTTAAATGTTTTTTTGTATATTTTTTATTTGTTTTTATTATTGATTTCATGACATTGTTGATTAAATTAAATTTATGCTAGCAAATCAAGCTCAATTTTGAGAACTATCGATTAGTTATACTTCTAATGTTTTGACTTTGAGTTTTTATGATAAGAATAAGCATTCAATTATTGTTGTTATATGTTTAATATTTGTATTATTTTCAGTTTAATTTTTGTGTGAATGATTATTTTTTGAAAAAAAAAACTATGAATATTATTATTTTTCAACATAAAATTAATAAAAAAATGTTATTTTTAAACGGAGTTGTGTATAATGCGACCTTTTGAAAATCCACTAAACAGATTTTTCTTCCTTACCGATTTCCATTTCCTTCTCTATTTCCATTCCCTTCTAGTTGATGTGACATCATCGGAGTACCTCGCCCGTCTACGGATGTCCCTTGCCCATCATTATGAATCGACCCTCCATGTTATGTGGCCCCCATATAGATGGATGCCCAAAGAATAGAATTCATGCCAAAAGGATGAAAAATATGCTAAATTTGGATTTGTATACTCACCCTGAGGCCCAAGAATTTGGTCTTAGTACAACTGCTCAAGAGAAAAACACACTCTCCCTACAATGGAAAAACTTTATGGGTTGCACCAACTAATGGATCTCCTTTTATACCTGGAGAAAATTAGGAGACCAAACATAAGTACAAATGGCAGATGCAAAATCATCATCTACACAAAAACATTGCTGGATAGCCTGTGATGGAAGCAAACTAGAAACCAACAGTACTTTCCCTCCATTCAAGGGAATTGTTCTAGGAGAAGCAACAAACACTACCAAAGCCATTCCTTTAGTGTCAAAAGATGACTCGGCCCTAGGGATAGATGGAAGGATACAGAAAGCGAGTGAACAAATCAACTGGACAAACGCTGCAACTAAAGGGCTTGAAATGGATATGGCAAAAACCACCAAGCAAAAGGAATGCTTTGATACTATACAAGTTGTTGTAAATAATGTAAATAAGAACTTGAATGATATGAATTTTTCAGTTTCAGTTTTGAAAGGAGTTGTCAAAGAATCTTCAACACAAATAAAAGAGATGGATAAAAGAATGGATTCGGAGCTCAAATCCACTCAAGATCTCATAAGAGAAATTTTTGAGCATTTTGACAAGCTCACTATAACTACAAAAGATAAAGCCATCCCCACTTCCATGTTGTTTAGCCATCATGTGCCCATCTAGCATGCAAAGAAATCTATAGAGAAATTCCCTCTTCTCTTCCCCAAAGAAACACCTGAAGAACAAGTTGTCTCCTAAAAAGTCTATTTCTTCATTCCTAGAAGACATATCCAAAGAAGAAAAACTTGACTCCTCGAGTCACCATATTTTCCCATCTATGAACCATTGTCTATTCAATACACTAGATATCCAACTCCCTGGTCTCAGTGGAAAAGGCAAACTTCCTGATACACATACTTTTCAGTCTGGCTCCTACAGAGAATGGAATATAGATGGACTAAGTGCCAGTCAAATCAGGCAAGTGATTGATCTGATGTATATTGAATACAAACTGATGTGTATGAGGGGAAAGTTTGAAGTTGAATCATGTAAAACCCTCATACAATGTTTCACAGGAACCTTACAGAGATGGTGGGAAATTGAGTCTTCTCCTGCTCTAATTGATAAAATGGAAGCAGAAGTAGTCAAAGATAAAGAAGGTGATATATTGCATAAAGATGATGAAGATCCCCAAAATAACATGATAGGAGCTTTAACCTCATTCATCCTTGAACACTGGTGTGGAGCAACTGTTGAAATTGAAAATAAACATGAAATGATTCTATTGAATCTAAAATACAGAAAAAAGTCACAATATGAAGACTTTCACAGGGATTGGACTCAAAGAATTTATGAGGTTAAATACAGCCAAAATGCCTTATGGAAACAAGTCTACTTAGCAACACTTCCATCTAAATTTGTAGAATATATCCAAAGGCAGGAAATTTTCCAAACATATTTTGAGACATATACATGGGGAGAAATATATTGTAACATCACAAAAGCATTGGTAGGCTTATGTACTAGCATAAAGGTAAATAAGTCTCTACAAAAATTATCTAGACTACCTAGCAGAAAGTCTATCTACAACAAATATGAATTATCAATTGATGATGCTATTGTATAGAAAATAAAGATAAGAAAAAATTTGAAGAAAAGACAAAAAACAACCAACTAGAAATCTCCCAGAGAAAACAAGAAAACATCCTAAAAAAGGGTATTACAAGACCATGCCCAACACACATTATTTTGCACCAAAGGATATTCAGCTCAAATCGTAGAGGCAGTAAATGATCACTTGTTGGATCTATGGTGAAAGCAGGCATACAACAAATAAGTGTCCTAAGGGAAAAGAATCCAGAGCAAACAGAGGTAGAAAGTCACAAGAACAATTCCTTAGAAGAACTCAGAGATAGGTAAGAAGACCACTAGTTCAATTCAAAGAAGAAGTACATTTGATGAAACAGGAGTGTTGTAGTTCACTAGAATCAACTGAGTCTAGTAATTCAGACCCAGATTATAGTGATGAACATAGAAACATGCATATACAACAATGTGATTGCACAAATACTGATGAATGTCATTGCATCCTCTCTGAAACTAAATCAGATTTTGATTAAGAAGAACAAGATGAAAAAACCACACAGAAAGAAAAGGTGTGAATGGCACATACCATAAATGATGATGGATCTAAAGTATTGTCAAGCATCAAGATGTTTGGAGAAGGAGAACTAAAAGAAAAACTCCTAGAAACATTCCTACAAACCATGCACATAGGCACTAGTAGTTCTTCAAGGGGTACCATCTCTAAAGCTTTGTTTGTGGATGCCTCTTATGAAAAGAATACAAAGTATTTTCAAAGAAACCAACAACATACAAAGGCCAAATTCTTGACCCTAGGGGAAGTCAGCCATGAAATTCATCATCTAAAGAAAGAAATTGTTGAACTCAAAACAAAAATTTCAAAAATGGAAAAAGAAAAAGAAAAAGAAACAGAGCAATGAGATTATCAGATAAATCCCAATGTAGAGATTTACGAAGGGAAACATGAAAGTTTGGGATTTGGGAATATGAAAATAATGACCATATAGTATCAACAACATCATGTGTTGTTAAAAATACATATCCAAGGAGAAATCTTCACAGTGAGAACATTAATAGATTCAGGAGAAGATATTAGTGTTTTGAATAAAAAGCTAATCCCTACAAAATTTTGGACAACTGCACACATGCAAGTTACTAGTGTAGGAACACAAGAATTCAAATATGAAGTTCCTAAAGCCACAATCTATTTCTCAAATTACTGTATGAATGTAAAATTTGCAGTCGAAAATATTCCCATAGATTGTATCCTAGGAAATGTTTTCCTAGATGCTGTTGAGCCACATGGGTCAGCCAGATTCCCAGATGGTAAGGCTGGTTATTTCATATTCGTCCCCAACCATAAAGGATTTTTGCAGACTATTACTCTACCATTTATCTCAACACCTGGGACATCTACAATGGTCCAAATCATGCAAGAAGTAAGTCTGATAGCACAAAAGATAGAAGAAATGAAAGATTTCAAAAATTCCTTAAGGATAAAAGAACAACTCCAATCCCTCAAATTGAAACACAAGATTTCGAATCTAATATAATATCTTGAAAGACAATGTTGTTCAGAAAACCCAAATGCTTTCTGGCACAGGAAGAAACACACAGTCAAATTTCCCTTCAAAGAAGACTATGCAGGAAAGCCTTGCAAAAGTCGGGCAATTCCTATGAATATAGAATATCAAGTATTATGTCAAAAAGAGATTGCAGATCTCTTAAAAAGACGGTAATCAGAGAATCTAGTAGTCCCTGGAACTAATATGGATTTTATGTCAACAAACACTCATAACAGATTAGAGGGGTTCCCAGATTGGTTATAAATTACAAACCTCTGAATACTATCCTAGTCGATGACACATATCCAGTCCCCCACAAAAGCAGTTTGATAAGCCGGATAGCGGGTGCCAAAATATTCTCCAAGTTCGACATGAAATCTGGTTTTTGGCAAGTTGCCATACATGAAGAAGATAGGTTCAAAACTGCTTTTAGTATTCCTACTGGACACTATGAATGGAATTTCATGCCTTTAGGTTTAAAGCATGCACCATCCAAATTCCAGAAGACAATGGATCAGATTTTTAAGCCATATTTTGATTGACTTATTGTGTATATAGATGATGTACTCATTTTTTAAAAAATTGTTGAAGAACATTTTAAACACGTTCATAAAGTATCACAGATAATAAAAAATAATGGTTTGGTACTAAGCAAGAAGAAAATGGAGTTGTTTCAAACAACCATCAAATTCCTTGGCCATAGTATTGAAGATGGGCATATCACACTACAGAAACATGCATTAGATTTTGCCAACAAATTTCCTGATAAAATTACAAATAAGACACAACTACAGATATTCTTAGGATGCCTAAATTATGTCAGTAATTTCTATAAAGGGTGTGCTTCAGATCGAAGCCTACTGAACTAGAGGTTGAAAAAAGAACCAGTACCATGGACTGAAGAACATACTGTTGCAGTCAGGAAAATAAAAGGCAAGGTAAAAACTTTACCCATTCTTTATGTTGTAGATGAAAATCTTCCAAAAATTGTAGAAAGTGATGCCAGTAATATTGGATGGGGAGGAATTTTAAAGCAAATAAAATATGGAGAAGAACAAGTCATACAATTTGCCTCAGGAACATGGAATTTGGCCAAACAGAATTATTCAACAATTGAAAAGGAAGTCAAAGCGGCTTGGAATTGTATTGACAAGTTCGATCTCCACCTTGGACACAAGAAATATTTACTCATAATTGATGCCTCATCACTCAAAAAAGCTCTGACAATATACATTAAAAATTCTAGTGAATCCAAGTTTGCTAGATGGCAAGCATTGTTTGCAAATTTTGATTTTGATGTTGAGCATATAAAGGGAGAAAGAAACTATCTACCAGATTTTTTGAGTCAGGAGTATTGGAAAAAACAAAATCATCTAATGGTTAATGTCACTGAATGGGGCCCTATAACACAACAAGAAGAACTTATAAATATCCCAGACATCACCTCATGGCCAATCAATGTGGAAAAATGGAAACCCACTTGGAAATTAAGAAACACCAAAGTTATGGATGCAAATCTACAACCTCATTAGGACTTATATCACCTTGTACCATAGAGAAATATTTACCCTAAGTCCAGTACTTGGATACATGATATGGTGTATAATAATTCAATGATGTATTCAAATCTTGCAGATGAAGCATTAAGGGAAAGTTTCCATGATATCATTTTGATATGGAATGAGGGAAGCGAACCAAAACATTCCATAAATATTATACTATCAATATAACCAGATATCTTGAACATCCTGCAAGAATAATGTGGCCACAAAAGGATCTAAGCCTTGTATTTCCTGACACAGTGTATAATTTCCAGGGCTATAAAGATCTTTAGTGGGATCTCTTATGCAAAGAAGAAAAATCAGAAATACATTATACATTATTAAAATTTGGACTTATCTTCATTACACAGTTATTGTTACAACCAGCTTGGTTACAGGAATGGTGGAGATGGTATGGGATAAATAAGAATGTTATGGATCCAAAGTACTTTGAAAGAGACTTTCAAAGTGATTGCCAGGAGTGCATAGAGTGTAATGGCATGGAGTGTTTTCAACTTCCCCGTAAGATTATTGCAGATCTAAAAGATTTTTTCTGATGATCGCATATTAGACTATTTGATGAGAGGACATCATCATTGGTTAGTCTTAACCAAAGTAAACCATCAGATTATCCTCGGGAAACCAATGATTGTCTGAAGGATTTATACAAAAGCATGGGAGACTAGTGGAACATACCATCATAATAATGGCTGATTCCTTGGTACAAATCCATTGGGAACGTAACTTAAAATACTCCAAGGGTTCTCATGAGATCCTCCTGAAAAGCATCCACAATGTACAGTAATTTCTTGTCACTTGAATTTGATAGTGAGATTTTCATGGGATTTTACGACAAAAATCTCCACATTGTAAATATATTTTCCGTAGGATTTGGAATAATCTCTACTTTGTAAAAATTTTGATTTTTTGAGACTCGGAGCACTTATCCAACTTTTAGTGTGATTTGAGCCACACCTCGAAATCTCACTACGTTTGTTTTTTGGTATGATTTGATCCATATCTCATAATCTCAGTACGATTGTCTGATGTTTGTCCCCTTCCCATCCTATAAAAAGAGAGAAGTAAGGCTCATTGGGGCATTCAGAGTTGGAGAGTTTGAGAGTGAGAGTCTTGTTGTTTGAAGTCTGAGATAATCTTCCTGCTCTGTATCTGCGAACACCTATGTTCGATTTGCTTGCATCACGAAGAAAGTCTCTTTTAGAGTCGAGTTTAAAAAGTTTGTGTATCAGGGCCTAACAACCCTGGTAAGAACCTAAAGTGGTTGAACTCATTAAGTTTGAGTCTGTGTTTGTTTCAAAAAGTTCAAAGACAGAGTCTGCAAAGAGCTAGGTAGCCTCTAGAGTGCATCTTTATTTAAGGTGTATCGTCTGGTAAATGGCCAAGCAGTATATCTCTGATTGAAGTTTCTCTAAATCTTCCAACATTGTAATTCATCTTTTGAAATCAATAAAAGAGAGAAGTTCTTCAAAGTGTTCCACATGAGTTTATGTTCTTTTATACTATTTTAAATATTCTGTGAGAGGAGAGGTTCATCTGAGGTTTGTCGGAGGTTCACCGAGGATCAAGGGACATTTTTCTCTTGTTGGCAAGAGGCCGTTGAAGAGCGTTATTGTGTGAAGATCCAGAGGTTCATGTAAGAGTTTTTGTATTCATCACAGAAAACATAGAAATTTCACTGCAAGTTTCATTTTCTCCTTCGGAGGAAGCCCCTCGTTCAAAACTTGGTATATGGATACATCATCCATCACCCATGAAATTTGAATTCTAAATTACCATGTTTTTTTAATTTGGAGAGTGCAGAGGTCCTGGACTTACATTTAGCTTCCCAATAAAATGTAAAAAGCATGGTTTTACAACTGATATGGATCTGATACATCTTGCAATTTAGGGAATTTCCTATTCCAAAGCCGAGGTGAGGCCAATTTTTAGATAAAATCTAAGCTGCCACTCTCAATCCTGTCGGGGTGGCATATTTAGAGGCATCGATTCTGTTTTTCATGTCTTCATTTTTTGTTTTTGTTTTTGTTTGAACATAAGCTACATAACAAAGGAGATGCGTAGGAGATGCTCTTCGATGACTATGTGTCTATATTTTTTTCTTTCTTTGTATATTTTTCCATGGATGGTGTGTTTGATAGGGAACATCGTGCAGAGACATGCCATACACATCTTTGATATTAATCAATGGGGAGTAAGAATAGTTCTCGATATCAAAGGCACACTCCTCCATCGGGTAAGGCATTGCCCTGTTTTGTTTCATTCAATTTAGTTTAGAAATGTATCTCATTCTAGTTTTTTTGTCCAGCAGTTATCTCTTTATGGTTTCTTGCAAAAAAAAAACAGTCGAGGAAAATGACATTAAAACTAGTTATAAGTGGTGAGCTCCAGTATTGTAGCAATAATGCTACAACTCCTGGGGCTTCCTGTCTCTCATTTTATCAACCCGGTAGTTCGTACAAACTTGGAAGCGACGGTGCTATATGCACAAGTACTAGCTCTTGTCGCAGCTGTCACTTGGTCAGCTGGCACAAGTCCGCTAGGGCTCAAGCCAACTTCTATAGGCTCTCAGAAGAAGCTTGTTAATTGATGGACGAAAGCTAATCTCAAAGGAAAGCTACTCTACTTGACAAAAATGAACTGAAAGCAAATCAAAGCATGTAAACCTAGGAAACCCTAATTTAACTAGTCTAACCTCTACAATGCAAAAAATGTGAATGAAACTTCTACCAATGCTGCTGTTACCTCTAATAGGTGCAAATGCATGGATCTAAACTACTTGCATCATGAAAGATATGTTTTTGTATTTTTCCTTTAAGTGTGTGGAATGATGGTGATCTTGTGCTAACTAGGGTTTGGTTGTGCAGATGGGATGAAGAAGGAAGGAAAGCGTGGGACAGGTTGGGAAGGCTAGGAGAGGTCCCTAGGGATCCTTAGCATCCATCCACAGAGGTTCCTCGCATTCAGATGCTCAGCAACCGAGAGAGTGGCCTTCTACAGGATGGCTTTGGAGGATCCTACAGGATACTCTGTTTTCTACAGGATGTCTACAAATGGCTACAGGATGACCTACCGTGAGTGTTTGGAGTGATGGAGGAGTGATGGAATGGTAGGGGGAGATGTGTAAGGTAGGAATGAGGCTGGTGATGGCTGTAGAAGTGGAGGAATAGGATAGGGAGTGAATGTAGGGAGTAGGTTGGAAGATAGAGGGCTAGGTCAATGAAAGGGCTAGAGAATGGGAGTACGTGAGGAGTGAAAGACTTTGGGAGATAACAGAGCGGAGCAGGGGTCAAAGATATGGTTGCATGCGTGATCAAGATGGAGGACGAAGTGATGGAACGAGGGAGAGCAGTGTAAGTGAAACAAATGCTTATGACTGTCACTCAACCAAAAATGCATCAACCTAAACTACCTATGCTTGTGAATTCAATGAACAGCAATCTAAACGCGAAGGAGAATGTGCATGAAGTTGTGATGAAGGTGTGTGGTGCAGGTGTGAATGGCAAGGAAGCATCTAACGTGACTGTGACTATATTGCAGCAATCATCAAGTAAAGAAATGCGTGTTTTTGGTGGTTAGTCATGGACTTCACTCCAATCCCAGATGAGACGGCAGTGAGCCTTAACAACCTTTTTGTTGGAGCTCCAATCGATTATATCTATCCTCTGCTACACTAAGCAAGTGGAAACAAATTCAACATAAGCAACTCCTATCTAACTCATGAAAAAGACCAACTTCACAACCTATAATTTGAATTGCATGTGTAAATGAAAAGCTCAAAGTGCTGAAATGAAATGGAAACAACACTACAGCAGAGGGGACCTATGGCTCTCAGGTTGGGCCCTAACCTGAGAGCTATAGTCTCCTTAAGAAAAACTCAGAACTAGATCACAAACTGCCTTCTTTATTCATAACTGATATCATGCCAAATTGGCTTACAAAAAGGAACGAAAACTGAACTGTGCTCCAAAATTACAATAGCAATACGAGAGTTTCAACAACCTATCTAAGGCTAAGGCCTCCATACTTATACAAAAACGATGATCCAACAAGTGTCCTTCATTTTAGGAGCTCGGCTGTCCAACTAGAGTTTAACTGCTGATCCTGTAGGATGGTCATAATTGCTGTTCCTGTAGAGCAGTTTATAACTGCTGTTCCTGTAGGACAGTTGGCTGCTTCTTAAGCTCGGAGGGGAGATGGATTGGAGCTCGGAGTTCTTGGTGGGAATCACGAGGAATGTCCCAAGACCGTGGACATCCTCTCCTAAAAACCAGCAGTGCCACCTCATTGTCTCCTTGTCTCCTTTTTCGTTGTCTTTTGCTCCCTTTTAATGCCAAAACCTGGAATCATAATGCATTAGTCACGTAGAGAGAGTGCCTACCCTTCTTCCTACAAACAACATGAATAAACTAAGAAATGCATGCATAAGCAATAAAAAATGAATGGTTTGAGCAAGTAGAATAGGCCAAAATGAGCCCAAATTGTACCAAAATTGGGGCTCATCATCACCCCCCAGCTGAACCATTTGCTCATCCTTGAGCAACTTAGTCAAGATCCTCATCCTTCATGGCTTCCACTGCTCCCCTTACATCCCAAGCTTCTGTGGTGATGTCTTCTTGGTCGATATGAAACCCTGCTGTGTTTTCTACTTTTTCCCATTGTGCCTGGTCATCCTTTTCTGTACTTCCTTCGACCAATCCTAGCAGCAATGGAGGGCTGAGTTTAAGGCCAATCCAGCTGGCCTGAAGTCTTTGCACGGATCTCTTGTAAAGGTCCACTCTTGCCAATGCTTCCCTCATTCTGGTCGGGGTATGGTACTCCCGGATCTTCAAACTATGTGCCAAGGCATGCCACCTACGTGCACAAGCCTGGGCAGCAGTTTCCCCCAATAATCTGTCCATGTCCTCAAAGTGGGCTATTGCTTGGGCTTGCTGGTCCATGAATTTCAAGGAAGCTGTGGGATCATTGGATAACTGCTGGCGGGCTGAGATGAGGGCAACCGGATCCTCTGGTTCTGCCCGAATGTACAGTGGCTCCCTCACTTCTCGACTCATGACCGATTTTTCTTCAGTGGCTCTCTGATCCTCATGATTCAGCCACGAAGCAAATGCCATCAACTGTAGATCGCCCAAGGCGATATTGGGATCCCAAGAGACTTCATTGGGCAAAACCAGATTGTGGATGTAGAATTCTGCTAGTTTGGCTTTGTCCTCTGCTGAGCTAGTACTGCATATTTCAGCAAATTGCTGTTTGTTATGGATTTGCTCAATACCTTTTTGTGCTAGTGTGTTTATCTGGAACTGTAGCCACTGATCCTTTAAGTACAACCCATAAGACTTTGCAGGATGTCTGCACTGCAGGGCCTCCATGGCCCAACTGGCCATGCAAGCCAATTGTGTTTCCTTTTGTTGCAGTTGTTCCTTTAAGGCTTGCACTTCAATTCTTATCTGGTGTTCTTCTTCCTGTAGAAGTGTCTTTGGCTCTTCAAGATTGGTGTTCAGCTCCTTCTTGCCTTCTTGTTCATTTGTGATGCCCTTGGAGGATGTTTCTGCCCCTGCCTTGAGTTCTTGTAGCTGCAACCTTAACTTCTGGTTTTCTTCCTGTAGAAGTGCCTGCTGGCGACTAGCCACATGTTTGGCCATGGTGAACTCGCTCCTGACTTCCCTGAGCTGATCTTGTAGAGGGCCTATGTCCCCCACCCCTTTTGATTTGGCAATTTGCATCCATGTATGGGAGCGAACTCTTTCTTTCTCTAATTCAAAGAATAGGGGCACAGTAAATTTTTGTGGGATGATCTTGCCCGCCTCCAAGAAGGTATAATATGAATTCAGATTGGGCGAAGGGCTAGGTTCGGGTATATGTTCTCTTGCTGTTTCTTTAGGTAGTTCTGCCTCATCCGCCCTTGGTGATGAGGGTCCTCCTTCTTCTCTTTGTTCGGTTTCCTGTAGTCGAGCCAAGGTATCCTGTAGGACGTTTTCAGCTTCCTGTAGCCTGGTTTTCTCGTCCAACAGGTCCACTCGGTCTTGCCATGTGCTCTTCTTCGGGCTTCCCTTTTCGTAGGTAACTGTGACCTTTGAGGGGGATTTTTCTTTGGGCGAAGCAGGGGTGTCCTCAATGACAATTGGGCTGCTGGACTGCTGCTGTGGTTTCCCTGTTTTTATCCGAACACTTCTCCGTGCTTTGAAGTAGAGAGGAGGGTCCCTCTTCCTCTTTCCTTTTGGCTTAGGTGGTGTACTGAGGCCAGCTAATACAGCCGCTGCCTCTCTGGCTAAAACATCCACCTTCTGCTTCTCAGATTTTGGTTTTGCATTGCTTCCTGTAGAAGCCTGTTTTTGCACTTTTGTGCTTCCTGTAGAAGCTGTTATCGGGCTTCCTGTAGAAGCCTTGGTCTTTGCCTTTGGGCTTCCTATAGAAGCCTTGGTCTTCTCTCCTGTAGTGGCAGGTGTCTTTACATCTACTTGCTTTGCTGCAGGGGTTTGATCCTTTTGTTTGCTTGTGGGTGCTGAAGAGGTAATTGGGCTGACGTGGCCTGCCCCAACTTTGTCTCTTCTGCTTTTTGACCTTATTTCTCTTGCTGACAGGATGGGGGAGTCAGCTTTTTCTTCAGCCTCCCTTTCCTCAGCCACCGCTTCCTTGTCTTCAGTGCTGGAGGAGCCACTATCTTCGATCAACATTTTAATGTCCCCATCTCGTGTTAGATTCCTAAATGCCTCCCAGGAGAGGGGAACTTTATACGAGTGCAGTGCATCCTCCACAAGCAATTTTATTAACCCATGATGAGCTATCTGATCAGGGATGCCCTGTCTTAGCTTTGTAGCACACTCCATTAGGGACTGCAGGAGATAATAAGGGATGCTTAGTTTTTGCTCTGCAGGGAGGTCAATTCCGTGCCTTAACTCAGTGAGGAGCCGGAAGTGATATGCATATACGATACTGAACCGGCCTTCACAAGTAATATATTTCATAATTTGCAAACTGACTTCGTTCCATGGTGGTGACAGGCTGGTCCTCCTCACCCCGTTTTTATCCTCAGAGAATTCTTCCTCAGGTGCGAAAAACTCCTTCTTTGCTTGCTGGCTCCACTTCCGCTCTTCTTTATCCCACGGCAGACCCATGGGCAGTTCTGTGATTCGACTTATATGCTCTGGGGTGAGTTGGAGGCTGAGACCTCTGAAGCTTACCGTGGCCAATGTCAGGGATTTAGGCTTCAAGGCCTGCAAGAATTCCTCGGCTACTTCATCATCGTAGCCCTGTAGCTTATCACAAAAAGGCATCCATTGTGCTCTAGTGAAGAGCTCAACCACTGCCGGGTTTCTCCTTAATGTATTTGAATCAGTGGGCTCTCGCCTGATAAACCCACCAGGCATGACAAACACAGTGGTTTTGACCAAAGGCGATAGATATAAAGGAAATTCGGTCTTATAGACAGAGCATGCAATGAATTCACAAAACCACAGTCTAATTATACTGCTATCCTGTAGAAGCGATAGTATAGGCACGGTAATCCAATATCTTTAATGACCAAACTGTGAATAATGACCTTGCCACCTTTGAAAACCAATTGCGGAAGGAGTTTCAGGGTTACCTCTTTTCCGCCACCTTTTTTTTTTTTTTACGTGAAGACTTCACCTTCCTGTAGATACTGCTTTCCTGTAGATACTGCTTCCTGTAGGACTGCGTTCCTGTAGAAACTGTTCCTGTAGGAGCAGTGCGCAGACTTCGGGGGGAGCTATAGTTGGACAGCGGTCGAGAGGTGCCTTACCAGCGTTCAGGTAGCCGACAGCTTGGCGTATCAACATGCAGAGGTAATCAGAGGAGCTACTCGAGTCTTGAAGTGAGGTTGATGGATATACACGCTTAATCGAGCCGATTAGATTTTGAATCGGCGCAGCTCATCCGCCTGCACATTCGCTTGCTGCCGCATTCATTCCCACAGATCTGCCGCCGCCCTTTTCGGTTAAACTCGTTTCACGGTTGACGGGACTGATCTTCATGTGCGTGCTGCGTGTGTCCTTTGTTGTGGCTGCCACCTCATCATCCTACTATCCCTTCACTAGCCGGTGTGGCCAGTCAACTGGCGTTACGGCCGCTCAACCATTCACCTTTATGCCATGCAAAACAAATCAAAGTAATATCCATGTGATTTGATGGAGAGAAGGATTATAACACTTACCTGCGCGCGTCTGCATATGATTTTCAGGTTTTTGGACGACGGATCTACCTGCTGCATGTGGCTTACACAGTCCGGAGGCTCGTGGTCACGGGATGCTGGCGCTGTGGTGGACGTTCTGGTTGCATGCGCCCGCGTTTTGCTTGCAGATGGCTGGCCGATGAATGGCATCCACTCCTGCAGGTTTGACTGCTACAGGATTCCCGCGGGAGCCTTGCAACAGTCTCACCTCCTTGGGTGCATGCTACATGCTGGCGGTTCTGGCTTCTCGATCACGATCCCAGCGCTTCTGATGCATAACGTGGATGTGGTATGGCTCTCGGTGCTTGGTTTTTCTTTGACATATGTTTTTTCCCGAGAACTCATTGCTTTGTTGTGCTGCTGCAGGGATCTTGGTTGCATGGCGACGAGGATGGTGGAGCAAGATAATAGCAATGTTCAGGGGTGCCATCAGTGGCATGCATGCATTCAATCCATTCCTCAGTCGCTAGATCTTCATTTAAAACACATTTCGGCCGTCGCAACCTTCTACAGGAAGTTTCCTGTAGAACACAGAGCTTCCTGTAGAAATTTTGCACTTTCCTGTAGAAGATCCGCGTCTTCCTGTAGGAAGACTGTCTGTTCCTGTAGAAAACTGTATCTTCCTGTAGAAGATCCAAATCATGATGAAAATTGCACATACCTTGAAAAACATTGTAATTCTTGGAGGAGGTGTTGATGACATCCTTTGATAGCATGATGAAGGCCCCTGGCTTGGAGTGGAGAGGCTTCTTCTCCTCCATAGAACATCTGCATGCAAAACTTTTATTGTGCTTATTGTTTTTTTCTTTTTATTTTTCTCTCTTTTTTTCTTTTTTTTTTGAAAAGATAGCAGGGGTGCCCCAAAGAGGTTTTCACCCTTGCTACCTGCCCTGAGCGCCTCAAAGAGGTTTTCACTCAAGGATCTTTTTTAAACTTTCTTCTTTTTTTTTTTTTTTTTGAAAGACAATAGGAGCGCCTCAATGAGGTTTTCACCCCTACTGCCTGCCTTGGGCGCCTCAGAGAGGTTTTCACCCAAGGATCTTTATTTTTTTCTCTCTTTTTTCTTTTTTTCTTTTTTTTTTCTTTTTTTTTTTTCTTTTTTCTCTTCAGGGTATGCCCAAAGTGGAGGCAGAACCCTTCTCTATGACCAAAACAGATTTCTCCATAGTGCTGATAAACTCTTGTCTTGAGAGTGGTCTTCTGTAGATCTTCAATCGGTGCCCATTGACAAGCATGGGAATGGCTTCCTCATCAATGGTTCGAATGAGGACAGATCCATTGTCATGGCACTGCTCCACTACATATGGTCCTAGCCATCTGGTTCTCAACTTCCCCTTGAAATCTTTGAATCTGGAGTCATACAACAAAGCCCAATCTCCCGGCTAGAATTGCTTGTCATGGAGATGTTGGTCATGCCACACCTTTCTCTGAAGTTGAACCACTTCTGAGTGAAGGAGGGCCTGCATGCGGTGCTCATCCAGTCCATTCAGCTGCAATAACCTTTCTTGCTGTGCATGGCTGAGATCTAGGTCCAGCTGAGCTGCCATCCTCAAAGTGTTATACTCAAACTCAATGGACAGCAAAGCTTTCTTCCCATAGACCAGCTCATAAGGTGTGAAGCCGGTGGTGGTCTTCCAAGTGGTGTTGTAAGCCCATGTGGCCTCAACCAGGCGATCTGCCCAGTCCTTTCTGCTACTGCTCACCACTTTGGTCAAGATCCCTTCTAATGCTCTATTGGTGACTTCCACCTGCCCATTTGCTTGAGGGTGATAGGGGGTGGAAGTCCTGTGCTTGATCTTGTGATGAGCTAGAAGATCTTCAATCAAGTTGGATGTGAACTGGCTCCCCTGATCGGTCACCAGCTCTCTTGGGTAGCCAAACTTGTAGAAGATGTTCTCTCTTAAGAACTCGACCACCTTCTCTTATGTTGCTGCTTTGATTGCTTTAGTCTCTGCCCACTTTGTCAAGTAGTCAGTACACACAATGATGTAGGATCTCTGCCTCGAAGAGGGATTGATTGGACCCACAAAGTCCATGCCCCACTTCTCAAATGGCTCCAGAGTCACTTGAGGTTGGAGAGGCATCTCATCCTTTTGGGTCGGTTTCCCCATTCTTTGGCATTGGTCACACTGGCTGACATATCTTCTGACATCTTGATGAAGTGTGGGCCAATAGTAGCCTCCCTGCAGGATCTTGAAGGCAGTTCTCTTTGCTGCAAAATGTCCTCCACAAGGCCCATCATGACAGGTGAGGAGGATGTCAAAGACTTCCTCTTCCCTTACACAACGCCTTAAGATCTGATCGGGGCCAAGCTTGAACAGGTTGCCCCCGATCCAAGTAAATGAGGCACTCTTTCTGATGATTTTGCTCTTCTCTTTTGAAGAGAGGTGCGGAGGAAACTGAGCTGAGACAAGGTAGTTTGCTATATCAGCAAACCATGGAGAGAGTACTGAGATAGCAAACAGATGCTCATCAGGCATCTGGTCATCCACCGTCCCATCTTCACCTGCAGACAAATCCAATCTAGACAAGAAGTCAGCAACAACATTTTCTCTCCCTGGTTTATCAACAATGGTTAGATCAAACTGCTGCAATAAAAGTAACCATCTAATAATACGAGCATTCACATCTGGTTTATTCATCAAATATCTAATAGCAGCATGGTCAGTATGTACAAAAGTCTGGTAACCAGTAATATAATGTCGGAACTTGTTCAGTGCATGGACTACAGCTAAGAACTCTTTCTCGGTTACAGTGTAATTCAGCTCTGCTTTGGACAAGTTTTTGCTGACAAAGTAAATGGCATATGGAAGTTTCTCCTCAACTTGTCCTAAAGCTGCACCTATGGCTTTGTTCGAGGCATTAGTGTGGATGTGGAAAGGTAGGGCCCAGTTTGGACCTCTCAAGATTGGTGCTGACACCAACTTGTCCTTTAACTCATTCAAACTCCTCTGACAATCGTCAGTCCACTTAAACTCCACATCTTTTGCCAACAGACCAAACAATGGTGAGGCTAACTTGCTGAAGTCCTTAATGAATCTCCGGTAGTATCCTGCTAATCCCAAGAAACTCCGGACATCCCTTACTTTTTGAGGAGGTGGAACCCTCTTTATGAGAGCAATTTTGTTGGGATCCACCTGCAATCCTTGGGAAGAAATAGTATGGCCTAGCACGGTCCCTTCAGTCATTAGGAATTCACATTTCTCAGGACTAAGGGACAAGTTCATCTCGGTGCATTTGGTTAGGACTTTCCCCAAGTTGGACAATGCTTCCTGGAAGTTGGCCCCATAAGGAGTAAAGTCATCCATGTATATTTCTACTGCATCATGGACCAACTCCGAGAAGATGCTCAAGACAGCTCTCTGAAAAGTAGCAGGAGCATTGCATAGCCCAAAGGGAAGGACTCAGTAGGCAAAGGTACCCCAAGGACAGGTGAAGGTGGTCTTATCTTGGTCTTCCGGGCTGATTTGGATTTGATTGTACCCGCTAAACCCATCCAGGAAAGAGAAGAACTTCTTTCCTGCCAGTCCATCCAACACTTGATCTATGAAGGGTAGGGGGAAATGGTCTTTCTTGGTAGCTTTGTTCAGCTCACGGTAATCTACACAGATCCTCCACTTCCCATTCTTCTTGGGAACCAACACTAGAGGGGACACCCATTCACTATCTGAGATGGGGTAGATGAATCCGGCATCCAACAGTTTTTGCAATTCTTCCTTGACAATGTCTTTAAGGGCTGGATTCATTCTCCTCTGAGGTTGCCTAACCGGTTTATAGTCCTCTTTGATGTATATATGATGAGTACAGACCGAGGGATGGACTCCTTTTATCTCCTTATAGCTCCAAGCAAAAGCATCTAGGTGGCTGGCCAACAGGTTGCACAGCTCCTTTTCCTGAGAAGGAGATAGGGAGGAGCTGATTTTCAATGCTCTCTCAGGGCCGAACTCCACATTCTTAACTCTGGGAGTGACAGGGTTGGTTGTACAAAGATCCACTAAGGTGCTAGCTTGGGCATCCTCCACCAATATTTCTAAAGGTAGGGCACTGGTAGGTGGGTTTTGGATCAAGTTCTCGATCAAATCATCCTCGGTTGGGGGATTTCTTCTATTGGTTTCTATGGTACACAGAGGTGCTGAATACACCTCGTCTTCCTCTCCTTCCTCCAACCAGAGTGGTAAATCATGCTCTAAAGAAGGTTGGGCAGGAGGGTATAGGACAAGTTGCTTGGACATAGGACCATTTTTGATGGTCATATTTCCGGCACGACAACTGATATAGGCATCTGTAGTGGCTAACCAAGGCCTTCCCAAAATGAGGGGATATCCAGTAAGCTTTGCCTTTGGTTGCAGAACCAGGAAGTCTGCAGGATACTCCCAAGAGTCAATAGAGACCAAGACATCCTCCACAATCCCTTCGGGAGTCACAGTGGAGCGATCTGCTAATTGCAGTACTGTCGAGGTCTTCCTCAAGGAACCTTGAAGATTGAGCTTGAGCATGGTATCCCTGGTCATTACATTAATGGCAGCCCCCAGATCAATCAGGGTGTGGGGTATGATGGTGCCATTGATGTGGACATCTACTACAGGACTTCTAGGATCTAAGTACTTTGGGCAGATGACTTGTCCTAGCATAAGGTCAGACAGTTGTCCTATGACATTGATAGTTGAAGCATCTTTCTTCCGTCTGCCTGGATGTTTGAAACACTTCTCCTTAACCAGCTTGTTATAGATTGGCACATCCTTGATGGCCTGGAGAAGGGGTATCTTCACACACAACTGCTTGAGCTCTCCCAGAAGCTCATCTTCTTCTGGGTTGGGTTGTGTGGTGGCTGTAAGTCTCTCAGGAAAGGGTGGAATAGGCTTTGGTTCACTCTCCTGATGGTTTTCCTCATCCTCTGGGGGAGGAGGTTGGCGATCAGGAAGGGTCTTTCCAGATCTAAGATTGATCTCCTGGATCTCCACAGCATAGGTAGGGCATGAGGTTTCCCCGGTATATACCTGCTGAGCCTGTCTATTGTTGGGGTTCGGGTTCGGTTGAGCAGGCATCTGAGGTTGCCTTGGAGGAGCAGGAGGTAAAGGCTGAGGTTGAACTGGTGGTGGAGGCAAAATGGCAGGAGGAGTGTTGTATTGGGGCCTCCACCCCGACTGAGGAGCACTCCATTGAGGCTGCGACTGGGTATGTGAGTGATATGGATGAGAAGGAGGTTGAGTAGGGTACTGAGGTGGATAAGACCATGGAGGAGGCATGGACCATGAAGGGTGAGCAGGGGGACCCCAGGAAGGCATAGGAGTTGACTGGTTGGGGTTGTAATAAGCTTGAGATGCCCCTTGCATCCCCTACTGATAAGGTCTAGATCCTTGAGGCCTCCTTTGGTTGATGAAGTAGAGAGGTTCAGTGGGGGCTTCGGTCCCTTGGTACATGGCTTTAAACCCAGGTAAGGTTGGACACTGATTTGTTGGGTGGTCCTCCTCACAAACGAAACACACTTCAACCGAATGCAATGGACATTCGTTCTTAGGGTGTCTTCTGGTGCACCTAGGACAGAAGACAGCCAAGGCTCTCTCAGCTTCTTCTTTCTTCTGCTGGATCCTGAATGTGTCCAGCTGCATGGCAATGGTCTGTCTCACCTCACTCTTAAGATGTTCTAATTGGTTTGTAAACTCATGTTTGGAGAAAGGGACACCAGTGGAGAGGAGATTTCCTCTACCTCGTTTTCTAGCTGCCCTGGAATGATTTCGAAACACAGTCTTGATGTCCTCATAAGGCAGTTGGTAAATGTCCCCCCCAGCTAACATGTGAAGAGTGTCTAAGAGATCTTCAGGGACTCCTCGGAGTAGAACCAACTTGAGAGATTCAGGGTCAAGTGTGCACCTGGCCCGTTTATAGCTAAGTTGGAACCTCTCCTCATAATCCTCTAAAGACTCATCGTTCCCCATGGTCATTCGAAAGATCTCCCCCTTGGTTTCCTTGGACCTACAATAATCCCTATACTTGGTATTGAAGGTTTGCTGCATCTGAGCCCAAGTGGCTATGCTATTCCCAGGTAATCCCATGAACCAGCGTAGGGCTGCATCCTTAAGAGTGGAAGGGAAAAGCTTCAGCTTTTGCTCATCTTCAGTATAGTCATAGGTTCTACAAAGGACAGCAAACTCAAACAAGAAGGTATCAGGATCCTCAGTGGTCAGTCCATGGAAGTGAGGCAAGGCGGAGGGGCTAATGTTTTTCATTTTCATATCTCCATTGGTCTCTCGGATGGGGAAAGCTCCTTCTATTCTCTCATCTTCTCTCCTATTATCAGCCATGGCTTCAGATGGAGTGGTCTCTAACTCTTCTTCTTCTATAGGGTCTTGGTATATCTCAGGATGTTCACCTATAGGTTCCTCTGGGTCACTGTCACCAAAGAAGAGAGAAGGGTGACTCAGTGATGTGGTGGGGGTGTTTGGTAGGAATTTGCCTGATCTATCTCGGTTCCTACGAGGCATGAAATGGAAAGGACTTTTTCTTTTTTGAGTGCTTTTGCTTTTTCTTTGGTACCTGCAAAACTGAAACAAAGTGATCTACAACTAACTATATTGCTCAAATGAATTTGCAGAATTGGAAAGCTAATCTAGGAAAGCAAGAAAAATTAGTCTAGGAAAGCAAGAAATATTAATCTAGGAAAGCAGGAAATGCTAATCTAGGAAAGCAGGAAATGCTAATCTATGAAAGCAAGAAATGCTATTCTAGGAAAGCAGGAAATGCTAAGCTACTTTTGCAGAATGGAAATGAAATAAACTACTGAGCAGAAGTAAGAGTACGAAAGTAGAAGAAAAGCAACAATTACTAATACTCTGACGCTTCCCCGGCAACGGCGCCAAAAAGATGGTGAGCTCCAGTATTGTAGCAATAATGCTACAACTCCTGGGGCTTCCTGTCTCTCATTTTATCAACCCGGTAGTTCGTACAAACTTGGAAGCGACGGTGCTATATGCACAAGTACTAGCTCTTGTCGCAGCTGTCACTTGGTCAGCTGGCACAAGTCCGCTAGGGCTCAAGCCAACTTCTATAGGCTCTCAGAAGAAGCTTGCTAATTGATGGACGAAAGCTAATCTCAAAGGAAAGCTACTCTAATTGACAAAAATGAACTGAAAGCAAATCAAAGCATGTAAACCTAGGAAACCCTAATTTAACTAGTCTAACCTCTACAATGCAAAAAATGTGAATGAAACTTCTACCAATGCTGCTGTTACCTCTAATAGGTGCAAATGCATGGATCTAAACTACTTGCATCATGAAAGATATGTTTTTGTATTTTTCCTTTAAGTGTGTGGAATGATGGTGATCTTGTGCTAACTAGGGTTTGGTTGTGCAGATGGGATGAAGAAGGAAGGAAAGCGTGGGACAGGTTGGGAAGCCTAGGAGAGGTCCCTAGGGATCCTTAGCATCCATCCACAGAGGTTCCTCGCATTCAGATGCTCAGCGACCGAGAGAGTGGCCTTCTACAGGATGGCTGTGGAGGATCCTACAGGATACTCTGTTTTCTACAGGATGTCTACAAATGGCTACAGGATGACCTACCGTGAGTGTTTGGAGTGATGGAGGAGTGATGGAATGGTAGGGGGAGATGTGTAAGGTAGGAATGAGGCTGGTGATGGTTGTAGAAGTGGAGGAATAGGATAGGGAGTGAATGTAGGGAGTAGGTTGGAAGATAGAGGGCTAGGTCAATGAAAGGGCTAGAGAATGGGAGTACGTGAGGAGTGAAAGACTTTGGGAGATAACAGAGCGGAGCAGGGGTCAAAGATATGGTTGCATGCGTGATCAAGATGGAGGACGAAGTGATGGAACGAGGGAGAGCAGTGTAAGTGAAACAAATGCTTATGACTGTCACTCAACCAAAAATGCATCAACCTAAACTACCTATGCTTGTGAATTCAATGAACAACAATCTAAACGCGAAGGAGAATGTGCATGAAGTTGTGATGAAGGTGTGTGGTGCAGGTGTGAATGGCAAGGAAGCATCTAACGTGACTGTGACTATATTGCAGCAATCATCAAGTAAAGAAATGTGTGTTTTTGGTGGTTAGTCATGGACTTCACTCCAATCCCAGATGAGATGGCAGTGAGCCTTAACAACCTTTTTGTTGGAGCTCCAATCGATTATATCTATCCTCTGCTACACTAAGCAAGTGGAAACAAATTCAACATAAGCAACTCCTATCTAACTCATGAAAAAGACCAACTTAACAACCTGTAATTCGAATTGCATGTGTAAATGAAAAGCTCAAAGTGCTGAAATGAAATGGAAACAACACTACAGCAGAGGGGACCTATGGCTCTCAGGTTGGGCCCTAACCTGAGAGCTATAGTCTCCTTAAGAAAAACTCAGAACTAGATCACAAACTGCCTTCTTTATTCATAACTGATATCATGCCAAATTGGCTTACAAAAAGGAACGAAAACTGAACTGTGCTCCAAAATTACAATAGCAATACGAGAGTTTCAACAACCTATCTAAGGCTAAGGCCTCCATACTTATACAAAAACGATGATCCAACAAGTGTCCTTCATTTTAGGAGCTCGGCTGTCCAACTAGAGTTTAACTGCTGATCCTGTAGGATGGTCATAATTGTTGTTCCTGTAGAGCAGTTTATAACTGCTGTTCCTGTAGGACAGCTGGCTGCTTCTTAAGCTCGGAGGGGAGATGGATTGGAGCTCGGAGTTCTTGGTGGGAATCACGAGGAATGTCCCAAGACCGTGGACATCCTCTCCTAAAAACCAGCAGTGCCACCTCATTGTCTCCTTGTCTCCTTTTTCGTTGTCTTTTGCTCCCTTTTAATGCCAAAACCTGGAATCATAATGCATTAGTCACGTAGAGAGAGTGCCTACCCTTCTTCCTACAAACAACATGAATAAACTAAGAAATGCATGCATAAGCAATAAAAAATGAATGGTTTGAGCAAGTAGAATAGGCCAAAATGAGCCCAAATTGTACCAAAATTGGGGCTCATCAATAAGCTTCGTGGTTCTTGATGTAGCGCTTTTGGCATGACTCAAGTTTACTACAGGTTGTAAAATGAGCAAAGTGTTGTGTGTGGAGCATGATTGTTCAGAGGTCTTTTGTTTCAACTGGATGTATACCCCAGGAAGTTTGAACACCCCTCCACGCAGGGGGGTGCGGGGGGGACTTGTCCCCCCCGTGGGGGCCAATCCCCACCGGCTGGGGGGTCCAAGGGCCAGTGGTCCCCCGGTGGGGGTTTGGGGGCAGCGCCCCCGAAGCCAAAAATAGATGTAAAATTGCCTTGTAAAAGTATAGTAATTTCTAGTCAATCTGGGCCGTTCATTAGGCGGATGATCTGACGGTAGAACTTGTGTTTAGTTTAGGGTTTTTTGCCCTAGAAGGCAACCCCTCTCTTTGTATGAGGGCATTGTATTTGAGGCTGTGAAAATAGATGTGTATTCTCTGAGCAAGAAACAGAGAGGCGAGACTGTGAGAGAAAACAGAGGATATTACAGCGGATTTGCTGTAGGTTGTGTCTCTTCATTTTGCTAGATAACGGAAAGGAAGGACTGGCTGTTCGGGGTGGACGTAGCCCAAATTGGGTGAACCACATATATCTGTGTCTCTCTTGTCTTATGCGTTTTTGTGTTTATATTTCTGCAATATTTTATGTGTTCCATTGCTCCGTAATATATAATTTTCTAACACAAAGCATATTTGTCAAGAGTGAATGTAATTTTGAAAAAAAAAATTAAACATCAATTTTAAAATTTTAAAAACAATTCAATTTTAATAAACATTATTCTTTTTTTTCGAAAAATGGTTTATGTTGTGTTATATTTTTATAAATATTTAAAAAAATAAATTTATATATTTTACTTTATAAGTTTTTTTTAATATTAGGAAAATTTTAAATATTTTAATTTTTAATTTATAGATTTTTTAATATTTTATCATTTACTTAAATTTACTTATTTATTATTATGGTTACAAGTTTAATGTTTTTTCAATCTTTCCTCATCAATATTAATATTCAAGCTAAAGTATTGTTTAAAATAAAAGGGACTCTTAAATTGAAAATGTATTTGAATGAGTAAAAGGGTTCAGCGTACTTGTATTTTTGGATTTTGGATGTAAAAATGGATTTAATTTTTGAAAATTTCATGGACACTTGAATTGCATAGATTACATGGTTTAAATTTGCAATTCCAATAAATCTTTCTTTGATTTCAAACATAATTGACCAACAAATATACCTCAAAAGGGCCAAAATGTAGAATAATAAAACTATTTGAAATGTGTTTTTTTTCAATTGCTTTATATAATATATACATAGTTTAGGCTTTTTTCTCTAAACCATACATAATGCATACATAGTTGGCATAGAAATATTTTATTTATGGACCACATTGTCCCCATTAAAATTTTCTTTTTTGTTATTAATATATTTTTAAATATGGGTGGAGGGCAAGAGCAAAAGGTTTTTCTCAAGGTTTTTTTCTTTGCTTTAGACTCATGGTTTTCTATGGGCTTAGTTGTTTTTCATTTCCATGTCCTCACAACTTTTTCTCCCTTTTGCTTCTTGTGGCTTCTAGATGTTTTCTCTATCATATGACATGTTGTGTGGCCTACCATATAGTGGTCCATTAGCATGGAAGAGGAACAACTAGAATTTTCAAGCAGCTCGATACACTCTCCTATTTTCCATTCTCAAGCCAAGTATGATGTGTTAATCACTGGAAGGCCTTCTCATATCTCATCACATGCTTTGAATTTTCTTCCTGCACCACATCTTGATCCTTCCAACAATCTGCGATCAAGATCATGTTCAGATGTAGAGACTCTGCAATCAATTGAAAGTTATCATTTAATGTGCATAACTTGGATTAGCCTTTGCTCATATCTCCTCTATTCACCCTTGTGTGGCATCAAATCAATTGTCGCCCCTACTCCCTTTATTCACCCACAGTTACAGCTATGGCTTGACTGACCACTTGACCCAATCAAGACTATGAGTTAGCGCAACTCTTCGTAGTGTTGCTAAGAATTATTCTCAAACCACGCAACTTTGAGCATAGACAGGAGCTAGACAGTCTCATCAACTAACGCGCATGATAGATGGGAACCATTCCCATCAATTTACATTACCACCACTACTCACTAGTGAATTCCTGAGGTTGTGGCGAGCATTGGATGGGGGGGAATGGGGCAATCCTGTCAAGTGACAAACTGATAAGCGAGATTTTTCCCATTAAGTGTCATCATGTTATCAGGATCAGGGATTTCGAAAAAAATCCCACTATAGGAGCTACCTAGAGGAGTGTGACTCAATAACCAATAACCACAAAGTCATGTGGAAGTAGGATCAGTGCCCAATTGTGTGCTTGGAGAGGAGAACAGGGGAACTTGATCACTTAAAAGGGTCGACTTGACTAGGAGGAGGCAGACTAGGCTTCAATGGAAGCAAAAATTCTAAATTTAAAATTCAAATTTTCTTCTTTTGAAATGAGCATGAAGAACGTGCTTTACAACATTTTTCTTTTGACCTTAGCATGAAGAACATGCTTCAAATAAATATATAAATAAAAACTTACATTATGAATACTAACCATAGTTACAAAATTCAACACTCCCTCTTAACTAGGGAGGTATTCATAATGAGTTATCACTTTGTTCTCAAGTTTAAAGATTCATTAAGGAAGGCATTAAAATTAAGATAAACATCACCAATAATATCATAATCACTAGCATCACAATCATCTAGGTCAACCCTCTTGACCTATAACAATCATGGAATCTACTCAATACCTATGGTACAACATCGATATCAACTAGTCACCATGATCCAAGTGGTGCATCAACCTCATGGTATCTATACTAGTTCTCATACAACATCACACAATTAGTGCATATAGTCCAAGTGAAACTCCAAATGGCCTCAACCCATGCTGAATGCCAAAACAAGCTCACTCTAGAAAGATATTTGAGTATGATGTTGGGAGGATACTACACACTCTAGTATGAGATCTGAGCAGCCTCTAGGACTATTCTCCAACCAAGGTCTAATTGACATAGGGAGAATATCCTTTCTTGGACCATTTTCCTATATAGGTGAAAGTGATGCAAAGACTACAACCCCAATGACACAAGAAAATGTTTTTCTACTAGACCATTCTTCCTAATTCCACTCATTGTACTCGATACCAGGATAACAACCCTAATTCTGATCAGAGTACATAACACAGGAAGACTGTCTTTCCATGATGCTATCTAATTTATAAAACCATTCTCCCTAATTCTGGTCAATGTATTTTACACAGGGATAATGTCCCTAATTCTGGTCTAAATACATGACATAGGGAGTTCTAACCATGTCCATGATGCAATCACCTCTCCCTCTTAATCAAAGAGGTGTTCTCCACAAGCCCAATCTTGTCATGAAAGTACACAAACTTCCCTCTAGAAAGAGGCTTCGTCAGCATATCAACTATGTACTCATCAATGTAGTTATATTTGAGCATCATTTCCCCTTTCATCAATGTATATCATGTTAAAATCATGCAAGTAGCCTTTGAAGCCATATTGCTTCTCAATTTTTGAATTCAATTGTAATATACTTGGCCCTTGCCATACAAGGTGACTTTCTCATTCAAGTAATTATAATTAGACCCAAACAGAGAAAATAAACTCAAACTGAATTTGGGACTCATTGCAGAATCACAGGATCCATTATCACAGATGCTTTCAGGTCACCTTGACTGAGAATTCCCTCTTACACTAATAATCCATCATCCAGGAATGTAAGGTCAACTTTCTTTGAGGTCATACCAAGGCTTTCTGACTTCTCCCTCCACAAATAGTCTCTCTGACACATGAGTCCTTCAACTTACATTAGAGATAAATCACATAGGATCATCAACTGAGGAAAACATCTTGACATGATCCTATTTCGCTTTTTGGGAAAACCTTCTCAAATCTTGTTTCCATGTTGCCATTTATTTCATGCTATATCTTGAATTCTCTTTTGGCACAATCGGTGCAAAATTGAAATAACCTGCTCCCTCTGAACTTGGGTATTATTTGGTACAATATCATTCAAGTAGAAATTCTGGAAAATCCTCTTATTTTGCTTTGTTCTTCCACTTATTCCATTGCTAGGCATTTATTGCCATTGACTTGCAATCCTTACTAGGAGGTCATGGAATAACGATTACAACCAAATAAAGGATATAAAGATTAGTAGAATAATAAAGACAATAACAATAGTTAAACAAAGTCTTTCAGTAGAAATCACATGAGAGAATTGTTTGGCCGACGCGTTTCAAACCAACAAGTGTGGTTCATCATCAGGACCACATGAAGATGCAGGCCATGGCAAAGGCTTAAATAGAGAGTAATGTAGAGACATAATTTCAAGTGATTTCTAGCAAAAGACTTTGTTTAATTCATCGTGGATCACAAAAGCTTGAATACAGAAATAACAATAGTGATAATCAGAGATGAGAGATATATAATATCAAACCATACCCATATGTAATAGTCAGTTATGTTCGAACACAATCAAAGACCCCCATTCACCTAAGAAAAATGTACAACCAAAATAAACTTTATAAGAACCAATAGGATTCAAGATGATGATGTCAACCATGGGGGATGATTCACCATTTTTTGAGTAAAAAAGTAAAAAAATTAAAAAATAATAAAATAATAAAACTACTTTTTCAACTAGCATTTTAAACTTATCTCCCTAAGGGTTTGCTCAAATTTCGAGCACGAGTATTCATTAGATGCAAAATTCAATTCCTCATCCAAGGAGTACCCATGTAGCATACTTTTGATGGACTCTGCTACGCGAAAAATGAGAAATGCATGAAAAAACGTTATTGCAATCACGTTTTTCATGTATTTATAATTTTTCGTTTAGCAAGGTCCATCTAAAGTATGCAACATGGGTACTCCTTGGTTGAGGAATCAAATTCTGCATCCAACGAGTGTTTTCGTTCAAAATTTGAGTAAATCCGTAGGGAGATAAGTTGAAAATATGAGTTGAAAAAATAGTTTTTTTTTTCCCTCTAAAATTTGATGATGTAATCTAATTTTATTTTATTATTGCCACTATTATTTTATAATTTCCTTAGGAGGCCCATTTTAGACCTCAAAATTCCCCTAATTTTAAAATCCCTAAGAATTGAATCAATGTTAGCAAGGGCATTAGGTTAAGATAGTTGAGGAAACATGTTTGGGTTGAAAAAACTAGTCAAGGTACACGTTGAAATCATGTGCATGTTCTTTATAGATGCTTAGCTTTCCATTATGTCTTGTCAAACACCATGGAGAGAATTCAAAGTCCAATAAGTTACAAGATATTGTCGCCACAAATTATTTGGTGAAATTGTAAAGGAACGCATAAGAAACAATGTAAGGAAGAGTACTAACGCAGGTTCCTCATGTAACATAATGCAACATGGCTAATCATAGCCAACCAATACTATACAATGTACACAAATTTGTATTTTGTCTTGGAAATTTTGCTAATGGCGATGTCATCATAGCTTGCACAATTAATACTTATAGCTTCAGACAATTCCCAGATTCAATTTGAGTTTATTGCCTTAGTTTGGGTTTGATCATAATTTCTTGAATAATCAATTTACCTTGTATGGCAAGGGCTGAGTATATTACAATTGGATTAACAGGTTGGGAATTAGTAGCTATTTAGAGGCTACTTGTAGGATTGTATCATGATATACATGGTGATGAAAGGGGAAATGAAGCTTGAATATAACTCCATTGGTGAGTATATAGCCAATAGGAAGATGAAGCCTCTTTCTAGAGGGAAGTTTCTATACTTTTAGGACAAGCTTGGGCTTGTGGAGAATGCCTCTATAATTGAGAGAGAGTAATGATTGCATCATGGATATGGTTTCTCCTCGTATCATGTATTTTGACCAGAATTAGGAACATTATCCCTGTGTCAAGTACATTGAACGAAATTAGGGAGAATGGTATCATAGATGAGATAGCATCATGCACATACATTCTTCCTGCATCATGTACTCTTATCAAAATTAGGGTTGTTATCCTTGTATCAAGTATATTGAGTGGAATTAGGAAGAATGGTCTAGCGGAAAAATATTTTCCTGTGTCATTAGGGTTGTAGTCCCTATGTCACTTTGACATGTATAGGAAAATGATCCGGTAGAGGATATTATCCATGTGTCGATTAGACCTTGGTTGGAGAATTGTCCTAGAGGACTCTTAGATCTCTTTCTAGAGTGAGCAAGATCCTCCTAGCATCATGCTCGAATATATTTCTAGAGTGAGCTTGTTTTGGCATTTGACCTAGGTTGAGGCCATTTGGAGTTTCACCTTGACTATGTGCACTAGTCATGTGATGATGAATACAAACTAGTCTAGATACCACGAGGTTGAGGCACCACTTGGATCATGGTGACTAGTTGATATTGATGTTGGACCATAGGTATTGAGTGGATTCCATGACTGTTATAAGTCAAGAGGGTTGACCTAGATGATTATGATGCTAGTGATTATGATATTAATGATGATTCTTATCTTAATCTTGATACTTCCTTTTAGAATCTTTAAACTTGGGAACAACATGATAAGTCATTATGAATACCTCCCTAGTTAAGAGGGAGTGTTGAATTTTGTAACTATGGTCAGTCTTCATATTGTGAATTTTTGTTAATATATTTATTTTGAAGCATGTTCTTCATGTTGAGGTCAATAGAAAAATGTTGTAAAGCATGTTCTTCATGCTCATTTCAAAAGAAGAAAATTTGAATTTAAAATTTAAGTTTTTTCGCTCCAATGAAGCCTAGTTAGCCTCCTCCTAACCAAGTTGGCCCTTATAAGTGATCAAGTCCCCTCGTTCTCCTCTCCAATCACACCTTTGGGCACTAATCCTACTTCCACGTGACTTAGTGATTATCGGTTTTTGAGTCACGCTCCTTTAGGTAGCTCCTATAGTGGGAGCTTTTTTCGATATCCTTGATCCTGATAATAGGATGACACTTAATGGGGAGAAGCCCAATTATCGGTTTGTCACTCAATGGGGATACCCTGTGTTCCCCTGCCCAATTCTCACCACAACCTCAACACTTCACTGGTGGGCAGTGGTGGTAATGGAAATTTATGGGAATGGTTATCGTCTATCGGTCTTATTAATTGACAAGATTGCCCAACTCTTATCAACGCTCACAATTGCAAAGTTTGAGAATAATGCTCAACAACAATGCGGGGAGTTTCCTCGGCCCATAGTCTTGATTGGGTCAAGTAGTCAGTCGAGCCACAACTATAACTGTGGGTGAATAAAGGGAGTAGGGGTGAAGGTTGAGTTGATGCCACCCAAGGGTGAATAGAGGAGATTGGGGCAAAGGCTAAGCCAATCCATCCCCATTAAATACCAACCTTCAATCGACTATAGAATGTATGCATCTAAACACAATCTTGATCTCAGATTGTTGGGAGGATCGAGATGTGGTGTAGGAGGACAATTCAGAGCATGTGATGGGATATGAGAAGACCTTCGATTAACACATCATACTTGGCTTGAGAATGGAAAATAGGAGAGTGTATTAAGATGCCTGAACATTCTAGTTGTTCCTCTTCCATGTTAATGGACCACTATATGGAAAGCCATGCAACAAGTCGTATTATCGAGAAAACGTCTAGAAGCCACAGGAAGCAAAAGGGAGAAAAAGTTGTGAGGACATGGAAATGAAAAACAACTAAGACCATAGAAAAACACGAGTCCAATGCAAAAAAAGAAAACCTTGAGAAAAACTCTTAGCTCATGCCCTCCATACCCATATTTAAAAATATATTAATAGCTAACAATAAAATTTTAATGTGGACAATGTGGTCTATAAATAAAATATTTAAATGTCCATGTTAAGTAAAATATTTCTATGTTAACTATGTATATATTATGTATAGTTTAGAGAAAAAACTAAACTATATATATATTATATAAAACAATTAAAAAAACAATTATTTTCATTATTCTATATTTTGGCCCTTTTGAAATATATTTGTTAGTCAATTTTGTTTGAAATCTATCGAGAGTTTAAAAAATTATTATAATAATTTTGTTATTAAAAAAAAATTATATTAAATTAAATTCATTTTTCATATACTCGACTTGACAGAACACATTCGAATACTTTTTAGAAAATTAAAATTGAAACTGAAAAGACAAAAGAACGAAGACCGGATAATTAGAATCGATGCTTCCGAATTTGCCTCTCCAACAGGATTGAGAGTGAAAAGACAAAAGAACGAAGACCGGATAATTAGAATCGATGCTTCCGAATATGCCTCTCCAACAGGATTGAGAGTGTGCCAGCTCAGATTTTAGCTAAAATTTGGCCTAGCCTTGGCTTTGGAACAGGAAATTCCTTGAGTTTCAAAACTTTTCAGATCCATATTTGCTGTAAAACCTTGCTTTCTACATTTTATTGCGACGCTGAGTGTAGAAAAGTCCAGAACCTCTGCGTGTTGTCCCAATTAAAAAGGCACGACAATTAAGAAAATTTAAAATTCAAATTCCATGGGTGATGGATGACGCCTCTATATATCAATGACAACGTGTAGTGTTGACGGGAAGCGATGGACGAGGGAATTCCGACGACGTTATATCAACTGGGAAATGAGAAAAAACAGTTTGTCAAATTTCTAAAAATTTCATTATAGACTCCTTTTTAAGTTTTTTTTTTTAATCATTTATTTGACATGTCATTCTCAAAATGTGTATTTTTTTTGGTAAAATGTCTAAAATTATTGTATTTTTAGTTATTTGATGTATATTGAAATATTAATTAATGAGACATAAATATGTAGAGAATTTTAACTTTGAAATATTAACTTTTTTTTCTTTTCTTTTCTTTTTTTCATTATAAAAAAAATTGAAAAGAAAAACAAAAAAATACAAATTTGAAAAACATTTAAAAGTAAATATCTGAGGGAAGAAAAGTGACTACTTAAAAAATTATTAAATAAAAAAAATTGACCTACACTCAATACATTAGAAAATTTAAAGTGTCAAAAGTAAGCCCCCAAAAAAAGGGTTGATGTTGCATCAACGTTTTTTGAAATCAACATGAAAATCATTAACATTAAAAAAAAAATGTTCATATTTGATACATAAGAAAATTTAAAATGTCAAAAATATGCTAAAAAAGTGTATTTTGAATCAACACTTTTCTAAAAAGTGAAAACTCGGCCAAGTTCTCGTTTGATTGAAAATTTTGCTGCATTTGGATGAAGAAATAAATGAAAATATTTAAATATAAATTTCTATTAATTTGGATTGTGGTTTTGGAAATATTTTTTTTGGAAATTAGGGGTTCTAAAATAACCTAATTGAGTAAATGAACATTTGTTTTAAAATTATTCATATCTTCTAGTATTCAATTTCAAGTGGGATCTGAGATGTTTTGAGGAAGTTTATTCATACTTTTAAGAAAATGTGGATATTTCAAATTTTTAATGATCTACCTTTTTTGTTTTATTTGTTCACTAGGTAATGTGAGTCATGAGATGATTGGCACGTCTAACTTATGAGTTGAGAAGTGGCGACCCAAGGGCATCTAAGCTGTCAAAATCACCTAGGGATTGCACCTGGCCTGGGCCACACCAACCCTTAGCATGGCTGGATATTTTCCAATGGAGTTTCGAATCAGTGACCTTTTCACTACGAAGTGCCTTGACATTACACCATGTCACCATCTGCTCTACACCCTGTGGGCTTTTCATGATTTACCTTTGAAAATTATAAGATGTTGTAGTGTTTTCTTTTCAAAGATGTACGAAAAGAACCCACTTAATATTGTGGATGACAAACAATTTCAATAATATAAATCGCTACTAAATATTGTAGATCTGCAACAACTGATAGAAACAAAACCTGGCAAAATTTTGATCTATGTCATAATCATAGTTAAACAATAAAAAAAAAAGTAATAACTCCAATCATCCAATGGAAACATGATATGTAAAGAATAATTTTATTATAACCCCTGTGAAGGGAACAAATAAATGTTACCAGTCCCCCTCTATGGGATGGGTTATTGGCTATCCTTAAACATCTTCATCTTGTGTAGAGTCTCTCTCCTCTATAATGTGTAAACCCATAAAAAATATGGTGTGTGATAATGAAAATAATTAGAGTTACAACAGTGAGTGCAACAATGAAAATAATCAAAAGCGAATCATGAATGAAAAACCTTTTTATTTATAAAAAAATATTGAGTTATCCTCGAATAATGAGCAATAAATAAAATATTATTGATCCCATTCTTGGAATAACCATCTAGAATATTTTATTATATTTGTTTAGGAGGGAAAAAATATTTAAAATTTTATTTAGAAATAATAAATAAATAAATGATTTAGTTATCATCTCAAGGAATTAGTAAAGGAATAATAAACAAATAAGAATTTATTTAATTATTCCTAAGGGATTTAGTAAAATTTGACAAAGAATAATAATTAATTAGTGATTAATTAATTATTCTTGGAGCCCCAGATGCGGGTGATAGTTAGGATGGGACGGGAGTATGCCGCTGCCCACATGCCGGCCATGTGCCATCACGTGGCAGACGTTTGGGCTCAAGCTTGTACATGCATAAGTGGAAGCTGGTATAAGGCCATTCAGCAGAGCAGAGTTAATGCCCTGCACGGCTATTCGGCTCGCTTGGAGGTTGCAGTTATGGCGGGCGCGTTCCAAGGTGAGGTCGCTGAGGTTATAAACCATGTCACTGCGTCGGGTCAGGGAATGTTTCTGGTTTTTCCTTCAGGCAGGTCTCTGCAACCTCAGATGCCCTGCCTCTCCGTCTCCGTCGGGGTCCTCACGCTGTCTGTCTGGGTTATTCCGCAGTCTGTTCGCTCTCCTCATAGGAAGGAGTTGTATCACGCTCGGGAGCTGGGTCTCATCCCTTCGGTCCCTGCGAGGATGGTGAGGCCTCGACAGCGCATGCTTAGCCGTCGAGGCACCTCCAGGGGAGGAACTTCACGCACTCCCGTTGCTGATACTTCCGCCCACTGTTGTCATTGCCATGGCATTCGCTCTACTGGAGCTAATCCCCTTCAATCTAGTCAGTTCATGGACGCTGGTGCTTCGAGCTCGGCTTCCTTGCCCGCCTTTGGCTCTGCTATTTTTAACTTCAGCAGTTCTATGAACAGCCCCCAGATCAGTGCGCACGTTTCGGTTCTGTTCATTGAAACTTCCCAGGAAGACAATGACTCTCTGGACGATCGTGGGCAGGTGAATGCTGACAGCACGGTGAAAGAAACAAAGGATCCTGCTACAGGCCCGGAGAAAGAAATAAAGGATCCTGCCACAGACCTGGAGAATGTCTCGAAAAGCATGCTGGATCAGAAGGCGAGGACCAGCGAAACAGAAGACATCCATATGGACACTGCCCCCACTGCTGCGGAGAGGGAGGCTTACGGATGGTGCCAGGTAGAGGAGGTGCAACTGGAAGAATAGAGACGCCCTAGCTCAAGGTCTACATGGCTCTTCTGTCTGGTCTTTTGGTCTCTAATGCTGTCTGTATTAGCTTAGTTTCGTCATCTGTGCTTTTTGTTTGTGTTCAAGAAACTTTGTTGATGGTCTGGGTTATGTCAGTCTCCCCTGCGCGGGATAATTTGGATTTTTGGTTGGCGCCCCTGCGAGGGCTAGCTCTTTTGAATGGTCTAGTCCTTTGGACCTTGCAGTCTCAGCTGTTCCAGGTTGACACATCAGGTGCCTAGTTCTTTCTGTTTTGATATGATGTAAATTTTGACTTTTGTATATAATATATTAGTATAGTTTTACCGAGAAAAAAAAAATTAATTATTCTTGGAGAAAAATAAGATAATTAATGATTTATCTGTTTATTTTTCACGATTGAGTCAAATATGACAAAGACTAATAATTGAAAAATAGTTTAATTAATTATTCCTAAAAGAAAATCGAATAAATAGTGATTCATTTAATTATTCTTCATGGGTTTAATTATAAATTACTTAACAAAGGTGGTTTATTAAATAATTTCTCACGGTGAAAACAATTTTACTATGGTAAAATTGTCTTTACATGGTGTACTTCGATCCATCTAGTAAATTAGGCTAGATGATCAATTTTTGGTGATAATATAAAATATTCCAATTATTTTTTTTGGCGTGAAGAATGAATCAAAGAGACTAATTGAGTATTTTTAAAGAAAATATGTGAAAACGAATACACATTATTACAATACTTTGATGGTGAAGCTATTAAATGGTGGAATTGCCTAATTACAATATAGAATGAAAGCTCATTTGGGAAAAAGAGATTGAGCAAATGGAAAGAAAATTGTGGGAACAATTATGGGCTTTAGTGAATAAAAAGTCCTGATGATGGATCCCAATTGGTATTTGAAACGTTGACGGAAAATAATTTTTACTGTGGATTCTCCGATAACTAAGTCTAAAGAATAAAATGTGGTTTGAGTGGAGAACCTTGGCCCACAACAAATCCTTGTTGTAGAGAGCTTAAAACCCTTTTTGTGGCTGAAAATATTCTAAATTAAACAACATTCTTTAAGAACCATTTGGCAAGGATTCGTAGTGGGCTTATGATAAGCTTGTCCATGAATATTGTAATAATGAGGTGTAATAGCTTATGCATAGGAAGTCACTCTTGGCTTCCACTTTTAATGCATGGCAATAATGTTTAAACATAATTTCAATGAATCGCTAGGCTTAACAACAATAGTCTTATAGGATCTCGTACAAACTTAAGAGTGTTTGTGTCATTAGATATCTACTAATGGATGCCTACGAAGCCAATGTAATAAAGAGTAGCATCACAAATTAAAAAAGCTTCTTTTTCTCTACAATTGAATAATTCAAACACATTATTTGGGAGTCCAATTTGTTCATCAATGTTGCAAACAGGTTGAATATACATTATCATTTTTGTTTCAAGGTGCCATTCATTGGATATCAACTCTTTTTAGTGATTTTGTAGCACTCATATTGTTGCATTATGATGGCTTGTGTCACTACATCCATGTTGCCACTATGTTCTCCCCTTGGAAACTACATTGTAAGCTTGTATTTAACAATATTAGTAGTATTGTGTATGCATTTCCAAAGTCATGGATGGACGACATACATTCTCAAGCCAAGGCTAAGTATTTTTTTACAAATCCAATTTTTGCACACTCAAAGCTTATACAAGGAAATAGACATGATTGTGATTATACATTCTTCCCCACCCTTGTATTTTTACTTTTGTTCGTAATGTTTTATGAGTAATATAAGTTATGTTTTCCCCAATCTGCAACATTGCTCGATTTCAAAATGTAGTTACCGATTTAGGTACTTGAAATATTCTTCCTCCACCTTCGTTATTTCAAATTAAGTGACTCAATTTAGGAAGTGTTTGGGTGTCTACTTTCTACAGGTTAAGTTTGTTCCTCCAATTAATCCATCAATCAATAAGAATCCAAGGATATTCCTCCCTATCGTTAATTCACCAATAAGAGGAAGCTTAATGCGAAAAAAGATTACTTAATAAGCCCTAAATATAGTGGGCTCACATGTAGTTAATATTCTTTATCGATAGCTATATATTGAGTAGAAGGCAATGCTGTAGAAATTATCACTGTAGATTATCTAATAATGCAATGTAACTAAAGCAAAATACTTGATCTACTTCTACTATCAAACTTTGTGGAAGTTTAATCAATTTGAGCAAGATCAATTGGAACACATATAATAGAGAAGAAGAAATTATACACATGAAATACAGAGGAATACTTTGGGGAAAGCCTCAGCTAAAAACCCCGCTATCTGTATTACCATACAAGTGGAAATATCTTAGGATTACACAAAGCTATAGATTTCAAGCTATCCAGCTCTCAGTACAATCCCTCACTGCTGCTCATAGACAGAATAGACAACACATATGCCTTCCTTCAGTCCTCCAAGCCTCCTATTTCCTTGTGCAGTTTCTCTTGGGTCCTCCAGTTGCAACCTGTGTGATTCTCACTTCACACACAACACTGACCTCTGAAATAACTGCACAATCCTGAAGGAGTTAATTCCTTCTTCATGGATGAGTTTCCTTTATAGGAAAATTCCTCCAACTGATAGTACATTGTCCCTTCCTTTAATCTCAACTGGGTCTTTCTCTGAACTGACATGCATGAGTTATTTATGAGAGAATATTCAATTATCTCGAGAACACTAGTTGCATGCATGTATGCATTAACTGATTGAACTCACAATTAGTTCCTCCAACTGTTTGGAACTAATTTAACTAGACTTAACTTAGTTAACTAAGCTAAGTAATTACAACTCAAATACAACTGATCCTTATCTCCTTAATTAAGGGATAACTTCCTCAATCAAAAGGATAACTATTGCATGTCTTCACATAGACTTCATGTTTGATTTTCTCCAACTCATTAACTCAAGATTAATTAATTAATTATTTTTCAAACAGCTGATGAGACTAAATTCGAATTTTAATTCAGGGACTAATTAAAATTGGAATCTATCCCGAAATGCTATTTATAGCAATGCTATTTTTAGCATTTCTTGTTGCTATTTTCAACACTTCCTCTCAACAAGAAAGGCATTCAACTCGAACCCAATCCTAAACCTTTGGAATTTTCTGCATGCAACACTTCTCTCAAGTGTTGTTTCTCCAGCAAATCTAGAAACATAAAATATCCAACCTGAATCAGAATGATGCCTCTGTCATCAAAGTCTCTGACTGTTATTTCCTCTATCGACTGAAAACTCTGCACTTCTGTGCCCTTCAGTATCTGACTATTCTAGCCTCTGTCACTTTGATCTCTGACTGCATCAATCACATTGATTCTCCTGCTACATCCGTGTTGATGTTGTCCTATCTCCTAGCACTGCATCTCCTCTCATCATGTTGCATCGTGCTACCCACTGTTGCACTGCAACTCAGTTACTAAGAAGTAAGTAACTGATCTCCCAACTGACCTACCTGTTGGGTTAGAAACACCCTCTGATGTTGAAGCTCCCTCTGCCGCTCCATCTGCATCTGTCTCTACCCACTCAGCCAGTCCTGCTACTCCTCGTCAAGGCTCCCGTAGCAAGGTCTAATAAAAAAGGTTAGGTACCTCAAAGATCCTGCCCATATTTCAGCCTTCTTGGGACTATCACTTCACATCGCCCCACCTCACACCTGGAGGTATGGTTGCATGTGATCCCTTTGCCCACTTGGATTGAAATATCCCCCTACTGGAGGTCTCTGCATGAGTGGATGCCTCCACTCGATCTCCTCTTGGTTTCTCCAGTTGTGGCTGCTCCACAACCTCCTGAAGCTGCTTCACCAATTGTGGCTCCTCCACAATTGTCTGAGACTTCTTCTGAGGCTGCATGTTGGGAGGTAATTTACTCTCCCTCTCAACCACCAAGTCTCTAACAATTGCCTTGCTCCTCAAGGCCTTGCATGCATCTTGAACCTCAAGAGCATACAGGTTTTGTATCCGTGAACCGATCTGTTTCACCTGACCTGTGGTGATGTGTCTAAGGAAAACCTTTCCCTTATTGAAGACAACATCGTAGCCTTTGTCCTCCACCATCGCGATCGATACCAAGTTTTTCTTCAGTCCAGGCACATACTTCACATCAGTCAAGGTGATAGAAGCTCCATGCTCCCTTTGAAAAGCAACCGTACCTTCATCTGAAACACAATACTTTCCATCATCGCCCATCTCGATGCGCATTTGGAGGTCCTTCTCCTCCAAGTTACTAAATAAAATCTTATCTCCGATCATGTGGAATGAGACTCCACTGTCAAGAAACCAATCACAACCCATCATCGATGAAACCATGCATGTGATGAGGGTAAAATCCAAATCGAACTGAGAGGCTAGAGCCTCAACTTCAGATGCTTCTGAGGATCCTTTCTTGGATTTCTTCAATGGAAAATTAGTTGCATAATGGCCCACCTCATGACAATTAAAGCATCTCACTTTAGATTCGTCAATCTTCTTCCCTCCATGAGAAGAACTCGATTTGAGATGAGAATCCTTCTTCTTCCCTTTCCTTGCCTTACTCGCTAAGGCTAGATTTTCTTCATCCTCCGTGGATGAAGAACCATCTTTGGTGCTCCTCCTGATCTCCTCCTGCATCAGATCTGACCACAGTTGTTCCCAATCTGGCAGTTTCTCTCTTCCATTCACTGTGTCTTGGTAGCTATGCCAGCTCTTAGGAATATTGAGGAGAGAAAGACTCACCATGCCATCATCAGCTATCGTATTCCTACACTTCCAAGTTCATCTCTGCATGTGGTGAGCTTGTTCAGATATGTAGAGATCGTGTCGCCCTTTTCAAACTTGATTTTCTAAAGCTTGTCCTTCAACGCCAGCTTCCTTTGATCGTTGTTGTTCTGATATAGATCCTTCAATGTATTCCACATTGAAAACAGAGTCTCCTTCCCATGGAGACTCAAGAAAATATGGTCTTGAACTCCCTCCAGAAGAATTCTCCTCGCTCTCGCCACACATTTCTTCCATTTCGCCAATTCTTGGGCATTAGCTGTTGTTGGCTTGGGGACTTCTTGATCAATGAAGTCCTTCAAACCATTGTCCTCTAATATTGCTTCCATGTGATCCTTCTAGTCTATGTAAATCGAGCTGCCATCTAGGGCATACTCGAGTCTCAAGCCATTGAATGCCATTGGTGAACTTTGAGATGTGATACGAAATCGATTATGTACCTACAATCAAGAACTTCAAACTTCGAACTTCTTCCTTCTTTGTATATTGTTCTCCTATTTGATCAACTTGGCTCCGATGCCATGTATAAATTTCTCTATGGATCAGCTAGTTCTGATACCATGTAGAAATTTCTCTATAGACCAGCTACCTCTGATACCATGTAGAAATTCTCACTGTAGATCACCTAATAATGCAATGTAACTAAAGCAAAATACTTGATCTACTTCTACTATCAAACTTTGTGGAAGCTTAATCAATTTGTGCAAGATCAATCGAAACACATATACCAGAGAAGAAGAAATCATACACATGAAACACAAAAGAATACTCTGGGGAAAGCCTCAGCTAAAAACCTCGCTATCTGTATTATCATACAAGTGGGAATATCTCAGGATTACACAAAGCTTTAGCTCTCAAGCTATCCAGCTCTCAGTAAAATCCCTCACTGCTGCTCATAGACAGAATAGACAACACATGTGCCTTCCTTCAGTCCTCCAAGCCTCCTATTTCCTTGCGCAGTTTCTCCTAGGTCCTCTGGCTACAACCTGTGTTATTCTCACCTCACATACAACATTGACCTCTGAAATAATTGTGCAATCCTAAAGGAGTTAATTCCTTCTGCATGGATGAGTTTCCTTTATAGGAAAATTCCTCCAACTGATAGTACATTGTCCCTTCCTTTAATCTCAACTGGGTCTTTCTCTGAACTGACATGCATGAGTTATTTAAGAAAGAATATTCAGTTATCTCGAGAACACTAGTTGCATGCATGCATGCATTAACTGACTGAACTCACAATTAGTTCCTCCAACTGTTTGGAACTAATTTAATTGGACTTAACTCAGTTAACTGAGCTAACTAATCACAACTCAAATACAACTCATCCTTATCTCCTTAATTAAGGGATAACTTCCTCAATCAAAGGGATAACTGTTGCATGTCTTCACATAGACTTCATGTTTGATTTTCTCCCACTAATTAACTCAAGATGAATTAATTAATTATTTTTCAAACAATTGGTGAGACTAAATTTGAATTTTAATTCAGGGACTAATTAAAATTGGAATCTATCCCAAAATACTATTTTTAGCATTTCTTGTTGCTATTTTCAACAAATGCAATGTTTTGCCAAAAAATGTTATTGGATTTGGAGTTTTGTTCTAAGATATTGCCCCCTTAAAGAGGAAAGTGAGCATAACACTATCATTGATACAAGATATATTTATCATGTTTTATATATTTCTTCTTGTGTTCTTTGGTTTTGAACTATATTTTATGTGATTTCTTTGAAGTTTCAAGGTTAAGTACTGTTACCCACCAAAAGTGGGTAACTCCATAGGAGAATTTTTTTCTCCTATTTTAGACAACCAACTAACAACCCTACATATTGCTTAGTTATGATGATATTCGACATTACTCCACCATTTTCATGGGTCACACATCTCTCACCATCCAACATTCCTCTTGAATGAAGGAGGGTTACCACTCCACAGGCGTTTTAACCATTTTGCATTCAAGTTCTTTTACATAATGTTTTGGGTATTCTAACATGTATAAAGGGGTGATCTAGACGATTGATCGATATTGAATCTAAACTTTTTCTCTCACCTTACCAAGGGGGTTAATTTTTAGCCCTAGTCCAGTGGGACCTCCTCTAAGGCATTAGCAATATAGGAGGGGCACTACTTCAAAAACTTGGATTGAAGTAGCATGTTCATAACCATTCCATATTTACCACTTTTCACCTTTACCTTGATATCACCTCCATCTTTCGAGGTAATTGTGATTGGTTCACTAGGATTTGACACCCATACATCCACATTGTTGAGTTAGGATAAAAAAAAATTTGCCCTACGGGTTAATGCAACTACAAGAAAGATAAAAGCATAGGATGACCATAACAAAAGAAGAAGAATAGTTAAAATAAAAAATATGATCGGGACATAATTAACATGTGGGAAAAATCATAGCATGAGATTTACCCCCCCCGATTAGCCATCACCTGGTTCTTGAGCACTAGATGCTCCATCTTATCATAAGGAACTCTTTCATGTACCAAAACATAGATGAGCAAGAAATTAACTCATATTAAAGGGGTAAATCAATATTATATCATAAAAAGAAAGCTTCGAAACCTAATTTATGATCTATATGAAAGAATTATAAAAAATAAGTAAAAGATGTACCTAAGGGGTGGAATAAGTAAGCTAAGGAAAAGGGTAACTCATGCATCCACGATTTCTCCCTCCATACATCTATACACTCGGGATATGGACCTCCACCAGTTGGTCCCATGGTCATGACACTTAGCCATGAAGTATTTCTCGTTAGTTTCCATTATTTTCACTAACGCCTATGAATTAAAGCATTGACCTTGGAAATGTCACCTCGCCTTAGGTGATGAAAGAACCTAATAGGGTTGATTACCTATTCACCTATAACAAGGTAGGGAAAACTTTTATGGGACTTGGTCTAGTTAGATATTTGAAGGAGATCCTAGTTGGAAGTCTTATTAAGCCCTTAAAATTTAAGTATGGTCCACTATGATGAATTTATGGTCATAGTCTCTAATGAGTGGTTTCTTTCACTTGAGTTTGAGATGGTTTTTCCAGGTGGTACTTCATAGAGTAGCAAAGACCTCATGGGAACACTATCATGCATACTCCACATGATTCCCAAGTCATACTAAACTCTTAGAGAGTAGTGATGACCTTGTAGATGCAACGTTACACCTTTATAATAGAGCATTGGGCACTTTGATGATTCCAACAATTATTGCTAATGAACACAACGAACCTAGCATGCCCCCAATCTATCCTTGACATTGTTTGATGGGCATGCCTTGATCTAGAGTCTAAATGATGATGATCATACCTAGGATGATTAGGGATGGCTTCTACCACCTCATGGAGATGTTTTAAGACTAGATTTGAGGGCTCTTCCTCAATTAATGGTTGATTATGATGATTGGAGATGCGTCTATCCCTCATATTGCACTTATGGGGCCTAATTATCCCTAGAAGGGTATGACGCCATGCTTGGAAATGATTTTAGGCTTTGATGTGTGGAAAAATAGTGGCTTATTTTGTCATAACGAGCTATTGGGTTGGAATGTAACCCACTTACTTCATGTTCACTCAAAATTAAACTTGTTGAATGGATTTTAAATTAATTAATAGAAGTGATTGACCTCATATTAATAGAGGATCAACCCATTTTGTTTTATCATAATCAAGGATAATTTTAGGGGCGAATGTTCGCCCTTTGGCGAAATTAAGGGGTTTTAAATTTTTAGTGGGCGAATATTTTGTATCATAGTACATTTTTACAAATCACCTCAAATAGCCCACCTTATTTTAAGGGAGAGGGTAAAAAAGGTAAATTTAGCCCTTGAAATTAGGACTTACAACCTTCCATTCGCCCATTTTCAAGAATAGGTTTTATTTAAGTGAATCCTATGGGCCAAATACCATATTTATAAAAGAGGTATGGTAAATTAATAAAAATATAAATAAATGAGAGGTATGGTAAATAAATAAAACATTTTTTATATTTACTCCATAAGTCACCTTATATACATGTAAGGGTGTAAACAAATAAAAATATAAGTAAAGTGGAGGTATGGTAATTAAATAAAACGTCTTTTTATACTTACTCAAAAGGTATGGTAAATAAATAAAAATATAAATAAATTAGACGTATCGTAAATAAATAAAACCTCTTTTTACATTTAGTCCATAACCCTCCTTCTATTTATGAAAAATATAAGTAAAGTGGAGGTATGGTAATTAAATAAAATGTCTTTTTATACTTACTCAAAAGGTATGGTAAATAAATAAAAATATAAATAAACTAGACGTATCGTAAATAAATAAAACCTCTTTTTACATTTAGTCCATAACCCTCGTTCTATTTATGAAGGCTCAAGAAAGAGGTTTTATTTAAGTGAATCCTATGGGCCAAATACCATATTTGTAAAAGAGGTATGGTAAATTAATAAAAATATAAATAAACCAGAGGTATGGTAAACAAATAAAACATTTTTTTATATTTACTCTATAAGTCACCTTATATTTACGAACACTCAAAAAATGGGTTATATTTAGGTGAAACCTATGGCCAAAATACTATGGGACAAATACCATGGACTAGATTGTTATTAATACCATGCAAAAAACCATTATTAACACTAATATTAGAATTAATAAAAATAAAAATGGCACATGGTATTGACCCATGGTATTCACCAAAATGGCACATGGTATTGACCCATGGTATTCACCTGGAATGTAGCCTATTTAAATGGGGGAATTAAACTAGCATGTAGCCTATGCTAAGATTCACTAGGACTTTACAAAGTTTTATTATTTAGTGAAAGAATTGCAAAGATCTTACAAGATTTTATAATTGAGTAAAATATTCACCATGCCTCGTGAGAGATTCGCCAAAAAATTGTATATACATATTATATTATTGATAAAATCGCCTTCCATTTTTCCTATATACCATTTAGATTCGCCCATTTATTATATTTATAAATTTAGGGGGGGTTCTTAAAATTTTCCCTGATCATAATACTTGTGGATTTTAGCCTCCTTGAGAGAGCTCAACCTAGCCTATATGTAACTCACTACTTCTGGAGATGTGATCTTTTTAGAGCTATTTCTATTGGAGAATGATATGTATCTTAGAGATGTATTTTTCATATTGAAATAATGTTATTTCTTGGAAAAATTGTAAATTTAAATTGCATATTTTAATGGTTTTTCATGTGATGAATACATGTTAGGGTTTTCCTCATTCGATGTTAAATTTGTTTTCCTTGAATTCCATAGAGGACCTCCTAAAGAGATTTCCTCTACTTAATTTCTCTCCTCATAAAAGAGTATATAGGGTTTATCAAGTGAAAACTAGGGTTTCCCCCTTACTCCAAACATGTATTTAATTTCTCTTAAATTTATCCCTAAAGACTCCATCACCTAGGTAGGAAAGGCATTAGAAATCCTTTTGGTCATTAGAGAAATTTTGAGGTCTAAAATGGGCCTCATAAGGAATATTATAAAATAGTAGTGGAAATAATAAAATAAGATTAGATTAGATCATCAAATTCTAGAGGGAAAAAACAAAAGAAGAAAAAACTATTTTTTCGACTCGTATTTTCAACTTATCTCCATATGGTTTTACTCATTTTTCGAGTGGGAGCACTTACTGGATATGAAATTTAATTTCTCATCTAAAGAGTACCCATGTTTCATACTTTCAATGGACCCTGTTACATGAAAATAACGTGATGGAAATCATGTTTTTCATGTATTTCTCATTTTTCGTGTAATAGGGTCCATCAAAAGTATGTAACATGGGTACTCCTTGGATGCAGAATTAAATTCTACATCCAACGAGTGTTCCCGCTTGAAATTTGAGTAAAACCATAAGGATATAAGTTGAAAAAGTAGTTTTTTAAATAATATTTTTACCTTTTTACTCCAAAAATGGCGAATCATCCCCCATGGTTGACATCATCATCTTGAATCCTATTGGTTCTTATAAAGTTGAATTTGGTTGTACTTTTTTGTTTTGAGGCCCATTTTTGACCTCAAAACTCTAAGTAAAAAATCATAAAAACTTTACTCTGTTCTTCCTCTTTATTTTTCTAAGCTCTTTAATGCAAGCCACTAGGGCTAGGACATAAGGACAAGTTCAATCAAGTGCATTTTGGACAGATTCTGGGTCTTTTCTAGCTTGAATCCACCTTGATTGATCATTTTCACTCAAAATCTAGCATTTTCCATGGTTGGATTTTCCCCAATAGGGATGGCGTCATCTTCCCTAGAGAAACCCTAACTTTGGTTAAGTCTTCAACTTGGGTCTAATATTGAAGGTTTTCCCTCTCATTTTCTTAGTTACATTACTTGCAAGCCTTTTCTTTGCTCTTGTATTCCTTGGCCCCCCTTTGTTGATCTACATCTTGAAACCCTAGCCTTGTCAAGTGTCTCTCTAAGGCTTTGTATATGGTATGTTGTTGCCACACATACAAAATTGTGCCTTTTCCATTGAATAAGTACCTTTCTTAGCCTTTGATTTATATCATCTTGAGCCATTTGACTTGGAATATTATTTAGGTGAAAACTAGGAAGCCTTCCCATGTGGTGAAATTCCACTAAAGAATAAGAGGAGGATCACTGAGGTAACAATATAAATCCACATCATTGTTGCATCTAAGTTTGGACCTTTACCTTGTGAGACTTTTACAAGGCCTGCTAGATTTTGAGGCAACAAGTACATTACAAGTGGTTTCAAAGTTATTTCTTGGGCCAAAAAAGGGATAATTCTTTTACCTTTTTTATATATTTTTGACTATAAAAAGTGAATGACAACATTTAAATTGATTTCTAAAAATTTGTGTAGAATTTGAAGAAATCAACCATAGATATGAATTTATTTAAAATAAGACCCAAGTTTAAAAAAAATGTCGAAAAGGAAGTTTGGGGAGTGGAGTTATCATTGATTTAAAATCATATTTTTTAATGTTTTTTTTTTTTTTTTTCTGTGACAGTTTCAAATTTTGGAAATTGAATATATTTTGATAAAGTACATAAATTTGATTGAAATTAGTGATAATATATCGAAAGAAGTTGTGGAATTTCATAATTGGGGACATAATCAACAATAAAAAAAATGCATAAATTTTGATCATTTTACATTTTCATCCTCAAACCCTTCATTAAAAACAAAGCTATTTTTGGGTTATTACAATTCTTTTTTCTTAGATGAGCAAGATACTAAGCTATTTATTTATTATTTTTTTAAAGACATGTTTTGACATCTTTAAATAACATAATGATCTATCACTCAATTGAAAAAATTGTGGCCAGGGAAGAATAGATGTAAGAAATACAAGTGGAATTACATTGTTATAAACCCTTGTAACATTTATTCACCCATTCCATTAGCATTACAATAGAAAATACCTATATAAGGGATATCATTTCCACATACCCTTCGGTGTTGAGAAACCATATGTTGTAGATTAAGGTTGATTTCTCTTACTTGATAATTACTTGTGAATGTTTTTTGGCTTTCATTTTTTTTATTATGTTCTCTTCATCGAGAAATTACCAAAATAAACAAAGCATGAAGATCACAAGAGATAAGAACACAAAGATATAGGCTCCAAGCTAGGGAAAAATCCCCACAAGGGGAAAACCAAAGAAAAATCCTCTTATTCTAGAATCAAATTAAAATGAGATATCCAAGAACCAAGACCAAGACCAAGACTGTCACAATGAACCCAAGTCAACCCTCCTTGAAGTCTCCCTCACCAAGTCAAAGTCAACAAAGTCAACACTGGTCAAATTTTTGAATTTTGGTAATCCCCTAAAAATTCGACCTTTGAAATTTGGGCCCTGAAATCTCGACCCTATAACAACTTTGGAAAAATTGTAAGAATTTCACATGCGTCAACAGAATTAGGGAAAAAATAATTTTATTTCTCTCTCGTTTGATCTCCTTCTTCTTCCTTTGACTTGATTGGTCTTTCTCCTTCTATATGCATAGAAATTGAAAGTGATTTCCAAAATGTGAAGCACATGTGCCAATATATAGTTCTTCGACCGTATGAAGAGACACAACTTATGGGCTGGCCAACTTGTCCATCTGGAGGACCTACTTAGTCTTGTGAAGACACTTTGACTCAAGAATAAATTTCTTTTCTTTTCTTCCAAAATTTTGATGAATTAGTCTCAATGACTGATAATACATTTTCTTTTTTACTTAAATGAGCCTACAAGAATAAAGAACATGCTTTGACTAGAAAAATAAAATAAAATAATAATTTCTCTTTTTTTTTTCTTTGGTTTTTACATGAAATATATATTGATACAAGTACAATGATAATTATGTGTAATATTCCTAATTATCCATGGCTAATTAGAATATTCGATTTTGCTCAATTTTGCCTTCTATAGTTATTTGTAGATAAAAAGGTGAGGAAAAGGGGACATAACTCACTTTTAGAATAAAAGTCACTTCCTAGTAGCACAACGTTGTGACTTAAAGGGGAGCCAAGGGGGGCCAAAGGACCACACAGAGATGGGGCCCACACAGACACTTGGAGGGACTGCGCAGATGGAAAGGGAACACGTGGCAAGAGGGGATTACGTTGGAGGAGGTGAGCCTTGGGATTGGGGGAGGCCAATGCTATAAAGGAGAGAGGAGCCCCCTCATTTTTTCATTCAATTATGAGCATTTGAGTTAGTCACTTCGACTTGGAGCACGCTGGTTGTTTAGCCTATCTGCAACACTGTTTAGTGCACTGAGTGTCTCCGTTCGGAGATCTCACCCTTAGCCCCGGGGGACTTCGAGTGCCTACTCGGGCAAGGTATTTTCAGCAGTCTTTTTGCAGTAGTTTTGATCTTTGGCATTGAGGTGGAGCTGAGCATTGGAAGACTGCGCAGTCTTGAGAGAGAGGGACGCAGTTCTTTTGGGAGCAGTTCCGGATTGAGGATTTGTGGAGGAGTTGAGCTAGGATAAGGGATCAACTCTTGCATATTTGAGTGGTTTGGCAAAGTTTCAGGCAGTATTTTGGAGGATTCTACTCAGTGGCAGCGCAGGGCCTTGAGGGATTTCGTGATTCCCCAAGGGGGCGATTTTCGGGGGTTGGCCATTTTAGAAAAGCTTTCTGGGTTTTCTTAGTAGGGGCGGATTCTAGAGTTTCAACATTTTCTGAGGAGGGGAATAACCCCAAATCCACATTTAATTTCTAGTAGTAGCAGCAACATGACAGTTTTCCAGCAGCATCCACGCAAAGGCCATTCCTTTGTTATTCTGAGTGTATTTCTTCACTTGCCTGGTGCAAGTCGAGGTGCCATCCTTCTAATCACCTCCTATACTCATTCCATTACTCAGTATAATAAAATGGCTTAGCATTTCTCTCTGCATTTCTCGAGTATCTGCTTATATTTCATGCTTATATTATTATATGTTACACCACTGTTATTTTGAGTTTCCCGGTTATTATATTATTTGTGCGTATTTGGTTGGAGTTTACTGGGGTTTTGGGGAAAATCTCTGAAACTAGATATTACAGTGGTATCAAAGCATAGACCTGGCTCAGCCTATGGAGCTAGCAATCTATGACGCCAGGGGAAAAGCCCTACATCTGTTATAGAGGTAGGAGATACAGAGACACTGGGCGTAGGTTGGAGAACACCTATGGAGAGGGAGACTGTGTTCCAGTAGTGGACGCAGGGCAGGAGGAGCCTGTGGTGGACATAGAGCAGGAGAATCCGATGGCAGATGATGATGGGAAGAAATTTGCGGACATGCTCCTCAAATCGGTGCAGGATCTGTCGAGGCAGATCGAGGTGATGGGGCAGAGATTCACGGCAGTGGAGGCTAGACAGCATGAGAGTCCACCAGTTTTCCAGGTTGGAGAGGGATCGGGTGCATCTCACCATTTTCCAGAGCAGGGTGCCACTCAGCGTTATACTACTCAGCAGGTGGCCTCACATGCCCCTATACGCTCTACCATGCCCACTTTCCTAGGAGCAGATATGGGGGCTGGAGCACACCAGGAGGTAGAGCCCAGTCATATGGGTGATTATTTTGCAGAGTGCCAGTCCTATGGGCAGGAGTTCAGGGATGCTCTCTCATTCAGAGACTTTGTTCAACTCCAACGGGATAGTATTCCCCGCGACCATCACAGAGGATACCGGCATTATCATGATGGAGACACCCACCGCACTGCTAGTAGATTTCACTTGCCTACATTTGATGGCTCATCAAACAGTTTGGCAAGGTCTTGGGTGGAGAAGCTGGACATCTATTTCCAGCTTAACCAGATGTCGGAGACAGAGGCCATCAAGGTGGCGACATTACATTTGGATGGTGAGGCCCAGGATTGGTGGTTCCATGGGATGGTTACACTCGGGCATTCCACGGTGACGATGTATGCCAAGTTCACCAGGAGATTGATGGAGAGGTTTGACCGGAGGGATCCAGAACAACACTTTGTTGAGCTAACAAGGCTCAAATAGACAAGGAGCCCAGAGACCTAAATTGCGGACTTTTTGAGGATTTCAGTGGTGGTGCCAGATCTATCCACGGCACGGAGGATCCACTTGTATGTCGAGGGGTAGCAGAGCCACTTCAGGGTCTAGTCAAATCTGCTAGACCAACCACCCTTAAGGATGCTATTAGCAGGACCCGAGACTTACAGGATGTCTTACCCAGGACCCAGACACCTTACCCCCAGTGACAGGCTTTTTAGCCTAAGTGGAAGGATGTGACGATTCCGCCTCCGAAGGGGAATCCAGGACGAGTACATCTTGATGATGATGCCAGGAGGGAGTTGAAGAAGAAGCAGTTGTGCTTCACCTGTCAGGAGCCATGGGCACTAGGACATAGATGTGCTGCTGGCAAAGCACATTTTATTGAGGTCTTCTCCAAGAGCAACAGGGAAGAGGATGAGGAGGATGATGTGGAGGTTGGAGATAGTCATGCCATGCAGGGTCCCTTGCCACCTCCACCACTAGCAGTAGGTGGTGCAGATTTTTCACCTATCAGACGAGCCCTTGCAGCATTGCGAAGAGTTCCCAAGTATTTGACATTACGCATACGAGGGATAGTACGTGACCAGCAAGTATCAGTTTTTGTTGACAGTGGGGCCACCCACAACTTCATCGATGCACAGATAATTGAGTGGAGAGGTATACCGACAAAGAGCTTCGATGGATTTTCAGTTTTGGTCCCAAGAGATCAGACCATGGTGTGTGCTCGTTATGATCCAGAGTTATCAGTGACGATGGGCACCTACACACTGATTGACCACTTCTTCATGGTCAATATTCCGGACACCAACATAGTACTAGGTGTTCAGTGGCTCATCACTTTAGGGAAGGTCACTACGGTTTGGAAGGCCCTAGAGATGGAGTGGGATGATGAGAAGACAGGGAGGAATGAGAAGATACGAGACAGCACACATACCCGCCTCAGACTGTTTCAGCTCATCGGATGGAGGCAGTCTTCCGAAAGAGAGACATAGAGTGGGTAGTGGAGCTGCGTGCATTAGAGGTAGGGACTACAGGGCAGTTGGTGCACCCAGAGATACAGGTCATCCTTGACTAGTATGCCACAGTGTTTGGGGTGATTCCACCGAGACAGCCATCGGACCGGGGGTTTGAGCACACCATTGAGCTTGAACAGGGCATACAGGCAGTGATTACTACCCCCTATAGGCATCACAAGGCCGATCGGGATGAGATTGAGTGGTCCATTCAAGAGTTGCTGGCTCTTGGGCACTTTCGGCCGAGCACGAGTCCTTTTGCTTCTTCCATGGTGTTGGTGAAGAAGAAGGACGGCACATTGAGGATGTGCATTGACTACAGGGCCCTGAACAAGAAGACCCTGAAGAACAAATACCCCATACCTAGGATCAATGAGTTGATGGATGAGTTGAGAGGAGCACGATTCTTCTCAAAGATTGATTTTAGATCTGGGTACCATCAGATTCGCGTGAGGGAGCAGGACATTCCCAAGACCGCCTTCAAGTGTCACTATGGGCACTTTGAGTTTTTGGTGATGCCCTTCAGGCTAACCAACGCCCCAGCTACATTTCAGTCTTGCATGAATCACATCTTCCGCAGTCACTTAAGGAAGTTTGTGTCGGTGTTCTTTGATGATATCCTCATTTACAACAGGACTTGGGAGGAGCATCTACAACACATTGAGACAGTATTACGCATCTTGGAGGAGCAACAGTTCTATGCCAAGCTCTCCAAATGTGAGTTCAGGTTGACGGAGATGTTATACTTGGGACACATCATAGGAGTGGACAGAGTGAGGGTCCACGAGGAGAAGATCAGGGCCATCAGAGATTGGCCAGAGCCGAGAAATGTGACGGAACTTCGAGGATTCATTGGCATTTGTACTTACTACCGGAAGTTCATCAAGGGTTTCTCACAGCTTGCTGCACCCTTGATAGATTTGACGAGGAAGGGGGCATTCAGTTGGTTGGATATAGCGTAGCGAGCCTTCGACAGGCTCAAGGAGGTTATGAGTAGCTGCCCAGTGCTTGTGTTGCCAGATTTTACACAGCCATTTATTTTGGAGTGTGATTCGGGAGAGGGGATCGGCGCAGTGTTGATGCAGGGAGGTCACCCTATAGCCTTTGAGAGCAGGAAGCTCCTTCCGCACGAGAGGTTGTATTCTATATACGACAAGGAGATGTTGGCCATCATGCATCATGCATGCATTGGTTAAGTACCGACAGTATTTGGTGGGTAATAGGTTTAGGATGAGGACTGATCACAACAACCTCAAGTTCTTTTTGGAGCAGAAGCAGCTATAGGAGAGGCAGCAGAAGTGGATCAGCAAGATCCAAGCATATGACTTTGACATTGAGTATGTCGAGGGTAAGGTAGAAGATGCCCTTTCAAGTAGGCCAGCCACGTTGTCTCTTATGAGCTTGGAAACAGACTGGAGGGCTCGACTCTTAGTAGAGTACTCCAAGGACAGATTTGCATGTGAGGTTCTGGATGGGCAGGTTGCGGATGACAAGTACAGGGTAGTCGATGAGATCATCTACTAAAGGGACCGAATCTTCTTGATTGAGGGGTATCAGCTCAAGAAGAAGATACTTCAGGTGTCACATGATTCACCATTGGCAGGTCATCAGGGGTTTACCAAAACCTACAGGGCCATTAGAGAGAGTTTCTCATGGAAGGGCCTTAAGGAGGATGTACTCCAGCATGTCCGAGAGTGAGATGTTTGCCAGAGGAACAAGGGGGAGATGAACCATCCAGCAGGACTATTGCAGCCTCTTCCCATTCCGAAGGGGAAATGGGAGTGTATTTCGATGGACTTCATCACAGGGTTGCCCATGGTACAGGGCAAGGATTGCATCTTTGTCGTCATTGATCAACTGACAAAGTACTCACACTTTTTCGCCATATCCACACACTACACAATAGCATAGGTGGCCAAGCTGTTCTTCAGAGAGATTTTCAGGTTACATGGTCTTCCCAAGACCATCACCAGTGACAGGGACAGCCGTTTCATGGGCGGATTTTGGCAGGAGCTTTTCCAGTTGGTGGGGATGGAGTTGACACCGAGTACCAGGTATCACCCACAGACAGATGGGTAGACAGAGATAGTTAACAAGTGGCTGGAGGGCTACATGCATAACTATATCAGTGGGCAGCAACAAGCATGGCTGAAGTGGTTGCATCTAGGGGAGTACTGCTACAACACTACACATCACATGTCCATCGGTACGTCACCATTCTATGCTTTGTATGGATATCATCCTTTATCTTTTGCTGACGTGATGTTTGGTGATAGCAAGGCTCCAAGAGCAAAGATTTGGATCCAAGAGAGTCAGGATATTCTTTGAGCTCTCAAGGACAACATGGCTACAGCGTAGAACCAACAGAAGCTGTATGCTGACAAGGGTCGGGTGGAGAGACAGTTTGAGGTAGGGGCTTGGTCTACCTACGATTACAGCCATACCGACAATCGTCACTGAAGCAGAAGGGGGATGAAAAGCTCAAGCCCCGCTTTTATGGGCCATACAGGGTGATACGCAGGATTGGACAGGTAGCATATGAGTTGGAGTTGCCCCAAGGTAGCAAGATTCATAACGTTTTCCATGTATCATGCCTGAAGAAGGCATTGGGACAGCATGTGATAGTGACAGATGAGCTACCACCCACGGATGATGAGGGGCAGTTGGTGTTGCAGCTAGAGGCTATTATTGAAACTAGGGAGAGGCAGCTATGGAGCAGGACGGTTCGGGAATTCTTGGTGAGGTGGAAGAATTTACCGGATGAGGATGCCAGTTGGGAGAGTGAGAAAATTTTGCAGCATCCATCACTTTAGTTGCTTGAGGACAAGCAACATTTTTCCGGGAGAGACTGTAATATTCCTAATTAGCCATGGCTAATTAGAATATTCGATTTTGCTTAATTTTTCCTTTTATAGTTATTTGTAAATAAAAAGGTGAGGAAAAGGGGACATAACTCACTTTTAGAATAAAAGTCACTTCCTAGTAGCAGAAATTTGTGACTTAAAGGGGAGCCAAGGGGGCCCAAAGAACCACGCAGAGATGGGGCCCATACAGACACTTAAAGGGACTACGCAGTTGGAAAGGGAACATTGGCAAGAGAGGATTACGTTGGAGGAGGTGAGCCTTGGGATTGGGAGAGGCCAATACTATAAAGGAGAGAGAAGCCCCCTCATTTTTTCATTTGATTATGAGAATTTGAGTTAGTCACTTCGACTTGGAGCACATTGGCTGTTTAGCCTATCTGCAACACTGTTTAATGCACTGAGTGTCTCCGTTCAGAGATCTCACCCTTAGCCCCGAGGGAATTCGAGTGCCTACTCAGGCAAGGTATTTTCAGCAGTCTTTTTGCAGTAGTTTTGATCTTTGGCATTGAGGTGGAGCTGAGCATTGGAAGACTGCGCAGTCTTGAGAGAGAGAGGGACGCAGTTCTTCTGGGAGCAGTTCCGGATTGACGATTTGTGGAGGAGTTGAGCTGGGATATGAGAAAGGGATCATCTTTTGCATATTGGAGTGGTTTGGCAGAGTTTCAGGCAGTATTTTGGAGGATTCTACTCAGTGGCAGCGCAGGGTCTTGAGGGATTGCGTGATTCCTCAAGGGGGCGATTTTCGGGGGTCGGCCATTTCAGAAAAACTTTCTGGGTTCTTCTAGGTTTTCTGAGTAGGGGTGGATTCCAGAGTTTCAACATTTTCTGAGGAGGGGACAGCCCCAAATCCACACTTGATTTCCAATAGTAGCAGCAGCATGACAGTTTTCCAGCAGCATCCACGCAGAGGCCATTCCTTTGTTATTCTGAGTGTATTTCTTCACTTGCCTGGTGCAAGTCGAGGTGCCATCCTTCTGATCACCTCCTGTACTCATTCCATTACTCAGTATAATAAAATGGCTTAGCATTTCTCTCTACATTTCTCTAGTATCTGCTTATATTTCATGCTTATATTATTATATGTTACACCACTGTTATTTTGAGTTTCCCGGTTATTATATTATTTGTGCGTATTTGGTTGGAGTTTACTGGGATTTTAGGGAAAATCTCTGAAACGGGATATTACATTATGAAGATCATACCTAGTTACATTTTCAACACTCCCTCTTAACTAGGGAGGTATTCATAATGACTCAATAGGATACTAGGATCCTATCACATTGAAATATTCTCATAAGAAGATTTTGGATTGATAAGAATTATCACCATCATAACCAACATTGTCAAACACAATAAGGTCTTGACTGACAAGCTCTATCTCTCCACTAGATTAGAGCACAATACTGGCAGGAATAAATTTAGACACCACCATTGCCTCTCTCTAGGAACATACCCCATCTGAATGTTCACCAGGTATGCCCTCAAAAGACTATTTTTATCTTGGATAACATATCCTCAAAGAATATCGGTCATCAGGACTACTCTTATCTTGGATACCATTCCTCAAGGAGTATCGGTCCCAGATGCTTATCCAATCTTCCATTCCCCCTCCCACTGTCTTCACTAGGCTTACTGCTATTAGTACTGGCCATAACGCATGAAACATGTAGAATACTATTATTTTTTGTAGCATTAGCTGGCATTCTAGTCTTGACAGTTGTCAGAGAGGCTAATAAACACTAGGACTCCATAGCCGAGAAAGAGTCTCATGGAAATCCACCTAGAAATGCCTTAATTAAGTTAATTAATCAGTAATTAAATTTTTCCTAAGTCTAACTTATGGAAAATGATTAATTAACATGAATTCATTAAGGAAGGTGAAATTCTCTCGAAACTCACATGGATCGTTTAGGAAATAATCTTAGCCATTGATTAATTTTTAATATTGGTCGTTGGAGTCCCAGCTGGAGATTATAAGAAGAATTTGATAGGTAGATGGAGGAACACACTTGAGATCGATTTCCTGAGGCAGTTCGATTTTTCAGAGAGAAACAATAGTTGCCAGAAAAGTTCAAGCCTGAGAAGGGAAACAAAGATAGAGATGGGCAAAGATAGTGGTTCTGGAGAAAGTCTTCCAAATCCAGAGAGTTAATAGCAGAAGGGATGTATTTCCTAGAGAAACTACACAAAGCCACCGCAGATGGCTTCAGAGGGAGATTTATTTTGCTGAAGGAAAGATACATTCAGTTGTAGTTGGTTCATAAATTCTCCAGGAGGCCAAGAGAATTTCTTACAGAAGCAGAGTCAGTCAGGATGTCATTTTTCCAGCAGTTCTAGGGCTTAGCGAGTTGGGGTTTGCACAAGTAATGCACAAAGGTTGTACAACTGACTAGTTTTTCTAGTTGTCAGAGCTGGATCAGGCGTGGTACTGAGGCATTTGCCTCAGATATTTTTGCCAATTTATTTTCCTGATTGGATTTCCAGTTGAGAATCCATAGATTGTACTTAAAATTTCTCACCACTGCTTAATAATAAAACCCTCAGCTGTTGCACCAGTTTTTCCAAGTTGGGTTTTTTCATGGACTTTAGTCCAAAATAACCATGTCATAATTTTGTGTGTGTGCCAGTATTCTCTCAGTTTTAAATTTCTCTTCTGCAGTATTTATTTTGGTGAAAATTGCAGTTGTGAGTTATTCATTGTTTATTGTAGCAAATAAACTATTAATTCATTTACAATTAGAAGAATATTTTCCAGTTGCTGCAATAGTTCAGAATTTCACAAATACAATGTTCACCATCACTGCCTCTCAACCAGGGAGGTAATCCTCATTCCCTCTCAAATAGGGAGACATAATGTAACTTTCCTTACGAAAATACCTCTGTTATTGAGTGATTTCTGAGTACGTTTGATATATTTTCTTTGGGCAATTTTTGTCAAACAGTTAGGTGGTAAACATGTTGTAGGTAATTTTTATTATTTTAATCTCCAAAATAGTTTACACAATGCTCAATACATTCCCAACATACTTCATAAATAAATTCATATGATTTTTATTAGATTCAGAAAATGATATACAATTGATATATAACTATATTGAAATAACACTAGCATATAAAATCTTCTGAGAATGCCAGCTTCTGTGATTCATGATTTATGCAGTCTCTTTTGGATAAATCACATGATTCTTTTATGGTCAACACGTTTCGAACCACTTATTGTGGTTTATCATCGAGACAAAGATGGATCCGTGATTTAGAGAATGAATAAATATAACAAAAATGCAATAGTAAATCCATAATGACTAGAAAAATAAATAATAGAATATTAAAATTAAATATTAAAAATGCATAAAAAATATTATTAAAAATAAAAAATAAATAAATTAGAAACAATAAAGAAATAAGATTTTAAAAATGGAAATGGACCAAAACAACATAAAAGAATACAATATATAGAATACAAATAACTTTTAAGTATTTTATTTTAAATATTTTCATATTTTAAAAATAAACTATATAACACTTATTCATATAAAGATGAATATTAATACATTCAAAAAGACTTTAGTCTTCTTTTTTTTAAACACAGAAATAAATTGTAAACTAACTAAAATTGCAATAAAATAAAAAGAAAAGAATATTGAAACATAAATTAATAAAAATTAAATAGATATTAATATTTACATATTATTTAATTACAAAAATCTTCCAATTTCAATTGAACGAATCAATATCTAAAAAATAAAAGGAAGAAGAATAAAAAGAAAATGAATCTAAATGAAAATATGACTAGAATAAATAAATATAAAAAATAAATAAATAAATCTAAAAACTTCATAGAAAGAATAACATGTATTTATTTATTAAAAAAAATCAGAGTTTGAGAGAAATAAAGAAAGAAATAAATACGCCTATGAATAAAGGAATGGGATCTAATTACTATTGATATTCTATTCATCATCCTTATTCAATGTGTTGGACCTTTTTTTTATTTCATTACATGTTCCCCATGGTTAGCTCTAACTTGGGGATGTATCTATTGTAGTCCATCTAATGTTTTCCAGGTATGATGATTGTAATACTATCAAATTCCTCATAAGGAAACTGTCTCCAATCCACCATGTTCTCATCTATGAAATTATGGGAAGCCCCACTATCAATCAATATTGTCACCTTGTGCCCTGCTAGAACCCCTTTGACTCTGAAAGTGTGATATCTAGGGAATCCTGACATAGAGGCAATGGTAGGAGTTTTTCCTTATGCATGTGAGGACTCGCCTCCGACCATTTTGTGCATATGTCCCTACACCTGTCACTATACTTATCCCTGCACTGGCTCCTCATCTCCATCATCATTTTCGCTTTCCAAGTACACCTCAATATAGTGAACCTTTCCCACCTTGTCCTTACCTACACATTTGTGCCCTTAGCTGCCCATAGATATCGACAGTTGAAGCATAGCCTCTTCTTCCTTAACTCCTTCAGAATCTCCTCGTCCACCTTTGGTTTCCCTGTCCACTCCTTTTGAAAGGGCTTTCTGTCTTTATTCTTTTGAGGGTAAGAGAGTTTAAGAGTGAATTTGTTTTTGGAAGAAACATCCTGTAAATCCTTGGTCTTATTAATTTCTGCACAAAGAGTGGCGGCTCCAAATCCTTTGACCCAATCATGTAGAGGTTATGAAAACCCCTCTACAAATAGCATCACCAATATGGCCTATGAGATATCTGTGACCATGAATACTAGTCTCTCAAACTCTAAAATATATATGCCTCCAGACTACCGCTCTTCCTGAGTTGTGCCAACTCTCTAAAATGAAGCTTTTAATCCTTCCTTTCAAACTTCTCATGAGTCTTTGAGTGAAATTAGTATATGAGGTGATGTTGTTGTGACCCATAGTCACCAACCCATGGTACCGTCACTCATGGGCCTCACCATCCAAGTGTAATGTGGCTAGCTTAATAGCCTCCTCCTCTATCATTTGGTGAAATTGGAAATATGTATCTAGATATCAAGTTGAGCATTTGATGACCTATGAAAGTAGGGGATGGTCACTTTACCCAATGTATTTTTCAGGTCTTGGTTCTAAAGTGGTTCTGCCTCAAAAAAATGTAACACCCAACTATAGCAACCTTCCAAATACTATTGAATATTTTCACAACCAACAAGGTAAATATGTAGGGGCTATATACTGATGAACAATATCTCTTCTCACCCATCTCTAGTTCTATCATGACCCATAAGAATAGAATCTATCCCACAGTACCCACACTTTTCAATGGAAGATGCATGATCAAGGTAAACAATAATATCATACTCTTGTGCATAAGTAATGCATCAAGCCAATAATAATAACCCACAACCTTTATGGCACAATGAAAGTTACCCCTTCACATTCATAATACAACTCTCTCTTATATATATCCCACACAACACATACAACAAGGTTCTTGTCCTCTTACTTAAAGCATCTCGAACCCTTTTTACAATAACACTTGTCCAAGGTGAATGTGTGGTGGTACCACCTTCTCTTCAAAAGGGAACTCGACCAATATTAGGAGTAGAGATTGAATCCATTATTGCTCGAACCCACAAGCATGAGAGATTGGAAACTTGATCTTCCTAATGGGTATCCCCCCAATGAGACCACTCTTCAAATTTTTTGTGTTGTCACCTGTAAGAGAGAATATATGGAAAACACAATATCAATAAATAAAATCAACTGACAAAACCTCAATACCTCAATATTCACTGTAAATATTTTACTCCATTGAAGCATAATCGTGAAATCTATGTGATCTCACTCCTTGAATGAGTTAGAGTGTATAATTTCAACACTAAAACTAGCTATGATGGTTAGGGTTCTCCAAACCCTAAAGTCATCCTCAAAAACTCTCTAAGATATCTTTTCTCAAAAACACAAAACGAATGAATGAGGAGAGTATCCTCACTTTTTCTCCTTTATAAACTTATGGACACTTTTTCTACCATTTTACCGTTTTAACTTTCGTAAAGTCACTTTATAACATTTTCATTTTATAAAGTTAAAGTGACTTTTCACTTGCCCAGGTAATGTCCCCTTTTCACCCCTTAGACTTTTATAATGTTTCCCTATGCGAATTAAGTCCCATTATTAAATTTTTCTCCACTTTAGCCTATGAGAACCATGTTAGGCTAGCAAACTCCATCATAAGCTTCCTAAGTGGTTGGGGACATTACACATAACCATAAGCCTCGACTTGTCTCATTCTACATCAATATATCAACTACTTGTTCTTCAATGGAGATCTAGTTGTAGCTTCTTTGTCTTCTATTTGTGTCACATCATAACGAGCTTAAAAATTCTTGGACCTTTGTCATTCTTCACATATCCTCAATCATGTCAAAAATTCTGTCATCAATCATTTTTGTGGAGCCAAAATTCTTCACATCTGATTACACATTCCTTCACATATTATTTTCTTGCTTCACGTTTTTCTAAGAGAGCATATCAACTTTCATTCATCAAGAGTATCTCTATCAGTAATAGCACCTATCACAAGGATCAGTCATAGATCCCTCTTACTAGCCTCTTTTTAATCAAAATTGAATCGAACATATCTTGAAATGATCAACAAATTGTCTTATGACTATTTATTTCCTTTTTTTGCACATATCAACTATATGTCCTTCTTGGAAGCCAAATCAAGTCCCAAACATTATAGAGGTTATAAAACAATTGATGTTTCTCCCAATTTCATGTAGTAAAATCTTTAAATAAATTTCTACTCCCTGCTCCCTCTAAAGTTTACATTGTTTCCTTCCTCACATTCTTCAAGAAATAATGACAAATCATAAAGTCCCATCATTGATGTTTTCTACTTCCATAAGTCAAAGCATTCATCTAGAGGATTCTTGATTTTCCTTCTTATATTTTAACCAATAAATATCATGGTTTTTCTATCCATGCACAATTTTGAATCAAGTTCTTCATCTCCCTCTGAAGGTATGAGTCCAAGGCTTTTACAAAAACTTCTTTCAATATAAGTGTACATCTTCCTTCCAATATGTCATAAAGTTGTTTCTTTAATATTCTTTGCTCATGGATGATGAAGTTCCTTCTTTGTGGTGAGAAGTGCTACATTCACACTTCCATGTCGCTTCTAGATTATCTTCATACTTTTATACTTCTAAACTGCTTCAATGTTGCTTCCATGTTCTTCCAATTCTTCCATCTATTAATCAAGGTTAGATAGATCTTGTTTTGACCTTGTTCTAACATTAGCATGATGTCATTTCTTTCCTTTGCAAAGATCTTCTCTTTAACATATGTCATCCTCTTCTAGCAGAGACAGATCAAATTTTAGTGAATTGCTTTTTTTTTTTGTGATTCCTTCATGCGCTAATATCATAGGGATAAGCTCCGAATGTCATGTCATAGTTCTTCAACATCTAGGATATGAACCAAGAAGATTTATTTTGGGAAAATTTCTTTGACAAACTTCACAAATAGATCAGATTTATTGATATAGTAAGTCCTTCTTCTATGTATTGGAGGTAAGTTATGGACAATATGGATGCTTTATAGAATTGTGCCTTAGAGACTTACTCCAAAAACTTCAGATTCCTTGTCATTGTCCACACTGCTTTTGATTATTTTAAAAAATATAGGCCTTATCATGTTGGATATTTATGCTTGATATTTGGATATAGATAATTTGACTAAGATTATAGTGATTAATTTGATTTATACCATAGGCTATGTACCATAGTCTTTCGGTTCTGTAGCATAGAGTTGTCACAATTTTTTTGATTCATTTCATACAAAGGTATAGAGAGGCTTGGTCCTTTATGTCATGGATGATCCATATGTTTTGGTTTCTTTCATAGTTCTTTTAACTTCAGATCTCAACATAATTATGTCCTTCATAACATTTGTCAAAAATATGTAAGAAGGTCATCTCAAATTACACATATATAAAATTTTTCCATTGACTTGAACATTGTAACATCCCTCCGGTATTTTCTTTGTGTCTCTAAATTTATTCTCAAAATTTTGTAGCGTTAGATAGATTGTATTCTATGTTGGATAGTTTGCATTATCTGGATATCTAGTGGTGGTAAGTGTGTTGGCATTGATGTCAACAACCATGCTAGGAGATCAAGTTGGGCAGTTGGCATTGCTTGATAGTTAGCAAGTGTCTTGGCATTGATGTCAACTAGACCAACATGGATGTTTATAGAAGCAAATGATAACATTGATGTGCTTGATGTGTCAAGTTCATTGTGAGTCCTATGGTTGTTGTAATGTCTGGTAGATAATCACCATAGTAGCCGGATTATTGGAGAAGCCATAAAATGATGACTATGGTGGTTGGGAGTCCCATAATTCCTCCAAAGAGCAGGTTCTAGGCACAAGAAGAAGAGTCAAGGAGAAAGAATGGAAAATAGTTTGTAGCCATTTTTTAGGTAGAAAATGGGCTCAAAGACTACATAAGACCTTATTCACTGGAAAGTGCTCTGAAAGAGATTTCTAACCATATGTGGAAGTCTACAAATGGCCTCTTGGATAAGGAGCTCTTGGATCAGGAGTTAGTCCCAGTCAAATTCTGGTGACCTAAGCCATGATAGCAGAGTTAAAAGGTGATTAGAGAAAGGAATATCGGGACCTTAGAGAAGGCTTAAAATTTCAGAAGGTTGGTCATATCAGAACCTCAGAGAAGGCAGATATCAGAAAGGTGAATATCGGAAGCAAGCAGGAACCTCGGGACTTCAGAAGGACGAAGATTGGAAGGCGCAGAACATTGGAACCCGATATCAGAAGGGCTAAATATCAGAGGTCGTAATATCAAAGTAAGGTCGTATCAGAGCAGGTGAGAACCTCAACATATCAGAACCTTAGAGTTTCGTAAGTTATTGACAATTGAATTATTTAAAAGTGCCGAGGCTAGAAAGGAGAAGGATTTACAAAGAAATTATTTGCGAAACCAAGTACCGAGAGACCCTTTTCTTTGTCCTCTATTAAGACACATGGTAGTAGGTGATTTGCAATGAGAAGCTGACGAGGTAGATGACATGGTCGTATGGACGACACGTGGCAGTCAGATTCAGCATTTTGGGTGGACTAATAGGGAAAATCTAGGTGACACATGTCAGGACTAAGGAGACCCCACATGGAGTTGATGACAAAAACACGACGTCATCTTGGAGGTCGTATATCAAAAGTTGGAGTTTTCATAACTCTTGTGTAATTTTTTTTATGGGAAATTTCTAATCCGATATATGGGGAGCTTTTGATGTTGAGTGGCATTGGGTCATGAGGACCAAAAGAACTAAGGGCACAAAGTAGACTTAACACCTAAGTGCTATGAAGAATTTCGGGGGTTGGAGTTTTTGTAAATCCTTTGTAAATACATTTTGTGAAAGACCTGATGCTTGGGATCTCTGATGTTGTTTGACCCTTGGTCGTGGAGACCCAAGGAACCAAGGGCATAAAGCAGTATTAGCACCTAAGTGCTATGGAGCATATCGGAGCTTGAAGTTTTGTAACACCTATGTAAATGCATATTTGAAAAATTTACGATGCCAAGGGGATTCCAATGTGGTAGGCATTTGGTAGTAGAAACCCAACAAACCAAGGGCACAAAGCAATACACAGGGAGATAGGCCCTCACAGGAGCCTGAAATCCTTAGCACATAAATGCTATGCCCCCAGTCACAAAACCCGACCATATGGTAAAATCAAGAAGGGGCTAAGAAAAAGGGGCTTAAAAAATTTTGATCTCGTAACATATTCTTAATAAAAGTTACGATATGTGGGATCTTCCAATGTTGTTGGTGTTTGGATGAGAAGCTAAAGGAACCAAGGGCATAGAGAAATAACATGAAGGTAGGCCCTCGATAGGAATCTAAAAGGCTTAGCACCTAAGTGCTATACTGGCGGTCACAGACAGTGGTCCTATGGTGTGAAAAGAGAGTGAAAAGTGATAAGGGATAAGCATAAGAGGGTATAAAGGCACTTTAGAATATTGTGATTTCATAACATCTCTTTAATAAAAGTTACGATAGGAAGGCTCCAATACTGCAACACAAAGGTAATAAAGGATGAATGGGTTAGCAACTGAGTAAATGCATGTGGAAGGTTGATTTCACAGGAGTAATGGCGACTGCAGAGATCCCTGGGTCAAGGCATTGAGGACCACGATGTGAATAGAAGCCATCCTAAAGTACAATCCATATTTTTGTGCCATGAATAAGAATGAAGAGCCTCTTTGGAGTGTGCAGGTGGACTGAGAATTAATTCTCAGTATGGAGATCACCCATATGCCCATTCTCAGTGGTTAATGAGGACACATTGGCCAAGTCAGACGCAATAGTAGGATGGAGAGTCATGTAGGAGTACACACTTGGGCAAAATGAATGGCGGAGTGATGGGAAACAGAGGCAACATTGACTAGTGTGCAGTAGAGGAACAAAACAGAGGAGCCTAGTTGAGCAATGTGGGGGAAAGAAACATTGTCATGAGAGAGTTGTGTAGAGATCTCATTGGGTGTAAGTGCATTGTTGTGTGAGGCCAAGTGAGCCTGTTCTACAGGGAAAGTATGAGAGTGCCTAAGCATAAGAAAGATACCCCATGAGAGGTTGTGTTGTTGTATGAGAAGTCGTCGAAGGTGTGTGTGCATAGGAAGAAGGCCAAGTGTGCATGTTCTACACATTAGAGGTCGAGAGTGCCTATAAAGAGGAAAGAGGCCTCGAGAGAAAGTGAGTGTTGTTGTGTGAGGGTGAGAGAGCATGTGGAACTTAAAATATCCAAGAGAAAAATATATGCTATGGAGTGTGATCCATGTGGAGAAATCTGATTGTAAGTGTGCTGCTAAGAGGAGGCCCTGTGCGCCTAAGAAGAAATAAGGCTGAGAGAAGAGATCCCAATTTAGTATGTTGTTGCAGAGTGGGTAGAGTGTAGAGATTGCTCTGTGTTAGTGACTATTGTTGAGCAGAAAAACGAGCTATAAGAGAGAGTGCAGAGAACAAAGTGCTACGTGGGCTAAAAGGTCGGTGAAGAGAACAAAGTTGATATCTAGTAGAGTGGTTTCCAAATAAAGTGAACATTAGTTCCTATTTTAGTGTGGGTTGGAGCCTGCATACAGGAAGTTGGTGCTTCCATCTCTAGTGGGCGCTTGAGAAGGCTTGGGGGTTGGTGCCTCCTGCAAGTTAGTTCTTGCATAAATCCAAGGAGTTGCAAGTTGGTTCTTGCAACAAATCCGTGAGGTTTGTGCTTCACATAGTGCTTCTGGTAAGATGGCAAAGTGTCTACAAAAAGAGGGAGTTGGCACTTCCTACTAGTGGGTGATGGCAAACAATCAGAGGAAGTTGGTGCTTCCTGTGAGTGGTGGATCACAAACAAATTGATGTAATAGAGTAGGTTCTCTTATTTTACATCAATAACAACAACAAACTTTGGTGGTTTTTTTCCCGAAATGGTTTCCATGTAAAACATCTATGTCATATCTGTGTTGTTCATGATGTGTATGCATGTGTTGATTCATATGGTTGCTGTTATGGTGTGTTAATTATTTCTCTCATTTAGTGGATGCGAAGTTTGAATGAGTGAAAAATAAATTTGCATAAAAAATCAAAATTAGCCTTAATATTGATTCACCCCCCCCTCTCAATATTAACATTGTTTCCAATAATTGTTATAAGAGTCTTGTTCCCTTAGGAATAACTTAACTGCTAGAAGGTATATCAAAGGAAAACAATGGCTAATCAAACTTAGCTTACATCAGAAGGAGTTCCATTCTTAAATGGATCAAAGTATGTATTCTGGAACGTTATAATGGAAGCCTATTTAATGGCCTTGGATGTTAATGTATAGCACTTCGTATTGAATGGAGAAAAGAGTGAGCGGAATGAAGAAGCCAATGAGGTTATCATGAAAGGGTTGTCTAATCTGGATGTTGAGAAAGTAAGGCATTACAAGACAACAAGGGAAATGTTGGACATACTGCAATGTCTGCATGAAGGAGATAACCATGTGGCTCAATAAGAGGTTGAGGAACCCTGTTGCTCTAGAAATGAACCAGAACATGCAAAAGTTGTTGCTCATCACACTTGTGTTGATGATGAAGAAGTATCATAAGGGAGACCATGCTTATATGAAGGTAGGGTATTTTTTGTGATAATTATAAAGAGATAGGTCATTTAGAAAATAGGTGTACATATTCTTATTTTGAAGATAAACATAGTCATACATCTAGTTGTTATGAAGAGAGACCTACATTTGTAGAAATAGCCAATGAGGGTACCTCAGAGGAAGAAGAGAGATCCTAGGTTTGCTCATCCATAGGAGAAAATAAGAGTACCCTAGGCAGTGATGAAGATGGGATACGCCTTAGACCTATGGAATATCCTAGGATCACATAGAGGAATACAGATCTTTGTGGTGACTCAGCTAGCACCTATGATAGTGAAGAGAAGGATATGAATGAAAGGATCTTCTTTAGAAAGAATTTGATCTCTTCTCTAAAAGAGATTAAGGAGCTATCAGAGGCAAATCTCAAGAAAAAGGTGTAGTTCCACGAGCATGAGTTTGAGAATGAGAAGTTGAGAAAAGCAACAGTTGATATAAATTCTCAATAAAAAGAGGCTAGTAGGATGAGTGGCATGTTGTCTAATCAACTAAATGATAGATAAGCTTATTGTGAGAGACTACAAAGTGAAGTAGTCTCATTGAGACATGACTAAAAAAAAGTCACATAAAGAGCTATCTCAATATTAGAAGCTTGAGGAGAGCACAAAGGCCTTGGATGAGATGCTTGCTAAGAAAATATCCCCTCTCATCAAGGTCGAATTGGGTTTCAAAGAAGAAATAAGCTCCAAGAAGGAAAAGGTTGAAGGGTCAACTATCCAAGTAAGGGTAATTGAAGGCTCCAACAAAAAAAAGGGAAAAGAGGTTGTTGGAAAGCAACAACAGAGGGATAAGAAGTCACAACAAGTAGAGAAATAGAAGAGAGCTAAGCAGCTGCAAGAAAGAGTGCAAGGAAACAATGCAAAGTATCATGGAAGGCACATGAAGAACCAACATATTTCCTTTCCTCCTCAAGGAAAAAACCCTCAAAGAAAAGGTATCTTCAGTCCTCAAAAGCCTTTTCATGGTTATTGGTTTTCTTGCTACAATTTTGGACTTAAAGCCATAGACCATAGATGGCATGAAATAAAACGAGATGTGTTGGGTAGTAGAAACCAAAGAATGCATACAGAGGCTAGCAAAAGGCATGTCAGAAGCAATAGCAGTCTTGACAAGTTTTTTGTCAATGATAGTAATTCATTTGCTCCATTCTTAAGCCATATTGAATGGTACACTTGTGGCGACTTTAGGCACAAGGAAGCAAGTCGTAGGCATAAGAAGTCGAAGCATGCATCTCAGATGCTGTGATGAAAGGAATTCAAGTATGTCTTCAATGCTCTGAGTAAATAGAGCATGCTAAACAATGGAAGGAGAAATCATCAAGTTGTTGAAGTCTCTGAAGAAAAATCAGAGAAAAATTAAGAGGGGCGATTCTCATATTCTTATAAGAAAACCCTTTCTAAGTGCCAGTTGTAATGAGTGCAAGCTTCAAGTAAGGAAAGCGAGAAACAACAATCCAATTACCATTCTTTTCCAAACAAAGAAAAATGGAAGCAAGTCGGTATGGGTGAAGAAAGGGGCTTGAAGAAGTTCCCTCCACCCATGCGCAAGCAAGAGAAAGCCCAAACACGGGAAAAGAAGAAGCTAGATGGTAATGTTTATGTCAAGGCTCGTCCAAAGAAGATTTGGATGAAGGAGGATGATCTGCTCAGGGGGAGTAGATCCTTTGTTTCTATTCATTAAAAGAAGAGAATGGCCTCAAAGGAGGCCAAATAAGCCATATGCGGGCATAAAATATCATACGAGAGGATGCATCTAAACAATGAAGGTATGTCTGAGCCCCTTGCTGATTACAATAAATTATTTTCTTATTTCAAATATATCATCATTGAAGAGAAATGAGGAGTGCAACCAACATGAGTTTAGGGGTAGTACACAACAATATCTTATGTTGTGGGAAGAAAACGATGGGTTGCAATAGAAGTGTGGAATGGCCGAAAGCCCACAATCAAGTAAGGTTCATAGGATTAGTCCCCACACAGAAGCGAGGAAGAAAATATAGGAGATAATAGAGCATTGACTCAAGGGGAGCTTCTTTTATGGTTGTGGTAGGAAACAATCATCAATCTAAAGAAGAAATATTGCTTAGGAAATGAAAGGTTTGGACCTTGGGTAAAATACCCTTATTTAATTTAAGTTGTGAGTTTGATTATGCCTAGCAATATTGTGATGATGAAACAAAATTTGTACAAGATTTTCATGTCCCTCAACCTTCAATTGGTATCTCTATGTAAATTGGAAGTATTGGGTTCAGGTGGAGAAACCTTTTTTTCAAATGAGAATTTATTTTGAGAAAGAGATATAACAGTTTGACTAGTACATTGTCCAATTTATATCAAATGTTTGGTCCAATTGGTATTATTTAAGCAGCAGTCCATATTTGGACCAGTATGATCTCAGGGGGAGAAGAAGTGATTGAGAAGATTAGAAGGAGTGAGAATAGAGGATGAAGCAACAATAATGATGAGGAGAAAGCTGAAATCCATCACTAATGATTGGTATTTGTAGTAGAAACAATACCATGAGAAGTTAAATTGGTATAAAATTCCTTTTAACTGATACAAAAGACGTATTGGCAAGAGAGTATTCATCCAAAAACCATAAGGTGTCAAAATATGGAGGCAGTCAAATTAGAGGAGGTATATGTTCAAGCGGAGCATATCAAACATGTCCAGTCTATAAAGCAATAGCAACGATCAGTCCCTAAAGAGAATTCTGCAGAGCAGAAAGCACATCAGTAACTAGGTCCCCGTCATTGACCATCGATGATTGCATACAGAAGAAGAAGAAACTTGTAAGATCTTTTCCATTAATGTGAAAGGGGGAGATAATTGTTGGAGAAGTTGTAGAGAACTTGTGATGGCCCATGAATAGGAGAGAAATCCATTGGTGGCTCATGCAAGAGAAGTGTGGAAGTAGTATGAGGATTGGATATCAAAGTGAAGTGATGAGGTTGAGGTGTTTCCATTAATGGAAAAAGGGGGAGATTGTTTGCATTCTCTAGATGGCTAGTGGCTATAAGTGTGTTGGAATTGATGTCAACAACCATGCTGGGAGATAAAGTTGGGCAATTGGCATTTGTGTTGACATTGATGCCAACCAGACCAACATGGATGTTTATAGCAGTAGATGCTAACATTGATGTGCTTGATATGTCAAGCTCAGGGGGAGTCCTATGGTTGTTGTAGTATCTAGTAGAGAATCATGATAGTAGGAGGCTTATTAGAGAAGCCATAAAATTATGACTATGGTGGTTGGGAGTCCCATAATGCCTCCGAAGGTTCTAGGCACAAGAAGAGAGTTAAGGAGAAAATAATGGTAGAAAGTTTGCAACCATTTTTCAGGTACAAAATGGACTCAAAGCCTACATCAGACCTTCTCCACTAGAAAGTTCTTTGAAAGAGCTTTCCAACAGTATGTGGAAGTCTACAAACGGCCTCTTGGATCAGGATTTATTCCCAGTCAAATTTTGGTGACTTAAGCTATGATAATAGATTTAAAATGTGATCAGATAAAGGAATATAGGGACCTCGGAGGATTATTTAAAAGAGACTTAGAGTAGGTCGAATATTGGAGAAGGCTCATAATTTTAGAAGATTGGTCATATTGGAACCTTGGAGTAGGTGGATATCGAAAAGACGAATGTTGGAAGCAGGTAGGAACCTCTGAACCTCGGAAGGACGGATATCAGAAGGCGCAAAATTTCGGAACTTGATATTGGAAGGGCTGAATATTAGAGGTCATAATATCGAAGCAATTCATATCGAAGCAGGTGAGAACCTCGACATATCAGAACCTCAGAGTTTTGTAATTTATTAACAATTTAATTCTTTGAAAGCGTCGAGGGTAGCAAGGAGAAGGATTTACAAAGGAATTATTTGTGAAACCAAGGACTGAGGGACCCTTTTCTCTCTCCTCCATTAGGACACACGGCAACAGGTGATTAGCACTGAGAAGCCGACGAGAAAGATGACATCAACATGATGTGGTCACACGAAGGGCAGTTATATTCAACATTTTGGATGGCCTAATAGGGAAAATCTAGGTCACACATGCCACCACTAAGGAGATGCCACACAGAGTTGATGATGACAACATGTTGTCATCTGAGAGGTCGTATATCAGAAGCTGGAGTTTTCATAACTCCTGTGTAATTTTTTTATGGGAAAGTTCCAATTTGATATATGGGTAGCTTCTGATGTTGAGTGGCACCAGGTTATGAGGACCAAAAGAACCAAGGGCGCAGATCATGCTTAACACCTAAGTGCCATGAATAATTTCAGGGGTTGGAGTTTTCGTAACTCCTTTGCAATTACTTTTTGTGAAATATTTGATGCCTGGGAGCTTTGGTGTTGTTTGGAACTTGGTCATGGAGACCTAAGGAACCAAGGGAATTGTAACACGCCTTATCTCACATCTACCCACTTTCATTGGCTTACTCGGGGTAAACATGAGATGAGGGGCTACTATGACATGACTCAACATACTAGATGACCTTAAGGAAATGCAGTCGACACAAAAAGACCTTACTGACTTCCCTAAGGTGCCACAGGGCCTCTAGGAGTAACCCAACCCCTTCAAGTGTCCAATCCTCAAGAAACCTCTCCTTTTCCCTAACCTAGATCCCCATTTGATCCCTTGCCAAGGCCTCCATGCAACTATGGGTTCCCAATCACTCCCATAGGCCTGCATCAGTGCGACTATGGCCTTTATCTGCAAGTGTTGTGCCAGGGACTGCACAAATTAAGGTTATTTTCTAGGGCTAGGGCTTAGCCTTTGCCCACAAATCTATGAAACTTTCAGAAGTCATAAAAGGCATGAAGAAAATACTTTTAAACCAAAAACTAGAACCAGGACATGACCTAACCATCCCCAGCTAGGATTGACATTCTGTCAAATACTTGGTAGATATGAAACCTACAAGTCATGAATGTAAGTATGAACATAAGGGACTAAAACTTATCTGAGCTTTAACAAGAAAGTGTTGAAAATAGCAACAAGAAATGATAAAAATAGAATCCAGAAATTCCAATTTTAATTTGTCCTTGAATTAAAATTGTGAATTAAAATTCGAATTTAGTCTCACCAGCTGCTTGGAATTAATTAATTAATTCATTATGGATTAATTAGTTTGAGAAATTCAAGTTAGAAGTCTTTCTAAAGTCATGCAACAGTTATCCCTTAAATTAAGGAGATTATCCCTTAATTAAGGAGATAAGATTGAATTATATTTGAGTTGTAATTAGTTAGCTCAGTTTACTGAGTTAAGTCCAGTTAAATTAGTTCCAAACTGTTTGAGGAACTAATTGTGAGTTATCGATCAGTTGATGCATGCATGCACTCAACCAGTGTACTCCAGATAACTGAAGATTCTCTCATCATTAACTCATGCATGTCTATTATGAGAAAGACCCAGTTGAGATTAAAGACAGGGACAATGTACTATCAATTGCATGTTTTCTCCTATAAAGGAAACTCATGCATGCAGAAGGAATAAGGTTCCTTGAGGATTGCGCAGTTCTGAAAGGGTGTAGGATCAATGTGAGTGATCAGTCTTCCACTTGGTAATAGGAGGATCACCTAGAGAAACTGCGCAAGGAAATAGGAGCTTAGAGGGTAGAGGAGAAGGCTTGTGAGAAGCTTTGATTGCCTGTGAGCATCCAGGAGGATTGTACTGAGAGATGGCTAGTTGTGAGAGCTAAGGCTTTGTAGAATTCTGATGTATTTCCACCTCGTATGATAATATAAATAGTGGGGTTTTTAGCTGAGGCTTTCCCCTTAGTATTTTCTATGTTTCATGTGTATTAATTCTTCTTCTTATGGTTATATTTGTTCAGCTTTGATTAAGCTCGACATTTAAGCTTCTGCAAGTTTGATAGTAGAAGTAGATTGCATTATCGGGTTAATCTACAGTCAGATTTTCTATAGAGATCTTAGAGATAGATTTGTAGAGAATTTGCAGAATTTCTAAATGGTATCAGAGCCTAGTTTATCGGAGTTGTGAACAGTATACGGAGAATTGAATTCAAAGTTTGAAGTTTGGGGTTGCAGGTGAAAATCGAATTCATATCATACTTAAAAAAAAAAAAAAAACACAAGAACAAGATGGGACATTATGCGTTTAGTGCCTTGGAGGAGAAAGACCTCAAGATGTGCATAGATATGGGTGACGACGGAAGGTATAGTGTTTCAGGAGTGGGCATTGTTGCTTTTCAGAGGGAGCATGGAGCTCCTATCACCTTGATAGATATGAAGTATGTTCCTGGACTGAAGAAGAACTTGGTATCAGTCGCGATGTCGAAGGACAAAGGCTATGATGTTGTTTTTAGTAAGGGAAAGGTTTTCCTTATACACATCACCACGAGAATGGTGAAGTAGATCGGTTCACGAGTCAAGAACCTATATGCTCTTGAGGTTCAAGATGCATGCAAAGCCTTGAGGAGCAAGGCAAATGTTAGAGACTTGGTGGTTGAGATGGAGAGTAAATTACCTCTCAACATGCAGTCCCAGAAGAAGTCTCAGACAATTGTGGAGGAGCCACAATTGGAGATGTTGAGAGGAGACTGAGTGGAGGTATCCACTCATGTAGAGACCTCCAGTAGGGGGAATTTCGAGCCAAGTGGGCAGAGGGATCACATGCAAGCATACCTCCAGGTGTGAGGTGGGGCAATGTGAAGTGATAGTCTCAAGAAGGCTGAAATTGGGCAGGGTCCATTGAGAGGTTTTATCTCATGGATCATACCTTGATACGGGAGCCCAAAGTACATAGTAGTGGGAGGAATCAGTGGGATTAATGCAGTCAAAGATCAAAGTGGCAGAGGCTAGAGCAGTCAAATACTGAAGAGCATAGAGAAGGATTGACAACAGTGCAGAAAGGCTGAGTCAGAAGAAGCACAGAGTTTTCAGTCGAAAGAGGCAATAACAGTTAGAGACTTTGATGACAGAGGCATCATTCTGATTCAGGTTGGATGTTTTTTTTCTGGAGTTTTTGGAGCAAAAGCACTAGAGAGAAGTGTTGCATGCAGAACATTCCAAAGGTTTAGGATTGGGATTGAGTTGAGTTCTTTTCTTGTTGAGAAGGAGTGTTGAAAATAACAATAAGAAATGATACAAATAGAATCCAAAAATTCCAATTTTAAATTGTCCTTGAATTAAAATTCGAATTTAGTCTCACCAGCTGCTTGGAATTATTTAATTAATTCATTATGGATTAATTAGTTGGATAAATTCAAGTTAGAAATCTTTTTGAAGTCATGCAACAATTATCCCTTAAATTAAGGAGATTATCCCTTAATTAAGGAGATAAGATTGAGTTATTTTTGAGTTTTAATTAGTTAGCTCAATTTACTGAGTTAAGTCCAGTTAAATTAGTTCCAAAGTGTTTGAGGAAATAATTGTGAGTTATCAATAAGTTGATGCATGCATGCACTCAACCAGTGTACTCCAGATAACTAAATATTCTCTCATCATTAACTCATGCATGTCTATTCTAAGAAAGACCTAGTTGAGATTAAAGACAAGGACAATGTACTATCAGTTGCATGTTTTGTCCTATAAAGGAAACTCATGCATGCATAAGGAACAAGGTTCCTTGAGGATTGCGCATTTTTAACAGGGTGTAGGATTAGTGTGAGTGATCAGTCTTCCATTTGGTAACAGGAGGATCACCCAGAGAAACTACGCAAGGAAATAGGAGCTTGGAGGGCAAAGGAGAAGGCTTGTGAGAAGCTTTGATTTCTTGTGAGCATCCAAGAGGATTGTACTAAGAGCTGGCTAGCTGTGAGAGCTAAGGCTTTGTAGAATTATGATGTATTTCCACCTTGTGTAATAATACAGATAGTGAGGTTTTTAGCTGGGGCTTTCCCCTGAGTATTTTCTGTGTTTCATGTGTATTGATTCTTCTTCTTATGGTTATATGTGTTCAGCTCGATCTTTAAGCTTCCACAAGTTTGATAGTATAAGTAGATTATAGTATTTTGCTTTGGTATATTGCATTATCGGGTTAATCTACAGTCAGATTTTCTACAGAGATCTCAGAGGTAGATTTGTAGAGAATTTGCAGAATTTCTACAGAAAGGTCACTACCTTCTCTCATTCGTTGTCTTAACACCAATTAGGTCTTTCGTTCATTATTCATTCAGTTATGAGTGAAAACATGAAAATAGCCATGGCTAAGATCTATGGGCAAAGATGATCCCTCTAGCCCAATTAGTGGGTCTAGCAACTAAAGTGACAATAAACTAGACATCTTCCTAGGTTATGATTGAAACGTAGAACGAAAGAGATGACCTACCGCGTTCTGATGCTAATCCGATTTCATTTGTTTAGAGCTTCGAACCGCTTGTGTCACAGACTTGTTCCTGCTTCTCTCGGCACTTATGTACCTGCACAAGTGATCAAGAGACAACAAAGCATGCCAAAACCAATAGAAAATCCAACAATAACCTACTTAGCTGATCAAGGAATGCCAAGCTAATACATACACGAACATATATATTTTGGGAAGATGAACCAGTAGTTGTATATTATTTAAAGAATAAAGGGAAGCTTACAACCATAGCCTTGATGTTGAAAGGCTATCCTTGAGTGGTAATCCAAGTCCAAGCCAAGAAACTCTCCAAACACTCCTTCTCCAAGTCTAATTAATCGCATATAAGCACAAGCTCATCATAGGGGTGCAAATGGACATAGACCAATCATTTGGGAATGGGAGAGGAGGAATTTATAGGTTGGGAGAGGGAGTTAGGACTCCTCCAAATATAGGATTAGGTCCACATCCCAAGGAGGTAGCTCATAGGGATAAGACAAAGAGGTCAAGTTGGGAGGATTCGACCTCATGTATGCGAAACCACCTCCATCTCGCTGCTCTAGAAGCTTCTAGATCACGAAGCTTCTCATCTCCTTTGGGAAAATTACCTTTTTGGGATCATCACGGGTATGCAAGGGAACAGAGTGATGCCATTGTGGGTCAAACACAGTGCAATAGGTGACCATCTCTGTTTTAAGCTTCATAAGAGCGCTGATCCTCATTTTAGGGTTTTAAGAGCTATTTCTTCAAGGAAAGCTCAAGGCATTTTCCAAACAAAGTCTTAGGAGGAATCTGAGTTGTATACATGGATGAGTATAATGTATAATGGTCATGTTTCAAGCACTTCGGGGTATGTCACAGGGAAGTGCAGGAGGCGTGAAAAAATACTGTGTAATAGATGCCCCCTAAAGCATGAAGGTAGAACGAGGAGTGATGGCTAAGATGCTTTACAAGTTCTTGTAAAGACAAGGACACGCACTGTCAGGAGACTTGAAATTCAAGGATGCATATACATATACATATATGAGATCAAGACATGAATCCACGACATGGAAGCAGCCATCTAGATGATGAAGACTATATGAAAAGATCCATGGTATGTGTGTAGCCTTCCAGATAACGAGGATCATCATAAATATAAAGTCTCACGCTATTGTCACAACCATCCATATAGTAGAAACATGTGTATAATCATGAATGACATATAACTCCATGCAACCTGAGTCATAACAGATAAGACTCAGGGTCTTGCGCTCCATCCCAACCCGATCAACGTATGAATCCTAACATGCGAATAAACATGTTGAAGTCGAACATGCTAGAAAACCACTTGATTATCGGCCAATGATGTGGACCGTTAACAGGTACGAGAGAAACCACCAATAATGACAATGGCTCTGAAGGTACAATAATACAATCCATGAATGTGATAATTAAGTTGAGGTCGAAAACTCGTGGAATCACCAGATCGAAAGCCAATAATGAAGACCTGTTGTCGGATGCGAAGAACTTCCCATTAGGGCATGCTAACTCTAAGGTACTGAAAGGGAGTTTCTAAGTCATATTCCTGGATAATGAACTAAAGTCGACATGAAGTGACCCGTCGAAGGAGGGAAATCATCGACACGAAAAAAGGAAGAAAGTGGAGGACAATTGTCAAGATTGTAACAACGACTCAAACAGTGTATAGTTAAATAACTGCAGATTGGACTTCTCTTGAACATTGGCGACACGACTCTAGAGTGTGGCAACATTTGACTCGACATAGGACTAAAATTCATGATGACATAATGGAATAGTCAAATGAGAGGAAAAATGGATTACCCAAACTCAGGAGGAAAAGTGACTGAGTGAGGATATCCCAAACCCAACATGAGAGCAGAAGAGTGTCATGTTCAAGAGCGACATGCTACTTATACAAAGGATGTCTCATCTTCATTTTTCCCCCACTATTTATAGTGAGTACCTCTTTATTGTTACACAAGCTTGAAGAGGATACCATATCCTTGTCGTGTTCATCCTTCATATGAATCCATCCCAGTAAGTTTTACGAGCCCTAGGAAGGAGAAACTCAGGCTCGTCATGGTGACAAGTCTTCAGTTGTTTAAAATTTTACGAGTCCGATGGATGAATAACTCGGTATATTTTTCATATTTAGAGAGTTTGGAAAAGAGACGAAAAAGAAAACTCCATCATGCCCCTTTTCGTAATTTGTCTCTTGAACCCGAAAAGGTAGAAAACAATATTCGAGAGAACCTCTTGACCATATTGACCAAGGTGTACCTTTTTCATAAATAGTCAATCTCAACCCGAAAAGGGGTAAACGTACACTAAGGTGACATCAATTCATTTAATTTAGCAAGTTAAAAAAGACAAGTACTCAGAAATATTTTCATATTTTTCGAGTCTGAAAAGAGCTAAAAGAGGACTCCTCTTGGAGGAATGAGTGGTATGCAAGGATAGCAACCGGTTCCAACAATGATGGAACCGCTCAAAAAAATTTAATGGTTAAGAGGTTGGCTAGTAAGACCACTCATCGCAGATGTTCCTCAAGAAAGGGTAAAACAACCAAGTGAAAGCGTACGATTGACCAAAGAGATGGTGACGATGGAATGAAATAACCAAGGCTCATCTAACAAAAATTGGTTGATAAGAACAACAATCACGAGATGTAAAGTGGGAACGGTTTCATTTTTACACAAGCTTGAAATGGAGACAAAATATTCTTGGATTTGGTTTCATTTTTACACAAGCTTGAAATGAAAACAAATTGTGCTTGAATTAAGTTTGCATTCCCTCGGCATAATGACTGAATTCAAGGTACATGCCCCCCAAGCTTCATTTCATTCACCTAAATGGATGGAAAGAAGGTTCACTTATGAGATCGAGTGAAAGAATCAACTAGGATTTTACAAGATCTAATCGAAGACTCGAATTGGAAGGGGATTTGTTTCATTTTTTAATGAGCTTGACATACGAAAAGAACTATCCTCATATCCCTTGTTTCATTTTTCAAGGAGCTTGGTACAAGACAAGGAACTTTGCTCCATGGTCCTTGCCCAGAAACCAAAAGAGGCCATGGCTTCCAAGAGGTTCTCATCAGATGGGAGAAAAACATTTTGGAAGGTATACATGTCTAGGGATTCAAATGAAAAATCGGGCTCCAATGCCCCCAGTACATGGTGTACTACATCACCTACTAGATCATTAGTAGATGTGGGCATAGAACAGGTGGCCATGTAATTAACCTGTGGTGAGGGTGATACCACTTGCACATAAGAACCAGAGCGGGAGTTGATTCAGGACCAATGTATGTAAGTTGATCAATGATCACAATGCTTCCTTCATGCGGGAAACACATCACTCGAAAAAGGGAAGAGACAAGAGCTACCATGACATAAACATAGTCATGACCAAGGAGTAGATTAAAATATAAAGGGCCTTAGACAACCATCATGTCTATATAGATATTATTTCCTCCCAAAGTAATATGTAACTTATGAAGTATCCCTAATGGCTGACTGGTTCCTCTGTTAAAAGCTAACAGATTATGGGTGATGGGGACAAGCTGAGGAGAACCTAAAGCTTGCCAAGAAGTGGAGGAAAAAATACTAATATATGTGCCCTTATCTATGATTGTGCTAGATACAACCAAATGGTAAGCATGTACTGTAATCTGGAAAGGCACATACGACGGAAGGCGATATCCTGCCAGTCGACTCCAATTAAAAGAAGTTACTAAAATACTTAGAGGGGGTGTCGTAGGAACATGAGATTTGACTTCTTTCTTGATGGGAACAGGAGGAATTCTCTCATGCACCTTAGGAATAGGAGGATTGACCTCCAGTTCATTCGAAACTGAAGAGACCAGAAGAACTTGAAAAGTATGAGGTTCACTCTCTACTGGAAAGGTGCTTTAACTTAAGGTGGAGTCAATTCTACCGGTTTCTCAACCAATGGTCGGTCGAGAATGGACTCACGAGACTCGCTTTCAGAGAGAGCGAGGTTGAGAAAATATGAATTTTGATAGATCCTTGATCAACTAGTGAAGGTTCAGGGGAAAGATTTCGATACCCAGTTGGAAGATGAGGTTGAGAAGCCATAAGGTTTTCCAACTCTTTGGAAGATTCATCCATTAAAGGACAAAGGTGAATGGGATGATTACCTTCACCCAACTTAAAGGGAAATTTGACTTTTCCCTTTTTCCCATGGGATTTACTAGTTGAAGGTTTATCACCAGCATGATCACTAGACGTAGATGACAAAGGTCGATCTGAACCTGTAGACCACACTTCTAAGACCTTGGGAATACTAGGACATGTCCAAAGAAGGTGGTCACCCTTACATAACATGCAAGGGAATTTTACTTTCTGGGCGTAGTTGGAAGATTTTCCTTCATTAGTTGCATCGGTAGAAATAGTTTTTTGGTTTCCCCCTTGCTTATTTTACTTCTTGTTCTTCTTAACTTCTTGGTTACTAGAATCCATACTTTCACCAGGTGAAGAGGAAGAACTAAGTGAAGAAATAATCGAAGAAGGCGAGGGGTCAAATTTAGGATCAACATGAGGTTAATGTTGTTCAGGTTGAGGAGAACTCGAATTAAAAGAAGTTTCGACACTCAGAATTATCGAGGTCGAAAACAACCAAATTGGAAGACCAATGGTCAATCCAAGAAGGGACAATGTTGCCATATAAGGAGCACCAACATTTCCAAAATAAAGAAAAGGACTAGGATTCCCATTTGAGGGGTTTCCTTGACTGGTAGACTTAGGAAATGTTGCCATTGGTATCAACCTAATATCTACGAAGGAGTATTTTCACAGGAAGGATGTTGTTTTGCGGTCAATTAATTTTAGAATTTGAAACAAAAACTTTGCCTTTTCATTTTTTAAGAGTCAAGAAAAGGACGAAAAGGTGGCTCTAGTCGCTTTCGTTGGTTTAGCGAGCTTGAAAGGACAGGTGCCTGATGATCTTTTCAAATTTAATGAGTCAGAAAAGATCCAAATGACTACTCAGTTAACTCTAGGGAAAAGGAGTACCAAGTAACTGTGAACTACAATATACACCTCAACAAATAAATTTACCAAGGACTTGACGTACGTGCAGGAAATCTCCCTGAATGGTGTGTTCGGTGTATCACATTTACATGGCGGCAGACTCGGCTTCCTACGAATAAAGGTTTGCAACCTATGAGGGTCTCCCTTTATATAATTGATGGTACGGGGAGCACAAGTCCGTGCTAACACTGTCTAATGCAAGAGCGAACGACAACTGCTAAGTTTTAAAGATGCTGGAACACGTCTCTAGCCTAGACCACTAAGTATGAACGTTAATGTTTCAAATGCTCCTTAGATTAATTGATAGATTTTAAAGTTGATCTTGAAATTATGTTTTGATTTCAAGGCCTTAACGATGTCACCTGAACACCTATGATGCAACTATATGAGAAAAGGAAAAAAAAATCGTTTCAATGAAAGCTAGACTAATCAAGGGAATAAATTTCAATCAATAATGCATCAAAAAATATGCATCATGAAAAATTCCTTCCACTAACTTTCAATTTTATCTTCCAAATGCCAAAAATATCCTAAATGCAACTTTTCTGAAAGCAAAATGGTTTTACTTTACTAAGATGCATTTATATGAATTATGTTTTTCTTTTTGTTTTGAATGATTTGATGCACCTAATATAGTTTTTAGCTTTCAATCACTGAAAAATGTAATCTATTCTCAATGATGAATCTCAAAAAATAACTTTTCAATGCGACTAATATAATGCATTTTCACGAAAAGCAAATTCAAAATACAAGCTAAAGCAAATGCAAAATGATGTTTTCAATTATTTCCACAGAAAAAAACACTCAATGAATCAGAAAAACAAACATATCAATGACACTAACAAGCAAAAAATGATTACCAATTGACCAGAAACCCTAGAACTCAGTCAAATTTCGCTTCGAAGCCAACGAGAAATTTTTTGTAAATTAATCAAGGGAATCAATCAAAACATTGACAAATCCAAGCATACAGGATGGGAAAAGACCTTAGGGGCCAAGACACACTGGATTCTTAGGAAGAAACCTAAAAAATTATCACATTCAAGGATCATCACTACTTTATATACCCAAACCTGTGATTATCACTATTTTGCATAGGCAAACCCGCGACGACATCACTGCTTTGTATAACAAAAGTAGTGATGATTTCAGTGCGACCAAATAATGAAGATTTTTTTTTTCATTGCGACTGTAAAGGTAAAAATCACGATGCCATCACAACTGTTAAGGCTAAACCCGCGATGTATGAGGAATATGGGAAAAAAATAAAAATATTCCAAGAAACAATCTAGACTTAGCACTCTAAGGCAGTAATTAGTGATGGTATACACCCAGACTGATGTAGACAAGCTGAAAAATTGACAGTTTGTCAAACTAGTCAAAAGATCAGGGTGAAGGATTGGATGGAAAGGATCACAGGCTCCCTAGTGGAGTCGCCATTTTGTTGAAAAGGTTAATCCTCGTTGCAGACAAAGATGATTGGGTCTAGCAACTGAAGTCACAATAAACTAGACATCTTCCTAGGTTATGATTGAAAAGTAGAACGAAAGAGATGACCTACCTCATTCTGATGCTAATCTGATTTCCTTTGTTGAGAGCTTTGAACCGCTTGTGTCACGAACTTTTTCTTGCTTCTCTCAGTTCTTATGTACCTGCACAAGTGATCAAGGGATAAAAAATCATGCCAAAACCAATAGCAAATCCAATAATAACCTACTTAGTTTATCAAGGAATGCCAAGCTAATACATATATGAACATATATATTTTGGGAAGATGAACCAGCAGTTGTATATTATTTAAAGAATAAAGGGAAGCTTACAACCATAACCTTGATGTTGAAAGGCTCTCCTTGAGTGGTAATCCAAGTGCAATCCAAGAAAATCTCCAAACACTCCTTCTCCAAGTTTAATGAATCGCCTCTAAGCACAAGCTCAACATAGGGGTGCAAATGGACATATTTTAGACCAACTATTTGGGAATGGGAGAGGAGGAATTTATAGGCTGGGAGAGGGAGTTAGGACTCCTCCAAAGATAGGATTAGGTCCACATCTCAAGGAGATATCTCATAGGGATAAGACAAAGAGCTCAATTTGGGAGGATTCGACCTCATCTATGTGAAACCACCTCCAGCTCATCGCTCTGGAAACTTATAGATCATGAAGGTTCTCATCTCCTTTGGGAAAATTACCTTTTTGGGATCATCACGAGTATGCAAGGGAACAAAGTGATGCCATCGTGGGTCAAACACAGTGCAACAGGTGACCATCACTGTTTTAAGCCTCATAAGAGCATGACCCTCATTTTAGGGTTTTAAGAGCTATTTCTTCAGGGAAAGCTCAAGGCATTTTCCAAACAAAGTCTTAGGAGGAATATGAGTTGTATACATGGATAACTATACTGTATAATGGTCATGTTTCAGGCACTTCAGGGTATGTCACAGGGAACTGCAGGAAGCATGACAAAACACTGTGTAATAGCTCTTTCTCCTCTTTGAGACAAATTCTAGCACTAAATTGAAAAAAGGCTGACAAAAGCTACCAACTAATGATCTGAGGTATTTTTATTGATGAGGTCTCTAATTTCTTCAATTTTCCATTATTTTCCTTCATTTTCCTCCTCACATGCAACCTATGACCTTTCACCTTCCTTTTCTCCTAATTTCCATTATTTTCATAAATAATGTGCCAAAAATACCTTTTTTCCTTTCCAAATCCTTAGCCATTGCCTTTGCCAATTTCCCCTTAGCCATAAAACACAAGTGATTCCCACTAGGATATTTTGCCCAACATTCATCTTGGAATATGTGTCCCTTTCTCGTGGTCTTATTTTACCTTTATTGACTTTTATTACATGAACTTTTAACCCAAGGCTGTTGCAGACCTCTCCCCCTTAGGGGAACACCATCCTCGGTGGTAAACCACACCTAGACCTAATAAAACCTTGAAGAGAAAAACATACTACATATGGAGCTTTATAACCCAACTCATTGCAGTAGTTACAATAACATCCTAGTCAAAAGAAAAACCATCATGTAAAACATGACAACATAACAACCATACTTATTATTGGAGATTTATAACTTAGCTCATTGCAGTATTTACAATAGAAACCATACATAAATATGTACAAATACCAAGACTCATTTTCCTTCACCGACAAATAATTAATGATACATAGGCCACATCTGATCAACCATATCCCATGTAGCTTCATCGGGCCCAAAGTTCTTCCACTGCACTTTAACCTACTTGAGTGCTCTGCTCCAGAGCATGAGATGTTTCCACTGCAATATTTATTGGGTTTCTAGATAGAATTATATTTCTTGTTCCACCTGCAATACAAGCCAATCAATAACATGATCATCATCCTTTACATATCTTTTAATAAATGAAACATGAAAAACATCATGGACTTTGACTGTCAAAGGCACTGCAAGTTTGTAGGCCACTAGTCCAATCCTCTCAAGCATCTCAAAAGGCCTGCAATACTGTGGTGCCCTCTTGGCACATGATCCAATCCTCAATGATCTCTTCTTGGTCTTGATGCATAAATACACATCCTCCCCAACCTGAAATTACTTAAATTCCCTGTGCTGATCAGGATAACTTGTATGCCTGCCCTGTGTTGCCTTTAGTTTCTTCTTTGTAACCTGCATTTCCTATTCCATGTATGCCAGCATGTCCAGTCCAATAAGTACCATATTCATTGGATCACTCCAGCTAACGGGAGTGTTACAACTTTTCCCATACAGTGCCTCAAACAGACTCATCCTCAGTGACCCCTGATAACCATTGTTGTATGCAAACTCAACCAATGGAAGGTACTCCTCCCATCTCCTCCACTGATGCATGACATACATCCTCAACATATCCTCCAGTATCGTGTTAACCCTCTCTGTCTGTCCAGCTGTCTGTGGATGATAAGCTATGCTGAAAACCAACTTTGTCCCCAATCCTGCAAAAAACTCCTTCCAAAACATGGAAGTGAATTTGGCATCCTTACCTAACGCAATATTCTTCGGAACACCATGCAATCTCATGATCTCCCTAATGAACACTTATGCTACCTCACTAGCCAAATAAGTAGTCTTCACTAGAATGAAGTGAGCTACCTTGCTCAACCTGTTTACCACAACCATGATAAAATCATCCTACCTTGATGTCCTCGGAAGACCTATAATGAAATCCATGGAAATGACCTCCCATTTCCACTCTGAAATAGGAATATGATGGAGCAACCCACCTAGATGCTTACACTCTGATTTGACCTGCTGACATTCCAAACATCTCACCATGAAATCTGCCACTTCCTTCTTCAGATTCAGCCTGTAGTAGAACTTCTTTACAGGTGTTAGTTTCTTCTAATATCCTGGGTGACCTGAGTATGGTTTTACATGAAACTCCCTCAAGATAAGATTCTTGAGTTCACTATCATCCGACAAATAGATATTGTCCCTAAATCTCACCAAGCCATCTGATGTAAGATGATAATGCACATCCTAATCACCTATACCCTATTGTAATCTAACCATGAGCTCCCTGTACCTATCATCTTGTTGTCTTGCTTGTAAGATTTGATCCTGTAAATATGTCCCATATGAGCTCACTATTGCAACATGGTTCAACTACACTTGTTGAGATTTGCAACAAGAAATGCTAAAAATAGAAAATTCTAAAAATAATTGGGCTATAAATAGTAGTTCAGCCATTATGGATCTTAGCAACAATGGGTGAAAAGTGAAAGTGCTAAAAATAGCTTTTCTAAAAATAGAATTTCGGGATCCCTTCTTATTTTAGTCAGTCCCTGGACTAAACATAGGAAGTAAAATTCGAATTTGATGTTAACAGTTGTTTGTAAATTGATTAATTAATTCATCTTGAGTTAATTAGTTAAAGAATTATGAACATGAAGTCTATGTGAGGACATGCAACAGTTTCTCCTTTGATTGAGGGATTTATCCATCAATTAAAGAGATAAGGGTGAGTTGTAATATTGAGTTGTAATTAGTTGGCTCAGTTAACTGAGTCAAGTCCAGTTAGATTAATTTAATAGTTTGTTAAATTAATGAGAGTTCAGTTAGTTAATGCTTGCATGCATGTAACTACTGTATTTCAGATAACTGAAGATTCACTCATGGATAACTCATGCATGTCAGTTCAGTCAGAGACCCAGTTGAGATCAGATGGAGGGACAATGTACTATCAGTTGCTAGAATATTCCATTGTGAATATTCCTTGCATGCAGAAGGAATAGTATTCCTTAAGGATTGCGCAGTTGGATCAGAGGTTACAGTGAGTGTGATGAGGCCAATTCACACATGTGACATCATTGGACCCCAATCAAAACTGCGCAAGGAAATAGGAGGCTTGGAGGGCTTGAGGAAGATATATTCTATGTCTATTGAGTCTGTGAGAAAAATTGTTTGATTGCAGAGAGAGCAGGATAGCTTGAGAGCTGATTCTTTTTGTAACTTGAACAAGATTTCCACTTGTATGATAATACAGAGTTGGGGTTTTAGGCTGGTGCTTTCCCCAGTGATATATATTCTGTGTTATGGTTGATTACTTCTCATTCTCAGTTATATTTGTCCTTGGTTGATGTTGCTCATGTTCGATTAAGCTTCCGCTAAATTGTTTGTAGAAGTAGATCAAGTGTTGTGATTTAGTACATTGCATTACCAGGTGATCTACAATGGGAATCTCTACATGGTATCGGAGCAAAGGTGATCAAGGAAGAACAATATACAAATAGGGGAAGTTTGAAGTTTGGTTTCTGAATATTGAATTGAGTTCTTATCACATCTATTTCACCGATGACATTAAGTGGTTTGAGACTCGAATATTCACTTGATGGCAGTTCAAATTATATAGCTTGGAAGGATCACATGGAGGCAGTATTAGAAGATAACAGCCTAAAGGACTTCATTGATCAAGAAGTCCAGAAGCTAATTGATGCTACTCAACTGGAGGAATGGAAAAAGTGTGTGGCTAGAGCAAGGAGTCATCCTAGAGGGAGTTCGAGATCACATTGTCTTGAGCCTCCAAGGGAAGGAGACTCCATTTTCGATGTGGAAAACATTGAAAGATCTTTATCAGAATAGTAGTGATCAGAGGAAGCTGGCGCTGAAAGATAAACTTCGAAAGATTAAGTGCAAAAAGGGCGCCACAATCTCTACGTTCCTGAACAAGCTCACCACCTGCAAGGATGAGCTTGGAAGCGTAGGGATCGTGGCAGTTGATGATGACATGGTGAGTCTTTCACTCCTCGATCTTCCTAAGAGCTGGCATAGCTACCTGGACTCGATTAATAGAAGAGAGAAACTGCCAGATTGGGAACGACTTTGGTCGGATTTGATGCAGGAGGAGATAAGGCGTAGCACAAGGGATGGATCTTCATCAAAACAAGATGATGAAGAAAATATAGCTTTAGTGAGTAAAGCTAAGAAAGGGAAAGGGAAGGCGTCCCAATCCAAATCTTGTCATGGTGGGAAGAAGGTTGACAAGTCGAAAGTGTGATGCTTTCACTGTCATGAAGTAGGCCATTATGTAATGAATTATCCACAAAAGAAATCCAAGAAGGTTTCCTCCAAGGGATCTGATGGTGATGCATTAGCCTCACAGTTTGAGCTAGATTTCTCGCTTATCGCATGCATGATTTCATCCATGGTGGGATGTGTTTGGTACCTCGACAGTGGAACTTCATGTCGGGTGACAAGAATCTTTTCAGTACATTGGAGGAGAAGGATCTCCAGATGCGGATCGAGATGGGCAATGATGGAAAGTACTATGTCTCAGGTGAAGGTACAGTTGTGTTTCAGAGGGAGCATGGTGCTCCTCTTACCCTATCTGATGTTAAGTATGTACCAGGTTTGAAAAAGAATCTTGCGTCTGTTGTTATGCTAGAAGTTAAAGGCTATGATGTAGTCTTTAGTAAAGAAAAAGTTTTCTTGAGGCATATTGGCACCGGACAGACCAAGCGAATAGGGATTCGAGTAAAGAATCTCTACAAGCTGGAGGTAGATGAACGTGTTGCACTGAGTTCCAAAGCAGAGGTGGTGCAAGGCCAAGATGTTGGTGAGTTGTGGTATAGAATACTGGGCCACTTGCATCACGGGACCTTGAAGATCATGTAGCAAATTTCTACCGGCTTACCCAAGGGAAAACTGGAGCAAACAAACACATGCAAAGGATGCACCCTGGGTAAGTATGTGAAAGCTTCCTTTCAGGATCGGGATAGTAGAGCTGGAGCAATCCTGGAGCGAGTTCACTCAGATGTATGTGGGCCATTCTCTACAGCCTCCACTGCTAAGAAAAAGTACTATGTTATTTTTATTGATGATTTTTCTTGTAGATGTTAGATCTACTTTATGCAAAAGAAGGATCAAACCCTCTTGAGGTTTTATGAGTTTAAAGCCTTGGCAGACAAAGAATCTGGAAAGAAAGTAAAAGCCTTGCATAGCAACAATGGTGGAGAGTATGTTTCCCAGTAGTTTAAAGATTTCTGTGTTGCAGAAGGAATTAAATGGGAATTGATGGCACCTCATAACCCACAACAGAATGGGGTGGCCGAAAGGAAGAACAGATCTATTGTGGGAGAAGCTCGAGCAGTGTTGCATGACCAAAGCCTACCACTTCATCTGTGGGCTGAGGCATGCAATACAACAGTGTACCTTCAGAACAGAAGTCTTCATCATATCTTGGGGATGAAGACACCTATGGAGGCTTTTTCGGAGAAGCGACCAGATGTGAGTCACTTCCGCATCTTTGGATCACTAGTTTTCTATCATGTGACCAAAGATGCTCGGAAGAAGCTAGACCCAACAGCTGAGTTGGGGATACTTGTGGGGCACACAAATACACCCCACAACTATCATGTGTTTTTGCCTGCCAGTCAAAGGACCGTAGTGCACAGTGATCTAAAGTTCGATGAGCAGAGATCCATGCGAGTGTCACTTGAGAGGGAGTTCAAGTTGCATGGTGATGAGGAACTTTTAGTTCCAAAGGAGGAGGATCCTCCTGATGATGTGGATCAGCCACATGTAGAGGATCCAGTAGTGGAGACCACCACTCTTGGAGAGTCTTCCAAAGATAGGCAGAAACGCTCATGGGAAGCTGATAGATTGATGCTAGATGTGAGAGAGAATGTGGGGCAACCATCCTCTCAGCGCAGACAAAGGAGATCTCCCGAGAGATACACTAGCTACATGGCCCTGGTTGGGGAGTGTGTAGCGACCGAACCTTCTTCTTTTCAGGAGGTAGTGCAACAACCAGTCTGGGTTGATGCAATGGTAGAAGAGTACGGTTCTATCATACGAAACAGTGTGTGGGATGTTGTCCCTAGACCTGGGGACAAGTCAGTGGTTAGTTCCTGATGGCTTTACAAAGTAAAGCAAGCAGCTGATGGCAGTGTTGAGAAATACAAGGCAAGGTTTGTTGCCCGAGGTTTCTCACAGGTTGAGGGGATTGACTACGATGAGACCTTTGCTCCCATAGCAAGGTACTCATCTATCAAATCGATGCTAGCTTTATCAGCTCAGATGGGTTGGAAGATCCATCAAATGGATGTGAAGATGACGTTCCTCAATGGGAAGATTGAGGAAGAGGTATACATTGAGCAGCCCAAAGGATTTGAGACCTTCGATCATGACTCACATGTTTGTTGACTCAAGCGAGCACTGTATGGGCTGAAGCAAGCACCCTGTGCCTGGTATACCAGGATCGACAACTATTTCACTTGGTTGGGCTTCACTAAGAGTGAAGTAGATGTGAACCTTTACCACATCATGGTAGAAGGTAAGCCATTGATTATTGTACTTTATGTTGATGATCTGATTTTGACAGGTGATGATCAACTGATAAAATCTTGCAAGTAGGACCTTGCAAGAGAGTTTGAGATGAAGGACATGGGCCTCATGCACTACTTTCTAGGCATGGAATTGTGGCAAAAAGATGGGGAAGTATTTGTGTCTCAAGGCAAGCATGCCAATGAGATACTCAAGTGATTTCACATGGAGAAGTGCAAAGCCATGTAGACTCCTCTAGCTGGGAACTGGAGGAAGGAGGATGCTACTTTAGGTGAGGTAGTAACTGCTATTGTTTATCAGCAGCTGGTGGGTTCACTCATGTATTTGGTGAACACACAACCCGACTTATGCTTTGCGGTGAACCAACTGAGTCAAGCTATGGTTCAGCCTACCAAGTTGTTTTGGAAGGCAGCGAAGCATGTGCTTAGATATCTCAGAGGCACTACACAATATAGATTATGGTACAGACGGACAGAGGGAGTGAAGCTGCAAGGCTTCACAAATGCGGATTGGGTTGGTAGTCCATCAGACTAGAAGAGCACTTCTGGAGGGATCTTCAACCTTGGTTCAGTTGCAGTTTCTTGGTATAGCAGGAAACAGAGATCAGTTGCACTTAGCTCAGCAGAGGCTGAATACATGGCTACCAGTCAAGCAACATGTGAGGCCATTTGGATGTGGAAGATTCTAGTGGGATTATTTGGTCAGATGATGGATCCTACAGTGATATACTATGATAATCAGAGTTGCATAAAACTCTCTGAGAATCCAGTGTTTCATGACAGGTCCAAGAATATAGATATCCATTACCATCATCTATGAGACTGTGTGGTCAAGAGGATCATGATGTTGCAGTATGTTTCGACCGAGGAGTAGGATGCAGATATTTTGACTAAGGCATTGTCAAAATGCAAGTTCGAGTTCCACAGAGACAGGATCGGGGTTACTGATAATCCCTTTCTTGTTGAGAGGGAGTGTTGAGATTTGCAACAAGAAATGCTAAAAATAGCACTGCTATAAATAGCAGTTCAACCATTGTGGATCTTAGCAACAATGGGTGAAAAGTGAAAGTGCTAAAAATAGCTTTTCTAAAAATAGCATTTCGGGATCCCTTCTTATTTTAGTCAGTCCCTGGACTAAACATAGGAAGTAAAATTCGAATTTGATGTTAACAACTGTTTGTAAATTGATTAATTAATTCATCTTGAGTTAATTAGTTAAGGAATTATGAACATGAAGTCTATGTGAGGACATGCAACAGTTTCTCCTTTGATTGAGGGATTTATCCATTAGTTAAAGAGATAAGGGTGAGTTGTAGTATTGAGTTGTAATTAGTTGGATTAGTTAACTGAGTCAAGTCCAGTTAGATTAATTTAACAGTTTGTTAAATTAATGAGAGTTCAGTTAGTTAATGCTTGCATGCATGTAACTACTGTATTTCAGATAACTGAAGATTCACTCATGGATAACTCATGCATGTCAGTTCAGTCAGAGACCCAGTTGAGATCAGATGGAGGGGCAGTGTACTATCAATTGCTAGAATATTCCATTGTGAATATTCCTTGCATGCAGAAGGAATAATATTCCTTAAGGATTGCGCAGTTGGATCTGAGGTTACAGTGAGTGTGATGAGGCCAATTCACACATGTGACATCATTGGGCCCCAATCAAAACTGCGCAAGGAAATAGGAGGCTTGGAGGGCTTGAGGAAGATATATTCTATGTCTATTGAGTGTGTGAGAAAAAAAATTGATTGCAGAGAGAGTAGGATAGCTTGAGAGTTTATTCTTTTTGTAACTTGAACAAGATTTCCACTTGTATGATAATACAAAGTTGGGGTTTTAGGTTGGTGCTTTCCCCAGTGATATATCTTCTGTTTTATGGTTGATTTCTTCTCATTCTCAATTATGTTTTTTCTTGGTTGATGTTGCTCATGTTCGATTAAGCTTTTGCTAAATTGTTTGTAGAAGTAGATCAAGTGTTTTGCTTTAGTACATTGCATTACCAGGTGATCTACAGTGGGAATTTCTACAACACTTTCCTACTAAAAGCATCTGTAACTCTCTTCTCCTTTGCCTTAGTGTACTTGATCTCAAAGTCAAACTAATTAAGGGTAGCCAACCATCTAGCTTGCTTAGCGTTCAAATTCGATTGGTCAAAAAAATACCTTAGTCCACTATGATTGCTCATAAACGAAAGCCTCCTTCCAAGAATATAATGTCTCCACATCTTCAAGACATGAATAATGGTTTCCAACTCAAGATCACGAGTCACATAGTTCTGCTTGTGCTCACTCCATTTCCTAGACTCATAGCATATCACTTGTCCCTTTTGGATAAGGACTCCACCAAACCCTATCTTGCAAGCATATGTACATACTACAAACTCTTTATCTAGATCTGCAATATTTAACACTAGAAAATTTGTCAACAACTGATTCAACTACTCAAAAATAGCTTCACACTCCTCTATCCATTCAAACTTCTTACCTTTCTTCTATAATGATGTAATAGGATATGAAATGCATGAGAAGTTGCTGATGGACCTCCTGTAGTAACCTGCTAAGCCCATTAATGATCTAACTTCCTCCACATTTCTAGGAGATGCCCACACCAAGATAGCCTTTATCTTCTTCAGATCTACTGCTATGTCATTCTTGGAAACAACATGTCCCTCGTAGTGTACTTCTGTCTGAAATAAAATGCACTTTATAAGCTTAGCATACAACTGATTCTCTCTTAGCAATCTCAACATTGCTACTAAATGCTCGACATGCTCTTCCTCATTCTTAGAATATATCAAGATGTCATCAATGAATACAAAAACAAACTTGTTTAGATAAAGATGCAACACTCTATTCATCAAACACATAAAAGTAGCTGGAGCATTAGTCAAACTAAATGGAACTACAACAAACTCATAATTTCCATAGTTATTCCTGAAGGCAGTCTTGTAGATTTCTTCTTCTTTGATGCATGCCTAATGATATCCTGATCGCAGATCAATTTTTGAGAACAATGTTGCTCCCTTCAACTAATCAAACAAGTCGGCAATCCTCGACAATGGATACTTGTTCTTAAGCATCACCTTGTTCAATTTCCTATAATCAATGCACAATCTAAGAGTACCATTTGTTAGTGTCGATATCTTCATCCCTCCATCAGTGATCAAAATTCTCTTGTTGCATTGCATTTTAGATGTCTCATCCGATCAGTTGCATTCCATTAGGGTCATGGATCATCTGATGGTAGTGGCATATTATCGACTTTTCCTCATGGTCTTTACCTGCTGGCTCATTTTTATACACATTCAGGTCATTTACAGTCATTTTCTGCCATTACATTTGCAAAAGCTATTTTTAGGGTTTTAGGTCTCATTAGGTCTAGGGTTTTGTCAATAAAGTCTTGTAAAAGCTCAATAATGGTTAGCAGGCACATGAGGAAGTCAAATAAAGTCTCAGCAATAAAAATTTCAATAATCCCATGCTCAGTGATTGATTTTTCCTCAAAACCCTATTTTGAGGAAAAACAAAGTTTTTTATGTTTTATGTACAAAATTTCATGTAATTTCATTTTTCTATATGTAATAATTTTGAGATGCAGCCCTGGTCACCTTGCCAAGCTCCTGCACTCCAGCTCCTACAAAAGAGTAAAAAATTCAAAGCATTTAGTCCAACGAAGGCAAAAAACAAGTCAATCTGCAAAAACAGAGTTTTAAAGACAAAGTGAAATCCAAACATTAGAAAAGTGGGTTTTTTATAAGTGAAAAATTAAAATCCTTTGTATATAAAGCCTTTTTCATGTCAAAGAGCTCATTTGTGTGCCATAGAAGAAAAAAACAAGTGCTAAATCGTGTTTTTGAGCCAAAGGAGTGAATTTGCTGCAAACTGTGAGAATTCTTGAGGTGCAGCACACCTGGCCGGCTTGGCGCACGCAGCGCAGGAAAAACATTGGGATTATAATTGGCACGACGCACCAGAGAGGCATGGCGCACCTGTTAGTGGGCACGGCGCACCTGCCTCCAAAGCCTGAAACTCATCCAAATCGCCTCCTCCAAAACTTCAAACTTGCAAATTCCTCTTTCCAAGTAAGTCAAACATCTCCATATTGCCATTGCAAGGGTTTTCATCAGTTTTTATGGTGTTTCAATAGGTAAAAAAACAAAACCCTAGTTCCTTGCATAGTCAATTGAAAAAGATGCCTAGGGTTTGCAAAATTGCAATTTTGTTGTCCTATTCACCCCTACCATTTTCACATCCCCTCACTACAATTTCATTCACCTCTTTTCTCCTTCCCTCTTTCATTCACACTTACCTATCCCCCTATCCCCAAAATTGAAAAACCCTAATCCCTAATCACACTACTCCCAAACCCTAATTAACGTCCCTAAACCCTAATCCTTATTCCCCAAACCCTGCCATTCCCAAAGACCCTATAAGCAGCTTCCCAACCCCTCATTCACAGTCCCCATCATCAAATCCATGTCATTTAGCAGAACAGAGCTATTGTCCCTATAAAATCTCTTCATACTCATCTAAGAAACATCAAACAACAATGGAAAACATGGAGTCAGATTCATCTTATGACAGAAATGAGGAAATAGTAAGTGATTCCTCCAAAGAAATTCATGCACCAAGGAGACCTCACAAGGGAGGAAAACATATTCAGGAGGAGCCCACTACACTTACTGAGTTGTTGGCTTGCCCTCTTGTTGTAGCATGCTTCAAACATCAATCTTGCTACCAATTTTGTGAGATGGTGGAAAGAGTCAAATACCACCATGAGCTTGCCAGACTTTTTGTGCTCCATCTTCATAATGGCCAGGTCAATTTGGTAGGTGTGACCTTCACCTTAACACCTGAGACTATAGCTGAAGCAACAGACATTCTGAATGCGGGTGAGCAGTGGAACAAGGAACAACTAGTGGATAGAGATCATTATGAGCCTTATATCAAGGTTGGTTTTCAGAGGCATATCAGTAGGGTCTTCCCTTTCAGGTACCTACAGGACACATATGCTCCCCTTATGAAACTCATAATCAAATATTTCAGCTGTGAAGGTAGATTTTCTCGCCTATACACCTATCATATCAGATTGTTGATGCATTTTACTAGGGTGAGGATGATGAACATCCCCTATTTCATATGCCGGAATATTGAGAAAATGACCACATTGGTGCAAAGGAAACCTCCTCATCAGCAGTATAACAACATCTATCACTTTGCATTGATCAAGATTGTGGTTTTGCATCAGCTTAGTTTACTGAATGTTTCATGGGATGATTTCATTTCACATGAGGTATTCACAAGCTCTCAAGTACCCCCACCAATTTTTCATGAGGCAGGAGAGCCTTCACATCAGTAAGAGGTGCATGAGACTCAAACCACCAGTGTGCCAGTGTTTGTCACTTACCAAAAGGGCACAAGGAGATTGTTTGCAGCAACAAAACGAGTACTATCTCCACCCGGGGTGGAAGGGGTCTCGTTTCCTTCAACAGCAAAGCAGGTACAGGACAAAGGTAAGCAACCATTGCATGATGAGGGGCCTTCAGAAGGTCAAGAGAGAGATTTCATTCTCATTCAGGATGATGACACTGATTTGGGCTCCCAAAGCTCAAAGCTCAAGGAGATCATCCAAGAACAACAATCTGACATTCATGACTTATCTCTCAACCTGGAAAGAGCCAAGTGGGTAATCAACTATCTTGAGCAAATGAATAAGCAGTTGGAAGATCAACAAACTATCATGGAGCTCCGAAACATAAGAGAAAACCAGCAAGCTGCCAAGAGGAAGAAAATCAAGTTGACACCACTTGAACAAGAAATTGAAGCTGATCGTGAATCTTGGCTTGAGAGGGAAAACATGCACTTGGAAAAGATGCTGGAGAAGGCCAACAAAGAGAAAAAGATGTTGAGGCACATGGCCTATCACTATTTGGCAAGAAACAAAGTTTGCAAAGTGAGAATTAGGACTTTGAAGGCCAAGTTGAGGAAAGCTTTGAGGAAGAGAAAAGAGAAAGACAAGCTCAAGATTTTGGCTGAGGCTTCCTTAGCCCAACATAGCACTTGATGCAAGTCACTCAGCCCAAATTTCAAGAAATTTGGGATACTTTTTGTCAATTTTGAATTTTTGGGGCAAAACACAGATTTTTCTGCCTGGTGCGTCGCACCACCTCGCGCTCGCTTTTGCTAGGGACTTTCTTTGGAGGAAAACTCATCATTTCTGGATTCCTCATGCAAAAATATGAATGCCCACAAATCGCCAAGAAATTTTGTCAAGTTTTGAGCTTCCAAAAGGGTCAAAAACACCTCAAAAATGCCCTTTCTGCCCCTTTTTGGCCACATAGGAAGCAGTGTTGGGAGAACTCACTTTTGGAGGGGCAAATGGACACCAAATTTAGAAATTCCACCTATTCTGGAAGGTAGACAGATATAAATTTCCAAAAATCCCACTTGGAGAAAATTTTGTGCATGGGAAGGCCTCCAAAATCAGTTGCAAAAAGGCGCTACGCACAGGGACAGTGGCGCAGCGCACAGGATGGAAAATTGACTTTTTTGCCAAAAAACTCTGTTTTTTTCGCCTAGTTTTTTCTCAGTTTGACTTTTTTATCTCTCATGGTCAAACTCATGATTTAATTTGATGTAACTTGATGGGCTTCGATGTAAATATGCTAAAAATTCACTCATCGAGGTAGATACATCATGAAAAGGTAGTTTGAAACTGAATGAATCAGTTTCCTAGGTTTTAGAGGCAAACTGTTCCACTGCCTACTTTTTAGTTCTTAGTTTAGATCTTGTTGAAACAGCTCCTAAAATCATGAATTCGACCCCTAAAGCCTAGCATGAGTTGTTTGTTTCCTATATCTAGTAGTTTTTCAGTCATTGGTAAAGGTTGGACTCTTGTGAATGCTTTGAGCATTATTATACATTCATCTCTGCAGTTTGGCAAAGGAAAAGACCAGGGTTTGCAACATTTTGTGGGATTCTTGTGGAAACTTGATTTGGTATTGTTTTTCCTTCTGTAATTCAAGTTTACATGTGTTTATGTATGCCATCATCTCTCTCTTTTCAGCTGAAATAAATGAATCAAGGATAAAGGTAGAAATCATTGATGTTGCAGTGCTCTACTTGGGGTTTGTTTAGTTTTTCATGTTTTTAATTGTTTGAAGAGGATTCTTGATAATTTCATGCCCTCTTCAACTCCTCACCAGTCTTAAGACTCTCCATCTCACTTATTTCAAAGTACTAAACCATTTGCCTACCTCGCCCCACAGAAATCTCTGCAAGACTGTGTCCATTCCCCAGACCCAAATCTGCCTTTCACATTTGAGCCAGTAAACCAACATTAAATTCAATCAAACTCCTCTGAGCATATACCTAGCCTAAAATTAGTCTTTACATCAGTCATCTCAAACCTCATTGATCATATTTTCCTGAGATTGACAAGGAGAGAGCCCTCTCCCAACTTGGTAGGGCTAGCTACCAGGTTAAGCGTGGTTTGATGTTACCCTAGATCCTGCCTTTCTCAGCCTGAGGTAGATTTAGGCCATAACACCATCCTTCTTCTTCCTGAAAAATACTAGTGCACCCAAAGCTGATACAATTGGCCTAATGTATCCCTTGTTAAGCATTTCCTTCAGCTGCAACTTTAACTCTATTAATTCTGGAGTTCTCATCCTTTAAGTTTCCTTTGATGCTGGTGCTTCCCCTGGTACCAACTCAATAGAAAATTATACTTCCCTATATAGAGAAAACTATGGAATCTATGCTAGAAACACATCCTAAAATTGTTGCAATATAAGGTACCTCTTGAAAATTTTTGCATCCTCAACATCCTTACCCTTGTCACTAGAAATATGAACTGAAAACATCACACACCCTTTCCTGCAACTATGCTTAGATTGCATAGCAGTAACCATCCTCACTGATGTAGGCTTCTTTTTTCCTTGCAATATTCTCTTCTCTCCATTATCATCTCGACAATCAATAGCCTTGTCATAGAAATCTACTTTGGTCTTGTGAAGATACAACCAAACCATTACAAAAAGAATACTATATGATTCCCATGGTAGTACATTCAAATGTGTTGCAATAGGCATACCATTTAACTCAAATGCACAAGATCTTACCCAATGGTGAACTCTCTTCTTTGTACCTATAGCCAACTGCACCAAACAAGACTCTGAATGCACTTATTTTCTCAAGCCACACTTATCCACTACGTTAAGATTAACATAACTATAATTAGATCTAGGATCAATCAAAATATAAATAACTTGATCACAAAGCTTACCGTTAATCTCAATGATAGATGCCTAGTGATCTGCCTGCCTGTTGTCCACAAACGCATAAATCCGAGGAATACTATGACCAACATCCCCAACTCTCTGTGCCTCCTGCGAACTCTATATATAATGAATACCTCTGTGGTACAATGGACAATCCTTCTTATGATGATGTTTGCCACATATCCAACACTGCAATGGTGCTCTACTATCACATCTAGTCTGCTGCTCTCCAGGCTGTGACAAATGTCCCTTCTCAATTGAACAGAACTTCTTATAAGGAGAAACATTTTCTTTCTCACCTGCATCTTGAGGTCTTCCCTATTTTTGTGTCCATTTTCCTTTTACTTTCTCATTTCCCTTCAAGTCATGTTTAGGCTCATCTTTTCGCTTTGATTGCTCATAAAAATGCTTGAATTTACAGATGGATTCCTCTAACGATCTAGGAAAATCAAACTCAATCCAGTTTCTATATGCTGCTGGAAATCCACTGATGAATCTCTGAATCTTAGCCTTCTCCTCCTTGAGATATGTCACATACCTCAACAGCTCCAAGAATATGTTAGTGTACTCATCATCTGTCATAGAATCCATCTGCAAATCATAAAACTCCCTATCTCTATCATCATAGTAACTCTACAATAAATACTTCTTCTTGAATATCCTCTTGAAATCATTCCAAATCAATTCTTATTCCTAAATTCCCTTGACATTCTTCACATATTCCCACAAAATATACACCTTCCCTTTAAGACTGAAGGTGGCTATCTTGGTTTTCATGTTCTCTGAGTAGCTATTTAATCTAAATAATTTCTTCATTCCAAGCAACCATGCCTCTACATCTTCTGGATTCTTCATCTCTCCATCAAATGTAGGAGGCTTCACCTTCTTGAAATCCTCAAGTAAATACTCTCTCCTCCTATAAGGATGATGGTGATGATGACTATAATGATGTCTCCTAGATGAGGAACTAGAATGATGCCCGTACATACCAGTCCTCCTGTCATTTGTATTTAGTGATCTTCCACCTCTAACTGTGTCCCCTCTATCCAACTTGTAACCAGACTGAGATATACTACCATAGGCTCCATTATTTCTCTTCCTGCTCTTAATTGATTCTCATTTGTCCCTGTTTTTACAACTCTTACAAGATTTGAAGGATTGTTGGGTTAACCTCTCCCTACTTCTCCTAAGCCATTGCAAGTCTTTCTTGAGCCTCAACCAACCTGTCATTGTCTGCGTTTCAACTTGTGATCGATGCCCTCAATCTCCTTAATGTATTTTCTATACCAAGATAATACTCTTCTCCTTGCTTCCCAACTGGTCTGTAGGAAGTGTCACGGGAATGGTAGTCCACAATTTTTCATGTCATCTTGAATTCTCTTCTTCCTACAAGTATACCATTTCAGGTAAACCAAATAGATACCAAAACCAAATACATATCTTAGTGATGTTTAGGGGAGGCTTATCTCATCTGCAAGATAAATCCACATTAGCATGTACATGTATAATCATAAACATATTCGTGTAATAATATAACATCACGACAACATCATGCATGACCATACAAACTGTATACCATGAACCCATGCATGAAAACCATAACCTTGACAACATTAGACTTACCCAAAGAGAGTGAAACCATGCTCTGATACCAACTTGCGGTATTAGATATGACCCAAAGAAATCGTAACCCACTCTGATACCACCCTGTAACACACCTCTCACATTTACCCATTTTCACCAACTTACCTAGGGTAAACATGAGACGAGGGGCTACTATGATATGACTCAACCTCCTATATTTCCTTAAGGAAATGGAGTCGACACAACAAGACCTTACGGACTTCCCTCAAGTGCCATAGGACCTCCAAGAGTAACCCAACCCCTTCAAGTGTCCAATCCCTAAGGCAACTCACCTTTTCCCTAACCTATAGCCCCAATCACTCCCTTGCCAAGGCCTCCATGCGACTATGGGTTCCCAGTCACTCCCATAGGCCTACATAAGTGCGATTGTGGCCTCTTTTTGCCAATATTGTGTAAGTGATTGTGATAATTAAGGATATTTTCCAAGGATGGGGCTTAAACTCTACCCATAAAGCTATGAAACTTCCAGAAATGATAAAAGACATGAAGACAATTCTTGTAAACTAAAAACTGGAACTAGGACTTGACCTGCCCATCCCCAAATGGGACTGAAATTCTGTTAAACACTTGGTAGATATGTAATCTATAGGTCATGAATGCAAGTCTACATAAGGGACTAAAAAGTTATCTGAGGTTTAACAAGAAGGGTCCCTACCTTCTCTAATTAGGTGTATTAACACCAATTAGGTCTTGTATTCATTATTTATTCAGTTATGAGTGAAAACATGAAAAAATCCATGAATAAGATATGTCATAAAATCATGCTTATAACCATCATATAACATTACAAATAACCATAAGAGAACAACCATTAAATCCACATAATAACAAGTACATTTACTCGTCAAAGCAAGAGAAACTTAGCTTTTGTTAACCATAAGAAAATACCAACCACATTAAGGACTTCCATGTTCCACTCGACCATAGATTAGTTGAACCATATCTTTCTTTCAACCAATCACCCCCGTACCATATTCCAAGCATGAATGTGGGATCTCATGGGCTAAACCAATCCATAAACAACCAAGGTAATCCAGAGGTTAAACCACCTTCACCCTCACCATACTGTGATCACACCTAAGCCGGTGTCGAGATCACAAAACTGAACCGAGCTTGGATGCTGCAAAATTCCTTCACCGTCCTTGAGGAATTTTCCTATCTCCACTCTCAGACTTTACTATGTATCCCTCCATTATTTGTCAAGGGATTCCTATGCCTTTGTGGAAATTTTCCTAAGACCACCTCACTCCAGATTTCCAAACCATCCAGCAATCCAAAGCTCAAACTGAGAACAATACCATCACACCATGGCTATTCGAAAATGACAAGGCTAGGCTAAAATCTGTTGTCGAAACCTGCAAAAATCCATGCCAATGACAACAAAATAACCGTATACCAACATGCACATACCATGCATATCAAAACCAACTAGGAAATCACACATGCAATCTGTTACCTGCAAGTATTCCCCCTAGAGCTTATTGATCCTTGCCTTCCTTTTCTTTCCTTTTCCTTCTTTGCTTTTCCTTTCCTTTCCTTGCTTGCTTGCTTTCTTTCTCCTCTTGGTTCTTTCTCCACTTTGAGACAAATTCTAACACTAAACTGACAAAAGGATGACAAAAGATACCAATTGATGATTTGAGGTCTTTTTATTGACGAGGCCTCTAATTTCTTCAATTTTCCATTATTTTCCTTCATTTTCCTCCTCACATGCAACTTATGACCTTTCACCTTCCTTTTCTCCTAATTTCCATTATTTTCATAAATAATGTGCCAAAAATAACTTTTTTCCTTCCAAATCCTTAGCCATTGCCTTTGCCAATTTCCCCTTAGCCATAAAACAAAACAAGTGATGCCCAATAGGATATTTTTCCCAACATATAGCTTGGAATAAGTGTCCCTTGCATGTGGTCTTATTTTACCTTTATTAATTTTTATTACATGAACTTTTAACCCGGGTCTGTTACAAGCATAGAGTAGTTTTATCATCTAAGTGCTATGGAGCATATCGGAGCTTGGAGTTCCATAACTCATGTGCAAATGCATATTTGAAAAAGTTACGATGCCTAGGTGCTTCCGATGTGGTAGGTGTTTGGTAGTTGCAACCCAAAAAACCAATGGTGCAGAGAAATACATAGGGAGATAGGCCCCCAACAAGAGCTTGAAGGCCTTAGCACCCAAGTGTTATGCCCCCGGTTATAACACCAAGTCATGTGGGAAAATCAAGAAGGGGCTAAGCAAAAGGGTCTCATAACCTTTCAATCTCTTAACATATTCTTAATAAAAGTTAAGATATGTGGGAGCTTCTGATGTTGTTGGCATTTGGATGAGAAGGTAAAGGAACCAAGGGCACAGAGCAATAACATGATGATATGCCCTCGGTAGGACTCTAAAATTCTTAGCACCTAAGTGCGATACTCGCGGTCACAGGAAATGGTCCTGTGGTGTGAAAAGTGATAAGGGATAAGCATAAGAGAGGCTAAAGGCACTTCAAAATATTGTAATTTTGTGACATCTCTTTAATAAAAGTTATGATAGGAAAGGCTACAAAGGTAATAAAGGATGAATGGGTCAGTAACTGAGTAAATGCATGCAGAAGGTTGGTGTCACAGGAGTAATGGCGGTTGCAGAAATCACTGGGTCAAGGAAGCGAGGACCATGAGGTGCAGAGAATCCATCCTAAAGTACAGTCCAAATCTTTGATCCATGACTAAGCATGGAGAACCTTGTTGGAGTATGTAGGTGGAAGATAATTAATTCTCAGTATGGAGATCACTCAGATGCCCATTCTCAGCGGTTAATGAGGAATCAATGATCAATTTAGATGCAACAACATGATGGAGAGCCATGCATGAGTACATAATCGAGCAACGTGAATGACAGATTGATGGGCAACAAAGGAAACACTGACCAATGTGAAACATAGGAACAAAACATAGGAGCACAATTGAGCAATGTGGGGTAAAGCATAATTTTCATGAGAGAGATATGTAGAGAGCTCAGTGGGTGTAAGTGCACTGTTATGTGAGGCCAAGTGAGCTTGTTCTACAGGGAAAGGCTTAGAGTGCCTATGAAGAAGAAAGAGACCCTGTGAGAGGTTGTGCTATTGTATGAGAAGTTTCTGAAGGTGCATGTGCATAGGAAGAAGGCCAAGTGAGCCTTTTATGCATAGTACAGGCCGACCATGCCTATGCAGAGGAAAAATACGCCTAAAGAGAGCCAGTGCCGATGTGAGAGGCCAACAGATCCAATGGAACAAAAGAGAGCCAAGAGAAGAATATATGTTATGGAGTGTGATCATGTGCATAACTCCGATTGTGAGTGTGTTGCTAAGAGGAGGCCATGTGTTCTTAAGCAAAAAGAAGGATGAGAGCAGAGATCCCAGTTGAGTATGTTGCTGCAGAGAAAAGTGCAGAGAGTGTTTCATGTTAGTGAGTGTTGTTGAGCAAAACAACAAGCTGTTAGGAGTTAGGCTAAGTGGCACATATCGTTGAGAAACTCTTTAAGGGGGATTTCTAATTAAGAAATTCTCATGTTCTTTTGAACATGTTTCCTATAGAAAAAATTCCTTCAAATATAGGCTACTCAGAAAACAACCAAGTCATCACAAGCTTAGCTCATTGTTAATAGAAACAAGAAAAACATCAATAAAAACATAATCATCATGAAAAATCAAATCCCCCTAAACCTGATATCCATTGACATCAATGAATAGAGCTTGACATCCATGAAAACATACTCAACATAAAAAATGATGTGAAATCCATTAACTAAATATCTCCCAAAATATTATTGGGGTTCCATTCATGATCGTGATGTAATAGGATGTTACGCTAATAGAGTTCACACAATAAATTATAGTTATCACTTTGTAGAAGTAAATTTATGGGGCCTTCTCTCAACAATTGCTTTAAGTTGGAGAAGTAGGTACCTTTCATATAGAAAAAAGGCATATATAGGGGAAGGTTGCCTATATTTTAGGATAGATTCCACCAACAAGCTATGTTTCCCTTTCTCTTCTCCCAATGACTTCACTTGGTCCTGCAATTGGAGGTCCTCTCTACCTCCTTCTTCAATCCCTCTTTCCGTTGGTCTCATTTTGACCCATGGAATTTGTTGGGTCCCTATAATACTAGTGATTACCCCATTACTATTGTAGTTATACCCCTTATTTATATTGTTGTGCCCCTATTACCCCCATGTTGTTATTTCTGTGCCCCATGGAATCCCTCTATTGTTATTTCTGTGGCTTTATATTATTATTGTTAGGTCGGCTGGATTATATCATGACTCCTTAGACTCCTATATATAGAAAGGAAGTTTTGTCATTTGAATCATCGAAGAATTGTTCATTTATGTAATGTAAAGGAGGTTGCCCCCTCGAAGAGGCTGAATTCTAAGGCGTTGATCTATCTTTTCTATCTTTTCTTGAGCTGGTTTCATAACATTTGGTATCAGAGCTTTGGATTCTAGGGTTTCGCTGCTCCAAACAGGTCATTGTGGCATTTTCACTATAACTTTTTTCCTGTGATGTTTCAGAAGTTGCAAAAAAAACCCATTTGAGAAGAAATCGCGCTAAACCTTGGGTGCGAATTTCAGAGCTTTTCGCGTGATATTTGCGAGAGATATGATCTGAGGAAGTTGGTCTTTTTGCAGACTCCTGAATTACATTCAAAACAGGTGACCTGGGGAAAATCGTCATAACTTTCTCTCTGGGGATTGGATTGAAATTTCGTAAGAAGGTACAGAAAGAGGACGGACTGTAGTTTCTTGTATGCATGTTTCAGATCCAAAGGTTGAAACAGTGACTCGTGGCACGTCGTACAAGTTCGCTCTACTGAACTAGTCTATAAGCAAGTCACTGTGGGAGATTTCACATAACTCTTCCTTGGAGAATCCAATTTGGGTCAGACTTGTGGCATTGGAAAGAGGACATAGAGGGCTACTACAGCTCAGAAATTCAGAAGTAGAAGATTGGAAAGTACAGAGATACATCAGAGGCAATATCGAGCTCCTACAAAGTGAAAAAAGGTGTGTAGATTTTCTTAAATTTTTGCTTAAGCTTGGTTTGAAAATTTATTTTGAAGGAATTCAAAGGGCATAGTAGAGCATTATTATCGATAACTGATGCCCCGAGGAAAGAAAATGCAAACACCTAGTAAGGAACCTGAAAGCTCTAGCATGACTCATGAAGAAGAGGAAGAAATGCAACATGATATATCAAAATTACAAGACCAAGTGCAACAACTGTCCCTTGCACAAGAAGGAACAGAATCTAAGATGGATGGTTAAAGAAAGATGTAGAAGCTAAGATGGATGGTTTAAAGAAAGGTGTAGAAGCTAAGATGGACTGTTTAAAAAAAGGCGTAGAAGCTAAGATGATTGACGTGGAAGCTAAGATGGATGATTTGAAGATAGATTTGAAGACAGACATGGATGAATTGAAGATAAATATGAATAAGTTGCTACAAGAAATGGTCCCTAGGGGTGAAAGGGTACTAAAGGAAACTCATGATGAGAACAAAATAAATGTTAATCATGATTCCATAGATGCTAATGTTGGATTGAAGACTCACCATATTCCAAAAATCGATGAGGAAATTTGATGGCAAGGATCCCGCCACATGGATATTACAGATGGACCAGTTCTTCGATCTCAATAATGTGCAAAACACACAAAAGGTACGTATGGAAACTGTATATTTGGAACCAAATCAGTTTGTATGGTATCAATGGCTTTGCTCTCGTAAACAATTTATCACTTGGGCAATTTTTACGGAAGAATTGATAGCACATTATGAAGATACAAAAAGCAACACTTTTTTTAGCCAATTGATAAGTCTCAAACAAAAGGGTTCAGTAATGGAGCACATTGAGGAGTTCCAAAAATTGAACATAAGGGTAAAAGATATTCCAGAGGAGCATAGGATTGATGTGTTCATAGGGTCTTTAAAGGATAATATCCAACATGATGTTCGCCTTTGGGAACCTAATTCATTAGAGAAGGCATTCAGGTTAGCAAGAAAAATGGAAAGCAAAATTATGGCAACCAGGAAGCATACCACTCACAACTATAAAGACGGAAGTGTTGTTGCCCCTAGTCTTCCACAACCTATAAGGTTGACACCACAACAATTGGAAGAAAAAAGAGCAAAAGGGCTTTGTTACAGTTGTGATAGCAAATACACTAAAGGTCATAAGTGTGCTGAGAAGAAATTATTCTACATAGATTGTGAAGAGGAAGAAGAAAAGGAGCAAGAAAGGTCAAAAGAAGAAGATATACTCCAGGAACAAAGCCTAGATGAAGAACAAATAAATCCGACCATATCTTGTAATGCATTGGCGGGAATTACCACTCCTCAAACCATCAAGATAGAAGGACAAATCAAGAAGAAAAAGGTAATAGTGTTGATTGATTCAGGAAGCACCCACAATTTTATTCATTGTAGGGTAGCAAAAGAATTGAATTGCTTCCTATATCCAGCACCAGAGTGTCAAGTGATGATTGCAAATGGAGGAACAATAAATTGCTCTGGAAAGTGCCATAATATCAAGCTATCCATGGGAGAATATGTATTGACTAGCCCAATGCTTTCCATTCCAATGGGAGGTGCTGATGTTGTACTAGGAGTCCAATGGCTACAATCCTTGGGTACAATAGCTTTTAATTTTCAAGAACTTTTCATCAAATTTTCTATGGAAGGAAAGGAAGTTGAATTAAGGGGTATTGCAGGGAAACCAGGAAAGATAATCAGCTCTAATGGTATGACAAAGCTTCTAAAAAAGGAGCAAAGAGGTGTAATTGCACAATTATGTTCGCTAGATGTTTCCACATCGGAATCATCTATTTCTCTAGATCTCCCAAAAGTCCTGGACAATCATTCCAAGGTATTTGAGACTCCCAAAGGTCTCCCACCTATGCGTGATCATGATCATGCTATTCATCTGATTCCAGGAAGTGTTCCTCCAAACATCAGGCCGTACAGATATCCCTATGTCCAAAAAAGTGAAATTGAACGTATGGTTGCAGAAATGCTAGAGGCTGGTATAATTCAACCAAGTCAAAGTTCTTTCTCTGCTCCAGTAGTATTGGTGCACAAGAAGGATGGATCATGGCGCATGTGTCTGAATTATAGGGAGCTCAACAAGCTCACTATTAAAGATAAGTTCCCCATTCCTGTCATTGATGAATTACTGGATGAATTGCATGGATCAATTTACTTCACCAAGTTGGATCTTCGTTCGGGATATCATCAAATCAGAATGAAGATTGAAGACATTCCAAAAACAGCATTTAGAACTCATGAGGGTCATTATGAATTTTTGGTCATGCCTTTTGGCCTTACCAATGCACCTTCAACATTTCAAGGTTTGATGAATTCAATTTTCAAACCATTCCTTAGAAAATTTGTGTTAGTATTTTTTGATGATATACTAATCTACAGCAAGTCTTGGAAGGATCATGTTGAACATGTTGACAAGGTGCTACAACTATTGGAGGAGAAACAATTATATGCAAAAAGATCCAAATGTTTCTTTGGAGTCCAGGAGGTGGAATATTTGGGTCATATTGTATCTCATGAAGGAGTTAAGGTAGACCCTAGCAAAATTAAAGCCATTAAGGAATGGAAAATCCCCACATCCATAAAGCATCTGCGAGGATTTCTTGGGTTGACAGGGTATTATCGCAAGTTTGTTAAGAATTATGGGAGAATAGCAGCACCTCTAACAACATTATTGAAGAAAGATGCATTTTCATGGACTCCGGAAGCAACAAAGGCCTTTGAACATCTTAAAGAGGCAATGTGCCAAGCACCGGTCTTAGCTACACCGGACTTCACAAAAACCTTTATTGTGGAATGTGATGCTTCAGGAAATGGAATTGGTGTTGTTCTAATGCAAGATGAAAGACCCATTGCTTTTGAAAGTCGTCCAATCAAGGGAAAGTTTTTAAGAAAAGCTATTTATGAGAAGGAAATGTTGGCAATACTCCATGCACTTAAGAAATGGCGACCCTACCTAATGGGAAGACACTTCAAGGTAAAAACGGATCATGATAGCCTTAAATACTTTTTAGAACAAAGATTATCCTCTGAAGAGCAACAAAAGTGGGTCACAAAGATGTTGGGTTATGACTTTGAAATCATCTACAAAAAAGGGAAGCAAAATGTGGTGGCAGATGCACTCTCAAGAAAGGATGAGGATGTGGAAGCATTGTTGTGCGCCATTTCTATTATCCAACCAGATTGGATAAACGAAGCAAGGGAGGAATGGAAGAATGATGAAGAAGTGTGGGCACTTATTCGAAAGCTACAACAAGATTCCAGTACGTCTGATACATTTAGCTGGAAAAATGATTCGTTATGGTACAAAGATCGCTTATACCTCTGTAAGAATTCCCAGCTAAAACAAAATATTCTTATGGAATTGCACACTTCTCCCTTAGGAGGGCACTCAGGATTTTTAAAAACTTACCACAGGGTTAAGAAGGAATTTTTTTGGGATGGCCTTAAATCAGATATTCAAAAGTTTGTGGCGGAATGTTTGGTTTGCAAACAAAATAAAGTTGAAACAATTAAGACATCGGGTCTATTACAACCTTTATCCATTCCAAGCCAACGTTGGGAGGAGGTTTCAATGGATTTTATCACAGGTTTACCCAAGTCTGAGGGAAAGAGTGTCATCATGGTGGTAGTTGACAGACTTACCAAGTATGCACACTTTTGTGCATTATCACATCCATTTAAAGCCAGTACAGTTTCTACTGCATTTATGGAAACAATTCAAAAGCTACATGGAAACCCAAAGATTATTGTAAGTGACAGAGATCCCATTTTCACTGGAAATTTTTGGACAGAATTATTTTCTTGTCTTGGTACTCAGTTAGCTCATAGCTCATCTTATCATCCTCAATCTGATGGGTAAACTGAGATAGTAAACAAATGTTTGGAAGGATATCTTCGTTGCTTTGTATCTGATAAACAAACACAATGGGTCAATGGTTGCCTCTGGCTGAATGGTGGTATAACACTTCCTTCCATACAGCAACAAAAATGACCCCATTTATGGCACTTTATGGGTATCAACCACCATCCATCACATCATATTTAAGAGAAAATTCTAAGGTTCAGGCAGTGGAACATCACATCGAACATCAACAACAAGTCCTCCAACTCTTAAAGGATAACCTCGTGTTGGCACAAAATAGAATGAAACAACAGGCAGATCAACATCGCAGTGAAAGAAGTTTTGATGTAGGTGATTGGGTATTCCTACGGCTACAACCATACAAGCAAATGTCCCTAAAGCAAGCTAAGAACGATAATAAATTATCACCAAAGTATTATGGTCCGTACAAGGTGTTGCAAAAGATTGGTACTATGGCATACAAATTGGAGCTTCCTGCAGCTTCTCGATTGCACCCAGTTTTCCATGTTTCATGTTTAAAGAAGGTTATAGGCGACAAGCTCCCAGTTCAAACAATATTGCCAGAACTTGACGAGGAAGGAAAAATTATATTGGAACCCGAAGCAGTCACAGAAACAAGAACTCGACAGCTATGAAATCGATCAATTTCAGAGTATCTTATCAAGTGGAAGAACTTATCCGCTGAAGATTCCACATGGGAGGATGAGAATTTTATGCAGAAGTATCCAGAACTACTCAAGAGTTGAGGACAACACTTTTTTGAAGGAGAGGGGCATGTTGGGTCCCTATAATACTAGTGATTACCCCATTACTATTGTAGTTATACCCCTTATTTATATTGTTGTGCCCCTATTACCCCCATGTTGTTATTTCTGTGCCCCATGGAATCCCTCTATTGTTATTTTTGTGGCTCTATATTATTATTGTTAGGTCGGCTGGATTATATTGTGACTCCTTAGACTCCTATATATAGAAAGGAGGTTTTGTCATTTGAATCATCGAAGAATTGTTCATTTATGTAATGTAAAGGAGGTTGCCCCCTCGAAGAGGCTGAATTCTAAGGCGTTGATCTATCTTTTCTATCTTTTCTTGAGCTGGTTTCATAACAGAATTCCACGTGCTCAACCCATATTTTTCTAAGGATATTTATAGTCTATTATTTCTCTCTCAAAGATGTTACCCCTTCTCAATATGTAGCAAAAATTATCCACTTGGAAATCTATGCTTCCATCCAAGATCCATTATCAGAATTTGTCTATGTGGAAATTTTCTTGACTAAAGTATTAGCTTCATGTTATTTTGTGGATTTTTCCTTAGATGGGATTTCCTCTATTTGTGTTATCTTGTTAATGCATGACACATTGATTTTAGGCTCTATATGTATCGATATATTCTATAATTCAAGTCCTTCCTCATATTTTGGACTTTCCTTATATTCCATAGAGATCCTTTATATTTTTTTTAACATCACATTTAACTGGGGGTACTATTGTCTTTTCAACATTTCCCATTCCAACGACTGATCCAACAAGTTATTTCCCTATTACTTCTTCTCCAAGATTATTGAAGGCTAGTTGGGTAAGTTCAACCAGCTGGGAAAGGTAGTCTAGGCCTTCCCTCGATTGGCCTACTTGTAAATTGGATTTTAATTGTTTTATCTTCTTTTGAAACCTATGATTAATATTTTTTAACTCATTATTATACTGAATAATGATATATTATAACAATCTTAAGCAAATTTTACCTATAGTTGGCTGTCCTTTCCCATGCTTGAGGGTTCTCTTGTTAAAAGGCATAACAAGATCAATAATCATGGAATTATTTATAATTTCAAGTGTTGTAACATGTACTTTATCCATATATCCTCTTCCTCTTATTTCTTATAGTGTTATAATAGGGGTTTGTTCTTCACTTTTTCTGCCTATTGGTTCTTATGTTAGAGTAAGGGTTTCTTCTTCACCTTTTTTACCTTCCTCACTTATTGTTTCTTGTGTTGAATTAGGGGTTTCTTCGTATTCCATTAGATAAATCATTCTAGATATGGGTTCTATAGCTTTAATTTTTGTTTCTACCCTTGTCTAAAACCATTTACTTTTCTTTTCTGAAAGTGTTATGTCATGAATTCCCATGGATCCCTTTTTCCTATTAGGTCGAACCCTCCTTATTAGGGCTAAATTACCAATAATTTATACATCACTATCATGGGAATCCTCTTGGTGTTTTTTTTCTCATTTTAAGGATACTATGTAACTTTTTTAGGTGTGAAAACTTCCTCTATTTTTGCAGTTGTGTTGTGTCTTCTTCTACCCCCATAGCCTACCCTTCAGGTATGATAACTTCCTCTCTTGCTCCTGGCTTTGGAAAAGTTGGAGGAGTGCCTACAAGATCTCCTCATGTATTTCCTTGTTTCTTATTTCATGTTTCATGATGAGAAATATGGTCCATTAGTTGCTTATCCTTTTGAATTCTCGGTGCCATTTGTTGCAGGATCTTCCAAAGAAATAAATGAAGATTAACCAATCTTTGAAGCCATAAGCGATTCATGAGCTTCAAATGATACTATAAGATGATATAATGCTATCCTTAATAGGAAAATCACTTCTTTATGAACTAAGAAACATTTACCTAAGGTGGAGGTAAAGATTTCATATTTAACCCATTCCTTTCCTTTATCAATTGCTCACCCTCTTGTAAGAAGTCATATTTTTTAGCTAGCAGTGGTGTCGTTCTAGAGAACCATTGTTCCCATTATTATAGTATCCATGTCACTATAACTATCACATCCTCATCTATTGTAATTGCAATTCATTTGAATTATATTATATTATCTTGTAGATTTAGTGCAAAAAATTTCAAAGTGACTCCATCATCAAATCTATGTAGCTTTTCAGTGTATCTCGACTATCCTATGATATGACCCTAAGGGGATTGTATATATGGGTTTAAATGCATATGGTATGATCCCAAGGGTGGGAATATATGGGGTTAAATTTGCATGTAATGTATAAATGTATCTATAGTGGGTTTAACCTAATAATGAAGGGATCACATGTGCAACGCGTGAATAGGTATATATAGGGATCATGTATTCGTTATTGAAGACATGCGATTTGGATGCATGAATGAATTTAGGTATTTAAAGGTGTTTGTTTGATTATTATATTGAAGTTGTGTTCCACACTCACATTGGTGTACGTGGTGTGCACTTATTGTTTTTTTATGTATTTGGATCATAACAACTAGTTAATTTTATGTGTCTAATGAATGGAATGTTCATAAACTAGCTAGATGGGTCTGTTATCATATTATTGGATGATATTATAATCTACTCTAAGAAAAGGAGGATAATAAAAATAATTTGAGGTTATTATACTCGTATACTAAATGCTATGATCCAAATACACAAAAACTAGAAGTACACACCATGTAGACCAATCATGAGTGTGGAGCACAACTCCAATATAGATAATAGTTGGAGAAACTAGTGAAAATGCCCAAATACATTCATACATTCAAATCATGTCTTAAATAATGACTAAAGGATCCTGATATATTATTGTTAACAAATTGCACATGTCATCCCTTCATTATTAGGTTGACCCTACTACATGTACATTTACACATTACATTCACACTTAACCCTATATATGCTCATCCTTGGGGTCATATCATATACATTTAACCACATATATACCTCCCCTCCCCCTTGGGTTCATATTATTCTACAACTTGAAATATTCTCCATACATCATTGTAAGCTTCTTGTAAGATTATGTTTCTGGGTTCATGAAAGATAAGTGAGCCACCCAAAATTGCACAACAAAACATAATAGCTCGACTATCTCGGTAGCAAAGAGGATATACAACACTATTGTAGAAGAAGAGTAATTGAAACCAAAAACTTACCACCTTTGGAGAAATGAATTGGTTTGTCAATTAAGGTAATCACAACTAATTTTTCGATTAAACATGACTTGGTATAAGAGTCAAGGTCTTTAAGTCAACGATGGTGGTTTTAGGAACATGGTTTTGGTTGCCTGTAGTTTTGTGCCCATGGATTCCATGTAATGAGGCCTTTAAAATTCTTGGGGATAATTCATTGTAATGGGCTAGGAATTGATCATTGAAGGCTCACATGGCCAACTTTACTACCTTTGGCCAAGGACTACTAGAGTTATTAGTTGGTTTCCCCCCATTTGGGTTTTCCAAGATAAAACTCATGAATGTTATGTGTTTTTGTTGTTATGATAAATACTTATGTTTATTTCTCTATTCTTTTACATGGTATGAAAACTATATTAATCTGGACTTAACAAAATGTGTATTTACTATTGGTTGCTTGAATATGTAAGGAAAGGAGAAAGGGGTTGAGACATCAATTCTATGATCTTGGAGAGATTAGATGCACTAAATGTTATGAATTAATGGTCATGGTAGAGAACACCATATTGTTGGTGAGACAAATCTACATAGAGCACCTTTTTCATTCGTGTAGGTCACCATGGTTTTTGGTGGCTCCATTGGTTAAAATAAAATGAAGGAAAAGTTGGATCCTCTAGATTGAAGGAAAGGTTGACCATAGTGTTGCTATGGGAACATAAGCTTGAACAAGAATAAGATTTTACATAGAAGGGAAAGAGTATGGAGGATGAAGTACACTTGGAAATATGTTGGTCATACCTTAATAAAAAGTGAATTATTGATAGAAAATATCAACAATGTAGGTAGTATAAGCTATGGAATTACCAATCCTATCTATATGTCGAGAGATATTGTGAAGAACGAAATGGTGTTTGAGGTTCTGGTGATCATAAGACATGCCTTTTGTGTTGAGAAATTATTTTATCTCAATAGCAAAAATGGTTTAGTGTATGTTATTACAATTGGCATAGGCACTCCAAAAGGTGCCTTCATTTCTTGGTTCTAGAAAGGCCAGCAAAAATGAGATACCCAGTGTTGAGATTCAACCTGATGATGTGGTGGCACTTCCCTATTCCTTTGGAACAACCAGGATTCCTGAGGGCATCATGCACGTGAATGAGACTCTCATTTCTTCTATTGAGTGGTAGGTGGATGATGAGAATCCCAATTTGCATATGTATTTCAAGGGTGTGGTTCTATGTGTTTTGTTAATGATTATATTAAGCCCTATATATGCCCTATATTAAACCTAAAATTATTTATTAATCCCTAGATATTGAAAGATTACATTTCTATTGTTATATTGTTATGTAGGATAGAACCCCTCATGGTCCCATTTTATTATAACTATGCCCCTTGTCCCTATATATATATATATATATATATATATATATATATATATATATATACACACTAAGGATACCTAGTCTTAAAATCATTAAATATTGTATTGTACATTATATTCATTCTAAAAGGAGGTTTTCCTCTCAGAGAGGACTATAATTATTGATTTCTTATCATTTTTAAGGTGCAAGTTTCATAACATTTGGTATCAAAGCTCATGATTCTAGGCCTTTGCTGCTCTAAATAGGTCATTGTGGAAATTTTGCAATAACATTTTTTCTAGGAGGTTTCAAATGGTGAAACTTGGAGAATATTGAGAATACATCTCAAGAAATATTTGGTTCAAGCTTTAGATCTTGGTTCACAATATTTTGATAGATATGTTCCAAGGAAGTTAGGGTTTTTGAATGCGTATGAAATCTATATTAAACATGTTAGTTTGACATTTTCACTAAATTTGTTTTATTTGATGTCTCAGAACATGAAACTTGGACCAATTTAGGTAAAAATTGTGATGAAAATCCAATTAAAATTTCATATCTTATTTCACTATAAATTCATATATATGTTGTAAGGAAGTCTATCTTCTTGAATGCTCCTGAAATAGGTGTCCAACAAGTTAGTTTGGCATTTTGACATTCATATGAAGGAGAAATATTTGGGAATGTCTGGTTCAATTTTCAGAATTTATTTCACTATACTTTCAGAGTTATACCCTATGGAAGTTAGGGTTTCTAAATAATCTTGAAATAAAGTTTTAAAAAGTTAGCTTGGTATATTGCTATATCTTACTATCTAGGACTTTTTAGGTTGTTAAATCTTCGGGGATTTCAGGGGACATACAGAAGTACTTTAGGTACAAATTTTGTAATTATATTTGAATAATTAAAGAAATGGCATACTATACAAGTTTTCTCTATGGAAGAGGCCAAAAATAAGCATGTTTTTTGAAAGTTACCATAACTTTCACTTGACACATAAAATTTAGTTCACACTTGTGGAATTGCGAAGGCATATCAGATTATTACAGAATAAATTTTTAGATCCAAAAGGGATCAATTTCTAAGATATATCAATAAAAGTTCAACCATTTTTATATTATCCAAATTAAGGTACGCAACTTACTAGTGACCTCACTATTTAATAGAAGATCCCCCATTTTTTTTGGTGTCTTGAAGTTGTGATAAAGAGGAGCGTTATTATTATTTTCCAGCATACCTCTAAAGAAAGCTACTACATCAACTAAATATACTGAGAGCTCATCCTTGACTCATGAAGAAAGTGAAGACTTACAATTTAGGTTATCTCAAGTAGAGAAGAAAGTTAATGAAATGGATGGTAGTACGTTGAAAAAGGGGGATTTATCAAGTTCTCAAGAAAAGAGTAAAATATAAATGGAAAAGGAAATGAATGAAAATAAGGAAGAAATACAATCCATGATTGAAATGGAAAAAATTCTCTTAGAGAGGCTTCATAAAAGGGATGTGGATATCCAAGGAAATCATGAACATAAGGAGAGGCATGATGTTGAGAATCAATATCATATTGAGATTATGTTATCACAATTGGAGAGAAAAAAATATTAAAGCATAGACCCATAATCATGATTTTTCAATCCAAGATTCACATCATCAGGGATTCAAGTCAACACCAAGGAACTAGTACATTCTGAAGATCGATATGAGGAATTTTGATGCTAATAATCCTATAACATGGATATTTCAAATGGAGAAATACTTTGATATACATCAAGTGGCATCCTTACAAAAGGTAAATAATGCATCCATGTTTTTAGAGTAATACCAACATGTATGACATCAATAGCCTTGTGAAAGAAAAAATGATTTTGTTATATCTTGGTCCATTTTTATAGAGAATTGGTAGCACATTATGGGATACTAAGAGTAATACATTCTTTAGTCTATTGATAAATCTTCGAAAAAAACATTCTAGTTGCAAAGCACATTCAACAATTCCAAAGGTTGAGTCTTAGACTAAAGAATATTTCAGAGGATAATTTTTTAGACCTATTTATGGGAACTTTAAAGGAAAGCATCCAACGTGAGGTGTGTCTCTTTGAACCCAAATCTCTAGAGAATGCTTTCAATCTACAAAGGAAAGTTGAAAGTAAAAATATGGCCACTAGAAAATCAACTATAGCGAACATCATGCTCCTTCTCCTCAATAAAAAAGGTTGACTCCTCAAAACATGGATGAAAGAAGAGCAAAGGGATTATGCTTAAATTTTGACAAAAAGTATAGTAAAGGGAATAAATGTAGTGAGAAGAAATTATTCTAATTATATGTTGAAGAGAAAGAAGATAAAAAATTGGTACAATCACAATATCTAGAGCTAAAAGATACTACTCCAAAAATATGTTGTCATGCATTAATTAGCATCAGTACTCTACAAACCCTCAAGATAAAAGGATATATCAAAAAGAAAAAGGTAGCAATCTTTATTGATTCTAGAAGTACCATAACTTCATCAATTACAAATTAGAAAAATTTTCAATTGTTTCATATATCTAGCATTAGAGTTTCAAGTAATGATTGCATATGGGGGCACCATAAACTTTCCAAGGAAGTGCCATAGTATTAGACTCAATGCGGGTGATTATTTTTTGGATAGTCCCATGATTACAATACAAATGTGTGGTGTTGATGTTTTATTTTGGATCCAATAGCTACAATTAGTGGGAACAATAACCTTTAATTTTTAGTATCTCTTCATAAGATTTACCTTAGAAGGAAAGTAAATTTAGCTTATAGGTATCCATGGGAAACCCTCTAAAGTGATAAGTTCTAATGGAATGACAAAATTACTCAAAAGGGGCACAAGGGCATAATGGAACACTTCTATTCACTAAATTTTGAAACAACAATATCATCTATGCCAAGGGATCTCCATAAAGATGTCAACCCTCATCCCAAGGTACTTGCATTAATGCCTAAGGGTCTTCCACCTAATCGAGATCATGACCATGCTATTCATTTGCAGATGAGAAGTGTACCATAGATAATTGAACAAGGGAAAATCATAATAGATTCAAAAACAATCCTTGGAACAAGCATTAGTAGTTGAGTAAACCAGAAATTGTGTACATCATCAAAAAGAATAATCTACTAGTGGAAGAGATGACATGGGAAGATGGCTTATTCTTACTGAATCACTAGTAGTTAGTCAAGTGTTGAGGAAAACACTTATTTGAAATAAAGGGGCATGTTAATCCCTATATAAGCCCTATATTAACCCTAAAACACCTTATTAAGCTATATATATTGAGTTTTTACATTTCTATTGTTATATTTCTATTTACGATAGAACCCCTCATGATCCCATTTTATTATAATTGTTCCCCTTGTATTCTATATATATTTAAAGAGACCTGGTCTTAGAATCATCAATTTTTGTCTCTTACATTGTATTCATTGTAAAAGGAGGATTCCCCCTCGAAGAGGACTATAATTATTAGTTTCTTATCATTTTTAAGGTGCAAGGTTCATAATAGTTTCATATTTATTTTCTCAATCCTATGCTAGTTAGATCTCATATTGAGGCTATGAAATATAGTATTCAATAGGATATAGAAATTCAAGTGCATGTTGAGGCTTAGACATGGATCATGTCTACAAGGTCAATTCCTCAGGGTTTGTATTGAGGAGTTTCTCAATGCAAGGAAATTATCAACACCTTATTTAAGGTGCCCCATTTGAAGAGGTAATTTTTATATTTTGAAAATACAAAGCAATGGCAAGGACATTATGCACACTTTATTTGAGGTGTCCTAGTTGAATATTTCAAATTTGTATATTTTGAAAATTCAAAGTAATGATAGAATGAGAGAAGCCATTGGAGTTAGTTTTTGATGATTGAATTCAGAGAAATGACAAAGAGATAAGATGGAAGTTAGGATAACAACAACGAATACATGAATACATGCACACATACACACATGTATGTATATGTGGATGTATTCATGCATGTATGTATGTATATGTATATAATTTTTTAATGGAGTTAAACAAATGACATGTAATTGGGCATATCATTGTAAGACCTAGTTAAGTGTGCATACCCATGGAAATTTATTAATAAAGTCTAGATGTAGACATAGGTGATAGGGAGAACATGTCAGATTCTTAGATACCTTGGATATAAACTTTGACAGGGTTAGGATCTCAAGGTTGGAACTATTGGCTCACTTAGTAGTTAGGTTTTATTTGGTTAAAGAAACCCTAAGTCAAGTTTAAAGTAGGGAATGTTATGTTAAACTTGACTCGATAAAAGAGTCAAAGTTTTTAATTCAACATGTGATTTTAGGCACATGCTTTTAGTTTCCTGTGGTTATTTTCCCATGGATTGCATTCAATCAAGCCTTCAAAAGGATTAGAGATACTTCATTTTAATATTCCAAGAAGGGAGTGGTGAAGGCTCACTTGGCTGAGTTGGCCAAGTTTGGCTAAGGACTAATAGATTTATTAGCTAGGTTTCCCTGGTTTTGTTTTTCTTGGATAAAACTCGTGATTTTTAGTGTTTTTTTGCTATGATCAATATTTCTCTTGATTTTTATATATGTTATATTAAGGATGGAATTAACTCCATCTACTAGATAAAAATCATTGCAGAGGTGTGGGATAGGTTGCGGCGATAGGGAGGTGACTAGGCCATTGTGATTTCCCCTATCATATTCATGGCCACTCATGGCCAATGAATGTTGTGAGTGATGAGGGGATCGGATGGCCAAATAAAAGTTTATGTCAATTAAATGAAAACACATCATGTGTAAGGGGGCTATATACCTCTTTATTGCTTACCTCAGGCATGGAATTGACACTTAGCTATGAGTTGATGGTTATGACATTATATGGTGGTTTTTTTGTTGGTAGTTGAGCCACAACCATATCATTGGAACAATAATGACATAATGTTACATTAGGGTAGTTTGAGGCCTAAAATGGACCTCCTAAGGAAAATAATAAAATATTAGTAAACATAATAAAATAAAGGTTGTGGATTTTTAAAGGAAAAAAAAGAAAACTACCTTCTTTTATTCTATTTTTTACTTATCTCCTTATATGTCTACTCAAATTTCAAATGTGGGAACTCATTAGATGTGGAAAAATACATCAAAAATAGACCTATAAGGAGATATGTCAAAAATAGGTTCAAAAAAAGTAGTTTTCCTCATTTCCCTCCAAAATATTTACCCATAGGGATGACATCGACATTCTAATAATATTGTTCTTCTAAAGTTGATTTTGCTAGTAAATTTTTCGTTTTAGGACCATCCTTGACCTTAAATTTTCCATAATGTAGCATTACATGGTTTCATACCTTCATCAACTAGGCGTTGCAACATTTGCGGCTTCAGTGGTTTAGCAATGTTGGGATATGTTGCAACTTCAGTGGAGTGTTGCAACATCATGAGGTGATGCAACTTCAATGAGGAGTTGTAGCTTCAAAAATTCCTTGCATCATCACAAGGTGTTGTGGACTTAGTGAGGTGTAAAAGCATCATAAGGTAATGTATCATCAGCGAGATGTCATAGCATCACAAGATATTGCACCATTGCTCAATTTTCTAGTGTTGTAGAAACAACACTATGTTCCAAAATCAACAAGGAGTTGCATCATTAGTATGGTGTTGCAACAATTATCCAAGTTCTAACGCTATAACAACGTGTTGATGGAATCTAAAAACCTACAACTCATAAAATAATAGATAAATTTTCATTTTATGATATTGGTGTTCATATGATACTTGTCTAGTTGTTCCCAAGGGGTTTTTCATAACTTGATTCTTTCTCTCCCTTTTTTCTTAAGATGGGGATCTGCCTAGATGAATGATCTTAGGATCATTATTAGAACAACCATTGCTAATGTTCTTTAAAAAGGCATCTTTGTATAATGATTTTTTATATAGTCTAAGTCTATGCCCACTAGCCATTAATGGAGTTTTGATCTCATCCATGTATGAAGATTCATAGACCCATTGTCATATGGAGTGTCCATTACATAGGGTACTAATCCATTGAGTATAGAATTTTCTCTTGAAGCCCTTGAAGAGAGAATCAAATAGTAAGGCCAAATATCCAACTTGAAACTCCTTTATGAACTTGTCATTACATTTAGCCTTTTGCTGCAAAAAAATGGATGTGTGATGTAATTCATCCTAACAAATCCCATCTAATTCACAGATATAATGGATTTGTTGGTGTTGTGATTTAAATAGATCCATGCCAATTGTAATTCAATCTTAAAAAATTTTACCTATATCTATATGGACATGATAGCTTGCATGCTATTCATAATCTCATATGGAGTACACCCCGTGGTGTTTCATCATGTTTTTTAGTAATTCCACAAGGCTTCTAAAAGTTTTTTCACCCAAGCCTTGAGATGGAGTAGAACAATCTTTGTCAGAATGGTCTTAAGGATTTTAATTTTTCCTTCCACATGTTAGTTGACCTACGAGTGGTATGGCATAATTATCATATGTTTTATTTGGTAGAGATATGTGATGGTTTTGATATGTTTTGAAGTAAACTAAGCTCCTCCATCTCTGACAATTTCCTAAGATATCCCAAATCTGACAAATATTCCCTATGGAGGAAGTATGTCATGGCTTACTCTATGGTTGATGGTAGTTCCTTTGCTTCCATCCACTTTGTAACATAGTTTCTGAAAATAAAAAATATATATGTAAATTTTACTGATATGGAGGGTTAATAAACCCTATTAAACAAGGGCCCACAAATAAAATTCCTCCACCACTATTTGTGTTGGTAGAGGCATTTCATTGGACTAAAATAGTTGTACCATCTATAAACAACTACCACAAAATTTTACATATTCTTTGGAATCACAGAATATAGTGTGTCAGTTGTACCTAATATGGAGTACTTTATGGCCTATAATCCTATCAATAATGTTTCCTACAAAAGGTCCATCATGACATGATTTCAGGATATAAATCTCATCTTTCCTTACACAACACTAGATGATGAGGTTTGTTCCTATGTAGAAAAAACATCCTTCAATCCAAGAATACATGTAGCTATTTATAATTATTCTTTGTTTATCCTTTGATGATAGGTGTGATAGAAGATGTCCTATATAAAAATAGTTAGCAATATCTATGAACCACTATGTGTTAGTATATGTTGTGAAATGTGTTCAATAGGAAAAGTACCCTCTACTAACATTACATTTTAATCTATCATAAGACTATATATGAAATCAACCACTAAATTATATTTTCCTAGCCTATTTATGATGATAGCATTGAAATATTCTAATAATAATAGCCACCTATTTACTCTACCATTAGTAATAGGTTTATTCCTTAAGTACTTAATTGCAAAGTGGTCAATGTCTAAGATCACAAAGTACCCAATTGTAATGTTAAAACTTGTTTATATCTTGGGCCATAACAAGAAATGTTTTATTTGTCACATTATAATTCAATAGTATGAGTGAGATTCTTACTAATAAAATATATTGCATACAACTTGTTCCATTCTTGTTGTCCCAACACAACTCCAATTGCAGTGTTTAAGGAATTTGCTGACCTATGAAATGAAAGGGACCAATTTGGTCCCCTTAATATGGGTGCCTCAAACACCTTCTTCTTAAATTCCTAAAAGGCATGTTGGTAACTACATGTCCATACAAAATCAAAATTCTTAGTAAGTAATGAGAACAATGGACATGTTATTTTAGTAAAATTTTCAATAAAACATTTGTCATAGCTAGTTTGGCCTAGGAAATTGTTTAACTATATTGGTGTTTTTGGAACAAACAAATTTAGGATAGATCCACCTTTATACCTTCAAAAGGGAAGTGGTGTCCCAAGACAATGCCTTCATTTAGTAACTTCACTCATTTTTCATTATTCAGGGATACATTGGATTCTTTACATCTTTCCAACACTCTTGCTAAATTATCCAGAGCTATGTTGAATTCATCTCCATAATTTGCGAACTAACCCATATACACTTCTACACAATCATTAATTAAATCAGAAAATATTTTGAGGACTACTTGTTGGAAGGTATCTGGAGTGTTACAGAGACCAAATGGTAATATATGGAAGGAAAATTTTCTCTATGGGTAGGTGAACACGGCCAAATCTTTATCTTCCAAAGCAATATGGATTTGGTTGTATCCACTAAATCCATCAAGGAAGGAAAAGTATTTCTTCCCTGCTAATGTATTTGGGGCCCAGTTACTGAATGGTAAGGAAATGTGGTCCTTATGTGTGGCTTTCAATTCAATTCTTATTAATCTATGAAAATCATCCATTTATAATTTTTCTTGGGTGCAATGATAAAGGGAGAGACCCATTGGCTATCTAATATGGGATAAATGAAATTTCATAGAAAGGAAATTTTCCAACTCTCATTTAATAATCTCCCTTAATGCTAAATTATTTCATTTTTAGGTTAAAAAATGGGCTTGTAATCCTTCATAATGTAGATATGATGGGTACATATATATGGATGTATCCTTTACATGTTGGTGTAATCTCAAGCAAAGGAATCACTATGCTTCTACACGAATTTAATAAATCATTCCTTCTAATATTTGGAGAGCCCTTGATTAATATTCATAAATTTTTAAAGGATATATCCCCATACTTAGTAGCTAATTCATTATTCTCATTAGAATATTAATTTTTCTCTAATACAAATGTATCTACTATTGAGAGACAGGCTTGGACTGAGAGTGTGATGTGTAGGAGGATAGGTTGAGGCTATAAAGTCACAAATCTCTTCATGCTCAGGTTTATCACTTAGGGTGGGATATTGATCTACGATAAGAACTTTGAAAACAACCCATGCTTCATCACTTTCATCCCAATCTTCCAAAAATGAGCTTCTATATCAATATTAGGGTTAAGTGGGGGATACAATGCAAGTTTTTTTGGTAGAATTTCCATGGGCGATTTTCATTTTCTTAAACCTACAACTAATGTAGGCATATGCAATTGGGAGCCATGGTCATCCCAAAATCAAAGGTTAACCTCCCAAGGTAGATTTGGGTTGTAATACCATGAAATAAATAGGGTACTCCTAAGAAAATATAGAGATGAAAACATATTCCAATATTCCCTCTAGTTTTATGGTAATGTAGTCAACAAGTTGTAATACTATAGAGGATTTCCTAAGGCACAACAATCCTAATATTTCCATGGTTTCTTGATTCATGACATTGATGGTAGCTCCCAAATCTATTAGTGTGTTAGGAATGACTATTTTGTTCATTTTCACATTATTGAAAGGGATACCAAGGTATGAGTATTTGGTTACAAGAACACACCGACCCCCCCGCACAACACCTAAAATTTAGGTCTTCTAACTTCCTAATAACATGGATTATTTGAGGGTCCTTCCTCTTTTGTTGTGATGGGGTCCCCTTGTTCAGTTTTGGGGTTAAGATAACCCAAGTTTTGATATATCTTTGTAATTAATGTAAAGTATCCGCGATTTGTGGATGCAGAGCACGTACATAATTAGGAGTCAACGGGGTTTTTAGCCTTTGGTTATGTAAAGTTTGAGTCGGTTTTGAGATCCACCGATGGTCCGTGGAACATGGGATTGTATGAAAAAGGATATAAATAGGTGTGTCTTAGGGAGTCTAAGGCATATATTGAAAGTAATGGGTCAATAGAAGAGAAGTGGCAGAGTAGAGAAGTGGGTCAGATAGGAGAAGAAAGGCTTTGCAGTTGAGTGCATAGAGGCCTAAGTAGAGTCCACAGCTGAGTGCGTGGACCCCCGCAGCTGAGTGCGTAGGGTAGTTTTGAGTCTGTACATATCAATTGAAGATCAATAAAGACAATTACTGAAGAATTCTCGTGTATATCCTTTTTATCTCTATTTTTGTTAATGATATATGATGCCTATGAATAATGTGTTTTATGGAATATTGGTTGAATGTTGCATGAATCTATTGAATAATTGTTAATTGATGAACGCAAGCATGTTTATATAATATCGTGAAGAATTTTATACATTCTCTGATGTTTACGAATAATTTAAGTAAATATGTGTGAACCCTAATTTAGGACTATTTTCGGATGCGCATAAGTGGATATATTGACTAATAAAGGTCCGCAAAGACCGATCATAGACCTTCGCGAAGGTCTAAAGATCGTTGTGACGAAATTGTAGAAGTGTGCCCTAAGAGTGTATTGATCTGCAGGAAGGTATATCTGAGGTGCTAAAAGACATCACACTAGTCTCTGGAAGCAAAAACTTGGTTCTTGCATCCCATCATATGTCTTTGGGTGAGACTATAGCCTGCGCTACATGGGTTGTTGCTGAAAGGGCTAGTAGTGTAGGGATTTTTTGGTTGGTGTAACTAACTTTGAACCTGGTTCAAGACCCCCAAAGCCAACATCTTTCTACTTCATTTTATCAAGCACATTTCCTTAACTTCCTTTGAGTAGATAGGGAAATATATAATATCTTATAAGTGTGGTATCTTGATGCACACATTTTACTCTCTCGTAGAAAATAAAACTTTGGCTGGGGAATAGACTTTTCTAAATTTAACTTCTTTGTATAAGGAGGAATTGGTGGGTCTTAATTGGTTTGATTTAGTCTTTTAGGGGTTTCATGAGATTGCTTTGGTAATAGGTTTTGGTATGGGAATTTCTCCTCATAGTCTCCTATTATCATAGGAGGGTCCCTTTGTTGAAATTATTCTTTGATATAAGTTGGATGTCTTGGATTTCTAGGGAAGATAAATAAAATTGGGTGAGTTGCAAGTTAATCGGCATGTGCCAAATGGGTTGACATATTATTGTTATGATTAGGAATTGGTTGTGTAAAAATTTGAGTTCAAGGAGGGGATGAGCTATATGGATTCATCTGAGGCTATGTCAATATTAGAATTGGTGGTTGTGGTTGATATTGTTGAATATCTTTAAAGAATGGGGTTTTCTACCCTTGTTTCCAATGGTGTTTTTGGGGTGGAGGGGGCATCCATTAAGATTTCAGCGTGCATCACTACTGAGGAGAGTAATGCACTAAAGGCTTAGTCCAATAATAATTATAATATTGAGACATATCAAGAATCATATATTGAGGCCTTGGGAACCATTTACACTTTTGTGAGATGTAGCATAATTGTTCTACTTCACTGCTTGCTTCCTAATAAACTACCTTTAATCTTGGTAAGGATGGACAACTGGTAGTGACATGATCTTGTACACATAACCCACAAGTATATACTTTATTTAATGGGCACTCCTTCAATGTGTGCTTCCTCCTACACTTCAAATAGAAGATTACCAAGACCAATTCTTCCTCCTCTCTTTTCTTCTTCATTTGCAACATATACAGTTGTAAGCTTAGAGACATGAGTATATATGTTTTGAAGTCCTTCAACAAGTTTTGATTTTATTTTCTCTAGTAAGTCCTCCACCAAAGGATTTTTTGTTTCTTTCCAACTATCAATTGGCCCTTTTCTTGGATATGATGTGCCCCTAGAATAACTCTAGTACAATTCATAGATATCATCATAATTGTGTTAGGATATGTCACCATCACTCATTAGGTTTAGGATGTTAATACATCCATATTTAATAACTCTTAAAATAAGAACCTTCAAGGTCTCATCATACAATTAATTGTTCCTTAATTGGTTCAAATTATATTTGATGCATTACGCATAGTCTTCCAAGATTTCTTCTTCTCTCTATGTCATGAGGAAAATTTTTTATTTCTAGTCCCTATATTTAAAGTAATCCTAATATTTCTTATGGAATATGGTTTTCATCTCTGCCTAGGAGTTGATATTATCCCCTCCCAGTCCTATGACCCACTAGAGTGTAATACCTTTGAAGGTGGCAAGGAATATTTTCAACTTCTATGCACCACGCACATAATCATAGCTTCAGCAAAAAACACCAAACTTAAAGAGGAATATGTCATGATCTTCAATGATGGAGCCATTAAAATTGGGTAGGATGGAGTGAGAAATGTTTCGCATATTTGTGACACCTTTGATAGTTCAAATACGGAACTTGAAAGTTCTGGTTTCTTCCTTCACATCTTGGTTGTTTTCCTCCTCCGCCATTTTTGCATGAAAGTTGTTTCCTAGCTACTATGTAAATTGACTATCAAACTCTTGAGTTGTTGGCTTGTGAAGGTATTAACCCCATTGATCATCTACTAGAGTGTCGATGCGTCCTTAAGGGAAAATATATGCATCATGGACTGAAGATGCTACTTCTATAAGAATGGTTGGTTGGAAAAACTCTATGGTCAAGTTTACAAGTTCCTTTTTATCCAAATAAATAGTTGTAGGAGTCAAATAATTGGGTTGATTGGATTCTTCTCCTTTGATTATTCTCATGCATTGTTAGTTTCTTGTGGATTTTTCTTAGAATTCCTAAATATTCCTTTAGTATCCCTATTTCTTCTCATGACTCTTTGGAAAAAATTCTAATTTTAAATAAAACCACACATAATTGAAAATAAGTACACCAACTCAAAAGAAACAAGTTGAAAAGTAAACACACTAGCTAAAAAATAAAAAATCACTCAATCATAAATAAAATAAATAATCAGACTAAAAATAAATGCATTCTAAGAAAAAACAAAGAAATAAGTTGCATTGTTGATAGTTCCTCTACAATGGCACCAAAAATGGCAAGTATTTTAATCACCTTTTTAATTCTTCATAGATACAAGTAAAAGAGTATGCATTTAAACTAGGGGTTTGTATAGAACTTGCAAACTAAAAGGACAAACCTTTCAAAAAATTGTATAGCTATGAAGTTGCAATAATAGGAACAAGAATTATGACAAGATAAGAATTTTATAATGCTTCTAACAAGGTCACCAATGCAAAGAATGACAAACTCAACAAGAAACTAGTCTAATTGTGAGGACATGAAGCAATTTGTTGTAACATGTAGTTAAATGGAATTGAAATTGCAAGAAAGAAAATAATTATTCTACTATTTACATCCCTTAAATATACTTGCAAGAAAGAAACTTATTGATTAATTGTACTAACTAATCTACAGAGAAAGAAACACACATGTGTTGTTGGAAATGAAAGGAAACATATTTTACAAGGAAAGTACAAAAATAAATGGTGACTTTGTCAATATGTATTTTCTAACCCTCAATTCTATAATACATAAATATTGAACTATGCACAGGGCATGGGAACATTAATTAGTCTATATTTATGTTCTGGGATTCTATAAATTAATTAAAGAAACATAATTCATGAATAATATTGCAAGAGTAACTTAATCAAAATGCATGAACATAAATATGTGTTGTTATAATAGAGTATTAATTATTGAAATTGTAATAATAAACCAATATCAATTTCACACACAAAATATATTAAATGAAACAACCAAAAAACTTACTTAACCCATACCAAGATACAGTACTAGTTGGTTGAGGAGCTCTACCTCCCTAGGAGGTACTAGGTGAAGCTTACAGTTGGAACTGAACTTGAATCCTCATCCAACACAATAAAAAAATGGACATGAATGAAACAACTTTTTTAGTAAATGATGGATATTGTACAAATTATAAAAATTACAATAACAATTTATTCTCCCCCTTATTAAGTTGAGTAGGGTTTTTTGTAGATTTCTACATTGTTTTATCTTTGCAAAGGATTGAGGACAACCATGATAATCTGTGTTTCTTGGATTTTTCTCAATATTATTTCCAACAATTCAATCAAAGATAGAAAAAAATATAAATTATGGCATGGCATCCACATCAGCCAATCAACATGATGACAAAAAGGCATTGAAGTAGTTGTTGTCAATTGATGCAATCTAATTATCTCTTTTGACTGACGAATGGCCTTTGGTTGCATAGTTTTCTTCTTCCTCAAACAGTACACCATTCCACTTGATTGATTAATAACATCAAGTGCAATGTTGACAAGATCCATCATTATAATATTTGGTGATGTTGTAACAACTTTGTGGTGGAAAATGTTAGAAAAATGGCAGCAATAGGTGCTACAATAACGACAATGAAAAGTGTTACAAAAATAGTGATGAAAGATGTTACAACATCACAACTCTATACAGTAGGACCTACAATATCACCAACACCTAGAACAACACCAATATCTTTAACAACACTGGTAAGAACATGTGTTGGAGTGGTGTCTCATGAGCCTTTTCATTAGTGATCATAAAAATGTTACTTTCCCCAGTCACACTAACATAATCACTCAAAATGACATAATTTGTGGGGAAGAATACCTGTGGAAAAATATATCGCTATAAGCAAAGGCAAGCTCCAAGATAAATATTATGACAAGCAAAAATGGTCAAAAAAGTGGAAAATGGATGTGGAAAAGATGGAATTTTAGGCATCCATCTCACACATTAACCATCAATGCATGGAAATATATATATATAATGAAATTAGTAAAAAACGAATGTGAAAATGTAAATAAAATGGTAACAAGAAAATTACATACTCTTGTATTTGTCATAAAGGAAAGGCCATTGTGGAATTCATAGAATAAATTAGCAAGGCTTTTTGTAAAATTCACAAATTGAATTAAAATCCATAAGAAGATTGTAGAGAAAGTCTAGTAATTCATAAACAAAGGATAACAAGTTAAGGGTACAAAGAAAAAACACATTTTTATTTGAAGGGCATGGAAAATACTAGAGGATGGTAAAAGTGAGAAAATAGTTGGATAAACTTATTTTTATTTTACCTTACCTTACCTCAATTCACATTAGAGTTTGATGTATTAATGTGTATATACCATATATTGTGAGTATGATAATATGATTATATTTCACCAATAATAATAAATTTTAAAATTGTAAGTTTTATGAAAATAATTGTTAAAAAACAATAAGGAAATCCATTTTTAAAAATTTAATATTAATGTGCTTATAAATAGTTATATATTGGTACATTAATAGACAATGTACCAATGTGTTTAATTACAATAGACACACCAAATTTAAAATATCTACTAAAACCTATGTTGGTTTACCTCTGCTAAAAGAAAATAATGGAGAAGTGCTTCTTTTAACCTTTGAAGAAGCATGTTTCTCTTGTAGTTGATTAAATTGTGCACACTTTCTTATTGGAATTTGTGTAGTTTCTATTATGAGTATATTTGCATTGTTTTACAAATTGATGATAGACCATGATTGTAACGCCCTCCTCCCACACTTACCCAAGTTCACCGGTCCCCTGCGGTAAATATGTGACAAAGAGTTACTATGATATGACTCAACCTCTTAGGTATAGTTAAGGAAGTGGAATCGATAGACTAAAACCTTGCTAACCTTCCTCGGGAGCTACACGACCCCCAAGAGCCAACCAACCACTCCAGGTTCCATAACCCAGAGTTAAGTTTCTTTTTCACTTACCTAGGCTACCAGTCACATGCATAACAAGGCATGCCAATGAATGTAAGCCTCCAGTCGCATGGATAAACCTACCTCCCAATGACTACATTCTAATTTACCCAGTTCTATGCATGCAACCTTGAGATATGAGCCACTTTTTTAGGGCTAAGATCCAGATCTCTGCCGAAAAATTGATAGAACTTTCCAGAATGATGAATGACACAAGGACAAACCCATTAATGTAAAACTTAGATATGAACTTGACCTAAACATAGGGGCCTATACTTATCTAAAAATCATAAAGAAGGTATGATTCCCCCTCACAATAGCTTCAATAACATTTATTAGGTCATGCATTCAATAACCATTCATTTACTAATCAAAACATGACGAGAGCCATAACTAAATTCTATCATAAAACCATGTTTATAACCAGAATAAAACCAAAATAATAACAATGATAGCACAACCATCAAAGCCACATAATAAAAAGTATAAATACTCATGGAATGCAATAGGATAAGAGCTCTTATTAATAGATGAAAAATCCAACCAAGTCAGGGACTTCCACATACCACCCGACCATAGATTGGTTTGAACCAAATATTTCTTTCAGCCAATCACCCCTGTGACATATTCCAAGCATGAATGTGGGACTCACAACAAAAAAACCAGGCTTCCTCAGGTTTCACCGCATATCCTGCCATTAAAGATCAAGGTATTTCTAGGCTTGAAGCAAGCACCTATCCAACCAGGCTTTATCACAATCTCACCGTTAATGGTCAGGGGATTCTTAGGCCCAACCAAAGAAACATACACTACCAAGCTTTACCGCAATCCTACCAAAACCGTTCAAGGGATCACTATGCCCTAAAAAATCATGGATGTCTCTTGATTTCTTCACTAATACCTTGAGGAATTTTCCCATCTCCACCCTCAGTCTTTACTGTGTATCCTACCGTTACCGATCAATGGATTCCTAGGCCCTTGTGAATTTTCCTGAGACCACCTCACCCGGGTCAAAAACCATCAGATAATCCAAAGCTCAACTAAATGAAAGAATCCCATCACACAATGACTATCCATAAATCGCAAGGAAAATCTAAAACCACTGTAACACTTGGAAAATCCCGTGCCAATGAAAACAAGAGAACCAAATACACACTTGCACATACCATGCATGCAAAACTAACAAGGAAATCATACATGCAACTCGATACCTGCAAGTAATCCCACTATAGCCACTTGATCCAACTCTTCCTTTCTTGATCTTTTCTTTCTCCTCCTTCCTTTTCCTTCCTTTCTCTAATGCTAAAGTGCTCCAATAATTCTCTAAGTATGCAAGAGTATGAGAAAATAAAAAGAATAGAGAGAGAGCTCCAAAACTGAGCTGACAAAAAGCTTTGTACTGATCCTCGAAAGCCTTCTTATCAATGAGGCCTCTATTTTCTTTAATTTCCATTCATTTTCCTTCAATTTCCTCCTCACATGCAACTTGTGACCTTTCACCTTCCTTCTCTCCTATTTTTCATTTCTTCATAAATAAAATGCCAATTAATGCCTCTTTTCCTTTCCAATGCCTTTGTCACTGCCCTTGCCAATTTCCTTAGCCATAATAAACCAAATGAGGATGTTTTTTCCAACATTCAACTTGGAATAAGTGTCCCATGACCTTGGTCTTATTTTTTCCTTTATTAAATTTATTACATGAACTTTTAACCCGGGGTTGTTATCGATCGATCCCCATTAAGGGAACACCATCATTGATGTTCAATGACACCTACAACCAACAAGACCGTTGAAAACCAAAAAATATTTTCCATGGAGCTTTATAACTTAGCTCGATGCACTATTTACAATGACCAACCTACTGAAACTAAAAACCAACATGACAAACATATCAACATGACAACCACACCGCTTATTTGAGCTTTATAACACAACTCATTATGGTATTTACAATAACAACCATACATAAATAAATACATATACTAAAACACATTTTACCTTCATCAGCAAATAACAAAGGATACATATCATGCATCTGATTAGCCATCTCCCATGTAGCTTCAACAGCCCCAAAGTGCTTCCACTACACTTTAACTTGCTTGATTGCTTGGTTCCATAGCATGAGTTGCTTCCCTTGTAAAATGCACTGAGGTTCTTATTGGAATTCTCCTTATGGCTCCACCTGTAATATAAACAAATCATTCACATGACCAACATCCTTTACATATCTTTTAAGCAATTAAACATGGAAAACATCATGGACTTTCACTATCAGAGACAATGCAAGTCTGCAGGCCACTGGTCCAATCCTCTCAAGGATCTCAAAAGGCCTGCAATACTGAGGTGCGAACTTTGCACATGACCAAATCTGCAAGGAGCTCTTCTTGGGCTTGATGCTTAAGTACACATGTTCCCCAACCTGAAACTCCTTAAAGATCCTATGTTGATATGCATAAATCTTTTGTTTGTCCTATGTTTCCTTTAGATTCATCTTGAAAACCTACATTTCTTGTTCCATTTCTGCCAACATGTTTGGTCCGATCAGTACCCTTTTCACTGGATTCCTCCAACCGATAGGAGTATTACAACTCCTCCCGTAAAGTGCCTCAAATGGACTCGTCTTCAAAGATTCATGATACCCATTATTATACACAGACTCCACTAGTCGAAGATACTCTTCCCACTTCCTCTGTTGACGCATCACATACATTCTCAACACGTCCTCCAAAATCTTGATGGCCCTGTTTGTTTGTCCATCTATCTATGGATGATAAGTTGTATTGAAGGCAAACTTTGTCCCCAAACCTACAAATAACTCCTTCCAAAACTTGGAATTCAATTGGCATCTCTGTCTGACACAATCTTCTTTGGAACACCATGGAACCTTACTGTCTCCTTGATGAAGACCTATGCTACCTCACTAGTTGAATAAGTAAACTTGACTGCTATGAAGTGAGTTACCTTTGTCAACCACAACCATGATGGAATCGTGTTGTCTAGATGTCCTATGATTTCATTTTTGATGCATCGCATACATCCTCAACATGTCCTCTAATATCATGTTGACCCTATCTCTCTGTCCATATGTGTGTTGATGATAAGTTGTACTAAAGGCCAACTCTGTCCTTAAACCTGCAAACAACTCCTTCCAAAACTTGGAAGTGAACTTAACATCCCTGTCTAACACAATCTTCTTCAGAACACCATGCAGTATCACTACATCTCTATGCTACATCACTAGTTCAATAAGTTGACTTCATTTGAATGAAGTGTGGTACCTTTGTCAAACTGTCCACCACAACCATGATGGAATCATGTTGTCTAGATGTCCTCGGAAAACCTGTGATAAAATCTGTGGAAATGACCTCCCATTTCCACTCTGGAATCTCAATCCACTGTAGTATTCCACCTGGATGCTTACATTTTGCCTTTACCTATTGATAATCCAAGCATCTAGTCACAAACTCTGCCACGTTCTTTTTTAGATTCGGCCAATAATAAAACTTCTTCATTGTTGTCAACCTCTTTTGATATCCTAGGTGACCTTAATACGGTTTCACATTAAACTCTCCTAAGATAGTCTTATTGACCTCACTACTACCTCACACATATATCTTGTCCCTAAATCTGATCAAGCCATCTACTATAAGATGATATTCCACTTCTTGACAACCTATACCCTGTTGTAACCTATGCATAAGCTCCATGTATCGGCCATCCTATTGACTTGTCTGTTTGATCCGATTTTGTAAATCTCTCCTAGAAGAACTCATAGCTACTATATGATTCACCTGTATCTGACTACTAAGAGAATATACAACCATGTTCTCTTTACCCTTGATGTACATTATCTCAAATTCGAACTCACTTATCATGGCCAACCATCTAGCTTTCCTGGATTTCAAGTTCACCTAATCGAATAGGTATCTCAACCCACTGTGATCACTCATCAATACAAACCTCCTGCCAAGAAGAGAGTGCCTCCACATCTTCAACGCATGGATGATCGCTTCCAGCTCAAGATCATGTGTCGAGTAATTATGCTCGTGCTCATTCAGTTTCCGTGATTCATAGCATACTACCTATCCTTCTTGCATAAGGACTCCACCAAGTCCTTTCTTGCAAGCATCCGTACATACCATGAACTCTTTGTCCTGATTTTCAATCTTTAACACTATATCATTTATCAACAACTACTTTAATTGCTTAAAACTTGCTACACATTCCTCCGTTCATTCAAATTTCTTACCTTTCCTTTACAATGACGTATGATATGAAATGCAAGAGAAGTTCCTGATGAGCCTCCTATAATAACCTGCTATCCCCATGAATGACCTTACCTCATCAACACTTATAGGAGTTGCCCACTCCATGATAGCTCTTATCTTCTGTGGGTCCATTGCTATGCCTTCTTTGGAAACATGTCCCAAATAATGCACTTGTGTCTGAAAGAAACTGCATTTACTGAGCTTAGCATACAACTGATGCTCTCTCAACAATCTCAATATTGTTGTTGAATGTTCAACATGCTCTTCCTCATTCTTAGAATATATGAACATGTCGCCAATGAGTGCAATAAAAAACTTGTCTAGATAAGGATGCAACACATATTCATCAAGCACATTAAGGTAGTTGGAGCATTATTCAAACCAAGTGGAACTACAATAAACTCATAATGCACGTACCTGGTCCGGAAAGTTGTCTTATGTATGTCCTCTTCCTTAATGCGTACTTGATGATAACTAGATCTCAGATCAATCTTTGAGAACATTGTTTATCCCTTAAACTGATTAAAAAAGTCATCAGTCCTTGACAACTGATACCTGTTCATGATGGTTGCCTTGTTCAACTGCATGTAATCAATGCATAACCTGAGAATACCATCCTTCATCTTCACAAACAATACTGGTGCACCCCATGGTGATACACTTGGCCTAATGTATCCCTTATCAAGAATTTCCTTCAATTGCAACTTCAACTCTAGTAACTCTGGCATGCTCATCCTATACGATGCCTTTGATGTTGGTGATGCCCCAGGTACCAACTCAATGGAAAATTCCACTTCTCTGTGAGGCGGAAACTCTGAAATCTTTGATGGAAACACATCCTGAAACTACTGCAAGATTGGGTACCTGCTCAATACATCCACATCCTCAACATATTTACTTTATCACTAAAAATATGCACTTGAAATAACAGACACCTTTTTCTGTGACTGTGCTTTTCCTACATAATTGTCACCATTCTAACTGATGTTTCCTTCTTCTTTCCCTGCAAGATTCTCTGTTCTCCATTGTCATCCAAGCACTCAATGTCTTTGTCATAACAATTCACTTTGGTCCTATGAAGGTACAACTAGTCCATACCCAAAATCATACTATATGACCCCAATGATAATACATTCAAATGTGATGAGGTAGACATACCACTCAACTCGAATGCACAAGCTCTTACCTAGTGATACACTCTCTTCTTTGTACCTGTAGCCAACTGCACTAACCAGGATTCTACATGCACTTCTTTATTCAAACCACACTTATCCACCAGGTCAGGACTAACATAACTATAATTAGATCTAGGGTCAATCAAAATGGAAACAACTTGATCACAAAGCTTACTATCCATCTCGATAAGAGTTGCCTGGTACTTTGCCTACTTGTTATCCAGCGTTGCATAAATTCGTGGAATGCTTTTCCCAACATCCCAAATTATCTGTGCCTCCTGTGCACTGTAAATTTGAGGCCTACCACCCCAATTTTGCAGACAATCCCTCTTAAGATGTTCCTTACCACATGTACAACACTCCAAACATCCTCTACCATCACCTTTATTATGATGTTGTGACCCATGTCCCTATCTAGCTACGTTCAACTTCTTGTATGGTGCAACATTTTCTTTCTCTTCTACATTCTGAGGCCTTGTTCTTTTTGGATTCCATTTACCTTTAACTTTATCTTTATCTTTCCCTTTCCAACCTTGCTGAGATTCTGTCTTACACTTTGATTGTTCATAGCAATGCTTCAATTTCCCAATAACCTTCTCAAGTGACTGAGGCTCATCATACTCAATCTGATCTCTAAATGCTAATGTCAATCCATAGACAAATCTCTAAACTTTAGCCTTATCATCCTTAAGATATGATACATGCCTCAATAGCTCCAAGAACTTAGTCGTATACTCCTCATTTGCCATTGATCCCATCTTAAGCTCATAAAACTCTATGGCTTTGCTATCATAGTACCTTTATAACAAGTATTTATTCCTGAAAAGTCTCTTGAATTCATGCCAACTCAACTCTTCCGTCCTGATGTCTATGACCTAGTTTACATCTTCCCACTAGATGTCTGCTTTCCCTTTGAGGCTGAAGATAGTTATTATGGCCTTCATATTCTCTGTGTACCCATGTAGTTCAAAGAACTTCTTCATCCCAAGTAAACAATCATCTGAATCCTCTGAATTCTTCAAATCTCCATCTAAAGTAGGTGGCTTAGATTTCTTAAACTCATCCAGAAAATATCCCCTGTTACTCCTCCTGTAAGGGTGATAACGATAACAATCATAGTGCCTGTCAAAACTAGAACTATAATAGTGCCTGTGTCCATCACCTCTCCTATCCAAAATGTCCAAGAACCTTCCATCTTTGATCGTGTCATCCCTATTCAACTTGTGCCCGCCATGATATATACTGCCAGATGCCCCATTAGTTTCGTCCTCCTGCCCATGGCTGATTTGAAGTGGTCCCTATCTCTGCAAGTCTGACGACTCTGAAGAATTACTGCATTGACTTCTACTTGTTTCTCCTATGCCTACATGATTATTTCATTATCTACTTTACAACTCCTTATTTATTCCTTCAAGCTTCTCAATGTGTCTGCTAAGTCAAAAGAGTTCCCAACACCACGCTGCTCATCTAATCGATAGGGAGAGTCTCGTGAACTATAGTCTACCATCTTTCTAGTCATCTTTAACAATCTTCCTGCCAAGCATACCATGCCATCTAAACCAAAATATAAACATAATCAACATACCTCAGTATAGTTCGGGGAGGATGTCTCATATGCAAGATCAACTAGATTAGCACAATGCATGTATAAACACACACACACACACACACACATATCATCCTAACCATAGTCCAATCATCAATGCACGACCATATCAACCACACATCATGACCTCATGCATGACAATTACAACCATGTCAATGTATGCATAATCAACATATGTACGACATGCATGCATACACGATACATACAAACACTGACATGCATAACCAGTGCATAACCGACCTATACTCATGATAAACACATCCAACATCAACACCATCCACTTTCACATGGCGACACCACTACAACCATGACCACCACCATGCATACACAACAAATAATTAGACCACAATCATAGAGAACATATATATGCAACCGACATGAGTGCATGACCAACACACTAATGAGCCCCAGAAATGGGTAATTATATGGGCTCATTCAGCCTCCTAATTCGACTTAATCCACCATTCTCATTAGTTTATTGCATGTTTTTTATTATATTTATGCTAATAGAGTGAATTGGGTTAGTCATTATGCCAACAAGTCTAATGTGTGCTTTATGCAGATTTTTGGTTAATTTTGAGACAAAATCAAAGGTTTAAATGAGCACTTGGCAGCCAAATTCATGGAGAGGATTTGTAGGAAGGTTTCCCCTTCATTTATGAGCCCTTACCTCAAATTCTCCATCAAAAACTTGGAGCACAAGGGGCAGCCAAGCAAGTCAAGTAGGACTGTTGTTAACTGCAAGTTTTGGCAGCCAAGCCCCTAAAGTTTAGGAGGACTGTTGGGGCCCTCAATTTGTATAAATAAGAAGGCTTAGGGCCTCATTCCAGTTAGTCATTTTTTAGTCATTTTTTAGTCAGATTGTAGTCAGATGTTAGTTCGATTTTAGTCAGTAGGTTAGCTCTGTGTTTCAGCACATTTTCGAGCTTTTTCTTGTAGACAGTTGTTGGGATGTAACTATTATTTCTTGATCAATAAAGATGAATACAGCTTTGCACCAGCTCTAATATTTCTTAGGAGGCTGTAACTCTTGGGGTTGGGACCAACCCAAGTGCCCAGTACCTCCTTTGTGTACTTTTATGTGTCTTTGCTGCATTCCTAGAATGATTTATGTTACTTAGATTAACATATTGCTTTTTTATTTAGGTCGCTTTTGATGATTAAAATAGCTTTTCATGTTAAGGTTGATTTGATAGTTTGGTAAAGGAAAAGATTTGCAAAAATTCCATCAAGCAATCCTTGATCTCATCTCTCCCTCCTTGGGACCATGAGCTGAGACCAAGGTGTCCTTGCTGCCACAAAAACGTTGTTCTTGCTTCTTCATGCAATTGCTAGTGTTAGATTCTCAGTTGTAAAAGTTGATACCAGTTGTGATTACATGCGTAGATATGTTCTTGCTTAGTTTTCATAGTTATCTTACATGATTTCCTACCAATAAAGTTCTGTTCATCATGATTGCTAGGTTTCTAGGTCAAATTAGGTCAAGATAGCTAGATCTTTGGTTTGCATAGTCTTTGTTTAATTATTTTTGAGAAATAGTGTGCAGAGCATCTGTGATACTTCCCTGTCTATCCTTCCTCCATCATCCCACCTGCTCCAACCCCAACTCCCAGATTTATTCCCTCCATTTGCCACACTTTCCCAACTAACCCTAATTTCTACGTTTTTGTGCAAAATCGCTTTCTTATCCTTAGAACCAATCCAGCCATCACCTTCATGTTTGATCATTGATAGAGTCCTAGACCCTCTAGCACCCTCATCCAACCTTCATTTCCTCTTTCCCACCATTTTTCCACCATTAACCCTCCAAAATCCTCTCTCCTGTAGAACATCCTGTAGAACCCCTGCAGACATCCTACAGAAGATCACGTGAGCAGTTTCTCGAGATCTTATCATTGTTAAACTCTCTGGAAGGGTGTTAGGGACCCCTTAGGCACTATTCTCACCTTCCCAACCTCCTGCAAGTGCCTACTCCATTCCCTTTCGCCAATCAACCTATGCACAGTCAAAAATCGTTAAAGCACATGCATAATAATTCTGCAAAATTACTCAAAATGCAAAAAGATGTTTTTTTTCCAGATTTTACTTCAGAAGTAGTTTAGTCACATGCATTTTACCTTTCCAGTAGTCCATGGCATCCATTTCAGTAGTTTCCTCTCTTTTTCTTGCAAAGGTAGGGTTAATGGGTAAAACTAGGGTTTGCTAGGGTTTGTGTTTCCTTTCAGCTTTCATCTTCTTTCTGCAAGTAGAATAGCCCTTTTGAGATTAGCTTTCTTCCATCACGATTAAAATCTTCTTCTGAGAACTCATAGAAGTTGGCTTGAGCTCCTAGCGAACTTGTACCAGCTGATCAAGTGACAACCTGCAGTAAGAGCTAGTACTTGTGCATACAGCACCGTCGCTTCCAAGTTTGTTACGAACTACAGGGTTGATAAAATTAAAGAAGGGAGTCCCAGGAGATTCAGCATCATTGCTGCAATACTGGAGCCCAACACACACCACCCATCTAGTCCAAGGGGCGAACCATGCTCTGATACCACTCTATAACACCCTCTTCCCACATTTACCCAAGTTAACCGTTTGCTGGAGTAAACATGTGATGATAGGCTACTATGTTCTAATTCAACTCCCCATGTATAGTTAAGGAAGTGGAACAGGAAAAACGAAACCAAACTGACCCTCCACACATGCTACAGAACCTCTAGGAGCCAACAAACCTTTCCAGGTGACCAAAACCTGAGTAAAATTAACATTTTATTGACCTAGAGCCTCAATTTCTCCCATGACATGGGCATACATGCGACTGGGACCCTCCAATCGCTCTCATAACAAGGGCATGCAAGCTACTGGGGTCTTTTTCAGGGCTAGGTCTTAGGCCACTGCACAAGACTTCATGAAACCTTAAAGAATGAAAAATAACATCAAAATAATGGTACTAAAACAAATAATTGAACAAAGACTTGACTGGACCCCTACTAGCCATGACAAACATTTCATCAAACATGTCACAAATATTCATTCTACAAGTCATAAGAACATATTTGAGCATAAGGGTCTCATACTTATCTGAGAATCGCTACAAAGCATTGATGCCTTATCACATTAGTTGCATTATCATCTATTAGGTCATATATTCATTGTTCATTCATTTACAAATCAAAACATGATGAAAGCCATACATCATCACTATGATAAAACATACTCATAATCAACATATAACCAATAGAAATAATAAGGATACAACAACCATAACATCCACATATAAACCAGTACATTTACACATGAAATTACAAGGGAAAGAAAATCTTATTAATGAATTCAAAAGCCAACTAGGTATGGGACTTCCACAAACCACCCCACCATAAATTGGTTGAACCAAGAATTTCTTTCAACCAATCATCCCCGTGCCATATTCCAAGAATAAATGTGGGACTCATAACCAAAACTCAACGAGGGCTTCCCGAGGCTACACCACCTCATCCTCATCACTAGAACTAGGCTTTACCGCAATCGACACCAGATCACTAGGCCCTAAACAAGCATGGATGCCACCATATTTCTCCACCTACACTATGAGGAATTTTTTTGTCTCCCAGTCTCTAGGCATTACCACAATCCACACCGGATCACTAGGGCTTAACGAAGACCCCACCCTCCAGACTTTACCATATATCCTACCATTCACTGACCAAGGATTCCTAGGCCTAATCGAGGGCACCCACCTCTAGGCTTTATCATATATCCCTCCATTCACCAGTTGAGGATACCTAGGCCCACCGAGGTAACACAAAATCTGACTTTACCGCAACCCAAAGTCTAGTTCAGGGGTTATTAGGCCAAGGATTTACCGCAATCCACAGTATGATTTAGGGATCACTATGCCATGTGTTCTTTCTTTCAGAGACCACCTCAATTAGTTTTGAATCCATCCAAAAATCGAGCTCAACTAAAAACGTGAGAGCCCCATCACACCATGACTATCCGGAAATGGCAAGGAAAGGCTGAAGAAAATTGTCACACATGCAAAAACCCATGCCATTGACAACAAGAGAACCAAGAACACACATGCATAACCATGCATTCCAAAACTAGCAAGGAAATCATACATGCAAATAGATACCTACAAATAATCCTGTTATAGCTTCTTGATCCTTCTCTTCCTTGCCTTATCTTTGCTTTCCTTCGCCTTTTTTGCTTTTCTTGATCAAATGCTAAAGTGCTCCAAGAAAACTCTAAGTGTCCAAAAGTGAGAGAGAGAGAGCTCGAAAACTGATCTGACAAAAGGTACCAACTAATCCTCAAAAACATTTTTATTAATGAGGCCTATATTTACTTCAATTTCCATTATTTTCCTTCATTTTCCTTCGCACATGAAACCTGTGACCTTTCACCTTCCTTTTCTCCTAATTTCCATTATTTTCATAAATAAAATGCCAATTAATGCCACTTTTCCTTTCCAAAGCCTTTGCCATTGTCTTTGCCAGTTTCTTT